>OX352265.1:11704610-14414313 GCA_947086405.1 Esperia sulphurella
ATCTAACCTAGCTATAAAATACTGATGATTGAAAATGCACATGTATTAAATATATTTTTTATATACGTAACTTTTTTCATATTGTTGTGGTTGGTGCTTTATTTAAAGATGTGGAATTTATGAAAATAAATAAATGAAACATGGAATCTGACTGAAAAATCCGAGAAAGGACCTGGTGAGAAGTTAGGTATGACCCCGGATATTTGTGCTAAATTATATGGCGAGAGTAAAGTTTTACTCACGCCTGTTTCTTTGCAATACAAAAGGGTCTACGCATGCATGTGCAGCAGTCGCTCGCTCGCCATACCGCAGGCAACCTATCGTATGACGCAGATTCTTCTGATATTCCCAATCGCTGAAGACGAAGAGTAAACACATTTGTACTATACGCAGAAAGGTAGAAATAACCGATGAACTCATCCTGAATATGCTTCAATCTCGAGTATAAATTCTCGAGTCGATCTCCGGTACGCATGACATAATCTCGACGAAGATCTTCTATTCAGTAAGAAATGTGTTTTTCATCCCATCTATTTGAAAAGGACGACTTGATTCGCCTTTAAGTGCACCCAAAGGTGGTGTTTTCTATAAGAAACGTTTAGCGGGCAGTAATGAGTTTTTAATCCTCTTTATAAGTGCGCCGCAATTATCTTTGCCGCGCAATTTTTGAATTTGGAACATCTTAGTGTTCAGCGCTAAAGAAATCGAACGCAAATATTGTTTGAATAAAGACTGGCTGGTACAACGGCCCATAGTCGCGCCGCCGGCTGAATAAAAAAAACGCGCGAACTACAGCCCGCGTTTTCATCAATTTTCATATGTTTTGTTGAATAATAATATTACAATAAAATGTGATGCGCCTTTTATTTTTTCATTGAGGGTGATGAAAAGTAGAGTGTATCACTCGCGCGCAAAATATATATTAGGCTCGGGCGACGTACTTTGAATCCCTCGCTACGTTCAGTATTCTACTAAAGAATCCCTCACTTCGCTCTGGATTCAAAAAAGCGCCCTCGCGGTAAAAATATTATTTTGCTCCCTTATGATACAATCGACTATTCATATAGAAGCGATATTTGACGAAACCAGTATTGGATAATTACCGACTTCTTTGCCAAACATTGCATGTTTTTAAAATAATATTAATAATTTAACCCGATACATTTGGAGGACACCTGTCAAATAAATCAGTCAATCGTCGCTGAAGATCGAGTGAGCAATAAAAACTCTCATTTGTTTTTAATAATTAAATACGTTTCAAACAAACACCAATTTGGACGAAATATGGCACTCACACCGTTTGGAATTTCCACTGTTCAATTATTATCTTGTTACAATCAACCGAAATAATTTAACGAATTTGAATATGATGTTATTGACATTGTTAACGTCATTAGATTTAGATACGACTTTTTCTTCTATTTAATAGGATGTTATCGCATCCAAACATCAGAATTAATGACTTCATTATTGTTAAGGATTTTCGATTGGACTGATTTTCCTCAATTAATTTATTTAAGTGTAGTCTTGTCTTTTCATTATTTTCAATCCAATAATCGAGTACTTATATTCGAAATTATGCAAATAAAATAAAATTACAAATGCAAATAAAAAATACGGTTTCCCAGCCGTGTGGTTCCCGGATTAGAACAGGGCCAACCCCTAATATTCCCATAGGTGTAGTCAAGGCGACTAAGAGATTGCACCAGGGACGGGCAGCAGCGTTCTCCTGTGTCTCATTACTGCGATGGTGATTATAGAAAATCTCCCAATGGACAGCCCACTAAATGTTCCATTCTATTGTGGAGGCTTATGTTTTACGAAACGCTTGTATTTAGAACTCTGACGTAAAGTTTTTCAAATTGCTGTACCCTGGCTGTTTTAATTGTAATTCCTTTCCCTATCGAATAATTACCACATTCGTAGGGCGACAACGTTAATTATTTGCGGTATTTGTTATTTTCCTTTCCACCTACAATAAATAGGACCTACATGTGCTGAAAGGGGTTGTTTGCTATAAAAACATTACGACGCCCACACTATTGCCCTTTTAGACTATCACGGTTAAACGATTACACGTGGGTAGATCTTTTAAACATCATGTACCTATTAATTTCCAGGTAAATTAATAGCTATTTTAAGCCTACAATAAATATCAAATTTTAATATTACCATACCTCATAAAACTTCCGTTAAAAAGGGAAAATTTTACCTTAAATTAAAGAAATATTTTAAGCAGGTGGGGAGATTTATAGCAGGTAGCTGTGGTAGGGGTGGGTATGGAATAGCTGGAACTCAAAGCTTTCTGTCGCAGCTGCGTCGAGACTAATTAACTTCTGCTAAGCTAAATACTTGAGACAGCCACGTAATTATTTCCGTGGACACTCTGATCAAATTAAAAGCAATGGCGGAGATTGTATTTGACCCCATTTTGTCTAACATTACGTCAGTCTTTACAATAAAAAATAAGTGTTTTATTATTTCCTCCATACTTTTATATACCTACATGCAAAGAAAATATAATATTGATTAGGTACCGATTTTGTTTTGTAAAAATAATATAACAATAAAAAAAAATTCGTCATCACCCGAAACGTCCACAGCTGAACATAAACCACCCTAATATAATGCCACTTCCAATCACCACGCCTGGCAGGCGGATTGGTGATCGCAGAAATGATCCACAGGAGAACCCTGCTACCCTGGTCCCTGGTGCAATCCCTTAGTCGTCTTGACGGCACCTATGGGAAGATTGGGGGTGGCCCTTTTTTAAGCCGGGATAGATAGATAGATAAACTTATTATTGCACACAGATAAAAAATAACAACTTAGGTACCTACAGATATATGGAAAGTATACAAAGGCGGCTTTATCGCTTAAAGCGATCCACACGGCTAATAACAATTTGATTAGTATATATATATATATACTAATCAAATATACTAATCAATATAATCTTTATATTGGGCCCGATTCTGAAGACACACATTTAAAATTTGACAGAGCTAAAATTGGTTTCGTCTTTATCTTCATAATACTGTGTAACAAGGATAGCAACAGCTTTAGAGCTGTAAAATTTTAACGTTGTGTCTTCAGAATCGAGCCCATAATTAAGTAATAATAATAAAATAAAGGGTACTGATAAAGAAAAACAAAAGAGAATTACAGTCATAAAATCATAAAAACCTTTGCGAGAGACTGGTGTTTGTACTAGGTAGAAACCTGTATGACAAATCACCAGGCTCTCACTCTCAGTGAAGGAAGAAACTTCAGCACGATTGAACGAAAGTCTCACCGCAATGATGTCATCCGTCCAGAGCGCTTTAGCAGGCGGCCCGGGCGGCGCACGCCTCCTCAGCCGTATATAGGATTCTAATTTTATTGCAGTTTTATACCAAACTGTTATATCCGCGACGTCATACGCATCAAATTTTGTTGCAGTTTTATACCGATGTAGTTTATATTTGCGACGTTGTGCGGAAATATACCATTCAGGTTTCAGTAATAAAATGTACCATATGTATTTCCAGGATTTAAAACGTCATTGTATCAGATTCATCGAAATCCAACCAGACATTGTGGGGTGTTGAGGAACAAATAAATAGACAATCATTCATATTTTTGCATTTAAATTATAATATCAGTGTGAATTGTGGTGTAATAATATCTAGATTTTGAACTGATCTAGATACAAAATAGCGTAAATAATGAGTTAAAATGTAATAGTAAATAAAATAAAACTTATTGGTTGATGAATGTGAGTGAGGCTAGTGAGGTGTGTCAAGATCGCGCAAAGTGGCGATCCATTGTCTCTGCCTACCCCTCTGGGACCAAGGCGTGATCATTATGTATGTATGTATTGATCAGAGATACGATAAAAACAAATACAGCCCTGGCTTCCGAAATGGGAAGTCCCTTGAGTCATCAATTCATCATGAGCCAGAAATATAATACAAAAATAGACACAGACTCTTTATTAATAACTTCCGTGACAGGTCAGAATAATCTTATTATAGGACTAGCTATGCCCGCGGCTCCGCTAGCATGGACTATAGAATTAATGATTTTTTTATTTCCCGTTCCCGCTCTGTCACCTCCACCTCTTACCCTCGCTCCAAATGTAGTCCTAACTCATCACAATTGTACTACTTTGTTTTATACTAATGTAATGCATACTAATGTAAGGCTGCTAGGGCAGACGGATTCTGGAGTGGAGACCGCGGATCGGCACACTTAGGGTGGGGCGCCCTGTCGCCAGGTGGACCGACGACCTGAAGAAGGTGACCGGAAGCTGCTGGATGCGGAGGGCAGAGGACCGGGTGTGGTGGCGTTCATTAAGAAAGGCCTATGTCCAGCAGTGGACGTCGAAGGGCTGATATGATTGTAATGTGTGAGAGTTTTTGAAAACTATATATTTACATAACTTTTGATGGAGTAAGCCGATTGCGATGAAATAAAAACTAAATGTTACTCCGAATTAAGCAAATCGTTTGGTGGAAACTGCATCAGAATCGGTTGTCATTTTTATGTGATGCGTGCACAAACTAACACTAAACTAAAATTGGTCTGAATTGTTTATTACTCATCCTTACACTCCCAAATATATATTTTTCTCAAATATAAATATTCAATGTACAGACACGCGAAGTTTATATTTATTAGAATAATCCATAGCTATTGACCATATATTTAGATACTTACTGATTGTCAATTAAAAAAGTGGAAATAGAGTGCTCTATTTTTGAAGTATTCAATACTAAGAGTGGATACAATTACTCATTCATTGCGATAGATATAGGTATTCAGGACTGACATAGGAAATAAAAAAGGCACACAATGTTTTTCTAATGTAGTTATTCCTATCTCTTCTACGCTATACCTACCGTATAAGGGGAAAACTGTTGGTTACAATTACAATTACAAAGGACAATGCCCAAAATTGTATGGAACTTGGGCCTTGAACTTTGAACCTTGCATCTGGATCAAATTATCGTCAAAATACAGGCAAAATACTAAGAATTCTTATAAAACGAAAATCGTTTAACTATTTGATGTGAAAATATAGGAATCCATAATTCAGAGCAATATTTTTAGTATATGAATGGTGTAGACGCATCATTAGCCCAGTTTTTTGCTGTTTGGAGCACGTACCTACGTTTTTGCATCGCCAGGAACCTACCTACATACTTATTTATTCAACAAAGAGTTTGGTTAATACCTGTAATAAAATGGAAATATCAATTTTACCTCCTAAAATAAGAAAAGATTTAGCTTGCAAATACTCGTATTATCAATCACAGAATGTATTCGTGTCGCGACTATCAAGGCCGCACGAGCTATCGACACCAGGGAGGGACATATCGACAGCAATCACTTTCCCAATAACAACTTGTTTTGACTTGACTGAGCTTTGACAGGCTTTGGCTGCTCTCCAAACAACATGATGGCGCTACACACCGTGAGATCTGGTCTGATAGTATCCGGTCGGGCAGCTTTGGACTGATGAGTTTGGTTTGAAGTCATTTGCACTCTACACATTGCGGTCGTTGCCGTCGCTCATCTCACCGAGACTACAGGCGGTCGTACTTACCGCTAAGGCTTATTTATACTAGTCTGGGTCGCCGAACATAGTAGAAAAAACGTACGGTTAATCATAATCATACGACCACCGTCACTTCAGAGAGCGTAGATGCTAAACCATGCCGACCACGTGATCGGATACGGTGATTGGACTAGAGAAAACAACGATATTCGTCAGTGGATTTGAAACGTATACGGCCACGGTTTCAAAATACGGCGACACGACTAGTATGAAAATGAAACATCATTGATATAGGACCGTATATGACTCGATCGGATGGATTCGGAGCTAATCTCTCCGACAAACGGATCGTGTGTAGCCCGGGTGAGTTGGCGCCGCTCCGCCCGTCCTAAAACTTGTTTTCGAAAACTGGGTGGAAAATTACATCTAAAACTTTGAACGAGGCTGCTTTCAGGTTGCGATATCGTAGGTGCACGTGAGAGGAGAACGTTATTTTGTTGATCGTTAGTTTGTGAAGAATATTTTAAAAGTTATAGGTATGTGTGTGCATATTGCATCGTATAGTGTTTTGGATGTACATTATTTAGCATAAAATGTATTTATTATGTTTCGTTAGTTTAGTTGTATATTTCTGTATTTATTTAGGATTGATCTGACATTTGGAACAAATGATATTTCAATACAAGACAAGGAGTTTACGACGTATACTTTGCTTTTTCTATCTTCCACCTAATAAAGCATTTAAGCTGCGCAGTACGTAAGTACAATGTGACAACCTGCCAGACTCATATTAATGGGTTTGAAGTGCTACTGTGATGCCTCCGGCGTGTTTGCTGAGGCGCGACTAACATGTTCAGTGCCTAGTACATGATGGAAAAGTATAGTTCCTCTGCAGAAAAGTTCGTTGAACTTGCCATAGGGTTATGATATTTCAATACGTTTGTCAACTGAACAATTGAGAATTTGACCACTTTTCAAAAGTGATGTTTTTGACGGGTTATAATTAACGCAAGACCTTAAATCAACAAGAACCAACTAACGAACCACACTATAAATTATGAGTCTGAAAGTCGTGCTCACACCAGATTAAAATGGAAATGAAACGAAGCAATATGAGCACTAGTTTTATGCTGCGCTAGAATAATGTTTTTAAATTGCAGATAAAAAGGAATTATAGTCGGCATTGTAGAGAAATAATACATAAGCAACCCAGGTGGCATAGTTATGATAATTTTGAAGTTGTTGAATTCTGGAGTATTTTAAGTTAATATTTTTAGGTTGGAGAACTCTTAAGTATGCAGTTATTAATATTTGGTTTAAGATATGTTTTTATATTAGAGTATACCATTAAATGATTCTATTTCATTGGGAACTCTGTAATCGAATTATCATCATTTACAGCATATTTTTATTTCATCATCGGCCGAAATATGTCCACTGTTGAACATAAGTCAATAGAATGTCATTTTCGGTGGGCTGTCCAGTAAGTGATTGCCATTATACCTACATTTTCTTTACTTACTCCACAAAATTGACTTAATAATAATCACTACGCTCGGCAGAAGGATTCGTGATCACAATAATACACACACAGGAGAATGCTGTCTCTGGTGTAATCCCTTGGTAACCTTGACGACACCCACAGATTACCTCTATTTGTTTTGCTAAAATTAAGAGAAATTTAGTTTTCATAAATATTTGAATAGGACAGTGCATATTCCGACACTACCCTAGTAGTTCCTCTCTTTAAGGAGGCAGCGAAATGTTTTCGAAACAATTTCTTTTGGAAATTGCTTCTCATTTAATCCATGATTACATAAGAGGCACAAGGGCAACACACAAATGGAATTCTGTAGATTATTTCCCTCATTTTTTCTCGTTGTGTTTCCAAGGCAGTTCCCGTTCTTTATTATAAGGATTTTAAATACAAATATTTGCTACTAAAAAGTGGCTGCAAAGAGGGAAAATCTTGACTTTTGCATAACTTTTTGTTAAGTAAAAAATACTGTTATGAAACGAAGAAGAAATTTAACCATTATTATTTTATTTGGGTTTTTTACGCCACCGCCTCTTAAAAAAAAGCGAACAGGAAATTCACAATGGAATATATCATACTTATTACATTTTTAATAATAAATGAATATTGCATATTACATACTTACACTTGTCTTGTCCCAAACTGAAATTTCTCCTGTGCTGTGGGAATTAAATTATTATAGGACAACTCAACTAAAATAACATCCAGACCGAGACAAACTTGTACAAAGTTGTCTGTCCCCAGTGGGAATCAAACCCACGACCTCTGGCGCTCGTGTCCAATGACCAAGCAACTAGGCCAACGAGGCAGTTAAATTGTTGTGATAAACTGAAATTATAATTAGCATTCAGTTCACAGCCAACCGTTTAATGTCGTAAATGGAGTGTTATTTTCCGTTAAAAATAAAATTAATCTCTATGAATTGATAAAACCTTTAGGGACATGGTACTAGCTACTTCGTAAGCATTTCGGCTAATATCCGTCGAACTTGTATTCTATGACGAGTCATGTGTCATATTTGGATCAGAGTTTGGGTTTTAGCTATCGTAGTAAGATGAAAAACCACAGAAATCCTATCTAGATAGAACTGTGAAGTTAACGCGAGATGCGTACCAACGATTTGCAATATATTGCAAAAACTATCAAACGCTTACTCGTTTCGCGCTGAGTCAAGTTCGGGTAATATCGACAAAAAATCGGAAAAAATGCCATATTGTGCGGTTTTGTAAATGCATAACTGTATCTCCTCACTAGGATAGAAACACTCTTATCACAATATATAGACCCGTTAGACAGTACAAAATTGCTTTTTTGGTTCGAAGGTTACTGATCATTGATCAACAAAAGTAACACGACACGTATATAATATGATGCTGATATTTGGCTGACTGACGCTTAAAGGTCATACCATGAAGGAAAATAGTTTTTCGCACCTCATAAGTCACCTCAAAGTTTTTACCTTCATGATTAATAATAATAATAATAATAATTAATAAATATCTCAGACATTCACACCAATTATCCAGTCCCAAACTAGGCAGAGCCTGTGGTATGGTTACTGGATAACGGATAGACATACTTAAATAAATATATTAACAGCCAAGACTTGGGTACTAACATTCATATTCATCATACGAACATTTGCCCCTAGCGGGATTCGAACCCGCAACCTCCGGCGTGGCAGTCCGAGAGTTACCCGTTCCGCCACGGAGGTCGTCAAAATTGACAATAATTGGTAATTAAATTAGATAACAGTAGTCATCTGTTATCTACTTTAATTAATAACCAATTAGTGTCAATCATGAAGGTAAAAACTTTGTGGTGACTTATGAGGTGCGATTTTTTTTCTTCGTGGACCTGTAGACATTTTCAATAAGAATTAATTTCACTTAAAGTTTTGGTTATTGTTTTATTATATCTAAGCTGACAAAACAAATACCACGTCAACTCATAATAAACAAAGTCGTATTTTGAAATGTGTTTAAGAATTAACGCCAATCGTGCGCAGTGCCATCTGTTCAGCTTTGTATTGCAATTTTGTTGTATAATTTCGGAACAGAAACTTTATTTCGGAAACAAAAAGCTACCTACACCATTTCGCAGGATAATGACAAAAGCCTCGGACTTTAATAAATTGCACCGAAACACGACAACAAAGGAAAAGCGTGTAATTTTTAGCCTTGCTTTGTGACATCACTTTTAGATTTTAAAATGACGCGCCAACTTTTCGTGTTTGCAATATTCATCACTGTAACCCGCGGTTCGCACTCATGGGAATTTATCGCTGCCTTATAGATCTGAACCTACAAACCGGCCTCCGTCACTCGAACAAACCTATCGCGATAAGTACCTAAACTTTCGGGCCAGCCCTACGTGGTTGTCGCCCCCCGTGTACTACCAAATAACAACGCTAAGTCGATTTTTACGTCTATTGTCTGACCGTGGGAAGAAGTAAGTAATGAAAAGCGTTTATATTTTCGTTGTACTAGGGAGATATAATATGTTACGTAGTAACTAGTAAGTAATCTGTGCTACAAGCCTCAATGAATGAACTATTGCCTATTAATCAACCTGTAGGTAGATCTGGACGACCGATCAAAAGATCTCTAGACTGAGCTATAAGTAATAAGCAGACTTTTGTAGCAGTTTCAGATATCTAGTCAGGATGTCCTGGAACCACCTACCCCCCCGTGCTCGAGCAAAACAAACCTTAGTTTCAAACTGCAATAACACCCCTGGGACTCCATACAAGCGAACAGATTTAATTACACATTAACCTACTACGGACGGACACGTACACGTTTGCGTGTGTGCGTAAATTATTGTAGGGCTGGTTGTATCCAGCGCGCGATCATTGTCGAGAGGGACAACTTTATTGTAAACAAATGAATTGCGTCTATTTCTAACTTATAGTGTAACTTAATAACTTATTTCTCTCGGAGCCGATCGATACGTGCTGGCGTAATAACCTTTTACTGCCAACTGTGCACTATTTTCAATAAAGGAGACTTCAAAAAAGGAGGAGGTTCTCAATTCGACAGTATGTTTTTTACGTAGTACATATTTAGTATTCTCTGCTGTAATACTGCTCATTTATGGTAACTATTGAAAAATTTATTACATGAGTTGGGTTTAATTAATTTTATTATTTCAGATAATCTGTTCACTAAATAAATACGTTTAACTTAATCCCACTAATATTATAAATGCGAAAGTGTGGATGTTTAAACGTTTGGAAATTTGGATGTTTGTTACTCAATCACGCTTCTACCACTGAACGGATCGGAAAGAAACTTAGCACACATATAGGTTTAAGCCCTGGAATAGAAGATAGGATAGTTTGTATCCCGAAAAATCTATTTTCAAATTCAACATACATACATATATAATGCTTACGCCGTGGTCCCAGAGGGGTAGGCAGAGACTAATGTCGCAAGTGGCCTTTGCGGGATACAAACTATCCTATCTTCTATTCCAGGGCTTAAACCTATATGTGTGCTAAGTTTCTAAGTTCCTTCGCCTGCTTTTCGCCCCGTGATACCCCTTGACGTGATGTGTTCCAAACGACATCGCTGCCTTGTTGAGGCACCATGATTAGCTAGGGAAATAATTGTCTACCTCATCAGATCTCCGCATGATTCTCTAAAGCCAAGTGTGCTAATAGATTTTTTAAATTCAAGCTGTGTAATTATCGAAACCTACGCTGACAAAGTCGCGGGAAAAAGCTAGTGTGTTATAATATATAGTCCGTCCATTCGTCCATCCATCTATCTATATATCTTTTTCATAGTATGTAAATGTATAGATGAACGTAATATTCGGCGACCCCCAAATATCTTGGGCAGACATTAGTGGAATAGGGCGCGGGTACAAAATGTAGACGGCTGTGTAAAATGTGCTCATTTCCTCTTTTAGGTGGATCGTCAAAATATCAGTAGGTATGTACAACTTTATACTAAAAAAATCTGCGAAGAGGAAATTGCGTTTTTGAAATAGCATTTCGTCGGCTTACTGAAAGACAACTGCTCGAGAATAACCGTAGCAACGAGAACCTTATACACATTCGCCTTTGTATACAATTTTATTCCTATTTGTTATTTTTGTTGTTAACTTTTACATACACGTAAACTTCGCGTGTTTATTGAAAATATTTGCATAAATATATTGGGGGTCTAAGGATAAGTAATAGAACACATTTCGATCATTTTTGGAATTTTTGTCTGTATGTCTGTTAGTTTGTGTACGCTTCACGTAAAATCGATGGACTTTTCACAGAAACATAGGGCTTAATTCGAAGTAACGGTTAGCCTTTATTTCATTGCAATCGGCCCAGTTCATCAATCAAAAGTTATGGGAATTTTTAGTTTTCAAATGCATTAGTAGGTAGGTATGCAATATAACAATGAAGTATATTAATATTCATATAATCTTCAATGCAATCCAGATTGGGATGAGTAAGTTACTTACATTTAGAGCTGTAGTGGGCGTGGGCGTGGGCGTGGGCGTGGGCGTGGGCGTGGGCGTGGGCGTGGGCGTTGGGGTCTGAGTCGTAGTCGAAGTCGGATTGAGAGTAAGTAGTCCACGCGAGCGGAGTCGCGGGCACAGCTAGTTTAAAATAAGAAATTATCAACCTACAATTCTAGTAGAGTAGCCACTTGTGGGTGTCAAAGTCAAAGTCAAAATCATTTATTGCATATGAGTACACTTGGTACATTTATACACGTAATTTTTATTTTTTTTGGTGGCTTGGAAACTTCCTATAATATTCATTCAACATGATGTAGCCTATTGACCCCTATGTTTTAATCACAAGTTGCTATAGATTGTTTACTACTATTCTGATTAAAATGAATTTCTAATTAAATAACATCTGGAGGATAACGTTTTTTTCTTTCCAGATTTGTATCAGCAAGTAAAGGCTTCAACAATTTTATATGTCAGCATTATTCAGAATACGGTGTGATATTGTGATTGGGGGTTCCGTGTCGAGGCGAATGTCACGACGTGAATGGAAAAATCTATACGAAAAATAACACGTAAACAGGAAGAGCCAGACAGGTCACTGAATAAATAAATAGATGTAGCGTATAACGAAGGTATTGGTTTCTCTATAAAGAATGTTTTAGAGCCAAAACTATAACTAAGGAAACAATATTAAAATTGTATTTATAATAATAATAATCTATCATACAACAACACTGAGAAACTGCTAATCAAATTAGAGTGAAAACATATGTTAATCCTGGTTACCTCTTCTTATTTTGTTTTGTTTTTATTGATTGATTGATTTATTGTTTTATTTTGTCATCCCTTCTGATAGAGGTAAATTGTTAATTATAAAATTGTAATTCACTGTCGACCCTTATGATTCAGGTGCACCTAGTATAAGGGTTGCAGGAAATCTCATCTGTACCTGTCACACAACCTGCACTAAATCTTATAAATGTATATACCTAATCATAGTTATCTATTTGTGTAAGTTGCAAATAAAATATTTTTCATTTTCATTATCATAACAATAATATGTCAGACATTCACACCAATTATCCAGTCCCAAATTAGGCGGAGCCTGTGTTATGGTTACTAGGTAACGGATAAACATACTTAAATAAATATATAAACATCCAAGACTTGGTTGGGTACAAACATTCATATTCATCATATTAACATTTGCCCCTAGCGGGATTCGAACCCGCAACCTCCGGCGTGGCAGGCCGAGAGCTACCCGTTCCGCCACGGAGGTCGTCATTATACCAACAACGAAAAAAACAAACAACTGACAAGATAATGGTACTCAGTCAAGTTAAGACTGAATCGATTTTTATAAAAAAACATAAACAAGATCGTAAAAATATACTTAATTTAAAAAGTAATAAAAATTAAATTAATTCAATGTTTTTTTTTTAAATAAATTATAGCAATTGCGACCGTTTTTTAATATTCCACCTTCTCAAATTTTATATTGGTTCATAAAATTTCTAAAAAATATTAATTGTACTGACACAGTCATTCTCCAGTTTATTTCTGGAGCCCATGAAAAATGTGAGGTAATACCAAGATAAGTCGCAGGCGAGACACGAGAGAGCTTTTAACTAAAAACCTATCCCACTCATTTGTCCTTCTAGGAAGCCATTAAGTACAGTGAGGTACGGTAAGCTATGGTTAGACGGTGAACTACGAGGGTCTACATTGTTAGGGATGAACGGCGTAGGCTCTGTAATATGTGGAGTCTAGAAGTACGAAGGTTTCTTTTGTTATTTTTAATTTAGTGTTTTTATGGCAACTGGCTTTGTCAAATGTCAAATTTGTTTTTTCTGTAATCCGTTATTAATACACTGAAAAATACTTGTGGTCAACCAAGTGGCTTATTGTTAATAGTTGGTAATCGTTATTTTTATCGTTTCAAAGAAGATTGTGATCAAGTTGACAAGTTGAAATAGATATTGGTTTGCTCGTATGGAGTTAAAATACTTGTTAAAAACAATAAAAAAAAATGTGGGTAGAATAATGATGATAGTAACTAATTACATTGACAATCTAATTTAATATGACCTTTCAATATTACATAAGTAGAATCTTTCTCGAAGTGTTTTTGATAAGTATCTACACTTTTTCTAACGAGCTTATAAATCAGTGCCTGTAATAAAACAATACGACGAATAAAAAAGCCAATAAAATTTAATATTGGGAAGAAAACGCCTTGGCAAGCTATACTCTGTCGTAATACCGACGTCTCTGAATAATGCAATAGCGTCTTGTGATGGTTTGAATAGTTTCAGGAATATTCTTATTCCACCGAGATTTATTCCTATCAGTTGCCAGTTTTTGGCCTTGCATGAAATTGCACGTTTGAGGGAAAGAAACTGTCCATTCGAATAATAATTTGGTCCAGAAAATTAAAATGTTTTCTTCTGAAAATGTCGGATTACTCATTATTCATTTCAATGTTCTACTCATATATACAACCGCGAAAGAAAATCTTTAAACTAAATTATAATAGAACTTAGAAATGTTAAAAAAATAATTGCAAGTGCTGCATGTCATATTGATAAAAAAGTTCTGCTATATCCTTTAGTGACACGACATCAAAGGAACCTGGTCACTTTAGCTAAAATGTACAACATATTTCATTTCCGGGTGTCCAAACTATTTGTATGGCGTTGTGACACGCGGGTGAGACAAGTACTTGCTTCTTTGTAAGGAATTTGCGGTCTCTGGTCGAGCGGAGGGAGTGTAAGGCGGATCTTGTGCGGGACGAGGAGTGGCGATTCCATATGTTAGTATACAAATATTCTGCCAGTATAAGTACAATCTTTTAGTCAAAGGCAATACTGTGAAAATGTCAGGAATGAAATCCCCTGAACAACGGATAGGAACTTGTGCCCCTTCAAAATACCAGGGTACGATCATAAGGTTACAAGGATAAACAGTACACGTTCTGTTAAAATATGGTGATATTTACATTTACTTAGATCAATATTATCTTAGCATACGGCTTGTTTTTTTTTTAAAGAGAGAAGGTCTTACACCGTTTGTTGCAATAGAGGTGAATGGACAACACCGGTGTATGAACAGTTGTTGTACATATAATAAATAGTTGTTCTCTTGTGTTCAATCCATTTTTTGATCCATGCAGTACCTATTGTCAAGATCTTATTCTCAAGGCTTTCACATATCGTGTCATCGCATTTGATGCCCACCGCAGCGTCAGAAGAGCCAGCGTGATAGTACTATTTTATACGTCTGCTAAGGTATCGCCGCGAGTATGGCGTTTACTTGTTGCCATCATGAATAGCCTAAGTGATGATAAGCAAGCTGCTTTGCTTGTTGATGTCTGAACTTTATATTGAAAATTACTGCCGATATAAAATATTTATCGTTATGTATCGTCTGGCCTATACGAGAATACTTTACGAGCAGTGACGTCGAAAAGGACAGGCACAGCTGCCAAATTACTTGAAGTTGGTTGTTTGGGAACACGAGTATGGTAGCTGGGATAACCCCACGGATGTGGTGCAACATCAGCCCCGTAATTAAACTGACCTACCTGGGGTTTGTTTCTAGACAAGTTTGGGCTGTTAACTTGCCCTAACAAGGTTAAGGCAATAAGAGATGCACCTCGCCCAAAGAATGTTTTAGAACAAAGGCGTTTCTTGGGCGAGGTGCATCTTTCATTGCCTTAACATTGTTAGGGCAATTTCTCAGCCCATGCTTGTCTATAACAAACACAATGTATTACATGTACGTTACCTTAGATGTGAGAATTTCCTTTATCATCATGTCAGCCCTTAGTCGTCCACTGCTGGACATATGGCTTCTACAATGAAAGCCACCACACCCGGTCTTCTACCCTTCGCATCCAGCCGCTTCCTGCCATCTTCTTCAGGTCGTTGGTCAATCTGGCGGCGGGGTGTCCCACCCTGCGCGTGCCAATCCGCGGCTTCCACTCCAGAACTTTTCTGCCCTAACGGCTGTCAGTTCTGAGACAGATGTGGCCCACAAAGTACGTGTTGGCCATCAAAGTACTAGGCCTCGCACCGGTGACGCTGCTCCCTGCCACCGGTCTGTGCAAATGTATTTAGATTTTTTTATTGGGATATTGGAAAGACTGGAACTAGGGATCGTACACGTACCTACCACACAATAGGTACGGTAGAGTGTGTCTTTCCTACTGGGTTACCTAGGTACGCTCTATGGAGCGTCTTAGTAAATAATCTGAAAGCATATCCTGGCAAATAAGTACAAATTGCAGCCAAGTAAATTCATTACTACTTTCCTTGTCACGCGTCAAGTTTCTTACGTAATTATTATGTCTATCTAAATTATCTCCCGTCTCGCTCTCCCAATTACTCATAGTCACGGCAACTTACGCGTTGTGTCGACGTAGAAAATTAGATTACGATCTCAATCTATCATGTCGTTAAGCAATTATATCGTGTAATAGATTTTACTTATTGATTCAGGAAATTCTGAGATTGCGTCTCCCTCAATATTTTATGTCTTTACTTCTGATATTCAGGTCTAGGCTAGTTATAGAGGGCCGTTTTGGGGCGAGAGAAATTTGACCTTTAACATATTATAATCTATGCAATGCCCAGGAAAACTTTTATTTCCCCCGGCAAAGGCGGCAATGAGAGGTAGAGAAACTGGTCTGCTATGAGACATAATTTAATCGTTATAATAAAATTATTTATTTTAGTAAGCATACGATACCGACAAGATCTGAACTATGATTATACTGTATTTATAAAAAAACTAGCTGTTGCCCGCGATTTCACCCGCGTGGGCTACTTAACATCACAACTTATTATGTATTTCCCGTACGAATGAGATGTTTTTTCGGCGAAAAAATATCCTATGTCCTTAACTTTGAAATTAATTACTTCCAGGACTTAACTTATATGTGTGTAGAAGTTTCATTCCGTCCAGTGGTTGAAGCGTGATTGAGTAACAAACATCCAAACATCAAACTTTCGCATTTATAATATTAGTGGGATGACACCTTATTGTGCTAACTGCTACTCAAGGTTTATCCATGAATATGACTTGTAGATATTTTATTCGAAATCCTGTCTGTGAACTCCCAAACTACCTATATACCACACAAGTCGTTCACCTACCCGATATTGATTGCACTCAAAAGTACGACAACTTTATGTTACAAGCTTGTACATCGCGTCTCAAAAACGCCTATCTTTAAAAGTTTTGAAGATGAGTTCAAACGGAATGAGTCGAGTTGTCAGTTTGTTTTATCTGACATCTCACGAAAAGTCGAAGACGACGACGGAATTGTAATTAAAAGTTACTTAAACATTTAAAAGTTGGTAGAAGCAAGATATTTAGCACAGGCTGTTCCTAATTAGGAATAGCAGAAACCAATAAACTACATTTCGTTCGTGTGTCTTACGGAGAAAAATGCATATACGGACTAGGAAAGAAAATAAATGATTAATAGTTTACTCCCTACCAGCTTGGGTATTATAGTATGGAAGAGTGAATAGGCATCTCCTGGGTAAGCGCGCTCCACCTTAGGCCTCATCATCACTTACCATCAGGTGAGATTGAGGTCAAGCACAAACCCATTAAGAATAAAAAAAACTTGGATATAAGAAATTATTGCTTTTTGGGCGTAGAGCTTTTAGATTATGTTATTGATGTTTTTTTTATCTCTGCAATATTTTTTTAATATATTGGACCTTAGGCCTGTAAATACACAAAAAAAAACACTAAATACTACTTCTTCCTCATCAATTCGCTTACAGCTGTCTTAGTAGCAGCTAGCCGGCGGCGCTGGCTTACTAATTTTGTGGACATTACCGAGAAACTCTGGCTGCCTCGTTGACCAAGCGACTTTGTCGTTAGACTGAAGCGCCAGAGGTTCGTTAATTCGGTTCCGTCTTGTGGGTACGAGTTGGTCCCGGTCTGCATGGTATATTTGTGAATTGTTCTATCAGTATACTCATATTCCGAATTAAATCATGCCTAGGGCATTGAGTGTACAGAAGAAAATAATTAGAATAGCTTGTTTACGATTACATATACATTTTGTGTACTTGTATGTAATTATATAAGAGTATGAACGTCCATCTCCATCTTCCATCTTATGAACGTGGAAACGCTCCTAGAAAGCTAAACAAGGTAAACAAGACTATTAGAAACAAAACTTTAAAATCAAAAATACACTGCCTAGACATCATGGTATATAGACCAATATAGCGCTCCATTTACGTCCACCTAGAAAAGTTCTCTATTCGTCACCTAATCCGATTTTGCAATTGCGAATGTATTATGTATGTGTGGATCGCGTCCGGGACCAGTCCACCCAGAAAAGCCGCTAAAACCAGGCGGGCTTAGCTCCGCGTCAATACGTATTGACCCCAATCTTGTCGTCTCCATCAGATTTCAAACGACTGAATTTAAGCTCTCTCTAACATTCTCCATTTGGGCAATAACCGGTAGTTTATAGACTTTTCTATTTCAATCAAAAGTACGGGATTGATGGCGCTTTTAATGCTTTTTGTAAGTGATCAGATCATCGCTTTAATTTAACAGTAAATTATCAACGGAACTCAATAGATATTGGTTTATCTCCCTCAGTTTTTTCAAGTATTTAGATTGATTTTGACTGAAATTAATAAAGAATTTATTGGAGGCATATAATTCAAATTCGAAAAATAATAATATGGCAGTGAGTTATAACATCTGGCATTACGGCGATTTTATTAAAACAATTACCTACCAGATCAACATTTTACTGTTTTATTTTTAGAAAGTCTCGATAAAACAAATATAAAATAGATGTACATATATAAGCTACCTTATTATTGTGTCTGTGTATTGTTATCGTGCAACGAAAAGAAATGAAATTAAATAAAATTGAAAGAGTGCAATTTAATTCTGCTTAGTTAATCTTTGTTTCAATCACAAGGACTTGGTTTATGAGCTCCTAAGCGACGGTAACGACATTCGTTGCCTTTTTCTTCGATTTTTAGTAGTCTAACAAAAAATATAGACATGTGTATGTCATTCAATCCTATTGTTTGTAAGAGTATCTATCTATATAGTTGTATCTCTTCTTACTGAGGACTAGCTGCTGTTGGTGGTCTTGCCCGCGTATAATAAATGTTTGTTTCCGGCTTAAAGAATTTTTATCATGGTCATAATTATCCAATTGTTAACCTCATGACAAAGGCTATGTGTATATAAAAATTTCAGAACCGTGGTAGCCGGTTGGTTGTGCACTTGCCTCACGTTCATGAGGTCGTGGGTTCAACCTCGCCCGTGCCAATGAGTTTTACGAAACTTAAGTACGGTTTATTTATAATACCGCAGGATTTTCGGTGAAGAAAAACATCGTAAGGAAACCTGCATATGCCGAAGAAGGAATTCTGAGGCGTATGTGAAGTCCACCAAATCGGCTTGGGGCACCGTTGGTGGTCAGGGGTTTGGCACAAAAGATCCTGAAGGGTCGAAGTGTCGCCAGGTCTTCCTGGCCCCCAGAAGATAAGATATAAAATGTCATAGAGATCGGTTGAATAGTCGAATCGTGAAATCACGTTAAATGTATGCCAATTAAAAACACAAGTATAGTAACTTGATAGAACAAATAAGGAATACTGTTGCATTGTAAATTTTACACAAAATCTCAAATATAAAGGTTTCGTAACGTACTTCTATTAGGGGTATTTAATTCAAAAATGCATTAGTTAGTTAAACTACCAAACTAACGTTAGCAGAATTTATTTCCGTCAAGAGTTTATGACTTAGCAATAACATATTAAACTAATAGAAGAAAAATATGGGACATTATTTCAGACGCATTCCAACTCAAAAAAAAAATTGAATGCACTAGATGCACTCTGGGCCAATAACAAATGAACGTAGAAAGAATATACTTTCAAGCGATTTTCTTCTCGTTTAAAAATCAAACGCGTTCCACAACGTACAGCTAATGCAAAACGTTTGTGTTCCGCTCTTCAGCACAGCTGCACTCGGAAACTACCTAGTGGTTACACAAAGGTCTAGGAGACACGTGACGCGAGCGGTGACAGCGCTTTTCCGCTTGACTGAAACGAACCCGCTTATATACATGCCACCTACGCCTTTAAAACGAAATCACTTCATGTCTATTGAAATGTGACTAAATCACATAATATTTCTAAGTGTAAATTCGTCTATAGCTTTAAAATTCTCGTATTATAGATATATATCTATTTTAACTGTATTAAGAAGACATATGTAGGTACCAAGTTATTCATTGGGTTTCTTTCCGAAAATTTGAACTTAGGTCTATA
The DNA here is from genome assembly GCA_947086405.1 of Esperia sulphurella. Lineage (NCBI taxonomy): Eukaryota > Metazoa > Arthropoda > Insecta > Lepidoptera > Oecophoridae > Esperia > Esperia sulphurella. The sequence goes on from OX352265.1 coordinate 11,724,484, forward strand.
ATATGTCTTAATTTGTAAAAAAAAGCAAAGACTACAAAATGAATTATGCGCTTCCTAATATCTACGTGCTGAAATTTATTTCGAAATAGGGTAAGAATTTTAAACGATGATCTTAATCTAATGCAAATTAAAAAAAAACAACAACGGTGGAGTAAATATAGATAAAAAGTTCAACCTGCTTTGGTGAGATTAACACTTAAACTTTTAATATTTATTTTATTACATTTATAAAGAAGCAGTTTGTGAACTTGATCGAAATCTCCAAAATAAATTTTAATAATTATTTATTACGGCGTGCTACGCCTGCATAGGGCGTCCCACCCTATGCACGCGTAGGGTGGGACGCCCCGCCGCTAGATGGACCGACGACCTAAAGAGGGTGGCCGGTAGCGGCTGGATGCGGAGGGCGGAGGACCGGGTGTGGTGGCGTTCATTGGGGAAGGCCTATGTCCAGCAGTGGACTTCTAGGGGCTGACTGATGATGATGATGATGAAATACTGGTTTGTTCCTAGTGCACAGAAGTCGACGAACTGGGACAAATTACGTGACGTGAACTATTTTCGTGGAGAACTAGCATTATTATAAGCAAGGGCACTATCGCGAAGCTAAGCTATCTAGAACGCCTATTAATATCTTTGGGGTCGTATCTAAATGTCAGCAAAATGTCAGAATGTACAATTTTACATTCTATTAGTATCGCGATTAACCCTTTTCTGTTTTAAGTAATATAATAATGTGGCGATAAGATCTTAGAACTGGGCGACCTGGCTATCTGTAGCTAGTATTTATCAAAATATGTTCATCATGTCATCCCCTAGAAGACCATTGCTGGACACAGGCCTTCCCCAATGAACGCCACCACACCCGGTCCTCTGCCCTCTGCATCCAGCCGTACCGGCCACCCTAAATATGTTCAGATAAAAGTAATCTAAGCCAGCATAATATAAACTAGCAGATGTAAAAGTTTGCATGCTATATCTGATACTTATCTTATCCTATCTTATCTGGTTACATGGGGCCAGTATACCCGGCGACACGTCGACACTGTGGGATCTTTCTTGTCAGCCCCTGTGTCTATATGGTGCTTCAATCCCTGGTAGTCGGCTGCATAAAAACTATTATGCAGCCTGTAGTCCTTGGGTTCTGAGTAAGCCACTCCCAGGGCACTCATTCGCATTCGTCCTTTGGTTCCGAGTAAGCAACTCCCAGGGCACTCAAACGCATTCGTCCTTGGGTTCTGAGTAAGCCACTCCCAGGGCACTCATTCTCATTCGTCCTTGGGTTCTGAGTAAGCCACTCCCAGGGCACTCATTCTCATTCGTCCTTGGGTTCTGAGTAAGCCACTCCCAGGTCACTCATTCGCATTCGTCCTTGGGTTCTGAGTAAGCCACTCCCAGGGCACTCATTCGCATTCGTCCTTGGGTTCTGAGTAAGCCACTCCCAGGGCACTCATTCGCATTTGTCCTTGGGTTCTGAGTAAGCCACTCCCAGTGCACTCATTCGCATTCGTCCTTGGGTTCTGAGTAAGCCACTCCCAGGACACTCATTCGCATTTCAGCTATTGCATTACATTCACATAACAAGTGCTACATCTATCTGATACCTAATCTGCCATAACGGCGGAATCAATTTTAATAAACACGGAAAAATAAAAATTTGCCGGGAAAATTTTATAAACTGCGGATTGCTGTTTAGAATACATATTGTCTTATCTTATTAGGGGAGCAGGAAGACGGTGACACTTCGACCCTTCAGGACCTTTTGTGCCAAACCCCTGTTCACCAAACGGTGCCCCAAGCCGATTTAGTGGACCTCGCATATACTTTGGGATTTCTTCATTGGCATATGCAGGTTTCCTTACGATGTTTTGCTTCGCCGAAAAGCCTGTGATATTGTAAATAAACAGTACTTAAGTTTTGAATAACTCATTAGAATGGGTTGAGTTTGAACACACGACCTTATGAACGTGAGCTGATTGCACCACCAACCATATGCTACCACGGCTCTAGTAACACTATAACATTTCAAATCAAGGCAATAGCGAATAAGCTCATATCGAAGTTGGTGAGATTTATCTAAACGCATATTCGGGACCTGCTGGTTCGGCGCTCTGAAAGGGAATGCGCAATTGGATTCGCCTGATGTGGAATAAATAATGATTGTTGGCGAGCCTGCTCGCACACGTGTGCTTGTCTGTGCAATTTATTTGTCTGTTATTTATGTTTGCAAGGAAATGGAGCTTAACGTATTTTTCCATCAAGATTAATAGTAAACAACATGGGAGACACATTCGTTCGGTTATTGTTCTATATAAGGAGAATACCTCTGCCTGTGTGGAACACCCTACTTTCTGTAGCTTTTTTCTCGGTTCTCAAAATATTAGAAGTGTATGCCCTTATGACTTGGTGATTGCAACGATATTGTTATGAATATTACCTATATGAATAAAGCCACACAGAAAAGGAATGCGTGGCGGAGGCGTGCAACGATTTTTTGTATTGTTTGATTTAGTATGAGACACTTCACCTAAAGTACCGCCGCGGGCAGCGGTATTTTGTACGAAGTGTACCGCTACCACCACGCCTTCGCTAAGCCTACCTTCTGTGTGTTTCGAGCATAATGAAAAGATACTGTTGCCAATCACATGGATTTGTATTTATTTGTTAAACATCTACCTACACGAAGATTGGTGTGATGGTATTGGGATCCGGCTACCACACCGAGATGCAAGCAAGTATTTGCGAGTATCGCCCGACAGAACAAACAGCACACACACACACACACACACACACACCCCACACACACATACATACACACACGCATGCAACGGATTCGCACTTTTATATTGTACCCTTTATTTTATTTGTGAATGTTTCGACTCGACCGTTGTCACTAATTATGCAATGTATACAGATGGATAGATAGATAACTTAGCACATATGACTATGAAATTATGTTTGTAAGTCGACGCGGTGCACAGACAAACCAAGTCTAGTTTTTGTTGCACCGGAAACATGTAAATTATGTTCTCATTGGTTAATAAATAAATAAAAACAGTTAATACTTATATTCTTTCTGAATGTAGTTACTTAATTAAGTTATGCTACTTAATTATTTTTTTTATTGACACTTTAAAATACACCCCCACCTAATAGGCTTTTAACTGTAGTAAATTACATAAATGTTGAAACAACCTTATGTATATTTATTATTGTTATTATTTCCTGTAATAGCTGGATACCATTTTAATATGCAAGTTACTTCATTGAATATTATTTAATAAAACATTTCCTCTCGTCATATTTATATAAGATGAATGGTAAGGCAACTGCGGTACTAAGTAAACAGAATACGACAAAATCATCAATTATTCATGAAACGGCCTATCTAAACAGGTCCAGTAAGACTTAAATAACTGATACGATCGCTTTATACAGAGGTCACTAGGCCACAAAATGATTAGGAAAGTTAAGGAACTTTAGAAATACTGCTTGCGGTTTAGCATAGATTGCCTAGGTTAGGTTAGATTATCTGTGGCTAAGTTTAAAAAAAAATCAACTATTGAACACATTCGATACCTTAAAGTGACAGTGAGATAACTCAAATTTGACTTTCACTCAAGTTATCTCGTTATCAATCGTGGTGCCAAAACTAAGTTCAGAATTTATATATTTAAAAAAAAAATCTAAACAGTTGTATATGACACTAGTGTGTGTGTATGTATGTACTTATACGCTTCATTATATCAAAATAATAACAACAACAAAATAAAATAGGAATTAGACTATGTACAAAGGCGGACTTATCCCACTTAGGGATCTCTTCCAGTCAACCTTAGAGTAACCGAAAGGATAAGTATAATGCGTTTAGTACCAAATTTGATAATGAAATGTACTTTTAATAAAGTTTGAAAATACATATTACATAAACATAAACGAACAATATATACATAGACGATGCACGAAAAAGTGTACGGGTGTGTGTTTGTGTGTAATGTGTACGGGTCTTATCTTATTAGGGGGCCAGGAAGACCTGGCAACACTTCGGACCTCTAGGATCTTTTGTGCCGAACTCCTGGTCACCAACGGTAACACAAGCCGATTTGGTGAACTTCACATACGTCTTAGAATTTCATCTTTTGGCATATGCAGTTTTCCTTGCGATGTTTTTCTAAGCCAAAAAGTCTGTGGTATTGTATTAAACCGCACTTATTAAGTTTGGAAAACTTATTAGTAGTGGAGTATGAGTATTACATTTTATGTGCACTATTATTAATGGAACTCATACTAAATGAATTTTAAAAAAAGGTAAACTGTACCCATCCGTTTGTAATTGAACTATATGCAGTTTTACTTTATCTGCGACTACCATACTAGGGTGTAGTGTGGTATTTATTATGCCTTTTCGATTTCTATAACAAGAAAAAAATATAAGCTATCTGTCCAAAGTTGACCATAGAAATGTTTGTAGAGATATATAATAATAGCAAAATGCATGTTTCATATAAATATAATAAACGGTAAAGCGCCCTAGACAGATCTTTTAATAACTGTTATTGTGCCCGTTGTAAAACTGTCGTAAAATCGTAATGAAAAAGACCCATTAAGTATATGAGATTTTCATAACTTTACTGCCCTTTCTTGTTCTTACTTTTATTTGGTACAGGATTTTAATGACCTCTAGGTATACGTCGATATTAATGGCTTTGGCTGTGTACTATTTCCAAATATTTATCACATAAAATCATGGATTTCAATTACAAGGTTGATATTTTCATTTCATTAAAAGCGATTTAACACGAAGCGATTTTAGTAGCTGCGATAGCTAGCGATTTTCATCTATTGACTATGCATGACAGTATACTGTAACTATTGAATGGAAAATCGCTCTAAAGCTTTATAATACAATGACAGCGTTATCGCCGCGATTTCCCGTGCGCCGCGATAAAAATCTCAGCTTAAAAGTAAACTGTTTCTAAGCGATTCGTTCTGTAATTCAACATGGCTGCTCGCGATATATCGCACCAATCAGACGCTGCCACGGCGTTGCGTTGTACTTATATATAACTTCTGAGTTATCATTATAACTAAAACCTGCAAGGGATATCAAGGGTGTATAGCGATTTATTAATGCAATAGCCAGTTGTTTCAGTTCCCGTAGACCTGAAAATACACAGCTGTTAACTATTTAAGTGATAAATTTTGAATGAGAATATCATATGTGTAGCAAAAGTATGTTGTGTAATTATCACAATCAAGGCTAAAGCTGTGTAGATGCGACAACTCTTATATATATCGTCCAACAGTGGACGTCTAAGCGCTAATATGATTATGATGATGAACAGTTTGATTTAACAAAATCGGATATTAAGACAAAAGGATATAATTTGTTTTGGCATTTTTTTTTCTACAGTCAGATTTTATTTTGGCGTTTCAGCATCTTGCCTTTCCAGCGAAGTTATATAAAATAGCTATACGAATACTTTTACCTAAATGATGTATCACAAATTAAATATATAATATCTTGGTCAAAGTTATAATCAAAGTCTTTTATTGCACATGAGTACCTACAACACACACTACAAACTATAGTACAAAAAAAATCGAATTGAGAACCTCCTCCTTTTTTGAAGTCGGTTAAAGATACAAAATAAGCTGCATTTCCATTTAAAATAAATTAATTTGTTTACAGATTTGTTTCTGGTGGCTAAAAATATAAAAAAAATACCATTACGATCCAGAAGCTTTTTTTAACATAATTATACCGAATTGAACTAATTTCAAATCAGATTCCGTTTGACGCAATTTCTGTGACGGTGCAATTAAGTTTATATCTGATCATAATTTCTTTGAAAAGCTAAAGTTACAATGTTGCCTTCAATGTTGATGTCATGATTCCAGTTGGTAGACTTTTTTCAGGTTTTCCCGATCAATACCTACTTTAAGATTTAATTTTAATTTAACTTTATTTTATTCCATTTTAACAATAATTCTTAGACAAAGTTCATCATATTATGTATTGTTTTTATATCTAAGCACACGGCGAGATGCGCCAGGCCAAGTTCTAAAAAAACCGACCGCAAGTACGCCGTGCACTATTTATACGATAGTTTCGATCTACTCTTGTCATGGCGGCCATGTTTGATTCTAATACTAATGTCAAAATCAGATTTAACCTCAGGATTTAACACTCTCGAAAACCCAGAAAATTACACCCATATAAAAAGTCATATAAACTTTCATGTCAAAATAAAAAAAAAACACAAAAAATCATATTTTTCGAATATTAGTCAAAGAGCCCCCTCGTACCGACCTCCCGCCCAAACGTCACCTGATACCATATTATCCATATTGTAAAAATAATCAAATGTCATGGCTGCTGGATTCTAATTCTAATGGCGGAAAGTTATAAGTACATCTTGAACTTAAGCCCAGCCGTGTGTCCATCATAAGGCTCATTAGTACCAACAATACAGCTGGACTCCTTTGTGTCCTTGCACGGTTCAGTGTTCTGTAAATAGGCTCATTAAGATCGGGTGTCGTCTGCGTGTAAAGTACTTTCAAATAAATTATTCAAAGATCGTTGTCGGTAAATGTCTTGAAGTCAAACGAATAAGGGAAAAGAATTCAAATAAAATGATGGCAGTGAAGGGAATGTCATAGGTACTTACCTATCTAATGCCATTAGCCAAGCTAGTATGCTTTGTTTATGGCCAAGTTTGGATTTGGGACCTACATACCTCCATTTCAGATTAGCTAGACATTGCGAGTAAGCAATAGGCGTGACTATCTATTAGGTATATATAAGTATGGACATATTGCTTTTTAATGAATATCGAATAAAGGTTGAGCTACATACACAAGCGCGAATTTCATTATAGCGGTTGAACTAGAAGCCTCGCCCCGCTCTGCGCCGCGCCGGGCATAACGCTCCCGACACGTCTCCAACAAACCGATGCAAAAGAGCTGTATCGGACGCGTGAGATCGGGTCGACCATCCTCCTAGCCATTATTGCTCGATGAGGAGCGCTATCCGCTACAAAACACGCGTTTTATAAAACGACATGGACGAACTACAATCTCCTATCTGACAAGGGAAAGTTTTACAGGAGACGAATAAACTGAATATTTTATTTTCACAGGACAATAAGATAAGTGTTCTTGGCGTTTCAGAAGGTGCAATTTAATTTTGAATCTGTATTCAAATAATCCTGAATCTTTCTATAGCGCATGATAGCGGGGTTCAACCCTAATGAAAATCTTCAATCACTGCAGCTTTACATCTGGTTATCTACCTAGATTTGTTACGTCAATCCTTGCATTTCGCTGTAATGGTTTATTTATAATAGTTATCTGAAAGTGGTAAAGTTAATGGGCAATAATTATCTTGCTGCCACAGAAAAAACGCATGCAATCAACTCTCTGTTTTATGCCAACCACGTTGAAATGTTTGAGTAACCAATCTTCTAACTGTTTTGTATCTAGATACAGTTACTATTTTATTAATTAATCTTTGCTCAAACTGTTGTCTACTTTAGTGGAAACGAGCTCTAATTTGATTAATGGATGTCTTGTTTGCTCTTAGCCGTCTCCCAAGCTTACCGAAATAAAATCTAGGTCGCGATAAATTTGCTTCAATTTCGTTACGTATATATATATCTTCCCAGGTACGACGTTATATGCTTTGTATTATGTACTTTCAGTTCCTCTTGCGCAGGTCATGCGCAGTGAGCAGTAATGCAAAAATGCCCCTTATTGACACTTAACTTATCTTAGTAACTTTGGTGTAGGTACTTTTATATGAAAATGGTCTGTAGGAGTATCAATAGGAGTGCAATTGCTTGGAATAAATAATTTTTAATTGACTTTTCATACTTACCTACTTCAAAATTAAATGTTAAACTTTAATTAAGTAAAAGAATATCAAACTCACCTAAAACAATTAACATTGCAAAGCAAAAGCAAAAAAAGTCGAAGTTTCAGTCATTCTGCAAGGCGATTAATAATAAAACGGTAATTCCCCCACGCGTAACAAAACAATCAAACTTTTTGTTTATATTCTCAGCGCGTTTCCTACCACTTTCAACCCTTCGGGTGCGGCCGTAAAAACACTGTCGTTTATCATGGGCCAAGGCGATCCGTGCGGGCACCTGTAGCTTTCGTGTTTTTTCCTACATACCGCGCGGTATAACGCGAGGTCGCGAGTGCGGGCGCGGGTGTCGCGACTACAGGCAGCCAGCAAACTGAGCCAGGCCGTCCCACCCCGCCCGCCGGCATCGACCGTCGTTCGCCACTCGGTCCCGTAAAGTGCAACTTCAGAAAACGCCTTGTTATTCGCGGGACAATTAATAGGAAAGCCTTTTTCCCGTTTTCAAGTTCGGTTTCGGTTCAAGTTGAGCTTTATGCGAATAGTTAGGACATTTTGTCCCGTTACAAGTAAATGGTCGTTTCCAGTTTGGAGAGAAGGGTTGAGGGTCGACAGTTAAAATGATACCTAACTTTGGACATAGTTCGCAAAGTCTGTCTAGCGCACACTTCAGACTACTAGACAGTCGGTAACTGTTATAGATCATACAATTTAAGGGTTTGATACTTAGTTAATTTACGGCATCCTGTATCATTGGCCAGTCGTATGAGGACCGAGTGACTGTCTTTCAACTTGTTACGGTACAGCTGCGTTGGTCGCACATGATCTACTAATAGAGGGAACCGTTCGACACGAATAGAAGAAGAACTTGTTAATTAAATTGATACTTAAGTTCAGGCAACAACGGTTTGCAATTCTAAACAGTCAGAACCGACTTATACGTTTTAGAGGTCCGTCTGTTTATCCTTACTGAAGCATAAAAGAGAAAATAAATTTTCTGGTGTGTCAAATAACAGCAAATAACAACTGCTATGTAATCCAAAAATAACTTCGGATTTTTTTATGAAAAATTGATGTCATTATAATATTTCAATAAAGGGTTTAGATCACAAAAGAAATCACAAATAGCACCTCCTTTAATTTACAAATACTTTCAAGCATATTATGTACTTATTCACTTTCATTTCTATATACATATCGACGCAAAAACTACACAAAATCTTATTTAAAGATCATTCTATAGAATCCCACAACGATGCAAATTAATAGCACCATTTACCAAGCTACATATTGTAAGATCAGGCATAAGTATACCAAATGGCTATAAAAATATACATTCATTTACTTAAATATATAAAGCTAATACAAAAATACTCCACATTTATTAAAAAGTTTACAGAGTTATTAGTAATAAGATGTTTTTATAATTTACAAGAATTTTTTGACTAACAATGGGCCCGATTCTGAAGGTACAGTGTTAAAATTAGACAGCACTAAAATTGTTGCTATCTCTGTCACACGGTATTATTAAGATAAAGACGAAACTAATTTTAGTGCTGTCAAATTTTAATTGTGTGCCTTCAGAATCGAGCCCAATGTGGTGGTAATAAAATTAGTAATTAATTAAGTTAGATATAAGACTGCGACACCCTTACAGGGTCATGTTGTAAAATCTAACACCTAAAACACATGATGCAATAAATAAATATGACTATGAAAAATCGGAAATGCCGTAACCCACACCGATGTAAATTTTTTGTTATGAAAATTTGAATTTACAATAATAAAAAATTCCATCGGCCGGTGTGGGTTTCCGTTTTTTGCGTTAAATACAAAATCGATCCATTTTTAATGTCAAAACTGTGCATACCTATTATTAGTTTCAAAAACTGATTCAACATTAGAAGCTATTAGTAAGTCAGTTACGCCACTGCTGCCCATCACTGCGATATGTGAGGTATAGCTACCCATTCTTGGCTAGATATACCTCATACCTCGAAGCAAAATAATTTTTCGTAGCTCATAGTTTCACCTCAAATTGTTTTCCTTCGTGATTGACACTAATTGGTTATTAAATTAGATTAAATTAGATAACAGATGCACATTTTAAAATCATATGTTATCTAATTTAATAACCAATTTGTGTCAATCATGAAGTAAAACACTTTGAGGTGAAACTATGAGCTACGAAAAATTATTTTGCTTCATGGTATGAGGTATAGTTGAAGTTAAAATCTTACGACTTCGCTATGCGCTTGTTATTTTCCTTGACAAGGAATACTTAGAAGAGATCGCCCAAAGCGTACAATTTTTGTTACAATGTGCAATTATTGTCTATATCTTTTTCGGTCGTCAGAAAATAATTTGAAATACATTATTTTCGGCCCAGAATTTTTTGTTAAAACATTTCTGTTTTTTCAGCTTGTTTTCCAGATAATTGATTAACCGAGCGTTAAAAATGCCCGAGGCGATAACCGTGCAACTTTTGTTTTTATGTAAAGTGTAGCTAAATACCCTCTCAAGCAGCGGCGGTAAGATTCGTTCATTAAATATTTGTAAGCTTGCGGCTCCGCGTAGCTTACGGAGCTGAGCTTACAGGTTGCTACGGGCGCCTTTTTTATTTCCATCCTTTTAAGAGCTACGCGTGATGAATTTGTAATTATGCAGAAAAAATATTTATACAAAACAATAATATACTTACCATATTACATTATACCTATAATTACATTATAAGAAATGAAATTAAATGAAATCTTTACTGTGCGTGGAATTTGGATTAGATACAACTAGCTGTGCCCGCGGCTACACTCGCGTGGATTACAGAATCTGCTCCCCTTCCCACTTCCGCTCCCGCTCCCGCTTCCGCTCCCGTTCCGCTCCCGCTCCTGCTCCCGCTTCCGCTCCCGTTTCGCTCCCGATCCGCTCCCTTTCCGCTCCTGCTCCGCTCCCGCTCCACTCCCGCTCCGCTCCCGCTCCCTCTTCCACTCCCACAGCCACTGCCACAGCCACTGCCACTCCTACTCCCACTGCCACTCCTACTCCCACTGCCATTCCCACTCCCTCTTCCACTGTCACACCCGCATACGATGAAAGACATTTTATGGCAAATTTTTATACTCCTTGGGTTACATTATTGAAGTTTTAGTAGGGATGCCTGATTTTTAATAATAATAAATATAGCCTATGTTACTCAGGGATAATGTAGCATTCTAATGGTGAAAGAATTTTCGAAACAGGTGCAGTAGTTTTTGAGTTTATTCGTTACAAACATACAAATCTTTCCTCTTTATTTATTAGTGAAATTAGCAGTACCTCACCTTTGCAGGTTTTATGTTAATGTTCGATTATAATATACTCATTCATTATATTAATTATAGTATGAATGCGATTCCATTATTTTGTTTTTTTTTTTAAATAAGCCATTTAAAAATGAATATCAGGTGTACAATAAATTAAAAAAATAATTAGGGATTAGAAATGGAATAACCACGTCAAACTTAACTTAATTAGAACGTCAAACGCAACAGTACGAAATCCATACAAAAATAATAATGCAATGTCAATCAACTTCAGTTGTGACAGAAAGTGAAATAAATATTTTTATTCTTCTGTTATCTATATTAGTACAACAAAGAAGGAATTTATTTCCATTCGTTTTAGTTATGAAAGAGTTAATAAAAATGTCATAAACTAAACGTTTCAATGGTAATAAATTCTATTTGACGTATTAAAAATACTTAAAAATTGCAATATATACTTAGGTAATATAATATCTCAGCATGACCCAATGGTTGACTGCTAGAGAATATCGTTGCCATTAAGTTGTTCAACCGTGTGCAGTAAATCTTGAATAAAAAAATCATCATCAGCAGCCGATATACATCCACTGCGGAACATAAGCTTCCCAAATTAAATAAGTAAAGATCATTACTACGATCACCAATCGGCCGGCCAAAAGCCCACCAAAAGTGGCATTCCAATAGAATACCACTTTTAGTGGGCTGTCCATTGGTGATCGCAGTAATGATCTTAATATACACAGGAAAATGCTGCTGTTCGTCCCTGGTGCAATCCCTTAGGAGATTGGACCACACCTACGGGAAGATTGGAGGTGGCCTTTTTTTAGGCCGGAAACCAAATAAATATATATTTTCAATTATTTATTCAGCTTTAAATTATAGGTATGTACTTAAATGAAGTTTGTCAATAAGTTTCGGTTCTAATACAACTGTAAGGGTGTAGCTTTAAATAAACATAGAAGTAAAAATAAATTTATTACATTCTAAATTATTAGCCATAATATATTTAGGCTAAAACAATAGTTCTTTTTGATAGGGAAGCTGACAGAAGAATCCAGTTGGGCTGGGCAGAATTTGGAAAATTGCGTCAAGTCTTCACTTCGCCTATTCCACAATGTTTAAAGACAAACGTCTCAGTGCGTCTCTAAGGTGCAGAAACGTGGACACTGACGGTGGGCCTGATCCACAAGTTTCAAGTCGCTCAGCGAGATATAGAGAGGGCTATGCTCGTGGTTTCTTTGAAGGATATGATTCGTAATGAAGAGATCAGACGAAGAACGAAGGTGACCGACATAGCCGAAATGATTAGCAAGCTGAAGTGGCAGTGGGCGGGCCACATCTGTCGCAGAACCGACGGCCGTAGACGAGTTCTGGAGTAGAGACCACGGATTGGCACGCGTAGGGTAGGACGCCCCGTCGCCAGACGGACCGACGACCTAAAGAGGGTAGCCGGAAGTGGCTGGAATCGGAGGGTGGAGGACCGGGTGTGGTGGCGTTCATTCGGGAAGGCATATGTCCAGCAGTGGACGTCTAGAGGCTGCCATGATGATGATGATGAATAGTTCTTATTTTAGTATGTAAAACCACTTAACAGATTTTAATGGTATTGAGTGAATAGATTTAACAATAGGTAGATTAATGTAAAGATTGCTTGATCTTTCAATAGTACGCATATACATGTTCGCAACGGATCATACAATAGTGGTTAGTCGCGAGTGAACTGTGACGTAACCTTCGAAGAACCTTAAAAAAGAATTTCTAAATTCGTCGTAAAAGGATTTTTTCACTCCGTATTCCCAATTTAGATAACACTTAGATTGTAGAGAATAACTAAATGCAAAGAAGGACCATCGGGAAATTCTTGTGACGAAAAAAACGTAAAGATAAAGTGGTTTATTTTTACTCCCGAGTTTCAGAGACATCCGACAATATTCCAGTATTTTTATATAAAAGTAGGGTAGGCACAGACAAGCAAAATTACTTATGCGTGACACGCCTTCGCGCGCTACGAATCTAACATGCGGAACTACGAGCTTCGTAGCTATGTGCTACGGCGTAGTATATTAACCAGTAGCTCGTAATAGATCTGTTTCAATATAAATTAATGTCAAAGACCACTTACAGTAATTAACTGATTTAAGTACAAACAATATTCAATACTAATAATTAAGTATTGTAAAAGCGCATTAAGAACAAATTATTGTAGATTAGAAGTACTACATCATCATGATCAGCCGAAATACACTGATGAACATAAGCCTCCTCAATAGAATTACACTTTTGGTAAGCCTCTTCGCTGGGGGATTTTCCATAATCACCACGCTTGGCAGGTGGGTTGGTAATCGCAGTAATGACCTTAATATACACAGGAGAACGCTGCTGCCCGTCCCTGGTGCAATCTCTTAGTCGCCTTGACGATACCCACGGGAAGATTTAGAAGTACTCCGAATCGTAGCATTCCATCATTATCATATGATTATTAACCCTAAGATGTTCACTGCTGAACATAAGCCTTGCCCAATAAACGCCACTATACACCCGGTCTGTCCTCCACATCCAGCTGCTTCCGGTCACCTTCCTCAGGTCATAGTAATTGCAGTTAACTCCAATTCTTGTTTAATTCCCATAGCATAGGCGAAAATCCTAGTTTCAAGTAAATCCTTGTTAAAGTTTATTATGAATATGTAATTTTTATAAAGTCATAAAATTAATGGATAGGGGTGTAGTATATGTCATGATTCATGACTTTTGAAACTTGTTTTGTTTACAAATCCTAAGCCACCTACGCATGGATCGCCGACATAGCCTACACTTATATTTAAGTAAAAAGTTTGACGTTTGAAAGTTTAGTTTTATTAATATTCCTATGTGAGCCCAGACAACTTACGTCATCGTGCTTGCACAGTAGCGAATTTTCTTAATATTATGGGAATTTATAGTCCAACATCCACTTAAGAAACTGATTATGCAGGAGTTTAGCGCAACATGCAACCACCTACTAGCTAATTTACATATCATTATCGCGTGCTGAGTGGTCCTATAATAAAAATGGTACCTATATGATGGATTGTCTTTTATTAAATTACGTTCCAATTGTTGCAGATTTCAAGTTTAAATTTGATTTTTAACTACATACTTTCAAAAAATTTGTATAAAAAATTCTACAAAAGTTATTTATATACAAAACGGGGCGAAAAGCGGACGAAGCAAAGTCGCATTGCGAGTTTGCGACGTTTGTCATGATAGCGCAAAGTGGCGATACATCGTCTCTACCTACCCCTTACCCCTTTGGGAGCATTAGAATAGAATAGAACAATCATTGGCTGCAACAAAACACATACAATGCAACATTACATATAAGCAGAAACAATCCAACACTAAATCTAAAGGTAGGGTTCACGCCGAGATCGCGTCATACGACTTGTATGTATGTATTATGTATGTAATACATACATACAAGCCGGAATTATGTGTGTATGTAACAGACCATAGTTTTTGAATATGTCTTGGGTCAATTTACTGTCATACAACAAATTATCTTTCGTTTTTTATCTGTGTAGAGCATATTAGAAAAAAAATAGGGGTGGGTAAGAAATCTGAGACTACCGCAGGTTTTAGGGAATTCGATGAATCTTTTGCAAAAAGCAATCGGGATCAAAACAAATTTATTTCCTCCAAATCGAGTATTTTCGATGCTAGATTACCTTAGACTGAGCGATGACAGCAAGGCACCCATTATCAGTGCTCGCTCTCGACGTCGTCAGAGGGGCGGGCAGGGGCATCAGGGATAGTTGCAGCGGCATCACTTAATCGATACCTATATAAGATAGTAAAGAAATAGTACATTTATAACTTGTGTACTTTCGTTTATATTCATTAACATGTTTAGTTACACGAAGCTCTCGAAAGTACCCAATTTTGACCCAAGATTCACATCAAACCCTTTACGTTGACGAAATATAAATTAAATTTGTAAACCTTTAATCCAGGAGGTGAATAAAAATTGAAGATTCAATCTATTTACACAACCCAACCCAGGGTGCTTGATGACGACGCTCCAAGATTGATCGGTTGTTGGCAGAATTGAATACATTAATGAAATGTATAAGAGAGAACGAGTTTGAAGAACAAATTACCGAAGCTGTGAATTTTGATACTAAATAACAGTTAGTTAATATTACCTACTGATTTCATAAAAGTATGAGATGTAAGTATACAGCCCTGATACGCGAACAGGCCGCTATACTTTGAAATAATGGAAAAAAATTACTGCAAAAATTGAAAACCTGACACCTTTTTGTCATTATCTCAAAGTTAATGTCATTTACACGTTCATGACTACTACCTACCTAATGAATTATTTTATTTTTATTTCTGTTTGAGCATATCCAGTATAGGAATATGGGTAGGTAATAAAAACGGCTTCAGTTAAGGTACACTTTCGAGCATCGCGATCCATCGCGGCCGCGCGCGGCCGATTGCGCCTGCTGCGACAATACTTTCGAGGCTATAGGCCGATAGCGTACATCGGCCACGGTCGACAGACGCGTTGGTTTCGAAAGCGATCGGTCGCGATGCTCGAAAGTGCACTTTAACGGAAGCCGTTTTAGTTACCCATAATCCTATACTGGACATGCTCAAACCAAAATAAAAATAAACGTTATGCAATAAAAATTAGGTAGGTTGTAGTCATGAATATGTAAGTGAACATCTTCTCCCCTTCTTTCCTCCACCTCCGTCTCTTCCTTCTTTCTCTCACTCCTTTCCTCTTCCTTCCTCCCTGTCTCCATTCTTCCCCCTTTCTAGTTCCCTTCCTCGGACTCTCCTTTCAAATTTAATCAACGCTCATGATATTATGCATTCTATTAGTTATCTTTTATCCTAAAAAAATTCTTTAAATATTTGAGTATTTCATACACTTACTTTACAAATTAGAAGTAGGTATAGATCGGATGTTAAAATATATTATGATTTATATTATCTACGCCATATGGTATTTAAGCTAATACAGGTGTGCACAGAATATAATAAACTAATAAGTACTGACAGAGGATAGTCAGGTTTGTTATCTTGTTTTATAATTGCGTCTATAATTAGTGTGCACCGCATGAGTCTGTATTTGTATATACAGATGTAAATTCTAATTAATGCCGCGCGAACATGGTTGCATGTAATTCAGAATGAACTAAACAACAGCACTTTAAATGTCGAGTAGTTACTCGTCGAGTGAGTAAGTGCTTTGAACGACGTAACAAATAAAGTAAAACTATATTTTTATAATCTTGTTACGACGTAGAAATTTAACTTAATTTTTTTTTGATATATCATTCAAATAAAGCACATAGCGGTCTTATCACTAAAAACTTAAGTTAAGCGCTTCTTCCAGCCAACATTTGAGTTAAGGATAAGACGAGCAGATTCAATTCAATTCAAATATTCTTTATTGTGCACATATATATATATAAATATTAAAATACCGATTAGTAAGTAGTGCAAATAAAGATAGGAGTATAGATTATGCAACATTTTAAAAATTACATTAAGTATATACCTACCTGTACATACGTGTGTAAGTATACACCCTTTAATACATACACAAAAATACAGTCGAATAACATAGGTACCTACCTAATTCGAAAGTATGGCAGTACTCGTAAACTCTGTATGAATATTTATTATTTAATGACGTGTTCAAGTTTTCACCAATTTCGTATGGTTTGAAACTTTGTGATACCTACTTATTCTAACAGGTAAATCAGAAACATTACTTCCTTATAGCTAACTATAAGAAAACCATAATTTAAATTAATTTAATTAATGACGTTTAGTACAAACCTTTGTCACTTCGTGTACTGGCGTTAAGAATATTCGAGAAAAAATTGACATGTATAATTAATTGTACCAAGTGCATATGCACTGATTTTGACTTTCCTTGTGTAGAAAAAAGTCACGTAAATGACGTAGTTCTTTAAAAATAAACATGTTACTTTGTAACCACAGCCATAAATGTAAATAAAACCACGTATTTGTTTCGCATAATATGTAAGGAAAATGGGAAGGAGCTGTCATGATAAATCTCTTTACGAATTCGATACTACGTGACCTATGTCGCCTTCGCACGACCCTTTTCCCATAAAGGATTCTTATTTATTTTGCTATAAATTATTACGAAATGTCGATTAGGTGCAAGTAATATTGTAGGAATTTTTTAATGCATAAAAATTATTCAGAATCAGAGAATATGTTCATTTTTAAAAACTTTATTTTCAAACGAACATTTTGAAACTTTAGGTTCAATTATTTTAAGCAAATTATTTAATTTATATTTAATGCTGTAAGATTTTCTTATATATAAAAAAAATATAAAAAAATATCTAACACTTGCAGTCCACGTGACGTGAGTTTGTAATGTGACACTAGACGCCGAATCAATACTAAATACGTCCATTGGCGTACTGTCGCGGTGGGAGCCACCGGTATGACGTCTATTGACGTACTATCCACACACGTGTTAATCCCACTAACATTATAATTGCTATAGGTTGGATGTGTTACTCAATCACGCTTCAACCACTGGAAGGATCGGGATGAAACTTGTCACACATATAGGTTAGATCCTGGAATAGGACATAGGATAGTTTTTATCCCGAAAAACATCTCATTCTTATGGGAAATACATAATAATTTGTGATGTTAAGTTGTCCACACGGACGAATTCGGGAGCAACAGCTAGTAATGTATATGTTGAACAATACTATCAAATTAAATAAATGGAACTTTTCAAATCCCAATCAATTGTTTTCGTCACACTTGTCAAGAAAAAGTATTATCAGGTTCGCTAACATTCAGAGAAAAGGTTTGTTTGTGTTAAATGGGAAGTAATAGACAAATGTTAGTAGAATTTTTATAGGGGTTTATTCTCCTAACATTGAATCAATTGCACTGACCCTACTAAATCGTTGTCGGGACTATTCGCCGTTACACTAAACGCTTATATACTCACCAAGATCTAGGTTTAGTACCTATAGTTACTTTTAGGAATCGATATTCAAATAGTAAACAAATAAAATTATACTATAATAATACCTATGAAGTTGAAGAGAAAACCAATATGTCGATCTTGTCAATAATAATAATTTAATTTAATTTCTTTATTTTAAAGACAACATACATCCATTAGTGTTAGTAAAGACTTAAACTACGTTAGTATTTAATAACTAAAAGTGATTTATTCCTCTGGGTGAGTATCCACACCAGAGGACTGTCCATTCTATCGGTTATCATTTGTAGGATGCTGTTGCTGCTCCCGCGCACTCTGCTTAATAATGACGCAGTTTTCTTGCGCCAGATGGCGGGGAAGCCGTCTGTGCGCGCCTCGGCGAACATTGCCGATGCACTGCAGAAGCGCGGCAGCCGCAACAGCACCCTAAACGCATTATCGAACTGGACTTGCAGAGCATTGCAAGCCCCTTGGGTATATCTGAACCACAGACTTGCCGAGTACAGTGACGTGCAGTATGCTTTAAATGGAAAATAACATATTAAATTAATATTAAAAATTAAACAACACCATTTTTTTTTATTCACACAAATTAGAAGAATATTAAGTAGGTGCTAATTACAAATCAATAATCATATCAAGAACAATTTAAACAAAGTTGCCAATCTCAATAGGAATCGAGCCAAAATTTACTTGACGTAGGTACCCACTCACGTATGAATCTCAAAACCCAGCAAATAATAATACGAGTCGTATACCTGCGTAAAGTGTGATGGGTTCCGGTGAAATGTACTTTTTTAAAGTTTTCCTTAAATATCTCTGAAAACAGTAGTCTTGAAATTTTCGTAATATTTTCATCATTACTGGGCTACATTTCATTTTGTATATGAAATCGGCCAAACCCGATTTTAGGACCATCTAGTTTAGCCTAGGTAGCTATACTACCGGTTGATCCTAACGCGTATAGTAAGAACTAGTTTAGCCTAGATTATACAAGTTTATTCTGTCGCGAATATGTACCACTAGTATGGCCTAGGCAAAATGAGTTTGTTTTAAAATCGGATTTGGCAGCTCGAAGTCAGAATTCTTTATTGCACATTTTCAATTTTTTTCATCTCATATAACAATTAGTTATCGGTAACATATAGATAGTATAAAAGGTCATCTATCCTATTTGGCATATCTGCTGTCGGCCATTTTGAAAAATTCTTGAAGTCGCGGCCACTGATCAAACCTTGAAATATCGATAGAGAACTTCAATACAAACAAAAAAATTCAAATAGCCAAGTATCCTAAGTTTAATCAAGTCAAGTTATCGGGCGAAGACAGATGGATAGCCGAAGATAAAAGCATCACGGGTAAACTTCAAGAGTGCCTATTCGTTTTGACGGAATCCTAAAAATTATGATCATGGTACTAGCCTGGGATTAAGCTGTTGAGACATAAGCACGTTTTACCAAGCGTTATAAATTAGCCCGCGACAAGGCTGAAGCTTGCTTGTGGCAAATTTGAAAACTTTCCAGTTACTCTGCTCATAAGTTAGAAAATAATTACATAAGTATAGAAGTGGGTAAATTAATTTATGTTTAATAAAAACTTGTGCTAATTAACTTTATGATTAGGTAACTACGTCTTAGGTTGTTGCATAATAACATTGATACCAATCTGTATTACGTAATTTGTTTATTAAAATGTGTAGTGTAAGAGCTGAAATAAAAAGTTTTATATAGCCTGTAGGTCCCTAGGTACATCTGTTGGTGTTAATTTTAATATGCATGTTGTTTGTGTGAAATAAAAAATGTTTATTAGTTAGGTAGAAAATTTCTCTTACGATCTTAGTCGATAAGCTGACATGAGCATCGCAAGAATTCTTGGAATCATTAGATTTTATATTCAGGTCACCTTGGGGTGACCTGAATATCTGATATATCTGAAAGCCGGAATAACAGCTGGTGACACTGAGCTACAGATGCTAAATATGTTAAAATTTATCACCCATAACTGAATGGTGATAATTTATCACGTCCAGTACATTTCTTTAAACCTTCTGGGCTAGTAGTACCTACTACGGGGGGGGGGGGGGGGGGGAATCCCGTGGCATCACTGGTAGTATCAAGCAGACAGCAAAGCAGACAGCAATGCAGGAAAGAGCGGCGGCACGTTCGGAGCCGTAACCTGCTAGAATGGGGGTTATTTAAGGCGCAGAATCTTAGGCCGACCACCTGCCCGATAGCTGGAGGACGTAAGTGGTAGGAGCAATATAGATCCAGATAAATGTAAACAGACGGAAATGGCGTGATAAAGAAATGGACTGCTCTGATATGAACAAGATGAAGAAATTAAACACTCCTCCTCGATGTTTAAACACAGAACAGCAAGCATTATACGCTCTGTTATTTTAACACATACACACATCTTCCGTTTTTTTCTGCAAATCATGACTTGTAATTTGTTTGTTTCTCTTTTTCATTTTACACTTCCAAGTGGCAGGTGTTGACAAAATAAACAGAATTGGCAGGGGAGAGAGTGCAAACCGGCATAAATAAATCAGTATTTCGGCTCGCGGGCTCCGCTGATTGTGAACGTAAGTGAATTTCGTCGTTCACCGCACCTTTTTGGATTTAGTTAGCCGAATTTATCTATATTTTTAGGGTTTCCTCACAACAGTTTTTTTTTTTCGAAGCTTTTTTTATACCTCTGACATCTGTCTGTTTTCCGTCTGTCTGCCCAGATAATTTAAAAACTACACACTGGGCTGATTGAGCTAAAATTTAGAACATAAAGGAATGTGTGAAATTCCCGACAATAAACAACGAATCTGAATTTTTGCTATTTATTTTTTACTAAATATTATGTTACTTTTACGGAAACAATATTTTGCTATTTTGACGACATGCCTTCGCTGCATGGTGCTTTTGAGATGTTATTATGATCAGGAAAGTAAAAATTATGAAAACTTAAAGTTTGGTAAAGGACACACTGAAAAAATCTACAAGTATGATAGATATAATTAGAAAAAAACGTGTCTCTATGAAAATATTAAGATTCTTGACATTAACGGCCACACACTTTGCTGTCTTCTTTAGGGTAAATCTAGAAGACTTAAATGTAAAAATCGTGATACTTTAAAACATTATTAGTATAGTAATTTTACGAATATTGTTTTGGGCTAATCACATGACCCAAACTGGTTTAATCCCATATTATTGGTCGGCAACAACACCAATAAAAACAGAATCAGGGTTGTGAACACGCTCAGGGTTTTAAACTCGTCGTACAGCAGCAAGGAATGTCCTAACGAGCGGGCTTAGTCGATTTGGCTATGTAGTGTTAGGTAGGTATTGTTGGCGGCATTTAACTCTGATTTGTATGCGAGCGGGTACAAACTGAAGTTAGAGTGTTTAGTGTGAATAAAACGTAAGACCTTTTTAATGTGAATCTAATTTGATCACTCAAAACTTAATAATTGTACTTATTAAGTTTTGAGTTGTCTTTGTCTCTGTATATCTTAAAACAAAGCTTTGACTTTGATTATTTATTAATATATTAAAAATACTAATTTTAAATAAATATATAGGTAAGTATAATATTATAATTAATCTAACACAAATAAGGCATACTGTCGTTGCCTATAATTAGGGTGCCATCTCGCCAATGTGAGTTTCCGTCATGCAACAAATTTATATATTTCTGTCTACTATCAAAAATAAATACATCATCATCAGGTTATTTTTGTCTCCACTGCAGGAGAACAGCCCTCTCTCATCTGCCGGAGACAGACGGAGGATTTGGCCTACACTCTCCGCGCTGGCCAGACGGGTTGGGGAGGCCTGATTGATGTTTTATAATGTATTCCCTTAGTCGCCTTGTACGACATCCCTGGGAAGAGTTGGAGTGGTCCTATTCTACTCTACTGGAAACCACACGGCTAAATAAATACGCTGAAAATCAATACGGTTGAATACGATTCCTGTCTGACCACTGGGAGGTTTACATCATTAAATATTCACCATAGGTGCAATTTGTTTCACTCGAATTTCAATTTTATTGTTTTATCTGACATAAATATTCCAGGTTTGTGTTTAACAGATGCCGCATGTACAGCTTGATTTGTGTGGACATCATTTGGTAGAATTTTCATTCTATCGAAATCTACTTAATAAACTTAATAATTAGGTATGCGCAATACCGAAGTCGTCATAAGGAATCTAACATAACTCTCATCATCATCATCATGTCAGCACTTAGACGACATAGGTCTTTCCCAACGAACACTCTGTCCTCTGCCCTCCGCATCCTGCCTTTTCCGGCCACCTTCTTCAGTACCTTGTTTGATCTGGCGGCGGGGCGTCCCACCCTGTGTGTGTCGATCCGCCAATCTTTTCTATGTAGAAATGATCATCATCATCAGCCTGAAAGAGTACACTGTTGGACATAGGCTTCTCCCAAGGTGCGCTATTGAATCCGATGTTCGGTTTTTCTCATCCAGTCACTGCCAACCGCCTAACGCAGATCGTCGCTCCATCTAGCCAGGGGGCGTCCCACACTACGCTTGCTCAGTCGCGGTCTCCATTCGAGAACTCGTTTACCCCAGCGGTAATTAGTTCTCCGACAGATGTGACCAGCCCACTGCCATTTCAGCGTACAAACTTTTTGAGCTATGTCGAAGACTTTAGTTCTCTGGCGGACCACTTCATTTAGGATCCTGTCCTTTAAAGAAACTCCGAGCATAGCTCTTAGTAGAAATGAAAGCCATCTAAAAAAATCGGTATAAATGGTGACTTGGGTTATTTAAAAACTCGTGTCATTACATCATTATCTCAGAATTTTGGGTAGTGGTAGGATACCAGACACTTGAGGCGAAAAGGTTAGACAATCAGACGTTACCTAGTAATAGGCAAATATGTAGGTAACCTAAATGTAACTCCGAGTTTTTGTTATTCAATGTAGAAATAGAAGTTGACTTTACTTCTCAGTCCCGAAATTTTGCAGGAAAGTAAAGTAACTTGGAAAATCGCTGCACAGGTGCGCACAAGGTGTCTTTATGAATGTTTAAACACTTTTGTTCATTCGAAAAATTATATCTTTGAGTAATGTGGTTTTGACAAGGCGTTCTAACATAGTCCTTGAGGTAGCAACGCACTTGTGGCTATCGAAGTGTTGTATAAATGCAGTTTTATGGTGTTTAAGCAGTTGTAATTATTCCCTAGTAGGTACGGTAAGGAGAGTTCCATAGGTGATGTCGTTTAAGGTTATCAGATATCCCACAAGTGATTTGTATACCAATTGTAAAGTATTAACGCTCCGAATATCATTTTATCGTGAACCTATGCACTATACATCTTATAGGTTCCTATGGTCATTCTATAGGTATAAGCTATTTGTAGAGTTATATCAATTTGGTACAGCCAGCCACTAAGCGGCCACTGTCGCTCATAAACCTGCAGTCCAAAGGCCACAAGTATGATGCCACTCAAAGAACGATGTTAAGCTGTACCTCGTATTACTAGCTCTCAATGCTATAGGATTGCTGTTTGGCGACAGAAAGAGTTGGCTACCATCCTAACTATCAAACGGATCCTGCACTAGAATCCTCCAATCAAAAAATGCTACTTATTTCTATCTATATCAAGTTCAATATCGAAGGTTGGAACAAAACTATAGAAGACTTAAACTCCGAGCCGTATGTTCAGCGGGTGATTTTCAATAAAAGGGCAATCAATCACTATCAGGTTCAGAGGTGGCCAAAAATATCTTTACAAAACTCGTCCCAACAAAAACCTCTTTGTCGCCCGAGCCCTCTTAGAACCCTGTAATAAATAGGTGAATGTATGTATTTTGTTATACAATACATATTCGGATAACGCGACGAACACCAAATATAATGGAATTTTCCATACTTCCTACATTTTATGTATACCGTGAATTCTTTTAGTGTAGGTGAAGTGAGGAACGCAACTGTGTTGTCTTTTATGTTGAAACTAGCACTTACTCATACGTATAAATCTATAAAATATTATGTATTGAGTAGTATAGGTTTACTTCCATTTTTATGTTTATTTTAC
This sequence comes from Esperia sulphurella, assembly GCA_947086405.1. NCBI lineage: Eukaryota > Metazoa > Arthropoda > Insecta > Lepidoptera > Oecophoridae > Esperia > Esperia sulphurella. Next base: position 11,748,715 of record OX352265.1, read on the forward strand.
GTTTTGCTTCGACCGAAAAGATAGGTGTAGACAGCATTGCCCCAGTTATCTGCTGCCACATGATCCAGCGCTTCTAAGGCTGAAGGGTTGGGTCAGCGTTGGGTTAAGTCGTAAATCATTGTATTGCCCAGAGTGGGTCCAATATAACTTAGGTTACGACTACCAAGACCAGACGAGGCTATGAAAATTTTCCGGATGCCATCTGTCACCCAACACAATGTTATGACCATGGGTTACGATTATGATTCACGTTGAAGGCTTCCGGTTTCCCAGCCTTAAGGTTTAAGAGCTTTTATTATAGGTGAAGATACCAACGTAAAGTATAGGTAAACTTACTACAGTTTCAGGGTGTGTCTTAAAATAGTAGGTATATTGTTCCACTAGGGACTAAAATGCGCCATATCACACGAGATAGAGTTTTAGTCTCGAATTAAACACTCTACTTTTCACTTTGACTGAGAGGAAATAAAAATAAACACAACATCACTTACAAGTAGATGGTAGTTCACAATGAAACTCAAGAGTTTTCGCGACTTTTAATTTATCGTTTAGGATGTATAGGATTTTTATTTTGATTTTTTTTTTAAATCATGGGCGCCCATAGCTTAAACATACACACACACCTATATAAACACATAAGTTTATTAATATCGACTTATTTAGATTCCATAAGTGTAATACGATTACAATCTATATTCATTTGAAAGTCGTTCGATAAAAATAAAATTAAAAGATAAATATATCTAAGGTAGCCTGAATACTTTCTAACACTTCCCAGGATCAATGTCTCATGAACTTTACAATCATAATAGTAACTCCCGACGTTTATCATAAGATCAAAATTAATATGATTAATATGGATATTACACATTGTTACAATGTATCCGTCTAACCCTTAATGCCTAATTATACCTAGTCCCTTTTCAGTGGAACAAGGGAAGGGTTAAATATCATTAACAATTCTCTATACTTTGACCTGATTACCCTTTGACCCTTAAACAAATTAATAAATAAGGCGTTGTAATCTTTGCGTTTCTTTATTGCTTTAATAATTTGTTTTGCGGCGTTACTCGCGGTTAATCACTTTCTCGACAGTAAAATTAAATTTCTCATTTTTTTGCATAAATCACCATCATACAGAGAAATACTAAACATATTGGGTACTTATGTAATTATATTTAACAGATTGACAGACATTTATAATATTACGTAGAATTTTAGGAGAAAATTGTATTAGTTAAATAGATGCTTATTTTTAGTTTATTGTACGAAAGTACCGATAAAATATAAACAAGAAATTACTGAATTAGCTTTACCGTTTATGAACTCGCACAAACCAACTATTAAAACAATATTTCTAATCTGAAGTTGGGGTTGTTAAAATGTCCGATATAAATCGAATTAATAGGTGTGCTGAAAATACTCAAATCACCCACTAAATTAATTTAGCTTCCATTTGCGGCCTTTAAACTATTTAGTATGCCGGCAGCATTTCATTTAAAGTCCACAGGGAAAGGGTTTGCGGCCAGTCATCGTCCATAGCGATGGCGGGGGTAAGAAGTGTCCATGATCATCAGCGTCCACTGTTGGATACACATACACACTCTCTCTACACCCACTTACAGCACAAATTTACTACACGGGTGGACGCAAACTCGACTATATTAATTTAATTCGACTAACTTTAATATAACTTTAAATTTAATATATCGGTAATGAATAATTCAACGCATTCTGGAGTGGAGACCGCGGATCGGCACGCGCAGGGTGGGACGCCCCGCCGCCAGATGGGCCAACGACCTGAAGAAAGATGCGGCTGGATGCGGAGGACCGGGTGTGGTGGCATTCATTGGGTATTTAATATGTCCAATAGTGGACGTCTAAGGGCTGATATAATTAATCTTTGTATTATTATTTGTATTTCCTTATTAATTCGTTGATAATTTAAATTGTTAAGTTGCTTCAGCCGTGAAGTTTACAAACTAAAACTAAAAGTCGGGTGTAGACGTCAAATTTCGTCCAACGTCTTGTAAGATAATAATAATCTGCCTTTGATATTATAACGTATTACACTCGCTTGCACGAGTGAGCGGGACAACGCGAAAACGTATCCGAAAAACCGAGAGCAGAACTTGTAGGGTAGGGAACAACAGTGCAATGTAGGTAGGTAAGTAACACCACAGAATACCAAATATTACTACTTCGTAAAGTTAAACTCACCTCCCTCTGCCAGTTTATCGTCGCCTACCAAATAGAGCACGCCGGGCAGTGAGCAGCCGAGCGATCGACGCGATGAAAATCGATTATCACATATCTCGGTGGGAATGACAATTGCATGATTCGTGTTATTCGAAGGCCCTTTTTGCGGCTCAGTCTTCTGACTCGTACTGGAGTTGTTAACTTCCTGGCCGCTGCAATAATATAAGTACTTTACTTTTGACTTTGGTGTCAGTAATGCCTTAAATGCCCGCGCTGGATAAAAATGTTAGGCATAGAAGTACCAGTTACGACGGTTCTGCCCGTTAGAAGATATTAAAGACCAAGTCTGTTTAAATGGTTATGTAAGAGAACATCCATAAGTATGTGGGTCGTCTATATTGTGTAGACATCTATCTGTGATCTATTATAAGAAAATTGTGGGCCGCTTGGCTGATTACAGGGGATTTATCCATGTAAGCATCTTTGCCCTTTACATTATACAAGCGATCCCATATTGACGTCATAATGAGGGTATTTTTCTTTACATATACCGGGCACGGATCCAGGGTGGGCCATTGGGGTTTGACCCCTTTTACTCTCCCACCCACCCAACACCCAGTGATTAATATTTTTTTATATTATGGAAATCAATTTGACGTTAGATCACATTCTTTAGTACAGTAGGTATTTAAATATAAGTACTACATAAATCAATTTCTCACAACTGCAATTTCTGTGACTCTGCCAAAAATAAGACAGGTTAAAGTAACTTTGACAGGTTTGAAGACAAATGGTACCCTAATTTTTATGGATTCTTCAAAATGGATAAGCTTTTTGTCCGTTTGTCTGTTTTCTCGAAAACTACTGCACTGATTGAGGTACCTACATGTAGGTAAAAATAGCCGGCTACGATGGAAAAGTTATAGAAATTTCACGACATTATTATAAGAAAACTAATGGAAAAGATTTATAACGTGGTAAAATTTACGAAACGCGAAACACTGTGTACGTCATATACTAAAAAAAAACAGGTAGTCCAAGAATTAGACACACAAAATCGGTTCATTAAAATATTATAGGTATATAAGACAGAGTTGTGTAATAAATAATATTACGACATAGTTCAAGCGAAATCCACCAATTTGAACCTAAATTCCAGATAAGGAGGAGACCGACGGTAAGCAGTAAGGAAAATGATGGTAAGGTAAATATATATCTACTATCATTTTCCTTTATGAGTAGGTGCAGAGAATACAATATACGACATTATGTCAAGATCCATCAATAGGCTCCAATCAGATTCATATCTCATTCTACGTGAAATGATACCCGTCTGTTTTCTTATACGCCCACTAGCGTGTGGGTGGAGGTTATAGAGAGAATATTTCTTTTTGTTACATAATAATATTTGTGCCGGTGTTGTTCAACATTGCATATGTATCATAATTTTTTTTTCGAATTTTTGATTTGAGTTTTTGTATAAAAATAAACCAAGCCTTGGGGCCCAGGCAAATTAAGCTCAACGAGTGCGTACGGGCTATGTCCTACCATACCCTACCCCTCTGCAGGTTGGTGGACTTCATATGCGCCTTAGAACACTTTCTTTGGCACATTCAGTTTCTCTCACAATGTCTTCCTTCCCCGAAAATACTTTTGTTTCGAATAACTTCACAACGGTCTCAGATTTAAACTCTCGACATCGTGAACGTGAAGCGAGAGCACTACTACATTAGGTTACCATAGCTACTACTACTTTTGTTAATTATCAGAAATTAATAGTTTTCATAGGCAAGAGATTTCTTGTGAAATACTTAGAAGCAACCGAGCTTAGGCTGAGTTTACTCGCAAGAAATCTCTTAGGTAAAAATTTTGTTTCTCATACAATTACCTATGTATGGCTTCACTTGTTACGTCACACAAGGTCTACTATCTTACCCGTTTCCCGGCTTTAAGCAGCCCTCAAACACCCTGTGGCTGTCGTCAAGGTGACTAAGGGATTGCACCAAGGACGGCCAGCAGCGTTCTCCTGTGTATATCATTACTGCGATCACCAATCCGCCTGTCAAGCGTGATGATTATGGCAAATTCCCCAAAGGAAATTCCATTGGGGAGGCTTATGTTCAGCAGTGGACGTATTTCGGCTGATGATGAAACACTCCTTTCTTAAACTTAGATTCGTACACATACAAATGCACCAGTTCAATACAATATGAAAACTTATTAAAAGAAATTGAGAAAATAAGTGACACCCTTAATCTAAAACGTTTAAGGACCCTCATTCCACGGCCCATAGAGATCATCGCAATACCCTCTCTGCCTACAAAATAAGACGCTATGGTATGCTTTTCTCATTACAATTTCATGAAATCAATCTGGAAAAGATTTTGAAAACATTATTTGCCTACGCGAAGAGGCATACCGGGGGAGGCATGTAGATAGTAAAGATCTTGCTTTAGCACGCATTTTTGAGACGTGCACTCCCCCAGGCGACTTTTACTCCAGAAAAGGGTACCTCCATCGATCGACACTAGGGTTACCATTTGTCCTAGAAAAAAAACTGTTTTAGTTTTACTTTGGCGGAGTTTTATTGTTTTAGTTTATATCTATAAACTGCCCATAAAAGTATAGAGGAAAATGTGAGAAAAATATATACAGCGTATGTCAATAACCTACAGATAATCGCAACGAATCCTGTGGTGGAATTATCCAAGCAAGTTCTGACGAATATGAAAGGTAACGGAGAAATAACGATGAATGTTACAAATCTTTAGTTTTTAATCACAAACCTTTAGCTGTAGTCTTTCACAAATTTAATTTATATCGTCACAAAATCTGGAGTGAATGGAGTTTAATACACTTTCAAGTTATTTTAATATGGACCGTACTATTTTAGCATTTTCATCGTTACGAGCAAATTATAATCGTGGTATGTGAACATACAAAGCCCAATAAACTGCACCTTGCGTAAGTGGTCCACTATAGCCCGCATGTTTTCTTTAAAAGGGTAAGTTTGTGCCCAATAGCTACATATTATCATAGTAGGCTGAATGCAAATTGTGATAACTTCACGATCTCCGTTTTTTTTTACAGCTGCTACATCCATAGTGATTATTTGTTGTCTGGAGCTATTCACGTCATACATGGTTACCCTAGTCCACACTAACGTTTATATCCTACACCTACACCTTCATATTGAAAGATTGTTACATCAGCAGTTGCGTGAGTGGGCTATCTATTGACAGGGCAATTTATGCCCAAAGGGAAATTCTGATGTTCCATATCTGCTACGTAATGGTTTTATTGATAGCTATTTATCTATGCCGACATAGATTGACGGGTTAACTAACGATTATGTAGGGGTATTAGAATTTGTGAATTTATTGTGCACTATAGCTGTTGCTCGCGACTTCGTCTGCGTGGACAACCTAACATCACAAATTATTATGTATTTCCTGTAGGAATGGGATGTTTTTTCGGGCTAAAAACTATCCTATGTGCCAAGTTTCATCACGATCCGTCCAGTGGTTAAAGCGTAATTGAGTAACAGACATTCAAATATCCAAACTTTCGCATTTAAAATATTAGTAGGATTTATAGGGTGTTATTCTATCTAATAAATAAAAACGTAAAGGCTAGATTTGCGTCTGAATATCGTCTGATAAGATGGCGTCAGATGGATTTTATGTCATCATGCTGTTTCAAAACAACTTGTTTTCTCAACGGATTGTAAGGCTATATACTACAAAGAGTACCTTCCTTGCTCTTCCATAAAATTTACGCTGAAACTTTAACCGTTACGGTCCGTGGAAATTGTCTTTAAAGGAAATTGAACGACCTGAATGCCTTGGAGGTACCTATTCAAGATTTAGATCTAAGCGAAGTTCACACCAGTTTGAGTTTCTTTTGTGATATCAGATATGCTTGGTTGATTTGTCCTTATGGATTGTCAAGGCTTTCTACTTCTACCGATACGCTGGTAGGGTTCATACTAATGCTTTCGTTTCGTATCCATTTTTAGGGTTCTTTCAAAACGGATAGCCTTACAGCGAAGTTGTCTTCTCTGTCTATCTCTGTCTGTCTGTCTATAACTTTAAAACTACTGTACTATAATATTATAATATGTAAAATTGCCCGACAATTATGGGAAATTTATGGTCAGGAAAAAATTGCTTTCTTAGATATTCCAGGAAAACTTAAAAAAAACCGACATTTACAGTGTGAGGTTTGCAAACCTCGTATATCCGTTTAATGCCGCCTGATGGTGAGCGGCCACTATCGCCCATAAACCTGCAGCGGTTTGACAACATCCAAAGGTCACAAATACATTGACACTACCAGGACTATGTTAGAAAGCCATGTGTTCCTGGCTCTTCTACACTCTGAACCGGATTACAAGAATAGGTTTTGGTAGAAATGTTCGGCGGCAGAAATAGGTAATAATAGGCCTTGGGGCTATTGTTTGCAATAGGATATAGTTAGTATACTGTAATACCAATTCCATAAAAAGTACGAGGTAGTCTAATAAATAAAAACGTATACTTTGCGTGTCTGTAGGTACATTAAATATATTTGCAAAAAATAGGGGGTCTAAGGATAAGTAAGAGAACACATTAAGATATTTTTGAAATTTAGGTATGTAGGTATTTCTGTTTATCTGTTTGCCTGTTACTTTGTGCACGCAGTACGTAAAAACTACAGAACCGATTTCAATTGACTTTTCACAGAAACACATGTCTTACTTAATTCGGAGTAATATTTAGTCTTTATTTCATCGCAATCGGCTAACTCAATTAAAATTGCAAATGCAATATAACAAAGTATAATTTTAATGTTCCGTGCAAATCAGATTGCGATGAGTTAGGACTTTAGAACTACATTTGGAGCTGTAGTATGCGTGGGCGTGGAAGCGGGAGCGTGCTGTGTAGTTCACGCGAGCGTAGCCGCGGTCACAGCTAGACTAACCTAAACACTAACCAAAAGTGGCCGATAAAGAAACAAAGTGTGGAGGAGCGAATCGAGATTTATGTTTCAGAACCAAAGTAATGAGCAAGTAAAATGAATTAAAACGACCAGTCCCAATTGGAGTCCTATTTTCGTGTCATACCTGTACGAATAATACAAGGATACAGGTCCATTAGTGGCTTAGTAGCCTCAATGGAAGGGTCTTAACATAAGTAAACACTTGCATAAATTGCGATGCCCACTCATACTGATGGGGTCACTCTTAATCATAGCAGCTGTTGAATAAATTGGGACAGATTATTTATGTTAGTATAGGCTCCTACGTCCTGCAGTGTCTACGCTTTAATATTTTGCTTGGACAAAACTATTTTGAAGCGTTTTTTGCGTCTCACTGACTGAGACAAAATTTAAAGTAGTAACTAAAATTTACCGGCAGTGATGGAAGATTAAAGGTTAATTTTAATATTTTCAGGATTTCTTAAAAAAAACACCTTAGATAAGTAATTAAATTACCTATGATTTAGGTAAATGTAAGATACTTAGTGATTTAGTCATCGTAGTTTCTCGCAGCTTGAGGGTTTAAAAATGAAAATATTCCTAAAGATATCTATACCTACTCTCTATGTAAGAGTGAAACTAAATCAAAATATGTTAAGCAGTCTGAGCTTCAGGGGAGTATACAAACCTTAATGTATTTCAGGAAGCATGAGGGGCAAGAGTTTCAACCATTTTTATTCCCAAGGACTCTGCTATGGACCAATAAATATATAAGTTTGTATACAAAAGTTTAAGTATAACAAAGTGTAGCTATGTGCCTGTTCATCTGAACGCATTCTGTAGACCTTTTTCCACAATATTATTTTAAACGTTTGCCTCCCGCCGCGCTGCCAGCAGCGTTATTATCGTTTACCTATCGTTACGGAAGGGGTTTATGTACACTTCTAAACTTTTTGCAACACCCATACCCTTAACATTCAGGACGCGATCCGCCTTAACGTTAAAATACCTAATGCCTTTAAATGTGCTTATTTCAGGTTAAAAAGTTGTCCAGTAGGTACTTACTAAAGGCAGGCAATAAATAATTTTGGAAAAAATTACCCCTGTATATAGGTAAACTTAAAGTCAGAGAAATCGCCAGGGAAGAACTATAAAAAAAAACGCGTAAAGAATGATTTCACTTATCGTAATGCGCATTACTTTCCTGTCTCAGTACTGCGATTTGGGACACGCAACTGTAACTCCGGGAGACGGTAAATCGGAACACGCTGTAAATCGGTAATCCTGGAACACACTATAATTTTGGGCACGCTGTACTCGGGACATGCTGTAATTCGGAGCACGCTGTAACTCGGGACATGCTGTAACTCGGGGCACGCTGTAACTCGGGGCACATTGTATATTTAATATCAGGTTGAACCGCACCCCATTCTGGTTGACCTTTGCGAACGGCCGGAAGCCTAAGGCTTTGTGCGCGGCGAGGGGTTACCTACCTAATATTCTATTGAATTCTTAGCCCTTCGAGACATCTTCATTATATTTTATGCGGGTTTGCCCGCGGCTTTAAGAAAATGGCATCCAAAACTTTATTTAGTTCGATACTTAACATTTTAGAGGCAGAGTGCGCTTTACATACTGGTTAGTATTTCAAATTCGACCGCAAAAAAAATTATATAGGAAAATCCCTCTTTACATTCATCATCGTCATCAGCCTGAAAGAGTCCACTGTTAGACATAGGCATCTCTCCCAAGGTGCGCCACTGAACCCGACATTTTACATTTATCACATTAATTTCTGTCAATTTCATATTCTATAATTCAATAAAATTAAAATTAGAAAATTGGTGTGCATATAGTCGCGAGCGAAGACCTATGACCGCTACTTTTTACCAGGGAAAAAACAACAGTTAAAAACCAGTATTACCAAATTATTCACATGACTGACTTCAAACTTCCGAGAATAAAATTGTCTTCGGTTAACTTGACAAGACTTTCCACCTTATAAAGAGAAATGTTTATATAAAAGTATACATATTGCCATGTACCGACGAACTTTCTAAACGGGGACAAAGTTCCGTCTCATGGCGAGAAGTTGTCAATAATCCGCAATGAACCAACTTCACGCCACAAAATTCTGAGTTTACTCAGTGCCAACAACAGCTTGATATGGTGTTATGATATAGATAATGTTTATTTTCTTCAAACAAGCTCGGAAATGTTGGCATTCCTTTACAAAAACCTACTAGCTGCATCAGTAGTCGTACCTATATCTACCCTACCGGAGGGAAACGAGGTCGACGACATTGATGGCCTGTGCCAAGTCAGTGCTTTATTAATGCGCGCGCGCATAACACGCTGGACGATTAAGATCTAACTACAGATTTTTATAATCCTGGATTAAAGCAAAAGATATTTTGATCCCAAAAATTGGAATGGTTCCCACGGTAAACTATGAAACTGGTAAACTCGCCAAAAGTACCCAATACCGCGCAGATGTAATTTGAAAAAAATAAAAAAAGAATTCCATTAAATGAAATAAGACAACAGCTCTAATTCATTCTATTGGAAGTTGTGACATGACCTCCCAATTCTGCAGAAATTAATACTGCCATTCGTTGGATTTATTTTCAACTAGCTGTGCCCGCGGCTCCGCTCGCGTGAACTACAGAATCCGCTCCCATTCCCACTCCCCCTCCCGCTTCCGCTCCGGTCCCGTTCCTGCTCTCGCTTCCGCTCCCGCTCCCGTTCCCCTCCCGCTCCCGCTTCCGCTTCCGCTCCCACACCCACTGCCCTTTTCCCACACCCACTCCCCTTTTCCCACGCCCATGCCCACGCCCACTCCCACTCCCATTCCAACTCCTACTCGCAGCTCCAAATGTAATCCAAATTCATCGCAATCTGAATAGTACGGAAATACTATTATTTGCAATATATTGCACACTAACCTTACGTAACTAATGTATTTGAAAACTAAAAATGTCTATAACTTTTGATTGAGTTAGCCGATTGCGATGAAATAGAGACTAAATGTTAAGTTAATCCCAATGTTTTTGTAAAAAGTCCATCAAAGCCCGATCAGAAGTTTTTAAGTGATGCGTGCACAAACTCACAGACAAACAGATAAACAAACAGACAAAAATTTCAAAAATAATCGAAATGTGTTCTGTTGCTATCCTTAGACCCCCAATTTTTTTTTTGCAAATATCTTCAATGTACAGACACGCGATGTTTACGATTTTATTTATTAGATTTAAAACGAGTTTAGCAAACCAGCATTTTGTTGAATCGACAGCAATCGTGACATCTGTATTCGTATCGTGGAGACTTAAGTTTTCATTTTACGAAATATTCATTTTTGTTTGTTGCATATACATACTACACTTGTATCAATTAGAAATAAATATAAGAAGCTTTTGTTATATTATCTTTGTTTTAATATTTTATTCAGATAATGTCCATATGAAAAAGTAACTAAAAATATATAATTAAAACTACGTTAGTGAAACATATATACTTACAATAATGTTTAATTTGTATATTAATGTAATGTAGTAATGTAATATTGTAAACTTTACTTAAAAATCGATTACATTACAAATGTTTGTGTGTGAGACTGCTCCCTCAGTGAAACTGAGAATTCAGTTTTGTGGGGTTTTTCTGTAATTTTATTAATGTTTTTTGAATAAAAGATTTTTATTATTATTATTATTGTTTAATTCCAAACTAGTATTTTCTCCTTTGCTATGTAATTTAAACAAGAATAGGACCATTCACAAACTAGCATCTAAACCTGGACAAAATTGAACAATGGGAATCAACAATCGAACCCACGGACGAGTCCAATGCCCAGGCCAACGAGGTGGTCAATTACATGACAAACACGTATTTGTACTGTTACGAGGACTATTAATTATTTTAGAGAGGCTTTCATAATTTTCGACTAAAAAGATGTTTATTCTAATTCTAAATCAAGCGTGAGACGCGTACAAGCGTAGTGAAGACGGTCGACCTGTCAAGAGGCACTAATTCATTATGCTAACGAGACTCGCTGCCTTCGACGGTGATGGATTAGCCTTTCCCCCTCGCATAAATGTGACGACCGAAGGAAAATGCGTAAAAAATGGACCAATAACAGTGTATGCAAAACTCAGGAGCGTCCGCGGCTGAAGATATTAGGTTATTGAAATTTTCCAGCTCCATAGAGCGGAGGAGACAACACCGGTGCTTGTTACGACGAGAAAATCATATATGGATGTAGGTATATCGAATTTTAATAGGTTCAGTGAAGACCTTGTAAGTTTAGAACGTTGAAGTTTAAAATTGAACATTGCTATAGTATAGGCATGTTTAATGATTGGAAACGAGTATGTAAATGTTGATAAGAAATGACTTTTAGAAAAAAAAAAACAAAATAATTAAAGGTTTGATTATTTTTACGAATAACTATAAAATCACGCATTTTACACGCTACTTTAAGGTTTTTATAATACTTTCAGATCATTCATAAGTATAGGTATGTTCACTGATTGTAAACTAGTAGGTAAATAATTGTTTAAAAAAGACTTGTAAAATAAAATATCAAGTAGAGTTTTGATTTCCAAGTTTCAATTCAGGAATTTTACATGTTATTTTCAGGTTATACAACCAGTTTTATATAATTTAAGACCATTAAGTAGATTGTAGATTGTTCTTAAGACATAGAAAATGGCCTCTACGTACACTCTTGGCCTACTAACATGTTACTTGATAAATATAATATAAATAAATATGTCAGACATTCACACCAATTACCCAGTCCCAAACTAGGCAGAGCCTGTGTTATGGTTACTAGATAACGGATACACATACTTAAATAAATATATAAACATCCAAGACTTGGGTACAAACATTCATAATTCATCATACGAATATTTGCCCCTAGCGGGATTCGAACCCGCAACCTCCGGCGTGGCAGTCCGAGAGCTACCCCGTTCCGCCACGGAGGTCGTCACGATATATATAAGTGATATTTAGGTTTAATACCATTTTCATTTTGGTCTAAAGTTAGACAATACTTTAGGCCCGATTCTGAAAGCACAAAATTAACATTTGACAGCACTAAAATTAGTGTCGTCTTTATAATCTTATTACAGTTTGACGGGTATAGATTTTTTTAGTGCTGTCATATTTTTAAGATTGTGCCTTCAGAATACGATACATATAGGTAGATAGGTGGTTTTGTCATAGATGTGGTGTTTATTTGTCATAGGATGAGAAATAAACATACAAAATCAAATATTTTTTATTGTGCACAGATTTTTTTTTTAATACATTAACAACAAAACAAGTTTACAAGCTACAGTTTAAAAATAATCTATTGATACATTATGTGTCGCAGCAATAAAAGGCGCTGACGCAGCATAATGCTGCAGACACGCTACGCAAATATTACATTGTTTATAATGTTAATTTCCAATAGTATAATTTGGCTTACATTTGCACATCAAGTGCTCCGTTCTCTCCAAAGTTACTCAGTTTTCTGATTACACTATTTAATTAAAACTTTTACAAATTCGTTTTGGTGGTGACCGGCGTCACTTTGTGTTTCGAAACGCAGTGCGCAACCATCAGCGATTTCGCATGGAAAGTCCGATCACAGTATAAACACTTGATCCTCCGTACCCCCGTGTGAACACTTTGATGACGCTTTAATAAGTTACTTGAAGAGAAACCCTTCTCACAGATCGGACATTGGTATGGCTTGTAACCGGAGTGAGATCGCTGGTGAATCTTCAGCTGTGACTTAGCTTTATATTTTGAACCGCATACTTCACATGAGAACGGTCTCTCCCCTGTGTGCCAGAACATGTGACTTTTCAACGTCGCTACCGACGAGTATCCCTTTGAACAGACATCGCAGATATATTTCTTCTCCTTGTTTTGCTGTCTCATGTGTATTTTGAGGTTGAGTTCGTTTTTGAAGACACGATTGCAGTGGGTACATATTACGGGTACGCTTGGAGTGTGCACGTTTTCGATGTGACCCTACAAATAATAATGTTCTCAGATTAAAATTGAAGTAGGTACTGCAGGGAGGCAGGAGGCCTCTCAGAGTAAGCTAATTGGCTTCTTTTGGTGGCGGACGCCATGATCCACTTCGGTCTTGAAATACCGGTGCTTTTAGGAACCACTGACCGTCCCAGTGGAATATCGTTTTTATATTATAACGGTATCAGGTAATCGACTTTATGAGGGCGAGCAAGAAGAGACTCCGCGGCAGATCCGGGGTACGTCCGACTTCCGCACGGGATATGGACGGAGCGAGTGGCGATTCGTCAGTTGAACAATGTGACAATATCGTGCACTGGAACCGCTAACCGGTACTTTTAGGCCAGAAAAAAGTTCTTATTAAATATATCGGAATGGAAAAAACGTCTGGTATTAGCCGCTATTTTCAGAACCGGTGTCCCTGGTCAACAAAGTAAGTTAACTAGATTACTTAATAGCTGCTATTGTAACATATTAGTACCGAGAGTAAAACAATAAAAGAACATTATTTTCCATAATACTAATTAAAATTATTTTATACATAAAATTCACTACCTACTATATTTATTAGTGCATAAATAACAAACAAAAAAATATTAACAGAAATACCGCCGTTAGAAGAAAAATAAGTAAAAGTATAAGTATCTTACTCTCAAATTTGTCATTCTTTTGAATCCTCTGCCGCAAGTATCACAAATGTAGTTTTTATTACTGTCATGCTCTCTCAGATGCACTATCAAACTACAACGGTATTGAGCTCTGTAAGAGGTATTAATTTATATTCATGTGTTAATTCGAAACTATACAGGAAGCACAACATAGCATGCTATGAATAATGAATGTAGGGGTAGACGCAAAGTTCAGGATTACTGACTCTTCAAAGAAAGTTAGCAATATGTATATCGTTAACAACGTGCGGATTCAGTCAACGTCTTTTAAGCTTCTTGAAGTACTTCGGAAAGCTTTTTTTTCCTGGAATGTAGATAATTATACCATCATCGCCTGCTAATTTCACATTTTCCAAATTCAGCTCATTGGTCCAGTAGTATTCGAGTTATCAGACAAACATACAGATAAAAAAAACATTTAGACACAAGGCTATCCATTTTAATTGATTCCTAAAACATAGGATATATATATAACTGCTTAATCATCATATAACCTGTCGACGTCCACTGCTAAACAGGCCTACCAAAATGAATATCACCACAGCGAGTCAATCCGCCTCCACGCATCCAACCAGCCGCATAAATAACCACTCGACTAGCAGCTAGAAGACTATATAGAAGAATAACAGGACTCATAATTGAATTGTGTTGTTAATTGTCACCTACTTATTGAGCTATTTTCCACTTCTAACACTAATCATATCAATTAAAAGTAACTTACTCCATTCCACAAAGATCGCAAATATATTTCTCTTGGCCCAACAAATGGTGCTTTTCATGGCGTTTCCAAGCCCTGTAGCAAGCGAAATCTTTGTTGCAAACTATACACAGGCCCCCTTTTTTCATCAAATGTACAGCTCTGTAGTGGAATTGTAATCCGTGTTGTAGATTAAATCGTTTGGAGCATGTGGGGCAGTAGTAGCTCTTTCCATCTCTCGGCTGAATATGGTTGTATCTGAAAGTATAAAGAAACATTGTGAGACTAGTTAGCATAGACTGTTCATATTTTGTAAGTTTTTAATATAAAATGTTGTAATCACGAAATGCCGTGTGGTTCCGGCTTAGAATAGGGCCACCCTCAATTTTCCTGTGGGTGTCAAGGAGACTAAGGGATTGCAACAGGGACGGGAAGCATCGTTCTCCTGTGTATATTAAGATCGTTACTGTGATCACTGGACCAATGGACAGCCCACCAAGAGTAACATTCAACTGGGGAGTCTTGTGTTCAGCAGGGGACGTATTTCGGCTGGTGATGATGATGAATGCTAGACACTAAAGTGGTCTTAAGTAACCGGTTGCATAAACTTAGACTAATCTCGTTCTGTGATCACTCCAATGTCCAATTATCTGTAAAGTTTAACAGCGTTTTTCATCCAGAAGAGAACAGATGTCGCATATTTAAGTTAATCATTTACAATCTACCCAGATTAATTTAGTAGGTAAAGGAGAATGCCCAAAAGTGGGCCTAAGATGCGTCTTTACCATTCATGTTCCAAAAATATTGGTCTGAATTATGAATCCCCTCAATTTTTTTTAAAGCTAATGGAATAGGGAGTTTAAAAATAACATATAATAAAAACGTTGATTGATATCCGCCGGCTGACCGATCTTTTCAATTAGAGTAGTGAAAGCAGAATTAAAGTCGATATATATTTATAATCGATATTTGTCAACCATAGTTGATACTGCCGCGATAATCCATACGTTTTTCATTTACTGACTGGAAATACGGTATTTATACTGATTTAAAGTAATACACACGTTCTTAAAAGATATTTATGAAAATATTGTTACGTAACCGAGATATCGATTATTCAATTTGTTAAATCGATTTAGTAGAACCTCGATATTGATATGTTTCGTACTGTGACGTCATATCCGATAGATGTCAACACCTGTTTTGTCTCCGTTTGTTTACATTATGTATTTGGGAGAAAAAATCTATTTTAACGAGTCTAATGTAGTGTCGAACGCAATATACCGTCGCCGACTAATAACTAAACTATGACATCAAGATCGGGAACGGTTAATCGTGGCCATATACCCACGGTGTTGTAAAAACTGTGCGCCAACGAAGATTTCATTCCAAATAAGATTATTCAATTTTCCCACTAAATAGTTAAACGATTTTCTTTTTATAATAATCCTTAGTATTTTGCCTGTATTTTGACGACAATTTGATCGAGACGCAAGGTTCAAAGTTCAAGGGCAAACTCCCATACAATTTTGGGCATTCTCCTTTAGTGTCATAATAAATAAATACCTGTGTTGAGCCATGTCTGCCGAATCTCTGCCAATATAATCACACAACTTGCAATTTAGATCATTGTTTGCAAAATGATCATCGAAATGTAGTTTTAAACTCTCAGATTTAGTAGATGTGAAGTCACAAATACCTAAAACCATTTTGTAGTACTGGGAAATTTGATTATATTTTTACGAATTATTACTATCTTGTTTATATACATAGAAATAGTATAAATGTTAAGTATATATTCTAAATTCAATATTAATAAATCTTCATACTACTGAACAATTTAGGATAAAAAATAATTTAAATACACTCGCGAGCAAGTAAATAGACACACCCCTAAACGCGCATTCAGAGTGGCGTTTTTAAAAAACCAATATATTAAAAAAAAGGTTTAAAAGCCTATTGACACATTTATGTATATACAAAATCTCTAAATTCGATAAGACAATATTTCACTTCTACGTTACTCAAAAATATAAATAGGTTTAAATAACTACTTACCACAATCAAATGACATTGGTTCAACAACTTTAGGTAATTTGGCAGGTTTGATAGTAACTTCAGCATCATCTGGTTTCGGAGTTTTTAGTTTAACAGCTATTGGTTTCTCTAATTTAATTTTTTTAGAACCATTCCGGCGTTTTCTACATCTTCGTAAACATTTTTTCTTGCCTAAAAAAATATTACTTTGTACTTTACAAACTACTGTATAGCATGCAAGCATGAAACAAGCTAACCACTAAAAATAATGACCAAATTCTACACCTTCAAAGTGTATGTTCAATAATATAATTTTAGGGGTCAATATTCTTTAAAGGTCATTAATAATTTCTACATATTTCAAACAGCTACATCACTAATCGAGTCTTCACGTCGTCATAGACATATAAAAAATTGAAATGTTCTTTTATTTATTAAATAATATCGATAGCATGAAAACTCGATAAAGCACAATGTGCCGTCCGTCCCTATAACATTTCAATTGTTTTGCCATGAGATTCTGCTCATAAGCGCGTTTATTTATATGCATCATAAACGCTCGCACATAACGCGCTGCATAAAGCATGCATCCAAATCACAAATATTTGTCACCTAGTTTTACTTCACTCTTGCAGTGCCCTCAAATACTTAGTACTGGGTACTTCGAATTTGCCTGTTATATACAAATGGTAAATGATAGCCAGTATTACTTCCATTCATGAAAACATTCATATAGATTATTTTAGTTGCAGAGGTTTTAGAACGGAACAAAGAAAGAAACTAACAAATGAATTAAAATATGATTTTCCATTTTCACAACTACATACCAGGTAGCTGTTGTGTCTACATGTTATCTGCCTAAAATTAAATACACATGTTTATCACACGTCAGGGAAGCCTGTATTACGTCTAGGTTTTTAAATTATCAGCATACAAACATGCGAAAAGCATTGCTTCAATAATATAACTTAGGATAGAATAGAAAACATTATCATACCAACCTTTTGTTTTCATTCCTTTTGGCTTTGGTATTCTAATAGGCATTGGACTACCTTCCACAATACAGATTTCCTCATAATATTTGACATTTGTCTCTTCCTTCAAACTCTGTATAAATCCTTCATTTTTAATTTTTTCTAATTTAACTTCACATTTGGCTCGTAAATTAAGATGTATAGGAATGCTATCATCTCCCAGCTTCAATGGAACATCGGAAGGGTCGAAGACTTCTTCATTGTAAGAATGATCGGACAAGTATTCTTCATACATTGGTTCATCTTTTATGTCTGTATTAGATTCATAACTTTCGGTACTACATTTCTGAAGCCAAACAAATACTCTTAAAACAAAATAAATAATATAATACTTACATATATTGTGTCCTTCATTGTTAAACTAATTTATACAGAAAAATACATAGTTATGTACTATGTATTACATAACTATGTATTATGTGTAGTACACCTAGAAATTGTGAAGGACAGATTTAAAACCACACAAACAAAAGTGAACACAAACTTCCAAGACCAACTACCAACTGGCAGTGAACTGGATTTCTATAAAGGAATATCCAACATAGTCAAAAATTAGAAAAATAGCACTCAGTTCAGCAGGATGTATCCAACCTAAAGGATGAAGCACTATGATGTGCTAATTTCTTAATTGCAGATTTCTCAATTCTTTGCCGCAAAAATGATAACTTTCTATGAAAAAGGTTCAAATTCATACATCTTCTCCCAAAATTATGTATGATTATGAGCCTTTTCCATAGTCAGTTAGTCTATTTTACAAAAAACTAGAAGAAAAACTGGCATTAAAGAGATTTTAAATCTGCGCCAGAGAAATACGAATGAGTCTATAATGTGAGCTGCCAACACCCACCGCTGCCAGGAAATTAAATGAATAGTCTTAACGATATTTCAATCCACATATTACTCTAAGATTTTTTGTTATATGAATACATGGCGAAAAAAAAAGAAAAAATATAATATTCTTTAAATTAATAATTACAAAAAATCTTAGTACCACTAAACAAGAACTTTATTATTTAGAACATGAGGTAATAAAAAAACATAACTAAACATAACTGTGTAAACGCATCAATCACATCATTGAAGTGTAAAACAATTAAAAAGTTCACTTTGTCTGGCTATTCTCAGCTATTTGACATTAAATTAAAGTAGACTAATGAAAATGATCTTACCACTACACATGAAGTAGATTTCCACAACGCCTCAGCCTTGAGACAGCTCTTTTTAAATTTCTCATACTCCTGTAATTTTTTGGCACAAGATTGACAGAACTCCAGTGGTGCTTTCTCAGTTGTTATCTAAAGAATAATTTCATATTTAGTAAAAAATTTAATAAAAGTCAATTAGTTTTCAAAAAATCCTAACACTGGAAACAAAATTTATGCGCCCAAGACAAATCTTCATGAGACTAAAACAGGACCATACACCCACAGGACCTTGTTGACAAAGATCCTACCAACCAGATGAACGATTATGAATTGGTCACTCAATTACTATGGCACAAGTCAATTATCTATAAAATATCTTAACTGTCAGCTGAATGTAGACTAGAAGTGAAAGATTGCAGCAATAAAAATAAGTTACTTTTATTTCTTTCATTACACCTATCCTGATCAGTTAAAGCACCTCATAAAATAATATAACAGAACTACAAGACAAGATATAATGCCAGCCAAGCAAAATCAATTACTGATTTTCTGAATATTTAGGACTTTGGCATTTGGTCAACTTTTCAGCCAAATCTAAATACTCAGTTAAAATGCTGAATATAAAACGAATATTCGGCCCATCCCAAAACCTTATACCATGTTAAAAATAATAATAATAATCTAAATTCATATGATATCTACCTATTGAATGCAACAGAAAGTAAATGATATCTCTTATCACTGGAGAACAAAAAAAATATTTTTTTCTAGTGCCCGATGAATGGGTCACGGAGCCTTGTGGAGCTAGTTTGTGGTGTCCCATATATGGGGCACTGAACTGTGAATGTGATAAGAGAGCAAAAACAAACTAGGTAATATGATAGAATAACAAGGAATCCTTGTGACAACTGAAAAAGTTTGTATGATCAATGTTGTTTACAAAATGATTTAGAGGTTAGGTTTTAAGATAAATTCCTTCATAGTTTACAGCTACGCATGTAAACCAGATAGTAAAATAAGTATCAGGGAAGCATTTAATTTCAAATTCATTTTTATTTAAATTAATACTTACAGGTAAACCAACGCAGTATTCAAACATTCGGGACCACTTACTTTCGACTTCGAATTTAACTCTGTCTTTACATTTCGCATTTAGGCAAATGCGACACACGGAAAGATTATTAGATTTAACATGTAACGACATGGTGATCCTAAGAAAATCGTCAAAAACACAATAAACAACACTCACAACACAAACATTCAGGAATTTTTCCAACTGTCAAGTGTCAAGTCAATTGATCTACGTTCCGTTCCATTCATAACTGAAAAAGCAAAAAGTTATGTTCAGGTTTATATTACAGTCTTAATTAATGGAGTTTAGTCAGCACCAATCTTAGCCATATTACTTATATATCATCTTCTAAAATACACTGCTGGACACTTGCTGAACACACTGAAAGATACGCAATACCCAGGGTCTCACTATATTTACCGCCTCGTTGGCCTAGTGGTTGGCCATTGGACTCGAGCGCCAGAGGTTGTGGGTTCGATTTACACTGGGGACAGACAACTTTGTACAAGTTGGTCCCGGTCTGGATGTTAAGAATCAATATTTCCTATTTTATTATTGTTGTTGTTGTTATTTTTGGTACAATAAAGCGTTGACATACATACATACATAATTCTTGTTCAACATCCATAGAACAGGAGAAAATCCTAATTTGGGGTTAGACATGTATGTATAGTACTCGTATATGTAGTACTTACTCGTAGTATGAATAATGTTTTTAGAATAAATGGAACGCTTCTGTCACTTACGATTTAACCGATTTCCAATCAAAAGGTTTCAATCATGCATGATTTCAGATTCAGAACAATAAAGTTCAGAATGCATTATACTTGTAGATTATACAATACAAAAAGTTTGTATAATCTACAAGTCATAGTCGGTTGATTGTGATCCAACGGTTGCGGCTAGTGGACCGTCCTTTCCTGTCTTCTAAAGTGTAGCCCTCCTATTTGTCTCTTCTGGTAAGCTTGTTTCAACTTGAACAACAACAACAACAACAAAATAAAAATACTATAAAACCCCAACATGGGTTCGAATATAAGGTGGTTCAGGTGTTGCATGGCTGGGTGTCGGTCTCTCTATTTTTTTAAGCTTGTCTTACAATAGGTTGAAAATAAAGACGAAACTTTTAGTACTGTCTATTGTTTTTAGAGTCGGGTGTTTAATGAAGGAAAAAAATCGCGCCCTGAGGCATCCTCCATTTTTTTTCTTC
Organism: Esperia sulphurella; assembly: GCA_947086405.1. NCBI lineage: Eukaryota > Metazoa > Arthropoda > Insecta > Lepidoptera > Oecophoridae > Esperia > Esperia sulphurella. The sequence continues at coordinate 11,769,763 of OX352265.1, forward strand.
ATGGTATTAATAGATGAAAATGAAAATAAAGTATAACCATGGACGTGAGAATGAATGGTACCCAGCTAATGCCAGTTTTCAACTCAACACACGTACCTCGTCGCGTTGTAGATATACGTGACTTTGCGTATTGGCCAGGCAATTTATAGCTTCATACTTATATCCTACTAGCTGTGCCCGCGGCTCCACTCGCGTGAACTACAGAATACGCCCCCGTTCCCACTTCCGCTCCCGTTCTTTTCCCACTTCTACTTCCACTCCCACTCAGACTCGAGACTCTCAATATCCCAATCCCAACCCCAACCTCAACCCCATCCCTATCCCCAAAAACTAAATTTCACTCAATCCCATACGCGCCGCGCCGTTCGCCGCGCCGCGCCGGGGCCGTTGACCTCGCCCATATAGTAGTAGTTTTTGCGTGATGCGGTAACAAACATAGATACATACAGACAGACAGACAGACAGACAAAAATTGTAAAAAAAATGTTTTAGCTTCTATTGGCCCTATAAAGACCCCTCATACATTTTTTTTTAAATATCTCTCATGTACAGACATAGACCAGTTACAGTTTTATTATAAGTATAGATCAAGATATTAGGTATGCACCTGCTTACATACATATATAGGTAAGTAGGAAGGTAGGTATATTCTTTGGTAACTATGTTACTACGGTCCTACAAACATTTTAGTCCCGTGTTTTTTTTTAACATTCATCTGAAATATCTAAGTACTCAATTTATTTGACGCCTAAATAATATAGATAAGTACCTAACCTAGTTAAATCGGTAATTCAAAATTATCTACACAAACTTTGAACCATTTCATAATTATTTTAAACTAAGTACCTACATTTCCTAAAATCGTTGCAAAACACTTTCTATTCTCTCAAATTATCATTACCTATATCGTTAATCCTAACAATAAATGAAGCCATTTCTTTTATTTATTTATGTTTATATTGAATAACCTCGGATTTTAATTTTGACTAGGTACAGTTTTATAGCTTTTTCAAAAACTAGGATAGTACCTAATGTTTATATAATTAAGTATGATATTTGCCCGTGGATGTAACAAAGTTTATGTTCAATGATCTTGCATAACCATAGCTATATAAGAGCACTATGTTATGTGAACCACTTCCAATAAGTAGATACCCAAGTACTGTTATATTTATTTACACACACATACACAGTGATAAAAATGTCACATGGTAAAATAGATTGTGCGAAGTGTCACAAGTCGTCAGCCGGTGGCCAATTGACGAGGATCGCGAGTCGACCCGACCCATGTGTTTTGGTTCAGATGACCCTTCTAGTACCAGCCGTCGGTCGCGCGCTCATCTGTCTTTCATTCTCTTGCTTTTATTATCATTGGCGAATACATTGTGTCAAGATCTAAAATCACTTCACTGAATTAAAAAAACACAATTGTTAGTTTGAATAAAATCTTTTTAACTGTGAACAGCGTACCAAGATCTTGTTTGTTCCCTTGAACTAATTCTCGTCTCCTTGTACTAACTCAACACGATCTTGTTGAAAATGATCATAAAAATGATCACTTTAGGTAACATACAGTGAACAAGACAAAAGGCCAGTTAGTTGACCAAATTTTTCTACAGTGTGTATTCTCAGTGTAACCGTAACCCAAAACTTACAGTCATTTACGGGGACATCTCATTAGTAATGTTCATCTACTCGTATATTCAACTGTGAACACATTCTGATGATATATAAAATATATAGGCTCACCTACTTGTAGTGACCAATTTAGAAGCGTCAATATCGAATACTTTATAATTATCATCACACGTTGTGACCCGGGATATGTGAGTCCATAGAAATCCTATCAAGATAGAATGGTGAAGTAGGCGCGACACGCGTGCCAACGATTTGCAATATATTGCAAAAACTATCAAACGATTACTCGTTTCGTGCCGAGTCAAGGTCGGGTAAACATCGACACACAAAATCTACAAAGGTGCCATATTACGCGATTTGTAACCTCATAACTGTATCTCCTCACTAGAAACGTGACCGCGAAGCATAAATGGTGCGCGGGAGGGGCGCGCTGTGTCCGAAAATCGGCACGCGCGAGACTGAAGTAAACAAGTGGCTATAACCGCTCTATCTTGATAGACGGTCGGACGTAGTAGTCTCTAACGGGTCAAGTGACAATACATTATTATAATAAACGTTTGCCATCTAACTACGATAGTAGACGCCAAACGCTATAAGTTTTTCTTTTTCATGCTACAAAATGGCCCTCTAATCGCGTGTGAATCTTTCTTTAAGGTTTAAATAAAAACAAAATCTATGAAGGTATTTAAGCAAATCATTTGGAATCAATTGAGTATTGGGACCAAATTCATAAAAAAACACAATCACTTCACTGTAAAGTAAAAATTGCAATGCTATTTTACCGTGGTAAGAAACCAACTATTTAGCTCTATGCCAGAGTAAAGTAGCTGCAGTACAGAAAACAATCAGTTTTTTTAAAGATTGAAATCCTTAGTTCAAATGATTACCTACCTTAATCGTAAAAGATAAAGATCTTTCCAGCACACGATAGCGCACCCTGGCATTTCACACACGCGAACAGATTTAACTACAGGCTGGTGCCTGACCGTACAGGTTTATATGTATTAGTAAATTATTGTAGGGCAACTGCACGCAGCGCACGAACATAGTCGACCGAGAGAGGGACAACATTATACGTCAACAACATAAGTGCTTCTCTTTCTAACTTATAGTGACAATGACGATCTTGCCAGTCGATAGCGTGCTGGCGAAGTAAATATGTACAGTAACTATTTACAGGTAATTAAATGTGTAGCTAAACGGAGGCAGCCCAGTAGTGGTTACTGCCAGCCGTGCTCTATAAACTGGTGGGGGGAGGTAAGGGTCGCTTACTTTTATAATACTTTACTATTTATAATACCACAGGCTTTTCGGTGAAGGAAAACATCGTAAGGAAATCTGCATACGCCGAAGAAGAAATTCTGAGGCGTATGTGAAGTCCACCAAATCGGCTTGGGGCACCGTTGGTGGTCAGGGGTTTGGAACAATAGATCCTGAAGGGTCGAAGTGTCACCAGGTCTTCCTGGCCCCCTAAGAAGATAAGATAAGGGTCGCTTCTTAACGTAATAATATTTAGTATTATTCTCTGACGATAGCCTACCGAACAGCGAGATGCGGTTGTGTAAATAAAATACAGTAAAATAAGTTGTCTCATTCTAGATGGACAACTAGCACATTTAATTTTGTTTCACCAATATAATCCGGATGGCATCTACGGTAATTAATTGCAATAGCACATTAGTTTTGCGCGGTACGATTAATGTGAATAGCTGTTTGGTACTACGTCATGACGTCAGCTACAAGATTGTCTTGTAGCTTTACTAGAAATATGCATTATCAATAAGGCGCGCCACAGAACCAATTCTTCAGATTTCTACATCAACTGCCAGCCGCCTCGAGTAGGTAGATCGTCGCTCCATCTGGCCGTCGAGTGTCCCGTACTACGCCCCTAATTGCGGTCTCCACTCGAAAACTCGTCTGCCCTAACGGTCATCGGGTTCACAGATATGACCAGCTACTTCAACTTGCTCACTTTTTGAGCTACCTAATCAGCTCTCGGATAATATCTCTGAGAAAAACTTCGAGCATGTCTCTCAATAGCCCGGTAGTGACTTAAAGTCACTACCTTTAATTGACTATTTAGTCGGGTTTCGCCTTAAGAGATTTGACCATCAGTGTCTAATGGACCATACGCTGCGAGAAGATTTGACGTACCTAACTTCCCAAAAGCTGCCAAGTCTAATCTTCCTGTCGACTTTCCTCTCGAAGTTGTTTCTACCTTACTTTTAATCGAATAAGTACCTAAAAATGTTATTCTTTTTCGCATTAACAAGGCATTCATATACTTTATTAAACATTACAACGACGTTAGTTTAAAAAAAATTATACTTATTTACGTGTGGTTTCCGGTAGAGTAGAATAGGACCACTCCAACTCTTCCCGTGGATGTCGTACAAGGCGACTAAGGGAATACATTATAAAACATTAATCAGGCCTCCCCAAACCGTCTGGCCAGCGCCGGGAGTGTAGGCCAAATCCTTCGTCTGTCTCCGGCAGATGAGAGAGGGTTGTGCTCCTGCAGTGGAGACAAAAATAACCTGATGATGATGATTCTATGGAGGCCGTACATAAATCTAAGGTGATGGGCAGCAGCATCGTCATGCATTAAACTCAATATAGTGCGATCACCTACCATTCTGCAAAACGTGGTGATATAGTATTTACCTCCCATAAATTGCGAGAGGACTATAATAGTTCACCAGAGGACTATTAAAGGCTGTTTGTTCTTTGTTAAGTGATCGCAGTAAAATAAAAACCAATTAATCAAATCAAGTTAAATGAATGTTATTAATTAATACTTTTTAAATAATTACTACAAAATTGTGTAAAATAACATAATATCGTCGACGGAAATTTAAATTGGCATAAGACACAAAATACCAAAATGGGTTTTTAGCTTACAAAACTCAGTTTTCAACTCTCTATCGAATCGCATACTTACCTATTTAAAAAAAAACTTTAACTTTAAACTGGCTAGATGGAACGACGATCTGCGTAAGGCGGCTGGCAGAGACTCGATGAGAAGAAACCAGGATCGGGAGGCCTATGTCCAGCAATGGGTTCTTAAAGGCTGATGATGATGATGAAAAAACTTTGATATTCAATGACTCTATCATTTGATATGATTAATATAGTGCAAAAACAAAATAGTTATTAAATAGTCACACACAAAAAAAAGTTATTTGCGTCTTTTGAAAAGTAGTGGTTGCTCTTGTCTTACAAAGTTACGACTTCCTGAAAGTTCATAAAAATAATAATTCTTGACTCGAAACGATTTCTATAAGTTTATGAAAAAAATCCCATTTACTTCTTGAATCAATCTTCCAGGTTTTTGTCTTACAAAGTCACGACTTCTGAAAGTTCATAAAAATATAATAATAATTTATTCGAAACGATTTCTATAAGTTTATGAAAAAATTCCACTCACTTTTTAAATCAAACGTCCAGGTTTTTCTATTATTTAGTTGGTACGATCTCCCCTCGTATATAAAGACAACTAACACATTACATATCCAGCAAACGATGACTGATACCGTTCTCGTCTCAATTATTGTTATTCAAAGAACTGACGGCGACAACCCATCACAAACTTCGGAAGTAGCATCCTCAGTTCCATTATTCATCCCCCGCAGATACCAAGATGGCGCGAGGTTCTTTACTGTTTCGACGTGTGCGGTTCGATTTATGGGGAGATAAAGAGGAAGCATTGTGTGAGGTGCGTGCGACATTGTGGGCCAGGGACCCAGGTGGTGGCAGGTGTCTGCTATTTACCGCCCTAGTTTATTCAGCCATCGTACTGAGGGCGGGCGGCTGCGCTTATAGATCGGGGAGCGAGCGGAGCCTCCAGTGACTACCGGAGTGCCGGCACGCGCGGTCGCCTCGCACCTAACGCTCAGCAAGACAAAGAGAGAGACACACATACGTTTTAGAAAGCGCCAGAACGAGACACGACACGTCGACGTCAGTTTTCAACAGGTCGTTATTGTAAACTCCCACTAAATGTTGGTTCGGTGCAATAATTCCTACTTCTGTTGGACTTTTCCTTTATTAAATCGCACGTTTTAACTTTTATGAGTTTCGTAGCAGTTTCGTGGAGGTTTATGGTTGGATTTTTTTACGATAATCAGCTTTTGTGCTTAGAGTGTTTTGTTTATTTTTGTTTCCAAACTTTTGACATGCAGTGACGTTTTAATGGAATTGCGGAATTTTTGATATTTGTTTAGATTTGTTATTTTATGTTAAGTTACGCTAATGTCAAAAGACTTCAGATATACTATACTACGAGTATATAAACTCCTTAAATTAAAAATTATTACATTATTATTAAGTCAGATACCATAACTTTACAAAGCCAAAACGCATCTGACAAATTTATTGGATAAACACATCAAAGACTAATTCTTCCATGTCCCTGGTATTATGAAAGGTCGAACGAATAAATTTAATAATGAAAAATATGTAACGGAAATTCCTTCTATTTTTTACGAGTATTATATTGCTACCTAAAGTAGGCTGACAGAAAATTAATAAGCGACGTAATAGGTTGATATTGTTTCATTTGAGGAAAAAATGAGACAGGAGAAATGCGTAATAGGAAAGGAACCAGTAAGTAGCATCTCGAAAATGACGTTACGAATATAATAGCAATAGGTAGGTGGTTTTTAGTGTTCCGACGTAACTGATTGAGCTTTTTACACAGTCTGTCTATCCGTCGGATAACTCGAAAACTTCTGGACCAATTGAGCTGAAATTAGATAAATTTCGTCGCAAAAAGCATAAACGCTGTAACTCATATGAGTTACAGCGCTTATGCTTTTTGTATGTAATTTTTTTTATTATTGCTAATTCGAAAATCTACGTCGAATGGTGTGGGTCCCATGTCACTATGGCTTGTAGAAAAACAAGGGGTCCAGACAATTCGACACAGATTTTTTTCTGATTCAGAAATGGCATTAACAAAGTTATTACATCGACGTGGGTTACAGCTTTTAGGTATGCTTTTTGCGTCGATATACGAGTACCTATATAAAACTGCCTGCCAATGTTGGGAAAAGTGCGCTAAAATTCATAAAATTTTTATTTTCCGAGATTAAAGAAAGACTTCAAATAAAATGAATTGATGAAATCCACTCGGTATATACGACATCAGTAAAGTGTGATACTGACTTTTTTAATTTGAACTCGGACGATTTTGAGAGAGTGATATTAAATATCAATCAATATCAACTTTTGTTATTACAACTTTTGACACAATAAATTGCGCCGCTCAATCATTTGCTCCTTTTTACAGATATTTTTTTATTGTTTACAAAGATACTAAGTAGATACGGTGTAGGAGAAAGCCTAAATGAAGCAGCAGTGGAATTAGGGATCAAGTACCTAAGTTCAGTAACGAATATCGGCAGGCTGGTTATGGACACTAATTACTTCGAATTAATCAGCCTGTATCTTCATTACTGCTATGATCGCTATCCCTGTTTATTTGAAGACCGGAAACATAATTGATCCCTATAATATTTAGCATTATTGGAAGTCCGTAACAATAATCGGTCTGAATATAAATGATCTGCGCCCACCCTCGTTGTGGCTTCCGTTTTGGTAATAAATCATTAGGACATAGAATTAATATGCATGTATGTAAACGCTTTATTGTACCAAAATTAACAACAACAATAACAAATAGGAATAATATAATGTATACAGCTAACTTATCCCACTTAGTGATCTCTTCCAGTCAACCATATAATATCTGGAAGGACTAGTATAATGCGTGTTATAATATATTTTTTAAAGCCTACTAAATATTGGCACTGAAGTATGCATATATTCAACGATCATCGTATCAGTTCTGAGACGTCCACGGCTGGATATAGGCCTCCCTCAATGAACGCTACCACACGTAGTCCTCCACCATCTGCATCCAGCCGCTTTCGGCCACCTTCTTCTCGTCGGTCCATCTGACGTTGCGGCGTTCTACCCTGCGCGTACCGATCCGCGGTCGCTATCTACTCTAGAACTCGTCTGCCCCAATGGCCGTCAATTGTGCGACAGATGTGGCCTGCCCACTGCCACTTCAGCTTGCTAATCCTTTCGATTAACTATATCGGTGCCCCTCGTTTGTTCTTCATAACATAAACTATACAATATGTATATAGGTATATAGATACCTAAATATACCAACATACCAACACAATAATACAAATCCATTTAATGTACATACTAATTATGCATGAGGTAAACTTTGTTCTGAAATTCCATGTAATTAATAATTATAGATGTGGGTATTGTGGGTTTCAAAGACTGTATCCTATAGTTATTTTTCCTTATTTTATAAAAGACTATAAAAAATTTCCAAACGCTCAAATTTCAATAGCATGCACCTACATGCCACAGTCTCTCAGCATAACCCAAAGGTAGACTGGAAGAAAATGCCTTTAGCTTTAAGTTCACATGTTGTACAACTGTATACAATAAATAAAAGAAATGATGCAACATAACTTCACAAAACTTATTATTGTATTTTATACAAATGAAACACCAAAACCAGGGCCAGATTATAGAAAAATTAGGCATGAAGGAAGAAAAGATTTTACGCCGCCCAGAAAAAACCGCCGCTCTGGGCGGCGTAAAACTATTTCTTCCTTCATGTAATTAGGTATATAAAGTAGTTTGTCTCCATACAAATGTCTAGACCGACGTAGCGGTTGATCGCAACATGATTAAATATTTAATTTTTAATATGAGAAACATGATTTCCTAAGTTTAGGTGAAATTTTTTTATTTAAAAGTAAAAAACTAGGATTTAAAAAAATTAACAATGATATGTTTTGATTACCTACTTTTTTCGACATTGTGTTAAAAAAACCCAGGGTAAAATATGCTTATTTTTTTAGATATATAAGTAGCTATATTGTCGTAGTCAAACGTTCGCTCAAACTGTATCTACGTAGAGACAAGCAACAAGTAAAACTACACGACCCACATTATCGCTTGCCTTGTCGTCAAATATTATCTCACTGGAGGCTAACATTTGTTCATCTTCTATAGGGCCTTGTCTAACATTACAGGAATAAACTTTAAAGGTAATTGGTAATGAACACCTGTTAACCCTGTTATGCAATGATGATTTATTTTGCAAGGTAGGTAAAAATACGGGTACAAGACGTCAGGATTTGTCGTGACATGTCAGGATTTTTAAACTATTTAGGTACTAGTAAAACAAATGTAAAAAGTATATATTTTATTTATTAATAGGCATTTTTATTCTAAACAATTTAAGAATTACTATATTGTATAGTACTTCTTAAATCTTAAGTTTAGTCTATACTAGTAAGATCATATAATAAATATATATATATTTTTAATAAAATAAATCTCATTACTTCTTGCACAATATTAAGACATGCACAAACACATATGAGTAACTATTCAAAGAAAAAGTATGATGTTTACAACAAAATGTTAAGAAGAGTTTTTTTTTAAATATTCGGCACTGAAATTTCCTTAAGCAGCTATATATCTGACCTGCTGAAGGACATTATTTATTTTTAAATACACTAGGTTTGATCAGTAGGTTAACATAGAGTTAACAGTACCTACATCGAAGTAAAGAACTGTCAAACAAATCGCAAACGTGGGAGGGTTCAATCATGGGAATACAAGAGGGAGGGGAGCGTCGTCTATGGGGTTTGACCTAAGTTTGACCTGACCACCCTCACCCCCTAAGAATCCTCTTCAATATCACATAAGAAGTGCAAAACTGGATTAATAAGCACATTATTTCGTTTTGTTTACCTATTTGACACGCAGGCAACTTGGATATTGTAGAAAGTGTTCAAAACTTTTTGATAGGTATTCCATGAGATTGTTCATTTCCGTTTATCATGGAAATTTTAAAAAAACGTCATAGTAATAATTATTTCAATAATATGCTTGCCTACACTAACTAGGCTAATGGGCAACATTCGAATTATATGGTATTATAGACAAGGTACTTTTGATCCTCCGGATGCCAAACAATTTTTTACATCCTTATGTTTTCTGCGCTACGTCGTAGTAGTCTTCATTGCTAATTGTTCTACGTTGTAGTGTTCGTAGCACCACATAGTTTTTCCTACTTACACAGAAATAGAGCGACCATTCTAGGAGTCTTACGCGCAGTTGACGTGTTATATTACATACATATATATTTCTTAGGTTATTAGTAATCACACCTCGTAGAAAATAGTTCATCAAGTAGATAGCTGAATAGGAAACAGGCCAGACATTCCTATTTCATCATCATCAGGTTATTTTGGTCTCCACTGCAGGAGCACAACCCTCACTCATCTGCCGGAGACAGACGGAGGATTTGGCCTACACTCCCCGCGCTGGCCAGAGGGGTTGGGGAGGCCTGATTGATGTTTTATAATGTATTCCCTTAATCGCCTTGTACGACATCCACGGGAAGAGTTGGAATGGTCCTATTCTACTCTACCGGAAACCACACGGCATTCCTATTTAACCATGATCCATTAGGTTTCTATAAATCGTTGCCGTTGGACTCAGTCTGTGACTAAATGGAGTTATTCGTTGCTGCGTTATAAGTTCCAGGTTAAAGTCTTGTTTCGAACTAATTATTGAACAGGAAAGGAAAATTTGTTTTGGGTGAGTTTATTTATGTTGTTTTGTTGTCGAGTTGATTTATGTTGTTTCCACAGACAAACTACCACAGGGATTTCTAGATTAAATTACATTAACATCGTGTAAATAACAGTCAATTGCAGTTACAGAGTTTGTTTTTATTGTTTACTAGCTGTTACCCACGGCTTCACCCACGTGGTGCCTATGAGTTTTTGTTCTCATGGTAATCCCATCCCATCCCACTAATATTATAAATGCGAAAATATGTATTTTTGGATGTTTATTACTCAATCACGCTTTAACTACTGGACGGATCAAGATGAAACTTGGCACACTTTTTTTTTGTTAGGTCTTTGAACAGGACATAGGATATTTTTTATTTTATATATACGAAAAAACATCTCATTCCTACGGGAAATGCATAATAATTTGTGATGTTAAGTTGTCCACGTGGACGAAGTCGCGGGCAACAGTTAGTAATACACTCTAGTATATATTATCTTTGGTAATACCTATATTTACCTCCTGACACAAGCTATTCGCATATGTAAGTATATCTCAGGAGATTGGTTAAATAGTCGAGTTGTCAAATCGTAGCAAGTTTTTATTTTATTTTATTCATTTATTCACCAACAGTTGTTACAATAATACTTCTACAAATTTATTGTCTTAAAGCTAAGAACTTAGAGCACAACTAATTACAGGTGAATTTAACATGCACAACAATTAAACACAATAATCACACTCTTAGACTAATAGGTTAATTTTTAAAATTTATGTTCCATAACAATAATATTCTTTCTAAATTGAACAAGTGTATCGAAAAAAATGTCTGGTATAGTCACTCAGTTTATTTTATAGTTTGCTCATGCGAGCCACGGGTGAGTTGGCGCCGAGCACGGTCCTCCTGGCCGGTGGGGCCATGGGCGTGATAAGGTCTCTAGGATACCTGGCAGGAGCGCGAATTCTATTAAGTAAGCAAGTATTGTGTTAGGATAGTAGAATTATTAGGATAGGAACAATAGTTTAATACAATATGATATAAAAATAACTCTTTAGTAGCATTTGTCGCCTAGTTGTAATTGCTTCGATGCATCTTAATAGATTTTGAGTAGAATAAATAACTCAAAAGATAAATATAACTATAGCGTCAAATCCACACTATAAAATCCATAAAAAATACAAAGAAAAACATAGTAAAACTCCGTTTAAATAACACTTTTATACGTGTTTGTTCTGCGTGGAGCAACAAGTAGGGGCCGAACGTAACGACCTACATTAGCCCACGCCCTGACAAAGTGAAATGTCACTATCAGAGGCCCTCTACAACAGACCTGTGATGGGACGCATTATTTTTATAGGTGGGCACCATTTAACTTGACGAAATTGCTCTAACAACTAACAAACATGATTTGACTGGACTATTTGATTTATAACTTAACTAATTTTTGTCCCAAGCTTCACCAGCTTGAAAGTAGTTATGCCCATGACGACAACGTACAAAGTCCAAACCAGAGCTACCCAAATCCTAGATCAGCTTTTCGACGGTGAGGAGCTTCATAGGCAGCGTAGCTAAGGCCAGCCGAATAAGGAAAGGTGAAAAATCACAGCAAAATACAATGATTTTCTGTTACTATAACGCCTAACTACACGATTATAGGTGTGTCTTCAATATACAATACTAGCTGTGAGCCCGGACCGCTTAGGCATATTTCAGCTTCCAGGTTTACGTACATAATCGTTTCTTCGGTGAACTAATAATAGTTATGCAGGAATTGTCACTAAACGTCTGGAAACACGGGTCGTATTATGTCCATCTTTGTAAAACATTGTATTGTAACCAACCTCACTTCCTGACAACTTATCTTGCGCCGTCCCGCCCTCCCATATTCTCCCACTCTCTATTACAGTCTCTGTCACTCCCAGTCTTCCTACATCCCTCCACCTCTTCATTTCTCTCCCGACATTTCAAAGTGTTCCCCTCCTTACTTTACGCCTTTCTCCCTACCAGCTTCCCTTCGTCAGTATCGCACTACGCCTCTCCCTTGCATCTTTCCTGCCTCCCTCCATATCTATCCTACCTTCCTACCATCTCCCCTCTCTCCTTGATCACTTCCTTCCTCTTTTCTGCCTACTTCACTTCCTGCCTCCCTACCGCTCTCAATCCCTCCCTTCCTCTGTAACTTTATTTATTTTATTTAATTATGATATCTAATATCCTTATAAACAAATAGAAAAGTGACCAAACGTCTTATCTAAATTTGTAAAAGATTTGTGTCTGACTGATCCACCACTGGGATAAACCCGTGCATACAGGTTGTTCAAATGACGTTAGTATGTAGTTAAAATTCCACCCGAAAGAACTCACGGACTGTTGCTAGTCAATTGCAAAGGTAGTTATTAGGAAGCTATTAAATTTATCTCTTAACCGGGCGAATTACATTAGGAATTCTCTCAGCAAAGGCTCTTTATGCTGATGGAAATTATAATCATAAGCCGGAGGGAACGAATAGACAGTATAGTAAAGTCAGACGTTCATCTTATCCTTTCGTCCCATTTCGTAACCAGATTTCGTAACTGAAATGGGAAATGTAATTTCCAAGTTCGAAGCCAGTTACAGAATGGGACTCCTTCGTCCCATTTATTTTCTCTTTTTTCGTCAGGAGGTCATGATTAATAAAAATATATAGTATTTTAACGTTTAGCTTATGTTTAGCAGTGGACATGTTTCGACTAATGATGAAAATTCATCATCTTCCTGCTGACAGTACTACTGGATAATATTGGCTGATTTCCGATCCCTTCAACCTTGTGACTGTGTTAATTAGTATCTATACAATTTTTTTGACGCGGGGAAACGCATCGCATACATACCCACTCGTCTCGGGGGGACGAGTGAATTATGTCGGGCTCTATACCGACTAAAACCCCGCGGTGGCCATCTTCGGCACAATTCGAGAGGGACCACCATAGGCACACGCTCCCGGTGCCCCTCTTACTCGCCACGCCGCACGCTGTCAGCGGCCCATCTCGGGGGAGACGAGGCTCCCCTTTAGCACCGCTTGGTGCATGCAACAGCAACGAGGCCACCCCCTTGCTGCCGCCCTCCCTGGGATCAGTACCTATACCTACCCTTTAGCAACTATTTCATAATGTAAAAACCCTCCCTCCCTTCCTTAACTTAATTCACCGATTTGATTTAGGCCTGTGACGGGCTCTCCTGGGTTTGATTAGTCAATTTCACTATAATTTGGGTTTTGCCTATAACTAGTCAGTCCCACTTAAATTTGTAAACGTTAATTATATTCCTATAAAAAAGAGTAGAACATAGTAGGTTATTTATTCATAGCTACAACACATACATAAATGCATACATACGTGAAAAGTAAACACACAAAATAAGTTTACAAACTACAATTTATAAAATAATCTAGGTACCTATGTGTCGCAGCAACAAAATGGCGTTAACTCAGCATAATGTTGCAGCACGCTCGTCGCGAACTGCGGCGCTGGAACTGTTAACCACTGTCTGTCTTACTAATTAGTTTATAAGTAACACACACCACAAACATGTTTGACTGACCATAGCCAGCAGGTACATCTGCCCAGTGTGTGGAGATTATCGGCATTCTTCCCCATATGGGGCCGTTATATGTCTAAGTAAAATAATAGGTTAATGACGCTATTTGCTATTGAAATGAGAGATAAAATATTGTTAAAGATAATCCTGTATTAGTGAAATATCTCTGAAAAGTACTTTCAGACGGCGGGCGATCAAACAGAGATATCTACTCGTATCGTCTCTATCACGCAAGCCATTAGTTCTATACACATTAGTTGTGTGTGCGTCTACAGACGCACATAAACTTCACTTAGTGTGCGAACTGTGACAAGTTATTTTCCACTCACAGGGCACGCAGTATTCTATATCACGTGGCTTGTTACAGTAGGCAGCAGTATGAATATGTAAGTACAACTGTTGATTATACAATGTATTCGGCAGATTTGCCTAACGGGAATGGTGAAACCTTAAGTCTCACGATTGAAGCAATATATTTTATTCTTACATACATAACATACTTAATGCTTACTCCTCCCAGAGGGGTAGGCAGAGACTATATATCGCTATTTTGCGCGATCCTGACAAACGTCGCAACGCGACTTTTCTTTCATCTCCCGCTTTTCGTCCCGTGATACCATTTGGCGTGATGTGTGGAAACACTATCGCCACTCCAAGTTGAATCGTTGGTACCACGATTAGCTAGGGAAATAATTCTCCACCTCACAGAGCCCCGCATGACTCGGTAAGGCTAAAAGTGCCCGGAGTTCGCCCAGCTCCGGGATGTCGGCACGCTTACGACCAGGCTAGCCTCTGGACACGCTTCCATCGGCACGGCAGACCATGGATTAGCGAAAGGGAGACAACAGATGGGGGTATGGGTCAGGAGTATAGGTAGTTTGTACTAGCGATAACTCGGGAAGCCGGGATACCACATATCCGTGACTCGTAAATTTATCTAAATTCAGCCTTTTAGCTTTTATAACTATTCTTCAATGGTAGTAGCTAATAGTTAAAAGCAATTTTTAAATTTACCTTTAGGATATATATTTTTTTCTGTTGAAATAAAATCAATTTTTGAAGCAGATTAAAGATAACGAAATAAATAAATATGATTTAACGAAATTCCGAGAATCAGCAGAAAAATCTAGTTCATCGCAATAATCAGAAAAGAAACTTTGTTTAATTTATCCCGTTTCCAAATGCAAATAAACCATTAAATAACCTGACAATACCAGTGATACTATTTAAATTAAGTAGGTATGTGCTGAATGTTGTGTTCAAATTAGGTACAAATAACTTAATAGTAGTTCATATATAATTTTGTAAACATGAAATGAGCTCTAAGGTTTATAATCGGGAGTCCTCAAAATTGGATTAACTCCGCTGTAACCTATTTTATAAAGGGCCATTTCCATCCGAAAGTTTAACCTAATGCCGTGGGTAAACTAACGTAAACCTTTCCCTTTGACCTGCGACAGTAACTATGTACTCCATAAACAAAATAGTTATGAAAGTTGTTTACAAATAACCATTAACTTAATTTCATGTTAATTTTAATTAGTAACAAATGGCTTTTGATAACTGTTTAATTTTTTTCCTAAATCTAATAAATAAAATCGTAAACATCGCGTGTCTGTACATTGAAGATATTTGCAAAAAAAAAATTGAGGGGTAATAGAACACATTTCAATCATTTTTGGAATTTTTGTCTGTTTGTCTGTTTATCTGTTTATCTGTTTATCTGTTTATCTGTTTGTCTGTTTGTCTGTGAGTTTGTGCACGCATCACTTAAAAACTACTGAACGGATTTTAATGTACTTTTCACAGAAATATGGGACTTAACTTAACTTAACACATAGTCTTTATTTCATCGCAATCGGCTAACTCAATCAAAAGTTATTAACATTTTTAGTTTTCAAATACATTAGTAGGTAAGGTTAGTACGCAATATATTGCACATCATAGTATTTCCGTACTATTCAGATTACCATGAGTTTGGATTACATTTGAAGCTGCGAGTGGGAATTGGAGTGAGAGTGGGAGTGGGAGTGGGCGTGGGTGTGGGAAAAGGGGAGTGGGTGTGGGAGCGAGAGCGGGAGCGGGAGCGGGAGCGGAGCGGAAGCGGAAGCGGGAGCGGAAGCGGGAGCGGGAGCGGAAGCGGGAGCGGGAGCGGAAGCGGGAGCGGGAGGGGAGTGGGAGTGGGAGACAGCGGGAGCGAGGGCGGAGCGGGACCGGAGCGGGACCGGAGCGGAAGCGGAAGCGGGAGTGGGAATGGGAGCGGATTCTGTAGTTCAAGCGAGCGGAGCCGCGGGCACAGCTAGTAAGGTATATTTCAGCATTTACACAGGCCTCATATGCCTGAGTAGATTAGATCTTTTTACAGCGCTTGGCTAAACGGCAATGTATACATGTATTTCGGTTTGAACAGTAAGTGAGGTTGTTGAATTTTTCTTTCTATTAATAAAGTAACCTGTACTTTATTAATAGAAGTGACTAAGGTAACTACAGTGAATTTTGTTTTAATCGTCAAGTTTCAATATCTTTGCTCCAAAATGATCTAAATCCAGAAATCTGTAGAATGCTAAGGAGGCATTCCACCTGAGTTTCTCAAAGTAGTGAACGCACTTGTAGCCTTTTATAGTTCTTAAATTATCATCATCAGGTTATTTTTGTCTCCGCTGTAGGAGCACAACCCTCATCTGCCGGAGACAGACGGAGGATTTGGCCTACACTCCCCGCGCTGGCCAAACGGGTTGGGAGACCTGATTGATGTTTTATAATGTACTCCCTTAGGCGCCTTGTACGACATCCACGGAAAGAGTTGGAGTGGTCCTATTCTACTCTACCGGAAACTACACGGCACGGTAGTTTTTAAATATTCATTGGCATTTGCCATCAAGACGAGAAAGAAGTGTCTTCCCAATTTGATTCTATCCTTAAACATGCCAACTAAATAAGAAGGATGTATCAAATATTTCTGGAAATTGTAGAGAACCTGTTGACTCTCATTCATAACAATACAATATTGATCCTGACAGCCTGCCAATGACAATCCTTCACAGATATGAGCCCTATTGTGTCTCTCTTACCGATTATATCTCTTTGTTAGAGCTATATCTGTAGTCTCTAGAGATACAGCTGTGATGATGGAACGATAAACTCGACACAGTTAATGAGTATCCTGCTCGAGAGATATATAAAACAGGATATAACAAAATAATTGCAGTGACCAGTTACAAAGATATTAAGGGTACATTTTTTTTTAGGGCCGTGGTAGTCGGTTTGTTGTGCACTCGCCTCACGTTCATGAGGTCGTGGGTTCAAACCCCGCCCGTACCGATGAGTTTTACGTAACTTAAAAACGGTTTATTTATAATACCACAGGCTTTTCGGTGAAAGAAAACATCGTAAGGAAACCTGCATATGCCGAAGAAGAAATTCTGAGGCGTATGTGAAGTCCACAAAGTCGGCTTGGGGCACCGTTGGTGGTCAGGGGTTTGGCACAAAAGATCCTGAAGGGTCGAAGTGTCGCCAGGTCTTCCTGGCCCCCTGAGAAGATAAGATAAGAAAGGGTACATTTTGAATACTCTACAACTTTAGGAAGCCACGCCGGAAATAACTTAAATATAAAAATATGTTACTACCTAATTACCTTTATTATGTGGAACCTATAGGTTCCACATTAAACACTCGTTTTGCTTAGGTAAGTCATTAAAAAGAGTCTCACCTGAAGTTATGCATTTTGTATAATCGCGATTACGTAAAAGTAATTGGAAAACGTACAAAAAAGGTAATGCAGGTTATAAAAAAGGTAAATTAATTTCCACATGGCGACGGCGCCGGTCACGTACGGGGCATGGGAAGTCGTAGTAAAATTTTACGAGGTTTTTTATGTCGCTATTTAAAAAAATCGTATAGCCTCAGCCACACCAAGATTTAAGTAAAACTGTTTGACTTTTGAGATTGAGCAGCAAGAAGAAACCTTAAAGATATGGGTCCCATATTATTTTTACGCGCTATCGTACATCTTATTATACGTAGCATAGTATTTTATTTATTATACTGGAAAAAAGTGTTTGAAATGTATATAAGAAGCATTTGCCTAATGTCACTTTTAAGTAAATTTTATTGTCCTCTAATCTTTTATAATTTATAAAATAAGTACCCTTACAGCGCAGCTTTTTGATCCATCTGTCTGTCCGCCATATAACTCGTAACCTCTGAACCAATTGAGCTGAAGTTTGTAATCTAAATAGTAAAATTTCCCGGCAATGATGCAAAATTGTAGTATCCTTTAGTTTAAAAAAATCTATTTCAAGATATTCCAGATAAAACTAAAAAATATATTGACGTAACCCGCACGTTCCTTGCGTCTCATTTGGTAACCAAATTTCGTAACTGGCTACGAAATGGAAAATTAATTCCCGTTCCGTAATCGGTTACACTTGACTAAACCCTACCCGTTTTTTCTTAGTTATACCTACATACCCAGATGCCCAACATGTATATAATCACATCAAATTATATAAAGTACGGATAAACATAAGTTTATTGGAAATATCTTTAGTGCGTGATAGTTCAAAGGTTCTTTGACCTTTAGTATATCATTTGACTCGATACACTTGACTAATTTAACCAGGTGATTTTACTAGTCAAGACTGACTTCACTTCTTAATCTTTGAACCACCTTGCCCGTGTGATTTAGTAGGATGTTTACCCACCCTAACCGATAATTTGTTAGCTTGTGACCGCAATTCGAATCTACTAGGTATCTGCATTAGCACTCAAAATGAAAGTCTCCGATTCGAATCAATTTAGAATACCTTCGGCCTGAAGTATGAACCTGCTAGTCCACTTTTGTATACGTCGAATGTAGCTTTTAATTCTACAGCAATAACTTTTATGATAATAAATTGGTAAGAATGGATTTACTTAGCAGATTAACATTTTAGGCCGTCGATTATTGTAGAGCATTAAAAAAAGGGATACATATTAATTTATATCTGCCTATTCTCATATTAAGTGGGGGTAATCAACCTTCAAACTCTTAAAAGGGACTTTACTCACTAATTTGTTTTAAGTCAAATCGGAGACGGACACCTCGCGTACTTTTGTCAGTGGATTCCTGACAATTTTATTGGGTTCGTTTTAAATTAAACAATTCTTTATTTAATATATTTGTCGAGGGGTACGGTAGAATCAACTGAAATTTATCTCAAAATTTTAAGCGAAATTAAAAATTATTGATAGTGAGTCGACAACATATGTACTTGTTAAGTACTAGCTGTGCCCGCTGCTCCGCTCGCGTGAACTACAGAATCCGCTCCCGCTCCAACTCCCTCTCCCGCTCCCGCTTGCCTTGCCTCCGCCTCCGCCTCCGCCTCCGCCTCCGCCTCCGCCTCCGCCTCCGCCTCCGCCTCCGCCTCCGCCTCCGCCTCCGCCTCCGCCTCCGCCTCCGCCTCCGCCTCCGCCTCCGCCTCCGCCTCCGCCTCCGCCTTTGCATTGCATTTGCATACTAAATTGCATTGCATACGCCATTGCATACTAAACCTACTACTAATGTATTTGAAAACTAAAAATGTCCATTACTTTTGAGTGAGTAAACCGATTGCGATGAAATAAAGACTAAATGTAAAAATAAAAAAAAACAGTTCAGTAGTTTTTAAGTGATGCGTGCAAAAACTTACAGACTCACAGACAAAAATACCACAAAAGATTGAAATTATACTCATCCTTAGACCCCCCCTTTTTTATATATCTTCAGTGAGACACGCGAACTTTACGTTTTTATTAATTAGATATCCGCAAAATACGCATAGTCGCGTAATTCCAACAAAGACTTACAATAATAAGAAATCACTTAGAAAGAAGTTTACCAACTGCACAAGAGCGAATTGCAGCTCCCCACCTGTCATACTGCACTAATGCAAAGAACTGCTAAGTACAACGCGGTCCGGGCGTATAATGCGTTACCAGACGACATCAAGTCCCTGTCTGATAAAAAATTTCTGGAAAAAGTCAAAGAGCTATTGCTTGAGCTTTGTCCCTATGATATCAGTGAGTTTTGCAGTAGCAATATGACATCTTCAATTTATAATTTTATTCATTAATTAAATTCAATTTTTTATATAGTACTAAGTAGTTCTAAGTAGACAATAAAAAAAAAAATTATGCTACACTCCTAAAGGGGTAAAATTGTACAGGCACTTTAAGTATGTAGAAATATCCAATACAATATGTTGTATGTACCTACAATTTATAGCAAATAAATGAAAAAAAAAAAAAAAAAAACCCGTCATCCAGCAATTTCTAGCTATACTAGCTTACATCTTACGCTGCATATACAGTTATTTGAAGTTTCAAGATAAAACTCTAATAGATTTTTATAGTTTTCTTTGCATATCCTCTAAACCGCATACTGTACTGTCTTTCTCATCTGGAATCGGACGGCCATTTCTTTTATCAAGAGGATAAAAAATTATGAAAGACGCGGATAATATTTATAAGGGCAGAGGAAATAAAACTTATAATGATGGGAAAAGTCGAGGAGAAAGGAAAACTTTGCGGGAAAGTTGAGCCCAGGATCCGAGGGTGATCTTGTATCAAGATTCAAGTGCTACTTGGTAAATTATACGAGGAAATAAGCTGATAAAAGGTTATTAAATTTATGAACCTGTTTGGCTCGCAGGCTGCGCTCTAAGCTATACTTTATGTTTAGTATAATTTAATACTATTTTTGACCTATTTGAAATTAAATAAATAAATAAATATAAATATCTCAGACATTTACACCAATTATCCAGTCCCAAACTAGAAGGCCCGTGCTATCGTTACTAGATAACGGATAGACATACTTAAATAAATATATAAACAGCCAAGACTTGGGTACAAACATTCATATTCATCATACGAACATTTGCCCCTAGTGGGATTCAAACCCGCAACCTCCGGCGTGGCAGTCCGAGAGTTACCCGTTCCGCCACGGAGGTCGTCAAATACTGTAACGTTTAAACTTTACATTGGTATTCGTACGTTGCTATAGTAACAGCCCAAGTAGCATTTTACTCCATTTGAGAGTACACATTTAGTTCCAATGTGAACTTAAAGCATTATTACAGTTCACTCGTGATGTATAAGCTGCATTATTGCGATTAACACCACCTATACCTGTCTAAGGGACTTATAGGAGTGTAGAGTTATACTTTTATACGGTTGTTGGTGTTATAATACTCTAACAACTGTCCATTAGTCAGCCGTCTGACTAAGAGCCGTATAGGAGGGTAGAGATACGGCAATCGCTGTTTAACGGTCTACTTGTACGATGTTATACAGCTAGCATATTAATAGAACACACGTGGTCATTTATACAGCCAAAGGCTGTTATGTTTACTTGTTTTAGACTGTTATACAGCTAGTAGCTGTAGTAGGAGTTGTTTGTGGTCGGTCAAGTTGACGTGTATTGTGTTTATTACGTCGCGTGCAAAAATTTGTGAAAATGAATAATAAATCTTGGAAAATAAGAGCGAGAACCGGTGGAATAAGAAGAAAAATTGCAAAAGAATATTCGCAAATTCGTCCCTCTTTATCTAGTTTGTTTACATTCTTTTAAATACCTCCTTGAACAACGTAGTGTCTTTGTAAGTGTAAATACTCTGACACCAAACTGTGTGGCTCACACGAAAACAAAAAGTGTTTTTTGTTAGTTTGTTATAAAATTTGTACTTTAGGTATTCATACTTGACTTAGTACCTGGGCTAGGCGATTTAACGGACAATAATTATTATTGCGGGTCTCTAAAATTTCAGTATATGAAAGAATAAAACGATGATCACAATTGACCTGAATTACATCTTAAAGCTGTACATAAGTTCACATTAGAATACATTTATAAACATTGGTTCTGTAGTGGTACAAATGTGGGACTTTATATAGCCAACAGCATTCTAACAGAACACAGTCATGTGAACCTATATACGCTCTAGCCGTATTTCATTTCCACCATTTTGTTCACGTAACCTAAAATATTTACCATATAAATCTCCAAAATTATCATGCAGATTTATCACAAAATACGCAGATAGAGCGAACGAGTTTTGGTTTCATGTTTTAATTATTTACCGTAGTATAATTATAATGCCAATATAATATCAAAAACTGAAAATTGTAGATTTTCTCTCAGCCAGTTTTAAATATTTTAAAATGAATATCGCGTTTTTACAGAGGCGCGTGAATATTTTAGCTGTAAATATGTATACATTTCACGATAAAGTTGCATTCCCATGGCATTTAACATTATTAAGTATTTAAAACAGGTATACTTACCGCGTGTTATCATAAATTTTTATCCAATTGATATCCGCCGGAGTTAATGTTTCTGATGGCCGGGCGTACACTCAAAACCAAACTAAATGAGGAAAATTAATAAATAAAAGAAATAATTTAGGACACACGTGAACTTTAGGTAGCACTGGAGTACTTTTGTGGGATTTTATAACTGTGAAGGCTGTGTATTTAGCCACTTGTTACTCTTTATTACGCTCATGGACGTTGTATGGTTCACATGTGTCCCATATAGCGCCGTAAGTCAGCCTTTAAGCCCGATGTTACTACTTAAACTGCTAATATAACGCTAATGTACAGCCATAGTGAACTTAAGGCTGTCTAATTTGTGCCCAAACTGGTTCTATAAGAGCTGTATAGCAAGCTATACAGCTCTTATACAGCTGACTTACACAGCTTGTGGAGTACATGTGAACCACTATACATCTTATATAGAACCCCGAATGCCACTTGGGAGAGCAGGGCAAAATAGTAGGTTGCGAAAGGAGAAATGGGGAAACCAGACAAAACTCGCTCAAAAGATTTTTATAAAATTCTCTCAAAACACTATAGTAGCTAGACTGTATGATAATTACATGAAAATCGAAATTAATTTTAACAATAGCAATGTATTTAATCATGATCATCATTAGTTCGTTCGTTAACATCTTGTTGTCTTGTAGAACGAACATTTATTACCCTATTTCTAGAAGTACAGACTTATACCTTTCTTCTAGGTACTATATAATCCTTACTTATTTTAATAACTAAGTTTTTCTAAAATAAAATAAGTAAAACTTGAAAGGAATATTGCTCGAGAAGTATAAAGTCATTCGCATAATATACATATTCCGAATAGGACTAAGTAAATATGTAGGTAATGAAAGTTATTGTGTGTGATTTTTATTTATACTTTATTGTACACAAATACAAGTTACACAACTCATTTGAACATATAATGTACAAATCGCACTTAACCCTCTAAGAGTTTTCTTCCAGTAAACCTTTGGGTGAAAGAGACAAGTCAAAGCAGATAGGCAGACAGCAGTGCACATTGTGAAAAAAAAACTATATTTAAATAGCAAATAGAATAATTTAAATTTACTTATAACTATATATATATATATACATACAATACACATATACATGATTTTTAGTCTTTTTCTGACTTATTTTCCATAGTTGCATTATTTGGACATTATTTCCACAAATGTATTATTTGCAGTTATTTTCACAATTGTGTTATTTGCAATTATTTCCATAATTTCGTTAACGGTTACTATCAGCTCTTAAGAAAATACGAAGTGTTTAATCCCTAGTCTGTGAAGCTTTTCCTTTGATTAGATCCTGCAATCTTTAATGGACTGTGGGTCCATAGGGACATTGATTTATTTCACAGCAGCTTAACAAACTAAAATTGTTTACCGATTAACCCTGTTTTGTGTTCCGTTTCATTAAATACGAGTATGTACTGCTTATTGTCAACAAAACCGAGAAAATTTTCCATTAAATAAGAAAACTACTGATGACAGGTAACGCACATGAATCCTTCGTGGGATTATTGAAAGAAGTCACTAACTGCTTGGGAATTACCATATCAATTAGATTTCTTGCAATAAGCCAATACCTAGGATTGAAGTGTTTAAAACATTACAACCCAAAGTTTACAAGTGCGGTATCACTCTTCGTAATAACCCTGGCAATTTTTCCCAATAAACCAGACGTCGGTGCAATTTGACGTAACAGATAAGAGGATGGCACCTTTCTAGACGGAGTCATACTACCGGATAAATAATATACTATTAAACTTACATAGCTCATATACCTATGTATTTTTATATAAATATACACATACTTACAGTTGTCCAAATCCCAAAACAGGACTTCTCCTGTACTGCGGGAATTACACAAAAATAGCTAAATTTATAAATATAACATCCAGACCGGGATCAACTTGAACAAATTGCACAAAGTTGTCTATCACTGGTGGAAATCAAACCCTCGACCTCTGGCGCTCGAGTTTAACACCAAGCCACTAGGCCAACGAGGCGGTCAATATGAAAATTAAACATATGACACAAATAGTCATTTTAAATCATCAAAATCACCTTATCGTCATTATTGTTAGGAAAGCTTCACACTCAACTTTTGTGTAAATTATAAAAGAAGAAAAAGTCTAAACAAAAACTTGTCGGAATGCTTATATTATCTGTAGCTAGAATAATTCCAAAAAGTGTGCTGTCTAAAGAGCACCTCTCGTCAAGTGAGAATATAGACACTTTGTCCTTGAGAAAAACCAATAAAAAAAATTACAGTTCTTAACCCTTAAGGTTAGGAAATACCGCGTTGGACATAAGTCTTCCCCAATAAACGCCACCATACCCGGTCCTCCGCCCTCCGCATCCAGCCGCTTCCAGCTACCTTCTTTAAGTCGTCGGTCCATCTGGCGGCGAAGCATGACCCTACGCGTGTCGACCCGCGGTCTCCACTCAAGAACTCGTCTGCTCCAACGACCGTCGATTCTGCGACAGATGTGGCCCGCCAGATCCCACTTCAGCTTGCTAATTCTTTCGGCTATCATCATCATATCAGCCCTTAGACGTCTACTGCTGGACATAAGTCTTCCCCAATCCGCATCCAGCCAGCGCAGCATATTTGTTATACACATTAATAAAATTGAAATTTTGGCAAATTTGTTTTTTGGTAAAAAAAAATTTATGCACAAACACAGCTCAACATGATTCAGTGTTTGTACATAAAGTTATAGTATGTCTTATGTCAAGATACGATAAGAGAGAGAGAGAGATAAGTTATGGATATAAAGATAGTAAAACATAGATAAGAGGTTGTATTATTCTTCATCCCTTTCCGTTGTAAGTACCCAATCCGGATGAGCCCGTATTCGAATTCGATTTATTTGAAGCGTATAAAAGCACACTATAATGATTCCACTATATTTTTGTCAGATCAACGATTCAAAGAAAATGTTTCGTACTGCCTTTATTTTTCGTTTACTAAATATACATAATATTGCTTCTGAAAAACGTAATTACCTGGTGGTGGCAGCCTTTGCCCAAAAATGGGATCAAATATAAACCGCCACTTTACTGCTTGGAATTTCATAATTTTGGGATCTAATTTAAAAAAAAACCTCTCACATTTCACCTACGTTATTTAAGGAACTTCTATACAAAATTTCTAGATCCTGGACCCGTTTGAGATGTGCGTTGTCAGTCAGGGTATCCTTTTGTATAAATTGATGTAAACTTGGTTCTATCAATCTTTTTTACACAATATACCAAGGAACTACAAAGCTTTTTCTTTCATCTGAAAGAATTTGTGTTTTTATTACTTTTTAAAGCAATTTTCTCGAGCGCATCAATTCTGAGTAAGATTGTTAAAAATGTTATTAAAAAGGGGTATTGAACCGAGCAAGGATTTGCATTTTCTGTGGCTTTTTAAGAGTATCTTAATTGAAATAAATCTTTTTATTGCCACTACGTTAAAATACTTTAAGTTATACTCGCTATACCCTAGGTAGGTACATTTATTTTATTTGCAAATAATTTTCGCTCATATCTAACGTTCGTTGTGTGATATAACAATGTTAAGTACAGTAAACTGCCGAATCTGGTGCACCTGGTGACATTTAGGTTAGAATTAGGCTTGGAAGTGTTAGGTCAATAAATATTATAGGCATTTTTCATTTAAATTGTCATTTTCAAAAGCACGACCGAAGTCTGATATAAACGAATATATTAAATTCTTTCTCCTTCTTACACCAGTCAAATAGAAACATTCACGTGTAAGGCAATACCTATAATCTCCGTGAATTCTATTCATTCCGTGTCGACAAGTGCCTGAGTGGTTGACACGTTCAACGCATAAAACGAATGTAGATCAAAGCTAACTAGTTCTAGTGTGCTTACCTTTACCACAGCTTTCACGGAAGCTCGCCTATGTGGTTCAATGTCAGAGTGTTTTACCTTCGTCAAAACAAAGGGTCAGTTACCCTACCTTCATCTTTGGCAAAGGAAATCTGCTGCATCAAACGCTATTTATGAAAACCCAAGTGAAATAAGGGAGTCATTTGACTTGAGAGATTTGGGTTTACACCATTGTTTTAAATGTAAATACACAGCAATATAAGCATGGATAATAAGCAGGATTTTACTGAGCAAAAACGTCAACTGCTGCACAAACTCTAACTCGCTTTGTCGGTTTTACTATCATATTCTGCATTGCTGTTCTAAGTACCTATGATACATTTTGTTTAGGTAAAAGTATCCCAAATTACACTTCGGTTTATGAACTACTTAAATAATAAAATTTATACAAATCCGCTGAATTGTAGAGAAGTGAAATAGTAACAACCAAATGTTCAAACAGAATTTAAAATTACAATTCTTTTGAGCTCTTCCCTTGAAGTGTCTTCTACCGTACATTTATAATTTATTATTTTAATATGAACCGAGAATATTGCGGTTCTCTTAGTTTATGATTTGAAATGGAATAACAATACTAATACTACTTGCTGGATAGCAATTTGCTCTGTTGAAATCAAAATGTCTCACACACTGATGAGTCATTTAGTCATCAATGATGTGCATAAAGCTATCGAAATAGCCCTCGGCACCTGACATTTCAGTGCACTAATTAACGACTTAGAATGTTTGGAGAATTTCAGTGATGGATTTTAGAATTTCGACCGCTGCAGCGCGTTGCAGCCTGTCCGAATCATAGAGCAACGGCATAATTAAAAAAATCACGATCACGTTTCTTTTCAAATTCACCTCGATCGCCGAAAACAAGTCTGCATGAAACTTATCATGCGATATTTCCGATGCCTCTTGAGAGATTCAAATGAAACAGACGACTATATTTTGAACACTGATTGTCTCTTTAAAAACTATTGACATCGGTCTAGTAATTACTGAGATTACACCGAACAAATATACAAACAGGCAACAATTAGCCCCGTACGGCTCGAACCTAAATACGATAAAATCGTATAAATTTCCCATATATTTCTACCATATATTCACAATCCATTTCCTTTATTTGCAGGTTGTTCGTGATTGTGACGTCATGTGCTACTTCAGTATAATAGTGATAATATTTGACTAATGTGAAGTGGTTGTGAATAAAGTTGGTTACCGACATGAAGTTGCAGCGAGCTGTGAAGTTCTCGCTGCTGTTCGTCCATTGTGGACTTGTATTAGGTGAGTACCTACTTTTATCTGGAAGTTCACCTTAATTTAGTATGTGTGTGAAACTAGAGTCAACAAATCAAAACAAGCTTAGTTGAAGCTGGGTTCACAATGCAACACGTTAGCTCATTTTCTTCTTCGCGTTTTTATCGCGGACAGCCATATTGTATTGGCGAATTTGGCCAATAGAACGCGGTGTCAATAAAAAGTCAACTTCAGCTGAGCTTTTTATCGCATTGCGCATGAAAGTGCATCATTATTACAAACAAATAGAGTCATTTGTTACCGAGTCAAAGAAAAAGCTACTTATAGGTAATCGTAGTCATACAAAACACTGAAATAAAGGGAGCTTATGATTTTCTTTCATAAAACTAAGAGTTTTATTTGAATTGATGTCACATTAGGTGTTTAAAATTACATATAACCCCTTTGAAGCTTGCCGCACGAGCTACTATTTCTCCTCAGTCACGTCCACACGTTTTACGTTACGCTCAGACAAACGTAACAGCAAACCAGAAGTAGGAGAGACTTTTATTTACTGGGATATGGCGGATATTTTGAACACAGCATTTTCTTTATTGTCGCGCCAGTTTAGTCAAATGGTCAGTTTATTTAGTTGCTTGCGTTAGCCGTGACTTGGTCAGAGTGGTTTTTAATCCGAATACTTACCTACGTCTTAGGACTTCCGGCAAGACACGTGGCTAATAAGGAAATTGAGAATTAGAAACAATATAACAAGAAAGTAGAAAGTTAGTAACAAGAAACTTACACACTGTCCATGTCAACAATACAAACTTAACAAGAATACCTCGTACTCATATATCAAAATAGTTACGGTCTTACGAGATATTCCTACCTGGCCTCAGAGTGGCAATACACTTGTGGTTTTAGAACTGACGCAATCTTATAGCTGCAGGTTGTGGTGAGCTGCCCGTTCACCACTTTAAACTGTAAAAAGTCACGGTGCGAGTGTCAACTGTAAGTTGTGGTAAGGAGGTTGTTAGTCGATCAGGTCTTTAGCATTAGATACCAAGCACTTGATACGTCTATCTATACGTACTTCTTCAGAGATTCTTCCTACTTTCAAACCGTACCTATTCTTTTTTTAACTGCATCTGGAGTCCAAGATAGCAATGTCATTTTCCCAAACGAAATTTTAATATTATATACTGACATAATTACTCTAATCTAATCAAGAACTCGCTGGTTTTCATTGATGTGAGTGGTGCGTTACCAGTGTCGATCCTTGTTTGCAAGAGCTTTAGGAAAAGATTGAATAGAAAAGGCACGGTCTGTGCTGCATTTACATATTTATTCAGATGACTAATATACCAGTATAGATTTTAAATTATAACAACTACGTATACCGATGTCCAACAGTGGACTATTTAAGGCTGATGATGATGATGACGATACCTCTGTTGAGAAAGTAATTTTTTATTTTTGTGTTATGTTTTAAACAATGCCGCCGAAACGTGGACACTGACAGTGGGACTAGTTCGAAAACTCAAGGTCGCTCAGCGGGCTATGGAAAGAGCTATGCTCGGAGTTTCTCTAAGAGACAGGATCCGAAATGAGGTGATCCGCCAGAGAACTAAAGTCTTCGACATAGCTAAAAAATTAGTACGCTGAAGTGGCAGTGGGCTGGTCACATCTGTCGGAGAACCGATTACCGCTGGGGTAAACGAGTTCTCGAGTGGAGACCGCGACTGGGCAAGCGTAGTGTGGGACGCCCCCTGGCTAGATGGAGCGACGATCTACGTAAGGCGGCTGGCAGTGACTGGATGAGAAGAACCGAAGATCGGGTTCAGTGGCGCACCTTGGGAGAGGCCTATGTCCAACAGTGGACTCTTTCAGGCTGATGATGATGATGATGATTAAAACAATAGAAATGCATTGTTCTGATCTAGTTTTCTAACGAAACCAAAATTAAGGTTTATCTATAGAAGACAAGTTCGCAACAAATAAGTTCGTAAAAAATATTTTACAATTTATTTATAACAAAGAAACATTTTTGATTTATAAAATATACCTAGCCATTTCATATAGCTTTATTCTAACCATGTAGCTTGTCTTGCTTATAATTTCTCAAGACTTGCAGGACTTGAGTAAGTATATTATAATTAAATTACTGATGTTCACATGTGACAGTCGTGGTCGAACAATGACTAGTAACCAAACCACATTGAGATCCCAGTACATTCTGCGTAAAATAGTTTTGTATAACTTGAACTGTGGTCGTACGTATGTTTCCCAAAGGCTGAAACGCCAACGACATAGGTACGTCAGTCAATTAATACTGTATCTACAGTTATAATGTGTTTGAGGCCCCTGGGACGTCTTGTATAAGTTGTTAATTATGAAAATAGTTCATATTGACCTAGTATGGTTGGTTCAAAGTGAATTGTAGCAATTCAGTTACGTTATTCGACCTTCATTGTAGCTATTCAGTGATTGGCTATAGCATTTTCAAATATATTGTATAAGCTTATACCCGTGACTTCGTCCGCGCGGAAGTTTATATCAAATTATTATTAGTCTTTCTAAAGGCGCGCCACCAAACCTGGTCCTACGCCTCCTCATGTACATCTAGTCATTAACGGTTACTTTTTAAGGTCGTCGGTCCATTTGGCGGGGGCGTCAACGCTGCAAGGTTTCCAGTCCAGAACATTTCTTTTCCATAGGCCGTCGGGTCTGCGACAGATGCTCCCCCTGCCCACGCCCACAGTTGGTAATCCAATAAGCTAATTCTATGGGCTATGTTAGTAACTATTGTTATTCGTCGGATCTCATCGCTACGGATTATATCCTCAAAGAAAACTCCAGCATAGCATAGCCCTCTCCATAGCTTGTTGAGTGATGAACTCTGAACTTGTAGGTCAGGCCTTACCAAAAAGATCCAAGAAAGAAATAAACATCCACACTTTCACTTTCATAATATTAGTTTGATTCTCAATATTAGGTTTAATTTGTAAAACATATTTCTAAGAATTTTAGGGTCTATTTTACACAATTAGTTTCTAAAATAAATAGGTACGGCGAGGTAACCAAATAGGTTTTCTTAACAATAATATTGAACTATTTTATACTAGCTGTGCCCGCGGCTCCGCTCGCGTGGACTACAGAATCCGCATTTGTTATCATTTCTGCTCCCGTTCCTTTTCCCACTTCCATTTCCATTCCGATTCAGACTCAATCTAGCAATCCCAAAACAGACATACGGACAAAAATTTCAAAATGGTCCAGTTCCAGCTCCAGGTGCCCAATTCCCCACACTTTTCCAACCCATACCCCAACCTTTCCCACCACGTTGTAAATCCCTACACACACCCCTTCCCCCTCCCATCTCCCATCTACTTTCCCTCCTCCAAACCTGCTTATCCTCTCCCTCCCTTTACCCCTCTTCTTTCCCATCCCATTTTTTTTTTAACATCAATGTACAGATTCGTCTTTTTTGTTTTTCTACTGTTTTGTTATATGTATAGATTCCGCGCTGTATGAAGTTTACAACAAGTGTGCCATAAGTATTACAGAAGTCTTTAAATACGATTTTATACAGATTTTTAAAGTGTTGTTGATAGAGACGACAACAAACCATACAGAACATACGTTTGTGGAAAGTCTAATGTAATCCAGGACAGGCATAGGTTATTCGGGAAAATTTAAGTATAATTTTTTTAAAACTAACGTCGCACCTTCGTTATAACAATGATTTCAATGAAAATTTAATTATAAGTTAATTCTTATTACATCGCAAGTGCGATATGTTACTAGGCACTGTAAAAATAATAACAGAGAAATGAAAGCTCGATATAGGCTTATGCCTATCTACTAAATATACCGCGCAATCTCTAGGGAACGATATAAAGAATTTTTTAAAGACAGTGAAGTTGTTTCTAACAGTAATCGCTGTTGTTAGGAGTTTTCGATAAAGTAGGTACCTAAACTGAAGTACTTAAGTTCGTATCAAGTATCAGTTTTAAGTTACATAGGAATAAACTTTTTATTACTACCCAAAATATTGTTACTTAGGAAATATTTAAGATAGCTGCTGTGAACGACTTCATTAAGACACCACTCAACGAGTGATACTGTTAAAATAAATCAATATTAAGAATACCTATTGGGTTAATTTCATTTGACCGATGCGACGACGCGAATCACTTTAAATTGTAAAGGCTTATCCAAACCGATGCGTCGCCGCGGCGTCCGAATTCGGACCAATGAGCTCTGTCAACAATCTATGAATGTCAATTGTCATTGTTCTTCTTATCTAATAAGGAAGGAATTATTGTCCACTTCTAATTAAGAAAGTCCAAAGAACAAAATACTAAACTATTCGGAAGCCTCACTCAAGCATTGGTTTGCTAGACTACGCCATCAATAAACATGCGAACGAATCCACACGTCTCGCTAACGCATTAGTTTGGGTAGAGCTTTATTGTTGTTGTTAATTTTAGTACAATAAAGCATTAGTATAAATTATAAATCTTGTATCTTGCTGTCATAACTTCCCAACAATTTTTGGAATGCACACTAAAATATGTAACATCCTTCTTTTGTGTAATTATTAATTCTCAAACGTAGGTAGTTAACGTTGAATTCATAGCAATGACGAACATTAGTTATACAAAGAAGGTTAGGATGAAAGGATATTGCTAGCGTATCGACAGCACAAATTGTACGAGTATATCGTACGATTATTTCATACCAGTCGTTATGGTTTATTCAATTCACCTTTTATAATTCAAAAAAATACACAGAGACCCGAGTTGTATCGGAAATCAAACGAATCACCATAGTATAATTTGATTCGTCTCTATTTCTACCGCACTCGACGGATTCCCTCGTTCCACTCCGAGTTACCTTGCTAACTCACGATCGTACTGCGTCTGTGACATGAGAAATGAATTCCCAGCAGTGGGATAAGGGGATAAAAGTAATACGTTCCATTAAAATTGCTTCATATGGTGTTTGATATTAATTTACCTCTGCTGAAAGTTTGTGTATTAAATCAAGTCGTGCCTTTACCTGCGTGGAAAATCGACTTTTTTTCAAGGTTTTAAAACTATTGTACTTTTTCGACATATACTTTATTTTAACGTATTTTTAACATGACTATGGAAAAGTCGAAACAACTATTATTTAGTGTTAACAGTTTTTTTTAAGTGTTCTATAAATATTCTACAATTTCGTGTCCTGCTTCCATATATAAAGTTTCATTAGAACCGGTCTTATATTTCAATGATCCCTATTTGAATTGAAAATTTGTATGGGAGAAGAGGTTGTAATAAATTGGTCATGGAGTATCCGCTTGTATTAGTTTATCCTACATGAAGGTTTGCTGCAAGAGATCTCTCATAGATATAAGTCCATCTTTGTATACTTTTTTTTATTTATGCCTTTTTGGACAAAAATATGTACAATAAGAATATATATATGTACGAGTATATAAATACAAGGCATAAAAAGTGTACAAAGGTGGACTTATGTTTACATGTATATCTCAAATAATTTCTTAGTGTAAGTCTACGTTATGCGAGGAAACTCCATGCAATATTTCAAAATTTCTAGACGCAGGGACCTGACCCGTAAAACTTTTATATTTACACTCTTAAGATAAAATAGTGATATACTCGTATATTAGTAGGCTAACTATATATTTAGAAGCCACGATGTTCAAAATAAAATTCTTACTTACTGTAAATATATTTATAGATAATGTTATTGATTATGATATCGACCACCTCGTTGACTCATTGGCTTGGTCATTGGGCTCGAAAGCGAGAGGTCGTGGGTTCCATTCCAACTGGGGACAGACAACTTTGTACAATTTGTACAATGGTCCCGGTCTGGATGTTATATTTGTGAATTGTCTTATCCTAGTTTAATTCCCATAGCAAATGAGCAAATCCTAGTTTGGGGTTTGACAAGTGTATATATGTGTATATATTTAATATTTATTACAATATATGACTTTGGTAAAAGACTACGTCACTAGGCAGGCTTACGCCTCCAGCTGTTTTGCGGAGATGTTGGCATTTAGAGCACTCGATCTTGTTATGATATACGTTACCAAGAATAAGCAGATTCGTAGTATCAATATTTTTGGTTACCACCGTAAATCACTCGTATCCCATTACATGTCCATTCATAGATTAAAGTCAATAGAAGGGACTGTTACTCGTAACTGCAAAATAGTAAATATGTAGGGAGTTAAAAACACAATTGCAGTTACGAGTGATCAATACCTGCTTATTTACTTGTGTGGTCTGGTCCTTACCAAGTGGTTCATAATTTTATTACGAGGTGTCATTACTAAAGTTACATGTTCTCATCAAATAAGTAGTTTTGTTCGTACCTCCGTTTTGTCATTAATAGTTGATTTATGCATCCCGAAATTAGATTCTAACAAAGAGATCCTTGTAATTATGTTCTGCATTGTTCTTTATTAAATAATCATAATATTTTGTAGATATCGGGTGTCACGTCTAGAACGACTATAAGTTATTTCAGTTTTCTAACATTATAAGAGAATATACTCGTGTTTAACTGTGTATTCCAGGAAAAAATCAATGAATATTATACTGGAATATCTCTATATCTTTTTCCTAGCTAATAAATCTTTATTTATCGTCTTAGCTATATTTTTCCGTTTCGTAGACAAACAGACAAAAATTTCAAAAATGATCGAAATGTGTTCTGTTGCATATCCCTGGCCGCCCCAAATATTTTTTTGCAAATATCTTCAATGTACGGATACGCGAAGTTTACGATTTTATTTATTAGATATAAGTACGTATAAATATTTTTAATGTTGAAGCAGCAAACTGACAGACAGCCCATTTGATGGTACGATGCCTCTATCTCCATGAACACCTTATTACACTTAGATATTTATAGCTATTAAGATACCGACCTTAAAAAGCATAAATAATGGTTAGAATCCATAATAAACACCCCACGACCTTGTAAAGTTCCAAAGCCCACTTAAGCGTTATTAGAAATAAGTAACGATAATAATACGAGTACAAGAACAAACAAAACAACATTACCTAATGTCTTCACGTGCGCCTATCGACAAACTTCTCACTCACGTACCTCCTGCCGAACTTTACCAAGGGAGGGTCTCTAACGAAATTTATTCGTGCGTTTCGACCATTAGCGACTTTCTGCCTTAACAGGTGCCTAATCTTCTTAATTTGTGTCGGGTAGACGACGAATTTTAACGTCGGATTATGTTTGTAGAATTACATCATGAAGATTATCCTAGCTCTTTGTATAACAGTTTGTCGAAGGGTTCATCTAAATCAGAGTTAATTGATTCAGGTTTATACAACATTTATTACAAACATATTTTAGGGAAAAATAGATATTGTAGAAAATAGCCTCTGCAGTACTGTATTTATTTGTGCAATAAATTTTACTGTATTGCATTGTAAAGGTCTTTAGTAAAAATAAGGAAGGTTACTTCATGCAAAATTTTAATAAATAATACCTACACATTTAAAATGTATAGATTAGATTTTCATGTTAAGTGAAATGTAAATTTTTTATTGAGATAATAAAACTCTTTAACCACAAATATGACTGAAAATCATGCTTATTATTATTTTATTGAAAGTACTGTTTGGACAATTTTTTACCATGACGAATCCTATTTACCAGGAAACTTATTGTATCCTTCATCGGTTTCAATAACTAGGTTATGTTAGATTGCCTATGAGTTATAAATAAGCAAATCGACTGCTGTTATGGAAGCATCAGCTATTATTAGCTGCCTTTCCAATAAAAATAAAATAAACAAAATTATAACGAATGGTATGGGTTGCAATTCAACAGTAAACTTTCAAATGAGTTTCTATTTTAACTAATATAATAAGTATTTTCAAAAGATATCGCCACCAGAATGACCGACGACCTGAAGAAGGTGGCCGGAAGCGGCTGGGTTGCGGAGAGCGGAGGACCGCGTGTGGTGGCATTCAGTGGGGAAGGCTTATGTCCAGCAGTGGACGTCTAAGGGGGGATGCAACAAAGATTTTCAAAAGAGCTAATTACTTCAATCACATAAAATTTACAGATCTGTTTGTGTATCTCATTTGAAAATTAATATTCACAAGAAGAATCGCATCGAACATAAAATTTAATTATTAATCTATAGAGTTTTGTAAGATTACTCTGAGTTTTAGTTTTCATGCACTTACTACTCAAAGTTTTCCTGGAAGGGCTGGGTGATAAAATTACGCTCAATTTATTCTGCGGACTGGCCATTTACTACACCCGCGCACCGGCGGCCCTTTCGGAGAGATTTCGGTTAAATCTTTCGAGTCCGGAAATAAGACAACTAGATAGATGCACCCATAAGCTTCTAACTAGAATTTATTTGGAATAAATACGGACTTAGCAAAATGTGTACTTGTCGAATCAAATCATTTATTTGTGAATATAGGATATATGGTTTTAATAATAGGTAGTGTTGGCGACCTATATGCTCCGTCATACGGCATACAAATACCACAACATTAGTATGCACATGAGCATGCAGAAATGAACCTACAATTAGGATAAAACCATGTCAAATAATAAAAAAAAACGAATTAATGAATTTTTAATGATTACATATCTAACTAGCAAATGCCCGCGGCTTCGCCCGCGTGGAGCAAGTTTTTATTTCCCGAGGGAACCATTCGCAAATACATGATCTTATGCGTACTAATCAAAAATGTATGGCAATTAGTTGAACAGCCAAGCTGTGAAAGAAACAGATAAATAAACACACAAACACTCTTTCGACTTAATTATATTAAAACTTTTGCCCGCAGATTCACCAGCTTAAAAAAGGTGTTTGTTTCCAGCTCGAAAAACCCCACGGTAAACCAAGCTATCTAACAGTGATAACCA
Organism: Esperia sulphurella; assembly: GCA_947086405.1. Lineage (NCBI taxonomy): Eukaryota > Metazoa > Arthropoda > Insecta > Lepidoptera > Oecophoridae > Esperia > Esperia sulphurella. The sequence continues at coordinate 11,806,015 of OX352265.1, forward strand.
CATTCGAATTTATTTAGTGGTTTTGGAGAAGAAGCTGATGACGTTATCATTATCATAAATTATTTAATCGACGTGTTTACTTATTAATGTTTTCATCGTTTTATACATATAATACAGTTCATCATCATATTAGCCCTGCGACAAATACTGCTGGACATAGGCCTTCCCCAATAAACATCACCACACCCGGTTCACCGCCTCCGAATCCTGCTGCTTCCGGCCGCCTTGCTCAGGGCGTCAGTCCATCTAGCAGCGCGGCGCCCCCCCTTGCGCGCGTGCCTATCTGAGGTCTCTACTCCAGAACTCGTCTACCTCAGCTGCCATCAGTTCTGCGGCAGATGTGGCCCGCCCACTGCTTCCTCAGCTTTAAAATCCTTTTTAGTTTAAATGTATCTATACGTTTGGAGAATACTACTCTCGAACACCATTTCAGCCCCTTAGGGATGGTTTTTCAAAAACTGTAATACCCGTGTTAAATCATTACGTTTTTCGAGTACTCCTCCAAAGTTTCGAATTGTAGGAACAACTAATAGTCTTTCTCCATACTAACTTTGAACGCCTATTTTACCACCTTAGGGGTTGAGTTTTGAAAAACCCTTCATTAGTGCATACTGTAGTTATGAGGAAACTTTGTGATAAATTTCAAGTTTCTAGAGCAATCGGTTTGGAAACTACCACTTTCGAACTCATTAAATATTTAGTGTACTCTTACAAAGTTTCGAATTGATTGGAACATCTAATATTTTTTCTCCATACAAACTTTGAACCCTTATTTGACCACCTTAGGGGTTGAATTTTGTAAAAGCCTTCGATAGTGCATACCGGAGATACATAAGGAACCTTTGTGCTAAATTTGAAGATTCTAGAGCCACCGATTTGGAGACTACTAACTTTCGAACTCCATTTCAGCCCCTTAGGGGATGGTTTTTAAAATCTATAAAATACTTGTTGAATCATTATGTTTTTCGAGTACTCCTCCAAAGTTTCGAATTGACAGGAACATCTAATAGTTTTTCTCCATACAAACTTTGAACGCCTATTTTACCACCTTAGGGGTTGAATTTTGAAAAAGCCTTCGATAGTGCATACCGGAGATATATAAGGAACCTTTGTGCTAAATTTGAAGTTTCTAGAGCAATCGGTTTGCAGGCTACTACTTTCGAACTCCATTTCAGCTCCTTAGGGGATGGTTTTTCAAAAACTGTAAAATACCTGTTGAATCATTATGTTTTTCGAGTATTCCTACAAAGTTTCGAATTGACAGGTTTATCTAATAGACGTTCTCCATACATACTTTGAACTCCAATTTGACCCCCTTAGGGGATGAATTTTGAAAATCCGTTCCTTAGTGCTTGCCTATGCTACATAAGGAACCGTTGTGCAAAATTTCAAGCCTCTAGACTCAGCGGTTTGGGCTGTGCGTTGATATGTCAGTCAGTCAGTCAGTCAGTCAGTCATTCATTCAGTCAGTCAGTCAGTCAGTCAGTTTCTTCTTTTATATATATAGATAAATAAAAATGTAAACTTCGCGTGTCTGTACATTGAAGATATTTGAACAAAAAAAAATTGGGGGTCAAAGGATAAGTAACAGAACACAATTCGATCATTTTTGGAATTTTTGACTGTTTGTCTGTTTATCTGTTTGTTTGTGCGCGCATGAGTTGGAGTTGGAGTGGAAGTGGGAAAATGAACGGGAGCGGGAGTGGGAACTGGAGCGGATCCTGTAGTCCACATGAGCGGAGCCGCGGGCACAGCTAGTCAATAATAAGAGTAAAGCATAGTATCTATTATATAATTTATAAAATTACGTTGTTAGTGTACATTACAGACATGGTGTACTTACATGAAAACTATTGCCAGTCAGAAATTCGTTTATGGAACAGTACTTTTCTATTAATAATTTAAATAACCTACTCCTAAATCCAACCATATCATTGCAGTCTCGTATAGGTTTGGGCAACTTATTATAAACTTGTAAAAATTACCTATTTGTCAATTCATAATTTGGAACGATATCTATACATTTACATTAGTACATTTTGCTGAAGAAAAAAATGCCTGTAAATGTTTTTTTGGTCAATGACGGTGTAAGACACTGTTGAATACTGCATAACTTTTATTTTACTTAGTTTCTAATACATCTTAAAACTATGTAATTAGTACCCCTCGGCGTTCTTTCACTTATCTCTACTTTCACGAATGTCTAAAAAAAATCTATGGTCCAGTTTGTCTATCCAGTCCATCGATTTGGCGCCCAACGTGGGAACAAAATGTTATGAAATTCGTGAGCGTCTACAATACTGTCCAATTAATAAATAAAAATAAGGAAAAGAAAGTTTCAGTACCTACATTATTTTGATACTCAATCCGTTTGCAGACAACTTACTTTCAACTTATAAGGTAAGGGGATATATTTTCCTAAAAGTTACACATTCCAACCACGTTGAATCACAAATACGGTTGATTTATATTCAATTTGACAATACAAACGTTTTATGAGTTTTCAGTGCCTCACTTTAAATTGTCGATTCTTCTATAGAACTTTGCAGTGAAACATATCATATGAATATAGCGTATGAGCGTCACACACAATCCGGTTTGAACCCTCGACTCTAACTTGACCACAACCGTTTAAGTACTCGGACAAAAACCTTTTTTTTTATGGCAATAGCGAAATCTTCAGTTGCGAACGAAAGACTGCTACGGCGTAGCGGGCGTAGCACTCAATCCGATCTACGAGCGCTTTCATTAGTTATACCAAAGAATACAATATATTACAAGTAGTCATACTGAAAGACCAGTAAATAAACGGAAACGAAACTGGGGTGGGGTTTTGTCCCACTAATATTATAAATGCGAAAGTTTGGATGTTTGGATATTTGGATGTTTTTTACTCAATCACGCTTCAACCACTGGACGGATCGGGATGAAACTTGGCATACTTATACTTTAGGTCCTGGAATAGGACATAGGATAGTTTGTATCCCGAAAAAATACCTCATTCCTACGGGAAACCAAATTAATCGTTAAAAGCTGTGAAGATGTGTAAATATCGAAATCTACGCGGACGAAGTCACGGGAAAAAGCTAGTTATTTGTAAATAAGGCTTACATAAACCGATAATTTCTCTAAAATGGTAAGGGTTTCACTGTCAATTAATTCACATTCTGATGCGGCTTGACCCTATCTACCCGTAGTTTCGTTTTTTTACTGGATACCATATACAATAGGAACAAAGTTCTGGGCGAGATATACACTAAAGTGTAATGTGGAAAAAATACGACTCGCTCCGGACCAGTAGTCTCTCTTTGTTTCCAGACTGCCTCTTCCAGTATTCTCTATAGAGATTTCTAAAGTGTTATATTATCGGGAACCGTGGAAGTATATTGAGTAGACGTTACTGTATGATATTGGCGACAGTGAGGGTTGTCGGGGGACCCTTATGTAATGTATGAAGGTATCCATTTTGATGACCTGAACATGGGTAGGAGAGTTACTTCTTTCAATATTACAGGTTAGTACCGAACTACTTTTTCGATGTCGTCGGAAACGGCTTCGGTCGACCGTCCTGAGCATCTGAACTACTGAAATAAAAGATACGTTATCTAAAAATAATATAAGAAAACAAATAAGATAAAAAAATAATCAAAAGAATTCATGCATTATTTAAATATACTACAATCAATTTTGTATAAATTATGAGCCGTGAAAAGTGCAATTACTTTTCATAGAAATCTCGTTGCTATAATCTAATAAATAAAAAACGTAAACTTCGCGTGTCTAAAGATTGAAAATATTTACAAATAAAATATTTGGGGAATGAAGGCAAAGTAACAGAACATATTTAGATCATTTTTGGAATTATATCATGTTTGTCTGTTCGTTTGTGCACGCATCACGTAAATACTACTAAGCCAATTTTGACAGAGTTTTCATAAGAATATATATTTCATTCCAGATTAATAGTCCTATGAAAACCAACGCTATTTACGTCTCGGTAACATATACATGAAAGGGTCACCAGCAGCAAAAACAGGTTTGTATTACCATGTAAACTTTGCAGTCCACTTAGGAACACCATCTATTGTGTATTTTGTTTTCGAGACGCAAATGCGTTTGTTTTCATACGACTATTAATCTGGAATGAAATATAGATCTTAACTTGGAGTAACATTTAGACTTTATTTCATGGTAATCGACCCACTCAATCAAAAGTTATTCGGATTTACATGGAAGAGAGGGAGGGGGGAGAAAAAGGGGGCGAAAGAGGTAAAGGAAGTTAAGTGTGAGGGTGAGGGCTGGGCGAAGGTGTGGGAAGAAGGTAGGGCAAAGGACAAGGGTTTTAGTGGGGTTAAGGGGAAGAAAGGAAAGGGAAGGTGTAAGAGGACTGAGACAGGGAGGTGGGGGAGTCACGTATTTCAGTGGTATGCGTATACAAAGACTCGGGCACAGTTACTTATTAATAAAAACGGCAAATCGTGGTGTAAGTCGCTAACACAATCACTGCAATTAAACTGGCTCAAGTTGGATCTGTTTTAATCTTTATTACATTACATAAGTCTCTCCTAATAACAGTGAGCGACTACAAAGGCAAAGGCGCGAATTTTAGCAGGATTCGGTTTGCATTATATTATTAAAAGGGGTAAATCACATTAACTTATTTAACTGTAGTAAGGATCCTTCAATAATAAGCTTGCTAAGTCACGTTCAATTTACTTCTGAGCCAATATTAGAGAGGAATTTTGAACTTTAAGGACGGATTAACATGATACAAATAAAGTTTTAACTATATAAACCTGGAGGAAACCTGCGTTAAGAAAAAATCTAAAACGTTCAGTCTACTATCATTCCATAATAGAAGAAATAAAATAATAAATAAGAGACCTTTTTAAAAACAAACTTTATTTAAGCGTACTAAAACCTTTCTTATTCATTACAGTAAATGGCTTAGACAAAGCTTTTTTATTTATTACTTTGTGCTTTAAGTTACTACGTAGTAGTAATGATTTATAATATTGAGTATACTATTATTTTATTGTCACTAGACCAAAGGGGGTGGAAAAGGACAATGCCCAAAACCGGGCTAAAGATGCGTCTTCACCATTCATGTGCTAAAAATATTGGTCTGAATTATAATATAATATAACTTTTTTTATTCAGATTACAAGATTCATATTTGTTAGTAGACAAACCTATAACTATGTTAGTTTTTACACTATAGGTATTTACAAACAATCATCACCATACACCAATGACTAGCCCATCCATCTATTTAGAATGGGGCAGTCAAATTTTCCAGCAATAATCTTTGGAATGCCGTTGCCACTGTCCCGCGTCCTGCGCATCAGGGATGCCACCCTCTTGCATCTAATGGCATAGAAGTCATCAGTATGCGATTCGACAAACATCCCAGACACACTAAAAAAGCGGGGCGCAGTCGGAAGCAGAGAGAACTTGTTTAAAACTCAGTTGCACGATTTGACCCAAATATATCTACTAGCAGGAGAAGTTAAATAAAAGTTTGTAAAAAAAGGATAGATCTGCTTCCAATCTTACAACAATCGACCGTAAAGACTGTTGATTAAGAATTACAGTTTTGACATTTAAGTTGATGCGCAACATCGCTCACGATTGTTTTCCGATAAGATCAAAGACGCCTCCGGTTAAAGTTACCTATTAAAACTTGGAAGTTTAATTACTTTCCGCTTACTGATTTTATTTATCGGTTTCCACGTATTCTCAGATAAAGCTGAGATAATTTTAAATTATCGGATCCCCTCGGCTATCCAATTTATAACCTAGTATCTGCAGTTATCTACATTTCAAATTGAAAATGGGGTCAGATTTGAAAGACACAAAGTTAAAATTTGACAGCACTGAAATTATTTCAATCCCGGTCCACATTTAAAATTATACAGCCCCAAAATTAGTGTCGCCTTTATCGCGCCTAAGATACATGCGACACTAATTTTGGGGCTGTCTCATTTTAAATGTAGACCGGGATAGCAACAATTTCAGTATGCCTTCATTGGATCCTTCAATAATTTTGCTAAGAATATGTCGTAGCTGTAAACCTAGCTATATCTCCTAAATTATCAAAATTTTGGCTATTTTGATGCATCGGACTAATAAAGTACATATATGAAAAACAACCTGCAACAAAACTTTTTTTTTATTTGGAGAATAGGTTATTTTTTTAGACAGCCGCCCTACAACTCACGTCTTGTCAAGAAATGCCATACGATAAACAAATCTGAGTAAGATACATCGGTACCAAATTTGACCAATCTGAAAATCTACAGCAGTAAACGAAGAGGCTCCTATCGCCAATGAACATCCGCAGGTTCTGCGTGAAAAAATCTGCGGGGAAAGGATAAAGTTTTATTTTTTATAAAATTCTTAAACTAGCCTAATCTCACCAGTGTTTCACACTATTGTTGGCTCATAAAAAAAATACTACCTGGGTATACCTTAAATCGTAGTCTAGTAAATTTGACAGCTTGGTTTTAAATTGTATTGAATTTACGACATACATTTATTATTATTATCATAACAGCCTGAGACTTCTACTGCTGGACATAGGCCTCCGCCCTCTGCATCCAGCTGCTTCCAATAACCTTCCTAAGGTCGTCGGTCCCACAACGCGCGTGCCGATCCGCGGTATCCACTCCAAACTCATCTGCCCCAACGACCGTTGGTTCTGCGACTGATGTGGCCTACCCACTGCCATTTCAGCTTTATCATCAGCCGAAATACGTCCACTGCTGAACATAAACTTCCCCAATAGAATGCCACTTATGGTGAGCTGTGCATTGATGGATTTGCCGTAGTCATCACGCTTGGCAGGAGACTTGGTGATCGCAGTTAATGATCTCAATAATACACAGGAAAACGCTGCTTCCCGTCTCTTGTGCAATTCCTTAGTAGCCTTGACAACACCCACGGGAAGATTGAGTGTGGTAATATTATAAGCCGGGAACCACACGGCCATAAATAAAATCGATTAAAAACAACAACAAAAAGTAACCTAAATACGTTAATGTATGCGACGTCTTTCACAATCGTCCTTCTCATACAAATCGTCGGCTAGAAATAGCATTTATTTGTGACGTAATATTGCGTATTTCCCCGAACTAAATAAATGAGGCGTAAATTAGCAATTTACTGTCCGGAGGCGACACTGCCCGGCGTCGTGTTTCTCCGTACTGGGAAATGACGTCAGTGTCCCGGAAGTTGGTCTAAGTCCTATAATTGTAACCATATTGTTAATAGGTCCCTATATCTCCAGTTAATTGGATCATAGGTAGGTATTTAATATTGCAATTAAAATAAAACTGTTTGTGTTATCGAAAATAGGTCATCAGATTTTATCTATTACGTTAAACAAAAAACAACATATACTTTTTAAAATAATTTTGGATAAGTAACTATAAAATATATATATATATATATATATATATGTGTAAAGTAGTTTCAGTATTTAGTTATTATGTAGTATATTATGCACTTTTTGCCCCCTCGCTCTTAGTGTCTTGTCTCACACCCTGCAAGGTTGGCTGGAAGAGATCTCTTTTAGAGATAAGCTCGCCTTTGTACACAAAATTTGTAACTGTATTTACTTTTAAAATTTGTGCAATAAAGAATATCATGTATAAAAAAGAAATTCTATCATAGGTACGTACCTAGTATCATTGAAACAATTTTTAAACATTATTATAATGATTTCTATTTATGCTCATAGTAAACTAATTACGTTCTCTATTTATTATTGTGCGTTTACGCAGGATTTAATTTAAGTAGAATACATATGATTCTTACAAACTGACATGTCTGCCAAATGTGCAGTTAATTTTGAATGACCTTGCATATCTTCTTAAAACATGATAATTACCAGACTAGACTTCGCCTCGTGAATGGTAATAGGATAGCCCATGCCATAGTGTTGTGGTGTGAACATAAAGCACGATCCGCCATTAGACTATCGCGTGAATTCGCGTGTGTACATGTCATTAAGTTCACATTACACACTTATTGCTTGTCCCTGAGGTGGTAAATCTTATCAGCGGAACTTCGTGTTGGAAATTTACATGCAAATTTCAACACATTATCAACCATTATTTTGCAAATGAGAAACATAAAATGAGCGACTACTGCAACAAAGTGACTGACATATATGACTCCAGTTAGACTTAAATAATGAATAAGTGTAATGCAAAAATTAGAATTTTATTGTCTACATTTCAACTATTATAGAATATTATGCGATGTATACTGCTATATTTTCAATTATAGTAGATTAGTAGCCAAGGGCTGTAAGGCATCAATTGCAGCCCGAGATATTTAAAGTAAAAGATTTCTATTCCCGCCTTTTTTCATCTTTTTTTTTTAAATTATTTTTTTTCAAGAACGAAATGGAGCTTCGCCGTTCGATATTTAAAATTGATGACTATTATACTCATACGAAGACAAGGCTGAATAGCGAAGCGATCTCTTTTGTCATTGGGCTCAATGCATGATGTCTATTGCCAGTATGATGGTTAGATGTACGCGAACTTTTGTGAAAGAGTGAAGAGTTTTTTTTTTAATTACTTACCGCCCTAGGGCTTTTCTAGCTACATTATTACCCTAGAGCGCTAATTGGTCACCTACAAGCCCCATTTGTGGGGAATAAGGACCTACTTACCGAATATGAGAGATGTAAAAGATATAAAATTACCAGTAAGTGAATAAATAATACATAGTCATATATTTTTTTATATGAATCATATCAATTAAACATACCTTTAGTCACCCAAAATGTACGTAGCTTATTTGTAAAGGACTCGGTTTAATGAACGGGAAATCTCTACATTTTGTAAACGAAACAGGTCCGTTATAAAGGGACCTCACCCCGGGCAATTTAAGAAAAACTTTTACTTCAAAGAGTGAGTCAATCTAATTACACTTTGTGAAGTCTACAAAAGAAGAGTACGGGAGAGTCGTCGGAGGCAATCGAGAGCAGGCAACGTATTTACGATCTTCAAAAACGCAATTTCTGTACGGAAGGTTCATATGTCATCAGGGTTAACTTTAAGTGTGGACCTACTGGATTCGAGTCCGTTTATGGACTGTGGCCGCAAGGTTGATTCTGCTTGATTTTAGAACGTATACAGTTTTTTAAACCCGCCTGGAATAGGCATCGGTAAGTAAGTACCTATAAAAAGAAAGAAAGAAAAATTATTTATTCACAAACACAACTTATTGTAAATTAAATTCATTATCATTACACATATTATTAATTAAATTGCATAGGTAATATTTTGTATATTGTGACGTTGTGACTTTATCTAAAGCCAAACCAAGCTTTAAATTATTAGGATTCACCTATAGATTCACCTATTCTTAGTAACATAAAAAAATCTATTTTTTCAACAAAAACAATCGCCTTAATTAATTTTGCATTACATATGAATACCCATGTTTGAATGTAATAATACCAAGAGGAAAAAAAAGGGTTTTACATAAATACCTACCTTTTTGACTACCGTATAGACCTTTAGGTCTTTTTGCTTTGTTATTTTGAATTTGACGTTTGATAGAAGTTTTCAAAATTATTTAACAAGTAGTTCCACTATTTGTACAATTAGTAGTTTAACACTATCCATTATAAACACCATTAAACTAATTTACGAACACCGTTCCGAACATGTTTTACAAACAAAGCAACCCCAATGGGCTCCAAGGCTGAATAAACATATAGATAGCTGAACACAAACCATATAATTTGTGGCTCATTTACACAAGCCCACAACACTGTTGACTTTGACACCATTTTAGAATCTATATACATAGAAATAAAGCAATGATTATTTACAAAACGTACTCTACAATTTATCGCTTAATAATTAAGGTTATTTTTCTATGAACATATCAAACTTTAACCGTCATCTTACCATAAGCATCAATTTTGCGAAAATAAAACCTAAACCTTAAATCTTATTTGGTAAAGAAAAACAATGTTTCCCTTACAATAATTTGGAAGATATGGCTCGAAATTTTTGTAACAACTGTCTTGAATTCGATTCGCATTTAGCGACGCTTTTGATAGCGGATCACTCTCTACACTAAAATTTAAATCCACAATGGTGACTTAAAAATTGTTATGGCAGTAATTATTTATTCAAGAGCACTTTCATCCTGGGTCTGATCCATTCTGCGCACACACCGAGTTTATACTTTATAATTTTAAAGTTTGACAGAGTTCGCATGTTATCTATTTTAATTTATGAGTCGAAAGTTGGGAAGCTTTCGGAGTTTACTGACGTGGGTATAGGCATAAGTATGATGTTTATAAAGGCACATGTGGAGTTATAAACATTAATCATTACATTATTTTAAGATAAGGGGTAGATCAGGTTCTCTGATTGAAAATATACTGTTTTATTTAAAAAAAACATATAGGTGTATAAGTCGTTTTATTTAATAACATAGCCCAGATGTAACGGAATTTTTGAACGAACGCTATCTACAAGTGTATCTAATATATGTAGATTACATTCCTTTCAATGATTTTTGTCATTTTCTAATATGAATTTTACTTTGAATACAACAAAGCTAATTTTTAATCACTAGCTTCTAAAAAAACGAACAAATATAGATATAAGAAGATTCTATCCCCTCCGAACAGAACTGATCGTATCGCAAGTATCGTATTAGCCGCATCTGCTCCATTTCAGCAAATAGCGATAAAAATCTTTGTATGAAATCGTTTCTAAATTAAACTCCTTTATATAATCTTTTTGTGTTTTCCTTGGAATATGAAGGGGTTTATCTATAATATTAGGTACTGCATACATTATCGTGCAATACTCATGCAAAGAAGTGAATTGACAAATATATAAATTGTGATCTTGAATTTAGGAAATCCAATTATAGACCACCAATTAGGTACTACTATAGTTCTGCCTATGTGCAATGACGAATATTAAGTAAAGTGTGAAAATTATGTACTTTTTTCCAGTTCCTGTAAAAACCTTCAAGCATTGCCTGAAATATAGTTTATCCTACTAATATTATAAACGCGAAAGTTTGTAAGTATGGATGGATGTTTGTTACTCTTTCACGTAAAAACTACTGAATGGATTTTATTGAAACTTTACAATAATATAGCTTATACATCAGAATAACACATAGGCTACAATTTATAAAGATATTGTGTGAATTGTCCAAAATATCAAGTAAGTAGGAAATACATAATAATTTGTGATGTTATGTTGTCCACGCGGACAAAGTCGCGGGCAACAGCTAGTATGATACAACGGTCACAGCATACACTATATTCCATGTAAATAAAACTTATGTATCAAAAATTCAAAGGTAGATGAGTCAAATGTGATTCTCATTTAGTTTAATCAGCTCATTTCTCATCAAAAGCTCCCCCGACCTTGCTTATAAAAGAGTTGTAAAATTACGCGGCGGGGGTCAGTGCCGACCGCGAGAATAAAGTAGGGAAACATAAACAAAGTATTTTTGTTTGCCAACAGGCCGCCCGCACGAATATGTAATGATTCGACCCGGGAGCTACCCGTTGGATTATACGAGCTCAAACAATCGCCGACGTGGTATTAAATTATAAATTAAGTTAGAACGCATCTGCCCGTGGCCAATTTTCGCGTTGGAGAGTGTTTCAATGAGAATGATTACCTACTGTCAAAATGATACGGACACAAAATTCAGGGCTCAAAATGTACGCATCGTGTTTCAATGTCATTCCAACGCTATATTTATCAAGGTGTCAGAGAGTCAGAAATAGTAACATAATAAAAACAAATAAATCAATTTAAACAAATCCATGGTAGCCTAGTTAGTCTCAGACTCTTATCAGATCTCGTATCAGATTCACGAGGACGAGGGTTAATACTCGGTCCCATACCAAGAGTCACTCAGAACTTTAGGTACAGATTATTATCTTGCTACAGATTTGGGAAGGAAAACATCATGAAAACCCCTACTTACGTCAAAGAAGAAATGGCGGTTAAAGACCTGATGCTGGTTAATCCCCAAGAAATAAAGGTAGCAGAGCACCTATCACAAAAACTAAGTTTGAATCCTTTACACGAATAAAAAATGTCATAGGCGTTAATGGGAAATCTAAGAAGAATCGCGTAAGAGGAAAAGAAAAAAGATAGTAAGTGTAACCTGTATGTATGTGCAAGGTTTTATTTCTACTGAAATGACTTTTTTTGTAAAGACTGTAAGACTATCAAAATATCTAAAAAATAAAAACGTAAAATTTGGGGGTCTAAGGATAAATAATAGAATAAGTTTCGATCATTTTTGGAATTTATATCTGTTTGTCTGTTTATCTGTTTGTTTGTGCATACATCAATTAAAAACTACTGAACCGATGTCGATGGGCTTTTTACAAAAACATTGTGCTTAATTCGATGTAATATATAGGCTTTATTTCATTGCAATTGGTCCAGTCAATCAAAAGTTATGCGAATTTATATTCTTCGAAAACTTGCACACACTACATTTAGTATACAACAAAGAAGTGTAGGGTGTAGATAGATGCTCGACGGAATTCGTATTGCAATGAGTGAGAACATACAGAACTACATTTGGGCTGTAGTGGGCGTGGGCGTGGGAGTGGTGGTGGAAATGGGAGTGGTTTTGGAGTGGGAGCGGTAGCGGGAGCGGGAGTGAGAGTGGGAGTAAGAGTAAGAATGGATGTAAGAATAAGAGCGGAAGCGGCAACGGGAGCGGGAACCAGAGCAGAAGCGGGAGTGGACGTCTAATCGAAATCGGATTTACAGTACGTAGTCCACGCGAGCGTAGCCGCGGGCACAGCTAGTATTAAAGAATTTAATTTATATCGGTTGATTTAATTGATTTGAACTCAAGTTACATTATCTTATATACTCACTAAATCATACATTTAATTTTTAAATGTAACTATTTTAAATCCTTACATAATTGAAACAAACTTCGCGATGACATTAAAATAAATCGACTTATTACCTACCTATATCACCGTACTTAGGCACTTAGCACCCTCCCTTCCGTGAGAGAACACATAGAGTAGGCACTTGGTGTATCTTTAAGGCCATCAGAATGGCTGATAAAAATAAATGTGTATTTTAAGTAACTTTTTTATACACACTGCTGATATAGCAGGCTGATACGACGTGTCGTTGTGAAAAATGTACAAGCTATACGATTAAAGCAAAACAGTACTATATAGACGATTTTTGAGTTCAGTATATCTTCAATTTTCAGTTATTTGTTGAAAACTTTAGCACTCCAAACGTTAAATGATAAAAGAAAATTACCTACTCATTACATCCGATTCAATAGACTTAGTTTCGTTCCTCTATATCAAGATAGCACGACAGAGTTTTTTTTCTCTCTTTTACTCTGCCTATGGGATTATAAGTAACGAGAATATGTCTCAGTCTTTTATCACATTGACAAATCCGTATTATTTTTCAGCAGGGCTGTCCTGATTAGCTTTAAGGAAGTTTTTACTGCCATTACTTCTGAAGCCAAATTATTAGAATGTTTGAATCACTAGGATTCAAACATTCTAAAAAAAAGTACACATTTATATCCAAGCCAAATGGCTGGGATATAAATGTGTCCAGTTATGAGAATAAAATGAGGTAGTAGGAATAAAATTACCTTTATACGTAAAAAGTTATAAGTTTTTAATTAACTATATCAAAGCGTAATACAGTAGTCTCCGAAAATTCAAACTCATCAGAAAGCTCGTTTGAACTAAGATTATAATTAAATTACAGGCCGACAGTCACTGTTTGAAAATCATTTGAATAAAATTTTAAGAAAGTTTGCTGGGCCCCCTTAATAACTTTCCATGGTTAACTATGACAGGTATAATACTTTGACGTAAATATTAAATTTATTTCATTGGACACTCCTTAATAATAAGTTATTTATATTGTTAAAACCAATATGTTTAACAACAGCATAAAAATACGCATACCTACTACAATGATGTTCAAGACAATACATATCGTTCCAAATACAAAACTTTTGTAAATTAAAGATTTGTTTTTGAAAGTTGAAACATAATATGTCAGTAATCTAATAAATAAAAACGTAAACTTCGCGTGTCTGTACATTGAAGATATTTGCAACAAAAAAATTAGGGGTCTAAGGATAAATAATAGAACACATTTCGATTATTTTTGCAATTTTTGTCTGTTTATATGTTTGTTTGTGCGCGCATCAAAACTACTGAACCAACTTTGACTGACTTTTTACAAAAACATAGTGCTTAATTCGGTGTAACATATAGACTTTATTTCATTGCAATCGGTGCAGTCAATCAAAAGTTATGCGATTTATAGTTTCCGAAAACACGCATTCATTTGTAGGCCAAATCCTCCGTCTGTCTCCGGCAGATGAGAGAGGGTTATGCTCCTGCAGTGGAGACAAAAATAACCTGATGATGATTAATAAAAATAGTGTCCATTTTGCCCAGCAGTGGGAATAGCCTGGTATATAAACACAACCGTTTGAAAATTGAATTGGTAACCCAAATAAAAATAATTTGCTTCTCTAAATATTCTTGTTTGTATAAAAAATGCTGGCAAAGGGACTTTGTCAATTCGCAAGAAAAATGTTGACTTAGTACAAACTCTGTTTACTTAGAAGCAAGTGGACGAGCGGGTCGCATAAACCGATAGAATGTAAATTTGGTTCCGCCATAGCTTCCTTTAGTTGGGAGGAGGTAGGGAGATGGAATCCGCTCGTCTTACGGAAGAGGAAATTGCACGGGCGGACAATCCCACCGCCGCTGCTCTTATTTATATTTATATCCGTCGGCGATACTCAAATTTCGTGTCCCAGATTGTCGTCTTTATTCAGTGTAGTGAGATATAGTTTTGTTCCAAACTATATTGAGAGATGTATCTCTACTCTAGATATATATATCTACGTAGAATTTGCCAGCGTGATTCCAAGAATGAATTTTACTGCGTAGAAGTTTTGTGAAGAGATGAGGTCCCCACTGAAATTTTTTGGGATTCCAAAATATTTTGAGAGTTTTGAGTTGTTTAATTTTTATAGTTGTTTAATACATCAAATGTTTAAGCTCTCACTCTTATAAACACCTTCGTTTATGGTAAGAAATGTATAATACACCACAAATTTATAATTTTCAGTGGTTCATAACAAAGCTACTTCAAAATTACAACGTGCCAATTTTTCCATACTTTTCTTCTTGAATGTTATTCCTTTTAATACTACTTTATATACTATAGTATGCCTAGGAAAAAATTAAGTAACTTACGCATGCGCATTTCGCATAATGACAGTATATCGTGCCATAATTCTTATACAAGTAATTTGTATTTCTAATACCATCCGTCGAAACGGCATAACTATCAAAAAGTATTATCGATTTAGTCTATCTTTTAAATTTGTTGAAAAACAATCTTTACCGGTATCTTACATACCTAATCCTTCCCTTATTTAATTACCGACCTACTTATTCTTACCTACTCAAATGCATATGCTTTCACGAGAAAGTTGTTTCAGATTTTGCATGATTAAAAACCTTATTTATTACTAAACACCAATTATGTTCTATTAAGTAAATACATTTTTAGTCTACAGTGAAAAAATTGCAACGTAAATGAGCTCACAACACTGAAGATGAAATCATTTGCGATCAGCCTGGAGACCACTGCAGCGCGTGCGAAGCCTTCATGATGCTAAAGTATTCTTTTAAACGATAAATAATACGAATACGAATAGTAGCGTGTGGTTTCCGGTAGAGTAGAATAGGACCACTCCAACTCTTTCCGTGGATGTCGTATAAGGCGACTAAGGGAATACATTATAAAACGTAAATCAGGCCTCCCCAACCCGTTTGGACAGCGCGGGGAGTGTAGGCCAAATCCTCCATCTGTCTCCGGCAGATGAAAGAGGGTTGTGCTCCTGCAGTGGAGACAAAAATAACCTGATGATGATGTCCGTAAATATGATTAGGTACTTTTATATTTAGACATGCAGAACTTTGGTCTTTTGACATTTGAAGATGTTGTTCAGAATTCATTGTCTAATTTACATAGTTATGACACAACTGACTTAAAAATTTACAAGTTTTTACGAGGCGTCCCATCTACATACACCGAAAATACTCGTATGTAACTCATATCGGAATTGATAGGTGTTAATGAACCAAATTATGTGTTTTTATGGTTAAAAGTGATACGATTATCATATTTGAAGCACGTAATTTATATGACAGTTGTTACAGGGAATACACCATAAGGCACCTTCACCGGCTCCCAGCGGTTGTAGATAAATATAACTAAGCATTATCAACCCTTCTTAACGGCATCCCTTTTATACGTAACGTACGGTGACGAGACTAAGCCATAACCATACAAGACTCATTTGCATAGAAGTTTATAGCTATCACTTCAACCAGTCTACTGTTTTACAATCTATTGTTTGCTTGAGATTTTATGATTTTACAGAGTATGTATGTTTGTATGTATGTATGTATGTATGTATGTATGTATGTATGTATGTATGTATGTATGTATGTATGTATGTATGTATGTATGTATGTATGTATGTATGTATGTATGTATGTATGTATGTATGTATGTATGTATGTATGTATGTATGTATGTATGTATGTATGTATGTATGTATGTATGTATGTATGTATGTATATATGTATGTATGTATGTATGTATGTATGTATGTATGTGTGTATGTATGTATGTATGTATGTATGTATGTATGTATGTATGTATGTATGTGTTTCTGTGTGGTTTCAAAAGTGTACATTTTGTATGTAACGAGGAACAAGAAACGATTTTTGTCGATGTTATCACATAAGAAGACCCTAAGTAAATCAGTTACAAGTCAAGTGTTGGTTAAATAGCAAATACGAATAGTACATACCCAGAATTTTCGCAAACTCCTTACTCCTCTTTTTTTCCAAACCTACTACTACTATGTTGAGGATTGTGATTCCGAGGATCCTTAGCCAGTTTTATGTAGGTGTGACTTTCTGTCTGGTGGTCACCTGGTAGGACTATCGTTTGGGGTTTTGCTTCTTAGTCTCTTACTCCTCTATTTGGCCTGAAGTGTGAGTATTTTTTTTATTGTTCCGCACATTTTAAATACCTATATGCATGTGTGCAGAAACAAAACCGAATGAAAGTTGAAAACAAATCTTTTTCTAAAAATTAAACAGTTTCCTAAAACCCGAACACTGCCTACATATACCATCGCCATTTATCTTCCTACTAACTTATCTCTCAATATTTCACACACCATGTTTTCCGTTCCACTCATACTCCATTTTTACAACGTTAATATGTACCTATTCCAAAAAAAATTCGTTTAGGTACTTATAAGTATGTTTATTTTAGCAAACTTTATACAATGTGCCATTTTAGGAACTTTTTCGTACATTTATTTATTAAAAAAATAATAAAACTTTACAAAGTAAGTTTTAAAATGTATATTCCATCATTCTTCAAGCAAAGTCGCTGTTGGTATTTGATTTGTAAAACAATAAATATTTGTACTTATATTATCCAATATTTATACTTCAAATCAAAATTTACTTAAAATTGTACCTAAAGAAATATATTTAGTAGGTGAGTTATAACTCTGTAGGTCACCTACAACCAATTACTGAAAGCTTGGCTAGTCCCAAGTTTAGTTTTAGGTTTTATCTGTAAGCGTTACCATGTTTCAATACGCACTAATTAGCCAAACTCGTTACTTATTTCTTAGTTAGGTACTGTTTTACTTCTATTGTAATATTTCTACAAAGCAAAATCGATTTAAGTTATATCCCAAACTAGGATTTTCTGATGTTTTATAAATATTATAAACAATTCACAAATATGACATCCAGACCGAGACCAACTTGTACAAAGTTGTCTGTCCCCAGTTGGAATCGAACCCACGGCATCTGGCGCTCGAGATCATGCCACTAGACCAACAAGGCGGTCAAGAGAAACACCAATTACCCTCTATCTTCTTGAGCGTGTCCAAAAATATTATTCTCGCAGAACTTGAGTGCGTCTAAAAATACTTTTCTCGCAGACCTTTCTAGTTGAATCCAGGATCCCAAACTCAATGGTATATACTTGGCTATGATGCTTATCGGGATAATTGCGTATCCTCAACTATAAGTCCTTTGGCTCGCATATCGGGGCTACGCCGACAAGTTTCTCTATTTGATTGTCCCTTCTGCCGATGTAGTATCTCTAACTTGAAACTTTATTATACTCTGTGGGTACTACGAGGAGTTATCTGAGTATTCTGGGTATAATATTATACATTCTGTTGACCTATGAAATAACAACTTTAGTATTGAAACTAACTGTCTCCGCAACTCGATGTGGCAGATGACTGTGTTTTATTTCTTTCAGAAATGTTGAATTTTACTTAAAAGATTATCAAATAATTATTTGTATGTCATATATATTTTAATATTTTGCAACCAGTTCGGTTTTTAATGTCGCATGCGTAGTACGCGTAGTCCGCGAGATACGCTATGGATTGCGTGAAATGCGTGATTTGCGTGGAATTTATTGAATGCGTGGAAAGCGTGGAATAATTTTTATGCGTAGAATGCGTGGTATGCGTGGAATGCGTGGTATGCGTAGAATGCGTGAATACCATGATATGAATGGAATGCGTGGAATGTGTGGAATGCATGAAATGCATGGTATTAGTCGAATGCGTGGAATGCGAGGACACATCACAAAAAGTTAAAGTGTGTCAATCAGCCATGGAAAGAAGTATGCTGGGGAAAAGGGAATTGAATAAAATAAAAACAAAACATAA
Source organism: Esperia sulphurella (assembly GCA_947086405.1). NCBI lineage: Eukaryota > Metazoa > Arthropoda > Insecta > Lepidoptera > Oecophoridae > Esperia > Esperia sulphurella. The sequence continues at coordinate 11,824,846 of OX352265.1, forward strand.
GACGAACACAAATAGAATATGTTAGAGCTAAAGTAAAAAACACTGACATAGAGATGGAAGAAGAAGAAAGTAAGATGTAAGAAGAAATGGAAAGGAAGGACCAGCTACAGGAAATAGCAGTAAAAACATGAACAAGGATAGCGAGAGATACAAAGGAGTGAAACAGGTTCGAGAAGGCCTTTGCTAAAAAAGGGCAAACAGATAACAGTGTCCATGTCGTTTTATAAATAAGTCATTGATATATGTAACTTTATATGAAATAAAAGGCTTAAAATTAAAATAATTTAGAATAGAAAACAAACTAACGATTTTATCTGTAATTTTATAAAATATTTAACTGTGTAATTGGGTGTAACAAAATTATCTGCCGCATCAAATCAAAATTAACAAGATAGACCGTTGATTTTAATTACCATGCTCAAATACAGCTTCAATTTCTAGAGCAATTTGGGCATTTAAACTCGTAATACATTATTCTAGTTGATTGTTTATGATTCAAAACGACTCATGGATGAACATCGAAATCAACACCGATCTTGAAATATTCATTACAGCTTCGTTAAAAGGCTTCATAAAAACAACATCTGTACAATTAGCAATACAGTTAATTTTGACCCATGCTTATTCTATCTTATCTATTTGTAACATTTTAAAAACTCTGTTCATTCAGATATCTCGCAACTGCAGTAGTCTACTTGTTTCCTTCTCTTTTCGACACCTATTACCATCTGTTCTGTACTTAACTCTATAATGTACAACAAGCGTTAGCATGGTCCGCTGTGACGAGCGGCCTCACCGCACATAGGAAAAACCCAAGAGGTTTATTATGTGTGAGTTATGTAGGACATATGATGTATTTTCTTATTAATGTTAAATAAATTTAAAAAAAACCTACTCGCTGTAATTTCTTCGTTTTTGAGTATTAGTTGTAACAATAATATGTCTAAAAGATAAAATAACTACAAAAGAGGTTCATCATCAGCCTGTATACGTCCACTGCTGAACATAAGCCTCCCCAATAGAATGCCACTTTTGGTGGGCTTTCCACTGGGGGATTTGCCATAATCACCACGCTTGGCAGACGGATTGGTGATCGCAGTAATTATTTTAATATACCCAGGAGAACTCTGCTGCCCATCCCTGGTGCAAACCCTTAGTCGACTTGACGACACCCACGGGAAGATTTGGGGTGGCCCTGTTCTAAGCCGGGAACCACACGGCACATACAAAAAGAGGTTAAAACCGATTAGATTATTGTAGGAAAGGAACTATTACTCCATTGATGAATTTGTAAATGCACGGTGATGCATTTAATTTTTTTTTATTGTTTTTAATTCAATTTTAATCATGTATAATTTTGACACTGTTATTGTTTATCTATAATTTTATGGAATTTCGACACAATGCAATTTGTTAAGGAAAATAAATTGAAACTGAACTGAATTATTTACCGCAGATTTCATCACATTAAAAATCTAAATATTGTTTACTGTGCACCAATATATATATATATATATATATATAATATAAAAACAATCAGTTTTTCAATCAAAGCCTGACAAAATAATATAAAGTTAAAGTTTCAATGGCTGATATGGAAGCAAAATGGTGACCTAAAACAACACACCGCAAGTTCTCAGACTATAACTTTGTTCTCAACATGATAAAAGATAGTGGTTATACAGGTTATGGGCCCAAGGGAATATTCCGCTGTCGGCCTTAAATTTTACTTAGTTCTGCTATTTACAGAGCAATTTGTTTAATGGAAACTTATTAGTGTGAACTTTCCTTAAATAAATTTATATATATTATACAGTTATTTTTCACTCACGATCCAATCAAATTATAAGCAATTAATAGAATTGTATAGGTTTATTACAGGTTGACACCCTCATTAGGTTACTGGCTCGAGTTTTGTATTACTCACTAGATGTCGTGGATTCGCCGCGTTGACAAGAAACACGATAACGTGATTTATGTAGTGAAGGTAGTGCTAACTTTTGGCAATTAAAGCATGAAGGTGGCGCCCGCCGCCCCCTATGGAGAAATCATAAATAGGTATGTTGCTAGGTGCCGGCTATGAACTCATTGGAATGACTTGGGCTTCGTGTTATTTTTAACTATTAATATAAATTGAAAATTGACAATAACATAAACGGAATAGGTATTTAATTAAATTGTCCTTGAAAACTGCCATCACCAATTGACAGATATATTCCAATTAAGGATGATGCTACTTTTACCTTGCCAGTTTTCATTCCGCTAAAGTCAAGTTTCTGGGATAAAAATAATCGTATGGACATAAGTTATTACTGTATAGAGTTTAAATACAATCGTTTCAATCAAAAGCAAACACACGCTTTCACATGTATAGTTTTGTTTGGTTTAATAAATATATTTATTCAAAATTATGCAGCTGTTGTTGGTTACACAAACATTGCATATGGGGAAGACCATTAGACATATCTGTGGCGATAAACACCACGTACCTCAGGTAGAGACTTAAACGCATTTTTTGTGAAAACACAGTTATTCTCTGGCATTGTTTAATGTTTAAGACTGTTGCAATACCAGGTAGGGTTATAAAATAAGATAGCGAGTCTTGCGAGATCTAAGCGAAAGAATAATTTTTAAACCAGTAGGTACTTACTGAGTAGTCAAACTGGCCGGTTGAATAACGCTTTCCCGCCATCATATAACTTAGACCTCGCAACCTCATTTATCAAAGTATCTCTCAACTTATAATATGTGCATTTCTATTCTATAATAATTAAATATTTTTACTGTCACATATTTGGGCTATATTCCTTTCGACCACAACACACATATTCAGGCAATCAACCCACAACCAAATATCATATTTAATTTGTATATTGAATGCTAGTTCTCGCCTGAGAACTCTTCGCGAGTACCTAATTTGCACCCCTTAAACGGTGGAATTTTCAAAACTATTTTCTTATTAGTTGCCTAGTAATCATTATGCAAAATTTCAAGTTTCTAGTCCCAGAGTCGCGTTAATAGATCAGTCAATTAAGCAATATCAAAGTGAAAATCGAAGATTAGTATTGAAGTAGATGGTAATATGCTTTTAAACGTATCTTTGATGAAGGAATATTTTTTCGTATCATCATAAAGTTCGACTTAGCCAGGCTGGCCTTGAATCGCTTGAATAAACCTATCATTATTGTTCCATTATCGGCGAATATTGATTTTCTAATATTACCAACCACCCCCCAAATGATTCTCAGTATAATACGAGTATAATGATAGCTTTGTTCTATATAAATGCCTGTCATAACATAGACGCTGACACAAATAATTCAACATTTTGAAGTGTATCTTTCATAACACCAACTCCGAACTAGGATACCCTGTGCTATGGAAAATATAAATTGATACTTACCACAACACACCCAGGCCCAGATCAACTTGGAAAGAAACCAGTTTCCAAAGGTAAAATTACCTTAACCCACTAATTCTGACATTCGAGGCAAATTCCCGAATCTTTACACAAACTCACGAACATTTTAGATACCATTTAGTATTCAAATACTAAACAAACAGGAACACTGCCCATAAACTATTTCAAGAAACTCTAAGAATTTCCATTAGGTTTTCATCATCTGACTAAACGGATATCGGAGGGATTAGTTAAGGGTTGAATTTAGAGAGAGATTAAATTTATAACCGGCGTTTACGACACACGCGAGCTCATATGAACCCTCCTTGAGTTATGACGTCATTTAGACCCCGTACGGCTGAACGCAAGAAAGTGATCATCGTAAAGGTACATGAAGCGCTGAAATATGCTTTTTGCACATGGTTTATTAGGGTTGAGCTACATATACAAGCGCGTATTTACATTATGGACCTTCACACACAGTACCGCGCCGGGCAACGCGCTCGCCACACGCCACGAACAAACCAATAAGAAAGGACGATGCGACCCCACGCACTCGCTGCTACATTGTGGGCGTATCTCTATCGTACCTTAAATGTATATTTGCTCCAAATAATAAACGTATATTATATTGTGACCATAAAGTTTAATTATTGTTTTAAATACTAAATAGGTACTGACAATGATACTTAACGTAGTTTAAAATTAAAATAGGCAATAACTATCATGTCTTTGTAGTGTAGATTAAGTTCTGTAATGTACTGTTACAAATAATTAAGCTGTTTAAGTGACCTTGTTAGACAAATAAACATAGACGCAAAGCCGTGCGACGCACGAAATTGGGGTTTAACCCTTACCTGTGACATTGAACTTAAATTTACCTATCCTGCTGTCACGCCAGGTCCATTGATAAATTATCGAATAAGGCTTTATCCAAAAAAGAAACGGTATACCTACTTTCTGTTGACCAACCACTTCCAACTGCAGCCTTATTTATCAGGCAGTGAATTATTGTATTTCACTATCATTGACTTATCCTTTATGAACGATGAATGGGAACTGAAAATATACAATAACACTAACAGTATTATACCCTCGTATATACACTTATCTAATCCCAAACTAGGATTTTCTCCTGTGCTATGGAAATTAAACAAGGATAGGACAAGTCACAAATATATAACTTCCAGACCGGGACCAACTTTGTACAAAGTTGTCAGTCCCTGGTGGGAATCAAACCCACGACCTCTGGCGCTCAGTCCAATGACCAAGATAGATAGGTAGATAGATTATCAAATTAAGAATAACAATAAAAATAGGTACAGATTTTTTGAAAGAGTACAAAGGCGGTCTTATCGCTTAAAGCGATTTCTTCCAGACAACATTTTCAACAACTTTATACTTTTTTTTTTCAATATAGCGATCAGCCCTCCTGGTAGTAAGCAGTGCCGTAACTAGCCTTTTATGCGCCCGATGCGAGCTTCTACAACTGCGCCCTTGAAATATGCCCACCCATATCATTTGACAATATTTGCGCCCCTTCAAGGTCTGCGCCCTGTGCCTGGGCACGGCTGCCACCGCACTGGTGTTAAGTGGCCACTGTCGCCTATTAACCAGCAGTTTATGGATTGCTGCGTACAACAATCCAAACATCACAAATGCGTGACCATGGACTAGGCTGAAATGCCTCGTAAACCTGTGATTAGTTTACTTTCTTACCCTACACACAACTGGAACACAGAAACGAGTACATAGCTATTTGGAAATTGTGCTCCTCATGTAGACTGACCCTGCAATTTCTATTACAATTCAGTTATTAATAAAATATAATTTTACATGCAAAATCTACGGTGTTCGGGTAATTAAAGTCATCGTACGACGGGAATCATTCAAGGTTCCGTCTCACATATTTTGCTACCTCATAGATATACAGGGATGGTAGGGTGAGGATGCACTAGAGTCCTGAAACTAGAAACATATTCCCTCGATATTTTCCACAAAGTTAATAACTTAGTTTGCTGGAAGTCTATGGCAATGGCAATTTCACCTTGCAGTTCGAGCAACATAAATGCGCGTTGTTCGAACAATCCTTAACAATGAAGTTTATTGTTGTGAACTAGTAATCTACCCCAGCTGGCTCTAATTTAAATTGCCCTCTCACACAACTTGATAAGTTTGCTAAGGGAGCCTGAGCACGCATGGTTGGGAAAATATGCCTGCAAACAAATTGTTGGTTGCATTTATTTGTATTATTTCTAATTTTAATAGCGCATTAGAAATGCCGCATTACCTTTGACGTAATTGTGCTATATGAAAATTGGATATATTACTGAATATAAAAAATCATTCAATCATTAACTACACAAACTTGGCAATTGTTCGTAACAATCCTATTTGTATCCTATGTAATCCTATATAATTTTTTTCGATTAATTATCTAGTTTTCAAGAAAAACGATAAAACAGACTGTTTAAACATTAATTTAATTTTGAATTAAAAATTATACGTTATTCAATATAAATGCAAAATATTTAAAAGAAGGAAAAATTACTGTGACAACTGACAAGTTTGTGTAACAAGACTTTTTAAAGAAAAAATAAATAAGAAGATGAAACGCGATAGACGGCGGTATACTGTTCGTGTGTACGTGTTCAATACAAGATTTCATATAGCTCAGGTGGCAGAGCATGACCCCGGACAGGTCGGTCGTAGGTTCAAGTCTTGCTTGCCTGTAAATTTTCTCTATTTCTTTCAACGATCTCTATGTACTACTAGATGGAGCGTTCCAAACAATCGCTCTGTTCCACGCAAGTAGCCACAACTCTTTCACATTCACAATGAAACTTGTGCAGTTACTACGCAGAACATTTAATTAATACTAAATATTGACGCTACGGTTAAATAATGTCAATATTTAGTAAATAATTAAATGTTCTGAGTAGTAACTACACAAGTTTCCAAGTGAATGTGAAAGAGTTGTGGCTACTTGCGTGGAACAAAGCGATTGTTTGGAACGCTCCATCTAGTAGTACATAGAGATCGTTGATTTCTTTAATGTTTAAAACATCTATAAGCATAGGTACATAGGTATTCTGCTGAAAACCCAAAATATACAAGCCTAATTATTTGTAGTCTCTAGATACAGATTAGAACTACTTACTAGTTTGTCTGCGATCTGTGTGATTACGTAACTTTTATACTTTATACGCTTGGTAGAAGATAGTCGTATCTTTCATAAGAACATAATATGGTTATGTAGAACCCTCTGTCTTCCCATGGGTGCCGTCAAGGCGATATAGGGATTGCACCAGGGACAGGCTGCAGCGTTCTACTGTGTATATTAGGATCATTACTATCCGCCTGCCAAGCGTGGTGACTTTGCAAATCCCCCAGGGGACAGCCCACCAAACGTGGCATTCTATTGGTGAGGCTTATGTTTAGCAGTGGACGTATATAGGCTGATGATGATGATGATGATGATAGGTACTGTATTTGCTTTAAACTGCCCTGATACCAAAGATGAAATGTTTGTTAACATGATAATTACTATATAAGTAGTTTCTTCAATTAGTGAAACAAGTTTAAGAAAATTCATATAATTCTAGGAAATTCATTTGACAGCTTTTATAACAGTTTCGCAGAGTCGTTTATTACAAATCATCATTCGGCTGATGATGATTCGCAATAAACGACTATCTTCTTCTCAATGGTACAACTTGACTTCTTTAATTTCAAATTGATACCACTTACTACTCAGGCCGTCAAAAAATCCTAAAATTTCTTCCTTTGTAGATTCGGTTAACAAAATACTTGAATACAACGCAAATAAGTATAAGGATTCATTTGAACTGATGATTTATTTAACGCGGAAAGTAAACATTCTTTATTCTGTAACGAGGGGTGCTGTTTATTTTTTCAGTCTCTTTGAGCATTCGCAAGTTATTTTGCTCTTTATTTTATATCTAGAACGCCCTTTTCACGATACTTCTAAGAGATAATAAAGTTTTTAAGACTGAGTCCAACAGTTGTAGACTTGCAGTACTATAAAACAATTGATAGATACATCACAATACATTTTTAGAGATAGTATAAGGGACAATTATGGATATCCTGTTAAGAATAGATGTGTATGGCAGAGGGTCGAGTATGGTGGCCCTAATCGGAGAAGGCATAAGCGTTAGCCAATGAGCACATGCCAGTACCATACTTCAATAGAATGATATCAATGATGATGATAAAAGGTAGTTAATACTGTCAGCAGCTGAAGTCCTTATATTTTTTTAAGTTCAATACTAAGCTGTTTTTTACCGCTTTAGAGATGGCTGTTGACAAGCTGATGATGAAGAATACAGTGTTGTAATATCTTTGCAGTTGCTGGTATGGAAGAAATGTGGGTGGAATTCCGAGCACCTAGATTCGTGGTCCACCATCACAATGCCGTACTCCGGTGTGAACACAACGTCGATGCAAAGGACCTTTATAAGGTAACGTTTTGGAACCTTATACTAAATTAGTAGTCAAAAAAGTCTGAAAAGTGTACATTGTTTCTTATTTAGTTTTCATGAAATTTATATAATTATTCTATAACTGCCGGGAAAGTTTACAAATAATAATATTATTTTCAAAATTTCATTTAAATAGGTCAATTACTTTTGAGTTATTTGGCGGATAGATAGACGGGCAACAAAGCTTGGCTATATGAGTGTCTGTTTTGGATGGCTAGACTCAATTGGATGGCTAGGCAGTTTATTAAATATCTGCAATGGAAGCAAATATCATTGCCTCCCCCCCCCCCCTTCCCTTCTCTAGTTGCATTTTCGGCATCCATCTTATAACGGTGCCCGGTACATAAGGTAGGCTGGTGTAAGAGTGCGCGGTCGATAAGAGTGCGCTCACGTGATTTCTCGAAACACAATTGTATTTTAAAGTGTCAATGCATCGGCAATCGTTCCCCAAATATTATTCATTTAGCGCGAAAAACAAAATCTCCAGGTAGGTTCAAAGTTCAAAACACATTTTGATCTTATTTTTCTTCATTTTGAAAGTATTACTACTAAATAATTTGAAGTATACTGAAAATATTGAAAGGTTATACTAACAGACAAAAACCTTTAATTATGATCTCCAACAATATAAATTCAAGTTTATGAATAGACTGTGATAATATTATGATTTCTTTTTCAAGTCCAAATTGTGTAAGAGTGCGCACTGTAGGGTCTTCTAAACTTTTTTTTTTAATCTTCAAAAATCACATTTGTGAAGATTATTTTAAACGCATTGAAGAGATATATGATCTGCGCACTCTTATTGATGTCAACGCTTACTCTTACACAACCGGGTGTATAAGGGTGCGAGTTTCCCACTTTGTGTTTTTATTGATATTACTCAAAAAGTTTATACTATAATTTTAAAAGTAATATAGTAAATTGTTGCCTAATAAATAAGGTATGCAAAATAATATGTTTTATTTCTTTAAATACATTTATTATTGGTTTATAACTACCTAAAGAAAAAATGCGCACTCTTAAACCACCCTACCCAGGTACTCCTGCCGCTCCTTTAAAACAAAAGTTAACGTTATATTTCCCCACTGGAAAACGTACTCACTATCGACCTCTGGTGTTTGAAACAAAAGCCCAAACCCCTAACCCAACGAGACGGGATCACTGATAGATTCCCAAAATGAACGTCAAATTCTACGCGAACTGTGATACACAGAAGCATTTAGATTCTAGATTCTCCAACAGGCATGCTCATAAGATCCGGTTTCGGATTTCGCATTTAGATTTTCCTGAATACGTTGGATAGGTATTAGCTGAATATTCCCGCAAGTTTGCATTTTCCGAATGGTATTGCGCTCGTAAAAATGCATAGGATTTAAATTTTGATGCAGACTTATTTTGGTAACATTCGATGCTATATACGAGTAGATAGATATGTATGTTACATGTTTTAGCATATGAAGTAAAAAAATAATAATGTAAGACTGAATATCAGTTTTTGACCGCTAGCCAATGCAAGTAGTACTGTTTGGCTCCCAATTCTTGTAGCTTGATGTTTGATACAATAAAACCTCCATCGGAGAGGCACTACAAATTGCAAGAAACACTGTCTAGAGCGGTTCCTAAGTTCTATAAGCAAGCAGCTACACTTAAACCAACTACACTGATTTTGTAATCATATTTTACTTTCCTTAGCGAACCTGACAGAGAAAGCGAGAAGTTACGTTTAAAGTGTTATTTAGTAATTTCAACACTTTTCAGAACACAGTGCCCAGTCTACATATTTATTGTAAAAAGTACTGCGATGTATAAAATAGACGATTTTTATTGAGTGAAGAAATCTTTTTACATTTAAGTAATCAAATCAAAATTCTTTATTGCACATGAGGACACTTCGAACACACGTAATTTTTTTAATGAGTGTCATTAAAATCACCGCTTTCTAGGTGTTAGCGCTGTAAAGAAGAAACGGCATAAGAAACTTCATGAAACACATTTTTAAAATATGTTTATGTTATTTATATTATCAAAATATATATTGTAGCAATACGCCACTACGTCACGGAAAAATTCTAACAGATTTGATTAAACATTGACGGACAGAAACTTTGTAAAAAAGCCTAATATAAAATAGAAAAATATCTTTACAATATTGTATTATACGTAATGGCGTATTGCTATAATATATATTTTGCTCAAAAGTACTCTAATTTGAGATGTTGTACGGGTATCAGATAATTGAATTATTATAAAAGGAGAGAAGCGATAGAAATAGAACCTTGACGCGAACTCCCATCTTATATCGCTTGACGTACCTAGTAACGTTACGGTAATGCAAAGGATATAGGTATTCTATATATGGAATGTTATATCGCTAGTGATGTCACTAGTTATACACGCACGCAGTATTGAGCATTGAAATAGATTACGATGTTTATTCCAATAATAATAAAGCCTTTATTAATCTATTGTTGAACAAGATCACACCCAGAATAATGAGAGGTTTATGCCCTCAGATTGAAGAATAATTTAGCGTCGATGCTGTTCCCCGTTACCTAGATCTTTTCTTTGGTGCCACTAGAAGATTCGCAGTGGTATAACATATTCAGTTACGAGCAAAACAAATATAATGAAACTTTATCGATTGTGCTCAAAGGATAAAGGAAATCATGTTAGGGTAGCTTCCATTCTCGAAATGTTTGACCGGTCGTGAAACGAGCCCGAGATTCCTTGTGAACAAACAGTCATTTTTACCTTGCGCTGCGCAAAAGTAAACATCGACACAGTTTGTAAGTTTCTTGTATTAACAAAATTCCCGGGATTGATTATAAATTCAAGCTGTATCAAATATCATAGTTATAGAATATAATGTACGAAATTTATCTAAAAATCATACTGGTACTCAGTGGTCCTCAAGGTACCTACTTTTACCTTTTTCTACCGCCAAACATGAATTACAAGCAAAAGAAGTATACCACCCTAGTCCACAATTAGACAACGCATTCTTCCCTGATACTGGATTCTAGAAGTCTATGAAAATTACTTCGTTAATAGAATTCATCAATCATAGAAAAGCAGTTTTGCACCTTTTATGCAATTTTTTCAAAATTCTCTTTTAAAAATTAGCAGCCTTCACTCGTATTATGGCAGCCATTGTCAGCATAGCCTTTGTATTGTTGCGTACAGACATACATACTCGTACAAGGTTTTCAGGTTATCATCATGAGCTATCTGCAATTTCACCGCTTCAAACAATAATAAAATATGTATTATTGTTGTTAAGGTGGTGTTCTACAAAGATGGTCAGCGCATCATGAAGTATGTTCGAGAGCGCGACCCCCAGTATGAGTTTTCCAATTTCACCTTCGCTGACAATAATGTAAGTATAAAGAATACACAGTTCGTAGTCCACAGTAGAATAACGTCATGTAAGTTTGATTAGTGTATAAGCAGCATATTTACAAACGTAATTATTCGTAGCTCTGAAATTAAGCTTTAATATTCAAAGGCAATATTGCTCGACAAATACGTTCCAAAATTAGGGGTGTGTCATATATTTACTACCAAATATTTGTATATTTATTCATATAGAAATAAACCCGTCAGTTTCATTAAAACTTTACGTTAGTTATTCATGAAATGAATTAGTTTATGTTCAGAAATAGCTAATTTCTAAAATATACACAAAGTATACACCTATGCAGTACTAGCCGTTGCCGCGACTTCGTTCGCGTGCATAAGTAACGTATAGTGCGGATTTTAAGGACCCGCAGATAGCCGACATGACAATTGACGGCTTTCACAAATCTTCGCTTTTCTGATATTATAAATAGAACTTCCCAGTTCATTCTTGAAATTTTGAGAACAATTTAGAACATTCTAAACCAATTACAATCACACATTTTATAGTTCATTTTAAAAAAAGCAATCATGAGTTATGAAATTGAATACAAGATACTGAATGCCGAAAAGAAGAGTGAATGAACTTAAAATAAATTCATGGCAAAGGTCAAAGGTGAGATAGAGTATAATTTAGATATTCTTTTAAAAATAACGTGACTGAATTGATCCAATTTATTTTGCCCGGTAACAATTTATAAAAGTAAAACGGCACAATCTAAAAATACGTTTGTATAGAACTTTAAAAAAAATATATTTTAGTAATCATCCCAGTATTATAATGTAGCAATTTTAAGCTGTGAGTAGGGCTGTTTTACGTTCAACGAAATGCCTGAAGGTCTATCTTACGTCAGCAAACATCACTCAAGCATGATGGAGTGTACATCCAAATATCATTTTAAGATTTTTGTGCCTTACTTGGTCTTCCCGACAGGCTCTTTTAATCTGTAGTTGCACCATGGAAATGTATATTTAAGTCATATTACATTGGTATTAATATCCTTAAGATTGAGTAATTGTTAAAATTGTCTATATCAGACCCTCAAGATTGCTAGTACGGAAGCTGCACCATAAACCTCTAAAGTTTGACTTTAAACCTAAATCATGTATCTAGGTTATCGAGTGTATTATAGGTAATTTACTTCAGGGTTGCAGTCTTTGCGGTAGTAGTGTAAAGGCAAATAAAACTCATAGTACAGACCAATGTGTTTATTAATGTCATGTTTACACGTGTCAAGTTGACATTTTTTTATTTTTTTATGTTTGTGCAAATCATATGTTAAATGTCAACTGCATTCACCTACACACATATGCAAACGCAAGGGCAGTATGCGAGATGCAGCTATACCATCCTAAGATTCAGTGTTTATAGTATAGCCTGGTCTTGATCATACTCTTAAGATGCGAGTATGGGAACTGCACGAAAAAATTATCATTTGAGTCCAAACTGGAAAGGAGAATGCCCAAAAGTAGGCCTAAGATGCGTCTTCACCATTCATGTACCAAAAATATTGGTCTGAATTATGAATCCCTTCATTTTTTTTAAGCTAATGGAATATGGAGTTTAATAAAAACATTGATTGATTTCCGCCGGCCGACCGGCATCTTTTCAATTTTATAATCGATATTTGTCAACAATATTTGATACTGCCTTTCAGGAACTAGCGCGATAATCCACCCATCATATTTTTTATTTCCTGACTGGAAATACGCTATTTATACTGATTTAAAGTGATACACACGTTCTTAAAAGATATTTATGAAAATATGGTTACATAACAGAAATTTTGATTATTTAATTTGTTAAATCGATGTAATAGAACCTCACTATTGATATGCAGTATGGTTTCGTATTGTCACGTCATATTAGATGTAATTGTCAACATTCTGTTTTGTCTCCGTTTGTTTACATTGTGTATTTGGGTAAAAAAATCTATTTTAACGAGCCTAATGTAGTGTCGAACGCAATATACCGTTGTCGACTAATAACCACACTATGACATCAAAAGCTGGAGCGGTTAATCGTGACTATACTTACGGTATTGTGGAAACTGTGCGCCAACGAAGATTTTATTCCAAGAAAGATTATTCAATTTTCCCATCAAATAGTTGAATGATTTTCTTTTTATAATAATCCTTAGTATTTTGCCTATACTTTGAAGGCGAGACAGACGCAAGGTTCAAAGTTCAAGGCCCAACTTCCATACAATTTTGGGCATTCTTCTTTCTAGTTTTATAAATTTTTCACAAAAAAAATAACCGAAGTTAGAGGTGTTAATATTATACCAGAGAAAAAAAATACACAATGGTTCTAAAATTATAGTATAATATGGTTTTATGTCGGTTTAAAACCGAGTTCTGTAATTCTTAGATATAACGAAAATTTTATAAATAAATTATATGTAAAAGAAAGAAATTTAAAAGAACCAACGACCCTGGGCCAACTAGGTAATCAAAACTTCTTCAAAATTCTGTTACCAATTAATGGCCTTACAAAGAATGCAGTACGTCATACGCTATACTCGTAATATTCATATACACGTACACCAGATGTGTCCAACATCCCTAGTGGACATTTCAATAGACATTATTATTTTCTGACCCCGAACCTTAATAGAAGTGGTTTATGTTCTTTTCTAGCTACTGAAAGTGACGCCCACTTCAATGACGTTAGAACATTTGGACTTTGCGGCGTCGGGGAAATACGCCTGCGAGGTGGCGATAGACACACCACTTTACTCGAAAATCTCCAAAATACACGAGTTGAATGTAATTGGTAAGTAAAGATGATTCACGAAAACTGAAATCATCAATTGTAACTCATAATTCTGCCATATGTACCGACAACCTTAAAAAGGTAGCCGCCGGTCCTAGCTGATTAGATATAGTGCCTTGGGGAAGGTCTATATCTAACAGTGGATCATCATAATCATCATCATATCAGCCCTTAGACGTCCACTGTTGGACATAGGCCTTCCCCAATGAACGCCACCATACCCAGTCCTCCGCCCTCCGCATCCAACCGCGGTGATGACAGACTATTCCAATAGGTTTTTCCTAAACTACAAATTAAAAGGAATGTCGAAAAGCCGCAATAACTCTTTCTTTCATTGTAAATTACCATATTCTTATAATTTTGTGTTTATTTATTGTGAAAATTAGAGTGCTCAACTCGAGACTAAAAAATATCATATTTACCTCTGCTGGTCACTCTTTTTGACTCCTTTGACTTGCTGTCAAGTAGCAAAACAAAGGTTTATAAATTCAGCCATCACTTCATCAGTCTGCCAAATTTCTAAGGCAAAGTAGTATTTGTACGTAAATTTTCCAGGGAAAGATTAAGTACTCCTCCAGTTTGTTGCCTTCCGAAAGTGAAAAGTGATTTATACTTTGGAAAGATAATCGCGACAATTTACTTTTCAATCAACAGTTTGTAAAGTAAAAATGTTGAGAAGGATTTTCGTATAAAAGGTAATATGCATAGTCCCAAATGCCATGACAGTATTGCTTTAACTGGAGTTTATTGTAACTTTTTATGGTTTTTAATTTTCCTGGCAGATATATTAATATATATTATTATAATTATGTTTATCGAACCTAAGCAGGCACAGTCTAAGACAACATATTTCATAATGACTTTTATGTAATATTTACTTAACTATTTGTAAACAGGTACACCAAAGTACAGTTATTAATTTATTACTAACAAAACGCAAAAATGTTTCTTTTTTGCATCTGCTACGCAAAGTACTACGTGCGTAGCACGTGCTCTACGAAATTTCTTAACCTAAAGAACATTTTCTTAACATAACTGCCTGGAGCAGGTGAAAGGAAGTTGAAAGGAGCTTTCACATGCACTCACGTAGAAAACCATTATTTCCTTTAAAATTCATTCATAAATTCGAAAAATAGCTCCAAAGGCACTTCATAATGAATTTATAAAGTTCTGGCAGTAATTTATCCTGGTTGACAAGGACTAATTCTCCAATTAATTACCTGTCAGACCGAACCACCTTGTATTATTAAGTTAACTCAATGTTAATTGCTATTTAGTATCCCTAAACTTGTAATTGAACACAACACGTTACCTACATACATCGAGAAAAATCAATAGCAATCACAAGTTTATCGGAGAACTTTCTTGTCAATTAATTATATCTAACTCTCTATATGTAATTCCACTTCGTCGGTCTGTGATACAGTTAACGAAGATGTTACTTGGAAATAATCTACGTTGCAAATACGCCACTTATGTCGAGCACACTCACTCACGTTACTCCACACCTAATTGACATGATTTTATGAAAAGTAGGCAAAGTATTTTCCGCCGCCCATGCGATCAATACTACTGATGTTTATGTATCGGCCGTGTAATAATTTTTAATACCGTATAGGATTAGTACATACATAGTGCTCACGCCTTGGTCCTTGAAGGGTAGGCAGAGGCAAGTATCGCTACTTTGCGCGATCCTGACAAACATCGCAAAGCGACTTTGATTCGCCCGTTTTTCGCCCCGTGATACCACTTGGCGTAATGTATGGCGAACAACATCGCCGCCTCCATATTGAGACACATTGTAGTACCACGATTAGCGAGGGAAAAAATAATTGTCTACCTCATCGGAACCGAATGACTCGGTAAGGTTAATAGTGCTCGAATAGGGTTAGTAATAATCAATATAACATTTGTGTTGTTTGTATCTGGGATCTCATTGCTCAGAAATATTTTAAAATTGGAATATTTATTATATAAAAATAAAATTGTTCTAGTCCGTTGATGAACAGATACTGTATTTAGAATATTAATATGACGATTTCATGCAACACATAAAACAACAATGTTTTCCTAACATGTTATATACTGTATTTATATTATTAAAAGCAATCTACTACAAGCACTATGAGCATTAATATTAGATGCACTAGGTAGTACAGGTATCTATATAACACCGGAATGATTAAAAGTGAACAGGTTACAGCTAGGCCAAGCCTTTGTACATACGATACGCCGTCTATGTCAAGCTGGAGTAAAACGAGATGTTGATTTAAGCACAGCCTTTCAGAGAGTAAATTAACTCACTTTGTTGATCTGTATTTTCCACGAATCTTCAATACAATTTAGTATTCCTTACTGCAATAATAAAAACATTAGTCGAATTTACACTAGCGGAAAGGGAATGTTTATCAGGTCGGCCACCTTATAATGATGGTATTATACAAACACAAGATAATAGGTACGATTCGTGACGCACTAATGGTACGTAGTTTCATATTCACATTACTATACGGAAAATTTTAAATTGAATATAGACGAATATAGATTAGCGATTTCAGCAGACAGCCTTAAATATTTAAGACTAAAATGTCAGTAAACTATTTTTAGACCAATTCTGTTAATCCAGTGAAAAACGATCTTATTAAGAAAATTATACTTTTCAGGAGACCAAATAAATTGTCTTTTTTTTCATAAAAATGGTTTAATGATTTTTTTTGGAATCTGATATGAATATGAAGGAACATTGAACAGTTTTCAAGAAAAAAATCAAAACATTACCTTGGTCTCCTGAAAAGTAATATTTTGTAAGTTCGATCCTTTGTCACTGGAGGCACAGAATTATTTGCACTAAGGTAGGCCTACAATGTAGAAGCACTAATGTGGAAATTGGAAATCTTATATTATAATATCTTTTTCATGTTCACAGAGCGATAATAATTTTCACTTTTTGCAGTTCGACAGAAATACCGTCCAAAGATAAAAATAAAACACAAAAAGCTGTCATCGAATGACCACTTGGAAGCTACGTGTCAAAGCGCCCCTGCACACCCCGCCCCTCACCTCACTTGGTTTATAAATAACATGAAGGTAAGATCCACAACTTTTATTTATTTACAAGACTTTCGCTTGACCTCAGTCGCGCAAAATGTAAAAAATAGACATAGGATAATGATATGTATTCGCATTCACTGAGAGATATGACATGCATGACAAATAACCTCTCAAGATCAAAGACGTTCGATTTGAATTCAGTTGTAGACATACTTATTTTGCACAACTTATTTATAACTTATCACTTATCTACCACAAAAACCATGTCACGAGTTACAAAATAACTTTTATTCAAAAACCGCTTAATTTGTATGACTAATTGTAATTTCATATTGGTACATATTTATTTTAGAGTTCCTTCAGAACAGTAACCCTTATAGTCAAGCTTTATCCGTATGTAGTTCTGTCCGGCGGAATGCGCGGAAACTACTAGGTCGATTGAGCTAAAATTAGAATAGAAGCAAACTATGTGTAAAATTGCTCTACAATGACGGAAAAATTATGGATATTTCCTTTTTACACATAGGTATTCCAGAAAAAACCTTATGTTTGTCCAACATTGTTATCCATATAAATTCAAGAAAATATGAGTATATTTTTTCTACTACTGGCGCTGTTACTCAATAACCACACTAATTGCCGCTTGTATCAGCTTGCAAATAATTTAGTTAATAATAAATAAAAGAGTGTGTGGAAAACAAGTGGTACTCAGCTTAAAAAGCGCATAAGCGCCCTCGCAACTAGGATACCTCTAGCAGCCGCACGTTATTTAATTTTTCAATACTCTCCCTAGTTTTTAAATTCGCATTGGAATTCCTTCTTGTTTCACTTCACACCAACCAGCACATGAAGTAAAAATTGGCCCACATTATATACTTATATAATCTTTAGTAATAATATGTTTATTTATTTAGTTCTCCACAATAAGGTATAACTAAGTGGAACTAAGTATATATACTATACAAGCTATAATCTCTCTCATAGAGATAGGAAGAGTATTTCAATTTCAATTAAAATACTAACACATTGGCAAGATGGGTTTATCAAAGTTTGTAATAGCTTCCGCGCCGGAATAGGTTAGAAATAGCTTTCAAATGGCAACTAATAGAAGAGACTTAGAACTTGTGCTATAGGGGTCATTCGAAACTACAAAGTTACTGGCAAGTAAGTACCAAGGTATCTAAACAGAATTGGAACTTTAGCTGCGGGCCTATACAGAGGATAGAAACACAAAACTTAAACTTGGACCGTTACCGTTGAACAGTTTTTAATTAGGAAACAAAAATGAAACAGGCGTCAAAACGTCATGTAAGTCTACTTTGCATCGATTACTATTTACATGATTCAATTATAGCGAAAAAGGCAAATCCCTTTCAAAATCTATTTTATGTTGTATTCTTAACAGATAATAGAAGTTCTTAGCAGTGTTCTTTTTGTGATAAGTGATTCACATCGTTTCCTGTAAAAATATACCAATCACAATAGTTTATCACAATTGATATATGTTTGTAATAAAATAAACACTTATTTGTATTAATAAATGTTATGAATAGATAAGTCTATTAGGTTCAGACTTATTGGATCAGTTATTAGTGCTATTCTCTAAAATACAAACTCACGTGCGAGTCTCACTCAAGTGACTTCACTACTTCGAAACCTAATCCATCGGCGTTCTGTAAACATTCTAGAGCACTGTCGACGTGAGTTCTTTGTTCACTTCACCTCGATAGTGTTCTGAAATGTTTACAGAATTACCAATGATTAGGTTTCAAAGTGAGTGAAGTCACTTGAGTGAGACTCGCACGTGAGTTTATATTTTAAAGAATAGCACTCTGTTCCAGGTTTATTTCAAATGTAAAAATTTCTTCATAGACTCTTGTAAAACTTTTATGGCGCTAACACCGGGTTAAAAATAATTGTCGGTATAATTCTTTCTAAGAGTTTTATGTGTTCTTATTTTACGGCAAATCTTGTAGAGATAGGATTGGCATAATATGAAATTATGGGACGTAAAACAAGGACAGATGGAGGTCACGTCTTGCTCATATGTTTTTGCGATAAGGGACTGTGATGTGCACAAGAAAGCGAAAATGTCTTTTATCTTATTTTATACTAACACAATAAAATATGGCCTATAGTATAACAAGTTACGTACATACAACGGCACTAACAATACAATACAATAGTCGCAATTCTAATAAAAATATAATATTTTATTACGATCTAAGGCCACAGTGTAAAAATATGTAGCTTTATATTCTGATTGCTTGTTGTATGTATATTTATTTAGATATAACATAAACAATTCTCATATTGTAACATTGTAGTAAAATAACGAATTACCTGTAGTTAAGTTTCATCCAGATTTTTTTATTGCTCATGTGTATACGCTTGACCCCTATCTCACCTGATGGTAAGTGACGATGGGTCTAATGAGGAATTTATCTCTCTTTAAAAAGAACTAAGTTGTTCCTCTCCGGAAATACCGAAGCTGGCAGGAAGTTCCATTACTTAGCAGTTCGAATTATGAAAGAGGAAGTCATAGTAGAGGTTTTGCTTTATCGAAAATAGGTTTCCTCCCTGTGATTTACTCAGTGACAGTATGTAGCATGAAAAAAAAACAGGTTATATGTCTGTGCTAAACATTCAGTTATAGATAAAGATTATTTCTAATAAAAATAAGTTCAACTACTGTACGTTCAGGAGCTAGGAGCTGGGGCTGCCGCACCTGTATGCACGTGTATGTACCTGGAGAGGCTGGGAGCTGGGGCTGCTGCCTCTACATGCACATATTTGACCAGACGAGACCTAGAGTCCTATATCCCTAAGTCCCTAACCTAATCATAAATAAACATACATAAATAGATATGTACTGGATACCTGCTACCATGAGACCTAAGGTAGCAAGCGGATGTTTGGAAGGATGTTGACGGGTATTAAGGGTGGTAGTTTGGTGGTTGGATTTTCTCACTGCCAGTCAATCAGGCTCACGAGACTGATCAGGTGCTGACGGCTAAAGGAGTCTTGGCCGCAGTTAGAGGTTGGTCGGGCGTGGAGTGAGACTCAACAATGAATGTTGGAATCTGTTTATTTTACAAAATACTTAACTATTTATACAATTTAACTCTATTTGCTATACACTCACACTATCTTATTCTACATTGGTGTTTGTACACTCTCATCACTATTTCTAGTCTACAGTCTCAAGTCTTATAAACTAGGTTGCAGCGCAAACAACTACTTACAGTAACGTATAAATAACTTATAACGCCATTAGGTTGACGAGAGACTGACGGTGCCGTACGGAACGGTGAACGTTCACCGCCACCACCACGGCCAGCCTCTCTTCATGACTAACTCCTCGCTTCACTTCCCGCTCACCACGCTCCAGCTGTTCCCCAACCAGACCGTCGACATCACCTGCCTCAGCACCATACCGACTTACGCCAGTATGGGTGAGGGGTTCGCTGATGTGCAGAATCATACTGTGACTGGTAAGTTATGTTATTATTAGTGTAGTATTATTAGTAGTTAGTTATTACTAGAAATTTGTATTTTTTATCACTGTGGTGGTAAGTGGTCACCTGCAACACCAGGAGAGTTGCTAGTGCATTGCTGCCCGTGAAGAAGTATTTTTACGCTCTCTTGAAAAACTCAATAAGCTGTATGAAAAAGTAAGGGAAAGGTTATTCCACATTTTGCACGTACGCAGCATAATGGATTGCGTAAAGCACACAGTGTTTGACCGCCTAAGGTCTATGAAATTTGAATGAAGTTTTAGGGTGGCACCAAATCGAATATTTTTTTCGGAATACGCACCATTTTACGCGCTCAAATATTGGGGGTATCATGGTTACTCTAAAAACAATACGACCGAAAAATGACGAACTAGGAAAATTGCCAGTGATACACGAACTCGAATATCGATGCTGGTAATGTAATACTCTCTGTATCGTACTGTGACATTGTAGAGTAATTAGTGTTAATTTGTTGGGTAATTTTTGTTAAATTGTACTTTATCTTGACACATTTCCATTTTTTTGTGACTAAGATTAAAAACTTATAAATGAAGCATAAGCATATTTAAAAAAAAGTAATGCTCGAAATACATAATTTTTTAACTAATTTTATAAATTAATTCATATGCTATGCAAATTACTACTAATATTTTCTTTAGCAATTAAATGTTATTATCAAATCAGCAAATAATATTCACGATTATTTAAATGAATTGACCAAGAATTTCCTTTTTCAGTGAACGTCGTACGAATTGAACCGGCGCCGACCCAGCTGCCCGTCAAAATCGTTAGCTCCGAGCTAAATTTGTCGACTCGATGTGAATTAGACCATGTGCTAATCGTTTTATTGTTATTCGTGTGCCACTTCAGCTTCTAATCGCGCGAATCAATTAAGAATTGTCGGTAGTAATTCCCACTTAGAGCGATTTCATATAAAAGTTACTCAGTCCTCGCGTCAACTAGCGATCATACTGGATTTATGATTTCATTGCTTTTTCCAAAGCGCCAAGGTCTCCACGACGACTTCAAGCCGCATCAATGGAGGGAAAATCGCTAGCGCGACAACTGAGATCGCTTTCTAATTAGAAATCGCTTTTAGGGAGTTTATTCTTAAAATTCTTTTCAGGGAATTGCGTGTTGTAATTATTACAATCGGTGACATGATTGATTGATGACGTCGGTTGTAATTATTTCGAATGGAACAGAATGTATTTCGAATTTAGAATGTTTCCGAGTATTATTTAATAATCTCGTACAAAGTTCATAACAATTTAAATCACTGCGTCAAAACCACTAATTTTGATTTTGATGATTTATTGTGGTTATTTTAATATAACTACATAGGATATGTTATAACGACAATTAAAAGAACTGGTGAGTATCAATTGTTGAACTAAGTATGACAATTAAGTATATTAATCAGTGAATTAATTTTATGTCGTCATGTCATAAAATCATTAACATATCTTTTTTTATATTTTATTTTACGAAACTGAGTAAAATGTTCACGTAAATATATAGGTACCTACGTGTTTCTCCGTTCGTTAATTTTAATTTCTTAGTAGCTATGTATAACGCGTAGGTGGAAAATGAACCTTAAAAATAAATACCCGAATATTTATTTTGAGTAGGAAACGTTTATGATCAAAGTAAATAGCCAGCTCATTATCAAAGTATGATCTTCTATCTTGTTGATTTACTCCGCTGTATATTGACCTTTTATTACATATTATGCGCAAATATGAGACTGAATTAGGAAGGTAGGTATTTTTACGACCCGATGTAACAGCCCCTTAACCAGTTAGGACATTATTAAGGCCTACTTCATACAATGAGAAACGACAGAACGAAAAAAAAGAAGGTAGAACCACTTAGAACGAAGGATATTTTTATTAAAATATTTTTTGCAACAAGATGTCCTATGTGATTTACAAAGAAATTACCGAAGTGACCGTCTTCGGTTTGATTTTTTTATTATTTTTGGTTGGCTGGAAGGGTCTCTTATAGAGACAAGTCAAACTTTGTACACTTTTTTCAATATTCATATGGTTCAGTTTTCAAATCAACTTAAAATATTCTTTATTGTGCACCAATCAATATAAAAAATTATAAAACTGTAACATGGCAGGACGAATCTTTTGTGTATTTTTGTATGTGCGATAAGGAATATATTTAAATATATACATATTGATTCGTTTACGATATGTGGTAGAGCATTAAAAAAAGAGACACATTTGTTTCTAACTGCCAATATTCATATTAAGTGGGGGCAAAGATAATATATACTAGAGTGTGGGGATAATCAACATGAAACTCTTAAAATGTGACGAAACCCACTAGCTTGTACTGAGAGTTTCGTTCAGAGAGTTGCATATCATTAACTTGCATAGCATTTTATGCTCTTATTTTTTACTACTCTACAACATATCGACAAGACAGATAGAGACGGCCACCTCGGGTACTTTCTTTGTTAGTAATTATGACATCTAACCGCTAGATAAATGCTTAAACCTTTTGGTAGTCATAAGGACAATACTTTGTCAACGTGTTGTGATCCACTCAAGACACTTAAAAACTTGCTAATTATTAGCTTGCTGATTGGTTGGTCAAAAATTACATTCATCGTAGGTTTACATTTACTTATTTATCACGATGTATACTACACACGAGATACGCTCGGTTGAAATACTTTCAGATCATGTAAACTGATCTTTATGCTACCCTTGTATATTTTAGTGACTTGCTTTATTTTTATATTATTATTTTTTAATTCTGTAAAATAATTTATCTAGACAAGAAACTAAATAAAATAAATTTTATTGTATAACAAAATAAACTATTAAATAAACATGTTTAAGTAATTATGTAAATATTTCGGTTACATTTAATCAAAACGACTAACGCATTTAACTTTTAAGAAAAATCATTTAATTGTCTTCAGTAATATACATTATGATTTTAATTTATTCACTTATTAACTAGTTTTTAGGGTTCCGTAGCCAAATGGCAAAAACGGAACCCTTATGGATTCGTCATGTCTGTCTGTCTGTCTGTCTGTCTGTCTGTCTGTCTGTCTGTCCGTCCGTATGTCACAGCCACTTTATTCCGAAACTATAAGAACTATATTGTTGAAACTTGGTAAGTAGATGTATTCTGTGAACCGCATTAAGATTTTCATACAAAAATAGAAAAAAAATCAAAAATTTTGGGGGTCCCCATACTTAGAACTAAAACTCAAAAATTTTTTTTTCATCAAACCCATACGTGTGGGGTATCTATGGATAGGTCTTCAAAAATGATATTAAGGTTTCTAATATCATTTTTTTCTAAACTGAATAGTTTGCGCGAGAGAATCTTCCAAAGTTGTAAAATGTGTGTCCCCCCCCCTGTAACTTCTAAAATAAAGGAATGATAAAACTAAAAAAAATATATGATGTACATTGCCATGCAAACTTCCACTTAAAATTGGTTTGAACAAGATCTAGTAAGTAGTTTTTTTTTAATACGTCATAAATCGTAAACCACAATAATATTATTAAAACATCGATCAAAGTTACAACGAACTACTATAACTTTTATATTATGTTACTTGCTGGTACGGAACCCTTCATGGGCGAGTCCGACTCGCACTTGGCCGCTTTTTGTTGTTATATAAATTCAGTTTATGTTGTAACCGTAACTAAATATACAGATAAATTAATTGAATCTCTTTTATGATATGTTATCTCGAGCTCCGTTGTCATAAAATCATCTTTATAACAGGTTTGTAACTAGAAGATGAAAAAGAAATTATTAAAAGTTTATAAGATGAAAAAAAATATGACAAAGAATTAATCATCAAGATTTTAAAGCCGTTGCCTAAGTATGTTAGTCAGAAATTTTGTAATCATAAGAAAAGGGTTTTTATTTGATTGGAAGTTCAAATATAAAGGGCAAGCGATAAAATGTGGTAAGCAAATGTCTAAACATCCTTCACTTAAATGCCTCAATACTGATAAAAAAAATTACTAGGTCAGAATGGGCATACAATAATTTCAAGACCAAGGGCGACTCAGGATGGCTCATGAATGGTTACGTACCACGTGTTTTGTACTTCCTGTTTAAGATGTTAGCTTTAATTAAAACAAACTTCGTTAGAGATTCTCTTCTTCCAAGTACAGAAATTACCAAAAATTATTAAAAAAAATACTAACTACTTACTGGTCTGACCTAAATGGTACAAAAAAAATGCTGCCATAAGACAGTAATAATAGCAGATTTGTTTATGATATTTCGGGGCCTCATTCAGTGACAAGAAACCCCCGTAATACCTACTTACCTACAATACAGCGTGAAAATGTTATCGGCGTATCAAGGGGAGAAAGAATCAAACATAATGAACAACTTTTACTTTAGGCACAACTGTAAAATCTTCAAAAAAGAAATCCCACAAATTGAATTCAAATTTTATTTCAGAACCTATTGTTAATGATATAACGACCCGCTGAAAAATACTCTCAGAGAAAAGTTTGTGGGTTTAGTCACTTTATAAGAGTTTGAAGGTTAAGGTAAGAGGTATTTAAGTAAGGTAAGTTCTTTCTCGCCTTTTTAGATCTACAATGATACAAATGTCACGGTGTATAGGTAGTAGGTAGATGGGTTCTAGATACTTAAATGTTCGAAGAAAATCCGCTGTTAAAGTGTTGAACAATTAGGTACCCCCACACCCTTTTCTAAAATAATTTTTTCTCCCTTTTAAAGTTTATTAAATATAATTTAATTAATATTTGCTTAAAACCATGTTAAAATTCTGTCTACAGAAGGACGCACAGACAAAGTAGGCTCGGTTACATAGATCTGTTGAACCCTTAGGATACGGAACCGTAGTATTAAAGATAATTTTCCCTAAGTCATCCGCTGTGGGAGCGTGCCTCATAATAGACTGGCCTCATTACTCCTATATAGTATGACGAGGCTGATACTTTGGACAAAGAAGAGGGAACCATTTGGAATGTTTTTTTTACACTTCTAAATAGAAAGAAACCTTATATTATCTAGATTAGCTTTTATAGTGATTTTTCTGACATTTATAAAAACCGTATTCGAAATCACTCCTACTCTACAGGTAACAAAAAATATTTTAATTTTTGTTCTCAGTATCACATAATAATATAGAAACGACGAACGATACGCGCGGCGGGCAGCGGCGTGGCATGGCGTATTGTCCATAAAGTCTGATGTATGTAGGGCTGCAACAATACACTGATCTGCCGATACGATACGGATGCCAATATTATTGAAAAAATATCGCCTATACCGATACGATACACCGATACGAGAAAGTTATTGTCAATTTAAAGTAAGAAAACAACGTAAATTTATTGATAGTGCGTTTATTTAAAAAAAAACTTATCACAATCAGTTAAAAAATTGAAGATGACCGAATGTAAGTATAGCCGGCAGGTATGTGCAGTACCTATGGACATCTTGTCATAAGTGCAAGATCCTGCATGAATTTGTTGTAATTAATGTATTGTATGTGTGTAAATAACGTTTTAAACTGTAATTTAATTACAAAGAAACGTGACGTTTATGTGACTTGTATGACGATGCGCTCGCGCGCCAATTTACATATTATATATACATAAAAGAATACTACACAATTTAGTATTATTTTCAATTGGAGTTTGTATATCGGTGTATCGACTTATACTAATGTATCGTCAAAACGCCCCGATACGCCGATATATCGGCATCGTATCGATATCGGTTGCACCCCTATTCTGATGATTTTAGGAATACTTGGAAGCGTCATAACTTTTTATTTTAAAGTCATTGAAAAGAAACCGTTTTAAATGGTTACCGAGCATGTTTCAAAATATTACGGTTATGTTATGTAGTATGCAACGGCTAAAAGTTTGTTGGCAAAGTTAAGGAGCAATCGTGTAACTAAAACATATCATAATTAGGAGTGAGTACTTATATTCGTAAAATATATAAGTGTTGTCGATTGGAGAGGCTTCGTGACGAAATGTTTGGTTAACTATTCGGTGAAGCAGAAAGAATATATATTCCATTATTATGTACTTACGTGTTTCGTAAGGTGTTTTCCATTGAAATTTAGGAAAAAATATTGGAAAAAAATCTACATCTTTAAAAAAAATAGGAGATCAAATTAAAAAAAATACATGTTTTATGTAATATTACTTGTAAGTCGCAAGAAGCTTAAAATGTAAATTAAGTAGAATGTATTAAAGCGTAAAAATTGTGTCATAAATCATAAATAAATAAATAAATATTCTTATTAAAACTAATAAATAAATATTCATTTGTGTAAGGCCTATTGGATGGTTGCTGCTTTCTCTATCTGTCAAAGGAAGAGCATGGTATATTAAAAGAGGACAGAAAATAAACATATCCAGAAAAGGCAACATATACATTCATACAAATCACAGCACATCCGGCTGTGAAATACCGCCATTTCGTACCCCCTAATGGCAGATAGCTCGTGTAAATAGGCCTTTATTTTTATTTATTATACACTCATCTAGAGGCAGCTAATTTTTTTTCGTACATAGCTATATGTAATGACTAATGATACATTTAGCGATTTGATTTTCTCAAGTAACTTGAAAATAGGGAGATGTGAAATAATACTGTCTATTTTACCCTACATAGGCTTGATACATTGCGTTTTAGAGAAATAGGTAAAATAATTTGGATGGACACATTACACAATTTGTAAGGGACAAGAAGGTTTCCGTTTGTCCATCTAACAAAACTAAAAGTTGTGTGAACATAAGGAATTTAATATGTGGGTATATACCTACACCGAGAAAAGAAAATTTTTAAGAAAAATCTTGTTTAAATACACTAAGTAAGCGGGTTAGTCCGTTATAGAATACAAGCACATAAATCATCTTGATACTAGCTAGTGATTTGATTCATCTTTGTTAAACATGCCAAGGGTTAAACATTCAATATATTTGTTTAAAATTATAATGATGATAACTTGATTGAAGTGATAACATTTTTAAAAATTATCATTGTTACTTAGTACCTAACAAAGTTAGTTGACAAATATTTTAACAATTTGAATAATTTGGCTGATCCAACTTAGGGATCTCTTCCAGTCAACAACTTTATTGTATGAATCAAGTTTTACCTGTTGACATTTTTTTTCCTAATTGATAGGCACACTTATTATTCCCTTTTTTAAGTACTGAAGTACTAGACTTGAAGATTTACTTACACTTTGTCTGTTACTGTAATACACCTTTATTCTCTAGTTTTACTGCTCATTTTATAAAGATAGTGATTTAATGAATGGAATTCTTGGCAGAATTAATTCGGAAATTAACTTGAACATTTACTGACCAATTACAAACGATTCTTTTTGGAACAAATAAATGATATGTAATTTTTTTGCTAAAATTTAGTTTTTTAGTTCTACAGTAAAATCCTATTTTGGCGCTCTAGCTATTTGGAATTTCCAGCGCCGATGTATTAATTACAAGGTTCCTAATTAAGATATTAAACGTACTACATCTCCCTATATTTCTACCACTTTAGTCCGCAGTTTATATAAATATAAACATGTAGTAGAAATGTGACGTAGGAAACTTAACATTAAAATAAAAAACACTTGCATAAAAAAATGAAATAATTTATTACTGTATTTTCTATATTAATGCAGAAATTCATGCAGGCTATCGATGTCTTCCTTATTGCTATACACTCTTTTATAAACTTTAAGTATAACTGTAAGTTAGATTTGTATTAAGTACATAATTAATTATGTAAATCAATGGGTAACTATTATTAAAAATATTGTATCGACATTATTTTGATTGTAAATGTCTATCCATGCTTTTTAGAGTGAATGCTATGAGAGACTACATTATTGTCAATTATGCACTTTTATAAATGCTTACCTACCTACCTATACAAAAATAAGTCCTAAAGTATACTTTTTATAAATCAGTTAGATAGATATTCCTTATTTGACAAATTTTCTTAAACTTTGTTTCGATTAAAATTGATAGAATTTGAAAATATTGACTACAATGCCAATGTTGCGCTGGTTAGATATTACTAATAAATAACTTTAATATTAACAAAAAATACCCGAACCTGCAGGAAATCGCATATTGTAAAACAGAAAATGTATATTATACTCTAAAATGCTGAATTGTGAAATTTATAATTATCTTATGCATTTTTACTACATTCTATTTTGTTTTATAAATATGTAATATGGGTTTTTACCTACTAACAAATACTTTTTATTTATAAAAGTAACGTTTTAATCTTTGTAATTTTTCATTTTCTTTCTTACATTTTACATAAGGAGGTTATATATTTATTTTATTTTACTTTATTGTTGATGGGTTTGCGCTTGGCCTCAATCTCACCTGATGGTGAGTTATGATGAGGCCTAAGGTGAAGCGCGCTTACCCAGAAGATGCCTATGGTTTCTTCCTTCCGGCCGCATTTATATTAGTTCAACCGTTACCAAAAGTAAAATACCTAACATATACATTTCTTTTTTAAATAAAATTTCTATCTAGCAACACATCTTAAGATGGATATCTGACCGGAATCACATCAATCTTTTTCCCCAGATTTTTTCATGATTGATGCAAAAGCGGACCTTTGCGTAAAAGGGCTTCGCTCACGAAATACGAACCTTTCTTACACAGTGTAAGGGAAATTCGAACATCTATAATTTCATTTACTAATAGTGGACAATGTTTTATTTAGTACGATTTACTCACACATGAACTTGCGACCTGCGTTAGGTGGGTCAGTCGTACGTACAAATTCTGATGCATTATAAATAAATAGAGATTAAAGGATTAGGTCAGCACAGGTATAAAACTTTATTTAAATAACTGACAAACTATTTCAAAAATTAACCTAAACGTGTATTTTTAAAAGTCTATTAATTTGAAAGTACAATTAATTTCAACGCAAGGAAACGAGTAACGAAAATAACTTGTTCTGTCTCTAAGTAATATTAAAAATAACCACTAAATTCGGATTACTCGTTGATGACTTATGAAGCCACAAACAAACATATACACTCAAATATAGGTGTTAGCAACGAAAGTGGACTCTTGTGAAAGTAAACTAATTGAATAATCGCACAATAACATATACAGGGTGTAAGGGACGGTCTTCCGAAAACTTTAACCACGGCTTCAGACCATCACCCTTAACAACGTACAGCAAGAATTTTTCGCCGGAAATAAAAAAAAATTTCGACTTCACCATACAAATTTTACAAATGACATGCCAGATTTGTATGAAGAGTCGATTTTTTTTTTTTATTTCCGGCGAAAAATTCTTGCTGTACGATGTTCAGGGTGATGGTCTGAAGCCATGGTTAAAGTTTTCGGAAGACCGTCCCTTACACCCTGTATATTAATAATAAAACGTACAGCTTTTGCGGCCGACACACTGACAACTGCCAAAGAACACATACAATTTTAAAATATAAGAATAGTGTCATAACGTTAAGGGCTACACCAGCCAGTCGCTAACATCACCGGCCCCTGGTGCAGAGCACAGCCTGTGGAGTAGCAACTGCCTGGTGAGCCAGTACTAGCAACACTAATTTCCTAGTGGGACGCTTGAGGACGCCACCTCTAGTGGCCACATCGGCAACTCTAACTACTTTATCTTGCCCTGGATAAACTTTAACAATCTTTCCCATAGGCCAAACACCCCTGGGCAAGGCCGGGTCACAGACTAAAACAACATCGCCATCCCTGAATACAATAGGATCGCCTTCAGCAGACGGTCTCCTAATAAGCGTGGGCACGTACTCTCGAAGCCACCTCGCCCAGAAATGATCTGCTAGCCTCAGCACACGTCTCCAATCCACCCGTCTAGTGAGATCGCCGTCGTCTAGTTCGCCAGCCAACCAATTTGTCACAGATGAAGTTCCAATCAAGAAGTGGAACGGGGTTATAGCCTCGGGGGAATCGTCTCCTGCCGGCACATAGGTAAGGGGTCTTGAATTCACTAGGCTTTCTGCCTCCACCAGAAACGTATTAAAAACTTCGTCTTTAGGAGCCTTTTGACGCAGAGTAGCCTTCAATGCCATCTTAACTGTGCGGACCATTCGTTCCCATGCACCTCCGATGAACGGCGCCGCAGGGGGGATGAAAAGCCAAGAAACCTTGTCAACCTCGTGCCACTGAATTCTGTTGTTCGCCGCAAAAACTTCTACAGGTTGGCCGAAAAGAGATGACAGCTCCCGGCTTGCCCCAACAAACGCAGTACCATTGTCAGAAAGAATCTTCGCTGGGCACCCTCTTCTTGCAATAAATCGACGCAGGCTCATGATAGCCGAGTCAGTGGACAAGCTTGTTACCACTTCCAGGTGAAGGGCTCTGGTTACTAAGCATGTGTAAAGGGCGACATATCTCTTTTCGTGTCTTCTGCCGACCGTCACTTCCACCGCACCGAAGTAATCCAGCCCCACGTTGGTAAATGGCCTAGTGTTGAACTCAAGCCTCTCAGCAGGTAGGTTCCCAGTGGGTGGAACTCTGGGGAGCCATTTTCGCCGCATGCAGTCCCTGCATTCCAATGCAATTGCTTTTATAGCCCTCCTGCCTCTCAGCACCCAAAACCGTAGGCGCAGCTCATTAAATATCAGCTCGTTAAAACCATGTCCTGCTTTAATGTGGAAGTGTGCGATCAGCAGGCGAACTATATGGTGGCGATCGTCGAGCAGGATTCGTGAATGCACCATGGCGTCTTCTTCCGGGGATATCCTCTTGATTCTGGAGTCCATTATCAGGAGACCGCCGTGCATCTTTGGCGAGAAAGAGGAGAGGCGACTTGTCTTAGGCAGCGTTTTTGACTCTATTACAGCCAACATATCTTCATAAAAACTGTCTAACTGAGATTTAGTAAGTAACAGCTTTTCTGCATATATCATGTCTGATGCCGTTATCTGCGCAAAAGAATATGCTTCATTAGAAAATAATTTTGAATTTGGACTCAAAGGTGTGCCAAGTAACAATCGAAACTTTCTCGCGGCTAGAACTACACAGGCGGTTGCCCGTAGCAACCGTAGCCAGACACTAAAACGGGACGGGTCTGGTACTGGTGGACCTTGGGGAAGGTCTGTTAGACATCCCACCACTTCCTTCACGTCTGGAAGTGGTGCGACCTCATTGCTGACTGGTTCTTCTGGCCAGTCTTTGATTGGACTTAAAAGAAAAGAAGGGCCAGCGAACCACCGATGTGTCTGGTCAGTCATTTCTGTGTTGGTCCTTGTAGCGTCATCCGCGACGTTTAGAGCGCTGGGAAGCCACCTCCAATCAGTCGGGCTGGAGTTTTCAAGAATTTCACCTATTCGGTGCGCTACGAAGGGTTTGTATCGGCGAGCATCCCCACGAAGCCAATGTAGCACCGTGGTAGAGTCAGTCCAATAAACCGTTGAAGATGGCTTTAACCTGTGGCTATCCTTAATGGTTTGTGCTAGACGCATGGAAATAAGAGCGCCTTGTAACTCCAAACGTGGTATAGTGCATGGCTTTAGGGGCGTGACACGCGCTTTGCTGCCTATGAGTGCCAGTTTTACCAGACCGTCAGCAAAAATAAAACGCCAGTACGCCACGCATGCGTACGCTTGTTCACTCGCGTCAGAAAACATATGTAATTGGACATCTACTGGGTCCCATTGATACGAAAGGTACCATCTAGGTATTCTACATTCACTGAGAGCGGCAATTTCGTGAACCCAATTTGACCAAATATTGACGTAGCTAAGAGGTAACTCGTCATCCCAACCTAGACCCTCGCGCCACAGATCTTGAATGAGAATGCGACCCTTAATTACAACGGGTGTCAAGAAGCCCAGTGGGTCGTAAACCTTCATTACGCTAGAAAGAATGATACGCTTAGTGAGTTTTGCACAGGAGGAAACCAAACACCCAACTCGAAACCCTAGCGTGTCGTTGGCGGGATTCCACTTTATTCCCAAAGCACTAACGTCTCCTGGCAATATAGCTTCAGTATCTGGAAAAGCCCACAAGTCGTTAGGGATACAGCCTAAAATCCGAATGTCGTTTGACAACCAAGACCTCATCTCAAAACAGCATGCCTTATGCACCGTAAACACGTCAGAAACTGCTTGTGAGGCCGCCTCTACACTATCGAAACTACTTATATAATCATCCATGTAGTGATTGTGAATGATTTCATGGGCAGCTACAGGATAAGAATGCTGCAATTCCAACGCATTTTTGTTTTTAATATGTAAAGCAATGAATGGGCTGCAAACTGCACCGAAGATCACGGAAGACATTCTGAATTCCTTAATGGAGTCAGGCGAAGTCGGGGTGCTGGCTTGTGTGGGTGTATTGCTGGAAATTCCCGGGCTTACACAACTGGATTTACTGCTGGGGGCGCCCTTGCGCCACAAAAACCTTTGTGCATCCCGGTCACTTTCCCTAATATGGATTTGGGGAAACATTTCTCGAACATCACCAGAAACTGCAAACTTTCCCTCCCGAAAACGAAAAAGAATACCTAAAAGGGGTTGAAGTAAATCTGGACCGGCAAGTAATAAATCATTTAAACTTACACCCTTTGTGGCCGCAGCCGCGTCATATACAACCCGAAGATTCTTTTTCTGCGGGTGGTAAACTCCGAAATGAGGCAAATACCATTGAATCCTGTTGTCGCTATTGTCCGTTTTTCGATGGTAGGTTTCAGGCTGACATTCTTCGGCGTAACCTTTTTCAATGATCCCGTCCACGAAGTTCCTGTATGCCATGGCAAAACCTTCATCTTTGATCATTAGCTTTTCAAGGGACTTAAAACGTGAGAGAGCCTGAGGATAACTGTCAGGAATATTAATTATGTTAGAGTGGCGCCATGGCAAACCGATTTCAAACCGACCTGAAGGGAGACGTCGAGCTGTAGAGTCGATTATATCGACAGCGCGCTGATCCTCATCACTATTTTTCGGAGGGACTTTCGATATACCCAAGCAATCGAGCCTATATTGTTCCCTCATAAGCGCTTCTATTGAATTGTACTCTGTGTCAGATGTAGCGTAATTCACGAACTCTATTGGTTTGCATTTGCTTGACATTGAACCATGAAGTGTCCACCCCAGAAGGGTTCGCGTGGCGACGGGCTCGGATGGCTTACTACACGAAACC
The DNA here is from genome assembly GCA_947086405.1 of Esperia sulphurella. Classification (NCBI taxonomy): domain Eukaryota; kingdom Metazoa; phylum Arthropoda; class Insecta; order Lepidoptera; family Oecophoridae; genus Esperia; species Esperia sulphurella. Next base: position 11,858,658 of record OX352265.1, read on the forward strand.
TCTCGCGCTATCGTAAGATGCCAATCGCCGGCACCAATAAGAATGGTAGGTTTAGCACTTTCAAATGGCAAAAAGTCGAGCAAACCCGCAAGATGTTTGTATATAGAAATGTCAGAATGAGTAATAGTCTGTGAACAAAGTCCGAGAGAATTCATAGAACGCGCGTTTTCAATTAAATACTCCTCAGACAAATCGCGCCCTCTAATATAGAATTTCGTGTAGCCTACGCTTGCCTTCTTTGACATCCCACCAATGCCTTCTACAACTATGGGTTCCCTGAATGTTTCCTCGGCACCAATCTGTTTAGCGACGTCGGCATCTATGAGCGTCGCGGTGCTACCATCGTCGAGCAGGGCGTAGGTCTCGTATTCGCCGGCCGTGCCTCTCACAACGACAGGTAAAACCTTTAGCAACGCACGTGGGCGCGCATGTGACGGCGCCGAGTCTGAAATATTACATGATATGTTAGACACGTTGATGTTAGGCTCGAGGCTACTACGCACACCGTGCGGTGCGTCCTTGCACATCAGAAATCGAATTCGATTGATGAGCTTGGTGTTCCGGTGTTGTCTGTGAAGTAGTGCGTAAACAAACATTGTTGGCACTAGTTTCAACAGTCGCCTCATTATTTTGTGTGGGCGTGCCACCATGTAGCAGGGCGTGATGCCGTCGAGAGCAGCCATTCACACCGCAACGTTTGGCTTTACAGTTGTTCCACCTGTGGGCTCCACGCTTAAGGCACCTAAAACATAATTTAGCTTCGCGCACCCAACGCCATCTATCGTCAATTAAAAGGGACTTGAAATCTTTACAAATGCTAATACTGTGTTTTTCACTACAATAGGCACAGTCAGAAGCCGTAGTTTCCTTGCTAGTAGTGGCAACATGAACGGTCTCACGCTTAGGAGCTGCAAACGGTTTAGCTGTATTTACAGGGACCGTAGTAAAGTCGGGTACGAAAGTGTACCTCAACTGCCTATCGGCTTCCCGAAGGAGGAAGAGAGAAAGGGTTTCCAACTTGGGAACGTTCTCCTCCACCTGATCGGCAGCATAATCCGAGAACCTAGCCTTCGTTAAGTCACTTAACTTAGATAAAACGCTCCTAAGTATTTCGGGTGAGTACAGGAATTGATGTTGGTTCAGGGCCTTGATACTTGCTACACAATTGCGTACTTTATTGGCAAACGTATTAAGCTGCTCGGGTGTACTTACCTTAGAATAGGTACGAAGCGACGCAACTTCATTGGCCACCATTAACTCTGGTCGAGCATAAGTCTGCTCTAAGGCGCGAATGATCTCGTCCGCGTCCTCAGAGGAGTGAAGCAAGTTCTCCACTGTCTCGCGCGCAGGTCCGCGCAGCGCGTCGCCTAGACGAGCTATATTTGCAGAGGGTGAGAAGTGAGACCTTGATCGAAAATAATTATTTTTAAAAATCAGCCAATCTTTATAATTGCCGGTGAATGTAGGCAATGAATATTTTCTAGTGCCATCTGCAAGCGCTGCTATAGCACTGGCTAGCTGTGCGATGTCATTTGAAGATGTGCGCGGAGGCTCTACATACGTAGCGGGTGGAATGGTGGCCACGTTGTTGCGCAGGGTTACCGCTGTCTGCGGCGGGGGGGTGACCTGTGCAACGGCTGGCTTAGGAGTGGCAGGGTACCTGTCCCTGACGCTCGTTACCCATGATTCTGTGCGAGACATACGAGTAGAAGCGATGCTTCCACGTCTCCGCGAGCCTTCGTTATCAAGCGCGGCTAGTGTAACCTGCAGCTCAATTTCTTCAATTTCGCGACATTTGCGCTCCAGTTCCTGTTCCCTCATCAACTGGCGGCGGCGCAGCTCGGCCTCAGCAGCTAGCTTTTGAGCTACCACGGTGGACACGGAGTGGTGCGAGCCCGCGCTGTTGCGCTCTGACAAAACTTGAGAAGGTGGAGCTGAGTGGAACGCAGACTTGCCAATATCTTTAGCATGCGTACCGGAGCCAAGCGACGTGCTGCGGGATACGAGGGAGGTGGGTGTGCCGATATCTTCGGCGGGCGGTGCCGAGCCTGGTGCGACGTCGCCGCCGCGAGCGTGGGCGTGAGCGGCACCAGCCTCAGACGCCGCCGAGGAGTTGTCAGTGGCCTGCTTGTGCTTTAGAGTCTTCGCGCGAGTATTCATTGCGAGCGAATGTAAAATTTGAAATTTTAGATTTTGACAGTTTATAACTACACAAGAATTAAATGTATCTACACCGAGAAACCAAAATGTAATCACACCGAGAGAAGGACCAAAATGTTAGCAACGAAAGTGGACTCTTGTGAAAGTAAACTAATTGAATAATCGCACAATAACATATATATTAATAATAAAACGTACAGCTTTTGCGGCCGACACACTGACAACTGCCAAAGAACACATACAATTTTAAAATATAAGAATAGTGTCATAACGTTAAGGGCTACACCAGCCAGTCGCTAACAATAGGCGTCAAACTTAAAGCACCAGTTTTTTTTTTGCTTTGGGGTTTGAAGGTAGTAAATACCAACTGGTTATTTGCGGCTAGTATCACTTTCATTGCTCGATGGAACAGTTGTTAACTGGATCCAATTAAAACTTGTTTTTGTTTGTGAATTTGGTAATTGTATTGAATAAATCGATTAAGAAATTACTTAGATGAATGTTACTTTCTACAGTTAACTTAGTACATATAATTGTGGTCGTCAGCAGGAAAAGGAATCCGCGACTTTGCCTCCTATAGATCTATGTATTATATTTATCAGGCATCTATTTATATTCTAAATTAGTGATTAACTGAATATCTTGCATCTGGGTCACTGTTCAGGCGGACGATCACATACTATGTTATTATAATATATGATTTCTTCAATAGTGCCATTAGTTTTTGAATAATAGTTGAAACTGTGTGAAACTAGCTAAGCTGAGTAGTTAAATAAAATGTATGTTTATATATAACTGTATGTGTTTAATCATGTACGCAGCTGTCCTGCTGAATTTGTATGGAAATGTCTAATATTTACAAGATGTGGAATTTTATCTCTTTATAATATAAATGTATTACACGTTCGATTTACATATAACAAATGTTGTTTTATTACATCGTTTATGGCCTTTATTTAAAACCTTACTAGTAGCGCAAAGCAACTATGAGTGGGTGGCAGTGGGTGGTTATGGAGAAAAGACTGGACATACATACACACACTTTCCTTTTATATATATAATAGATAGATAGATTATAATAGACCGTTTTTGTCTACCTTTATGTAGTCCCCTGCTATTGTCTTAGGGGTTCAAATAAAATATCAAACACTGCATTAGAAATTTCTATTTACGAAACAATAATAGGTTGTATAGGTAAATAACCTACCTACAAATAGAATTTTAATAAATATTACCTAGAAATGATATTTTCAATTATAAAGATCAGCATTTCTGGAACTATTTTACCATTCTAGAATTATTTATGGAAGTAACAGGCCCAACAATTGATACGCTGTCATTTCAAAAAGCGGTGTAGAGCCTGTATATCAGCGACATTACCAATTCAAAGCTCGTAGGTGTGCTATAATTCATAAGCTTAGGCTTGCCTTACATATTATTAACGCTTTAACAGTAAAAATGTGTATGCATTCACATTTCCACGTCAAATCCCTCACTCACCTACCAAAAACGAGCCCTAAAAGGCCTAAAGTAATTCAAACTCGAATTCAACTTGTTATCTCTGTAAGAGGCCCCGACCTTCACCGAAGATCGTCCCAGCAGATTTCGAGTGATATAAACACTCGTATTTTGTTTCGGGATTTGCTATAGGATCACCCTGTGGATCAGTTGAGCGCACTCCGAAGGGCAAATTGCGCCCTTTGTTTTTATCCCTTAGCTCGTCTCAAGGAAAATCTTGTTATTCCCAGTGTTATGAACTTGTTTGTATTCACTGTGAACGGTTCGGTACAGTGTCGTATCCAGAAAATACAGAAGTCTTGGAAAAGTGTGGTCATCACTATCGACATGATTTTGTATTCATGAAAACCTAGGATTGTGTTCATCATATTGTCTTGGTTTCAGTTTTACTACAAATAACTTAGTATGAAGCAGAGAGCATTCAAAATCGTCTGAGACTCACAACTTCTCCCAATCTGTATTTGTCTATATAGACAGACGACCACAGTCAAAAGTTGTGCCGAAGAGGTTGATGGATGTGAGGGTAGCGAGGTGTGTCAGGATCGCGCAGAGAGGCGATACATCGTCTCCGCCTACCCCTCTCTAGTAGGACTATATATACGTATGTACAACAAATAGTCATACCCATAATTAAGTACTGCAATGTTATTCTTATTTATACACATTTACTTGTCTACTCCCAAACTAGGATTTTCATTTTTACTATGGGAATTCGACAAAAACCCAGGCCAAGACCAACTTGCACAAATAATTATTATAAAATATAGACCACTGGCTTTAATTTAAATGTAAAAGAAATATTGGGTCCTACTAACCCCACTTGCCCCTGACAACGGCTCTGAATCGGTGTGGACTTAACTTCCCAGTATCATATTGTTCTCACTATACTATCTATTGTTCACACGTAACTGAGTTACATTTGGATAAAGTATCAAAGGTTAAATAGTAGGCCGGCTTCATTTTTCAGATTGTCGGTTCCTGACAGAAGGGCATCTCGCGTTGCGTTCTCCTCTTCAAAGATGATGTTGCACATATACACTTTGATAAATAATACTTGGATACACTTTTCAAAACAACATTCAAACATGCGTACAAACGCAAAACCAGAGCGAAATGGATTTGTGGCAGATTTATTTGGACTTGACTCAAAATAAACCACGATTTTAGAAGCGGGCTCTTTATTTATCTTTTATTTTACCTAATATTGTTATTTTTTCTTTTGGTACAAGACGAAATCCTAAAATATGCTTACTTACCACTATATATTCTTGGTTTTACCTCAGTGTTTTGGGTGTGTATGGCAATTCTCCAGGGGTTTTGGCGCCTAATCCATAGAATATGGTTATGTTATGAGGTCTTTGTAGGCTTATAGATGGACTTATTATTCAAGACGTGAAAAAATTAAACATATAGATACTGTATGTGTATTGTATAAGAATATTAAGACTACATTCATATGGAGGACAATAATTCTCGCCTAATAATAATTTTAAATGGTGCATTATGTAGTCACATTCCGAAATAACCTTATTCGATGACGATAAAGTTAAAATTAGACTGAACTTATACTACTGACTGACTGTACAAAGGAAAATATAATATTAGATTCAATATAGCCCAAATTAATAATAATTAATCGATCATGAATAAAAGTGCAGAAGTCGTTAAAAATTAACTATGGAATTAATACACGGTCCGCATTGGCCGAAAGCCGCAGAATTATGCTCGGAAACTCCAAGGAGTCCCTTGACCTATTTATCCCAGAAGCGAGATGGGCCTAAGGAGCACTTAGGTAGCCCAATAAATTCCGCCCTCGACGTGTTTTCAATCAACCTGATGGTTCCTAATGTGACCCGATGCGATTGTGAAAGCTTCTCGTACATGTATTGTTTTCACGTCTATGCCACGACAAATTGAATGGGCGTACAAGTTGCGTGGGTTGGCGTTGGCTTTATGACTTTTAAAGATAAAGAAATAACCGAAGTACCTAATACTTTTTAAATCTATTACTATAACTCTATAGTAATATATATTTTTGTACCCTTACTATGATTTTTCACTATATTTATATATAACCAATCTGTCATTGGCTAACGTTAAATTTATATTATACTAGAGGCATCGACCAGTTCATATGACTATGTAGTACTTATAAATACTTAATTGTTGAACTGAATGAAGTCGTTGAATAAATTCTCTTTTATTTATTTATTTATTTAATGTGGCAACACTATGTGCTGTTAACTATTATAACACTACGTGAGATTATTTGTCTTTATTATGTTTATTTATTATCTACTAGTTATTGCTCGCGACTTCGTTCGCGTGGCCAACTTAACATCACAAATTATTATGTATTTCCCGTAGGAATGAGATTTTTTTCGGGATAAAAACTATCATATGTCCTCTTCCAGGACCTAACCTATCTATATGTGTGCCAAGTTTCTACCCGATTCGTACAGTAGTTGAAGCGTGATTGAGTAACAAACATCCAAATATCCAAACGTTTCCAATTTATAATATTAGTAGGACTGTATAAGTATTATAATATACAATAATTTGTAAACTAGCATTAGGTTTCAGAAAGAATAAATTAAACTAATCACTGAACTTTTGACTCATGACTAACGGTGCATAAAGGCAAGAGATGACGTTTTATAAATATACCCAATTAAATAGAAACTTTTAATTTAACATTTTTAAATACGGAACAATTTTTTTTGTAAAACTTAAAACTAATAAATAAAATGTAAACTATTGTCTCCAGCTGGGTTGTACATTGGGCCCATCGTGCCAAGGACACTGGCTGCATTGCCTCGTTGGATGGCCAGGCTGATCCTCTGAGCAAGGTATTCCTTGCACAGAGGTTCGCCCGTGGCCTCCCTCAGCTTTGCAGCCAAGTCTTGTACAAAAGACTTTGCGGCCTGGCACCAGGGGCCCAACGTCTCAACTGCGAATGGTAGAAAATGGTAGGTGCGGCAAATCTCCGTGTATTTGCGGGATTTCGCGTTTGCGGCGGCTTCGGCTGCAGAACCTGCTCTAATTGTGGACCCCGCAGTCCTGGAGGAGCAAAGGGTGTCGGTACAGGTAGCGTCCCAGACAAGTGAACGTCCTTGTTTGTAAGGGACGAGTGACATGCCGTCAGGTCTTCGGCCATCAGAGCGAAGGATTCCCAGGGGCTCGAGGACTGATGGGATACGGGCTGTGCACAGTGCGCTCTTAATAATAAAATTAATATTATGATGCCGGGAAAAGCGACCTGCGCTTTTAACGCATGACAACCCATGTAAACCTTGGGAATCCGTTACAACACCACATACGCAAGAGTGCGGCCTATAAACCTGTAAACCAAGCCTGAGAGAAACTGCGATTCGTAGACAGTGCGGATCCAGGTGCGTGCCCGTATTGGAAGAGGGTAAAGCACGTAACCAAGAACCTGACTCGCTTTCGCAAGATGCTAGGAGGCGAGCATTGTCGGTAATTGAATGTCTGGGGAGTTTGTCAAAAATGCATTTAGCTATGGGGCGATCCCAATCGCGCTGGAAAACAGATTGGGGCGGGTCGGCGCCTACGGACAATAGCTTCCAGAATTTGAAGGCTTCATCTTCTCTGTGGAAGTCGTAATTTGAGATTTTGGAGAGAATTCTCCCGCAGAGTTCTTTTGCGCAGTGCAAGGAACTGAGGTAGGCAGGTATAGCGAGGTCAGTGGCCTTTCTTACGCCCAGACCAGATAATGAAATAGGTAGTGAAGCTTGTTGGAACTGCGAGTTATTCATGTGGACATTTAAAATATTTTCGAGGGTGGTTTTAAGAATACTGTCGATATCAAATAGGTGTTGAACATCCCAGGTAGGTGCTGAACGGAGAAAATAAGTCAATCGAGGTGAAGACAGACAATTTTTAAGCAAGAAGAAACTGGCGTGCGGATCTAGTTCGCCTAATCTCTCGCTGGCTATTTTCAGGGAGCTTATTTTCTTTTCAATAATTGATGGAATGCACTCATCAGTGAGAGGGGCGCCGAGGAGCGAAAGATCGGACGGCGACAGCACTCTAATGCCAGGCGCCAGGTTGTTAAATGAGTACATGACATTAGGGTCGGGGGAATCGGAAAGGAAAAATATTTCGCACTTGTCGGCATTAATTTCGAGGCCTAGTGCTTTCGAGTCCGTGATAATCTTATTGAAATCTGCCAGCACTGATTGGGGATCTCCCCCGATGGTGCCATCATCCAAATACCAGACATTAAGGTCGGAACGTAAAGCTTTTATAATTGGTTGGATCGTGACCGCAAAGGCAGCAGGACCCATGGGGTCGCCTTGCTGACAACCAACGACTGAGTCAATGATTTTATCACCATAGAAAAGTGAAGACGTTTTGGAATAGCTTTGCCACATATATGGATAAACCGAAGGACATTGCAGTTTGATTTGTTCGAGCATTGCATCTCTCTCCACCGAGTTGAATGCATTTTTGAAGTCAATTTTAAGAAGTACATTGTTCGAATCATGACGAGCATGTAAAAATGACCGTGTAGAGTGTACCGCGGCCTCACAGCCATTGCGGACGGCGAAACCGACCTGGGAAGGCAGAAGGTAGGAGCTCAATGTTTCCGAGATATTACGACAGGCAATTTTAGAGGCAATTCTTCTGAAAACGCTGCCGACCGCGATCGGGCGTATACCGCCGTCTTTTTTCTTCAAAGCGCAAAGCGATGCTCCAAAAAGAAATTTCGAAAAGTTGTTATTTACTGATCCAGACAGTAAAAGGTTTGTTAAACCGCAAAGAGCATCAACCAACTTAGGAGCCGCATCACCGGCTGAGAAAGAAATGAGGTCCTTAAGAATTTGAGGCCGAATACCGTCTAAACCACCGGCAGAGCCGTTAGGGAAACTCCGGATCGCGGCTATGATCTCTTTTGGGTGTGCTCTTAAAGGAGTTTCACCTTGTGGCGGAGGATTAGGAAAAATAAGTGGACGGGAGGGTGCAGGGTGCTTAGAGCGTAAAGATAACAGGGTTGGTTCATCCTTAGGTGCAAAGACATCATTGGACATAAGCAAACGAATGGCGCCTCTCACGTCCCCATCTGATAATTTAGTTGAAATTGTATTCGACAGCTTGTATGTGTTGTTTTTGTGGTGTCCCGAAGCGCAATCTGGAAAAAACGAAGTGTTTGAAATATTGTCTTTAATCGCTGAAGTGAGACTTTTTTTCGATTTGACGGGGACTTGAAGACAAACGTACGAAAATAAAAATAAATTCTCCCAATCAGGAAGGGTATTACCGTCGGTGCATTTGCCGATCAGGCTGGCAAGTTTGGAAGCTGTACAGTGGCGCGCGCCCTTGGGAATCCTTTTCAAAGCTTTTACGTCATGTCTATGAGAAGACATGAAATCCGAAAAAGGTATAGGGTTAACGGGGATATGCGAATTTGGTAATAAATTACTAAGTAAAACCGAAGATGTAAATTCAGCATCCTTATGCTTACGTGCATGATGAATCCGAAGACCCTTGATATTTTTGAATTTATTTTCACAAAAACTACATGTTACGGAATTTGCCGTGCTTGCAAGTGCGACTATGTTTTGAGACTGGGATGGCGGAAATTGCGAGCACGACAGACACAGCCAACTATCAACATTGGAAGCCTGTTTGGAAAGAAAATCTGAAGGCAGATTTTGGCAACTGAGGTGAAACCATATACTGCAGCCGTTGCACAAGATGCCGGTGCTATCCGAAGTGAAAACATGGATACCACAAATACACGGAGAATTGCCTGACATGAGAGGTATAGGTAGCAAGCAAAAAAAAAAAAAAAAAAAAAGGGGGGGGGGGGAAGTAGGAAGTGGGTAGGGCCACGCCGACGTCACGCTGCACCGGTGGCGGCGCTGAGCGGCCTGGACGCTCTCGCTATCGGCTGGTGCCGATGCCGGGTAGCTGCGGTGCGTGCTACAAGAAAGTGAGGTACTCGTATTGCGGCGCTTGGTCCAAAGCCTGACGGAACAGCATCTAAAACTCGTCCCTCGCTCACTGCTGCGTGTGTTCCATCGCGTTGGGGAAGTTCCTCGGAGTGCAGATGGGAAAGGACTTCTCTGGCGACTTTTCTCCTGGGACGAGCTGCACCACACCGTTAGGAAAGTCACTGCGACAAAAAAAACCTGTCCGGTTTCCTTTCCGTCTTATCGTATAAACCGATAACTTTTAATTACAACTTGTTAATTTCTTAAAACACGTTAAATATTAAATAAGCGTTTGATTGTACAGCAAATTTTGGCAAATAAATAAAATAATAGAATTTTTTCCAAAATGACATCCGTCATCCGTCAATACTTTTTTTTTTTTTTTTTTCGTTCTCATAGAAACTTGTCTTGTTTTTATGAGATATATTTTTCCACGATAGACTCTACAGCCATGCAGCCTCGCATTAACGTAATATTATGTACACTCGACTGGGTAGAATCGCTCAGGGGCATAAAATAATTGCAAGATATTTTCTACTTCCGTTCAGTTTTAACACAGTAAATAATAGTGCATAGTATATATACACCAGATAGAAATGACGAAGAGCTTTGGTGTCACGAAACTGACACACTTTTTTCAATTTCTATTATCTCACTCTGCTGCTCATAGAAAATGGATGGAAATACATTTATCCTCATAAACGTAGAACGCAATTTTGTAAAAAATAAAGTAGGACACTTTTTGTAAGTGCCTACCTAAGTAATTTTAAATAAGTAGATCATGTTAGTATATTTATAATACGAACTGTTTACTGTTTGTATATTATTATACAAATCACATAAAAGTAACAGACTTGGACATTGCATGTGCAGTCTTGTATGAAGATGATAAATTGCAATGTGCATTCGCCTCGGTTGCATTCTGCCAGCGCCACCCGAGGCGACGCCTAAATTCTACAGAGAATATGCGAGCTGTCATTGTTTCTATTATCCCAGTCGTTGTTAAATAAATTGAAACCTGTTGCATTACCTTATATGAAATGGGTAGGCAGTGAGATGGATTTTACGTTCACAATATTCTATTCCAAAATATGCATCGTCGTCAGATGATTATGATTAGTAACACGGTGTGACGATTAAACACGATGCCAGAAACTACATATCCAAATAGATTGAAATGGAAAGGAGAAAGTGCTGAAGCGCCAAAATAGGAGTTCACAAAAACCATATGTTTTATATAGACATTCGATTTGGATAAAACAAATTTACATTAGTTAATTATTGATTATTTTTTACTTTTACGATAAGCCATAGGTAATATGTAACGTATTTTGACCAAATCGACGTTTCAGCAAATTTTCCTTTCCACTGACGAGAGGATCGGTCCTCACGGATCACTTCTTAGGCCCTCTTGTATTGCCCACATGCAGTCTTAACTCGGCACGTGTACATTTTTTACGTGTATATTTTCCCCGAATCAATTATTAAAGCATGATGAGTATTTCCCGAGAAATTTAAATAAATACATAAAAATATAATACGTACGAGTATATGCAAACTTTATTGTAGTAGTATTTAATGTAGTAAGTTTCTTTTCAAAATTTGGTACTAAACGCAATATAAATACTAGTCCTATCAGATACTTTAGGGTTGAGTGGAAGAGATCCCTAAGTGGGATAAGTCCGCCTTTGTACACAGTTTTATTCCTATTTTGTTATGGTTTTTGTTGTTAATTTTGGTACAATAAAGCGTTTACATACACACACACACACACACACATACAAATACATTATTGGAAGCAATCCAACAGGACAACAAACACAAAAACAGATAGGTTTTTTAACACAAATTAGCTCATTTTTCTGCTTAGACAATATTGAATTGTGTTGAGACATTGATTGTGCGGTGTTTGCTGGTAATACTTTAATTTTCCATGGCTGCCTATATGCGAATACACATAAAATGGGAAAAGTTTAAGGAAAATGAGAGAGAATGACAATAATATTTTTTTTCTTTCGTTTTTTGTTTTTAATTTTGTATTTTCTTATTATTTAAAAAAATCATTACAAAGTTATAAGCAGGGCTTCTCCCGCAGGTTTTATTTGGAGTACCTACTTGATGTTATCAAGACCTCTTTAATGACACTGAAATTAATTTACAGTATCTCTTCTTAAGCCAGATTTATAATGTATTCCCTTAGTCGCCTTGTACGACATCTACGGGAAGAGTTGGAGTGGTCCTATTCTACTCTACCGGAACCACACGGCATCCTACCGGAAACCACACGGCAAGCATTACATTATAAAACATCAACCAGGCCTCCCCAACCCGTCTGGCCAGCGCGGGGAGTGTAGGTCAAATCCTCCGTCTGTCTCCGGCAGATGAGAGAGGGTTGTGCTTCTGCAGTGGAGACAAAAATAACCTGATGATGAAGCCAGATTTAAAAACATTAACATCTCAAAAATCAATAGCATATTAAGTAAAGATTTAAGCATGAATTCTAATCTTCATCTGAAGTATTTTTACTAACAACAGAGGCAGTTTCTTTTACAGATCAATCTGCTTTCTAAGTCAACTAAGCAATCAACCAGCTTTTTCACTGACAATCTACACTAATATTATAAAGAGGAACGACTTCATGTTTGTAATGAATAAACTCAAAAACTACTAGACCGATTTCAAAAATTCTTTCACCATTAGAATGCTATATTATCCATGAGTAACATAGACTATAATTATTACTTAAAAAATTAGGGATTCCTACTAAAAATATACAATTTATAAGAAACGTTTAAAAAAAATTCCTGCATAAACATTGATTTACGTTTATCCCAAAATGTTTAAAAAGAAATGTCCACCCGTTCGAAGCCGGGGTGGGTCGCTAGTATATAAGAAGATATTATATTATTCTGTCTAGAAATCCTTTAGAGGACTACAATATCTTGAACTGTTGAGAATGTTTGACAGGTTGAAAGTTAGTAGGTAAGTTATGAATGTGTTGGGTAGATATTATATCTTATTCAGATAGATCATGGTAACATTTTTGCCTGTCCATTTAATTTCCATCGTGACGTTTTTGATGCCACCATCACCAGCCTCTGAACTGGACTGGACTTGCTGTCAGTTAATGAAAACAGTATAAAAACCTTTGTATGAGAAAGATTAGGTTAGAAGTGCTTTTGTAACAGAATGTCTAAACCAAACCACCCCAGTTCCATATTTTCCTTCAAACATTATGTGGGATTAAATAACGGTTAATACACAGACCGTTGAACGCGAACAAAAACAACCTTTATTTTTGCCCCGTTTAAGTTAACGTTGCAAATCTTGTTATTCTGAAGTTATAGGCTTGTTTACATTCGGCTTGGGTCTGAAATGAACCCTCTCTGCTCGGCAACAGGCTGGAAACAACAGGTGGAGCTAACATCCTCGCGTCATTTATTTTTGACACCTATACTGTACTGCACCACTTAAATCTACATTTAATGCCATAATATAAATGAAAGGGAACCACGTAAAGATGTATAAGGATGTTGTTTCGAACATCTTAATACATGGTTTGAGGACACGTATAAGACCACGCTACGAGTACTTAAAATACAATGTTTAATCATTTATTGCAAAAGGACACATCCGCTGAATTTTTTAATAATTATTTTATGACATATTCTTAACCCACAAGGATAATATTCAATAAAAAAAAGTCTGATATTTTGCTTCTGTTGCAATAAATAAAAGTTGAATTAAATAAACAGCGATATACCTCCATGGCAAGTAATTGTGTTAACATGCATCTAAGGATGCTGTTTACATGCTCTTATTGTTAAATATTTGAGTCCACCTGAGCTTTCTATTAACCACTCTTAAATTGTTGTAATTGTTCAATTAATTATTATTTTTTACATATAAAAATAGAACAGGAAATGTCGAGTAAAATGTACCTACAAAGGAGATATAACCTAGTAATCGTGTAAGGAGAGAGAGTAACGTTATTTATTTTTTTAGATTTCTCCAAGAAAATACCACAAACAGACTCCACGGCAAACTTGTCATGACTAGCTTCATTAACTAAAAGAAACTCTTGTAAGATTTACTCGAGGGTTTCTTGGAGGTCCGTGATCTGAATCCGAACGCTGTGATTACAAAGTAGTAAGGGTTGTGTCTGTTGAAACATGTCCTGAATTTTACGACCTGCCTGTCTTAGGACATCGAACCTTATCACTGTTTCTGTTTCGCTTGTGGGGGTTGGATTAACCCGGGATAACAATTGAATTTCGTTAACAGTTTCGTCTATGTATTAACTGTCGTCGTAAAATATGTATAGGTATTATTTTTATGATGTCATCAGTAACACAATCAAGATCAACTATGTTATTACAATAAGAAACTTATACGATAGAGATGGATTTCAAAAATGTGACTAATCGACGATTGGATCACTTAGCTTAGGAATCACAATAGAACGAATGCTGACCAAATTCCTGGACAGATCTTGTTCTTCCCAACTAGCACAGTGGGATAATATGCAGTCACAAGCTATAAAATTGGTCCATAGTGAGGATTTATCGGTGTTAATGCATCTGACAATGCTACAATGCATATATCTATCTATATCTATAAAAGAAGAAACTGACTGACTGACTGACATATCAACGCACAGCTCAAACTGCTGAGTCTAGAGACTTGAAATTTTACACAATGGTGGCTTATATAGCATAGGCAAGCACTAAGGAAAGGTTTTTCAAAATTCATCCCCTATGGGGCTAAAATTGAGGTTCAAAGTTTGTATGGAGAACCTCTATTCGATTTTCCTATAATTATGAAACTTTGTAGGAGTACTCTAAATACTTAATGATTTAACACGTGTTTTACAGTTTTTGAAAAATCATTTCCTAAGGGAGTGAAATGTAGTTCTAAAGTAGTAGTCTCCAAGCCGTATACTCTAGAAACTAGAAATTTAGCACAAAGGTTCCTCATGTATCTCAGGTCTGCACTATCTAAGAGTTTTTCAAAATTCAACCCCTAAGGTGGTGAAATATGGGTTGTAAGTTTGTATGTAGAAAATCTATTAGATGTTTCTATCAATTTGAAACTTTGTAGGAGTATTGTAAAAACTTAATGATTGAAGACGTGTTACATAGTTTTTAAAAACCATCCCCTACGGGGGTGAAATGTAGTTCTAAAGTAGTAGTCTCCAAACCGATTGCTCTAGAAACTTGAAGCAGAAAAGTTCCTCATGTATCTCCGGTATGCACTATCGAAGGTTTCTTCAAAATTCAATCACTAACGTGGTAAAATACGGGTTCAAAGATTATAAGGAGAAAAACTATTAGATGTACCTAATAAATAATTCGAAACTTTGTAGGACTAATGATTTAGCGAGATCCCCTTCTCAGGTAGTAGTAGTCTGCATCCGATGGTTCAAAAACTTAAAATTTCGCACCAAGTTTCCTTACATAGCTCAGGTACCCACTAATGAATGTTTTTTTCAAAATTCATCCCTTAAAGGGGTAAAATGGAAGTTCGAAGTTGGTATAGAGTAAATCTTGTAAATGTTTCTATTAACTGAACTTTGTAGTAGTAATTGTAAATTTAATGAATCCACACGGGTTTTACAGTTTCAGAAAACCATCTCCTAAGGGGGTAAAATGGAGTTCAAATTAGTATTCTCCAAACCTATAGATATATTTAAAATATAAAGGATTAAAAGCTGAGGTGGCAGTGCGGCACATCTTCCGCAGAACCGATGGCCGCTGAGGTAGACGAGTTCTGGAGTGGAGACCTTGGATAGGCACGCGCGCAGGAGGGGGGGGGGGCTCACCACTAGATGGATCGACGCCCTGAGCAATGCGGCCGGAAGCAGCAGGATTCGGAGGCGGTGGACCGGGTGTGGTGACGTTTATTGGGGAAGGCCTATGTCCAGCAGTAGATGTCGCAGGGCTAATATGATGATGAATTGTATTATATGTATAAAACGATAAAAACATGACTAAGTAAACACGTCGACGTCGATTAAATAATTTATGATAATATAACGTCATCAGCTTCTTCTCCAAAACCACTAAATGGATTCGAATGTGGTTTTCACTGTTGGAAAGCTTGGTTTACCGTGGGTTTTTTTTAGGCTGGAAACAAACCCTTTTTTAAGCAGGCGAATCCGCAGGCAACATTTTTAATATAATTAAGTCGAAAGAGTGTTTGTGTGTTTATTTGTCTGTTTCTTGCACGACTTGGTTGACTGGAAGAGATCCCTAAGTGGGATAAGTCCGCCTTTGTACACAGTTTAATTCCTATTTTATTATTGTTGTTGTTGTTATTTTTGGTACAATAAAGCGTTTACATACATACATACATACATACTTGGCTATTCAACAAATTACCATAAATTTTTGATTAGTACATATAACATCATGTATACGAACATAGGCTCATGTTTACCTCTGGAACAATGTTTCCTTCGGGAAATAAAGCTTCGGGCGAAGCCGCGGGCATTTGCTAGTTAAGCTATAAAATAGCTGCATATTGCGCCATATAGCGTGCTATAGTTTGGTTGTGAATGCTTCTTCAAACCTAACCCAATTACTATTAAGACATAATAACAAGTACGAGGTTAACTTACAATATATCTTCAGTCTTAACCTACTGAAGATATATTATAAGATACACACAAAATAATAAAATTTTGCTTCAACATCTTAAGTAAAGAACCTGAAAATTATTCCACTCTTTGCCTAGTGAAAATAAAAAGTACTACCACGCCAAACTGACTTTTTCTCGTAACTACAAGTAAATATGGATATAACTAACACTCTAGTATATATTATCTTTGATATAACCAATTTTTCCTGGAAATACAATAAAAACAACATACTGAATGATCTGTTATAAATATGTATGGTCGCCCATAGGTCAGGTTATACAAAACCATTGACGTGTAGTACGTATTCAAATTCTAATGTTTAACTTAAGACCTAACACTTTTGTCTTAGAACTGTTAGACATAAGTCAATTCAAAGTAAAGGTCTTTAGACATATAACATTACAGCAGTTTTAGAAATAAGTAATTTTTTACATAGGTCAATTAAACGTCGAACATACATCTTTAGAAATTTCCTACATTAACAATGTTGATTTTCGATTTATTATCGTTAGAAGTTTTGGAAGTATTTACTTATAAATTTTGAATTTCGAAATTATGCTACGGAACCATCCAAACTTTGTATACCTAACACAATTTTGTTAAATTTAGTGTTATTACGAATCAGGGTGTCGATTCTGTAAAATTGAAACAATAACTCGAAAATCGAAACGAATACCGACTCTTACTGCGAATTAGATCACGAACGACTCTGAATAGGTATTTTGTAAACAAGAACAAGTCACTTTCGAAGTTGTGTGAGCTTCGTTGCTCCCATTCGTTGGACTAGTGCTTGACGCTCTGAAAAATATCCTAGTCAATATAATCGAGTTTTTTTTCGTTTAACTTATTTAAAGAAATTTACTAACAAAAAATTATTTAAGTGCTTTTCTTTAACTACAGTTTCTAAGTCTAGATTTTTTTTGCATACAGCATAAAGTTACATAGTAAAAAATACATAATGCAATCAAATATTGTCATTGCTTTAAAAAAAAAAAGAATTTCATACTCATTCTTGGCCAACATGGTTTCAACCTGCTGATGGTTCATTGAATTGTACACTAGATGTCTAATGCGTAGCATACTATAGTTTGTTTTAAACAAAACTTAAAGGAAGAAGAGATTATTGTTATTTGGAGTTGTTACTCCTCAAGATCGGCAAGATCCTCAAGATGAATATGAGGTATCGATACTTCGTCACATACTCGATACTTTTTCGTGTAGCGATACCATTTGCGAATCACTCGCGCCAGGGATAATTATATGACCGCAGTAGCCTCGGTACGCATGTGTAAATGCGGTAAACTGCATCGCATACGCATAGAGTGTCATCTTATTACCTTTCTCTTCTCTTGTTTTGCTGATGCTTTACGACCCTCTCGGTTGAGGTAGATAGATTCAGTGGAAACCCCTAACTTATTAAAATATGATGTCGTAGCATGGAGACAAACTACTTTTTATGTCTAATTATGGTCTGATTGCAGTGATAAAGATTGGGGGTTTAAAAAATAATCATATTTACATCTACCATTAGGTCAATGTCTGCTGAAGTAAATAAACAGAGATGGGCTATTAATATTGGTATTATATATTTGTATTTGTATTTATTTATTGGTAAAAATTATTTACATGTCAATTGTGTTGTTATTAATATTGCAACATATTACATTTCATTCTTAGAATATAGCAAATATAATCCAGGATTCCATTAAATAAAAACATAGTATAGGAATAGTCTTAATTAAAATGTCAACTATAAATGTCAACTATAATAATAATAATAATATGTGTAAATAGTATAAATGTCATGTTTAGGTCAAAATTTAAAATTTAAATGTCGTCTTATTTTATGTTTATTTGTGCATTTCAGCAGCAGCACCGCAGCCAGGTGTGTCTAGATATTCCGACAGTGTGTAGTACGCGTTTAACAGCAGCCAGTTTTTTAGTTTAGTTATGAACCCGTTCATGCTGGGAGCGTTTATTATGTCTTCTGGAAGTTTGTTGTAGATGGTGCAGCCCATCACTTCCAGAGATTTGCCGTATTTTGGTATACTTTTTATTATTGTTAATTTTGAGACACGGTTTATAAGGTGATGAAAATAGTACTTGAAAATATATACATTTAAGACATGTTTTTATGTAATTAAATAAAATTTGAGGATAATTTAAACGTACCATTATTTCAAAGGTAGTATACTATTTTTAATTTTTTTCATCTGACAGCCCTGCTGCGCAATTGTCAATCACGTCAAATCAGTACGCAGAGCTTGTTCCCGCGTTTTTTGGAGTATTTGTTTTTTCCAAAATAATGTATACATCGGGCTTTGGTGTTTAGTAGGGATAGTATATTATACAACAAGTGTCTGTGCGTGTGTACATTATGAAGGAAACATATATAAACGTGACTAAGCTGATTTTCTTAAAGCAGTGAACTTCCTAACCTCAAACCTTACTAAAGTTTACTATCAACGTAAGGGGGTTCTGCCCTTTCTGTGATTATGTCAAGACCACAGTGTCGGGAAAAATAAGAATTGGCTTCGGCATTATAAGCTGCAAAAAACTAAGAAATCCTACTAAAAATGACCTGGCTGTATAGTCTAGCGACCTTTGCCTGTCCGAAGGACGAAACAACCAAAAAAAATCAATCAGTACGTGTTGTGTCAATTCTGCTCATGTAATTTATTTTTATATTGTATTTGTGGTCGTTTGTGGTGATTAATCGTGTTAAAAATGAACAAACCTGTAATCCGCAGTTCCGCTAGAGAGGTCCTATATTATTATAAAGTGTATACACGATGTTTGCCAGAACTCGAAGCCGGAAATTTGTTGTCCGATCTCCTAACGATGTTTTTAGAAGAGCTGCTGAAATGACCGGTATGTTATGGTTTTATTTAATTAATTATATTTGCCGTGTGATTTCCGGTAGAGTAGAATAGGACCACTCCAACACTTCTCGTGGATGTACAAGGCGACTGAGGGAATAATACATTATAAAACATCAATCAGGCCTCCCCAACCGTCTGGCCAGCGCGGGGAGTGTAGGCCAAATCCTCCACCTGTCTCCGGCAGATGAGAGAGGGTTGTGCTCCTGCAGTGGAGACAAAAATAACCTGATGATGATAAGCTAAGTATTGCCCTAATGCAGTGTTAGTATAACCGCCCTCTATCAATGAATTATATTTAGTTATGTGTTCTAAGGTGCTATGACTTTATTGTATCAAATTATTGAGTGTAGATACAAGACGGTAAAGTTATTATTATTATGTTCCGTAGCCTAGTCTGTAGTACACCTGCCTGCCAAGTTCGTGGTCGCGAGTTGGAATCCCGCCTAGGATATAGCTAACATTTGTGTGAAGAGCATTTGTGTTAGCTGTACATAAAGATAAGATGATATTAAATTAATTTGCAAATGTTTATATTGTGTATTTTTTTTTAGGCAGCAGCTTTGAAATCGTTTCTGGAGGTTTCAGTTGATGATTGGAGAAAATTATGAAAACATGTAATGAAAATAGAAAAGCAATGTTATGAAAGAGGACTGACAAACTTTGTATGGCGACTTCGTCAGAATAGTCAGTCATACACCCTCAAGATGACAGCAGCAGTAGTGACACGCCTGAAGACAGCCAGACTATTGGATAAAGCTCCAGCTTAGCCAAGCCATGGATGAAGATTTTTCTGGCGTGGAATATTTAGATGAAAGCGAGTTTGATTCAGATTAAATAAATAAATATAAATTGACTTTTTTTACTTCCACAAACATACATTGTACTGTAACAAAAATAAAAACTGACAAAAATTTTAGCTACATACTATAACATAATACCTAATATGCTCCGCAATATTGTGATATAGAAGCACGGGATCGCGGGTTCGAATCCTGCCCAGGGCAAATATTTTGTGTGATGAGTGCTTGTCTTTGCCTTGTGTCTGGATGTAATATGAGTGTGTACTCGTAAGTATGCATTTATCTATTTATGTGATATATATTAGCTGCCTGATATCCACCATATTACAGGTGGCTTAAGAGGGCTTAAAACCATTGGCAGATGAAAAAAAAAAACAATTTATATGGTCCTCGTCAAGTAGTAATATATTTTCTTTGTCAACAACAACCAAGGTGGTAAGACCAATTGCTCGTCCTACTGTATTACGGGCTGTCTTCTGCTGTTGATTATAAAAGCCTCTGGACTACCTTCTTCTACATTAGCCAAAGGAATCATGGTGAAGACACGCTATGCATATCCATAATCACCTGAAAATAAACAGGCATTTACCTAAAAAGAAAAATAATAAAGTTGCATACAAATGAAATACCCACAAAAGATGAAAATTATTATATTAGTTTTTTAGCTAATAAAGTAATATAATAATAGGTAGGTGAATAAGAAAACAATTTGCGATCAGTTTAAGGAAAATGACGGGGTTCGATTCCCAGTTGTGTATGAGAATTATAGGAAATCTTTGTTAAAACATTGCATGATTTTTTTCTAACTTAGATTTTTTTCTTGTTAATACAAGTAGTGTATCACTGGTGATTTTTCTTCATACTGACCCACCACAATGGCTCACCTTGTATATCACCATCAGCCGAAATATGTCCACTGCTAAATATAGGTAAGCCTCAATAAAATTACACATTAGGGATTTGCCGTGTGCTGACTGACGCTCCAGCTCCGACAAAGTATATCTTTTACTGCTTGCTCTAATTTAACACCTGCCTTGTCAATTTTGTGGAAACTGAAAAGGTATATTTTTTCACTGTAATAGGATGGTTAAGGCTTTCACTACTTCGTTTATACAGGTGAAGTTAAAGATTGGGACAAATATGTAGGCACTATTTTCACCATTTTTGGTAGCTATCATTAGCCAGGAATGATAGTGGACATAGTATCTGCAAGTAGATAAGTGTTATGATTTGTTTGTGATATCATTTAAAATACACGGTAAGTCGCATAATAATTAAGAAAGCTATAAAAACGTACCTTTGTTCTTATTAGGTCCAAATTGATTAATTAATTCTTCCGACAACCTATAAACCTCCACATAGTCGTTTTCGCTGATTTTACGTATAATATTAGTTTGATGCTGGATATCATAATAGTGAGCTTCTTCAACTGAACTTATGAATTGAAATGAACGAGCCATCTTTAAAATACGTCACTAAACACAAGTAACCACTATTCTGCGATAGAATAACTTTTATTTTCCAGTTCCACAACATTCGATCAAGTTTTCACGCACAAAATAGTAACTTTTTGCGAGTCGAATACAAGTACGAGTCCTGGATAGAAATAGCGTTCGTAATGTTGCTATAAAATACCATTCTAAACTTATCTCATACAAACAAAAGTCGACATGTCCACTAACAGTAGTTACAACACGACGTCGCACTCGAAAGTGTAGCGCTAGCATAGAAATCGAACGACTGTGAACTTTAATTAATAAAAATGTAAAATCTCACGGCGGATTTAGATTATGGTTGCTAAGTTAAGCTTTACAGAATTTCTCTACAGCAATTCCACAATATTCGTGCAAATTTTCACGCACAAAGTACTAAAACTTCGTCGAATGCAGGCACGAGTTTCGAATTGAACGACGTGCGTAATGTTGCTACAGGATACGATTCTAAACGTCATCTCATACAAACAAACGTCAACATGTCCATTTAACAGTAGTTACAACCCGCCGTCGCGCCCGAAAGTGTGGCGCTGGTATAGAAATCGAACGACCGTAAACTTTACGGGATACGAATTTGAATTACTAAGCAATTTCGAAGTCGAGTTGCAAAGTAACTTTTTACAGAATCGCACTACAGAATTTGAAAACAAATGACTAATGCCTTTGTATAGAAATGGAAAAAGACCAAGTTATTATTTAAGTATAGATATATTTCGGCGTGATTGTGGGGAATAATATTTATCTAATCGCAAATTCAACTTTGTACTAATTTGGTTTGTTGATACAATGAAAATTTTCTTTATTCAAAGATGATCCAAGGCAGATACATATTCAATACATTATATAAGTAGGTACCTACCTAATCTTAATGTTTACATAGACTCCTAAACTTCTTCGTGTAAAATAGTTTTCGAGAAAATCGAATTTAAGTCATCATTTAATGATCATGGCTTTGGCAATGATGTACGGCTCTAAATTAAATTAAATTTGTATTTCAAAACAATTATGATACGAATTTCCTCGAATAGGATTTTTCCCGACCTATGGGTATTACTGTAAAATGCTACATAAAAGTATTTATGACGTCATTGTCGAAACACTGCCGATAAGAATTTATCAAGATTTTCTTATCAAGCGACGGAATTAATAAATCCTAGAAGAGCACGCGAACGCCATCAAGGAAACAATATCTTAAGTCCTTAAAGCGTTATAATGGCTGCCATCACGACAATTTAAAAGTGAATCAGCGCAGAAAAATACATGGGAAAATTTGAGCGTTGTCACTGTAATCAAAAAATTTTAAGATATTTCAACCATCAATATTCAGTTATCCAACTATAGTGTAAAGTACCTAAAATGGATATATTCTCTTATAACTTTTTCAGGATAAATGTAAGATATTAAAAAAATTATAACCTGCGTGTCTGTACTCTGAAAATATTTGCAAAATATCAATTATTCTCAATAGATCTACTGGCTAGACGAACTTAATTGGGGATGAACGTATTAAAATTATTTTGTCTGTGATCTCGCTACTACTGACCTAATTAGAACGGGAAGCTCTCGGACTACCACGCCGGAGGTTGCGGGTTCGAATCCCGCTAGGGACAAATGTTTGTATGATGAATATGAATGTTTGTACCCAAGTCTTGGATGTTTATGTATTTATTTAAGTATGTCTATCCGTTATCTAGTAACCATACTACAGGTTCTGCCTAGTTTGGGACTGGATAATAGGTGTTAATGTATGACATATTTAAAAAAAAAAATTAGAGAAGAGGAGTTAGTCGGTGTTATGTAATGGAGCTGTGTAAATTCAGATTACGACGAGCAAGAACATACTTCAAGGCAGGAAGTTTATCTACTATACGTAAATCGCATTTCTTGCTCATATTCAGCATAATGTGCTGCATTATATCTATTGCAGTTTATTTAACGCCATTTTGCAAAAGTGTTTTCGTTCGTTGCCCCACGTTTCGTTTGACGTATGAAAGGAATGATACATTTACTACCCTTTGTAGCACCAAAAATGTTCGACCTCCCAAAACCAATTCCAACCAACATCTTTCATATCCACTAGTTCAAAGGTTCCCTGACGTATTTCTCATTGTAATTGAGCACAAAATATGGAACAATACCTATACCTTGTATTTTAGACAGTGAATGCTTTTACAAAAGCTTTGCCTACAAAGTCTAAATGTACAACGATGTGATGGATGTACCGACTGGGGGCTTCAGGGAGTTCCCATAAAATACGTAGAAATTTTTTGGGCACATTTTGAACCGTCCTCTCATATAGTTTATCGTAACTTTTAGCTTGAGTCCCCCAACAAATTTAACGTACTTATATTATAATTTTTTTTATATATTATTTTTTCTTTATTGTACATAATACAAGTTACATGTAATAATAAACATGTGATATACAAAGGTGTAGAAAGTTTAACTCTGATTTTTTTTTCTTTTGGGTGAAATAAATAAATGATGAAACCATTTATGTCTACACAATTATCGATTATTTAACAATATGTTTTGTGTTCTTTGTAAAAGTTTTTACTATATTTTCTACCCAGAATATACGTATTATTGTCATAACTACTTTCAAGTTGCGTATAGGCAAATACTGCAATAAAAATTAAGCTAAAAGTTGGCTTTTTTTTTGTGATTGGCTTAAATAACTAATACTTAATTTTTATCAATAAAAGCTAAGTACCCCTCATGCTCCCACGTTTTCCAACAAACCCCGTTTTCCCCCTCAAGGGGCAGTTTATGGATGGCCCTTTGCTCACTGTGCCGCCCACGCTCACGGCATCACGCCTACGATTGTAGATTTGTGCTACCGTTCGGTCAAGGGGGCGAATTAAGGGACTATTCACGCAGAGCGGGTATCAGGTAGTCAGGTGCAAATTATGATAAGTTTTTGGCCGACGAGCAACCATTTAGAATTAATTTATCAAATAGATATTGTAAAAAAATAACTAGAACATCCATCGGATCGGGTTGCATATTGATGAGTCAGTCTGAGAATTAGATTTATTTTTACAATAAATATTACTGTTGTTAAAGTACAACTAAACAGTAAACGAATTTTAATTGTGGTGTACAGTGGGAAAATTTTTCATGTACATTGAGTACCCTTATATTATTTTAATAACTATTCTAATAAATACTTGATTATTTATTAGCACTACCCCCTATTATTATTCACCACAGAATAAGCGCATAGTCAGCGTCCATTGTTCATTTGCCGTTGGGTGTGAAAAGGCCTTCACTACACAGCTTGTTAATGGATAAGTAAAACCGAAAACCATGATTGCTTTATCATAAACACGAAACAAGCAAGACTTTTGAGTGATAAGCACTATTACTTGCTCCGCAATATTTACTTGTGCCACAACTTAATTACCACCGAGTGTTTAGTATTGTCTTCAATCCAGAAAAAAGTTCTGTGTGACAGTGTTTATGTGGACCGAAACTTTGGATTGCAAAGTGAGTTATTTACAAAAACTGATTAATTTTTTTTCTCAAATACCTACATACAGTATTCGTGCCCGACGTACAGCTCTAATACTCGGTCAGCGCTTCAAGCGCTTTATACGGTTCGGTTGCTAGACGCACTTAAAATATTGGGACCGTTAAGCGATTATAGTAAGCACTGCAACGCTTTATTTACATAACTTGAATTTGGAATAAAATACCTGTGGCAGCCAAATATTCGTTACTACGTGATACTATCAGTTTAACCTCTTCTGTACAAGTTAAATTTATATGGCCAGCAACATGAACTGTTTAGCCTGTTCAATTATTGTTGACAGAACAGAGCTTCTTGTGTGTTGCTTATGTAAAGGGACGTACCACTACGAATGTTTGAATATGACCTCGGTGGATTACCTGGCCAACATTTGCGATCTGAAGCGAGGCTGGAGGTGCCCGTCCTGTATTAATATCGCGGGACGGCGGCGGAAACATGACAATACGCCAGTCAAAAATCAGTCCGAGACTCAGCTGACGGATCCATCGGTGTCGGAGATAACTAATATGTCCATAGTCGAGACTAGTCCCGTGCACCACTCTGCTTATAAACAGCAAAATGTTACTATTAACTTGGATCAGTTCGCTAGTTTATTAGACTCCAAGTTAGATAGTAAAATAGAAAAAATGAAAAATTACCTGGCTAAAGAAATTGGCACTGCCATTGAAAAACTGAAAATTGAATTTACCGAATCCATCGAGTATATATCCAACCAGTACGCTGATCTAAAGAAAGATGCAAGCAATCTAGAGGCTAGGGTTATGGACCTGGAAAGGCAAAACGAGACACTACGGTCGGATATAACTCATTTAAAAATCCATAAAACTACAGCACCTGAAACCCATAAAGTTCAAGAGGCTATTGCTCAGTTACAGTTGGATATTAATGACAGGGACCAGGCAGCGCTTCTCAACGACATCGAGATTTCCGGGATACCTGAATTTGCTAGCGAGGCGGTCGGACACATTGCTATCGCAGTTGCATCTAAATTGGGCACGACTCTTAATGTGAGCGTCGCTCGCGTTGGCCCCAAGCGGCGTGGTGAGTCCGGCGACGCCGCCCGCCCGCGGCCCATTGCCGTGAGGCTGGCGCGGCGCGCGCTGCGCGATGAGCTGCTGAGGAACGCCAGAGTCCGCCGACATGCCACGACGGCCGACCTCGGTCTTGCCCAGCACGCACCGAAAACGTTATATGTTAACGAGAGGCTCACAAAATATAACCGAGTAATATTTGGTACGCTCGAGAGGCCGGCCGTGCTGCGCGCTGGCGCTACGTGTGGACTAAGGACGGGCGCACACTTACGAAGCGTATCGACTCTGCTAGCTGCCCAGTGGAACCAATACTCACGGATAAGGACATCGAGCGTGTTTTTATCACTGCGAAGCATGCACATGAATGTACATAATTTTTTAGATATATTAGAAAATCTTATCTTTATTAGCTTGCTGTGCTCGAGCATATACTCATTGTTATTATATTTAAATAACCGTACTGCCATATCTGACACACTTAATTATTTTAAATCACTTTCTTTTCTTAAGTTTTTAGAAATGTCATGTTTAGTTGATTTGTTTGTTTCCATGTGTCCATTAACTCTCAATCTCTATTTTATTCTTGCTGCATTATTATTTACAAATGTGCCTGTTGCGAGGACAAGGCCAATGACTCAAGCAAAGATTCCAAAATCGCAATTGCAACAAGTATCTTTGAATATGTTTTATATCATACCATGCAAACCGTGCCTGAACGTATTACAATTATTTAATATGTGTATTGGTTCTTATCGTAACATCATATTATGTAAATTAAACATTAATATACCACTAAAAACAACTATTGACAATATTAATCAATCAATTTTGTATAAACTATGTAGGACACCTTATAGAAATCCAAATGATTGAGTCTAAATATTTAAAAGTTGGATTATTTAATGCTGGTTCGCTAGGTACTAAACACGATGAAATCCAGGCCGCATTTACACGCGATGCAACGGATATAATAGCCATTAACGAGACATGGCTCAGGAATGGAGAAGAGGCCAAAGCTCCGACTATACCTGGCTATCGGTTGCGTCACCTACCTCGTCCACGAGGGCTTCTCAAAAGCAAAGGTGGTGGGGTTGCTTTTTACGTACGACGCGGCATAACCGTCCGTACCTGCCCCCATCCTATAACCAGTGCCGAGGTTGAGCAGATGTGGTTATCGGTCAACGTGAAGTCTACGCGTCTCTTGATCGGGACCGCATACCGTCCTCAGTGGGTCAACGTTGATACTTTCTTTGACTCCCTAACAGATTCTATAGTGTCATTTTCAAATTTTGATCGCATCATCCTATTAGGTGATTTTAACATAGACGTCCTTAATCAACAGGATTATAAATTTGTTCGACTAAATCAGTTTCTGCAAAGTGTTAATCTTGAAAATCGTGTCACTGAGCCAACTCATTTTTCGTCACATAGCCAGACATTGATTGACTTGATATGTACCGACGCCCCCGTCCTTAACACTATAGTTTTCCATACTCCTGCTTTGGGAGGGCATGCTATAGTTACTATACAACTTACGATAAAACAAAATCGAGCACCTCAAAAGCGCATCGTATTTAGACCAATCAAAGATATTGATATGAAATACTTCAACAAGGACATCGAATCTATAGACTGGGTAGCAATGTCTCAACTAGATTGCGTCGATCAAATGGTGAACGAGTTTAGTAAAGTGTTGATCGATTTGTACAACAAACATGCCCCTGAAAAGACCATCTTCGTTAGAGGTCCTAAGTTACCATGGTTGACAAGTAATGTCCGATACATTATACAACTTCGTGATCAGGCACATAATAAGTTTCGTAAATCTAGACTAGACCAACATAAAGATCAATACAAATCACTTAAACACTTAGTTAATTGTAGCATTTACAGTGAGAAAAAAGCCTACTTTGATAACTATATAAATAATAATTTGTCCAACTCCAAAGTTCTTTGGAAAAACCTAAAAAAAACTATCTTACCTGGTTTTAAAAATCGTAGTGAGTATCCTGAGTTTTTGAATGACCCTGATGCTTTCAATTCACATTTTCTTGGAGTCCCAGGGGAAAGTAATACCAACCCTTCTGATCATGATTACTTTAATTGCCGCAGGTATAGTTCAGCTTCGTTCAGGTTAGAACCAGTCAACGAAAATCTTGTCGCAAAGACAATTCTAGCTATAAAATCGAACGCTCAAGGCATAGATAAGATCAACATGGATATGATTTTTCTAACACTACCCGGCTCTCTTAATGTTATTACTTCTATTATCAATCATTCTATTATCTCCTCTAAGTTTCCCTCCCTGTGGAAGAGCGCCCTTGTTCATCCTATCCCCAAAATAAATAATCCCTCAGATATAAAGGATTTTCGACCCATAAGCATACTACCATATCTTTCAAAAATACTAGAAAAAATAGTGTACCAACAAGTTATTAGATTCTGTGAGTCAAATAGCATTCTACCTGAATACCAATCTGGTTTTAGAAAGAATCGTAGCACAGCTACAGCCCTGTTAGATGTTGTAGCCAATGTACTGTCCAACCAAGATGCTGGCAAAGGGACTATTTTAACTCTTCTCGACTTCTCTAGGGCTTTCGATTCAATTAATATTTCTCTTCTTCTCTCGAAATTAACATACTATGGTTTTGACACTTCAACCGTTAAATTGTTTGAAAGTTACCTAAGAGGTCGCAAACAGCGTGTGGTATTTCGTAAACCGGATGGTACTACTTTCACGTCGATCTTAAAAAATGTAGACAGAGGGGTCCCACAAGGGTCCATCTTAGGACCATTGCTGTTCATTTTATATACTGCAGACATAACCCACTCCATGCAACATTGCAAATTTCATCTATATGCCGACGATCTGCAGCTTTATGCTCCCGTTCCTCTTAAATATGTAAACTCCACTATAGCTAAAATCAATGACGACTTAGATCGTCTTTCAACTTGGACCTCCAAAAACTCACTTGTCCTTAACCCATCCAAGTCTAAATTCATGATTATAGGCTCAACAAAACAAATACAAAATTTAGAGCAACTTAACCCACGAATTGCTATTGCTGGAAACAATATTGAGCAGGTGAAGGAAGCTCGAAATTTGGGCCTACTAATGGATGAGCGTTTACAGTTTGAAAAATATGTTCTCGAAGTTGTACGCAACTGCTTTTACAGGCTGAGAGTTTTGTACAGAATTCGATCTTTCATTAACACAGAGCTACGTATGAAGTTATGTGATTCCCTTGTCCTCTCAAAATTAAACTATTGTATAACGGTTTACGGTCCTTGTATTTTACAGAGGTCACAACGCCTGATTCAACGGGTACAGAACGCCTGTGCTCGCTATTGTTTCCACATTCCACCTCGGACTCGCGTAACACCATACCTCAATAAAGCCAATATTTTAAAAATGCAAGGACGTCAGCAGCTGCATTACCATAGTATGTTATTTGGCATAATTAAAACTAAACAACCGGAGTATCTATATAATAAAATAAACTGGCGCTACTCTCAACACAGATATGAGGTTAGAGTCTGCTCATCCCAGTTGCATGGTTTTCGCCATGGAACGGCAGCTTTTCGCGGAAGTTTCAGATTTCTGTCTACTAAGTGTTGGAATGATCTCCCACCGCCTCTACGTGACGTAATATCTGTCTGGAAATTCAAAAAAATATATCGATCTTACCTTTTGGACTTACAGAAGGGTCGCTGAAAAATAAAGTCGAACAACAATAATAGGTACTTTACTTCTCATTGATACCGAGTTTATGCAATGTTTGTGTGACATATGTCTTCGGACTGTCTCCCATCAATTTATTTATTTAAGCAACCATTCGTGATGTATCGTATTGTCTATCGAGAGGATTAGTTTATTATGTAAGTTATTTATATTGTACGTCTATCATATGTATGTATGTATGTGTATGTATATATGTATGTATGCAAATAAAATAAAAACATATTTATTACTATGCATTATTGATATAAACACTAACAGTTATTTAACATAAATTGGACCGGTTTGCACATGTAATAGTAAAAACAACAGTGTACTTTGACCTTCATAACGCATCACGTACCTTCTAAGGTAACGGTCCTGGCAGAATATCAGCGTCGCGCCGCTGGGCTGCGACATTATGCTGAGTCAGGGCCCTTTCCGCAGCACAGCACGGGTTACACTGTTACTGTTACTCTGTTATGATTGTTTGCTGTACTTCTGTATCATTAAGTCACCTATCTGTAACATTGTATTTGTGCTGTGTCTAAGAATAAATGAATTATCTATCTATCTATCTATCTATCTAAGCATAAAAGATTAGAAATTAGATAGACAAGATAGAATACTCAGTTTAGTTCAATTGATAGGTAATTACTTTATCCTTATGAACACAGGATATGGGGTTTAAATATTTGAATTAAAACTTCAGATATTTTACTCAGAGGCAATGTGAAAACTCTACTGATGGGTTCTCTTCCATTAGTCAGACGTGGGTACTCCTTCTAGGCAATTTCATTGTAGCGTACCTACTTAATTACGCTGGTCCAATAAACTTAAGAACTAACTACAAAGGGTAGAGGACGACAACAAAGGCTACATTTGCCTGTTTTTGTGTACGACCTGTCGTGACATGTATCTATAGCTAGTAAGCTCTATGAGTGCATAGGGGATTTATGTTAGCTCTTAGACGAATTGTATCTAGATGAGGTCATTGTATGCACTAAAGAGTTTACTTTAGTATGACGCCTAGTATTTTCTCTCAAGGGATTAGATATAAAAATGTTAAGATATTTCATTGAATTAAGGTTTCGGCTACGCTCTGATTTTTTCTGTAGGTTAAAGATTTCGGTGTTCAGAAATCTTGATATGTTGTCTATTTATTAGTTTATTTTTTAGTCTACGTTGTGAAAAAATAAATAAAGGAAATAAATTGGTTGACGCTTTGTTGGATTAAAACCACAACAGTAAATGGTAATTAAATTTGATTGGACCTTTATGTATCTTGATATTTCGTGATAATAAAAATAATGCTAGTAAACAAACTGACAAATTATAGTATGCCTTCGAAATTCTTTCTTCTATGTGCTATGTTAACGGCTCAATAATAACAACCTGCCCCGACATAAAACAGTATTGTTATGGACTACCCCTCGGAACTAATCACACATAATTGCCTGTATAAAACTAGTAAAACCAGCCTAACATTTTACTGCTGGCCCTAAAACTATGTAATTTGATACGTGACATTAGGCGTGACGTAAGACTTGGTGACATACCAAACTACTGTCCGTAAGAATATTTTACATTCTTGACTAATGTTTACTTTAAAAAGTAATAATCGCGCATCTTCAATTACGTCCTTGTACCACCGGGTGTGTGATATGTATCTAACACACGTTGAATCGTGGTAGCCTAGTTGGTTATGCACTCGTCTCACGTTCATGAGGTCGTGGCGTGGGTTCAAACTCCGCCCGTGTATTGAGTTTGTCGAAACTTAAGTACGGTTTATTATAATACCACATGTTTTTTGGGTAAAGGAAAACAACGTGAGGAAACCTGCATACGCCAAAGAAGAATTCTAAGGTGTATGTGAAGACCACTAAATCGGCTTGGGTACTGTTGGTAGAGAGGGGTTTTGTACAAAAGATCCAGAAGGGTGGAAGTATCGCCAGATGTTTCTCGCCCCCTAAGAAGATAAGATTTCTAATACATAGTACTTCGGACATGTGAGGTACCTACCGGATAGAAGAGGAGCCGTTAAAAAAAAAACGTCCTGCTGCGGAAAATATTACGAGAAGAAGACACGCTCTTCTTTTCGTTGGATTTTAGGATTAGCCGGCTAAAGCTAAAAATTAAAATCACTATATTCACCACAAGCTAATTTTTGATTATATTTTCAGATTTTCCATTTTCAAATGCCACAGCAATGATGACCTAATTTATTTATATACCCACTTTTTAGTATAACGGGAACGAATGTAAATATCGTATGTTTATACATTCTATACTCGACAGGCTCTGCAAATATATTCGCCAATACTCAAGACACCGTACCTCTTCGAGCAAATAAATGTTTTACATTATTTATCCCATATTTGTACATAAATATTCACAAACCGAAAATAGTAATCAGTAACATCAAACGGAACGTCACCTTCAGGTATATTTTGGGCAAATACATATGTATAATTATATTCAAATCTCTGCAGAACACGATTAACAATAATTTTCTATATTTTAATTGGTGATAAGATGACCGCGTGGTAGATAGACCGCAATTCAGATGCTGGCTTTAAGTAAGACCTAGAAGCTTTCTCAGCTAAATGAAGCCAAAAGTAGAGCGTCTACGATAGTAGCTATATGATAGCCAAACGGTTATCAAAATATGTCACATGATCCAACAGAAGAACAAAATTGAATATAATTTCGGATATTGTCCGAAATGCTTACTTAGTTGTCCTAGGTCCATTATGTAGAGATTTAGCTTACATGATAATACCTATAATCACATAACGGAAGGCAATGAAGCTAGTCTCTATCGAAGCTAAGGAACTAGGATCTAAGTACCGAAAATTTAGTTCATTGCTATTCGTAAACTATTTGGAAGATCTAAGTATGTATGTATAAGCATATCTAGGACAAGTTTCATTAGACCACAAGTTACAATTTTACAAATCTGAAATATTGTAAGATTGAGTAATAAATACTAGTTCTTAACTTTTTTATAAGTAATTTAATTTTTATGCACACAAACTTTCTGAATACTAAATGCACTCTGAAAGTTGATGTACATACCAAAATTAATTAGCATTTGAGATTGGTTGAAGAGTGTGGGGTTCATATACAGAGTTCGTGCCATATATTTTGGTATATTGTAACCAGTGCAGTGTATGACCGTGTCCAAGGCAACGATAACAACAAAGCTTTAAGATTGTTAAATGTGACTTGTAACTAGGTATGTGAAATATACCTTAAATCAGCTTGTGTATGCAAGACAGAACCGACTATGGTCCGTGCTCGTCGCACATCACACGTCTCGTCTCCAACAGCGGTTTCATTTCCTCTACCAACATATACTGCAACTCTCTCAGTCTCTCTCTCTAAAATGTAGAATTGTTCCGCTGGGTAAAAGAAACTTGACAATTTTAAGCAAGAAACAAGGCAACTTATCGAGTTTGACAAAAAAAATTAAACCTGTTTTAGAACAGTCTGAGATTAAATTACGAAGGTACCTATGCAATCTGATAGGTGATTATAAGGTGTACATTGAAATAAACTTGGGCGTTTATCGTAGTGCACTGACTCTGTTAGGAAAATGTTGAATTGATCACGTCCAGTATGGTTAACAACAGAAATATTGTGCCTCGTTCCCGTCATATTAATTTCTATTCTATTATAATTAGACGACGTAATCGGGGGACACGAATAAATTCATAGATCATAAACACAGATGATACGTATCTATACTAACTATACATAGGTAATTTGTCGACCTCCGTGGCGGAAAGGGTAGCTCTCAGACTGCCACGCCGGAGGTTGCGGGTTCGAATCCCGCTAGGGGCAAATGTTCGTATGATGAATATGAATGTTTGTACCCAAGTTTTGGATGTTTATATATTTATTTAAGTATGTCTATCCGTTATCTAGTAACCATACCACAGGCTTTGCCTAGTTTGGAACTGGATAACTGGTGTGAATGTCTGAGATATTTATTTTTATTTATTTATATTATTATACACCAAATCATACGTACGAATTATTTTGGAATAATAAATACACCTAGGTCAATCATATATATTATTTCAGCCCCATGATAACGCCGTCTAATTTACAGCCGTCTTAGAATTTCTCGATTAACTTTATATACTCATGCAGGTTGCTTCACCAAAAAGTTATCGTAATAAAATAGGTATCGCACTAAAACATGGAATAGGCTGAAACGTCTTTTGTCGGTCGCTGACCTTATTGGTTCACTAAAGTTTCTCAACATGTAACAAAGGCAGAAAAGCTTCGCTGTAAGGGCTTCCGTTTTGATGGAATTCTAAAACCTTGGGTTATGGCCCGGGTTTGAACCCTCGAACTGTATAGAATGTGCGATCATACTGCCATTTAGACGAGAGTTCTAATTTCCGAAACGATAGCAAATTCCATAGCGCGTGCATCTGGATGTGATATCAGTGATCTATCATTAGTACATCCCTTGTTCAAATTACAGAAATTCTGTTAACGGAAACACAGGAAATAGAATTGTCAAGACCCATACCTTAACAGAGGATGTGTGCACGTAAGCCAATTACACACCTTTTAGGTTCCTGTATTCCTAATTCCCGTTACTAATCTACCTTGGGGCTAACAAAGGAATACATCACAGGGTTTAGTGTAGGGATGCCAGTTATTCAGAATTAGATGTTTGCATCCCATGGGAGTCTGTAATGGAAAAGGCGCACGACTGCTTCTAGAAGTAGAAAAAAAAATTATGTTCGTGCAATGCATAGTGGTCAGATGCATAAAGTTGCAAATTGTATTTCATACATAATGTCCCGCACTTCATACACTCCGTGAATTAATGACTTCTTTGTTTAATATATACTCATATCACGGATAAGTTTTTTTTTTACTAATTTATTCGCCATTTATTTCATTGCAATTCTTCGTGTATGTTCAAAATTTCTACTCAATAGGTCTAGTAACTGTATTTAAATTATCCGCTGAACAGACCGACGACGAACGAAACTGAGGTTTACACGTTTTCACGAGTTCTTATAAAAAAATAGATATTCTGTTACTAGTAATAATTATGAAAGAATACAGAAAAAAAAATTACTTGTACAAGTACAAAACACGAAAGTCGGTTGTAATAAATTTTGACATCATCATCATCAGCTAAAATTATTTTCTCTGATTTTTTCCCTTTGAAACTAACGCTATTAATTGAAAGTTTTTAATAACATCAAGTTAAAAAAAGAGTGAAGTGCACTTACTTACGTTACCACATTAAAGAAAGAATTTTCACTAAAAGTTTCAAGGCACATTCTTATTCTATTGAAAGGATAAGGTCAACCCACTCTATACCCTTTTCCACGGTACGTGTTAATTATTGAGTTGACTACAAATAAAAAAAACCTTTACACTTTTAAACTTAAGTGATTCAAATGACGATAATTTGGCTTTCATCATCAGATTATTTTTGTCTCTACTGCAGGAGCACAACCCTCTCTCATCTGCCGGAGACATTTCCCCACTCCACACCTGCTCCACCCGCAACTCCTCTGAGCGAGGATCAACGGAGGTACGCTAACACATAACACCTACCAGTGAAGGTAGGGCGAGTCCCAAGGACTGAATTTACGCAAATTAAATTAAAGAAGCAAAGAGTCAAAGTAGGAAGAGAGTTCCCACTTCCCCTCTAGCGCGCTAATACGTCCGTGGTGTTCAACTAGGTGGTCAGGCTTATCCTGGCCACACCAAACCCCCAACCCCCCAAATGACCATTCCAGTCATCGTGTTTTTGCTACACTCCCATCTGCCGGAGACAGACGGAGGATTTGGCCTACACTCTACGCGCTGACCAGACGGGTTGGGGAGGCCTGATTGATGTTTTATAATGTATTTCTCTTAGTCGCTTTGTACGACATCAACGGGAAGAGTTGGAGTGGTCCTGTTCTACTCCACCGGAAACCACACGGCAAGATTTGGCTTTAAACATGAGAAATTTTGTATAAGTAAATATCAGTTTATTTTAAATGTGAAGGAGACACAATTAGATAGTAGTAAATGAAATATCATCTTTATCAGTCGGCATCCATTGAAGAAATTGTCCTTGCCAGCCTGGGGCTTGCCCAATTACTGCAATTGTCGTTGATCCACCTAAATATAAGCCATCTGACGTATATACGCGGTCTGCCCCAAGTCCCAGTAGTCGTCTGTGGTAGATGTAGACTTTAGAGTTAACCTGTATATCAAAGATTATATGTATCTATTTAAAAAAATATTAATATGAAATGGTGAACGAAACTGATTAAATAAAACTAGCGTTGAAAACCAAAGATTCCTACCAAAATATTCCTAATTTTTACCATATTTTCTTTAAACATTTTGCATACATACTTACTCCCGGGCAAAAATATGGAAGCGGTTCACACCAAAAGTTGTTTGGATTTACATACATTTTAATCACATTTTAGAAGTTGGACGTAAACTATCCATTTGTTCAAGGAGGCATGTTTGGCACTCAGGATCTACTCCATCCATACTT
Source organism: Esperia sulphurella (assembly GCA_947086405.1). Taxonomy (NCBI): domain Eukaryota; kingdom Metazoa; phylum Arthropoda; class Insecta; order Lepidoptera; family Oecophoridae; genus Esperia; species Esperia sulphurella. The sequence continues at coordinate 11,894,927 of OX352265.1, forward strand.
CAGACAGCTGGCATCAAATGACACGCTAATCGATCTTTGACTATGACTAAAGCGATCAAAATGATCTCGAAAGTATGAAAATCCGTTTCCATATTTTTGGCCGGGAATGTATAGCTTGTATTGTCGAGGATACAGTGGGAAAAACCAAAACCACGTGGGCAGGGCTGCGGGGGGCGTCTAGTCTAATATAATGGAAGACTTTCGCGACAATTCAATAGTCACGACGAGGAGTCAAAGAATAAAGAATAAGTTAGGTTTCATGTTTACTTACCTATTTCATCATTTCTTTATCCCATCTTACTGCGGACTGATTGAGACGGACAAAAAAGAACCTTTCTCATTTATTTGGGTAGGCATTATTAGAGTAAGAGGCTACACTAATGACACAGAATAAAGAAAATGAACAGTCAGCCGTACTTTATTATTAACTCTCTTCAGCCCTCTTTAAAATTAAGTTTCATTATCAAAAATGTTTGCGATTACATGCCGCGTGGTCGTCGCTGACGTCGTGTATGTCGTCCAATCATTTACGTCCAGTAACTTCGACTATACTGTACGTAATAGGCATAGACCAGTCAACATTAAAACCGCAAACCTAGTAAAAGTTGGAATAGGCAACTAAAAATACCCTGGTGAATCCTGTATCTACAACAAGATTGAATTGAGATCTTATCCACGTTTCTCATTTTAAAATAGGTAATCCACCATATATCCCACGTCTGTAATAATCAGAACAAGTAAATTAAAGCCTGTTTTGTTTTTATGGGATAGTTTTACCAACAATGTGTACAGAGTATTGTTTTTTACAATTTTGGAGTGTTCAGTTCGGTGGGTCTGACGGTGGGCCTGATCCACAAGTTTCAAGTCGCTCAGCGAGCTATGGAGAGGGCTATGTTTGGGGTTTCTTTGAAGGATATGATTCGTAATGAGAAGATCCGACGATGAACGAAGATGACTGACATAGCCGAAAGGGTTAGCAAACTGAAGTGGCAGTGGGCGGGCCACATCTGTCGCGGAACCGACTGCCGTTGGGGTAAATGAGTTCTGGAGTGGAGATCGCGGATCGGCACTCGCAGGATGGGACGCCGACCTGAAGAAGGTGGCCGGAAGCGGCTGGATGCGGAGGACCGGGCGTGATGACATTCATTGGGGAAGGCCTATTTCCAGCAGTGGACGGACAATACGGACGGGCGGATGTGATGTTAATCCTAGGTGAAGTATAAAACCTGCGCGGTAAAGGTAGACATCCGATTTCGGCCGGAAGTCTACCTAGTAGTTGTGAAGGCGTCATATTCTAAGTTTCTTGGTATGCTACTTTTCACAGCAAACTTTTCTCTTTCAGTTTAGCGTAGTGTGGATCAGACCCACCGTCAATATCCACGTCTCCGCACCGTAGGTCATGACAGGCAGGATGCACTGATTTAAGACTTTTGTCTTTAAACATCTTTACGCATTTTTTCCGAATGCTGCCCAGCCTAACTGGATTCTTCTGTCAGCTTTACTATTGCAATTTTTCCTACCCAACTATATTCTCTGTTCTAGGTATATGATGATGATGATATATATTTAAAAAAATATATCTTTTATTTGCAACATATATAGGCCTTTTCATGAGAAATAGAAATAAGAGAGAATTGAATTTTACTTTCTAAGTAATAAAGTCCTATTTATAGTTATATGGCTAAAGTTCTACTTACCACCTACCTTATTGTATTATCATTCTCTACTTATATTAGCAAAATCACCAACCATTACTAAATTTTGCAAGTTAATTTATTTATTAAGGCTCGACAATGAGCGTGCTTAATATTAAATACTTTATTATAATAAGTTTTTATTAACGACGCATCATTATAAGGCATCCTGAGTCTAATTATCTTGAAGTAATCTTATTGAAATTAAAGGCAACATTTCCACACAAACATAGCTACGAGTAAGTTGACATAAGTAAGTACAGAATGTCACGTCGCTTGTTCATTCCAAGTTAGATGAGTTCCACGGCAAGTCGAGCTCGCTTTAAATAAAATTAAGCATGCATCCCATGTGATTTGACTAAAAGCGTTAAACATTAATTACCTATTATCTCTTAACGGAGTGCTTTCGGTTGGTCGCTGTGAAGGATAATAATTAATTTTTGTAGACAAAAGAGATTGTTATCTTGAAAAGTAACTTACTTGTACAAATAAGTCTGTCCCTAGTGGAAATCGAACCCACGACCTCTGGCAACCGAGTCTAATCGTCAATCCATAAGTACCTAAAGAATACTAAATATTACTATGTAAAGAAAAGAAAACAGAGAGAGAGTTAGAAAGAGAAGCACTTATGTTGTTGACGCATAACGTTGTCCCTCTCTCGATCAACTATAGTGCCGGGGGTGTGCCATAAGCAGTGATTGGAGTAGGTAGAGCGATTTCCGGTCAATGACTTCAAACGAACATATTAATATGGACATGCCTCCGGGATCAAGGGATTTTAAAGTTATCGAGAACTTTCCTCATTGAATAATCTTACCAAAATATTTAAAATATTTATAAAGTACTCTCTGCGAGAAAAAATAGAGTGTTAAAATGAGCCACCCCTTGCTACATAGATACCAAGTTGGACTTCTGTGTCTCTTCATAGGTCAATCACAGAAAAAAAATTTACTCAAAAGTTTTTGGCCATGATGCCCTAAAAAAATGGTGTGTCAAAATACCCTTGCTACGATGTATTCAGTACTTGCTGACTTTCGTTTTATTATATGTTTTATTTCATATATTTACTTAGATTTTTGCCGACCCTTTAATATTTTTTATTTTTACTTCGCATTTAGTAAACTTTCTACAAATTAAGCAAATTTCTTTTTCTACTGCTTCAAAAGTACCAACGGCATGTCCATATTATGTCATAGTACGGACATGAATGTTGCAAGTACCAAAAATCGATCATGAGCCATAATTCAACGAGGCTGTCAAAACTAATAATTATTTACTGGCAAATGTTTGTCTCACATTCCATCATATACCTAGGTACTCAGTTATTATCGTTATTGGTTCTACGTTCAATCATCAGAATGCATTAAGTCCTATCCATTATACATTCACAATCAGAGGTCGGACAAATGGTAGCAATTTTGTAAATGGTTAACAATTATATGGAAATGCCTGTATAGTGACTTTGTTCTCTGTTTATTGAACACCTGTTTATATGAAAAATACATAATTGTAAATAGTTTACATTAGCACTTATTTTCTATAGCTACGTAAATACTTCAGACTAAAAGGATTTTATCTTTAAAAAAAAATATTCATAAATAGTGGTTAACTGTTAAAACAAATCTAGCATTTGGAGAAAGACTACATAATATAAAAAAAACATATATGTGTACACATGTCCCAATCTAGGATTTTCTCCTGTGCTATGGAAATTAAACTAGGATTGGACGATTCACAAATACAACATGCAGACTGGGACAAGCTTGTGCAAATTAATTATAATAGTTTCTATGTGACCTTTAGTGTCAATGTGTTTTACTTATGTAGATACTACTATTTTAAATAGTCACATCCGTTTAGTATATTAAAAGCTTACCCACAGATCTAAAATTTTGGTATATATTGGGCACGATTCTGAAGGCACAACGTTAAAATTTGACAGCACTAAAACTATTGGTATCCTTGTCACACAGTATTATGAAGATAAAGAAGAAACCAATTTTAGCGCTGTCAAATTTTAAATGTACGCCTTCAGAATCGGGCCCATTATTTACCTATAAAATATAGAAGCATAATATAAAAATGTAATTTGTCTTCCTACAAAACATCCGCTAATGGACAGATCAGGAGAGGTTAGTGACAGGTGGAAAGAACGAATGAGCCGGATGGAATGAAACATGTATTATTTCCACATCCCGAGATTATTACTCGACGTTAGATATAGATAATACCTACAGGATGTCCAGTAAATAAACGCACAAAACGAAACTGGGGGTAGAAGCCCTATCAGAATGTCTAAATATCCATTACCTTCCACCACTTTTTGCTAATAACTCAAAAAAACGGTTCACAGACACAAATTATATTTCCATATTTGACATATTTATTATTACAGTTTCAAATTGTAAACAAATATAAGTATATATATATATATACTTATATATATACTTGTAATAGATGTTATATAGAACAGCTATTGACGAGTACAAACAATATTAAGTACGAAGGATATTTAGAAAACCAGAAATTACTAGCATCTCCCCAATTTGTGTTTGAACAGATTTCGTATAATGCTTTATTCAATGGTTCATTGCAGTCTTCGAACAAACTAGGCAATGTAAAGTTAATCTATCTTTCAGACATTGAATAAAGAATAATTTTCCGACGTCTACATATTATAATATAATTAGAGCTCACGGCGCCCATATGTGGCCCATAACCTTCAAATCCACATTAATGTTTCATTGGTTTGAGGTTACCTAATCTCTGATCCTTGTACATGATTCGATTTTTATTATTCATTGGGTAATTCTCGACGAAATAATAGAAACGTAATATCAGAAATAAGGAATATAAGGTAAATTATGTTATCATTGCTTCGAGCCATTTGTATTAATTATTGCATTAAAATATGTCACCTTTATAATTTAACCTTATATACAATAACCTGATAGATTAACGAAACTCTCCATCATACCAATTCATTCTATATCGATCCGCAATATCTTTCAAATGTAAAGGTATGATGATAGATTAGATTAAATTAATTTATTTCAATTTTACATGTTAGTCTAATATGCTAAAAGGCATCGTCATAAAATAAATTAATATACAGAATATAAATACAATGTCAAAATTTAAAATAATGTCAATGTATATACATACTAACATTCTGTCTATGTCAGTAAAGAATATTTAAATTAAATTTCAAAATACCCTTGGTATTAAATGAACACAAATTAAATTAATTGTCAAAGGGCCCACCTACTTCATTGTTAGAAAATTCATTAATTCATTCAAAAAAAGGTTTTATCAATATTTTTTTAAGGTGATATCCATTGCCTACCTTTTGAAGTTTTTAGCACTAAATTAAAAATTATCTAAGGGCTGAATGTTCTCCACCTCCAGCTTCCACCAACAGCTCCACTTGAGTCCGTGCAAACACACGCTGTCCGAGCAAGTGAAGCACTATGCGCTTTACGCGGTCCTTCATGCTTTTTGGAGCACAATGTGCAATAAACTACACCCTGATTTTTTCCAAAGCTCTTAGATATGGCGCTTTTGAAGAGGAATGCAAAAAGAAGTCTTTCAAAAATGCCCTGTAATTGCAGATGTCTATGGCCGGCGGTGAACCATAACCATCAGATGAACTGTCTGCACGTTTGCTTCCCTAGTTATAAAAAAAACCTTCGCCTACAGACCAAATAATGTTGTCTTTGGAAGCTTACGTAAGTAAGTAGGTACACGCCGCAGGCCTAGAGTTAATCTCCGGACCAACAAGTAATTTCCGAAACGTGTCATCTTTATATCCTGAAACAACCTGCATTGTCGGTAGGTAGTCAATTTTCCTTGTTTATCGAAATACTGAATTGACAAAATCAAAGAAAGCGTAATCAAATGATAAACATAAACAAATAAAGTACATACCTAAGAAACACCTTATATTTTCCAGTATTGAGCACCAGCCAAATACCTACCTTAGGTTTGAATATTATAGTGAACTTATATTCTAGCTAGTAATCTAGAATCAGTTCCAGACTATTAAAGTTCAAATTGCAATTTGCCTAAAAGGTCTCTCAGTTAAATTACTCAAATTAAATAGCGGGCGACAAAACTGTTAAGTTAATGATTGTTTAACATTAACAAAACGTTTCGCACTTAAAGTAATATAAAGCGTCATTTGTAAAGAGACAGCTATTAATTTTAAAACTCAGACACAATTAAACTACTAACAACTTTTTAATTTAAATTACGGACATAATATAACTTAATAAAAAAAATTGTGTGACACAAAACTATGTGTTTAATTAAGAACAATTTAGCATAAAACAAAAAAGTTACTTTATGTTATCTAAGCTAATTGATTCAGCATGAAGATTAAACATTTTTGGTGGCCATCTCCCCGCCTGTGCTGGGCGAGGATTACTTCTCATTAGGAATTACTTTTCTTAATACATTACTCGTAATGTAACTTGGTTATGTACGCGGATCGAAAAATTCCGCCTCCATAACTAGGTTTTGTAACAGGAATTATTTTTCTTAGTACATTACTAGTAATGTAACTTGGTTATGTACGGGGAACAAGCGATTTTTTTTACCTTCATGGTGGCCAGTGACTTGGTTCGCGTATATAAAGTACGCGAGCTGTAGAGAGCAATTCTAGTGCCCCCATATGGCCTACACAAGTGGTAGTGGTGACAAATGTCAAATTCAAACTCAGCACCTCAGTCATGAACCTACCATAACTTGAGACACTCGTAGAAGTTCACAATTGAAAGGCCAGAATTTTCTCCAAGATTAACCCGAACGAACAAACATACACACATATATACATACAGCAGACAATAATGTGTTTTATTATATGTAGATAGATTCTGTAAATATATAGAAAGTTATATAATATATTGCACACTTTGTAGGTACCACGCTTCTGTATCTTGAGCTGTAACTTCCTGACATTAAAGTAAGCAAATCTCTCACTTTTCATCCACATACAATTGTCATATCAATTAAATACTTTAGCACATTTTATGCAATTCTGGTGGCAATACAGTAATATAGTACCATATATATTGGTATGATGATGGAGGTGGGAGTTGGTCAAGGGAACTCCTCAGTGGTTAACAATAAGTCCATCGAATTTGGGGTTTTTAACATGTCTCAAGAATCCTTTAGTTTCACAAACATTTATTTTTTGTTTTTTAAAACTATTTATTAATAAGCCATAAGTATCATCATCAGGTTATTTTTGTCTCCACTGCAGGAGCATAACCCTCTCTCATCTGCCGGAGACAGACGGAGGATTTGGCCTACACTCCCCGCGCTGGCCAGACGGGTTGGGGAGACCTGATTGATGTTTTATAATGTATTCCCTTAGTCGCCTTGTACGACATCCACGGGAAGAGTTGGAGTGGTCCTATTCTACTCTACCGGAAACCAGACGGCATAAGTATATTAGTGGCCGGAAGCCATAGGTATGTTAGTATTTATTTAAAGTTATGTGAAAGTATTGTATCAAACATTTCACATCATATAGAGTAGCATAGGTATTATGCTTACTGTATATTATTCTACGTTTGCCTGTTCCTACTTGATATCGAGAACAAATACCGTGGGATTGTTTACAAAGTGTTATTCATTCAACGATCCGAAGAGAAAAACAGTTGAGCGATCTAATTGAATGGATTATGCTAACACCGACATTGTTAATAAAAAGTTAAGCTTCTAAGTCGCAATTCTTTAACTCCATAGGGTTGTGGTTTACTGTATGGGATATCGCTTTAGATTCTACAAAAATATTGTATTAAAGCACTCTTATACTACTTACATATTATTTAAATAGGTACATTGCAAGATTGAGTGGATCTTTTCAACTTTGGCAAAATGGTTGGCTAAATTACAGAATAAAAGGTAAGGTCACACCGTACAACTTTCTTGATAATCGACTTAAACAATAGGGTATTAACGAGTAAAATAAGTTATATGGCAACATAAACAAAGATAAGGTTTTAAAAATACCAAATGTAGAACATATAAAATTATTTGTAGTTTTGTATTCGCACTATTCCAAATTAAATGTAACTTGAAGTTGGAATTCAAATACAAATAACTCACGGCGTCACAGCTACAGATCGATCGAAAATGTTTACAAAAACAAAGTTATTTGGTGTTAGTAGCTGCCGAAGTTTTATGTTAGGATATTTGTATCTTTGTATTTATAAATTAGTTTTTTACTGTAGTTCTGGCATAAAAGTATCTAATGACTATATATGGTAATTAAACCGCCTTATTAGTTTCCGGCTTTGCGAAAGACCGGATGTGCTGGCGTTCATTGGGGATGGACCTACATATGTCCAGCAGACGATATATAAGGGCTGATATAATGATTATGAACCATTTCTGAGTAAATCGCACATAAATGTTATTTTGTGCGGGTTGTATCATTTTCCGATTTTTCCTTAACACAGCATATATCCTCGGCTCAGTTTTAGGCATAATTTACTTTTTAATTTATTCTCATTTTTTTACAAAAACCCATTAAAATTCGGAATTTGTTTACTATGATAATTTAATCGCCACAACATCTTTTGCGAAAATTTCGTTTTGTTTACCAAGTAATGATAACGTTGTATAGTTTACTGATTTTACCCAGAACAGTGGGTATTAATTACAAATGTAGGTATAACTCTTTACTAAGTACATGCAAAGTTTAAAACTGTAGGCAGTTTTGAGAAAATCGACTTTTGTATATTGTATTTGTACGGGCCGTACCCTTAATTTCAAAGTTTAAAAAAAAAACAAAAAGTCCTCAAGATATTTACGAAATACTCACAAATGAAAAACGTCATTCAAATCACATCACCGGAGTTATATTCGGTTACGAACACACACATAACAAAAAGTCTTGTTATTCCGACAATAAATGTAATGCAACACACGGTTTTTATAAAAAAAACTCGTACCATAACTTTCCCCCGACTACCTACGTACTTCCTCCGCTTCTATTGTATTCGAAAGTACCTAACAATGAGAAACCATCTACCCTACCACTACCAAAGATTTTTTTAACTAAGTTTTCTACTCTACATGGAGTAAGGGAACAAAATGTTAACTTAAACACTCTAGTATATATTATCTTTGTTTAAACTGATGCAAGTTAATTTAAAACAAGTTATTCCATGCTGGAATCCTTCCAGACTATCTTTATATGTTATTAGTTCACTTTCTGTTTAATTTGCATATAATTCATGTTGATGAAAAACTTAAGTAATGACAAAATTGTCTCCTGGACGCCACCGTCAAAATTATGTATTGAGTTCTCTTTTAGAATTAATATTTTCCAATGCGCAAGTTCAACTGACTTAAATAAATCCAACTCAAAACTTTTCTCGTAAATCATCCAAAGGGCAGGGATTATTTTTAAGGCAGCATTGAGTTCAAAGAATGAAATTAAGTCGGTATAGATCAATTTACCTATAACTGTAAAAATTTGGTTAGCACTTGACTAAAAATAATTTCAAAAACGCATTTATGGTTCGTCTTTTATTATATATTTATTTAGAGGTCGTGGGTTCGATTCCCACTGGGGACAGACAACTTTGTACAATTTGAGACAGGAGAAAATCCTAGTTAGGGATTAGACAAGTGTATGTATGTACTCATATATATGTAATATATATATATATCAAAACTTATATAAGGACCCTTATTGCCAAGTTTTTTCCATCTATCTGTCCACTGAATAACTAAAGAACGAATGGACCGATTGAGCTAAAATTTAAAATTTACATGTATTTTAGTAAACGTATATGTATTTCAAATTGAAAGGCGATGATGTGGTAAATATGAATAATAGAATAAGGAAATTAAAAAAAATATATAGCACTCACTTACGACACGTCGTTTATGACGTAGGTACGTGACTTTTCTGTCATATTTTAAAATAGGATCCCTACGTATTCCGACCCTTTATTGGATCTTGTCATTTTTATACCTAAGTGACGAGTATGTACTGAACGTAAAATAACGTTCAAGACATACTCAATTCGGTAAACTGATGGAACCTCTTCAGAAGAATACCATCTGCAAGGGATGAAGCGGCTAAGAACCAACTGAATTCAATTTACTTCCATATATACAAGCCTTTGAATCTCAAATCCTTAACACAAGTTCTCACGGGTGACTCAACCCATTAGCTTCAGAGCTGGAACCATGTAATTAGGTTAACAAGTGTTAAATTCACTGATCAAATCTTCAACGAATTATCATAATCCGGTAACCGAATGTCAAAAGTCAAGAAATGAATATTAACATTATTGTTATCTATATCTATACTAATATTATAAAGAGGTAAAGTTTGGTAGTTTGTGACGTTGTAGGGTGTAATCTCCGGCTCTACTGAACCGATTTAGAAAATTCTTTTACCAATAGAAAGCCATGTTATTTATGAGTATCATAGGCTATATAATAACCCGAAAAACGAAAATACTTTTTCGTGGTAGTCGGATTTGCAAAGTAAGTCGGTGAAAACACGGTCGAACGATAATGTTTCTTACGAACTCTGCCTTAACTATGAGAGATATATGATTGAGTTCTAGAAAAAAGTTGTAAGCTTGATAATGCCTACAAAAAAGTCAGCGACAGCATATGTCTATCTTTTATATTTAAGTCACAAAAAGTAGTTTTTTATATTAATTTTTTTTTATCATTGTCATGTTTATTGGTCATATTATCAATAATTATGAATGCTTATCAAAATAAGTAAATTTATCGTCTCAAGTATCTAAAACCAAAGACTTTTCCCTTTAACTGCATGTAATTTGGACAAATGGTTAAAGAGATAATACGACATAGGTATGGAACCGCGACCGTGTCGTAATCTATTGAGTGATATTTCTTTTAGACGGCAACACGTTAATCTACAGCACCGTAGACTACATCCACAGATTGCGGCAGGTTATACAGAAGACCGAAGAGTATAACCAGCCCTTGTGTCTTGCATTTGTGGACTACGAGAAAGCCTTCGACTCCATCGAAACATGGGCTGTTTTGGAACCCCTGCAGTGATGCCAAGTCGATTGGCGATATATCGAGGTATTGAGATGCCTGTATAACGCTGCCACAATGACCGTTCAACTCCAGAATCAGCAGACAAAGCCAAGCCAGTTGCAGAGGGGGGTTAGACAAGGGGATGTCATATCTCCGAAACTGTTTACCAGCGCACTGGAGGATGTCTTTAAAACACTGAACTGAAGGGGACGGGGCATGAGTATAAACGGCGAGCACATCTCACACCTTCGATATGCAGACGGCATAGTTGTGATGGCAAATTGCAGGATCTCGAGAAAATGCTGACCAGCCTCAACTGCACTTCCAGACGAGTAGGTCTTAGGATGAACGTAGACAAGACGAAAGGCATGTCCAACTCACACGTTGACCTAAGCCTGGTGATCGTCAATAATGTCAATATCGAAGTTGTTCAGGAGTTCGTCTACCTAGGACAGACAGACAGACAGTTTGGTAGAAACAATTTTGATAGGGAAGCTGAAAGAAGAATCCAGTTGGGCTGGGCAGCATTCGGAAAACTGCGTCAAGTCTTCACTTCGTTGTCGAAAAGTTTTTAATCAGTGCGTCCTGCATGTCATGACCTACGGTGCAGAAACGTGAACACTGACGGTGGGCCTGATCCACAAGTTTCAAGTCGCTCAGCGAGCTATGGAGAGGGCTATGCTCGCGGTTTCATAATGAAGAGATCCGAAGAAGAACGAAGGTGACAGACATAGTCCAAAGGATAAGCAAGCTGAAGTGGCGGTGGGCAGGCCACATCTGTTGCAGACCGACGGCCGTTGGGGCTGACGAGTTCTGGAGTGGACGCTCTGGGGGGGACGCCCCGCCTCCAGATGGACCTTAAGAGGGTGGCCGGAAGCGGCTGGAAGGGGAGGGCGGAGGACCGGTGTGGTGGCGTTCATTGGGGAAGGCCTGTGTCCAGCAGTGGACGTCTAAAGGCTGACATGATGATGATGACGTCAATCTATTTATTTAGAAAAAATTGCTCTATCACCAAGGAAATTTTATTTAGATAAAATTATTTTTTACCGCCCAAATACCGCCCAACGAAGTGGGCACGGGTCAGCTAGTACTTTTATAATTAGAGTGGTTTATTTAGTTGGCATTTATTTTAGTTCCCTATCAAAACCCGTAACGACATAATCGAATTAGGATTGTAAAAATATAATGACAGTTCTGAAATGGTTATTGTGAAAAACTGCCCTATTCTATTATACTACTGCCCGAGAATATTCCCACTTGCAATAAGTTTTTATTTCCTGAGGGAAAGATTTTCCCATGGTAAAAATAGCCTATATTCATCTCCATGCAAAACGTCATGCTGTTCGGTAAATTAGTCGAGACGTGAAAGCGTAGAAACGAACGAACGAACTCACATTCGGATTTGTTTTAAGTGTTTTTTTTGTTCGGATTTGCAGAAACGAGACTGAATGGTTCATACAACTTATATGAAGCCTTTGTGGGGACACTACGCAATACTATATTTCAAACTCCGTGTTGTATAAGATTTTTCTTAGTGATGTAATAAACATCATTTACACATTAATTTACGTTATATACTTACCTTTTAAACACAATAGAACTAAAATACTTATATTTATTGTAAGTAAAAGGGACGTAGCAGCAACTGTTAATATACAAACATCCAAAAATTATCCAATATTGAAATAGTAAGTAAGCATTAAATTATGTATCAAGAATGCAATTTAAATAACAAATCTAAGTGACCTTCAGATATACTTTTATCATTATATAACCAGTACACCGACCTCTGAAACCTCATAATTAAGCCCCAAACACATTACACGATCCGACACCTAGCTTAATCAGACAGAATGGTTTAATAAACATCTTCACTTAACAAACAAGTTCAACCCCCGCTTGACACAACAATAACATTACATAACGACATAACAAATAATCTAATGGCGACTCTGCACGAAGTCAACATTGACTACAGCTTCGGGGTGCTACAGGTCAGTGGTTCATCTGTGCAAATACTAAGACCTACCTACCTACATACTTAAATTCAATCATTGGTAAGTCATTGACTTAATTTTTAAATTGAAACCAGCTATCGTCAACAATTAAACAATACCGCACAAATCTAAATTTAGATTCGACATTTGTATCACCTAAGATAATATATTATAGTAAACTATAGCACAGTAACTAGATTCTAGACCCTAAAGACTAAAGCACGCGGGCCTTTGTCGTGTTCGCTATGGACGCACACAGGGTATGGATGAAGCGGTGTTGTTTGCTAGCCGACACTATGCCTCCTATATAAATGCAAATTCCAAACCATATCAATTGGCACGATAACAAAATAAATAACAGATGGTGTTCCAAAATGGACCGCAAAGTTTACATAGTAACTCATACCTGTTTTTGATGCTATAGTGTCTCTTTCATATATATATGTTTCCGAGATATGATTAATTTTCATGACATGTTTCCGTATGACCAACAATTCATTTGGAACGAATTACACCAGTATATCTATCTATCTCTTATTTTTTTTACATTCCCATGGTTCCATTTTTATCACAGTCAAATTTTCTTAATTTTAGTTCCTGCATCTTGAAATAACTGAATCCTTGGCAAATTGGTAGACGCATGGCTCACTAGCTCTAACGCTGGCTTCCTGACAACTCCCCAGAGTCAACGAGTTGAACTGTCTTACGACATAACATAACGAATAATGTGTGTAATTTGTGTAAGTCTGTTCCTCACGACACGCGGTTCCGACCCAACATGTTTTCAACAAATTTGCCCAGAACAGTCAGTAATTATGTGTAAGCAGCCCCTTGCGCGCACTTGTGTCACCCAAACAAACTTGCCCTTAATGCTGAATAACGGGATGTTTTGTCACAATGTAAGACACCGCCAACGAACTGTTGAACCGAACCGAACTTAATTATGTTTAAAGAAAGCGACTGAAGTGCATTGCAAAGGTGTGATCTAAATATTGCTTCTTAACTATTTTCTAAAGTAGAAACGTCAAGAGATTGCCAACACAAGCGAGTGATGACAGGCTTGACGTCATCTCACCAACGTCAACTTAACGAACAAGTTACCAATTGATTTTGTGCATGCGTCCATCCTCGCAATTTCACGTGATCTACCGTTTTCGCATTGAACTTTGTCAATGTTTTCTGGGCAAACAACATTTATCGAAGTTGTTATATTGGTTTAGAATACTTTTCTAAATAAATAATATCTAATTTGTTATTATTATGACTTAATTAAATATCAATATTAAAAGGAGGTGAAATATCACTTTGGCGAATGATATATTTAACACCTTAAGAACCAGTTACTTAAAAAATACACAGGTTCACAAACGAAGCCGGGTGTGTAAGCTAGTGAAAACAAATTAAACTTCCCACTTTCTTTTCAGGATATATATACTCTTGAGACAGGATTTAATGCAAGACAATTTTCAATGGAAATATACCCTTAGGTCCTGGATGAGACTCGACTCTGTCTGAATGTAATCAAGCGCGAAGAAAATTAAGCTCACACCGGCAAAGGTGGGTAAGGTATGTAATTGTACCATAGTGCATTCCACCGTATGGATTCCACTCACATACTTGGAGACTTAAGATAATTTTGGCGACTGTTCTATGTTAATTCTTGCCGTAGAAGTAAGTTTTTTTAAGAAATTTTATATATCTTTGTATTTAATCTTATTGTTAAAAATATCCTTTATTAATTATGTCAAGAGTAGGTAATATTGCGTGCACTTAATTAATTACATTACATTTATTTTTTCAAGGCAGCCCACTTCTGAACATGAGCCTGTCTCAAAAAAACATAATTCACTGTTGGTTTTTTTTCTATGCTGTGTTATTTCATGAAATAATAGAGTATAGATAGGTCCAAAGACCTTTCATACCTTTAGGTATCTTTCTTGTTTTAATATTGTGATATGTCGCAGTCATACCTACGCATTGTCAACCAACAAAAAAAAATATAAAACAAAACAAGCTTATACCTGATTTTGAGTTATAACGTTATAAAACTTATTTTTGTGAGAGTAGTAATACGCCAGAATCAAGACAGAAAAGTCAAAATGTCAATATCCGAGTACCCGAAATAAATGTTTAGTTTTGAGTCAATAACAGTTATATAAACTCAAAATAATACATTAATTTCGCATACATTTTAACCAGTTTCTCGCATAGTTTTTTTCCAACTAAAATTTCATTCCTAGGAAATTCAGTAACCGTTTTTCCTTTAAAGTATTTCCGGGTGGCTTTCGTATTATTTGTTTTATTATTTACAGATTTATTGTTTGATTTGATTTATGTGAAAAGATAACAAAATTATTTAATAAGTTTCAATAACTTACTGTTTTCTTACCGTTTTGCTATTTATATTTTTTTTTAACTTCAGATAGTTTTTACACAAAATAATGTTTTTAGTTTTACGTGCGATGTTTTGAGGAATTCGAGAGTTATACTCTTAAGGAACGAAGTCTGCATGATGATATCAAATTATTTTAATTAATTGTTGTCAATTAGACTTAGAACTAGTGACGAAACGGATATCCGGTAACTGTCCGGCCTATCCGGGGTAATTTTACTATTCGTCCGGATATTGGATAGTAAATTTACGCTGAAAAATTGATTAATTACATAATAAATCTATATGTAATCGTACGTAATAATTCTATTTAATTTTTTATAATATTTATTACTATGATATGTTGCAGATTAAAAAATTTTATGACATGTAATTGCCGATTACCAACAATAGGGAAAATAGGGGATATAGGGAAAATAACATTAAAACCACATAACATAAAACTGTTTTTATTTTCGAGAAAAGCGAAGTGTGTCGTGTTTTTTTTCCAAAAACGTGTTCTATTTCTAAATTACCAGTATCTCAAAAAACAAATTTCAGTCGGTGACGTTTTGCCTAGCGTCTAAACAATTAGTCTGGTTGATAATAAAATTTGAACAGACTCATCAGAGGATTCTTAGTAGTTCTCCGCTGGGTTTTGTTGTCTTACTACAATCGTATAAAATTGCCATTTTGTCAAAAACCGCTGTAACCAATTTGATCAAACATTGCTTGTTCTAGAACCTCTTAGCGTATTATCTTTCGGCAGTGTACATTGGTCTGGAAAAATCATATAAAAGGTGTTCCAGTAGGTACAACCAAAATGTAGACTTAGAGTTTCTCGAAAAATGTAATGTTAATTTGAATTCCAAATTGTATGATATCCAACGGCCGGATATCCGGCTATCCGACCTATAGGCTCACCGGATATCCGGTTTCCGGTATCACTATCCGTTTCACCTCTACTTAGAATATGAAAAATTATTCCTCAAAACTTAATTAAATATTCAGAAAAACGTCTTTTGAAGTAGAAAATTATTTAAGGTAGGTATCAGAAATTGAAATTTGACAAGAGCAATCCAATTAAGGGGTATTAGGTACGGAATCAGAGCGGATCTGGCGCCGCTGTCATCGGACCCCTCGACTAATTTACTTGACTGCTTTTCACTTTAAAAAAACGCCCTCTAAAAGACTTTCTGTCCTTAATTACCAATTAGCGGGCGACATAATTATAATTTATATAATTATCCCTTCGAAGTGTTAAGTCGTTATTGATTTTTAATATTAAAAAAGCCTGCAGGTAATTTGGATTACCTAGTCGCATTTTATCACATGTATTTCCGTTCGTTTCCCGAAATAATAATAATAAACAAAATATTTTATTATCAAATTATCAGGCAACTTACCATAGATTAGCCAATAAATACATACATTATATTCGTATAACTCTTACTAACATAGTTCATCAATTTCATCACACTGTCTTAAGGATTGTAACGTCTACCTCCATATAGCGTCGATAAACTACTCACTTGGGCCTGAACTCAAGACTGAGTGATTGTAAATAACTTTTGTTAAAATCTCGTAATGAGAGACGAAATTTTTTGTACTGTCATTTCAATCCCATATCCCGCTAGGGGCAAATGTTCGTATGATGAATATGAATGTTGTACCCAAGTCTTGGATGTTTATATATTTATTTAAGTATGTCTATCCGTTATCTAGTAACTATACGACAGACTCTGCCTAGTTTGGGTATGGATAATTGGTGTGAATGTCTGACATATTTATTATTTTACTAGCTGTGCCCGACAAACAGACAAACAGATAAACAGACAAACAGACAAAAATTTCAAAAATGATCGAAATGTGTTCTGTTGCTTATCCTTAGACCCCCCAATTTTTTTTTGCAAATATCTTCAATGTAAAGACACGCGAAGTTTACGATTTTATTTATTAGATTTTAAATCATTGTCACTTGCAGTTTAAAGGAGACACCGAGCTTGCATCAGGACTGGAGGGTGACAGTTTCAACATCTCTTGGGAGTTAATAATGAAATAAACTTCTTAAACTTTTTCATTGGTGTTTTATTTCTCTTGACGTCACTCACATTAACTTACATAATATCGCAAAAATAGGCAGCGAATCCGAGTGGAAATCAAGAAAAATAATAGTTAACATGTATAGAAACAAAATCAATAACTCAGAGGTTCATTAAAAACCTTACAAAAATTTCAAAAACTCTGCCCCTTATCAATTAAAATAGCAATATTTCGTTTTTTGTATAAGAAAAAGCGATAGTGTTACACCATTGTATATTTCTAGTAAATGAACAAATTTTAACAGAAGTCCACAAAATCACCTCAGTACCTATTTTTTTCTTCACCACAATGTTGAGTGAGTAAATTGTCGTAATGAAAGAACTTAAAATCTTCTTGGGGATGCATTTTTTGGAGGTTTTACAAAAAAATCAATTCGTACACACGGCAGCAAAAAGTAAGGTAGTGATTTTCTGAAAATTTACATACTTCAAGTTAAAAAAGGAAAGCTTTTACCGAGATCAAGTTTTATGAAATCTTGGAATAAGTAGTCTACCATTACGTTTTTCGTACTTATTAATCGTACTGTATATTACACCCTACTGTATATTACAATCAATCTAGGTAAAGATAATCCTTTTAGTTAAATGAAACTGGTGGTAGTCTGCCTTGCCTTCTCAAATTCAAAATTAGTTATTTCAGATGGAGAGGATTCCTCGCGGTGTTTACCTTCGTCGTATGTGTGATTATAGACAGATTGCACCTCCACCCAGCTTCAATCCAATTCTCCGTAAGTCAAGCACACTCTGTTTATTAATGGTACTTAATACTGTGTATTTTCAAGAACATAAAGACACAATTAGAGGACAATAAAATTTTGAACAACTGAAGACCTCAATCATGTTACAAATAACAAATTATACAAAGATAATTAATTAACAAGTCAAAGTAAAACAGCATACCTACTAGCATCATACCTATGGCGCTTAGAGTCTTAGCAAATATTCAAGCTTGACAGCTGGCTACGAGTTCGCGGCGCTGTCTATAAAGTCCCTGGGCCCGTGGTCAGCCGACACGAAGGCGTTATCTTATCTTCTTAGGAGGCCAGGAAGACCTGGCGACACTTCGACCCTTCAGGATCTTTTGTGCCAAACTCCTGACCACCGACGGTGCCCCAAGCCGATTTGGTGGACTTCACACACGCCTCAGAATTCCTTCTTCGGCATATGCAGGTTTCCTTACGATGTTTTCCTTCACCGAAAAGCCTGTGGTATTATAAACAAACCGTACTTAAGTTTCGTAAAACTCATTGATACGGGCAGGGTTTGAACCCACGACCTCATGAACGTGAGGCGAGTGCACAACCAACCGGCTACCACGGCTCTCACGAAGGCGTTCGTGAGGGCTCTGTCGATCAGGCTGGTCCACGCCTCCGGAGACCTAAGCGCTGGCGCCTACCTCGCACAGCGTTTGAGCTTTGCTATTCAGCGAGGTAATAGCGAAAGCGTCCAGGGAACTATGCCTCACTCAAGGGGTTGGACGGAATACACGTGTTGTAAATAATTGTGTTTTTTCTTATACATACTGTATTTTTTAAACTGTATAATTAAATAACATTCATACAATAAACAAGAAGTAAAATTTGTTTGTAACTAAGATAGTATAAGGTTTACTAACAAATTGTATGAAAAATTATTTCTGAAATAAAGTTTAATTATTAGTTATTAATTATTAAAATTTTCTTAGGAAATTAGGTTTGTGTACATTATTTACAGGAGTGTTTAAAACTTATTATTACTTAATATTTTGCATGATATGATTCTATATTTAATAATGTAGTCACCTTTGCTACTTTTTTAGCAATATAGGCAGTAAACAAACGAAGGTTCCTAAGTAATAGGTAACTAACACTGTTTCCGATATAAAATGAAAAATCTAGTTTCAGATTTGTACACGTTGTTACCACAAATTGGTCACGGCAACTGTACAAAAAGGCGAAAGATTTATACGTTTTGAAGGGAAACCAGAGTAAACTGAACTGAACTGAATAAATAAAACCTCTCTGGCAAGACACGATGTCGCTTGTAGCCTTTAGCAGGGTGGCGCGCGATAGTGGAGCTTTACTCGCGCGAACGCTCAACAGCTGCATGAAATAAATGTGCATAAAATAAATTCCTGTAGTAGTTTCAAGTACAATAGACTGGTCTGAATGAAAAATTATGTTAAGCTGTTATAAAAATACTCCATTTTTACATATGAATATCGCATGGCATTTTTTTGGCCGTTTGGTACGCAATGAGCAATACGACTGCCAACTTTGATGCAATTTTACACATCGGTCCAATGATCACACACTCTTATCTTAGATTTGCGGAGTTGCTAGTTAATTCCACTACTGCTATGAGGGGAATTAAAGAATGTATTACAAAAACGGCACTTACTGGGAAGTGGTGAGAAACATAATTAGTACCAGTAAATGTCATTTGAGTTACAAGAAAAATAGGAGGTCTTGACAGAGGATCGAACTCGGACCTCATGCTGTCATTGATTGCTGTGCACAACCAACTCACGCTCATATAATTGCTAGTGAAGTGACCTATGTAACAACTCGGTAACAAAGAGGATTCTTATTTATGTAACGATATGTCGATTAGTTTGCAAAGTTGCATTAACTACCTACCTACTTTAACTTACAGACCTTGATCACTAACTTAGAGTGGAGATCGCATATCGCAGTCAGATTAACCGACGACCTTTAGAAGTAGGTAAGCTTGAAGTATAGTTGATAAGGATAGATCAGAGGAGAAAAGCAGAAAATTAGGTTTGGTAGCTTTGTGAGGAGGTCTATATTAAACTAATCGATTAACTTATCCTAACTTAACATAAAGTGAAAGTAAGTTTGATTGTTACGCTTTCACGGCTTGACTATTCAACATTTTCATTTTCATAGTCTTATGTCAAGGAGTTGAATATAGGATAATTTTTACCATGGGGAATAAAGGTTCCCCCGCAGGAAACAAATACTTATTACACTCGGGCGAAGCCGCGGGCAACAGCTGGTTTACAATATATATTTTTTATTTTATAATATTTTATAACATTTATTAGTGCATTCAGTTCAGTATCTGTAATTTAAATTTAGTCATTAAAGACACTCAAAATGTTGTACATTTTCGTCCTTTTACTAGCTTCTTACCGCGGCTTCTTAGCCCTTAGCCCTTAGCCCTTAAACATTTTATTGAGATGTGACTTATACCAGTATGTGCCCCGAACTCAAAGCTATTAAACAGTGATGACAGCGTTAAATTTTGTTCAGTAGTTTCCAATCTTAGCCCGTACATACATACATACATACATACATACATACATACATACATACATACATACATACATACATACATACATACATACATACATACATACATACATACATACATACATACATACATACATACATACATACATACATACATACATACATACATACATACATACATACATACATACATACATACATACATACATACATACATACATACATACATACATACATACATACATACATACATACATACATACATACATACAGACAGACAGACATATTTTAAATTATATTTTTGGACTCTATTGGTTTTAAGTAATATCCGGGAAGTACAAATTATTTTTTAACTTCAATGTACAGATTCGCTTTTCTTTTGTTTTTCTACTCTTCTATTATATGTATAGATTACTATTAAATAAACTATATACAGTATAAAGTACACAATTGAAAAAACAAAATTGAAAATTTTGAAAAAACCTACGACTCTGGACTCTACTGGTCTTAAGTAATGTCCGGGCAGTGATTTTATTTTTTTAAATTTAATGAACAGATTCGCTTTTCTTTTGTTTTGCTACTGTTTTATTATATGTAAATTGTCATAAGAAATAACTTTTCCAGATATGGTTATCAGTTTTTGAGAACTATGATGTTGGTAGGCTCAACTCGTCGTTTCCTGACGAGCGTAGCAGCGTGTAGTGTAGTGAATAATGTACTCTTGTTTCAGGGTAAAAAATTATACTATAAGCTTCGTAAATAAGGTGAACATGTATCTAACTTGACAACACTCCTATCTCCTAAACAAAACCACTCTCTCTAGTGCTGTCTAAACTCGAAGAAAGAGTACATAGAGTTTACCACAAAAGAATATATTCTTAATGTTAGTCTCTTGACAAGGCAAGTTATTTGCATGTAATATCATCAATCACCATTTTAAGGTGTACCCAGGATTGACTATTGCAGAACTTACAATATACCTAGCTTAACTTCAGGGATTTCATTTCATCTTTACAGTTGTTCTTGTTATAAATATTTATCTATCCGTACATCCAAAATATTACGAGAAAATTTGCCAAAAATTACCAATGATGTTATCCTCAATTATAAATTATTCATGTTTATCTTCCACAACCAGAGAGTGTTTAGACAACTACCTACTCCATGCAAAAAGAACAAGTAACTTTGAAATTCAACAGCGCAAAGGTTATAACAACATGGTCTACCCAAATAAAGGGTAGCATAGCAACATTTGAGAATACAAGCAAAATATAAACAAGGAAACTTAAGTCAATAATCCCTTCGTATACTTAACTACGAAATTTTATCTCTGTTTCGTTTTTTAAAGAAATACTTCCGTAGTTAAGATATAAGGAATCAAGTAAGATGCACGTAGTATGAAAGCCTTTATAAACCCTAAGCTGAAGCACAACTTTAAAATTAGATTGCACTAAAATTTACAAATATGTTTTTTTTACACTATAATGTGCACTGCTGTTTGTCTATCTACTTTGAACTTCGATCTTTGACTTTGATCTTTACTGGAAGAAAACTCTTACAGAGTTAAGTGCGTTTAAATGAGTTGTGTGACTTGTACAATAAAATATAAATAAAATTGTTACTATCCCTGTCACACAGTATTAGGAAGATAAAGAAGAAACTAATTTAAGTTCTAATTTTAATTGTATGCCTTCCGAATCGGACCATATATCGATATATTATTCTAGCTAGGTTGACGGTGGGACCACGACATGTGTTATAGCTGCAAGTTAAGGGTTAAGTTCCTCAAAGTTTAGTTTTGTCCGAACACAGAAATCGGATAAAGCTATTTTGTTCCTAGTATCATTTCGTTCATGTTGCATTTTATCCAAGCTAACACTGAGTCCCAAAACAAATATTGAAACTACTTACATAACACTCCAAAAAAAAACTCTTAACCAACCAATTCAATTACTATTTATTACACGATAAAAACAAAGATACAATATTAAAGTAGCTTACACATCAACATCTAGGCGGTCTTATCGCTAAAAGCGTTTTTTTTTCAGGCAACATGTAATATGCTATTTACATCTAACAAAATTGTTCTAATCACTTTCACAAAGGGTTGAACATTTAGTGTTACGGGATGGAAAATACATCAGATATCGAAATGGTTTGTCGCATTTGCTTGAAATTTTTTCATACTTATTCAAAATTAACAAAGAGGAACAAATAATATTTTACATTCACCCTACGTATTTAAATATTTGTTCATATCGAAATAAGCTTCCTAAACTCGTTATAAAATAAAATGAAATGAGAAAAAAATAAGTTCCACCGTATGAAATGAAACACGAGTGATGCGATGCCACCGACTCTGACAAAATTTCCCAAACGAAGTTTTAAACTCAATTTGCATTTGAAATAGAAAAAAATAGTCAATTGTGCTCAAAGGAAACGCAAGAATTGAGTGGATGGAATGGTAATGAGATCTCAAATATTTATTTGTCAACACTTAGCAAAAGAAAATTACGCCCAGTGACTCCTATCAATTTTTCCGTTTCACATACTTACTGTTTTTGTTTTTGTTTTTAGATCACATCATAACCCTAATAATATGACATGTGATGGTTCATATCGGTCGACTTTCATTTTTGTCAATCAGCAACAATTTTTGTCAATGAATGACATTGTTTTATGAGTTACTGTTTTTTCTTTAACAATAAAAACTGTTTCCCGCGACTTTTCCGCGTGCAATTTTTTTTGTTTCTCACGGTAATATTTTGCCCATTATATAAATAAGTTTATGTTCATCTTCATGACACAGGCTATGTGTGTGCAAAATATCATAGTTGAATAGTCGAGCTGTGAAAGCGTAACAAACATACACGCAAACACATTTTCGGATATACCCACAAGTTTATTCCTTGTATACCAAAAAGCTAAGCGATTCTGACCAAACTAATTTGTTTTGGGTATAGGTACAAAGAATAAATAGCCTTGTATATGCAGGTTCAGCTTTCACCATTGGGTAAAACTATTATAGACTTATAAAACATAGTCATAGTTTTCCTATTTATTTAGAATAATAATATTTTTTATTATGTTACTGTTCGTTACCTACGACATAGTTAATAAATAAAATACCTTTTTTTAAAGAATGACTATTAAAGTACGAAATGCTCTACAAGATTTTAAATAGAGCTGTATGTCCCTAATTTCTATCATAAAAAATTGTCATTTACCTTAACCTTAATGACCTTTATTGTCGTCCAGCATGTTAACAACTCCCTAGAGCTATGCCAATTGTTATACGGTGGCTGCTTTTAACATTTTTAGTATAAAAAAAATTAAATATGTGTAATTTTTAAATCTTTTTTTTTAAATAGCAAATTGGATCTACCCCCACAACTAGAAAGTTTTGACCATGGTCCCTCTCCTTAAGAGACTGTCACCGTTGGGAACCGTTTTTTAAAGCATCTTGAATATATATGTTTATGATTTTTTGTTTGTTTATGTAGATAATAGATAGCTCATAGCATTGAATTTATACATAAGTGCATCTAAAAAATATTTATTTAAGGTTTATAGAGAAAAGTAGTCAATTTGGATTGGATCTCAACAACCATAAATCGTAAGTATTTCAATTTTAGACAGTCTGGAGATTCTGGTAACGCAGCGAGTATCCTCGGCACCATCTGCAGAGCTGGAGGAGATATTTTATCTGTAGGGCCTTCCTATCCATTTTTATAATAAGTATATAGCAAATTATATATTTTAGACATACTAATTCCCACTTTTAATTTGAATAAAGTAGTAGATATAACAGTTAATCCTTTATTAAGAGAAACAGAGATAATACAAAAAAAATAGATAATAATTTTACTCTTCAAAAGAGCAAAATACAGTGCAATCGTCACAGTATTCGTTTTATTCGTACTTGAGGGTTGCATGCTTCTTGCATTAGGGTTGATGCGGTATCAATAGAAGAAACAGACACATAATTTTGAGAGAACTATTCTGAACAGCGCCTGTTCATAAAAAGTACATACTGTAGGGCGAGTGTACTTGTAAGAGTGTGTATTTATTATATAGGTAATAGATTATGTATTTTTTTAATCTCTTTAGCGGCAAAAGAAGGCCATCTGATGATGACTAATAAATTGATGATCTTTCGGAACTTTGGATTGCCTGTAAGGTTGGCTGGAAGAGATCTCTTTTAGAGATAAGCTCGCCTTTGAACACAACATTTGTAACTGTATTACTTTTCAAATTTGTGCAATAAAGAATAAGAAATTGCTGCGTTCAACTGTCCAAATGCTACAAATGCGATTAGCAAGTTAGCATGCTTCGTATACATACCTATATTTTAAAAATAACTTGCTAATAGCATTGTTAATAAATTGATCTTAACTGTCTATTGCGACGTAGTTAATACGATAAAATAAAGTATAAAAATTATTACAATGAAAGTATCAAATATTCTGTTAGACGGTATTTTGAGAAAATGTACATTTAATTTTCTTTGTAAAATGAAAAGCCCTTTCTGTACATCCGCTGCTTTAATTGCCGGGAGGAGATTTATAATAGGTATTTCTTTGTTGACGGACACCAAAAAGGCTTTTACTTGCGGCTCTCTCTTTGATAATGAAACAAAGGGCGTTCTGCAATTTTCACGTTATCACAGGATGGTGCAACGCTTGAAGTAGGCAAAGTCGTAAAGTTTGTAACGTTTTATAGCTATTATTTAAATTAAACGTTACAAAAAGAACAAGGAGATTGATCTATATAATTATTATTAAAATAATAAATATATCAAATATAGTTTCCAATTTACCGATTTATTTTTAAATTCTATCAGAGTTCGAAGTTGATTTATGCAAGACGCTAAATGGGGCAGCTTAACGACGACGCTTTCATAGCTTCTAAGCCCTATAATAGGGCTCATATAGTATATTGTTTATTTTATTTCATTATGTATCTTATTTTTGTACAAATAGCACTTATAATGCGATAACACGTCTTTGAAATGCCTAGAAGGTTTTAACAAAGCATCTTTGGAAAATGAAAAACGCGCTTGCAAAGTGAAAGCACTCTTTCAATAAAAGTCTACGCTTTATACATAGTAGACACTAACGTGATAGACAGGGTTGGCTCAATGTTATTTACCGCCTCCTCCGCCTATCATTTTTATATAGCGCCCGGATAAGTGGACGCTCGTAAGTCTTAGTAAAAAATATACTTAGTAATTAATGGGTATAACTTGACTTACTTATCATGGAATTAAAGTAACTCTAAGCTGTTCGGGTTTCCTATACATAATTGACATTATAAAATATTTTACTATTTACCTATTTACCGTTGTAATCAATTCTATATAAAATGTTATATAGTGGGAAAAGTAGGTATATAGTTTTGGTACCGTTCGAGATACCGTTGGTTAAATGTAATAGGGAGAATCCTGGACAAGTTACTAGCGATCTGGAACATAATAATACTGACAGCGGATTTTAGTGTCATGTTAAGATCTAATTCTGGTCAAAAGCCTGCAGGTAAGTAAACCGCAAGGAAATTGAAACGCTGACAGCAATTTTTCCTCACTGACATTTATGCATTTTCCTCACATACAGGCATTTTGGTAATAGTAGCTACTTTGCAATGGTTTTGTATATTTTCTACATAACCGCTTTGCGACGGCCCTGGCTGAGAGCATTGTACGAGTCACAATACGAGCTCTTACAATAACTACGCACTCCAGTCGTACACAACTACACACACTTGCGGAAAATGAATAGGCAAAGCATCCGTCAAGTCACTTCTTTTCAAACTACTTTTCCCTCATTTTCATTTCAAAAGTCCCTGAATTTGGTAAGAATGCTGACGAACCAATAAATTTGTCTCCATCAGACACATCTGGCACTTTTATTGGCTTTGTAACAGACTAACCTTTTGTCTTGGGATTCTGTCAAAAATTTTATTTTTGTGGACTTATTTTCTACTACATAAATTTGACAGAGTTATTATAGAAAAGGGATAATTTCCTTTCTTATTTTATGTAAGTAAATAAATATAATGAAGGACAAGGCCAGATTTTTTTAATGCTTTTCCGGATGGATACTGAATCTATGTTCCTCTACGTACTTAGATTCAGTTTAGTTTCACAACCAATAAAATATATTAATTTCCGCCTCAAATTTTTAGGCGGAAAGGAGAATGCCCAAAAGTGGGCCTAAGATGCGTCTTCACCATTCATGTACCAAAAATATTGGTCTGAATTATGAATCCCTTAATTTTTTTTTAAAGCCAATGGAATAGGGAGTTTAAAAATAACATATAATAAAAACGTTGATTGGTTTCCGTCGGCCGACCGGCATCTTTTCAATTAGAGTAGTGAAAGCAGAATTAAATTCGTTATATATTTATAACCGATTTGGTCAACAATATTTGATACTGCCTTTCAGTTACTATAATCCACCCATCATATTTTTCATTTACTGACTGGAAATACGCTAATTAAACTGATTTAAAGTGATACACACGTTCTTAAAAAATATTTATGAAAATATATTGTTACATAACCGAAATATCGATAATTCAATTTGTTAAATCGATGTAGTAGAACCAGACTATTGATATACACTATGGTTTCGTACTATGACGTTTTATCCGATATTATGTCAACACCTGTTTTGTCTCGGTTTGTTTACATTGTATATTTGGGATAGCATTTGTGGATAATACAGTTTTCTTGGGGCTAACCCTTGACAAGAAGCTGCAATGGGGTCCACATACAGAATTGTTATCAGGTCGGCTAAGCTCCGCAGCATATGCCGTTAAAAAGATTAGAGAGTTGACAGATATAGCTACAGCAAGACTTGTATATTTTAGCTACTTTCACAGTCTTATGTCTTATGGCCTCTTGCTCTGGGGTCGTGCCGCTGACATCGATTCTATATTCATTTTACAAAAAAAGAGTAATAAGATCTATTTATGGACTTCGTAGTCGTGATTCTCTAAGAGAATTATTTAAGGAAATAAATATAATGACAGTGCCATGTCAATACATATTCGCTAACATTATGTTCGTTAGACAGAACCTTTCTTTACTCAACTTAAATAATGAGAGGCATAATTTAAATCTTAGAAATAATAATAAAATTCAAATACATCATTCTAGATTGTCTAAGATCAATAATTCTTTTGTGGGGCTGTGCGTGCGTTACTACAATAAGGTTCCGAATGAAATTATTTGTCTATTTTTTATTTGTCTGAACTGTTTAATTACTTGTCTGAACAAAAATTCAAATCTTCTATAAAAGTTAATCTGTGCAAGAAAGCCTACTATAAGTTAGATGACTACTTAAATGATAAAAGTCCATGGAGTACTTGATGGCTCAGCATAGGTAGACTTAATGATTGTAATGAATAAGATAAATCAAAGGTAGGGCCCTGTGTCGTTGGGTTTGTTGCCACTTCTTCCCCTCGGTTATACAGGTGGAAGTGGAGTAGTTTTAGGCAGAATTTGACGTCAAAAAGAGAATAATGTATTCCAATTTTGAAAATAAATATTTTGATTTTGATTTTTGGGTGATAAAATCTATTTTATCGAGCATAGTAATATCAAGTAAGATTATCATTCCAGTAAGATTATTCAATTTTCCTATAAAATAGTTAAACGATTTTCTTTTAATAATAATACTTAGTATTTTGCCTGTATTTTGACGACAATTTGATCCAGACGCAAGATTCAAAGTTCAAGGCCCAACTTCCATATAATTTTGGGCATTTTGCTTTATATATTTTTTGGTATCTTGAGTCTACTGACTCAATGAGCTGAATTTGATAATACCAACCTACAAGGAAGTACACAAAATTGCCGCCACGTTCCAGGAATAACAACGCCAGATTTCACCTAAAATTTGCGTTGGGTTATAGCCTGGTTTACCCCATAATCTCCACTATTTATCTTGTCTTTACGTTTATCTCAAAGCACTTCCACCTCAAACCCTTTTGTTGAGTTACAAATGCGAGGAGTAATTCCGTTTGTGGAATTATTTTCCTTCGTCATATCCAAATAAACCGAAACAATTAAGTACTATGCTATGTATATTTTATACTTCGGAAAATGGACTCCGAATATTTGTATTGAATTCTCAGTGAATAAATAAAACTTTTGTTAAAGCGGAATCGCCGAAGTCCCTAATAATACCTATCGGCAATTATATTTCGCTACCTTGACTAGTATCATCGTCATCATCAGCCTGTCGATGTACACTACTGGACAGAGGAATTTTATTCTTAACGGAGGAATTATTCCTAAATTCTGGAGTGTAGACTACGGTGGGACGCCCTACCGCCAGATGGAACCACGATCTGATGAAAGTGGCCGGAAGCGGCTGGAAGCGAAGGGCAGAGGGTCGAGTGTGGTGACATTCATTGAGGAAAGCCTATGTCCAGCAGTGGACGTCTAAGGACTGATATGATGATGATATCGTAACGCGTGTCATCACATACCTACTCTATGAACGTCTTGCAACTGCTTTTAATTCCATGATCCTTCGTGCATTAGTGGAGTATCTCACACATGGCCTACGGGTACTGCCCTATAAAACTGATCTTTTACAATGATTAAACGTTAAAAATGACTTCATATCTGCTTATAAATGTTAGACCTAGGTAAAATATTCTTTTCGACTTTTACATTAAGTTACCAAAACAATCAAGTTGGAAATATTGTCACAAAAGAAAAACCTTGATTCCCTCAACACCGAAGTGCCAAACTTTTCAATCTTGAGTATGAGCATTTCACTTCAAAAAAAAGAAATAATAAAATTAAGCCGAACTACGCAATGAATTCGAGCGAGGAGAAGACAAAAAGACATTATTGTCTAAACTTAGACAATATCACTTAAGGACTGCTCTAACTTTCAGAATAGGTAGATCAACGGAATTGGTTCAACTTGAACCGTAAAAGGAGATGGATCGGATTAGCATTTTATTTTGTTTTTATTACGACTTAATGATCCGATTTAGTATTAACTGTGGTTCGATTTTTCCAGTAGAATGCTGTCCATTGGGGGATTTGCCACAATCTCTACGCTTGACAGGCGGATTGGTGGTCGTAGTATGATGTTAATATACACAGGAGAAAGCTGCAGCTGCCAATCCCCCTTAGTCTCCGGAAACCACACCTCAATATTTTTTGTAAAATCAAAGGTCAAGTTATATCAACATTTTCTAGCCTTAACTCATAGCAGAGACGAGTTGAAGTTTTTAATTTATAACTATGCACTAACATTACATATATTGTCTTTTAGATTTCATTACTAACGAGTGACCTGATTTCCTAATTTGTACCTACTTGATTTTTATCAAAAGGCTATTTATTCTACTAATAGACAAGTTATTTTCAAAAAGTTATATAATACGTAGGTATTCTATTTTGTTTATATACAGATTTTGAGTTTAATGTTCAAAATATAACCGACAGACATTGTATTTAACACCTAAGTGAAGAAGAATAATAGCACCTTCCCAAGAAAATCTAAATTACGTCGCAACTTATAAGTTTAAAAAAACTTTATAAATTTAAGTTTCTGCTCAATATCTGGACGTAAACAGTTTTACAATTTACGAGTAAAATTCCGTTACAAATCGTGTTTGGCTAAAAAACAACAAGCTACCTTCAGAGTGTATTTCAACATCGATCATTTAAAAAAACAAAAAGTTTCTAGCTATTACCTCAATGTACTTAGCACATACAGGAAAAACTGAGTAAAGCCAATCAAGTTACGTTGGTTCGAGGGAAATCAAATAACTGGTTGTTAAAGTTTTCCGGACAATCACGTGTTGCTGCATGGGGTTGATCGAAACATGAAAGACGAAGGAAGGCACGATATGCAAGTTCCGTACAAAATAAGTACATATTTTCGCACTGGTCTCACTAGCTTTGTCCCACGATTTTGTTAGCGTAGAAATAGAAACGCCTTTTCTTTTATAAGTAGAAGAGGGCGCATTACAGAATCGTAATTGATTACGGCTGGATGCGGAGGGCAGAGAATCGGGTGTAGTGGTGTTCATTGGGGAAGACCTATGTCCAGCAGTGGACGTCTAAAGCCTGATATGATGATGATAAATCGATTACGAAATGGGAGTTTATTTCTCATTTCACAGATAGTTACGAAAATTGGTAACCAAAAGACTAAAGATCACTGGATATACCAATATACATTATCAACAACTACCTACACAGATTAGCGAAGTGTTTATTATAAATAGCGCCATTTTGAATAACTCGTTTAAGAGTTTCCAAAGGAACAAGTCAGGTTTCCGTGACAAAAGAAGCAGTCTACCACACGGTCACGTGGAAATCGGTTATTTTAGGATACAGGCTATCATTGTCTCATCAAAATCAGTTTAGCCATTATGGCATGAATAAGCAAATATATGAACAAATCCACACACTTTCGTATTTATAATATTATATTGTTAGATAAAAATGACACAAATAGGTCAACTCTGGTGGCATTTATCCGCAAAATATAAAAATAAATTAAAAACGAAGCTTAAATTCAGTCCGTCTAGCTGTTTTAATCTAATATACATGTTCGGCTATTGGATTTTTGAATTAAAATAACCCAACTCTTTATCTCATGGTAATAATAAGTCTAGAAGTGTTAGATAAGATTATACGCTCGCTACAATTATCCACTTATTTCAGATTTACCTTCAAGAACGTGAGGAGAGTTTAAACGGGCATTTAGTTGGTAGTTTCAGGTTTCCGGTTGAAAAGGCCTCGTGACGCAGGTCGCCTTATCTCTCTAATTATAGTCACGAAAGTTTCACGAATCGATCAAGCTGTATTAGTGTGAAAGTTCAAATTAAGCCATCAAAACAGAAAAGACGTCGGAAAGCAATTTCATCAACATTAAAGCTCGCATTGCGCCTACCAGTTGAATAATTTGTTTTTCTTGAGAAATCTTTAGAAGCCTACGAATAAAGAATGTGCTTGTGTCTTTTTGAAATGTTGGATTACATTTTATTGTGCTTTCGTTTGATTTTCATAGACTTATGAAAATATAATGTGTGTTTCATTAAAACTTATGTACAGGGATCGGATTTAGGCAGTATCCTTTTTTATTATTAATATTTTATTTCATACAATGCCCATATAATTGTTAGTAATACATGAAAACCTTAAAAACGAAAACTAAAGCTACGTTAGTGAAACACATACAATAAACCTTAAACATTTAAATCCTACTAATATTATGTGAAAATTTTGATATTTGGATGTTTGGATATTTAGATATTTGGATGTTTGGAGGTTTATTACTCAATCACGCTTCAACCACTGGACGGATCGTAATGAAACTTGGCACACATATAGGTTAAGTCCTGGAATAGGACATAGGATAGTCTTTATCCCGATAAAATATTCCATTCTTCCAGACTTATTAATTTGTGATATTAAGTTGTCCACGCGGACGAAGTCGTGGGCAACAGCTAGTGGTATATAAACGATATTTATTTCACAATTGATTTGGCAATTGAGAGGTTAAGCCTATGGCGCTGGAGTTCGCGTAGCGTGCTGCAGCATTATGATGAGTCAGCGCCATTTTATTGCTGCGACACATAGATACCCTGATTATTTTTAAATTGTAATTTATTAATTTCTGTTCTGTTTATTTCTCATGTATGTGTGTGTCGTAGCTATGAATAAATGACCTATTCTATTCTATTCTATTCATACGACTGTCGTACTTGTCGGCCAGGGTGCTCAGGGTGCTGTTGGTGCTGTCTGGCATGCGACGTATCAGGGACGCGACTGGATTTATGTACTTGCCGCAGACATATAGAACGGAAGATTAATATTTACACTTCTCTTAACGAGGCTGTTTTAATGGAAATCCCAGGACTCTTAGTAGTAATAATTAAAAAGTATAATTAATACCTATCCAATTAAGAAAAGATCACTTCATGTCATTTGTATTTTATTTTACTGCTGAAGAAGATTTAAAGATTATGTTGAAAGTCCATATTCATATTACTTAACAAGTTTATACATAAATGAACGCCAACGAAAAAGATTAAATTAAGCTCAGAAAAAATCCCGAAATATGCATATTAACTTAAACAGATATTTTACTGCAAGTACATCAACTACCAAATCCGATCCCTACTTATAAACGACATTTTGCAATTACCTAGACATCCTATAATTTGGTTTACTCGAGAAAATAATAATTATAAACGTATATAACATTGGGGCAGGCGAGTTCTGGAGTGGAGACCGCGAGAAAAAGGTGGCCGGAAGCGGCTGGATGCGGAGGGCGGAGGACAAGATGTGGTTGCGTTTATTGGGGAAGGCCTATGTCCAGCAGTGAACTTCTAATAGCTGATACGATAACATCCAGACCAGGAACAGCTTGTATAAATTGTAGAAAGTTGTCGGTCCAGTGGGAATCGAACCCACCACAGCTGGTGCCCGAGTCCAGTGACCAAGTCACTAGGCCCACGAGGCGGTCATTACCCGTAGCTTAGATGAAGTACTTACATTTTAATCTTACCTCCTTGGATTCTTATTAAGATATCGATTAAAATCACTATCCACCGTTGCCCTAATTTCTAATTTTCCACATGCTTAAAGGAACTGGGTCCCAAGCCTTAAGGAATATCTGACCTAATTTTCGTGTTACCTGATGTGAACCCTTCAGGGCAAAGAGACCTTATACTTAATTTGCTTAATGTCAATTTTGGGTAACCCTGATGGACACCTTTATTAATAAAGTGTATTTATTAGTTACGTAATGTAATTGTTTATTTGGTATGTTTGTTTATTATTTACATAAAACAGAGCACTCCACTGAGTTCTTTGGAAATGTTTTCTAATAAACTATTTTGTTGTGTGAGGCAGATTAATGAGTTTGTACAATTACAAGATAGATCGTTCATTATTATTAGACTTATTATTGTCCTAATGCTAACTTATATTATTTTGGATATCAAAATCAGTTTCTTTCGATGACAGCAAAGTCATAAAGTCATGCATACAACTACAGGTTTACTATTGTAAAAACAAATTATGCATTATTATTTCTTCGTATTTGATGAGTAATAAGAATTGAATGGGGAAAAAGACATTTAAATAGAAAATACTCCTTTTTTTCTCATCTCATGACAATGAATACATAATTCTAAGTAAAATAATGGAAAAAAACATTAAAAAAATTTAAGTCTGTTAGTTTCTCTGTAACTTATTTTGAATGACATAGTCCCTTCCCTACGACGACGCTTTTACCAGCAACAAGCCAGTCAACATTTTTTAAGGTTCCGTTTGAACTGAAACTGATAATAGCGAAGTTTTTTGTCAGTCTTTCTCTCCCCGAATGACGACAAAACCGATTGAATTAGTCTTCTCCATAGTCTTCTCCATAGCTCGATGAGCGACTTAAAACTTGTGGAGCAGGTCCACCGTCAGTGTCCACGTTTGTACACCGTATGTCATGTCAAGCAGGAGGCACTGATTAAAGACTTTTGTCTTTAAACATTGTGGAACAGGCGAAATTTTCCAAAGCCCAGCCTAAATTGTTCCTACCCAACTGTAGTGATTCATTGTCAATATTGTTTATGTTAAAGATCCTATTTTTTTATTAACTAAGTTTATGTTATGACATACGTCACGCACTGCCACCTACATAACTTATAGCCGAGCGCTGTAGGGATCATCTCCATATTTTGTGAAAAAAATATCATGATCAGTCAAAACCTTCATCGTTGGTACTAATGGTTTTGTCTATAGATGGCACTTTTTTATATAACAGTTGAAATACGCCATCTGTAACTTTAGACACCCACCTCCGCTTGTTTGAGGTTACTCAGTGCCATCTGCCGGTAACGACTTTAACTGGTAACTCATAGCGTATGTATATCATGTTAATGTTCAGTACAAATCATATAGATGTCGCTTTTGCGGCTAAGCGACGTTTTTATTTATTTTTTACAATTGTGAAGTTAAACGATATTATTGTAATTCATATTTTCATTAAGTTTGTTATTATTAGTAGATCTCGCTATCAATATTGCAATTTGGTGGCAATCAATAATCAGGGCTATCAATCGTGCACCAAATCAAAATGCAAGTTTTTAGGTTTTTTCAACAAAATTAAAATTTACAAATAATCATATAATATATTTAAATAAAATGAGGAGGAAAGTTTATTTTTTATTATTCTGTTATTGATTTTGTTCACCTCAAATACATGGTTCAATTTCGTTTGGTCTTTGATTCATACCTACCAGATGGTCTGGCGTTGTGATTGGTCATTTTGCGAATCGCCTGTAATGCGTTTTGGACATGTCAGAGAGTTGCAAAAATAACGTTTTGCGTTTTTGAAGATTAATTATGTTTACGATAATTATTTCTAGAAACGGATCCGATGACTCCTTAAATCTAATTTTTAATATATTTTAATAATTTTAAAAGTAATAAGTATCAAATAACGCAAACAACTCATTTAATGGAAAAAAACAGTGGCAGCACTTAGGTACAACTTTTTGCCACCAAATCGTAAGAGTGGGGTTTAATAATAAATACTTATTAGAAAAATGCTACAGCACGACACTGCTTCTACAATGCGCGCCACCAAACCCGGCTCTCCCCTACCTCAATCAGACATTTCCGTCAATTTTCTATTTAGAAGCCTACCGGAAATGAAAAATTTGTCTCGATGATGTCTTTTCAAACAAGATTAACGATTTTATCAATCTCTAATAAAAGACATCAGTAGGTGATTATTGGGCATTCTGGCTCACTTTCAATCAACCAAAATCGATTGGGCATTCTAGCTCACTTTCAAATGACGAAAACAGATTGGGCATTCTGGCTCACTTTTCACTCGCTTCACTCGTTCGCTCGCTGCGCTCGCACAGTGAGCCAGAAAGCCCAATCTGTTTTCGTCATTTGAAAGTGAGCTAGAATGCCCAATCGATTTTGATTGTTTGAAAGTGAGCTAGAATGCCCAATCGGTTTTCGCTGTTAGAAAGTGAGCCAGAATGCCCAATCGGTTTCCGACGTTTGTTTGTATTAAAATAATCGCATGACTTAGAACATCTTGACAAAAGCGACTCACGTCCAATAACGATTGCAAACATCGTCGATTAAAACCTGTTGTATGTTTCGAACGGAACGCGTTTGAGTGCGCGTTGGGTTACGTACCGACGGTTACCAAGCTATGTTCGCCGTCCGACGCGCGGTTGGAGTCGAGGCGCGAGTCGCCCCTGTGTAGCGCTCTGAACGCGATTATGTTTGTGTATGCGACGTATAACGAGCTAATCGAAATTAGGTTATGTAATATAAAATTAATAAAATAATAAACTCACATGTACGAGAATCTATGTTGCGTGCACTTTGTTCTGATCACACTTTACTCACATTTATATATACATTACGAAATCTGATTTAAGGCTAACAGAGAGATATTTTAGGTTTTAACATTTTTAAGCTTCCAGCACCTAGAAACATTATTCCATCAAGAGACAATTACTATTTGTAGGTACCATCCTGTCACCGGTTGTTCAAGGAATTGTTCAAGCCCGATTGGTCGTGCAGTTCGTTATAAAGAATTTCCTAAACTAACAGCACCAAGAACCTTATTCCTTCACAAGACAATTATAATCAATTATCTTGTCGCCGTTTGCTCAAGGAATTGTTCAAGCCCGATTGGTCGTACCGTTAGCAAGGACTTCCTAAAGTCACAGCACCAAGAACCTCATTCCTTCACAAGACAATACATACATTTAACTATCTCATTAGCATCTGCTTAAGGAATTTGTTCCCAGCCCGTTTGGTCGTACCGTTAGCCCAAAGTTAAAGCCAAACCTTCACAACATCTCAAGTAATTATTTTTACCTTGAACCAGCTTTCTGTATCTGAGTTACACTTTCCATAAATAACACAACAATAAACGTGGCTCCTCACCGCGTTGCAATTTACAATAATAATTACAAAATAAAAGAGTCAATGCAAACATGCTACCAATTAATTAATAAAGGGTTCTGTATATCGAAATCATTTCTCAATGTCACATTACTCGAATGTTTTATGTATTTTTACTTAGTTAGGCCCTAGACTTGATGAGTATGGCGAAAAACACATATATGGTAAAATAATTGAGTTTTGCGGACTACAATACTTTGCGCTCTATAAGCTCTCTTCTATTCATCCTGGTTGATTACATTTAATATTTCAAGTTTATTAACTAACGCGCAGGTATATCTGCATTTTATCTCTATCACATACATGTACGTAACTCCGCAAATACCAAAGAACACAAAATTTATGTCTCCGTTCAAAAGTTCATTATAAATGAACTAACATTCTTACATTGATTCATAAATGTGAAACAAAACAATGTCGACTTAGCCTAGAGTTCTCAATGTCCCAAAAGGTTGAAATAAATCAGTATGAGTATTGAAGAATTGTATAAGGGTTTTACAAATTATGTAGCGATCCCTAATACTTACATATTACGTTACGAGCATTATGTTATGTTCTTGTGTTACTTGAGTACCGTGCGCGCACAGAGCGCTTATCAAAGCAAAAGAATGTCGACGTACAGTCAAAGAAAAAACAGGAGAATACGTAATGGTATTAGTTATAATATTTCAATAGCAGGTAGGCACTATAATTTAATAGATTTTGTTTAATTGACTTTTTAAAGTAGTTTCGAAAACACCCAATTCGCTGATTTATGATTTCCGGTATCATCATGATGTTTTATGTTTTTTTATTAAAGTGTTTGTTATAATACATGGTCCTAATCGCGATTATTACTAAGTATGCAATATGTTAATAAATAACTTATTCATTACAATGATTCCCACGACTGTACTTGAAATGCTGAAACTTCATTTTACATTGCGCATGGTTACGACGTATTAGAGGTATGTACACATTGATTAAATTTAGTGTGACATTAAGTTCCAACAATTAAAATATTATTAATGATAGACGTACAAAGTTTATAATGTGCAATAATGATTGTACAGAGATCAATAGAATGGGTAAGTGCTAAAAACATAATGGATAAGCACCTATAAGAATAATTTAGGTGCTTAATTACCTATAACAGTCTGTTATCTTACGATAGAATTACATATTTATAAAATAGAATCATAATTCATAATAACTTTACAAAGTTAAAGAATCTAGTTAAACTAATTGTTGTGTACCTACTTTAAGTTGAGTACTCGCCCTAACATAGCCAAGTATTAAATGACGACCGTCACCTTTTGATATTGCCGCGAATCGTAGTTCACATACACCGCAATGTGTCACTTATTTACCTATGTTCCATACACAGTTTTATGCTGATCTGATTAAAATGTCAGGGGTATTAAACAATTCACAGAACTTTCATCAAAAATTAATCAATTAAACAAGCATAAACATCTATTACATGTGTGCAGTCACGTAAAAATGTTAGTACTTTTCCTAGTAGAAGTAGCATGTTCATGTACATAAATATGTAATAAAATTACTTGCAATGATACTCAGTCAATGTTGATTTTATTACAGAAGATGTATGTATGCATATTATTGGAAGCAGATACATTTTACGTTATTAAATGTA
Organism: Esperia sulphurella; assembly: GCA_947086405.1. NCBI lineage: Eukaryota > Metazoa > Arthropoda > Insecta > Lepidoptera > Oecophoridae > Esperia > Esperia sulphurella. Next base: position 11,933,008 of record OX352265.1, read on the forward strand.
TCACATTTTATATCAAAAACGCATCACCTAATAAGCTTATTTTATTTCTTTACCCGAAGGTTTCTCGGAAGTGATCGCATTATAGCAATAATACCGCTTCCGTTTTACTTAGACACAAATAAATGTAATTTGGTTTCTTTACCTTCCTGTGCAATAATCACTATTGCATTTTAATTGTTTGTCCGAAGGTTTTTAGTCCCTGATAATTTTATTATCATTAAAGCGCTTTGAATATTGTTCAAATTTTTTATTGTCTTTTCTGATTCGGTACGTGGTTGTCGTTAGTTCGTTTCCGCGCATCGTCAGTGTCCAGTGCCCCCGCTACCCCTCCACGCCGTCTTCAGTTCTACCAGCGTGCGCATCTTCGTGAAAACAATAATGTTCGTAAGTTTGGATTATTATTCATTTTTAAATAAATAAAGTTTTTCAACATTATATACCTATCTAGTCGCAAACTATCATTTCCCTGTACTAAACAAGAATTTCACAAATATTTTACTCATCAGTTAAGTTTTAATGATGTTTTATTCGAAATAACAGTAAGGGTATATTTTATTTGCAGGTCTGAATCCGAGTATTACAGTAAGAGGAGCGTGGAAGAAGCCAGTAAAAGAAAATCGTGCGCGTTTGATTCGGATGACGACGGTGACGTAAGGTTAGTTGTAGTACTTACCAAATATTTTATTTTTTATTCAATCAGAGACGCTATATGTAACAAATAATGGAGTCGCCCACTTCGGTCTCGTACTTACAGTGATTGTATATTGAAATCATAATTATAAAACCTATCCTATTCATTCACTATAAAATAGTTAAGAACTTTATCCAAAATCACAGACACACGCGGAGAGAGACTTTGTTTTACGCTATTATTATTAGATTAACGTTGTATTATTATTATTATTTCAGGTCTATGCCATCGACTGCCGCGCCCGCCAAGCCGAAGACTAAAAAGCTGAGAACGAAGCAGGTTCCATCGTCATCGGCTGTGAGCAAAAAAGGAAGCCGCGAGTGGTCCCTGCTGTCTGACGACAGTGAGGACGAAGAGGAAGCTCGGCGCGCTGCCTCCAAGCGGCCGCCGCTCACGTCTGCTCTGACGCGGCGCGTAGCCGACGGCGTGCTGCGTCGCACCGCCCTGCTGGCCGGCGACCAGTTCGTGGAGCTGAGAGTGTACGACACGCGAGACATCCTGCGCGTCGACCCGAAGGACAGGTGGGAAAAAGCTGCAATAACTCTTAAGTATCAAGTTGGTTCGGGAGCTGATGAGCTAATTTTTTTGAAGAAATTCATTAATGCAGCAAAAACTAGGTTCAAGGAAGACGGGCAGTTCTTTTCTAATAAGAAAAAATAATTTAATTTGTATATTTTTTATTAAAATAACTTTGTGGTTTTTATATTAAATATATTAAAAACTTTCAACTGCATACAATTTAATTAATTAACCTAGGTAGGTACTAATACAAACCAGAAATCGGTCACATATTTTATATTCTCTATTTCTTTTTAAATTTTCAATTACATATACAAGTTAGGCCTTTTAGCCTCTAGACCATCGAAGTAAAGTGTTAAAATTAATGTTTTCATCCTAGAACAAAAATATCTCAACCATGGCAGGCAGAAACATTTTCTGTACTGTTTGTGATCTAACCATCAAAAGTAAAGCCTTTTCGGGTCACCTCCGAAGTCGTTTACATAAAGATAATAACTCGATCGAAATAAGTCCAAATGTTGAAAAACTTTGTTCAGCATTTAGAAACCGAATTGCTAGTTTTAGGGTACGGGAACGCGGACGGCAGTCGGGGCCGAGACGTGGGGGTAGCGAGGGTAGTGAGGCGGACTGCGACAGCGATTGTGGGAGCGAGAGCGAGCGTTCGGCTGCCCCCGCGCCCGGCGAGTTCTTGAGGCGCGTGCGCCGCCCCGTGCGGCAGTTGATCGCTGCGAAGATAGCTCAGCACAATAATATAAAAGCAAACTTTGAACTTTTTGCAGAGTTCTCGCTGCCGAAAAATGATATGGTTGAAATTAAATCTTTCGCAACGGAAAATATTTGTATACATAAACATTATGAGTTTAATGATATGTTTGCGAAGGTCATTGAAATAATATCTAATAAAGTTGATGGATTTCAAGAGAGAGACAGTGGGTGGTCCTTTTTAAGGACTTTGTACCTGGAGGTAAATATTAACAAATATTCACCTCTACGAGCTTCTAGCTATATTGAGTTACCAAAATATTTAAAAATGAAGAAAGCATGCATTAGTTCAGATGAAACCAGAAAAGGTAATTCTAGATAAACCTATATACATAGGATTTACTGTATTAGAATTATCCAAGAGTCATATGTACAACTTTCATTATACGGTTATGAAACCTTTTTATGGTCCAAAAATCAAACTGTGCTACATGGATACTGACAGTTATTTGTATTCAATAGAAACAGAGAATTTTTATAAAGATTTAAAGAGAAATTTTATACAATATTTCGATACAAGTAACTATCCTGAAAATAACAAGTATAAAATAAAATGTATAAATAAGAAAATACCTGGTTTGTTCAAAGACGAATTAGGAGGGCAGCATATTTTGGAATTTGTAGGACTGCGTTCTAAACTATATTGCATAAAGACAGAACAGAGAGAAATTAAAAAAGCAAAGGGAGTTAAGAAGTACGTCGCAAATGACTTACATTTTAAAGATTATAATAAAGTGTTGAAGGAAAATGAAGTAATACGTAAAAAAAAAAAAACGTTCTTTTCAAGTCCCTTAAGCATCAAGTTTTTACTCAAGAAATAAATAAAATCGCTCTGTCTTCTAATGATGATAAACGTAGAATATTAGAAGATAATATTACTACATACGCTTGGGGTCACTGTTCATTCTTTTAATTGGGTGCCTCAGAAACTGTTCACTTTTTCTGATTACTCTAGTAATGGCTGAAAGTTATCTATACAACGTTATAATTTCAAAACATACATATTTACATTCAAATGGTGTTAAGATAACCACCGGTTTATGGGCTTTAGACAATTTTGCACCACAAGTTCACATAGTTTGTGAAAATAGTGATATATTTTTTACATTAGAAGAATGGGGGCATATATATGAAGAATTTGGGTTATTTGGTAAATATGTGACCAACCATGACCGCTTTTATCAACTTTTTTTATACCAGCTAATGTTTTGTGATAAACGTTGTTCTATAAATATGTTGTACCTAGTGTGTGAAGCAATTAATATTTTTGCGCATTGTATACACGTAAGATTAAGAAATTTGACTGAAAACGATTATATTGAAGCTACAATGTTTGTTAGAAATATCGATAAAATTTTAAAAAATAGATTTCTTTCATCACTAGATGATATCTTATTAGTTTTAAACTGTAACAAATGTGTTAATTCTATAATTGAACAAGAAATATCTGTTCTGGGTTGCGATTATTTCATAAGATACTTATATAAATAGGAGTATAACCTGTATTATATTAGGTTAACCAAAATGTATGAGTTACCTACTTTTTTTAAATAAATTGTATTAATTATAATTTTTGTTGTTGTTATTATTTTAAATTGCATCTTCATTGTTTATATCTTAATTATGTTTCCCTTGTTTTGAGATACCGAGATAGATACAATTACGCACTTATAGGTAGATACATTTTATTTCGGCTTCTTTCAGAGGAAGCGTTACCTACATAATTTACCTATATATTACATACAATTAATATTGTTATTTATGTAGCTGAGACTGCTGATTCAGTACATTATTTTTCAAGTTTGATCATGTCTGTTGTCTTTAGCTTTGCGCCTGCGGTGTAACTCGAGCCGCGTCGCGCACACGGTGTTTTTCATACAAGACTCAACTAGAAATATTGACTATAACCATCATTCGCTACCAGTCCTTCGTCGCGTCTTCTCAATTCTCTTGCTTTTAATTAATCAATTCAAGTATCCTATTTCATATCATAATGTTACGAAATCAGCAGCTACAAAACGCTAAAACCAGTTACATCGCGGTACATGACAGAGGAATACCGAAATATGTAGTTAAAATTGAAGTGTATAGTGCAGATGAAACTGAAACTGAAATCGTTATGAGGTCACAAGCCAGGACGCAATATGTGGTATATGAAGAAGGTGATAGCGTCCTATATAAAATAAGACGAATTCTGTACCAGATAAGCGCGCAACTTGGAGAACGAGCCGAAAAGTGCAAGGTACTTATTTTTTTTTTTTTGTTATTTAATAGTGTTGGTTATGGATTGAATCTATACGGTTATGGTTCTAAACTAATTTTATTCTTATTAACTTTCAGAATCCATAATGTGGAACACAATTACGAATACGACTGCTGTCAGAAGTCAAGGCTACCTAACTACCTATTTTATGTTTAAGATTGTATAGCTTAAGATTAGATATTTGAATAAAAATAACACCTACTTTGTAATCTATTTACATGTAATAATTTACTTGCTTGTTTCAATTATTTAATAAATTACTTGTTTGTACCACGTTATACTGTAAATAAATAATTAAGGGCTGAATTCTACATCTTAGACTTACTTTGACATAATAAAGAGCGTCATATCTGTCTATTTTAGATAGGTTATTAATCCTTATATCTATTTGTCAATATTTTCTTTGTATAAAATACAATGCTTAATTAAAATGGTGTCTACATAGTTTTTTTGTCGATAATAAAATAAAAGAGAAGTTATTATTATTATTTTATTTACATGTATCCAAAACACAATACAAAGCTGGCAATATACTATGAAACAATAATAATTGATAAATAATTGATCTTAGCGATTAATTAAATTAAGTACCTATATTATTTTCATAACACCACTTTTTTATGGTAATTGCGTTTTTTAATGCACAATATTTTTTATGAGATAAACAGTTATAAGTATTATTTATACAAAATGTGTTATATAAAATTACGAAACTGGGACAACCTTTTACGCCAACATCAATAACATTACAGTCACTACATAATTCTCTCATCCATTTTACTTTTTCCTGACCCTTTACGATTATGATCTTATTTTTTAACAATGGTAAAATAATAGATCTTTTAAATTCGCGATAGTCAATAAAGCCTTCTCTCCAAAGTATACCCCTGTTTCTTTCTAGCCACACGACCTGTTTTTTCTCCTCTGTTGTTAAATACGAAAAAGCGTAAGGAGGTTTGACTAAAAAGGTCTGAGAATATTCTTTTGTCACCAGGGCTAGTTCTTTAATAATAAACACATTATTGTAATCTTTGAAACCTTGTATATCCACGAATATGAAATTGTTACTCATGATATTTTCTTTACTGTACTAGTCAATGGTTTATATTCAACAATGGACTCATTAATAATTAGACAGAAAGCGGTGGTGTTGTTCGGAATGTCTGAAACACACTCAATTTCCACTTTAACATCTATGGGTCCCCCAGGTTTAACGCTATCTACTTGTCGACTACAATCAATTAGCCACAATGGCGCTTTATTTTTAAAATTTTCAAAGTTTAATAAAGGGTCTGGTCGACGTCCGTAATACGACTGCTGAAATTTTGCGTGATGTTCGTATAATAAAGAGTAATTGTTGTTGCCAAAATCAACGTTTAGGTTTTCATACGGGAAGTAAGTTGAATTCAGAAACACTTTAACGTTACGTAAATGACAGTGGTCAAATTGAGACATATCTTTAGTTACTTGATTCTTACGATCAGTTTGTAAACCCAATATTACATATCGTGGTTTTTCCAACTGAGAAGACGTTTTAATTGACCAAGTATGCTTAGACGTCTGAGGAAGTAAAGGATACTCATATAGATCCCAGTTTCTAAACATTATAGTCAATGAACGATCTTTTTCTAAATGACGAAGTAGATTAATTCTTTCACGATCAGAAACTTTCACTTGGGGTACCCGCCAAACCAACTTAGAAATTTCAACATCATGAACATATTCATTCTCGCCTAATTTTATACAATTCAAATTAGAGTTGTTACGCAATAAAATAAGCTCATGTTTACAATTCATTATTATTTTATTAAAGTCTTCTGCAAACCCCAGAACTTTATTAAGAGGTATAGATACTGAGAAATTACCTCCGTGGTTTGTAGTACCATCAAGGTTCCAACCCCAACATTCTGAAATTTTCGATTCTGCCGCACCCATCGATAACAAACCTTTCATAGTTGTAGTAATACCAACATTTTTAATTTTATCTATTTCTATACCATTAAGTTCATAACGTATGTCTTGAAATAGAAACAATATTGGATTATTTGTGAAGTGAATTTGGTTAACTTTTGTTTTTGATTGTCGGTTGTAAACTTGCACATTTCCTTCTATGTAAATGGTACTGGCCGATGGCAATACGTACAAATCCTGTTGATTTATAGGTATTCGTATCTCATCATTATTTTTAAAACTGTTTACGTATGGTTTGTATGAATAGTACTCATAACTTTCAATTGAATTGTCATAAACTGGACCATCTGTTATATTTAGGATACTCATTTTAGCCCTATAAGTTTAAGGAAGTCCTTATTTTCTTTAGTTAACTTCTTTTTTGAATATGGTTTTTTTCTAAATTGTTTTGAAGGTGCTATTGCTTTAGGAGTACAATTCACACTGCTGCTTTTTACTACAGATGCAGAGTATTTATTATTAAAGTCAATCATTTTCTTCTTAAATGTAAATATAACTGAATTTCCTCGTTCCTTAAGTTAACTAAATTACCATTTACGTCTAATATTTTAATATTAATAGAACTTATGCTACTCTGGTTTACTGGAAAATAAATTATGTTTTTAGGTACTTCTATAATTCTATAACCAGGTGGAACATTAGGCGCGAATTCATGAATAATATGACTAGGTTTTCCGTTTACAAAAGATCCGCTAATGATGTCACATTCAACCCGGAGAACGGTTGTCGACAGAATGTTGACGGGAAAGCGAGATTCGTGTAATATATTCGCGGGAAGGGTTTCTGGTCCAAAACCTAATAATTGTCCTACGGAATCTTCTTTTTGAAAATGTATGACTTTCGAACAAAAGATAGTAGTTTTCAAAGTATTGTTATTACACCTTAATTCAAATGAACCATCCTTGATATTATCTTTTAAATAGTCTCTAATATCCTGAAGTTCGTAGGAGCCCTCTGGTATTTCTATCACCTCATTGTCACCATAGTATAGTTTATTATTTCTATCATCTACATTCGGTATAGAATTAAATGTAGAAAAATACAAAAGACCACATTCATAATCATTATCTAATTGTAAATTTGGCGAATAGTTTGTTGCTAAACTCGCCTTAGTATCCGATATAGACAGCGTGAAAGTCATTTTGGTAATGACAATAAGTACAAGAGATAAGTTCTTTTAAATGTTTATCCAAAAGTTTTTCAAATATTTTATACATAAATGTCCACAATTAACAGAATTAAAACTTTGATATATATTGTAATTGTAGTAAATATCATATTTATCCAAGTATCCGATTAACTCTAATGGCGGCTTTAAATCTCCAAAACTGTCAAAATACTCACAATAATTATTTAGTTTTACATAGGCTACCCAATGAGTACCTTCGTTTTTAGAGCTGTCTAAATTAATAACACCACATTCAATACGTTTAGGTTTTTTTGGTAACTGATTTCTCATATAAACACCTCTAAAATATGGAATACCATGTGCATGTTCTATAATATCCAAATTAGTAAGCGCGCGTCTAGGTAGCCTTTTCTTTAGTTTTTTGCCGACCGTAAAAATAAACCATTGCCTTTTTTATACGGTTTGATGTACAAACCTTTACCCAAAGCAATGGATTCCATTACTTTGTTATGGCGTTCAGATTCTTGTAAATTTTTCTGTGCTGATTTATAATCATTTACTGTCTTCGCGATACCTGCTGCTCCTCCAGCTAATGTGCCCAAAGCTGACAACCCCGCAAATATAGGAATTAGAGGCAAAATTCCTCCTGTTTTAGGAATTGGTATGACGCGCGGTAATCGAAATCCATTATTTTTAGAGAATAGCTTCTTTGCAGCCAGATAGGCAAATTTAATTGCAGACTTATTATTTTTTGGTTTGTATTTTTTCAACTGACTATATATTTTAGAGACAACCTTTTTGAAGCCTTTGATACCTGCACCTGCTTTTAGTTTTGTTTTCATTACTTTACTTACTATCCAGGAAGATAATTTTTCACCTCTTCCTGCATCTTTTGACCTAAGTCTTCGATTTGCCATGTTCAATAGTTCTAAATCTGCTTTATGGCGATCTTCTAAATTAGTATAGTTGGAATATGCTATATCGTGCTGCATACAAGCGTTATCTAATTTATTAATTCCTCTATCGTTCCGTGATAATCTTTCTCGTAGTCGTGTACCGGGACCGCAGTAATTATACCCTGGTAAATGTAACTCAAAAGGTAAATTGTTTATTACACTATTAATAAGTCCTCCTCCATGCATTACAGGTATACTAATAAAAATATAATACGTATCAACTAATTATATAGATTTATACGATGGATGTTTTGTTAATCCAACTATTTTCACTTTCATTAAGGCCCAACCATTTTACAAATAGCTTGTTACCTTTCTTTTTTAAAACTTTCTCAACTAAGTAAATATCAGGGTATTTTGTTTTTTGAAGTTCCTGTTCGTAAAAAGTACCTAAAATGATCTGTTTTCGTTGATCAACAATCTCATAAGTCGGTGGATTAGTCGAATTTACTTTTGACACGATAAATATTTCTGTTGACCAATTAGGGGTATATCCTTTTTGAAAAGTTCCTTTGTATTTGCTAATTCGCACATAATCTCCAACTTTGAATTTATTCCTTTTTACTGTAATATATTTTCTTGATTCCTTTATATTATTTAATATTAAAGATTCATTGTATTGATTCACGTCTTTTGGTTTATGTTTAGTAATTCGATGTACACAATTATTGTAAGAGTCAAGTATGTTACTCAACTGTTTACCAATCCATTTATAATTGCCAATGAAACTAAAATATTTATATAACTTGTTTTTCAAAGTTCTAATCAACCTTTCAACAATTGAAGCCTTTTTAGTGGAATATGTTGAATAATGGTTTATTTTGTATAACATCGTTAAGTTTCGAAAATCCTCATTATAAAATTCTTTACCTAAATCGGTTTGTAAATTTAATGGAATACGCCCATTCTTTTCAAGTACTTTTTTGAACGTGTTTGTTATTTCAGATTTAGTTTTCGTTTTAACAGGCAGTGCCCAAGCAAATTTTGAAAAGCAATCGATTATGACTAAGATGTACTTATAACCATTGTTGTCTTTTCCATAATTCTGCATATCAATTAAATCAGCTTGCCATAAATCATCGATACCTTTTAATACTACAGGACGTCTGTTAAAATTTTTTCGTGCTGCTTTGTGAATTTCGTCTACTACTTGTTGCTTACTCATTTTTGGTGACTTTTAATTTGCTGTTGGCAATGGCTTGATCTACTTCTCCTTTCATATAAAATTTTACTCTCATGAGATTAATTATATCCGTTTTTATTTTATGTAGTTCGTCTAATACATCATGTTTTGTGTAATAGTCATTCAGCAAATTATCGACATACTGCTTATTTACAGCATCATCGGAGGCTGATGGAGCCTTAACTCCTTTTAACCTTACTAAATGTAAATCAAATTCTCCGTTTTCTGACTTTAAGAGCTTGTGTGAATCCAATGATTCCGGTAAACGCAAACGTTTATGAACGTGGTGACCAAATTTATCTATATTCATTTCCTAGCGACTATCTCAACCAGCGGATAAATAAAGACTGTGAAAAACTTTCTAAATATCAGCATATATTTAATTAATGATATCACTTTCCCGCAACTCTTCGATAATAGATAGTATTTCATTGTCTAATCCTGTGTTTCCAGCATCTCGCGAAGCTATTAATAGTTTCAATCGATTAACTAATTCATTAGGATCATCCCAGTAAACATAATCTACATTTTGATTCAGCTTTTTTGTGAGTGGCAAACCAGATCCATGAGATATGCTTTCAGTGCTCACACAGTTTTTGGCCAACTTCATAAATAGAGGTCTAATTATTTGTGTATATTTTCGACCTTTATTACTTTTTATAGGCTTCATGGGATTATACTCACGGCGATGAGCATTTGTAGTCAATAATATAGTCTTATAATTTTGTTTATCATCTTCAGTTATTAATTCTAATTGCGGTGTTTTCTTAAACAATAATTCCATTAGCCCCGGAGTTTTTGCGAAAGTCTTACAACCAATAGAAATATTATGTTCAGTAACAAAAACACGTAACGTTCCCATCATGAGTTTTTCTCTCTCGTTTCTGACCCCAAAAGGAATGTTTTCTGAAGACATTCTTATGGGAGTAGTGTTGTCAGTCGATTTGAATGATAGACCGCTAGTATCAGGTTCCAGATCACTATTGTCTTCATCTTTATCAGGTTCCAAATAGACGTAGTCGCTTTTTTCTTCATCTTCGTCATTAAAATAGACATCGGATTTACGATTTTTCATAAAAACTGTATTGTTGAAGTCTTTACTGGATTGGTCGCTTTCGACATCATCACTAACATCGTAACTAGCCCGATGTTCCTTGCGTTTACTAAGAGGAGTGTAGCTGAGTCTTTGTTTCTTTATTTTTCTATGTGGTATTTCCATTTTTGTGTTTATAATTTGTTTCAGTGGCTCTGTTAATGGTTTAAAAACCGATTCCATTGCGAATTCGTTATTACTTTTAATGTCTCGCATCATCTTTAGTTTTCTTTTAACTGATTCAGCTGATTTTATTACTTGTTTTTTCAATGCTTGTTCGTTATCCATGTTTATACCTTACCAGGCGAAGCCTTAAGTTGTAATGATGGTATAATAATAAATTTAGTATTTTTAAATCATCAATGCAATTCTACAAATGTGTCAAATTTCATCCTGTAACATCCTTTACTCTTTTCACAGTCTTTGTTTATAACTAAGTAGCTATAGGGTACACTCCAAATCTTGGCACACATTTCTCGAAACGCTAACCAATTCATATCTGTATTAACATGCTCTTCATAAACATGTCTCAAGTTCATATCGTCTTGTTTAAAAAGAATAATGAGATTAGCATTGTCCCGTATCAACTGCTTCGGGATTTTGCTATAGGTCTGGTTTAAGTAAAAACAATCTATATTCTTGTGTCTACCCATTGCAAAGTAATCTCTTATATGATTTTGGTTTTCACAAGCTACATCATCAAATATAATAATCGAATTAGAAGTTGCCTCATGAGGACTCAAAACCTCATCATTACCATGAAATTTTGTAAAAGTTACCTCTGACACCTTTCTAAAAACTTTTTCTAAAAATACGTACTTAGGTTGAAAAAGTGTTTTAGAGTAAAGGTATACATTTCTATAATGTAGTCCATCTTTATGTAATAGTAGACCAATAATTAAATTCGTTTTACCGCAGTTGGAAGGTCCAGATATAATACAACGAATAGTATTCGGTAAAAGTTTGCCGTGACGTGAAATCTCTTTTGAATAACCCAAACAAATTTTTTCTAGTTGCAATGAATGCGGTTGTTTTACAAATTTCATTTTGTAATTAATAATAATTCAATGTTTGACATGCATGAGCCAAGGATCCCTGCAGAATGTAGACATATTTATTACATTAAGAGTTTTATACGTATCACGCTTAACCTTTTTCGTACAAAACGCTCGACGTCACCCGTTAGTCCGTTAAGCGGAGCGTATGATTCCAATCGCAATCGATGTCTTGCGATAATTTGATCTTGCGTTCTAATACAACCAACCGTCGAATGATTGGGAATTCCGGCACGCACGAAACAACGAAAACCGATTGAGCATTCTAGCTCACTTTCAAACGTCTAAAACCGATTGGGCATTCTGGCTCACTTTCAAACAGCGAAAACCGATTGGGCATTCTAGCTCACTTTCAAACAACCAAAATCGATTGGGCATTCTAGCTCACTTTAAACAGCGAAAACCGATTGGGCATTCTAGCTCACTGTGCGAGCGCAGCGAGCGAACGAGTGGAGCGAGTGAAAGTGAGCCAGAATGCCCAATAATCACCTACTGACATCAACGCGCTTTTCATTTACTAAAATAATTTGTATTTAAGTATACTTACCTACCATATTTGCAATCTAGCATTTTAGTAATCATATAAATGGTTGTAATTACGTTCACTGTTATTGTCAATTTATTTACTACATATTTACCAAGCATGTACCTAAATAATTAGTTATAATGTAGTTATTAATACTGCGCCATGAAAATATATCCAATTGTTTTTAGATTCCTTATTAGTCATTATACAGTAAGTTTCCATATGCCAAAATAGCTAACATTAATTAAGAACAACCTTCTGCTCTTATTTTCCTTTATTGTCTATTTGAACTTGACCTACGCACCCTATTTTGGTAACCCTGAAAGCCAAACCTTATCTAACAAGTAGGTATAAACTGAAAATAAACACAGAGTAGGTAAAAGTTATTATGTATATCACTGCAAGTCGAGTGAAATGAATTAGAACGACGTCTGTGCCGTACAGCCCTGAAGCTTTTATTGAATATTCAGCACACCTAGTTGCTATGTCAATTATATTCTCAAATTGAAAATAAATTGTACCTGCGTAGTTTCGCCAGGGCGCAGGCGCGATGCCATCGATCCTTGAAAGCGTCACCGTCTAGGGTTCATTTGTCCGGTGATAACATATCGGTGAGTACACCTTACACAATCGTCCCATTGAATTTTTGATTGTTCATCATAATTTATGTTTTAATGGAAATATTGTAAACCAGTGCATGTACCTCGCGGTGGCATTGATCGTTATAGTAGCCAGTTTGGTCAAACTGCACGTAAGTCAACAATCTGTTCTGTTTTATGCTTCAGCGATGTATATACTATGCTTTCTCTATGTGTTCGTAATGCTGAGTAGAGAAAATTAGGTACGGACACCTGAAAAAAAAATTAAAATAAACGAAAAAACTAGAATTTTTTTAGAACTATTTCCGGAGATTATTGTTTTAGTTCAACGATCAAAACATATCTTCCGGTGGCTGTATAACTAATATAGCTACCGATTAAAATATTATGCAAATCATTGTTAGATAAATAAATATGTGACAGACAAAGACCATTTTAGACCACGCAATTAGCCACGTCAGCGGCACGCAACAGGTCCGGAGTCTGCGCGCTAGTTGCGTAAGGGTTGCTAAAGTCTGCTCTCCTTATTAGTGGTTTATAGCCTTCCAAGGCTTATAGAAAAAGCACTTGATCGATCGATGTTATCTACTTAGGTTGTAATGAGTTAACAAGAATAAACTAAAAAAATAAGCAAGTCTTCTGTTGATATGGAAACATCAGCTGTAAGCTACCCTTCCATTTAAAATAAAATCGTTTGTTATAGGTTTTTAAAATGTAAGTAACTTATTTCAATCCGTCATATTACGCAAATGGAATATAAAAACGGCGAAGAAAGGTAAGCCGTGGTGTATATTATTTTACGTACTAATTTAAATTCTAGTTTTGTATACTCCATATTCGCTAATACAGTGCTAAATGCATTATACAAGTGTGGAAATCAAAGCACCTTTCTCTTCGAGTCTCCAGACTTAACAAATTTAATAGTCCCTTTCTTTTGTGTATTACCTACTTAGATAATTTCTACGTCAATTTAAGCTAGTTCCAGTTAAAAAAATTTCACGAAAACTACCATATTTTCATGTCACAAACAATATAAACGTTACAAATAACATAAACAAAAGATGGTATTACAGCTGACTACAAAACTGAGGTTGCAATAAAAAAATATTAGAAAACAGAATACGACGTAGCCTAGTGCAGCTTTATTGATTTCGTCATTCGAGTGAATTACGGTATAGGACAGCCCAGTTCAAAGTCTGGTCTCTTAGTAAACCTTACATAATGGTGTTTAGGTTGAAATTGGAATGAACTTAGGCCCTAAACGTTGAGACCTGTATCTAGTGCATCCATCCAGCTTCCAGACATGCGCCCTGTCGCGGGCAATATTATTGACGTGGCTCTTTGTAAGTAAGCCCTAGGTGATTCCCTGAATATTAAATAGTATGAGTTTAGTCTATTGCAAAGTTTGTATCGTAATTTAAAAAATAAAACAGTTTAAACGTTTTTATTATACTCAAATTAATTTTGTTTTCGTGCACCGGTGTCGAACAAAGTGTAGTGATATTGATATTCCATTGAGTTGTTGGTACATATTTAATAATTATAAGTGAATCTAGGCATCTTCCTCGTCGTGTGCTCTCTCCCAGGTAATGCTGCTGATGTTACTATTTAGAAAGAAATTCAATTATGAGCGAAATCGCAAATATGAGCGAAATTAATTACATTTTAAATAGCTGTACTATTTAAAATTTTATTGGTTTCACTCATTATTGCTATTACGTTTTAAATAGTCACATTGAGTAGACTATAGATCTTACAGTTCACGACGGTATGCCCCAACCTTTGTCTAAATCGCTTACATTCATTGTAACTTTAATGTGTTACCTTTTTACTGTGTTCTATCGTTACACACTAATCATAAATGTGTGCATATGAATGTACACTAAGATACTGATTTTCTGATTAAGCGCCTTCCCTCCTCGCAAAAAGTAGCGGGGCATGCCATCGTGAATTGAATGATCTTATACATATTCAGTATAGTTCAAATAGTAATTCCAATAACCCAAATTGTTGTTGTAAGCTTGACTGTCAATTTCCTATTGAATATTTTGTTTACGAAACCTATATAAAGTTCATTATACTGCAATTGTCGACCGTCATCAGTATTCGAGTAAATGATCTTATTTAGTCTTGATAGTGATCCAGAAATGCGTCGTGCGTCGTCCCAGTTAATATTATTGACGAGTATGATGGATGAGACGCCATTATTTTTTGTCATAAACTACGGAAATCTGCATATCTTTGTAATCCATTTATTTATTTTATTTATAAAATATAAAGAATCCAAATAAACAAGGCGTATATGTGTTTTGATATATATTTCAATACGAACACTGAATTATGATTTATCTTCAAAAAATGTAAAAATGATATAAATCATTGCGTTTTAATTAAATAGTCTCGTTTTCAAACAATGGCCATACATCTTACAGCACTAGGAAATGAAAATATAAAGTTGTACAAAATCGTATAATAATTGCGTTCAATTATTATACTTTAAAAACCTTAAAATTTACTATTCTCATACTGGTGCTCGGCAAACTAGTGTTGTTATAATTGGTAAAGTCCTAATTAATGGCCATTTTTAGAGTCACGAATTCTCTGGATCGTTAAGGGTCGTTTTCATTTTTATTGAACTCTAGTCGTTTTCCGCAAGTTTTGACGTACTGATATAATAACAATGAACAGTGTACTTCTTTTTGATTGTATTATTGATTGATGGTTTTACTATTTATAACTTTCGTAATCAAACCATAATTAAAGGTGACATAAATGGTTCTTCCGCGATTTACTCCAAATGAAGTTATTTGAAAGGCGTTGTAGGCTTTCTTCTTCGTCGAGGAAATACAGACTTGGGCTAATCTGCATTCAAGAGTATAGTTGCTCGGGGAAAATCTATATTCGAGAGAGATACGTTGTACCTATATTGCATCCAGACATGCGTACTGCACTCTCTCCCAGGAAAGTGGACAGAGGAAATATTATAGACAAAACTGTTTACAAACCAAGCCCTAAGTAATTTAACGAAATAGACCGTACAGTTACTTAAATTGCATCATTAGGACGGTAATTAAAAGTAACTTATTGTTGTAGCTAGCGTAACTAGAGTTTTTTATACATTATTTTGCTGACGACATGTAAATAGAGTTTAATTTTGTACAACTGTCGAGCAAAGTGTGCAGTGTTATATAACGTTGGTACCTGTATTGCATCCAGACATGCGTCCTGCGCTCTCTCCCGGGAAATATTATTGACGAGGCTATTTATAAAGCAAGCCCTAGGCAAGCGAAACCTGCGCAGATGAGTCTAATGGTCTACCCCCGCGATTCTGTTGCCACTGAGTGCAGAGTTAATGCACCTACGCAGTGCTCACTATATACAATGTATCGTTTTACTGCCTGTCTGTATTTAGGGTAATCATCTAATTTACCTACATTTGGAAGTACGAATTGCATATCGTCATTTATATACAGTGTCAGGGTGTTACGAAACAAGTGAGGTGAGTTGATAAGTCAATAATAAAGCCACTATAACAGATTACCTATATTGTTAGGTATTAAATGACATTACTATACTCATCCAAACAAAGATAGCACATTCATTCATTCATAAATGTGTCTTTCAGATCAATTTCTTTAGTGTACCAGCTTCTTTGTTCTTCGCGTTTTTTTAATAAAAAAAAATATCTCAGACATTCACACCAATTATCCAGTCCCAAACTAGGCAGAGCCTGTACCCTGTACTATGGTTACTACATAACGGATACACATACTTAAATAAATATATATACATCCAAGACTTGGGTATAAACATTCATATTCATCATACGAACAAATTTAATGTTTATTAAATTTGCAGTAGTAAATAACCAATGCGCCGTAACCAATAAATACATAGAAAATGTTATCAAAACAAAGTCAGCTTTATAATAATAATAATAATAAAAAGTCAGCTTTATTAAATAAAAAATAAAAAAATACAATTAAAATATTACTTGTCCTAATGATTAAGAAATAAATTAACAGTGATTCGAAATAAAAATGCGTTATAAATACAATTTGATTTAACACAATATTATTTATTAGGTATACATAATAATGTCATACTGTGACCTCATTACATTAATATGCACCAGACCCTTATTTTATTTGTTCAGAAATGCATGCGCTAATATATAGTTCATCTATGTTCAGCTTTGCCCTTGGTAAAAAAGAACAATGTGTTAATTGATAAATGTCACAGTGTAATGACTCAAATGATTCGTCATGACATGATACTGCCAGCTGATGTTAATTATAAATTATCGTACTTACTGCATAATGAGTTAACAGATCGCCTAGTCGTTTCTCTAATAGGATTACGTTTGATGGTTGCAGAAATACGATTAAATTCAGGGGTGCCTATATTTTCCCAGTGCACTTTGGTGAATCTTTTACTCAATAACAGCTAGTGTGATGTCATGATCTCCAGACTAACATTACAATAATTGCGATTAGATCATCCAGTTCTAGCAGTACAAAAACAATGATTTGATAAGTGATATGAATCTTCGATTACCTCGAGATCCTGTTTACTACGCCATTTTCATCTATAATTTATTGTAATTTTGTACAGAGTATATGTCTGTTTGTATATTCAAACCTCCACTTTCGTGTTTGGGAGCAGGCGGTCAAATAGTTTTTAACTTATCTTGAGTTGGTTTTGCCTCAATTGTCGTTAAAAGTAAATTTCGCGGCCCCTTTCTATATTATGACTTATAATATCCAATGACTTATAAGGAAATGTAACGTTTCGTTAATGAATTGTTGTGTACCAACTTTCAGAGTGGAATTTTTACCATTGGAATGTTGGTGGGACATATTAACCTCTGTAAGAAATAAAGTCGTTGTATTTAATTACTATTGTAACTATGATACGTATATTACAGTAATTCAATACTTTTATATTTAAACATGTTGATATGTTTGGGGGGTATAAACATAACTTGAATGAATAATTATACATTCCACCTATTTACCCCGCCCTACTATCCGCGGTTTACGAATTTCCTATTAAATATACAACACCTAATTCTAGAATCATTAACTAAAACAGGACAATAAAACAAATCTGTTAAATTACAAGTAGAACAAAAAATAAACCTAGAAAAAAATAACTTCTACAATTAATCATTTATTTATTTACTTATTTAAAACTTTATTGCACAAAGCAATAAACGGGCGAACATAATGCCAATATGGCATTCTCTACCAGTTGACATATAAGAATAAATCATTAGATATTATACTAGATATGCTTTATAACTACAAGCTTTAATATAATAGGTACACTATTTACATATAAAATGTAATAAAAAAGATATGTTATTCACAATTACATTACAGGTATGAATAACCTTTTCTCTCACATTAAAGAGCCAATCAATCTTTTGAAACCTTAGGTAGATCCACGAACTAAGCTAGTTGTGATTAAAAATAGATGTGACATGTATCGACAATCGATCCCGGACCTAATCGCGCAATATGCGGCTGAAATACAAATGAGGCGGTGTTTGTGCCACAAATCGATCGTTAGCTCTAAACAGCCTACGTGACTACCGAAAGTTTGGAACAAATGCGTTCTACCCGATCCTCGGTCTTACGTATGAGCCTTCAAATAAAACGAATATGTAGATTTTAAATTACTGTTAGACTGAATTATAGACGTCCTATTTCGGACCTACATTGCCTACATAAGGTAGAAAATGGAGACGAAATTCATATAAAACGCATCGCAGTATTCCAGCCCGTAAACTTCCATAACAAGTTTAATATGTAAAACTTTACAAAACGGTTACAACAAAGTAACGCTGTAAGATAACGCCGTAAAATTTAAGGTTGAGTTTTTTTGGTAACGACAAACATGTATGTAAAATCATACTTGTATTTTTTGTACTGTATAAATTACAACGGCATAACGACAGTTTATAAGCTTATGACCATGAGTGACCAATACCAACTTGAAACAAATGATAACGTACTGATAGGAACCGAATCTATGGCTTTTCTGACATTTGGAACCCATCCCAGCGACTCTCCTCCTATTATACCAATTTTACCCCATACCTTCCTTTACGGCATACATTACAAATATTCTCACTGTAGGATATAGAGGTGTTATCCTTTGTTGGCTATAATTTTAACACTCTATACCAATGATATTGCAATATGTTAATCCGTAATCGTTGCAAAATAAAGATTATAGATGGAATAGAAAATCAATGCAAATAGGAGAAAATAAAGACTGTAAATATGATCGCTGCATTGAGTAACCGTCAAACAGAACCGTTTTGTCGATATAGAAGTGGAATTACGCGCTAGTAGAGGCGCCCCGCCCCCGCAAGCAAACTTGTTGTCAAAGAGTTACGAGATGTAACGTCAGTATAGAAAGTGGCTGATCAATTTTAATCTTAAGTTCTTTGTCGGTAGGTATATAAGGGCCTAACTCGAGTTTTTCATCTGAACCAAAAGTTGCGGAAGTTACACTGTTTAATCCAAAGTCTGATGTCTACCTAATATATATTTATTAATCGCACATTGTGTAAATTTACACTTTATATAAGTGACAATTCATGCTTCATAACATCTTGCATAATTGTATTTTACTCCGGGTTAAATTAAAAGTACGAAAATTTTGCATGGTTTGAAACAAACAACAAATGTCAAAAATGCCTTGAGAGTCTATTTTTGCACCGTGCACTACAAAGAAAAATAAGACACTCTTATAAGTCAATTGATCTTAGGGCGTATACTTTGTCACAGCTGCTAATTCTTATGATAAAATAAATACTTTTTCAAGTAGATATAGTAGATAGATATACAGAGTAACCTTTATAATGATTCCGGTAGATTTTTCCACATTTTTACTCGTCATAGTTAAAAAAAAAAAGTGCTGTTAAAGTTTAGATTTCATCCAAATCGATCTATGGTTCTCAAATACGCATACAGAGCCTGGAACTGTAAGCCTGCATGCAATTTACGACTTAATAGCTATTTCGAATGATATAATTTTTGTTTTTGGAAGAATCAATGATATTAAAGCCATCTGGCGCAGCGATTGCAATTGCTTGGTGTGATTGCTTTAAACGCACTTTCTTTTGACTGTACATGAACATTTAGACTTGTGTCTAAATTAAACTTTTTAATGTTTGATCCGTCTTTAAAATACAAAAAAATACAGTATTATAGAATTATAAAATGAATTATATATAGTGAGTTCCCAAAAAAAATCTTGTATAAATATGTTTCTCATTCATTATCCTAGGTCTGTTAACAATTTTATTTTAATTTTAATGGAATGAAAATTGTTAACACGTGTAAGTGGAGCAACGTTTTCACTATTATATTTGGTTTACTACATTTTCTTATCTTGTCTTCTTGATTCAGCATTTAAAAAATCAGTACGTAAAATATGGCCGATTTATTTGCTGATTACTAAGTAGCACAATACTTAGGGCTATTCAGCATATACATTGCTATTACAGTAACATAATTATGACTACAATAAAATGGTACCATAAAGAACACAAATCAATTTTCGACGACATAAAATTGTTTGATTTTATTGACTGCAGAGTCAAATTTACCATATTGGGTGTATCGTATAGTCCGTAAAGTGGTTTTATGTGAGTGTGTCGATGGTTGTTGACGTCGGCGGAGGCTCGCGGGCGGAGGACGCGCCGACAGATCGTCCGCCCACGCGCGGCGCCCGCGCAGGTGCCGCCCGCCCCCGCACCCCGCCGGCACATGCATAGAGTATGCAATAGAGACAGTCGAAAGTATTGTTTAGAAATGCAATTTTAAATGCTTAACTACTCCAATTAAATTACTTCTTATATATATTTCTTATCTTAGTTCAATAACTGTGTGACTGCCACACGTACGTAAATGTAAAAAAACGTAAACGTGTATTTATAATAAAATATATATAAAGAAAAAACCTCAAAAACTATTCCTACGATTTGCTTAAAAATTCGCATGTGGTAAGACTCGCTTGCACCTATAATAATACAGTGGTATTAATTGGTTCGAGAAGGTAAAATTAAATTATACTAAAGGTCAATAGGTAGTTCAAGTTATCATATTAGAAGGTACTTTATGTCTTCCTACATAGAATTTTTCCACTTGATATTTAGCACATTGTTAGTTTAATAATGTTGTGTTTCTTATATTATCCGGGGAAGATGGTTACATCCTTCTAATCGTATTATTTCAAGAAATATGTGCAGTACGTGAGTTACGAGAAAAATCGTTACGGCGTAGCCGTAACTTTTTTTTAATTTATAGAATATTTTAACTGTAAAACCAACAAGAAGTTTCGTGTATGAAATAGAACAAAAATTGTCCTTTGAAATATGAAAATATCACCTTATAGAGATTTCCTTACATTTATTGTGGTAAATAAAAATCCCCTGTTAAATGTTATATGCACGTTTAGCCATGCTTGAGTTAAATTTATATTTATTCATTAGTAGGAAAAATAATAATCAAAAAATGACTTAAATGTAAAGAAACCTTTCCAGTAATCTTTCTCAACCCGGTCACGTTTAAGCTCAGACCAACAACGTGCTAGAAAATTTCCATTAGGTACATGAGTCACGTTGCAGAAGAAAATATGAAATTCCTACATTTCCAAGAAAAACGTTTATGTGCAAAGTTTCATTGGCTACTAAACTTTTTGTTTTCAAAGGAAGTTTTCAAGTTTTTAAATGAGAAATGAAATAGGTACACCAACCTGGGGGCTAACACGAATACAGTTAGCAATTTAACTCAGTTCAATCGAGAATTGTCTTCGAAGAGATGATTTCGCTTTTTCTCACAGAAACAGAGAACGATTTAAGATTATGTACTAATTTTAGTTGCTAATGTGGGCAATAGATGGCGTAATTAATCAAACTGTCATTATAAATTGGGGCTCAAAAACTCCGACGACATCGTCAAATTAGGTCAGCATTCATTTTTTTAAGGAATTGTATGACATTTTCATCGACTTTTGCATAAACTCTGATATTTGATTATACAATCAGTGCCATATATTGAGTTACTTAGATTTGTTACTGTTTTAAAAAAGAATTACTTCAAAATTGCTGATTGATATATCTGTTTTGTTCACTATTAGGGACTGTCCACGTTCGGAAAATTTTCCACGAATGGATAGCTACGAAACCTTTTCAGTGACTTTCTCAACCCGGTCACGTTTTAGCTCAAACCAATAACGTGCCTAAAAATTTTCAAGTTGCAGGAAAATGTATATTGTAAAATATGAAGTTTCAAAGTTTATATTGTAGTTAAAGTTCCTTAAAACTTAAAGTTCTAAGGTTTTTCAGAAATTAAAGAACAAAGTTTAATTGGCCTCTCAATTTATATTTCATAATGGCAATTGCGCTTGTTAGAATCGAGATTTTTTACAGATCTTTAAAGGATGGGATTAATAAACTTCGTGACATACTGACCATTTACTAAAATTAACAAAAGGTACAAAGGACTTTTTTAAGGCACTTCACCTAAAAAGATAGTGCTTTCGTCTTAACAATGCTTAGTCTATGACGTAGAAAGCTTGAATGAACTTTAGTGAATGGACAACGCATATACTGGATTGGAGCCTAGACTGCCTACTCTATGTTTTTGCTGGAGGCTGTAGTTGCAGTAACCGGTACCTTATCGTGCACTTGGGCCAATATGCATCGAAACGACTGCGATTTCTTGAACCCGCTTTATATTTACAAATCCATATGCATATAAATAGCTTACGCACGCAATGTCATCCAACTAATGTTATAAATGGGAAAGTGTGGACATTTGTTTGTTGCGCTGTCACGCCATAACAAATGATCAAATTTTTATTAAACTTGGTACAATTATAGCTTATATTTTGGAATAACATATAGGCTACTTTTTAGCGCAGACGGCTAATATATATACACGAAATAAGGAAAAAAATCGGATTTAACGCACCTAAAAACCTAGAAAACGTCATTTTAGTCTTCGAGATCTACGTCTCAACTTTCTCGACATGATCAAAGTTATTATGAAGTTGCAAAGTTACATATTCATTCATAAGTGAATATGAATGAATATGTAACTTCTATGAACTGATTGGTTCGATTGAGCCATACGTTACTCAATCGAACCTCTAAATATATATTTTTTAAAACACATGAAGCACTTTCTTTATATAAAATGCCTAATGGCTGAGTTGAAGATAAGATTTTGATTACCATTTTAATTTTGTAATTAATGTCTTGGAATCCATGTTATAACTGTTTTTAAACTTATTTAAAGGTACGGTTTTTCAAATGTTAACTTGGTGAATTCCTGAAATATTCCACGCATTACTTCATTTAAACCCTTTTTGTAGCCTTTATGTAAACCCTTTTTGTCTATATGATATTGGGTTTTTATAAAATATCTATGTTCAAACAGAGAGTATGACCCATCCAACGACAAAAGAAGTATTGAATATGGTTCAGTAGTTACAAAAATTACTTAAAACACTCACCTATCCATTAATCGTTACCTCGGTATTATTAGTATTTAAAGGATGTAAATTAACTATTTTAAATTTTTATTCAAATTTATATTAACAAGTAGGCTGTAGATATTTAAAATTTTAAAAATACGATTGATCTGTTGGTAACAAATTATTACTGATTTTGTTCTTATTTATTATCATATGGATAAAAATGTATAACGTTTGACAATGTTAATTACTATGCTACTTCAACATAATAATATTATGCTTGTAAATTATTAACTTGGCAATTTACGCTTTCACTCATCAAGTCACTGTTACGACCTCGACTGCCAAATTCTATTTCTTCGACGTTTAATCCTATTTGGTATATAAGAAATTTTAATCATGAAAAGAAACAATAAGGAAATGAATTATTAGCAAATTGATTATATCAAAGCGCACCGCACATAAAAACCTTTGATATCTAGCATCTTAATCGCTCATCCCACACTTTTCGATACAATGGATCCTTGCCATTTTTTTTAATGATAACACAATGGTGTTATGTCATGTAAGCCTTGTATCATTCGATTGATACGCGTCATAATTCCCTCGTAAAATTTCATTCGAAAAAAACATCCATTGTAATACTTTGTCGTTGGACACAATCTGTCTCTATGGGTACAGTGATGAACTGATGACTAATCTGAAGCTTAACGATAATTAATGTTTTTGTATACACATGCATGACTGTCGGATGACACTGTATATATCTTGGATTTCCCCCCTTGTATAATGTAATGATATAATTTTTTTATTTCAGTTTCGGCATGGGTCCTCCAGAAGTTCTAGTATTGGCGATAAGCATCATAGGAAGCATGGGATTTATCCCCCATGGTTCCATTGGGGAAAAGGTGAGTTTTAATTTTTAATAGGCAACATTTTAGGTAGGCCAAAATTCTCATACTCCCGGCCACTCGCGCTAACACTTTATAGATGTATCTGAAGCAGGAATAGGGCGCTACGCTGTAGTGAGCAGCAGTCCAGCTAATAAATTCATCGACCAATAAGCTTTCATGAAAGGTGAACAATTCAGGCAACACATCAGATTCATGTGTCTTAAACAATATACAGCACCCCAACGTTATCTTAGTGCAGACCAATAATGACACGGTGCGACCTTGACCGAACCAATCAGCGTGCCGGTCCCTCTGTCCCGCACACCTCAGCACTTTGACAGAAATATTTGTTTGTAGAAATAGGAGCGTTGGAAGCCTGTTGGGCTTATTAGTCTAAGTATGCCTGCGATCTGCCACGTAATCAATAAACGTCGAGGACAGACGAGTTCTAGAGAGGGGATCGCGTACCAGTCCAGTGAATTGACTAAAACAGGATAATGTAGTAGTCGGATCAGGAGAACGAAAGCCTGTGTATGGTGAAGGTAAATGTCCAACAATTATTTGTTCCGGTTGTTTGTGTGATTTTAAAAAAAAAAAATTACGCCTGGTAGTATGCGGTCACTGGTCGCCCATACACCTGCAACCATTGGAACGTTCCCTGCGCGCAACAGTCCATTGCAACCCTGCGTACTATGTTGGGATGCCTCGTGTGTTTCTAATTAATTTCTTATTTTAATTAGACAGGCACTCCTACTCTTCATACCGAAATACACAACAATGGTAACACTTTGTTTAAATATAGTTATTTAATTTTGTAACACATAATTTGTCGAAATGTGGTGACCATACAGACTATCCTACATGATCATCCTTCCATCGGAAACTTAAATATAAAAATTTCCTAGGATCACATGCTAACCGAAGCCTTGCTTCGTGAAGTAGTGGAGCGTATGGGCAAGGACTTCAACGATGCTGCCTCCACCTACCTGGAGTTTCCGTCTAACGAGCGACACCTCGCACTGATGGCTCGAGCCAACAAAGACCTAGAGAATGAGCAGCTGGACTATGACTCGTTAATCGATGGGAACCCCAACCCAAGTCTGCGTGACCAGGAGTACTTGCAGCATAGGTCAGTATCTTTACAATTTCGAATTCTGGACTCACTTTTCGCTTGACAGGCAAGGTTTCTTGTCTTTTCAATTGCCAAGTGCTTTCTATTCATATCAAAAAGTTCAACAGATTTAAGATGTTCTCTGAATATATTTCTTACGTTATTTGGAGAAAATTTCCAGTTTTAGGTAGAGAATCGTATTCAGGTTTAAGAGTTGGCAAAATATGTAAGTGCTTTGGTGCAAAACGAAGGTGTAGAGATTATTTCATTTGCAGCTCTCTCTGGGGTCATCAGTACATGACAGGCGGCGCTGGCGAAGGCGAGCAGCGGCTGCAGCCATCAGGAGTGGTTCCAAACCGTCAGATGGTTAAGACTGATGCCGTTCTGCCAGCGTACTGCAACCCTCCTAACCCTTGTCCTGTTGGGTATACTGGTAAGTTTTTAGTCCATTCCTCTGAAGTTAATAATCTATAACGGTAGAGTAGTGTTACTGAATGCTAGATGAGCAAGACCTGCGCCAAACATTACACAGTATCTGCCCTAAGTTTTAATAGCTCTTAGAGATTACTCCAGAGGGTGAGATTCCACTATATCTACAGCTATTGCCACTAGTATGAAACAAATCAAGATTTTGCATACAGACATTACCTAATGAGTGAGTACTTATCTGAATTCTATTATTAGAGGACAAAAATACAAGCTTTTCTAGTTCATTATAGAAGAAAAAAGGAAATTAGGAGCAGAACATTTCGACAGTGATAGAACAACAACAGATTGATTTCCTATTCAGAGCTGCTGTATGTATCAAGGATACAAGTCGCTTTAATGATCACCAACCCTTATTAGAAAAGGGCACCACTAGAAGAAGATTGTCTAATAACTTGACTATGTTGCAGAAGAGCAAGGCTGCATCAGCGAGTTCGAAAACACGGCAGCATTCAGCCGAGAGTATCAACTGGCCCAGCGGTGCATGTGTGACGGGGAACACATGTTCAGTTGCCCAGCGGAGTCGGCCTCCGACCTCGACATGCGCTTTCCTGAGCACCACAAGAATCTCGTTGCTAAGAAGTATAACCCCGACGTTAGTACATTCTTTTATAATTTTTATAATTTCAGTATTTAACAAAGCCAGTTCTAAATATGTAGTAAATAAAGGGGAACTGGGTGTGATGGTGAGAATTGAAGAAATGGCTTAATCTCTAACAGTGGACGCTGACAACGATGAAGATGGCTCTAACGTGGAGTCATATTGAATAGTAGATAAATCTGAACTAGCAACAACTTACAAGCAATTCATCTGACTCATGTTTCTGCCGTAAGAGTGATAAAGAACATCTTGTATTTATCAGAATATGATAAATACCGTGAATATGATGAACTGATGTGTATTACTTTACAGCCAGAGAACCCCTTTCTAATGGGAGAACGCCTTCCCATCGCAGCCAAGAAAGGCTTCGAAGCAAATGTCTACTAATTTTAGGATACAACCAATAGTTATCTGTTAAGTAACATTAGTGTCAAACTCTTTATCCAAAAGAACAGTGAGTTAAAAGAACTTGCAGTTTCTTTTTGTTCACTGTATTTTGTGGTACTTATAGATATTAACTTTCTATAGGTATAAGATTGAAGAGTGACAATATTTCTAACGAGTACTACAATGGGTAGATACAGGATTTTCTACGAACCTTCGAGAAGAAGAGGTCAAAAGTCTACTTTTTTATTTAGTTTTTTAAATTTCATAAATAGTGTCAGAGGTTCGTAGTTAATGTAGGTAGCGTTCGACGGCTCTAAGTTCGTGTCTTGTAATTTGTAAGCTACTTTTCTAGATAAATTTCATTCGCTTCACGATTTAATCAACGTTTTCATTTCATTTTAAAATTATCTGCGTTCAGTCCCTACACTATTGGAACGCATGGGTACGTGGTATGTGAATGCAGCCGGTTCAATGACAGCACAAGCTGTTGATTAAACTTAAAAAAATACAAGTTATTATATTATTATAGGAATTTCCACTAAGGTAACACTATCGCTGCAATCCTATGAATAAAAGCAGTACGTGCTAACTTAAGTACTACTATTTTTCTTACAGCAAATGTGTGTAGTCACTGCTCGAGTAGCCTTTATACATGGAAAGACTTTTGTAAAATTCTTTTTATTAATGACGAAGTGTAATTGACAATACTAGATTGACATGATTGTCTTTTTTCAATCTTACATCTATGTACCTAATTCTGTTACAGCCTCATTATCATTAGAACAAGTGTAAAATCAGGATGAAATAATCAACTTTGAAGGATATTTCCTAAGAGTATCTGTAAACTGTTATAATAAAAACTTAATATATATGTTTAGGTATAATCCTATGATTGGAAGGAAGACCAATACTTGAATAACATTAACTTCCATTTGACTTCAACGAATTTGGTTAAAAAAAAAATAGTAACGTATTTTTATTCTTCCTTAATCTATTGACACTAATATAATAATATTCGGGTTAAACGACGACGTTATTGTCATTTTATCGAAACAAATTAAAACGATCAAGTTTGCAAGCTAGACGTTTTCGCAATAAGAAGAGGATAGTGTTGTTGGAGAATTCGAGCTATTATTAGTACAAGAAAATTCAATGAAAATTAAGACAAGTACTTATATTATATTACAGCTATGTTGATACAAACTACTTGACAATGCTCTATATAACATTCCAAAATCCAGTAAAGTTATTTTTAACCTAAAACAAATACTTTGCTATAAGTATTTATTTATATTTTTTACTTAGTTATGTTTGGTTATTTTTCTAGAAGTTTATTTACATAAGCTGCAAATGAGGGAAGGAAATGCCTAATACTATTGCTCTCATAAGTATTCTAAAATGTTTGAGGCGTGAAATGCACGTTACTTAATATATTAATGTAATTCATACATTTGTACCGTTCTATATGTACGAGTATAACATGACAAATTCCTAGACGTAAGATGTCTGTTCATAATTTTTGCTCTCTTATTCGTTTGCATTTTGAGAGTATTATGATTCAGTTTGATGTTTGATATGAATGTAATATCGAACCTGAGAAAAAAAAACAAGCAAGCCCTTGAACCTGCGACCGACCTATCACGCTCTACCAACTGAGCTACAGCGTAAATGTGACCAGCAGGATAAATGTTGTTATGATTTAATATTATGTGAGTTAATCTTCAGTAACTTAATTTCTTCTGAATAATTAATATTCAATAATCTGCAATTATTGTGTAAATTTGAATCAAAAATTTTCATAGTTTCATTGGATAGTTATTTATATGTAAGAATACAAAAGAAGAAGAATAAGACACGTAAATAAAGCATGAATTAGCTTATTTTAAGGTTTGTAATTATACATTTCGGGCAAGTAGGTACATATATACATCAATGTCTATACACAGTTTACTTCACAATAATACAATAGGTACCATCATACGATTTGATTTATCTTGATACTAAGTTTAGACCTGGGGGCCTACTACATGAACATATAGGATTCCATCGAACTAAAAATACATGTTCTTCTCTCTAATAGGTCATTCGTATATGACATATTCTGATGTGTTTGGTAACTGCGACTTATGAGCATATGTTATACAACTAGGGTAGCCATATCTAAAATCTGCCAACCAGGACAAGAAGCATGAAAACCCCGGATTTTGGAGCTTATAACCCGGACTTTTCTTTAAGTTACTCAGTAAAATAAAATAAAATAGTTTTAATTGTCATAAATTGTCTTTTTATTGATTAGTTTAAAACCCGGACTACAAATAAACCCCGCCTGGACGCTCCCCGGACGCCTCGTAAAGAAGGACAAATCCGGGGAAACTCGGACGAATGGCAACCTGTTAGAGAGTACTCAAACTTTTTAGTTCGAAGGATATTATCCGAAATGCTTAATACGTAGGTCCCAGATCAATGTTTTACCATATCCATTAATAAACCAACATAAACCTCAACATAAACTGATAAATTTACTTCAATAGGTATGAAGAAACAGACGAGTATCGTGATACTCACCTGAATGCCGGAAGTGCACTAGGAAGCAATGTAAATGAAGTATCTTGGAATTCACCTTAATATTAAGTGTAATCCTAGTGTGATAGGATAATTAATGGGACATCCTAAATATAGTTTGTAATATACCTAAGAGCCGGGAGTGGCACTTAGCCTAAATGCAATCAAGTACCTATTGTGGGATTCACCTAATTTAGAGATCAGCAATAGATATGACTAGTCAGTTAGTAGTATGATGATAACTATGGATGTAGTAGTATAAATGTAAATGGAGTAGATTGAAATTCACCTTAGTTTAATGGTTAATGATTCGATAACGTCACATTATGAATGTATGTATGTATAACGTTACATCTTAGATATAATTTGTAGTTTACCATAGTGCCGGGACTGGTACTAGCAGTGGCGTATTCTGATTCAGTGCCAGGATTACTCTCTATTCGCCGCCCCCACCGACCACCATTTAATGTCACATAATTTGACTAATGTTTACTATACCTTTATAATGCTCGTTTTAAATGAAACACAAAGAAAAAAAAATTTTACAGTGCAAAAGGATTATTTTGATTTATTAAAAAAAAAAGGAAAAAGTGTTACCTATAGTTTATTAATTGAATGTGTTTTTAATCTTAAGTAATATTCACGATCAACCAAAATTATCTTGTTTCGATGGCTCTAATTTACATTTAACGCTACGACAGTCCAGGTATTAGTAATAAATTACATACTATTATTAGTCCCTATAATAATAATAGTATGTAATATAATTTATAAGTAAAAAAAATATGTAAGTTACAGTATTATTTAGTTTTGAAAGGTGTAATTAATTCAGATTAGGGATGAAAATTACCAAAAAAATATGGATGACATGTTGTGATGTTTACGAAGAATTGTATATTTACGAACAATTGCCTCCAAATGACTGTAATCAATAATTGATATTGTCTCTATAGTAACGCTTTGAGACCATAAAATACTAGTATTGTATATATTGTATTTTTAAAAAATAAGAACGAAAGATTGTATATAAAACTAGAAGTTTATATAAAATGTAATACAGATAAATACTATGACAACAGATCTCTGAAGACAATGATAGACAAAAGCAGAAACGTATTTATTAGAACATCCAAATCCAATTAACAGTGCCTCCAGAAAGTAACTAAAACTTCACACTGATCCTACAACTAAAAATAATGTGCCATTTAGTTTATTTAATTAGTTACCGAGAAAACAGAATTTTTCAGCAATTTAATTTATGATACTGATAACTGATAATACTTCCGGGGTGGCTAAATAAAACATGGTGTTTTTATCAATGACTTTATATTTTACTAGCTTTGGAATAAAAGTACATTTAAGACATACAAAAGTGACGAAATGATAGTTATTCTTTTTACTAATCATGGACATTTAACAGTCATTTCAAAAATATTTTTTTGGACTCCACTGGTTAGGTATAAGTGATACTTACCGGATCTTTATTTTCTAATCCATGTACAGACACTGGATTGTTTAGTAACTTATGGGTATATATATATTTTCTGAAGCCCTTGGTTTAAGAACCCCTGAAATGTCACTTTTTTACAAAAAATCCGTGAGGATAAAAATTAGAGTATAGTCTTGGTGCAAAATAGCCGCGAAATGGTAGTTAGCGTCAAATAGGTAGTGCATGGATAAGAAGGAACACCTAGCACACCTAAAGGGGTAACGCAACGAGCATCCTCGGCACTGTTAAAAACTCTGCAGAGATGGAGAAGATATTCTATCTGTATAGAGCGGCCCCTTCCATCCCCCTTTCATTTAATATTAGTATATGCCAAATTGTATATTTTTTCTATTACCTTTGTTTCTCTTAATAAATATATAAGACTTCCGGAATACCTAATTGTTTAACCAAATACAGAAAGTTACGAAATAATTCACTACTGACATCCCCAATTGGCATAGAGAGCCAGTCGAGTTGAATGATGGAGGACTATTACGATTTTATATTAACGATATGATTATGGCCCTTAACAAACCAACTTCCAATGGATCATGTGCTAACGGATGGAAATAAACGAGGAAGTTACAATTTTGTTTATTAAAAACTCTATATACCTATTACAAATTTAATGGTAAAGATATATCCATAAAAAGTATATAAATGAATTATTATAACTAGTATTAAGTATGTATTATAAGAACGAAAACATTGAACACGGCAAGTAGTAACCTAAGTCATGGAATGTATGTCTGTAAATATAGAACATACATGAGTTTTATATTTAACTTTATTATAAGTACCTACCTATTAAACCTTAATAATATTACTACTGAAAAACCCCCTGCGGGGTTCTATGAAACCACAGTTTCGTAACCTGTTTCGAAAATTGGTAATGGATGAAGTTCAATAAAAAGTAGTTGGTTTTTCAGAATAATTATCAATTTATGTTAGTTCAAACTTTAATTAGTGACATTTGAAATATATAACTTTGCATGTCAAGGCAATGAAGGCGATGCTGCGATCTATAATTTACATTAACCTTAATAATACCTACACGAGAGCACGACATAAGGCTATAAAAATAACTAATAATATTTCATATATTATACATATACACTTGTCTATTCCCAAACTATCATTTTCTCCTGCACGGTGGGATTTAGACAATGATAGAACATTTATAAATATAACATCCAGACCAGTAGTGCCAACGTCTACAAAGAGGTCTGTCCCTCGCGGCTAAGGGTTGCTTTCAAGGGAAAATTCAGTATATTCCGCACCAGTTAAATCGACTTATGCAATGACTACAAAGCTTATTTACGCATCTGAAGCAAAAGCAATTATTGATATTACCAACATAACTTTGAAAATATGGAAAGAGCTAATGTCGTAGCTTCGCTTCGTTGTATGTTTTAAAGATTCAATTTTCACAACCATAAAGTACAAGTATGTCACTCCGAGTTGAACAGGTTGGAGGTGGTCGTATTCTCCAAACGACTTGGCTGTTTTCCTCCAGATGTTCTATGTACTTGAGAGAAAACCAACTTCTTTAAATGGGGTTAGAATAATCGTATACATTACTTGTCTTGTCTGTTTCATCTCTTCTCCACTAGACAGTTTATCACTACATTATTATCAAAAGTTATCTAACAGTACTCTTTATCACAACTTGGCGCTCAAACTATCTGCTTAGCATAAAAATACCTGTATGTTCCAGGCGTCAAAGGGGTAAGCTTACAGTTTAAAAGTCGTCTGTCGCTCTTTGACTTCTATAATTTTATTAAAACAGGGAACTTTTCTACTCGAAGTGACATATCAACTTATTGTGTCCGAGTCCGCTTTATTTGAAAATCATTTTAATGATACTGACCTAAAAAGTTTTTTCAGAAAATAAGCTCTTTATGTTTCGATTGTTAATAATCCAAAATATAGTATTAAAAAGTTAGTTATAAGTACTTACCACTGTATTGCAAAGCAACCAGCTGACATTATCCATTCAACTGTAATTTAGCATTGTAAGTAATAAAATTACTTATAAAGAAATTGATCTTGTAATCTAAAATATAATATTTTAAGAAGGCATAATGAAATGATTAAAAATGTAGATTTGTAATTAGATTTAATGTAATGTAATTAGATTTGTAGATAGAATTAGTAAGATGTAAATTTTATGTTTTACCTCCAAACCGCCTAAAGTAAAGGCAAGAATAACTTGACACACTTGTGACTTGTGAGACAGGAATCACCAACTCTTAAGTAAATTCGTACGTTCCAAGTACTATTCTGGGTTACCTCAACTTTTCTACAAACGAATATTTAGTACGCATTTTAATAAACAAGCACAGATAAAAAAAATATTATTTTTAATGCAAAACAAATTTATTACAATTTATTAAAACCAAGTTTTGAAGTGGTGCGATAAATTTCTATACCGAGGTATATATAACTTTAAATAAATTATCGACTCTTGAATGACAAACTCGTAGCTATCGTTTGCAGTCATGCTGAGGGAATGCAGTAAAAATAAATCGAGTAATATATTTTTTTGTTTTATGTTATCAACAAAGAGTAAACTATCAAAGAATGTGTCTTCCTTAGGTGTATTATATTGTACGTACCCACTAATGCTGATAGATATCTACATAAAATATTACATTTTAAATGAATGTAATATTTAATGTAGATGTCAAAATAAATGTAGCTTACAAAATAAAAAAAAATAAAAAAAACTGTGTTTACGTTATTAATTAACTAATTAGGTATGTATATATTTATAGGTATGTAGTTATTTAAAAAAAATATGAAAAAACAAAAAAAATTAGGTTAACGTATAATATTTACTATTAATTTCAATAAAAAAAACAAATTATATACATAAATTAAAATATGTTTAATTTATATAATTATATTACCATTTATGACCTATAATTGTCGTCAAATTTTGTGGTTTAGAGAATAATAAATATTACTTAATATATTGTACTCTAGCTGTGTTAAGTCCAGTGTTATTCTGTAACATATAGGTATAACTTAAAGTATCTAGTCACTATTTGAAATTAACATAATTAAATAATAATTTGGCACAGGTATTAAAGAACCATGTCAGCGACGAGTAACTCTAGTCATACACGAGTAGCCTGTGAATAAGTAGTCATTAGACATAAATATTATTTGTAAGTAAATAATATATTTTTATATTGAAGAAAAAACAAATATTTTGGTATAAATCCTGTAAAAACAGATATATTATTATTAATTATTACACAAGTAAGTTTACCCTCACTTATTATACCTAGATAAGTCCTAGTCAGCGCTGTTTTCTAGACTTAAGCAATGATTTATTTTTGTTCTAATATAAAGTTAATTAGGTAAAATAAATTTGTTCGTCAGCAATATTCTGCATGTATTCGGAAAAAGTATTACAAGATGAGGAGTATAATTTTAGATTTTATTTATTTATTACATGGCCAATTCACTTAAAAGAATTTACAGCAGTGTTTCCGTGACAAACCCTTCTGGGTTTATCCGTCAGTAACAGGAACTACTTTAATTTGTAAGATCTGTTCGTTCCGGTCTGTTTTATAAATCTTTTCAAGGAAAGAGTTAAACGATTCAGCCGCCTTTCCTAAAGACTCCTCCTTTTTACGAAAGTTACGTTACATATTAAAAAATGATAAGTTTTGCAAAGAAAATGTAGTTCGATTTGGATCATTACGTTGAATTCCCCGAATGTCTACAATGTTCGGGGAAAGTCTGTTTCCCTGAATGTCTACTTCTACGTCTAAATACTACTTTAAAAAGGATACATCTTAAAACTACTGATACTAGACTAGTCATGTCGTCACCAACAAAAAATTACGAATTTTGAGTCACAATAAAAAAAAGCAATATAAGGTAAAAAAAACTGAGATACAAAGAAGGACCAACAGGCGTAATGAAAAAAAAGTTACAATTAAAAAAAATATCAGGCTGTCTCTAAGAAAAAAACCGAACCTAATGAGTTTTTAATACACCCTATATTCACGTTGTGTGTGCTTAAACTATCCATAAATAATGTTGGTTTTCTGGAATAAATCGCTTAAAGCGATAAGACCGCCTAAATTGTACTTTAAAAACTTGTAACTCTGTGCAATAATGTGTAATATATTGTAATGTTATGTTATGTTATATTGTAATGAATGATAGAAAAGCTGACGAAAGTAGTCATACGGGGGATGTGCGTATAGGGAAGGAAATGTACGTCCAGGTAAGTAAATGTTGGAGGAATGGACGTTCAGGGAAATAAACCACATGGACTGAGTAGACATTTGGGAAATTCGACGTAACGAATAGAACCGTTGAATGACTTATTTTACCGAAAAATTAAATTCAAGTCAGTTTAATTAATTTATTGTTAATTACAACTTATGTGTGTAGGTAAGTAAATAGCTAAACATAGCAGCTTAAATATTTGTATATAAAAAAGAACGGATCAATAACGAGACCATGATATGTAGCTTTAGTGAATAGCTAAGTACTTATGTAAACTCTCATTACGATATAGTCATAATGTATTTATTTAACAGTCAAATAATTATTTGACATTACATACTTATAATTATTTTCTCGACTTGTGTTTGGATTTGTATATGTTTACATATACAGTCAGTTAATAGGAATTTAAGTAGATTTTTGCAATTGTTTAACGCAAATTATAAACCAATGACACAAGGTGCTTGGTATAGTTCGAAAAATGAATTTAATTAGATTCTGCTCTAGTCTAAAGCAGTTATAGTTACCTATTTTTTAGATTAACTAAAAACAATTAGTTACAATTGGTATCGCCAGTTTATCAGATAGTGGGTGGAGTGTGATTGGGTGATTGTGTGTGTGTGTATTTGTATGATTAAATAATTATTCCACACAAGTCGGACAAAGCTACGATATCTGTTTAAGTATAAATAATGTTCAACTTAATTCAAGATATCAACCATAACAACAAATATACTATAGCTAGTAATTAAAAAAGTTTAATGGCTTTTAGACAATCGCGCTTTGTACCTATAAACCGTATAAATAAATAAAATGACAGTGGCCGAAGCAATATCGTCGTGAAAATGTAAAATAAATATATTAGTCTTTATAGTCATCATTAAAGAGTACCTAATCAATGTAAAGAATTTAATTGACGCTCATACTATTTATTTCTGAGAAAGTACCTAATATCACCATACTTATTTATTAATTACAATATCGTACAAGGTAATTCAAAATTAACTACACAGACTTTGGCAATTCCATCTACAAGGCTGTAAAAATGTTTTTTTTTTACTTTTTATTTATCTAGTTCTCAAGAAAAAATATAAAAGAGTAGTTTAAATTATATTAAAAACAAGTGTCATTCAATGGAATCGCAAAATAATGAAAGAGAGAACTATGTAGTTACAACAAATATATGACACTACATTTTTTGAGTATGTTAATTTTTTAAATTAGAGACTTTACTTTATGTTCACCGTAATAATTACAAACTTTTGTAAACCAATCAATGCTTGTGAAATTAATTTTAAATGACCCTAAAATGTACCTGTCATAGGCATGTGTAGTATTTTTTAAAATCGTTACGTCTGTGTGTCATTATTATATCTGTGCAATAACCAATTCGTAACATGTTTTTATTTATTTACATATAGGTATTGCAGTAGAATTGTGTATATGATTATGGTTCTATATTTTCAAATATTTTAACTTTCTGCTTGCTTTCCAACTTATGTTCAATTTTATATTATAATTATTTTTAAATTATGTATCATATAAAAAAACATAAAAACAAAAAAAGAAGTACATTATATTCCTAAATATAAAATTATAGTAAGTAAGTTACCTGATTAAATGAAACATAGTCGTAGAATTCACCTGACATATATATTAAAAAGTATTTGATAATATAACTATTTGTTAGCATAATATTTGTATTTGATAATAATACTTTAAAATATTTTTATCCTATCAAAATCACGATAATTGTCTTATAATAATGTATAAAGAGAGTAGTCTATTACAATATAAAAGTAGTCGGTACTTATTTAAATGTCGCAAGCAAACTACATATGTAATGGTTTTTCAATCATGCCTAGGCCAATTATAACATGCGAAGCTAGGTAAACACAAAATGGGCAGTTTGTATAACCACTGCTACAACCACATTCACTAACACTCAATTGAAGATACCCAATGAGAAAACTGAAAACATTACCTTCAGATTAAATTACCTGATGGGCACTTGGCATTATGGCTACATTTATAATTTGGATGCGACATAATAGGTTACGATTATAAAATACCTGTGAGAATAGTACTGCAGTAGAATATATACGTACCCATAGAGAAAATGATACGATAATTCCCTTAGATCCTAATTCAGATGGCTGAAGCTGTCTTTATGAATGTTTGGTCCCCTGTAGCTTATTGGTACCTCAAAGGCAGACCACAATCTTTTTACAGTAGGTATCGGGTTAGAGAAAGTACCTACTCTTTATTTAGTGGTGAAGGTAGACCATTAGATCAAACTTGAAGGTACATATATAATGAAAAGACAGATTTGTTTGCAATTAAATCGGTAGGCACTTATATGAGATAATTGACGTGAAAAACTCATTCATATAATTCTCTGAACAAATTTATTCTCTGTTTAAATATAAACGTCAGATTAGAGTCTCGATTTTTTGAATGTTTGTGTTTGTTTGACCACGCATCACATAAACTGAGGAGGTAGGAAGGTAGGGAGGTAGGGGGAGAAATGTAGTGGGAAGGTATTCACTCACACAACAGCAGTTGTAGCTCTGATTAAAAATAATTAACCCCATTATTTTTATTCTCTTTGTGTTTTTTCACTTTATTTTGAGAAAAGCTACGAGTATACTTATAAAAAAGCATCGTCAGTAGGTATTCGCATCAAATGAAAACGCGGGATGCAAAAGGTAAAACAATGGGAAGCGTATTTGGAAGAAAAAGCGTCACTTACAGTTCTGAAGATCTGCTATCACGTCTCCGATTCACTGAAAGTCCAATATCAGCAAGAACGTTGAGCACTTTTAGCAGACTGACCGGGCAACTTCTTAATTCTATTCTTTCACTTCACAAATGTTCTGCAACGATTGAAACGGGAGCGTAACGTGCGGACGCGGCGGTGATGCTAATATGTGCTCATTTACAACGATCGAAGTTGCGGTCGCATAGGGTAGCGGGTAATGAATTGCGTGCGCGCAGAGATCGTCCTTGCGTTTGTACCTGCTTACAGTTATTATATTATACAGCTATTATAATATAGACTGCAGTTATTATATGCAATATACCTACTCGTACTTTGCTATCATAGATTACATAAATACTTAACCACAGTACCTCAAATATACCTCGACTATGTTTCCATTAGTTGTACATTTAAATAAAACAAGTATTGGGCGTGCAATATTACGGTAGACATACAATGTATATATTGATACTTGAATAAATGAAATGATACTCGTAAATATTAAGTATAGAATGGTTCTATGACGAACGAATGTCTAAGTATAGAAATAGAATATGTAACTGTTGCCGAAAAATGCTGTGTCCTAATGTAGGTATTTAAATATTAAATTTGTGTATAATAATGAGAATACAAAGTTCCCTGAGATTTAGTAGTAATAGTGTGTAATTGTATATGAATTTGTAATGTGTCATTCCATGACTGCTATAAATTTTGTAAATATAAAATAAATCTTTTTAAGTACAGATTTAAATATATTTACGCTGTATCCCTGACAGGGTAGTAAGAAAGAACGGAGCGTCAAGTATAGCGACACCAGCTCTTTCGCTTCCTTTAATCTAATCTTTCTCTTCACAAATGCTACTAATAAAAAAAAGCACAGAAGAGAGATATATTGTTAATAGACATAAGTATAATAATATATTTAACTGTAGTATTATATCTAGTTAATAAGAGCCATTTACTGGCATCGTGCAGCATCAACCAAAGACATTTTTATTTGCGAGGGTTGAACGAACAAAAGTATATCTCTTATAATGGTCATTTTGTTCTTAACAAGTATAATTTTAATAAAACCAAGTTAAGGGGGAAGGGTGTGACATAATTTAATATTTATTACCAATTAAAATTCTCATCAAATAATCTGAGCCGTTTAACAAATAATCCTTTATAAAATTTATGCTTTATTTATTTATGTCCTAATTTTAGTAAAACTTTACTTATATCTTGTACTTTTTTTAGTCATTGGTGTGAATTAATTACGAGATAAGATCGGTTGAATAATCTATGGTAGTCTTTATCCTTACCCCCCTAATAAAATGGCTCCCCATATTACCAATCTTAGTAGAGCATATACCAACCAATTTTGTTATAATAATACCCAACTGAATATTGTGTTATTATCCATTCTCTAAAACTTAACCTAAAAAATTGTAAGCCATTTTGGCGTATACGAATTAAATTACGTATAAATGAATATAATATGTAAAAAATGTGATATTTTTTAAACCTGTATATTTTCTTTGCGTGCCTATATACCTAATTTGTTAAGAACCTATTTAATAGATCCTAAATATAATTTTCGTAGAGGTTTCGCATGAAAACGAAAGCTTTTGAAACGAGGCCAGAGGCTTAGAAAATAATAAGTTGTTGTATTACTTTGCTTGACACCTATATTCTTCAAAGGAAAATTGTATAACTCTATTTAAATAGCTTTTACTGTTATATATTTTAATTAAAATGAAATAAGGGCTGTACTTTTTGTAAGCATTATCTTTCATCCCTCGTTTTAAATATTCTATTTTATAACGTGTCATTAAAAGTTAGGGTTAGATATACGATTATAGGTGTAATATTGTAACATTGATAACATTTTGTAACACGACAGTGTATCGAGTAGCTTTGTAAATAAAATAAAAACTCTGAAACATGGAAACGGCAACAAAGTAAAACTATAATTGATAAGTTGTATCAGTCGATGTATCATACTCATTTAGTAGGTAATGTATATTGAACGGGAATTATGTGGATCAAAATTTTGTTAACATCTTTACATACATACATACATCTTACATACCTACACCGCCAAGTATTTTGTTTGTGATCCTGCCAAACCATTTCACGTTCTATTCTCATCATTCATTTCTCATCTGCTCATCGTGGGACATACATACAGACATACACATACCCATAAAAAATCGTATTTTTTAGAGTTAGTCGAGAATTATCACAAAAATTCTCTTATACATATGTAAATGTAAAACTATAACCAAAGTCAGGAAATTACCAAATGTAGTCTCATAGCTATAAGCGATTTCTTCTAGATTGTTAATAATAGCAAAGAAGGATCTTCAGTCACTAACAGCCTTAATATAAGAAAGGTAAAGGTATTTACAAAATTGATAATTTAAATATCTACCTGCACCTACGCTTAAGTATTGGTAGGTTTATTATATAAGGTAATTCCTTATATACCAAGAGGTCGATACATCTTAGTTAATTTACATTCCCTACAATCTATAGACGAAGAAACATAAATCATATCACTTTTTTACCAATGTAGTAACGTATATAATATTATTTTCCTAGGTAAAACATTTACACCCTAACTCACCTATCGTTTAAAGAAATACAATAACATCTCTCGAAATGACGCTCCCCCATAAGTGACTACATAATGTGATTTCTCAACTTTAAGTATAATTTGTCAATAAATAAAACCCCATTTTTTTTGTCACAAACGACTCTCCAAGCGATTCTGACCAAATTACTTTCATGTTTTTGGTATACAAGGAATAGCCGTGAATTCGAGTAGTGAGAATCGTGTAAAAGGCTTTAAAAACCAGGAAAGAAATCTGGAACAATTTTTGTAGAAGCCTTATTATAGGACGGTATTATACGTGTAAGTTACATTCACAATGCAGCAATCTATCAAACTTTCGTCGCTAAGAAATCATTGTAGGCTGCCATTTTGGCAGATTCGGCCAGTCACTGTATGCGTTTCTAACTTCTGGTAAACTTTTAAACTGGATGTCATTGTGAATGCAGCTTAATTCATATAATCTTTAGTATTTAGCCTGTATTTTTTTTCACTTTCATGGCTGTTATAAAACGTTTTAGAATAAGCAGGATCGTACTACGATATAACGCGTGAGTTTACATATTA
The DNA here is from genome assembly GCA_947086405.1 of Esperia sulphurella. Lineage (NCBI taxonomy): Eukaryota > Metazoa > Arthropoda > Insecta > Lepidoptera > Oecophoridae > Esperia > Esperia sulphurella. Next base: position 11,973,956 of record OX352265.1, read on the forward strand.
TGAATGCTATAGGCAATTATAGGATTTCGACAAAAAAATGGTTATTTGCGAGCTTCGCGGGTTCCGTACCATTCTACACTATATTTGTAAAGTGTACGTCGTACATAGTGTGCGGGTTCCGTCAATTGTTATTTGGTTAGGGAAGTTAATTGAAAATAACCAGATATTTCTACAATTTTATCATTAAAACCGTTTAATTTTATATACATAAGTTATACATATTATACTTATTTATGTTTCAAATCCATTAGTTTTAGAATTTTCCGACCTCCAGCCAGACAGATAGATGTACGTACTAAAAAGCTTTAATAAATACGCTTTACGCGTTTTAACGGAACCCTAAAAACGTGGTGAGAATCCTGCGCATTCTAAATCGTTTTTCTGTTTGTCTTAGCATGGAAATGTCATTGGTTGTATCGGAAAATATGGCATAGCCAAAGATGCCAATCAAGCTTGAAGATTACGGTGCATAACTGATTACGTGTTCAAGTTAGGAGGCAACTCAGATATTTAACAGCGACACCCAGTGAAATCATGGTAATTATTAAAACCATTTACACGATTATGATCAGTAAATGGGTAGGCAGTCAGCGTATTATTACATTTGTAGTGTTTATAGTATATTCACTGCATATTATAGATAGGTATTATCTTAAAAAGTGGATTTTAGTAATTGAGGCACGATAGATTTTAATAACAAAACGAGTTACTAATTTTATACCAGCGTCTCCGCCCCCGGGTAATCTAAAAAAACGCATTTGGTATCTGGTATTTTACTTTTTAAATTTAGGATGTGTTAAGTTAAAAAGTATCATTTGGCAAACTATTTATGAGTTTAAGCAATGTAAATTGTACGTGCATCTTTTACTACCTTTTAGTACGAAACCCTAAAAATTAAAATTCGCCAGAAGACAACTTAGTACAACTGCAGCGCTATGCCATTTTAAAACAAACTACACACCTAACTAGGTGCTCGTTTGCCCTCCAGTTACGTAAAAAAAACCTACTCAACTAATTGCACCGACTAGACAAATCTCTAACACCAGAAATTAAATCCAAACCATTACATACATTAAATAGATACTCCTACTGACCAACAACAAAAAATTTAATAACAAATGTCGGTTCCTCAAATGACGTTAACAACCACTATAGATATAATTCACGTGAAAAAGTTAGAATACGAACATAAATTCCACGGGGACATAGCTGTTTGAGATCCATCTTATAAAATTAATCAAGACCTGCAATTGCTAATATCCACTTATTAGTATGTTTGCGGTATGATTTTGTAATTTAAGATCTTCAAAAGATGTTACGAAGAATGCATAGGTACTGAGTATGTTAAACGAAACCAGTAAGCATTTACTAAATAGTTGTTTATATTATACTGATAGTGAAAACATTTGCAATATGCAATGAGACACATGTACAAGTATATATTTAATACAATTACTGTTCTTTAGCTATCTGTAATATAAACTAGAAAATATATAAAGATAAACAGAAAGTGAGATACAATTTATAAAAATAATTATAACTGAAGTAAACGCCCAAAATTTAAAATAGATTTCTTATAGTTCACCTCTTTAATTGCTTATGAAAGTTTGTTTGATTACATTCACCATCAGACATAATACAAGGTCTATTAATAATAACCGGTGTCTAATTTATTATAACTCTTATCTCGAAGAACAGTTTGTAATAAAAATAACAATAACGGGTATATTAATAAGGACCGAGTAATTATTAACTATTTTATTGTAAATAAATAATCGATACCAACACATAAGCCATTGAATTTTGCTCACAGGCATTCGTTTACCTGGCATACAATCTTGCTCTCCAACAAATCAGAAATGTTTTGTGGAAAAAAAAAACTGTCTGAACTATCTTATAAAATCAATACTCAAATAACATGCAATTTTATTATTGTATTTTATTATTTAAATAATTTACATATATGTTTACTATAATTTTGTTACAATCTAGAGTTAAGAAAAGAATTGTAAATTGTCATACTGATCGTAAAACGTTACGATCAATGAAAGAACCGCTATCACAATTTATCAATAGAATTGTATATATTAGTTACTTAGATAGATATAAGTATAGGTAGGTTAAGTAATTCTTGTACATAAATGAAATGACCGCGCAGCCTGCAGACTATTAATAAATTTAAGTAAAGTAGCTTGAAAGTAGCTCGTATGTAATATTTAACTATTTTGAGGGAAACTAAAAGTCACCCCAAAATAGTGTTAGCCATGTCCTGTATTGAAAGCCGAATTACAACATAGTTTTATGACTTTTTTCAATAGTTTTAAAATTAAACGTTTAAAGTTCTAAGTTAAGTTAAAATTGTACATTTATATTTATTTATAAAGTCAGTAGTAACTTATTAAACTGTAGTGTAGTCAACGGTAATTTTAATTTATGTTAGTCTTAGTTTCATAGCAGATGAATAATGAAGGCAGAAGACGATATTCCATATCCAACATAATTTATAGTTCATCTCTATATGTTAGTGTAATATAGTTTCAGAATTCACAATACACGCAGGTACAGGCTTCTGACAACTTTAAAGTACCAGATACACTTGTCTCATCACAAACTAGGATTCCCCTAGAGATTTAGACAAGTGTAGTACGATATACAAATAAAACACAAAGTATCATACTAACGTCGTTTGAGAGTGAAAATTACGTGAAGTACATATTTAAAAATAAATAGGACACCTTGATACACCGCACATTTGAATTTCACTGACATCAGCTTATGGTGCTCATAGCCCAAGCTATAGTTTCAAATGAAAACTTCGCAAAATGTCACTATGCTGCCCTGATGAAATTCAAAAATTGCTAGAAAAAGAGCCAAACTGTTTTTCTAGATTTCTGTGATTGATGATCTCTAATTCTTTAATTGATGAAGAAACTCTAGTAATTTTCATAGAATTCTAGAAGACCAGTTTGACCCCTTTTTTGAAAAAATTCAAAAGGTTCCCAAACATAGCGGCCTTCTTTCGTAGGTAGTAGGGCAGTATGAGAATAAACGTGCTTGGAACACCTAATAAACATAATATTCATTCTAAAAAGTGTAAATTGGTTAAATTTTTTAAATTAAAACAAAAAACAACAGCTACTTAGGACATTATATTTATTCCACTACTCCTTTTTTTTCCTTTTTTTTGTCTCAAGGTACGATAGCATAGTTTTCGTAAGGAAATACATATAAAACATATGGATCTTAAGAAACATAACATTGAAGTAGAACATTTATCTTGTTAAAGCTTAAGCTTGTATATACTTATTTTTTAAGCTTGTATATTGAAGACGAAGATCCCGCTCTGTAGACGTATTTATGAGAAAATAAACTAAAATTTTAAATAAATTAGATTATATTGAGAGTTAGTATAACTAGAGATCGGAAAGCAGACTTAACTTTAAGTTGCAACTTTGCCCAACTGGGCAATGTAATTTTAAATAACCAAATGGGCTATATAATACAAAGCTGTGAATGACTAGTAGGAAAGACGTTATTACAAGGCGTAACTAAATAGCAACACGTCTCAATTACTAACTTTCATTATCGAATAATGTTTTGCCTATTTAAATAAAATTTTAAATACTTTATCCCTTTAGTTTAAAAAAATCATAATTCAAAAATAAAACCATTTCCATAATAGTTATTTTGTTACACCCTGTACGATGGGTGTGTAAATATTACCTACTTCAAAGGAAAGTTATTAACTTAATTAGAATTAACCTTATGAATTTCCTTCTCCATATAATAATATTTTTTGTTATTGTATGTTTTGAATCGAATAAGGCTTGTTGTATGTAAGATAATAATATATCGCAAATGTATGGATTCTAATGTGCGATAACCTACATGCATGTAACTTGGCAGACTTAACAAATATTAATTTGTCAAACTATTAATTTGTTTGATATAATCATACTTCTTTTATGGTGTATGTATTTTTAAAAACCCAAATAATATATTTAAGCATTTTCAGCAAGGAAACAGTTTTATATTTGTGGCGAAGGTTGTATGCCCATGAACATAGTTGAGTTCTAACTTTAACATGTTACCCTTTTTTAAATCTATGATCTATATATACTTATTATCCACAAAAAAAAATATTTTTTAGTCAAAATATACATTTTTATTAATTGCGACTGGATGAATAAAATAAAAAATGCATCTTAGAAATATTTCTGTACTGTTTTGTAGAACTACGAGTATTACTCACACACCTGTCTTGTATAATTTGTAATATGTAACTATAAATTGAAATTTAATACAAAACGACATTGTTAAATGAGATTGATGGTAATGAGGTTGTAACAGAATATTATTATTAATTGATGTCTATTTGAAATGTTTCAGTTTCAATAAAAACGTATATCTTCAGTACACATGTTGTTTTATTACTTATTTATTTATTTACACCTTATTACACACATTCCCATAACATGCGAACTAACGCGAATGCCTAAAGCATTATCTGCCAGTCAACCTTTCAACGGTCATACTGAGATATTAGCGTTATCCACTTCCTTCGCATGGAAATTATATCCCCTAAACTCATTATTAGGGAAAAGAGTAGGTAATCTAGGTCTTATGTAGGTAAGTACAGAGCGACCAATCAATAGCGAGATATGAAGTTCATACAGCGCGATCTTCTGGCTATCTTATTGACGCTTTTCCTTAAAAAAATATAAGTTGTAATGAGAAAAAATATCCTATGTTATTTCCAGCTGAATATGAGCTGTCACTGTACACCAAGTTTTATTAAAATCTGTTCACCAGTTGAATTATGGCGTGGCTGGGCGACAATCATACAAACTAATAATAAAATTGACTGCTTTATTAGCTTACAGGCTTAGGCATTGAACTCGAGCCAAAACCAGAGTTCGTGGGTTCGATTCCCACCGGGAATAGTGAACTTTTTGTGAAATAACTTGCAGTATTTTTGTTTTTAGTAAAATGCTGATCTATTTTGCTTCTATGCCATATTGCAAACAAAAAGTGTATGTCGAAATCAGTTGTTAGAAGTTGTGTAGGTATAATTTACATATACCTAATTTACGGCGAGAGGCAACCTCAACCTTACACTGTATGTAATACTCATCATTACGTATAGTAATGTCACGGTATATGTGAAATAGGCCTCTCCGGAGCCTCACGAGCGAACCAGATCTTCTGTACTCTGCATCAAGCCATTCATCATCATCAGGTTATTTTTGTCTCCACTGCAGGAGCACAACCCTCTCTCATCTGCCGGAGACAGACGGAGGATTTGGCCTACACTCCCCGCGCTGGCCAGACGGGTTTGGGGAGGCCTGATTGATGTTTTATAATTCCCTTAGTCGCTTTGTACGACATCCACGGGAAGAGTGGGAGTGGTCACATCCACGGGAAGAGTGGGAGTGGTCCTATTCTACTCTCCCGTTAACCATACGGCATCAAGCCATTGCTAGCCGCCTATATATCGCAGATCGTCGCTCCATCTAGTCGTGGGTGTACACACTACGCCCGCCTACGCGCAGTCTGCACTCGAAAACTTCTACTCCAGTGTTTTTATTATTATTTGTATTCCAAAACCAATATACTTACTGCAAAAAACTAAAATTCATCCAAGGATTTTTTGAGGTATAGAAAAGAGAAGAAAAAAGAAGTATAGAAAGAAGAAAAAGACATTTAAACGAAACATTAGTAATATTTATTTTCAAAATGGGGCACAGTACAATTTATTAAATTCAATTCAATTATTTGACTTGACCCTAATAGTTACCTGCTTTTTAGATACCATGGGCTTTTTAGATACCATGGGCTGAGGGGCTGAAGTTATATATATATATTTCTTTAATAATCTGTTTCAAATTGGCACCGTTGCGTACAGTTCAAGGTTATACGAAACCGATGTAATACAACTGCTATTACTTACTGCTGCGCAAAGCACTATCTGGACGTGTGTTCGACGTACATATCTTATATCACGTCATTAAGAAAAATATTGGAAAATACATCATGTTTTCTTAACTGCTAAATGTCATTCGGTTATGTATCTCATAACAATATTCTAATTTTATTTTTCAATTTCAAACACTTACGTTTCGCAGAGAATGGGTTTGAACAAAAAAGAGGTTATCCATTTGCATTCTAAAATAATATATAATTTATTAGTTCAGTACAAATAAAATCCTTACTGCCACAATCGACAGGTAGCCATTTTATGGATTAATTAAGTACGGTACACTGAGATAAAACAATAAGTACATAGAGCAAAGACTGTAGAGTTAATCTGTGGTAGAGTTTCATTTTCACCTACAACGATGAGAATGAAGTCTTTACAAAATTTTACGAGTACTTACTAGGTGTCAGATAAGTATTTATTTTATTAAACAAAATAAATCTACTGAGTAGCAAGTAGGTACTAAAGATTACAAAACTAATGGCAAGAATATCACGCCGAGCAACACCAATTTTATGTTAAAATTCATGAATTAAGTTCAAATAGATTTTTAGACAGTATTTAAGTTTGATTTGAGACGCACAAAAATACCTGTACCTACTGTGTCTTCGCTCTGTATTGAAAGTGAACTACTCATAAGATTAAAAACGAAAACAATATTTAGTTAATATACGGGTTGCATACCTAACGTTTATTGTAATTTAAAAAAAAGGTCTAATTGTACGCCGTACTCGTACCGTACGTGAGGGTTTCGTAAATTTTTTTAATGTTCCTGCAATATCGCTGAAAGGAATTTTCCATCATTTCTGGGCCATTTTACAAATATGATCAAAATTCAGCTCAGTCGATCTAGTAGTTTTCGAGTTATCTGGCGTGCAGATAGACAGGCGGATAAATAGCAATAAGGGCTACTACCGTTTTGTAATATTATGTCATACTACACATACATTATGATTATTATGATTCAGACAGCGTCGTTTTGACGTAATAAGTACATACCTATATTATACAGATCATATAAATGTATAGATAAAGATAAATTATTTAAATAAACAAATGCAATGTATGTGTTGAGAGCAAACAGAGATCACGATATTTATACTAACATTACATATCCTCTATATATCTACCGCTTTACAATGTTCTGAGCCTACACTTTCCATTAGATAACAAGAAGATACTATTTAAGTTACGTACCTACTGTAAGCGTATTTCGTTTTAGCTACAATGTCTAAATTACTAATACAGGTGATACTGATAAGTACTAATATAATACAATAAATAAGTAAAGAAAACTTGAACATCTACTTAAGTGAATTCACAACTTCGTGTTTACACTAAAAGATGTCGTGTAACTCATTTAAAAAGTAAATCAAGACCATTTTACTCTCAAACTAAGTATAGCTAATATCACACTGCCTTTCCATGTCACTTTAAAATCAATATTTCCTATTCTCGACGTAGAACAAAGACTTGATTTCCCTTAAATTACCACAGCTAAGAATTTCGTTAAATGTTTATGAAATCCATGATCCAATATCATCACTGCTCTAAATTCTATCACTACCTAAATAGATTACACACAATAATTAAAGCTCTTTCTCTACGACTCGCAGTCAAAGCCGTTCTATTACAAAGTGATCTACAATAGACATCTAATACATGCATCACATGACGTCATCCTATTGACGTATGAGAGCACGCGATCCTAATACTCCACTCCGTACTAACTCAGCGCAAATAATACTTATCAAAATAACAGGGTAACAAAATATTCGTTAACATTCGTAACGCTTCAGAGCTTCTTATCGCTTTTGCGATTTATCGCTTGTTTTCTACCGAACGATCGATAGGCTCGTTTGGCGCGCCAAGCACGTCTCGGCCGTGACGCGCGCTGCTGTACTACACGGCAGTGCCGCCTCTGTAGTGGAGGGTCCGACACACAGGCACCATCAATTCACTCCTACTGGTAAACACTTGCACTGTTTGATCTTCTGCAGGCGCTTGTATCGGAACGGGGTGCGCTGGTTGGGGCAGCGCAGCGTCACCACTATCCAAGCGAACTTCTTGGGTCTGCAGAACGAGCACGATTTGAACGCAGGCGGGGGGCGGTCGTCGTGGCTCTCCCGGCGACGCGGCCCCTTAGGAATGTAAAACGAATTGCACTGTCCGTAACAAAAGTTGTTTATCACTGTTGTCGGCAAACAACCCGGCTCACGGATTTTCTGCACCAACGGCTCCGTTTTGCACCAGTCCTCCTTGAGATACTCCTTCTTTGTGACAACGAGAGCGTTCTTAGATGATTTGAGGATCTTGCGGAAATCTACTCCGGGTGGTAACTCTGTATTTTCTTCGCGATCGGGCACCGATACTACCATAGTTTCCGCGCTGCCGTCGCCGAGTTCATTTCTTTGCATGTATGATGGTGAGGAGGCCTTCGCCTGTTCAGCCTGCTTGCGCGCCGCTAAAATCCTCTCAACCTGATCGGTGTCGATGAAGTCCAGGATCGAACCGGTCGAGCCTGGCGGTCGTCTGCTGCCGACGCCGGCGCCAACGCAAACTCCACACGCAGTCAAAAGCGCCGCAGTGAACCAAATATGAGATTTGTAGAAGTTCTCCATCTGTAACAAAAACATTAATGATAATAAAAAATAATTTAATTTATAATTACGATGAGATCATAGACGGCTTCTATGATAATTAATTTTATGGTCTGTAGGCTTCGTTCGAGCGGAAGTCGTAGGCTAAACTCACGTTGCATCGAGAGATGGGAGCTGACATGTCGTAGGCAGCGTCAGTGCGTCGGAGTGCGCGAGCGGCGGGTGCGTGCGCGCTGGGCCGGCCGGCGAAGCGGTAATGAGCGCAGCGCCTCAATGGACCGCCGGCGCGCGCGCCGCTCAATGGACGGGATGAGTCACGCACCGCGCCTCCGCCACAGAACCGTTACTACCAGCTCGACCGAACAGAACCGACACCTCTCCGCGCACGTGTTCCGGCCTATCCGCACACAATAACTCCAAAATCCTCTTATCTCGATAAACAGACAATCTGTTTGCAAACAATGATGTGAACCTGCCTTCCCGGTATTTTTGAGATAAAAAGTTTCCATGATAAAAGTGCTGCTTAAATTACTACTGCTGCACAATGCTAATATTGTTGCACTGTTTGATTGATAGATCTAGGCTATTGTTAAGCTGTTAACGATCAAAATTAAAGTAAGAATAGGTAGATTGCTGCTGTCTGCATATCTGATTTGACTGATCTCTTTCACCCAATTTTACTGGAAGAAAATGTTTATAGAGTTAAGTGTGCCTTTGTACAGCATAGGTTAAAATGGATTCTTGGCTGGAGTCTTGTATTTGTGTACAATAAAGTATAAATAAGATAAGATACATTTTACAAAAACTCTATGTTAGTGAATTATAATGTATGTAACGTCATGCTCCAGAAAATTCGTTCGCAGCAGTGCTTGTCTCTTTAGCTTGCTTGGTAACATGAATGAATTTTTCAATTTAGTTTGTAAAGATTTCATTTTTATCAATGGTATAACTAAACTTATTTTTAGCGGTAATATAAACTAGCCCTAGAATCATAATGGGAGACTCCAATTAATTGTTTATCAAGATCTCTCTGCACGTCAATATGCGCAAATAGTTATTTTCTAAAAAAAAATCAAAGTATGTCACCTAAACATAGTACTTCTCAGAGAGGCTAATTGCTCTTCGGCAAAAAATGTCTACACACAAATCAGTCATCTGTGGCGTTTCGGAGGCGGAGAGATTTTCTCACCTATCGGGCCGGCGCCAGGCGAATCCTCCGTGTGCGCGAGGCGCCGGCGCAGATGGTGCGCACCAGATCTCAGATCGACACGTTTCCGCCCATTCGTGCTTCCCACAATGCCCATAGAAATGTTTAGTTGTATTGAACATCCGCAGCCTTCTACGAAATGTAGGCGCTGTGTGGGCGCGCGGCCGTAGTTACAACTGCGTTTTTAACGAAGTACAGCAAAACCGTCCGTTTGCTAAATAGTAAGAGACGAAGCAACGAAATGAATGCTAATGTCGATTGATACGTCCTTTTAAGTAGAATTAAATATAACAACAGCCTGTAATAAGTATATGATTGGACTAGGCCTCCGAAAGTAATCGAAGCCCTTATATAATAATTAATAATAAATTTGCTGTGTGGTTTCCGGTAGAGTAGAATAGGATCATTCCAACTCTTCCCGTGGATGTCGTACAAGGCGACTAAGGGAATACATTATAAAACATCAATCAAGCCTCCCCAACCCGTCTGGCCAGCGTGGGGAGTGTAGGCCAAATCCTCCGTCTGTCTCCGGTAGAAGAGAGAGGGTTGTGCTCCTGCAGTGGAGACAAAAATAACCTGATGATGAATAATAATTACCACGTTGAGGCGCGTTGATGGTCACGGCATATTAAGTTTTATGCACGAACCATGTTCTTTATTTGGACCCAGTTATGCAGAAACGATCCAACCCATTGCTCCAGGGACGGACAGCAGCGTGGAGATTATGACAAATCCCCCAACGGACAGCCCACCAAAAGTGGCATTCTATTGGGGAGGCTTATGTTCAACAGTGGCCGTATTTTCTTCCATCTTTCTAGTAATTACTGCCAGGAAGATTCATTTTAGAGACATCAAATATAGTGTAGTTTCAGTACTCTAAAGCACCTACGTAACTTCTGTTTACAGATTATTTATGACATTTTAAAATCTTGCTCATAATTTTTTCCTTCATGCATAGAATGTTATTTCTTTCCACCACAAACAAGTGGAATCTTTTAGTTATCTTCGTTAGGGTATCATAGTGATTTATTATTTTCTTGGCGACAATACCCCTGGTGCGCCGAGTGCGGAGGGGGGGGGGGGGTGTGTTATCAATAGCATCCTGAATATGATCGCCCAGCAGGCTGGACTGCAAGTACGTACGTAATCATTGCATAACATAGTATTAAGTCATACTAAGAAAGTGAGCCCTAGTTGCTTTAATAAATATTTTTTGTATTCTATTCTATTCTAATACTACTGCACGTTTACAAAGCCTTATCACGTACCATGCAGTGATTATTATTCATCAAACATTACTATCATCAAATTATAGGATTGGAGTCAGTCGATTGCTATGAAAAATTGTCAAATTATTAAAATACTCATATATAAATAGGTACGTCAGTTGGAAAAATACAAGTATATAGTCGATAACAGTCAAAAAATAAAATCTGAATACTAATATGTATGCATTAATTAATGCATTTGACTTGTAGCTTAGTAATATTTAATACGTCAACCTATCTTAGTACAAAGTTACATATTTTTCGCCTAAAATTTTAATTATGTTTATAAATAAGTCCTAGGAGGACTTTCAAGGATCAAATTAATGACGTCCTTAAAAAAGGCTGGTGTCCGCAGTGAGATGAATAAAAGGAGGTGCATGAAAAGTTTGATAGATGTGAGTAGGGCTAGGTGTCAGGATCGCGCAAACATCGTCTCTGCTTAACCCTCTGGGACCAAGGCGTGAACATTATGTATGTATAAATAATTATATAAGTATTGCAGGTATCCCAATATTCTGTTCTGAAAGCTTGATTTTATTGAGTGCATTAAATTGCACACGACTTCATTATTACAATTGTTATTTTTGCCCATCGCACGACACCAATATCTGTCATAAGGTGCCCAACATTTTATTACTATAAGTAACAAATATTTAAAGAAACGCCAGAAATGTGCACCAATGACGACCACCGTGGCGGAACGGGATAGCTCTCGGACTGCCACGCCGGAGGTTGCGGGTTCGAATCCCGCTAGGGGCAAATGTTCGTATGATGAATATGAATGTTTGTACCGAAGTCCTAGTTGTTTATATATTTATTTAAGTATGTCTATCCGTTGTCTAGTAACCATACCACAGGCTCTGCCTAGTTTGGAACTGGATAATTGGTGTGAATGTCTGAGACATTTATTTATTTATTTAATTTTACATGAAACTGCAGATGGCATGGGACATATTTATACTGTACCTTTTAATCTTGTAACTTAAGATAAGTAATAAAGAGGCTTCTTATCTTAATAAGAAGCCTCAGAAAAGCCTTAAAAAGAAAATTAATAATATAAAAATGTAAAAATTACAAATTAAATTATTACACTATTATTAAATAGTTACATTATATTACATTACTATTAGTTGAATATTTATTTAATTTATTAGATATATTATTTATTTATATGATTTAAAAATTCAGTCCGCCCGTAGGACGAAGGCCTCCTCCAGTTGCCTCTACTCGTTCCGGTCTCGTGCCAGTGTAGTCCACGTCGCTCCTAGCATTTTCCTTATTTCGTCACTCCATCTTTTTCTTTGCCTGCCTCGTGATCTTTTTGCGTCCCTCGGGTACCAGTCCGTGAGTATCTTGGACCATCTATCTTGTAACTTACCTGATTATAAATAACTAAACTAATAAGGAATGTAACAAAACTGATATTATAAACGGAAACACATGAACTTTAAACTTACTCCCTTACGTTTTAGTAGGTACAAACTTGCATCATGCATGACGTACTAATTCGATGAACTAGGTAATTGTAGGTAGCGAACTATATGAATTATATTAAATAGCGAGACATAATGCAGTGGTATAAGTACAGTCGAAATTTATCAAGTTTCAGATTATGTTTTGATAAGAACACACTGTTTCAAATATAGAATATCTATCTAGGAACGCATACCATCTACACACTCAAACGACCCGCCTCGCTAATGCTAAAATACGTAGCTATCATCATTATTAGCCTAAAAGAGTCCACTGTTGGACATAGGCTTCTCCCAAGGTGCACCAATGAACCCGATTCTCGGTTCATCTAGTCAATGCCAGCCGCCTTCATCGTCGCTCCATGTAGCCAGGCATCCCACACTACGCATAATATGTAGCTATACCTAAACAAAATTTATAACAAGAATAATATTAAGGAATTCCACATTCCGTATTGCAAGACAAGAATTTATAGTTAAATACGAAAGGAAGTCTTTTAAATCGATACGTTTTTTTTCTAAATACCAGGCGGCGCTAAAGCCGGGAAGGAATTTCATTCAACGAATGTTCGTTCATTCATACTCTCGTTTGTTCCCTTAGGGCTAACAAAAAATTTAAAATGCGTTTAGGGCCCTTAGAGACACGCCGTCTACTCGCCCACGTTTGTCTACAGGGTGTCCCTTAATTCAATTTGACATTGTTTGACACAAAAGGGTAAAATTTATGTCGTAACACTGTTCGAAAATAATGTACCTATCTTATTAAAAATATTAATAAGTATAGTTAATATAGTCAACAATATACTTTCTCTCCTGATCTCTAATTTTAGATAGGTTAATTATTTATTCACAGACATTGGGGAAGGCAGTCCAGCAGTGGACGTCTAAAGGCTGATTTTGATGATGATGATTAATATTATATTCTTTATTGCACATATAAAAAATACACAAATACCTACATGATAAAAATACATGAAAAAAGTGTACAAGGACTTATATTATTATCTAATAAATAAAATCGTAAACATCGCATGCCTGTACATTTAAGATATTTGAAAAAAAAATTGAGGGGTCTAAGGATAGGTAATAGAACACATTTCAATCATTGAAATATTGTTGAAATAGATTTCTATTCAGACATTTTTTTTACATTTGATTACTTAGTAAGTAGGTAAACATAATGGAATTAAATTTCCTTATATCGGCGACCGTCCATCAAATAAAATGAGGGGTAAGGATATATCGTTTATTAAACCACATCAACAGCCGAAATGCGGCCATTGCTAAACATAAGCTTCCCCAATAGAACGCCACTTTTGATGGGCTGTCCTTGCCTTGCATTGGGGTATTTTCCATAATCACCACGCTTCGCAGACAGATTGATGATCGCAGTAATGATCTTATATACACAGAAGAAAGCTGCTACCCGTCCTTGGAGCAATCCCTTAGCCGCCTTGACGACGCTCAATCGCTCAATGGGAAGATCGGGGGTGGCCCTATCCTAAGACGGGAACCACAGGCTAACTCCTAACCACTCTATAACCGAAAACTGTTAAATATTTTTAAGAGCATCCTGTAAATTCACCTGGTCAACTGTGACATATGACGGCTTTAGCCCAAAGTCAAGGAACGCCGGTCTACTTCTGAGAAGAATTTAGAGATGACACATCCTAAAGGCCTTTTTGTTGCCTCCATAATTATCTATCATGAACATAAATAAAAATTTATAAGTATTAATAGAATTTATAACATCCTGGTGAGAAATTTGACACCTAAAGAAATAACTCTAAGTGTGTTCTACTCTGGCGCTCTCTACTTATTCATTTACTTGAAAAGAATGACATGAAAAGATCATTTTAAACGATAAGATCGCCTTTATAAGATACATTTAGTATTTTTTCTACATATCGACATTGAAACACCAAATTCTCCTTCCATCTGACACAAAGTAAATTTTACAGGAGAAGACAAAACTGCATATGTATTCTATTTCATGAGGTTAATATGTACGAGATATGTGTTATTGGCGTGCAGAAAGTGTAAAATTTAATTTTAAAACTCGATTCAAATAATCTTGGATTTACTTATAACTAACGTACCTACATCGAATATTCAAATTCGACAAAATTTACAGATAAGAGAACTAAGTTCTTTCACGTCGATATGTAATGTACCTACTAGAAATACTGTTCTTCTATTGTTTTGTGATGGTATTAATGATCTATGGATTAAATAGTTGTAATCCCTCATGAGCGCGACGTCTATTTTGACGTCTAGATTATACTGGGCCATTTGGTAAAATATTGTGCAAGTGAAATGGACATTTGAGCAAAGATATTGTAACGCATCCTCATTTGTATAAGTGTTCAATAATCTTAAGACTAAAAGCACACATAAGACGTCACATATCCAGATATTTTTGTGCCGTAAATTCTGAGCTGAATGCAACAAACGCATTCACGTAATCAGTGTAGGCGCTCTGTGTTAACGTTGTTTTGTATGTAGGTAGTAGGTACATTATTATATTAGTAATTTGAAATGTGTAGCGCGCCTGGTAGGCGCCTCGGTGTATTGTGGCCCGTCTATATATCAACTAACTTTAATCGTCTCCAATCGCTTTGATCAGCGAAGCTTCACGTTGCGATGCCACAGTGTAAAGAAATCGCACGTAACAACAGTTCCATTCTCACAAGCTAGCCACCGGAATATACGACACATGCGGCGTGCTACAAACAAAATTCGGTAGAGTCAATTGACAAGTGGTTTGAAATGGATATAGATTGCTCAAAATAAATTAAAGCAACCTTAGGTTATGTATCCCAAGTGAAGAAGGCTAAAAGTTCCACAGGCTGAGATCTAAAGAGCTCATCGTATAAATTTATATAATATGTCTCAATTTAATGCGTGATGTCTTGAAAGATACTATTGACTGGAAATCATTTAAGATACGGGACAGCTTTTCTTCATCTTCTTCATCAGCCTGTACGAGTCAACTGCTGGACGTAGACCTCTTGCTATTGAACAATATATTCGGTTCTTGACATCTAGTCACTCCCAACCGTCTTACGCAGATCTAGCCAGGTGGCATCCCACACTACGCCTGCCTAATTCGAGAACTTGTCTATTCGAGAACTTGTCTACCCCAGAGGCTATTTGTTCTCCAACAGATTTGACCAAACTGACCAACTGACCATTTCAATGCACCAACTTTTTGAACTATGTCGAATACTTTTGTTCTCTGACGGATCACCTCATCTCGCATCCTGTCTCTTAGCGAAACTCCGAGCATAGCTCTTTCCTTAGCCCTTTCAGCACTTCGAGTTTTCGAATTAGTCCCACTATCAGTGTTCACGCACCGTAGGTCATTACAGGTAGGCAACTAAAGAAGACTTTAGTCTTTAGACATTGTGGTATAGGTACGTGACGCGAAGATATAACTCAACTTCCCAAATGCTACAAAGTCGAGCCTAATCCTACTGGCTTCGTTCTTGAAGTTGTTTTGCCTAATTGCAGAGTTTTTCCAAAGTAGACTTATTCTTGAACAACTTCGAGTGCCTTTTCGTCTACGTTGACCGCGGTCCCGGAACAAAGTGATTATAACATGACATGATATTACGAGTAGTTTAATTTCATTCCAAGACCGATAACTACATTCCAAGAGTCGAGAGGTGGCATTGAATCTGTCCAGCGTTTTCTACAGATCCCGTGACGATTATGCCATGTTGACTTACAAAATTGAAAAATATATTCATTGCATAACCATCTGTAATGAATAGATCAATTAAGTTAGTGATGCAATGATAATTCTCCTTAAGTAATTGATTGATTTAAAATGGTTAATTGTAAATAATATACATTTTAATTTATATATCTAAATAATATCAAACGAATGGAGATCTGTCTACTACGAAAACCGTGTCAAATATGATTTAACTTTCGCTGACTGTCGATGATTTTTGCTCCTGTTATTACAGTATCTCCAGTAGGCACGAAGAAAAGAGGTATGGGTAAATTGATATGCCGAATATTTCTTACTCTATGGTCTTGCGGCGCCAGCGCCGACATAATGCCTGCATGCACCAAACAAAAAATGGAAACACATAAAAAGGTAGGGAACGTCAAACGCCAGGTACAGTCGTTTAATACGACCAGACGTATAAATCAAATCGAGAACTCTAACAACTTATGACATAAAATCCTTTATTATTCACACGGTTTTAATAAACAAAAAAAAACTTACTGGCATTGAATAGCCGTCCGAAGAACGCGCCACGCATCGAATAACATTATGGGATTAAACACTTTTGGTTTCTTTTTGTATGGAACAATTAGAGACGGACGTGATAGGAGTGACAAAAAATATATTAAACATTTAGGTATTTAAAAAAAACGAGCAAAGGTTGCAGCTTAAAACATATTTCTGAGAAACACCATGAGACGGTGCGCTAAAATTTTTAGGAGGAATGTAGGTATGTGTAGGTATTTTTAATTTTTAACATACGGTTTGATAACCCAGCGGAATGCCTTACTTATAATTAGAGACCGTTTGAGAATATGAATCATAATTTGTACACGGTAGGTACTTCAAGTAGAGTCGGCTGTATTTGGTAAATTACGTCGTCTTCACATCGCCAATACCGTAATGTTCAACGACATAAGTCTTTAATCAGTGCGTCATACCGTCATGACCTACGGCGCAGAATCTTATACGGACGGTGGCCTGATCCACAAGCTTCAAATCGCTTAGCGAACTATGGAGAAGACTATGCTCGGAATTTCTTAGAAAGAAATAATTAGCGATTTTACCTACATATAACTCCCATGCAGGTTCCATCCAGATGGATCCCAGGAGTGGATACCACCCTTTTTCTGCTGCTCAACAGCATTTGGTTCTTTAGTAATTGGTACGAGTAACATGATCCGTTTCGGTTCAATTATTGGTTCCCATAGCACAGATGCTCAGATGAAAAGCTGGCGTTAACTTACTCAGTCTTTAAGTGTGACCTCCCCTTACTACAGCAATTTAATCATCAACAATTTTTAATTATTTATGTTTAAGCAATTTATTTACGAGCCGTGTGGTCCAAGGTCCTGTCACATTCCGAATTAAAGGCTAGCTCTGACACCTTATCCAATAATGATAAAATTAAAATGAACTGGGTCATTTATCATAAGCACACTGACTGTATACGACTCCTTTGTTGCACTGTTATCAAACGAGGGGCTCGCGTGCCCCAAGCGGCCAAATTTGGAAACGGAATACAGAGATGATGCTTGAAAATGTAAGTGTGACGTTCTTGCGCTCACTTCACTTTAATTATCTTCTACTGAAAAAAAATAGATTTTCAGCGGCTTGAAGCACTGGGTGAAGCTCTGCATCGTCGTTGCGACGGCAATAAAGCGAAGTAAACAAAAGTATATCATAAAAAATACGTATTTTAAAATCATTACAATATCTTACTCTACAAATACACCATACTGAGACTAACTTATAAAAAATTAACAAAGATATCATCCTCAAAGAGAATCGAAAGTGACCTCTGGCGTTTCAGGCAATCACTGGAACTAAGCCCAACAAGATGGTCAAAATATGTGTTATTCTCATTTTCTTGTTTTGCTATGAGATTCCATGTGACTTAATATCATATTATACACGTACCTACTCGTATTAATTCAATCCCTAATTAAATGATATAACATCTCAATAAAGCCCTCAATCATCTGCTGGTGATATACTGTGTGCGAGCGACGGGGACTCATAAAATCTGCATAATTATGACCTGCAGTAGTTCTCTATGTATTAATTTATTAGAATAAGACCGCAGTTGAATTACAACTGCAATTTGTGCAGTTTAGTCTTGCGAGTAGCGCACAAACTGTCATTATGCGTCGAGTTTTAATGTCACTTGTGGCAGTTTAGCATAGCAAATAATAGACATGCGGCATTCATAAGGAAGAAGTATAAGATGGAATGTTTCCGGTTAAAATGTAAACAAATTGATGGATCCTTACTATGACTCTATATGGTGAACAAAGAAAAATACACCAGAATTACAGCAAACCAGTAAATTTATTAATTGACTACCAAACAATGGGTACCCCTTTAAACCTGGTTGAAGACAACTTTCTACAACGATAACTTCATATTTACATTCCTAATCAATAGTCTTACAAACGCTATTTACGTCTCAGAAACATATGCATGAAAAGTACATAAGCAGCAAAAACAAGTTGGTAATACCATGACATATACTTTGCTGTCCACGTCGGAACACAATCCATTATTTATTTTGTTTTGGAGACGCAAATGCCGTAATTTTCGTATGCCAATTTATTTGGAATGGAATTTAGATAGTCTACCTACGTGATGGAGAAAAGATCCCTCATTAATTGAGACTTTTTTTATTTTTATAAAGATGAAATGTTATTTTTTTTATATTCTTAAAACGCTTGACCTCTATTTCACCTGATGGTAAGTGACGACGAGACTAAATGGGGAGCGCGCTTACCCAGAAGATGCCTGAACACCAGACTCTTCCACTTCCTTCAAAAAGATTCAAGTTTTACTTATCCGGAAATACCGGAGCTGGCAGGGACTTCCTTAGCAGTTCTCATAGATAACGAGTAGGATAGGCAACACTCTTTAGTACTGTGGGGTTCTTACGTCAGACCTGCATGATCTCACTACTCCTAGCCCTATGTCCAGCAATGAACGTTGACAATCTACGCACACTTGTACGCTGTCGTTACGAAACACGTAACGTAACAAATGGAACAACTCATACATAACCTATAGTACACATCTATAATGCCCGAAACACACAGAAGGCGACTGCGTGGCGGAGGCGTGGCGGTAGCGGTATACTTCATACCGCTTCCCGTGGCGGTACTACGTGTGAAGTGTCTCATACTAAATCGAACAAT
Source organism: Esperia sulphurella (assembly GCA_947086405.1). Taxonomy (NCBI): domain Eukaryota; kingdom Metazoa; phylum Arthropoda; class Insecta; order Lepidoptera; family Oecophoridae; genus Esperia; species Esperia sulphurella. The sequence continues at coordinate 11,993,404 of OX352265.1, forward strand.
ACAAAAAACGGAAAACCCCTTCACAGTTTAGGCATTCTGATAAGCACGAACGTTAGAGAAACAACCTAGTGATTTTACTAGTTGAATGGATAATATTATATAATCTAGAACTATTTGTTTTTTTTTGCTATAATACTTGCGAATCAAACTTATTGACTAATATTTTAGAACTAATAGGTTACCTATTATTTTTTTGTTACATAATTAGCCGTTAGTAAAACAATTGTTTTTTTTTATTATTCAGACAGTCGTGTGGGTCGATTTTCTTGTGGGATGAGTCGCCTCCTACAGAGTCTATTTAATTGAACAAAACGTCAGGTTTAGCAAATAAATTCATGTCTTGTTCAAACCGTGATAAAAGCTTTATTTATAGGCTTAAGTGAGTCTTAATCCGCTGGTTATTTATAGTAATTTTATTCAATTTAAAGCCAGTACTGACATTTGTTTATACCTAAAATTAGGTTACAACAATTCAAATTCCATACAAAACAAAAGACCTAAAGAAATATGAATAAAAAATCAAAACCAACCTTAAAATGAGATTCGCTAATGTCTTAAAAATATTTGCTACTTTCGGGTTTGCGTCGTCTATTTTGGTTCTTAGACTAAGTGGGATAGTTACATATGGTGCAGTTCCAGAAAGAATGTCAAAATTTCAATTGCAGTTATATCTATTAGGATTTTTTAAATGCTATCGATACTAACAAAGAGATTTTATTATACCTTCTGATCGCCATCGCTTCTGAGTTTCGTAACCAGCCGAGTTTCGTATTAGACGACATATTATTTAATCTTTACCCTTCCTCCGACGGTCTCGGTCCCCTGCTGTTATTTACCCATAACTAAAAATATAGGCTCTGCTGAAAGCAAAAGACAGATGAGAGAGACATTTGCATAGATACTTTTGGGAAATCACACAATAAACTAGACTCCTCGGAACATGAAGTTACTAAATAGGTAATACGCCAGACCTACAACGAATTCGCCACACACCTTCCTATTAAACGTATTTAAATCACTAAAGTCTCGTGTTATTTCCTTATCAAAGAAATCAACATAAACAACGTACTTTATGAAGGGTTCTTTGGAAATGAGCATTAACAAATATACACACGAATAGTGGCCACAAGTCGTGCAAATCGAAATTTTACCTTCATGTCACAGAAGATCAATTTTCATGGGAAGTTAAGGTTGGCAACACTATTTAGATTATTATTTAATTAATTACAGTTATATTATTTAATTACTAACTGAAGGCACACATTTAAAATTTGACACCACATCGATAAGTTTTCTCTTTAAATAAATTATTTTTTAGAAAAAACAAAAACCGACTTCAAGACTATACCTACATGTAAAAACTTAAACTAAAAAGTAGAAAATAATATTTTAAATACTTGAAACCAAGGAGCATTAAAGGACAATCAATGAAATTATTGATATTTATATACCTATTTACAATTTTTGATAAGTTATTTTTGGAGTCGGTGCCAGCCAAGAAGGACGAACGTAGTAGAACAAACGATATCAACCCAAAAGCTAAGACAGGAGAGTTGGCGCACCTGTGGCGAACATATTAATCATATGAATTAAGACTCCCAACTAGTGCAATGCGGTGCCCATGCGCAATGAGCGGGGAGGTAGTTGAGGCGCTAGTGGGAGGCTGTGTAGGCTGAAAACGATCTATCCGGTCCGTATGCAGCAGTTTTTTTCTATTAATCCACCTTTTTGGCTTTAAGCCACGAGTTATTTGCAAATATATATTAAATTGTAGGTATAGTGTTATTCTGAATGTGTTTGCTAGTCATATGTTAGCTTGTCCTTTTTATTGTTTACCGCTTCGTTGGTTTAGTGTTAGTGCTTAAGTAATAGACCGTTGGGGTCGCTGGTTCGGTTTCCACTGGAGACAGTTGTCTAATTATCCTTTCCTTGTTAAACATAATGTTAAATTCCCATATGACAGTAGTTTTTTTGTTGTTTCGAATTAGACATATACAGAGTCAGTGAAGAAAGAAATCTATCAGTTTCACAAAAGTTTCTAACTAATACTTATAAATGTCGCTAAGGTTGAGGTTGAGGTGGACGTTGACGTCACTACAACAAATGATAAAGAGAGCATTGGTAACTGTCAGATCATTTTTGAACGAAAATAGACCTTTTCTTTCAATGACGTGCAAATGATATTAAATCTTAAAGGTGATAATGGAATATATTAGGCGATTTTACTTATACTATTTATGGATTCTATTAGCCAGTGCCAAAAGAACCCTACTATTGCCCACTTGGTAAATCCCACACGTAGAAACCATAAGTAGGTTCTAAACATATTTTCCAAATATCCAGTAGTCTTATGTACTAAGCGATAAGCGAGCAAGGTAGTCTCTAGCGAGCCTAGCACAGTCACTTTCCGAATGAAGTGACCAGCCCTAGCACATTATGCAATGATAATAAAGTTAAAATTAGAATGAACTTGGACATATATCATAGCGCACTGACTGTAAATATATAAGCATTAAATTATTTAACAAAAGTAGACGAATGAATGAATATACTTTATTGCAAGTGGCGGCCTTATCGCTTTTAGCGACTTCTTTCGTTCAACCTTATACCTAGTGAAAATCGTAAGGACAAAATACATCTTTGTCAATATTTTTGTGTCTAAAAAAATTTAAAAACTTTATGTTACATAAATTTCGTAGGTACTAGATACACTCTTCATGTTATTATTATTTGTCGCTGGACGGTCCCACGTAAAAATAGGCAAAATATGCCCATGACGTACTTACATAAAATTATAGTAATAAATAAGTCAATAAATTAAATCTATTTGTCTTTTTGTCTCATTCTAAATTGAAGTTATAATGTTCAAATTAGTGCGAATTTTTTTCAAAATCCTCATTTTGTCTAACAAACAGTCTAACCTCCAATGATTGTACCAATTACATAACTTGCCATTTACTATTCACCAGGCAGACGTGAATTCATAGAAACACGATAAATGATAATCGAATAAACATTATGAGTCATCGAATCGATTATAGTTATGTATTAATATCGATATGTAACGAATGTGAGGCTGGTGAACGATGCACTGTTTCCATTGTACCAAGGAATACGTCTGTCGTTCTTTATTGAATTTTTCGTTAAGCTTCAAAGTTATATGTTTGAAAACCCCTAGACTATCAAGTGTTACATTTCCACTCAAAATACATGACACGTGAATTTAAAGTACATAACGGTAAACGTCAGCTCTGGCTCTGATCTGAATGTAAATAGTTAATAGTTGTGAATGTCTTAACTAGTTTTAAACAACCAGGCCTGTCTCACTCTGTAATTTATGTAGGTTACCTACTTAATCTATATCATAAAAACATACTTACGCGGCGTGGCCACGCATTTAAGTCAAGCGTAGGTACCAGCCCTAGGCGAACGCGTACGATTGTCAATGCATGCGTGATTTAGCATTTCAGTGTAATATTGACTTTCTTCCATGCGAATAGAATTCAATTTGGCTTGCATTGAACTTTGTAGGTTGGTTTTGAGAAATTGAACAAGCTTTCATACTTCTTTGCGCCTTTTGTACTTGTAATATTACTTATTCTGTGACAGAACCTGTTATACAATAGTTATGCTTATAATGATCACATTGGGTAGATTTGTTGGTCTTCTCTGTTACTTATCACCGGTTTATAATTATATGGTCGTATTTCATCAAGACCTAGCTAGTTTGAGTAACGTCATTGGTAAACAAAGACACTCAGGTTGCATCGGATGCGACCTGACAGTGGACCAAGAGAATACACAGACGTCATAGCACTCTTAATACGCGCAGTGAAATTTGGCAGGAGTGCCGCCGTTATCAGAGCTACAACACAATTTACTACCACTAATCTCAGTTTTCGAACACGCCCCGTTAGGCCCGGACAAACACAATCTGGGTACTGGCTTGATTCAATTCGCGCTATCCCAGTTTTACCCCGTTCCAAATGAAACCATTTCGAGCCAGACCTGGAGCTGAGCGACCCCGAGTCCTATAGTCCCGGCCTAAGGTATAGATAGTAACAAATTAGGTTATATTTAAAAATTAACCTTAAAAATAGAAATGTAGCGTTTTTATATAAAACTAGATTTCGTGAAAGAAAGAAAAGAAAAAGTTATGTGACGTAACTTTTTTAAGTAACTATATAACTGTCTGTCCGGATACCTATAAAACTCGAATACCAATGATACGATTTATCTGAAATTTGTAACCTATATAAAACTGAACTGAGAAAATAATACAAATTCCAAAAAATATTTATTTTGGATTTAATTCAGAAAATTTTTAAAAAATGACGGAACCCGTCCACTGTGTACCTACATTACCTACCTACCTACTTTGCAGTCATTTTTGTAATCGCTATTGCTTTGTTGAAATAAATAGAGTCGACTATTTAAAATAAACAGTGAAAATTGCATGAAAATCTGTTCGCCATTTTAGAGCTAGAACAAACCCAAGTATGCATACCTAAAAAGTAATATGTGATCAATTTCCAATGAAATTGCATATATCAGCAATTGCATAAATGTTACCGCAGTTTTCATGCAAATAATAAACTAAGTTAATACCTAATATACTTCAAGAGATTTTCCCTAAAAATAATGTTAAATGTTAATTATAAACAATACTTGGTGATAATTTTTGCATTATGTATTTAGGTAGTTTGCAAGGCATATGAGATTACTAAGAATTGTAGAGTGGCTACTGAACTGCTTCACCAAAACAACTTCAATTAATACAGACAGTAAGCTATGATAAATTACCGACTTTGTTCTGATTTTAGCTTTATCATCATTGGATAAGGTGCTATGGCTGGTCACTTATTTCGGAATGTGACTGTACTATAACATTTTTGCATTAAAAATTTAAGAATTTAGGGTTAATCAATCTCTCAAACTGAAACTGTCTGTCCGCCAGATATCTCAAAAACATCTGGACCGAGTGGTCTAATCTAATTATATATACTCGAAACATTGACCGCGCACATAGACAAGAAAATAAGGAAAATTCGAAAAAATCCTTATTTTTTTAGGTCCTGCACATTATGTACTCCGTACCTATAGTTGCAAATTTTTCTTGAAATAACTAAACTGGTATTATAAATTTTAATTTGATAATCGGTTTCTTATTAATTCTAATTTATATGTTAATAATATGTAGTCTACAATTTTAATAATATTAGTTAAAAAATTGACGTACAATTGATAATTGATAATTGATGTATAATTTATAGGGCGAATACGTAAGAAAAGTTTGTTTCTTGTGTGTTCCTTTACGTTTCTCTAAACTTTCATTTCAAAGTCGAATCTTACATAACACTTCTTGTAATCCCATATGTATAATCTCAACAAAAACTATGCCACCAAAGCTTAGCTGAAGGTGTCCATTAATTAATTACAGTACAATCGATTTGATACATTGTGTGCGACATGTCTGTCGGACTTGATGGCTGAATGAGCGGCGCGTTTGTGCCAACACGCGTTTTTGTGCAGTGAAGTCATGGACCATAATTACTCGCCTTGTTAAGGCGTGTACATAGTTAAACCAACTTTTCTCTCCAATTTTTTTAATATTTTTGTTTTTCTAAAAAGGCTCATACTTTGAAACCCATTACCCGCCATCTTATTACCGCTACTGAGAGTGGAAAATGGTCCAAATGAAAAACAAAAGCAATAATAAAGATATAGAGTTCTAAATTAAAGGGATTTAGGCCCTGATTCTGAAGCACAACTTTAAAATTCGACAGCACTACATTTTTGCTATCCCTGTCACACAATATTGAGAAGATAATGACGAAACTAATTTTAGTGCTACCAAATTTTAAATGAGATGCTTTAGGGCCTAATGTATTAGAAACCAATATATGTATCAATATAACATTCCAATCGATAAAATGCCATTACAACCTTAATACCTACTAAAACGAGGGGACATTCTTTAAATTAGCCAATCTATACGGTTCCATATGACCTCAGATTCAGACAGAACAGGGCGACCTTAAATAGTTTAATAAAATAAATAAAAATAAAAGTAACAGTCTCTTTAAAATTTTAGAAAGGTAGTAAAGAACTGAATTAATTTTTACAATCATAAAATTGAAATGTAAGTGTATTTTGTTGCACAAATATCATTTGAATTGAATTGAAAGACATTTGACTTGCAGTCAAAATTAAAAGTCACCTTCAGCCAAAGTTCTGATTCAACAACAAAAACTTTTGCGACTTGCTCCTTCCTAAGATTAAAATTAGACAAAAACTTGTAGTCTCACAATTATGGAAATTTCATTTAAATTTTATTGTTTTATTTAAATAATGGAATGCACCTTAAACGCGAACCAGTTTCGCTAGAACAATTCCAGTTAGCCGATACGAGTATCAATAATAATTACCGCTTGATTTGAGATAAGCACAGGAGCGTGAGTGTCTGTCACAGCGACAACGACGTGCAGAACTCTGGACTGGAATAATCAGTTGTCCTATAACGTCCAACTCTCGAGCCTACCTTCACAATTAGGATGTGTTAACTCCCACGTGGGCACAGAACGGGTTTATGAATTTAATTTAACGCTTAATTGCTTCAATGATGAGATTGATGAGAGATGGCAGGTTAGTTAAGACTTAAGTAAGAATTGATTTTAGCCCTAAATAGGGTATGGTACAGTACAAACGCACTAAATAGGGAACTCCAAGAATATACAGTGAAAAAAAAATGCCACACAATGGTGTAAAATTTAAAACTTAAAATAGGACATTGATTATTAATTCAATATAGTCTTAAGAAAACTAACGTATTTGAGTCGTTTGTTTCCGTTTTCATTTGATTTGGAACGTATTTGGTACCTATTTCTCTATGGCGAATTAAATATTGAAATAAAGATCTATGTATAAGAATGTGTGAATGTCAAGTCCGATATTACTTTAAGGTCACGACCAGCAAAGCCATGCCTTCAACAGAGAGTAGAGCAATCTAATCTTAATTTGACGCGTAAATTGTAAAACAAGAAACTACAGTTTCAAATAATATTACAAGAATAATTGTACGATTAAGTAAGCTTGTTTATGAGGCAACAATTAAAAACTGTCATTGGAAAATCTGATTGTGGACTTCATGGGGATTTGCATACCTGTCTTCTTTATACTTAGTCATAATTCTACCGGTGTCACGAACCCTCACCTATATAACCGTATAGGAGTAGTATCAAACCAATTCCGACCGTGATCATCATCATCATCAGGTTATTTTTGTCTCCAATGCAGGAGCACAACCCTCTCTCATCTGCCGGAGACAGACAGAGGATTTGGCCTACACTCCATGCGCTGGCCAGACGGGTTGGGGAGGCCTGACTGATGTTTTATTGTATTCCCTTAGTCGCCTTGTATGACATCCACGGAAAGAGTCGGAGTGGTCCTATTCTACTCTACCGGAAACCATACGGCAAATCGTGATAACTGATGTGAATATATTTAAAAAGTACTCTCATCCAAACATCTCAAATCCTTAACCTCAGTGAATGTTCATTTTAGAAAATGACATCATTCATTATTGTTTTTCTCCATAAATGACGACATTAACACGTGTCCCTTATAAAAGAGAGCACGCTTTTTGCGGTTGGGCCCGATACCAAGGTTCTAGAATTACGTATCGATCGGGAACAAAAAGTTAGAACTACTTGTCAGTGTTTATCGGAGTCGTGTGAAAACTACCGGATTAATTTAATTTGAATACCGCAGACCGCCTAGTAGAAGCCGCAGGCGGTCTCGGGTCGAGCGATGAATTAAATAATAAATTTGTAGTAATCCACTAAATAAGTATTCTTCTTGTTTACGTTAAAATATTCAACGTCAGTCTAGGGCTAATAGACTTTGTTTCGTTAAACGATTAAATTTTAAATAATGAGGGATGCAAATATAGATATTCTAAGACACATTAGCCATCATAAATAATGATCAGCTTATCTATCTTAAATATCTTTGACAGATGAGAGTAATTGCCAAAGGAAAAAGTTTTTAGTTCAATTTTATCACTATAATTGCTGGCATGGATCTTAAACTATGGCCGTTAAAGTCGTCTCCAGTACAATCAAGCTCAAAATCCTTGCCGACCACTATACAACTCGAAAAATGCCCACAGCAAACACAATGGTAATGTCGGAATTTAAAACTGAGGATGAAATTTGCAGGTCACTGTGCAGTGTACATTTTGAATGAATACTACGATATGACACAGATATCTATTATACATTCTGTCAATTACAGTAAACTAATTGGTTATGGTGTTTATTTAATTTATTCAATATTAATTGAAGTGCAGCCTACATAAATATGGGGGATTTATGCGTTTATCGAGAGATAGCGATCGGACACACCCACCGATCTATGTGTGCGTCGGTCCACGTGCAAACTTATACTGTCTGAACCACGTCATACTATTACTACAACGTAAGGGAATAAATACTGTATAGTGATGATGATTGATTTATGATTATAGTAAGTACCATGTTTGATACTATATTACAGTTCAGTATTATTTTTCGTAATTTTACTGAAGTGGAAAAATACTACTATGGGATTTCTCTCTTACATGATTTTATACTCATCGTCTATATCCGGTGGTAACGTCACAGGAATATTTCACACGCCCACATAAGAAACCTCTTATTTCGTGCGTATTTTAAAAATGTTCCTTAAATAATGTTACAAATGTTTATGTTTATAATTATATGTTCTTCTCAATCACTCTATTATCTCTGCATCGAGTTTGATGAAACTAGGTACCATCACTGCATTACGTATGCGATCAGCAATCCGTCTGCCAAGCGTGGTGATTATGGCAAAGGAAGCAATTAGGGAAGGCTTCTATTAAGCAGTGGACGTATATAGGCTGATGATAGGTACTGTATTTGCTTTATAATGCCCTGATACCAAAATAGAAATGGTTCTTCTATTGGTGAAACAAGTTTAAGACAATTCAAATATTTCTAGAAAACCCATTTGATAGCTTTTATAGCAATTTCGCAGAAGTTTGAAGCCTATAGAACATTTAAGGCCTCTTATACATATCAGCGCAGTAATATCTAAAGCTATAAATATGTTTAACTATATACGTAACAATAATGCCCGAAACACACAGAAGGCGAGTACATAGCGAAGACGTGGCGGTAGCGGTACACTTTATACAAAATCCCGCTTCCCGCAGCCGCACTCTGTGTGAAGTGTCTCGTACTAAATCGAACAATACAAAAAACCGGAGCACGCCTCCGCCACGGATTAGCTCTCTGTGTGTTTCGGGTTTCAAGTTTACCACATGAAAATTGGCGTAGTACGGTGGAATAGAATCAAAATGATTCATAAAACGCTATGTAAGGACGTAGTCTATTAAGCATCGTCACATGGCACCAAAAAAAAATATCAACACAAACAGAAAGTTAATGAATATCTCGGTATAAATCTGAGCATGATCTCACTGCCCCTTATCTACATCGGTTATCTATTCACAATGACTAGGTGGCTCGCGGTCGCCAGACGCGGCCAGATAATCATTAAAAGCCAATCACAATCAGTCAACCCGTCCCAATCCAGCCTCAATACGTACCAGTCAGTTACGTCAGATTCCGTGATCGATTCCTAGATATAGAGTTACGAGAAGGGGTGAATACGACTAAGTGCTTGGCAACAGTAAAGTAGATTGAAGAGAGAGTCACTAACAAAATATCGCTTAGCTGATCGTGTCGGCCGCCATTGTACAATTCTTATCTTCTATATTTCTGTCTCCAATGATGTACTATGATACTGATGTGCAATAAATTAGGTAATTATATTCTTTAACACAAAATGACTTGTCTATAAACCGTTTGTCCCTATTCTTAGAACCAAGAATAACCACTTTTACTTTATAAAACAAGAGCAGGAGCACGCAACTTACCTATAACCGGGTGCCTTGTGCTTGATATTTGAGCGTATTATAGGTCCAAGTATTTGTACTAAGCGTTTAAAGTGAATTATTTTGCTTTTGTTTTTACCAGCAGTAGGTAGGTATTTCTAAATTTTCAAATCCACGATATAGACATCCTCCAATTCCCCCCATACCTTGCTGTCTCAAGCCCTCTACGTTCAATTTCGACTTCTGTGCTGTCCTATGACATAGGTTCCAGCGGGCCCTTCGGTCCACTTTATAACTCTTCGAATCTAGTCTACCTATAGAGTTGATATAGAAGATCACAGCATCCTCTCCTCCTTCGCATCAAGCCGGTAACTTCTAGTTAGGTGGTGAGTCCATCTGTCGGAGTGGCGTCCCACGATGCAACCAGTCCGCAATCTCCAATCCAGAATTCATCTGCCCCAAAGGCCGTCAGTTTGGCAAGAATATTAAGGTCAAAGAATTATAGAGGGTAAATGAAATTACAGTTGCTGATTCATAAACGTTTTGGAAGCCGTAACTGCATAGCATCCATAAAAAACATCATCATAGAACCCAAGCCCTATCCAGATCAGCTATGTTCCACGGCTTCTACCACGACTCCAATGTAACTAACTTAAAACAAATTGAGTGGCGCACTGAAATGTTCACGGAGCACGACCAATATTTATTGCAGCCTGGTCTATCAGTGCCGGATTTACCAAAAGGCCGAGTAGGTACATAAGAGCTTAGGACGGCGGATTTTGCGGGGCGGAAAATTGGAGATTAGGTACCTAGTTGCAATATGGGGGCCAATTCATAAGTCCAAATTTTTATAAAAAAAATGTTTGTTTTTTAATATTTATTGATCAAGAAAAAACAATTAGATAAATCTTAAATTTCTAGTCTTCTAACTAAACCAATATTGAGGTTTATCTGTAGAAGACGAGTTCGCAACAATAAGTTATCTACTTTTACAGATTATAGCATTTACATACAACTAAGGTACATTTCAGATTTATAAAATGTAGTATGTATGTATGTAAACGCTTTATTGTACCAAAAATAACAACAACAATAATAAAATAGGAATTAAATTGTGTACAAAGGCGGACTTATCCCACTTAGGGATCTCTTCCAGTCAACCTTAGAGTAACCGAAAGGACAAGTATAATGCGTTTAGTACCAAATTTGATAAAGAAATGTACCTACTTTTAATAAAATTTGAAAATACATATTACATAAACATAAACGTAAATGTAGTCATTATTCTGGCTAGCCAACAGATATTTTTTTAACTGTTTTTTGTATTTATGTTGCGTTAAATAACTATTTTGTATATCATTTAAAACGCAAAGGGCAATGTCATATTAATTTGATAATAGATTAATAGTTATTATTTAATATTATCAATTTACAAATATACTTATTAACTTTGAATGATGAAAAAATACGTTTTTCATACTGCTTCGAACAGGAATTATGTTATATTTATGAAAATATGACCTGAAATACAACGTTGCATTAGTTTAAAGTAGGTAGGAGTGTGAAGGGCGTCGTAAATTCATTAGCCTAATACTTATAAAACGGTAAATCCGGCACTGGTCTACACCTCAACGCGTGCTATTTGGTCCGATATTTTGCCGTAATAAGTAATAACTCACAACTTCGTAGTTTTCTACACACAGTTCGTGAGATAATAACTTATGTTGATATATTGTTGTCTTGATATAACATACAAATAGAGACTGGGGTGGAACGGGTCAAATTGGTAAGCGTGAATTGGTCTCGTATAGTCGGAAGTCAAGGCCGTGTAGACGTGACGACGCATGTACCTATACTTAGACGCCAACAACAACTAGACACTGCTCTCAAACTTTACTGTGTATGCAAGTATTTGTTGACTATATTTATAGTCTACTACTAATAAATATAACTAAATTAAGATAATTAGATTAAGTTAAAATTAAAAGTTATTTTTCTATTGGAGCAGAGTTTAATTGCTTCGGCGCAAAAAACTAGCTTACTTAATTATTATTATAAAATTATATAAAATACTAGCTATTGCCCGCGACTTCGTCCGCGTGGACAACTTAACATCACAAATTATTATGTATTTCCCGTAGGAATTAGATGTTTTTTCGGGATAAAAACTATCCTATGTCCTATTCCAGGACCTAACCTATATGTGTGCCAAGTTTCATCCCGATCCGTCCAGGTTGAAGCTTGATTGAGTAACAAACATCCAAATATCCAAACATCCAAATGTCCAAACTTTCGCATTTATAATATTAGTAGGGTGTGTAACTGTTGCAGTTTTGGCAGCGCACGCCAGAATAGCTCGCAGATGTTAGATTTTTTCCTACTTACTTGATATTTTGGACAATTCACACAATATCTTAATAAATTGTAGCCTATGTGTTATTCTGATGTATAAGCTATATTATTGCAAAGTTTCATCAAAATCCATTCAGTAGTTTTTAAGTGAAAGAGTAACAAACATCCATCCATACTTACAAATTTTCGCGTTTATAATATTAGTAGGATAGGATTATTAACTTCCCAAGTAGCATTTTACTCCATTTAAGAGTACACATTTAGTTCCCATGTGAACTTAAAGCATTATTACAGTTCACTCGTGATGTATAAGCTGCATTATTGCGATTAACACCACCTATACCTGTCTAAGGGACTTATAGGAGTGTAGAGTTATACTTTTATACGGTTGTTGGTGTTATAATACTCTAACAACTGTCCTTTAGTCAGCCGTCTGACTAAGAGCATTATAGGAGGGTAGAGATACGGCAATCGCTGTTTAACGGTCTACTTGTACGATGTTATACAGCTAGCATATTAATAGAACACACGTGGTCATTTATACAGCCAAAGGTTGTTATGTTTACTTGTTTTAGACTGTTATACAGCTAGTAGCTGTAGTAGGAGTTGTTTGTGGTCATTAAAATAACCTTTTTTTACTATCTGTATAGAAGTGTTTAAATGGTTCACATGTGCACTGTAGGCTGTTAAAAGGACTACATGTGTTGTCCATTAACTTCAATAGCAGTTTATTTGTCCACAAGTACTACTCTTATTTGCTGTAAGCTGAACATGAATGTGAATGTGATATTCTATTACACTTATCCCACAAGCTGACGTGTATTGTGTTTATTACGTCGCGTGCAAAAATTTGTGATAATGAATAAAAAAATCTTGGAAAATAAGAGCGAGAACCGGTGGAATAAGAAGAAAAATTGCAAAAGAATATTCGCAAATTCGTCCCTCTTTATCTAGTTTGTTTACATTCTTTTAAATACCTCCTTGAACAGCGTAGTGTCTTTGTAAGTGTAAATACTCTGACACCAAACTGTGTGGCTCACACGAAAACAAAAAGTGTTTTTTGTTAGTTTGTTACAAAATTTGTACTTTAGGTATTCATACTTACATTGCTTGCAACTTATTATTGCGGATCTCTAAAATTTCAGTATATGAAAGAATAAAACGATGATCACAATTGACCTGAACTACATCTTAAAGCTGTACATAAGTTCACATTAGAATACATTTATAGACATTGGTTCTGTAGTGGTACAAATGTGGGACTTCATATAGCCAACAGCTTTCTAACAGAACACATGTGAACCTATATACGCTCTAGCAGTATTTCATTTCCACCATTTTGTTCACGTAACCTAAAATATTTACCATATAAATCTCCAAAATTATCATGCAGATTTATCACAAAATACGCAGATAGAGCGATTGAGTTTTGGTTTCATGTTTTAATTAATTACCGTAGTATAATTATAATGCCAATATAATATCAAAAACTGAAAATTGTAGATTTCCTCTCAGCCAGTTTTAAATATTTTAAAATGAATATCGCGTTTTTACAGAGGCGCGTGAATATTTAAGCTGTAAATATGTATACATTTCACGATAAAGTTGCATTCCCATGGCATTTAACATTATTGAGTATTTAAAACAGGTATACTTACCGCGTGTTATCATAAATTTTTATCCAATTGATATCCGCCGGAGTTAATGTTTCTGATGGCCGGGCGTACACACAAAACCAAACTAAATGAGGAAAATTTAATAAATAAAAGAAATAATTTAGGACACACGTGAACTTTAGGTAGCACTGGAGTACTTTTGTGGGATTTTATAACTGTGAAGGCTGTGTATTTAGCCACTTGTTACTCTTTATTACGCTCATGGACGTTGTATGGTTCACATGTGTCCCATATAGCGCCGTAAGTCAGCCTTTAAGCCCGATGTTACTACTTAAACTGCTAATATAACGCTAATGTACAGCCATAGTGAACTTAAGGCTGTCTAATTTGTGCCCAAACTGGTTCTATACAGCTGACTTACACAGCTTGTGGAGTACATGTGAACCACTATACATCTTATATAGAACCCCGAATGCCACTTGGGTTATTATTATAAAATTATTATAATTCCTTTTCATAGCAAGTGGCCTGTTTTGTGAACAACTGAAAGAAAAACTAGCGGCAAAGGATTTAGAATTCTGTGCGCCGAATAAAAATAACTTCAGTGCGCATCACCGGAGTAGGTAGGTACCACTATCTGCAGTTGGGCAAAATGAATTGCATTACTAAGTTTTTTTTATTGTTGATGTGTTTGCGCTTGACCTCAATCTCACCTGATGATAAGTGATGATGAGGCGTAAAAGTGCGCTTACCCAAAAGATGCCTGTACTTTCCCTAATTTCCTTATGTTGGTTTATAAAGAAATTAGGGAAATATGCTGTTAATTGGGAATAAAATGTCTAGAAAAGTAGTAGTCATAAAGTTAGACTTCTATATCAGCCGAAAAAAAAAATTGTGTATAATTCCGCTTAGTCAGGCAGGAATGTTCTTCCTGTTGTCCAATTTAATAACCTAGTATCTAACTAAGTATGTTTCGATGTTTCAAGCAATACCAACAGTAGGTACCAGACATAACAACCTACAAAGAAAAAAACAGTTTTCCGCAACTTTGTCACGAAGGTTATTATATTGGACAGCTCTGGGACAGATTATTCAACTTCAACGATTTTAAACTTTTTTGACTGCCCTATTTACTTTCTGTGATCGATATTTCAGTGTTTGAATAAAATTTTAGAAACAGTCAGTCACATGGAACACAGACAGCCTGACAATGATTGTTTATTATAAACTAGCTGTTGCCCGCGACTTCGTTCGCGTCGACAGTTTAACATTACACATTATTATGTATTACTAAATCCTAAAAGAAATCTATTAATATGGTTATGCATTGAAAATATTTACATACATAAAATTAGCGTGCCGGCGGCGGTTTCGCCGTTGGACCACAGAATTAATATAAAAGTTGACATTCTTCATGTTTATCATGAATTAAAAGAATATCATATAATTATATATAAATATAAAATAAATATAAATATCTCAGACATTCACACCAATCATCTAGTCCCAAACTAGGCATATTTTTTAAGTTTTAATATTGTGCAAGAAGTAATGAGATTTAAACAATATATCGTAGGTAATATTCCCTTTCCCCTTTCCCATTCCCCCTTTCCATATCCCCTTCGTTCTTTCCTTCCTCATTCCCTTCCCACCACGTTGAAAACCCCTTCCCCAAAATAAAGATTTTGTCTTTAAACATTGTGGAATGGGCGACTTAAAGACATTGACGACAGACAGACATTTTCCGAATACTGCCCAACCTAACTGGATTCAGCTGTCAGCTTCCCTATCGAAATTGATCCTACCCAACTGTATTGTCTGTCCTAGGCAGACGTACTCCTGAACAGCTTGGATACTGACATTGTCGACGATCACCGGTCTAATACAGGACCACTAATTATCGAATAACGAACTTTTTGTATCGAGACTTGTGGAAATACCTGAAATACAACAGCTAAAATAAATAAAAAAAAACTGTAAATGAGCTTAAAACATTTATATCCCTCTCTGTCAAGTTTTTGGATGTATCAAAGTTATTAAACAGTGAAAACGCCGTCAAATTCTGTTCAGTAGTTTCCAAGATTAGCCAGTACATACATACCGACGTACAGACAGGCACGAAACTTTTTAATTATATTTTTGGACTCTACTGGTCTTTAGTAATTTCCGGGAAGTGAATTTTTTTTTAACTTCACAAATTCGGTTTTCTACTGTTTTATTATATGTATAGATGGGTATCATAGTATTCCTTTCTGCCACCATCTCGAAATCGAACATAGGGAATATTTTTTTACGTTTAACTAAGCCTTTTATTTTTCATAAATGCACGTACCTACACAAATAGATAAATATCACTTAGTTTCTAATAAATAATAGTTATTACATGCGGCACACGCTAAATCTCGATGATTAGTATCGTTAGTGGGTATTTAGTGGGATTCAAATTTGAATCTATTACGTTATAAAATAAAGTGGATAAACATTACGAAGACACGTATTTATTTTAATGTAAATGTCAACATTAGATCGGGTTTTACGTCACTATTCGTGACCGCAAAATACGTAACGAAAGACGGGAAATAACATATAGAATTATTTTTTGTACGTACTAAATTCCTTGGGTATACCCAATAGACTTAAAAATTCGGTGAGTCGGATCAGCTTACAAAACTTATTTATAACTTTAGATGTCTTATTCTCTATCATGATAATTGAATCTTCTTTCGGACGTTGAAGGCGTGGCAGAAACCACAATAAAGACCTAGTAAATCTTGCATATGATTTAAAGTGTTATACGGTTAGTGTATTTGCATAAAGATTACTTTTATCACAGTTCGGAGTCATCAAAGTGTCCGTTCGTCCGATAATGGAATCAAAGTCATGTCAGTCGTATCGCCTGTTCATTTTATGAAGTCACATCTGGGCCCTCGGCTTTAACCATTTATTCTCTGCAATGAGATTGTTTATAGCTAGATATGTTGTACTTATAAGCCGACATAGTTAAGAAAAATATATCATTAAAGATGGACGGATATAGGCCAGCGTTAGCATATGGAAAAGTCAGCAAAGATCATACAACATACATAATATGCCGATTCTATCAATAACTTTTGAGTTTTCCAGTAATATCTCTTTAAATACATTTAATCATTTGTTGGGAAAATTATGGAAAAAAACTTGTTTACCAAAAAACTTGTAATATTTTTTTCCAAATTTAACTCAATCAGCCCTATAGTATTTGAGTTCTCCGGACGACAGACAGACAAACAGACGAACGAACCAAAATCCGTTATTCATCTTGACAAAACCATAAAACCAGGGCGCTTCATTATATTGTGATATACGGACTGTAATTCGACCGATAAAGAATGGTTTATCATGCGATTAGCATCACCGGCGTTTGCCGTAGGAGCCTCATCTCATGTTATTACAACTTTATCTTATGACATCTGTGGTTTAAGACAGGATTTATCGAATTTATTGCCCATTATCTTGATTTTATATAGTGTTTGCTATAAAGTCAACATGTGTTTAGCAAACACTATTAAAAATTAACCATCTTTTACCATTTATTTGCCAATTAATTAGCGGAATAAATCATAATGATCATATGTTTAATTGCCGATGTAAGATAATGTTTCCCCACGTTAGTCACATACACACATAATAATTATGTCACGCGGTGACCGGCGGCGTTTGATGATTATGTTAGTCTGTAGATGGTCATTATTACGTCATTTTATGACAAACAGATGTCAACCAGTTAATGAGTAAATCCTGAGAGTATTACGAGTATTTTCATCTAAATTATATTACCTACATCTCACTCAAAATAACATGTTACAGAATAAAAATGTTACCGTCTCAACTCTTTTTAATTCCCAGTCTTGTCAATATGGATGCTATAGGTATCCAGTCGTTACAAAGCGAGCTATTTCAGTTTATTTAACGATTTTCCCTAAGGAAATTCTCTAATTTCCTTGTAGGTATAGGAAATTGTTAAATTAGTTGATCAAACGTCATATCTATGTTATGACAAACCAAATGAGTGACACAATGATATATACAGACATAACGTATTTACCATAAATAAGGTAATTCTTAATTACTATAATCATGACTCGAAATAGACTGTATAAAATTCCCATGGATTACCCACTGGAGACAGACCACTTTGTGCAAAAGTCAAAGTCAAGTCAAAGTCAAAATCATTTATTGCATATGAGTACACTTGGTACATTTATACACGTCATTTTTTTATCGACTACCGCTTCCTAGCTGTTAGCGCTGTGAAGAAGAAACGGCGCAACAAACTTCACGCAACACATCTTTTAAAAATCAAGTTTGCATACAATTAATAAAGATTTTGCGAAGCTGGATTAACATTAGTACCAGGCATCTTTGTCATTCAAATAATCGTTTACTTTATAATAGGCTTTCTTACAAAGTTGTTTTTTAATGTGAATCTTAAACTTTCTGTCCGTCATATTTAAGATTTCCTCTGGTAGTTTGTTGTAGAAGCGTATACATTGCCCCGTGAACGATTTACTGACCTTACTTAGTCTTAAACCTGGTAAAACAAGTTTATTTTTATTTCTTGTATTATAACTATTATTGTCACAGTGCCTCAAAAAGAGAGATACATTTTTTCTGACATATAAAATATTATCTAAAATGAATTGACCAGCTACTGTTAATATGCTTATTTCTTTAAACTTTTCTCTTAATGAGTCTCTACAACGCAGATTATAGATTGCCCTAACTGCTCTTTTTTGCAAGATAAAAATGGTCTCTATATCTGCTGCTTGACCCCACAGTAGGATACCGTATGCCATGATACTGTGGAAGTAGCTAAAGTACACTAACCTCGCGGTAGCAACATCGGTTAATTGTCTGATTTTCCTTACGGCGTAGGCGGCAGAACTTAATCTGCCAGCTAATGAAGTTATGTGGGGTCCCCATTGTAAAGATGAATCTATAGTTATACCCAGGAACACAGTACTTTTAATAAATTCTAGTGTGTCATTACCTAATGTCACATTGTTTTCTACATTTCTTACATTTGGTAGAGAGAATTTAATACATTTAGTTTTCTTTGTATTTAATGCAAGGTTATTTACACTAAACCAGTTAAAAATTTGCGTGAGAGTATTATTTACCTCAGCAAGTTCACAATCTTTTCTGCTAATTTTAAAAATCAGCGAAGTGTCATCGGCAAATAAAACTATATTGGACATGTTTTGTATTAAAAAGGGCAAGTCATTTATATATACAAGAAAAAGAAATGAGCCCAGAACTGAACCCTGGGGTACCCCCATTTTCACGAATGACCCAGATGACCGAATTCCGTTTATATCTACTTTTTGTACTCTATTTTCTAAGTAAGATTTAAGTAATTCGAATGCTCTGTCTTTAACGCCATAATGTTTCAGTTTAAGTAGCAAAGTTTCGTGATCAAAACAATCAAATGCCTTGGAGAGGTCGCAGAAGACGCCTATTGCATCATGGAAGTCTTCCCAAGCATCATGGATATGCTTAACAAGCATGACTGCTGCGTCGGTTGTGGAACGTCCCTTAGTAAAACCGAACTGACGATCGTGAAGGAGTAGTTTAAGATTGAAATGACAAAGCAATTGATTGAGTATGATCTTCTCGAATATCTTGCTAAGCACAGGCAGAACTGACACTGGTCTAAAATTACTGGGATCTTGTTTGTCACCAGATTTAAAAAGTGGTATGATTTTACTGTGCTTCATAAGATCAGGGAAAACCCCTTGATCAATACTCATGTTAAATATAAAAGCTAGGTAAGGCGCAAGAACCGTAAGAACTGAATTTATGACTTTAACGGACATTCCCCATAGATCTTCAGAGGATTTTAGTTTTAATGACTTTTAGTTTTAATGCAATTTGTGCAAGTTGGTCCCAGTTTGGATGTTATACCTACTTGTGAATTGTCCTATCCTTGTTCAATTCCCATAAAATAGGAGAATTCCTGTTTGGAATTAGACAAGTGTAATATCATTTGTAGATGGAAGAGCTTTAAGGGTGTTACTGAAAGAGAATTTCAACCCTTTCGGATCATTTGTACAAAATTCCTGTCCACCAATTTGATGGATTTCACATAAGTTTTATAATTTCGTCTTGGCATATGCAGATTTCCTTACGATGTTTTCGTTCACCATTGTCTTCACTCGGGCCCATACTGTCCCATGCCTATTCCATAGGTACTTTATTTCTAAATTATACCTTTAATGTTAGAATCATGTTAATTTTAAGATAGTTAGGAGTTTTTTTATGGATGACTTGTATTGGTGTTGTGCTCAAATTATATATTAGCTATTGTCACAAATGGAGCAGTACGCTGTAAAACGTACAATCCAATCTGTACAAAGTACAAAGTACATAGTTTATCGATTACAGTATGATCTTCACTGACAGTCGGGGGTGGTAGTCTCTCGTAGTTTTGCGCAAATAAAGAGTATGGAATAATATGCACTAAAAACATTTTACTGTATTTTTTATAATTCTCCAGTTAGTTAAGTTCAAGTGAACTAACTGTTGAAGTCAACACACCATACTGTATTTAGTCCAAATTTCGCAATAGAAGTTGGTTTTCAGTTGGTCGCGTTAGAAATAGGACGCCGAACGGCGTTCTGATGAAATTGGCAATTCCTACAGGACGCCGTACTACGTCACTCTCCATCAACGTGTTACTAAATATGACGTATAGTTTCACTGATTAATATATCGTTGCATATAATTTGCGAAATTTAACCACAGTTTCATTGCACAGAATACTAAATGCGGCGACACAATGAAGAACTCGTAAATAACATCCTCTACGCTATAACCAAGGCGAAATCGTTTAGTAGCGAACCGTGATTTTATAGTACTTTTATATCATGTTTATGAGACGGTTAGATAGAAATGGCTCATTAATTAGTCTGTTTATTGAAATGAGACAGGAGTAGTGGAGAGTTTAATGACTGGCGCCAATGAAATGTTTTGTGCGGGCGCCGCGTCAAGGCAGGTATCCATTATCACGTTTCTATGATAGCAAAGACAATTTTCGTTTTAATATCATTACATTTAGGTACTGTTGTTGTCATCATCATCATATCAGCCCTTAGATATCCACTGCTGGACATAGGCCTTCTCCAATGAACGCCACCACACCAGGCCCTCCGCCCTCCGCTTCCGGCCACCAATGTTATTGTAGGAACTTTCCTAATATTCATAATACTACCAAGTGATTTATTTATTATCTTTGATAATACTAAAGTATCGAATTTGTAGTTATATTTTTTTGCAATTCCAAAGTTCATACTACAAGATACTTTGCCAAAAATCTAAATTGTCCATCCATACTACTTATACCTACCGCAGATATTTATGTTTATTGTATCTTATACCTAAGATTGTAAATGATACGCTCCTTCATTGATGGGTCTATTTTCGCAGTTTATAAATAGCTTGATGACGTAATGTCGTAAGGTGACCTTACAGGACAACCTATAAACTGAATCTAGATAATGCAATACAGTAGCATCATGTATATACCAATGTCAAACAATGTTACAAGTTTAGTAAGGTACAAAACTTTTACCGTGGTAAATTATTTATTTCTAGAGCACAATAACTATTACCTTTGTATTAGCAATTGCATTGCTACACGAATTAAGAAGATTTATTTATTCATATCTGCCTTGTGGTTTCCGGTAGAGTAGAATAGGATCACTCCAACTCTTCCCGTGGATGTCGTACAAGGCGACTAAGGGAATATATTATAAAACATAAATCAGGCCTCCCCAACCCGTCTGGCCAGCGCGGGGAGTGTAGGTCGAATCCTCCGTCTGTCTCCGGCAGATGAGAGAGGGTTGTGCTCCTGCAGTGGAGACAAAAATAACCTGATGATGATGATGATGATGATTTATACATATAAGCAATACCTAATAGATAAAGGGAAAGCGTAAATGATATATACCCCAGAGATTACGCTACATACATATGTACATCTGGGTATTTAGTGCGGTAGGTATAAGTAGTATGTATGGATAATTTAGATCTTTGGCAAAGTATCTTGTAGCATGAACTTAGGAATTGCAAAAAAATATAATCTCAAAATCGATATTTCAGTAGGTATTATGAATATTATGTAAGTACAACAACATTGGTGACCGATAGCGGCTGGATGCGGAGGGCGGAGGACCGGGTGTGGTGGCCGTCATTGGGGAAGGCCAATGTCCAGCAGTAATGGCACGGACTGACTGAACGCAAAACTTTATTTCGAAGAGAGCATCTATGGTGACTATAATACTTAAAACTTGGCCTTGGATATCAATGATGGCAATTTTTTTATCAAATAAATTGCCCACACATATTTTCTCACTGGCTCATCATAACATAATTATAGGAACATAATACAGGCAGTAACCAAATACATGTAGCTAGCTAGTAATCATCATATCAGCCCTTAGACGTCCACTGTTGGACATAGGCCTTCCCCAATAGAATGCCACTTGTCCATTTGGGGATTTTCCATAAGTGGTGATTAAACCAATCAGCTTGGCAAGCTGATTGGTGATCGCAATAATGATCTTAATACACACAGGAGAGCGCTGCTGCCCGTCCCTGGCGCAATCCCTTAGTCGCCTTGACGACACCTACACGGGAAGGTTGGGGGTGGCCCTATTCTAAGCAGGGAACCACATGGATCGAAAAACCACTCATTTTAAATTAAGCTCTAAAAAAGTAATCTTTGTAGTTTCTTTTTGTATCCTGTTCATTAATTAAATTTGATATTTAATAACTTTTTTGGTATTAGTTACATCATCATCATGTCAGCCCCTAGAAGTCTACTGCTGGACATAGGCCTATTATAGTTACATACATGATATTAATTAGGGCATACATCGTCGGCAGTAAAGTAATTAAAGACATCTACAAATTGTATACCTATATATTTTTTGCATTATTGTTCTTAGAATTATCTATTCTTTCCGTGAATTAAGTAAAAAAAAATGTACCTATTTCTATTTAAACACATATTTTAAAAAAAGTCAAATGATCTACTATAATATTTTTTTTATTAAGTGTTAGTTCATTAGTTTCTATAATGTATTAATTTAAATTTGTAATAATTTAGCATTTCAAATCAAATATTTATTTGCACTATGTAGGTACAAGAGGTTTAAAGGTATATACGTCCATGTGTATTATACCAACGGATAGGTGTGCAAATGTCATTATTTAGGTTAACATTATTAGGTACTATTTTTATATGTCATACAAATATGTGAACAAAATTATATAAATTTAAGTAAATGAAACAAAAACTTCAAACACCAGGAAATATTCAGTTAGGGAATTGAAACATTTTCCATTAGTTATTTTGGTCAATTTCGACTTGAAGAGTTACATTTCTTAATATTCTTTATATTATCACAATGTTACTTTTATAATCACGTGTTTTATTAACTTTTTTTCTTTCAAAAACTCTTTCAGTGAGTAAAACCAATGATGATATGTATGGATATTACATCCTGTATAGTTGCTAAAGGAGAATGACCAAAAGTGGGCCTAAGATGCGTCTTTATCATTCATGTACCAAAAATATTGGTCTGAATTATGAATCCCCTCCATTTTTTTTTTAAAGCTAATGGAATAGGGAGTTTAAAAATAACATAAAATAAAAACATTGATTGATTTCCGCCAGCCGACCGGCATCTTTTCAACTAGAGTAGTGAAAGCAGAATTAAAATCGATATATATTTATAATCGATATTTGTCAACCATAGTTGATACTGCCTTTCAGTTACTGGCGCGATAATCCACTCATCACGTTTTTCATTTACTGACTGGAAATACAGTATTTATACAGATTTAAAGTGATACACACGTTATTAAGAGGTTTATGAAAATATTAGTACGGAACCGAAACGTCGATGTATCAATTTAATAAGTCGGTGTAGTAGAACCGCACTATCGATTTGCACTATGGTTTTGTACGTACTGTCACGTATGTCAGTCGTGTAATTTATAACTTGTGTATATAACCACTAAACTAACTAGGGAAAAATTGAATTGACTCTTGTTATATTCTCTTTGCACACAATGACATCAACATCTGGAGCAATTAATCGTGGCCATATACCACGGCGCTGTATAAACTGTTCGTTGGTGGTGCCGCGCCAACAAAGAGTTCGTTCTATGGATGAGTTATCCAATTCTATGCTTAATGTTTTGAGTTCGTGGATTGCGCCTGGTTCTGTAAGTATTTTTCTATTTTATAGTAATTTGTACGTACATGTTTAAGTAAAGCCCTTTCTGCATTCACTTGCAAAAATTACTGCTAATATAACCCCACAAAGTCTTCGACTGTGACCGCGTCTCGCCTGTTAAGGTGGTAAATAACTAAAATATAAGCTTGGTTGAGGTGTACTTAAATAAGAGCAGATATACTTATTTTTGTATTTGTGCTCTTTAGGTATTTAATAATATTTAGCTGATTTCAAGTAATACACACGTTCTTAAAAGATATTTATGAAAATATTGTTACGTAACAGAAATATCGATTATTCAATTGGTTAAATCGATTTAGTAGAACCTCACTATTGATTAGAACTATGGTTTCGTACTGTGACGTCATATCCCATATGGTGTCAACAGCTGTTTTGTCTCCTTTTGTTTACATTATGTATTTGGGTGAAAAAATCTATTTTAACGAGTCTAATGTAGTGTCGAACGCAATATACCGTCGCACCAAACTATGACATCAAGATTGGGAACGGTTAATCGTGGCCATATACCCACGGTGTTGTGAAAACTGTGCGCCAACGAAGATTTCATTCCAAGTAAGATTATTCAATTTTCCCACTATAAAGTTTAACGATTTTCTTTTTACAATAATCCTTAGTATTTTGCCTGTATTGTGACGACAATTTGATCCAGACGCAAGGTTCAAAGTTTAAGGGCAAACTCCCATACAATTTTGGTCATTCTCCTTTGCCGCTGACGTTGAAGAATACCGCGTTAGATTGCAGTGCCACTAACTAACGAGTCAATTAAGCATTAGTCTATTGTGTGTGCAAGCGAGCACCTATTTAATTTAATGAGATTTATTTGTCTACCACACACAAGGGACGGCGAGTAAGTAGGTGAGTAATACGTTTTAATAAAATTACAAGATCTAGTGTTTGGTTATTTGAATGAGGTAATATTCCATATAATAAAAATAGCAAGTCATTGATTTTTCTTATTTAGTTATTGTTTTTTAATGTTATCCACGTACATATTTACTATGACTAATAGGAACGTAAATCTGAAAGAAATAGATGATGCATACTGTAATTACAATTAAATAAACTTAAGTAACACCTTGAAGAAGAGCAATAGGTATAGCAATGGCCAATGGTATATCTAGTAAACTCGTTGACTTAAATATTAACTGCCATAGTTTTTCTAATATCAAGAATAACAAAACCGTTTTTAATTTACTTTGTTATTCAACATATTTTGTATAAAGTAAGATAGCATTTTCTGCCATCAAACCGTCTACAGTTTGGTGGAATTATTGTAGGTAAGTATGTATTTTTTGAGAGATGAATAGGTAATTTTTTTTCTATTTATTTATTTTTGGGGCCCAGTTACTGTTTTTCAACGTGTTAATATCAATTATGGTACTATTTATACACCTACTTACAAACTGATGATGACTATACACACTTAAATATGGCCAACGTGTAAAACTTTAAGCTAACCGCGTTACCTAATTGTTTTTTGTTCAAACTTATGGTTAAAGAAAAATATACTTTTATACTACTTAAATGAAAATAATGTTGTTATACTTACCTGATTGTAACTTTACTCTATTTTTTAAATCTTATTTAGGGTCTTTTATACTGTCGTATAGGTATAACATGTTGGGTACAACCCAACTTAAAACTTTATTATATTATATATTCAATCATCGCTGTATTAAAAAAGGGATTTATTAATATAATGTTGTGCTTACGTACGTACTTCAATAAGTAACATATCAATATAGACAAAAAGTTCACCACTCACCTCTGTGAAACATTTCATCCGTGAACAAAACCAACACGACCGATCTCCAAGTCCATCATTTTCACAGAGCAACAAGGTTTATTTCAGTCACAACATTCAGCTACTACTTCCGAACTACATAAAGTTTGAAACAAAGTACTTAGCAGTCAATATTTTGGAAGTATTTGATAAATTTATCCCGAATAGTCGACTAGGGACGAACGCGCGCGCTCCGGTCGGGAGATCCGAGTTGTTTGGATCCGAAGACGATCGCCCAATTTCAGAATTGAGAAAGTTTCATAAGATATTATAACTCGTTGATGGGATTTACTATCTTTCTCTACTGAAGATTTCAGACAATTTTCTCACTTTACGTTACATAAATTAAGGAATTAATAAAAATCAAAAGCGCGAGCTTTAGAGGTATAACTCAACCGCAGACAGGTCGCATATTGAAGTACCAATGGCGCTGCTGCTATTCATCGGTCTGTGATGTTTATAGCTAGTTTGAATGTCTTAGCACAGCTAGCTCTAAATAGCTCAGCACTAAATAATTACAGGCACACGATGCATTCTAACCGTGTCCCCAGAGTCGCAATCGCAATGCACTTGAAACCTTAGCTTGCTCTATTGCACGCATCGGCATTTCAAAAGCTACTTCAAATACGGAGTCTGTCAAATTCATTCCGTGAAAAAAATTACTAGTACCTATAATATAAAGAAAACAAAAGCAAGCTGTATCCGAGGGTATTCGGAGCATTTCCCTATTCATTTAAAAAATTCTAATCTACAGATAGTTTAAAGTATTTTTATTACAATATAATGTAAATTGAACGTTATCCAGTGACAGATTTCTAATATGTAAACTGAAAAAGGTACAGAAAAATAGAATTAAAAACAGTTTAAAATTATGTACAATTTACAATCATCATCGCAGTTCTTAAGCTGATGAACTGTAGGCATGTCACACTTCGTTTATTTATTTAAAACAATATGTGATCACCTGCGTATCCGGCTAATGTCGTCAATACGACGACGATTTAGTTTTATAACTAATAAACATTAAGCTTATTGGTTTGTGCCAAATTCTATTAGTGCAGTTTAACGAACATTTCGTACCCTTGGTACAAGACAGTCGTATCTTTCATACTAAGTATATGACACATACGACTGTCTTCTACCAAGAGCTTGTATCCTTGTGTGTTTGAGTGTTGCACCTACGGCATAGTTAAACTTAGTTTAATAATGAGTAGCGATTGCCTGCTGTTTTACTTGACAACACTACCCTTTTTTTAACCAACTGATTTGGAAATTGTTTACTAAACAAAAATCTCAATATTTAAATTAAAAAGACGCGTCGATAGTTGTTTAAAATTAGTCAACGATAATTTTAACATAAAGAATAGTTACATAGTTAGAATAGTTACAAGGACATATTATGACATTTTCTTAACGTCCTATATAGGGGCAGGTATAGAATTCTTAGAATATTCGCAAAAAGGATTAAAATACCTACATGAAATTAAAAAAATTACTCAACTCTTCATCGCATCATGAAGAGGCGTATCTGTTCTTTTTTTCAATAGAGATTAGGGCGAGAAAGAGATATAGCAATTTAAAAGATGATATAGGTACCTTTGATTTATTTGCTAACTTGGTGCCTAAAGATTCAGCGTTTGCAGATCTTTTAATTGCGACATAAAATTTGCAAGTTTCTGTTTCATAAAGATTGAGATATGATTACAAGAGTACAGAGGATTTAAAATCCTAACTTTACTCTTTTTTAAATCCATTACAACTAAGTAGTTTGTATTCTCTTGATTCGACTGACGAACTATTTACAATTGTGAACATTCTCATCCTGAATACCTACGAACACACGAAACATAAATAGGTACGAGATTCCTTGTTATATTTGCGATTCTGTCCGTTCCTTCTATAAATTCCAATGCAACATTAAGACATATGTGCAAACAGACATGTTTATAATGTTATTAGAGAGTCGATGATGTTTTGCTGTGTAGATATGTGGTCGGTAAATAATGCGAATGCACCCGCCAGGCGCCCGCCGCGCCGCCATCTCCCACCACGACACGTGGACGGGCGGCAGCGCGACGCCGACGACGACCGCCTCCAGATTTATGTAATCCTGGTAATTTGTATTCTCCACATTACTACTTACAATAGGTACATTATTTTTGTAAAAGTTTATCGTTTCTAAATTATAATCGAGAATTTATGCACGGATTTTGATAAAGTTTTATGTTATTTATTCTTATTTATTTAACAATTTATTGCACACACAAAAGGAAAAAAAAACATGTAGAAATGGTAATGCTTATCTCTTTAAGAGATTTCTGCCAGCCTACTAGCGACATAGAAAATTTCGTGAAAGGGCAGACATGTGTTACTTTACATCACTATTATATTATTTATCACTGTAATCTGTTTTGTATATCTAATAAATAAAATCATTTCTTCATTCATAGGTGTTTTAAAGGATAATAACTACTTGAACACGCTGCTGAGTCAGCAGCTTACTCTCAGCTAAAACTCTCTCTTGCTTTGCTTCAGCTGTAGAGTAAGTTTTAAGATGTACATCAATCAATTTACAGTGGAGAACCACAAAATTAAATGTACGGTTAGGACATCTATCTAACTAAGCTAATTTTGGGTGGGACCTATATATTTCAGACGGTTGCACTGTAATCAAAATCACGCAGAATAAAAATATAAAAGTAACGGTCTTGCTTACCATACAGCTTTACCAGGCAGGGGGCAATTTAGTATAGGAAACGCAGCAATGAAGCAGTAGGGGGTAAACTGGTGTAAGAGCCCCTGCAACATATAACTCAGGTTCAAGAGTACGAGAATTATTATGTAAGAACTATCTCAATAAAAGAGATTATGATAATTGTGTCATTTAAATGAAGTTAAACAAGTTGAATATTGGATATGATCTTACAGATATGAATGTAAACAGATCGAATATTCTACATGATATACAGGTCCACCCTTGATTTTCCGACTTTCCCATGGTCTACCTACCTACCTGGTGTACCTACCATTATTGTATAAAAGTGATTCTGGTGCAACTGTCCCTAAAAACGCTCAAAATTGAGATAAGCCGTTGTGTTTTTATCCTGACCGGTCCGGTTTACATGACCTAGTTAGACCCGAAATACCCCCTTTCTCTGTCTTACACATGAAAACCGGACCGGACAGAACCTGAAAATATAAGCCCGGAACCTGAAGAAACTCGTATCAGGTTGTGCATAAAAGTATATACCTACTTTTTTCACGTTATTTATGGAACTATGTTATTCCCAACTATGGAAAGATTATGTTTTTGCGATACATATGTACTACAGTAGTAGGTATTATCAGCGATCAATCAAAGCGCAAACGCATCAACAAACCCATCGGCTCCGCAGCGCGATTGCTCGGAGTGAGCGAACGTTCGCACGGTGCTTTCTCTATTTTTACTCTGACCGCAAAATATCATCTCCATCCGACTAGCGTCTCGCCGTGCTGACTGGATCGTGTCGCGCCATAGGGAATCAAGACTCAGTTACAAAAGCTCAAACAAACAAAACTATACAAGTTATTAACTTGTATAGTTAATAACTAGTTGTAACAAATAATCATTCTTTTAGATTTATCGTAGAAGAGGACGACATTTCTTTGGGCGATGGTGAGGATATCTGTTAGCGAAGCAACTAGAGCAGCTTTCAAAGCACTCCACCATGCAGAGCTTTCGGAGTCTCGATCGTCAACAATAAGGAACTAACATACTTACGATACAAGTCTGTTGGCGGCGTAGTGCATAAGAGTTGTCACTTCAATGCGTCTGTCTGATGGAACCGTATTAAATGGTTTGCGGTGTACAAGTATGACGCACGGCCGTCAATGCGCACAGCAATACGAAAATTTCAGTATAGTGCCTATAAAGCACGTACATACACATAAACCCACAACATATAGATACTTATGTTGTATACAGAAATGTATGTGAAATTAGTAAGACGTTTACGGTATTTTCTAGGTGTAGAGAACTTGGGAACTTGTGGTTTTATACATCTCATTTTTACGGTGTTCGGCAGTAAACGGACAGACGGAGAATCTGATAGTGAGAAGTCAAAATGCTGCCCATAAATTTGCAGCCCAGAGGCCACAAGTTGCTATCTTGAATGCCTTGTTAGAATGCCTCGGTGCCTCTCACTACACTGGCTGCTGTTTTGCGGCGGAAATAGGAAATATACGGAACTTGTAAGGTTTATGCCGGCTAGCAGTAGATCTATGCGAAGGTCTACAGATTGTAACGGTTCGGAAAGACAATAAAAAGTAATATGTTGGAGTTTTTATGAGAATACTTATCTGTTTATTTAAAAGTTGTAGCCTTGAAGAAAAAGGATCCTTTGCACTCTAAGTATCATTGTTTGCACTCGACGAACGAAGTGACGGCACAACACAACCTACGTCCACGTAAATCTTGTCGTCACCTCAAAACCCAATATGAACAAAAAATAACCCATGCTAATATAACAAATTGAATATTTATGACACGATGATAAAAATTTTGCATTTGTGTGATTCAGGAGGATATTGTGTCGTTGCAGGGTGTGTCACGTGACAGATAGGTACGTAGCCAGATTTTCGTTTCCTGGAGGTAAACATACATTTTGGTAACAAAATAACAATGAGTTTTATAGGGTTTTGCTAAACGGATATTACGAGAGAAGGCCGCCAAGTGTAAAAGGGCGAAAGAGGTCCCACTAGTTTTTTATAATTCTGCAGTGCGTTGTGGTGAACCACCAACCCGCACTGGGCCCGAGCACGTGAAGATTATTGCGCTCTCTCCCTCGCTCATAATAACAGTACCTACACCTTAGCCCAGTAGTGGGACTTCAAATACCATAGATATACTGTTTAGAACCACTGCCTGGGAAGCGAGGAATGGGAGGTTCTACAAGCCCCCTACCCTCTCGCTACGTATCTGGGTTGCGTGGGCTTAACCGTCACTCAGTCGGGTTCCGCAGACACACCGACAAAGAAATATGATTTCATTGTTATCATACAGTGTGTGCACTAAATGTTATGGAATATGCACTTCATTTCGACAGATAATTGTAAATGTCAGATCGAGGAACATCTGAAAATATACAACCAATGAAGAGATCCTAAAGACTTGCGGTCTGTCGTACCAGTACCGTCTCGTATTACTGGACGTGATAGGGGAGTGCAATTTTGTATAAATAAATCATAGATACAACTGACTGTCCATCCTAAGTTTGATTTACACCGAACCTAGCTACCCACCCTATCTGCAGGCTGAAGGCAGCAATAGCCCCCAACGCTCTATAAGGCTATAAAATTTAAAATACGTAATCGATAACGGCATTAAAAAAATACAAGTAGGTACCTATATAATATTTTTCACCGACAAACCTATTCCGATTTTTACTATCTAGCTTGTATTTGATGCTTGCCTCATCTGAGTGTTGTATTTTCGGAAACGAAAAATCTAATAAATAAAAACGTAAACTTCGCGTGTCTGTACATTGAAGATATCAGCAAAAAAAAAATGGGGATCTAAAGATAAGTAATAGAACACATTTCGATCATTTTTGGAATTTTAGTCTGTTTGTCTGTTTGTTTGTGCGCGCATCACTTAAAAACTACTGAACCGATCTTGATGGACTTTTCACAGAAACATAGTGCTTAATTCGGTGTAACATAAAGGCTTTATTTCATTGCAATCGGTGCAATCAATCAAAAATTATGCGAATTTATAGTTAGCGATATTACTCGCATACACTGCGAGGAGTAGGGTGTAAATGCTCGACTGAATTCGTGAGCGGTAGCGGGAGCGGGTATGGTACCCGGTGGTAGTGGGAACTGGAGCGGGTTCTGAAGTCCACGCGAGCGGAGCCGCGGGCACAGCTAATACAGGACATAAAAAGATAGTTATGATAAGTTATGTCGTCGTCGCCTATCCTTTAAAGTTTAAACGATCAGCTCGTAATCATAGAAATTAGTCTTGTATGAACCCCACAACAAACTTAGTATTAAAACAACGCTGCAAAAGACGAGCAATTACGTATCGACTAACATAAAATGGCAGACAATAGGTACTTATCAACAGGTACTTGCTATACAATAATAAATGATATGTTAATTAGGTAAATACATACAAATAGTTATTAAGTAGGTACTAATAGGTACCTATTGACCATGTTCGAAATAACAGTACCTAGGTACAACTAAGTTGCAAGTTTATCTGGAAATGTAAATAATTAAGTATCTATGCGTCTCATCGCCGATGCCTGGGACATTGTCATTGGCCAATGTGTCTACGGAACATTGCGATCAGTAGCCTGCTGCCCTGTTCACTGTTTGAATTAGGCCAAAAGACAACAAAGTTGTGCCCTAAAATAATTGAAATATCTAACTATCATATTAACTTTAGCGTATCTTGAAACTTTTGATTTTCCTTTTATTATTAAAGGCTAGCTATGTCCTAAATATACATATGTAATGTTTTCTAAGTAGTTTTTATCGTCTCCAGTAAAGTAGCCCCCCAAAAAATTCACATTCTTTCCTATTTTCCTGCTCTATTTTAATGCTAATTATTTTTAAATAGGTATCATCTATTCTAATTCTGCCTCTTGATCTTTTGTTACGTCTTTCCACATGTTATCTTTTCTCCTAATTATAATAAATAGTATGTAATTAGAATTAGGTTTATTCTCTTGTAAAACAGGTCAAGCCTTAACTCACATTAAGCACCGCAAGGGGTTAGGAAGAAAGGTCGTCTGACTGGAACATAAATAAAGAGTGGGGTAAGGATCTTCTTCTCAGGCAAAGTTCCAAAAAACTACGTAGGTACTTTACCCAACTTGTAAATAGTAGACAGGAGAAAAGTGGGATGGCAATCACACCGCCAAATATACTTTGGAAAGGCACAAGGAATCAGCTATTCGGATAAACTGCACGGTGTTGGCGGACTTCCATTCATGGGATCAAAGATTTAATCAGTATCTATCATGACTGTGATTTCTAAACCCCAATACTTATAATTACGCTTAATTTGGGTTAAAGTAGGTAGGTATATGAGCTTGTTATTTCGGACTTAGAAATAATTATATTCTAATTTTGCTTCGTAAAAGGTTTGTTTAGAGCGAGGAACTAAGATAAACCAAAATACTAATTCTAACGGAAATTAACCTCTTTATAGATCGCTAAAAGACGAATGTCACACCATCAGTCATCACCAATTTTACTAACCCACTTCAGATAGGATATAAGGATAAATCGTAGATATTGTTCTTATTTAGTTTCCTTTACAAAATTCTGTGTCATGATTCATGACAATAATAAGCAATTATGTTACAAAAAACACAATTGGTTCCTGCTCGGTTTGAATCCGCGATCACACGAACGTGAAACGAAAGTATTGCTATATCTTATTTTTTTGTTTACAGCACCTATTCGTTATCATTAGTGGTACCTAGAGGTACCGACTGATTATAAGAGTCGATGCGTTTTAAACTCGATATAATAATAAACCCACTCCACTATTACGTGTCGGTGTGATTGCGGCTGGTAGTCTCGACGAGGCGGCGTCGTCGCGACGACGGTGCAGGTAGGTGGTTCGGCGCCGACACAACTCGACACCGTTGTAAACATCCGCACTAAGTCTATTACCTACCGGTTAGTGTGTCCCCACCGACGAATTTTTATTTTCGGCCGAAGATCTAGTTAGATTTCTGCTCGAAATGCAAGATTTATCAAACCAAACTCCTATAATACCTACGTCCCTCTATTGGGCAGGGACCTGATATTTAATTCAAGTTTTTTGCGACTAAATTCGAATAATTTGTCGACATTTGTTTTATCTATTCAGAATTGCATGCCAGAATAAGACCTTAGGCGTTATTACGAGAGCGTAGGCCTAGGATCATATAATCTTAAAATGTTTTTCTTTGCGACGCTCATCAAACGACGTTCATCGAAAATAGGGTGTCCATATAGAATTGTATGCCTACCTACTCGTATTTATCTAATTTTATGATGTATAAAACACGTGTTAGATGTTGGAACCTCGCGGTTGCGAGGTCTAATTAGATAGACCGGAAAAAATGATATGAAAAAGATATACATATGTAATTAATTATATAAAATATTAAGAATGTACGTTACTCGTAGGTAAAGTTTAATTGCCGCACGCACTCTCGTAGCTGGTGGGTTCTTGGGTTCTTGAGAGAAGAATAACTTGGAAAGAAGTATATGATAATGACAAATTAAATTAATGTATACATTGTGTTGAAATCAAACCTTTTATTTTTTAGATTGAGTTTAAAAATAACAGTAATTATAAGAAAACACAATTATTAAAATAAAAAGACCCTTTATTCTGTTATGAAATCAGAATAAATCTTAATCAGAAAAATCAGAAAAAGTCTTTTAATTTTATTTATTAAAACTTTTGTAAGTACGTAATTAAATTACACAGTCGTAATTTCACCGCAAATAATGTACAACAGCATTTTATTGTATATTTTTAAGATTAGCTAATTTCAGCACAAATAAAAGATAGTTACATACAAGGGTTGAGGGTCGATAACACTTAGAATGGCCAATATGACTGCTATGTTGTCTGTCTGATACTTAAATTTTTAAATTTGGATAAGGTAGGTACATATACATATGCCTAGTATGTACTTAAATTGTTAGTTTCGGTTTTCGGCTAAAAACCGAAGTCTCTGTTTGACCGAAACAAGAAACACACCTTCGACACTATCTATAGAGTTGACTTTGTCTGCGATTGAACGCAAGCTGTATTCAAGTTTTTCATTGGCAAAGTTTGACAAACTTTTTCGTTTGTAATATTTAACTAGTTCAGCCGCTGTAGTTGGAAATTGTTCATCATAATTTAGAATAAGCAATAATACCTACTTAATACTAGGTTTTAAATGAACACAATCTATACTTACTTTACACACAAAGAGATATTATATGGTAATGTATATTTCATTCCAGATTAATAGTCCTATGAAAACAAACGCATTTGCGTCTCGAAAACAAAATACACAATAGATGGTGTTCCTAAGTGGACTGCAAAGTTTACATGGTAATACAAACCTGTTTTTGCTGCTGGTGACCCTTTCATGTATATGTTACCGAGACGTAAATAGCGTTGGTTTTCATAGGACTATGAATCTGGAATGAAATATAGAGGATTTTGGTAGCCTATTTAAAATGTGCTTGTCTTATTTTCGACAGGTCGAAGGTTATAGTTGGATCCTTTATTCCTAACTACGCTACGACATATAATACATACATGGGAATCACACACACAATACAGATTTACAAATACACTTTAGATGCGAATTGGTATATCATAAACTAAATCAATTGTCTCATATCGATGTATCCTGCCAAACAAACTATAAAGTTTAGTTCATCAATCAGCTGGCTTCGTTTTGTAATTTACCCGCAAGACTTTTGTAGTTAGATCTATGTCCAGCAGTGGGACATAGGCTTCCTGTGTACTTACCTGCCCTACAAAGATAAACTGATTTCAAAGTGTTATGAAGTGGAATACTCCCCTCAAACCACGGGTTTGTAACTCCTCATCAATAAAATATACTTTATAACCAAAACTTTTAATGTTTTACCTCTTTATCTCGGCGTATTGGGGACCGGGTCAACAAGCACCTATCTCTCTCCGTAAGTTTCCTTGGGTTCAGAATATTTTTGATAGATGATTTTGTTATCCCTAGTTTCTTTGCGGAAGAAATATTTTATAATTTTTTTATGTTATTTTTTGTGAAAAACATTTCGAATCACTCAAATACCGATCTATAAATAATTTAGTGCAAGGGTACAATAAAACCAATTATAATAAATGAATATTACATATATACATCTACATATTAACATACATTTGTCTAATCCCAAACTAAGATTTTCTCCTGTACACAAGGATAGCACAATTCACCAATATAACATCCAGAATGGGACCAATTTGCACAAATTGTACAAAGTGGTCTGTCCCCAGTGGGAATCGAACCTGCGACCCTGGCGCTAGAGTACAATGACCAAGCCACTAAGCCTGATTAAAACGTGTCTATAGCAAATTTAAGTTTCCAGCACCTCTTAAAATAATATAGAGGTATACTTAGTTATAAATACCTCCATACTTGGCACTGAATGTGTCACCAAATGTCAAAGTAGTTATGCGAGAAATGTCAAGTAAAGCCCGAGGGGCAGGCCATATGATTGTTTTAAAAAATCTGCTGACCGAAATGTTTGTCCCTATTTGAAGAAAAGAAGTTTTGGTTCATAGTGATCATTTTACATCTCGTACCTTGAGGGTATGTTGATAACCAGGAAGGATGTCGCTGGATCTGGATATCGGCAATGGAAACAAATGGGGGGTAGGGCAAGGTTAGAGGTAAGGGTGTTTTCGGAGTTAAACGCAGTTTATGAAACCTTAAAACTTTTATTGAACCTATCAATATTTAAGAGAACTTCTCTTTCGCCTAGGGTTTAAGGAGGCTTTTCGGTGCGGTAAAAAGACGCATACCTTGAAAATCAATTTCTCTTCCTTACTGTGATATCCCCAGTACCATACATTTTGTACTAAGTACGAAGTTTTTTTTTTGTACTGATGCGAAGGAAGAAAGACTGAAAGATGTCTAAATTCTACAGCTTGCATTCCAATAAAACTACAGCGTCATGTACAAAAGAATAACTTATATTTCAGTTTATTTATACTTATAACGTTAGAGCTCCAAATATTGGAAATGTACTAGGCTTACTTAATCTATACCTAAACCTATTGAGTAATCCGCTTGCTGCCACAACATCGGCACGACTAGGTGTAAATAAACTGTTCACTTGCACACTGTCCAACACTGAACGTCTCACTGGGATCTCCTTAGAGCGACAACCTTTTATCCGGATCTGCAAGCGGCGGTCAGCTCTGAACTTCGTTGGTTCGAATAGAGCCTCTCTTGGTATTCTGTTCTTAAGTCTATTGTGGGTGGGAATGAGTGTGAGTTTCGGGCGCCGAATGACGGGCCGAAGAGGTGGGTATGAGAATTCTTCGTCGGATGCTTTTTCTGTGGTTTCGTTTTCATTTGTGACTGTGTCTACAAAAGAAAGAGTTGGTATTAGTAATTAAAATGATAACCTAACAAATGTTGGGTTAGAGGACATCTCGAGTGGAAACCACGATTGGATTGGACGATAATTATAGAGACTGATGTAGTCTCTACACGATGGCTAGATGGAAAGACAATCTGCGTAAGTCGGCTGGGAAATGCTTTGTTTTCGTGTGGCATTTGTGTTACGAGGAACAGATGTTAAATTCTACACTGTTATTAATATATTGGGCCCGATTCTGAACGCACACATTCAAAATTTGACAGCGCTATAATTGGTTTCGTCTTTATCTTCATAATACTGTGTGACAAGGATAGCAACAGTTTTAGTGCTGTCAAATTTTAACATTGTGCCTTCAGAATCGAGCCCATTGTCATGTTATCTTCGCATTCACGTTTCTGTACTTTACAGGAGAAAATAATAACGTTTTATAGAGAACGAAGTAAATATTTATATATATATTTGTCTGAGGGGGGAGGATAGAGGGATTTTTAATAATAAAGAATAATATACTCGTAACATCTCATAATAATCTGGCGTTGTTAGGACATACCGTAACAATTATAAAAGGAAAATCTAAAACAAGATACGAGAATTCGAAGGTAACATGACGATATGGCATAATAGCAGCGCACACTTCTGGGCATAGGCCAAGCGGGAGTAAGTGCGGAAGTCATTCATACAGTCTATCACGCTACGTAGATTATTTCTTCATGGAATCACGGCATCGTAATTTTTTTTAAATAAGACTTTCATTCTTATATAGGTTCAGTCACAAAGACATGCTAATTTCTATGGCGCACTTCGTTTATGTGTAAGTTCATCCCCATTCATCTCCCCCCAAAATACTTTACGATTTTTCCTTTTCACAGCAGTTTTGTGAGTGACTGAAGAAAAACTTGCGGCAAAGAAATTACAACTCTGCGCTAAATAAATTAAAATTTGGTACTAAAAGCATTTTACTAGTAATTTCAGTTACTCTAAGGTTAACTGGAAGAGATCCTTAAGTGGGACAAGCTTTAGTACACAATTTTAGTCCTATTTATTATTTTTCTTGATAATTTTGGTACAATAAAGCCGGTATAAATGCGGTTAGTGTTTCCAGGCGTCTGAATAAAGCCGGACATGGTTAGGCTTTTTAAATGCTTGTCCGGCCAAATTAGACGGTGCCCGGCCTGTCCGGTTTTTGTTAGGCTGCTGATTGTTGCTGGGCGCGCGCGGGGCGTACGCGAATGATCGCACACCTCTTCACACTTCCGAGAAGTGCCATGAATCACGTCACTAAGGGTTTCATTGGTTAAAAGAACGTTGAAGATGAAATTACAAATAGTTATGTTATTTTCATTTTAAATTATAGCTAATAAATCCTCAGTTTTTAAGTATACGGCTTTGTTACCCAAATAGACGGCATAACTGCCATTACACCTGGAAACACTAGGTACACCCTAAAGTCAATAATAAGTACCTGTATAGGGGAACAAGGTCCGCCGCGGCATGATCGAGTCTCCCAGTATTTCGTACAGCGTGTAGTCAGTCATCACATAATCTTCCAGGTACGTCGTCGGCTCAGATCTCAGCAGATGTGTTGACGTATCCTACACAACAATACAGGATTTGAAAAATTAAATATTACTTAACATAGTCTTAGTTATAATAATCGTCTTAAAAAACGTCTGCATGTGTAAATATAAAAATATTCACTTGTTTATTTCATTTTTAACATCTTAGGTCATTTGGAAGAATAGTTTGGCATTTTGAAGGGTCGCACAATAGTTTGGCAGTGGTGTCCCTACTGATCGTAAATGAGATCACCAATAGTATTACGAGCTCATTTGCGTGACATTACTGATTAGTCAAATAATAATTGACGTCATCAAAATAAGACTTAACTAATTAACATTTCTAATTGACCAGACGTTGAATATAATATTCTTTATTGTACAAATTAAACTAATAATCAACCTTTTAGTCATTACACTTGAGCCCCAGAGGTCGTGAGTTAGATTTCCACACAGACTACGCACAATTTGTACAAGTTGGTCCAGTCTGGGTGTTAATTTTAATTAATTAAGTATTAGACAGGTGTAGTACAATGAAAATTCTTATTAACTCGTTTATTATATCGTATGTAGAAAATAAAAAGAGGAAAAAGGAGGTGCATGAAAAGGTTGATAAATGTGAGTGAGGCTAGTGAGGTGTGTCAGGATCACGCAAAATGGCGATACATCATCTCTGCCTATCCCTCTGAGACCAAAGCGTGACCATTATGTATGTAGAAAATGGTTTTGAGTGAAAATAACCAACCAGTATAGCCTCCCTGAGGTCCGGTTGCAGATGCCTCCTGTTCGGCGCGTGTATGATGTCGTCCAGGTGATCCAGATGGTCCCCGAGGCACTCCACCAGCGCGCGCCGCCCCAGCGCCATCACGCACTTAATCATCGGCGCTGTGAGACGCTCCTTCGTGTCTTGTGATAGGTAGTCGAATAGAATACCTTTACCTGTAATCAGGGTTGGATAAAAAACAGTTTTTTTTTATATAAAACATGTTTTAAACAATTTAAACAATAAAAAACATGTTTTAAATACTAAAAAACATGTTTAAAACAGATGTTTTAAACACTTTGTTTAAAACATGCCAATCCTGCCTGTAATATATATTCAGATGACATCTGCTCCAATTTTAACGGTATACATAAAAACACGCTTTTGCGTCTCGGAAACCAAATAAACATAAATGGTGTTAAAAAATCTACTGCACAGTTAACGTGGTAACTCAAACTTGTACATATATGCTGCAAGTGTCACTTTAGAACTTAGTTCAATTCAATTACTCTTTATTGCATGTGAAAAAAGATAAAGATACAATAATAATTAAGTAGTTATGTATTAAAGATTAATTGAAGGAGTTTATAATCAGTTTACCATTTATTAATCCAAAGAGTAAAAGAGATGTTAATAATAACCCATACGCCATAAAAAATAAAATAAATGTAATTTGAATGCCTGATTTTAATATAAATAAATAAAATAAATAAATATCTCAGACATTCACACCAATTATCCAGTCCCAAACTAGGCAGAGCCTGTGGTATGGTTACTAGATAACGATATGGTTACTAGATATCATTATCAATTCTAATTTTAACGATTTGATAATAAAACCACCATCAACTTTTTCATTTGAACCATCAACCTCGGAAAAATATTTAAGGCGAACCCACTCTCTTAACTAGGCTCAAGCTATTATTTTAATGATATTTGATAACAATGTATAAACTGTTAAAATTTCAAAAACGAAGGTCTTAAACGCAAATCTAGTAATTTTCACACCTATTGTGATGAAGGAGGGCCATGTACGTGTAATTTTAGTCAATATAGCAACCATTTTCTCTGCCAATGACCCATCTCCAAGTATGTTTGACACCATTACAGGAAACAGGCGTTGAAACTAGAACAAACACAAATATTATAGTTAGTGTTAATTAAGCCCTGCCAATCCAGACAGTGTTTGAGGCATTTGTATCTCGAAACTCTGGAATGAAAAATAAATAAAGACAACTTTATTTATATACTAGCTGTGCCCGCGGCTCCGCTCGCGTGAACTACAGAATCGCTCCCATTTCCACTCCCGCTCCCGCTTCCGCTTCCGCTCCGGTCCCGCTACCCTCCCGTTCTCGCTTCCGCTCCCGCTCCCGCTCCCACACCCACTCC
Organism: Esperia sulphurella; assembly: GCA_947086405.1. Classification (NCBI taxonomy): domain Eukaryota; kingdom Metazoa; phylum Arthropoda; class Insecta; order Lepidoptera; family Oecophoridae; genus Esperia; species Esperia sulphurella. The sequence goes on from OX352265.1 coordinate 12,034,222, forward strand.
CCTTTTTCCACGCCCACGCCCACGCCCACGCCCACGCCCACGCCCACTCCAATTCCTACTCGCAGCTCCAAATGTAATCCAAACTCATCACAATCTGAATAGTACGGAAATACTACTTTAGGCAATATATTGCATACTAACCTTACCTACTAATGTATTTAAAAACTAAAATGTCTATAACTTTTGATTGAGTTAGCCGATTGCGATGAAATAAAGACTAAATGTTAAGTTAAGTTAAGCCCCAAGTTTTTGTGAAAAGTCCATCAAAATCTGTTCAGTAGTTTTTAAGTGATGCGTGCACAAACTCACAGACAAACAGATAAACAGACAAAAATTTCAAAAATGATCGAAATGTGTTCTGTTGCTTATCCTTAGACCCCTCAATTTTTTTTTTGCAAATATCTTCAATGTACAGACACGCGAAGTCTACGATTTTATTTATTAGATTATATAAGATATTACAAGTACTTGACTATTTTTGAAATACCTGCTGTTGTATATTCGTATCCAAACTGCAAGGGTTGGAACATAGAGCATCCACCATGTCTAACACATTTGACTGTAAAGGTTTCTTAGCAGGAACATTAAGTGCATTCAGGTTATCATCATTCAAGACCAGCACTGCCAGGTTAAATAGGTTAGGGAAGATCGGACCGATCCTTGTGTTTGTTGTGAGATCTTCCACTGCAATTTCCTTAGGTTTTCTCTTAAGATTTAATATTGCTACAAAAAAAATTAAGGTTAGAAAATAAATAAAGGGATATAAAAATAAATTAGATGATTTGTTTATTTACAAAGAGTAAAATGGAAACATACAGTCTGTAATCATTTTGAGGTTTTTTATGATATTTATTTTTATTTAAAACTGTTTTAATTTATAAGGAAAACATGATTTCAGAACAGATATATTTGCAATGTTTCAACAAAATAAGAATGTTATCTATGCACTCACCTCTAGCAACTTTGGTATAGTAGTTTTGTAAGTTCACGCTAATATTGCTGTTATTATTAAGACTTTTGTCATCTGTGATCCATTCTACAGAGACCGTTGGTAGTGTGGAGAAAACATAGCTTTGTGGTATCAAAGCAAAATCTGAAATATTGAGTAAATTTTCCTGTAACAGAAAGTAAATTTTTAATAACCTGTTAATTAATATTCTCTTTCTGAAGGCATCTTCATCCTTATTTCTTAGTATTTTTGACAGTGAGATATTAATTGAAATTTAGTTGAGATGCTGGCTACCAGAGTTGAGTTATAAATATATTATACTTGAATACAAATCAAAATAAATTATAGAACTCACAACTTGGCAGCAAAGTTTTTCCTCTCCAACAGATGCATACTGTGAAGTACATGTACCAACGACAGGACTGGTGTCTGACAGCATGAATACAGTGTTCACATCCCAGCTGTCCACACGGGACTTCTTCATCATCTCACTGTGCAGTGCGATTGTCTGGAAAAATACATTCAAAGATACACTACCAGTACACAGTCTGAAGAGACAATCTTCCTTCATCATTTTAAGGAGTTGAGATGTCTGGCTAGACAACCTGATGGAAAACTGGTACAAAAATGCCATGTTCATGAAGTCACTTAAGAGAATTTCTTACACATAAGAATGAGGTTAAGAGACAATAGCAAAGATGAATCCAATTACTATGAAACAAACTGACAGACAGGTGCAGGAACTGAAACCTTAATCTCAGACCTTTGTAACTGCCATGACCCTCTTATATTTAAAATAGAATTGAATGTCAGAGACACCATATCAAGTAATAACAACTACTTATTGATCGTACCATTTTTCTCCAATAGAACATCATGATACTTTAAACTGACGAGTGGAAACTTACAGAAATAGTTTGCCGTAGTTTATAGCTGACATCCTCAGCAAGGTTGGTGGCAGCTTCGGCATTTAGCTCAGCTCCTACTTGCTCCGCCATGCACTGCACTGAATCAGGCCCAATGCCAGCAAACTTGCCTTGTGATGAACTTCCATCCTATATAAAGTAAATGTAAGTAGATGTTGACTGACTTTAGTCTTTGGTATGTTTTTGGTTGGACTGAAGTAAATGGAACTTTATGGGAAAAATACTTAATTTAAACTATATAACTATATAAATGATTTTTTATGGTATCATCAAGTGAGAAGTGTTGAAGGTGACTTTTGTCAAGGTATTTCCAATATGATTTTTAGACCCCTGCTGTGATAGGGGTGAAAACTATTCACCATTTTAACTCTCAGAAAGATTAAGGTTAAGGGCAATACAGAGCAAAGCTCAATACAGTAATAGCGTTCTATTAGGTTATGTGTAGACCACAACATACAGCAATAACTGATATATTAAAAACACAAGCATAGCAACGATACATTATTTTTGGTTGACAATAAGTTTTTTTCCCATACAATACTGTTTGCTCAAATCTGACCATGATTTTGTAACCTGAGTGAAATTGACAACAATAGTGCATTTTAATAATAAATAAATGGCATTATCCGGTTGTTTTCCCTTCTTTAGAGGAGCCAGACATTTTGGCGGGTAGTACCACTTCCAATTGAAAACACGTCTGGCCTTCCCTAAGAAATTATTTCATACAATTGTTGATGAAAAGTAAGGTAAGGTTACTTACCTTTTCAGTAAGTGGTGGTGTATCACACTGGCTGGAGCCACCAGATTCAGAAGGCACCGATTTGTTTTTGTCACGATCACGACTGCTATTCGCTTTTTTAGAGTGGTTCTTGTTACTTGATAACGATGAATTAGACATAGTAAACTGTATTAAGCACAGGTTAACTTATCACAACTGCATTGTTACAATAATGTGTAAGGAAAAATGGAGTAAAGATATTTTCTAAAAAATTACGAAGCACAAACGTAAATACAAGCCACCTTCAAGTGACAGCAGCAACTTGACATAATGACAGCTGACAACTGACATTGACAATTCATTAGATTTTTCATTTTTTAAATCATTAGAAGGCAAAGATTACTACGGTCATACAGTTACATCTTCAGTGTGTCGAACAGTAAGTAACTGGGAAAGGTGTTCCCTCAATAAAATAAATTATACAGGGTTACAGGAAAAGTCGTGCTAGATCCCTTAAGGGTGTGGAGCACCCATCATTTCTGACTTATTTCACTATGAAACACCCTACCCTAAACTTAACCCTTTTCGAGATATTCGACTTTTAATTTTTTTATTGAAAATTGCTGATTTTTAGGCTACTACATTTATTTTTGTTTATTTTGTGTATCTTATTATTATTATTATTGCATTTTTACATGTGTAGTAAGATGCTTTAGGACGTCAATCATTAAAATAGTGCACAAGTTAATTGAATAGACTGTAGTAGACAAGTGAAAGAAAAGAAATAAAAAACATATTAGAAAGTTTATTTTTCTCTAAGGGATATCTAAAAAAAATGTTATGGTAATTGTTCGGCAGATGTTTTTTAAAATATTTACGTTTCATCAGCTATCTAACGAGGTGTAACAATCTAGGGTTTGTATTACATTTCGTGGAAAAAAAGTAATACATAACTCGCTACCCCGGTCGTCGAGTGCCGGATGTGGCCGTTTTTGACAGAGTTTATCGAAGACTTCGAGAAACTGGCTCTGTTTTGAGACGAAGTACAGACATGGGAAGACCACGAATTGACGACGAAGAACAGGACAATGAGATAGTGCAACGCTTTCGAGCGGATCCGACTACTTCCACTAATATTGTTGCCCGTGATCTGGGGCTTTCGCAATGGAGAGTGTGGTTTACAGTGCATACTGCTGGCCTATACCCGTACCATTACACGCCAGTACACGTTATTGAAGAAGGGGACCCCGCGAGAAGATTGGACTTTTGCAGATTTATGCTAAATGCTGATGTAGAAGACCCAGATTTTTTAAGAAATATCTTGTGGACGGATGAGTCCAAATTTGATAAAGATGGCAAACTAACTATCACAACGCCCATTACTGGGCCCTAAAAGAACTAAGGAATCCCAATAAGAAAAGAGTGAAGGGGTCCCAACGAAGATTCAGCGTGAATGTGTGGATGGGCATTATCTCCAATCATTTGATTGGACCTTACTTTCTCCCGGATAATCTAAACGGGGAAAGCTACGAAAATTTCCTGAGAGCAGACTTGAGTGATTTGCTGGATGATCTGCCACTCAACCTGATCAGGGACATGTGGTTCCAACACGATGGCTGCCCTGCCCATTTCAGGAGAAGTGTCAGAGACTGGCTGGACACAAATTATCCAAACAAATGGATTGGACGAGGTGGGCCATTGCCATGGCCAGCAAGAAGTCCGGACCTAACCCCCATGGATTTTCATGTGTGGGGCTGCATGAAAAGTCTCGTGTACAGCGAGCCGAATCCAGTTTCGTCTGTGGAAGACTTAAGAGAAAGGATTGTGGATGCAGCAAATAAAATGAGGACCACATTGACCACTGGCGTAGTGAAGACCGGTCTCCGTAGAAGGATGCGACAATGTATTAGAAATAGAGGCGGCCATGTTGAACATGAACTGTAGAAAAAGAAAAAGTTGTGAGAAAACCTTTAATAAATGTTTTTTCATGCTTACCTATTGTTTTATTTTACTTTTTAGGGCTAAGTATACATTTTCTTCTCCACTGTCGCCTATGAAACTAAATTTTTTTGAATGCATTTGAATAAAACCCTACATTATTAGTTAGATAGCTGATGAACCGTAGATATTTTAAAAAACATCTGCCGAACAATTACCATAATATTTTTTTTAGATATCCCTTAGAGAAAAATAAACTTTCTAATATGTTTTTTATTTCTTTTCTTTCACTTGTCTACTACGGTCTATTCAAATAACTTGTGCACTATTTTAATGATTGACGTCCTAAAGCATCTTACTACACATGTAAAAATGCAATAATAATAATAATAAGATACACAAAATAAACAAAAAGAAATGTAGTAGCCTAAAAATCAGCAATTTTCAATAAAAAAATTAAAAGTCGAATATCTCGAAAAGGGTTAAGTTTAGGGTAGGGTGTTTCATAGTGAAATAAGTCAGAAATGATGGGTGCTCCACACCCTTAAGGGATCTAGCACGACTTTTCCTGTAACCCTGTATAGCTAGAAATTAAAACGAACAGATCGAAAGCAAAAGTGGTAAAGTCCCTTACCTTCTCAAAGTATAAGTTTTTATGACAACATTCTGTGAAAACTTCACTTTGTACCGTATGGCCAGTAGGCTAAAGTGGAATAGACTTTATTTTTCACTTTTGCGAGAAAATCAAAAGCATGCCGTGTGAATCAGAAACGTCCCGCATTATTTTTTTATATAGCCTTAGTTGTTCATTTATACGCACGTTAAAGTTAAATTAGATGTAAGCTTGCGTTGTATTTATTTAATAGAGCAGTAGTTAAATTTTTCAAGGGGTCCTCGCTATGCTCAAATCCTAGTGGCATACTTAATAAGATTTTTCCAAATGCAAGTTTGTAGATCATTGTGTAGGTATCTGATCCTAACTTATCCGATGGTGGACCAGGTGCATTTCATTCACATTATTACATTACATTATATATTACCTATCTTAAATTACACTAACATACGGTTTTGTTATTTGTACTGAAGAGGATGTAACATACAATTAGAAGAGGTTAATAGATAACAATAAAACAATCATAGGAAACCATATTAACCGAGTCAAATAACAGACTGGGCTATCACTATCACTTCAGCGATAAAACGTCATGCTATTATATTTTCTCGAAGAAGCCAGGGCCGTTCATATGAGAGGGGCACGGATTAAGGATTTTCCGCCCTCGTAAAAAGATCTGAATTTTTGAGAATGTCCCTAAGAAATTCCTCTTAGATTGTTAATGGAACTCTGACTTTGTACCTATTGTTTTGGTATATTGTAAATTAATTAATTTGTAAATTCGATAACAACATCACATTTCTAATACCTATCAGGTAACTTCTCATTATTACTGTACTGTGCCTCAACACAAGTAGGGATTTTGTTTTCTAAAGCTTATCAAGCTGCCGAAGATTGTCAAATTAGCTAAAGTCACCTGTTTATTCTACTGTGCCTAGTATGATGCCATTAAGCAGATTTTGGATGACTTTTTTGTTGCGATAAAGAAGTGCCATAAAACTTTACAATCCGGCGATACTGGAGACGGCCCTGAAGGGAGCTTCAAAATATGTAAGCAATAAATACCTAATCAGTAATCATTCAAACGCAGCGCAAGAAGCAGTGTCTCCTTATCAAAGTATACTTTACTTTTAATTGGATTTCATGAATGTGAAAACTATTTAAAAACATAATGTTACGTAAGTCGTCGGCTCTACAAACGAGTTCTTTTAAGAAACATGTAGCTTATTATTCAAGTTCGAGGGTAAGCTTATTTATTTATCTACGTAAGTATAAATAGTAACACAAAATTTATATACCTATATATGTGTTTAGGTATGATTAAAAAAAATAACTTGAGTAAGTAGTTTTCCATATCATACCTACTCGTAAGTAATCTGGTGTGGTGGTGCAGTAGCGGCAACTTCGACGTCGGTTCTCATTGCTTTCCCCAGGATCAATGAGGAAATTAAACACATGTATCATACATAAGATACCTAACATAATAAATAATATTGAAATGTCTGTCCCTAATTTTTCGAACTGTGGTTTTATATTCGTTTGCCTTCGATTAGAAACTAAAACTGTATCTGTCCTACTAAAGCTATTGAGATAAAATTTAAACAGGTTACAGATAATAAGTGACCCTAGGATCAACTTAGTGTTTATTTCATCGTGATACTTTAATCAATACTTACCACGAAAATTATATCAAATCAATTTTTATTTTCAAAAAAGTAAAAATTCAAATAGATTATTATTATAAATTACCAGATTAATAGATTATTACAGTCATCCTTAAAATTATATGATTACGTCAATTGAGTACGATTAAAACATTAAAATTAACAGGATACATATAGGAGCTACCATACTAGACCATGCATTCTGTTCTGTGAAGTTTCCAGTACTGCCCCTTTTACTAGTATGATATCCAAGGGATAGAGGTAGAGGGCAGTAAGGGTAACATTGGGGGAAGGTAGGATGCGAAATGGGGAGGAATACATAAACGGGGGGACGTGGGAGGGGATGTAATCAAATAGCTCTCACTACTAGGTACATACTTAATTTAATAATTTTTTTTTCACTTTGTTGAGCACGTCCAAGGCTAGTAGAAACGGAATACAAAATTGCATAATGCAAATTACCTGCAAATTATCGGCCAATAATTTTGTATGGAAAGTTTTATTTGTCGAAAATATCGTGTAATATCCGTTTCAAGTTTTAAATCAATAGCGAACATGCCTCACTGGTTGTATAGGTACCTAGCCAAGTTACTACCCTTCTTACCTATGTTTAGACAGAACCTTCTAATGTTATTTCCGTCTTTATCTTGTAGTTTAGACTGCGGTATGAATCTTGAACTTCCACTTTATTTATAAAGTACATGCGACACAGTAATAATCCTCGGCCTATACCCCGGCCTTGCCTGCCTTAGTAACACAACACGCATGTTTTCGTTAACGATTGATAACGGCCGATAGCAACGACTACTTATAAAGGTATATCTATGGTAATTTGTAGGTAAATGTCAACGTTATTGATATAATTATTTACTCCCCGAGAATTAAATACCTGCAGGTACACCATATAAATTTGACCCAATGCCCGGATTTGTATGAGCGCCGCCGCCGGTACAAATTAGAGCTCAAGTTACGTGTCAACCGTCAACTCTAAATGTCTACTCTAATCCAAAAGCTAAGTGCCTCTGGAAGGTATCATATAGGTACTCGTAGAACAACTCGTATTCATCTCACTAATATTATAAATGCTAAAGTTTGGATGTTTGGAGGTTTGTTACTCAATCACGCTTCAACCACTGGACGGATCGGGCCGAAACTTGGCACACATATAAGTTAGGTCCTGGAATAGGACATAGGATAGTTTTTATCCCGAAAAAGCTTCTCATTTCTACGGGAAACCAAATCAATAGTTAAAAGCAGTGAAGATGTGTAAATATCGAAACTTACGCGGACGAAGTCGCGGGCAAAAGCTAGTGAATAAATAAATCGACCCACGAACGAACTTTGAATTTTTCTTACTCTCCTTTTCTAAAGTGTACCTACCACGGAAAGTGTTAAGGTACCTATATTAACACTTAAAGAAGGGAACAGATCACAAATATGCAAATGGACCTGCATATTTGTGATCTGTTCCTTCCTTTAAAGTGTTAATATGCCTACCTAAGTACCTTCTACCTACCTATAAATAGTCCTACTTCTCTACTATTAATTATTTATTACATTAAGTTCTAGCAACTTGCGCAAAAAGTTTTCAATAATTTCTCGGTTTTTAATGTTTTTTTTATTTTACCTGGCATTGAGACTATTTTAAAAAGTTTTCCTTCTTTCTCTTTGTTCCGAAGATGCGGATACAGAATTTCGTTTTGGGGGCGATTTTTGTGTGATTTTATTTAGGTATCCTCCAGAAAGACACTTGATCGAGTTAATGTAGGTAACCATTATTGTAAACAGGTAGTGATGTCCTTATGAAGATTTCAAAATCAATTGATATTAGTCAAAATAGTTTTTAAGTCGTGAGTCGGTGGGGGGAGGGGAAATTGCACACTTTGTCCCCTTCTCCCTGTGTCTGCGGCTAAATTTAACCTAAGATAATATATTACTACATCTAACTCATGATCTAAATCTGATATGCATTAAATTTCTTATACTGCGACTACCAACCGTCTGCCCAGCGTGAACTCCCATTATTTTGGGAGAGCCCTAGTCCAACAGTGTACCAACTTAGGGGACGTCCATCAATTCCGTGGGATTAAAATGGGGGGAGGGGCCCGGCAAAATCATACCTAAACTCATTTAAGGGAAGGGTCAAGTTCAGAAACTAGAGTTAGAACCAGCAAAAGAATGCGCTTCGAGTTACTCATACATAACTTTCATGTAATGTTTACTTCAAATATTGTTTTTTTGTAGTCATGAAGCAAAACATATCTAACAAGAAAATACAAAACATATCTAACAAATTTAATATTTAAAAATTATGGGGGAGATGTCACGTGAGTCCCTCCACATCTTATAAATCTCATCAAAGGGGAATAAGTGGTACGATTAAAAAAAAACACCGCGTGTAATCAATGGACGCCCTCTTAATATTGCCCTATTGTTGTAGCACTCCCAGAGTCTAATGAGCACCGTGCGCGAGTACCTACCATACATTTTTCAGCGCGCACGTAGAAAACTGAAAGAGCTCTTAGTAGCAAAAATTCCGCCATGCCCGATAACGGTAATCCAGTAATCACAATACAAATACTAAATCTAATCTAATTACCCATTCGTTACGTACTACCTCAAACTTGTTGACATCAGCTTATCTTTAGGGTGTGTCATAAGTACATGCTTAAAATTGCGGGCAAATTGACGATTTATTTTATGATTGTGTTAGATTTCAATCACGGAACTTAAAAGTACCTTTTTACAGCTGAAAGAATTGGTAACGCATTACGAGATCAGCATGTTGGAAATAGATGGTACAAACACGCAGGTCGAAAAAGTGAGGAACGCGGTGGAACCAAGGGCAAACTGTATAGTTAGAGGAACCTAAAATTAACAGGCTCACCACAAAAATACTAAAGGAAAAGCAACGAAATGTGAATCTCAACAAAATTACCGAGATATTGCTAGGTGTAGAAGAGCTAAAGTAATACGGTAATGAAAGCTGTTAGTCAATGCACGTCTCAGTGTTGGGCACTGAGACGTGCCCAACACTGGTCCACCTCGTGGGCTGTCCAGTTCGGCTTAACACAGCCGATCACTTGCACAGCCGGCAATAAAATTTCTTATAAACCTTTATAATCGAGTAAACGTGAGTGATGTGGGTAAGTAAAGGAAAGTAATTTTTCTAAACTAAACTTCACAGGCCCGCCGTGTAATAGCGATACGTAGGGAGGATCAGTCAGTATGGGAAAGGAGGGCTCCATTCGCGCCCTACAATGTCCACCGGCTCGTGCGGCAGGGCGTCAAAGTCATTGTGCAGCCTTCCAATCGGCGAGCCTATCCAATGCAGGTAACGTCTAAGCACAAGTTCCATATCTTCTCATTTACATGAAAAGGTTTTTGTATATAAGTGACTCCACTCCTCCTTAACATTTTCCAGTCGTACATAAGCGCCGGTGCGATAATCCAAGAAGACATCAGCGAGGCGAGCGTCATATTCGGCGTGAAACAGACTCCTGTCGACCTCCTCATACCAAACAAGACATACTGCTTTTTCTCACACACCATTAAGGCTCAGGAAGCTAACATGCCGATGTTAGATGCTATATTGGCTAAGGTAAATTTAGTTCACGATCATAAAGATAGTCGATTTATCCCAATGGAATCAAAAAGCTTAAACATGGCTGAATAAAGTCAACTTCCTAAAAGAATGTTTAAACTTTGCTCCAATGGATCAACGACCTAAAAAACTGGCAGCTGGTTAAAGATGATGAAGGATCGGATATAGTAACACGCTTAAGCGAAGTCCTATACAGTGGATGTAAATATTCTGGTGTTGTTGAATGTTGTGGTCGACATTAAATTTTTTATGTTCATGCTAAAGACATTTTTTACACCAATGTAAATAATTTCAGAATATCCGCCTAATAGACTACGAAAAGCTGATGGACGATGCCGGAAACCGCGTTGTAGCGTTCGGAAAATACGCAGGAGTGGCCGGAATGATCAACATATTACACGGGATCGGACTACGGTTGCTAGCTCTCGGTCACCACACGCCATTTATGGTATTTAACATAGTATTTTATTGTAGTACATTGGGGTACTTCGAAACATCTAACAACCGATTGAGAACTGCTATTTCAAAACCGGTTCCCAGCCCTGAAACTACCCGCGTCTGCCACATGTGGACCTCTGTAAAAGGAGAGCACTCATACTACTAATACGTGATATTAGTTTCGTTCTTTCCATTCGTGACAACTCTTATGAAATTACCAAAACAACACCTCTCTTTTGGGGAACCTATATATATACATACGGATATCCGTAGAGTGACGTAGAGTCCATTACCATTCAATGTTCGAGTTTTGGAAAAAAAATCCAAATGATTTTCTTTAAAATCTTATACTTACAGTGGAAACTCGTAATCTAACTAAGTACTATTTTATAAAATAATAGTAATTAATCTTTCTCATAAATAATTTAACTGCTCTCTGGTTGTTGATTCATAGCACATAGGTCCAGCGCACAACTATCGGAATTCTTTTATGGCAAGACAGGCAATCCGAGACGCAGGCTACGAGGTCGCTCTAGGAATGATGCCCAAATCACTCGGACCCCTCACGTTCGTGTTTACAGGATCAGGAAATGTGTCACAGGTATGGGATCTAATACACTACATCTACTGCACTTAGGAATAGAAATCCAGAACTTGTATTCGCCCTCTTTGATCCGTCTCTCTCGTAGATTTACCATCAATCTATTGCTGCTTTCCTTCTTATTCAACAAAAGCTTAATTAACTTCAATCAGAACTGGCAAAGTACCGGTTTAGATCAGACAAAAGTAATATTCTAGAAGCTAATCATGTAAATTAAATTTTTAGGGAAGTCAAGAAATATTCCAAGAGTTGCCGCATGAATACGTTCCACCAGAAATGTTGAGGAAAGTGGCTGAGCACGGAAGTAAGTAACTAATTCCATGAACGACTTGCAACTTGTATTGGATCGTATATTTTTACTTATTTATTCGTTTGTTGCATAACGCAGGTCCTAATAAAATATATGGATGCGAAGTGCGTCGCCGGCATCATTTGGAAAGAAAGAATGGTGGTGGATACGATCCACAAGAATATGAAGAGCACCCTGAAAGATACATTTCTACATTTGCCCAGAAGGTGATCATTATGTTACATAGGATAAAGTTGAAAACACCACTCCACAAACTAAACAATTCTCAAACAGTAACAAAACTGTACCGCATCTAACCATATGTACTATTTCAATTCTTATCCAATAAATAACAACACGAAATAATTACATGATAAATTGCTTACCGTTATCGGTCAGTAAAGTAACGTAGAAAAATAATGGCTGATAAAATCAATGTTTTATGTTTGTGATCAGATAGCGCCATATACATCAGTCCTCGTCAACTGTATCTACTGGGCAGTAGACAGCCCCAAGCTGCTGACAATACCAGACGCCAAGCATTTATTGCTGCCCTCAAACACACCATGGCTGCCCAAGAGTGTCGGAGCACCAGCTCTGCCACATAGGTACCTTAGACATTTCTATTTTACTTAAATTAGACTCAAAATAACTAAATATTTTCAAAGACAGTATTGTATTTCTGTAAGATGCTTTATTAGTCCATTATTAGACTGTATAATCTGGCAAAGTTATAATTTATAACTTAGGTAATTGCTTCACATAATGCTTGCAGAATGTTGGCAATCTGCGATATTTCTGCAGACCCTGGCGGATCCATTGAGTTCATGAACGAATGCACTACTATCGACACACCTTTCTGCCTTTACGATGCTGATAGAAACAAAGACACCAAAAGGTCAGTCCTTTCTTCTTTTCAACACTAACTACTTCTTACATTAGCATTTCTTTGCTTAAATTTACATGTGAAATTATACATTGTGGTACATTTTTCTAGTTTTAAAGGACCTGGAGTATTGGTGTGTTCCATAGATAATATGCCAACACAACTTCCACGAGAATCTACAGATTTCTTCGGTGAACTGCTCTATCCCTACGCAGAGGACATCATGAGTTCAGACGCAGCTAAACCTTTAGAAGAGCATAATTTTACACCAGTTGTACAAGGGGTAACATAACTTCAATAGTCTTTTTTATTTTTATTTTTTTATTTTATTTTTACTAGCTGTTGCCCGCGACTAGGACAACTTAACATCACAAATTATTATGTACTTCCCGTAGGAATGGGATGTTTTTTTCAGGATAAAAACTATATCCTATTCCAGGACCTAACCTATATGTGTGCCAAGTTTCATCACAATCCGTCCAGTGTTTGAATTGTGATTGAGTAACAAACATCCAAATATCCAAACTTTAACGTTTATAATATTAGTAGGATAATTAATTAGGTAGTATGTCAAATATTGCAAAATTTTCTAAGACCTTTAACAGTAGAAGCAGAAGGAAACTAGAGAATCATTTGGTCTTTTTTTTCTATCAGGCAATAATAACAAGCAATGGAACACTGACACCACCCTTTGAATACATTAATGAATTGCGTGCGGCTAACACGTAAGTATTTATGCTTCCTATCATTTGACTGGAAACAAAGATAATTCTTTCCAGCTTGCTCTAAATCGATGCTTATATTACAGACGTTCTCGGCACAAAGTCGAGGGTAACGATCAGCAGACACCCGTGGTGATCCTGGGTAGCGGGCTAGTATCAGCACCAGTCGTCGAATATTTATCAAGGGACAAGAATGTGGCTGTCACAGTCGGTGAGTCTGAGTTAAAATAGTTTTTTTTTTTATATTTAACTAGTTCTAGACAATCGGTTAACATTGTTTTTCATTTACATACAGCATCTCAAATAAAAGAAGAAGCTGATGCACTAGCGGAGCGTTACGGCATAAGAGCGGAATATCTCCAGGCCAATGACGAAAGTGCCTTAAGGTCTATTGCATCAAAAGCACGTGTGGTTATTTCTCTGCTACCATATGACCTGCATGGAGCAGTGGCTAGGGCATGCCTTAATGCTGGAGTCCATATGGTTACAGCCTCTTACGTCACGCCTGAAGTACAGTCGCTGCATAAGGCGTAAGTTGATACATATTCATAAATACTTATGTCGACCAAAATGAGGGCAGATTGATTTATATTATTTTTCTTATTCCTTGATTCGCAGTGCAAAAGAAGCTGGTATAACTTTACTAAATGAAGTCGGGTTGGATCCAGGCATCGATCACCTTCTAGCTTTGGAGTGTATTCATGATGTTCAGAATCGCGGAGGACGAGTTGACTCATTTGTTTCTTATTGCGGAGGTAATCAGCCAGGATCAGACTTTGGTATATAATTTGTTCTCTCAAAGTAAAATTAAGCAAAATAAACATTACATCATCGCGTTTCAGGTCTTCCAGCGCCAGAATTCAGTGATAACGCCCTAAGATACAAATTCTCGTGGAGTCCTCGAGGTGTACTACTTAACACCATCTCAGCAGCGAAATACCTCAGTAGAGGACAGGTAACTTAACTAAAAGATAAGACATTGATAAATCAGGATTCTAATTATTTTTACTTACTCTTTTTGGTTACAAATACTGACAAAATTTCCAGATTGTGGAAGTATTAAGCGGCGGTGAGCTGATGTCAGTGGCACGTGAGCTAGATTTCCTTCCAGGATTTGCGTTCGAAGGATTCCCTAACAGAGACAGCACGAAATACGCAGAGTTGTATGGTATTCAAGATGCCCATACTATGTTTAGAGGAACACTGAGGTACAGAGGTAAGATTCTGTTTCAGCATGAGTTATATAATTTACCTACTACTATTAAATAGAAGATATTGGTAATGTAACTTATTGATGTACTCAGGTTTTGGTGAAACCATGAAGGCGATACAACTGTTAGGACTTGTGGATCCCTGTCCTCACCCATCACTTCATCCGGAAGGTCCAGAGATGACGTGGGTATGTTTGAATTTTTTGTCTAAAGAGATAGATTATAATATTTTCTAATGGAATTTAAAAAAAAATATGTTATTTTTCAGCGTCAATTTGCTTGCGAACTCCTTGGTCTTACGGACACGTCGATATTTTATGGAAATTTGAAGACTCGACTCACGGAGCGCATTGGCATCGCGGGTGGACAAGCCCTTGAGTCTCTTGGCTTCCTGGACGATGTCGCAATTGTGAAGTGCAACACGCCACTTGACACCATTAGCCACTACTTAGGCAATAAATTGCTACTAGGTATCTATTTCATAAATTCAGTTATTAAGTTAAGTAACATTTATTCAGTTAACTTACTTATTTTTAAGGTAAAAAATGGCAATCTGACAGGAAAGCTGATCACGAGCGATTACTGTCGTCCATAAACCATGAGAAATATTTTCATAATCACCTACACGGTTCATAAAGTGATTGCATCTATTTAAGTAAATTAGTCATCCATCATCTATTTACTTAAGAAATTGTTTATTAGTGAGCAACAAATATTCATGTAGCTAGATAAACAAGGGATAAATAAGCAATCATCACAACACAAAAGAAATGTGAACGCAAAAGTTCACAATGTACCTATTAGTTTAGTTTTATGGTTTCAACTTATTACTTGCTTAAACCGACGCCCAATTCTGAAACCGGTGCAGTTACATTGTGCCAATAGGCTAAGCATTTGTCTAATATACAAAATATAACTCTTGAAAATTCTCCCAGAAAAAGATGAAACAGACTTCGTGGTTCTCCGCCATGAGGTTGGGGTCACCTGGAGCGACGGTAGGAAAGAAAGGCGAGACGTCACCATGACCGTCAGAGGGGATCCTGCTTCGCACACGGCCATGGCAAGGACCGTTGGAATGCCTACAGCTATTGCTGCTAAGATGGTTTTAGACGGTAACTATTTAGTATTATTTAGTCTGATTTAATTATACTCGTACATTCGCATTTCTTTAATTCCATAACTATTCTTATCTCAGGATTAAGGCAGATCATATTTGATGGTCATTTTTCTCTCTTTAAAAGTACTTTAAAGGACTTTCATTTCCGGGTAAGATAAAATGAATTCAACCACTAAACCATTAAAAAAACTCTGTTATAGGTGAAATTCAAGATCGAGGTGTAGTGTTGCCGTTCTCACCGGTTGTGTACAGGTCACTTCTTTCGAGGCTCAGAGCAGATGGCATCACAGCCAGGGAGACTTCGACGCCACTCAACTAAACTGTTTAATTCATTTATAGCTACATCTACTGAATGCAACTCTGCTCATTCACTGTTAATTTCTGTAAATATTGAATCGATAAAAAAGGGTACTTTTTGAATGTTTGTTTGTATTTAAAAATTAGTTCAATTTGAGATTAAATTATGATTCTTTAATTATATTTTGTTAATTAAATAAGGAATAACACTTGCATACTATTTTATTTCAATCTCAATTCGGCAAACCTATCTCATTGCGCAACCTCATTTGAATCGCATAAAATACGAGAGGCCTTTAAGTCTTGTAAAAAAGATTACAAACGTTTTTTATATCAGCAAGGCAGCCGCCGAAAATGAAAATACTACTATCCAGTAATGTCAACTGGAAAAAAAAGGTCTGACATGCTTGTCAATCTTATATCATTTTTTTACTAACCTAAAATGTTTTATCAAATGACTTGATTTTGCTATTTTGAGTTATTTTTTACGGTTATTTTTATAAATTTATTGAGCTAAATCTCGATTGTGTTGTGTCACGTCCCGTTGCACTTACTATTTTTTTAATGCGTGAAAATTTAGTAATGATGACTTTACGCTGAAGTCATATGAAATGGAAAACGACCCGAACAACACTGTAAGTACTGCTTTCATGGAAGCATCTAACGCACGGGACATGTGCGGCGTGCCAAATGTAGTTGGTCTAAGAAACGGACAGTAAAGCGATACTTAGAAAATATGAAATTAATTGTATAAAACGCTTTGTTTACATCAAGTTCTCCTTTGAAATACATTAATTTACTGTAAACTCAAAACAGCTGTTGAATGCGAGGCGAGTCGTATCTCTGTCTGTGCAGAACTAGTATATTAGAGCAATTATTTCTGGTCCTCGCACAAGAATTATACAATAGATAACACAATAGGTCTAGTTATTCTCAGTACCTACATGATATCCATGCATTCAGCTTATGCTGCTAGTCGCTCCGCACGACATTAGTAATAAATAACTTTTATACACAGCAACATTAGGAACAACGACAAAAATAAACAAAATTATGAATAGAGTTCATGAACAGAAAACAGTAAAGCATGTACGTCGATGGTAAAACATAATCTCTTGTAATGTGAGGACTTGATGCGCAATAATTTAGACTTCTTTATCATTACCTCCCACCAGAGATAATGGTGCTCGCGCGTAGAGAATGCTACGCCGTAGATGCTAACAATAATATTACCACCACTTTTATCAAACTTTGATAAACTTTCAACGCTGTGCTCATAAAATTATTTACGGTACTTAATTACAGATATTTCAACGTTATGCTAAAATTCTACAAAGTTGACCGAACGTCTGGCCATGACTGGTTCAGACGAGAATTAAAGTAGCATCTTTTAGAACATTCTTACTTGCATGCCATTATGTAGAATTATTCTGCAAAGTTTTGGATCTGCCACCGTCTTTGATACGTTGATCTGGATGCGCAGACGGCGGGTCGCGAGACTGGGCGGTGCATGTCGGTGGCAGCCATGCAGGCGCTGCACCGACTGCGCGAGTGCCGGCTGCTCTGCGACGCTATCGTGCGCGCGGACGACGGTGCCGCCTTCCCTGTGCACCGCGCCATACTCTCAGCCTGCAGCCCCTACTTCCTGTTAGACCTCTTATTTTATTAAATTTATAGGTGTACCTATATGGAACACCCAAGGCAAAGACTGTGCAGAGACCTACCCACGTCCAGCAGTGAACTGATATGTGCTGAGATGCTTTCGTCGGATTTTCTTAGGAATTAACGCAGGTGTAACGAACATTGAGCACAATATTAATAACATAAAATCTTTTAACGATTCTCTTTTGATTCTGGCGAATCGAGTGAAGTGAATGCAATTAGGTACGTTTGTGGGGGGTTGTTTGATTGTTCTCCTTAGGTAACGAGAACTTCCTCGAATGTGAGCAATTATACCTACCCCCATAATATCAAGGTACAAACCCCCATACTTGATTAGGTACGCCTTTGCTATGGAGGTACTCTTGTACATGACTGTACAGCTCTTTTATTGTGCATTCTCTTTTTTTATTTTCACAAAGTATTATTTATGTGTTTAATTCAGGGCACTATTTACAACAACGCTGCACTCTCGCGAGCAAAGCGATGTGTTGATATCGGGAGTACGCTCCGAGATCCTTCTGCTTCTGATAGAATACGCATACTTACGCCGGATCGACGTTACCGACACTAACGTCCACGAATTGCTCATGACGGCCGACTTCCTGGCCTTTTTAGGAGTCCTGCAGCTCTGCTGTGACCATCTCAGGGCCTCGCTAAATCCTAAGAACTGTCTTGGTATTATGATGTTTGCCAGGTAAGTGTATGATCTTTCCTTCCTTCCGTTTCTTTCTCTTTGCTAGAACTGCTCGCTAGAGTTGCAGTATTCAAATATTTTTTTTTATTTCAGACGTGTATTCTGTTATAAGCTAAAGGCTGATTCTCGGAGATACTTATTGCGCTATTTCGTGACTGTAGCAACGCAAAGTGACGAATTTCTTCATTTGCCGCTAGAGGAACTTAACTCCATTATCCTAGAAGACGAACTGAATGTAAAAAGCGAAGAAGTGGTCTGGGAGGCCGTGCTGCGTTGGGTTAACTATGAACCGGACAGTCGCTGGCAGCACACTGTCAAACTCATGGGGAGCATACGGCTTGGCCTCCTTGATACTCAGGTTAGCATTGACTATGCTTTTACCTCTCTGTTTTATCAATAGATTAATTTACTAGTTCTTAATTAACTGCCTTTGTTTAGTTCTTCCTAGAAAACGTAAAGGATCACCCATACGTCACCGGCAATGAAGGCTCTCGACCAATTATAATCGAAACATTGAAGTTTCTCTACGACCTAGAAATGATTGCTCAAAGAGACGGTGAAGTCGCGACCCCGGAAATTGCAAGACCAAGAGTTCCGCATGAAGTAAGATTACTGCATTAAATAGATTTTATCTAATCTACCGGCATCTAAGAGATGAATACTTTAAGCATAATGTTGATAGGTTCTGTTTGCCATTGGGGGTTGGAGTGGCGGCTCACCCACAGCATTCATTGAAACCTACGACACAAGAGCCGATCGCTGGATAAAGGTAAATCTATGATAATAGATTTCATTGTCATTTTATGAAAAATTTAACAATGAATTCAGCCATGTGACATTCTTGAAAGGTGGAGGAGGTGGATCCTGCAGGTCCTCGGGCATACCACGGCACGGCGGTTCTCGGCTATTGCATTTACGTTATTGGCGGCTTCGATGGAATGGACTATTTTAATTCTTGTCGATGCTTTGAAGCCGTTACTAAATCTTGGCGGGAGGTAAAACTGACCCTTAATTATCTTAGTCTTACTCCAGTACAACATGGCTAATGTATTTGTTAATATTCAATAAAATTACTCAAATAATAATTACAAATATTCATATTGGCCTTCTCTCATGCTATGTACGTTTGTCCAGGTAGCGCCGATGAATGCACGGCGTTGCTACGTCTCTGTTGCTGTTTTGGGTGAGACGATATATGCAATGGGCGGATACGATGGCCACCACAGACAGAATACTGCAGAGCGATTCAACCATCGCACTAACCAGTGGTCACTGGTCGCGCCAATGAACGCCCAAAGATCTGATGCCAGCGCCGCTGCACTGGATAGTTAGTCGAGTTTTCGAGTCTTTGTCCCTTCAACACTATACGACATAGCTACACGTATAGGTACTGAGAAAATGTATTTCGATTAGTTCCAATCAGGAAGCTAATAGAATTTCAGTACCTTCCTGCAAGACATGAATTCACTCCTCTTTAAATTATTGCATTTATACTAGCTGTTGTTGCTTCTCATCGACAAATAAGTACCTACCTACATACTTTGTTTTAATTATCATCACGTCTTGCAAAAATCTGGATAATCTTTAACCAAGATCTAAATTTTCTAGACAAAATTTACATCACGGGTGGTTTCAATGGTCAGGAGTGCATGAATAGCGTGGAGGTCTACGATCCGGACACCAACCAGTGGACCAACCTCGCACCGATGCGGTCGCGTCGCTCCGGTGTCTCTTGTATATCTTACCACAACAAGGTATTTAGGTGTATATTGACCATTATTACGATTATTTATAGATTAACTGAATTACATTTAGTTTAATTTGATGATAGGATAGTACCCAGAACCAAAATGTTTTGTCAATCTTCCAGATTTACGTAATCGGCGGATTCAATGGGATCTCAAGAATGTGTAGCGGCGAGGTGTACGACCCCCTCAGCAACACGTGGTCGCCGGTGCCTGACATGTACAACCCCCGCAGCAACTTTGCGATCGAGGTCATCGACGACATGATATTCGCCATTGGTGGGTTCAACGGGGTCACCACGATATACCACGTCGAGTGCTATGATGAAAGGACTAATGAGTGGTCAGTTGGAGTTAAATGTTAAACTTATATTCGCTATACGATGAATTTGGGTTTTGCTGAGTAGTTCTGTTTACATTCTGTTCTGTATTTTAATAGCATTTCTTAGTATATAGAGTTACTAAGTCTGTTGACAAGTATAACGATTATTTGAACCTTTGAAGTTACGGCTAGACCTCACCTTCATTATATGTTTTTAGCGTTAGGTAGGTACTTAAATTGATTTTACTTTATGGCACATCCCACCAGTAACACAATAATATCGGGGAAATATACCGAAAAAGTACAAGTGGCGGCCATTTCGCATTTAACGATTTCTTCCAGACAACCTTATTGCTAGTGAAAGGACTGAGTAGTTTGACAATTCTGGAGCATTTAAGTATAATAACGATCATGAATCCAGGGTGCCCTCACCCTTGAACCCTCAAGACCCTTCTCAGTCTAAAATTTTCTTCGAGATAATGGGGACAGATTATGTGTATATACCCCGGAACCAGATAGGAAGCCACTTTATTTTGGCACGACCCTTAGAGACGGTCATACTTTCGTAGACAAAGTTTATACCTACACCATAATCTGAAGTCCAATACATTTCCGAGAAAATTTAATGTGCTCTGCTAAACCCCATATAAGATTCTTTCAGCTCTAAATCATTTCTGAAGGTACGAAGCGACAGACATGAACATCTACCGCTCGGCGCTGTCCGCGTGCGTCATCATGGGCCTGCCAAACGTATACGACTACATCCACAAGCA
The DNA here is from genome assembly GCA_947086405.1 of Esperia sulphurella. Lineage (NCBI taxonomy): Eukaryota > Metazoa > Arthropoda > Insecta > Lepidoptera > Oecophoridae > Esperia > Esperia sulphurella. The sequence goes on from OX352265.1 coordinate 12,055,391, forward strand.
CCGCGAGCGCCTCATGGAGGAGAAGCGTCAGAAGATCCTACTCTCCGAGACCGCACGTCACGGCCAACATCGCACCGCGCTGCCTGACGTAATACTATTTCAATTACTCACCGATTGACTGTCGATAAATTTTTTTAATTTATCTTATGGCATTTATTTACGAGCTGTGAGGTCCAGAATGACAGGTACGGCTCCTAGTTATCACCACCAGAAGCTAGGGTAACTCCTGCGTACGTGGTGCAACATCGGTGCTAATTATTATTTTTGATTTGCCTCACGATGTTTTCCTTTGCCAGAATATGTTTAGAAATAATACATGACATGTCATCTAGTTTAGACCACGACATAGTAGGCTGCATTTTCCTGTTCGCTGGTAATGAGGGGAATAGAACCTCAGGCCAATTTTAACGATATGTCTAGAAACATAGTTTTAACCAGTTGTACCTACATACTCTTAGATCACCATCTAAAACTACTTGTTTGACAATTTGACACATGCTACTTTATTTACTGCTGTCTAAATATACTTGTCTAAATAATGTTAGATAAATCATGTTAGATGCATTGGAAATATTCAAAATGTGATTATAATTAAACACCCATTCCATGCTACAATGCTACATCTATCTATTGATGTTACATCAAGAATCTTATAGGCTACTGATAAAACTAATGCAGCGTGCAGTTCACACAAAATACCATGTATATTTCACTAAAATGAACCAAATTAAATTAAAAAATATAGGTATACCTAAGTCTCCAGCAGATTCGTGTCATTTGCGTATTAATCTTAGATACTTTACGAATTTTGTACATTATCGTCATCGTTAAATTGTTCGATGTTTGTAAATAACCTTTACTAATAATACTCATACAAATAGTGATTTGCAGAAAAACGTCATACAATTTACATCATCTCATTAAAAATATCACGCCGCTCGTCACATAACCAGAAAAATTAAGTACACTGTATCGGTGATGGTCTTGTTTTGATAAAAATAACCGGCTGAGAGTCTGTCGTACCAACCTTTGTACCCTGTATATAGTTATGCGAAGTGATAAAGTGCTGACCAATTGGATTAGAAACGTATCCTTTGAAAAACCCAAACCAATACTTGTGTTAGTTCGAAGAAAAGGCAGAGGTCATTTTTCTAATAAATCACAGGTCACATAATACTCGCTTGACCTTTTGACATATATTCACGTCCAATTGCTCATATCTTTAAGATAATTCTCCCTTGCTCGGATACAGAATATGTTGCCTACAAGATAGCTTAAATGTTTCTTAATCTACTGTGTTTGTTTGACTTTACTTACCTATACGATATAGTAGACTATAATCACCATCAAATAACTAGTATTGACAACTGAGCAAGTTATAATAATAGCTACTTATATCTCACAAAACTCCCACTTTCGTGGAGTAGATGGTGAAACCGTCAACCCACTAAGAATCTATTATCAACCTATCACCGTCTCCACTCCGGAACTCGTCAACCCCATCAACCTCTGCAACAGATGTGAACCTCCTCCGGTGACTTTTGTTCTTAGTCGGATTTCTTTGCAACTTCAATTCTTCAAAGAAACTCCGAACATAACCCTTCTCCATAGCTCGATATAAGAAATTTAGCTCATTACAACTAAACTCATACATTAATAATTGACATCCGCATCGCAAATACGGCACGGTAGATTAATATGGACGTTCTTTTTTACGACATTTTATTAATTGTTGTAAATTGTGATCGTCTAACCTAATCTCGGCTTGAATAGCAGTTCCATCATCTTTTTCATCTAATTCACCTTTACAACGAATTTTATCCGGGAAAAGATGATGGAACTGCTATTCAAGCCGAGATTAGGTTAGACAATCACAATTTACAACAATTGATAAAATCTCGTAAAAAAGAACGTCCATATTAATCTACCGTGCCGTATTTTCCTTGCAAGTACTTAAATAATACTACATAATGCCAATCCCTGATTATATACGAACGAACGGCAGTAGGAATGAACAGAACAAAATATTTCGGAAGCAGGTTCACCTAATGGAGGACAACGACGACATGTTGGAGCAGCTCGGGCTGATGGAGAACCAGGTCAATAACGCTGTGCCCATCCCTCCTCCACCGCCGCCTCCGCCCCCGCAGCCCATGGAGCAGGATATGGAGTGACAGTCCATACTTCGCTAGCCGTCCTTTGGTAAAAGGTATTTTATTTCTGGAATTAAGGCTGATTATAATGGGGCTGTGATCGGAAGAGGACGGTTTAAATTCAAAGTGATTCTAACCAACATTATTTACAATTTAACCGTTATACTTAATTAAGTATAGGTATATAATAATTACTATATACGAGTATGTATTTTATAATGATAAAGAGTATCTAGATCAAGAGATCTAAGGTTACATAATCATATCATATGCATCACGTTAGACATCGTTAGCTTGATTTACAGCAAAGGTCAGCGATTTATGTCAGCGACATATGCGATTATTGCACCACACAGCACCGCCATTGTCGCTATCTGCCAAGCGTGGTGGTTACAGCAAATCCCCCAATGGACCGCCCACCAAAAGTAGCATTCTATTGGGGAGGTCTATGTTCAGCAGTGGAGTAGGTATATCGGCTTGATGATGATGATTCACCGCCATCCACCGAAGTGGATTCGATACTTTTGAGCATTTCGTTTTATAGCGAAACTTTTTTATCCATTTGTCTGTATGTCCCCCGGATAACTTGAAAACTACTGGACCTGGAATTGAAATTTTGAGCGTGGTATCCCCATCAGTTGAGGGAAATTATAAAAAATATGGATATTTCAGGATACACAAAATGTTGCGAGATTGAAACTGTCTGCCGAATAACTCTGTAACTTCTGGACCGACTGCGCTAAAATTTTAATGATTTAAAATTGTCCGCCACTCTGAGAAAAAAATAAGTAGCCCTCCTACTTACATAAAGAAAAAAATATACCACTATTACATAAGTAGCCGCCTCCATTAAAAATGGTGTCGCCTACAACTGATTCAGTAGCCGGCCACATTACTAAGTAACCACACTACGTAATAATGTGACCGGCTACTGAATCAGTTTTAAGCGACACCAACTATAACGGGGGCGGCTACTTACGTAATAGTGGTATATTTTTATCCTTATGTAAGTAGGAGGGCTAATTATTTTTTTCTCAGTGCAGATACGGGAAACTTGTGGAAATTTCAGATAGGTACATAATTGTCAGAGATATAAAAAATCTGACGGAACCCGCACTTTGTGTACGACGTACACTTTGCTGTTTATTATAATTTTTTTTGCTTTTTACGATCAACATCAGACCGAATAACCGAACCTCAAGAAGTTTAGAGGTAGAAAATCACATAAGTTTGCCATATACCTTCCGCCTTCCCATTTTAAAGCTCCTATTAATACCCATTTGTTTGTATTTCAGATTACTGAAACTTTCTGTTATTCGACTATGCCTCCTACATACATTACAATTAGATACCTACCTAATCAGTAAGATGATAAAAATAAAAAAGTCGTAAAAGTGAAGTTATTTTATAAAATTATAACGTTACACACATTTATTTTTAAAATATTTACATACATTTACTAAGCAATTTTGGCATATTTATAATAATGTTGTGATATTTAATAATGTGAATAATTTCTGTATTTTTGGAATATTTATGCAAATTGTATATGAAATTTTTCTGACAAGTATAATTGGTAATGGTATTAAGAGACTCGACCGTAGTTTTATTCAACTAGAGTAAATTAATTACGTAATTACCAGGTAACAAGTAAGTAACTCGTGTTATTGTGACAACAGAAAACCTCGCGATAGCGTTCCTCTAACTTATCCCAAAGATAATCTTATAAATAAAATCGTAAACTTGGCGTGTCTGTACATTGAAGATATTTGCAAAAAAAAAATTGGGGGGTCTAAGGATAAGCAACAGAACACATTTCGATCATTTTTGAAATTTTTGTCTGTTTGTCTGTTTATCTGTTTGTCTGTGAGTTTGTGCACGCATCACTTAAAAACGACTAATCGGACTTTGATGGACTTTTCACAGAAACATGGGGCTTAATTTGGTGTAACATATAGGCTTTATTTCATTGCAATCGGTGCAGTCAATCAAAAGTTATGCTAATTTATAGTTTCCGAAAACTCGCATACACTGCGAATAATGTAGGGTGTAAATATTCGACTGAATTCGTGAGCGGTAGCGGGAGCGGGTATGGTACCAGTGTAATTTGAGTGTTTGAAAATTCACATAACTTTTGACTGAGTTACCCGATTACGATAAATTTGTGGTATACGTATGCAACAAAGTAATGTTGGTGGGAATTTGGATTGCGATAGATTAGTTACGAGGACTACATTTGGAGAGACGAGGGAAAGAGGTTTGAGGGGAGGGTTGAGGGGAGAGCTGAGGGGGGGGTTGAGGGGAGAGCTGAGGGGAGGGTTAAGAGGAGGGTTGAAGGAAGGGTTGAGAGGAGTGTTGAGGGGAGGGTTGAGGGGAGAGTTGAGGATCTGGACCTGGACCTGGACCTGGGCCTGGTCCTGGACCTGGGCCTGGACCTGGACCAGGACCTAGACTTGAACCTGAACCTGGACCTGGACCTGGACCTGAACCTGGACCTGGACCTGGACCTGGACCTGGACCTGGACCTGGACCTGGACCTGGACCTGGACCTGGACCTGGACCTGGACCTGGACCTGGACCTGGACCTGGACCTGGACCTGGACCTGGACCTGGACCTGGACCTGGACCTGGACCTGGACCTGGACCTGGACCTGGACCTGGACCTGGACCTGGACCTGGACCTGGACCTGGACCTGGACCTGGACCTGGACCTGGAAGTGGGATAGGGATAGGGAGCGGAAGTGGGAATTGTAGCGGATCCTGTAGTCCACGCGAGCGGAGCCGCGGGCACAGCTAGTAAATTAATATAATAACAGTGGAAATTTTTTGGTAACTTCATTTTCTAATTAGTACTAGGTATCCAAACATGCAACAAACGAATTTCTAAGAACTTGTTCTAAACGTGTACGTATTACAGTTGTCGATACGTAACTTGAGCTCTGATTTATGTAATACTTTCGCTATAGTTGAGTAATTAATAAAGAAGATATTTGCTTCAGGATATTTATTTATTTACAGTATACATAAAAATGGAACATCGTCAAAATTTTAAGTATTTTCTTATTTTTAGTTAATTTTGTTTAATGTTTACGCAATTTTTATATATCGCAGCAGTATTCGGCGGTGTCGTGGCAGACAACTTCGCCTATAGCAGCGGCGTGCACGAGGGTCTGAACTGCCGCGTCAGGATTACAGTGCTGCCACGCACGCTCCGTCCACGCAACGGCAGTAAAACACGCTCCGTTACAAATAAACGCGCGTAGCGTCACCGCACTGATACCACGCCCCATGCATCTCCAGCCCTCAGTCCTTACCGATTGTTTAAAGCAGTCCCAAACCCCCGCATACCGTCCCAAAACATCCCCTTGTAATCTCGACTTTACAACGTCTATCGGGTATAACACTACCCATGATAATGCTCCAGCTAGACCGCCTGCTATGAACACTTTCCCTGTTGATTGGTCTCCGCGCGTCATTGCTTCGTACGAGGAAAAGTAGATAGCGAACGCTGGGGCATCTCTTGCTACTGTTATGCCAAGCCCACGAAACAAAGCTCTAAATCCGCCGGTGCGCACAACATATCGAGCTCCAGCCCATGCACTTTGAGGCATACGGTCTCCAGGACCAGCGAGTTGCTGTCGAGTCTTCACAAGTTCTACAGGTCCACAAACAAAACTCTGCAATGTACCAGCAACCAATCCAGCAGTTGCATGTGTCATTAACGAGTCTGAGTTCGGCAGTGCTCGTCTTGTATTTCCATATGCTCCGAATACAATAGCGTTCACTACTGCTATGCCTCCCAATGGGGCCCCAACTCCACGATAAGCGGTTGACAACGTTCCTCCTTTCAGAAGACTCTTCGTGCATTCCCACGCACTACCTCTTCCTGATTGAACGTGAACTTTCAAAGTATCTAATGGATGACCAGCTATAATTCCAGCACAGCCTGAAATAGAACGTAGGCACTGTTAATTCCTATTGCACTATATTTAGGAAATTTAAAAACTTATTCATCATGCAAGTCAACTTACCTCCAATACATCCAGCTATAAAATCTAATGCCATGTTGCTGTTGGACAGAAGTTCTCAATATGTATCTGCAAATTTCAAAGTTGTGATAAATCCTTCTCCTCTCATTAAATCAATTGTGATTGTCGAGTTTTAGAGTCTTAATATTATTATCTTATTTAGAGAATGATGTTTAAAGATTCCATTCTCCATTTCAAACTGTTTTGCGTTGCCTCGTATGATAAAAACAAGTGCTGATACTGAGGCTTCAGTACGACAACAGAAAGAATTAAATCTGCTATCAATAATTGCTATTATTTATAAACTTTGCTAAGGCACCCGGCTTGTTGACCTCTGATAAGTTTAGCTGAGTAGAATGAAAAACTTACCTCTCCAATATTCAAATCAGGTAATCGTAATGAGAATTAACGTTGTCTCCACTGGATGTGATGCCAATGAACATGTTGTTGGAGGTTTGGTGTGGTGTACGAGCTGATGGTGTTCCAACGGTCCAGTCTTCTGGTGCGTAACACGAAATACGAAGCGATGGCCACTGTCCGGTCCCGCGGAATGTCGCGGCAACTCGAGACAGTTCCACAAGGCGTTATCTCCTCGGGTCATTCTTATCTCTGGGGCAAAATACGACTTCAAACAAAATAAATTATAAATCAATCATATTATTATGAATCTTTCCATCTGTCTACAGCATTTCTTTGTGAATAAAGTGGACCTTAGCCAAGGACTCAATTGTTATCCGAACTGATTGCGAAGAACTCCCAATGAATGAGTTCATACCTATCAGTGCCGAATAATACTTTCTTAAGTATAGGCCACTTGACTTTATGCCGCCGCTCCCTTTATATCACTCCGAAACCTGAAATCTGCCATAGCCTGAAGTCTGCCACCCCTAGGCTGTAGCCTATACGGCCTATGGGCAAATCTAGGACTGGGTGGTAGATAAACACAAACAGCGGAACATAGTCGTACAGTCACGCGAGAGAGTTAGTGAGGATATAATAAAGCCATCCCTACACTAGCACGGTAGCGGTAGAGGCGTGACCAAGACGCGACCTAGGCTCGATAAAACATTAAGTAGGTAGGTACCGCAGCCGCAGGCCGCAGATCGCGCGCGCCTTTACCGCGTTCGGTCATAATATCACAACTGGCCGCCACGTCACCGCCCCTGAGAGTGGCTTAAAAGATTTCGGCAGTGATATAACACAAAAGTATAGAAAAGAATCCTATTATATTATGTTCACCGTGGAAAACCGACATCACAGCAGCAAGTTTACTCACACAGCACGCTAGTCACGCACAAATCACTTCAAAATTTGAAATGAAACGACTGTATACATAATTATTAATTACACACTGTATGTAAGGATGATGTAAAAGTGGGGTGAATATTAGTAACGATAACATTAGTGAATCCTAATGAATGGCGATATACAATAGACCCGCGACAATGGACTCTGGAACTATTAGATTACACAGTGAATATAATTACAGTACGAATGTATTTTTATTTTCTAATTCAGGAGAATGTATTCCGGGTGTCATGTCGTCACGGTGGCTTTCATTGAGGAAGGATGTCCAGCAGTGGACGTCATTGATGAAAACTACGATCCAACTGATAGTTTTCAATACGACGTGGGAGATATATGTACACATATATACTTTTTAGCTTACCTACTTGATTAATGAAGTGTCCATACGGTTAATGGAGTGTCCATACTATTACTGAAGACCCTATACTTGTGTCTGTTATGCTGCATAATGTGTTACTACAACAGATGATAAACAGATAAAGCCAAACACAACAAACGTGAAAGAGGAGTGGTGCCTGCTTATGTTTTGCAAACGACCTCTTCACCTGGTACCTATTAAAGATTAGATAAGTATAGGCGCGCCTGGCTGGGGGGTCAATATCTTTAAGTATGATGAAAACAGTTTTACCCTTGTTGATGACTTAAAATTATTTGCTAGGTAATTCACACACAAATGAGGAGGGCCGACACAACTGAGAGAATGAAAGTAGGTTAGCTAAAATGACAGTAAGCAAACCGCTCATATCGGAAAACTGATTGCCGTTGAGGTGGGTCCTGACCCGTGCTCCACCTAGGTTCTCCACCTGGGTGAAGAATGGGTTACTTACAAGTCCTCGTGCTCCAACTAACCACTAAGTACTTACAGTCTCATCGAACAATCTCATATGTTGGGTTTGGAGCTCTTCAAGACCTTAATCAAAATGTCTTAAAGAAACATCATTATAATCATATTTATTGGTATCATCATGAAGATGTGATTGTAATACCAACAGTGAAAAATGATGACAAATGGAAAATAAATAATATGACTGTATGTCTTGTGTAACCTTTGCTTTTGCGTGATACAATGTCTGTCAATGTCAAAATTATCAAATGACAGTCAAGCAAGCAAAGTCGATCGATCGAAAACAGATTTTCGTAAATATGTTTTTGCAAAAAATGTATACAGTTCTATTTTATTTTGCATTTTGAAAGAATTCGGTATAATTTAATAAACATTTCGCACAATGGAACCCGAGAATAATTCAGAAAACCCACCAAAGAAAGAAACCGAAATTAGATCTGATGAAGATTGCATTGAAATTGAACTTCCATTTGATTTACTCCAGTACCAAAATCTGTGTCGAATATGCCTATTTTCCAACAGCACGGAATTGTTTCCTCTATATTTTACAAATAACGGAGAATTATTGTCCGAGATGTTTACATTCGTGACAGCAATTTCTGTAAGTTTACTCTGATTATTGTTTTTGGTCAGAGTGTACAAAAGGGGAAGGGGGCGCTATGGAAAAATACTCTATTTGGCGTGAAACTTTGTCCTAAATTTTTTTTTGCCCCATATCGATTTTGTAAACTGTACACACTGTATTTTATACACTATTACATAAAAATATATACGAGCATGTGTCTAATGCCAAACTAGGATTTTATCCTGTGCTATGGAAATTAAACAAGAACAGGACAATTTACTAATATAACATCCAGACTGAGACCAATTTGTACAAAGGTCTGTGTCCCCAGTCTCCCCCAGTCTCCAATGAATCCACAAACTCTAATGCAAGAGTCCAATGACCAAGCCACTAGGCCAACAAGGAGATCTAATATCTATGAAAAAAGACTTCGAAAAATGTAGTATTATTTGCCACTTGCATACAGGGACCTACTAATAAATAAGAAAGTAATTCTAGGTCCTATAAAAACTCTTCCACAAAGGATTCGTATTTGTTTTGTTATGTACCTATTTACTATTTAATATAGTAAATACATAACAAAACAAATACATGATACTTGATGCTTCTGAAGAGACTGATCCTTGTATAATCCTGAAAAGTTGCATGTTCTAAGTTAGAACCTTTTTCTGGTGACACAGAATTTCAAGAACATTAATGTTATTAATGATTAATTGTCTAAATGTTTTACAGTTATCTCCAGATGATGGCCTCCCTTCTCAGATTTGTGAATTGTGTAGATCACAACTCATAAACTTTTACAAATTTAAGAACAAGTCCACTAAATCAGATTGTACACTGAAATCACTACTGAAAGACTTTGGTCCCAAAGTGGAAAAACTGCCACATGACAAATTGTATGTATATTTGTAATCAAACCTATATGCCTTTGTGAAATATTTATTATTATACTTTTGATATTGTTACAGGATATCTGAAAAGAAATCAATTGAGAAAAATTCTATAGCTCATTCTAAAATGTATGAAATCAAGGTAGAAATAGATGACGATTTAAATGAAGGTTTGCGTTTGTTATTATAATTTCAGATACATTTATACCATATGAATAAACCTGTAACCTTATAGTTACTCAGCGAGCTATGCTTGGGGTTTTGTTGAAGGAAATTATCTGCAATGAGGAGATTTGATGAAGAACTACAATCACCAACATAGCTTAAAAGCTTTGCAAGATTAAGTGAATGTGGATAGGATGCATCTGTCGGCTGACGAGTTCAGGAGTGACGACTCTGGTTCAGTATGTGCAGTGTACGTGAAATGTCCCATCGCCACATGGCCCAACAATCTACAGAAGATGGCCGAAAGCGACTGGATGTGGAGGACCGACTGTGGTAGCGTTGATTAGCCTCCATCTAAATGCCACTAACCCTACCTATTTCAAAAACAATAAGGATACTGTTTAATCTTGTAATAGGTTAAATGCTGCTTGATGGAACTCCATTAGTACATTTTATTACTAAACTCTACCACTATTTATATTTAAAAAAAAAAACAATCTTGTTTGGCACTATGTCAGCATCAGTCTTAGTAAAGAACCTATTGGAAAGCACAAGGTTAAATAGGACTAACTAATTATTAAGAATAACAGTAAAATGCTGTTAGTAACAGTAAAAGTTTAAAATGTGTCGGTGAGATGTAACAATGTTTATATTAATTACAGATGTTCAGTACCTTGAAGATATAAGTGATCCTGATAGTGAGAATGAAACACTCTGCATAGTGCAAAATGTTCTGAATGAAGAAATGTAAGGTTTTTTGTATGTACTTGTATGTAATTGTTGGTAGTACTTGACTTATTCAAATTTCCTGTTTATTGTTTTTCCAGAAATGAATTACATGATTTCACTGGTAAGTCTATAACTTTGGCAACTTAATCAATCAAATCATTGGTCACTTTTAAATTCAGATCATGAAATCATTACATGCCGTAACTAGATCATTATGTTTTTTTTAGATTCAAAGACTGTCAATCAGGACATTTCAGAACCAAAGAAAAAGAAGAAAGGACAAAGAATTGGTACTGTTTCTAAAACTGGTAAAAAGTCAAAATCAAAATCACATTTCTGTACATATTGTTCTCAGGTAAGATATATTTTAAAAGTACTACTAATTTTCATAAGTTTATAAAAACTTATGAATATCGCTTGAGCAGTAGTAAAAGTCGAAATGTAAGTAAGATCAGTCAGTTCAAAACAATTAGACCCTACCAATTAATTTGAAGATGATGATAATGACAAGTTTAATATATGATCTGGGTTGCCACAAATGAAACACAATTTGCTTGAAATCATCAGCAATTATTTTTATTTTTAGAGATTCATGAACTTGAAAACATTGGAAAGCCACATAAAACAAATCCACAGTTCAGAGAAGCTACCAAACTCGTGTCCTGAGTGCAACGAGTCTTTCATCTCTGCATACGATCTGCAGCTGCACTCCACTGTGCACGAAGCAGGGCCTGTGTGGCGATGCAACGAGTGCAAGAAGGAGTTTCCAGGTGAGACTTTATTACAATCAACAGTCTCAAATACGTCCTCTGCTGGACCGGGCCTTCCCCAAAATTCTTGGAGGATCATGCCCTAATCACCACGCTGGTATATAATATATTAAGATTAATTCACAGATGATGTTGCCGTCTATCACCTGTATTTTTTAGTCGCCTCATACATTCACAGAAAAATTGGGGGTGCGGTTCTAGATCCCACACGGATTGCAGAGATTTAATATTGACAAGAAGATGAATCAACAAATTGATTATTTGAAATTGATTACTTGTTTTAACATCAATTGCTCTAAACGCATTTTCCTGGCCAGCAGTGGATCTTGATAGCTAAGAGGCGAAGCACATTCACATGTATAAGTTGGTAACATAATTAAGATTCTATAGTGAAGATCGCATAATGATAAGCACAGTGTGGGATGTGTGGATACCAAATGGGACGACATACTTAAAAGCTATAAGAAACCCGGATTTACACACAACTATCGCTGTGTGTAAATCCGGTGTAAAAAAAAAATTTGAATCATTAAACCCACGAAGTTACAAATACATCTTTTTACCTGTGAGCTCCTATAAATATTACACCTTCCAAAACGACATTGCAAATATGTTTTGCTTATTGCAACTATTTGGCAGAAAAATCTCGGCTTCGTCGTCACGTCCAACGACACATGGAGTCGAAGCGGTACTCGTGCGAGGAGTGCGGCAAGCGGTTCACGGAGCTGTACGCGCTGCGCCGGCACGCGCGCGTGCACACGGGCGAGCGCGTCGAGAAGCGGCACGCGTGCCCCGTGTGCGACAAGAGGTACCTATACGACACATGTTCTGGAACAAGGGGGCAGGTGCTAGGATGCATATACGCGCTTATCTACCCTTAATATACTTTTTTTTCGTTCTGAAACTTTTTAATTTCAGTTACATCCTCTTCAACACCAGAACAGCTGAATGACAGTTTGAATTTTCCGGATATCTTTATTAGTTAAGGAATAATCGGCTGGTGACGCTTTTCTGTTTCATCCCTGTATCAGATAATACTAAATATGACTACATAAAGAATCGATATTCACCCTGCCAGTTTAACGTCGCCCGCAAAACAAAGTACGGCGTGTAGTACGCAGCCGGCTGGAAAGAGAAGCACTTGTGTGTTGACGTATAACTTTATCCCTCTCTCGATAGTTTACGAGAACACACAAACGTGTATAGAGTGGGGTGCCTGTATAGAGATAATATTAATAATTTATTTATTTTACAAACATTATTATATTATACACTTCAAAATTACAATAGTTTAAAATTAGTTTCAGCAAGTAATTTATTCATCAGTCTGATTTTTAAACTAAGTGTTCCGTTGTTTGTGCGCGTGCGCAGGTACAGCGAGCGCGGGCTGCTGGCGGCGCACGTGTCGCGGCACGGCGGCGCGCGGCCGTGCGTGTGCGCGGCGTGCGGGAAGGCCTTCCCCAGCGCGCGCCTGCTCGCCTCGCACCACCTGGTGCACACCGACGACAAGCCCTACCAGTGCCGCTACTGCAGCAAGCGGTCGGTGCCCCACCTGTAATACTTTGTAGACTAAGGCAGGCCCCCGTTGCTGGTACTCCCTACTCTTTCTCGCGCCGTCGACGACTCCCTTGCCCCGCCCACATCGCGCGTTGTACGGAGTCTAACGAACGCTAAGTCGAGCGCCTTACGACATATTTTCGGGCGCTGTCGGCATCATCAAAGGCGTAGCGGTCCGCCTACAAATAGCGCGCTGCACGGACTAGTAAACAGACATTAAGTCGAGCGCTTGAGACACATTTTAGCGCGCTGCCGGCACATCAATCGCCGCTGCGCTCCGCCCACATACCGCGCGCTATGCGAGTAGTAACAAACGCTAAGTCGAGCGCGGTATGCACATTTTTGCCTGTATTGTCGGTACTATCAAAAGCCCTCGCCAGTCGAGCGCTGTACGGAGTAATAACAACGCTAAGTCGAGTGGCTTAGAAACATTTTTGCGTGTATTGTCTGACGGTGGGAAAGACTAGATGATGAAAAGCGTAGGTATTTTCGTTTTACGAGGAAGTGGTGTATCTGTTACGAACGTTAATAGTTACGTTCATGTGTGACTAAGGCTGGTTTCATTGCTGCTCGCTCCGCGGCGCCGTTGAACAGCGCGCGCTTGAACAGCGGACCACTGTAACGAGTTTAGTACCGCGCGCGTTCGCTGCCGTGAGACAGTCGTGTCCGCGTGTCTTCAACGGCGCTACTTTGAAACGCAAATAGCCCTCCTTATACATCTTCGAGCGCACGCGTTCGAACAGCGCCGCCGAAACGCGTAGCTAGGGAAATAGTTGTTCACCTTATCAGTGCCCCGCTTGATTCGTTAATAATTAATTAATGGTAATTAATTATCTAATCGTAGTACCACAATGTGTCTCAACAAGGAGACGGCGATGTTGTTCGCCACACATCACGCCAAGTGGTTCCACGGGGCAAAAAGTGGACCAAGGAAAAGTCGCTTTGCTACATTAGATCGCGCAAAGTGGCGATACATCGTCTCTGCCAACCCCTCTGGGACTAGGGCGTGAGCATTATGTATGTATGTTATATCAGGCCTCTGTAACTCGATCGAACCTACCGCGATAAGTACATACACTATCGCGTCGTCCCGGCGTGGTTCTCACCCCGACCGTACGGAGGAATAACAACGCTAAGTCGAGCGGCTTAGACACATTTTCGCGTGTATTGTCTGATGGTGAAGGAGTAAGTGATTAAAGCGTAGGTATTTTCGTTTTATACGTGTTGAGTTGTAACTATTAAGGAATCTGTGGTATGGGCAGGTTCCGGCACGAGTCGACGCGGAACACCCACCACCGCACGCACACGGGGGAGAAGCCCTACGTGTGCTCGGCCTGCGGCAAGACCTTCATACAGAACTCGAACCTCACCCTGCATATGCGGACACACACAGGTATATAATATAACATTGGGCAAACTCAAAAGTTTAACAAATGCTTACAATATGCTTTAAAGAGTATGATAATAAACTAGTTAGAACAAACGCAGAATTCCCATTAGATAAACTTTGTGGAGGTCGTTTTAAAAATTACTTGAAATCATTATATATTATATATTCTTTATTGCACACATTTTAAAAGTAAATACAGTTACAAATTTTGTATACAAAGGCGAGCTTATCTCTAAAAGAGATCTCTTCCAGCCAACCATACATATCATAGGACAGTCTTGACGTTTATTCCATGATTTCATGGCTTGGCGGGCGAAGATTTTCGTAACATACTTTTTTATAGATTGAAGAAGTTGGTCCAAATGTGTAAAGCTAAAAGGAGATTATGTCGTATAATATTAAAGTTTCGCCTCGGTCACTGGTTCATAAAGTAATCATAATCATCGAAGACCGTATGTTAAAATTAATGCGTTTTATGTTAAAACAATGAACTTCTAAATTGGCTAATAAGTTTTGTATTTTCTATTTCTAATTTGAATTGGATACGCTGTGAAATTTCCATAAAATAAATTTAAAAAATAATTAGGAAATGCCATAGGTCATTGAAATATAAATAGTTTAGTCAAATGTTATTTTTAAACAAGTATGCTAAATGCTTTCGGGACGGAGTTGAATAACCTTGACATACTGTCTTAGCCTGTTATTCTAAACAAAATTCAACCAAGACAACTTTATTTTATTCCAGGGGAAAAGCCTTACACTTGTGATATTTGTGGACGTAAATTCTCCTCGGGTTCCACGCTAAAAAGCCACAAACGCGGTCACACCGGGGAGAAGCCATTCAGCTGCGAAGTCTGCGGGAAAAAGTATGTGTATAATATCTATCATCATCAATCATCTGTGCATTTCGGATAATATCCTTCGAACTGCAAATTCATTTTATACTCTCTAACTAGCTGTTGCCCGCGACTTCGTTCGTATGTAATAATGGTAAATTTTTTGGGAACAAATATGTCCCGAGATATTCCTGGGAAAACGAAAAAAGTTTAGATTGTGTACGACCTGCCCGGCCTGCCTCACTCCGCACTTTGGGTATAAAAATATAAATACGTGTCGGGTAAATAGCGTCAATATTTACTAAGTAATTAAATGTTCTACTTAATAACTGCACAAGTTTCAAAGTGAATGTGACCGAGTTGCGGCTCCCGGAGCCGCAGGTGCGCGGATCAGAGCAATTGTTTGGAACACTCCATCTAGTGATACATAGAGATCGTTATTGCCGGGGCACCTAGGCGAATCGCGTACGACTGTCAGTCAATGTTGCGTGATTTATCGGTGCAGCGTAACATTGACTTTCTTCCATGCGTGTAGGATTCAATTTGGTTTGCATTGAATATGAGAAATTGAACAAGCTTTCTTCTTAGGCACCTTCTGAACTTGTACTGTTACTTATTCTGTGACTTTGCTGTTTTTTTTTAACTTAGGTTCGCGCGCATGGACCTGAGCGCCCACATGCGCCAGCACACGGGCGAGCGGCCCTTCGCGTGCGGCGTGTGCGCGCGCACCTTCACGCGACAATCGCTGCTGCGCGACCACTGCCGCATACACACCGGTCAGTATCGCTGCCACCCACCCACCATCATGTTTAAGTCTCTGGATCAGTGTAACTTATTATATGAGCGTTTAACGGCCACTTCAGTGTGAGGCACCTACATATCTCCTTGGGCTTCTTATCGCCTGCGGAAACGACAGCGAGATGAAGCACTTGCCGAGTGTTGTACTTATCTAAAAACTTGCATTTTATCTTGTACTATGGGTATAAACAATAAACAAATATAACCAAAGATAATATATTACATAACCCAGGCCAGGATGAATTTGTAGTAAAAGTTGTACAAAGTTATGTGTTCCTTGAGAGAATCGAACCCACTACCTCTGACGCTAGAACGCTATGCCACTAAGACCGCCAAGGAGGCCGTCGAGACACTCGCACAGGAAAGCTAAAGTAACAGTTATAATACCATAGTGGCTATCCGAATTATCGAAACAAAAGTATACATTGTTCCATAGTTTTATTTCTTGTCATCCAAAGGTATTTGTTTTGTTAATATTTTATCATTTTCTCCAGGAGAAAAACCGTTCGAATGTACGTTGTGCGAACAAACCTTCACTACAAAATCACGTCTAGTCAAGCACATTAAAGCGCACAAATCGAAGAAAGTTGAACAGGAAGTATTAATTGTACGGCAAGTAAATAACGACCAACCGTACATATTAGCTGACAAATTCGTCATCACTAAAGAAAACGAAAGAAATTCAGAAGAAAACAATATTATAACAGAGGAAATTGATGATAAAGAATTTACTGAAGTCCCGTTAGAAGTTACAGGGGAGTTAGTATTACAAGATGACAGTGAAATAAAAACTGATTTATTAGTAGTCGAAGAAACTCAAAACACTAACTACCAAAACGAAATATGCTTGAGTACGAATGGAGTGAACTTCGTGAATAACGAAATGAATTATAGTGACGTGAACTTAGTCACAGTTAACGAAGGGGAGGTTAGCATTTCTGCGTCAAGTGCAATGCTTGATGGAACTACTGTGAAGTTGTACCAAGTAGATCAAAGCCTTCTACAAATCCAAACTGTGGACGGCCAAGTAACCATTAGCAAAATAACTAGCAAAATGACAGCTAATTTTTAATAACTATCAATGAAAATTTTAGAACGAATAAATGTATCACAAATTTAAAGTACTTTTTTTATAACAACACCTTCAATACATGTATGACATCACCAGAGGGCCTACTCCGTAAGAATTTCGGATAAAATCCGTTGAAGTACAAAGCCATGTTCTCTCTAACACAGGGATTCCCAAAGTGGTCTATACCGAAATCAGTTTCCCAGGGGTCGCATAAACGAAAACTGATTTAGGGGGTCGACGAGGTCTAAAAATCGACACCTATTAATTAACACAAATTCTTATTTGAAACTGTCAAGATACTGTATAAGTTTCTACCAGCTTGTTATAAGAATGACTAATATTTTATCAGGAAGTATCATTATTGTCATCAATAGGAAAAAAAAACTAGAGTTAGGATTTTTAAAGTAATTTGGCTGTGGGGGTCTGGGGTATCACTTCATTTTGGAAAAGGGGTCTCTTGCCCAAGACAGTTTGGGAATCTCTACTCAAACTAGTCATTTGGACATATTGTAATAAGCATTTGACTCATCGTATTTAGACGCCAAACACTTATCAGATATGTCATTTGTTGATGATGAGCGTGCGTCGTATATTTGTAGTTCGACGAATATTATTCAAAAAACTTGCGGAGTAAGCCCCCAGGTATTTACAAAATATATCTTGTAAAACTGTCGTGTTAACGAGGCAGTTTTCTTTTTCCCTTTCATGCAAGTTGGAAATCATTGTAGTGTTTGTTAATTCATCACGCCGTAATTAAATTTGATTAATTAATTTTGATAAAACTTTGTACGATGATGGCTCATCCTGGGAACGTTTTTACCATGAGAAAATTAAACCGCGACGATATTTGTCATTGACGTGGATGAGTTACTAAGATTAGGTTAGTGGTTGGTGTTTGATCCCAAATGAAATAGTACTAATATTTAACAAAATTATTTATTTACTTAAAAACAAATTCTAGAAAGTCTAACTAAAATATTAAATGCAGATTATGTTGTGTTTAAAACCACGATTTCTTCTTTCCCGTTTCATACTTCTTGATGTTTACAAGCATTGAATCATAGATCTCATTAGCGTTTCGGTTTTGGCCATAGTAGTCAACGAATTCACCATCAGGGTCTACTAGATAGATGATGATTGTGTGATCCACCTGAAACAGTGATAATAATTATTACGGTCAGCTATACAAGATTATTCATATTTAACTACATAAACTTCCGCTATGTATCCGTACAGTTCACGACGGCACGCCTCACTCCTCTAAAACGCTTGCATTTCATTGTATGCGTTGTTACAGTGTTGGTTCTATCGTTACGAATAATCATCAATCTGTGCATACAAACTAAGATATTGACGTTCGAATTAACTTTCCGCGTCCCGCGTTCACCCCTCGTGGATAGCGGGGCGTGCCATCGTTAATTGTACTATCTATACAGGCTGTTTATAATTATATTTTATGAATTTTTTTAATGATCTAGATCACGAGAAAAACTAAAATAGTAGTCTAAATGTAAAAAATCTTGTGTTATTAAACGAATGGATATTACTATAAGATACTGTTAAGCATGAATGACATTATTTCGTAATTTTATTTATGCTTACGTCCTTTGTCACATGTAACAATAAAGTGTGACTTAATGTAAAATTGCCTGCACATGTGAAAATTATGGAAATTACAGTTTGTTTTTTTATTTTCTGATATACTGCAGAGAAAAAAATTGGTAAACTGCACATTAATTATGAACTTTCTTTTGCTAATTTTTTTTACTTATCAATACTCGGTACTCACAATATAATCATTGTCTACATCCTGTGGGCCTGCACTGAAGTACACTCTGTAGGACTTGCAGGCCTGTTGTACCTGCTCCTTTGTGCCAGTGAGGCCAAGCAGACGAGGAGAGAACTCCTTACAATACCTGAAACCATTTAGGCTTATGACCTTTATATGCTTATGTTAGAGGTTAGCTGTTTAAACATCATGCTAGTAATGTATCCAAATGCCAACCTCATCAGGACAAATAAAAAATAGTTTCAAAAGTCTTTGCATGATAAGAAAGAGACTACGGATATGAAAGCATCAGCCTTTCTTTTTTTTTAAATCAAAATCAATGTTTCATTACAATGTTTCGGTTAGGTGGGCTGTAAGTTCCAAGACTTGTTTGTGCATATTTAAAATTCAATTTCTTTATTCTGGACCCAAAGCTGAATTTTATAGATGCCTCTACAAATGTATTTTTATAGTATATTTCAATTTGACCCAATATGCATATCTTACTTTCCAACAATATCAGGTGTGTCTCGCTGAGGGTCAACTGATATGAAGAGAGGCTGCAGTGGTGGCGCTGAAGAATTCTTGTCTAGAAAATAAGTGGAGTCTTAATTATAGCAAGGTTATCATATCAAGTATATTCATGTCGTCTTAAAAATAAATAAGTAAAAAAATTATTATAGTAAAGTGCTTTTAACAAACTTCAAAATACTATTAGAAATTATTTAATAGTTCTAAATCTTTTGCCTTCTTGTACTTAATAGGTCACTCTTCACAGCAACAAGGGGATTATTGAAGATGTCTTCTGGCTAACATTTATGATTGTCTAGGCCGTCCATTTAATATGGCCAGAAACAAATCTTGTCGGTTAATGCTCTGTGAATTTTCAGCAGGGGATCTGTAGTAGAGTGTCTTCTCTGATTCAAATACAATGGCACATGCTACTGTGGACCATCCTCCGAATCGAGTGATCACGGTGAATTGCAGACGTGCCTATTATAGATTTTAGACAGTATAAAAAACTATTAATTAAATGTTTTTACCATGCTTGTCAACAACTTCTGCTAACTTTTCTAGTTCATCTGGGCAGATGTCAGGACAGTGAGTGAAGCCAAAATATATCAGCAGCCATTTCCCTAGAAAGTCTGTGCTTTTCACTAGTTTTCCCTGAAAATCAAGCATTGTATCAAGTCAATTAAAACTATTTTAAATTATGTTACAATTTAAAATATGAGCAGTTTAAATTATCATATTTATACTGTCTCCGAAATTTAATTACTTTATTAGTAATGTAGACAGTGATAAATCATAATTAATATGAATGACAAACAGTAACAAATACCACATTGTATGGTACTAACTTCACCCTGCCAATATTAGATTATCTGGAAACCCAATATTTTCTGGAGATATAAAATATCATCTCAAACAAATGAGCATTCCAACAGTTTTTTTTTCATCAATTTGGTCATTCTGGACTTAATCTTAAGGTACATCTAATCTGACAAACTTTGTTCTTATCTATTGATATAGACAGACTTTATAGGTTAGATATTCTAAGGTTAGAGATTTATTTCTCAGTCTTTTTAATAGTACTTTTCCCCAAACATATGTAAGAGGGTACTGTACTTACTATTAAAAAATACCTTGAACAAAAGTCATAAATAAAATTGTAGATAGCGGAGAGTGAATGAGTTTGTTACGTTGCTGTAAAGCACTGTGGGCGAGCTGAATGAGCGTAGCAATCGTGCCCTGTTGACAAATGCCGACCAGAGCCAATTAAATGCCAGTGTAAAAAATAATAGTGCCTACTTTTATACACCCTGAAACCAAATTGTACAGGTAGTCTGTCCCCAATGGGAATCAAACCTACGACCTCTGGCGTTCGAGTCCATTGACTAAGGCAGTTGCGGTAAAATTGTAATGAATTAACGTCTATCATTACCTACCTCAGAGTTAACCAGCTCAAAAGTCCCCCCAATCTTCGCCTTGCCTAGTTGCCGCTTCCTCTCACGGTCTAGTGCCGACTGCTTCTCCTGTCTCACATACATCATGAAGCCAGTTAGACCACCAGCGACCACTGCCGTCATTGCCATCGACTTCCATGTTATCGGCCCGAAAAACTTCTTCGGCTCTCGCTTTGGCGGCTGAGCGCACAGTCTCACGCAAGAGGTGGACAAAGAACGCACTGCTAACTTATTGCTATACCTCAAAACCGAATTCATTGTGTGCCTAAAGTTATTTCTGTCTAATTATTTTAATATAAGTTATTAAATCAATGCCGGTGTGATTTCAGTAGAAACACATTTTCACTCATTTTCGTTTGATATCTATGTAGGATGTACCTAATGTCATTGTCAAAATTGGTTGATTTGACATTTCTAAATAGTGTGGCAAGCTTTGAAATATATTACTAATGAGTATGAAATTAGCCATTAATTATTTATTACATGACTTAACAGCGATTTTCCAATAATTTAAAAAATTAGTTCTAAATACCTCGATACATATACTAACTATATTACTTAGTCTGAGAACTATATAATTGGGCAGGCAATTGGGGCAGGGAACATATTGTTTAAAAAAATTCGACTGTATTTATTGATGTCCTTGGAGTTTTCGAGTATCTATTGAAAGGACAGGCGAACACTAACAAGTTCTGAAAGTAACTGGAATCGATTGAATAATAACGGAATGTTTCATGTTGAATACTACTAAAACAAAGTTTAAAATGTTGGTTGTAAATTTGGCGGTAAAATTAAATTGTGCCAGTAAACAAAGGAAATTTGAAGAATCTATCATCTTTCTCATTTGACAACAAATTCTTATTTTACTTTCCCTTTCCAAGATAAATCTACAACAAGTTCCAAAGCGCGTCAAGGTAAAACTAAAAACTTCAATTTGCGCTACGTAGCATTAGGTACTTAATTACTGTTTCGCACCATTGAAATACCTCTTCATTGCGGTTTTAGAACTATTATTATCATCAGTTACGATTTTCGTGGTTCGTGAGCATTCGTAATGAAAAATACCAGGGGCGCCCGACTACTACCGCAACCCTGTCGTCGACTGTACCTTTTATATACGCTGGGCATTGCTGGGCTCTTTTTATTATCAAACCGCTTCCCTTTGTCGGCAGATCACCAGCATTTTTATAAAATGTTTAAAATTATTTGCGTGAGTATTATCTATTCTATTATGTAGAAAATAGTTTTATATACTGTGTAACGTATGTCGTAGACAATAACAGTCGATCCATAAGTTAAACTCGCTTATAGCTCGCGGCTATGCTCCGGATTTCCGGTTATAATCGGGATATGCGGTTGTGGTGGCTTTCATTGGGAAGATCTATGTCCAGCAGTGTACGTCTATAGGTTGATATGATAGTAATAATGATCGGTGACACTTGAACACCTATCGTATTTTCGGTGTCGTTCGCAATGGATCCCTACGTCCCATCGTAAAGTACTCTGTTCACCAGGACCAGAACAGAAAATAAGTGTAATATTTTGTATGTGTATTTTATATTAAGTAGGTATTAGTTTATTTTATTTTATTATTCTATTTCATGTGATATTGTTTGTATTGGTCCAGTGTATATGTGTTTTTATGCCTGAAATAAAGATATTATTTTTATTATAAAAACGTTGAATTGAAGTTGCTGACTACTATCCTGAGGTCTTGACCAAGTATATTTTTGGAGTAAGCGAAATCGAGTACAGACAGTTGGTTTCGAGGTAAAGTATACCATCAGCAAAAGAACACGACACACAAGTATGGAACTACTATTCTTCGATCTGCCTATATGTCTAAGTGAGTAGCAAGGCAGATCGTCGAACGTTCGTTCGTCTTCGATCGATATTTGTAAATAGCCTTTTCACGATGTATAAGCGTTAGTACCTAGTAATAAATCTTTAGTCAGGCACATCATGAAGTGGTTATACACGATGTGGCTAGAATGCACACATGAAGCACATTATGCTCTGCCTGATTTTATGATTGGCCTGCGACATATACATTAGGTACCTAAATAGTTGGCCTCTGACTGAGAACCTCTATTTTTATTATCCAGATATCGTTATTATGGATGACGCTGTGGTCGAGTATCGCTGCCCAGGAATACCTCCCGCCAAAGGTCGGCGGGGGCAAAAAGGGAACTCCAGAACCTTCCGTAAGAAACTTATCTTTCAAGGCATCCGTACCTGAAAAACTTTTGTTTAAAGTAGTTTTAGATTTATTTATTTTTTTACACTAATATACTTGCCATAAAACAATATATAAAATTATATACTCCAGTTGCCAGCTAACTACGAATACACGTACGATGTGCAAGACAACTCCGTGAGTCTGGACTTCGGGCACAACGAGAAGAGGAAAGATGACCGCGTATCCGGCTCCTACCACGTGCTGCTGCCTGATGGGCGCATACAACTGGTTGAATATGAGGCAGGAATCGACGGATACAAACCTCAGGTAAGTAAAACAGAATCATACAGTGGGCCATAGATCCAAATAAACGTACCTACCTATCTACCGGCACTTAGCGAAATTACTCCATTGCAACAGTTTTGTCTAACCTAAGCTATACCGCTCTTACTTGAATTTTGCCGCCTTGGCAAATCAGAAATTCAGGCTAATCAGATTGCGAGAGTATCTACAATCGTATATTGGCAGTTAATGTTCTCCTGCAGTATCCTGGCATGCGTGTAGTCTGTAGAGGAGTTTGTAGAATTTTAGTATGTTCAGGTAAGTACAATTTTACTTGTTGACGGCAGGTGATGTATATGGGCACAGCATCGTTCCCAGCGCCGAGCGCCGACAAGTTCGACGGCTATCACTACAACGCTGCCTCAAACAGACAAACTGTGCGACAAGCCGCGCCCCGCGGCACCGCCCGACAAGCCGTGACTGCCCCGCCGCCTGCGCCAGCGCCGGCGTTGCACTCCGCTGCTGGCAACACCACGCAATGATAGCCAAATAATCGAATGTATGTCGATCAATTGTCGATAGTAAATCGATTGATCGTTCTTTAAGTTTAAGAATTTTGTTAGTCGTCTGAGAAGACTTTAATTAATTTAGAGAAATAGATAGGTTTGACATATATATTTTTCCGGCTTGAGAATTTACCTATTCTAGATTAGGTCCACACTTTTGTAACGTGGAAAAGGTATATAGGTACCTATATAGTTACAATTTGTTTATTAATAACATCGAAATAGAATTAGTAAGCAATTCATTATGAATAAAATGTAAGAAACCACAGTTGCCAACGAAACAATAAAGTACTTATCTAACTTGTGTAAATAAAATGTACAAAAATAAATCATATTTTATTACTACAGTACTTACTTATAACTTCTATACGAGTAGGTTACGTTACTCTCATGAAAAACTAGACTATTTAATATGTAATTTTTTTACAAACTGTAACTGGTTTTCTAAGTAATGAACATTCGGCAAGGACTGAACTTACACATTCCTCAGAGACTCACACACATAAATAATACAAATAGGCGCATCGTCGCTCTCCATAACGTAAGAAGAAGCTTAATTTAGTAATAAATAAATGAAGAAAAAACCATGAAGTTAAAATTAAAAATTACATTTTGTCGACTCTGCTGCATTTTATACTGCGAGGATGCAATCCATCGTCTCTGCCTGCCTCTCTGGGACCAAGGTGTGAACATTATGTATGTATGTACGAGTATGTATGTTAATGCAATGCAATCGATGATAGAATTTGGTTACTTCTACTATTTATTAAAATCTCCCACCCCTCTGCCGTCCTTACCCCCAAAACAATTAATTGGCTAAATTGTGTTTAAGCTGCGTACATACACATAGAGACTGAAGATAACATGCAGGGTTAAGTGGTATCAAGGTGGATGGGTTTTATTTTTACGCAGGCGATCCATCTTTACATTGCATACATGAACAAATTGACCAATAAATGGTTAACTCGTTCAAGATCGAACTCGACAGCGCCTAGTGCAGTGGCTGGCTCCGTTCACACCGCCCCTAGAACCACCCTGCAGACCCACATAGCTCTGTAAACAGCCTTATTGCAAACTCCACATAGTTAGGTACCTAATTTTTAGAAGTTCATAGAGCTCTAAGTTAACTAGGTATGCAGTATATCGATGTTTTGATCGGGCCAGTGCACTCGTCGGTGCGTAGAGACGGTGTCGAACCCGACGTTGTCGAACGACTGGTAGTCTTTCTGCATACTCATCTCAGCCAGGTTCCGGTACCTAGGAATAAAAACATGACAGTTTATGATTCTGACATGACATGGATTCAAATGCACATGACGTAACGTTGACTTCATAGAAACGGATATAGGTAGAAGGGGCACATCACTTTTTTACTTCAGTCTCGCGCGTGTCGATTTTCGGACACAGCGCGCCCCTCCCGCGCACCATTTTTGCCTCGTGATCACCTTTTTAGTGAGGAGATACAGTTATGCAGTTTCAAAACGGGCAATATGGCACTTTAGCAGATTTTTTGTCGGTGTTTACCCGACCTTGACTCGGCGCGAAACGAGTACGCGTTTGACAGTTTTTGCAATATATTGCAAAAGGTTGTCACGCGTGTTGCGCTTACTTTACCATTCAATCTCGTTAATTTATATGGTTGACTTTGATGGGTAGTCTTTCTGCGTACTCATCTCTACCTACTCTATCTACTCTAGTATACAGGGTTACAGGAAAAGTCGTGCTAGATCCCTTAAGGGTGTGGAGCACCCATCATTTCTGACTTATTTCACTATGAAACACCCTACCCTAAACTTAACCCTTTTCGAGATATTCGACTTTTAATTTTTTTATTGAAAATTGCTGATTTTTAGGCTACTACATTTATTTTTGTTTATTTTGTGTATCTTATTATTATTATTATTGCATTTTTACATGTGTAGTAAGATGCTTTAGGACGTCAATCATTAAAATAGTGCACAAGTTAATTGAATAGACTGTAGTAGACAAGTGAAAGAAAAGAAATAAAAAACATATTAGAAAGTTTATTTTTCTCTAAGGGATATCTAAAAAAAATGTTATGGTAATTGTTCGGCAGATGTTTTTTAAAATATTTACGTTTCATCAGCTATCTAACGAGGTGTAACAATCTAGGGTTTGTATTACATTTCGTGGAAAAAAAGTAGTTGGGACGCTCCAGGTAGCAGTTCTAACGGTCCCACGCCTATTGTCCTTCAAGTTAAGACGCACCGTGCGAGCGAGACAAGTGACGATTTATGTAGGTACGAATGAAAGAAAAAATGTGTAGACACCGGCTAGGACTGGGAATACAACCGGAAACATTGTTTTGGTTGTCAGTCTGCTTTTGCGCTTCGTACATAGTAGATGCGATATCGTTTTGCTCTTTTTCTCGACTTGGCTGTGATTCTGGACTATTTCTTCTGATTTGTGACTACTGTGCTTGTTAACCGGACTCTGATTTGTGCCTGTGATACGGAAGTGTTGAGTATGACGTCCTACACACCTGAGGAATATGCTGATATGCTTATTTGTTACGGATACTGCGATTGTGTGTCTGCGCAAGCTCGCAACGAATACATAACTCGCTACCCCGGTCGTCGAGTGCCGGATGTGGCCGTTTTTGACAGAGTTTATCGAAGACTTCGAGAAACTGGCTCTGTTTTGAGACGAAGTACAGACATGGGAAGACCACGAATTGACGACGAAGAACAGGACAATGAGATAGTGCAACGCTTTCGAGCGGATCCGACTACTTCCACTAATATTGTTGCCCGTGATCTGGGGCTTTCGCAATGGAGAGTGTGGTTTACAGTGCATACTGCTGGCCTATACCCGTACCATTACACGCCAGTACACGTTATTGAAGAAGGGGACCCCGCGAGAAGATTGGACTTTTGCAGATTTATGCTAAATGCTGATGTAGAAGACCCAGATTTTTTAAGAAATATCTTGTGGACGGATGAGTCCAAATTTGATAAAGATGGCATAACTAACTATCACAACGCCCATTACTGGGCCCTAAAAGAACTAAGGAATCCCAATAAGAAAAGAGTGAAGGGGTCCCAACGAAGATTCAGCGTGAATGTGTGGATGGGCATTATCTCCAATCATTTGATTGGACCTTACTTTCTCCCGGATAATCTAAACGGGGAAAGCTACGAAAATTTCCTGAGAGCAGACTTGAGTGATTTGCTGGATGATCTGCCACTCAACCTGATCAGGGACATGTGGTTCCAACACGATGGCTGCCCTGCCCATTTCAGGAGAAGTGTCAGAGACTGGCTGGACACAAATTATCCAAACAAATGGATTGGACGAGGTGGGCCATTGCCATGGCCAGCAAGAAGTCCGGACCTAACCCCCATGGATTTTCATGTGTGGGGCTGCATGAAAAGTCTCGTGTACAGCGAGCCGAATCCAGTTTCGTCTGTGGAAGACTTAAGAGAAAGGATTGTGGATGCAGCAAATAAAATGAGGACCACATTGACCACTGGCGTAGTGAAGACCGGTCTCCGTAGAAGGATGCGACAATGTATTAGAAATAGAGGCGGCCATGTTGAACATGAACTGTAGAAAAAGAAAAAGTTGTGAGAAAACCTTTAATAAATGGCATTTCATGCTTACCTATTGTTTTATTTTACTTTTTAGGGCTAAGTATACATTTACTTCTCCACTGTCGCCTATGAAACTAAATTTTTTTGAATGCATTTGAATAAAACCCTACATTATTATACCTCGTTAGATAGCTGATGAACCGTAGATATTTTAAAAAACATCTGCCGAACAATTACCATAATATTTTTTTTAGATATCCCTTAGAGAAAAATAAACTTTCTAATATGTTTTTTATTTCTTTTCTTTCACTTGTCTACTACGGTCTATTCAAATAACTTGTGCACTATTTTAATGATTGACGTCCTAAAGCATCTTACTACACATG
This sequence comes from Esperia sulphurella, assembly GCA_947086405.1. Lineage (NCBI taxonomy): Eukaryota > Metazoa > Arthropoda > Insecta > Lepidoptera > Oecophoridae > Esperia > Esperia sulphurella. The sequence continues at coordinate 12,083,198 of OX352265.1, forward strand.
TAAAAATGCAATAATAATAATAATAAGATACACAAAATAAACAAAAATAAATGTAGTAGCCTAAAAATCAGCAATTTTCAATAAAAAAATTAAAAGTCGAATATCTCGAAAAGGGTTAAGTTTAGGGTAGGGTGTTTCATAGTGAAATAAGTCAGAAATGATGGGTGCTCCACACCCTTAAGGGATCTAGCACGACTTTTCCTGTAACCCTGTATATTATCTTTGTCTCTACTAACTTCAGGTACATCGAAATAAAAACTCGACATTTATTATATACTAGCTGTGCCCGCGGCATGCCCGCGTTAACTACAGAATCAGCTCCCAGTCCTACTTCCGCTCCCGCTTCCGCTCGCTCGCTCACCGCTCTCGCTTCCGCTTGAACTACAGAATCGCTCCCATTCCCGCTCCCGCTCCCACACCCACTCCCCTTTTCCCACGCCCACGCTCGAGCCCACGCCCACGCCCACTCCAATTCCCACTCGCAGCTCCAAATGTAATCCAAACTCATCGCAATCTGAATAGTACGGAAATACTATTATTTGCAATATATTGCATACTAACCTTACCTACTAATGTATTTGAAAACTAAAAATGTCTATAACTTTTGATTGAGTTAGCCAATTGCGATGAAATAAAGACTAAATGTTAAGTTAAACTTAACTTAACATTTAGTCTTTATTTCATCGCAATTGGCTTTAGGTACCTAATGTATATGTCGCAGGCCAATCATAAAATCAGGCAGAGCATGATGTGCCTCATGTGTGCATTCTAGCCACATCGTGTATAACCACTTCATGATGTGTCTGACTAAAGACAAAGATAAGTTAAGTTAAGCCCCATGTTTTTGTGAAAAGTCCATCAACATCCGTTCAGTAGTTTTTAAGTGTTGCGTGCACAAACTCACAGACAAACAGATAAACAGACAAAAATGTCAAAAATGACCGAAATATGTTCTGTTGCTTATCCTTAAGAAAATATTAACTTATAGGTACTTATATACGAATCTTTTAAGTGGTATGACGCATACCGCTTTATAAAAAATACAACTATTTTCGGACTAACAATTCAAAATGTCCAGTGTATCGAACTGCGTAGGTACCTGTTGACGAGCACGCAGCAGCCCAGCAGAAGCAGCACCTGCACCGCCAGCCAGGCCAGCACCAGCGCCACCACCAGCAACTCGTGCACGCACACCATCGCGCTGTCACTCGCTCGCGGCTCCTCGCCTAAAAATAAACATACAAACACATTGTTACCCTAGGGATGAAAGTAACTTATTTAGTCCCGCTCAGGCACCAATAGTTCGAGGGACTAAATAAGTCTTTAACCTGAGGTAAACTGAATGAGGTAAGATGAATTATATCTGAATGACCTACGGTGCAGAAACGTGGACACTGACAGTGGGCCTGATCCACAAGTTTCAAGTCGCTCAGCAAGCTATGGAGAGGGCTATGCTCGGCGTTTTTTGAAGGATATGATTCGTAATGAAGAAATCCGACGAAGAACGAAGGTGACCGACATAGCCGAAAGGATTAGCAGGCTGAAGTGGCAGTGGGCGGGCCACATCTGTCGTAGAACCGACGGCCGTTGGGGCAGACGAGTTCTGGAGTGGACCACGGAATGGCACGCGCAGGGTGGGACGCCCCGCCGCCAGATGGACCGACGACCTAAAGAAGGTGGCCGGAAGCGGCTGGATGCGGAGGGCGGAGGACCGGGTGTGGTGGCGTTCATTGGGGAAGGCCTAGGTCCAGCAGTGGACGTCTAAAGGCTGACATGATGATGATGATATATCTGAATCAGATGAACTCATTGTGTTAATACAAATCTCAGCTATATGGAAGTATAAACAAAACTCTACAACTCGAAAAAACAAATGAATGAAATGAATTAATTAATACTAAACTTTATGTCATTTCAATTTTACATCGCGGAGGCTGTATAGAAAGTTGGAACATGGTTCAATAGAAATGTGAAAATAGTACTTGTTTTTTTTTGTATAATTTGACAGCTGTCATTTGAAAACGATTGTCCGTAGATTAATGATAAATACTTAATTTTTCCATTTTAAATAAGTAAAATGCTTTATTGACAGATGGTATACGTTTATCAGACGGCGACCGTACAGAGACTTAAAAACATCGCGGCGAATAAATTCGCAGTGCGTGTTAGCCCTAACTAGTTTAACATCGCCCGTAAAATAAAGCACGGCGTGTTACGCAGCTGGTTGGAAAGAGCAGCACTTATGTGTTGACATTAAACGTTGTCCCTCTCTTACTCGTTTATGCGCACACACAAACGTTTACGGATAAGGTGTGCCTGTAATAGTAGTTAATTAAATCTGTTGACTTATAGTGTCGGGGTTTTGCGATTAAACAAAAGAAAGCCGTTGTTCAATTAACAGAGTCGATGATATTCCATCTATATATTCTGATGTCTATGTCGTATATGATATTCTATGTCGATGTAGAATAGATATATTCACCTGTAGCTTGATGGTCAGCGCGGACCAGAGTATCTGCTGACAGTATATCCCTGGAGCCGACCACCATCTCGAGCTCGAGCGGCACCCTCCCGCTCCTGGCTCCCCCGCAGCCGCCTGCGCCCCCCTGCGCCACCACCCCCCCACTCTGCGGCTTGTCCCACGACTCGTCTTCCTCCACAGCTGCTGCTACTCCGTCCTCGCGCCATTCGTATAGAGTGTCGTTTGTCTGACGCGCGCTTCTGGGTTGATGAGCGGCACAGTTTACCTGTGAAAAACGACATGGTAAGCTAAACCAGGACATATTAGTTACTAGGAATATAAACCAGGCGGATGTGCCATTTTGCAATAAGGGATTCAATGAAGAATAAAGAAGGAATTTTAAGGCGCCAAACCGCCTGGGTGGGTGCGTGGTGCCCGTACGCCCTCGTTATAAGGGTAGGCCTGTGCCTGGGCCCCAACAGTGGGAACATATAGGCTATTCATTTGAATGCCTGCTCGGTCTTCCAATTTGGATCCGATCCTTGGTTCTCCGAAAACTCCGCATCCAAACTTTTCAGCTGCCGTAACCAAGTCGCCTTTATGATATAAGTATACGAAGAATGTCTCTATGACTTTATTTTTTTCTCTTTTCAATCCTCGACTTAGTTGATGTTTGTTGCGCCGTTTCTTCTTTACAGCACTAACATCTAGGAAGCGGTATCCGGTAAAAAAGTTACGTGTATTTTACCAAGTGACTCAGCAATAAAGGATTATGACTTTGACTTGGCCGGCCTAAACTTTCTTTGAACTGTCATTCTTTGTATTGTGATAGCTACTGATGTCCCTTACCATTGCACACTGTTTTTCACAGAAGCGCACCATGAGCGCAAACCGCACGACATGCGATGTAGGAAAGCGGAATGCTTTGAACCGCGCCGATAGCCGCTGCGTGCCGCCCAGCAAAGACCTCGTGAACTGTGGGAAGTCTACCTGCAACATTTTCTCATATTTACTGCAAGAACCGCAGAACAAATCGTACTAATCCTACTATCCTATCCTACTAATATTATAAATGCGAAAGTTTAGATATTTGGATGTTTGTTTCTCAATCACGATTCAACCACTGAACGGATCGGGATGAAACTTGGCACACATATAGGTTAGGTCCTGGAATAGGACATAGGATAGTTTTTATCCCGAGAAAACGTCCCATTCCTACGGGAAATACATAATAATTTGTCCACACGGACGAAGTCGCGGGCAACAGCTAGTATCGAATATTAAACATACCCGATCTAGGATAATCATGTTCTGTGATACAAAAATAACAGCATTCAATCACAGTACCGAATATTAAAAAATCTGTTAATAATTTTCACTTTAGTCTCAACGTCCATTGCTAGACATAGACCGTCCACAATGAACCAAAGTTGAACTTTATAAATTGTGCATGTCGATCTTAGTCAGGATGATTTTATTACCCTAAGAATACCACTTTAGCATAATATGAGTGTGTTTAGGGAATGTACACGCTCACAATAAACTATAGACCACTGTTATTAGATCGTACAACTACAAATAGGCCGAGTTGGTCCAAGGATCCACATACCTGCCCTGTTGGACATCCTCGGCTGTCCAAAAGCAGTACCGAGCTATCACCGAGCCTAGAAGACGCTACCAGGTGATACGCTTCTATCTCGACCTCGTCTGTAATTAAACATTTAACGTAAAATTAACGAAAACGGCAAATGAATAGATTTTTACGGCCGATTAACCAGAAAATTGTTGTGACTGCGACTTATTGTACGTAAAAATTGTCTATTTGGATAGCCCAATGTAGTAATTACACAGATAGTTCATTGTATGACTTTATAAAAACATCGTTTATGGTGCTAAACCCATCAAAAACATCTAATTAAGCAAGCTAAGAGGTTTAAACAACGTGCTAATCTCGAGCTAAGAAGTTACTTAAAACTCGTCTGTTCGAGCTAAGCGGATTTAGGAGTGATAATATGTATAAGAATAAGTCACCCGTAGTCTCAATGCGAAGCTCCAGCGGCTCTCCAAGAGACACGGCACCGGCTGCGTCCTCTGCCCTTACCACGTACATAGTGAGAGGGGCTGAGTTGGCGCTGTACACTGCGCTCGCTGCGGCTGGGGTCGCTACGCTTGCTGACTCACTGGCCAGCGATGGTTTCCTAGTACCAAAAACAGTTAGTTTGTACCGACTTAAGAACTGTCCCAGTTTTGAGCAGAGGTCCCTCAGAGGTCGCCCTCATTACAAGGGCGTTCGGGTTCATTATGATATTGAACGAGTGTTGGCGAACTCACGCTGTAGTCCGAGTGCTGTTTGTTGTCAGTTTTACTGAGATATTTGCACAAAATAGATGGTCGATAACCTTCAAGAACTAAATAAGGTTTCAGGTAACGTTTGTTTACAAAGTCGAATGTAGGTACTTCATATACCGTAGTACGTGCCTGCGAGGAGAAAGAGATAGCTTTCCGATGATTATCGTCGAGTGAATGAAATTGACCATTATTGAACGAGTTGAGAAGAGCCTTACCCCAATACCTACTAATCGATATCATTACATAATATCAAGGTCAGAAAGTTTTTGTATTCTGCCGTTATGCCAGTTATTTAACTTCTATAATAAAAAAAAATTACGTGCTGCCCGCCCACGAGTCTACACTATACGGTAGAGGTCCGGTAACACCCTCCGGATCCCAGAAGCAGAGGTTCCTGCTCACGCCCCGTAGGTATTTGTCTACCGTTTCGAATCTTCAATAACCTTACCCGGTGTCCCTGACAGCGACAGTAGCATCGACCTGCGTGGCTGCGCGCGCGCCGGGCGAGCAACCAACGCGCACCCAGCGGTCGCCCGCCGTCTGGATGATCGGGTTGTTTTGGATCATCACCATTACGTATGCCATGGTCCTGTACACGAGTTCAAAAGTAAGTATGTGATTATTGCTTTTTCTGGAACATGTTGAACAGTGTGCTAATTATTGAAGAAATACGCAGAAATATACAAGAATTTTCCCTCTTTCTTCCTCCCTTGGATCTAAATATGTGCGTGCAGGTATTTTGGTGTCTTTTCAACCGACTTCAATAAATGAGGATTTTCTCAATTCGACGGTATGTTTTTTTTTCTATGTTTGTTACGCGATTACTCCGCCAATTCTGAATGTATTTTGCTGGTTCCTTTTTTGTATGATAGGTCATACTTCAGAGGTGGTTCCATATACATTTTATCGAAATTCATTCAGCGCTTTTGAAAAATCAACAAAGACACAAAAATAGGCTTAGTATATACCTACATAGACGACATGCTAGTTGGAGGTTCCCTTCAGCAAAAGTAGTGATGAAGAATTTCAATCTTTTTTTAACTGTCATTACCCAAGAACAAAGAAGATTGTATGTATTTATAAGGAGCCTTCATAATAATTATACATACAATAATTATGCTTATATTTGCTTTGGCTGGCACCGACACCAAAAATAACTTATTATAAATTGTAAATAGGTATATAAGTATCAATAATTTCGTTGTTTGTCCTTTAATGCTTTTTGCTTTGAAGTAATTAAAATATTATACTCTTATTTTTAGTTTAAAAAACTTTTACATGTAGGTATAGTCTTGAAGTCGGTTTTTGTTTTTTCTAAAAAATAATTTTATTTAACAATCTTTTCCCGTGGTATTTTTTGTTATATTTTAATTTTTATAGCATGGTGTCAGATTATCTAAGTTGCAAAGTTTTGTCACATTCACACAAAGATGAAGCATTAAAACCATTCACATTGCTTCCCGTAGAGCAGTAGTGGTTTCGCCCTTTTAGTGATCGCCTGTCAGTATATTGATGTCTTCACTAGGAATGTGCGATATGGAATAAGCGAGTCATAGGCGCCGTAGATAGTGGCAGTTACAGAACCACGCGGTCGGTATTGCTGCCTTTTGATTCTGGACAAGCTTTGACCATAAGACAGATTCGCTTGCAACTGTCTGACTCATCTATTGATGTCTACATTAAGACTGTGCGATGGCATACGCGAAGATGACATTTATAACAGTTCCAGCAGAATCGTCAGCTGATTTTGGACAAGCTTTTGACCAGAAGACAGACTCGCTCTCACCTATTGATGACTCCATTAGGACCGTGAGAGATGGCATACGCGAAGTTGACGTCGCAGTCGCCGTAGAGAGGAAGCGGGAGCCGTACGGGCCCGCCGGTGCCTCGCGCTCCGCACCGCTCCCCGCGGCCCGGCACGTACACGCGGCCGCGGAACGCGCCGTGCGGCCGGTACGTCACGATCAGCTCGGAGCCCTCGCACTCGACGCTTACTGAAATTGTACAGCTAAACTGAGATATGGCATCACCAATTAATTACAACTGCTAGACATAAAAATAAATAGTTAAGGGGGTTTCTGAAATATTTTGAAATTTTTGTCTAGAAATCCCCTTAGTGTTTCCTTTGAGCATCGGCAGGGGATTTCTGGACAAATTTTCCAAAAAATTACAGAAATCCCCTTAAGGGGATTTTTTGCAGGGGATTATTGGAATAAGCCCATAGAACGACGTTCGCTAATACTGGAATAAATAATAGTCACGCTATGCGTATTGCCAGTGCGTATCTATTTATGGCCTATGTTAAAAGTAGAGAAAATAGAAAATATGATTACAGGCAACGGGAGGAATGTTCTCCTGTATTACGGAAATTAGAGGACAGGACAATTTACAAATATAACATCCTAACCGGGACCAACTTATGAAAATTCTACAAAAAGTCCCTATTCAGATCGAACCCACTACCTCTGACGCTGGAATCAGTGGAGGTGGTCAAATGTGTGGTTGGGTCTGTATATAGTGCACATGAAGGCTATTAACCAGAAGATGCTGCTACACATCACCTGGATATAATTATTAGGTAAGTCGCCCACTTACAGGACATCCACAGCAAAGACTGGAAGTGGGTACTTAAAGCGATAAGGCTGGGATTGTACACCAGATTCATCATTCTATGTTAAATTTTATGCAACTTTTTTATAATTTTTATATGTAGGTATTGGTGCACAATTTAATTTCATTTATGGTGCTAATTCGGGTCGGGCTCACGAGAAGTTAGCGCTCCTTACTATTAAGACAGATGACCCTGCGATAATAGGTGGCACCAGATGTCCTCCGCAGCAGCCAAGAGCCGGTGGTAATGAGGTCCTCGCTGTGAAGATCGCAGAGCCCTCTGGCACCTCGGACCTCCTCCTTCGCAGTCCACGTGAACCCTCGGCATATGAATCGGTCCTCCACCTCGCACGCTGTCTTACACTATAGGCATGATTGACAAGAATTAGGTAGTTGTTCATTTTGTCCGATCATTCTCAGTAGATCTTATTGGTCAGACTAGAAGAATGTCCAATGAATTTACTGATAATGATTGGTTTTGTCTTGAGTGATAACTCTTTCGAAAGTATGCAGGATTCCTATTCTTTTACCCAACAACACTGCGGTAAGAGATGATTTCTTTTTTTTCTTTCGTTTTTACTTATCTATTATGTTTCGAAAAACTCATTGATACGGGCCCGTTGCACTCTATAAATCATGAAAGTGAAGCGAGCGTATATACTGCTGCCGTCAGTCATTTGGGACCTCTATTTTCACAGAGTCCTAGCAATCACGCTATAAATGCTATAAAGCTAATTTACTACATTTATATTTGAACTAGCAGCGAATTTCACACAACAAACTACAACAGTATCCGTTAACCCGAATAACTGATCATAACTCATCTTCGCATTTCGTTTTCAATTAAATAAATTAATTGTAAAATAGTTTTTAATATTTCTTTATCCAATTTTTTGTCACAAAATATATCGTTTGGTTATTAAATTATGTGCCCCAACCAACTTTATGTGCCTCAGGGTGTAATTTTTATAATGTATTCCCTTAGTCGCCTTGTACGACACTCACGGGAAGAGTTGGAGTGGTCCTATTCTACTCTACCGGAAACCATACGGTTATACGAGTATATATTGTATACAAAACATTATATACTCGTATAACCGTATGGTTATACGAGTATACAAAATTTATATACTTATTGTCATAAATGATTGGATACATAAATCTTTAGATCTTTGGACATAGGTCATCCCCAATGAACGCCACCATACCCGGTCCTCCGCCCTCCGCATCCAGCTGCTTCCGACCACCTTCTTCAGGTCGACTGCGGGGCGTCCCACCCTGCGCGTGCCGATCCGCGGTATCCACTCCAGAACTCGTCTGCCTAACGGCCGTCGGTTCTGCCACAGATGTGGCCCGCCCACTGCCACTTCATCTTGCTAATCCTTTCAGCTATGTCGGTTACCTTCGTTCTTCGTCGGATCTCTTCATAACGAATCATATCCTTCAATGAAACCCCGAGCATAGCCCTCTCCATAGAGCGACATGGAACTTGTGAATCAAGCCCACTGTTAGTGTCTACGTTTCAGCGCCGTAGTTCATGACAGGTCGGCGTTGGTTATGGTAGCCTTTTTTTTTGACGGAGTGGAAATGCATTAGGCATCCCCCTGGTTAAAAGGGGACCAGGGGGTATATGGGACTCTCTTCCCTGCAACGCGCAGGGAAGCATACCCACTAAAACCACTCCGGCGTTTCACCCGCTCTGCCGTTGTGGGGGTACAGTGTGGTCCCAAGGATTTCAATCCACTGTACCCCCCGTGGTTATGGTAGCCTGCCGTAACCCGGGGATTTTTAGCACCCCCCCGCCCTACCGTTACCGATAGACCGCTACCGTAGTAGGGCTGCCGGGAACTGGGGGCCGCGACTTCTGTTTCCTTTTCATGGGGGAGTTTTGCCCATAATGGCCACGCTGGGCAGACGTGTTGGCCATCGCAGTACTAGGCCTCGCCCCGGTGACGCTACTGCCCGCCACCGGTCTGTGGTATTTATGACCTAGTGGGAGTTTGAATGGTTATACCGCCATTTGTCGGTCGCCAGAGCCTCGTTTGTTAACCGGCAGGGTGCACCACGTGCAGGTGAGGTTGGCATTTGGAGCACCGGATGTATTTGCGCTCCTTTACACCCATCGAAAATGTAGCCTAAATAAATTCAGGAAAAATTATAAACTACTTTTTCTACCTTGTGTTAATCAACCCGTGAGCGAGGTACTTTAGATGCGCCTCATCGTCGATAGCCCCACTAGATCCCTGAAGGGTCCACTGATGAACTAGGCCTGTCCCAATGTAATGGGAGGTTCTTGCTATACTACAATCACGCCAATACGCGTTAGTGATCGCAATGTATATGTGAATCACTGTTTGCTAAAAGTACGCTTTTCCATTAATATAATTACTTATTATATTAATATTATTATTATGATTACTCTAATGGGTTTTTTTACACATTTTTTTAAAACTTGGCGGATGTGCCCTTTTTGCATGCTTCTGTAGCCTCTAGCGATATCCACAGGAGGGTATCCTATTCTGTTCCTGTTATCACATGGAATGTGCGTCAGCCATGATTTATTGTAGACTAACAACTATAATGTATGTAAATATAATTGCTATATTTATGCAGGCATATTAGCTGCATAGCTGATAAATAGATAACATTGCAGCCTGTCATATCTGTGATTTAACGAGCTGTTTTATACCTAACTACAACAATTGTTCATGGTAAAGTAATCTGATAATTCTATAAATAAACCATGGAAAAGCATAATACATTTAATAACATGCAGTGCCATCTATGTGTGTACATACCTCATCTTTGGTGTAATTCTTCTCGGTAAATTCGACGTGTTTCAATGTTTGATTGTAATATTCTTCGTAGGAACATCTGTCTATCTTCTTCGTATCTGAAATATTTAAATAATATATACTTACTTAACATTTTAAATTTGAATTTGAAATTGTCATCTTAGGTCTTAACTTGTCAGTCCAGTACTTATAGGTCAATTCGATCTCCTATCTGTTTCTATAGTCTCAAGCTCAGTGCCGTCTGATTCAGAAACTATGTACATAATACGATGCGTATAGGAATGTGTCCTATTTGAAAGGTAAAGGAGCAGCTCTCAGAGTGCGTCTGCTCGGTCGCAATGTTTTTGTAGCCTTTTAAGGTTCACACAACAAGGCAAAGACGCAGGTTTCTCAGGTTTCAGGGAAACAGTAACCTTCTTATCTTATCTTCTCAGGGGGCCAGGAAGACCTGGCGACACTTCGACCCTTCAGGATCTTTTGTGCCAAACCCCTGACCACCAACGGTGCCCCAAGCCGATTTGGTGGACTTCACATAGGTACGCCTCAGAATTTCTTCTTCGGTATATGCAGGTTTCCTAACGATGTTTTCCTTTACCGAAAAGCCTGTGGTATTATAAATAAACCGTACTTAAGTTTCGTAAAACTCATTGGTACGGGCGGGGTTTGAACCCACGACCGCATGAACGTGAAGCGAGTGTACAACCAACCGGCTACCACGGAAACAGTAACCTTACTGTCAGATAAGATTAGTTTAGTTAATCTGTAGGTAAATGTGCACATTTACCTACAGATTTATATCTTTAAAAAGTAGATACTCACAGTCGTGTCTACACTGGTTCTCAATGTAGAAGGTGTAGTAGTTAGACACGCGGTAGGATTCTGGTTCAGTGAACTTGTCCTCGGTATTCAGGACGCAGTTCCCGATGGCTCGCTCAGAGGTTCTGATGAGCTCCCCTTCCATTGCAGGTTCGAGTCCAACCCATTGTGCTGACCTTTGAAAAGATTACATAATGAAATGACTTCCTATTTGTGGTCCCATACTCTGCATTTGGTGGAAGGGAAGGAGGAAGCACAAGGAATAAATAATTAAGGCTCTAAAAACACGTCCACTGCTGGACATAGGGTTTCACCAACGCGCGCCACCATACCTACCCGGTTCTTCATCCTCCGCATCCAGCCGCTTCAGCTATGTTTTTAGGTTGTCTGTCCACCTGGCAGGGGGACGTACCACGCTGCTTCTACCAGTATACATCCCCACTCCAGGCGAAATTCATGTACAATGCTCACGAAAGACCGATGATGGTCGACAATGTCGATACATATCCAAATAGTATGTACATACACTTGTCTAATCCCTAATTAGAATTCCCTATATTTCTATGGAAATTGAACAAGGACACAATTATAAGTAGGAATATAAATCCCAAGCCGAAATCAACGTGTATAATTCATAATTCATGTATTTTGGTATTAATAAATACACGTCAAATATAAATTGAAAAACAAATAGGTATATTAACATACGAATAGTCTAGTTAAAAATATTTAGGTAGGTATAATTAAATCATCAAAATGAAATAAAGCCTGTATATTTTACAATATCCCCAGGGGAATCGAATTCACGACCTTCGACGTTTCAGGCAAACACACGAACTAGCCCGTCGGGTCAAAGATAATAATGTTGTTTTAGTCAATTATTACGTTGGTAATTTCAGAATCATCATGGGTGATTGCCTCAAGACGCAATGATAATATTTGGATTGTCTGAGACATAGTTCAGGTAAAGGTGTTTATTTCAATAAATACATCCATAGCGTTATACGTTTGTTACATTATTTACCTACACCAGAATCACTCAATCAATCTTCATTAAGTACTCATAAGGAAGAATAATGTTCAACTTGAGTTGAACGTTTCTATGTTCAAAAGTAAATAAGGTTACACTGGCCGAATTATATCTAATTGTAAGAGGTTTTCTTCCCAGATGACGAATTAGAGGTACCTGGGTACCTGTTGTGTACCCCGAACAAAACAAAGTTGGTTGTATGTTAAAAGGAAATACCTATAAAAATCTGTGGTGTTGCCTAACGAAGCTCATTGAAAATGCATTAGGTGCCTACGTGTTTCTATAATCACCCACATGCGAACCTACAGTCACGACTTGATGAGCTGTTTATTTCACAGTACATATTATCTATGAACAGAAAAGTCACTGCAATTATACAGTACATAGGTACAAATGGCTAGTACGGAGCTACGTAGCAAATAATAACATAATAAACTAAATTAACCTGTAATTTTTTGCTTAAGAGCTTAATAATAGATAAAATCAACATAATCCAGAGGTTCTAATTGATTCCTGGTTATGCCATGCACCAAAATCGAAGCGCACGGCTAGTGCTCCAGAAAAAGTTATTAAAAAGCCACAAATAAGCCGTGCACTGTTGCCGCTTGTGACCCCCCCTAATCGAGATATTCAGACTATCAGATAACATTTTACACACATACGACTTTCTTGTGCATAGTGCTAAAATTCAAAACTATAACTAACATTCAAAGTTTGACAAAAACAGTCAATTTTGATAGTCGCTCACGGACTAACACTAATTAGGTATACTAAGAACACAACCTATGTGAGATTTAATGAAACAACATGGCAGATATATAGCTATTGTTACTCGCAGCAAAAGAACTTGGATGAAAGAAATATAAAAGCTATTGTCTTCTAAGTGAAAGTGTTGAGAATGATTTTTGTTGAACTTTATACGAGTATACTTTTCCATATAGCACCTAGTCATTCTTTGGTTTGAAGTACTTATTACATACTACCCGTGTACTTTACTACCGTATACTTAGCTTAAAATTGGGTAAAATTTTTATAAAAGAAGTTGGGGCAAATTAATCCAGTTGAGCTGGCCGGGCATAATTTACTCTACCTCAGAATTTCTTTGAAGGATATGATTAGAAGGGATCCTAGAAAAGGATATGTAAATTGACAAAAAGTGGCAGATCGTCGCACAACCGACAATTGGGATAGACAAATTATGGGTTTTTTCTATCGTGTAGTGGAGATCAAGTACCGGTGTAGGCGTAGCGTGGTAATCACGATCCCCGTAAGTGGATCATCATCATCATCATCAGCTGAACATAAACTCCCCAATAGCATGCCACTTTTTGTGGGCTGTCCATTGGGGGATTTGCCATGATCACCACCCTTGGTGATTGATCACACCAGTAATGATCTTAATATCCCAGGAGAAGGCTCCTCGTTCCTGGTGCAATCCCTTTCGCCTTGACAACACCCACGAAAATATTGGGGGAGTCAGATGGATCGACGACTTGAAAAACTGTAACGTACCTATACCTATAATGGTATTCACAAACGTGTTACAAAACCTACTAATATTTATAGAAACAGAATATGTGCAATAGTGGATGTTATGGAAATGTGTGTTTTACCTCTGCCCAAGCAAACTTAATTCTTTACTCATTGCTTTTAATGTCGACACATACCGATGTAGCTTATGGTGTTCGTTCCCCGAGAGTACGGCATCATAGCACTCCTGCATCGTAGTGTTGAGGATCACCTTCAGGTCGGGCCCTTCTGAGTGCAAGTGGTACCCTGGAGTAGCCTCCAGCGCCCACCACCTATGACTGCAGTGCTCTGGTACTGTGGATAACGCAGATGAAAGGTAGATAGATACCGAGACACGCTTGGTCGAGGCTATGCAACACTTGTACTATTAATCAATAAATAATACTAATACTAATAATAATAATATACTTTATTGTATATCTAATAAAAGTATACATTTGAATGTATACGTAAGTATACTATACAGGGTGTAAGGGACGGTCTTCCGAAAACTTTAACCACGGCTTCAGACCATCACCCTGAACAACGTACAGCAAGAATTTTTCGCCGGAAATAAAAAAAAATTTCGGACTCACCATACAAATTTTACAAATGACATGCCAGATTTGTATGAAGAAGTCGATTTTTTTTTTTATTTCCGGCGAAAAATTCTTGCTGTACGATGTTCAGGGTGATGGTCTGAAGCCATGGTTAAAGTTTTCGGAAGACCGTCCCTTACACCCTGTATACTAAAACAATTAAAATGAGTTTATGATTGGTACTTATTATATAAGCCGTTAAAAGGATGTAGGTGTTTAACAAGTAGGTACCTATTTTACTTTCCTAGCGACGATGACAAAGCAGTTAGGTAGGTATTTAACAAAGTGCCTACTCATTCAAAAATGTTAAGAAATGTAATAAGTTCTGGTATTATCAATTTAAAAAGTATAAATTCGGTAGCAGAAACATTCATCATTCAGTCTAGCACGTTGCTGTAGTCAATTAGCATTACAGCTACCTAATGCCTGTGCTTTAGCATAACGACAACTTTAATTGGTCAATAATATTACCATTTCTAATCCATTAAAATGACGGACGACCGAGTGTTCGACCGACCGAAAGTGTTGTTTCTGTCAGCCGAAAAATCGGATCGTATCCTATAGTGTATTTCGGCCGAAATATCTAAATGACTAATCTTAATTTTCAATTACATTTTTAATGGGTTTTCTGTTTAATTTAAAAAATCAGTTAATAGGCAATTTATGCAACAACCTTTTTTGGAAGTATTAGGGCTAAGGTGGCCTAAACATTAAAAACTATCAATTATTTATTATAAGAAAATATTGATTTACGATCATGCCTACTTCGGCCGGATGCTAAAAGAAACCAAATTTAGAGGCCTACACACGTTCCAAGCAAATCTTCTTGAAGTATGCCACATCGTTGTCAGTGCGGAGGTGCTGTTCTGTTGAATCAGCAACGCCATGGCAGTTGCCTTTCCCAAAGGCCACCACCACTGCAGCACAGTCGGACAACTCCCGGCAGCGGGCCAGGCAAGCCCCAGTCAGGGACTCCTCTTCCCCACTGGCTGAGTACACGAAAACAGGGGCTGCCCGGTCTGGAGATACCCCGGACCAGCGGGCGAATGTTATCGTTTGGTGTCCTCTGCATCGCGCTATGGTTCCTGATGAAGAAAAGTAATTAATTATAGACTAGGGTATTTATTAACTTGCGAAAGAGCTCAATCAACCTGTGATTAGTCTGCTGCTGGACTAAGACTCTCCTAAAATTCAGGGAGGCTTATTCTCTAATCACCACACTATTTGTGGAATTTAAGGCACTGCTTCCCATTCTCTGGATTGGCTTATCCTGTCTTATTATTACACTAGCTGTTGCCTGCGACTTCGTCGATTTATTGAGTAAGGCGAAGGAAGGGTGGTGGCGCTCCTTAGCTCTACAACAATAGACATCGACCGGTTGATGACCATGTAGATACCTAAATAGGGGGAGGCAAAAATATTTTGTTATGCAACATAAAATGTCCCTCGTATGAACAATTTGTTATTATTGTGATCTTAGAAAGAAGGTTACTTGTATTTGTCTTGTGAATCTGTGAAGTTGGCCTAACATTACATAATAGCAACGTAGCTCCAAATAGATGTCATCAAAAATATCACATAAACGGTCATAAACACGTATAGGACAGAGATTTGAAACTATGTCAAGTATAATGCTATGCACTTTGTAAGAGGCGAGTTCAGGGTCGTACGCGATGCGGATGCAATATTAGACCAGTTTGAAAGTTGCACAAACGAAATTAATATATTTGTATGTGTGTTGACTTGAGAGAGGCCGCTCGTGTGCCACGAGGAGAGGACAGTTTCAATACATTGCTTGGGCAATTTGCGAAAAAGTGAGTATTTTCTGGTTTACTGCAATAGGGGTAGAAAGTAGTTTAGCCAACTATAATTTATTCAAAACTTTATGGCTAAACTTTAACTTCGAGGTTTAGAAACTTCATCTGAATCTGAAAGTTATTCATTGTTTAATAGGGACTTGTAATTTGTTATTAAAATCATTTACAACATTACAAACATTCGTAAGTGTACCAATCTTAGATTAAAGCAAAAGGGAATACCAGTAAGCCTATAGGTACTTTAATTTCGATTAAAGTGAATGCCTCGTGCTCTTTTATTCTGAAATAGGCAGAAAGATACTTTCAATTCACCTCTCATACTGGAACGTTGAATTCAAGTTGGCAGAATGTTATTTGAGTACTGATTTGTTTACTTAGACCCCAAGTTACGAGCCGCCAACAGTGATTCATAAGATTGAAGAAAGCTAATTAAAATGTGTAAGAATAGCAACACTTGGTGCTTCCTCTTCCCCTAGAATCGCGTATTAGCAGAGAATACTAAATATTACTACGTAGTATTAGTAGTTTCCTGATAAAGGACGCAATAGTTATTTAAAAATATGATAAATTGTTTCAGATGAACATTCTGCGTGTTTTCCTACTTATCACATTAGTGATGACCCTGGTGTACACGGCACAAGCAGGGGCAGTGAACACAGCCAAATGTCCTGGTAGCAAGGTTCCGAGCAACGCTCACACAGTGTGTCTCCCTAAGAACGCCACAGCCAGCCAGATCAGGGAAGCGCTGCTGGCGGCACATAAGGACAAGGTAAAGTGAAGTGCGGAACTGAAGTTGGAAATAAAGTTTGTGAACGCAAAAGTGAAGTTGTTTTAGTACCACTAGATAATACTAAATATCACTAGTACCACTAAAATACATTGGTATTAATTATTTATTTATTTAATAGTTTATTGTACACACAAATATACAAAGAACAACACAAAGAAAAGAAAATTATACAAAAGGATAAGCTTATTTCTAAAGAAATTTCTTCCAGCTAAGCTGAAGACTAACGGTGAAGACAAGGGATTATGGAGAGGCAGTAGTCGCGTATACCTACTATATATTAAATAATCATAGAACATATACCACAATAAGTATTAATGTATACCTACGTAATGGTTATGGCAGACGTGTCAACGATTGAAGGGATGTTTACAAAAACAACAAAAAAAATTACCGATTTCGTGATGAGGTAAGTAGAGTCAAGGGCAGACATATGCATAGGTACACCACAAAATGTATACCTCAACGTTACCATTTATATGGAAACCCTCTCGAATACGAACACCAGGGTTCCATGGTTTCTAGCAAAACGATACGAAAAACATATGGTTTTAGTAAACATCCTTTCAATTGCAAAACTAGGCACCTCGAATCGCTTCGTGCGGCAGTGCGTTAACCGTCACCTACAGTTTTATGGCATTCCACGCATGCACGCGGTTGGCATTTGGAGCACTAGTTGTTGTGGTGCCCCTTACAGCTTATAGGTAACTTTCCAAAGTAAACGTTTGTTTATGCAATAGAATTGATAATTTAGGGGGCGATGCTGCCGCTGTGGGTATTATGTAACCATCGTTTAAAGTACACTGTTATACAATAACTCTTTTATTGATCACTTCGTTGGCCTAATTGTTAGGGAATTTGCCTCAAACGCCACGGAACACTGGGGACAATAACTTTATATTAATCCTGATCTGGTCTGGATATAATAAGAATACAATACGACGACGAAAGATAAAGATAAGGTTGACTGGAAGAGGTCCCTAAGTGGGATAAGTCCGCCTTTGTACACAGTTTAATTCCTATTTTATTATTGTTGTTGTTGTTATTTTTGGTACAATAAAGCGTTTACATACATACATACATACGAATACAAGAATACGACGGTGGGCCTGATCCACAAGATTCAGGTCGCTCAGAGATAGATAGGGCTATGATTGGGGTTTGATTTGATGATTCGTAATGAAAAGATCGAAGAAGAACGTAGGTCACCGAACATAGCCGAAAGGATTAGCGAGCTTAAGTGGCAGTGGACCACATCTGTCACAGAACTGACGGCCGTTCGGGCAGACGAGATCTGGAGTGGAGACCGCGGATCAGCACGCGCAGGGTGGGACGCCCCGCCGCCAGATGGACCGACGACCTAAATAAGTTGGCCGGAAGCGGCTGGATGCGGAGGGCTGAGGACTGGATGTGGTAGTGTTTATTGGGGAAAAATGCAGCATGCACTTACTGTACTGTAATTCTACCAGCCTATAACAGGGAACGACACAAAAGATCCAATACGATCGAAGTCAGTACCTACCTGGCGCTGTACCTCACCTACACTAGTATATATTATTTTTGCCTACATAGACTTTGGTCAGAATTATGAATGAGGCAACCTAGTGCTTATTAAAAGATCTTTATCTTAGTTATATATTGTACACAAGTATAAATCTTCAAATAAGTGGGTACTATGCCTCATAAATCTGATTGATGTCAACTATTATAGTTAGCTCACTAATTAATGACTGACTGAACTTAATTCAGTTCACGGTTAGCGAGTTCTATTGTAATCGTATTTGTCCACCTTAACCCATAATTGACATAATCACATCATGACATCGGAATCGAGCAGTTCAATGAACTTTAGCGATTGTTAAGTCAATTATTTGACCCTACTGGGGTCATACCGAAACTAAAGGGAAGAAATCACCATTGATTCCAGAAGATTTTCATCGCTTTAGGTAAAATACCTAATATGAATGTTTGGGTTCAAATGCGTCAAATAATTATTATTTAAATGTCCTCCCTAGGTAGTCTTTCTTGAGTAGTGTTGCCAGATGTCCCGGTTTTAGGTTTTTTCAGCCCTCTCAGGAGCCCTGAGCGGGTCGCTAAAATCCCTCTTTTCTCATCTAATAGGAACTTAAAAAAGATTCAGTGAAAGAAGAGTGCATTGATTGATCTCATTAATGAGACTTTATAGCCGTGATTTTGAATTAAAGTATTGTAATGCATTTTTTAAGGCCCGATATTTATCGGGATATTTATAGGATCTGGCAACGCTAATTTTGAGGCCGCAGCTTGAGACTCGTATGAATGAAAATTGACGACATTGTTTATGAACTGTTTTATTCACAGTAGTACCTTCACTCTGTAATCTCATTGAATACTTACGAGAAATCCGTCTAAAAGTCACATAAAATACTGAAAATAGAAGCCCCAAGGGAAAGTTTTTTGTTGTAATGTGACTCTGAACTTTAATCCTTCCTTTTCATCCTGCCAGTGATTTAGGACATAGGAACAATAAATACATAAGAGGTTAATTTAAAAGTAGTAATGAATCACTTACTATGAACAATAGCGAAGAACAAGACAACGATAATTCCATGCGGCTTCATGTTAAGCATCTATTAAATGTCACCTTCTAATAGCTTTATAGACAGCTGTTTATTGAATCATCGCGTCTCAAGACAACACGACTTCATTAAATTAGGGACTAACATGTCGTTATGTTTGAATTTTTGAATCAGAGTCCCGTCTGTTCGGACAGTCGGTCGTCTGAAGACTGAGGAGTCTCCCTGGTACTCGTAATCTACTGTCTTGTTCAGTTGGGTTCACCACTTGTGTAATTTGTCACGGAACGCTCTACACGCGATACAGCTGAACAAACAAACATGCGGACAATGTTTGAAGAACTATTTCGTACAATTCTCATTCAAATTACTAACTTATCGAAGTAAGGAATCAAAATTTAGACGCGGTAAACTTTGATGACTGAGAAAAGTCACGAGTCTTTTAGCACTAGAATTAGTTCGGTTTCGTGTCTTGAGTTTGAAGGATCGTGGATCGTTTGTCGATTGAGGGATGGGTCGAAGGGTTTTTCGCGAAGCCAGCGGCAGTCGTGTTGCCGCGGCTACTGAAACTGTAGCCATGAAGTGCAGGCATGAGACATCATGTGCCCCCACCACGACACGCCATGCCGCGACCTTGCAGTTTATTATGGCTTTAGCGACTACAATTTACAATAGAGTGACGCTGACGAGTCAACGACAAACGATAATGAAACCGAACAATAATACCGACGTTAGACGCCCAAAACGACACATTTCGCAACAACAGGACATGCGGGCTTGTCGTGTTACGATCGTCGTAATGGTACTTTACTAAACATTTTACATTTAACTGACTAGTGTTTTACGTGGTGTTTCGAAAACGTCCGTAAAACAGTACCTGTACTCCATAATTTTCTACAAATTGTTTGGAGAAGAGGAAACATGTCCGTCGATAAATGCAGGATCTTGTTAGGTAGGTGGTAGGTTAGCTACGCAGTTTGCTATGTCATACAATTCTTCACCGAATTAGAAATCGGCATGCAACCATTATTTATCTTCTTCTATTGTTGTTTGGGACACCTTAACTGATGATATAATTTATAGAGTACGTACGTTTATCTACTGTTAAACACCAAAACCGTATGACGATGGGCATGTTGTAATAGAAATGGAAATATTTATTGTTCAGTAACAGGTTCAAAAGTACAATTGTGGGCCCTGATGAATACTATTAATATTATAAATGCGAAAGTTTGGATATTTGTATGTTTGTTACTCAATCACGCTTCAACCACTGGCCGGATCGGGATAAAATTTGACACACATAGATTAGGTCCTGGAATAGGATATAGGATAGTTTTTATCCCGAAAAATCGTCTGATTCCTACAAGAAATACATAATCTGTGATGTTAAATGGTCCACGCGGACGATGTTGCGGACAACAGCTAGTAAAATATATTTTTAAATCTTTACTTAAAGAGCTTAGCCGCGCTAAGGTATGTAAACACGTTCAATTATTACATTTAATGTGAAGAACGCTACCCTACGCTCAGAGTATCTTGCCCTAATGAAGAATCACCGACGTATGCGCAAGAATTAACAAGCTGAAGTGTCACTGGAAATTTCACATTTGTCGCAGAACCGCTGGCCGTTAGAGCAGTTCTGGAGTGGTTACCCCGTACCGGTAGGTATACAGCGTGAGACGCCCCTAAGATGGACCGACGACCTTACCTACACCGTGAGCACTAAAAAACATTTTGTACTCTCTGAAGGTACATGTGACTTATTCTGATAAGCTTGGCGTCCGACTATCGTAGTTGGATTCGGAATAATTATGGAGTAGGCCCCCAGATGTTGTGGCGCACAAATGTTGCCGCGAGAGCCCATAGACTGATGATGAGTTGAATAATATAATTGATACTCATATTCAAGAAATGACTAATTGGTGTATTTTTACGTTCACCTGCCTCTATGTTATGTGTGACCTACAAAGCAGTCTGTTATGTTAA
The DNA here is from genome assembly GCA_947086405.1 of Esperia sulphurella. Lineage (NCBI taxonomy): Eukaryota > Metazoa > Arthropoda > Insecta > Lepidoptera > Oecophoridae > Esperia > Esperia sulphurella. The sequence goes on from OX352265.1 coordinate 12,104,515, forward strand.
TTCAATTTCATTGAATCATTGTTGTGTAAATGTCCACCAAAGCGTACACTCCATATGAGCCTCGTGAATGCTTGTGCCAAACAACGATGTTATACATACTGGTTGCCAGCAAGACTTCTATATTAAACATTTTAATCTATACGAAATCTACAACTTCAAACATAAATTGCAGTTCTTGCAACAAGTTTAACTGTAATCGTTAAAATTTCCGTTTTAATCAACCTGAAAGGGTCCACTGCTGGACACAGGCCTCTCCTAAGGTGCGCCACTGAACCAGCTCCTCGACTTTGCTCATCCAGTCTCTAGCCAGGGGGCGTCCCACACTAGGTACGCTAGGCCCAGTCGCGGTCTCCATTCGAGAACTCGTTTACCCCAGCGGTAATCGGTTCTCCGACAGATGTGACCAGCCCACTTTCACTTCAACGTACTAACTTTTCGAACTTTGTTGAAGACTCGAAGTTAGTTCTCTGGCGGATCACCTCATTTCGAATCCTGTCTCTTAGAGAAACTCCGAGCATAGCTCTTTCCATAGCCCGTTCACGTTTCAACGCCGTAGGTCATTACGGGTAGGACGCCCTGGTTGAATACTTTTGTCTTCAAGCACTGTGGTATACGCAACGAGAATATATGAAGCGACTGCCCACCCTAGCCTAGTTGCAGAGTATGCCTGAGGTAGACATACTCGTGAACAACTTCGAGTGCTTATCATTGACTATAATCGGTCCCGGAGAAACGTAATCATTGAATATTACCTAGTCTTGTCCAAGTTCATTCCTTGACAGACACGTCGAGAGGCAGCGTTGAGGCTGTCTAGCATTTCCTGAAGGTCCTGCAGGGATTCTGTCATGATGACGATATCATCAGCAAAACGTAAATGGGAGATGTACTCGCCGTTTATATTTATGCCCTGTCCGTTCAGTCCAGTGTCTTGAACACATTTGACTGCCTCGTTGGCCTAGTGACTCTATCATTGGACTCGAGCGCCAGAGGTCGTGGGTTCGATTCCCACCGGGGACAGACAACTTTATACAATTTGTACAAGTAGGTCCCGGACTGGATGTTATTTGTAAATTGTCCTATTTCTAGCACAGGAGAAAATCCTAATTTTGGATTAGACAAGTATATGCTCGGAGTTTCTTTGAAGGATATGATTCGTAATGAAGAAATCCGACGAATAACGAAGGAGAACGACATAGCCGAAAGAATTCGTAAGTTGAAGTGGCAGTGGGCGGGTCACATCTGTCGCAGAACCAACGGCTGTTGGGGCAGACGAGTTCTGGAGTAGAGACCGCGGATCGGCATACGCAGGGTGGGACGCCCCGCCGACAAATGGACCGACGACCTGAAGAAGGTGGACGGAAGCGGCTGAATGCCGAGGGCAGTGGACCGGGTGTGGTGGCGTTTATTGGGGAAGATCTATGTCCAGCAGTGGACGTCTAAGGGCTGACATGATGATGTAGGTAATATATTATGTAATAGGTAATCTTCCAATGCATTTGTGAACAGTTTTGGGGATATGACGTCACATCTGTCTCACTCTAGGTTGTGTTTGCTGGTTTTGTACTTGGACTGACATTGTCGTGGCGTCATATACAGACATCTCAACACTTCGATGTACCACCGGTCTACTTGACACCGCTGCAAGGACTCCAGAACAGCCCATAGGTCTCGACGGAGTTTTCTCATATCCACAGGGGCTGATTATATTCTTCAGTCTTCTACATAACCTACCTCACTGTGTGTATGGATGCCATATCCTCCTAGAAACCCGGCCTGCTCCGGTGGCTGTAAGTCAGTAATAGCGTGCCGCGAGTGACCCGCACACACGTCGTTACTGGGTTTTGTCCTTGTCTGTGTTAGCTTATTTATATTCGTGTCGTATATGCCAATTTTCGTACAAATGGTTTTTATTGACTTATATTTTTCACATACTCTATTAGAGCAGTTCCATGTTCCTTACTACTTAATTTCTTCCTTGTTAGTTATAAATAGTCCTCGGCCCAAACTTATATTACTAAAACTAGACTAGGAACTTTGAACAAAATCTTCCTTCCTTCCTAACCAATGTTGTGCATGTGTAGGTAAATATAAAAGTAACTTGTCATATTCACGCACATTAATAATGTGTGTGTCTCTTTAATTTCCAATTTTTTAAGGGTCAAATGAAATAATACTTTGGCATATTGCAGCCGTCGTCGCATCGTCTTCGCACGGCTTATAGTGGTTTCCCGCTTAGTTATATAATATACTAGCTTTTGCCCGCGACTTTGTCCGCGTAGGTTTTGATATTTATACTGTAACGGAGCACCCCTAGACCGGGCTAGCGGGGGTGCTTCTCGTTGCACTAAATTTATATTCCCTTGTACGTCTGAGTACTGAGGGCTGTTTGGGATTTATAACCTACTGGGGCTTAGACAAAGGAAACATCATTGTAATAGTTTGAGATGGCACCGTCGTGCCTTTATTTAATTTAACTTAGTTGCTACACTATACATAAGGTGATTTATTCTACTCGACTATGACGGGCCTTTATGAGGCCCGTTCGATATCCGTTCTACTCCCTCCTTCCCGGTCGGTCCTCCAAGACCGGCCGGGTCCCTATGGGTCTGAGGGTAACCTCGTACGGACTGCGCGGACCCCCCCGCACCGCCACACATACGAGGTCAGGGACGTAAGCACGACGCGGCCCTCCCCCCGCACCGCGCTATACGTCTCCTCAGCCGAAGGTACCGTACGGACTTCGCGGGGACCCCGCACCGCCACACATACGTGACCTGTTGAGCAACTCGCCTTGGAGCTCGTTTCGCTATCAGTCAGAGGACGTCGCGGTCTACCCCGCACCGCCACACTCTGCTGTCCGGCTAGTGAGCTCCCCGATGAGTGCTGACGATCTCGGTCCGGGGCCGCCTTTTATCCTCTGGCAGCGACTCGCTGCGCGCGGCGCGCAGTGGGGATAACTTGCCAGGGCCGGCTCGAGTTGTGAGGCTGGCGCTCGATGCAGCAATGGGCCGGCTCGGTGGGTCGTTACACTCCCCCTCTTCTTTTGGAGATTTTTACGTCTGTAAAAATCACAGTGGCATTAGACACAATCTACATTAATACACAGGGTTAAATTTGTTAGAATATTATTAAAAACAAGATTATATGTAGAATTTTTTTTTATATCTTTTATATGTGCTGTAGGTATTCTCTTTTTGCCCGTCGTATCTTGTAAAAGAAATATGACTGGGGACTTTTCTTCTAGTTTCATAATGTTGCTGGGCGGCCATACCGCCTTCATATTCTTTCTCTTATATTTTCTCTCATCATATTTGATGTTGCCATTTTTAAGTGGCCTCCTTTTGGCCCACTTTTTTAGTATGTTGTTAAACCCATAGAATTTTCCCATTCTATCCTTCAGGAGACCGTGGTAAAGTCCCGATTCAATCGGTAAATGACGATTGTCACGTTCCTCCTGAGTTTTTGACATACACTTCGAATATTTCTCTCATGACGCTTTTAAATTCATTCTTTTATTATGTTCTCTTATCATATTTAATGTCGCTGTTTTATGTGGCCTCCTTTTGGCCCACTTTCTTAGTTTGTTGTTAAAACGATAGAATTTTCCCGTTCTATCCTGTCGGAGACCGTGATAACGTCCCGATTCAATCGGTAATGACGATTTGTCACGTTTCCCCATCATTTTTAACACACCCAAACTTTGCAGATTTCTCTCGTGATGGTTTATGCTCTTAACATAATACACCTCTGTTTTTCTTCTTATACATCTTATACCTCGTATTCTCTTTCTTCTTCTCGTTTACAAATTTCAAGAGTACTCACATATTACACGTATCCTGGGATGTCCTTGGCTTTTCCTGGCCTGTAATATCTCGTTGCTCTTCTCATTTATGTCTTTCACACTCTCAAGCGTCCTACACACGGCGCTTTGTATTTTTTTGTTTAACATAGATTCCAAAAAAATTGTATACCCTCATATATATTTTTTTCATTTCTGGTTCTAGTTTCTGTTCTGCTTGCTTCTTACTTTTATTATTCTCGTATTTCTACCTTCATTTTGTATCTTTTATAATTTTCCGGTGTCTATTTGACTTCTTTCAACTTTCTGTTATACCAGTCCTTGTCTTCTTAACTTTTCTTACGTATCGTTGAGCTATATGGGCTGTCTTATATTTCTATATCTTATTTAGCCTTTTCTCCGCGTGTTCGTTAATTTTTCTTGTCACTTTCTGATCCTGAGTAGCACTTTTGTTTGATTAGTTCCGCGTTTATTTTCGTATTTTTCCCTCGTAACCCGTGTTTTTATCAGCTTTTGTTGCATTTTTCGCCCTCCGGCGACAACAATTTTTCTCATTCTCTTGTTCTTTTTATGATTAGTCCTTCTCTGGACCCTTGTATATTTATCTCCTTTTCTTACGACTTTTTGTCTTTCTCTCTACTTAGGGTTTTCTAACTATATGGACTAGATTCCTCTTGAATTGGTCTACTGTTAGATCTTCCCGTTTGCTAATTTTTCTCAATTTTCTTATTTCTCTTATGGTTAGTCCTTCTCTGGACTCTTATTTCTTTATCTTTCTTTTCTACGACTTCTTGTCTCTTTCTGCTTTGGTTTTTCTAACTGTATGGACTAAATCCCTCTTGAATTTGTCTACTGTTAAATATTCCGTTCGCTAATTTTTCTTTATTTTCTTATTTCTCTTATGGTAAGTCCTTCTCCGGACCCTTATTTCTTCATTTTCCTTTTCGACTTCCTTGTCTTTCTTCTTCTTCGGTATTTCTAACTGCATGGACGAGATTCCTTCTGAGTTCGTCTACTGTTAGATCTTCGTATGGTAAATTTCTTCTTTGAAATTCTTCTATTAATTCTTGTTTTTTCTTTCCGTATATCCAGGAGGTGAACATGTGTGGTTACCTACCGGTGTTTTGTCTGTTTTTTGTCTTTGATTTTACTTTCGTTGGGGAGGGTAATTACAAACACATTAATCGCGGGATGTTTCCTTTAAAAATGGTGGGTTTTTATCGTTGGGCGCCAAATGTAACGGAGCACCCCTAGACCGGGCTAGCGGGGGTGCTTCTCGTTGCACTAAATTTATATTTCCTTGTACGTCTGAGTACTGAGGGCTGTTTGGGATTTATAACCTACTGGGACTTAGACAAAGGAAACATCATTGTAATAGTTTGAGATGACACCGTCGTGCCTTTATTTAATTTAACTTAGTTGCTACACTATACATAAGGTGATTTATTCTACTCGACTATGACGGGCCTTTATGAGGCCCGTTCGATATCCGTTCTACTCCCTCCTTCCCGGTCGGTCCTCCAAGACCGGCCGGGTCCCTATGGGTCTGAGGGTAACCTCGTACGGACTGCGCGGACCCCCCCGCACCGCCACACATACGAGGTCAGGGACGTAAGCACGACGCGGCCCTCCCCCCGCACCGCGCTATACGTCTCCTCAGCCGAAGGTACCGTACGGACTTCGCGGGGACCCCGCACCGCCACACATACGTGACCTGTTGAGCAACTCGCCTTGGAGCTCGTTTCGCTATCAGTCAGAGGACGTCGCGGTCTACCCCGCACCGCCACACTCTGCTGTCCGGCTAGTGAGCTCCCCGATGAGTGCTGACGATCTCGGTCCGGGGCCGCCTTTTATCCTCTGGCAGCGACTCGCTGCGCGCGGCGCGCAGTGGGGATAACTTGCCAGGGCCGGCTCGAGTTGTGAGGCTGGCGCTCGATGCAGCAATGGGCCGGCTCGGTGGGTCGTTACAATACATTTCACTGCTTTTAACGATTAATTTGGTTTCCCGTAGGAATGAGATGTTTCTTCCGAAATAAAAACTATCCTATGTCCTATTATATGTGTGCCAAGTTTCATTCAGATCCGTCCAGTGGTTGAAGCGTGATTCCCTGGTATTGTGTTCTGTGAGCGTGATTGAGTACAAACATCCAAACCACAAATTAGATAGAGTATGTCATCCAAACTTTCGCATTTATAATACTACTAACTGTGCCCGCGGATCCGCTCGCGTGGACTACAGAAAACGCCCCACTCCCGCTCCCGCATCCGCCCCTGCTCCCCTCCCCGCTACCACCACTCCAGTCCCCGCTACAGTCCCCGCCTGCGCCACCGCCCCCGGCCCCTCTCCCGACCCCTCTCCCGCCCCTCTCCCGCCCCGCTTCCGTCCCGCTTCCGCCCCGCTACCATCCTCACTCCCACCACCACTCCCGCCCCCACTCCTACTCCCACTATTGCCGCCACTACCCTCCATTTTACAAATTGTGATGTCATGTTTATTCAGTTTTGCTATGTAATAATCGCTTTTTATCTACCTTCAAATTTTCCATAATGACTTATGTCCCATAGAGGCAAAACTCTGCGCTCCCGCCCCCGCCCCCGCTCCCTCTCCCGCTCCAACTCCCGCTCCCTCTCCCGCTCCAACTCCCGCTCCAATTTAGTCCACACTCATCGCAATCTGAATAGTACGGAAATACTATTATATGCAATATATTGCATTCTAATCTTACCTACTAATGTATTTGAAAATTAAAAATGTCCATAACGCCATAACATAATATAAAGCCTATAAATGTTAATCCGAATTAAGCCCTATGTTTCTGAGAAAAGTCAATCAAAATCGGTTCAGTAGTTTTTAAGTATTGTGTGCATAAACTAACAGACAGACAAAAAAAATTAAAAAAGAAAAGTGTTCCATTCCAAAGTGTATACCTAGTGAAAAAAGTGTTCTACCCCTAGGGATCCGCAAAATATCGATACCTTCGTTACGATGCCAAGTATTTTCGTACTCGATACTTTTGATACGATACTTTTTTAGGTATCGATACTTCGGTGTACCGATACCAGACCTGCTTTGTTTTGCGAATCGCCCAGCGCCAGGGATGACAATACGCCAGCGCTAGCTCCGTACGCGTGTGTAAGGTGTGTTTTTCTTTAAATGTCTAATTTGATAAACAAACATGGCGCCAAGGTGACCATAGATATAAAATAGTGTTGTCAAATAATAGAATTAATTAATTCAATTGAATTTAATTGAATTTGTGATTAATTCTATATTATTCTCAGTGATTATAAGTTTAGGAATATTTATTTATTTATTGGTTACTTCCATGGATATTCTGTTTCGAAATAAAAAATTTCATCCACATCGGATCATTACTTTGGACCTAGCATACGACTGCAGACAAACGGACACGCAAGCACATTGTTTAGTTTTTGGTTTTTTGGACTCTTACATATCTAAGGGAACATATATCCATCAAAGTTTCAAAAATAAATACAACATATTGCAGAAACATTTTTATTCTTTAAGGTACAAAATCTTTTTTGGTTCAGTGGATGTCCAAATTATTTGTCTAATCCTTTTTTCTCCTCGCCTACTTATTTCTAAAGATTCAATTAGTTACAAGTATTCCGAATGAATAATTGAATTGCGTAATTGAATGCGTGACATACCCCATCTCTAAAATCCAAAGACAATATAGAGATAACCCGTCTCAATATGATTAAAGCAATTTGTTGATAATTTTGCTAAAAACTAAGGTTTACGATGATTAATTCTATTCGTTTTGTGAGTGGATATCGTGCAAGTGCTTGTTTGAGGTATATGAGGATTTTGGGTCAGTTTTATTGTGTGATTGGCTTGCAAAATTGAGATTTTGTAGAGGTGAGTGGTTTGTTTACTACTTAGGACATTTAAAGAAACATGAACTTTAGGTAAATGCGGCAAACCGCATTGTATACTCATAGAGTGTCATCTCATTACCGTTCTCTTCTTTCTTGTTTTGCTGATGCATAACGACCCTTTCGGTAGATAGATTTGGGGGAAACCCCTATCTTATTAAAATATGATGTCGTTGTATGGAGACAAATTACTTTTTATGTCTGATTTTGGTCTGATTGCAGTGATAAAGATTAGGGGTTTAAAAATAACCATATTTACCTTTACCATTAGGTCAATGTTTGTTGTAGGGGAACCTGTTGTACCTTGGTCACTTTTTCATTCAACGATTTTTTGAAAAAAGCGGTTATAACTATTGCGATTAAACAAATTTTAGCTGTTAGACGAACTAATGTGGTTCATAATATAAATTATACAAAAGCATAGATCATCCTATTTACAGGTTTTACATAAACTAAAAAAAGTATGGAATGTTGATCAAGGTACAACAGTGGTGATGTATCTAGATCCGCCTATGTTGTATCTTGGTCATAGTTAGAACTCATCAAATAAAATCCATATTTCTCGACAAATAGCAAATATTTTTATTATTTCCAGCTTCTACACGTCTATAAATATCTTTATAATCTTATCTAATATCTATGACATATCAATTAACAGAATTTATATGAATAAAATCAGTATTTTTCGTAACACCTAACTTAAACATTTTAATCACATTAGCAACAAGTCTTTATTCTCTTCGTACTGACTAATATTTGGACTAAGCGTTTCTTAATTAATCAATAAACTCCGAGTATTTATTCATTTCAGGAACTGAGTAATATTCCCTCTTGGAATTAATTTTTTTTGGACTTTTTATTTTTTCCTTAATATCTAACCATTGGTATAAGTTGAGATCTTCTTTTTCTGGCCATTTCCAGTTTTTTAGCGACTTCTTCATAGATTTTATAAGATCAAAAATGAATCTATAATAATACATTTGAATGTAGGTACCTTGACCATATGACCAAGGTATAACTGTTTTACTATGGTCAAGGTACAACACCCCTACCCTTTTATGTTTATTCGCACATGTAAATATGGAGGTTATGATTAACTCAAATAAGCATACTACATTCTAAACTTGGCTAAAGTACTTGTTTAAATCAAATGGTTTTAAAAATTTATGTAGTAAATAACAGAAGTAATGAAAGAAATGAAAAATATTAAATATCTTACTTTTTTGCAGCGAAAACGTTAAAGTGATCTCCCATGCAAACTCGATGCAATAACCGCCTGCAATTAACTTCATGTTGATTAGTCTTATCAAAGTTCACTATACCATAGACAAAGAGACGGAAAAAAGGCGCGAACATTTCAAAAAAATAAGTGGCTCTTGGTACAAAGGGTGTCAAGGTACAACAGGTTCCCTAATTAATGATTAGAGACCGAATATAATTATTGGTATTATATATATACATATATTTATTCTTTATTGCACATCTTAAAACTAAATACAGTCACAAATTGTGTGTACAAAGTTGAGCTTACCTCTAAAAGAGATCTCTTCCAGCCAACCTTGCAGGTACTTTATTATTAATTTTGAGACACGGTTCATATTCATATCATTTATTTATTGGTTTCTAAGGTGATAAAAAAGTACTCGATACTGAGTAGTATCGATACTTTTGATTCGATATTATCGCTGGCATTGATACTTTTGATGCGATACTGGTATCGAGTAAAGTATCGATACTTTTATTTTTTTGCGTATCCCTATCTACCCCCAACGATCTCTATGTACTACTAGATGGCGCGTTCCAAACAATCGCTCTATTCCACGCAAGTAGCCACAACTCTTTCACATTCACTTTGAAACTTGTGCAGTTACTACTCAGAACATTTAATTATTTACTAAATATTGACATTATTTAACCGTAGTGTCAATATTTAGTAATAATTAAATGTTCTGCGTAGTAACTGCACAAGTTTCATTATGAATGTGAAAGAATTGTGGCTACTTGCGTAGAATAGAGCGATTGTTTGGAACGCTCCATCTAATAGTACATAGAGATCGTTGTCTACAACCAATTTTTTTTTACAGACCCGCGAAGTAGACGTTTTTATTTATTTAGATAGTGGGATTATCTTTAGTTATATTTATATTCTTATTGGTTTCCCGCCCAACTGATCACATCAAATAAGCTCGAGCTAATTTCCATTGGGTTCATTAATTACGTACATTTCCGTTCAATAATTACGTGAGTAATCCAATCTCATTTAGGGGGTCAATGAAAATCTCGCGTAATCTTTGTAATTCAGATGTTTCTTAGCTAAAAGAACGCGCATACATAACCTAAAATGTATGTCGGGTTGCCATAAGCTTTCATGTAATTTTTACTTCTGATCACAAACTAAATAGAGATACTTATGATATTTATTATTTTTTTCAGTAGTCACATTTTATGGTTTGATCTTCCCTTCACATCTACCTATAAAATATTTTGTGAAATGTAATTACCTATTCGTTTGTATTTTATGATGAGAATGTAATTTAAACTATAGATTCGTTACATGACATGTTCCTTCCCTGTACCCAACGACCTCTATGCCTGTACCTACTCTTCGTATGTAAGAGATGTGTCCGAATTGTTAGAGAATCTATTTGGTTCGATGATTTTGTATTGTCAAACTTAACTATTTGTTTTTTATGGGCTGTCACCTTTATGCCTTCCTTCCAGAAAGTTGTACGATTTTAATAAAACGTTAATCTATATTATTATACGTGTGTATTTGTACAGCCTTCCAAGCTACTCGACCTCTAACGGTTATGGGTTTTACTCACCACTAGTTCTTGGAACTGATCTTTGTGGATTTTTTGGTGAGTCGCCATTTTCGGGTCTTGTATTTTTTCACAACTGAAAGTAAAAATGGCTGTCCGTCTTGAAAAAGTTACTATGGACAAATTGGAAGGTGATCGCAACTGGCTAAGTTGGAAGTTCGATATTGGGCTTCAACTTACTCTTCACAGAGTGCAGGATATCGTAACAGGCACTGTGGTCAAGCTTTCAGATTCCGCCGATGAAAAATGTAAAAAAGAATACGTTGATAAAGAGAACGTGGCTAAATTTTTAATAGGTTCCACAATGGGACCTGAACCGAAAAGGCATATCTTAACGTGTTCTACTGCAAAAGAAATGTGGGATAAATTACATACAATATATGAGCAGAAAAATGAACGAAGACTTGATTTACTTTACTGTGACTTATTTACGTATAAGAAAACTGCTTCTGATAGTATCGCCATGCATGTTTCTAAGTTGGAACAGATTTTTACCCAGCTTAATTTTGAGTTGGAGTCTGAAGGCTGTAAGCTACCAATTTCTTTGTTATTAAACCGGGTTCTTAATACCCTGCCTAAAGAATATTTAGAATTTAAAAACGCATGGGAATCGGTGCCGGTAGCACAGCGAACTGTATCTTTGTTGACGGAGCGCCTTCGTCTTCACGAGCAGAGACTCACTGAAAAACAAGATAGTGGTGAGAATTCAGAGAAAGAAGAGAAAGATGGTACTGAAGCTGCGTTAGTGGCAAAAGATAAAAAGCTATTATCTTGTACCTATTGCCAGAAAAAGGGGCATTTAAAGAAATATTGTTGGCTATTGAAAAAGAGAGGTAATACTTCAAAGTCTACTTCCTCTGGACAGGCATTTATGGCTGGTGTGAATTTTGTTGATGATTGGATCATTGATTCGGGTGCATCACACCACATTACTAGTAAGAAAGAATATTTCGCATCCTATGAGGAATTTAAGAAACCAGTACCCTTGTACATTGGAAATGGTACTCAGATGTTGGCATATGGTTCAGGTACAATTAATGTTGACGATAGAGACACACAAGTTTGTTTCTTACTCTCAAAAGAAATCACGTTGTTTCCGAGTTTAAAAACTAAACCTGAATATGACTTTCTGTCTTCAGAATTAGCCCAATCCGCATCTACATATCCATACAAATTCAGATCGACCGAACGTGTAAAAACCATACAAACATCAACTGTCCCTTTCAAATATCTTAACACTCTTTTAGCGTAAACAAAATGTTCCGATGTATAACAACTGTTATATTGGGAAAGTAAACAAACTGTGTGAAGAATATCAGGTCTGGTATTAATGGCAATGTACATCAAACTGCCAATTAAATTTTGATAAGGAATCTTCGGATCACACTTATCTTCGCCCTTAGTTATTTTCAAACCTGTCAACATGGGTGAGTTTACAGGCTTACAATCTGACATATCAAAAAGATCTAACACTTTTTCTATATATCTCTTCTGATCTAAAAACATTTTATCTTTATCTCTACGCACCCTTAAACTCAACGCATGTTGAACGGGACCTAAATTTTTTAGTTTAAATTTGCTTTCAAGTTGATGATAAACATCGAGCTTAAGACGGTTACTGTCCCCGACAACAAAAATATCGTCAACATAAACAGCCAAAATTAAATGAAGTTTATCTTTTCTTAAATAAAAAACACAAGGTTCGTTTAAAGATTGCTTAAAACCTATAGCAACTAACGCCTTACTCAGCTCACTGTTCCAGCTTGATGCGGCTTGTTTTAAACCGTAAAGAGCTTTATTTAATTTGCAAACTTTTCGATTACCGTCATTATTTTCAATATTTACACCTTTAGGTATATGTAAATAAACATCCTCTTTTAAGCTTCCGTAGAGGAAAGCTGTGACAACATCCCAATGGTCAATATACCAATCAAGCTGGACAGCTAGAGAGAATAAAATTCTTAAAGTACTAGACCGCACAACAGGCGAATAAGTCTCAAAATAATCAACCCCGTATTGTTGGTTATATCCTCGAGCAACTAGTCTAGCCTTATACTTTTCAATGTTCCCTTCACTGTCTCTTTTAATTTTGAATACCCACTTCGAGTCAATTGGTGACACATTTGGTGGTAAATTCACTATAGACCACGTGTTATTTTCTTTTAAAGAATTTAGTTCACTACTCACAGCGTTTCTCCAGACTTCCGGTAAATCGGACAAATTCCGAAAACTCACCGGTTCGTTCATCGGATCTTCACAAGAATAGACATGAAAATCTTGAAATTCTTTAGCTTTTCTATCACGCAAAGGATATCTGCGCTCACTCGTAGTATTTTGCTGTCCAATATCTTCAGCGGGAATTTCATTACGGTCAGAAAAGTTATCATTAACTACTGACTCTTCTTGAGCTACAACATCACATCCCGTTGTTATAGAACAAGCTTCATCTATCAATGCAATAGGGAGTTCTGCAACTAAAGGTGTTGAAATAGGTACTACATTGTCTTTGCTTAGAGCGTCATTCTGCGTTAACTCGGCTGAGTTATCAGCATTTGCAAAGATGTCAATACATGTTACTTCTTGCATAAACTTGACGTCTCGTGAAAGCAATAATTCATTATTATGAGACCAGATTCTGTACCCATCCTTATCACCACAATATCCAACTAAAATTCCTTCGACAGCCTTTTTATCGAGCTTTTTCCGTTTTTGTTGAGGCACATGAACAAAACATTTCGTTCCAAAAACTTTTAGATGGCTGATATTAGGTTCATTCTTAAACCATAAACCGTATGGAGTCGACTCACCATCCACGCCAGTCGGGCCAGTTCTATTCAGCACATATGCCGCAGTATTGACTGCTTCAGCCCAAAGACGCTTATCAATATTGCTCGAGTGCAACATACTTCTCGCCGCTTCCATAAGGATTCTATTTTCGCGCTCTGCCGCACCATTCATTTGTGGTGTATACGGCATCGTTACTCTATGGTTTATTCCCTGTGAGTTTAAAAACTGTTTAACTTTTTCATTGACATACTCACCGCCACCATCCGTTAGCAAACATTTAATGACTATATTGTTTGTCTTCGCTTCATTTATAAATGTTTCCAAACATTGTTTCACCTCTAGTTTCTCTTTAATGAGAAAAACTCTTCTAAATTTTGTGTAATCGTCTTTAAACACGACAAAATACTTAGCGCCACCTATTGAGTTAACTTGCATAGGTCCGCACACATCACTGTGTATGATTTCTCCAGGTGAAGTAGCTCTAACGTCTCGGCTTTGAAACTCATTTCTAGTCATTTTGCCATAAACACAACCAGAACAGATAGAGTTTTCTTTTTTGGAGATTGAAATACCTTTATGCTTCAAAATTTTCTCAACTTGACGCATGTTCTGATGACAGAACCGTTCATGCCAAATTTGCATGTCAACGACCTCATTTTTGGCATATATTGTCATAGCTTGCGCAGGCAAAATTACTTTCATTTCCATGAGGTAGAGGCCATTCTCAGCCATAAAACCATATGCAATCACTTTATTATCTGAATCTTTAAAAACTCTTTTCTTAGAGTTTGCATACTCAGTTAAACCATTACGCAGAGCAGAGCCAGATGAAAAAAGGTTTTGCTTGGAATCTGGTACGTACCATGCATTCTTCAGGTAACCTGGTTCGTTTTTTCCATTTATCAACATCTCAACATAATGCTGCTATACATAATAGGTACTCCAAACAGGTACCTATGTAATTTCAAACTATAAAATTGAATGATGGAAAAAATTTCGCGACCTAAGGGGCTGACACTTACATCCTCTATGGCGCTCATCACAAAGTTTTTAACTTCATGGTTCAAACCAAGGATCAAGCATTAAACTACGTAGTATTATTAAGTATTCTATGATTAAACCATGCTTGATCCTGAGTTCAAACGGATCAAATATGGCCGGATAATGTTTATGGGCCGGTCAATATTTGGTTCTATTTTATTATTATTACCATACAATATTTATTCGTTTATTACTGTTGTTTATTACCGAGGGCCGCAAATGTCATTATTGGTTGCGTCAATCAAGCTGTAGTTACTCAACGGTCCACTAGATTGCGCTACAGGTAACGAATTATCACAATTCGATAAGAATATTGAAAAATTAGACTTTTACGCCATCTATGGTCGAATAGTCGTATGACGTTATATCTTTCATAATGTTATAGCATTTACAAACCCCAATAGATGGCGTTTAGGTAAATAACAAGACAAATGTATGTAATCAATGATGATAATACCTATATTACTTAGTACAAAGATAATATTATAAACTACGACGAGCAGATAATGAACAGTAGCTCTCAATTTCATTATATAACAGCTTTGCTGTTAAACACATTTCGTTTCATGTTTGCTGTAATTCATTCGCTTACCCAAATAGCTCATATCTTTGAGTGCATTGATGCATAAGAAGTGACATTTCTTTAGCTATTAACGGAATGGAACGTCGTTTGACGTTTGCTTCGCGTGTTTGTTGTACGAATATAAGCTACAAATGAAAACTCAGAAATTATATCTCGAAATCTTAGCTTACGGAACGGAACGTCGTTTGACGTTTGCATCGCGTTTTTGTTGTACAAATCTGAGCTACAAATGAAAACTTTCTAAAATTATATTTCGAATTTGACTTTGCAAGTTTAACTTTAAATTATTATTACCTTATTATCACCTCTACCCATAGTAAAAATATAAATTGAGTACTTAAGCAAAGCGAAACTAAAAATGGTATGGATCGACAGTATCCAAAAATCGTCGATTTAATGATGTTAGGGGAAAATTCATATTAAAAGAATTTAAAACACTGGTTTAGTTTTATTTAAAAGGTTCAGATTATTAAGATTTTCAATAAAATAAAACAATAATTAAAATACTGCAATCGGCCATTTTGACTGAAACACCAATCACAGTGCATGACGTCACGCCTAATACTGTCATTCTCTGTGTTTTGTTGTTGTTAGGGATACGCAAAAAAATAAAAGTAACGATACTGTATTCGATACCAGTATCGCATCAAAAGTATCGATGCCGACGATAGTATTGAATCAAAAGTATCGATACTACTCAGTATCGAGTACTTTTTCATCACATTAGAAACCTCAAAATTAATAATAAAAATAGTATAAATAGAGACGAAATATTATTATTGGTATAATAATAATATTCCGTCTCTATTTATTTATTACAATAAACATTGACTTAATGGTAGATGTAAATATGGTTCTTTTTAAACCCCTAGTCTTTATCACTGCAATCAGACCAAAATCAGACATAAAAAGTAATTTATCTCCATGCAACGACATCATATTTTAATAAGATAGTGGTTTCCTCTAAATCTCGACCGAGAGGGTCGTTATGCATCAGCAAAGCAAGAAAGAAGAGAACGGTAATGAGATGACACTCTATGAGTATACAATGCGGTTTGCCGCATTTACACACGGAGCGTACGGAGCTTGCGCTGGCGTATTTTCATCCCTGGCGCTGGGCGATACGCAAAACAAAGTAGGTCTGGTATCGGTACACCAAAAAGTATCGAGTATGTGACGAAGTATCGATACCTAGTAAAGTATCATAACAAAAGTATCGAGTACGAAAATACTTGGTATCGTAACGAAAGTATCGATACTACTCAGGTATCGATACTTTTTGCGGATCCCTAGTTGTTGTGAATACTACTGATTACGCATTTGGATTGATTTTTTTTCTTTTACGTGTGATTTATCGACTCCACTGTACTATAACAATGGAACCAAGCTTTGTTAAGGCAAATAGCTCAAATTCGCCCAGGATTGATGTATTAATGTTGGGCGATTTTCTCGCAACAAATAAAGAATTTTGCTCGCTGAGTTACGAGAAACGTGAAAACTTCCTTGTAAGTAAATTTTGTATTTATCTTTACCCTAGATACAACCAACCTAGATATAATCAAACTTTTTGAACTCGTGCGAGTTTATTTTACTTTCATAGGTTATTTGCACAATAAACTTGTCATTGTTTATTTTTGAGGTGAGCTTGTATGTTGCTATTTTAGAGTTAATACCATGTTAATACCCGATAAAACTAGTACATTTCTGTAACTAAAAAACACCTACTAGTATAGTATTTTTCCTCATATTAAACACCTAAAATCGGATAAATCACCAAGTCAGTGTGTATATATTTGTTCTAATTAATTTCAATTATTTTAGGTCTTCAAGACCATCATATGTGGATGATGCAATCAGTTATGTGCAACTAAAACGGTTATGTGCAACCAGCAATGAAACGGGAAATAATAACCAAGAAACTAGGGAAAAAAAATCAATACTGGACTGTTCGTATCCCAAAAATATCCAATGATAGCTGGTTCCCCTGATGGAATATGTCAAGATAGCATTGTGGAGATAAAATGTCCCATAAGCATAAAAATATAGAAATTATATGTATAACTTTTGATGAGCAATATATGTCAGGCTTGAAAGTGTTATTAAATTTTGAAAAACTTATGTGTATCCATTGTTATATAAAAGTATAGAATAGGAAATAAAAATGCAGTAATTTCATTTGTGTTTTATTTAATAAGAGAATCTTGTATATTAATCAAACCACAAGCTATAGTTATCACATCATCAAGAACTTTAACCAAACTTAAGATAGGCATGTTACTATTAACACCTTGATGCTTGATTTTAAATGGTGATGTAGAGACAGAATGTAGAAACGGCTTCAATGGTGATGTCATCTGATTTACTGAACTGACTATTGTTTGGTTAGCTTTACTTCTGAATGTTTTCCATGTGTGTACTTGAATTGATTTATCCAACACTCTTGGTGTTACTTGGGGAACTTCTACATTCTGCTGAACTGTAAAACAAATATTTTATTATTTAAGTGCAATGTTATAATTATGAACACAAATAGGAGATTACTAGGTCACAGAAAAATCTATGTAGTTTTGTGTGTACCAACAATGTGCACTGAGAATAAAATTATCTTTTTCAATGCTATATTCTAATAAATAAGTTAATATTAAATACCTGAACTACCGGATGCAATTTCTTCAAAACTTGATTGTTTTGTAACTATACATTTTTCTTCGAATTCCTTTTTACACTCTTCAAGAATCATAATTCTTCGTTTCTTAGCTATATAGGGTCGCTCTGTTGTGTCAGATGTTCGTGTTTTCCTGTCTGGTTGGCATATAAATTTATGGGGCATGCATCCTGGTTTCATACGTACTTGTGATACTGACCCCATCACATGATACTCCATATAATTTTCCATATCATTTGGCAACTGGAAAAAGAAAAGTAAACGATTAAAATTGTTATTAGGAATGATGGCCAAGACCAAAACAAACATAACCTCAATAAATTAGTTATTCCATAGCCTCAATATTTCAACTATTTCATATCAAACAAACATTTTAAGTATAAGATATATCAATATATGATAACATACTCACATCAAAGTGGTCTTCACAGAAATAAAGTGGCGAATTCGTGACTACGTTGTTTCGCCGTGCGAGCTTTAACCAAACCATTTATCTCTTGTTCATAACTTGTTTGGAACATGTACAAACACTTTGTTGGGTGTTTTTATTGATGTGTTTTTACACTGCAGTACTGCACACCACTTATAAACTTTGGAATTCATTTTTATCACACGAATTAATTGAATATTTTGTTGACTTTCTTCGTACGCATAGACACAATGACATGTTTACCTAACCGTGACGTCAGAGCCGACGCCATGACAGATGCGAGCTGTTTGCGCGCAATATTGAAAAAATATTATCAAAATGGCTTTAAACTCCGTTAAACTTAAGTTTTATACCGAAATAAAGGTTTTTTCGTAAATAGTAAATGTGTACCTACATTACGGAAGAGGATTTCAAAATCTTTCGTCATGCCTATTTGGTACTTTCGGTTGATACGATAAATAACCATGTTCATTCTAATTTTTACTTTATCGCTATAATAATAAGGTGCTAGGGATGGTCACAATTCGGAATTTGACTGCACTACTAGTAGTAATCGCTACCAAACATAACATATTTCGCAACTGTGAAAAACAAATGGAACGAGAAAGAACAGCTGACCTCAGGTCAGTGACCTGTTTGAATATCTAGAGATCTACCTCGGCTTGATTTACCAGAGCACTGTGCAATTGCGATTGTATTCCAATTTTAGTTACCTAGAAGATAAGAAAAACAAGTTTACAGGTCATAGTAAAGCAACGATCTCTATGTAGGTACTACTAGATGGAGCGTTCCAAACAATCGCTCTGTTCCACGCAAGTAGCCACAACTTTTTCATATTCACAATGAAACTTGTGCAGTTGCTACGCAGAACATTTAATTATTTACTAAATATTGACATAATTTAACCGTAGCGTCAATATTTAGTAATAATTAAATGTCTGCGTAGCAACTGCACAAGTTTCATTGTGAATATGAAAAAGTTGTGGCTACTTGCGTGGAACAGAGCGATTGTTTGGAACGCTCCATCTAGTAGTACATAGAGATCGTTGTAGTAAAGATAATATTTATGTACTAGAGTGAGTGAGTCAGGACTCGTGATTCTCACTGGGGGCAGGGAACTTTATATAATTTGTACAAGTTGGTTCGAGTCTGGATGTTATATTGAATTGTCCTTTCCTTAGGTACTTTGTTTCCATAACACAGAGATGTATATACCTACATGTAATATTAATGACTCATTAAAGGAATTTATGGATCGGATTTGAAAGAAATAGGATCAGAAAGTACTGAAAAAAATACATTTGGTTATTTGAGATAAAATCCCGCCAGCCCATTTCCTCCATTTCGATAAAATTTATATGGGATCACCTCTGAAGTATAACCTACCAAACAAAAAAAGAAACATCAAAATCCATTCAGAATTGGCGAAGTAATCGCGTAACATACTAAAAAAAACATACTGTCGAGCTGAGAACCTCCTCCTTTTTTGAAGTCGGTTAAAAAGAAATTCAAAGAACAACACTGCAATAAGAAACATGGCGGGCATGGCGGCTAGGGGTGTGAATGAGAAGTATCTATGTTAAAGCAAGACAGGTATAACTGCCATTAGTTCGTTTCATATAACTGTTGTTACTATGAAAGTTGCGACAGATTGTAACTAGTTTCGTATTAGCGCCATCTGTTACGTAACACGTTCATGAACTCATTAGGTGATTACATGTAATGACATCTAGCGACGGGTAGTGTTACCACTTTTTACCTTCGCCACAACTAGAAACTGTGAACTAAATACACCAGCGCCGTGCGGATTTTAGATAATACTTTTAGAATTGGATAGCAAATGCGCCATCTAAGTTTAAGCTACCAATTTTAGATTTACACTTTTTGTTCGGGGATTGCTTATCTTACTCTAGTATATATTATCTTTGTTT
This sequence comes from Esperia sulphurella, assembly GCA_947086405.1. Classification (NCBI taxonomy): domain Eukaryota; kingdom Metazoa; phylum Arthropoda; class Insecta; order Lepidoptera; family Oecophoridae; genus Esperia; species Esperia sulphurella. Next base: position 12,124,473 of record OX352265.1, read on the forward strand.
ATTACGTGTCGGATTTCTGACAAAATATATTGAGTTAGCCGTCCTCTTTGGATTTGGCTTCCCTTTCCTTATTGTAGTTGTGGACCAATGGTCATTATTACCTGTGCCCAAATACATTAAATAAAAAAAAGATTACTCCGTTCCTTCTTTCTCTTTCTCTGCCCGAAAAAATTTGCGGACGTCGCCGAAGCCGGTTGTTTTATTTATTTACTGGTAAGTATTATTTTAGTGTTTATCTAATTAATCTGATTTCATTTCTCAAAATCAATTGTCTTACAGGTGTGATTCTGCCTATAAATCTTCAAATGCCAAAAAATAAGAAACGAGGGAGCTCGAGCAGTAGCGACAGCGATGATGGACCTGTTGATGTAAGATATTTTCTGTGATATTGTTATTTTATTTGAGCATAGTAATCTGTTTGATGCCACTTGAACTACCTACAAGAGAATATTATGCTCCCGAATAATTGTCCCGAACCGAGCAATGTTCACATGTCAACACGGAATAATAGCTGCTGCAGATACCACTTTCAGTTGATTCCATTCCTCCTGAGAGTGTATCTACTTGATTTCAGTCATCCACTAGATGCCAAGCCCTTTATTAATAGAATTCTACCCAATTAAAGTACCTAGTAGATACTAAGGTTAGTATCTATAGCAAGGTTGTATTTTCTGCTCCAGTGCTCAAATCTAATGCATATACCTACCTACCTATTTTCTTCATCTGTTCTACTTTTCAGATTTGACATGACAATGTAATTTATGTGCCCAAAGGTATTAAAAGTAAAGTAATAAAAAATAACCTATAAATGTATAAGTATTTTTTTTCATTTGCAGAGGAATCCTCCTGCAGAGAAAAAAGCCAAAATGGGGTCAAGAACAGACGATAAAGAACCTACCTGGGTGTTGGAGGGCAAAAAATTGGTCAAAATTAGAGAATTTAAGGGCAAAACATATGTAGATGTAAGAGAATTCTATGAAAAAGATGGCAAACTGTTACCGGGTAAGAAAGGAATTTCTTTGCAAGTAGAACAGTGGAGGAAGCTGTTGTCTTTGGCGGAGGAAATCAATGAAACCCTTAGTACTATGTGATAAGAGCATATTTTGTGAGCAAATTTGTTTTTTTTTTGTTATTTTAAGAAATAAATTTTTGTAAACATTTACTTACTCATTTTTTAGTGTAGGTATAATAGCAAAATGTTAATATACATTTAAACCATTTTATTTATATGTAGATCAGTCAGACCCTACCACTTTAAGAGTTGTCTGTCAACATCCATATTGGATATCAAAACAAACAGCTTATTGAATACTGTCCTAAACGAAGACCTGCATGTAGGTATGGACATCACATGCACTTCAAAATTTCGTAGGGCTTATTCTGGAATTGCCACCAACGCGGATTGCAATTCTGAATAGATTAAACAAATGTCGATAATTAGCCTAATTTAGTCGGTCCGCAGTTTAAAAGTTATAGGGGTTTGTTGGTGGCCATGCCAGACTAAGGCTTAGTACGGTATGGCCACATAATACCTCCGGAACCACAGTACATAGCGAGCTACTGATTTAGTCGATTGGTCAGGTGAATTAGTCGAACCTAGTCACAAAAAAATCAGACATTTCTATCTAATCAGAATGCAATCCGTGTTGGTGGCCATGCCAAAGTAAGCCCTACCAAAATTCCTTCTTTGTATGCAAGTTTCCTCACTATCTTTTCCTTAGCTGAAAAGCCAGCAAAGATAATATATTAAGGTAGTGGTAGGTATAAAATAGTACAATAGCACAAAACAGTCCTCTGACTTCCTCACCCAACTGCTTTACTCTCATTGATGATACATAACTTTTTTTAAATAAAACAGCATTTGTAAAACAAATATTTATTGGAAGGTTTAAAACAAGATTGTTGCATCTAATGACACCTGTTTCCTTGTAAGACGACTTAAAAGCTTTATAACAAATAACCAACTAACATGTAGGTATAAAGGTTTGTGAACAGTTTGATTACCTAACATTTAATTCTACATTTTGTGTAACAAAATATACCTGTTATGAGCAGGTATAATATAACACTAACATAGGCATTTAGTGTAATACAGAACTTTCTATGACGACTTTGGGAATTCCGTAACAAAAACTCTCCACACAAAATTAGTTTTCAGTTTGTATGAAGTTTGTTTCTTATTGGGAATTTCTGTACCTACAAAAAGTAGCTAATCTTATGCTGAGTGCTCCTGTATATTCTCACTACAGGTATGTATGTATGTAAACGCTTTATTGTACCAAAAATAACAACAACAACAATAATAAAATAGGAATTAAACTGTGTACAAAGGCGGACTTATCCCACTTAGGATTACACACAGGTATTTTGTTATACCCTTTATAATACAGTAATTAAATCTACATACAATTAAAACTGGTGAATTATTAGTCATAAATAATAGAGCATCAACATCGCAATTTACAAAATATGTTAACACCCAGACCGTGAAACGCGATGGGAAAATGGAATTAAAATAATTTGACCCTTTAGGCTGATTAGCCAGTGGGAACCGAATCCACAACCACGACGTGTGCGAGGTAACAACCCTAACCACGGCTTTGTTTTTTTTAAATCGCAATATATCTATAATTACTACGCGCTAAATGTCATATACCAGAGGCACCAAAAAAACTATTAGGCAGGTTTATTATAAGCTTATACCCGTACAAGTAGGAAATAGTGTCATTTTATTATATGCAACAATCGAAAAGCAGATTTCTCTGTAGCTGCCAAAATATAACAAGTCTTATGAGTTACAAACATTCGCAGATATGTACAAACTCATACATACAACAATATTAGTTCAAAATTCATAGGCAAGCAAAATATGAACCTTCAACCCGCTATTCCTGGGCCGGTCTTACAAACTGGGTTATCCCGTCAACTACTGCTGTGTACGAATTATAGAACAAGAAAAAGTCATTTTGTAATATAAATTTTGTAAGTCAGTTTCTACTGGGTCATGTGACATATTCTGATAAGCGAGACCCGACAGAAAGTACAAAATGGCTTTTTAGTTCAACTGATATTATCCGAAATGCTTACGGAGTATGGCTTCAGAACCGACTGAAGGGCGTTTAATCCTTATTTAATTTTCTTAAGCATGGGATATCTACATAAAAATAAATCATCTCATACATAATTTACCCACTGCTCTGTAGATGGGAGTTGTAAGCAAACATTCAGCTTTAAAAACTTAAAAGTAGGTACATAAAATAAACAGGTACAAGATTGAGCAGTTCATGAAACACAGTAAAAAAATAATCTAACATATTTCAGAATATTAAAGTAGCTCGCATAAGAGAAGTGTCAAGATTAACATTGTGAACTGGACACTTACCACCGGCACCCACGATATATTTCGTAACTGAGATTGGTTACCAGTTTTAGCTAACTTTAATATAATGTTAAACAAAAGAAAGTTAACAAAATCTAGAATTAAATGCGAGCCCTCACGAAGAATTAACACATTTCACGATACAAATTACGTTTAATTTTGAATTAAATATCAATGTCATGGTAAACAGTTAACTTGTGGAAAAATAACATAGAAAAATATTATTCACAAGACATTATAACTATCTACTGCTAATTCTACAACATACATTGGAAAGACTAATCGATCTACCTATTACATACCTACAAAATAATCAAGTATATTTTATAGACCTTTGTACATAATATTGATAATATCAACGTTCGTCACGTAAGTGTATTCACTAGGATATTGAGAAAAGTATTTATCAAAATACCTACTTACATATTTTGTTGAATTTGGTTTTAAAATTGACTTGTATATCCGTAGTATGAGAAATATTTGGTACAAAATCACATACTTATGACAAAATATTTTTTCATAAACATGACTAGTGCTAGTAACAATCGATTTTTAATGATAATGTGTACATTGTTCGCGTTTGATCGTCTTCATTTATTTTTGAATAATAATTTATAAAATGCCGACAATACTGAGACATCGGTTACTTTAGTGAATTGCGCTGTTAACGCTGAATCAGTATAAAATGAGAAAAATCAAAACGCCAGCTGTAAAAGTACCTTAAATATGTTTAAAATGAAGAAATGAAAACGGTATTCATAGATTTTTTTAAATTTTAAATTTTACAAGCAAATCTTATAAAGTTGTTTGACTATATACTTACAGATTTTTTTATATTCTTATGTTTGACTTACTGGAAAATTATTGTTATTAAAAAGATCTATGAATGCAGATTTTCTTATTTTTTTAATAAAATAATGTCTCCTTCGAGTAACAATCTTCTACGTAAGCTATCTTCAACAGATAGTCTTCTTTTTATGGCACCATAGATAGAGTCAATAATAAGAATCAAATCACTTTAATGAACATTACTTAATGATTAAAGGAAGCCCATGAAATATAAAACTAACTTAAAAATCAATTCATTGAGCATTCTGCGTGTTTTTTACGCATTTGTGTCGGTTTCATCCCCGGCTTAGGCGTTTTTTTAGTAAATCTTCAAATGCAGTAGGTTAGTTTCATGTAAAAAAAATATCTCTGATTATTATCTCTAAATTTTACTAAATATCTCCTTTAAGTAAAATTTGCTAAGTATCTTCAATATTTAAGATACTTTTCCTCAAGCTGGCATTAATTTTTTCCATGGTATCTTTTGATAAACATAAACCAGGATTCAAAAAATATCTGTCACCCAAAAAAGGTAGTCTTGATTGTTTTAGTATAATAAAATATAAATAAATTCTTTAAATTAAATAAATCTACAATGCTTATTAAATAACGACCTTTCCTGCACTCCCTAATTGATGTGTTCTATAATCCAAAATGGTAACATCTAACTTGAGTTAAACCCGAATGAAAACAACCCGAACCCAATTATAACATTAAAAACATTGCTAATTAATTACCTACCCAGATCATATTATTAAGATCATAATATTACAAGCACTTTGTACACTTACAGTGTTTTCATAAAAAAAACTATAATCTACGAGTATGTATTTATAAAACGGTCTGTCCTAACTAGACAATGCTCCTATTCTGTACCGTATTTGCTGCAATTTAATGACAAGTCGACCACAAAATAAGGCGTGTCGTCCATCCTCGTTTGCGCTGACAGAAACAGACAGTCCCCGATAATATACGAACGTTTGAGTAAAATATTCAATTCTATGAGCAATGTAACAAGTTGCAAAACTGATTGCAGCATTGCCTCTATTTATTTCACTCATGCGATTCTGTACACTACGTGACATTCGTCGTGGCTTCATTCGCACGTCAAATCAATCAACCAATAGCGGCCACATTTTTACCGCTCTATAGTGGAATGCCAATATTTCCCGCTATTAAAATGTGTCGAATGCGCAGGTATATCAGTAACCCATATAAACATGGTTGTACTGTACAGTGTACTACCACTCACACTCATCCCGTGGTATCCGTATCTGTGGATAGCGACTAAAGTAAAAATCGAAGAATGGGCAGCAGTTCTGTTAAACTTTATATAAAGCGATCACTTTAAATAAATCTCACATTACTCAGCGCAGACATAGCGGAGAGACCATTAATTAATAAGCGTATTTAAAAGTGTTAAGATAAAATAAACTTTTATCTAAACAAAATTGCATGTACAAGTAAAATGTATCCAGCGGTTAGCGGGGTTTGGTTGCGCTGGCTTTAGAACTTTATTATAAACACTAGCTGTGCCCGCGGCTCCGCTCGCGTGAACCACAGAATCCACTCAATCCGCCGCCTCTCCGCCAGGTCTGCGTTGATCATTAGACCGAGGCCTATTCCAGCAGACAACTCATATACGAGTATAATCGTTTGTTGATTTAGAGCCACATCATTCAGCTTTTTGCTGTCGCTGGGCCGATATAGCCATGCCATCAATATGGTAACTTTCTTTGTAAATAAAAACATAAATACCTATTTATAACAGTAATTTAAATAACTAGCGCCTTGCTCAATACCTACAATATACCAGCTTCACTGGGAACTGTTACTGGAAATACATAAAGGTAAAAAATTCGATACCAGCGCCATCATTGTCACTCGTCACATTTACTTTACATGGATATCCTATGATGCAAATTTTGAAGCACATGCTCATTAAATATTGCTTTTGTGGGTTTGTTTTTAAAGCTATGGGAGTACACACGAGTCTTTATTAATTTGCACGTTTTAGCGTACACCATGGCAAATCATTTACGTCATCTCCATTGTTTAGCGCGAATGTTTTACCTTCACGTAGAAATAACAAATAACTTTAATGACCTATTGGTTAACATAACTTCGAACAGGTGCAAGCAAATAAACGCCAAATAATTTTTCCGATCTGAAGTTATATAACATAAAAAATTATAAGAACTATTTTTTTTTAAATAAGGAAATATTTGTACAATTACCGAAACTGAATGACCCTCAATGTTATTTAAATTTATTTAAAACCATTTTTTGAATTGGTTTGTAACGCCAAATGTGTACACTTATTTGGCGCGTACACTGCTTCCCATTTTATGGCAAATTATTAATTTATTTGAAATAATAAAGTTGGTGAGTTTGAACTGAAAGCCAAAATTTAGTCTACAATCAGTATGGAATGACATAGGGCTCCGTGGCATGATTTGATTACACCTGTTTGGATTAACATTGAATCAGTTTAACAATATACAGTACACAATATTCCATCGACTATATAATTTCAAAAAAACAATAACTAATTTAACAGTTTAAAAATTTAAACTAATTTACCATCACTACTGAGATTCCTTAGTTTACCTTTGGTTTGATATGGAAACACTTAATTTTGAAATGATCGCACATTTCTTGTACCTGAAATACAATAAATAATGGCTGTAAATACTAATATAACAAACAGGTAATATTTGTGAAAATCAAAACAGCCAACCAGTTTCAAAGAAAATACCGTTGGAATGCTGAATTGAAAAACTGATTAAATGTCCACTAGTTGATACAAATATCAATTAGTGGAAATTTAATCAGTTTTCAATTCAGCGAAACAGCGGATTATAACAGAATATAACCTCTATGTGCTGGCTGGACGCCGACCGCCAAAGTCATCGGACGTAAGAGAGTGTGTGTCTACGTGCCGCCCGCGCCCGCGTGACGTCACTCACCACTTTAGTTCCGTAGTAGATGTGCGCGACGGAGCTGGCGACGCACAGCGCGGCGAGCAGCAGCACCTCTGTGCCGGGCGACACGCGCGCCGCCAGCGCCAGCGCCACCACCAGCGAGTACGGCACCAGCAGCCCGTTGAACGCCTCGCACCGAGTGTCGCTCATCTGGGACACTATCAGCCGGCACTGGAACATTGTGGACATGTTTGTTAGAAACTGTCGTAGCAAAAGTAAATATTATGATAATGAAGAAATACATATCGTCGCCGTTTAGGAAAAGTTAAAAGGTAAAAATATATTTTTTTCAATTCTCTATCGCAAAACCCTACCCGGGCACTTCAGCAACTTTTCCTAAACCGCGACGATATGTACATTCGAACATACATTTACTCTTACACTTTTTTGACACTGCTTACATCTCATAGTAAATTACCGACTTTATTTTACTATTTAATGTTTTGTATAATTGTAGATGTTTAGTTACGTAGTATTTATGCTGTAATGATAGAACTGTAAAATGTGAAATCTCTTTTTGGCCTGCAGAGTTCTTAATCTAAATTTATGTAATTTAAAATTGTGTGCTGTAAGATTTACAAATACATAAATTAAAATTTAATTTACATTGTTTCCTATTTTCAAATTGTAAATATTTGTGTTCTTCTATGTTAGCATTCAAAAAAGTAGTATGTAAAATGACGAATTTTATAAGTGGCTTATTATATATATATTTTTTTGTTGTATTGTTTTTAAATTGGAAATGCTGTAAAATTTGGCAAGTACTATTAGTATTACTACGACAAGTTCACACACCCTCCTCCACCTCCCATGGCCTTTCGACATCTAGGTCATACAAGCCGAATGACGAGGGAAGTGCCCGGTACTTGCTCAAGTGCAGGACACCCTGCTTGATCCCTACAAATAAATAGTTCTATGCTACTACAAGTTCAGTCGAAGAACAAATTATCACCAGCCGAAATACGTCCACTGCTGAACATTAGCCTCCCCAATCGAATGCCACTGTTGGTGGGTTTGACCATAATTACCACGCGTGGCAGGCGAATTGGTGATTTATTTATTTTATTTTTATTTATTTCAAAAAGTAAAAATAGAATTTAGAATTATAATAACATACTATACCTACATGTAATTTATAGCAATAAATGAATTATGAATAGAAATATGTAGTTAGTATGATCGCAGTAATGAACCTAATATACACAGGAGAATGCTGCTGCCGGTCCCTAGTGCAATCCCTTAGTCCCCTTGACAACACTCACGGGAGATTAGGACTGGCTCTATTCTAAACTGAGAACCACAAGGCTAACTCGAAGAAAGAGAAAGAAGCAGAGATTTGGCTAATACAGTCGCAAATTTTATGACAAACTCACATTAATATTAGAGAATATAGTTCCAGCTAGAACGTAGAAGACCCTCGGGCTGCGGTTGATGATCTGGTTGGGCGAGTACACGGCCCAGGCTGTGCTGAGAGCGAAGAACGTGACCAGAGGCAGAAGGGGCCGCACCGCCTCAGAGAACGACCGCATCTTACCGGTGCCGTCGCGATACGATCTGGAAAAGTATACTGTGAGCTAATATCCGTACACTGTTAAACGTGTCCCAAAAAGTGGACTATAAAATAGATATTAGGCCAATTTCTGAACACAGTTAAAATTTGACAGCACTACAATTAGTTTCGGCTTTATCTTAATAATAAATAAAATAAATAATACCGTATGAAAAGGATTGCAATAATTTTAGGGCAGTCAAGTTTTAGTGTTGCGCTCCAGAATCGAACCCATCATATTTCTAAACTAGCTGTTTGCCCGCGACTTCGTCCACGTGGACCACGTAACTTTATAAATTATATAGCCTATGACACTCACAAATACGTGGTTACCTATTGGTAAAAGAATTTTCAAAATCGGTTCAGTAGATCCAGAGATTACCAGCTACAACCTCACAAACTTTAACTCTTTATAATTTTAGTAGAGATAATAAAAACCCATGGCTTTAAAAAAAAAATATATAGATTTCAAAGCGGTTAATATAGTTATTTTCAATATCGATACCTGAATACCGGTATTTACCGAGAAATGGTAATTTGGTCTAAAACTATCGGAAGGTACGCATTAGTGGTTTCCGTGCGCGAAGTGTCACCCGACAAAATACATAAATACATAAACCAACATACCTATCAATTAGGGATGAAACGATACGGCTTTACAAATGCATCGTAATACGCATTAGGATAATGAATTCGATTCTTACAATCGAATGCCCGCGGCTTTTATAACATACGAATGCGAAATACTAAAATATACTACAAGATTATAATTATTTTTCGTTTCGTACAAATTCGGTCCCCGGTCATATTGGGGCCGTGAGGCCACCCAAAAAGCCCATTTATTTTATTTTACCCAAGATAGTGATATTGTTTATCGCTAGATGTCGCTACTTTCTATTCAAATCGGAAGTAGAAATATGCTTTATTAATGAATCGTAATATTTTCTACGGTTTACAATTATGTTACCGTTATTGTTTATTCGCTGCTATCTATATGTGCTATGCGGACTTACGTTTACCTTTTATCATCAGCCCGTTGATATCCACTGTTGAACGCAGACCTTCCCCAACGCACGCCACATTTCGGCGACTGTTTTTATATCATCTCTATATGTGCGAGGCGTCCCAAGCTGCGCCGACCAGTGTGTAGTGATTTGATGATGATAATAATGTTTACTTGTAAATATTCCACAGTATGATGGTCTGGCTGGTGAGCATGGCGGAGAAGTAGAGCACCAGTTCGAATATGAAGCCGGGGGTCAGATCGCCGGGCAGCTGCACGTGCCACGCGTGCGGCCCTATCACTGACGTCACTAGCAGCAGGATGCACGAACCCTGACAATAAATAGGTTAATAATTATTGGCGAGTGGCGACGCAGAGATTACGCGCGCGCCCCTAGTGGTAAAATTATAAATTTGCTAGGCAGTCATGTAGTTTGGTCAATCATCGTCATCATCAGGTTATTTTTGTCTCCACTGCAGTAGCACAACCCTCTCTCATCTGCCGGAGACAGACGGAGGATTTGGCCTACACTCCCCGCGCTGGCCAGACGGGTTGGGGAGGCCTGATTGATGTTTTATAATGTATTCCCTTAGTCGCCTTGTACGACATCCACGGGAAGAGTTGGAGTGGTCCTATTCTACTCTACCGTAAACCACACGGCAATTAGTTCAGTCAATGATGAGCTGGATTATCTGCAGCCGTAGGTTTGACGTTTATTCCTGAAACACCTGTAAAGTATACCTTGACTAATTTATTTTTACTTAATTTGATTGTTTTTATTTTGTAATCAATTTGATCTGATCTGTAACAAAAGTTATCAATACAATATGTCTAATGTCTATGTCTAACTGATCTCTTAACGCACAGCTCAAATTGATGAGTCTAGAAACTTGAAATGTTGCACAGAGGTTCCCAAATAACGATACCGACCACTATGTTAGGTAGTTTTGGAATATCCTGCGGGAACATTATGAGAAAAAGGTAAGTCAACTGTAACGAGAAGCGGGTATTCGCTAGTTACCTGCAAGACCTCGGGCAGGAAGGTAATTACACTAAAACTAAATTAAATTAGAAAAATTCAAAACCAAATGCGAAAACATACGGAAACAAGTCCATGCATAAAATAACAATTAAAGAGTTTAATGTATGCAAATATATTCACTTACAATCATAGTAAAGTCGTATCCCCACGGCAGGAACATGACGCCCGTGTTGTACTTCTCCCAGTGTGTGAGGTAGAAGTTTATAAATATGTTCCAAATTACAAAGAAAAACCTAAGTGGAGACAACTCATCTCTGAAATGGAAACAAAGATTTGTTTTTAAGATATATTAGCAAAATATAGCAAACTTACTTGCAAATGCTATAACTATCACATTTATAACATGGGGATCGTATTATATGTATGGCAAAGATGTATATAATAACGCGGACCGGAGGAAGGTAAAGGGAAGAAAGGAGCAAGTGGGAGGATGGGTTTTGAGGAGGGCTCCTTCATCATCTTCTTGCTGACGTCTTGACGACTAACTACTTAACGACTTTACTCCTGTAATCCAGAAGTGGTCAAATACAGAAGTAGTCGAATCCAGAAGTGGTCACCGACCGTCAAAATGCTACTGCTGGACAAGTCCTCCCAAACGAACAACGCTTCTTCCATTAAGAAAGTATGTGTCTAAGAATCCTAAGTCTATATGCACATTATGCTACCATCGTCCATCTTGCTGCAAATGCATAAAGATCATAGCCCTTTTTGGGTCTTTTTAATGTCTGTACAGACTTCAGAACGACGACTGAAATGATGACAGTCATCTAGACAGGCAAATTTTCATAGCACAGGCCAATCATAAGTAACGATTAAGTAGTAGGTTAATGCCACAGCGTCACTCATACGAGTAACCTGCTATTATTGACTCACCTGCCCCCAAGCCTGTTTCATGAGCACATAAACCTCCTTAATTATTCTGAGTGACGACTATATGTTCACATGTGCGCTGTTCTATTATATATATATCAAAACTACACATATGTTGCACACTGGAGTTCTCGTCGTAGATTACGAATAACTAGATCTATCAGATTTTGGAATCAACTCGACGATGTCACTTTTTGGCTTCTAAAATCTACTGTGCTAACAAATGTTAGTATTGGCAGAATGTTGAATTGAAACGCCCATCATTCTGTCAGTTATTTTGATGACGCTAGATGGCTATTCGTCGCGCACCCGGCCATATCGTTTCTTCATCATCATGTCAGCCCTTAGCCATCCACTGCTGGACATAGGCCTTCCCCAAAGAACGCCACCACACCCGGTCCTCCGCCCTCCTCATCCAGCCGCTTCCGGCCACCTTCTTCAGGTAGTCGGTCCATCTGACGACGGGGCGTCCCACCCTGCGCGTGCCAATCCTTGGTCTCCACCCCAGACCTCGTCTGCTCAAATGTCCATCGGTTCTGCGACAGATATGGCCCACTGCCACTTCAGCTTGTTAATTCTTTCGGCTATATCGGTCACCTTCGTTCTCCGTCGGATCTCTTCATCGATCGTTTCTTACCTTCCAAATATGCTGTATAGGCAAGTGGGTATAAACACGGCCGAGTACGAGTCGAGCCCGTGGTCAAATAGTTCCCCCAGTGGACCACTGGTGCCAGTCCGCCGCGCCTGCTTCCCGTCGATGCCATCTGTAGATGCACCACATATAAATTGATAGACTATTCACAATCAAATACTAGTATTGTAATAAATGTTTTCCTGTCATAAGTTGCGCCATTTCTACCATTTTATTTTGAGTTGCGTTGAGCTATTCGCGTGGTACAAAGTCAAAATCATTTATTGCATATAAGTACACTTGGTACATTTATACACGTAATTTTTTTAGCGACAATTTTGAGTCTTATTTAAAACACGGTTTTCAAAACAAAGTTTATCATCCACAAGTACACACTAGCTTAGATCACGTACTTCAGTAAAATTGGCACAGGAGGAGCCTGTGCCAGCGTCCTAACAATTTGCATTTAGAACCTAATACCATATATATTAATGGTAAAATTGCCCTTGTTGGAGATTGCGGGTTCGAATCCCGCTAGGGGCAATGTTCGTATGATACATATGAATGTCTGTACCCAAGTCTTGGATGTTTATATATTTATTTAAGTATGTGTGTCCGTTATCTAGTAACCATAGCACAGGCTTTGCTTAGTTTGGGACTGGATAATTGGTGTGAATGTCTAACGGTAGTCAATAAAAAAATGACGTGTATAAATGTACCAAGTGTACTGATATGCAATAAATGATTTTGACTTTTGACATATTTATTTATTATTATTTATTTAATTATAGTTAGGAAATGATAATATATACAGGTGTCCAGTAAATACGACAAACCGATCGGACAATGTGGCCTAAAGCAGTAGATGGCGTCAAGCCTTATCAGAATGTGAAATTTCATGTTTAGTGAAACCTGTTTCGTTAGTGGTCGTTTTCGAGATTTTACCGGTTTTTAGCCTTATATACAAAGATACCTTGTATAATTATAGATAGATTTACTCTTTGTTGCTCAAAGTCTATAAGATAATGCCAATTCAAATGTATATAATGCAACATTTTAACTTATATAAGATCAAGTAGCGATCAAGTTATCCGACATTCCTACTTTGATAAGAACAATACATTAAAACGCGACATACTCGTCGTTCTGAAGGAACGAGGATGTGTTGAAATGTTTATCTTTTTATGTTATACCAGTAACACAGTGAGACATTAACATTAGATAACAAAGGGCAGTAGAGATCAAGTCCGGAGCCAGAAACAACTTCGTCTTCTAAATGTTTATTGACCTATATTGTTTTGCTAATATTGCAGTCGGATAATTAAGCTCGTAAGTCGTGGTATCCTAATTCGTAGTGCGTTCGTTTCACTTTTATTAGGTCGAGGATTCAAAAATGCGGCACTTCATCATCAGGTTATTTTTGTCTCCACTGCAGGAGCACAACCCTCTCTCATCTGCCGGAGACAGACGTAGGATTTGGCCTACACTCCCTGCGCTGGCCAGACGGGTTTGCGGCACTTAATTACGATTTATTATCATCATACCACAGGCTTTTCGGTTGAGGACAACATCGTGAAGAAATTATAAGGCGCATGTCCAGCCACGCGTTCAGGACCATACATAACTTGTGACTTGATATAGACTCTCGGTATAATTGTTCTTTGATAGATCTTTAATCGCTATTTTTGCTAGCTAGTATAGAAAAGGAAGGGCGTCGTTGGAGGTATCTTTAATATTAATGATAGCATATTTTACTTAATGCGAACATCATAGTCCTGGCTGAGACAGCTTTTCAAAAATCGTTGAATGCAGTTTTACATATTTAAAAAAATAACGACATATTTCCTTTAAGTAAAAATGCTATGATCAATTTATAAGTACTTTTCCTCCACCGACCTCCTTTTTATTTACCTACATGAGCAAAAAAAATAGATCCAAGTATTATTTTTTGGACAGATTTGAGGTCATCTTGTACTCATGGTTCTCTGCCAGAAAATATGAAATCAAGGTTACAAAATTACCCAGAATGAGTGAAACAACAGTTTTTGCTCGTAAATATACGTAAATAATACAGTTTAAATTACTATAATCATTTCAGATATAGTTAATGAGTTTTAAAATTGTTCATCTGTAATAATAATAACAATAATGTGTAATCAGAGCAATGGATGCTACAAACACATCTGAACAATAGAATTTTTAACTGTTACAATCGCTTCATATGGAACTAGGTACCTCCCGCGACTGCGTTTGCGTTACATTCGTTTACAAATAACGCAAATTTGTTCCGAATATCGTAAGGCTTGGGTGGGGATACGGCTTTTGAGGCCACTTCCATTATTAAAGCCAGATAAAAGCCTATGATTTAACGTAGCACCCTCGCCTAATTTTATTATCCAACAGTGGCCGATTTTTTAAAATCGGTTCGATAGTTTCGATATTCCAACATACAAACGTTCTCTTTATAGGTAAGTATTTAGTGTGATATTGCGTGTGGAATACAATTCGCACGATCTTGGGTTTGCCATCCCACGTGCGTGCCACGAAGGGGCGTGCTGACGCGAGTCAATGTCAAGATTTAAAAATATTGCGATACTTGTACAAAAATAGATACTCGTAACAAACCTCACAAATAAAATAGGTGTAGGGATAAGCATTCAACCAGGGTTCTGGAAATATCTGATGGGTGAATCGCACTAATTTCTTGTAACAACTTATTTTTTTTAGCATTATGCAAGACAGACAAATTTGCTATAAAAAGAGCCCAAAATCATGAAAAGATATGTTATTCAGCGAGATCAACTTATTAAGTGAATGAGCGTCATCGTGCCGGAAGTTACTAAAGATGAATCTTTTTTACCAAAGGAAAAGTATGAAGCTCCCAAAAGAAAGTCGAAATAGAGTCAGCGCAGAGCTGCACGGCAGATTTTCGCTGACAGGGAACATCAATTCGCTTTTCCTAAACTCGAACGCGTCTGGTATGTGGCCGCTCCACTGGTTTTATTTTTGCGAGTGAATTTATTACCTAAACAAAAGAGCAAGCAAACAGTATACCCATGACGTAGGCCCAGCTCGATAACGTTTTATTACGAACCAGATGTTAATAAAATCTTTTATTTAGAAGTGTGCAGCCTGCTGCAAATGTCCCGCCATAGATCCTGATAGACCCCTATGCGGCTTCTAGTAAAAATAAAAAATATTACATTTACTTAGAAATGACGTGCGGCACAGGCAGGCACGTCTGCCAAGTTTATTGCACTTTTATCAAGGATCAAACAACGCGGGTCCATTTCGGATTTATGACTTAGAATTTTTTTTACCACCTCGTTCGCCTAGTGGCTTGGTCACTGGAATAAAGCGCCAGAGGTAGTGGGTTCGATTCTCACTGGGGACAGACAACTTTGTACAATTTGGTCCCAGTCTGGATGTTATATTTGTGAATTTTCCCATCCTTGTTTAATTTGGTATTAGACAAGTATATGTAATATTATACATATATGTAACATTTATTATTATAAAAAAACAAACTCGCTGTGAATGTTTTTTTTTTAATTTTAAGCAAAACCTACCTTTTTCTCTTGTATAATAATTTCTACCCAAAGACTGTCTGGAAGAAATCGCTTAAAACGATAAGGCTGCCTAAATTGTAATATTTTTAACTTTTAAAACTTGTAACTGTATTTGTTTGGGCAATAAAATGTTTGTATTGTATTGGTATTTTACACATTACAAAATGTTTAAAGAGTACAAGTAATTTAAATGAATATTTTATGAGTTGACTACCTACAGCTTTGTATGCTTTACCCACTGCAATGCATGTCATAAAGACTGTAAACTAACGCAAAGTACTTAATTGGATAATGAAACAGATTTAGCCAGGACCTTAACAATTGCCTTATATATAATCTTTTAACCGCATTATATTCTAATTTACATAGGTACTATGTATTGTGATTGTACTGTATTTCTTTATCATGCGCCTCAATGTAACTACATACTCATTCATTCATATCCTTAAAGACAGATCCTGTAACATATGTGCAAACATCCATTTATATTTACCTTTTCCCGCGATGTTTGTCTGACCTTTCGACCAGGTTACACTGGCTGTGTTCACAGACTGACAAAGTCTAGCAAATCATTAAAATATTCGTGTGCAATATTAGTGTATAATTAAAATCGTCTCTATTTTATTAAACTAAAATATGTAGTTTGGCACGAAACACTGATATGTGTTTGGGTTATCTACATAGTACTATCGGGTCGGTATCACATGGAATAGATCGCCAAGTGACTAGGTAGGCAAAACGTTTAAATAATATCTTCATGAACAAATCGCTATATGAGCAGAAAATGACTAAATAGCATAAAATATTTTTCATTCCCAATAGTCATACGAAAATAAACGCATTTGCGTCACCAAAACCAAATAAATAATAGATGGTGTACCGAAGGACTGCAAAGTTTACATGGTAATACAAACCTGTTTTTGCTGTTGGTGAGCCTGTCATGTACATGTACCAAGACGCAAATAGCATTGGTTTTCATATGACTATTGGTTTGAATGAAATATACTTGTTAACCACAATGACAGCAAACAATGGCCACTATAAAATTATATATATTCTTTACAGCAATTGTATTTCCATTAAAATATAGGTATGTAATCAATCAGTAATCAAATATAAAAATGCGTGCGGAAGTAAATATTCAAATAATTACACAAATTATACAGTGGTCACATATAATTTACATCAAAGTCTGTTTTCGACACTTTTTATACACAACAAAATGTAATTATTGCATGAATTTAAAGATTTAAGTATTTACGTTGTTATTGACTAGAAAGATTATGATAACTAATTAATTTCTACTTTTTATTGACAGTTATCTCATAAAATAAATGAGTGAACTACATTAAAATATATTTAATTATGATAAGTTTTATATAGAAGTTTAATGGTCTTTTTTATAAAATAGCTGCCAATTTATAAACAAAAATCTAAAACACGCTCACCTAATGTATATGCCACAAATAAGTTGACAGCCGACACAGCCCACACCCAACTAGGAATATAATCATTGGTGACATTCTCCTCGGTCAGAGCGTGGAATCCAAAGTCATAGTAGGAGAATAGGAGGAAGTTAAGGACCGTCAGTAAGAAGCCAGTGAATGTTAGCAGGTTTGGTGCCACCCACACCGGGCAAAACTGCAAACATGTTACTCTATGTTAGTTGGGGAGGTTCCACACCAAATAGGCAGCACTCTTGTTTAATATTTGTAAATAAATCAGCCTGACCTTGCAGTATTAACACATAACACATATTATTTACAATATACAAATATCTTATTTAGTGTGGACCTTCATCTACTACGAAGCATTCTAATATTTTTATTTCAATTTGTATGTTCTATATATTTTTATCTTACAAAATATATATATAACTCAAAAAATTATGTAGTTTCTCACCTGGACACACCAATTCCAAAAAGGATGCATAACATAGTTGCTAAGTATGCTTGTGTCTTTGGAGTTGTACTGAAATAAAAGAAACCAATTTTATTTTTTGCTGACTGACCTAGTCAGAAAGTTCTGGTAAAAACTTGACTCCTGATCTTTATTTTAGCTTGGTATATGTACAGAAAGAGGAGTGAGGGTTCATGCATCTAGTTTTACGACATAAAAGAATTAACAAAAAACACTTAATTCTACTGCTGGGTGAACATATTGGGGATGAATAAGTTGATAAAGGGATAGTCCATCTAGTTCTACTAGTAGAAAGTAACAAACAAATGTCTTATTTAAAGGGGAGTATACTAAGTTAAATTCTGATTATTTTAAAGTATTTTTATGTTCTGTTCCTGATAAATAAGAGGGGAGATTTCTAGACTGTACATTACCCACCATAGAGTACAGGAAAATGTTTTTTTAGCATGTAATCCTCATAAGAAATACACAAATTTTTAATGACTACTAAGTAAAAAAAAACCTTTGGAATTGGTTGTTTAGGTTAAATTAAAATAATAGGAGGTTGCAAAGCCAAAAATTACGTTATGATGCATTTAAACTACAGCGCGTAAACTGAGCAAGCATTGTGTGTCGCACGGGCGAAGCGCCAGCGCCATTTGTATGACATTTATTTATTTCTAATCTGCATTTCCTGGATTTTTGAGAAAAATACTAACATGCTAAAATATTCTGACCCAGCTAATATAATAACAAACGTTAGAAAGCTGCACAACCATGGTCGCTAAAGTATAAGCCGCTTTAGCTAGACATTAGTTACTGAACTTTACATGAGATTGCCCATAAAATCTGCCATGGTTGGTACAGGTGCAGCAGATTTCCAATCAACAAAGATGATTTAGTTTGACAAGATTCTGATTTGAAAGTAAAAAAATTAAATACCTGCTGGTGTCGGTATTTATTTTATTCAACCAATAAACAAAATAATTTACGACAAATATGTAAATTTCAAAAATTGTAAAAGGTACCTTGTATTTTTCGAATCCTTCTAATTTATCCTGTGATAGAAATTGAGCCATTGTAGATAAGTTTGTGCGACACACCTTGTTATAAAGCTTCGCTTATTTACTTAATTCATGTTTTTACTAATCGATTTATATATATATAATTATATACAGTTTCAATACGTAGATTATTTTACTAAAAAATACAGAAACACAACCCTCTTCCAAAATGACAACCGACAACTAATTTAAAAAAAAACAGAATTGGTATTGCCAACTATTTATTGGAGACTATCTAATATGGAAAGGCGCTTTGCACTACACGGAGATTATGGAATCTGATACTTAATTTTATTCCTTGAAAAGAATTAGCTGAGCTCACTGTTACTTTCCGGCTAAAGCATGATTGATCAGTACCTAGTTTACGTAGGCAACATGAAGATTAAATATCGTATTTAGTCTAACATACCATGAAGGAAAATTATTTTTCGTAGCTCATATTCACCTCAAAGTGTTTTCCTTCATGATTGACACTAATTAGTTATTAAATTAGATAACAGATGCACATTTTAAAATCATCTGTTATATAATTTAATAACCAATTAGTGTCAATCATGAAGGAAAACACTTAGAGGTGAAACTATGAGCTATGAAAAATTATATGAAAAATATGCTTCATGAAGCTAAATAATTTTTCGTAGCTCATACTCACCTACCATATTCATATACCATGGTATGAGGTGTAAATTTAGACAAAAGTATTTATTTTTGTTACTAGAATTAGGCAGTATTCCTAATACTTTTGCCTAATAATAAAAAATGTTTGGTCGAATAAACTATTGAATGATTGACGATAATCGGTGACAATGACATTGACAAGTACAAATTTGTTTTGTTTAATTCGTTGAGGTTGAGTTTGTTAGTTGAAGTCATGAACAAAATTTGTAGGATATGTTTGGAGGAAGGAGTCCTTTCTTCAATATTTACAAAGAATTTCAATGTATCCCTATGTGATATGATAGAACATTGTTGTAATATAAAAGTGAGTGAATTGAGATAAAAAATCATACATGTGTAAAATAACGTTAGTTTCCTTTATTCATGTTCTTTTCAGATAAGCAGGAACGACGGACTACCAGAACAGATGTGCAGCAATTGTGTATATAAGTTGGGCATAGCGTATCACTTCAAACAGACCTGTGAGAGCGCCGACATTCGTTTGCGGCAGTATGTAGGATTACGAGTACCGGAAAAGTAAGAACCCACTCTGTCAAACCACAGTTTAGGCAGCATCATGAAGATGTACTTAGTTGACGCCCGGCACGTAATTTGAGCTCTGATTTGTATGAGCGGCGGCGGTACAAATTTAGAGGTCAAATTACGTGCCCAGTATTAGAGCACAGGCCTACGGTGTTTTCTCTTTTTTGCGATTTACAATATTATAATAAAACAATGCTTATCTCAGACAGACAGATAACAATAAAAAATCTTGATACATATACCTAGTACATAAGAGATTGTTGCATATACCTAATCAAATAAAAGTAAAGACTTTGGTAAAGGAAACGGTAAGGGTATTTTTTTTTAAATTTCAGATAGTTTTATCTCAATAGGAGTAGATTTATCTATGCTAAGTTTAGAGTTTATTTATTCTCGTTGATATGGGAATATTGATTTTGAATTGTTGCATAGTAATTATTGCTATTGCAGAAATTAAGAGTGCTGCACCTAGAACTGAACTAGTGATGTTTTTCAGATTTATCCATAATTAAAAACATGTTAGATTCAAATAATAGATCCATCCACATATGATTTAATAAATTGACCCATTAAATTCAGTCTGTGATTTTAAACAAATGCATGTGCTACCACCCAAATGGATATTTACTCAAAAAATGTGTATGTCCAAGGTAAATTACTGAACCTAAGCTATGGTTATTTGGCAGGCTCGATGGACCTGTCGGTTATTTGCCAGAGTTTAGGTTGCCTTTGACATTTATATTTTGAAGGCTATGTCCTTCCCCACCATTTTAACACTTTCACTGTTGGAATATGGATATTTTGTTTACATTTGGAATATATTGAACTTTTATAATAATAGTACAATAATAATGTGAAATAAACTACTGGGTTTCAGCATATTTTTATAAGCCATACTTTTAGAGCAAGGAGCAAGCTAGTTAACTAATATGTAAATGCACCTTTATTGTTTAAATTCTGTGTAATAATGATTTATATATTGTGCATTCATTTCAGACCCAAAGATGTTGCTGTAATGACTGATCCTTATGTAAGTATTTTCCAAATTTACAATACTTTTTTTTAACAGCTACTCATAATAACACATAATATGAAGGTATTTTACAAAACCTAGCAATTTAATTTACAAAACATTGAATAATAAAGTGCATCGCGACAACATAACAATGGCATCTATACTTATTTAATACCAAATAAGGACTACAAAATTATAAATATAACAACAACAAGACCATGACAAACTTGTACAAAATTATTGAATGTTGTATCCCTAATTGGAATCGAAACCACAACCTCTGGTATGTGAGGGAACCACTATGCCGATGAGCCAATTTGGTAATACTCCTTCATATGTACCACTGTGAAGTTGTACTTGTTATGTACTATGTTGGAAATTTATGGAGATTTTATTTTTTCCAGGTTGTAAGTGTAACACAGACAATAATAAAGAAATGGTTAGTTTAATATTTATTAAAAGTCTTATATGGTTATCAATGTTTTAGAGAGATGTAAAATTGGCCAGCAATGATGGAAAAGTTATGGAAATTCCAGTTTTTTTATATTTTCCAAGATATTTTAGGAAGACTATAAAAATCTTGCCATACCGACAAGGTCAATCATGTTAAATCTAAAATAAATATTGTAATACTATTGATTGTGCAAATAAACGAATTGTGAATCAGGAATGAACCCATTGTGTACTCTGCACACTTTGCTGACTTTTTACATTATGAAACTTACTAGCAGTTAATCTAGATAAACCTTTATAGTGTGATTATTTTTATGATTCAGCAAGTGTAAACAACCAGAACCAAAGAAAAGCAGCTCAAACTACAAAAGAAAAGCAGAGACTGAAAAGCAGAGACGCGGTCCAAAACCAAAGCCAAAACAGTTGCACTCTTGCTACCAATGTGACAAACAGTTCCGATGCCAGGCACAGCTGGAAATGCATGTTAGGTATGAATTTGAGATATCCAAATTATTTAGTCCCTGGACAATGAACTGATTTTCTAATGTGGTAGAAAGCAGCTTAATGGGGAAGATCCGGGTGTGGCCACCACACGCTCTGTGGGGAAGGCCTATGTTCACGAGTGGACTTTAACATCGCGACCGATCGCGGCAGTGCGCAGCTTACCACAGTCTTCGGACGCGACAATACTAAATACAAAATGTATGGCGCCGCTTTCGAGGCTAGCGTGTCTCTTACGTGCGGCCGATGTGCACGATCGGCCGCTGGCCTCTGAAGCGGCGCTATACATTTTCATAGTGTTTAGTATTGTCGTAGCGGGCGCGATCGACCGCGTGCGGCTTGCAGTCGCGATGCTCGAAAGTACGCCTTTATAAATAAATAAATACTTACTCTAGGAGCACACATCAGATGATACGTATACAAACATTATAACCCCTTTCGGGTGAATGATGGAATTATTTCAAACTACCTATATAGGGTTTACCAAACCATCTAGACAACTTATATGAAGAAAAAAAACGATTGCAATTCTAAGCATCACTCAGTACCTGTCTATCTGATACCGCGTGCCCTGTAAGTGTAGCATCACACCATACCGATCTAACGCGAACGAAGTGCGTAATCTACTCGCAAGGAAAATACGGTAAAACGTTACGTAATGGCGACAAAATTATTTGCAACAATAATGGTGTGGAAGTTCTTTGCATAAGTAGGGTTTTTGCAGTATTAGTGTGTCGCTACACTCACGGTCATTGCAGCTGTCGTGGTTGTTACACAATGTATTTCTATTCTTTCAGAACGCATACCGGAGACAAACCGTTTGTCTGCATGTACTGTCCGCGGCGCTTCACACAGAAGCACAATCTCACCATACACCTTCGCATCCACACGGGAGAGAAGCCGTTCCAGTGTGAAGTGTGCAGGTAACGCCAAAACTTGATCTAGAAGTAGCGTTCATTGTTGGACATAGTTCTGCCGCAATAAGCGCCATGACACAGGGTCTTCGTCCGTTTTCAGCCACCTTTTGTAGGCAGGGACTGATTAAGCCATGTCCTAGGCAATGAAAGCTTCGGGACCAGTCTCTACTTAGGTAGAGAATTAAAAATTATGTACCTTATAATGCTTATAACAAGAAACAACCATAGAAAAACTGCCTTTTAAAAAAATAAACCTTTATGAAACAAAAACGAAATCATCAAATGAAAACTACCTAATAAAAAAAAATCTCACGTGTCTCTGAGCCTCTAAGGCGACCTGGCCCATAATTGCCTATATGGATAATCCGGGACTGTTTTTATGTCGTCAGTCTATCTGGTAGGGCAGTATACCATATTGCGGTTACTGGTGTAGTCTTTGATCAAGACTTGTCTGCCCCAGACCATTTGTGCTTGCATGTCTCAGTATTTTACTGAATAAAAATCTCACACATATACATACACTTGTCTAAAACTAGGATTTTCTCCTGTGCTTTGGAATTTAAACAAGGATATTGACAAATATAATATTCAGACCAGGACCAACTTGTACAAAGTTGTCTGTCCCCAGTGGGAATCGAACCCATGACCTCTAGTGCTCGAGTCCAATGACCTAGAATAGAACGTATGACGATTAGAATAGAATAGAAAATAATTGTTTCGCACAATGACTTTAAGTGGATTTGTTTAATATATTTTTTGTATATTTGTTGCAGTAAAAGGTTTACCGCTCAAGGTAACCTTCATGCTCATCTGAAAATACATTCGGGGCAAAGGGATCATGTAAGTTTTATTTTTAATTAGAAAACTTCAATCAATCAATCATGTCAGCCCTTAGACGTCCACTGCTGGACATAGACCTTCCCCAATGAACGTCACCACACCCGGTCCTCCGCCCTCCGCATCCAGCCGCTTCCGGTCGTCCTTCTTTAGGTCGTCGGTCTATCTGGCGGCGGGGCGTCCCACCCTGCGCGTGCCAATCCGTGGTCTCCACTCCAGAACTCGTCTCCCAATGGTCGTTGGTTCTGCGACAAATGTGGTCCACCCACTGCCATTTCAGCTTGCTAATCCTTTCGGCTATGTCAGTCACCTTCGTTCTTCGTCTGATTTCTTCATTACGAATCATGTCCTTTAAAGAAACCCCGAGCATAGCCCTTTCCATAACTCGCTGAGCGACTTGAAACTTGTGGATCAGGCCCACCATCAGTGTCCATAGAAAAATTAGATTTTTTTTTAAATTACATATTTTAATTTTAATTACAGCATGTTAGGTAAATAATGAATAATCCTTCAAGTGCTAGTCAATTTGAAATAACATTTAATTTTTTGTTAAAGTATTTTTTCGAAATACTTAGTTTTTTTTACCTTCTAGATACCGTCAGATAATAGTCATATAGTGCTTACAACTGCCTGTGGCACACCATAACTATGATATTGGAATAATTCCAGGTTTGTTCACTATGCAACAAGTCGTTCATTACTTCAAGTGAGCTGACCCGTCACATGAGCAAACACAGAGGGGTCAAGAACTTCAAATGTGATCTGTGCGGAGCTGGGTACATTCACGCTAGAGACCTCGTAAGTATTAGCTAGCTAGTAGTGTACGACCGAATATTCGGTTTCGGCCAGTTTCGACCATAGTTTCGATTTCGGCCAAAAATCTGCCGAAACTTCGGCCGATCCGAAATTCAGTGTTCGTGAATTGACGCGCTCTGTTAGGGTGAGTTCGTGTAGTTAAATGTACAAAGAACAGACTCACAAACTTTTTGCTTCAAGTATTGTTGGAATATATTTTTCATAATTTGACATTTTGTGTTATTCAATATTTTGTAAATATTTAGTAACTAATGTTCAATGGAAACTAACACGGTATATTTTTTTAATTCTTTCAGAAATTGCACAGGTTGAAAAAGCATCGAATCCACCCTCAAACTACAAAAATGCCAAATGATGGTTTCAATAACAGCAGTAACATAGATATTGTTGCCATCGACGATGCAGGAAAGGATGTGCCAGTGCCATCTATCCCTTTGAAGGACAACCATCACATTGCCCACTTAGTCAGTGACAAACACCAAGAAAATTCCATCCCAGAACATAATCATAACTTAATGCCCCATCATGATGATAAAGATATTAAGGACATGTTTCATCATCAGTTTGCCTATGCCAGTAAAGGCGAGGGCCACAGTTGTACAATTTGTGGTGAAGGTTTTGATTATATGACTGCATTAGCGCAACACTATTTACATAGACATAAAGAATATGAGCATACTGCGAAGAATTATGGGTTAAGTTTGACATGAGAAAGCAATATCAGTTTCATAAATATTAAATACACAATGAAATTGTAGATGCAAATACAATTGTTAGTCAAGTTTGCAACTAAGAGGGTGTACATAATTTTGTGTTTGTTTCACATATGGTTTAAGGTTAATGTGGCAAACATGTGAGTAAAGGATCTCTAATGTTGATAGATTATGACAAAGGAAGTTTTAACAGTTTCAAGTCCGTACCCAATGTTATAAGAAAATATGTTGTCATCAAAAAATTTTTTATGAATTAACAAATATGTGCTAAGGTGTATATTTCTCTCAGTTGTATAGACTCCAAGTAATTCATTAAGTTGCACAAAAATGTTATTACAGATGTGATCAGCCACAGCGCAGGTTATGTTGCCACTGTTATAGCTGCACACAGTGCCTAATGTAAAAAATTGCATGTCTGGTTGACTAAACAGAATTGTTATGAAATAAATAAAATAATAGGACTTGTAAAGATTAATTTAATAAAACATGAAATTAATATAACTTTGTTTTCATTTGCACTAATTTACATTATTATTCTATACTAATTTAACGAATTGGGATCCATGGCTCTAGGATGTCACCAATTTTCTTCCTCTCTGAAATAATAAAACAATTTTATAAAGTTAATACATATTTTAAATAATCCATTTTCCACAGTTTTTTCCCTGTTGTCTTCATAAATCTTCATAACTATTTTTCTTCACTCACTATTATCAAATAGTAACACACCTAGGGAGGTAAAGTAAGGAATGACCTAGATAGCATGTTTAATGCCATTCAATGTGAAGCCAATGTTTGCAATACATGTGCGACCTGAGCATTATTTACAAACTTTCATTGTGCTACGTGCAGAAAGTGGTAGGGGCAAAAGTAATTAATTTCAAGCAAGCATATTAAAGGAATTATTTTCCATTGTTTTGTAACTACTAATTAAACAAGAACAAAATCAAAATATTTATTTTCAAAATTGGAATATATTATTCTCTTTTTGACTTCAAATTCTGCCTAAAACTACTCCACTTCCACCTGTATAACCGAGGGGAAGAAGTGGCAATAAACCCAACGGCACAGGGCCCTACCTTTAGCAGTAGCTAAAGAACGCCGCAAGTCATTTCGTAACTAGCTCCGAAAAAGGTTTCATATGTTCGTTTTCATGAATGGATATCAAATAAGAATATTTCTAATCTATTGCCATTGTCATAGGTGATTTTTTTAAAGATGGAACATTTAATAGCGCCCTTTGCCAGGCAAATTATTCATGGATATGGTTCGAGTAGCCACAATAATTGTTGCATTATTTTCTTTTTCGACATAATGAAAACAAAAGAACATGAGTTTGTGGGACATGATTAAGATTTTTTTTTGTTTAGTATCTAGTTATGAAACAGCAAACAACATCCTATTATCATAGCTACTGCTAAAAAATAATTACGAAAACGATAAAGGGCATTTTTAGTAGAGATGAAATGGATATCCGGTAACTATCTGGTATCCAGCCTAATTTTACTATCCGGCTAGATACTGGATAGTAAAATCTACACTGACAAATTGATTAATGGATATAGGAAAAATAACACAAAAACCACATAACATAAAACTGTTTTTATTTTTGAGCATTGCAAGGTGTGGTGTTTTTTTCCAAAAATGTGTTCTATTTCTAAATTACCAGTATCTCAAAAACTTCTTCCAAGAATTTCTGTCAGTCCATCGGTCACGTTTTGTCTAGCGTCTAAACAATTAGTCTGATTGATAGAAATTTGAACAGACTAATTCATCAGATGATTCTTAGTAGTTTCCTGCTGGCTTTTAATGTGAGGGTAGGTGTCATACTACAACATAGAAAATTGCCATTTTGTCAAAAAACTGCTGTAATGAATTTGATCAAACATTGCTTGTTCTAGAACCTCCTAGCGTTTATCTTTCGGCAGTATCCATTGATCTGGCAAAATTCATATAAAAGGTGTTCAAGTAGGTACTACCAAAATGTAGACTTAGATTTTATCGAAATCGGTTGAACTGAATTAGTTTTAATGTTACTTTGAACTTCAAATTGTACGTTATCCAATGGCCGAATATCCGGCCTAGAGGCTCGCCGGATGTTCGGTATCTGGCCAAATCACTATCCATTTCATCTCTAATTTTTAGATACAAAATTTGTAGGTAGTACAAATTACAATAACAATGTAAAAGGGTTAGTCAAACTTAACGACCTCTATGTACTACTAGATGGAGTGTTAGCTTAGCTATGGGTAAATGTGTCAATATTTAGTAAATAATTAAATGTTCTGCATAGTAACTTCACAAATTCAATGTGAATGTGAACGAGAGCCGCAGTTGTGTGGAACAGAGCGATATTGTTGGTCAAACTATAAGAGCAGATCATACCGGGTTCTACGAAGTCCTCAGGGTGCAATTCTATATAATGTCTGAACACAGCGTCTTTTTCCGCAAAGTACTCATCTCGCTTGTATTGGACGAAACTCAGCAATGCTGTCCATCCAGCAGCCAAGAGGACATGCTTTTGAATGCCTAAAAATAAATTACGTATTTATAAGTATAATGTAATGTAAAATATGTACATAGCTATTGAGTTTGTTATTGTATTATGTAATTGTTACCGCTGAATGGGGGACGTCTTGTGGCGAAGTTATGGAAAGCAGCAGAACCAATCCCAAATGGAACTCCAACGAATTGAGGCCAGTACTGGTTTAAAAAGGGCTTGGTTCTCGGCTCATCACCCAATTTCAGAAGATCAATCGCAGACGAGTGTCTTGACATTTTCGTATTCTAGCTAGAATAGAAAACTAGAAAAATATGCCAATGCATGCGAACGAGCAAAATAACATTTGTCAACCAATCCCCTACCAATAAGCAGTTTCACTGTCATTCAATCAATCAATGACATGTTTAGGGCGAAATACACGACCGACTGTAAAACTGCGAACACATTATTGGATGCGTCCGTAAAGTGGCTGACATTGGGTGAAAAAAATTGCATTGGCAACACTGGCAACCTCTGTCATTTAATTTCGTTCGTGTGAGGTTATGTTTTATGTTGTGGTTTTATTGAGTTGACAAGTTCGTGCTTTATAAAAGGATACACAAATGGTAAATATCGCAATTACTTAGTAAAATAACTTGCACTTTCCTTATTCCTTTCCTTATCTCAATCAAATTTTTTTTCATAGTGCGCCCTTTTGTATAGGTACTGACCGAAACTTATAAACATGTTTTTTAATGATTTTTAGGGGAAACAACGGAAGACCAGAAAAATCGTGGAGAAAAAGTTTGCTAAAATGAAGAAAGTTATCAGTCCCAGCGACAGTAGAATAAAAGCTAGCGAGAGAGCTGAACCGAAGAAAAAGAAGCCAGTGGACCCCCACGAACTAAAAATCCGTGAGGTTCCGCAGGCGAGTTCGGCTCTCTTCTTCCAGTACAACACCCAGCTCGGCCCACCATACCACATCCTCATCGACACAAACTTTATCAACTTCTCAATAAAGAACAAACTCGACATAGTGCAGAACATGATGGATTGTTTGTATGCCAAGTGCATTCCTTACATCACAGACTGTGTTTTAGGCGAGTTGGAGAAGCTCGGCAGAAAGTACCGTGTAGCTTTAAGGATAATTAAAGATCCCCGTTTTGAAAGGATAGCTTGTCTCCACAAAGGAACATATGCCGATGACTGTATAGTTCAAAGAGTGACACAACACAAGTGCTATATTGTGGCGACTAATGACAAAGATTTGAAGAGGAGGATAAGAAAGATACCTGGTGTTCCTATAATGTTTGTTGCACAACACAAGTATACTATAGAGAGAATGCCAGATGCTTACGGAGCTCCCAAAGGGGCAATATAGTGTTTAGAAATAAATTTATGTAAATTATTTTTTTTATTTCATTTTGGTAGTTTTCAATATCCATGGTGTGTTCATACAAAATGAACAAAAAACTCCTTCAGAGGCAGTCACATGGTCACAGCATATATGTGACTGGCATCCCATAATTACCTTATTATTTATGTATTAATGGCTAACACCATCCACTTAATAAAAAAATGGTAGTTTATGTTCTTTGAAAACATACTCTTTGAACAGTTGCATTTGTATGGTTTCTTCGAAGCATTGTTCAAATACATTGGTGTTGAACAGGCCATACAGTACACAGACCTAACCCATATTACTATTAAGAAACCAGGGAAGAAAGGAGACAGAAACTCCGTAAGCATTTTGGATAATATCCGCCGAACTACAATGCCATTTTGTACAAACAGGTCTTGAACAAGAGATAGAAGAATATGTTATTCGAATAATCTTTTGGCGTCTAACTATGATAAAGACTCCAAACGCATATCCTAATATGACACATTAGAGTTCTGTTTTAATGTGCGTTTTTCCCAAATATCATAATAATGCATGTATATGATGATACCTAGATCTGTGTACCCTGCGGCGCGCCATCTACTGTGGGGGATCGAGTTAATGGCCCATTGGAAGAATGTGACAGTTATCTAATAGTGCTGTGTGATACATATTTTATACATAGTTCCTTCCTACTGTACTGCACCTCATACACCGAAACCTTTAAGTCAGTCACTAATTAAGCTATCTCAATACTTTGCTATACATGGATGGACACAAAAACCATACAATACATATTCAGGTTATATTTAGGTACTTATCTACTTATTATCTAAAATACAATCATAAACACTAAACAATACTAGATAGTAGCATTATGTGCGCTTGGAGAGCCGACAACATCAATGATCTCCCCAACAGGCTTTTGCTCCCCGTCAGTAGTAGAGCTGCATATGGATGCAGGTATAGTGAGTGTCTGGAAGAAAATGAAGTATTTTATAAAACATTGACCATTCATTGGGCTCGATTCTGAAGGCACAATGTTAAAATTTGACAGCACTAAAACTGTTGCTATCCTTGTTACACAGTATTATGAAGATAAAGACGAAACCAATTTTAGCGCTGTCAAATTTTAAATGTGTAACTTCAGAATCGGGCCCAGTATCGCACTTAAATAAATCGCTATTCAGATAATTTGCTTAAACCATGTTTTTTTTATTTACTAATGGACAAAACATGGGATAAATCGACTCTGGACTAGCACATACAATCAGAACAGGGGTCTCCAAAAACTTACTGACGCGGAATCGGAGTAAGCGGGTTAGAAAAGGCGCTACGAAAATGGAATGGTTTTAACGATGTCGTGTCTCATTTTGGATTGGCGGACTTATTATACCCTTATTCAATTGACTTGAGTTGTCTCTGTTTGGATCTGCTTAAACCGATTTCGAATTGGTAAGTGTGGCGAGACTAAAGTAAACAATTATTATTTCAAATATATTGTCGGTTTGTTAAATAATTAAGACATTCATACGCCCCATCAACAACTGCAAGCTTAGGATTGCTGTCTAAAATAGTAATTACCTGAGGCATAGAATAATTCTATAGTACAGAAGAACAGTCCCCATTTTTTATTTGTACTCAGCCAGCTAGATGTCTCTACTAAATCTTTGAACATTGTAAAGGTGATTTGAATATATTATGTTTGAAAAGATGTAAAAATATATTTTATGTATTTTATATTTTCCCAGTTTAACATTAAAGCATGCATTTTCTCACATGTATATTCTTATGCTTTATTTCAAAATTGCATTGCAGTTAAGTACCTTTCCAGGGTTAAGAGCTTCATACTGGTGTCTCAACGCCTGCAGGTCAAACTCGCATGCCGTCAGCGCGTTCTTCAGGTCCAAAGCCAAAGCGAGGTCGGAACGCAGCTCGTTGAAATGCTTGCATATGGCTTCTGTTGGGGTGGGCGCAATATCTGAAATGATATAAGCTATTTAGGATTGAATTACATATACAAGAGCGCCTGGTTGACCTAAACCTGCTGGCCCCGCGTCACGCCACGAACAAACCAATACGAAAGCTCGATGCGATCGCATGCAACCTCCGCCCGCTCCACGCGCCGGTGTTTTCGATACAAAACTATTATACAGACCTGCGTTTATACTTAAGCAAACTGGTACTAGATATCAATACCAGTACATTACCATTGAGTATCAGTACCACTGTGTAACGAATATAGAACAATTAGATATACTTTTGGAAATTCGCAAAAAAGGAAACGTAACTCTGGATACAAAATGAATTGTTGTATGATGTATGTACTTAGTCGTACATACCCTATACTACATTACATACCAATTGCAATTGTTGGCAGTCAGTAGTGTGTAACGCCCATAGAGATATTGACAAATATAGTTTGTTAAACAACTGTATAAGCTATGCACCCACCAATGTTCAACTGGCGCAGCTCCTGCTCTATAGCTTTGGTCTTCCGCTGGCCGACGCCGGGCGGCAGCTTCATGCGCTGCGACCGAAGCCATACGCCCGTGCCGCGCGCCTCCGGGAACTTTATGCCAGACCATTCTACCGTCTGTAAAAATACAAAATTTTATAAATATTTTGTATAATTCATACATCCACTTGTCCAATTAGGATTTTCTAGTGCAGTATAGTAATTACACTAACTGGAAAAAAACAAAAAAAAACACTCAGTCGAATTTACAACGTATCAAGTTTTATCACAGATCCTATTAGGAACATTGCTCATTAATAACAGTGAAACAATAAATAACAGTGAAAATACCATTTTGTCCAGTACTTATTGTGCGATACTTGGATACAGATTTTTTCTACAGCTTATAGTAACCTTAACTAATTTTAAGAAAACAATGTTTTTAGACTTGCTTAAAGAAGATGATCTTAAATACATATATTATGAGGAAGGAAACCCCGCTGCCATTACTCCAGAAATGGGCCATTGTTTAATATTACATGACAAATAAAAGAAAACTGAACAATACTTACGACACTCTCCACCGCACGCAGCGGCCTCTGCTGAGACGGTATTTTCTTCTTATGCAACTTCCTGTCGTGTCGCCGCGCGATGTTAGACGCGCTCGACGGAGTGTTGGCACCATCCGCATTGTTCACTTGACTGTTCCCATGCACGATGCCACTATCGGCTCTAGAGATAAGTTTCTGTAAGTCTTGCGTCTTCCTTTCCCTCTCACGTTTTCTCACTTCAATTTTCTTTAGTTCGGTGAGTAACATTTGCTCCTCATCAATCTGAAAGCAATAAGTTGAAAGGCAAAGTATATTTCACTGTTATGTTCCATTATAAGGCCTGTGCTAGTTCATCGTCTTCTTTCAAAAAAACTTCACTAACTTAAAGTATTTAAGTCAAAAATCATCAAAGTGTTAAAAATCATCAAATCAATTATGAAATGTTGGACGTAGGCCTGATCTAACGCGCTCCTCCACAATCGGGGTCCAGTCACATCTAGCCGCTACAGGCTACCTATGAGGCATGTCTAGCATCACATGGAGGTCAATACTACTTTTTGATTTATATTTTGTTTTGAAAGGGAATTTTCAACAATCTGTACCTGTTCTTGCGTCCTGTCAAACAATCTACGCAGTTGTTCCTTCCTCTTCCTCTCATGTTCAGCATCGTAATGATAAATGCGCTTCTCTCCATTCACCATGGTCACAGAATTAGACCATGGGTTTGTTTTCACCTGAAAATTAAATATGAAGTAAAAGGTGAGCAGAAATTTTGTGGTGTGCCTGTACATGGGTTGTATTTTATCTTTCCTGTCCTTGAATTAGCCAACTCACTGAACCTGGTTTAAAAATAATAATTCAATTCCGTTAAAGCTGTTCCCTGAGGCATAGATAAGTTTGGTATGATTATTCTTAAATACAGATTTTTAGATACTGGTATCTTCACTCACTCCAATCCCCCAAATTAGTTGTGTGCTGCAGGGTGGAATAGAAAAAGGTATAAGGCCAAGCTTAAAGATACTACTGGATTTTTGCCACTTTGCTCTGATGGTGCTTGCTTTAAACATCTGTAGGTTATCTCCAGCTACCTTTCAGGGCTGACACTAAACGATATCGCCAGGTATATCTATAGTATATATTATTATAAGATAAAAAAAGGTTTAAGATCATTAATTACCTTGCTTAAAGTAGCGCATATATTGTAATAACGTTCCTTTAAATCCTCAACACTTCTGTCCCTGAAGGCAGCACGGTCCCATCTATCATGTATCACTATGAAACGCAGATCAAACCTCTGGCACAGGTCAATTAGGTGGTCTGTCTCTGCTTGACTCCAGTCTTCAGACTTAAGGTATTGGTTGTACTCTGACTCAGAGTATGAAGGAATTGATACTTGCTGCAAACAGAAAATTGGAAAGTCTAATATTTTTACTCTTGATAATAATCAATATCCCTTAATTTAAATTATTTAAAAAAATATTTTAAGTATTTTATAAAAAAAAACGGGCAGCAGGGGTGGGCAGCAGCGTTCTCCTGCGATCACCAATCTGTCTGCCAAGTATAGTGATTATGACAAATCCCCCAATGGACAGGCCAACAAAAATGCCATTCTATTGGGGAGGCTTATGTTCAGCAGTGGACATATATAGGCTGATAATGATTTAGGAAGAATATTAGTTATTATTAGTTCTAACATATCAGGAAAACTTATCAACTCAGACATGAATATTAAATAAATCTACAAATACCTTATTGAACTGAGCAAACGGATACTCTTTGGCTTCATCAGATGCGCGTTTCCAGTGGTGGAATACAGCATTATCTTTCCGAGCTGGATTTGTAAATGGTGCCCACACCCATTTTCTTACTTTGCGCATGCCCAGCTTGGCCTTAGTCTGTTTGTAGGCTTTGCCTTGAAGCAGAAAGTTATAATTAGCATATAACATTCAAATAGCAAGGGGCAGTATACATCCAATGTCCTGTGGGCCTACTCCCCAAGCATTTCAACTAATATCCATCTAACAAAAAAGCTATTTTGTTACAGGTCATTTGACATGTATGGATAATAATTTAGCATGTAACTATGATAGATACCAATCTGAATATGCCACATGACCTGTTAAGAGTACAAATGGCTTGTCAGTTTAATGGATATTAGACAAAATGCTTATGGAGTTTGTAATCTCGCATATGTTTGCCTTATTTCAAAGCCAATAAGCCAGCATATATTCTTCATCTGAGTAATATTACAGGATGATAGATTCATAAAAAATAATACATTGAGTAGAGATACAAAGACTGAATTTAGTGACTGATACAAGAGGTTTATAAAACAATGAGGACAAAAGAGACCACATTCTTAGAGGTGGTGCTGACTCAAGAGAGTGTGATATTACATACCTGTGTCAGTGGGCAACAATGGAGGCAAATCATTGTTATCATTATACAGCAATGCGAACACCTCTCTATGCATGCCTTCAGGTCTTTTCACAGCCTTCGCTGTCACATATTTCTTTTTATTCCTGTCTCCATGTATAATGCTATCTCTGCTGATCTCCGACGCCGCTGGCTGTTCTATGTCCAATATATCCAGGATATCAGCCATTTTTGCTCACGACGGTCTTCTATTTTTCTTTCAATTCTTCACCTAATATTAGTAGGTAGATAAAAAGCTTTTCTTTATTTCCAAAACGTATGTGTGAAATGTGATTATGTTCCCTTTAGTGATAAAAATTCCCACTTTCACTTAGTAAACACAAACTCTGTTCCGAAACAATTTACAACACAAAATTGTTAGAAATATTGAACAAACAATTCGAACAACTTACATTTGTTCTCCAATTGATATAACAAATGAAAAAGCGCTATAGTATAGTAAATTAAATGTATTTCTTCATTTCTTTTTAATATTGATGTAAATACGATAATCATACTTTTTCTTTGATTTCAAAGAATTAGAAGAAAATTGATTGATTGAAACGAAATGAAACTAGTAGATTGATTGACATTGGCATGTGCATTTGTACACCGATTGACAATGATATAATTTTTATTACAGGAAAGCAAAAGAGTTTAGAACATATACAGCCTAGTCTGACGTATACGCGTAATCTTTGCGTCGCCAATAACAGAGGGAACTAGGACCTTTAGATTTTTTTTCTCAAATAGCGGTATTCGGTTTCATAAAAGACGGAGTAGCCACGGTAGGGTCAAAAAGTGTCGATAACCATGGCACATCTCTTTAACAGAGATAAATAATTTAATAAATTTTAGGTTAATAAATAATAGGTTAGTAGCAAAAAATTTAAAGAAATGCTTGCATATCACGCCACTGATTTAATTATGAAACTGAATCGTATAGAAAATTTGGTAGGTATATTTATACAGTTTACTACCTACCTACCTAATGTTTTTATATTTTCCACGGGAAACTATACAATAATCATGGACAACGTTGCATGGGATGCAGTTTTATATTCTCTTCGGGATGCAGTGCAGATGTCTGGTGATTAGAAATCCTATGTGGTTGGGAAGTAAAATATTAAAACATCACTGGCTGTCTCATATTTATATTTATTCTTCTTCGTTTTCATCAACTTCAACTGGTACGTGCATAATTCTTTGCAGAATTCGTCTCACTGGGGCAGGACTATCAAGTGGTACCTGTATAATAAAATAGGAATATCAACTCTATGAAAAATGTTCCTCAAATGTGTCGAAACAACATTGTTCAACACCGGTGTGGGAGCACCCTCAATAATACCGAATAGAAATAGAATCTCTTACAGTCGCTGTCAAGTAAACGTAACCATAGGTAAGTACTATCTGCACGATGGAAAAGTTACCTTAATAATAATTTGGTTAAATCTAGGTCCATTGAGATAAAGTTATCGAGACGGCAACTGTAGCTATGCGCTACTGAGTTCAATGGTATTTATCATTTATATTAAACCACAGAATAAGTAATAGTAGGTCAAGTAACTATACGCATTCTTTTGCTGAGAATGCATTTACAATTTTCAAATAGAATGGTGCACGCTGTGTGTTTATATCGATTACAGAATAGGGAGTGTCATTATTAGAAGGTACCTACTCTCTGAAATAGAATGAAGTTAAAATACGCAAGCCCGTTAGAGTTAGTTAGATAACTTTATTGTTAAACCTTTAAAGACGATTATTAATTGTAAGCGTAAAATACTCTCCGCCAGGTCTGCGCTGACTCTTAGCCATGTTTATAAATATGAATCATCCTCAGCCGAAATACATCTACTGGTGAACATAAACCTTCCCAATAGAATGCCACATATGGTGAGCTGTCCATTGGGGGATTTGCCATAATTACCACGCTTGGAAGCCGGATTGGTAACTATGTTTTTAAATGCATGTTTTACTGCAACACAATGTTGTATGCCCATGTGGCGGGACATACCTGAGCTCTAATTATGACATTTAATCATTTATATACATATGATCCACAATAAAGATATTTCGTTTCATTTCATTGGTAATCGCAGTAATGGTCTTAATATACACAGGAGAACGCTGCTGCCCGTCCCTGGTGCAATCTCTTAGTCGCCTTGACGACACCCACGGGAAAGATAGGGGTGGCCCTATTCTAAGCCGGGAACCACACGGCTTGCAACCTACATAAAGCTTTATTGGTAACTAGCTGTTGCCCGCGACTTCGTCCGCGTGGATAACTTAAAATCACAAATTATTATGTTTTCCCGTAGGAATAGGATGTTTTTTCGGGATAAAAACTATTCTATGTCCTATTCCAGGACCTAACCTATATGTGTACCAAGTTTCATCACGATCCGTCCAGTGGTTGAAGCGTGATTGAGTAACAAACATCCAAATATCCAAACTTTCGCATTAATAATATTAGTAGGATGTCAAGTATTTTTCATAGTGGCCCCTTCTTATATTCCAACGCTCTAATAAACCTTCGTTCGAGAAGCTCTAGTTTTGTCCTGTTTGTGTGGAATGCGCCGTTGTAACCGCCTGTTTAACAATTATCAAATAACATCAGCCTCTCGATCTCAATTAGGATTGTGGGCATGCCACAACGGTAGATCCGTGCTTGTTGTTAGATTGTTAAAAATCTTGAATCCTCAAATGCCATAAGAAAGGTTTTTTTAAAGTACCCCTAACTGGTGAACTCCAAGATGTCGCAGGCAAGTGGTTAGTGAACAATAAATAAACAAAGGTAAAGTAGGTACCCATAGCCCAGCGGCGTTCACCCAGTAGAACTTCAGTCTCTCGGTCTCCCGGAAATATCCTTGCACCAGCCGGTTCAACACAAGAGTCTCGCGAGGACTGGCTAAGAATTCGGCTTGTCCAGTCCACTGTAAATTGTTAACCCATTCCAATTGGCCTGTAAATAAAACGTTAAGAATTGCATACTCGTGAAATGCATACCTATGCTAAAGATGTTCTAAAGCTTATGAAGTCTACCAGCCCGTACTGGGCCACTGTATTGGTCTCGTTAGGAGTTCTACCCTACAGTGGGACGGCCAGGGTATTGGATTTCACTTGAAGATATTCTGTAGTTCATTTTATGGCGTATGAAGTCACTCTGTCACACAGGTTTTGTCTATGATTAACACACCCTTGTTGTGTTTCGTTGGTGGCCGTTTTACAGTCTGTATTTTATTACAAAGTAATTTGTCCTTCAACAAAAAAGACAAGTCATTACTTACCTGGTGTATTTGAAACTGCATCCAGGTTTCCATTGATAATAGAAACTGAGAGACTTGTATTCTGCAGGATTTGTTCCACTGTGGAGATGTAAATGGCAATTATTAGAAAACGCTAAAATGTTATTTCTAAATATTGATTAAAAAAAATCGTGCATTATTTGAGAGCACTGGAGTTTCAGGAGATACATTCGTAAAAATCAACATCTCTTAAAAATGAGTTGCCGATCGGTTCAATTTGTATGAAGAGGCAATCATTATTTTTTGGTATTTCCAAAAGTTTCCATACATAAAGTCAAAAGTATCTATAGTTCGGTATCCGATACTTATTGCCCGATTTAACCGATCACTACCAGTTTTTTGTTTTACTCTGTATAATAACTAGGTACTGGTACTTAAATTATTGTTGCACGATGCTGACGAAGGTCACTAGGATAGCGGAAGGGTTCGCTAGCTGAAGTGGCAGTGGACAGGTTACCACTGGGCTGGCTGGATGGGTAAGGCGGAGGACCGGGTGTGATGGAGCTCATCAGGATGATTATAAAAAAAATAAGCAGACCTAAGTCAAAGAATGCTAAAAATCCTGTTCAGCAGTAGACGTGAGCAGACAGACTGATGTTTTGGAATCAAAGTCGAACCCAAAGACATTTTCTCGATTCATTTGGCTGTCTTTGAGGTTTTCTGGGGCACTGAATTTGACATTTGGAATTCTAAATTCTTGTTGAAAGTTAAATGAAAGAATACATTTTTAAAACATAAAAAGTGCATTAATAATGCATATCTAGGTACCTATGCAATATTTATTACCTTTATCAATGGCCGGTATCATGAATGTGTCCCTCAGAGCTTGAGTGGCTGCCTCCCTTTGGTCGTCGTAAGAAAATGAGATAATACCAAGAGCAGGCCCAACCGTATTCTGCATAAAGTCGATAATGTTCACTCCTTGGAGATATTGACTTTGTGCAAAATAATCTGAAAAATTAATTTAACTAGGTATAACTAACCACTTATGTTATGTTATATTTAATAGTTATGGATTAGGTTGCTATGCTGCTCGGTGTACTAATATTGTTGGCTCTGTAGTAGAGATCCGCGCCACGCCGCCGCCGGATCATTGAAAAATTCGCGCCGACTTCAAAATTTAATTACGATCCGCGCGAGCGACGCGTCACGTTACCTAGCAACCATCTACATATCGTTCACTTCCAACCCATAGCATTTGCAAAATAATGAAGTCGACCCAATTCCTGTCGACGGCGAGGAACAAGATGATGATACTACTTTTAGTCAGCATGAACTGTTAGGAAATTCAGAATACGTCCCAAGTATAAAGACGGCGTCACCGACTTGCTGGCACAGCGTGCTTATAAAGCTCGAAAGATTGGTACATTGCTGTAACCGGCGGTAGTCACTTCGGGGTCGTTCATATGTCCCTCTCTGTCAGAGCATCTTAAAGCTATAACTTTGCTAGAAAACTGAAATTTAGCATAGTTATAAGTAGAAGCGACGCAATGCCAGTTATAAATTAGTAATTCAGAGAATTACGAGCAATATAAGTAAGCTTTCATCCGGGTTATTAATCAAATCCGCTCCAACGAGTGGGGAGATAAGTATCTGAAAATAGATAATTTGACTTCTTGGTACAGCCATCTGTACCTGCCAGCTGTGTACATTAAAGTACATTGACCATAAAGTACATTGACCCCATGGTCAATGTATTTTAATGCACACAGCTGGCAGGTACTATAGATACGTATAGATAAAAATTACCTAGAGTAGTCTCAGCAGGTCTCGTCAATTTCTCGACAATATTCCACAAGTTGACAGCTACAGCTTGCCCGTTAATGACTTCTTCCAAAGTCAAGTAATGATCAAATGCTTCGTCAAAATTGTCATCGTCCACGTAAGAGTTTGAGGTGTCAGAAAATTCTTCGACGACATCTCTACCTCTACCATCGATATAACCCATTTCTTCAAGGTAAAAACCAAGTCTTTTGAGGGTCATGGACGGAGCGACAATTCCATTGACTAATGTAACACCTTTCAGGTTGTGGGCGAATGGTACGTCATCATTCTGCAACAAATTAGTCAAACAGGCTAAGACATTTGTGTTTCATAATTCCTTGAAACCACAATAAGTGTAGTTGAAGTCTTGTTGTGTTTCAAGACTAGCTCAGTACCTATCCAGTAAGTTGTAGAATGTGCATTTCATTGAAAGTTTTTTTGTTGGTGCGATTTGTATTCATTTGTTGAAACTTTGTGTGCCTGTAGAGAATTTGCGAATTCCTGCACTTTTTTACTACAGGAATATTGCTCAAGTTTCACCAGGGATATGGTACCTACTGATGTTACAGTAACGTATATTACACAGGGAATAAATCGAACAACACATATCATAACCTCTCGTATACCTATATCGATACTGTTCATGACCAGTGGTCATGTATCTTTGGCAGAGGGGAGTACTCCCCGTATGACGACTTCCCTCCTGTGTTACTTTATGATATTGGCCATCTTTTACATAATAATAATAATAAATGTAGTAATAATAATAAGAAAACTCTTACAGAGTTAAGTGCGCCTTTCTACATCTTATGTTTAATTGAGTTCTGTGACTTGTATTTGTGTACAATAAAGTATAAATAAATAATGTCCCATATAGAGTGGTGGGGGAATAAGGTGCGGTGAAGTAGAAGGAACGTACGTCAATAACTAATGTCAAACTTCCAATTGCAGCGCTGCTAATATATATGTAACTGTCACATTGCTTCGAAGGTACTTTAACTCAGTCTCCTACTGTACATACATATCTTATAAATAAAATCGTAAACATCGCGTGTCTGTACATTGAAGATATTTGCAAAAAAAAAAATTGGGGGGTCTAAGGATAAGCAACAGAACACATTTCGATCATTTTTGAAATTTTTGTTTGTTTGTCTGTTTGTCTGTTTATCTGTTTGTCTGTTTGTCTGTTTGTCTGTGAGTTTGTGCACGCATCA
Source organism: Esperia sulphurella (assembly GCA_947086405.1). Classification (NCBI taxonomy): domain Eukaryota; kingdom Metazoa; phylum Arthropoda; class Insecta; order Lepidoptera; family Oecophoridae; genus Esperia; species Esperia sulphurella. The sequence continues at coordinate 12,165,313 of OX352265.1, forward strand.
CTTAAAAACTACTGATCGGACTTTGATGGACTTTTCACAGAAACATGGGGCTTAATTTGGTGTAACATATAGGCTTTATTTCATTGCAATCGGTGCAGTCATTCAAAAGTTATGCGAATTTATAGTTTCCGAAAACTGAGTGTAGGGTGTAAATGCTCGATTGAATTCGTGAGCGGTAGCGGGAGCGGGTATCGTATCAATGTAATGTGAGATTTTGAAAACTATAAATTCGCATAACTTTTGACTGAGTTAGTTGATTACGATGAAAAATCTGGAGCTGGAGCTGGATCTAGATCTAGAGCTGTATCTGGAGCTGGATCTGGAGCCGGAACTTTAGCTAGACCTGGACCCGGACCCGGACCCGGACCCGGACCCGGACCTGGACCTGGACCTGGACCTGGACCTGGACCTGGACCTGGACCTGGACCTGGACCTGGACCTGGACCTGGACCTGGACCTGGACCTGGACCTGGACCTGGACCTGGACCTGGACCTGGACCTGGACCTGGACCTGGACCTGGACCTGGACCTGGACCTGGACCTGGACCTGGACCTGGACCTGGACCTGGACCTGGACCTGGACCTGGACCTGGACCTGGACCTGGACCTGGACCTGGACCTGGACCTGGACCTGGACCTGGACCTGGACCTGGACCTGGACCTGGACCTGGACCTGGACCTGGACCTGGACCTGGACCTGGACCTGGACCTGGACCTGGACCTGGACCTGGACCTGGACCTGGACCTGGACCTGGACCTGGACCTGGACCTGGACCTGGACCTGGACCTGGACCTGGACCTGGACCTGGACCTGGACCTGGACCTGGACCTGGACCTGGACCTGGATTTATAGTCTGAGTGGAAGTGGGATAGGGAGCGGAAGTGGGAATGGGAGCGGATCCTGTAGTCCACGCGAGCGGAGCCGCGGGCACAGCTAGTGTATAAATACACTGTCTATTCCCAAACTAGAACTTATACGATGGGATTTAGACAAGGATAGAAACATTCACTAATATAACATCCAGTACGACACCAACTCATACAATTGTACAAAGTGGTCTGTGCCTGGTGGGTATCGCACCCACGACCTCTGGCGCTAGAGTCTTACGACTAAACCAAGAGCGGACAATCCTTTGTACCTAGTTTCTAAATATCAAAGATGTTTATTACCCAATTTATGTATCAGCTATATTGTTACAATTTCAATAGGGATAAAATTGCAAGTAAAATGTGCCGCAGAAGCGATGATTAGGACGGACAAGTTATAGAATTAAGACCAGAAGAGCAAGCCTGTTTCTAACAGTGAAAATTAATTAATTATTTTAGATTGATTCTAAGAAACTTACGTATAGTCTGATGGCAAGAGAAAGTGCCAGCTGCGCGCCATGGCCCTGGCCGAAAATATAAAGTGGTGCTTCTTGATAATCTTCACGGAGACTGTAAAACGCCTCCAGTGTGAGAAGTAGGTGATCCACTAAAAGTAAAATATAAAAAAGTAAGAAAATGTCAGCAAATGTCGGCGTAAAATTCTTTTTTTTAGTTTTCCCAGAATATCTTTTAAACTAATCAATTTGAATTTACGATTCGTACCTACATTTTAAAATATCCGGAGTACCTACAATTTGATAATGACCGTATACTTAGTCGCTGGTCATTGGATTCGAGCGCCAGAAGTCGGGGGTCGTTTGGACAGTCCTTTGGACAGACATTTTGCACGAGGTGGTCCCGGTCTGGATGTAATCTTATCGTTTTTGTCCTATTCTTATAGTCAGGAGAAAATCCTTATTTTGTATTAAACAAGTGTACCTATTTAATATTAATTTGAAAAATATCAATTTATTTACAAAGTAGGTACTTTTGAATGATAAATAAAAGTCTACTTATTCTAATAATGTGTAAGTATACCTAAATATTATTTTTGACATTATGTATTATTCGATTATATGAATGATATTCTATTCTAATTAAATTTACATTCTATAGATATGTAAAATGAAATATTTTAATATTTTAAATGCAATGACATTCATTACCATGAACTTGTCACATCGTACAATACAAAGCCAAGACATGCCACGTTAACTTATTTTCGGCATTTATTGAAGAAAAAAAATTAACACTAAACACTACCTTTAGAGGCGTATACACAAAAATAAAATTAAGTTAATAATAGTAAACATCAAAAACAGCTCATTCATTAATCAGTAGTAATAAATACATGCATGCAGATGATCATCCGTAAATGTTACCTTGGTAAATGTCATAAATGCAGAGCAATCATTAGCTGACATGCGTTGTTTTAAGTACGCAGGCTTTGTTGCAAATATTGGAACTGAAAGTTCATACCGTTTTGCTCGAGGTTTGTCGGATGAGAGCTGGACCAGCGTGCAGTACTGAAACCTGTACCCAGAGGCGCGTCCACGAACAGTAGATTGTATTCATTGATCTGAAACAAATATGTCCTATATCAGTGTTTCAAGGGATCTTTGGGGTAGGACGAAAGATTTACTAGTTTATACTCGTGACTTTGTCCAAACGGAAATATAAGTAGTCAAGTTCGCATAATAAAAGTAGCCTATTTATTTATTAATCACACTGTACAATAGGCCAACATAATGCCAATATGGCATTCTCTACCAGGGGACTGTATGTTATTTCAGATTATACCAAGTGATTGCGCAGCAAAGTTATGTACAATTTCTTATATGACACTTATTAGCATTCAGCTCTATGTGTTTTGGTTCACTGGACGGTATACTGGCTGCAATTGCTACCCGCCGACAGAGGGCACGACCGTCGCTTCCAACTACCTGGTTTTTATTTCTGTAAAAATAATTATTCCCGCTGCTTTTATGTATTTCTTGGTGAAAGCTATGATTTCTGGACTCAGACAGACCGAAAAGATCTAAAAACAATTATTTTGGCTTCTATTGGCCCTATACAATTTTTTCTACAATATCTCCCATGTACAGACATAGACTAGTTACAGTTTTTATTACTCGTTTTTATTACTCGTATAAGTAGAACCGCCGACTTTTTCCGATTGAAAAAACTAAAACTAAAACTGACTGACTGACGAATGAATGACTGACTGACTGACATATCAACGTACAGCCCAAACCGCTGAGTATAGAGGCTTGAAATTTAGCACAACGGTTCATTACATAGCATAGGCAAGCACTAAGAAACGGATTTTCAAAATTCATCCCCTAAGGGTGTCAAATGGGGGTTCAAAGTTTGTATGGAGAACGTCTATTAGATAAACCTATCAATTTGAAACTTTGTAGGAATACTCTAAAACCTTAATGATTCATCACGTGTTTTACAGTTTTTGAAAAACTATCCCCTAAGGGGCTGACATGAAGTTCGAAAGTAGTAGTCTCCAAACCGTTTGTTCTAGAAACTTCAAATTTAGCACAAAAGTTCCTTATGTATCTCCGGTATGCACAATCGAAGGCTTTTTCAAAATTCAACCCCTAAGGTGGTAAAATAGGGGTTCAAAGTTTGTATGGAGAACGTCTATTAGATAAACCTATCAATTTGAAACTTTGTAGGAATACTCTAAAATCTTAATGATTCAACACGTGTTTTACAGTTTTTCAAAAACCATCCCCTAAGGGGCTGACATGGAGTTCGAAAGTAGTAGTCTCCAAACCGATTGCTCTAGAAACTTCAAATTTAGCACAAAGGCTCCTTATGTATCTCCGGTATGCACAATCGAAGGCTGTTTCAAAATTCAACCCCTAAGGTGGTAAAATAGGGGTTCAAAGTTTATATGGAGAAAAACTATTAGATGTTCCTATCAATTCGAAACTTTGTAGGAGTGCTGAAAAAACATAATGATTCAACAAGTATTTTACAGTTTCTGAAAAACCATCCCCTAAGGGGCTGAAATTGAGTTCGAAAGTATTAGGCTCCAAACCGATTGCTCTAGAAACTTCAAATTTAGCACAAAGGTTCCTTATGTATCTCCGGTATGCACTATCGAAGGCTTTTTCAAAATTCAACCCCTAAGGTGGTAAAATAGGGGTTCAAAGTTTGTATGGAGAAAAACTATTAGATGTTCCTATCAATTCGAAACTTTAGAGGAGTACTCGAGAAATATAATGATTCAACAAGTATTTTACAGTTTTTGAAAAACCATCCCCTGAGGGGCTGAAATGGAGTTCAAAAGTAGTAGTATCCAAACCGATTGCTCTAGAAACTTCAAATTTAGAACAAAGGTTCCATAAGTATCTCCGGTATGTACTATTGAAGGCTTTTTCAAAATTCAACCCCTGAGGTTGTAAAATAGGGGTTCAAAGTTTGTATGGAGAAAAACTATTAGATGTTCCTATCAATTCCAAACTTTGTAGGAGTACTCGAAAAACATAATGATTCAACAAGTATATTACAGTTTTTGAAAAACCATCCCCTGAGGGACTGAAATGGAGTTCTAAAGTAGTAGTCTCCAAACTGATTGCTCTAGAAACTTCAAATTTAGCACAAAGGTTCCATATCTATCTCCGGTATGCACTATCGAAGGCTCTTTCAAAATTCAACCCCTAAGGTGGTAAAATAGGGGTTCAAAGTTTGTATGGAGAAAAACTCTTAGATGTTCCTATCAATTCGAAACTTTGTAGGAGTACTCGAAAAACATAATGATTCAATAAGTATTTTACAGTTTTTGAAAACCCATCCCTTAAGGGACTGAAATGGAGTTCGAAAGTAGTAGTCTCCAAACCGATTGCTCTAGAAACTTCAAATTTAGCACATTAAATAGGGGTTTAAAAGGAGAATGCCCAAAAGTGGGCCTAAGATGCGTCTTCACCATTCATGTACCAAAAATATTGGTCTGAATTATGAATTCCTTCAAATTTTTTTTAAAGCCAATGGAATAGGGAGTTTAAAAATAACATATAATATAAACGTTGATTGATTTCCGCCGGCCGACCGTAGAGTAGTGAAAGCAGAATTAAAATCGATATATAGTTATAATCGATATTTGTCAACAATATTTGATACTACCTTTCAGTTACTAGCGCGATACACCCATCATATTTTTCATTTACTGACTGGAAATACACTATTTGTACTGATTTAAAGTGATACACACGTTCTTAAAAGATATTTATGAAAGTATTGTTACGTAACCGAAATATCGATTATTCAATTTGTTAAATCGATGTAATTGAACCTCACTATTGATATGCACTATGGTTTCGTACTGTGACGTCATATCCGATATGATTTCAACACTTGTTTTGGTCCGTTTGTTTACATTGTGTATTTGGGTGACAAAATCTATTTTAACGAGCCTAATGTAGTGTCGAATGCAATATACCGTCGTCGACTAATAACAACACTATGACATCAATATCTGGAGCGGTTAATCGTGGCTATATACCTACGGTTTTGTGAAAACTGCATGCCAACGAAGATTTTATTCCAAGTAAGATTATTGAATTTTCCCACTAAATATTTAAACGATTTTCTTTTTATAATGATCCTGAGTATTTTGCCTGTATTGTGACGACAATTTGATCCAGACGCAAGGTTAAAAGTTCAAGGGCAAACTCCCATACAATTTTGGTCATTCTCCTTTGTAAAGAGAAAAATTATAAAAGCAGCAGGATTCGGATGCGGTGAACCGGGTGTGGTGATGTTTATTGGGGAAGGCCTATGTCCAGCAGTATTTGTCGCAAGGCTAATATGATGATGAACTGTATGAATTATATGTATAAAACGATGAAAACATTAATAAGTAAAGACGTCGATTGAATAATTTATGATAATGATAACGTCAACAGCTTCTTCTCCAAAACCACTAAATGAATTCGAATGTGGTTTTCACTGTTGGATAGCTTGGTTTACCGTGGGTTTTTTCAGCTGGAAACAAACACCTTTTTTAAGCAGACGAATCTGCGGGAAACAGTTTTAATATAATTAAGTCGAAAGAGTGTTTGTGTGTTTATTTATCTGTTTCTTTCACAGCTTATCTGTTCAATTAATTGCCAAAAATTTTCGAATAGTACACATAAAATTATGTATTTGAACATAGGCTCATGTTTACCTCTGGAACAATGGTTCCCTCAGGAAACAAAAACTTGCTTCACGCGGGCGAAGCCGCTGGCGTTTACTAGTCGAGTTATATTTAGTGAAATTATATAAGTTATATTATATACTTAACATAAGATTTTTTTCGCTATTTAACATAGATTTAATACTACTAGTAATTGATTTAATACGATTGGTAGTTAGTCTGAGCTATTTAACTAGACTAGAGATAAAGATAATTCAGAGATAACGATCGCCTCTGCGCTGTTTTAAAAGTTGCACCGGAAATGAGTGATTTTCAATTTAAAATTTGCATTTTAGTTGCTGATGTTGGAAATAGATGGCGTTGCATTGATCTCAACTGTCATTGCGATTGAAGACTTGAAATGAAAACTTCAAGGGCTCGTGTTTTTAACAGTTCTATGACCTTGCTCCACGCGATTTTGCAAGCATTTTCGCAAACATTTGATGAAACAGTTAGTGTCATCAATCCAGGATTTACAAATTTTATCTAAAAGAGGTTTCGACTGGAAAATCGCTCATAAAGCTCAGAGTTTTGCAACTCCATGACTGATGCAGATAAAGATAAAACTAGGCTAGGTCAAGGCGGTCAAGTAAGTAAGTAGGTACCAGTTCATATTATTGGCGACACAAAATACGTGTGCGCTCAGCAAAAAAAATTTACGTTCTTACTGTACCTTAACTTTTTAATTTCTCTACTTACAACTGTCAAGTTAGTACTAAAAAAGTTTCGATTTCGGGCCGCTAGAGGCGTTGGTTAGAATTTTTGCGTCATCTCACCAATATACCTATTATACATCCGATGCTATATAGAACCGAACATACCCAAGAGTCAGTTCTCCTGTTCATATTAAAGTCGTACGGTCCAAACATTCCGAAGTTGGCCAGCAGAGTGGGTGGTAGTCCCGTCACCCCATCCAGCCAGAGTATGATAGGCCGAGTGGTGGCAGCTGTAGCCAGAGTGGGGTAGAACCACCAGAACATGTCTCCGGTGCGAGTAATCCTCGTGATGGCTGCCGTCTGATCCACATCTCCCAAACTGTTCAAAGCTACGGAACAAGAACAGGTCTGATAAGATCATGGATTAAAGAAATAAATATTTTTATGAGTAATACTATATGACTCAAATAAATATACCTATAGTACCTATACAATATAACAAGGTCTGTAAAATATATTATTTCATATTATTTAATGTAACGAGAGCGAAAACCGTGTAAGCGCGTAAAATGTAGTTTTGAAGGAATAGAGAAACGCCGTAGAGGTACCTCGTGTGTTTTTTATGTCTATGCTTTCATAAGATACAAAGTGTGTTCTGAGGTTTTCTTTCGAAAGAAACAATGAACTGTCCGACCCTATCTTTCGCTGGGAGGGCTGTCTTCTCCACCTGTCGATTTCTGTAGTACTATTCTGTAAAATACAAACTCACGTTCGAGTCTCACTCGAGTGACTTCTCTCTCTTTGAAACCGAATCCATTGGCATTCTGTAAACATTCTAGAGCACTGGCGACGTGAAGTGACTTCTTTGTTCACTTCACGTCGACAGTGCTCTAGAGTGAGACTCGTATATGAGTTTGTATTTTACAGAATAGCACTACTGCTATTGGATACAGAGCCTGAATAATGCGTTCTACCACATCCTATCCTCCACTTGGCATTTTGGGGGACATCGCCCACGCGGCCTTTACTCGCGGTTTTCACTCCAGCTAGAATCCAAATGGCCCCAGTTGTCTTTGTTTCTGCGACAGATGTCTGCTATTCAAAGTGGATCAGGCCTACACATCAGTGTCCACAATTTTGCATGAAGTAATAAATAAATATGATAAATAAATATGTGGGGATATTTCACACACGGCCACCTGATCCCAAACTAGGCAGAGCCTGTAATATGGGTATCAGACAGCTTATATACATACATAAATACATAATATAATATATAAATAACATCCAGTCACAAGGCAAACACAAGTGCTCATCACACGAATGTTGGCTCTGGCGGGATTCGAACCCGCGACCCCGAGCTTCGCAGGCAGGTGTACTACTGACTAAGCTACGGGGCCGACAAAGTCAGTTATGATGCAGTGATCAGAGTTTAGGTACCTATACAGGATTGTATTGTCTTAGCAGATTTCAACTTACCGACTATAGTAAATGAATGGCGTAAAACTACCAACCACCAAATGAGAACACCTATACCGGCTGCCACCGCTAAAGCAGCGATTACCGATATTGCTATACAGACACCTCTTTTCACCATTTTTGAATATTATAAAAACCCTATGCAAATGACGAGCAGTCCACTACTGGCGTACATACGAGTATATTAGGGAATTATTATCAGTATCATTATGCTCTATTGATAAACCTATTGATGTATTGGTTTATAATTTTTTATAGATGGCTTTATCAATGATAAGATGGTAATTTGGTGATTAAGCAATCATTTTTTTTGTTGAAATTACATGATAACTGCATAAGATAGAAAATGAGTAGCGTAATGTTGCGATAAAAATAAAGTTGAAATATTCCTGTAAGTGCACATTTTTTGTGGGAATAAAATTAAATTATTTCATAGAGGGTGTTGTTATAAAACATAAATCAAAGGATATTTCGTTAGTTTCACGTATATTTTAATTTAAAGTATAATTGACGTGCGTCCCACACGAATGATGTTGTAAGAAGGGATTGAATGAATGAATCGTTAAATACAATACAGATTATAAAATCTTCAACTTTAGTTCGTTCCGAACAGAGGGGAGACCGTTATTTGGCTCAGCCGGACAAAAGAGTAAACCATTATTTTACACAATACTATTATTAAAACATCGATCAAAGTCACAACGAACTACAATAAGTTTTATATTATGTTACTTGCTGCTACGGAACCCTTCATGGGCGAGTCCGACTCCTTTTTATTTATTAGATTTTAAAACCGGCCAATAAGAAAGTTTAAAATGTAGACTTACTAAATGTAGAAGGTGCGTTGACCAAAACCTCCAGCGCCCAAACTAGAACTCCTATTCCTAATGCTACCACTATTACAGATATCGTCGACACTATTATAATTATATTTCTTTTCTCCATTTTTCATCAATTACTCCTAACTATTTGTTATTAGTGAATAACAGTATACAACTGATATTTTTATCTACAATTCATCATATAATATCTTTGAATGTCTACTTAACGATAAACCAGTTTGAAAAACGTGTCTTTGCTTGTATTAACAGGGATAATCGTATATAAGTAGGTAAGTATAATGTTGTTATATAAGGAATATCGTAAATTAATTTAAAAAAGTGAAACAAGCATATAGTAAAAATATGGTTAAGTAGATACCTATTTTGAGTTGTCGAGCTCGATCCATAAATGTTTTCGAGGATTGTAAATAATAAACTTAGATTTAATGCATTTTTATTATTTATTAAATGAATAATCTCCATCTTCATACATTTACTCCAGTCATATCTCTAAGGAACGCATTACTTCCAGCAGGATTGTCCCGAGGCACCTGTGAAATCATAATGGCAATCAATCGACAATTTTTCAACGTCCACTGCGGAGTTCTTCCCTTAAGCGCGAGTAATATCAGAATAGACACGCTAAATACCTAAGTGAATACTCTCATCTTTCTCCCTATCCCTTTCCCCTCCCTCCCTCAAGCCAACCCCTCTCCTTCACCTCTCATCTTTTATGTCATTTGGCTCGTTCCCCTCTTGTTCCCCTAACTTTTCTCCAACATCCCTACCCCTCCCTTTGTGCTACACCACTTTGAATAGATCGGATTTCGCCGCGGATCGTCCCCTGGATGCTCACAGAAGCTTACTTACACTATGACCTGCCACGTTGATCCAGAAAAAGCGGAAGTTGCCATAAGCCTGGTAGTAGCCCTCTAGTTTATCATTCTCCCAGATGGGGTTGCGCGGTGCGTTCTGGTAATCCCCGGCTTCTGACCATTGCATTCGGTCCACCCAAACTATTTGTCCTGGAATTATTTTAGAATACTGAATGACAATGTGGATCAATCACATGAAAAGATATAGGATTTATAATTAGTGTGGCGTATGCGCTATTAATTTTAGAGCAAATATTTTTTTAAATGAGATAATACATTATGAAATGACCAAGCTATTAAAGTTTTTTAACGGCTAATTCGAAACGCACGATTCCGCTTGGCTTTTTACAATGACGTCACTAGTCACCACCCGCGCGATCCAGTTCTCGCCCTCGCTTGGTCGGCTCGAATTCATTCACACATCATGAGGTATATTTTATAGTTTAAGCTGTGGTTTAAATTACAAACTGCAGTAATTGCAACTACATTAGTTAGTTACAACATAGTTGGGGTTTCTCAACTATACATATAATTCCGAAATACTGCGTAGTTTTTCAACTACATGTAATTAAACTACTTTGATTGAAGTCACTCTACCACCTACAGACCTATATTACCATTCCCATTCTATTCTATTCTATTCTATTCTATTCTATTCTATTCTATTCTATTCTATTCTATTCTATTCTATTCTATTCTATTCTATTCTATTCTATTCTATTCTATTCTATTCTATTCTATTCTATTCTATTCTATTCTATTCTATTCTATTCTATTCTATTCTATTCTATTCTATTCTATTCTATTCTATTCTACTCTATTCTATTCTATTCTATTCTATTCTATAAAAAGTTATTTAAGTAGAAAAATTCATCGACTCACTCAAAAACAATGAGACCTAAGACAAACACTATAAACTTTCAATGAGCCTTTAGACACTTTTTTCATAGGAAATAAAGTTCATTTTATGGATTGCATAACTAAGTTTGATAAGTTTGGTGAAAGTTGTAATAATGTAAGATTTTAAAATACCTGACTGAACCTGATGAGCTTTAGCCTGAGCCGAAACCGAGCCAAGAGGAGGGGAGGGAACTTAAATCATGATTCGACCGAAACTCGATTAGTTCTAGGCGTGATTTTAATTATGTCAACAACAATTTACTACAAATTACAAAAATACGTGATATTAAGAGTTTTTTTACTAATATAACATTATAACAGTTAAAAAATTGTTTCATTTTTACAAATATTTTTCTTTTTCCGTAAAACCGCATAAGTTTAAATAATTACCGTTTTAATTTTTAATGTTTACCACTCTTTTCTAAAAGGCGATGTAAATTATTGTTGTTAAAGAAAATTCAAGTTGCAAGTTCAGTGTTCTAACTAAATACGATTTATTGCTTTTACTTCATACAATTACAGAAAACCCATTTTTTGCTGCAATTAGTTAGGAGCAACTAATTAATCATTGCATTAGTTCACTTTTGACAATAAATTTTTCATGAAATTTGAATAATCTTACTTTGAATGAAACCTTTGTTGGCGCACAAAAAAAATTAATGGATTATGAATCCATTCCAATAATTATGGTGAAGATGCATCTTTAGCCTGGTTTTGGGCATTCTCCTTTAAATACCGAACACATTATCATGATGAAAATTTTGCTAAGTTGTAAAATCCTAATTTAACGCATGGGTTAGGTAGGACGGCCGAGCGTGCAACTAGAATCAGATAAGAATATACAAAGCCGTATCTAATAAAATGATCAAATTGTAATGATTACTTACAAGTTATTATAAATTTCAGTATCAGTTGTATTTTTTTATTAATATTACTAGCTGTGCCCGCGACTCCGCTCGCGTGGACTACAGAATCCGCTTCCGTTCCCACATCCGCACCCGTTCCCACTTCCACTTCCATTGCCACTCAGACTCTCAATCTCCCAATCCCAATCCCAAAACAGACAAACAGACACAAATTTCAAAAATAATCTAAATGTGTTCTATTACTTTCCCTTACTTTTACGCTTAATTATTTTGGACAATATAATATACAGACAAGCGAAATTTACGATTTTATTTATTAGATGATGATTTGATAATGATAGATTTTTCGATGAATCAATTGACATACCATACATGACAATTCGCCATATCTTTACAAAATAATTAACTATGTACAGTCAACCCCACGCTGGGCCACCCAAAGGGACTTTGGATTTTGAAGTTGAACGACCAAACAGTGGGAAAAAGACAAAACTAAACTTTATTCATATTTCGCTTTATCATCATAGCATAGTGCGCTTGCATTTCTAACATTTAGCTGTAATACCTATTATGGATAGGTATTATACAGTAAAATAATATGTCATCATGTGTAGAAACACACAAAAAAATTGTCGCTCTATTTATATACCATAAACAATATACTTATATTTATATTCGAAAAAAGCTAAAAAGAAAAGAAACCTACTTTTTTCTTTTGAAAAGAACATTGCGGTTAGCCTCAGACGGCCATTACAGCTTTACCGAACAGAGGAAAATCTATAAAACAATATAGATCTTTTTATATAAGTTAAATTAAATGATGAAGAAAAGTCAACCCCACTCACCTGGAGTACTACAAATTAGGTCGAGGTTGCCATTATATTTCTGCACAATTATATCAGTCTCGTTCAGGAGCCAATCAACTGAAATTGCAATGGATTTTAACATAAGAATTATACAAATATCATGATGTGATCACCTAACTTCATAATATCCGAGCTGGAGTGACGTCATTCCAGCTCCGACCGCAATACCCCTACGTATCTTGATCTATTTAAGTACAAAATCTGAAATTTGGGCTCAAAGTAGCACCACTTGCAAGGTCAACCCTGGTGTGATCGCCTTACTTCATAATGTCGAGCTGGGGTGACGTCACTCCAGCTCGACTTTAATGCCCCTTGTTTCTAAATCTGAAATTAGGGTAAAACATAGAGTTTTTCCCAGTGGTCAGATTGATGGTCAGACTAGTCTGGCCAACGGGAATTTTTCTTCCCGTTGTTCAGATAAATAGTACATATTCGGTACTAAATCCTACCTGGGTCAGATTACTGACTCTCGAATTTGTCTGAGCTTGAGTGACGCACACCGAGTTACGACCGACTACTAACCTACGACATGCAAAGCGACACGCAACCTCCAGTTTGTTTTTGTGTTCAGAATTTAAGTTTCAAGTTATACAGGTACTTACTTCCGTCCGTAACAGGTTTCATGAAATCTCCTCTTAAATAATCGAAGACTTCTGTAGACTGACTGTCCCAAATCACATGATCCGGTATGTTTAGTGCATCTCTCACTACAGTGTTCATAAACAAATGCTGGTTGATCTCTTCCTGCCTCTCTGAGGACTCGTACCCATATGGTTTGTTGTAAATCATCATGTCCCTTGATAGCTCTGAAAATATTAATGTATATTTAGTATTTATCAAGGTCAGGCGGGTCGATGGAGTGTGATCAACTGATCGGATTATCGTTGTAGCTGTCGGACTCGCCGCAAATTGAGGCAGACTTTTACGAATAATTGCGTAAAAATCATCTACTTTTGCGTCGGAGAATATGCTTGAAACGCTATGAAATAGAGCTTTGAAGACGTTTGCTCCGAATTCGCAGAGCACTATAGGATTTTTATATACCTTTATACAAAAAAAAACCTATAGTGGTCTGCGAATTCGGTGCAGATTGTGTAAATAATAATATTGGTGTTTTATTTTATTTTATTTATTCACTAGCTGTGCCCGCGGCTCCGCTCGCGTGGACTACAGGATCCGCTCCCATTCCCACTTCCGCTCCCTATCCCACTTCCACTCAGACTCTCAATCTCACTCTCAATCCCGCTCCCGCTTCCGCTCCCGCTCCCGCTCCCGCTCCCGCTCCCGCTCCCGCTCCCGCTCCCGCTCCCGCTCCCGCTCCCGCTCCCGCTCCCGCTCCCGCTCCCGCTCCCGCTCCCGCTCCAGGTCCAGGTCCAGGTCCAGGTCCAGGCCAGGTCAAGGTCAAGGTCAAGGTCAAGGTCTAGGTCTATGTCTATGTCTAGGTCTAGGTCCAGGTCCAGGTCCAGCTCCAGATCTAGCTCCAGATGCAGCTCCAGCTCCAGATTTTTCATCGTAATCGACTAACTCAATCAAAAGTTATGCGAATTTATAGTATTAAAAATCTCACATTACATTGGTACGATACCCGCTCCCGCTGCCGCTCACGAATTCAATCGAGCATTTACACCCTACACTCCTCGCAGCGTATGCGAGTTTTCGGAAACTATAAATTCGCATAACTTTTGATTGACTGCACCGATTGCAATGAAATAAAGCCTATATGTTACACCAAATTAAGCCCCATGTTTCTGTGAAAAGTCCATCTAAGTCCGATCAGTAGTTTTTAAGTGATTCGTGCACAAACTCACAGACAAACAGACAAAAATTCCAAAAATGATTGAAATGTGTTCTATTTCTTATCCTAAGACCCCTCAATTTTTTTTTGCAAATATCTTCAATGTACAGACACGCGATGTTTACGATTTTATTTATAAGATTCAGAAACCTACCGCTAATTTACAAAAAATATATAATACAGTATAAATAATATATAAATTAAACACTAGCCATTAACTGATTTCTAATATATAAACATAAAAATTATTGCATAGGATAAAAGTAGATAAAAGTAGGAAGGTACAGAGAAAAATTGTTTTAATAGAAACTTCTGTGTTCGTTTTGTCCTCGCTCCATAGCATAATACTAATCAAGTACTAACCAATATTCGGGTAAGCACCTATTGACGCTAGCAACTATTATGTTATGCAAATCCAAACTAGTGCGAAAAAATTTAGGGAAGATTCTAACCTGAATCTAATATTATCTAATGAGCATCTCACCTTGATCCATTATGATGTTATTACGTACCTGTACCTATTTGAAAACTATTACGTAAAATAACATTACCATAAGCGCTTTTTCTTGTATCCGGTAAAACTGTAGGCATTTTAGTCAGTATGTTGTAAAAGTCGACTCTGGTCGTTGCTCGGAACACTGCTTGCTGAGTTTCACCCCATGCAATAGTGGATTCCGCATATGATCCATCGTTGAACAGCTGCTCTGCTATACGAGCATGCTCCTGTATATCCTCGTACCCGGCTTGTTCTACAAGCCCAGCGGCCAGGAGTAGAGGTCCCCAGTGAAGAGTGGCATCTACTGGGTGGATCCATGCGTTACCCATAGCGATGCCTTTTATGTTAGATTTAATCGTTTCCTCTTTCTCGGCCTAGACGTTCGATAAAAATAATATTATGTTGAGTAGCCCTTGGTTATTGCCCTTAGTTATGAGTTCCATGATATGTAAGGGTATGTCTTTAATACTATGTAATACTAGGTAAAGTTAGTGAGTTTGTTCAAGAAAATCGCCGGAACTACCAAGTAGATCACAAAATTCTTTCCCTGTTGAATTGGCGGATGGAAAGATTCTCGTCAGAAGTCTAGGTCTAGTCTCGTCTAGAAAGTGACCGAAATATGAATTTTAAACCTTTTGTGTTTCAAATACTGCGTTCCACTGTAGTCGCTCTGTTTTCCTAGGATATCTGTGACCTATTGTGATGGTTGGATCCGCGCCTAGCTATACTGTCTAACGTACAAATGTGCTGGTGTACTAAATGTCAGCTATATAAAAAAAAATTTTGAGTTATTCAATTGTTTTTTTTTATCTTTATAGCTGTAGTGTGTGTCTTTGTGCAAGTCAAATAAATGTTCATTGACCTATATTATATTTCTAACTTAAAATTAAATATATGAAACCTGTTAGCAAGGTATTTCGGTTCTTACCTCATGCATCCGTATACCCATGTCGACTGCCATTTTCCCTCCGTACGACTGTCCGTAAATGTAAAGAGGTACTTCTTCAAACTCCTCGTTTTCTCTATAGAATCCTCGCATAAGTTCAACGAAGTCGAGTGCTGCAAATGATAGTGACTAAGAGAGTGATGGACAAAGAATAGTGGTACATCTAAGGAAAGATATTTAATGTTTAATTTATTGCATCAATGAACTTTGTCATCACATGGCCCTAATTTTGCCCTAACTATGGGTATGATTATTTATTTTACCCCCTTCGCTTTTACTTCCTAATCTCACATACTGTAAAGATAAGCTCACTTTTGTACACAAAATTTAATAATTTTATATTTAGTTTTAATATGTGCAATGACGAATATAAAGCCAGCATATCAATCAGACATGAAGGTGAAAAAAAGGTCGCCGTTGCGAACGTTTTGTACCCTCATGATGGCAATATATACTTAGACACGTGCGTGTACCTATCTGATCATTAGTTGTAGTTAGAAGATCCAAACTCTCGACGTAGCTGAAACCAGTGCCTACCGGATTGTCCACGAACAGCACGTTGAAATTGTTCACCTGTAAGGATAATGCTAATGATTCCTGTTGTATAGACACACTCACTGATTAGTACAACGGTACAACTGAATGATTGGACCAATCAACAGTTCATAATATCGTTTAAAGAGTTAAGATATTTATTTTCTCCATTATATTATTATTGTGTATAATTTTTATTTGACCTGTAACGGAAGTTATCAATAAAGTATGTCTATGTCTAAAGATCATTCCATTGAGGTATGAGGATATAATTATAACCACTAGATATTTAAAACAGAGCAGAAGAAATTATAATTACTAATATTAAAACGTGACAGAACGCCAATCATAATGTTGTGTCTTACGTAAATGATACAGCGTAAAAATAATTAGATTTTTAATTGAGGTCCCTTTAAATTTGTTTCAAGGAGGCGGGGACATGCAATGGATAACTGCGAAGATTTTAATAAAGTATATAGGTAAACCTTGCCAAACATCTTTTGGACCGTTGCGGTGCAAGCGACATTGAAGACTAATGCTAAATAACATTTCCCAGAATTACATTTGGACAAAAGTATTACTGCCACATGAACAGGAAAAAAGAAGGCGAAGGATCTTGTAAAGGCATATATCAAGAATGGATTTCAATAGCTTAATTTGTCATCAGTATGTTGCTTCTAGTCGATGATATTAAAGCCTCACCCAGGTATAGTTTCTCGGCTGCATCCTCATGTCTACAGGACCCAATATTTCGAAGTTCCCGATAGCGGTGGAGGAGCCACCAGGGCCGCCTTGCAGCCACACGATGAGGGGTCGCTCCGTGTAGTCTGCAACGTCCGCCGTAGTGTAGTATAGCCAGTAGAACATATGGGCACCAGGACGCACGGTCACAAAATTAAATTTCTGCCTGTGCGACCCGACCTGACCTGCGAAAAAAAACAATCCTTAGTTGTAACAGAGTAATATTTGAGGCACTAACACCAACCAGTCATCATAAAAGCCATAGGCGGGTAACAGCGCCACCAGTGTAGCCCTATTCAGCTCAGCATACCCAGCATGGCCTGTTGAGGATAAATCCCTCACGAGGATAGGCCGTATACCGTAAAAGTACATTTCAATAAATTATATTTATATAATACAAACAAGAACCGGTTCTGCTATTTAAATACCAAAACCAAGACATGATAATTACTTAGTTCATATAACTTACTTTACTAAGAAGCAAAAATATAAAGAGCATTATGTGACAATATGTATTATCTGTACACAATGTAGCTTCATTTAAAATAATGAACGGAGAATCACGAAATAATGACTATGTTGCATATGAACTAAGTTTTAGCATTCTTATGACACTTTTAGGCAGGAACAAAGACATGTGATATGGACGTCAGATACTGTCGTATTCGCCTGTAGTCGATTGTTTGCTTCGAATTGAGGATTGTGACTTCGATTCTCAAGGTACAGCACTAATTGATACTGGTCCAAGTGTAAATGAATTACATTCAGACCGTCAAAATCAAACCTTCTTGAAAAGAGACAATAAATTGAAAGGTTTTATATTTCATTCCAGATTAATAGTCCTATGAAAACCAACGCTATTTACGTCTCGGTAACATATACATGAAAGGGTCACCAGCAGCAAAAATAGGTTTGTATTACCAAGTAAACTTTGCGGTCCACTTAGGAACACCATCTATTGTGTATTTTGTTTTCGAGACGCAAATGCGTTTGTTTTCATAGGACTATTAATCTGGAATGAAATATAATAATGTGGCACCGGAAAGGTACCTAAATAATAAACATTATTTTTATTTATTAACATACTTAGTGCCTACTAACACTAACTCTTCACTTATCCACAACCAAAGGACAGTCACAGTTGAATGTCAATATTACATAATTTGAAAATTTAGAAATTTTTTGCGAGCACATGCAAATTGTATTCTATTTATAGGTAATCCAGTGACACGACAATTCTTAACGCAAACTAAGACCAAGGGTTTATTTTCTAAAATTTCACCCTTCATTATCAGCAGACTGAAAGAGTTCACTGTTGGACATAGTCCTCTCGCAAGGTGCGCCACTGAACCCGATTCTAAACAAAATTTCGCTAATATGGTTAAATTATTTTGTATTCTAAATTCAATGGTTATAATCCTCCTATTAACCTCTACTATTCTACAGTACTACTTGCATCGATGGCGTTATTGCGATCACCATAGCTACTGCCAAGATTTGGAAACCATTTATGTACTTATACAAATTTCTGTACAATCTGGGAAAATGGCCTTACAGCTAATTTTAATGATTGTCGTGATTGTTTGAGTGATTGCTTGCTCACGAGTGCAGGTGATGTGAGGTTGGCATTTAGAGCGCTTGGTGTTGTTAAGCCTCATTACGCCCCAAATCAAAAATCAGATTGTACTTTCTGAAACTCCTCTCTAAGGGATATAAGATCTCTTCGAACTAATTAAAGTAAGTAATGGGCTCGATTCTGAAGGCACAATGTTAAAATTTGACAGCACTAAAATTGTTGCTATCCTTGTCACACAATATTATAAAGATAAAGACGAAACCAATTTTAGCGCTGTCAAATTTTAACATTGTGCTTTCAGAATCGGGTCCAATAACATTTTAAATCCAAGCTCTCACCTTCAACACATTGATTTGCTAAAATCGAAACTAAAATTAGTAGGAGCAACATTTTAACGGTCTTGACACTGCAATGAGTTGTGAACCAAACTAAACCACATAATGAGTAGTTGTTAATTTTTTTATCATGAATTGATACCGCTTATCGGGAATGGAGCTGAATGTTTTATTTCAACTGATATTTGCAGATAAAATAGATTAGTAATTAGGTATGCTATCGAGAAATAAGCTTGTACGTATACAGTCAATAACTTATTAGATCGTCATCAGACAGTCCCCCTAGCATCTTTTCCAACTGGATATATTTTTATTGAAATAAGTTTGAGCATTTATCATAGGACAAATTGCACTAACTACCTACGTATATGAATATAACTACTTAGTAATATATTATTTGATATAACTTACCTTTCTTCCTCTCTAGGTTTCTGGATTCAAAATGAAAGCAGCCAAATTAATGCATATCGAGTAACTGAGATGCACTGCATGATTAACTTTGATTAGGTACTGTACAGATAACTTTGAGAAAGAACTTGTTTATTAATAATGATTTTTAGATGCCTATTTAGGATTTTGAGCTTTTTGTCGACTTGGAAGAATTTTAATTTTCACCGAAATCGATTCTTCCCTGATACGAGAGACTGATTTTTGATTCTGTTTTTTCAGTGCAATAAAAAATAACGTAGAAAGGGAAATTTGACAAAATGGCAAACAGTTTTTATACTGGTTTTCTTGAATTCTCTGACTGATGAATTCTAATTCTTCACTTATTGTATAAACTGTGGTAGTAATAATAATAAATATTACATTATACATCCATTTGTCTAACCCCAAACTAGGATATTCTCCTGTGTTATAGGTTTTTTTATCGTGTAATTCCTGGGCACACTCTCCAAAATGTAACCTGTAGAATATCTACCGAAAGACAGGCCAAGTAAACAAGAATTGCACAATTTACAAATATAACATCCAGACCGGAACCAACATGTATAAATTGTACAAAGTTGTCTGTCCCCTGTGAGAATCGAACCCACGACCTCTGACGTAATTTTCATAGACATTAGACATATATTTATTTATTTAAAATATTGAAACATTGCAGATTATTATTCCAATAGAATTTTACAATACCAATAAAGGCAATTTTGATAGTTATTTACTCAATACCCTTTTTACACTTCAAGTTCTTCTATCGTATCAGGGCAATATCGTGTTTTGCTATGTCACATAACTCACTGAACAAGGTTCTTTGTATAGATTTGTATTTATTGGGTACTAGACCTCCAAAGGGGTCGCTTTATAGGCAGAGAACTCTGGCCATTTCATTAACTTTGCTCTTACAATTTAATAAATAAAATCGTAAACTTCGCGTGTCTGTATATTGAAGATATTTGCAAAAAAAAATTGGGGGTCTAAGGATAAGCAACAGAACAAATTTCGTTCATTTTTGATATTTTTGTCTGTGAGTTTGTGCACGCATCACTTAAAAACTACTGAACAGATTTTTCTGAACTTTTCACAAAAACATGGGGCTTAACATAACTTAACATTTAGTCTTTATTTCATCGCAATCGGCTGACTCAATCAAAAGTTATAGACATTTTTAGTTTTCAAATACATTAGTAGGTAAGGTTAGTATGCAATATATTGCACATAATAGTATTTCCGTACTATTCAGATTGCGATGAGTTTGGATTACATTTGGAGCTGCGAGTGGAAATTAGAGTAGGAGTGGGTGTGGGCGTGGGCGTGGGAAAAGGGGAGTGGGCGTGGGCGTGGGAAAAGGGAGTGGGTGTGGGAGCGGAGGCGCAAGCGGGAGCGGGAGGGGAGCGGGAGCGGAAGCGGGAGCTGGATGAATGGGAGCGGATTCTGTAGTTCACGCGAGCGGAGCCGCGGGCACAGCTAATTAGTAAAATAAGTTGTTGCAATAACATTCGTCACTCGTCAATAGATGTCGCTGTGTAAAAATAAAACACGCTATGGCTTTGTGCTTCTAATAATGTAAATTTGGCAACTATGATTTGCAGTGATGAATAAAAAATCGTCATTTTTCGACATATTTTTGTACTCACATGACATTGTATTGTATGACAGTGTGCGTGTGTGTCGTTTTAACAGACTTAATTCAATATGTGATTGGTAATTCGAGGTATTCCTCGTAAGGGGTGATAATAGTACAGGTAATTTACATACAATACATGTCCTGCCCGTCCAACTGTTGCGAGTTTCGGTGTTATTTATTATTTTTAAAATTTACATTTCTTTTTATATGTATATGAAAATTGAATGTTCATTTAATTTTAATGTACATACCTACTATTATAAAACTATATGCAAGTTTTCTTTAATTCAATTTTAAATAATGTTTGGAAGTTCTTATTTTGATATGTAAATTTGAATGAATTTTAATTTGTCTTTAAAAAAATCGAGTAGTTCCCATAGAAATTAAAAAAGTTTAATGACTCAGAATCTAGCCGTAATCTGACAGGACATTTGTTAATTGTGATGTTACCTGTCTGTACCCCTTATGAGGAATACATCCAATTACTAATCACTCTGTATGATTAATTGATCTTGTCTGGAAGAAATCGCTAGAGCGATAAGACCGCCTAAATTGTACTATTTGTAACGTTTGTTTATAACGTGTAACTGTATTTGTTTGTGCAATAAAGTGTATATAATTGTATTGTATTGATTTGATTTAATTAAAAACGACACACAGGCTCTGCCATACAACGCAGAGGTGTGAGTTCAAAAATACGTCGAAATAATGACGATATAACCATTACTGGACCTTATAATTACAAAAAGTTATACGTTATTAGAAGCGACAAAACCATAGCGCGTTTTATTTTCGCACAGTGACATCTATTGACGAGTGACGAAACTATTGTTAGAACTAATCGTACCGTACATATACAAACATTAATTTTCGTTCTGTTAACCGATGGATATTCACGAATTCATGAACAAATTCACGGACACGCACGGTACGGCATCTAACCTAAGCTTTACAACAAAGCAGTGAACCAAGCTAAGTGAGCTTATTAACGTAACCTCAATATTTTTGTACTAATATCAAAATTAAAAACTTTGTAACTTTGCTTTGCTATTCACCATTGCGTAGTGATATTTAGTATTCTCTGCCATAGATGTATATAAAGTAAGAGAGCTATTTCTGCCAACAAACTGTATTATACAGTTTGGCGGAGTTATTGTATGTATATTTTTTAAGAGATGAATAAATGATTTTATTATTATTATTATTAAGGTCCAGCAGCGGACGTTGTCAGGGTGGTATTTATATAGATAGGCCGTAAATGTCACAGATTATCGACGAGCAGAGTATATTATGGGCATACATCGCTAATTACGTGCATGTTGTTATTATATTAATTTAATATTTTTAATTATCGTATACAGCGCCATCTACACAGGAACTAACGGAACGGGAATTCCTCGGTTTTGTTGAAATGTAATAATTTATCTTATAACTTTTATCCTGGATTAACAAAGGATAGTATTTACCACGGGAACATAAAATTTACTTCGAGCAACATTGGTAAACTGTGGGTAACAACAATTGGTATGAACCTGGAGGTACTATCCCTATTAACTCAGTAAATTAAGGTACCTAGACGCTCATAGCTTACGACAGCAAAGCTTACGTAGAAAGGGAGAGGGGTGTATCTATACATATAAAAGGGTAGAAAAAAAAACAAAAGAAAAGCGAATCTATATATTGAAGCTAAAAAAAACAGTTCCCGGACATTACATAAGACCAGTAGAGTCCAAAAATAAAATTAAATAATTTCGTGTCTGTCTGTATGTATGTACGGGATAATCTTGGAACTACTGAACAGAATTTGATGGCGTATTCACTGTTTAATAGCTTTGAGTTCGGAACACAATCTGACATAAGTTATATCTCAATAAAATGTCAGGTTCTACTAATCTACAGATTGACCTCTCATTTCATATCATTTGTATGAAAGTGTAGTTCAACATTACTGGTCAGTGGAAAAACTTGACAAAGGGTGACAGAAAGGTTGTAAAGCTCATTTATAGTTTTATTTCTGTATATTAGATCGGTCATCGACGACAATGTCAACATCGAAGTTGTTCAGGAGTAGGTCTACCTAGGACAGACAATACAATTGGATAAGATCAATTTCGATAGGGAAGCTGACAAAAGAATCCAGTTAGGCTGGGTAGTATTCGGAAAACTGCGTCAAGTCTTCGTTCCACAATGTTTAAAGACAAGGCGTCCTGCCTGTCATAGTTACGGAGACGTGGACACGGGCGGTGGGCCTGATCCACAAGTTTCAAGTCCCTCAACGAGCTATGGAGATGGCTATGCTCGGGGTCTCTATGAAGGATGTGATTCGTAATGAAGAGATCCGACGAATAACAAAGGTGACCGACATAGCCGAAAGAATTAGTAAGCTAAGGTGGCAGTGGGCGTGTCACATCTGTCGCAGTACCGACGGTCGTTGGGGCAGACGAGTTCCAGAGTGGAGACCGCAGATCGCCACGCGCAGGGAGGGGCGCCCAGCGCCGCTAGGTGGATCGACGACCTGAAGAAGGTGGCCGGAAGTGGTTGGATCCGTAGGGAAGGGAATCGGGTGTGGTGGCGTTCATTGGGGAGCCTTCCCCAATGAACACCACCACACCCGATCCCCTATGTCCGGCAGTTAGACAGACATTTTGTTGTACAGTTAATTAGATATGCAAAATATGTATCAAGGATAAGGGAGGGTTTTCAACGTGGTGGGAAGGGGATGGGGAAGGAAAGAACAAAGGGGGTATTGAAAGGGGGAATGGGAGGTGGAAAGGGAATATCACCTGCGTTTTTTTTAAATACAATAAAAACACCTAACTATATAATAATATAACTATATGATAATCATTTAATTTATGATAATCATGAAGTAATGTCAACTTTATTTAAAAACTAGCTGTGCCCGCGGCTAAGCTCGCGTCAACTACAGAATCCGCTCCCCTTTCCGCTCCCGCTCCCTCGGGAAAGGGAGTGGGAGTTGGAGCGGAAGTGGTAAGGGTAGCGGATTTTGTAGTCCACGTGAGCGGAGCCGCGGGCACAGCTAGTAAATAATAAAGATTGAAAAAAAAAACGACGAAGGTATTTTTCTTCACGTCTTTGTCATTGAGTCTCACCCAATACATTTTCATCCCGTCATTTATGTTAGCCTTGGCTCAGCTTCCTCTGGACGCGCACCTTAGGCAACATCCTCCTCTCACATGACTGTCTACAGCCAAGTACTCTTATAGTGTAGTTTATATCAAATGTTATTATCATTTTTCTGAATCCAATAATGAATTATATTAATTACCTACCTTATTTTTGACTGCCTTTCGTGCCGCTTACAGGGACAGACATAAAAGATGCTGAAGTTTTTAGTTTCACTCATGAATGTATCACCCCTATTTAAAGTGGGCACTAGCTTTCACTAGACGCAGATCTTATGCAATATTTACGTGATGCATTCCATCTCACATGAGTGTTGTGAGTGTTCTGGTCACTATTACAGTTCAGTTTAAATAAAATAATAATCAAAAACCTATCATTTTGTAGTTTTTTCTGATAGCTACGAAGTTCGCCAAAACGTTTTATTAAAAACCTCTGACTTTTACTCTACTTATAGATGTTTTCATTGGACCAAGTTATGCAAAAAATATCCAAAAACAACACTTATTTCTGCAAGCGTATAACTTGGTATTCTTCAATAGAATGTTACGCGCAACTTTTGATGCATATTGTAAAAACATATATAAGAGCTATTAATTAGAACGTCTGCCAGATGATTCTTGGGATTAACAATAGCAATTTTATACATATTTATAACTCATATTTTGAGAACCTATTGTGGGTTGGATACTTCTGCATAACTGAGACCAACCGTATAACGAAACAAAATTACCTTTGACTTTTAGCCTCTGACTTTTACTCTATAGTAACTATATAGGTGCTAGTTTTCACTGGACGCAGACTTTCCATGTTGCATTATTATGTTTGCAGTTTACTTACAGTTTAGTTTTCGTATAGGAGTGCCTCAAATTGTTTTTCGTTTATGATAATTAAAGAAAAAAATAACACAAGAATTCATTCAAACTCGTTTTATTTACTGCTATCTTAAGAGCAGTTTGTGAATTTTTATTTATGAAAAACAATAATGTGTAAATGTGCACCATCCATTTCCTCACATTCATTAAGCCTGGAACTAATATTTTCAATCACTCGGTAGAGCATCGCTCTTGGAATAGCTTTATCAAAGACTATTTATAAATTTCTGAATCTTTGTTGTTATCAAAACCTTTGAGTCTTGCTCCTCTTTCAATGGACGCTAATGGATGTTAAAAGGACTTAAAAGATGCTGAGCCTTAATCTCACTCACCAATGAATTTGTACATCTTCTGTCATAATTGTTACTATGACATGTCCTATGAAATAAATTACGTATCACAACACTATATAGGTATGATATTATATCTTAAGTATTGTATGTATCCCTATATATTACTGTATATTGCTTCTACTTTACGGATTTTGTTTTTAATAATAATCGTCCAAGTCAGAAAAAATAACCACTTATTTGTTGACGTATGATGTTGTTCCTCTCTGTCGGCGATGCTCGCATGCTCACTGCTGATTGCCCTACAATAATTTACGCACACACACAAACGTGTAGGGACAGGCTGGTGCTGCTGTAGAAGTAGTAGTAATATTATGATCGTTGGTATAGGTAATAAAAGCAGTTCGATTATACTGAGTGCCGGGGGTGATATCTCGTCTTTTAGATAAGACTGTCAGTAAATGTTCTGTTGTATCTCGCTGGGTGCCCGTGAAGTCTGTCTAAGTTATCTATGCATTTTTATTTTTTTATTGAGTTGTGTCAGTGAATAAAGTTTTCACTGGTTGTATACCTTACGTTATGCACCTCAACTCAGACGACTGTTTGAAGCTGACCGCTTACAGTTCACTCGTTATAAAAACAGGTAGTCGACGGCTGACTGGTATGCAGTCAAGCGGTCTCACTTGCGGTTTGTGAACCGACTCAGTCCGACTTTTGTTGATAGTTCCCGCGTATGCGGATCGTTGTTCGCGGATTTAGAACAGCTGGTGCATTGTGTAAATAACTGACTTCGATAGTGATGGTGAAAATTAGTCCGGCATTTTTAAAACAGGTATTTTCGTAATTAGAAAATTTAACTAAGTATTTAATATTATGATGATTTTAATTATTCACTAAATAATTATAGTGGTAGTAACTTATGAACTATGTTAGTATAAAACAGTGATATTTTAAACACTTTACAAATGAAATCTTATCTGGAAAGAGAAACCTACTATTTTGGCGAATCTTCAGTAGTCGTGGACGAACAATTTATACATTACTAGCTATTGCCCGCGACTTCGTCCGCATGGACAACTTAACATGCAAATTATTATGTGTTTCCCGTAAGAATGGGATGTTTTTTCGGGATAAAAACTATCGTATGTCCTATTCCAGGACTTAACCTATATGTGTGTCAAGTTTCATCACGATCAGTCTAGTGGTTGAAGCGCGATTGAGTAACAAACATCCAAACATCCAAATATCCAAACTTTCGCATTTATAATATTAGTAGGATAGGATGTTTCCATTCAAACACTTTTTTTATTATAAGGTACCGCCCAAGTAGCATTTTACTCCATTTAAGAGTACACATTTAGTTCCAATGTGAACTTAAAGCATTATTACAGTTCACTCGTGATGTATAAGCTGCATTATTGCGATTAACACCACCTATACCTGTCTAAGGGACTTATAGGAGTGTAGAGTTATACTTTTATACGGTTGTTGGTGTTATAATACTCTAACAACTGTCCTTTAGTCAGCCGTCTGACTAAGAGCCGTATAGGAGGGTAGAGATACGGCAATCGCTGTTTAACGGTCTACTTGTACGATGTTATACAGCTAGCATATTAATAGAACACACGTGGTCATTTATACAGCCAAAGGCTGTTATGTTTACTTGTTTTAGACTGTTATACAGCTAGTAGCTGTAGTAGGAGTTGTTTGTGGTCGGTCAAGTTGACGTGTATTGTGTTTATTACGTCGCGTGCAAAAATTTGTGAAAATGAATAAAAAATCTTGGAAAATAAGAGCGAGAACCGGTGGAATAAGAAGAAAAATTGCAAAAGAATATTCGCAAATTCGTCCCTCATTATCTAGTTTGTTTACATTCTTTTAAATACCTCCTTGAACAACGTAGTGTCTTTGTAAGTGTAAATACTCTGACACCAAACTGTGTGGCTCACACGAAAACAAAAAGTGTTTTTTGTTAGTTTGTTACAAAATTTGTACTTTAGGTATTCATACTTGACTTAGTACCTGGGCTAGGCGATTTAACGGACAATAATTATTATTGCGGATCTCTAAAATTTCAGTATATGAAAGAATAAAACGATGATCACAATTGACCTGAATTACATCTTAAAGCTGTACATAAGTTCACATTAGAATACATTTATAGACATTGGTTCTGTAGTGGTACAAATGTGGGACTTTATATAGCCAACAGCATTCTAACAGAACACATGTGAACCTATATACGCTCTAGCCGTATTTCATTTCCACCATTTTGTTCACGTAACCTAAAATATTTACCATATAAATCTCCAAAATTATCATGCAGATTTATCACAAAATACGCAGATAGAGCGAACGAGTTTTGGTTTCATGTTTTAATTAATTACCGTAGTATAATTATAATGCCAATATAATATCAAAAACTGAAAATTGTAGATTTCCTCTCAGCCAGTTTTAAATATTTTAAAATGAATATCGCGTTTTTACAGAGGCGCGTGAATATTTTAGCTGTAAATATGTATACATTTCACGATAAAGTTGCATTCCCACGGCATTTAACATTATTAAGTATTTAAAACAGGTATACTTACCGCGTGTTATCATAAATTTTTATCCAATTGATATCCGCCGGAGTTAATGTTTCTGATGGCCGGGCGTACACACAAAACCAAACTAAATGAGGAAAATTAATAATAAAAGAAATAATTTAGGACACACGTGAACTTTAGGTAGCACTGGAGTACTTTTGTGGGATTTTATAACTGTGAAGGCTGTGTATTTAGCCACTTGTTACTCTTTATTACGCTCATGGACGTTGTATGGTTCACATGTGTCCCATATAGCGCCGTAAGTCAGCCTTTAAGCCCGATGTTACTACTTAAACTGCTAATATAACGCTAATGTACAGCCATAGTGAACTTAAGGCTGTCTAATTTGTGCCCAAACTGGTTCTATAAGAGCTGTATAGCAAGCTATACAGCTCTTATACAGCTGATTTACACAGCTTGTGGAGTACATGTGAACCACTATACATCTTATATAGAACCCCGAATGCCACTTGGGCGGTGCCTAACAAGGGCCGCTTTTTGCAAAGTCTTTATAAATAAATGAAAACAAATAATAAATGCAAAACATCCTTCAGAGTCCTTTTATTATTTATTTGTGAGATCAATCATCATATATTTTTTTTGTTAAATGTAAGGTACTATTAGCAAATTATAACATTTTGAAATTTTTTTTTTATCTGAGCTTCTAATGAAACAAAAATGACTTTTAAAAAAACGTATCTACTTAATTAACGAAACTCTGATAAAATCAATACTTATTTCTAAGTTTTTCAGACTTATTTTTCTTCCGAAAATTTAGGGTAAGCCTTACTCGGCTTATGAAAAAATCACGTTTTGTAAAAGGTAACACAGAATTAAAAATGGCACGGCGGTCGGTTCTGCGGCATATGTGGCCCCGCCCACTGCCACTTCAGCTTGCTAAACTTTTCGGCTATATCAATGACTTTCGCTCTACGTCGGATCTCCTCATTACGAGTCATATCCTTCAATGAAACCCCGAGCATAGTCCTCTACATAGTTCGCTTTCCAAATGCTGCCCAGCCTAACTGGATTGGAAAGTCCGGCCCTTCTTAGGAGACCAAAAGGTGGGCCTTCGTTGTAGCCGCTACCGATGTCTTCAAAAAGCTAGCTAAAATAGCAATTAGCAAATAAAAATACAAAACATACCTTGAATTCAATGACCCAATAGGTACATTAAATCGATCATAAACAAAATTTAAAGAAAAATAACTTTTTGCCAGAGAAATTCTGAAAAAATTTAGACTCGAGATTATAAATCTACCAGCGTTTTCCGAGTTACCAGTAAACTGACGTCCACTACGAAAATGGCGGCATCCTCATGTTTGAGGAAAGGGTAGGGGAAGTAAGGGGTGTGCAAGAAGAGGGGGAGGGGAGTGGAAAGAAGAGGGGAGGAGGAGGGGTGGGACATGCGATAAAGTCGCGGGCAACAGCTCAGTGTTTTAAAATGAAAACAGGCACGACTCTGCTAAAGTATATTCCGTTTAGGATTCGTATTACTTTTAATCATAATTAAGTTTATATATTTATGAGTTGTAATTGTGTTTTATTTGAAACCAATAATCATTAAAATACTTCATGAATGACGTGGTATATTGTAATGACGTCAATAATATAATAAGTACAGATAACGTAACTGACATAATTTGGTATTGTAAAATATGTTAAAAATAGTTTTGGGGTAAGTACATTAATGGGACTAGGCTAAGTTTGAGAAATGCTTTCGAGCATAATTATTAATCATGGTTACAATACATACATTCACGCACGCACGCACGTACCCACGCACGCATGTACGTTGTATAGTCTGCCTAGCGTGGATAATACCAGTATAGGACTACATTGAACTGACAGGCCCATGAATATGACATAATCTCTCACCACAGAAATCCTATAGCCAATTGAACGGTTATAGCCAATAGTTTACTTCAGTTCAGCGCAGCACTCCTGCGCACCCTTTATGCCTCGCGGTCACGTTTCTAGTGAGGTGGTACAGTTATACAGTTAGAAATCGCGCAATATGACATTTTTGCAGGTTTTTTGGTCGGTGTTTACCTGACCTTGACTCAACACGGCACTAGTAAGCGTTTGACAGTTTGTTTGCAATACATTGCAAAAGGTTGGCACGCGTTCGCTTCACCATTCTATCTTGATAGGATTTCTGTGTCTCTCACGCTGTCAGTCAAATACTATGAAGATATGCTAATTTTAAATCTATGGCTTCAGAATAAGGTCTATTGAGCAGGTTTCTATAACAAGCGAGGTAGGGTTAGACCCATGTGTATTTTTGCATATATAATTCGACGATTAAATGGTTGTCAGTCTGTAGAATAACTTAAGTAAGAGGATAAAGTGGCCTTCAAGGCCTTTTTATTATTAATATTCGGGTTTTGTTTTGTTTGTGTTTTTATGACAGTAAGTGATGGTACAGTCGTCTAAGATAGTGACTGACACAAAATAGAAATTTTGGTAATATTCCAATAAAATTTTGTGCCTTGTTCGCAAGAACATGCGTATAAAATTATCAGTTTTTTGCAGGTTTTACCCTATTTCCTTATTACAGGAGATCTGTAAAACTTTTGATCTAACGAGTCTGAGAAATTATTAATGTATTTAATACTTCTCATTCCTACAAATGATTGTACTCGGATATAGGAAATAAATCGAAGTTAATTTTACTTTTGAGCAAAAAGGTATTGTAACCGCGCGTTATTTTTTTAATTACGAAGTAGGTACTTACCTATGTGTTCAATATCATCAGTAGGTAGGTATATCTCAAAAATAAAATTCACAAAAACTACTTATTAAACGGCGTGTTAACTTATACTATCTATTGTTCTGGCAAAATTCATATAAGAGTGTCACCAAACTGTTAAACTTCGATTTTCTCGAAATCGGTTGAGGTGAATTATAATTTTAATGTTCTACTATTTGAATTCAGACTTAGTTATATCATATTCATATCTAACAGCATACCCTTTATTACATATTTTTGTTAAAGAAATTTTTCCCTACTCTTAAGTATTAATATAAAAAAACAGTTTGGATTAATTATAATATGGAGTCGACAAACCTTAGATATTGTGGTTTCCTCACGATGTTTTCCTTTACAGTTTGAAACCAGTCTGTAAATGCACTTATGTTTATAAACCCATTGGTAATGTCGTGACCGGGTATCGATTTCGGACATTACGTTTTCGCGAGAAAGTATGTGGAGCGCTGCTGTGAATAAAACAAATATTACATATGTATAATTCTGTAATAATTAATATGGTTAATGTAATTAATACATTGCTTTAGGTATTTTGTTACACGCTATACCTACTTATACTTCTAGAGGTAGTCAAGAACTTATGTAGATGGGTGTACTTCGTTATCCTGTCTGAGTATATGAGCAGTGCACATTTATATATTTATTCGTTTTTATGTTTATATGATCAGGATCTCACTCACCTCACTGCAGCTGATGCTTTCATCAGGTTGACATAGGATTGGAATTTCGGAATTCATGGGATTAAAAATATATTATATAGTTAGTGATTTAAATAAGGTTTTTCCCGACATCGTTATTTCCTTGTATTTTATTTTCCATTCGTATTTTTTCCTGTTTTTCTTTAATTTTTGTTCCTTGTAGCAGGTCGAATTTTTTCTACTTTTTTAGTCCTATTTATTTTATTATACATTTTGTCTATACGTAGAAATAATACAATTGTCTGTTTAATAAATGTTACTTTAAGAATTAATTAGATACATAATTATGAATTGATATTACTGAACTTAGTGCCATAAGTAAAAACAATACACGAATTAGGTACTTAAATAATAATAGAAATGTCTATATAATTTTAGTACATTCATCATATCAGCCCTTTGCGTCCACTGTTGGACATAGGCCTTCCCCAATGAACGCCACCACACCCGGTCCTCCGCCCTCCGCATCCAGCCACATCCGGCCACCTTCTTCAAGTCGTCGGTCCATCTGGCGGCCATCCATCCAGTTTTAGTACAATGATAATATGATACTCGTATACATGATTATATAATTATGTACGACGATCAGTTAGTTGACTTACACCACGACACGACCACGGCATTTACTCTGTTACAGTACTTTATTGTACACACAAACATATAATGAACAACACAAAGAAAAGAAAATACAGTACCAAGATAATATTATTTTAAATTACTTACATATTGTACATCGCCAAGACGGTAAATAACTTTTTTATGTCCACAGATAAAAATATAAATACAAACCGTTTACATTGTCAACGATACAACACATAAGTGCCAGTATTCAGACAATACCTACAGCTTGTAAAGTTACATATAATTGTATTTTAATGTTTTCAGAGTTCTGTTATAATATAACTGAAGCCCTATTATTTCCAGGAAAGATAAAACAAAAATCATAATACAATAGGAAAAGACACGATGGTGAGAGAGTTCAATTCCTGACATTATTTCCTGCCAATAGTTGTTCTGAATTATTTACTACTCTCAAACAGTAATAAAAAACATCGTGAGGAAGCCAGCACATCTGAGATAATCAGTGTATATAATCGCAGGGCCTAGTATGCACCACGTACGAATTAGGTGCTACCGAGCCATCTCCGGGCTGGTGATAAAAGTAACTGATAGCCTGCCTGTCTTTCTGAACCTTTCGTCTAACACCTAGGAAGCGGTAGTCAAGTTGATATTTTTTTTAACTCGTACCCTTGGTATAAGACAGTCGTATCTTTCATACTAAATATATGGAAGATCGCGATTGCCGTGTGGTTTCCGGTAGAGCGGAATAGGACCACTCCAACTCTTCCCGTGGATGTCGTACAAGGCGACTAAGGGAATACATTATAAAACATCAATCAGGCCTCCCCAACACGTCTGGCCAGCGCGGGGAGTGTAGGCCAAATCCTCCGTCTGTCTCCGGCAGATGAGAGAGGGTTGTGCTCCTGCAGTGGAGACAAAAATAACCTGATGATGATGATATGAAAGATACGACTATCTTCTACCAAGAAGGGTATGAAATGTAACAAGTGTATTCATGTGCAAAAAAGAATTTTTTGACGTTGACTTTTCTCACAAATAAATGCTATACATAAAGCAAAGCAGGAGAGTCGCCATACGCAGGCGTTATCTACTGCCATAGGTACAAAGTCACCGGTCCTGCGCGGTATCGAATTGTAAGTGTATACGACAGGTCATGAACGGGTTGTTCGATTTTCTACGTGTGTTTTTCTTATCGACAGCGTATAAGTATGCATGTGTGCGTAGATCCCTCTGAGAAAAATAACGGGATATTTTGCATCAGATGAAAACGATATGGCGTCTCCCCCCTCCCGGTACCCCGTGTTAGTCTAAGATCCTAAGACTGACTAAACACATTACCCTCTTCCTTGCAGTAAAGTCAATGTAAAAATAGAGCTGTATCCATGGAGCTGGCCTAACATCTGGAACTATTCCAGTCCGGTATTGTGCATGACAACGTAAATCACTAGTGATGGAGTTCTTCCGGTGCTCACGCTAGGTGCTCTATTATAATGAACACATAAGGTCAATAGGCATATAGGTCAGTTGGTCGTAATTGCAATATATGAGGATTTTGAATTTTCAAATGTGGTTTATATAAGACTTCGGGATATTTCAAGCCTTGAAAGTCACCGCCACAAATACCTTGCTAAGGACAAAATAGGCAACGAATCATTTACTTATTTGAAAAATTGTACTTGTCCATTAACATAATTAGTCACAATTACAAAAACTTAATTAAATAAAACTTGCTTTTATTTGCCGTTTTTTTACAATAAGTGATTCAGGTAGTCTTATACTCTGTACTGTTTTGATTGTATAAGGTAATATAGTAAAGAAATCATCAATATACTTGTGTTTGTTAATCACCCAGTGAGGATGCTTTCCGTTTTCCGCCTTAAAAACTCAATTTTGCACCAACAATTCAATTTTTTTTGACTCCATGAGACTTTGATTGCTAACAAATTGAATTAGAACCGCCAACTACTATGCTATTGTTATAGAATTGTGATTAAAATGCATTGAAGCAAGACATTTCTATACTAGTATCATTTGATAATGAATTAATAAAGTGTATTGTATTGTAATAATATTGATAGAAGATAAACCCTAAAAGAAAACGCATAATTAGCTATGAACTAAAAATACTTAGTAACGGGGTCTATTAGTGCCAAATTACTTAGGTAGGTACATTTAAAAAAAATTAGAAGCGAGTCTGCTTTCCTGTTTAATCAGGATACTTTTAGTAGTAATAGTCCGTATATTTTACCTTATCGGTGGTACCTCATAATCGTGCAGTTCTGAAAGCAGCGTTTGAATATATCGACAATATTGATTTTTAGCCCAAGATAGGAGAGAATTTTTAGCTCAAATGAGCTTTAATTCGTTTGCCAAAGATGTTATTACATTGAAGTATTATTACATTCGCAGACCTAGTATTACCACAGAAGTTAATGATCCGTATTTTACTGTCATTAGGAAATATATTTGATGAGGCTACATGTAACTGTCTAATTGTTGCAGTTATGGCTGACCTTCGGCGCTTCGCTGGCGTTCTTGATCATTGGGTTGGTGAGAGGCTACTCCTCTTCCGGACTACCCTCGATAGAGACCCACGACCCCAATATGATACAAAACAGTGAACAAAAGTCTTGGATTGGTAAGTAGGTTTTTTCCTGCTTTTTTCCTGTTAGTTTCCTAAGAGAGTTGAATAGTTTTTTTACTGTTGACCATTCATTACGAGTACATATTATAAAAAAACGGTATCAATTTTCAATAAACAAATGAGGCGCATTTAGAAAAAAGTGAGAATAGGCCTTGGACATACTTCTTGGATCGAATAAAAAACACAGACAGGCTTAAACATCTGTATGATATACAAGGAAATATAATATATGTTTTTTTAATAGAAGTAATTTATTTGTTGCTTGTTGTTACGTGATGCCGAACTTGAGGAAAATTGAGGTCCGCTTAATCAGCATTTATGTTTGAATTTATTTTACTACGGAACAAGTAATTTAAAACTTACAATAGAGATGAATGTTCTGCCATGTTCTACGGTTGCACATTAGTTTGGAAAAACATCCACCAAAGATGAACCTCGCTAGGGACGAGAAAGATATCCGCGCCGTGGGTGGGTCCCAGAATGCTTACGGAATTGATACAACAAGATCCGGAAAGAAGATGGGAAATGGAAATATGAAGCTATATTTCCATTCCAGCACAGTCGAACAAACCCATAGTTGCGATCGCTAAGTTAACTGTAACATACTCATTATCACTTTTAATTGAACACCGTAGTATTATGTTATGATTATTATAATCTAAGATTTATATCATGATCTTTATCGATATCAAAAACATGAAGTACGAGTACACCTAATAAGTAGTCGTATCTCATTATACGACATTGTATGCAACTTCAGGAACAGCGTTTGGTAAATGTTATCAGATCTACGTGCTAACTAATTGTTAATTAAGTACGAGATAATGTCAAATGTCGTCTCAGTACCTATCGCTAACATAGAGTCTGGAACTTTATTGTAAAATAGCAATTTCTCTCGGCGTACCCCGGGATATTATGTTGAGCCCCACTTCTTCGTTATTTATCTTTTGACAGTGAAATCAGGAAAAAGAGAGTAATATATGTGTGTCAAAAAAGTTATCGGTCTACAGCAAACTGTGTGGTTTACTTATATATAACGCATTGACAGGATTTCAAAGGGCATGAAAGCTATAAAAACTCCCTTGTCCTCCAGCTAAATACTTCTGATGTTTTCCAGGTGCGACCCCGCCACTCGGCGCTTTTATCGGCAGCCTTCTGTCAGGGCCGCTGATGCAGCGAGCTGGCCGGCGGCGCGCTCTGCTCCTGGCAGCACCGCTGTGGGCAAGTGGCTGGCTCATCCTCGGTTTCGCTAAGAACTTCGCGCTCATCATTCTCGGCCGGTTTATATCCGGACTTTGCGTCGGCTTTTCTCTCGCACCGGTGCAAGTATATGTAAGTTTTTATCTGACGTTGTTTTAAGGGCAGACAATAATCTGAAGTTATGTTTTAAAGGCAGTTGATCTTTTGCGAATCAGTGTGCATATTATGATCAGCCTATACGGATCTGTGTTTAATTAAATACATGATCAATCATCATATCAATCATCATTAACCAGAAGTATATAAAATACACTTAATGGACAGTCTTTGGATAAAAAAATATTGTGGTCAGTTTAACACTGCAGTTATTTACCTTGTTTATTATGTTTACTATAAGATAAGGCATCAATAAATAAGAAACATATGTGGGCTACGCTTCGATAACGGTATTAAATAAACAACGAGTACTATAAATAGGTATATAAACTAAAACCTTGTTCCGTTTGACAATAACTCTTCATCCGTAGCATTTGCATACGTTATAAATTATGGGTTACTACTAAACGTTAATATAGGGGTTTTTAAAATCTGATTTTTCTTAAAGGATCCAGCCGTAGTTTCTGAGAAAATTAAAGCTTGTAAGAAAGATTAGAATTTAAATAACTCGCAGGTACTATGCTTAAAACATTGTGCAACTACCTTTCGATTTGCTGTTTTGTGTCGTCACACACACACTGGTTTGTTGATCTTTTGTCTGTCATTTGTTGTCCTCCTTTCTAAACTGTCCTTTAAACTTTCGAATTTGCAAAAACCAAAACTCATGTAACAGTATACCTATCTACAATGCTTCTGTTGAAAATTCTTCAACCTTCCTCAATTTTTTTTGTTCAATTTACATAACAGCCTTTGTAACATTGTTATGGCTTCGGTTATATATGCTTATTATTATACTAGCTGTGCCCGCGGCTCCGCTCGCGTGGACTACAGGATCCGCTCCCATTCCCACTTCCGCTCCCTATCCCACTTCCACTCAGACTATAAATCCAGGTCCAGGTCCAGGTCCAGGTCCAGGTCCAGGTCCAGGTCCAGGTCCAGGTCCAGGTCCAGGTCCAGGTCCAGGTCCAGGTCCAGGTCCAGGTCCAGGTCCAGGTCCAGGTCCAGGTCCAGGTCCAGGTCCAGGTCCAGGTCCAGGTCCAGGTCCAGGTCCAGGTCCAGGTCCAGGTCCAGGTCCAGGTCTAGGTCCTGGTCCAGGTCCAGGTCCAGGTCCAGGTCCAGGTCCAGGTCCAGGTCCAGGTCCAGGTCCAGGTCCAGGTCCAGGTCCAGGTTCAGGTTCAGGTCCAGGTCCAGGTCCAGGTCCAGGTCCAGGTCCAGGTCCAGGTCCGTGTCCGGGTCCGGGTCCGGGTCCGGGTCCAGGTCTAGCTAAAGTTCCGGCTCCAGATCCAGCTCCAGATACAGCTCTAGATCTAGATCCAGCTCCAGCTCCAGATTTTTCATCGTAATCAACTAACTCAGTCAAAAGTTATGCGAATTTATAGTTTTCAAAATCTCACATTACACTGGTACCATACCCGCTCCCGCTACCGCTCACGAATTCAATCGAGCATTTACACCCTACACTCAGTTTTCGGAAACTATAAATTCGCATAACTTTTGAATGACTGCACCGATTGCAATGAAATAAAGCCTATATGTTACACCAAATTAAGCCCCATGTTTCTGTGAAAAGTCCATCAAAGTCCGATCAGTAGTTTTTAAGTGATGCGTGCACAAACTCACAGACAAACAGACAAACAGACAAACAGACAAACAGACAAAAATTTCAAAAATGATCGAAATGTGTTCTGTTGCTTATCCTTAGACCCCCCAATTTTTTTTTTTGCAAATATTTTCAATGTACAGACACGCGATGTTTACGATTTTATTTATAAGATTATACCAAGTGCCTCATACTTTAATTATTGTAGGGAATTAATTCTTATATTTATAATTCGTCCATGTTTAGTTTCTATGTAAAATTTTATGCTAATTTCGACCCTGGATTGAGATGAGGTAAGGTCATCGTTTTGGATTTCGTAAATTAAATAAATCGTCGTGACATTACTAAGGTTAAGACCGGACCGGTCTCTTCATTTTCCTTGGCACATTTTTTTCTTGTATTTGTAAACATACATTTTGAATTATTTGCTTAGGTCATTCACAGGCTTGTCAATTAGATTGTGACGATTCGTAAAATTAATGTTAGTAGACGTTGCTAAAATAGCTGATGGTTATGGGTAAATAGTTTTAGTAAATATGACAAACAGAATTTATTATTATTATCTACTGATGATAGTGTAGAAGATATTCGTGAACTTGTTTAACAAAAGATGCAAGAGTGAGTGTACGAGGGGCGTTCAAAATATTCTCGGTATTGATATCTTACAACCTCTTTTTGAATTTGTTTTGTTACTGGCTGCTAAGGTTCATTCGTTGACTAAAAAAAAAAGTATTATTCAAACCGAGATGTTCTTTTGTTTTTCTGCAATTTCTGAACAAACATGAACACTATGAGTGAATTAACAATGTTAACGAAATTAGAACATCGTTCCGTCATAAAATTCTTGACAAAACAGGGTAAAAATCAAAAAACCATAAAAGAGGAAATGGATTGTGTTTACCGTGAGTCTGCTCCTTCTTTATCTATCATTCAAAAGTGGTCAAGCGAATTCAAACGTGGCAGGGAGAGTATTAAAGATGACCCTAGACCTGGCCGGCCTGTAGTAGCTACTTCACAAGAAAATATTGATCAGGTGGAAAACCTTATATTGGAAGATGGTCAAGTGAAGATAAAATCAATAGCTCAAGTAACCAATCTTTCTATTGGTACCATACATGATATTATCCATGACCATCTTAATATGTCAAAAGTGAGTGCAAGATGGGTTCCGCGAATGCTGACTCGGCTTCAAAAAGATATGCGTGCAGCTTGTTGTTTCGATTTTATTGACCTGTGTGGCGAAAATCCTGATGAGGTGCTGCAAAAGATAGTTACTGGAGATGAAACCTGGGTTCATCATTATGACCCAGAGAGTAAACAGGAGTCCATGCAGTGGCACATTAAGGGTTCAGCTCATCCCAAGAAGTTCAAGGTCGTCCCTTCCGCTGGCAAGGTTATGGCAACAATATTTTGGGATTGTGAAGGAGTATTGTTAATCGATTATAAAGAAAAAGGTGTAAATATCACAGGACAGTACTACGCAAACATTCTACGTCAATTAAGGGATGCAATCAAAGAAAAGAGGCGAGGAAAGTTAACCAAAGGTGTTTTGCTTCTGCATGACAACGCCCCTGTCCATACTGCTCATATTGCCAAGGCAGCTATTGCTGAATGTGGGTTTGGAACTATAACTCATCCACCGTATAGTCCGGACTTAGCCCCCAGCGACTTCTTTTTGTTCCCCAATCTCAAAAAGGATCTGCGTGGAAATCGATTTTCTGACGATGAAGCGTTGAAGGCGGCAGTGGACGAGCATTTTTACACCAAGGATAAAAAAAATATTATGAGGGATAAAAATAAATAATTGATCGATCTTTTAAGTGTATTAACATAGGGGGGGAGTATATTGAAAAATAAAAATATCAAACTTTTCGTACTTGTTTGTCTTCATTCGAATACCGAGAATATTTTGAACGCCCCTCGTATATAGGATATCCATAGTGGTACAGGGATAGTCAAAGTCGTATTAATTATGCATGACTGTAACTGTATTTATCTAGCATCGTTTCTTTATTTTTTCTTCATAATCTTATCAACAATTACAGGTAAAAAGTCGCTATTTGGACTCCCATAGCAGCACCAGCCAATGTAGCTGTGTTTGTAAGCAATTGATAACATGTTACAGTACATTGTGATAGCTTTATCGGTAGCTTATTAGTATCGCGGAATATGAAATTAGAAAAAGTGCCAAACGTACAGACGAGGTGACCGACATTAAAGCGGGTGGCAATGGCCGTGGCCGTGGGTGAATGGTAGGATCGTAATCAGCAGCCGGCCGAGCATTGCATTATATCGTAAAAGAGGTGAACTATAGAAGTTGATCGGAGTGAAATAAAGTTGAGATACCTACATCTCGTACCATGAAGCAAAATACGTTTTAGTCGCTTCAAAGTTTTTCCTTCATGATTGATACTAATTGGTTATTAAATTAGATAACAGATGATTTATTTTGCTTCATGGTATGAGGATAGTTGATGGTAAATACATTTATAAAGCCGCTGGCAATACTAA
Source organism: Esperia sulphurella (assembly GCA_947086405.1). Lineage (NCBI taxonomy): Eukaryota > Metazoa > Arthropoda > Insecta > Lepidoptera > Oecophoridae > Esperia > Esperia sulphurella. Next base: position 12,205,383 of record OX352265.1, read on the forward strand.
GTTTGACTAATAAAGGCAATCTACGTTAAACAGAATCAGCACACCTTATACTAAAGCCAAGAGGGCAGGACGAAGACGACATAGTCAGCGAGAGAAAATGTAGAGCAAGACCACACATAAACCTGCAGACGTCCAATGATGAACATCTTATCTACTTAATTATACTGGGCCAGATATACCCGGCGACACTTTGACCCTATGGTATCTCTGGTCAGCCCCTCGAGGGTAGCTAGGGTAGCTCTACGGATGTGATACCACATCGGCTCCGCAATTATACACACTATGTATTTCTTTACCGTTTGAGAGCAGTCAGTATATGCCCATATATGGAATAGAACCTGGGATAGAGCGTGAGATAGAACTCTAATATCTCGATATGATAGGCCGCGTATTCCCTATGCACCACCGACGCTCTCCTTGGTAAACATAGGTCTCCACATAGCGGTACAAAAAACCACAAAACTAAAATACCGAGTATTCCGCTGCTAGGGTTAAATTACTATCATCTCACCTGTGAAATGAATTTCATAATCTCACAATTGTTTCACACTGATAACTGAAAAGTAGTACTGTAGTCACAGGCTCCTATCGCTCGGACTATGGGGATGGAAGCAATGTATAGACAGAGGGGCTGACACAAAATATCACACAGGGTCGACGTGTCGCCGGGTATATCTGACCCCCTATTAGTATTATGAGATAAGATACCTATGTTTAATGGACTCTCCTTCTAGGTGAGCGAGTGCTGTGACCCTGAGATCCGCGGCGCTTTGGGCTCTCTGCCCACTCTCTCTATGTCCCTGGGGATCCTGCTCTCCTACATTGCCGGCAACTGGCTCTACTGGAGGTACCTCGCCTTCTTCTCAGCTGTCTTTTGCGGTAAGTTTATTTGTCATGGTCTTTTATTAAGATTTCTGAGGAACGACCCGAAGATATGGGTTTTAGAAAATGATTTTATTGGTGTTAATATAAATAAATTGGCAGTTAAATACGATATTTACATAAATTGACAGAGAATCGAGTATTGCTAATATAAAATGCGAAAGTGCATTCGCATGATTCATTGAATGCTCTCATTCACGTCAAATGGTTCAAACGATTTGTTGTTGATTTTCAAATTGGAGCAGAGCTAGCTTTGTACTTTCTTCGTTTCTCTGGTCTCCTGTAACCCCTTACTAGGAGCAGAAGGCTTTACGCACGTGCTTTCCTATTCTATCTACTTAGATTTATACACACATAGTTTTCAAACATATTTTTCTATAATAAAATGGACTAACTCGATTTACAAAATTGCTGGATTGCTGGATTATCTATCCCGTAGGACACTTTTTACCACTGTAAAATAAAATTCATCGGTAAAAGATGGGTAGCTGCTGGGTAGAATCAAAATTTGAAATGAATAATTAATGTCTGTAATCAGCGGCGCTATTCGTGGTGCTTCTGCCCTTGCCGGAGTCCCCAGTGTGGCTGGAGGCGCAAGGGGCGGACCCCGCGGCCTCCGTCAAGTGGCTGCATTTGTCCGCGAGGGCCACCGCCACTATCAAGGATGAAGACAATGAGTGAGTGTGTATTGGCGACGCAGGATTACGCACGCGCCCCTATAGGCATATTTTGGAAGCTTCGTAAAAAATTACGTTCTTGTTGTACTTTCTTTAACTCATAACTTGACAAATTAGTACCTACAGAAATATTTGATTCGGCCGCTAGGGGCGCTGGTGAGATCCATTATGTCGTCAATAGTCCGTTTCTTTTATTATATCCTTGTATTAACAATAGCAATAGAGATTGATGAGGCTTTAGGTATATGGTTTCCTAGTTATTTATGGCTATTACAAAATTACATTAACTTTACCCGCGATCGGTTTCGTAAATTATTTTCAAGTGGACTAATATTGACACGCATTGAGATCGAGAACATATAGCAACTCGCTAATACAGTATACAATCAGTATATAATCTCGAAAATACAGTAACTCGCCTTTCATTACAAACGGTATCAACAATCATCAATGTAAAATTGCTAAGTTCAATCGATAAGGCGTACTGGACTAGTAAGTTACCAGATTTACTAATAAAAACTATCTATCTTACCAGTCAGTGTATGCAACTTCATCATGAGTGATGCTGATGGTTCTTTAATAACAGTTGGCCAATCATCATCATCATCAGATCAGTACTTAGACGTCCACAGTTGGATATAGGCCTTCCCCAATAAATGCTACCACACCCGGTCCTCCGCCTTCGGCATCCAGCCGCTCCACCTTCTTCAGGTCGTCGGTCCACCTGGCGGCGGTGCGACTGCACCACCCTGCGCATACCAGTCCGCGGTTCTCACTACAGAACTTGTCTGCCCCAACGGCCGTCGGTTCTGCGACAGATGTGGCCCGCCCACTGCCAATAAATAGTACTTATATAGTATTCTCATTGGTACTGAAAATACCTCATAGAATTTGTAACTTATTTGTAACTTATTATTCACAATTTCTTACTCCCCCAGGAAGTCCGAGAAGCAGGAGTTGCCAAGCCTGTTCACTCGGAAGGTGTTTTTCTCATCGTCGGTGTACAAGCCCTTCATAGTGGGTTTCGCGCTGCTGTTCTTTCAGCAGTTCAGCGGCATCGACGCCGTCATATTCTTCACCGTCGAGATATTCAAGAGTGCAGGTAACCTAAATCTTATCTTCACTGAACCAACAGGTGCATTTTAGTATCGAATATTGAATTGCTTTCGTTGCAGAAGAGAATTGAACTCTTTTTTTATTATCTTGTGTATGGAAATTTGTTATTTTAAGTACAACCAAAGAGATTGTAAAACGTTTTATTATTAGTAAAAAAAAGGTTATTATTTTATGACAGAACAAGTTTCTAGGAAACTGGCCGATAATTTACTTAATTTTTTTTGTTTTTTAAATAATATTAGGCCAGTTTTTTTTTATAAACATAGCATACACTTTACTGTAAAATGTTCTACGTTTATAAGAAACTGGCCGATAACTTACTTAAAAAAAAAATTGTTTCATAAATTAAATTAAAATAAATTCGTCATACGCGTCTGCAAACCTTTGAGGGATATAAGCTGTTTAAAACTGGTATTTTTCGCCTACGTTCGTAGCGTGCTGGAGTATGCTAGTTGTGTATGGTCTCCGCAATATAATATTCATATAGATCGTATTGAGTCTATACAAAAGCGGTTTGTTAGACATCTACAATATCGCACTTTCAAGCACTTTGCCACATACGGAGAAAGATGTAAGCACTTCCAATTATTTACTTTACAAGAACGTAGAATAATTACTGATATGACTTTTCTTTATGACATAGTAAATGGGCAGTTAGACAATACTTACTTAGTCTCTCAAATTGGACTGAATGCACCAGGACGGCGCACAAGACACACAAAGCTCTTTTATGTACCTTTCCATAGAACAAGGTACGCTCAAAACTGCACAATAAGTAGAATTCTTACCACATATAATAAATTATTCTCAAACATTGATCCTTTTGCAGAGTCCAAATCATCCTTTAAAACTAAAATTATAAAAAAACTTAATAATCGGTCATGTTTTATTACGCCTGCACACCACACACACACTACACACACACACACAAACCCCATACACACCCCATACACACCCACACAACACACACCAACACACACTTTTTCTCTTTCTTAAATACATATCTGTAAGTAGATAATGCATGTCTCACTCTTACCATGGTGTATACTAGGAAACCTGTAATTGGCTTTGTTAATTAAATAAATGCACAAATTGTTTAAATAAGCATAAGAATAAGCTGTTGGTTTCGTCAAATAAATAAAATAAAATAAATAAAATAATATTCGGTCCGTTTTTTTATAAATGTCGGATACACTTTACTACGTTTATATGAAACTGGCTGAACACTATTTGCTAAACATAAATTGTTTTATTTGGTCAATAATGTTAGCCAGTTCTTTATAAACTTAGAATTCACTTTAGGTACTGTTCTCTCATACAAACATGTATTTATTAAAACATTAAAACAATCTGTTTGGTTGTATACTGATTCAGCATTCCCGAAAACCTAAAAAAATACATTATTATTGAAAAAAAATTCAAATGTCAAGGCTCTAATCTTGAATCTTCTCAAATCGATGAAAAAACAGCTTAATTTTTTGGATGATAAATCATTTCGGCTAGTTTACCTTCGAGGTACTGTACAGTCGGCGTTGTAAAAATTCGATCTAACGAACATTGAGGCTATGAACCTTCGAGGATTGAGTATATCGGGCCAACGACATTGAGCTAATGAATATCGAGCAAACAACATTCGAACTAACGCAGTGAACCCATTGAAATCCTGTGCCACAGAAAATAAAACATCATTTTAGTTTGAGGTGTAGTCACCTCAAATTAAAATGATGTCTGGGCCCGATTCTGAAGGCACACATTTAAAATTTGACAGCGCTAAAATTGGTGTCGTCTTTATCTTCATAATATTGTGTGACAAGGATAGCAACAGTTTTAGTGCTGTCAAATTTTAACATTGTGCTTTCAGAATCGAGCCCTCTGTCACCTTTATTTTACATACTTATATAAATAAGTTGAGTAATATCAATCCCGCGACTGCGTCTACTTCAAATTAGGAACATAAAAATTTCAACAAATTAGCTGTTTTATAAGTATGTACTTAACCCAAGGAGAATTTGCAATTACCAGTATATATATGCTGAACTGCCCTTTTGTACAAATGTTAGGAAATGATAGTTCATCCAGCAGACAAGGCCCTAACATCATATCAATATCTAATAAGTAGTTATACCACATTGTGTTCAAAAGATATTAAATATTGAAAGCTCCGTCAAATTCTGTCAAGTAAGTAGTTTACAAGTTTAGTCCGTACAAACATTAATTCCCACTGAGAGACAAGAACTGCAAAAGATTGAACTCCACTGACCCTAAATTTCCTTTATTTTAAATTAATAGTTTTTTAAGCATATACTCGTAAGATTAGATACTAAATTCTTTAAAATATTTTGCTTTAGGGAGTAAATTGGATGCGATGACGGCTACAATCATAGTGGGAGTGGTGCAACTGGCCAGCAATGCAGTGAGCACGGTGCTGGTGGACAAAGCCGGGCGGCGGCCGCTGCTGTTGCTCTCTGCGGCTATCATGTGCGCCTCCATGGTGGCCATGGGTGCCGCCTTCCACTTTGAGTTTGAGCACGAGTCTTGGCTTGGGTGAGTTGGTTCATTTGTCTATCATCATCAGGTTATTTTTGTCTCCATTGCAGGAGTACAACCCTCTTTCATCTGCCGGAGATAGACGGAGGATTTGGCCTACACTCCCCGCTCTGGCCAGACGGGTTGGGGAGGGCTGATTGATGTTTTATAATGTATTCTCTTAGTCGCCTTGTACGACATCCACGGGAAGAGTTGGAGTGGTCCTATTCTAATACTCTACCGGAAACCACACGGCAACACGTATTTGTCTATTTATTTTCGCCAATCTTCAAATTATTTATTTAATTAAGAGAGTGTATTGTTAATTTATAACGAACTGGCAACCGAACTATTTTCCGAAAAAGAAATAAATATATTATTCCTTTTTTTGTTTTGTGGCATTTCAAATTATTTTTTTGGGAAATGTGGCCAGTATTTTATATTTTTTTCGATTAAAGAGATTTTAATAAAGTATACAAAACTTTTTGGTAACTTTGTGTTAACTTCGGTCGAGCGAGTGAGCGAGATATAATTCTATCTTCCTATTGTCAAAAAGAGAAGCACATCGTGGTGATTATGTTTAGTCTATTGATCGGCAAAACTCACTACTTAATTACATGAAGTGCACTTAATGAGTTCATCGGCAACCTAGATATACGTCCACTTCTGAACAAGCCTTCATACTCACATTATGTACACTTTGCTATTTTTTTATATTTGTCCTAGGTACCTGCCCATCGCCAGCCTAGTGGTGTTCATGATGGGGTTCTCTCTCGGGTTCGGTGGGCTTCCGTTCCTGTTGCTCGGCGAGCTGTTCCCGGCGCACTACCGCTCGCAGCTCTCCGCCATGGCCAGCGCTGTCAACTTGCTCTCCATGTTCGCTATCATCAAGTCTTATCATGCTCTTGACGTAAGTTTCAATTCAAATTACATTTTGAACGGTTGAAATTTCAGTAGGGTAGCTGTCAATTATTTTGAAAGTGTTAATACTCGTATATATTCGGAACGAATCTAAGGTCGATAATTATTTACCCTAATAATATATTTGTGGTGTTTTATGCACAGGGTTGGCATGTTTTAAACAAAGTCTTTAAAACATCTGTTTTAAACATGTTTTTTATTATTTAAAACATGTTTTTTATTGTTTAAAACTGTTTAAATTGTTTAAAACATGGTTTAAAACATGTTTTATATTAAATAAAACTGTTTTTTATCCAACCCTGTTTAGGCAGTATAAATGAAGTTAAAGGCGGCGTCACTCACTGTCAATGCAAAGCCATGAACATCAGAATTAAAACTCCCTATAAGTAGTTTCCTAAAAGTCTGAACTTCGCAGAATTCAATAGCATAATTGCAAAATATAATCTGTTATCTAATATAATAACCAGTTAGTGTCAGTCATGAAGGTAAAAACTTTGAGGTGACTTATGAGGTGTGAAAATTATTTTCCTTCATGGTAAGATGTAGGTAGAGGTTGTATGGAAGAAATCGCTTAAAGCGATAAGACCGCCTAAACTACTATTTTTTAACTTCTAAAACTTGTAACTGTATTTGTTTGCGGAATAAAGTGTACTGTATTGTAAGATTTATTTATATTAGTATATTTTTTAATGGTATTTAATCAGTTTTAACATATTTTCAGATGGTACTAACGTCCGCCGGCACCTTCTGGATGTACGCGTGCTTCTGCGCGATAGCCTTTTACTTCGTCCTGTTCGTGGTGCCAGAGACAAAGGGCAAGTCTCTGGCGGAGATCGAGCAACACTTCCGGGGAAGGAAGAAATCTGAGGCCATACAAATATCCACCATATCATAGACATCTAAAGATTTTAGTTATTATATCAAGGCAACAGCCTTTCGCAAGAGAATACTAAATTTTACTATGTAAAGAAGCGACACTCACCTCCCCCCGCCAGTTTAACGTCGCCCGCAAAATAGAGCACGTTTGGCAGTACGTGATATTGGGTTGCCGCAGTCCGGCTCGTGTCGCGCGCCCCGCCTGTACAAAGATGCTACGCCCCAGCGCGCTATCGATCAGCTCCAAGAGATGCGACAGCGAGCTGATAATAGTCGTCGTATCAAAGTCCTCACCAAATGTTTGGCTCGCGAAATAATGTGCTCGCTAAGTGAACATTTGCGGTCCAAATGTACGTTGACCAAATTTCGCAAAACGAATGCTCCCAGTGAGTACCGTCCTTAGCGAATGCAGGTTTCCTCACGTTTTCCTTCACCGAAAAGCCTGTAGTATGTACTTAAGTTCCCAATAACTCATTGTTATAGGCCTGGATTTGAACCCTCAACCCCACGAACGTACTACCAACTAGGCTACCACGGCTTAGAAGAGTTTATTTGTTGATTGTAAATATTGTACATAATATTAGAAAATTAAGCAAAAAATTATATTTATAAAGAATTTGTCAACAAATTCTTAATAAATTATTCTTAAAAAATAATAAAATGTTTGTTTGGAAACTTTAGTAGACACAAATATTGGTACTATTAGTATTAACTATTGTAAGTAGGTACCTATCTATTGTAATCAATAATAATTATAATCATGAATCAACGTAAGTATAGATTTAAACTTTGAGAATGTTTGGTGAATCTATTTTTCACGAAGGCCACTATTGTGTAGGTATCTAATTCACTATTGTTGGGGACCACACGAAGCTCCCAGATACAGTGGACTGTAAAACTCGAAGGTGGAGCTGCCAGATTATCAACACCTTGGTCGTCGGCAGGAGAGAAACAACTTTTGACTGTTTACTATTTTTACTTGTATACGTATTTTCTTATTATTGTAGCTAAGAGTTCTGAGAGAATTGAATTCTGAGTTTGTACTGAATGACTGAATGATGGCAAGACGAGGCTTGCGGCTTATTGTCCCCGGACGGTGGAAGACGGTGGGGGTAGAACCGATCAGAGTGGAGGACTCATCGAACTTTCATCAAAGTCCATCACCTTCTAGAACCTTCCATGACCTTCCAGAACATTCTCGACTCTTCCACATGATGTACCTAAAAAGTTCTAGAACATTCTAGACACTTTCAGACTTTTCTCGAACCTTCCATAGGTACCTTTCCATGGCACACCAAAATGATACTTCTAGAACTTTCTACAATGTTCTACTGTTACAAATATTTTCGAGAATACTCTGTAGGCACCTATTTAACATCTATAGTTCGGGAAGTTTCCATCACTATTAATAAATACTTAGCTTTTCTAGATTAATATAGAAAATTCCTTTTTACATGGAATTAAATTCGAATTAGTGTTTAAACAACCGAAGGCGATACCATATCGCCTGTAATAATTTCCTTTCTTATCCATTCGCGGTAGGTAAATGACTACTCGTATCGCCACTTGCGCGTGCGTCACATCGAGCGGGTGGCAACCGACTGATTTTTTCCGGTCGACCCTGCGCCGCGATTTTTGTAAACTAAGTCCGGAGTGAGACAGGCCTGCTGTAACGTATAATATAGTTGTCGATGATATCTCTTACATTTAAAAAATTCAAACAGACTTTGGGGTAGAGAAAGGTTGAAGCCGTTTAGAGTTGTAGGCAAGGTACAGGTGTAGGCAAGTTACACGTCATTTTATTGTCCACGAGCTTGTACCCGATGCTGTGATAAATTCAGTAACTTGTGACGGAGACGAATCTTGTAAAATAAGCATTTTATGTACTAAAATGACTACAATAAATACAATAATGATTAATTTAATTGTAATTTTTTTTAAACGTAATCCTTGTAATTAAATGTGATTTACAAATGTATAAAAACTTCACCCTTAGGTCGATATATGTTAGTGTCGAAAATTGAACCGATATTTTTGTAGAGGTATGTTTTTAATTGATCGGAAAATGAAAAAGAAATATTTTACATTGTAACTTTTTTGTCTGCCCGTTGAAATTTAAAAATACTGAACCAATTCAGCTGAAATTTGTAAAGTACTAAGTAAGACTTATACTTGCATTGCTCAGGAAACTTGATGATTATGGAAAATTTCGAACATATCGTTAATTTCCGAGATTGGAGCCACCAAAAAACATTGTGTGCGAGTAATGGCTCCCACGAGGTACGGGCGGACTTGCAGAATTGCTTATTAGAATAATTAATTAGGGATACATTATTGTATCCCTAATTAACCTACCTTTTTCTCTTGTAATATTTTCTACCCAAAGGTTGTTTGGAAGAAATCACTTATGCAATATTTTTTATTTTTAAAACTTGTAACTGTATTTGTTTGTGTAATAAAGTATGTTGTATTGTACCTATTGTACCTATCTTTTCTTTAAAAAGGTTGTCTGGAAGAAAACGCTTAAATAAAACATTAACATAACTACTAAAACAGAAAATTAATAATTACCTTCCTTGCTTCATTATTGTTTGATATTTCAAACACTAAATAAATAATAGTTGATCTATTCCGTAATTCCATTTTGCCTAATATCCTACGTCAGAGAGCACAGGCCTAGTGCATTAATGGGTTAAAATAGTACTAATAGTGCTTAACACCAATTGAAGATAATACTACGCAGAATAAATTGCATATTTTCACAGTATACGGTAACAGTATTGGCGACGTAGATTCTCCCCAGCGCAGGAAGTCCAAACTGTTTCTATGTCTACTAATTTCTAAGTTTAAGTAGAGTAAGTATTTGTCAAGCTCAATATCGTCCTTTCACATGTTGCATCGCCAACGGCAAGCATTCAGATTTTTTTTATCAGTATTTACACTTCATTTGTCTGAGATCAATATATTGTTTGACAGAGGTTTGACACCATGAAATGACATTCATGCAGTTCGTATGTCAGTCAAGATGACTCACGACAACAAGCGTTATTTACATAGATTTCTGAGGTTATTTACGTTTATTGAGTTACGTCTCGGAAACAATATTTTCAATGAAACATGTCATGAAGGAAAAAAATTGAGGCGCCACTGAAGAAGTTTTTACATTCATGGAAAATGTAAATAAATAAAACTCTACCCCTAGAACAAGGTTATTTTTGGCCACCAAACAAACCAAACCAAACTTTGAATAGGTAACAGTTGAATGTGAACGTCCTTAATTTTTGACAGTCCTATCCAAATCGCCTTGTCATTTACCGCTTACCCACGCTGCAAATAAAGTTGATTGCACATTTACAGTGACTACATTTTACTATCTACTACTATTTTACTATCATGGTGACGTATATTTCATGGTTTAGAAATATCACCATCATCATTTCAGCCTATCAACATTCACTGATGGACATAAGGCTTACCCAATGAACTCTACCACACCCGGTCCTGACCCACAAGTTTACAAGTTGCACAGACCTATGGAGACATCTAAGCTCGGGGTTCCTTTGAAGATTATGATCCGCAATGAGGAGCACCGATGAAAAACTAAGGTTACTCTCATAGGCGAAAGCATTAGCAAGCTGAAGTGGTTGTTGGTGGGCCACATCTGAAGTGAAGTTCTGTAGTGGAGACTGCGAAGTAAGAACCAATGTCCTAAAGGTTAGCATTACATTTACACATATTATAAGTAATGTGATTACTTTGAAGATGCTTATGTAGGTACTGTACGAAAATGGAGTATCCATATTTTACTATCAACAAGTGTTTCTCATAATTCAGAATGAACTCAAACTGTCTGAACCTCTACTGTGCTCTACTAGCAGTAGAGGTGTTAGCGAGGGCCGGCGGGCTGCGCGGGCGCACGCGAGCCTCCGTTGCGCCACTCGCGGCGCGCACGACTTCCCCTCTAACTAGCGAAGATGACACACATCACTGCACGTCCATTCCATTCTATATGCCGTCGTCACGGATTTTCGATACGATTTGTAACCAATGATGCATCTCTGTGCCCTAATTAACGATATTTATCCACGTCTATGATTTCGAAAGGTAAGAAAAACGCGAAGCATTAGGTGAGGAAGGAATACAGGTTTTGTTTTTGTTGATATAAAGGTAAGCTTTGATAAACCTAGTTAAATAAATTAAACATCTCATACCTACTGTTTGTTTAGATGCCCTTAAATGGTTCTGTGGGAATCCGAGAGTGCTTATCAGAAATTAGGAAAATTTCTAGAAACTTTCCATCAGCGGTGACACTAATCAACTTGAACAAAAATCATTTGAGTCTGTGATCTGAAGTGAATAGTATATCGTAAGAACAATGTCATAATAAATCAGACACAAGCCACCTACCTACCTGCAAGCAGATGTTATTGAGTAATTATTGTTATTGTAAAAGGACCTTGGAGACGCTACAATTTGGACACGAGTGTCTCAGTAAATAGAGCCAAGTAATGATTAATTGAAAGGGGGTTGTCACGTAGCCGTGTTCAGTCGGCGTCGCATAGCAAGGACTCCCACGGCGTCGCCGGGCCCGGCAGATGCACGAAACTCAACGCTAAGACACGACACGCGTGCAGCTTGCATTCAGTTGCATTACTATTGATATCACGCCCGAGCTCCCCGACTATATAAACGCGAGCTATTCAAATCTAATGTATTCCAAAACCAAATCTTAATAAAGTAACACATCCCATCAAAGTGCAAGAAATTCAAGAAGGATTTTCATGAGAATATTCCGGCAATGATTTTAGTGAGTGTTGTTTTCTAAAAGTTTTCTATGTTATTTACCAAATAATCTAATATTTATTATTTGTCGAATTTTTAGAAACATACGAGATAAAAGCCATGTTTATTGTTTGCAGTGGATTCTCTGGTTTAGCGCATTAGCGTGGACGAGTAAATGTGAACCTCCAGTAAATAGTTACCTACCTCCAGCGACCGGCGTTGGTGATAGGCCATCTTCACAGTATGGACCTCCTGGAACTACTGACGGGCCACGCGGTAACCGCCCAGGGGTTGGGGGCCCAGGCAATCAGAATCAGCCTCAAGACACTTATCTACCTCCTGGACAGCTTAGCCAGTCCAATCCTGATACACAATATGGACCACCGTCTAGGCAAAATGGACAAGGAAATGGACGTCAAGGTGGATTTGGCTCACAACCACAGCGAGGTTTAAACCAAAGTCCGACAAATAATAACGTACCGAGTTCACAATATGGAACTCCCGGTCAGGGTAGTGGTCCTGGATCAAGACAGCCTGGCAGTCAGTCACCATTTGGTGGTAGTGATAACACACCGAGTACACAATATGGAGCTCCTGGTCAGGGTGGTGGCTCAGGTTCGAGACAGCCTGGCAGGCAGTCACCATTTAGTGGTGGGAATAATGTACCGAGTTCACAATATGGTGCTCCCGGTCAGAGTAGCGGCCCAAGTTCAAGACAGCCTGGCAATCAGTCACCATTTGGTGGTGGTAATAATGCACCTAGTTCACAATATGGAGCTCCCGGACAGGGTGGTGGCCCAGGTTCAAGACAGCCTGGCAATCAGTCACCATTTGATGGTGGTAATAATACACCCAGTTCACAATATGGAGCTCCCGGTCAGGGTGGCGGCTCAGGTTCAAGACAGCCTGGCAGTCAGTCGCCATATGGCAGTGGTGATAAAGGAGATAGAGGTCGCTTGGAATCTGAATACGGTCCTTCAAATAGGGAAGGTCAAAATGGTGGATCACCAGGAAATAATGATTTTGGTCGAGGCGGTCAAGGATTTCGTGAAACGCCTGAGAGTTCGTATGGTCCCCCACCTAGCGGTGGCTTTCAATCTCCCGACAGTGGTTTTGGTTCCAAACAGCTACCAAATCAGCGTTCAGGATCTGGAGCCCCGGATAATTCGTATGGTCCTCCCAGTGCAGGAGGCTCTCAAAATGGATTTAATGGTCGACAGGCCTCTAGAGGAAAAGGTGGTGCACCTTCGACATCGTATGGTGCTCCTGATTTTAGTGGAGGTGCCGGTGGTAGCGGTTTTGGAGACAGTGGATCTGATTTTGGTGGAGGCGAATCTGACGTGAGAGCTACTATGCAAATAAATAAAAATTGGAGTGTATAAACTATCTGTAATGATTTTAATATGACATTTAAATATTGTAGGAGCCAGCTAAATACGAGTTTAGCTTTGACGTCGACGACGCGCAGACAGGTACTAAATTTGGTCATTCAGAGCAGCGGGATGGCGACGTGGCCACTGGGGAGTATAACGTAGTCCTGCCCGATGGCAGGAAGCAGGTGGTTGAATACGAGGCCGGCCTGCAGGGATACAAGCCTCAGATTCGATACGAGGGTTTGTTCATATAATTGGTTGGTGCATTCGGTACCCCATGCCAATGAAAATATATCTTTGTTATTTTTTAATTTTACATAAACTATAAAACTAATATAATATTTTTATTCCCTTAGGTGGCAATGGCGGTTCTGGTTCTGGTTTTGGATCTAGAAATACAGGATCCCAGAGTGGATCCCAAGGATATCCTCGAGATGGACCTAACGCTGGCTTCCCAGGCAGTGATAATGACATTGGTTACCCACAAGGTCCAGACGGTAGTCAGCAAGGGCCTGAACGATACCAGGAGCCAGGAAGTGATTTTGGACAGAATGTTTTACCTCAATTTGGAAGTCAAGGAGGGATGGGATACCCGAGTGGAAGACCTGGTGGAAGAAATGGGCAAAGTCAAGATTCCGGCCAAATCGGGCAAGGGTACCCATCAGGAGGTCCAGGAATCAACGGTAACGGTCTGGAAAACCCCAATGGTGGTGATAAGGGTTACCCTAGTGGAGGTCCCCAAGGAAGTTCCCGAGGATTTCCGGGTGGTTCATCGCAAGGGGGTAGCAGAGGTAGTAGTCCGCGAGGTAGTAACAGAGGTTTTGAGAGTGATAGTGCTCAAGGAGGTGAAAAGGGCTATCCTAGTGGTGGTCCCCAAGGCGGCAGATCTTTCTCGGATGGTGCACCGCAAGGAGGAAACGGAGGCTACCCAAGTGCTGGTTCTCAAGATGGCAAAGGTTTCTCAAATGGTGCATCGCAAGGCGGTGAAAGAGGCTATCCAGGTGGTGGTCCACAACAAAGTGATTCTGACTTTCGGGGTGGTAAACAAGGCAGCAGAGGCTTTCAGGGCTCTTCTCAAGGAGACGATAGAGGTTACCCAAGTGGTGGTCCGTCAGGGGGCAGAGGTTCTCCTAGTGGTGGTCAAGGCAATAGGGGACGTGGATCAGGCGGCTCAGGTGGCCGAGGTAGCCCAGGCGGCTCAGGCGGCCAAGGTGGCCCTGGCGGTGATGAAGGGTACCCTAGCGGTGGGCCTAATGGCCCAAGAGGTTCTGGCTATTGATCTGCTTATAATAACGATATCTTTCAAAAACTCGGTACACGGTTAATGTATTTAGTAATACGCTTTATGATTGTGGAAGCATTGTAAATAAATATTTTTATTTAAAATATTTTTATTATTTCACTCATATCATAATTACAGCTATAACAGTAATTATTTAAGTATCATTCATTATGAAGATAATTGTATTAGAGATTAGGTACATATTTAAATTCTAGACAAGAAACTATTCAAACAATGACATAAACTTAAATAATAAAAATTGATGGTGAACATCATAATTACTTGAATTAGTTATTATATTCTCTTCCAGAATCAAAACCCTTTTAAGAGGATACAAAATAAAACGGATAATTTACGATTACAAAATACCATATTTCAATCAAAGCATGGGGAAAGTGAAGCTCCTTCTTTCGTGTCGACTTCATGATGTCTTCAATAATTGATTAAATTTAACTCAGGAATTTAAGACATTTGATCATAAAATATAATAAAAATAAATCACAAATATAGTATAAAAAATAAATGAAGGTACTCGTATATACTTTACTGTAAATGCTTTTGAATATGTTTATCACAAGCCTGAGAATGCATATGCCTAGAGAACATTATTTATTTATTTTTTAATAGTATTAATATTATATATTACAACATTATGTTCTACATAATCACAACAGTTTTGGTCTCTTCTTAAACAAGGAGAAAATGAAACGCATAATTCATTTAGAACCTCTTTTACAAAGAGATTTTGAAACACGAAAATAATTTTCGATAACTGTTCAATTAATCATGTTTGTAGGTAGGTATACTCTCTTCATAAGTTAGATATCGTGAAATTACACTTACGCTCCTTGCAGCGTAGCTTATTGGGTGCTTCTAAGCAAATGCATTAAATGCAATATAGTGAATTTCAAATACTTCTATTAAAGAGCCAACCACAATATTAGCG
Source organism: Esperia sulphurella (assembly GCA_947086405.1). NCBI lineage: Eukaryota > Metazoa > Arthropoda > Insecta > Lepidoptera > Oecophoridae > Esperia > Esperia sulphurella. Next base: position 12,220,764 of record OX352265.1, read on the forward strand.
TGAGTAGAATTGTCGATAAGGACTTTTCTATCGACGACGCGTAATCTGCGAAATAATAAGAAATATTGTAATTTGGATGTACAAGTATGTGAGTAATTAAGTTAGTGAGTGCCCTTGTGTAATTGACAAATGAGTATTCGTAGTTCTGCTCCGCTCAGCTCTAATAAGGATATCCCATAGATCTCCTTATCTACCTTTCGTGGATTTCGGGCCTTGCAGATCTCTTTAACGTTACAGGTATCTTTATTATCACTGACACCTCAGTTAGAACAGGTCCTGAAATAGCCTGGTCAACGAATGGAAATTCTGCTCGCCCATGAATTTTTCAACTTAATCCATTAAAAGCCAATGAATAGTTATATCTATAACAGTTAACCTATTAAGCAAAAATCACTTACTATTTGACTCAATTACTAAGTAATCCCAATTAATATTATAAATTAGAACGTGAGTTTGTGTGTTTGTTTGTTACGCTTTTACGGCTCGACTATTCAACCGATCTTAACAAAGTTTTGCACAGACATAGCCTGTAACATGGAGAAGAATATATGCTGTTTTTTTTTAACACAGTTTTATTCCAGCTAGTCCCATAATACGTTTTCCGAAGTATGGTTCTAGTAAATTCTTTTGATTGTTGAACCAAAGGAAAAATGGCAAAGTCCTTACCGGGATTATTTTCCTGCGGTGATAGCTCTTCGATAACGCGACGTATATCCGGAAAACTAAGAGCCTCTTTATTATCTTCTATCTTAACGAACGCTTTTTCGTCAGAGGCGAGAGAAGGGAGATCAGAATCCCGAATATTGTAAACAGTCTCTTGTTGGTATAATGGAGCTATCGTCCCTTGACACTGGAAAGAAAGAATCATCTTGCAATATAGTTAACTACATTGCATCACAGAAAACATTTGAGAAGAGAATAGCTCGATTTTTTAATGTATTTTTGTATATACTTAGTAAAAAAATCGAGCTATTCTCATTGTACATGTCACTCAAGTCATCATCAGTTATGCATGAAGTGTGTAAGCATTTATGCATGAGCTTATAATACTACCAAAGTCTTAAAAACTTGGCCCGAAATATTTAAACTTTTATTCATAACATCTTGTGTTCAAAATTTTCTTTTCTAAAAAATAAAACAACTTCAATCAATACAAGATTAATATTACATATTAAAACAGGCTACCTGTTTAAATATGTATGTCAAAAATTAATGTTTACAACACAAGAAACTTCCAAAATATCACTCCAACTAACGAGTTTAAATCATTTCGTAAGCAAAAAAGGTACTCGCCTTCAGTTCCATATTACCATTCTTGAAATGAATAGGCTTCACCATGAACATTATCTGCAGGATGGTTTCCGTGGTATCTGGTGGTTCTGAGACCCTATACCAAGGTCCCTGAAGGTATGTCGTGGGCACAGCCCTCTCGTTCAGAAGCCACTTGATCTGGGCTTCAGGACGAGACGCTGACGACGTGCAGTTTGCTGAAACGTAATCTCCAATCCGGTACTGGCTATGCAAACCTGTTACTCTTGGACTGGTTTCTGGGAGAACTGAAAGTAAAAGAGTTCCAATTTAATACTTAGTGTTGCGATGACCTACATTTCTATCTGGCGTGACCATTATGAGTTACACCATGTGGAGAAAGGCTTACGTCCACTTGCCACAATGTTTAAAGGACTATCTCAGCGATGCAGCTGCGTGGTAAAAATGAAGTGATAATCCCCAAACAAAGTGTAGGTAAAGTTTTCTGTAAGCAACACATTTTTTGTCGTCTCTATTATCTTTATTATTCGCATTAAGCGTAAACTAGATTGCAGGAGTTCGTTCTGAGGTGAGATATTTTGGTAATTGTTCAACATCTTTGGATTCTTTCGGGTTTGTGATCCTCGACACCTATAGACACCTGCAATACCACGGTGGACTGCTAGTCCGTTACCTACCTTCAAAGATTATTTTTATGCTGCTCTTGAAAAACCATGTACAAATGTTGCAGCGCTACGAATAAACTAACCATGTATGGTAATGTACTTCTCGTTAGAGGCAGTGGCGAACAGCGGCGCTTCCCCAGAAACTTCGCAGCGGTACAGCCCGGCCGACTCACGTTGCAAGTTTACCAGAGTCACCACGTCACTGGATGATCTATCCACCTACAAGTGCAAAAAGCAAAGGCTAAAGGAACTGAGCTCTTAGATTTTCTAATTTGTTCTCAAACTTTGCAATAATTAGGAGCTTTTTGCAACTAGGCTAATGTAAAACAGTAAGTTTAATTAAAACCACGTGAAATTAGTTTCCATCAGCCACGTAATCGCACCACATGCTGGGTGGCCGTGGAATTCGATATATTTGTACTATCTCAAATTGCTCTGACATTATTTTTAGTTACTTCTTTGTATCGTAATTAATCAATCAATCAATCATTATAAACTTTCTAGACTGTATAAAAGATAATATCTTTAATGAATATTAATTAGTCAATATTCAATAGACATAGACATTATTTATTAATCGACAGCTTAAAAGTTCTTCATTTTATAGCGACATCTGTATCATATATTTAATATAATTTTAATAAAAAAAAACAATACTGATATTATATATTATTTTTGAACAGTAAAGTTATTGACTGAAGCTGTAGAAAGTTTGCTCGATAAGACACTTCAGCCTTTTTTGAAGGATTGAATAGCAGGAGGCGCGTCTATTATGTGGCTATTATACGTAGATAGGTAATAGACGAAGAACCTTAAATTATATTTACATGCTCTCTAATTTTTTTTCTTAATAAGTAAATAAAATTTGACAATATTATAAAATATACATTATATAGGTAGTGTACGTACCTATTAGAACATAACTTACTTGGTAAGAGATTTATGGATACCTCAATATGAGAAGTAAGGAGAGAGAAAGATACAAATAAAATAAGGCAACCAACTTACATCAACGTAGACACCAGTCGTAGAGAAGTGGGACACAGGATTTTTATTCTTCGGCACGTAGCGGTAGAATTCTCTGCTGTTTTTGTACCATTTGACGGAGTACAAGATGTCTCCCTCCATGTCGAACTGACAGCCAAGAAGTGCTTCCCTTCCCGCTGCAGCGTGTGCTGGCACCCTCAGTTCCACAAGGCGAACGCTGCGTGCCATGTCTGAAACGTTTATGCAAAATTATAGGTTTGCTTTATTTATTTTAATCCTGGTTCACGAGTTCGCACATGACTCTTGAACTAGACATTATAGTGAGCCTCATCAATCAATATGCACATATCATCATCATCCTGAAATAGTCCATCCACTGCTGACATAGGCCTCTCCCAAGGCGCGTCACTGAACCCGATCCTCGGTTCTTCTCATCCAGTCACTGCCAGCCGCCTTATGCACAAATACTAAATATATTTAAGAGTCGCACGAAACTTCTTATCGTGACATCATAATGTGATGGGAGACATTAATTTAATTGAAAATACGCAAGTGACCACATTTCAGGTCCATTTGATTTATGGGAGTAGTAAAAAAAACCGCTTCCCAGTAGCACATTGGCTAATTCCATGAAGATATGACAAGATTAGCCGAGTCATCAGACTTACAAACACGCAGATAAATTGACTTTTTGTTCTATAACAAGTTTTCTTTCATCTTGGTGTCGAATGTAAAACTACTTGATAAGAAAAAAATTGCAAGAGACCAAAGGAGAATTGAGTAAGTAAGTAAACACTGTTAATTATTAGATTTCTTTAAGTCTTCAATTATTTATTTGCACTAACTGCTAAGTATATATTTTTTTTATTTAAAAACTTTATTGCACAGTACGTACAAAAGGCGAACATAATGCCAATACGGCATTCTCTTCCAGTTGACCTTTAGTGATAGGCGCAAAAAAAAGTTATATAAGAAAATTGGTTATACTATACTTACACAATAAATACAAACTAAAATATACTAAACTACCTCGTAATTAAGAAACACCCTCATTTACATCTTATCCCCGATTTAAGTAGGTGCGTTTGAGAACTCTCTAGTCCAGAGTCCGTATATGGATAGGTACCACCGTCTTACCAATTTCTGTATGCATACATTTCTGTGTTGCGGCATAGAATACTTAATAATACTACGTAGTTGCGGTTAGAAGAGTAAGAGAGTCGGTCAGGCACAGGACGCATTTCAGTCTAGAACTCAGTTGGAACTTGTGGGCTCTGGATAGTTGCACGCAGCAATCCAAAGACTGCAGGTTAATGTAGTCCATTAACAACTTACCACCATGTGGCCTGTCTACCCGTTTGCCACTAATGTGTACCAACATTAGTGCATACAACAGTAATTGTTTAGCTTCCTCTTCGTAAGAAGAAAAGCCAAGACATACCTAGGCACACATCTACACTAGAAATATTAATGCACTATGCATATACCAATACTCGTCTTAACTAGTTCCGAATTCCGAATACACTTCATCACAGCAAACTCAGAACAGGTAGGTGAGATCAGTCTCGTGTGTTAAGGATAGTTCGCTTGGATCGATAGAATTTGTAAAATTAATAAGTATTTAGAGTTGATTTAACACAATTCACAATATAGGTGTGGTTTGCTCAATGGCATATGATGCCTCCGCATCCAGCCGCTTCCGGCCACCTTCTTCAGGTCGTCGGTCCATCTGACGGCGTGGCGTACCACCCTACCGATCCGCGGTCTCCACTCCAGAACTCGTCTGCCCGAACGGCCTTCAGTTCTGCGACAGATGTGGCGCACCTACTGCCACTTTAACTTTGCTAATCCTTTCGGCTATGTCGGTTACCTTCGTTCTTCGTCGGATCTCTTCATTTCTAATCACGCGGAGGACCGGGTGTGGTGGCGTTCATTGGGGAAGGTCTATGGTCCAACAGTGGACGTCCAAGGACTGATATGATGATGATATCATGCCATACCTAGCTCAAGAACACTATATTTGTGAGAAGTTTATTGTTACAGTAACTAAAAACAACAATTGGCTTTATTGGATATTGTTTCAAACTTAATCCCTTCAAGCATAATTTCAAGTTCGGGAAGAGTTAGTGTACTTACTCGTTTTTTCCGTGCACGTACTTTAAGTACAAGTAGGATACAAAATTATTGATAAAATACCAATTCAGTTTCGTTTTTCAGAATAAATCACGATTTAGGAGCAATAAAACGTGAGGTGATTGTAAAGAGCGGATTCCGACGGTCTCCTAAGAATCTTGTTGTTTGCGGGACTGGGACTTGTTTTGGGAGAGCAAGCTTTATTTTTTGTATTCAGTACCTAAATCAGTCCATTAGTGGCTGAAATAAATTAAGACCTCTTCGTTACCTCTGGCCCCTGGCCCTATAGAGTATTCTTCTTGAGACTGCTGTTCCAACCTTCTTGTAAGAGAATAATAGCTCTTCAGATTCGTATTTACAATTCCAATTTTAATATCAATTAGTTTGGTGGCACATCTGCCATTGTCAAGGTAGGAAAAATAATCGAGACAGAAAGAGAGCAGAAACTCAGAGCTACCAGCTTTGCATAACCCAATTGCATACTCTTTTCATTCTGATCTGATAAGTTATAACTAAGTACATTATTTCACTTCACTTCACTTTGCCGTGTGGTTCCCGGCTTAGAATAGGGCCACCCCTATCTATCCCGTGGGTGTCGTCAAAGCGACTAAGGGATTGCACCAGGGACGGGTAGCAGCGTTTTCCGGTGTGTGTATGTTAAGATCATTACTGCGATCACCAATCCGCCTGCCAAGCGTGGTGATTATGACAAATCCCCCAATGGACATCTAACCAAAAGTGGTTATTCTATTGGGGAGGCCTATGTCCAGCAGTGGACGTATTTAGGCTGATGATGATGACATCACTTCAGTTATTCACAAACACAACATACATATTTTCAAATTACATTAAATAAAATTATTCCTTAAACTGCCTTAAAAATTAAGTAGCGGAGGAAGTTTGTAGAGATGGCAAAGAGAAACAATCTTACAAACTAATTTTCAGTTTTAAGATAAGATTTCGCGAGTAACTGACGTAAAATTATTGAGTCGACACTACAATCGTACGTAAGTTTATATAATTAATTTTAATATCATTATGTTAATTAATAAGTTTTACATTTCAATGTTTTGGAAACACGATGTCAACAAAACACAATAAAACGCAGTTGAATTACGATTTTTGGGAATTAATAATATCCTTCAGGATGACATCATAAACTTTCCTAACTCGTCCACGCCCTTAACTCGTCATTTTCAGATCACGTAATTTGAATTTTGTGCTCTTAGTCTTCGATCGTTGTAATCGAAGCTCTTCTTCGATCATCTCATAGTAAATAATTTGAATTTTGTATTCTTTCGTCCATGTCGTTCTCTCTCTAACTGGTATAATTCTCATTCGGCGAACGTCGCTGTCACACTGTTTATGTGCGGACATCTTATGGCTGTTGGGTTTTACTTTAATATTTCCTAAACAACACTTTGCTAACTTTTATTATACCTTTTTACGAATATATACCGTTCTATTTCATCTACTTTTATACTCTTAGTCTTTGTACGAAACACAAAAAGCCGATTAGATAATAGTACAGTTACCTGGTTTCCATGTTAAGAGTAAGACTAACAATGCGCCTGCAAGTTTATCCATTATTATGAACCACTAATTCTATCTAATTATAAACACTCTCTGCGTACATTCGTTCTCGTCTCACTTCACTGCACATTACAGTAAAATCGATCTAAAATCACTGTCAACCGAAATCCATGCAATTAAACGACTGCAAATATTTGACTCAATAAAACTTCATTCTCAATTCGGTTAAAATCTGCCGCATAGAAATAGGCCAGCGAAATTCCGGATCGGTTCTAAATTTAAAACTCGTCGCGACTGTCTCGCGCATGCGTCCGCCGAGCTCTCCAAGTGGTTCCAGCGATAAAGTCGCGTGACGATTTTATATTTTTGCAACGGTTATTAAAAATAAATGTAAAGCGTGTGTTGCGCCCAATTCGTCCCGAGCGAGGGTTCTGGACATTGCGATGCAGACAAGCAGGAACATTTTTAGTGTCAAGAAAATGTTGGAAAAATCTTATAACGTTTTTATGAAAATAATAAACTTAAAACTCAGGTGTGGTGATGCATATTTATTAGGAACACACATACAAATATATTTTTTTATGACATAAGTACACTTGACTAAGCCAAATAAGGTGTTGTCCTTCCTGTAGACAAAGGCAAGATAATACACAAATCAAACACTTAGACCAAGTCCAATTTGTACGAAGTGGTCTGTCTTTAGTTGGAACCGAACCCACGACCTCCTGTCGCTGAAGTTTAACGACCAACCGATCCACAGGCCTGAGCCTGCGGTTTGACTCCGTATAAGATTGCATTATGCTTATTTTGTGAAATAACAGTGCGTTGATGATAAAATAAAAGTTGTAGACATGCATTGCAACTGAGCCGGCAGAATTCAAATACCTATGTCTTACGTTATCAAGTCTTATGTCCGTATTGTCAGCAGGTGAACGCTTGGTATAGACCAAAAAATATCAGTTTACATTCCCTTCGGAGGAAAATTGTTCTTATTACTTAGGGAATACAGTTTTAAAAAATCTTTGAGATTTTTCACATTTACCTATTATGAATATGCACGTAGAGTTTTAGTGATATTACGGATACAAACATTAAACATGGATACGTACGCGTGCTTTTAGTTGGTGTTCTACGGAACCCTCCAACGCAAAAGACTTCCTCGAAACTTTATGAGTTGAACGCAAAGAATGCGAGGGTTTTGGTACTTTGGTAAAAAGTGTATCAAGGGTGAAAAGCAGGGGTGGTGTTAATGCAGTTGTTGTGTTTATAATTACCTCCTATGACTGTTATTTGTGATACGAATGACTCAGCATGAAATGGTATATGGGATTTTGAACACATAAATAGTATAAAACTAGGTATTAGTTTTATTCTTTAACCGACTTTGACTGAAAATGTGACCAAGATTTTTTTTTGGACAAAATGTCATCGTGATTATGTACGTTTCCGATTACTTTCTTATTTCCTTAATATCTACTTATTCGAAATTCGTAAAATTCGTAACTCAGTGTCAAATTCAGAAATTATACAATGCAAAATCAACGTAATATATACCTACAGCATTGTTTTTTCTTTTTCCAGTATCTACCTACTAGGTACCTACCAGGTTATTCCAGTTTACCTTTACAACCGATCACATGAAACTTCGAAACAAACTTATTTCTTACATCCATTACATTTATTATCGTTCTATATAACATAATTAATATATTATAATAATTACCCACCAGTGAAAAACTTTGAACTTAGTTTCCACACTACAACTCCGTCAAACGAAATAACTTCGACAACGATCTACAAGATGGCGCTGGTAGTAGCAATTCGAACAATTTTTCATTTCCCGCTGTATTGTTTATATATCAAGAAACACCTTTTTAAACTTAGTTCCAACAGTTAGTCTTTTTAACATAATATAATATTACTAACTAAATAATTTTTTGAAATAGTCGCGTTAGTAGTAGAATATGATATGTGCAGACCCTTATTTTAAGGGTAACATGCTGAGTCCAACAGTGGGAAGTTTATATAGGCTATTGAATTGAATATTTTTAAACATTTTAATATCGAAAGATGTTTTTAACATTGTTTATAGCACCTTTGAGATAATGTATTGTACGTACAGCTTCATGTTCTATAGAATTTATTATGTCAGTAACTTGGTCTCAACTTTACGAGGTTCTGTAATGTAATATTTCCCTACTTTAAGCTCCAAGTAAAGCTGCGTAATATAAGTAAAACAAAGACAAGGAAATTACATGAACAAAGTCTTCATTCACTCAGTTATTGGAGAAATGGAACATTGTTAAACTCTTGGATTTACTTTGATGAAATTAAAATTACGCATCTATCCCAAGTAGCTGGCAGGGACTGGGAGACGAGACGCAAGACGCGACGCAACACACAATAAGCGACTTATTGTAACGCTGGCTGACAAGAGTTTGGGTATTCCTTTTTCTTCATTTCACATGCCAGAGTGTCAAATGCTACTTCTAAAACTTCAAAATGTCGTTTTGTTGTTGTTTTGTACAGTTGATCTAAATGGCGGTATAGTTCGGTGGTACTAGTGGAAACAAACGTATTTTTCAGTCTAGCAAAAGCGCGAAATATTAAATATTTTTTTATCCCAAATTGTTCCGTAAAATATGTAGGTATTCATATTGAATCGAGAACATATAAGCGCAACATTTGGCATCACACGTATTTTTTGATAAACAAATATAAAGTACAAAACAATATGTACTAACAAAAAAATACCATGGCACACAGTCAGTAGTAGTTTTTATTATTAAAGGCAAAGATACAAAGTCATAACCAAATCCTAAGTTTACCAAAACACAAGAATCGAGTGCCGAGCTTAAAAAAAATGAGATAAACGTTAACAATAACAGAAACCATTCATTCATGAAAAAAAGGTTTCATGCGGAAAATATAATGTCTAATTTTTTGTTTCAAATCTATATAGCCTAGAATATTATTTTAAAAGATGCGGTAGTTACAATTTCAGTATTCAAGAGTTAACGGAGACTATTAAATTGGAAAGCTAATGACATAAGTACCTGTATGTTCTTTAGGAAAATCGTGTCATTAGGGTTAGTATTTGACCTAATCTTGTCTTATTTTAAGACATACTATACAACTTGACATAAAGTTAAACTTATCATAAGATTCTTATGAATAAATTAAACCAATTTTAAACTCTATGTATTCTTTTGTCCCCTCTTATCTTTCCTTTCCTCGTTTACACTAAGGAGTTCAGTGATATGTGTGACATAGGTACATAACCCACCTGGGGCATAAAGGTCTTAGGTACACAAAATATCACGTGAGTTATCCGAGCGTACACAAATCCTTACCCTACGAATATTGAGGGCTTTCGGGTCATAAAGGGCAATGTATATTGTTACACAATGTGTACGCTAGTGTTTTAATTAATCCAAATCCGCAGCCTCAGCGGATAGTTTGAGCCACTTACGGTGGAATCCAATTCTGAGATATACCACAGATCCGGGTATCTCAATTAATGGCGGAGCGAGGCACCGTCAACACACGGACAAATAAGTGTATTTGCGAACATTTAATATTCGCTTCGGGCCGGCGTTAATTAAGCCGGGGTCGAAGGGACCGGACCGTGGGGCGCGCCCTGCCCCCAACCCCCTGTATGGTTCTCGGTAAAAGAAACAAAACATACAGACCCCTCGATGCTTAACATACGTTTGATAACCGGTGCAACAAACTGAAAATATCTTTTAGATAGCAGGAAATCTGAACGGTCTTATCTGCAATATATTGAGAGTTACCATGGTAAAACTAGATACGTTTTTAGATTTATAACCCATGTGACTTCACATATGTATAGTAAAAATAGTACAACTTTACATCGAGAACCTGATATTAGTGAAGTCAGAACTAATAAATACAGTAATTGCTCATCCACCTGACCCAATAAATTTTAACAATGATCTGTGAGCTGTAGCACCTAAGTGTCTACCTGACTCATATCCAAAAATTATGAGCGCAGGAGCGGACATACTCGTACCATGAGAGAAGTACACAATATAGCCAAACAACAGAAATAGATGTCAAAATATTAAAAGACAAATGAAAAACAGTTGCAAGAACGTACTCGTATAGGGATACAAACTTGCACAATAAAAAAAATATATGTTACTTATACCAAGCTTCTCAGTGCACTATCTTATACTGGAGATATAGGAGAGTGTATGGTCCCCAAAGGGAGAAAAGCGTAAAAAAAACTATATGCGTAGAGCCCTTGTCGCATCCATAAAAGGATATATAAATCTCAATAAGAAAGCCTCACCTTGCTAACAGATGAATGATTAAACGCGGGCGTTGTTCATTTGTTTTCACTTTAGCTCGGACAATAGTGCTGCGCCGAGCGAGTCCCGCAGTCCGCAGTCCCGTACTAAGGGAAAATTACGCTGCCCGTGGGAGCCGGGACCAGTAAATCATCATTAGTGGCGCCGCGGCCGCGGGACACGGCCTGTCTTTATAAAACATTCAGGCTAATACAAACGAGACGTAAGAGTAATGGGCGACGTACTTCTGCGTTGTTCTAAGAGTATAAACTGCAATCACGTTTTAAAATATGTATGCCTTGTTTCATTTTGAATTTAAGAATTTAATTTTTTTTACCGTGGTAATAGAGTCAGTTTCCTGTAGAAATAAGGATAGAAATGAAGATGTCTTCTAAGTAATACGTCTAACTTTGATGAAGTTATAAATAACTATGAAAATTATAGAAGGAAAGTAACCATGTCAGATGGAAATTTACTAAATTCACAAATTATAATAAAAAGTTTATATTCTACGCACAGTAGAATAGAAACATGGAATCAGAAAAATTATAAGAGCCACATTAGCGTCTGGTTACAAATAGAACAAGGCACAGTTTAATAACTTTTGTAAAGCGTCAAGAAATTCTCATTTGCTTAAGTAAGACCAGCTCTTACTCGACAATTCTGCTAATCCTACTAATATTATAAACGCGAAAGTTTGTATGTATGGATGGATGTTTGTTACTCTTTCACGTAAAAACTACTGAATGTATTTTATTGAAACTCTACAATAATATAGCTTATACATCAGAGAATAATAGTATAGCTTATACACTGGACGTATCGTGATGAAACTTGGCACACATTAAGGTCAGGTCTTGGAATAGGACATAGGATAGTTTTTATTCCGAAAAACATCCCGTTCCTACGGGAAATACATAAAAAATTGTGATGTAAAGTTGTCCACGCGGACGAAGTCGCGGGCAACAGCTAGTATAATATATTTATACAAGGGTTTGTCCTAGGCCACTTAGCTTGTGAGCCACTTGCATCGTCCGTCAGTGTTAAAAACACTGCTAAAAATAATAATTAACTCCTCGAACAAGCAGCAAGTTCAGGTATATTAAGGTTAGTTGAAAAGTTTAAATGCAGGACATTTATGAAACTGTCGACCAGCCGCAAAGTTTTGTTAATCAGAACGTCGAGCTGCGGTGAAACTAGTTTATAGTTTGTTCACGGAGACGTGATAGAAAATACCATACTACTTCAATTTAATTTAGACCTTTTGATTTAGATACAAGGTTGATTTTAAATTGACAAAAAATTACGAGTTTCCTAACTGTGACATTGAAAATTCAGGCTTGTGCGAAGGTGTTAGGGTTTTGTATTGTAAGTAAAGTTTTTTATCAGCTCTGGACAAACGTAATATAGTTGGCGTTTTCACCTCAGTTATCCCTTGACAAGGTCGGAATATTTTCAAATTATTCAATTTACATAGGTTATTGTCCTTTTATGTTTTAACACTTGTGATACAATTAAACATATTTTCGTAGGTGTATCTACGTTCAGCAAGTTATGACAATTTAAATTTCACTTCTATTCCTATGCTGTAAGATTTTCTAATAAATAAAATTAACATAGCCTACTTATTCTCTGTCGAGCAAGTCAGTCTTCTAGCTAGTCTACCTACTATCAGTTCAAGCAGAAAAGGAATGAAAGTGGTACAGAAATATGAATTAAATTATGTATTTTTTATGAAAAATTTGAATTTTGAGGTAATTCTGATCTTCGTAATTTAATGCTAAAATAACAGAGAAAGGCAATGGACAGAGACGAATGAAGGCAACGTAAAGTCAACACCCCTATTCAAAACCACTGACCCGAATATTTGATTCGGTGAAATATCTAACAATATCAAATTAAGCTCGGTTATACTGAAGGTTTCTGAAGAGTTAGTACAAACCTCGGAAACAAATAATATCACTTACATCAAAAACTATTGATTCCCATATATTGATGTCAATATAACAAGCCTACATTTGGTACAGACACGACATTGGCAGGAAAAAGCCAGTAAAGCGCATCTCACACACAACGGGAGGGTTTCGCCAATATTTTATTTTTTATTTTTGTGATGATTCAAATTGATTTACATTCGTTGCGGTGCAGATTGATGTAAGAGCCTTATTTTTAATATTTTGTTGATTAGTCAGACATACCTACAGACTGATATGCCGGTCAGCTGACAGATACCTACAGATGCGCAGAGGCCTATACACCCTCACAAATATAGTAAGCTCATTACAGTCCGCTATTATCATTCTATAGACATCATATGGCCATACTTTTATCGTATATTTAATGTAGGTATGTTTTGTGCGATCTATATGCAAACGGTTGTTTAGACTCTTAACTGTAGAGCTCTTCTTCAGCGTAGGCAGACGCCAAATCATTATCATCATCATCAACAGCCTGAAAGAGTCCACTGCTGGAGAATGGCCTTTCCAAAGGCACGCCACTGAACCCGATCCACGCCTCCTCTCATCCAGTCTCTGCCTGATCGTCGCTCCATCTAGCCAGGGGGCGTCCCACACTACGCCTGCCTAGTCGCGGTCTCCGCTCGAGATCTCGTTTACACCGTTTATTATCATAACATAAAATTTCCAATGTTTGAACAGAAACTCGATTTGATACTATATATCGTCAATAGACCAAAGCGTTAAATTTTGTACCAAAACTCTCTCGTCCATTGTACATAGATAATGAACGCTGCATGCTGCTAATTTACTTAATGCCCGCTTGTTCATGTAGCCAGACCCTGAAGGGCTATTAGCAAGCCTAATTTTCTTTACATCAACGTGGTTAATAACCATGTACTTCAGCATAGGTAACGTTATTCATTAAATTCGGGACTGTTCTCATAGCTGTTTTTATAATGGTGTATGTAAACCATCGGTGATAGTGTTATAGGTGATAAACTTACTAACAATGAGTTTGCAAACCGTGCATAATAAATTACAAATATCAAATTTCTATACGTACAATTCATCACTACACGCAAAATTTATTTCTATTAAATTCTTCAAAAATAGCTTTTGTTTATGAAAATAGTAATTGTCTTGTCATGCAACAAATCAGACATTTGGGTCGGTTGCTACTACGTAAAATTTGGATCCTATTTTCCTACGTTCTACGTTCCTACTTCGCCGTGTCAAAGTCAAAATAGGGTGTCACAGCAGTAGCCTCATTCATAAGTAGGTGCACATCATTTCTTTATAGTTAGTATGGGAAAATATACATTATAACCCTGTATTTTTTTAGTCACAATTCTGAAAAGTCACAATCGATTCTCCCAGTGATTCTGACCAAACTTTCAGGTTTAAGATATACAAGGAAAAGCGTTGTATGATATAAGTAACGCGCCAGTAATAAAACCTGTATTCACTTTAGTTTGTAATTTTCTTTTTGTGACCGAACCAAAAAAAAAATTCTTCCTCACTATTAAAGAAATCCTAATTCCAACTCCTATTTTCTTAGTAACTTATTTCTCTATCTCTTCTCCAATATAACAAAACTTTGCTTCTCAGTTTCCACCTATATTACCTACTCCCCCGGATATGAATGCAGGTAAGTTTCGCAAAGTGCTTACATTGCATGTTAGGAATTTACCAAGTTACCAATTTAGTTAGACATTAATGTCGCACTAAGTACGCTATAATAATCTGGAGAACTACTCGTATAACTCTGTTTAACATTCGAGTTATACGAAACTAGGTACTCATTTTATTTATATGTGCCTATGACTAGTCAACTTTCCGTCGCATCTCAGGTTTTTTTTTGTGATGAAATAGCCTATCCATCTACTATTTCATTTCTAGGACCGCATAACTGTTTATAAAGGTATTTTGCTGATTTCTAATAAACTGTGCTAATTAGAGGCATCGTCTTATTTTTCCTGTAACATAAACCTCTAGCAACTAGATTATTTCAAATTTTTCGCTGTGCAAACTTCGGAGATAATGGGGAGAGGGGTAATGATAATAATTTGAATGTCATAATGCCCTTTCATACTATCGTACGAAACCCCATTTGACCTAGTATATAAAATTGTGCCCCCCCCCCCCCCCCTCCCGTTTGCAATTAAAATAAAAATATTTTTTAATAAAGTTGGCATTTATTTTTGAATCTTTATTTAAAGAGCTTCAGCGACTATGTCGCTCTATTGGTGACAACGTAGTTAACAGAAGAAATCTACATGACTAGTGCCTTATAGATTTCTTCTGTTAATTCCAATTTTAACTAATCTATAAAGTGCCTTGGCAGCATCTGATAGTGGAAAAGTCAAGGCACTGTTACATTGATCCACATTCCATAAATCTAAATTATTGTATATATGTATTCTAGAAGACTCATTCCGGACACACTCCATCAAAATATGATAAACATCCTCTGGTACATCGCATTCTGTACAAATGGGAGAAGGTGTTTTGCCCATAAGACATGCAAATTTGTTCAATGGAATTATGTCCGGAAGTCTTAGAGCTATAACTAAATCACATGTGTTAAATGTGCAATTATCAATTTATCACTTGATTTTAGTCTTAAAATTAATTTTATAATATATAATTTTATAATAGAATAGGTAACCCTCGCCCAGTTGTGGTGCACCGAGCCAAGTGCTGAAGTGCACTTTTTGAATCAGTCAGTAAGTATAGCAAAGTTATCAAATTTAATCAATTCAACATAAGATAAGGCTTCAGCGATGGCAAAAAGATCCACGTACATTACCGACGCTGTACCACTTATCTGAAATTTCATAAAACTGTTCGATAGTGGGTCAAAGAAGGCGGCTCCTATACCATAGTTATCATTAGAGCCATCTGTTAAGATTCTATTGCATCGCCCGTACTGATTTTCCAAAAATGTATTAATTGAACCTTAAGATGTAGAGTGTCGTAGAATCGTTTAGCTTTATTGATAAAGTCTATTTTTGATTTAATAACATCAGATAAATTTATGTTATTCACCCAAGTATCTTAATGTAAACATTTCCAAACGCCGACTAACGTGCACTGGGGTATCTTTCAATGAATTGTGAACCAAAACTAACAGAGGTATATTTCTCCTACTCCAGTTTGAGGTTCGACAACGCGTAGCCAAGTCTTCCAGTAATGTAATCATACTATTACTTTGAAGAGACTTAGATTTTAGCCAAAACTTACCCGCTAAATCGTCTGCGAATATGTAAAGGATGTAAACATAGTTCACTTTCCATCATACGCATAGCCTGATTTTGGGTTTTTTCTAATTTATATAAATGTGATTGGCAGCTGACATCATAAAGAAAAGTAGCGTAGTCTAAACGGCTTCAAATACAGGCTATATATATTTTTCTCAAGTGTTTTGGGTGCATCCCCAAACCAGGACCAGCCAACACCTTCAAAATGATGAGAAATTTTAAGGATTTTTCCGTTGTTTCATTATTATGTTTGGCCCATCTTAAAGAACGATCCATCCAAAGTCCCAAATATTTAACATTTTCTACGACTTGTAATGTTGTTCCGTTAATACTAAGATTTAATGGACGATGGAATGATTTTATCATTTTGGTACGGAATCTTAAAAAGGTAGGCACGTTCCGGAGATCACCTTAAGCTACTTAAGTTATCTTTTAATTATATAAAGTACTTACCAGCTATCATCTTATTTAAAAAGTGAACGCCCTGCAAAAATCAAATCAACAGATTAACTGTTGGAGCACAGGCCTGACTCCTTAAAGAGGATGTACGGGATATATATAGTCTGCCACGCCCAGAGCAGGTTGGTGGACTTCACACGCACCTTAGAATTTCTTCTTTGACATATGCTGGTTTCCTCACGATGTACGATTTACCATCACCAGAAAATCAGAAGCAATGTAGTCAACAAAAACACTTTCAGAATTAAAAATAAGAAATATCTAGTAAATTCATTAACATAACCTCAATCTTTTTGTACTTCTATCAAAATTAAAAAATTTGTAATTTGCTTTGCTATTTACCATGTGATAGGTATTTAGTATTATTCTCTGCCACAGATATGTATATAAAGTAAGAGAGCAATTTATATTTTTTGGAGAGATGAATAAATGATTTTATTATTATTATAAACCGTAGAATGATAATAAATAGTACGTAAGTTCCGAGAAACTCATTGGTACGGTCCCACATTTGAACACTAGACCTCATGAACATGAGGCGAGTGCTCTATCCACTTATACCACGGCTTATCCTCAAAAATGACCAAATCAAAAGCATAAAATATGTATATAAACTTCACCAGCAAAGAATGTCTATACATGTGGAAATGTATGGAATTTATAAGTCGTGTCAAGGGAAAAAATTATCTACGGTGGCACTACCAGACATGTATGCAGTACTACGGGCAAAAAACCGTAGTACCGAGGGTAAGACTGGTAGCTTTGTACACACACTAGGTATAAACAGACAAATGCAAATTGACAGAAACCAGGACCTGACTTGAAAACATCTTTTATCAATCTCCGTATACTTTACCGTTGTCACATCTCTGTGCTCAACGTGGAAATGGAGGTGACAGGTATTATATTATTTTAAAGGTAACTTTCATATTATATTATGCGGTAGTAAATGTCAAGCTATCATTCATTAGACAAGGCGTTCCCAAAAATAATGGCAGGTTTATCATTATCACGACGCTGTTGGGCGGGCAGTATTGGAGACAATGCTGATGTGGAACACCTGTATTTATTCTGGTCACCTTAAGATAAAATGAAAAAAATGCTGGTCAACTAAGTGGCAATTTGTCTTGTTTGCTAGTAGGTAGAATGGGTACAGTTGTAACAATTTTGCTTTGATCACATGTAGTATTGCCATTACGGCTACAAGCAGTGAGTAAAATGATTTAAATGAAAAAGTGCATATTTGTCTTCAAATAGACATTAGTATTAGAAACCTAGATGCAGTAGTTGCCAGACAGAAGTTGATTTAAAAAATGTCTGCCACTGTTATAACTAACCCCCATACCAGCAGTGGTTGTAACAGCGATGGTGGACGGTTGTAACACACCAAAATAATAGACCATGCAGGCAGTTTAATCAGTTTTATTACTCATTCATCTTAGCAAAGTACTTTTACATTATTTAAAGGTTTTATGGCACCACTATATCATTATAAGCATTATTTATAAAATTAGTGTCGATTAATGTCATATTTGTTTTAAATAAATTTAGTATTTTTTTGTATTTGCTTCAAAATTGTGACGATCCATGACGATTTGTGGATTTTAATAAAATGCATCTACATTCTTCATGTTTAGTATTAGTAATCTGTAGTCTGCATAATCAAATTTTGATACTAGACGTTGTTGTTCTTCCGTTGGAACCTCTAAAGTCTAATAATTATGCAGGAAAACACTCAATACGTAAACTGTAATACTGACGAGGGAATCTGAAAAAATAAATCAATTATACTTTCTTTTGGTCGATAAAATACAATAGGCCCCTCTGCCAGCTTATTTAGCTCGCGGAGTGTGCTGCAACACTGGGAATAATGTCCGCACATGCAAGCTGCGTGTCTTTTCCCTTGTAACCTTGGACTAGGTTAATAGGTCCAAGCTTGTAACTCTCACCGTACCATGGATTGTTTCGCTAATATTCACGTAGTTACAACCAAAGTTACAACCGTACCGTGTTACAACCGTACCCAGTCTACCTATGCTAGCTAGTTAAGTAAAGTGCTTAATTATTTTTATGACTATTTAAAATCAAACCATGACCAAGTTAATAAATTGAATTAGTGAAAGGGAACCACATCAACTACCGTGTTAAAATAGTATAAACGCGGTCATGCAGTGGATACACCGTGTTTTTTTATTGATTTAAACAAGACCTTTTTAACCGTGAACAGTAATCTTAACTGCATACGAAATCAATTGATGATTTGAACAAGATCTTCCCTTGAAGTAATTTGAACAAGATCTTCCCTTGAAGTAACTCTTACTTCAAGGGAAGATCTTGTTCAAATCATCAATTGATTTCGTATGGAGTTAAGATTACTGTTCACGGTTAAAAAGGTCTTGTTTAAATCAATAAAAAAACACGGTGTATCCACTGCATGACCACGTTTATACTATTTTAACACGGTAGTTGATGTGGTGGAGTTATATCCTCTTTTGCAATTGTCACTACCAAAGTACTTAAACAATGTAGACGGAACATACTTACCTATTTTTTAACCCAGAAAATTGGGAAACAAACTTACAAAGTCACCGCTGTTTCAGCGTAAAGTATAGGCTTTAGTTTGTCTCTTGAGCGAATTATAGCTGTCAGGGTCGAAGCCAGGGCTAGACTCAGTAACACCAAATACCCCACTGATATATATAATGAAAGATAGGTTTTCTGTACGAACTGAAGCTGCAAATCGATACACAGACCACCTGATGGTTAGCGGCTACTGTCGAACATGATCATCATCAGCCCGCCTTCGCTCGCTTTTGGCATTTTAATAAAATACCATGTAGGTTTCTCGACCTTATCATCTAGCCACTAAGACTTCAGTCTACTTACCATCCAAGTCGTTGATTAGGTGTAACTAATTACATATGTAGGTATGTCTTGTCTTTATACTGTATAGGTACTAAGCTTCTCTCACCTAAGTTACCCGTGGCTAGTACTTTTCCATTAGAACACAAAGTCAATTTCCTGATGGGAATAAAACATAAGAATTAAAGAATAAAAACAAAATTATTTCTGGATGAAAATCTAGCTATCCGTCCTAGCTTCTCACGAGCGGTAGTAGTAAGTACATAAGACCTTTCTCAGGAAACAGCCTAACCAATGGTTAAAACCGGACCGAAATCCATTCAGCATGTACATGTCATGGTAACGGTACAAGTTTTCACATTAATGCTCGGACCTCACAACACATTTCTGGCTACGTCTTTGTCTCTGAAACGAAATTAATGAATATCTACGAGTTTTGTTGCCATCGTATTACTTTAGTCAGTAAACTTCAATATTATTCGGCCTCGGTTTACAAGTTCTCGGACGAGAAATGGTGCAACTTTACAAGTCGCTTCGAGCTTTGTGGAGCTTCGGAACAATTATGAGAGAAACTCTATAGAAATGAGTATCCGCAGTCAAGAAATAACTGAGTGTTGTTTCATTCTCTCGCATATACGTCCTACTCGTACTGTAAGACTTTTGTCAGAGTTGCTCTTGCGTAATATTAATTAGATTTCAGTTAATGGTACCATCGGCCTGTGATGTGATTCATCACCTTAAGGATGACAGTCCAAAGTACAGGTGCTGATTGCTTTAGTGTCAGAGACAGTTGACAGTGTGGAAAGATCACAATTTCTGACTCATCAATTCGTAATCGTCTCATTAGACGATTTCGAATTGATTAGTCAGAAATTGTACCAATTTTTCTTTAAGTTTTTACGTTAATAATCTATGTTTTGTTTTTAAATAGATACTAGTTACGCAACTATTTTCTCATTCAATACTTTATTGTACACACAAAAATACAAAGAACAATACAAAGAAAAGAAAATTATAATAAAGGTCTCATAAAAAAGTGACTACCGAACAATGTGTAACATACAACGAAAATTGATGTGTAAAGTAAAGAGATTTGCAGATTCAAATGATATTTGATAATAGTTAACAAAAGTATGTTTGTCACTTTAATTCGGTTATTTCTTTTCTTCTGTGTATTTAGTTTTAATTTACTGGAACTGAAAACAGTAGAAAACTATCAACTAAAACTACTGGCTACAGTTCCACATTGTTAAAAAGCAGAGACCCGTATTAACAGATAAATACCTCGAAATCACTTTACCATTAAAATAACGGAAATCTTCCCTCACCAAAGTTTCATCTAATTGCACGAGAGGGACAAAACAAAAAGTTCCGCTCGCTCAACAATCGGAACTGTATTTCCACGTATCTTGAAAGTTGTATTGAAAAACTATGGTGCTAACAATGCCGCGGGGACGCTCCTTCGGGTAATGGGACGCGATTCAAATAAACAAGGGTTTTATTCCGAGGGATGATAGTCTCAAAAATACACATTCGTACTCTATAATATTTAGTAAGTATAGAAAAAATAAATATGTAGGAATTTTGGTACTTATTCGGCCGTTCAAAATGAACAAAGTGTTTTGCAATGATAATTATATAATTTGAATGTAAACCTAAAAAATAAATAATTAAATCTTATAGAACCGAGGATCGGGTTCAGTGGGGTTCCATGGGAGAGGCCTATGTGCAACAGTGGGCTCTTACAGGCTGATGATGATAATACATCCTGTGAGTAAGTATAACCCATCGAAGTTTCAGGAGATAATTTTGAATGACCTTATAACTATACTTAACATAACCTACTTTATAATTAGACTACTTTTTATACCCATATTTTAATACCCATCATTCTAACTTCGTTTATATACCAACTTCAAGTTAGGTCAGTTAGTTTCTGAAATACAGAGTAAGGTTTACTGACCGTACTATCGAAAAAGGTAGGAGGTATAATTAATTTGTTAATTAAACGAGTAAGTATAGTGCGCGTTTTGCTGGCTGTAGTAAGTATACGATAGCAGATACGATTCATGACCTATCTTCTACTTTTCTTCTTTGACAATTGTTATAAATCAGTTCAAATAAATATTATTGAAAGGGTTTCCGTTAGTACACACGAAGCTTATTTTGTAACCACAATGTTGGAAATAAACAATGTCGTAACAGTATAAAGTTTAGCATAAATTTATACAGGTTGATTTAAAATTAGTCAATAGGGTATTTTTTTGTTGTTGAGAAAAACTGAAAAGTTGCTAGTTTGAATGATGAGTACTAAACGACATAAATAAGGTAGGTACCGTCGTCGTCTTTACGAAGTTATACAACTAAACTATGACTAGCATGAGGAACATTCCTGATGAAGGCGTCAAGCAAGCAAGTGTTATACAAATACAAGTACTTACCACGAAATCTATATCTAATAAATAAAATCGTAAACTTCGCGTGTCTGTACATTGAAGATATACGTAAAAAAAAGATTGGGGGGTCTAAGGATAAGTAACAGAACACATTTCTATCATTTTTGTCTGAATTAAAATGAAATGAATTAGAGCGGCTTCTTCAGATTCTGTAGTTCACGAGAGCGGAGCTGCGGGCACAGCTAGTATAATACTATAATATTACGGAATAGCAGTGAACGCAAATATTTCACTGCTGTGGAAGGATACAATTATATTCAATACTGTATGGTACTTGAATTTGTGTCTAATTTTATTATTATTTAATATTATTAATCTATATATTAGAATTTGATTTCAATGATTGTCATTAATAATATTCTAGTGACATTTTATTATAATGACATGCCATGCAACAGAAACCTAATTATAAAATAAATATTATTTAGGTATACTGCCCTTCGTCGGATTGGTTGTGCTCCCTTATATCATTTAGAGTATTTTAGGGATCCACCGAAATGAAAATCTATATAGGGAAGGTCATTTTGTCTGTGTCTCTGTCCGCCGGATAATTCGAAAACTAAGTAATTATGAATTGATTAAGCTAATGCTTAGAAAAAATTAAAAAAAAAATTTGCTTGATGTTTTCTAATTGTTCAATTTGTGAAGACACTGTAGTATTTCTATAGACTTCTAGAAAACCATTAATTTAATTTAATTCACACAGTTCAAATTACCTTTTTACTCTAAGCAGCCTTCTCTCGTATCAACGCAGAATATACAAAACCACCGCAGAAAAATATGACCCCCTATACCTATTTGTATTATAAGAACATCCAATGACTAAAGAGGAGATGAACATTGCAACGTACACGTCACGAGATGCATGCATAAGCGCATGTGCATCTCGTCAAGTGTCTGCCGGAGTCACGGCTCTAATAAAATACATACTAATGCCCACGTGGGCCGGACGTGATCGAATCTCACGGAGAATAGCCTCTTAAAATATTTGTATTACAGGTAAGAGGTATTTTAGCTAACTCACATGGAGGGTCGTCACTTTCGATTACTTCACTTAGACAACTGGTTGTGAAAGAGAAAAGAATTTCACATGAAACTGCGTGAAGAAATTCCGCTCCTTGACAGTAAAAGGTCTGTAAGGATTGCGCATCATCATCATCATCATCAGGTTATTTTTGTCTTCACTGCAGGAGCACAACCCTCTCTCATCTGCCGGAGACAGACGGAGATAATGGCAGTTTATATAAGTACGAGTATGTTGTAGTTTTAAATTGTCAAACACATTCCTCGAATTGACCGCATTCATCGAAGTGACCCTTATTCGACGTAGACAACTGAGTTAGGCCACTGGTTGTTAATGAAGAATAGAAATTGTATGACAGACTATCCCATTTCCTACTAATATTATAAATGCAAAAGTTTGGATGTTTGGATGTTTGTTACTCAATCACGCTTCAACCACTGAACGAATCGGGATGAAACTTGGCACACATATAGATTAGATCCTGGAATAGGACATAGA
Source organism: Esperia sulphurella (assembly GCA_947086405.1). Taxonomy (NCBI): domain Eukaryota; kingdom Metazoa; phylum Arthropoda; class Insecta; order Lepidoptera; family Oecophoridae; genus Esperia; species Esperia sulphurella. The sequence continues at coordinate 12,244,184 of OX352265.1, forward strand.
ATAATTTTTATCCCTAAAAACTTCTTAGTCCTACGGGAAACCAAATTAATCGTTGAAAGCAGTGAATTTGCTCACAACTTGAGATTTTTAGGGACGTTGATTACGAAAATGATATCTATTTTGAAATTCAAGATGCGTAAATATCGAAACCTACGCGGACGAAATCGCGGGCAACAGCATACAACCTACAACATAAATTATACTTTCCATTATTATAATGTAGTCTTTGATACATTTTCCGATTCAGCCAATTGCAGCAGTCGTTGTTGCTATTTATAACTCAGTTTGAGCCCTGGTAGCCTAGTTGGTTGTGCACTCGCCTCATGTTCAAGAGCTATCCCCGGTTCAATCCCCGCCCGTACCAATAACTAGCTGTTGCCCGCTACTTCGTTCGCATGGACAACTTAAGCAAGCTCCAGATCCAGCTCCAGCTCCAGATTTTTCATCGTAATCGACTAACTCAATCAAAAGTTATGCGAATTTATAGTATTAAACATCTCACATTACATTGGTACCACACCCGCTCCCGCTACCGCTCACGAATTCAATCGAGCATTTACACCCTACACTCCTCGCAGCGTATGCGAATTTTCGGAAACTATAAATTCGCATAACTTTTGATTGACTGCACCGATTGCAATGAAATAAAGCCTATATGTTATACCAAATTAAGCCCCATGTTTCTGTGAAAAGTCCATCTAAGTCCGATCAGTAGTTTTTAAATGATGCGTGCACAAACTCACAGACAAACAGATAAACAGACAAACAGACAAAAATTCCAAAAATGATTGAAATGTGTTCTATTACTTATCCTAAGACCCCTCAATTTTTTTTTGCAAATATCTTCAATGTACAGACACGCGATGTTTACGATTTTATTTATAAGATTTCCCGTAGGAATGGGATGTTTTGTCGGGATAAAAACTATCCTATGCCCTATTCCAGGACCTAACCTATATGTGTGCCAAGTTTCATCACGATCCGTCCAGTGGTTGAAGCGTGATTGAGTAACAAACATTCAAATATCCAAATATCCAAACTTTCACATTTATAATATTAGTAGGATAGGATACCACAGGCTTTTCGGTGAAAGAAAACATCGTAAGGAAACCTGCATACGCCACAATCTAAGGCGTATGTGAAGTCCACTAAATCGGTTTGGGGCACCGTTGATGGACAGGAGTTTGACACAAAAGATCTAGAAGGACTGAAGTATTGCCAGGTCTTCCTGGAAAAATATAACATATCACTCAACTGAAATTGCGATGGAGCGATGTTTGTACTCCACTGTTAGGCGTAGACCTTCCCTTAGTTAATCATCGCTAAGAGCCTGTTGAAGTTTACTGCTGGATATAGGCCACCACACCAAGCATACACAAGGCTGATCATGTCCATGTTGAATGACTACGAGCGATAAAATCATTGAAATCATTTATTTGCGTGAATAATAGCGTATCAAACAAACTATGTAGTTTCAATATTACACGGACGAATGGACATGGATTTTCTCGTGTGTTTTTATTTGGCTGTTCAACCGATTGGATTCGAGTTTACTTAGGGGCATCGAATCGATTTGTTTTGACTTCACACATAAAATAAATATCAATGCTAATAGCTAAAGATACTGGGCTCCTGCTATCTCCCCTTTGGTTACAGGGCCGTAGCTAGGTCTGGAAATAGAAACCAAAATCAAGGGCACATATCTTAAAGGGCGCAACATATTATTAAATGCATACAATTGAATAAATGGGTTAATGAGCATTAAAAAAGTCGCCCAGTTTATGCCAGTGTCCAGGTTGAAACCGAATAAAATTACCTTAAAATTGTTTAAACAATTTCAGATTAATTGATTAGTCAAAACAGCAACGCGGTGTGCAAGCAAAGATACAATGGTATGTGTGTTCAGTCAACTTTGTCATATATTTTCTTTAGTTCTGTAATCTGTACGTGCTAAACATTTAATCTAATAATAGATGCGACTCTGAATGTACATATTAAAAAATTTACAGCATTAAAATTATTTCTATACCTGTCACACAGAGGAAGAATCGTGCCTTTGGGTTTTAACATACAAATATTTATTTAATAGGTTCTTTATTATTTGGAGCTATATGCTAGATACGGAGCTACGCCAGAACGACTACATCAGGAGACTCTCGATTAGAAAGCGAAGAGAGGTATTGTTCTTAGATGGATCTAGCAGAATTTTTATAGCATACATACGGTACTATAATAATATATTTTTTAACGTCAAACGTTTTATCTGAACTACAAATAGTTTTACGAGAAATAACATATAATTAGGTATAACCTAGATGTTCTCTACGTATAGAGATGGATAGAGAACGGAAGAGAAAGCGCGCGGCTCATACATAAGTCCTCACTTTAGTGCAATACTTGCAACTAGGTACTGGTAGCGCAAAATCGGGTCACGGGTCACTAATAACCCTAACTACGTCACTGCTTTACAACAATGGCGTAGGCCATTTCCAGGCACTTCCTATTTTGATGTACTCCCTCGGCTTCCTTATCGGCGCGAGGGTCGCCTGAGGGTTGTACAGAGACACGCGGGTGCATTTACACGAGGGGGTTGCTCGATGACTCATGTATCGGGAACCCAGTTCAATCAGAACAGTAACAACACGGTAGTGCCTACTACGGTACTTCGAACGAATATATAATATAAGTATTAAACTTAAATGAGCTATATTAGCTTAGAATGTGCTTAATAAGTATGTTTATGTATTAAATAGCTTAACGATTACAAAATGTATCTGTCTATATCTTTACCAAATATAGGGTAAAATCAAAAGCTGAAGAGTTAGGCCACCCCCAGACTGGGGTGGTGGCAATGGTGGCCGGTTGGTTGTGAAGAACTCCACATGGCTGCGATTAAGGAGGCTTAAGCAAAAAGGCTTTCGACATGCGTGCAGTACAATTTTGTATGGAGCTTACATGGGCCGCCACTGCGTCAGTATGGGTGTGGCTTTATGGAACTATCCTTCTGCACATTCATACGTTGTCATCAGATCCGCAGCATTTACTATTGGATGTAAGTCTTCCTTAATGGGCGCCACTACATGCGGATCCTAATGCATTCGTGATCCTTTTTCAACTTTTTCTTTTTTTTCCGGTGTCTGCCGTAACCACAGAACAAGATAATAGGGCTAACAGTTACTGTATATTTTGGCAAAGCAAAGCCGCGGGAAAATGCTAATATAAGTAAAATGAACAAAGTGAAAATATAAGTGGTCTCAATAATTAAAACCCTTTGAGTGGGTAGTTATTACTGTAATTATGGCGGGTCGATCCGTGATCCGTCGCTTTCTAATACAAGCGTTAATTAGATATCGATTAATTGACTGAAACGTTTTAATTACTGAAAAATTAATAAGGGCCCTTATTAGTAGAGACATTTGTGATATTGAATGTGTTCATCCATACCTTATTAAAATATTAATATTAAGGCGACTTACTATAAGATGGATATAACGGAAATTACGAAATAAAAAATCTTTTAAGGTTTTTAATATTTCAGCAACATTAAAACTTTTGTAGTCTTGATGTTTTGTGTAAATGTAGTAAGTTTAAAGTTTAAACTTACTACATTTCCACAAAACATCAACCTGTTATTATAGTTATGTGTAGTAATCTGATAGTTTAAACTTTAAATTATCAGATTACTATACATAACTATAATAATAATATGTTTATTTAGTCCTCCACAATAAGGTACTTCAGTTGACTTTTTATAAAATCCGGAAAACCTATTTAGTGGAACCTGAAGCCTGTACTAGACATATTTAGCCTGTTTTTCAGGTCACCAGGTCTCCACCATTGTAATTATAGAGGTATTCATGTAAACTCTATTGTATATACTTAGTAGCTGACTTATCTTAGTCGACAATTGGATTAAGTTTGTAGTAGTAAAATGTGAAATCTCTTTATTTCACTTCAGAATTTATAATCAAACTTTATATTACAAAATTGTGTAACGTGAGATTTTCTAATAAATAAAATTACGTCATGACACCAGCTACTGCCTATACAGTCAATCCATATTTATGGTGTTTGTTAAGTTTGCTGTATAAGTATATTATCTTACTACTTTTTCATAACTTAATTTAAACTGTAGGCGATGATAATGATGATCTTGTAAGATGATCTAGATATCTGGAGACTATTTTTTTCATTTGGTGTCAAAATGTTCTCTATTTTTGATTCTCTTATTTTAACGAGGCTTTGGAAAATTATGTCTGTGCCAGCCTCAGAGGAAAACACATAATATTTAGCGATTACACAGACCTCAGACAGCGCCTAGCGAAATCATATTATGTTACTCTGCTTCATTCGAACTTAGATCCTTTAATTTCAAGTTTATTTTATAATTATGCCCAAATTTGTAGCAGTCAGTCCGATTATACTCCACCAGCATTTGATAAACATCGTCAAGTTGTCGGCAACAGTTACATAGTGGTGACTCTGCTGTACCTTCAGATGATAAAATTTAATTGATGGAATGTTGCCGGATCATGAGGGTTGCCAGAAGTACCTAGTATCCAGCCAGTTTTGTAGCAGCAAGCTTGCTGGGATGTGTGTGCTGCAGCCTTGGCATTTACTTCTTTACCATGATCAGAGTTTTTTTGTAAGCACGGAGGACGACGGCAAGAGTGGTTAATACTTGCCTCTCGTCAAAATACATTTCAGCAATTTGACAAATAGACACCCAAAGATACGCTCAAACATAGACATTAAACTCTCCTCTCCCTTTTTTGCGTCGGGAGTTAAATGAAAAGTCAACAAAACCTTATAACTAACGAATAAACAGATCTGAAATTTTTATAAATATTTATATGACGATACGACGAGATCCAGAGGTAGGGGCGTGTAGTTCCTGCTGTTGTATAAATCGTCACACGACTCATTATTACATCTAACGATGGCGCTGACATTGACAAATACCTACTAATTGTGATTGTCACGATTAATTCCAGTCTAAGTTCATCGGAGGGTAACTTAAGTTGCCGGAAAATTTGTTTGAGGGGAGTTACCGGTTGGTGAAAAACATCAAAAAATCTAATGTCACAAAACAAATAATACTAGTGGATTTCTAAAAAGAAAATTCTAGACAATCAAATAATTCATTTAAAACAGTTTCTGTTTGTGGTAGGTAGTTTTCAAACTATCGTCCAAGAATATCGAGTATCTACTGGGAATTCTGATTCACCCAAGGTGGCTGGTATGTTAGATACCTACCTACAAAGGTTATTATTATATAATAGAGGTGCCACTTAGCCATGTCGTATGTCTCACCCTTTAGGGACATCTAATAATAACTAGTGATTGAGTTATAATATGGTTAGTTGAGATACGTAAAGGAAAGAAATACCTATATATCAATGGAGTTTTATACTTTACTCAGATTTAACATACATTTCTTACTTTGTAGGTGCATATGTCTGTGCCTACCAGGTCATAAAATATAATAGGTTCTGATAGACGTGACAGCTGACAGCTGGTGTTTGAAATTAAGATGTGATAAACCTATGTTGAATGTCGAAGATAAAAATGTTTGGGAAATTAAAATGGCAGGCATAAGACATTTTGTATTATGAAATAGGCAGAAAATTAAATTTCAATGCTTTGAATACTTTAGTATGCGTAGAGATTTCAGATCACACATATGTATTGTAACAGGTATTCTCTAATACTAATTTCGAAAGTATGAGTACCTACACATAATATAAAATGAATGCATTAATTTTGAAAGAAAAAGGTGTTACCCAATTATTCTGAAATAACATTTAATACTGTTCATTATAAAATAACACTGAATAATCTAAGAAGTTGATTAGGTATTTCTAAAATCTGTAACAATAATATATCTAAAAAATATAAAACACTTTACTGATCTGATACACAATTTTACAAAACAATATCTCAAATATTAAGTTGGGAACAGTTATTAGTATGGCGATGTTTTCTGTGGGCTGGGGCGAGGATTGCAGCTACAGCAGTACAATCATCGGGGATGCGGGTGCACGGAGCGGGGTAGCTATATAGGCCTGTGCACCTATTCCACCCTACGCGTCCGCGGGTAGGGCGGCAGCATGGGGTGGCCTCGTTGCTGCTGCATGTACCGCGAGGGTGCAGGGGGGAGGGACTCTCTTCCCCCGAACGGGCCGCCGAATGCGAGCGGATTGACCCTGGTGTCTCTCCTTCTACTATGCGTTGGAGACGACCCCCGCGGGGTTTTAGTCGGTGCGATCCCGACATAACCTGCTCGACCCCTAGAGACGAGTAGGTATGCAGTAGGCATATCCCCGTGCATTTGTACACTTTATGTGTGATTTTTTTGTGCATTAAAGAGTAATATAATTAGAATATAATTATTTTTGTACGGTTGTTTGACACGTCGCTATACAGGGCCAACGTGATAAACTGTCCCAGCTAAAACCATATTATAGAGTTATCTATCATGTTTCCTTGTGCAACGATATTATGTTAATTGAAAGTGGTGATTTATCAAAATTGGCTGTAACATTCGTGAACCGACTGTACATTAATAATAAGCACCTTTAGTTTTCAAATGATATTACAAATTGCTGATAGGTGCAATTTACATGAAGGCAAAAACACGTTGATAGTATCATCGACCTTTTGCATGCTGCCGATCTCATGTCGCTCCTGATTTAATATGCATTGACAAATTTGCAATTCGGCTTTGCTTAAAAACTGGTGTTTTCCATTTATTTAAGAAACTCCTTTTTTATGTGTTTTTCCTGCCCTGATACTGGCAGACACATAACCAAGTTGCGGTGGAGATATTTTTTAAAATACTTGAATTGAAATTTGGAGCACCAATTATTTACTATTTCTTTTGTTAAGTGATCCGGTTCGTAATGACCGGAATGTTAGATATAGAACCTAAATAATGCGGAATAATAAAAATGCGGTTGGAGAAATAATTTATAGCAAGACTTATTGGCATACAGGAAGATGATGAAAGTTATCCGATGATTTAGTTGACTGTATTTAAATTATAATTATGAGGGGCTGGTTCAAAGGGGTGTGGGTGGGGATAGGGAGTATGGATGCACGCCTACCTGGTCTGCAATGGTGGATTTCGAGCGGACTGCTTCCTTGTTGATGCTGGACGACAGGAACGCCGATATCTGGATATCTTCCGAGAGGTTCTCACCTTTCACTACCGGTAGTGTTCAAAGTATATAACACTCAAATATATAAAGTTTATTTTCGGACACTTCACAGTTCCATGTATACTGCGGGAGGATATGAAGCTACGTGCTCTTTTACATAGCACGGCAGCGCGGAGATGTCTTGCGTAGGGCTCGCAATCAGCACACGCACACTCGGGGCGGTGTCGCGATGATTCCTTGAATGCGGTGGTCCGACGTTTACCCCAGCGTTTTGATATACCAATAATATAGGCATGCGTATGAGTGGGAAAATGATTAGGAAGGACCGAGTTAATTTAACTAGGTTTAGATAGATAACATCTATTATTTTGGGTTTGCATTTTTTTCTGTTTCAAAGCGTATTCGGCCGCGCTGTAGGCCCAGTGGTTTTGTTGCGTTGAGGCCGTAGGTTGATTGCCACTACACACAAACAACGGCGATCAAATTAGTGAAATTTCAGGCACAATAGACGTTTCATGCGAGTCTGCAACACACTTGACAGCCTTTGTGTTCGTACACCCAGCGACCCAAAGGTTGCAGATATTTACGAGGGTTTAAGATTACATTCCGAATTAAAAACGTTCAAGAAACTTGGCAGATGTTGATCGTTGACAAGAGCTGTAAAGTAATTTAAGTTTAGGTAAAGTTTTAAGACTTACGAGAGGTAGAAAATCTTTATTTATGAAGTTTGTTATTACATGCTGGAGAACACTGTTTAAAAGTTACTACGTGCGTAAATTTGTGGGGTTAGTGAGTTTTACCAGGTCCTCGCTTGCGACAGGCGCTAATGGAAACTGTAGATAGCTCGATAATTGATAACTTGTGATGGTTTATGGGAATAAATTTGAAGGATATAAGGCAGTATAGCTACAGACACAGAAAACACTGAAAAAGAAACCAGTTCTTGATTTGGACAAAATCTTGTTAACCGTGAACAGTAATCGTCCTAACTTCATAAGAACACATCGATCTTGTTCCCATGAACTAACTCTTGTTCCCTTGCACTAACTCGACTTGTTAACTTGATCACGATCTTGTTTCAAACGATCATAACAAATTATTATTACCTATAATAGCTAACTACAGCAACTAAGACAAAATACAACTTAGTTGACCATATTTTTTTTATATATATCGAAGCTGGCAAGGAGTTCCATTCCTTAGCAGTTCGCATTATGAAAGAGGAAGCAAAACGCTTCGTAAAGTAATATAATAACTGATACGTAGTTCGCTGACAAGATTTCTTACAACAACTTATTTACCTTGGGAATTCAGCTAAAAGTTATTTTGGAGAGCGAATGTAATGATAATGTAGTATGACCTATTAATCACAATTTGCGTTGACGTTGATTGCCTATTGTTCAAGGTAATAAGGTGAAACAACAAACAATAATTAAACTTCCAATACTACCGCCGGCATCGAATTGGCGTGATTCATCATAAACTGTTACTTAGGGGTGTACGATTCGTGTATTGCGAATGAAATTGGATTACAAACATTACGATTTAAAATACCTACGAGGTCTATTGTACTGTAAATAGAACACCTTAAATAATTAACAGATTTGTACTTATTTATTAAAGAGGACTATGATGGAATGCCACGTTCAACTTCAACTTAAACATAGCTGCTACAACATGTTTAAGTTGAAGTTGAACGTGGCATTCCATCATAGTCCTCTTTAATAAATATAAGTACAAATCTGTTAATTATTTGAAGTGGGTTAAAACTTAAAGTGGTTCCTAATACAACCTTATCTTTGCTGCTAGTGTCCCTATCACATGAAAGAGACACTGAAAGTAAACACATTTATATTTTGTTTCCCAAACGCAAATAGCTTTAGTTTTCATTTGCCATTTCATTTGGAATAGAATATAATGTTTGATTAATTAGTTGAACTTTATTAATACTTCCAACTGATGCTCCAAGCGAACTGACAGTAACAAATACTAAATAACACCAGCTGTTACCGATACAATCGCTTCGTGCCATCCCTAGCTATAACTGGTTAATCCAATTTTGGGTAACTGCATCGCAAAATGAATATGTTTGCCTGATGTTGGATAATGCGATTGCGGGGGACGGGTACCGGCACGCCTGCTCCTTGCATTATGCACCGGGTTCCCTATATGCACCTCCTCCTGCGGAATGTATTGCAACATGAGAGCTGGTCGAATCTTCTAGGTAACACATTGAAGTCTTATAAGTAGGTACGCATTATCTTTATAAAGTGAACATTGATCAACTGGATATCCGTACTTGGAGGTTTAAGAGTGCACTCGATAGGGTAATTATAATCAAGAATTAAAGGAGTTAACCTTTCTTATCCTCTACCCGAGGACTGCCTGCAAGACATCGCTTTTAGCGATAAGACCGCCTAGATGTAGAAGTGTAAGCTACTTTGTTATTGTATCATTGTATTTTTATCGTGCAATAAAGAGTAACTGAATTTAACTGAGTTAACGGTTCACATTTGTAGCAGAACCCAGTATTTCTCATACTAAATGCTTACAGGCATTTTTGTATATAGGAAATCATGACGATTTGATGAGTATTCTCTCGTGGAACTACTGCTCAACAATGAAGAAACTATACAACCTTCAACCTGTCGACGTAGGCCTTGCCTTCAGACACGAATACTAAATACCTATTATGCTTAAGGTCACATTTTCAGCGCTTGCAATGTCATCTGTTTTAGTTTTCAGTTTTCATCGTCACTACCACAACCAAACCACAACACATACCTAAATATTAAATGTATTTATTTATTTATTTAACTCTTTACTGCACACACACAGATAAAACAAAAATAATACATTAAAAAGAAACACAAGTACAAACGGTGAACTTATCTCTGAGAGAGATTTCTTCCAGCAGACCCGCGAGAGAAATAATTGAAATAAGAGAGGCAGGCATAGTGTGTACGTAAATAAAAAACATATACATACATACACTAATATAAACTATATACCCACTTACATAGATTATAACCTACGCGATAAAAAATATAAGTATATAAATAAATATATAGTACTAATTAGGTCAAGATACTCCCTCAATTCCTGAATTACATACGTAAAAATATTTGTATGTAATTCCAAGTCACATAAAGGCTAGACGTTGCGTGTGGCGATCCAGATGTTCCTTTTTGTCCCTTAATTCTGTGAATGAACTGAATAGGGTGAGGAGGGGTGAACTTTGTTTAATTAAAAGTTGCATTCCAAACTTCTGACGGTGAACGGACTTCCCTTCATTCAGAATGCAGTTGGTTCGCAAAAATACCTATTTGTAGTTTTACTTTGGGCAGATAGACCTACTTAAAGTTAATATTTAGATGTAATTTAATTTAAGTTCTTAAGTATTTACTGGTTGGCATTTGCAAATCAACTGATGTATGAAAAGTGAAATTCGGTATGTAGGTATGTTTGTGAATACCACGATGATAGTTTATCAAGCGTGTACTGACTTATGTCTAGCTGAGACGTATGAGCAAAGCATGAACTTGGGCCCAAAAACCTTCACATGCACTGTCTTCGGAGCATTTTAGGCATCACGTGGTGGGAGACTGCGCCGTTGCCCAGCAACTCAAGCGACGAGACATGTGCACCACATGAACACTGCCCATCTAGGAAGCGAATCCTCATATCTGAGATTGCAAATGCTAAAAGACTATCGGAAGGCCTATCCTGGGGTTTAAGGATTTTCAACATTCAGAGCAGCCCATTGGAGAACCTCGCTGGGATCGGGGCGAGAGGAGACACCACCACCAGCATATGAACATATACATTTACAGCCACTCACGCCGCCGGTGCCGTCGCGAGGATGCGCGAGGATGCTAGTTAAAAGATGACCGGTCAAAGATTATGATGTATGTTGATGTATGTATTCATCTTTCGTACCTATATATCTAAAACTCAACGAATATGCATAACATTTGTATGCAGATAGAATTCATGAACCGAGGAGCAAGCAACGGGTAGATCGCGGGGAAGAAGCTAGTTCGAGGTAAATAAATATAAATCAAAGTGGAACATACAAACTAACTTAAATTACACACCTACCTGTGTTATTTTATTAATTATTTACAAATGTACGTTCTTGTTAATTGTTTAATACTGATACTTATTTAGTTACACTACCCTACCCTTTAAAATATAATAACTTTAGTTTTATGCTCCAGACAAGTTTCGTAATGAACTTTTATTTATATTATTACCAGCTTTTATGTAAATACAAATTGCATTTTATGCAGTCAACACAGGCGCTTTCTTTTAATGCCTTCATAGGAACTTTGCATTTTTAATAAGCCTATCAAACTAATATTAAAGTTTGTTTGAAAGTAGGTTTCTAATACCTTTAAATAAATAATCGATTTGTTTAAAATAGGTCAGCTATGCTTTTAACAAGTATTTATTATAAAACATAAATATGATTATTATTTCATAATTATTTTATATTTTAAGAAAAATAATTACGTTAAGGAAATAAGTTTTAATCTCCAATACGAAGGTCTTGACACGAACTTGTGTTTATTTTGAATTGTTATTACCGAACTCAACTTTATACGTTGTGCCTATATCGGTGATTGATTTTAAATTCTCGTGGTAGGAGTATCTTATACCCACTAACCGTCTAACTGAAATGCGTTTAAAAGTAAAGAAGAAACCCATCACATTCCTTACGGTGACAATCGTAACGCACTTCTAGCCTTTGATTACTGCCCGCAGGAATCCAGTTTGGTGGTAGGTTATTTATAGTTGGCGGCAAGTTGTATGAGCGTCGGTTCAAAACTGAGTTAAAGTTATTTTGCCACAAATTACACATGCGCTTATTATCAGGAGGGGTAGATTAGACATGAAACAAGTAAATCAGAATATTTCGTATTGTGTAAGAGCGATACGTTGATGACTTCATGGGCTGAGATGCATGCAGCGTTCATTTTTACCTGCTTACGTCAAAGCCAAAGGAGGTTTTAGATTTTAGCAGGCTATGACTGTATGTATCATTATTATTTTCTTCAGCCGGAAATAGTCCACTGCTGGACATAGGCCTCTCCCGAGGCGCGTCACTGAACTCGATCCTCGATTCTTCTCATCCAATCACGTCCGTCGCCTTACGCAGATCGTAACTCCATCTAGCCAGGACGCTTCTGGCCTTTTAAATCTTACGGGTTCATCGTCATCACCATCAGCCTACTGATGTCCACTGTTGGACTTAGTCTAGATGAAGACCGAATCATGGGAGAGCGCTTAGGTATGTTCTTGCTTAGGGGCTCGTTTTCTAGTGCTCTTTATTACATTTACATGCCATATCCTGCCCGCAGCGATACGTAAAATTGTATACACAACACGGCAGGTAGTAAAGAATGCTCAGCCTAGGACATTCTTTACTCTACCTCCTTAGGTGTGTAATGTATTATTACTTTCCCCTTCTGTGGTGACCGTCATACTTCAGCCTCGTCTCTTACTTAAACTTAAAAGTGGGTGGATTTTCAAACATTCGAGCATAGATATCGATTCTATTATGTACCTACCCACTATATACGTATGCCTACATGTACGTGTGTATAGTGTCTTATCGGTGAACACACAGGGTGGAATTTATGTCGTGTAAAAGGCCTTAAAAGCTTTTAGCAGGACGTGACTGTACTTGTGTTCGAGGACACGTATTTATAGCGCAATAACATTATCAAGTATTGAAACATGCTTTTTTCTATTCTCCTGGAAACTTCATGCCTTAAAGGCTGGTACTTACAAAAAAGTTTTGAATACCAAACTACGAAAATGAGATTCAAACAAAAACTAGATTAATTATTAAAGTAAAATAAGTGTCGTTAAGTCTAAGTTCCCGGATTTCGGCAGCACCATAAATGTGTCGGTCGAGGTTTGTTTTGAAATAACAATTTAAGTGATTAAATTCTAGAAAATTCTAAGTGTAAGATTCGTGCACTGACCTTATGAAGCTGCTTTTCCACTCTGGACAGGTCCGTCTTGTGGTGATTTGAATAATGATGACGGCAAACGAGGGATTGAAATTCGAGGGATTGAATAGTATTATCGTAAAAAATTTCTGGAGTTTAGTGCAACTAGTCAGTTGGACTAAACCTCAGATTTTTTTCCGAGATTTATTTAATAAATTGTTTATCATTTTGTTGTCATTCATAATTTATGTACTAAACTCATAGTACTTAATATAAATATAGACACTACAGATCTCTCAATTAATAGTCTTTAATTCTACTTCCGCTTCCTGCTTACCAGTTAAATAAAATACAATTGTCATAAAATTATCTTTTCTCTATTGTATATTTATATGCTTTACAGTTATTACTACTGATTTAAGAATCCCGGGTTTTTCATTAAAACAAAAGTAATGGCCATATTATTCTTCTGTGCCATATTTTCGAAGTAAATAAATGAAAATATCACTACCTAATTCCTATCATATCAAGAAGACGAACACTTTAGGTATGGGTCTAAGAGAGGAATAGGTCTGTTTGAGAGATTGGATGACTAATTGGAGAAATTAAGTAATTAATCTCATAAAACAAATAAAAACTCTTGTAATAAAGATCACATAGTTTATTCGTATGTACTTTGAGCTACACAATTTACTCATTATTTACATATTCATACTTAGACGCTATAAATATTTCATAACAATAATAAGCAACAATTTCAACCGCGGTTCCGAAATAATTAAAATGTCAAAATTAAAATAAAATTTAATATAGTATCTATATTTATCATTATAGAATCAACTACATTCATGATAATTTAAATTTTAGATCTAGATAATATTAATCCAGTTAGTTTAGAACAGATTCTAGGTGCTTATCTTTATATTTTACATTTATTTAATTATTACGATGTTAAATAACTTAAATATAAGAATAATGATATTTTGGTTTCACCGGTAATTAAAGTTGCAAAAGTACTAACTTAAATTCATAGTAACTATAATTATTTGACTTGGAAAATCAATAGGTAAAAGTTATAATAACATAATTAATTATTCATATTATAAAAAGTAACCTAAACATAGACACATAATTTGATTAATGGAATGACAATTAAAAAAATATATTAAATGACCATCTGTCATTCATAAAGGTACAATCGGCACCGAATATCCCTGAACACTATGTCCAGTGCAGTGTAATCAAATCAATAAAGTTAAAATGAATGAGTGATTTTTACTGCTGATGGCATTCATAATTTAATTCCTTAATTGACGGAAGATTGATATACATTAGTTCATTAAAATAAAGATTACTTTGTCATTTTAGCTAACTACTTACTTAATGTTTTTACAATAAATATTTTACGAGTTTGGCGGTAATTAAACTGCATCGTCTTCGCCGTTATCAGTGATAGCTGAGATCACAGGCTGCTCTCCTATAAAAAGTTCCAGATAGGGTGATAAGGTCGTTGGATAAAATTCAATTGCAACAACTCTCTTAGTCGAGCCCGAGTTTTATATAAACCTAAGAAGATTCTATATAAACCTAAGAAGAGTACCTAACTACTTAAATAAATACTTTTATTTTTTTCCCATTCCATTCGATTTTTCTGTCGTCATCATAAAATGTCGTATCTGTAAAATCAAACGATTTGGAAAAATCGAAATTCTCACCACGATGTGACTTGGTTTACCTGTAACCGTAGTGCATGCCGCTGCATTGAAATGTCGGGAACTAAATAAAAGGAATATCGTGGTAAGAATCCTGTTTTTCGTAAACCTTTAAAAGTGTCTGCTTAGTGAACTAAAAAATTTATAACACAATATTCATAGTTAAAAATCATGGAGTTCCAGTTAAGCATCGACGAGTCACTTTGTTCCTAATTGTTATATTTTAATACTCTGTGTTAAACAATTACTACGTTCAGAAATAATCAATTTGATTTTAACTACTTATCCCTGTACTGATTTATGATTAATGATAGGCTGCAATTTACATATACTCGTATATAAAAAGTCATACCTATCTCTTTATTTCAGACACAACTAATACAAAAACCATAAATAAATACAAGTTATAATGCTGTCCACCTAGGTAATTTAAACCGGTGACTAGGTAAAATATTCTTATATAACCTTACAATAATTTATAATACATAGTATGTATATAGGTACTATGACTTACAAAAATATATTACAGTGTCATGATTTTCACTAGTTTTCTTCCAAATTGAAATAAGTATTTCAATTCCGTCATTCGGAAGAATACATACTCGTACCTACTATAAAATTTATGTTATGTTCTGAATTAATGTAAGGAATTAAAATCATATTAAACATCGATGTAGGTGTATTTTTAACAATAAATAATTTCTCATCTATTTGTCTTTCTATAAACTGTGACTATGTATGATCTCTTAAGTTTTAAGCTAAATGGTCTCCCAGAATAATGTTTCCAAACGAAAAGGGCCTTTTCTTAGCCAGAAGAGTTTTTCAGAGGAGAGGTGAGTGAAACTGAGCCGAATTTAAACAATTAAAACGTTCAAATTAAGACAGGTTTTGTATATTTAATAATTAAAATATGCGTGGACAATATTATATTCCATAATTTCATGGGGACTAATATTAAATTTGTTGTTATTCAATGCTATCTCTTCATTAAAAATAATAACATATTATCTCTTAGAATACTTCACTTTAGCTATAAATTTCTACCTAATATATTAATTGGCATTTATAGTGGTAATTTCCTTAGTTCTTAGAAGAGTGGTACAGTCAGCAATAAAGACAATTAACCACTAACTCCTAGAATAATAACTTCATACTTTTCAAATTAGATGTATTCAGCCATTTTGATTTCACTCTGTACCTATAATAATTTTTAAAGGATAGTTATCAATTACTAACATATGAGATGAAATACCGTTTTCAAAAGGATGGCAATAAAGATAGTAGGTAGTTGTTTACTTTATGTGACTTTTTTTTACATTTTCTTTAAATTAACCAGACTATGGGTTTGATTCTGAAGGCACAAAGTTAAAATTTGACAGCACTAAAATTGTTGCTATCCTTGTCACACAATATTATGAAGATAAAGATGAAACCAATTTTAGCGCTGTCAAATTTTAAATGTGTGCCTTCAGAATCGGGCCCATTATTGCCTCTTGTTATAAGTATATATCCACAGTTTCTAAGTAATGGAATGTTATTACATCAATTAATACAAAGAAGAAATGAAAAATAGTTCATTACTTTTTAAAAGTTACTCGAAACACTGGAGTAAGAGCCACATTTAACAGTTCTTTTATAAATTTTTCCAAGTGCCTTAAAAATGAATAGGTACTTACTCCAACACTCGTGAAGGTAACGGTTCATTTAACAATATTTAATAAATCATCCACATAGTAGGTAGCTATACCTAATAATCAATTTAGTGTTCAGCGACTTTCGTTACTGACTATACCAGTAGTAGTAATGTGGTGTTAAATTAAAAAAATAACACCGTTTCCGTATGAATCGGCAAACGGGCTGATTCGGTCTATACATTCCATTTCAAATGAAATTGCATATGAAAACGTACGCTATTTGCGTCTCGAAAACAAAATATGTTATATAAAAGGGGAAACTAGCAGCAAAAATAAGTTTGTATTACCATGTTCACTTTGCAGTCCAACTCGGAACATCACCTATTGTTTGTTTTGTTACCGAGAAGCAAATGCGTTGGATTACCATTTGTACTGGAACCGATTTAGAATAGTAAGCGGCTTCTGCCGTCTATAAGCCCTGAAACCATTAGATGCCGCGGGCAACAATACAAAAGCAACACACTCTCGCACACCTGGCTGTAATGAATCATTAATTCATTACTAATGATATTTGACAACTTACTAATAAAATGTGATATCTATTATTTTAAAATAAAATAAGGTGAATGTCCTGGTTAAGTATAGAACGTAAATGCCTTTACTTTGGTCAGCAACTTGATCTTTGGAAGCAAATGAGGTGATTCAAAACATTAACAGGTAAAATTACATTTTTAGTACAAGTAGACTAATTCTGGCGTACTAAATCAGAGCTTATTGATTAGGTTAGATTAATAATTTTCCATTTATAAAACAAAAAAATACAAAATGAATTATAAATAACACTCATATGGGCCCGATTCTGAAGGCACACATTTAAAATTTGACAGCATTAAAATTGGTTTCGTCTTTATCTTCATAATACTATGTGACAAGGATAGCAACAGTTTTAGTGCTGTCAAATTTTAACATTGTGCCTTCAGAATCGAGCCCAATTATATATTATTATTTTACAATGATAATAATACCAGGTGACGCCAGCCATGTACAAAACACTTTTTAAATAAAACCTATTTCTTTTATGAAACAATTTTATTTAAACTGACACCAAATATAGCGAGTAGTTAATATTTTTTTTATTCACAACTTTATTTTATAATCGCCTTCAAGTAATAGTTTTAATATGTACACGTGTGAACATTTCCAAATAGATTTAATGGGAATTACCGTGACCATGTTACAATTCATAATATTCTGATTACAATATACACAACAACATCAAACGACAACCTCACCGCACGCGGTTACCGAACAACAGCGGTGTATAGATTTAAATTAGCTAGGCTAGTTAAAATGTCTCTGAACAATTAGATGAACTCAACTGAATTTAGACCATCGTGTTAGACTGTTAAGTGTCTTTACAAAAAAATCTATAATATTACGGTCACATTCTTCGAAAAAGTTTCGAAGATCTCAGAAAGATATTGTTGACAGGTAAAACTAAAGATGGTATTTTACCGAAGCTCCAAGCGGTGGCCATAAAACAACTGGTGATGCATAAGAACTTACACTTCATCAGGCATCTGTCTGAAATGACCACGTGTACCTAACCTCCCAGTCAAGATCCTCAATAATAAAACACTGAGTGATGAGGAAGAATTTGAGGACCCGAACATTCCCGTATTATCACTTTAGTTCATTCACGCTTTAAAAAAAATTTTACGTGGCAAGTTTCATTGGTAACAAGGGCACTATCACCGCACAAAGAACCAGTAACCTGGGTGTGAGGCTTGCGGCCGAGCCGGGTCTGCTCGCGGCCTGGACCCGGTCAGCCCTGGAGGCGCCTTCGCTCAGCTCCCGAGACCTAGCGTAACCTTTTGTCCTCTCCCCTTGGACGCTCTCCTCGTTGCTCCGCCAATACACTGTTGCTATTGTTGCTAGGCACTGTAAAGAGTTGAAAATGTATAAAATTTGTTATAGCTGATTCTGTTACGTACTACTGCCACATCCCCGCACTTCATACAAGCAGATTTAATTACCTACACGCACCAGCCTGTCCGTAGAGTTTTTATGTGCACGTAAATTATTGTAGGGCGACTGCACCAAGCCCTCGAACAAGGTCGATCGAGTGAGAGAAACTTTCTCTATATAACTTATACGAGTAGCGTCGATCTCTCTGTGCCGGTCGATAGCGCGCTGGCGTAGTAATTTTGTACCGGCAGGTTTGTAGTTCTTGTATTGGATCAATGAATTTTAAGACCATCTTAATAATTATAATTATAATACTTAGTAACAATGTCAAATATTAAAAACCCTAGTTGTGGGGATACAAAAGTAAAACCCCTATCCATGATTAGTTTAGTTACCCAAAAGAAAAGTAAAAGAATGTAATATTTCCACTTATAGCTTACAATTCTGTCGAAGATCGTAAATCAATCTGTTATATTTGCATTTCGGCTCAAATATTTTCAGTTTAAAAGTCGTAGAATTAGGTGTGTAAATATCAAAAACGCCAAATAACGAAAAACGGGTTTAGTACCTACATAATTTTACTTCTCAGCCGAGTACTTTTTAATACTCACATCAGAAAACTCTCAAAGTGTCACGCATAAAAAGTCATGAACTTTCCTTAGGCTTTTTGTGTTGAGCTCATTTTCAGGAGGATAATGAATTTTAAAGGATTTTTTTTATTAAGGACAGGAAATACGTATTGTTTGTATAATCTATATATTTAATTTACATTATGTATTTCTTATATCTTCTGACGAATGAACAGACTGTTGTCCTCTTAAATATTAATGTTCACCGCTGTCCTTCAAAACTTTCAATACTGGGTGGGTTTTCAATATAATATTGCTAACTTTAATATTGTATGCAATACGATTTTATCTATTTTGAATGACTTTTTTTACAACCCTTAAGTAGTTCATATCATTGTATTTTAAGGAGGCTCTACATTTTACATGTACCTGCGGAGAAAAGTAAATATACCCAACCCTAACTTTCTAGTGATGAATGAACTTGGGCCCAAAGCGTTGATTTAGTTATAGTGATAAGTTTGTGTGGAACGCACCGTGGATGCCCTCATATTCCATTACAAGTGAAATGGCATACGAAACAGATCGCTACTTGTGTTTTAGAAACAAAATATACATGTACACTCACGAGATAATACGACTGATGACGAAAGACACGACTGAATTTTCAAATTTAAATTATTATAAGGTGAAATTCCTTCAAACTACTGAACATTTCCTTTCCGCGAGTATATACATGAAAGAAACACTTGCAGTAAAAACAAGTTTGTATTACCACGTTACTTTGCAGACCACTTCGGAACACCGTGCATTGTTTATTTTGTTTATGAGACGCAAATGCGTTTGTGTTCGTATGCCATTTTGTTCCAACACAAAACAACATTTGTTAGGTTATTACTATGTTATGAAATTAACTTACTTTTAACTTTAAATCTCCTCCTTTCCTAAAATGTTTAGTTTTCACTTTGAAGTCTAGTGCGAGACTCGTGGTCTCCAGTCCATCCTCGTGCTGCTCATGAGTTGGCGGGAGGACCGCAGCTGCGGGCGCGGGTTCCCCGTTAATGTACCAGGCCAGCCGGGTTGCGGGTCGCGACCGGCCTGACGAGCAGTTCACCTGCACTCGATCCCCGATCTGGTACCGGAGACGAGAGCCTGAGATCGTTGGGCCACGGTACGGCAGGGCTGGAAACATATATCTTTGGTAAGGATCTAACCCAAACAATAACGACAAAAAGTATTTTGCCTGTATACTATCACATCCTGTTATATTATATTGCGAAACACACATAAATGATACAAATAAATAATATCACACAGTAAATGGTACATAATTTAAGAAGAGGGAATGGGGCGTTTGTGTAAATAAATAATGAAATATACATAATGTTTTTTCTTAACTTAGTCTACACCTCATATGCATATTAAAATCACCTGTTATCTAATTTAATAACCAATTAGTGTCAATCCTGAAGGAAAAAACTTTGAGGTGAAACTATGACCTACGAAAAATTATTTTGCTTCATGGTATGAGGTGTAAACGCCTACTAAATAGTCATTAGGACATTGCAATTTGAAGGTAGCAAGGGTTAACGTCAATGCCCAGCGAAGAGGCGGAGAAGATTGGTCCAAATTTTGTACGCAGCGTATTTGAAGCAACCCTGGGTGCCGACAATATACAGGAAGATTTAAAAGAAACCACTTTGTCTTAAATTGCGTCGTTGATACATTTTCCATACTAATTTATTATACAAGTTAGGTATGAGAAGTTTTAATTTTGCATAAAGAGTGTATTTTAGCTTTCTTACATTTTCTTTGTTAAATCAATGGTTCGGCGTTGGCCCTAGAGCCAGATGTCATGACGTGAGTGATTTCGATTCCTACAGACACTTATTTATTCAGACAGACATTTATTCAATTGTACAAAATGGTCCTGATCTGGGTGTAACGAGTATGTCTGTAAATTCCTCGTCTTATACCCGTTGTACAGTTTGGGACGAGACAAGTGTAGATAAGTAAGTGTTGTTGTGTCGTTATGATGTTTGTTATTTAATTCTCTAAGTTTGATTTGGACTTGGAGTCGGACAACAAGAAAGCACCCTTTGTTGCCGACTTGTTATTAGAATTGATAAAAGTGCAAAACCCTCAATAGATAAACCAATATAGAAGAGATATCCTTACCAACGATGACCATATCAGAATGGTCGGATACGGTGGGGAAGAGAGGTCGTTCACCGGACACCTCACAGCGGTACCGCCCACCAGTCTCCAGCACTGCTGGGAACAGTGTGACGTTAGCACCATTTGGACTCGATTTCTGTAACAAACAAGGTATAATATACACAACTAGAGTTCATCAGTTACTGTTTTGGATTCTGTACCTAATTAGTTACGATACGTAGCAACAAACGGACCGACAGCTTAGCTGGTAGTACGTAGCCACTGTATACCGTTCATGAACACCAGCCCTTATGATCCTGTCTTATAAAGTAAGTATCTATATATAACGTACGGAATTGTGAATTTTTACCGATCTTAATAATTCTTTAACTGTTAAAATGCTGATTGTTTTTACATCGATTTAGGGTATATTTTTCGTGTGAAAATATTGGATTCCCACGGAAAAGTTAATGTCGACTGCCTTGGAAATAAAATAGGGTTTCAGTCTCGGTGGCTGTGTTTACTGTAAGCTTACACAGCCGTGTCCTGATGTCACTTAGCTCTGATGGAACTATAGGAAACAAATAAGGTTTGACTATTTTCTTGGAGGCTTTTCACTTTTCAGTTTCCTCCAAGAAGTTTATATAAGTGTATGTACGTATATAGTTTATATAAGTGTATGTACGTATATGTTTTTTTATTTACGTACACACTATGTCTGGCTTTATTATTTCAATTATCTCTCTCGCGGGTCTGCTGGAAGAAATCTCTCTCAGAGATAAGTTCGCCCTTTGTACTTGTGTTTCTTTTAATGTATTATTTTTTATTTTATCTGTGTGTGTGCAATAAAGAGTTAAATAAATAAATAAATAAATAAAAATTATTTTGTGCAAAGTTAAAGTAGCATTGAATTCCAAATTTTATTCATCTACTATACCAAGTAGTTGAACAACATACTAACACATCCTATAATGAATGAGCTTCATCATCATATCAGTCCTGAGACGGCCACTGCTTGAAATAGGTCTTCCCCAATGAACGCCACCACATTCGTTCCCCCGCCCTCCGCATCCAGCAACTTCCGGCCACCTCTTTCAGGTTGTAGTCTATTTGGCGGCGGGGCTTGATGATAATGAGCTTGCTAATATCCAACGTGAATTTATGCTTGCCTTTTTGCCGGAATGTGGTAGTCTTCACAGATCTTTCACATGCGGCGCTGCTTCCCGTTATATGTGTCGTCGACGAAATTATCGTTAATATTCGGTCGCCAGCTTTTCGTTTGTTTTGAGTATCTTATGGTGTGGAGCCCCCTATATTGCTATATAAAACGCATACTAATAAACTGTTTGTATAATCCCATGTTATTTTGTATATTATATTATATTTTTTGTGTACCAGTCAGGATTATTTCCTAAAATCGGAGCTAAGTCCCTTGGCATACTCATGCAAATTTACCTGCTTTTGTGAACGTAATACGGATTAGTCTTGCTAATAAAAAATGTATTAAGTCTGTGGCTGCTATTTCCTCGCTTATATTTACATAGGACGCTATGGAAAGATGCGTGACCAAGTTTGTGCAATGTAAAACTTATTGCCTGACTAACTTGTGAATAATTAGGTAACAAGTAACCGATTATTCTAAACTGTTTTGCGGCCAATTTCATTTCAAACAAATGTATTACACGTTCCCCGAAATAGGGATGGTCCATCAACTAACCTTTGACCAAAATGTCAGTTATTCAATAAAATAACTGCACTGCGAACACTAAAATACTTGAAAATCTCACCTTTGCAGACACTTACGGAACATCAGTTGGTATCAGTATTCGTGCCGATAAAATGGTTATTTTGGTCCACCCCAAATTATTAGGCCAAGGGTCTAGCTACGTTAAATTGAGACGCTTGGTTGAGCTCAGGTCAGGGATTCGATTACAGTTTAAAGTTAAAAGAAAGTAGAATTTGATTAAGTTGCTTCATATTAGGTAGATAATGAACTTTTTAATAAGGTGATCAGTGAATAAAGTGGGGACCCATTTGTAATACTCGGCCACCAATAGGTATAGTCTGTAGAATTTAGGAAAAAAAATTAATGGTAAAAGTTGGCAATAAAGATATTTATAACATTTTCAGAATATCCTCTGCAGCGATAACCCTAATCCTGACTTGGCGTGCAATTCGGCGTTTTGTTGAAATAATAAAGAAATGCTTTATAAACATGCATGCATGGCAGAAAATTGTGGACTAAGGTGATTTAGGAACACAATGCAACCGCATTCTCACGTGTGGGCATTTGATGGTACTTGCTTTGCAAAAGTAACAGGCATAAATAAACATTTTCATTAGTTAAACTCACCAAACTACGAAAGGTTTTCACGTCAGTACAGTAAATGTAGTATCAATCGACGAAACCACGTTTGAAGCGAAAAAAGTTGACCTCTAGCATTTCAAGTCAAATTAAAATGAAAATAAAGCTAACAAATGAAAATCTACGCTCCTTCCCACAATTATAAAAACAAAACACAACCTTGAAGTGTTCCCTAGTAGCTTAATGAAGAAAGTAGAAATAGCCCCACACGAGCGGTCTGTTTGCACCTGCAGCTCTCAGCGGCGTAATATCCGCTCCAGTTTCATATTGTTTCCACTCGGCGGACCTAAGCAAACTGACTCGCGAGCGAATTAATCTGATTATACGTACCCGTCTACCTGTTTTCTTATTTCGCCTCATGTATATTTAACGAATTCGTGTGATTAAATTTGTGATAAGACAGTCTCTCGATGTCGACTCCCGCCAGCGACAACTCTGAGCACGTGCCGAAAGAACCTTTTCAGGCCTTCTCAACAATGTATGTTAGTATATTAAAATTGTCAGCTGAAAATCATGTGTCTTGACGACTCTCTGAAATTTTTCGCAAGAATCCTTACTATACTCATACTAATCAACAGTACCTGCGACACAACAGCTGCTAGTGTGTGCCTGTCAACAGCGGTACCTACTACATAAGAATGTATGTTAGTACCTCGACGTCGACTCCCGGCAGCGGGAACTTCCTGCGCGGCTCGACGTCTCTGGGCACGTGCCGGAAGAACTCCTTGCCGTCCTTGTACCACTTGACGGAGTACAGCACGTCGGCCGGGCCCAACTGCCAGCGGCACGACAGCTGCGCGCGCGTGCCCAGCGGCACGTGCGCAGGCACGCGCAACTCCTGCAGCTCCAAGCTTGTGACTCCATATTCTGTGGGCAAATAGCAAAATTTAATACTTTTCTATCTTATTAAGGCGCGGGGGCCCGACCTCTGGGAAACAGGCATTTTTTAAAAGTTTTACTGCCGTGGAAATGAGCCCTTCTTTAACTGTTACTGTCCACGATATGGGTAACAAAAAACCTGTCCACCACTTTTCCTTTTAAAGGATATTTAGGCTTGGTCACCTGACTTTTTAGGCATATCTTATTTGGACACATTACTTATATTTTAAGAATTTGTGACGGCTGGGCCCTGACCCTAGGTGAACTACATAAAACTCCCCACCACGTTCGGAAAGTCAGTGCAAGAACTGCCTCCCCGTCTAAAAATAATCTACAAGGGCAACAATGCAGATAGTCCGGTCCACCTAATAGGAAATGATCACCGGCGCCCATTAGACACCTACTGCAACACCAGGGAAGCTGTCACATTGACAGATTATGTATAAAACTACTTTCAGTCATTAAATTGTAATATCGCTTATGTATGTCATTTAACTATGTATGTACCAAAAGCATTGCCTGCACAACCAGACAATGGTGAGGCCGGAACAAGTAGAATACATTAAAGGACATACCCGTAGCTAAAGAATTTCATAAACCAGGTCAGAACATGAAGCATAAAGTCTCTGTCGCTTTGCCTACATTGCGATGCGAGCATTTCCGGGAAAGGCTATTTGAACATCAAGGAACTGAAACAATTTCTGCTTGAAACGGACATGATTGCGTTCTGAGGACTTGCGATTTGCAGTTGTACTTAGTTTTGATACTAAGCATGGTATATGTAACAAATGGGTTTTCTTAAGAAAATGGTTTGAAGTAAGAAAAACAAATTTGGGTTTGAAGTAAGAAAAAGATGCGGCGAACCGACGACCAGGACGGTGGTTCAACAGTGGACGTCGCAAGGCTGATTTAATGCTGATGAAGTTTGATCTCGGTGGCATTTTATATTAAAACTTTGATACCAAATGCGGGATTTCCTTGCCCCAGGAGATTATAATCCAAGCAACACATCGCTGCATCCGCTCTGCAGTAGAGTCTCGAATACTCCGCTCCAATGTTGTTTTAAATTTCAGACTGTTTGCTTTACTGTACCGTTTCAGACATCTATCTTTGTTGCGATACTCGAAAGATGATTCACTTTAAGTTATTACAGCATCGTAAATCCTAAAAGCTCCTTTAAGTTGTTTGTTATTCCTAAACTTCATACATTTCCACATCATGTTTTGAAATTATTACAGGGCTTAGTAAAATAAGCTTTGAAAGAGCAATAGGTTCTAAGCAACGAATTATTAGTACACGCATTTTTTTAAAAGGATGCCTTTTACGCCTATTAGAAACGTTTCTAGTGGTGCGGAGCCTAAGGGGGAATTGTATAAAAAAATTGTTTAGTTTGAATTAAACGTAAGTATTATATAATTTCAAATAATTCTATCATAGTAATTTCTTTAAAAAAAAAGATTTCAGAATAAGTACTAGAGTTACAATTTCAATATTATAGTTTATACCACAAAGTTTATCTTCAATAAACAAATATTCAAGATAATTAACCAAAGCAATTAGACTATTAATTAAATGACATTAATGGGTGTAGGTATTCATCGTATAATTCAACGTCATAAAATTTAAATCAAAACCACAAAACCTAAACTGCTGTCGAAATCCAATTTTCACTAAAACATAATTCAGTGTTATCGACCGTCGATATGCTCTGCATATCAATGGTCTGATATTTGAAATCTGTGTTAAAAGAAACAAAATATTTTTGGTTGTCAAAACTAAAAGGGGCCAT
Source organism: Esperia sulphurella (assembly GCA_947086405.1). Classification (NCBI taxonomy): domain Eukaryota; kingdom Metazoa; phylum Arthropoda; class Insecta; order Lepidoptera; family Oecophoridae; genus Esperia; species Esperia sulphurella. The sequence goes on from OX352265.1 coordinate 12,270,374, forward strand.
GAAAGGGACCGATTGAAAGTGTGATTTTGAAGTAACGAATGCGTCAGATGATCAAGTTAATCTTTTAACAGAAGTTAAAGGACTAGCTTCTAAGTAAGACTTACCCCATTGTTTTTCACTTATTTTTTTATTGTCCGAGTCTATACGACATGCCTTTGAGTCATAAGTCATCCATAACATAATAAGTAACCTTCATCATTATTCCTTTACCTCCCTTCTCTAGTATAATAAATAATTATTTTTAAATTGCTAATTGTAATAAATATAAAAGTATTTATGGTGGTATTAACCATTCTATGTAGTTCAATAATTATAGTCTAGTACTCGAATATAACCGATGTTACCCGACACGCGCAATTGCGTTCAAAAAGCTCACGGATTGCACTAGCATTTTTAAACTTTCCTTAAATTTATCAGACATAAGATGCCTCTTATGCTTTTCTCACAAAGCCTCCTAGAAAGAAAAAGAGCACGTAGAGTTAGGATAACATATACGACCATTAAAATGTCTGCTTGTAACCTAAAGTGGCTCGTGAGACAGACTTAACTAGACACGAATAAGTATGGGGTAAAACATCAATAAAATTAAAATTAGGGCGTGCGCAAAGTTTCCCCAATAAAACCGTCGCACTCCGTCTATTTTGTAGGTACTCGTATTTTTATTTGCCTGTTGGTAGCGTGTTATGAAGGCAAAAATCCATTAAACGCCACGTCAAATAATTTCCCATGTGACGCCCGCTCGCGGCCCGTAAAAGAGGCACTATTGCCCTCGCCCAGCGGTGGATAATATTACTTTACGACCCGCGGGGCGCAGCTCGAATGTAAGTAAATTGGTGAATAAAGACAACGAGCAAACAGCCCGGCCATATGCCAATATTAGAGGTACACTTTAAGCCCGAATGCCGCAACTCCCGAGATGACTCTGTTTGCCGTGTCCGACGAAACGGGGGACTGAAGTTGGAGTTTAAACGGAAAATGGGGGAAGGTTCATATTTACTAAATATGCTAACGGTTAAATTATACATGACAAGTCAATTAAATGAGTTATGAACTGAATTGTCATTACGATGCCGCTCTATATTTGGAGTTTCACGAAGATAATTAATGGAATAAAACCCCTTATGCTAAAGACCAATGGTCATTTCATCATCAGCCGAAATACGTCCACATCTGAATAGATGCCTCCCCAATAGAATGCCACTTTAGCGGGCTGTCTATTGGGGGATTCGCAATTATCATCTCGCTTGGCAGGCGAATTGGTGGGTTTTCCCAGTGGTCAGATTAATGATCTTAACATACACAGGAGAACGCTGCTGCCCGTGTTCAATCCCTTAGTGACCTTATCAACAACCAACGGAGATGGTCTTTTATAAATTAAAAACTTTATAACCTGAAAAAATATTGATCAAAATTAATAGGCCTTTGAACAGCATCGGGCCGCTAGCTCGACCAATAAATAGGAGAGACGCGTTTTCTTCTGATGCGAAACATACTGTCAATTTTCGCAGAGGGACACTACGAAACAAATCGAACCACACATTCATAATATCTCGTACGTATCGATACATTTCGTTGGTCTTGTACCTTCGGCAGAGGGGAACGCTTGAGAACGCTTGAGTATGGCGACTCCCCTCCAGTATTGCTTTATACCATAGCCAAACAGAACGACGACCACGCGATGACATTGAATGAAGGCCACGGAAAATAAGGAAAGGAAGTTCTATATCCAACAGTAGACGTTGACAGACATGTAGCTAATTAAGTCCAAATTGGAATAAACTTGAACTTTATTGTAAGATTACCTTATGAAGGAACATAATTTACCTTAGGACCTAAGTCCTAACAACAAGTCCTAATAACAAATCTTCATTAAAATACTCCCACTTTAGTGAGTGTGTCAGCTACAGTGCCAATTGTAATATAATAATAGTTGTGCCCTATTTTTATCTGAGCCAAAAATAAAATTAACGGGCTTAAATAGACTATTCATTATTTCCCAGGGCCGAAAACCCCATTCAATTTTTTTTTCTTAAACAGGGCAGAAAAATGAAATATAAGCGCAAGTTCACCTGTTCCTTGACTTTTTCCTAGATACTAAATTGGATCATTAAAACGTTATACAACACCGCTGCGCACATTTTTATTATTCCTTAAAACGAGGCAAAAGTTTTGAGACGTGTCAATTTCAATTTAAAAGGAAAATCTCTAATGGAATCTATTTGCAGACCCATTACTTGATTACCTTGTCCTATTAAGTATGAAAAAACTCAATTTATTTACAACAGAAAGTCGAGTTCAGTTTGAAAGCTAATAATGTTGGCAAAGAGGCCACGACTTCAAAAATTCAATTCCTATTTGTCCAAGCCACGAGCGGGCAGTCAAGTAAGTTGTTGGGTTTACTTTAAGTAGTTATTTTAACCGCCAACTTGGCGCAAACAGAAATGCCTTCTAAATGGAGCTCAAATGATCGAAAATAAAACAAATTAGATTGTGATTCGTTTAAGGCGATTACTGGGTCTCACGATTTTAGGCAGTATTCTGATTTTTCTCTACTACATTTCTTCTTTACATTTTCTTGAACTTTCACGCTACACCATTTTCTGTCACTAAAATCCAAAGCATGCATTTCTTGTGTTCTTAGTTTTGAAGGGTAAGAGAGACAGCGTACTTCAGCGCCATGTTCGGAATTAAAAAAGAACCAGTATAATGTTGTGTCGTAGATCGGACCCTCACATTTTCAGGCACACGATTTGACACAATACATTCCAACCGAGTTTTTAACTTGGCACCACGTGTAATGTCGAGTAGCCCTTGGACTGTTGCACGCAGTAATACAAAGGCTACACAGGAGTTCATGGGCGACAGTATAGTCGCTTGCCATCAAGTGGTATGTCTTCATACTACCCGTTTGCCGCTTCATTTCGTAAATAACAATAAATTCCTAACAAACAGGATAGCTTAGAGCTAGTTTAAAGAGGACAGTAATACCGCTTCAAGTGCAATGCATACTGGTAATACCTATCTACCACTTTCGAAGGGTAAGCGCACTGCGCACTACCAGCAGACGCTCTTGTGATGCGGAAACGGTGCTAAGTGAGGTGTCAGCACCGCGACGCAGCTGAGGACCGCGACGTGAGTACAGACCCCACGAGATAGTGCACGTACCGAGCCACCACTTGTAGGCGATTTTATTATTACTCGACTACACGGTACACGACCCTTAGTCCTTATGTAGATAGAGGGGTTACATTTGGACTGCCAGACAGTTGCAAAATTGCAGTTTGGGTGCAGTTAGTGAGCGTGCAGTATGACAAGTGCACCAGAACTAACTGGAATAATTTATATAAATAATTAAAGTGTAAATAAGATATCATTATGGTTTAAATATTTTATTATAGGTACAACTAGCTGAGCCTGCGACTTCGTACGCGCAGACCCCTGAAATACGTACTGGTACCGTTTTTTATAAATATTTTCGTAGCCTTGGACATGTTCAAAACTAGAGTAGAAGTCAAAGCAACAACCGCTAATCTGTTTAAACCTCTCTCCTCTCTCTCTCTCTTTATACTTTCCTCACCCACCTCCCTCCACCCTCGCCTTGTCCTCCCATCTCCAAGTCCTCTTAATGCTGAAACTCTAACTGTAATTGTCATGTTTTTATTGGCTGTATGTTCGTTGGACACTTCAGACCGAAAAAAATAGACAAAAATAATAGCAATAAGAAATTGGTAAGTAATTCATTCGTGGTGTGCTTGCTAAGAATTCAGATATAAGAAATGAAATTTTTTTAGGTGACTGCTAAATTGGTAATTTATAATTAATTATCAATTAACAGTTTATTTCCGTTACCTTTGCAGACCACAAAGCACAAAATTGCAACATTTACCCAATCAGTAAAGTAACGACCTATCCGATGTTAATAAATTAACTGCACTTAACTTATTCACTATTTTCATCAAAATAAGTGTCATCTACAAATTAAGTTGACGTTATAATTATTTTTTTCAGCGCTAAGTGCGAGCACTCCAATTAAGTTGCCATATCGTAATAATTCACATAAATCCATGTGGACATGCCTTACAACATGACTACATAATTTCCTAAGTTAATATATTGCTTCCGCAAAATATTTAAAAAGTAAGGAAGCAAAAGCGAAGAATGTGACCCGGGGCCGGAATTAGGGTCTACGTGCGTGGCAGTAGCGAATTCAGACATCGATCGAGGTTCGCAAAATACAGAGTACTAAAAACTACCTACATTTTATTTGAATAACGTAATTTGTTTCATACAATTAATAGTAAATCACGTTTATGAGAATTCCTTTTCCATGCCTGATGCTCGGAAGGTTTAAAGGTATTAATTACCCCAATGGATAGCCCAACAAAGGTGGCATTCTATTGGGGAGACTTATATTCAGCAGTGGACGTATTTTGGCTGATGATGATGAGGATTATTTGGTTATGATTATGTCAAAGACAAAATTCAAAATATTTTTATTATTTAGAAAAAATTGGTTACATACAACAAAAGCGTAACAAAAGTGTAAATCCGCTTTTGTTGTATGTAACCAATGTTTTCTATATAATAAAAATATTTTGAATTTTATGTGAGTGGGTGTATGTGTGTGTGATTGGATTGATTGGGTTATTAGGTATATTAATATCTGATAGCTTTAAATCTGAAATTTGGATTATTTTATATGAATGAAATGGTAAATCAAAAATAATAATATTAAAGTACACATTATATATAGAAGAAACAAAGCTGTCTTATATTTTATCAACATAACTAAAAGAGAGAAATTTGTCGCTTTCCTAGAACCGTTCCTGCATGCGACTTTTGCTTTGAATATAAAGGGGGAGCTTGGTATCAGGTGTAGCGGTAATACGAGTAGTAATGTATGGTTTCAATACTTTCGATATGGGTTACGGAAAAGGCACCCCGAAAACGATGTTCCCCTGCATCTTTTATTATAAAATGGTTGCTTTATGTAGCCAGTCAGGAGCTAGGTACTCTCATTTTATGGATATAGTATATCGTAAATTCCACAAAATTAACACATTTCAAATGTCGGTAATATTTTTTTTATTGCGTACTTACATGACTTCAGTCATATTTACACAGGTATAGTTTTTGTCGATATACATACAATTCCTAATCAAATTTAGAAAAGTGATTAGGACTTTACAGTTTTAAAAAAACAACCGGAAGATCTTATCTTATCTTTATTTTGTTATTAACCAATTGTATAGTAAATATATAAGAATTGATGTTGAAAATAGTAACTAAATAATAAAATTGTAGATATGTGGCTAATTATAATTAAGGTACCAAAATATATTGCGTTAATTAAATAGCAGCCTTAAAATACTTAAATTACCTACAAATGAATATCCATACCATAGGAGTATGTCGACCACCGCCCCATGGGGAATGTTAGTACCTACGTTACATCACCTCGTTCGTCATACTACGTCATATCACGCCACATGGGACTGCGGGTATGTGATTTAGGATTTTCTTTTTTTCCTTAATACCTCCATAAACACGTGAAGGTGTAATACATGTTTAATGGTGTTAAACTTTTATATATATAAATCGACAAACAGTCTGATAATAACCTGACGATAAGCACTCAACTGTTCGATATCCTTAGCTTTAAGGATATGCCACATCTTTAATTGCATCGAAACTCATCGAATTTAATTATTTCAAGACGAAACCAGTTGCAACCTAGCACAATCAAAAGCTATAAATGCGTTGAATCTCTGAGTACTGAGAAAGATAGGATGGCCCCATGTATTTTTTTACACTACTTCTTTTCCTGTTCAAACAGAACACAGCACAGCAATGCATGTTTTGCTGTCGTTGTATTAGTAAAGCAATAGTAAAGTATCTCTCTGTGGCTATTGCTCACCTTAGAAATTTGAAAAGAATAAATACCACAATATAAAAAGTCATCCATATTTAACCGGCAATACATAAATCCGTACAAAATAAACTATTCAAATCATTAAACAGAAGAAGAGATATGTGTACGTAGAACTTACCCATACGACGTAAAAATATATCACGAATGAGTCTCATCAATGTAATCTGAAATAAGCGACCCTAAATATGATGTAAGTAGTCAGTAGATATTCGACACTCGAAAATGTATATTCGAAACTCTACTAAAGGGAACGCTCGCACGATACAAAGCGCGCACTCAATACGTCATTTTGGACTAATGAATTGACAGCCGTCATACAAACGACGAACTAATCCGTGTTTCAGTCTTATGTATGTACAATTCTACATGTGCTACAGATGTACAGAGACAGGGCCTCTCCTAGGACTCGATTAAGTCCCTAGAGAGACCCGAGTCTGCCTTAAATAATTTAATTATTTGTCTCACGTAATTAGCTAAATATGGACCTACTTCGTTCCGTTTCGTATAAACACAAATAAAGGTGATAATAACTATAATAATAATATTACTATGAATATTAACTTGAAGTTCGCTGTTATTTAGTTTTATAGCGAAGGTTGATTGTGCGCGTCTGTCTGTTCTCCGGATAATTCGAGAGCTAGAACTGAAATTTAAACCATGTACCTACGTTCGTAAAATTGACTCATAAACAAATGTTTTTTCGATATAGGTACTAAACTTTAGGTTTTGGGAACAATCAAAAAAATAATTGACGACCCGGAACTGGCGCATTGTATACGATACGACGTACACTTTGCTGACTTTTAGGGCAGTGCTAAATATTTCACATATATGTACACATATGTATACACTTGTATTTTCGCCAACTAAGATTTTCTGGGATAGACACTCTATTTCATACATCCAGACCGGATGAAATAAAAGTAAAAGTAATAACGTTCCAACGATACCGCTACCCATCATCACTGTTGTACTCCTCATATCAGGTTCTTACAGTGCGTCAACTATACCTTCTTAACATTACTCTCCGAAAGCACTCGTCACTTACATACAACCACACTTTATTCACCACTAAGCGAAGAAGTCACAACATATGCGATTATGTAACAGCCCGTACAACGTTTTCTTCTCACCAACATAGTCATCTTGCTACATACATATACAACCAACTAAACAAGTCCCTGCAAATATACCCTATGAATAACAAAAACTGTAAACAAACAGTCCGAAAATATTTACAAAGTCTGGATTACGACAAAACTGAAAAACTCTTACAAAAAAATACTTAAATACACTTGAACTTATGAACACAACCAAACATTCATTCATACATACATACATACATCGTGCACACCTATACACAACCCTCCCCCCCCCCACATACACTACATATACATATACATCTATATTAGTATTAGAACAATTATATTATTATTTAGTTATCTATCATGTACGTAAATGCAACCTAGCCTCCGGAGGAGGGCGCTGGTGTCTGTAACACAGGCTCGCCTAGCATGGATACCAGCGCACTATGTTCTAGCACCACTTAGTATATATATGGTTAAATGTAAGAAATTTACTTACTTTTAGTAATGTAAATGATGCACTTATATAGTTTCTAGCTGTATTGTATATATAAGAAATAAACTATTTCATTTCATTTCATTTCATTTCATTTCAAATAGAGTGATGTATTCAAGCCCAACTATAAGCCCAAATGTTGAAGATGGTGAGGGCTGCAGAGCAGAATCTGGATATTTTTAAATAAAATACAACCACTTTTTTTGACAATATAATTGGAACACTAAAACAACAAATTTGAAAAAAAGTATAAAAAGTATATAAAAACAGCCAGCAATAAAAGAGTCTAGCTCGTCGCCAACAATACTGTTGTACTCTAGATTACAATGTTAGTCTTAACTGTGCTTTGTTTAACCGGAGAATGGAGAATGACATTAAAAATATCAATTAGGTCCACAACAATCTAAAAACATGTCCATATCTGTCAAAAGGAAGAAAGTAAAAAATATAACTTTTTGCTTCTTTTTTGTTATAATTTCAAGATTTCGGTTAGACTTTTATGTAGTTTTTCGACAGTTTACGATTATAAACAGTACCTTTTTAAAAATATAATAGGATAAGTATATCTACGCTACAGTTCCAGTGGACCCAAATTGTTTGTCTCCTATAAAGAAGATACGTCCCTGGATTGTACAATTGCGTGCTCTAGAGCTGATTAAAAATAAAGAACACATCAATAAGTGTTCGCCTGTACCTGTCTACGTCGATAATTTCATAATAACATAAACGTGGAACGGGGCAATAAATGGCAACGTTAATAAAATTTCATTCATAAGCTTTCCGGTCCTTAAATATCACCATGGCATTTAAGGCAGTCGACGTAGCTATAGGGAACGGGAACGGAAAATGCTTTATTAATTCATTATATTAAACTGCGTCAAGCAGATAAGGTTATTTCCGAAGAGTATTTATGAGTATGTAACAAGTATATTGGATGACAATCTTTCGTCTTTATCTTCCGACTAGTTTTACGATCAATTACTTTAAATAAAATGGTTGATTTTTTTTTGAAATGTCTAATTTTTACAAATGCTATTTAGAGAAACAAGATCAGTTATTTTCACGTTGATTCGTCTCAAACAGTCAGAATTTCAAAATCTCAGTATAGTAGGTATTTTATCCCTATGAGAATTTAGAATTGTACAATAATGACCTACAGATTTTAAGCGATCCGTAAAAACGGATATAGTGAAGCTTTTTGGTCTTGTTTTCTGTCCCCCGGATTTCTGTACCACGAAAAATAATGAACAGTTTGACCTGAAATTTGGAACCTACATGTAAAATTACCCGGAAATTTTGGAAAAATCGTTATTTTCCCCGTGGTCCGAAATGTCATCAGTTACCTTATAACTACAGTATCGAGAGGTATAATAACTATAAAGCTACTTGGAACTGAAGTTTCTAGAAACGTCTTGTTAACGGTTTGTTAATAACCAGTTCCTTCGAAATACCCCATGACGTTATAAGTGACAACGGGTCTCAGTATTTAGCGTCAAAAATTACATTCGAAATAAGTAGAAAAAACAGTTTGACGGGGAGCCATCTGGTTTGTATTCGACACAAGTGGGTGTAAGGGACGCGCGCAGTTTGCACATGGGCCTCAAACTGAGTGCCTTTTAATCGTACACTCTCATTGATTGGGTACATTGTACTTGCCTATATTGGGTACAGAGGACCCATGGCTAAGAAATTAGAGCGTCCTATATATAACACTGACTTACAGCATATAGTTGCGAGTATCAATGCCTTTTTATTCTGAAACACTGTCAGGTTCGCTCTATTTTACGAGTGGATATGTATATACGTTTGTATTTCAGATCTAGTATCTTTTTCTGAGAGTTTAAAAGTATACAAATGAATACCTAGTATGCAAGTTTTACTTTAATATTTTATCCAGTACCATAGGAATGTGCGCTGTTTAAAACCAAAGATATTATTCTCTAAGAATTAATACTTTTGTACTGATTAGGGAGTGTGTAAAGTTACAACGTTCTCTTTAAGGGTCGTAGGTACAGTTAATAATTTTTGCAATCCGTAGGTACTATTACTTTTCGTTCTCTTTCAATACAGCTCGCTGTAAAGTCTAGTAAACGTTTTAATTTTTTAATTAAACCACTTACAACTGCGCAAACATTAAGTAGTGCCCATTTAAGTCATTATACGGTTGTTTTGCTCCCCTTAGGCTAACTTCCTTGCAAAGCTCTTCGAATACTTAACAGTCCTTAGAAGTGGTTGTTAGGTTAGGTTGTTCTGGTACTTGTATTTCTATACTAAATCCGCATGAGTTGGGCTTTCATAGCTCGATAATTTAAAACAAGATTTTAAAAAATAACTTGTTTGACGTTTGCTTAATTTCTCCAGCAGTCTGATTTTAATAACTATGGGATCAGATTTGTGTCTGTTTAGAGTCATGATTATAATAAGAACAGGGATGATTAAGGCACCTTGTGGATTGTAAAATCAAAACCCACGCTGACATTACAGCTTGACTGGCTTGTGGCAATAGATTCAGAACTAAAAATGTTGGCAGTAAGATGATGAAAGTAACAATCACCCAATTCTATAAATACTATCGCAAGAAAAGATACAGGAATAGAGGGTAACATAGGACCCGGTATACTGAAATAATAATCAATGCTGAAAATTTTGAAAGCATCATTAGTGAAACGCACGGACTATTTTATTTATACAGCAGCTTCCAGATTACAAACTGCCACAATAATCACCAACACTATAGTTTAAGTAGAAGAAACACTTTACAGGACTTCACACGAACTATTGACTTTACTCGTTAGCAACGATCGTCCAGCAATTGCCACAGTTACTCCACAGTCCGTATACTTTCTAACTCCAAACACAAACACAAGAGTTGTAGTCGTTATGAAATCACCAGGCGGCAAGAGAATGTGTCAATAAAGGCTCTTTCATTGCTCGATAAGTGTCTTGCCGGAGTAAACAGCCAGTTTGTACATTTTATGTGTAATTAAACGAGCCGGGAGTAGGGCTGCGCCGCAAGTGTAAGATGGCTGGAAGATTTTAAGCCCGGATATCCGGACGTGAAGAAAGGGGTGTTACGCGTTCAGTCAAACTTTATGTATTTTTGTGTTAATTAAAACGATTGTGATATACGTTGGAGGAGACGGGCCGTTTGTGGGATTTATTTTTGAACGGTGAAATCCAGAACCGAGTCCGCACAGCACTTATATCGAATACCTACTTACAGTATAAAACCTGAGGTAACTTTACGAACATAGTTCAAGATGTTAGATGCAAGGATATCCTCATAAAAATCCCTTAATTGTATATGTGATTTGGAATAAATGAAAACTTACTTGTACAATACAAAGAATAAAAGCGGACGAACGGCGGAGCTTCCCAACTTTGGGTTTCATAATGTTCACTACTTATTGAATACAAATTTTGCTGAAGAAGTGCTAACCTAATGCTTGGTATGTGTCTTGCTTGTTAAGGACCGACGTCGTGTACATTTTACGTGCAATTAAACATGTCAAAGTTGTAAGATTCCAAATCCAGAGCTTAGAACTGGAAACTCCCCGTTTCGAACTTAAATTCAACTTGGTCTCAGTCAGTACTTATTTTAGTAGGTATACGTTTTCAGATACTGCTGTGATTTTCATCCAAGTAAGACCAGACATTTATACCTTCAAGATTTGGCTGGTTTCAATGTGAAATATGTCTTACATATGCATTTATCACGACTTGTGCAGGCTCATTTCAAATACTTAGGTCTAGGCTGAACTTGCTTTCTTAAAATCGTCCTTTCTGCGGATCCCTGATATTATCATTTGATATCAAGAAGACCGCAAGTTCAGCCTACAATTACGCATCCCATTCAAGGTATTGAAATTATGATAATTTTTCTCTGTTACCCATCTGTTCAGCTTCATCGATGGCTAACCAAAGGCCACTATTTATTTATAGTATAGCAAATACTTATAAAAAAAACTGGTATATACCTTCTTAAATATTTTACCTTTATTGTATGTTTCACTAACGTAGCTTTAGTTTTAGTTTTTAAGGTTTCTAAGTTACTAACAATTATATGGACAGGAGTCTGAAATAAAATATTATTAATAATAATAAGATGCAGGTTACCACCGGCTGCCAAAGTTGCACTTTCAGCACTACCCAGGGGCCACATTCAGGGTAACTGGTATAGTTCGCACGAAGATCCAATTTAGCTTTGCTTTTTGGATACTTTTATCTGTTCTTCTTTGTCATACGTAGAGATACGAATACCGAGTAGGTATACTGCGCTATATTTTACTTTGAGTGATTTTTAGCTCGAACTGTTTAGGTGCAAAATCCCAATTGTGCTTGACACAATGCCAGCCCTGTGGAGGCGGGTGTAGTCGTGAAGAGAAGTGCCTGTTGACAGCCCTGCTTTGTTTACGACTGCGTACTTTACATAGGTTTGATATTGAGCGCCCTCGTAAAAGGGACAAAAATCATTTGTAGAAATAAATTGTCACCAGACGCTTTGTTTCGTAAGATAATGTTGTGTGTAAACTTGCAAGATAAATGAATTGAGATAGAAAACTCAGCTTAGGACGAAGCAGCTTTACATAGGTAGCTACAGCCACAATTTTGTACTTAGTTTCAATGTCAGCTATGTATCATCATTTATAAATAAATATTAAATACTCGTATATACATCATATTACATACATTCGCCGTGTGGTTTCCGGTAGAGTAGAATAGGACCACTCCAACTCTTCCCGTGGATGTCGTACAAGGCGACTAAGGGAATACATTATAAAACGTCAATAAGGCCTCCCCAAACCGTCTGGCCAGCGCGGGGAGTGTAGGCCAAATCCTCCATCTGTCTCCGGCAGATGAGAGAGGGTTGTGCTCCTGCAGTGGAGACAAAAATAACCTGATGATGATGACATATATTCATACATACTTACACTTGTCTAATCTCAAACTAGGATTTTTTCCTGTGCTATGGGAATTAAACAAGGGTTGGACAATTCACAAATATAACAACATCCAGACTTGAATTAAATTTATCATCAATTATGCTAATAATTCTTCATAAACCTTCGCAAAGACAAAGACGGACAAGGGCGAGTAGGGCTCACGTACCTTATCGCTTACAAGCGGTCAGTGTAATCAGTGGGTCAGGTACATCACTAGGAATAACCAGAACAATAAAATACTGATGTTACTGATATTTTTACAGATACTTTAGTTTATTTAGTGATTTTTGCTCTCCTAAAAGGCTGGTAAGTCACATTATGTGTTTAATTTGCAAAACTCAAGTGGGAAGACTTCAGGGTTTAGGAAACTTCAAAGGTCCGCAAAAATGTTGAATGTTACCATAAGGACGACATTGAAAAAGTAAGTCTCAAAAACAAAAATGTTATCATGTGCTGCCAACGATGCTGTATGATTTTTATTTTAGTCAACTTTGTATCAGCCTGACTATGTTTACTGCTCGACATAGACCTTTCCCGATTGATGCCACTACACCCGGTCCTCCGCCCTCTACATCCTGCCTCTTGCGTTTTTTTTATTATTTTAGTCAATTGCACAGGTGACCCCCGCGCGGAGTAGTGCCTGGTGCAGCGCATCTCGCTGGCGATCCATCGTGGAAACGCCGCCAGCATGATGGGTACTTTCCAGCCGGGTACGACTCTGGGCGGGTTGTTTGACTGACTAGGATTAGGTATTACTATTATAATGAAATGGACATTGCATTGAAAAATCTAACAAAATATATTATCAAATTCGCCTGAAGTTAATAATATCGTGGGATGGATGCAAGGAAAGTCTCCTTTGAAAATATTATATAATTTTTCCAAGAATAAACTGTCTTTTTGTCAGAATACCTATATTTCTGAATTATCATATAGTTAATTTGATGATTAACTTTTTAATTTCTATAAAGAAAATACTGCCCAGTTGACCTAGTATTTACCTCGTATGTCACAGGATGAGGATGTCCAATAAGAACGCAGTAAAAGTAAATTGTAATGTGATGGATGCCTGTGACCACTGTTGCATGACGTTGTCTAATTGACGTAGTAGTAATTACATAGAAAGGATTATCAAGCTAAAGTGGCAGTGGGCAGGTCACATCTGTCTTAAAACCGATGGCCGTTGAGGGAGACAGTTCTGGAGTAGAGACCGAGTACCAGTTGGTGCAGCGTGAGACGTCATAAATAAAACAAGTTAGTACAAAAGTAGTAGGAAGGGGTTGGTTGGTAAAAAAAATTGAGACGACAATTGGTGAGATGATGAAATAGTTATCACTAGTTTTAAAATTCTGACGGATTTCTTCTATGAATGAGTTATCTTTTAATTAGAAAATAAGATTTATGTGTGCAACAGATTATATTGAAATCACTACGAATAACCAGAGACGGATTAATCATGTCGGAGCCCCTAGGCAATGCACGTGTCGGGGCTCCCTTACAGTGTTCTAACTTCCTGAAATATATTTTTCTACCACAATGCAATCTCCGCGCGCGTGGACTACTCACTTTCAATTCGACTATGGCTCCGATATCCGTCACCGCATCAACGCCCACGCCTACTCCTCTTTTCACATGTATGTTACATTTTCAAAAACGACGAATAAGGCGCGTGGCCCCCTTTGGCCATGCGGGGCCCCTAGGCAATTGCCTACACTGCCTAATGTATAATCCGGCCCTGCGAATAACGTCTTGTCATCATCGATAGATTTTTAAAAAGGTCCATATTTTATTTTTATATCTAACTTATGGCATCTATGTAGCTACATCGCCAGTATTAGTTTAGATAAATCGACAAGAAGGGTAGAGCAAATGCATGCATTTAAACCAACGATCTCTATGTACTACTAGATGGAGCGTTCCAAACAATCGCTCAGTTCCACGCAAGTAGCCACAACTCTTTCACATTCACAATGAAACTTATGCAGTTACTATATACGCAGAACATTTAATTATTTACTAAATATTGACATTATTTAACCGTAGCGTCAATATTTAGTAATAATTAAATGTTTTGCGTAGTAACTGCACAAGTTTCATTGTGAATGTGAGAGAGTTGTGGCTACTTGCGTGGAACAGAGCGATTATTTGGAACGCTACATCTAGTAGTACATAGAGATCGTTGATTTAAACTAATTAGTTGTGAGCTAATCTTCGTACATTAGTCACTTTTATCTCAAAATTGTTTAGGATTCAAAAGTTTGTTCATCTATCAGTACTTTTACCGCACCACGTTAGCATTTGCGGCGAGTGTGTTATGTTTATCCATTAGTGTAATTAATAATAACATAATGCATTCAGGAGCTTCGATCTGCAACGTCAATATTGAATTACAAACAGTTCTGATGATTTTGTGTAAACATGAATCATGGATAACATTAAAACAAACTGAGTCTCTGATTAACATTTTACAGACTTTATTAAGCTAGTTCAATTTAAAAGCCAGGAAATCTAGGTCGGACTGTCTTCTCAGCTTTTGACTTTAACTTTTTTTAAATTTCCTTTATCCAACGCAACCATTTTAACATTACATTTGGCATAACGTTGGGCATTATTAAATGGTAGGAGCGGCAAAATAGTCTCGTCCTCATTGCTTCATGAACTGGAAGTTGTTAACTTTTGAGTTCGTTTCATTTTATCCGGTTATCTATATTTAAGTACAATCATTGTATATCGCTGTTCGACAGTGATAACTCGCTATGGTTTTGGTCCGAACACTAAGGTGCAAATAGGTAAATGAAGGTTCTTATAACTGTCAAAAAATACCGGGAAATTATCTCATTCTTACTTTCGTAACGCTGTACCCCGTATTGCATCCACAATTTCCTACCAAATGATTGAATGAATGAATGGTTGATGTCAATGCTGATCAGTTTTGTAGCATTTACTTTTTATTTAACATATAGTATGCAAATATTTTTTTTCACCTACCGCTTGTTTTAGCTTTTTCCCACAGTGAAGGTTGGCTGGAAGAGATCTCTTATATAGGTAAGTCCACCTTTGTACACTTTTATGTTATGCCCTTTTTTTGTACAATTTATGTGCAATAAAGAATATAATAATAGTTAGAGACGCTGCCCCAAAGTAGTGACATCATAGGATAGCCTACAAATAAAGCGTTTTCCCCGCAACGACTGTAAACAAACGATTGAGTAATATTTTCATTCTCGGTATCGAACCCGTGTACGAAAGCTTTATATGAATGAATGTGTTGTTCGCTTTGTTACGTTTGTGTTTCGTAGTGAAGTGTGTGCGTGGATTCCCTCCGAAAAATGACAGGATGGATTCGCATCGGATTAAATGCTATGGCGTCTCCTCTCGAGGTCAGATAGACGAGACCCCGTGCTGCTCTAAGACAGATGTAAGGCACACTCTCATGGTTCTTTGTTTTGTAGGTAATTAAAATGGTGGCTTTCTTGAATATCGAATAAGAGCAATATCTGTTACGTATTAAGTACCTACCTAATCTGTGGTAATAGTACTTACCTAATTAATAAAGTAGAAATCGTATCGGACTTGGGCTTATTTATGTCAAGCGCTAACATACACCTATATTTGATGTTTCAACCCTTGCAACTGAATAATAGTAGGTATATAACTAATTAATTACAATTAGATGATAGATACATCGGTATTTATTGTCTCCTATCATATCGGCTTATATTAGCCACACATATATTTCTTCTTAAGCGAAAGTAGACCAAACCAAACCATTGATTGTTGCGTAGTTAGACACATACTTTAGTTAAGAGGTTACAGAGTTTCAATCCCCTAACTAGCCAGAATTCTGTTAGTAAATAGATCGTCAAAATATACGAAACTAACTCTGAGAAATAATATATAAGTTTAGCTACTCTCAGAAGTATGGTTTCGGTTTAAATCAAGATATCTTAGTTGGGTATTCAAGGGTGCGGTTTCATAAATATCAGATTTGGATCCGTTTTCATAGTTACCCATTGCGGGTAAACGATAAGAAATATACGTATGTAGAAAGCACGATCCGAACGCTTATCCTTCCACACACATTGATAAAGTTTTAGCGCGTTTGAATGGCAATGGCTGACATTATCGTAAAAGTCGGAACTTTCGCGAAATAGCTCCGTCGAAACATAAGGGGTTCACTTACAATTGCCAAAGTTTCTAATATACTACGATGTATGCCCCTATTGTTCGTGTAATATCTCATAAAAATGTCAAATCGAATAAACTGTCGCCATTGAGAGGGTAATGCTCAGTTGAGACAATGTTCTCAGTCTTATCACATTATACGTATGTAAATTCTAGATCTAGGTAACAGTATTCTATATTTAGGTAAGGTATATATAACGCCAGTTTCCAACATACAAATAACTTTATTGATTCAAGAACATGTTACAAGCAGTAGTCTAAAACATAACATAACATAGAATAAAAGTTACCTATTAGTAAACCAGTTGTCTACCAAAGAATTTTTGTTATTCGTTGACAACCAGAAGTTGTCTATGTGGAGTAAAGAAATGAAAATGGCTGACAAAGGGAGAGCTTCGAAGAATGTCATCTTTAATACATCAACAATTAAAACATTATTTTTTTTTATTTACGCAAGAGCGAAAGATTATCCAAAAGATGAAGAATTGACCATTAGATACATTTTACGCAATAACTCAGTTGGACAGAACGTAACCCAAGAAGGGTCAGGTCATAAGTTCAATTCAGCCAGAATTATTGTGAGAAATTCGTTCCAAGTTCTTTTTTATAATAAGTTCAAGAAAAAGAAAACGAAAAGATAGAAGAGAAGCTACCTTTCAGAATACGATAGGTATACTTACCTATGCCGAATTTAAGTACCTACCTATAAAGCATTTCCTTACAATATCAATATATTACGTGAATGCCGATATAATTTGGAAAGCTACCCACTGTCTTCGGTATAAGTTCTAAACTGGTTTACAATGTTCGTACAAGTTACACGAACATAATAACATGTTATTTCAGTTAGCTTGTGGAGTACGTGTAAGTATGGTAATTTACTTGTAGTTCTAATGTATTTGGGTACGTTATAATCGGATAGATGTACATAAAATTATATGTAGATATAGGCAAGTGAAGCCTATTGAATTATTATTTTTCGTGTTTATAAAAGATAGCAAGCAGTAGAGGTAACAATTCTGCAGTATTTTAAATAGTGATGTAGTTATAAAAATAAACCATAATTCTTAATAACATCTTTGAAAGTATTGTATGAAATCAGCTAAATTTACAATGTTTAAAGAGTTAGTAGTGTGTAATAGCATATATTATCTTTGGTAATAGTAACATGTATTTCGCTGAATGGAAATAAAAAATAGCAAAATAGACTAAAGTGAAACCGGCTGATTGTTCTCTGTTAAATAGTATTAATTATTCTGTGGTATAGGTAACACTGATACCTATCTTGACTAACTGTACATTAATTGTAACTATAATTTGTTCCTGCATTAAAGTGCATTGTATTGTAAAGATTTATGGCCACAGATACAAACATAAAATCCGCTTAGTGAATTTTTTAAAAACCAATCACAATGTTGGCCATTTTCCAAAAAATTCTGACATGCAACCAGACTTGACAAGAAATGGGAATTTTATTTCTTGGCTATCGAGGAGAATTCTTTGTAATAATGTTTTTATAATTATAAAATAAATATAATATAGATATTACCTTAAGCCCAAATAGAGATATTAAATATTTTTTGTTTACAATGAATGTAAAAATGAACTGAACTGACAATAATACATTGTTGCCGAGCGCGGTAAGTGAGCAATTCTTGGTCTAGTTGGCAAGGTTGACGAGTTTTTGTTTTATAATATCCCGAGAAAAAATAATTAAATACGAGTATTTTTCTAATTATATTTATCGGTTTTCAAGTATTTCGGCAGACAGCCCGACGCATAGTGGGAACTTTGACTCATTTTCATCTTATAAATCTATAACTTCCGTGTTAATAGAGATTTTGAAATGATTTTTTCCCCTGATAATCATGAATATATATGCTTTTAAATAATGTATACTTTGTGTGTAAAAGTTTATTTCTAATAGTTATAAGAAATATAGTAATACAAAAAATATAGAATTTGTAAACTTACATCTACGTTCTAAGAAGTTTATATAGGAATAAGAAAAAGTAACTGCGTAAAAATCAATAATACATATAAAGATAGCTTAAAAGTCACTCAAGAGCTCCTTTGCTTCATCAAAAAGTTCAAAATATTTTTTATTGGAAGGTTTTCTTAAGCTTGTTATGTTTAGGTCAGAGGTATACAAAAGTATGTGTAAAACATCTTCGTTGGTGGCTGCCCTCAAACATTGTCTTGCATGATGAAGCCTGAACTGTTTAATAGTCTTGTTCCGTGACTCTTGAGTATCTTCCGAAGGTTGCCATGGAAGAGGCAAGACAGAAAAATTACGTATCACACTTTCACCGTGAATCAACACCTTGTGCACGGAAGATGGCATATAATACCATTTATATTTATTAACGTACAGCTGTGCTGTATCTAATGCATACTGACCAAATTTTGTGGCATAAATACCTCTACCGCTTGACATGACCTGAAGTCCTACCTATAACATTAAACCGATTTGTAAATTCCTCATCTATGCCAGTGATTTCTGTTGTACAATGGTTATTTTGGAAATATCTGCTGGCTGTATTGCCGTCACTAATGACGACACTATGGCAACACTAATGTTGCCACTGAAGTTAGTATCAGAAATCACTGGTATAGATGAGGAATTTATAAAACGGTTTAATGTTATAGGTAGTTCAGGTCATGTCAAGCTTCAGTTTATCCATATTTAATCCAAGTTCTTCTCTGAACCTTCTTTGTACATAAGTGTTCGACGTTTTAGAAGGTCTTCCTCTTTTCTATGTCGATGTAGAAAGTTCAGGTTCGTATGTAGGTTCTTCTAGATTTACGGTGAAATGCCATCCATCCAATTGTTATTTTGATTTAAAAACTATTCTAACTTTCGGCCACATGTAGTACAGCGTTGACGAAATTGAGTTATAAAGGACTTTTGAAAACTTGCGATAACTTTGGTATATTTGTATCTGAAGAATCGGTAAAATTGTTTCGTATATAATTTGATATATAAACAACATAATTTGCATCACTTTCAATCAATAAACTTAAGTCGCGTCTGTTACACGAGAATTCACTCATTGTGGAGAGATAAATAATTAACAAATGTTTAGTAATTACAAAAGCTAATGAAGAACTGTAATATTTCATACGCAAATTTTATTTTACGCACTATTTTATACCCAATAATGATATAAGACGTGTGCAAAATTACTTAATAAAAACTATTTATCATTATGCGGTTACGCGGTCTGTATGGGAATGGGAACTTAATACTGTATGAAATACTCGATAGAAGTATCGCTAAAGATAAAATATGATGTAATAATTGAGCCAAATGTATTTTTTGAGGGTCCAGACTGAAAATTTCAAATAAATAAAACTCTTAATATACGTACCTAAAAATATATTTTTTCTCACCTTGATATTATATTAGATTTAAATATGTTACGCAGTGAAACTGCAAAATTTTTTGTTTTGCCGTCTAATTGTATTATATTTCTTAATGAATAAAACTAAAATCAGAACTTCGGCAAGCTTCGGCAACTGTCAAATCTCCAACTGAAAGTTTTAGAAAAGAAAATAGTACATATAATGATATATGTGTCTTTGGTT
Organism: Esperia sulphurella; assembly: GCA_947086405.1. Taxonomy (NCBI): domain Eukaryota; kingdom Metazoa; phylum Arthropoda; class Insecta; order Lepidoptera; family Oecophoridae; genus Esperia; species Esperia sulphurella. The sequence continues at coordinate 12,290,603 of OX352265.1, forward strand.
AAGTAATATTGTACTATACTGCGTATATTTTTATTTTATAGTAAAATACACATTCTAAGCTTTCTAAAATCGTATCACACTTATATGACTTCTATGGTTTTGATACTATACAATCATACCAAACGAATTAAAGTTACATAATTATTTTTACACCTTTTTCATTCATTGACTTTAGATGCTCTTTTCTATGAAGTACGAACAGTCACAGATTTAAACTATATTTATAATGATAGAGTAACTCTTTAGCTATAATTTGAGGTATAATACATGCATCTTCGTTGAGTTTTGAAAAAAGTATTTATGAGATGGCTTTCTTAGGCGGGTTCCCACAGTGCGACGGACCAAAAAGCTTCGCCACAGAGGAACCGTAAGGAAGTATACAACCCATATCGACATTTCATATAAACACAAATTAGTTATTATACCTATTTTTGCGGCAAGGAGATTCGAGCCAGAGGAATGACATCAGACCACCGCCGACCACAATACGACGCTTCCGAAAGTTCCGTCGTTTCTTGCGAATTAGGTAATCCTACAACAGACCGCAAAACGACGCGGGCTGGCCTAACAATCTTTCTAATCAAAGCGAATCTGAGTCTCGGCTATTCTGTCAAGCCACTGATAACTAAATGTACGACGAGCAAGGGTAATTATATTGCCTTTATACAGGTTCTTCCTACGGCTTCGTTTGTATAATTTTAACACAGTAAGATCCATTGCGCATTGGTTTCACACTATTTCAAATTGAACGACGATTTCCACTATCTTAATTAGGTTCCTTGTCACGGAGCACAGCACTAGCACGATGGGTGGGTAACACTAGGCAAAAAAGTTAGCGACTGGGTAATATATGTATATTGAATACATAATTACTGAAACCTGAAATTACCCTTTGTGGACCAAGAGCGCCTAGTAAGGTAATATATTATATGTATAAAAGGAAAGTGTGTGTATTTATGTTCAGCCTTTTCTCCATAACCACCCACTGCCACCCACTCATAGTTGCAATGGTAGATAGCCCTTGGTCTGCACTCGCAAGTAAGGGAGTTTGGTTACGGTGGGTGGAAGTGGGTAGATGTGGGTGGTGAAAATGTGTGACGGGATATTTCTATCCTTTTTCTATCACATTGTACGGCTCATATAAACTCGAGATTGTGCTGAATGGCGTTAAGTGCGTTTGTGAGTGACAATATTGAGAACTTTTCTAGAATTTTTCAGATTTTTTCTGAATGTTCTATTGTCATGTCGGCTATCCGCGGGTCCTTAAAATTCGCACCATACGTAACTTATCCACGCGAACGAAGTTGCGGGCAACAGCTAGTGTAATCTAAGCTGCGCGTATATAATAGTCTCATCATACATAAAAATCCGTATTAAACAGTTCGGAAAGATTTTACCGTTTGGAATTTGAAACCCTAGCTCTAAAAGGCGTATACCCACCGAAACTAAGTATTACTAGGACTTAATTAAATTGAAAAGTCAATGTGTACTAATAGCTGCACGTAAATTAAAGGCCAAATTCCTTAATCCCTGGGGCGAAGCCGTCGGCGCGGGTACTGTAAGTCTTCCCGGTGTCGGGTTGCTACAGGATCGGGATTCAGTTAAACAAGTACCTTATCAGCCCGTTTGCGAGTACAATTTCAATTTACCTTTACACAGAGTATATATAGAAGGAATGGAAGGGGTTGCCCATTTAACGACGTAATAGAAATAGCTAATCACTGAAAAATTTGTCTGAGCTAGTCAGGAATATATTATGGGGTCACCACCGATTAACCATTTTCTGCCTCGAAACATCAATGATAGTATTGATGTCTTTTGGTTTAAAGAGTCAGTATAAATAACAAGCACATGTGTGCTATGAATACTAGGTTCTCAGGAAGCCCACGCACTTGTGGCTTTTTGACTGTCGTCTAAAAGCTGCATTTATGTATCGATGGGTTAGTTCAATAGGGGTACAACTTTTTTCTTTCGTAAGTAATGCCATCTCTTGGCCTTAGGCGGACATTACCAGTTAAATAAGAACGAGAATACATTTGTCATACATACATCCTACTACAATCATAAGAAAACTACACTCATTTTTATGACAGTCATAGACTTCAAAGTTTTCTCAGAACGGAGGGTGACCACCAAGTGACCTCTTACCATCAGACACTTCAGCCGATAGATAACGGTGATGACATGAAATAAACGGGGACATCATCATCATCAGGTTATTTTTATCTCCACTGCAGGAGCACAACCCTCTGACAAACTGAGGATTTGGATTACCTCCCCGCGCTCGCCAGACGGGTTAGGGAGCCCTAATTGATGTTTTATAATGTTATTCCCTTAGTCGCCTTGTACGACATCCACGGGAAGAGTTGGAGTGGTCCTATTCTACTCTACCGGAAACCACACAGCAAACGGGGACAATAAACGAAAATTGAATGAGACGCCAGTGTACAAGTTTTAGCTGACAGAGACGTAGTATCAAATCACATTACGGTCAAAATTTACCTTGATCACCAATATTTTCTTCCGACAAATATAGCGTAATTCAGTATCTAAACAACTCCAAAAGATATTTTTGAACCTAAATTAATTCACGTCTCCGTAAAGAAAGTTTATATCTCAAAATTGTATAAAACACAAGGAAAAGTAAACTGTTTTCCTCTCAGTACAGTGTCTGCATTACAGATTTCGTACTAAAAGATGCATAGATTGTGGTAAATATTTAAATTGCGTATTGTGCCAGTGAAGCTGAGCAATAACTGAGACGCTTCTGTGTAAAGGTAACTAGCTGATGCCTGCGGCTTCGCTTGCGTGGATTTTAATTTCCCCGCAGGAATAGATTTTTCAGGGTTAAAAATTATCTCCATACGCAAAAATCGGTGGAATAGTCGAGCTGTGAAAGCTTTCTCAAACTCATTTCGTATTACTCGTAATACTTACCTACAATTACCTACTTCTCCTTGAGTGATGAATTTCCACAGTCCAGCAGTTTATGTTAGACACAAAAACATGATATACCTATTAATATTTTGACAGCACTATGATCGCGCACGGGTTTTGAGAGAATAGTTCTTCTTGTGGCTGCAGTGGCGCTGTCAGTTGTCAAACTTTATAGGAGGATAGGGCAAATGAATTTCGTAGTTTATAACAACAATAATATTAGTTGGGATAGGTTACTTTCTACTCTTCTCAGTTGCTTAATAACGTACGAGGTATTAGTAAGTTTGCTAAACTGACTAAAGAGTAATGTCTAATAATAGAGACTTTACCATAGCAACGTTGTTTCTTCTATGAGCTCTCGCCAAAATTTATAAATGAAATGCAATATACTTAAGCAAACAAGTCAGCATCTCTTAAGTAAGCTGTATTGATTTTAGTTATCTCAATCGCGGATTATTTTCAAATTTAGAACAGCAGGTTTTAAGGACATTACGGTGGAATAGAAATAGACAATGTGCCGATGCTTTATTGCGACCAGAAAAAAAAAGATTTTAAATAGTGTCAACGATGTGGAATTGGGAATTTTTATTATGACCACACAATAACGATGAAGAGTCAAGTGGAGGGTGTATGGACTCGGTTTACTTGCGTAGGTTTGCAATCGTTTACCTATGTCAACGTTATTTCTTTTTATTCATTTGTCAGTAAAAACTTTAATTAATCCTATATCAGTCCACTGCCTTGGAAATACAATCATGATTGGCGCCAAGCTGAATAAACTTCATCCTGTAAATATTTTTCTACATTAAATTATTAAATCCTATGTAATTCCAATACTACTTTAAGTGAAGTCCTTCTCCAATACCAACAATTAAAACAACTTTGAGGAGGACATTTTCTGAAATTTATTTACAGCTTGATTATGCCCGCGTCTTGGTCCGCGTAGGTTTCGATATTTACACATCTTGAATTTCAAAACAGATATCATTTTCATAATCAAAGTCCCTAAAACTTGAGGTTTATGACATTCTTATCGATTCATATGGACATGTATACACGATTAATTGGGTTTTCCTTAGGAATGAGATGTTTTTTCGGGATAAAAACTATCCTATGTCCAGGACCTAGGATATTCCAGGACCTAACCTATATGTTTGCCAAGTTTCATCCCGATCCGTCTAGTGGTTGAAGCGTGAAGTAACAAACATCCAAACTTTCGCATTTATAATATTAGTGGGATGTATTATTGTATGTATGTGTGGCATTTACGTGTTGGTTCAAGTAAACCTAGATCTTCTCTCGTATGGAGTTAAGATGACTGTTCACCGTTTACAAGATCTTATTCAAATTAACAATTGCTTTTTTCAAGTGCACCATTACTCGAATATAAGGGGCGGTACAGTGAGCTACAGATATAATAGACCTGGTCCAATTACAAGGTTTGTGGAGATCAAGTCGTTCTGCTGCTCTTTGCTGTCACTTCTACTGTCATCAATTTGAAGTCTTTATTTACCACGTTTTCGCATTTAAAGGTTTTATAAAGCTTTTAAACAAGGCGAACTACTGTCGTATATAAATATTAAAGTAGGAAATACTTTTCTATGTACAGTCTAGCTTTCAAAGCAATTACCACCTACGTAATACCTCAAAAGGCTTAAGAAATATCGGAAGCATTTTATAAAATTCTTGTACTTATTCTTGTAGCCTTGTTAAAGAATGAAAAGTTTTGCTCTTAGAGCACGCCCACTTGGGTTTATATTCAATAGCAAATGACGATTCATGTCTGAAGGGAGTGTCTGTTAGTCTGAATTTCTACTTAACTACCAATTTACATATAAGTGCCTACGTCTTAAGATATTTAGATTTCCGAAATGTTACTTTCAGATACAAGGCAATCTGAAGAAGAGGTAGATACAAACGAGTACCTATTCAAAGTCAACTTGACTGGGATAAATTTTGTTTAGTATTCGTACGAACAACGGATAATTTTAAGATATTGATTTTAAGTAGGTAGGTATAATGTAAAAACGTCAGTCATTTATTCCGTTTTGCAAACGAAAGTTAACTAAATTACATTCGATCGTTCATGGTTAAGGCAACAATGGCACCGGCTTCAGACATTAAGCAGTTCTCACGTGGTCTAATTAAGTGTTTCACTTAGGGTGCGCTGGTTGAGCGAGGGCGCCACTTAATTATGCGCAACTAGATGCGAGATCACGGCCGACCTGCCGCCTACCTCCATACGCCCGCCCGCTAAAGGGTTATTTCCTCCTTCTACAAAATTCTTTACGACTCACTAAGCCCCAATACATTTACTTTAATGGTATTTAAATGGTTTTCGACTGAAAAAGAATTGCTGAAGATGGAGTGGGGGCGACATTTGGACAACCATAGGCCCAGAACTAGAATGGTAAAAGACGGAACATATTGGAGATGAGAACGACAGGTAGAGAAGTGAAACAACAAAACTAGAGTTTCATATTTTGCTGACAGTAAAAAGGAAAGGAAAAAAACACAATAGATAGAAAAACGGTGATCTAACCTCATGATGCCATCGACAAATTTAATTCAGCCTAATCCTCGAAGAGAAGAAGGAGAATAATAACATGATGAAAGCATATAGGTAACAGAGATAGCTAGATGATTAGTCGAAGATGAGAGTGTTAGTCAAATTCCAGGATTTTTACCAAAGAGTACCTACTTCTTCTGTCACGTCGAAAGTAATTTAAAGAAATTAACTATATAAAAGCAACTCGTCGACCCCTCACAATGTGCTAATAAACATAAGGACGCTCGTGTATAAAAAAGGGTGCAACGGGAACAACCCGTCACCCGTTAGTGTCCTGTAAATCCTGCGACGCGTGGCAAAATTCCACACCGCAATTATGTGGGATACGCGACACTCAGATGGATTATGAGAAATTAAGCGCGGAACAGTAACTAAGTGAGCTTAATTCACACCATCGCACCAACTCCGGGAACAAAAGATTACTTAAACAGAACAGCGGAGGTACAGATACATATTTCTCTATTACGCGCCGCTTTTGTTTACTTGTTTTATACCACTTCGCTGAATTGTAGGTGTTGTAGTTGGGAAAGTGGGCGGTGGTTATACCTCACTCAAGTTACAAATGGCCTGCTCAGTTGGGCCCATTTGGCACCAAAATGGATTCGAGGACCTGGATACCTGATTCTAATTTTTTTCCCGGTATCATCTTTGTACTATAATTTACATTACTATATGACTAGATGATTAGACATAGTCTAGACTAGTTATATCAAATAGATAAAATAAGGTCATGCTGATAGCAGTAAAAGAATTTCGTCCTAGTTCTAGCGCACGTAAAGGTGGGTTTATATTTATGGTAATGGTAGCATTAATATGTCCATAGTAAATAGAGCGCATGTTGCGCAGGCGGTATCAGATCTATTTATCTAAAGCTCTTAACAGGGACCATATGAGTTCATTTCCAAGGATTGCAAAACTCAGCAATATCATAGATATGTTTATTTGCTGACGTACCTAACCATTATGTATCATTTGGTTTGCCAGCACCTTAAATAAAACATTTTAAAAGAATCGTGTTCTGTTTTCTGTACAATTCTATGCATTAAAAAGTTCTATATAGAGCTGTGTATATTTTAGTTATTTGAATGAAATTATGTGGTTATCCGATATGAAGTTTAAAGGTTGAGTGACAATAGATGGTGCCGGAAGTAAAAAAAAAATCTGACATTTGTTTGACCACAAATTTTGCGGGCTTTCTAGACTATCTAGACCATTCGAGGTATCCAATTATTTGTGATAATATAATCAATGTATGTGCACTAACTTTCTAAAACCTAATAATTGCTCTCTGAAAGTTGCTCCACATAAATTCAAGGTAAATTAGTTTTGGAGTGCGTCGATGTTAGTTAGAATCAGCTAGTAACCAAGCGCGGCGGATATTACGCTGACAATTAATAATCGTCTTTAACTATGTAATAATACAGTTCAAAATTGCATGTAGGAGTAAAATGAATCCAGCGGATAGCGGGGGAATGATGCTCGGGCTGCCGCGGTGCTCTCCGCTATGTCAGCGCTGACAGAGTTAGGGTAGACCTATATGTCCAACAGTGGACGTCGATATGTCTGAAGTATGAACATCATTGATCTCTGTGCACAGAACAAAATCCCACAATTTGCTGGAAGTACGTGCTGATCGGATGTTAAATTTTAGTGCGCGGGGTCACACCACATAAATGGTGTTATTTATTTAGTCCGCCGCAGCCCGCCGCGGTCACGATCCGCAGAGCAGAGGGTTACGATTAGAGGGCTTTCATATACATAAAATATCCTTTAAAAAATATTATTCCCTGGGATATAAAATATCATATAATAGACATGAACATGATAAAGCATTTCAAGGTTTTATTTGTTACCGGTATATTATAAAATGTGAAATACTAACCGCCCGATGAGAGCTCAGCCCTGGAACTCCATAGAAGCGAACATATTTAATTACCTATTACTTCTACAGGCGCACCAGTGTGTGCGTAAATTATGGCAGGGCTACTTCACCCAGCGCGCGAACAAAGCCGACCGAGAGACATTAACGACCACAGATGACTTAGTAGTAACTACGTAAGAGATACATCGCTCCCTAGTAAAACGAAAGTACCTACGCTTAATCACCTACTCCTTCTTAGTGTCAGACAATACAAGCAAAAATGTGTCTAAGACGTTCGACTTAGCGTTGATAAATCAAAATCAAAATCAAACTCCGTACAGGCAGGCGGGGCGAAAACTAGGTAGGTACTTATCGCAGTAGGTTCGATCTAGTGACAGTGGCCTGGTTATAGTCATCAACATAAGTCCGTCTCTTTCTAACTTATAGCGTCAATCTCTCGGCGACGCCGGTCAATAGCCGCTGTCGTATCAACCCAATAGCGCATACTGCCAGCTGTGCTTTATTTAGCAGACGACTGCCACTAGGTTCTTTTAACGTAGAATACTTGTAGTTTATAATCATTGCAGTCCGTAATTGTGTCGTATTCGGTCGCGGTTCGAGGCGGCGGTGGTCTCCGGAGTACGGGATAAGAGGGTAGGATGCTATTTAGTTCGACATTATGATGGGATCGTAGGTATCGGGTGCTGCCCACTCATTGTCATACTAACCTATCGGTATTCGCAATTCTTTTTCAAAACTAAGCATGCATTAATAAAATCACAAGAACACTTTTCCATAATGCTCATTGTCAGTTTATTTCGCGCTTAGAACTGGAATTTAAAATTCGATAAACATTTATGTGGCTATTTTATTATTCAAACAGTATTACTCATCACACGTTTTAATTCCAAGTGCATGTGAAACCCGACCTTAAACTTCATACGTTACGGTGCGATTTCACTGCCGCGGATATGAGTATTATGGGCTCTACACAAACTACACACAATAAGACCTTGTCTATCAGACCCGGTCAGACCGATGAGTTCGGTCTGACGTCGTTTGCACTGCATTTTCGAATGATGGGACTGTTTCGTCACTCGGTATCAGACCCGGTCAGACCGATGAGTTCGGTCTGACGTTTGCACTGCATTTTCGAATGATGGGACTGTTTCGTCACTCGGTCAGCTTCACTTACTGTGTAACTTTATGAACATTGCTTATTGACGTCCGAAAATATACTGCCATATATTTATATCGCGTTTCTGGAAACGTTAAATATAACTCGTCTGTATGTATACCTACTGTTCAGTTCACTTAACATATTTTGTTGTGACAGAACCTGTGAATCCCTTCCAGTCTACACGACTGGACGACATTCACAGGTGTTGTCATTAATGAGAGACTTTCCAGTAGGTAGGTACTTAGTTTTAGTTACTAGTTGACAATAGATGGTGCTGCATTGATTTTGCTGTCATTGTCAATCTCAGACTCAAAAACTTGAATGACAACATCAAATTTGTTCGCCCGTTTATTTAAACAATTTTATGGCTTTGCAACACGGGTCTTTGAAAACATTCTCGCTAACTTTGACATTTAATGATACAGTCAGTTCAATCTATCGAGGTTGTATTTAGACCTACTTCTTTAAAAAATAAGTACTTTTATTTCGCATATTAAAACCTGTTGTTTCATGTAACATACTACACACATAGAACTAGGATTCGGTCTGTGTCAGACCAAATCCGTCCGACAACCGCATCGTGTGAGTGCTACAATATAACATTGTGAGCTTGCGAGATTACGGTGTGTCGTTACGATGCTCGTTTAGATAGGGCTCGTAAAGAATTGCAGATCTAGGCGCGACACGGGAGCGGAGCGGACACCTCATCTTATGTGAATATTATAAATATATATATATATGAATATAACGACGACCTCCGTGGCGAAACGGGTAGGTAGCTCTCGGACTGCCACGCCGGAGGTTGCAGGTTCGAATCCCGCTAGGGGCAAATGTTCGTATGATGAATATGAATGTTTGTACCCAAGTCTTGGATGTTTATATATTTATTTAAGTATGTGTATTCGTTATCTAGTAACCATACCACAGGCTCTGTCTAGTTTGGGACTGGATAATTGGTGTGAAAGTCTAATTACCTGGGTCTCTTTCTGTTCAAAACCAAAATATAGTGAGAAATTGTCTGACAACTAAACTATTCAGGTTATAAGTATACTTATTTGTAAAAGCCACAGGCTTTTCGGGGAAGACATTGTAAGTAAACCTGCATATGCTAAAGAAGAAATTCCAAGGCGTATTCATATAGTCCAGTCGACCAAATCGGCTTGCCACACCCCCTGTCCACTCGAGGCACTTAACATCAGTTGGATTGTCTGCCCGTTTGCCAGTTAATTCCGTAAAAGCGCACTTGTGGCCAATGTGTTGTTGCACGTAGAAATCCAAAGGCCTTACAGATTAGTCAGAAAGTGCCATCTTATACAGTCAGCACCTCCTCGTAATCCATTAGAATATTCCACCCGGCAGCAGTATAGGTACCTGTCAAGCTAATTTTACTTAGGAATCCTAAAGGTTACTATCAACTGATTTTTACTTTCAACTGATTGCAACTTCTAGGTAATCAACTAAACGATCATGTTTTTTTTTCGCTTCAGACCGTAAAAGACAGTTTGTCCATTTCCCACCTGATTTGGTAAAACTTTTGATAAGTTTATATAAAACTGCCAGACGTAGCACCTTATCTGAGTGAAGTTTCAAAACTTTTAACAAGGTTAGGTCTCCAGTGATGCGTCCGATCTGGCGATAGGCGCATTTAATTACAAGTTGCGAAATGTGGACCGATACTGGAGTTGAGTTTCTCACTTTGTAGAAGTTGAGGTGAATAAATCTGAAACATTATTAATTAGTTCAATATTTAAAATGGCTTCTTTTACCGGTATATATATTTATATATAAATATACCTATCATCATCAGCCTATAATACGTCCACTGTTGAACATAAGCCTCCCCAGTAGAATGCCACTTTTTGTGGGCTGTCCATTGTCATAATCACCACGCTTGGCAAACGGATCGCAGTAATGATCTTAATATACACAGGAGAACGATGCTGCCCGTCCCTGGTGCAATCCCTTAGTCGCCTTGATGACACCCACGGGAAGATTTAGGGTGGCCCCATTCTAAGCCGGGAACCACATGGCAAAACATTACATTAGACATTACCTATCTATGAACTTTATTACAATTTCCTTATAATTTAATACTGTGCAGCCTTACTTTTAGTCTGCCTATATGCAAATCTCGTGTTTCATATGGGGATAGTGCCCGCCTGGAGCAACACTGCTGGTGCGGCGAGCAGCCGGCAGAGTTCCAACGAATCGACCACTCGTATCGATTTGATAATAGGAGGAAATCGCGTTGCCTGACGCGGCGGGGTGCTGCGTCTGTCAGTAAAGCGCATGTGTATGCAGCTTAACCCTAAGTTCGCTACCTTCACCTTAGTACGAAATTGCGTGTGTCCATGGAAATCTCGTCAGTGTAACTCCTTTACTCTTGATAGAATAGATAGAAGATAATTCTACTTGTATAGTCAGTGCGCTTTGTATGATAATAATAAATGACCAGGTTCATTCTAAATTTAACTTTATCATCATTAGATAAGGTGCTACGGCTGGTCACTTGATTCGGAATATTCATGTACCTAAAAATTGGCTTGTTGGACGTGAGAATCCAGCGATTGAAGGCATTTTAAGGGCGATAGTAATTAGATGAACAGTCGGGACATTCCCACTTAGAACTGCTGAAATGTTAAATGTGAAGTAATCGTATATGTATATGTTAAAAAGAACACATGGACTTTAAAATTATTATCTTTTTTTTATTAAAACCCTTCTTAAAGCGCAATTTACCTTCAGTAATCCAGTTACTTCAAATCCTGTTGTTTTAAAAATTACTAACAGCTATAAATAGAATAAGAAAATCCTAACAAAGCCATGCGCAGTATTCGTTCTTTGATCTTTATTATATAATAAAGTTAGTTCATTTCGCCCCAGTAATGAATATTAATGTGCTCGCTTAAGTCATAAAATAAACTTTATCTGAACTCGTCGTGCGCTGCCAGACTGGCAGGCCGGGTCGGGCCACCTTGACTCACAGATAAATTTACAAAGAATAAACTAAACTCGGGCCGTTTTCAATTAAAATTGAATTTTGTATTTATAATTGCGAACCTCCAACTTCAATAATCATGAATTATTAACACCGTACCGTTATTAATAACAAGGAATTACTTAAACCGTTAATAACCAGAAATTGCCTAAGCTGTGGGGGTGTAAAGGGGAACAACACAATCAACTATACATTATACAAATGTCAACCTTAATTATATGAGGTGCATGCATCGTCTAGCTAAAACGAATTAACGAGTTGTTGCTCTTCACTAGATCGCAACCCGGTAGGACCAAGAGGTATTGAATTTCCGTAATATACATACTACTGGTAGTCCTACACTTTTGTGTATGCTATGGCATTGCTTTTCTCTTTAGAAAAGCAATGCCCGTGGTTCGTGGGCAACTGCTCCTTGGTCAACATATAACATTACACAAACTACTTTCTAGGGCCTAGCTACTATGGCTTTAAATTAAATAATCTTTATTGATCTTCGTCTTAAGTGCCCTCGCCTCACGTTCATGAATTCAAATCCTGGCCCAGTGATAGCTCTATGCCTTGCGGCGCAGCCTAAACACTTGAGTTTCCCCGCAGGAATTCTACACCTTATCGAAATAAAAAATATCTACTATATGTTAATCAGAGACCCAAACACCTCCTCCATGCAAAAATCTAAAATATTCCATCGCTCCCCTAAGCGTTATAGCAACGAATAAACATTATAATTCACATTTTATTTACTGTGTTTATTCGGGAAGAAAAGATAAAGGCATCCCCGTAAATTTTCTTTATGTATTGATTTATACCTACGATGTTTCCTGGAGTAAGAGATAAAGCAATTAACCTTGAATTTCTTACATAAGATATTTATGATTAGCTTCGTAATGAAAAAGGAAAATGTTTTAATTTTTGCGAAGCCTTATATCAATAAATATGGAATTGACGTGCCAGACTTAAATAAGTTAATTAAAATATATAAACGAACACAGCAAAAAAAAATCGAATATTTATTATAAAAAATCGAATTTTGCGTTGTAGTTTCTCATCATTTGGATTTTTCTCTTAGTACATAAGTATTAGTTCCACAGTCTTCCTGCATACAGCCTTCCAATAATAAAAATACGCATCAACACAATTTTTTTTTGGAACCAATCATCCAATAGCATGAGCAAGCTACGCGTAACAAAATCAAATCACTAATCAACAAACTTTACTTATCTAATGATATTAGTTTACATTCAGACAAAACTCTCCAGTAACTAATTGCCCTAAGTACGTAGAGTGTAAGTACGACCGTAAACAAGGGTTAATCTCATTCGGTGCTCCGTTACGTTTGCTCGGCAAACAGCGAGTGTTTGCGCAGACAATAGACAAGTACAATAATTGTGCATGAAGAGCCGAGACTGTGCCGAGAGAGTTGGCTTGTTGGCACAACGGTCCCGGTGAAGGGCCACTAGGGCCACTACACAAGAGCAAGCTGGGTGATCCAGTGATCAGCAAATGCGCCTAAAATAAAGAGAACTCTATAAACTAACCTCAATATGGATAAAAACACGATAGTGCTGCATACGAAGTGTATAAAGAAGTCAAATACTAATATTAGAAGTACTAATGTTGCGTGAAGTTGGTTGCGCCGTTTCTTCTTCACAGCGCTAACACCTAGGAAGTCGTAGTCGATAAAAAAAATTACGTGTATAAATGTACCAAGTGTACTCATATGCAATAAATGATTTTGACTTTGACTTGAGACTAAACTTACCCAAGTGTACTTAGACACTCTCGTTATTTCATTTGTTTATTAAGCCTTAAATTGTATCAGTACAATCAGTTCTTAAAATACATTACAGTTCCAATTTCAAAACTTTGCAATACGTTTATTACTTATTTTAAAATATAATAATTAAGTGTTTATCACAAAATTAAAAATATTAAGACCATATAATATTTATAACAATTATTCTTTATTTAAAAATTCATTCAAGTTGTACGTTCATTTTTTTAATTTGTATAAATCAGTTTTCTTAGGATTTTTGGTTTGTTTTACAAGATACTAGAGCTCCTCAGATTATTTAATATGGACTAAGGCCGCGTTATGCAAAGAAGTTCGCTGATACACGGCAATGCTACGTCTGGGGCCCTGTAGTTCGGGTTCCTAAAGTAGGTTCAGTCTATAACCCCTAATTATATAATAAATGATAATGGCTGACAGGTTTACATAATTCAGTTTATAAAGAGCAGTAACTGTATGTATGCCCCATTCAATAAGACAGTCGACAGTCTCTGGTGATGTCCGGTTAAACTATTTATTGTCAATGCGACAGTGACTTCATTGTTCTACTCTTCTAGCACTAGCGACCTAGCGTGTCTACAATACTTCCCATCGACACGTTGGAAGAGTTATTGAAACATCTAGAAGCGTGTTGGCGACCTTGATGTGAAAATTCGCTACACATTCGCTCAACTTGAATTAGCTCCACATCTGGAGTCTCTCACATACAAGACATTTTGTCAATATTATGTCGTATCAGCGTGCGTTGACTTCCACTGCTAGACATAAGCTTTCTGTTGCGCTCGGCCCTTCGCCTATCCTATCCATCTGAACTGTTAAGGAATGGAACTCCCTGCCAGCTTCAGTATTTCCGGACAAGTAGAATTTGGATCTTTTTAAAGGAAGAGTGAAGAGACATTTTCTGGGTGAGACTAAGGTCAAGCGTAAACCCATCAGGAATAAAAAAACTGTTCCGGCGGGTGACCTGTTTCTTGGGGCCTACCACGTAAGCATTTCGGGTAATATCTGCCTGACTAAAAAGCCAAGCATCGTAGTTAGACGCCAAATGCTTATTATCAGAATATGTCACATGACCCATTAGACATAACTCCGTACATAATAACTTTTTAGTTCAACGGATATACTATCCGACATGCTTACGGAATCTGATCTTTCATTCATCTCTTTTTTCTCATAAACATGGTTATACTTATTGTGTTAAGCTCTAAGAATCTTTCTGTAAAGAGAATACAAAATTATCTTACCATTTCTAAAATCAACACTCAACTCTATACGTTCCTTTGGCTCGTGTATACCGTCCGTAAGCCTTTCCTGTGACTAATGTTTGTGTATGTTAATGAGATGTTAATAGCAGCCAGTTCATCGTAACTGGATCAGTCTCCGACGATCGGTCAGGGGTACACTGCACCTTCGAGTGGCCACAGCTTTCTGAATAAACAATCATCTTTGCTCGGCTGAATGCGGCACGAATTTGGTGGCCTAGCTCCGCTTCGCAAACATTGGCTTGTGTGCCCATTGCCTAGCAGCTCGTTTTCAATTTGCGTTGCTAAGGTCACTAGGGTTGGCAGATATACGCAACATAGACAAGTGATCAATAGGCTTCAGTATTTTATTATAATATAAGTACACGCAGCGTGGGATGCCCCGCCCAAGTACCTAACATAAACGCCATGTAAACATTCCTTTAATAGCGTAGAGTCATCTAAATGTCATGTAGTCTTGCATTGCTCAATATTCAGTCAAATAGAGCAGAATTTGATAACTAATAAGCTTCCTTCGTCACAAGCATTATGCGATTATCGTTCTAGTAGGTATTCATAAAACAATAATAAGATTTGTTGCTCAGAACAAGTGGTATATAGAATCAAACCGTTTTGTAAACCAAATGACTAACTTAAGCAAATCATCTGAAAGATAGAATTTATTAAACCACTTTGTGCTATTTAGGTGTCGCCGGTTGGACCGACGACCTGAAAAAGGTGTCCGAGAGCGAAAAATGGTGGAGGACCGTGAGTGGTGGCGTTCATTGCGCTGAAGGCTTAGGTCCGTCATGAACGTCGAAAGTTGTATGTATGTACGTAAACGCTTTGTTGTACCAAAAATCACAACAACAATAATAAAATAGGAATTAAACTGTGCACAAAGGCGGACTTAAGGATCTCTTCCAGTCAACCGAAAGGACAAGTATAATGCGTTTAGTACCAAATTTGTTGGTAAATACATTTCTTTATAATTACGAAATTATGATGAAGATTTTATTTTAGACTAGCTGTGCCCGCGGCTCCGCTCGCGTGGACTACAGGATCCGCTCCCATTCCCACTTTCGTTCCTTATCCCACTTCCACTCAGACTTTAAATCCAGGTCCAGGTCCAGGTCCAGGTGCAGGTCCAGCCAGGTCCAGGTCCAGGTCTCTCCTCTCAAACCTCCCCTCAGCTCTCCCCTCAACCCACCCTTCAAACTTCTTTCCCTCGTCTCTCCAAATGTAGTCTTCGTAACTAATCCATCGCAATCCAAATTCCGACCAACACTACTTTGTTGCATACGTATACAACAAATTCATCGTAATCGGGTAACTCAGTCAAAAGTTCAAACACTCAAATTACACTGGTACCATACCCGCTCCCGCTACCGCTCACGAATTCAGTCGAACATTTACACCCTACTACATTCTTCGCAGTGAATGCGAGTTTTCGGAAACTATAAATTCGCATAACTTTTGATTGACTGCATCGATTGCAATGAAATAAAGCCTATATGTTACACCAAATTAAGCCCCATGTTTTTGTGAAAAGTCCATCAAAGTCCGTTCAGTCGTTTTTAAGTGATGCGTGCACAAACTCACAGACAAACAGACAAACCGACAAACAGACAAACAGATAAACAGACAAACAGACAAAATTTTTAAAAATGATCGAAATGTGTTCTGTTCCTTATCCTTAGACCCCCCAATTTTTTTTTTGCAAATATCTTCAATGTACAGACACGCGAAGTTTACGATTTTATTTATAAGATTATTTTCTTTCACTATATACATTAAAGACATAGTAAAGTTTAAAATCTGTAGTTTACATGCCAGCAATACATAGATATAGCTATATACAGATACAAATACCGTGTCATTCCGAATTAAATGACCCGCCCTAGCACCTTATCCAATGATGATAAAGTGAAAATTAGAATGAACTTGGTCATTTATCCCACCATATCGGTACTCCAGAAGTCGAATAACTTACAAAATTAATAAACCAAGAAGTCATAAATAAACGAAACGCGTTGCGTGTTAATGTAATTGACTGACAGGTGACACTTTGCATGACGAGCTGTAAGTACCTATCGTAAATCGTCGCTTAGCTAACAACGCCGCCTTGGTAAGGCATTTATGAGATTTTTATAGGACGACCCAAAAACCGACTTTAAATATTCTAGATGAATTACCTATAGTATTAATAGGTGCGACAAATGTAAATAAATATGAATAAACAAAACAATCATTTAAATAATTACATTAAAAGCGTTGTTGATGGTTCAAGACGCACTAGAAGACACATTCACTCAGTGAAGAAATTCGACTTTTTACTGTAAATAGAACCTACGTACGTACTTTGATGCAGATATTTCATTCCAAATACATTGTCATATGAAATCAAACGCATTTGAGTCACAAAAACAAAATATATGTAATAGATGGTTCTCATACGACGTTCACATGTAGCTGGGAGCGTGGTACTATTTATTTCGTTACGGATACCCAAAAATTAGTTCAAGCCCAACCTAAAGTGAACAAACTAGAATAAAAACATCGTTACTGAAACTGAGTTATAGAAACAGTTTGGTACACGTGCAGCTTTCAATTACTTACTGGTTGTAATGCATTTATTTAATGCAGTAGCGAAGTCCTGCCACTGCACGGCTTGAGCTCAAGCTTGACATTCGACTAGACATGCGTGGCCACTAAACTAGCAGTCAGAGTCAACATTATTCAAATGAGGAGCAAGGTATCACTTGATAAATGCCATTAAATTTATATTGGTCAGAGACATTTATTATGCGGTGTTTGCTCTTTATACTAGATTCTTCGAGCTCGTATAGCATGAGAATACCCAGGAAATGGGACTGAGAAAAGGGTTGTTATAATTTTTTTTGTTAATGTATTTCTTTTTAGGGTTCCATAGCCAAATGGTCAAAAACGGAACCCTTATGGATTCGTCATGTCTGTCTGTCTGTCCGTCCGTATGTCACAGTCACTTTATTCCGAAACTATAAGAACTATACTGTTGAATCTTGGTAAGTAGATGTATTCTGTGAACCGCATTAAGATTTTCACACAAAAATAGAAAAAAAACAATAAATTTTGGGGGTTCCCCATACTTGGAACTGAAACTCAAAATTTTTTTTTTCATAAAACCCATACGTGGGGTATCTATGGATAGGTCTTCAAAAATGATATTGAGGTCTCTAATATCATTTTTTTCTAAACTGAATAGTTTGCGCGAGAGACACTTCCAAAGTGGTAAAATGTGTGTCCCCCCCTGTAACTTCTAAAATAAGAGAATGATATAACTAAAAAAAATATATGATGTACATTGACATGCAAACTTCCACTGAAAATTGGTTTGAACGATATCTAGTAAGTAGTTTTTTTTAATACGTCATAAATCGTAAACCACAATTTACCACAATAACTTTTATATTATGTTACTTGCTGCTACGGAACCCTTCATGGGCGAGTCCGACTCGCACTTGGCCGCTTTTTTTATAGTGGAGTAGATGCATTAATAAGGATAGAAACAGGAAAATTTAAATATTTAAGGCTATATTATAGTATCTGCACCGCGATGCGATACGCAAATTTTCAATTTGTTGAGTTTTGGGTCAATTACAAAAAAATGTGAATACAGTGTGCTTATGTGACTTTTGTATACTTGTAAATTTAACAGCTCAAATTATTTAGTATAGCAAGTGGAGTACCTTATCGCATTACAAACATTAATTACATTAAACAAACGTTGTTCAGTGTTCGACACTGAATACGCCGCGGAGTATCGAGCTGTGCAGTGCTGCAGATCTGTTACATTATTTCGACACCTACTGTTGGATATAGTGGTCCCCTCACCTGGTAGTCCATCTTCCACCAGGCACTCAGACTGCCATTTTCATCGGTCTATCCAACGCTGTGGATTTAACACTTACGGTAACCGCTTGTTTCGTGACTGCACAGTTTTACTAATAAGACTAAAACGTGCTTTAACAAGTGTACAAGTTGGCAGAGACAGTTCTGTGCGTTCGCGATAGCACAGTGTGCGGCTGTGAACTCAAATTTCAAACACAGACCACACTGCGTCTGCGGCGCGGTGTAGTAATAGTTGTCTTCTATTACCGACAAACAAATCGTTTTGTATGACGAGTCGGATGTAATTACATTCCCAGTGACGTTTAGAGCACAATGAACTTTAAATGCATTTCTTTCTTTGCTGTTACTATGTATTCATGTCTGCCTTTTCACCAAGTTTGTCACTAGTAGGTTGGCGGAAATCTCTTAAAGAGATAAGGTTTACCATTTCCACATATTATTATTTTTCTTTGTTTTGTATGTTTTTTTCTTTTGTGTGTGCAAAAACTGTTAAATAAATATTCTGCCCTGCTACTCAAGACGGCTGCTAAGTGTTTTGACAACTTTTCGGAAATAGTAAAAAAAGGGCTGGTTTTCTAGAATTCTATGATTGATGAATTCTAAGTCTTTAAGCTCTAGTAGTTTACATAGGATTCTTGAAAACCAGTTTAACCCCTTTTTTGACAAGTTCCGTAAGGTTGCCAAAACAATTGTGGCTTTCTTGCGTATAGCTGAGCAGTATCTATTTTTTAACTTCAGTCTTATTGGTACAGTTTCCTAAGTGTGTGCCACAGCGCAGTTGCTGATAAATACAAGCACTGTGCGTAATTTTGTTGAAAAGTTAATCAAATGCTTTTTTGGGTGGTAATGGTAACACTTCTACTCAAAGATGCTCGATAACTCAAAGAATGCTCTAAAGTCTAGAGCTAGAGCATGATCGGACTGTGATCAACAGAGGACGTTTATAAGTGATGATCAGACTTCGCATTGGGTTGCAATCTTGTAGCTATGTATACTCTTGTATTTGTAAACCAAAATTTTTACTTGCCACGAAAATGCAACTCCAGTTACGCTCTGGTATTGATGCTGATGATTGAATTGGTATAGAATTAAGTTTTATTTAAATTTAACGAGCTGTCCGCCTCAGTATAAAATGTCACAATATTTTGTCTCAATAATGGCAAACAGAGCCGTGTGGTTTCCGGTAGAGTAGAATAGGACCACTCCAACTCTTCCCGTGGATGTCGTATAAGGCGACTAAGGGAATACATTATGAAACATCAATCAAGCCTCCCAAACCCGTCTGGCCAGCGCGAGGAGTGTAGGCCAAATCCTCCGTCTGTCTCCGGCAGATGAGAGAGGGTAGTGCTTCTGCAGTGGAGACAAAAATAACCTGATGATGAATGGCAAAAACCGTCTCGAAATCATTTCAGTAATGTTCGAGACTAGCCTGAACCTGACAATACCGGTCTTATAATATAATCTTTGTTTTATTCTATGCTATGTATTAATATCTTACAGTAAATATTCTTATTATATAAAAGAATATCCTACCATCTATTCGGACAGCTACTGGTAAGCTAAGTTGCACCTTCGCGATAAATATATTTTTTATTACATATATTTTGTCAGTCCTGATTCCTGAAGTCACTTAAACCAATAAAAATGTCATCTAATATTCACGTATTTTGCACTTATTCCATTCCAACAGCTGCAACTCCAATAAATCACCTAACACAACGAGCACGTACAACAAACACTCATATATACGATTTGCCGAGAAAGCTGGGCTGATCACAATAAGTGTTCACGAATAATTCATACGTGCATTCATACGAGCGGGCGCGGTAACGTACGGCCCAATTTTGGCGTACAATTTACCTGCAGATGCAACAAACACAAAGAGGTAATATTTCCGAGGAGGTAGGGTTGCCATACCAGCTGCTAGACTGAGCTTGTATGTTCTGGTTAATTAGTTAAGAGTCTTAACCGCTCGTGTGCGTCGGCTGTTCGGACCCTCGCTCGTCTAAATTGTGCTTGGCAACTCTTGGTCGTATAAACAATCGGTTTATGCAACGATGGCCCCCGTTCTTTTAAATAAAGTAAGGCTGTGTCACTTGATAAAGTTGTTCGCTGTACTTAGGTACTTAGTTCGCATATCAACATGTGAAGTTCTTTATTTTTGTATAATGAACTGTTTAAAATGGGAAAATGCTTGTGTTTTATTTATTACAGAATACACAACATGGCAGAATACTGCATATTCACATACATTTTGATAACTAATACATTAAGGGTAAAATATTGAGGTAACTGACAATCACTTGCCTGCATTGACAGTGGTAATTTCCGCCCTTGCCTGATTTTGACAACAGGGCAGCTAGAATTAGAATGGTAGTAGGGAGTGAATATTTTGTGGTGGTATTAATATGTTATTGAATATAATAGGTTTTATATCCTGCATCTTCAAGTGAAAAAGTTGTTGTGTTCTAAAATAACTTTCTGAAACCTATATAATCTGACTCGAATAATCTTAAAGTAGTGCGTAGTTAGACACTAATTTACACGGCTTTATTTATTATCCTGTTAAACGATCACTCTTCAAGATCAGGTGCAACTTTAGCACGTTCCCGCACAAATGCCGGGAAATTTGTTAACATGGCAACCCTTGAGTGGATAGCGGAGAGGCAGCGAGGGGCAGCAAGGCAGGGAGGGGTAGCGAAGCAGGAGGAATTGCTAGGGTTATCAAGCTGATAAAAAAATGCATAAGGTCTTCTAAATTATATTGATGAAATCTGTTTTAGTAATGTTGTAAATTACTCAACCAAAGTTTCAAACGGTGCTTGGCTAAGGAGTCCAAATGATTTCCACATACTCAATTCTCTTAGCTTGATATGCCTTATCTGGAGGCAACGCCAAACTCAAGGGATCAAATCATACCATCCGGAGCCTCATGTTGTTTGTATGAAGGAGAAGTCTACATGCGTAAACCACACTACGGTGGTGCCGCAAAGTGAATCTAGCTTATTTCTAAGGGCCAGCCAGGTGAAGGCGAACGTCTGAGGGGCAGCCCTGGCGCCGGCGGGCAGCGCACGGGTCGGAGTCGGATTACGGCGGCCATCTGCCGCGCGACACGGAACAATCAACCTAACGAGCCGCGCTCGCGCGACCGGATTAAAGCCTAATGCCGCGGCGAACAATGCCGTCAACGCCCTTTATCAGTTACACTTAGACGCTAACAGATCGCTCGTGTCGCGACAATGGCCCTTCTTGTTTATGGCTAATCCTAAGTGGATTACTGCGGGCCGCGACGGCGAGACGATAGGCTTTCGCCAATCACCCGTTTGTTTACAACAGGCAGTCACCGTTGACTTGTCGATCTTCACGACATACCTAGTATGGCATTTGATGACAAGTTGATTTACAAGCCACGTGGTTATGTTAATCAGCCAAGTAGATATCGAGTGCCTAATATGCGAGATAGATAATATACAGAAATCATTTATTTAGTGTAATATAATTAGCATACAAACTATGAGGAGCTAAACTTTCGCGAGTAATCTTAGATTTAAAATCACAAGGAGCAGAACTTTAAAATATTAATGTTCTGCTCCAAGATTACCTGCGAAAGTTCAGCTCCTTAGAGCTTGTGTCCTAATCGTATTGCACTTAATAAATGAGTTTTTGCATTATAAAGATGCTAGGTATTTCGTGAGTTAAATTCTTCCTCACTTTAAAGAGGAATTAAAGTAGAGTAGGAAGGCAAACACGCAGGAAAATCTGATTAGAAGCAGGAATCAGATAAGCAACAAATAAAATAAATACAATTGATTATTAATTATGTGTCAAAGTGATTTATTACTTTACCCTTTCCCGTCAGCATACCTACATAACGAAGAAAAATATTAGACTAACAAAAACTTTTCATATTTTTAGACAAAAGAATTGTTACTGAAGACGAGGAAAACTGAGATGGCTCGCGACAAATTGTAAAATAGGTAGAAGATTAGACGTAATGTCCGCTGAATGGTGGTGAGATTCAATGAAAAGCCTCCCAGCAACGGCTTGAAGTGGCCAATCTCTTCAATCTCCTGGCTGATTGCTTCGCATTACCCACGTAGATATTGCCTACCTGCGGGTATAGCCGATGGAATGGACACTATAGTTATGCTACTAGTGACTTCACTCGTAACACGTCGTAAGTAGGATGAACATTTCATAATGAATTTATAATTATCTTAAAAAGCATGAGACGAAAACATCGCTGCTCAGCAAATGATCATACATGACATATCCTTATATGAAAAATTATATTATATTAAAATAATGAGACATACAGAGAATAATGAGACTTTTGTCTCTTCAAGACCTTAAAGTACATTTCTTTCTTAATTTAGTCTTTCGCCTGGGAAACTGAAGTTGTTGACATTTATAATAATAACTAGTTTGTAGTACTAATAAAGACTTTATTGAAGCATAAAATAAACATGTCTAAAAGGTATAAATAATTCGAAAATCTTTTGAATAAAATATTGCAGTCAAAATGGAAGTACTTTATTGCCGGATTAAAATAAAGTAAAATTTAATTAAAAATTAGTTGGTAAAATTTACTAGATCAGCGATTTCTAAAGCCATGGAAGGGTCACAGGGGTACCGCGGTCTGTACGAGAGTTAAATAAAATATTCGTGGAAAAGTTCACACAAAAACATGTACAGAAACAGACTGGATGCAGGGCAGGTCTAATTAATCTTCGCGTTCAATTGTCAGACATAAAGCCTAATTTTAGTGCTATAATAAGAAAATATCAGATTTTTTTTATTCTTCACATTAAATAGTTACATTGTATTTCTTTGTTACAATAAATGTTTTGCAATACTTATAATAATTATTTTTCATTTATAATTTGAAAGAACAAATTATAAATGAAAAATAATTCCAGTCTAACATCAAAATATTCAAACTACGAGGACAAGTTAAACTCTTTAGTTTAGTTGGGTTCCGCCAAAAAAAGTATGATCAATTAGGGTTCCATGGCCAAATAAAATTTGGAGCCTCTGAACTAGATCCTAAAATATAACATGACACATTGATAGGGTGAAACTATAAAGATTTGGTGACATCTCACTCAGTAGATTATCGGTATCGCGATAAAGTATGATGTTTATCCAGTCAGCGTTCAGAGAAATAAACCAATCAGATTACATCCGCCATCATCCACACCGACAACATAGAATTCCACCCATTGTTCATTCAAATTCCGACAAGAGTGGCACCCCTGCATACCCTAAGCATATTTCAGCCCACCGATTTGATATGACGAAAGTTTTATATGAATTCAGGCAAACAATGCACGAAATATAACGGGTCCTAGCGCCCACTTGTCAATATGGCACAGAGGGCGGAAAAAGCGGGGAAACTAAGCGGTTCTGCCAAAAGTACGTGACCTTAATGTATATCAATCCTAGCGTGATTTATACAGGAGGGATCTGTAAAATATGATATAAAATAAACATTGACAACCAAAACGATGAAATACGACGTAGCGCTGTGATTTAAGGGAGCGTTTCACGAGATTTTATGACGCCATAAAATCAGCTCGCTCCGCGCCCCGGCGGCACACGTACTGCACAGATTTGACAAAACAGACGACGGGCATTTATTTCGTTCGCTAGTTTTTTTTTCGCAAGTTTTATGGACTTGTGCCAGCTTTATGGTCTACGGACAACGGACGTTTTCGTTCGACAGTGTGAAATTGAGGGAGATTTGATTTGTCTTTCAATCGCTGCAAATGTTTTGTATTTAAATTTTCAGGTTTACTTTGTTTCTTGGAATGTGTTCAAAGCTTGCATTTTCTTACAATAGGTGGTTGGGGATTTCCGACACAGTGGCCGTGCACCGTGCGTGGGGTACTACAGAAAACATAAAATTTTGAGATTTAAGTGTTATTTATAAATTGGTCTTTGGTCTGTTCCCAGCCTAAAATAAACCAAAAGGAGGAAGATCCAGCAGACCTTGTTTGCTCAGTCCAGGTCCAGCACGGAACCAAAGAATACTAATATGACGGAATGATTTTCATTTATTTTACTTACATTACGTTTTAGAGGGAAATTATGTATTAAAATGCCTTCTTTTGTATTCTATCTTTATTTTATACTTGGGACTACTTTTAATCGTACCTATGTACATTTAAATGTATTAATTTACAAGAACAACAAATCATGTTTATATGAGCGACGAAATACACGCACTGCTAGTTTTTAGGAATTCTTAAAGAGCTCGGATTTATGTTCTGATAATTTGAATAATACTACATACTGGACATATTAGCGTTTTAGGCAACCCACGCCCGACCCAATATAAGCTAGGGTTTTAAGTCTCATTGACACATGGTAACCGGGCCTCAGTCTACGACCCAGATAGTTTCACAAAGGTAACAGCTGAGCACCTATTGTTAATTTTCAACAACTCTTTATAGACTAGACTAGATGTTACGTAAAACCGTCTAGCATCTAGCTATGAGAGCCTATTGTATCCCCCCACACAAGCGAACAGATTTTGTCACCTACTATTATTACAGGCGCAACAACCTATCCGTACACGGTTGAGTGTGTGCGTAAACTATCGAGAGAGGGACAGCGGTATATATCAACACATACCTAAGTGCTTCTATTTCTAACAGCCGGCGTACTACACGCCGTGCTTTGTTTTGCGAGTGGCGTTAAACTAGCAGGGGAGACGAACGTCACTTCTTTCATTATTATCATCATCATCAGCCTGAAAGAGTCCGCTGCTGACATAGGCCTCTTCTTTACGCGTAAAGAATTTCAGTAATTTTGCAAATGCGGAGAATATAATGTGTAATATTCTCTGCATTTGCAAAAATACTACATCTTAGTTTATATGTTGCCAGTAGCCGTGGTAGCCGGTTGGTTGTGTACTCGCCTCACGTTCATGAGGTCGTGGGTTCAAACCCCGCCCGTACCAAATAGTTTTACGAAACTTAAGTACGGTTTATTTATAATACCACAGGCTTTTCGGTGAAGGAAAACATCGTAAAGAAACCTGCATATGCCGAAGAAGAAATTCTGAGGCGTATGTGAAGTCCACCAAATCGGCTTGGGGCACCGTTGGTGGTCATGGGTTTGACACAAAAGATCCTGAAGGGTCGAAGTGTCGCCAGGTCTTCCTGGCCCTCTAAGAAGATAAGATTATATGTTGCCAACATGTTGCTTGCGTTCCAGTTTGCAGGATAGGCGAGCCAGGGTATATACCGGTACGCGAGGTAGTCTAGCATAGTGCTCACGGTGGTGGACTGTCGAAATGCTACAAGTTTATGTGCGACAGTAACCGCTTACCATCGAGCGGGCAGTCAACCCGTTTGCTACGCCAGACTGTAAAAAATGGAGTTAACGAGTTCAGTCATTTGAATCATGTGATTGTAAACAGATCCAGAAGTGTTAGTTTTCAGACAAAAAATAACGAACTTTTCAGTCACTCGTAGGCTGGCAGCAATCTCTTATAGAGATAATAAGCTTTACCATTTCTATGTGTAATTTTATACCCCATTTACTGTTTGAGGGTATTTTTGTCTATATAAAATAAAAAGAGTTAAATATATAAATAAATAACACTTGCCCAGCTTTTTATAATAAATACTATACTATGAAATGTACTGTTGTTTGTAGAACACTAATGAAGAAAAATAATGTTTTCGAAGAACATGACGTCATGTTCGCTTTCGTCACTATTTACCTCATCACGGAACTCCAATAGACATTATTAATGTTGCAATAAGTCAGGTATAAATCTGTAAACCAAATACTAAGTCATTGGTGTTGTTGTTTTTAAATAATTTGTTCCCAATATTAAGTTTTTTTTTATTTTATTTAAAATAGGGATGACCAAAGCAAGAGCATGACTTAAACAGAATATAACTAATATAGAATAACTATATACCAGTACATGACTAAACCAGAAAATGATCAAACAAGAATATCATACCTATGACTTAAACAGAATATGACCAAAATAAAAATATTATGATTTTCATATAAAAACCCAATCTCTACACACGATGAAGTCGAGCTAATCATAATCTACAAGAAAACAAAAAACAGTGTGGTGCCAAACTTCTCGGAGTCATATTTTTGTCTGACATTTACTAGCGTACAGCAACATAGTATTTATTCGCCGGTGCAACATGTGGCCGGGACACAAAAAACTTTATTATGACCACATGTTACGGCAATGAATCGCGTGGCTATACAGCTATTATACTATACCTAGCTGTTAACACAAAACGCTGTTTCACTGTACAAGTTTATTTAAAGCTGATCAACGTTTCCACATTATTAATTCTTAGTAGTATATAATATAGAAGCATTCCGTAGTAGGATGGATACCCATACTAGTCAGACTTGTCGTGTGGGCTAGAAAATACGAATATATTCAGTTAGATCACTTTGGATCGTGAACAGATAGGAATTAAAGTTCATCTTTAACTGAGTACATTATTATTATGAAGTGGCATAGGGCAAGCCGCATCTATCGCAGAACCTATGGCCGATGGGGCAAACGAGTTCTGGAGATGGGCGCAGTGTGAGATGCCCCTCCACTAGATGGACCGATGACCTTAACAAATGGTAGACAAAAATAGTTGGTGGGGAGGTCGGAAGACCGAGTGACATGGCGCGCCTTGGGGAAGGCTTACGTCCAACAGTGGACGGCATTAAGCTAATGATGATATCTTTATTAAAGCAAGCATTTATTCTTCATTTATCGAATTTGTAGTATGATTGTACTTAATGTAAGTTTTCTAAATAAACCAGTAATTTAATCAAAATTCTAGTGATTTAAAGACTTGCTTCCTATAAAAGTATCATGCGCGTATACCTCTAAAAATGACTTCTCTTCTTTGCAAAATTGTAAAAAACATACCTATCTCCTTAATGGTTGTACTTAGCCTCACGCGCCTTTAAAGGAACTGCTCCATTTACTCACACCATGTGTTTATCTTAATATGGTCTCACAACTTGATTGTATCTTAACAAAGATATATGCGACGAAGGCACATAGTCATCAAGCCCATTGTCTCCACATTACAGTGGGATTATAAAAATCGTAATGGGATTATTGTTTAGGGGGCAGCTACCGTCAGGACAAGCAGGGTTGCCAGATTGGATATTTTTGTTTATAGTCCTGTCTGTTCTGTCCTGAAAAGCAATGCTCTTTTAATATTATAATACAACTATAATATACTTTATACTGGTGGCATGATTCTATAATGATCCGCCCAGGTAGACACTTTCCTTTAACCTATTTACAAATAGCAATTATGATGGAAGAACACGCGTAATAAAACGCATAAACTTGACCACGAATTGCTAGCCTTATGGGTTTGTTGTACGAAGTGATCTAATATAGGTTGTAACTAGATACATAATTTAACCACACGATGGGCTACCTAACACGACTTTGGACCCTTTGTTGTGAACTAGCAAAAGATACAAAACTATATTTGTCCATAATTTCGTACAAGTACATTTACGACCAACGCTGCTGCGGCATAGTGCGCTTTCTTTCAAACATTTTTAGTTATATTATCTATGGGTATTTACAGTGTACATCATAACAATGTATATGTGGCCAACTGCACGAACGCTTTTCATGTGAACCGTCTGTCCAATTGTTGCGAATAAAAATAATTAAAAACAGAAGACATTAAATTCCACTACTAGCATTTTCTCGCAAGCCAGACTTGTCGCTGTCTGGCAGCCCTGTGCGAGTTGCTTGGATACGGTTCAAGTACATTTCAATTACTGCACGCATTGTGTGACGGACCGGCGCCTAAATATATGTATACTCTACCTACAGTTAGGCTTCTGTGCCTTTATGGGCAAGTTAGTCCGACTCGGTTTTGCATTTTCGATCGAGGATCGAGTTTGATTTACATCCTGTCGATTTCCGCGTGGACGCAGTGTATCAAACCCCTCCGTTATGTCCGTAGTAATCTATACGTTATGTAAAAAAATCAGATGATTTATAAGAAAAATGTGTAATATAACAATACAAAATGAACTTGGATCACTGGATTAATTTAGGAATGGTAATAAGTATTATCACACGCATTCCATCATCAGCCGAAATACGTCCACTGCTGAACATAAGCCTTCCTAATAGAATGCGACTTTTGATGGGCTATCCATTGGGGGATTGGCCAGCACAAGCATTGCCGGGAGCACATAAGTAGTTAACTTTAATTGATAAAACAGTACAACAATATTGTTCAGGTATTCTGCAGGACACGAGAAGAAGTCATCTTTTTCATCATAATCATCATCAGGTTATTTTTGTCTCCACTGCAGGAGCACAACCCTCTCTCATCCGCCGGAGACAGACAGAGGATTTGGCCTACACGCATCTTTATGCAACCTCTTTAATGACAGCTATTAAATTAAAGTCTCCCAAAGATAATAATGTTATTTAGAAAACGATCAATGACGGTCACGGTTAGGACGAGAAACGTATTTCAATTACATTACAGTACTGCATTATATAAATCAGTGATGCTTGAAATGATTGATTTATGAATACAGTCGCTGATATAGCATCTGGCTACATGACGTCAGCCTACATCTCCTTATATTATGCGAGATCCTCCTCACGCTATTTTTTATCAGTTTGTCCAAATACGCATTTCCTCCAAATCACAGTTCGTTCAATACCTACGAAGTTCGTCATACGCAGTTCGTTCAATAGTCGTTTTTAAAGAACTGCTCTAAATCATTATGTCCAACCAGTAATGCGTATTTTCAAATTGGCCCCTATTTTCTGCTTGATGACACTGAATTCACCGACGCTACCAAATATATCACTCGCATTCGATTAGATACGACATTACTTGTCCTTTGAACACCGACACCGTAAAGATTAACTCATCCGAGCTTAAAGAGGAAAGTGAGAAAATATTCCAGCGACAAATACAAAACACAACGAAATTAACGGTGGCGGGACCGAAATAATACTAAATTGTGTAGTAAAGTAAATAATGGCAACAGCTTAGGGTCTGCGGTTGCTTCTCGCAGCTAAGAAGGAGCTTTGTCGCGACGATAGCGTTAAGGTATGTACGCATTCTGGAACGTCACATAATATGCAAACATAAATGATACAAAATATTTTATAATTATACAAGTGTAAATATAAATATACTAGATGGATTAATGGGTCATTATATTAAATATCTTTAGCACAACATATTCAGGATATAATTTATATAAAAAATATTATTATATTTTATATTACGATTTTTGGTGAATTAATTCAATATGTAACCATTTTTATCCTTTTTTTTCGAAATGATCCAATCCGCATGTCTTCCGTCATGTTTAAGATACCTCTAAAGTCTTAACCTAACGTCTTCAATAGAATGTTACGCTTGAGTATTGAATGAATATATCATGAATTCATGAAAAATCAATAGGTATATCTAGTAATTATTATGTTTATTTTAAACTAGCTGTTGCCCGCGACTTCGTCCGCGTGTACAACTTAACATTACACATTCTTATGTATTACATGTTACTAAATCCTAAAAAAAATCTATTAATCTGGTTATGCATTAAAAACATTAATATACATAAAAAAACATACTCTCCAATTGAGAACCTCCTTTTTTGAAGTCGGGTAAAAATTAGCGTTCCGGCGGCGGTTTCGCCCGTCGGACCAAATTTTTTTAGGTTTCCGTAGCCAAATGGCAAAAAACGGAACCCTTATGGATTCGTCATGTCTGTCTGTCTGTCTGTCTGTCTGTCCGTCCGTATGTCACAGCCATTTTATTCCGAAATTATAAGAACTTACTATTGAAACTTGGTAAGTGGATATATTCTGTGAACCGCATTAAGATTTTCACACAAAAATAGAAAAAAAAACATTAAATTTTGCGGGTTTTGCTTAGAACTGAAACTCAAAATTTTTTTTTCATCAAACCCATACGTGTGGATAGGTCTTCAAAAATGATATTGAGGTTTCTAATATAATTTTTTTCTAAACTCAATAGTTTGCGTGAGAGACACTTCCAAAGTGGTAAAATGTGTCCCCCCCCCCTGTAAGAGAATGATAAAACTAAAAAAAATATATGATGTACATTGCCATGCAAACTTCCACCGAAAATTGGTTTGAAAGAGATCTAGTAAGTAGTTTTTTTTAATACGTCATAAATCGTAAACCACAATACTATTATTAAAACATCGATCAAAGTTACAACGAACTACAATAACTTTTATATTATGTTACTTGCTGCTACGAAACCCTTCATGGCCGAGTCCGACTCGCACTTGGCCGCTTTTTTTTAAATAAAGTTGACATTTACATTTATCATGAATTAAAAGATTATCATATAATCAATATCTTTTTTTTATTTTAATATTGTGCAAATTAGGTGATATTTCCTTTCCCCCCCCCCCCCTCCAATTTGTCCTTTCCATACCCTTTCTTTCTTTTCTTCTCCATCCCCTTCCCACAACGTTGAAAACCCCTTCCCTCTCCCTACTCCTACCTCTCCCCCTTCCCTTAACCCACCCCTTCCTACACCCTTTATTTACCACTGCCCCCTCATCTTTCCTCTCTTACCCTAATCCCTCTATTCTTTTCCATCCGACTTCCTTCCCTTCCTATGTTGCATATCCAATTAACTGTACAACAAAATGTCTGTCAAACTGCTGGACATGCCTTCCCCAATGAATGCCACAACGCCCTACAGATCCAGCCGCTTCCGGCCACCATCTTCAGGTCGTCCATACACCTGGCGGCAGGGCGTCCCATCCTGCGCGTGGGACGTCGCGTCCCACTCTAGAACCCGTCTGCCCCAACAGCCGTTCGGTACTACGACAGATGTGACCTGCCATTTCAGCTTACTAATTCTTTCGGTTATGTCGGTCACCTTCGTTATTCATAGAATCTCCTCATTACGAATCATATCCCTCATAGAGACCCCGAGCATTGCCCTCTCTATAGCTCGCAGAGCCACTTGTATCTTGTGGATCAGGCCCACCATCAGTGTCCACGTCTCCGCGCTGTAATCATAACAGGCAGGGGACGCACTGATAAAAGATTTTTGTCTTTAAACATTGTGGAATAGGTGACGTAAAGACTTGACGCAGTTTTCCGAATACTGCCCACCCTAACTGGATTCTGTCAGCTTTTGAAATTGATCCTAACCAACTATATTGTCTGTCCTAGGCAGACGTACTCCTGAACAGCTTCGATATTGACATTGTCGACGATCACCGGTGTAATACAGGGCCACTAATGATCGAATAGCGAACTTTTTGTATCGAGACTTGTGGAAATACCTGAAATACATCTGCTAAAATAAATCTATAAATGAGCTTTAAAACATCTCTGTCACTTTCTGTCAAGTTCTTGCATCGACCAGTAATGTTGAACTACACTTTCATACAAATGATATGAAATGAGAGGTCAACTTGTATATCAGCATCCTGACATTTTATTGAGATATGACTTATACCAGTATGAGGCCCGAACTCAAAGCTATAAAACAGTGAAAACGCCGTCAAATTCTGTTCAGCAGTTTCCAAGATTAGCCCGTACATACATACATACATACAGACAGATAAGAAATTTTTTAATTATATTTTTGGTCTCTACTGGTCTTCAGTAACGTCCGGGCAGTGAAATTTTTTTTTTAACTTCAATGTACAGATTCGCTTTTCTTTTGTTTTTTCTACTCTTTTATTATATGTATAATAATATAGATTACTCGTTAGTTCTGGGATTCAAAGGAACGGTAGGTAAGTATTGGATCATTTCTGCATAACTGGGTCCAAACATCATGTAACTGGTATTACCTTAAATTACTTAGGTTTAGATAGGTTTGTCTAGTATGACACAAAATAAAACCAATTTGAAGAATAGCGGCTTTTTTCGTAATTAGCTTGTGCCGCTGGCTACAGTACTCAACTCGGCAATCCAAAGGCTGTATGTTAATGGCCGACAGTGGCTCGTTTCCAACTTTATTTCGTAAGAAAAACAGACACAACTGGTAAATGCTACAAGGTTTATCAGAAAACCTTATCTAACCGATACTGAACAGCTTATGTCTGAAGTCCAATATTTTGACTTCTGTCAAATCAAGTGCAAACTAAAGCTCATTTTAACAATTCATTCAAATGTATACCCATGTAGTTTAAAGAGCCGAGTGAACATAAGCACTTCTATCAGTTTCTTAATTAACGTGCCTACGAATCGAACCACATAGCGCCCACCGGTTGCTTTAATCCATTCTTAATCCGGATCAAACCGACTAATTATCCTTTGACTGCCAAAGTCCGTTAATACTCAAAACTTACCTAAGCTTAGCAAGTTCAGTCATCTTTACCACAGGGTAGTTCACTCGTAGATAAAGCCTTAGTCTAATAATATTAATACTATTGTAATTGTACCATATCAAGGACGAGGTCAAAAAATACATACGAGTATATCAGAGAGTTGCTCTCTACGCAAGTGGCAATGGTCGGGACATCTTATGCGCTGCCAGGAAAATAGATGGAGTTACATCAGACTACTGAATTGCGGCCTATAACTGAAAACAGCAGACCGAAAGATCAGACGATGTCAAGAAGATAGGCGGCAAGCAGTGGATACATAAAAATCGCCGTCCCCACCGAATAAAGTCGTAAGTGCGTTCACTATTGTTTTCGTGTCATTCTATTTCAGATTAAACAGGCCGTAACACCATTGTAATTTTTTCCAGTTTTTTTTTGTCAAAATAAATTAGCCAAAAAAATTCAGCGAATATTGCAGTACAAGATAATACTGATCATTTTATATAATCAATTTACTCGAATATAGTCGTAATGAGCTGTTACTGTTTCAACTTACATTTTAAATTTTCGGTAACCAACATTTTGTCGAATTGCTTAGTAGTTGATAACTGTTTCCAAAATATTAATATAACATGAAATGTTGTAAAAAATCAGCTTTCATTAGATATACCTACGATTTTTGTATTATTGATACTTCCTTAGATATCAACAAAATCAGTTTTATATTTTTCCTGTAAAATCGATATTTTGCTATTAAAATCGTAATAGCAAAATATAGATATATTCGGTGGGAACAGAGAAATAACCATAGGACAGACTGGGGAAAGTTAGGGGAGCCCTATTTCTAGCACTACGGGCTGAAAATGATAATGAATTCTATCAAATATAACGTTTTGAAAGTCTTTTTAAGGTTTATTTAAAAATATCGCCTAGAAAACACTATGCACGCCGAGGATCAAGCATTGGTTTAATGCTTGATCCTTGGTGCACACCCCGTTCGTTGTAACCATCGACAAAACGAAGAATAGGTACCTCATCCAGAGCGAACACTTTTTGGCAACGCATCAGACTTACATGTGTTATAATATAATACAAGACGCCGCGCAAAAACCACACAACGTTTAGTTTAAACTAACACGACACGACGCGACCTTGACGGGGCAAATCAGCGTGCAATTTTCTAAACCCGCACACCTCAAAGACTTGTTTTTTTGTAAAATTACGAGCATTGGGAGTCTAATAGGCTTAAAACATAATAATAGTGTGCAACGCGACAAAATCTTTTGTTCGAAGATGCGTACGCGCCTTTAGGATGCTTGCACTTTACACAAGACAAGTAAACAGTTTTACTTTAACTCCAATTTGTTGCAAACCTCTTACGCCTGATAGTGGAAAACAACTTTTGGTTATCTAGAACATGACAGGGTTTTTCAGAACATCTTTACTTTCAGAAAACGAAGTCTTTAGTCAAATATCAGACATAATTAAGACGTGAATATGTTGATGATTTAAGGCATAATCCAGTTTTAACTTTTTTGCTGGACAAATGGGTAAAGTGCCAATAAAAAGTGTTCCCCGATTTTGATAAATGTGATTGTGGCATCTGAGAGACATCTGGTCATCTAACTAATATAAAGGTTGTCTGGAAGAAGTCGCTTAAAGCGATAAGACCGCCTAAATTGTAATATTTGTAACTTCTATAACGTGTAACTGTATTTGTTTGTGCAATAAAGTGTATTGTATTGTATTGTATTAAAATACTAAAGTATGGATGTTTGTTTGCTACTCAATACAGCCATATAACGGCAGTAAACTAAACCAATGGTGTCATAAATATCTTACTGTTCACTATAATACGGAAATTTTCCAAAAACAGTTAATATTAGTTCTAAAATTCATAAAGCAACTAGCAAGCAACAGTATTTCTGCAAAATAATAAAAAATAAACAAAATTCTGATGGTTTGTACTTTTATTTGTAACGCACTTAATTAATGTCCTACGGGTAAATGATTTTCCTCATAAACTTTCATTTGAATTTGCTCTGAATTACAAAGCACTAATTACAGGTATTAATCTAGGTTGGGTTACCACATTCGGAACTAATTCCATATTCACGTTTTACACGTTGGAATAAGTACTCTAATTACCTACTAGTTAAATAATGTGCCTGGTATATGCTACTATTACAGCATTCCTACGAATATCCACAGTCTTTCTTTCCCAAAACTAAATGTAAAAAATGATCATAAGTGGTTAATTGATAAGGGATGATAGACTGACAAAACTAGCGGTATGTGCGTGGTTACAAACGGATTTGGAGTCACTAAATAGTCGCCAAGTGAAACCGACCGAATTTCAATCCCAGAAAAAGCCGGTTTCTATGAAAACCGATGCTATCACTTCGCCCTTTTCTATCAGTATACGCAATAAGTTCCATTAACCCAGTAATAACACTAATAAAGGGAAATTTTCAATCCTGACTTTATTTTTAAAAAAATTATAAAAAAGAACTGTGGCAAATTATCCCATATGTTATAAACGATTAGAATCTGCATACATTTGTAATTTTCTTTTATATTTGTAAAGATAAAGAAACTAGAAAAGGCTAAATAAGAAGGTAAAGTAAAGGGTGTAGGGGCGTGCATTAAGAACATACCGTAGGTTCAAAAGAGGACTTTGATGATAGCGAGAATAGGCCTATCCTTTATTCCGACTCTTCAATACGCCAAAAGTACGTTTTCAAAATAATTTTATTTGAATTTCTTTCATAAAAGTCGAGGTATTACAACAATCTCAAGTCATTCATAGTCTGAAAACGTTCGCGACCCAGTTTTAGTTAATACGGTAACGCAGTGACAAAACGATTTCAGTATTTTAGGTTTCTTTTATCTATATCTACACTATATACACTATTTTTGTTTCTTTGTTGGCAGAAATTTTAAAACGAATTTTGAAATTCTTTGGATTGGTGGTACTCTCCGTCAGGCACACAGATATGAATATGCTAGATACCGCAAGTCGTCTGTTCAAGCGTGCCATATATGCACCACTAATCAGGCTATTGTATTTTAACCGGATTTATCAAACCCCAAAATTGATTTGTAGCAAACGGATTCACGAGCTATTGCAAGTTAAACTGTATACATTTACTCAACCAATGGACGCGGCTGCTTGCAGAAAAACGTACCTGGCAGTAATCAGGAGAGGCTTTATGTGACAAAGAATTTACCTGAAACAAAAAAAAAATATAAGTATCTCAATTAACACGTAAAAAAACGTAAAAATGTGTCCGCTAGACACTTGTGGGTTGTTAAGGGTTAACGTAATAATTACAACTGTCTATAATTTGTAGTATACCTACTCTCTCGAAGTTCGTGTAGTTATTTTGAATGTTCATAACTACATACCTACACTTCCTGAACTAGCAGCTACCGTACTGTTGTTTCTGTGACTTGTGGGAGTTTTGATATGAAAAATAATTACCAGAAAAAGGTTTTTAATTGCTACTCTGGGGGTTTATGATGTAACCACGCGACTAAAACCATAAAT
The DNA here is from genome assembly GCA_947086405.1 of Esperia sulphurella. NCBI lineage: Eukaryota > Metazoa > Arthropoda > Insecta > Lepidoptera > Oecophoridae > Esperia > Esperia sulphurella. The sequence goes on from OX352265.1 coordinate 12,326,941, forward strand.
TAAAACAACTTGAGGCTAAAAGTAATGACAGAAAGTCATGCATTATAATTGGAATTAAAACTGACCATTTTAGCATATATATATTTTATTTCCGGATGGGTTTACGTTTGACATCAATTTCACCAGATGGTAAGTGGTCTATTAATTCTTTGGCCATATATATCACAACAATCGATATATCAAAAAGTGTATGTAAACAAAATATATGTTACGCGTCATTGTAGGTATATCTTTACATGCATAGAGTAAGAAAAGTCAGAGTTTCTTCCTAATTGGCGACTGATCTTCAGGAATCTTTCTTAATTGGCCACGATTCATAAGTAGGTTAACATTTTGGCACTGTTTTGATGTGTCAACATTTTTACTAAATAATCACCGCTCGTATACATATATATAATATAATCTCACGTAACGACTTGTATACAGGTCAACATACCATGAAGGAAAATAACTTTTCGCACCTCATAAGTCACCTCAAAGTATTTACCTTCATGATTGACACTAATTAGTTATTAAATTAGATAAGCATAGACATCTGTTATCTAATTTATTTAGGACATAAAAATAGATTAAATATTTCAAAAAAGGAGCTTTGTAGATACAAGCTACCTTTTTAAGGAGGTTTTGGCTTAATTACTATACTTTTAAGCAATATCCTATTTGAAATTTTGAAATGTTACATTTTTGGATGTAAAAATCCTTTTCGCAAAGAGTGTAAGAGTGTTGTGGGATTATTATTTCTTATTTCCAAAAGTGTGTGTGAACTAGAAGTTTTCCATCATAGACAGTAATGTATCTGTATCGGATCACTACAAGTATTTAGTTGCATATTTAGACAGCAAAAAATCTGAGTCGTGTCTAAACGATACACATTCTGTGGTTGCGGGAAACAGGAAAACACACAATTGCCCATCAGCGTGCTAACGAAGCGTTTTGAAAATGTTTGCGGATCAATCACTGGCCTTGTTCATAATCCTGCCGCCGCCGTAGTGTGTGGGCACCCTAACGTATGTTACACTATATATGTAGTGTACCTTCTTATACCTATGTGATTATTTTCCGAATAGCTTCATCAATTAAGCTTCTTTCTTAGTCTATGGATTATTATTGTATATGTAGATACTTATTCATTTTCTGTACGTCGATTGATGGTAGAATTAATGTTATTTTAGCACTTCATTCTGAGTTTTTGCCAATCATAAGATATTGAATCTTATAATACTAACGACTATCTAATAAATAAAATCGTAAACTTAGCGTGTCTGTACATTGAAGATATTTGCAAAAAAAATTTGGGGGTTCTAAGAATAAGTAATAGAACACATTTCCTGCTTTTTGAAATTTTTGTCTGTTTGTTTGTTTATCTGTTTGTTTGTGCGCGCATCACTTAAAAATTACTGAACGGATTTCGATGGACTTTTCACAAAAACATAGTGCGGTGTAACATATAGGCTTTATTTTATTGCAATCGGCCCAGTCAATCAAAAGTTATGCTAATTTATAGTTTTCGAAAACTCGCATACAACGAAGTGTAGGGTGTCAATGCACGACGGAATTCGTGAGCAGGTGCGGGTATGGTACCAAATGTAATGTATGTAATAAATGTAACTTTTGATTGATGAATTTGTTACATACGTATGCAACAAAGTAATGCTGGGCGGAATTTGTATTGCGATGGATTAGTTAGGAGGACTACATTTGGAGCGACATGTGTAAGAGAGAAAGAGGTTTGAGGAGAGGGTTGAGGGGAGGGTTGAGAGGAGTGTTGAGGGGATGGTTGAGGGGAGGGTTGAGGGCAGGGTTAAGGGAGGTAGATGCGGGAGTGGGAGCGGGATCTGAAGCGGAAACTGAATCTGGAGCTGGAGCTGGAGCTGGAGCTGGAACTGTACTCCGATAAACTGCATTAGTATGCAACAAAGAAGTGTAGGGTGGAATTAATGCTCGACGGAATAAATAAATAAATATATGGGGACATTTCACACACGGCCACCTGATCCCAAACTAGGCAGAGCCTGTAATATGGGTATCAGACAGCTGATATACATACATAGATACATAATATAATATATAAATAACATCCAGTCACAAGGCAAACACAAGTTCTCATCACACGAATGTTTGCCCTGGGCGGGTTTCGAACCCGCGACCCCGAGCTTCGCAGGCAGGTGTACTACCGACTAGGCTGGCCGTATTCGTGTTGCGTAATGAATGAGTGAGAACTACATTTTGGAGATAGGTTGTCATGGAAGTGTAGGGGAAAGTAGTGAGTAAAGCCGAGAGTGAGTGGTGGAAGGTGTACATTAGTAGGTACAATGTACACCTTCCCCCATTTTTCTTCCAAACACAAAACAACAAAGTATGACATGCTCGGCATTCAGATTACGATGACATTAGGACTAACTACATTTGGGAGTGGAATTGGGTGGTTGAGAGTCTGAGTGGCAGTGGAAGTGGGAAAGGGAACGGGAACGGAAGTGGGAACGGGAGCGGATTCGGATTCTGGACCGTGTGTGGTGGTGTTCATTGGGGAAGGCCATGTCTAGCAGTTTGCCAGACATTTTGTTGTACAGTTAATTGGATATGCAAAATAGGTGTCAATAAGGGAGGGGTATAGAAGGGGAAGGAAGTCGGATGGGAAAGAAGAGAGGGAACGGGAGGGGCAAGTTGGGAGGAAGAGTGATAGTAGGAAGGCTTTAGGAGAGAACGAGAGGAAAAATAAGGTCACGGCTAGCGGGAATGGGAGGTGGTAGGACAGAGGGAGGGGGCAGTGGAAAATAAAGGGCAGAGAAAGGGTAGGGGTAGGGAGCGGGAAGTGGGAAGTGGGTTTTCAACGTGGTATGAAGGGAATGAAATGAATGAGGGAATGGGAGAAGGGAAAGGGGAAAGGGAAAATCACTTGCAATATTTCTTTTTAATAAAAGAAATCTCATTACTTCTCACAAAATATTAAAACATAAAAAATATAAATAATTATATGATAATCTTTTAATTCATGATTAACATGAAGAATATCAACTTTTTTTCAAAAACAATAATTCTGTGGTCCAACGGGCGGAACCGCAACTGTTTATGCGCGCTAATTTTAATTATATATAAATATTTTCAATGATATAACCAGATTAATAGATTTCTTTTAGGATTTAGTAATATATAATAATGTATAATGTTAAGTTGTCCACGCGAACGAAGTCGCGGGCAACAGCTAGTATATTAAAAAGCTTTTAAAGCCTAAACCTGTAACTTACAATAATTGTTCACTGTACAAAAGAAACTTATGAAATAGTTGCTCACAGTGTATTATAGTAGTCAGTACTTAGGTACTGTAAAGTGTGACCATGGTAACTTTTCTGACAGATCATCATAGACTTTTGTCAAATAAAAGTGTAAATTCTAGGTCTGTTTGTTTGTTTTGAAACTACCGAAAGATACAATTATTTCTCAGAAAATAAATTGAACTTAATTTTATTACCCGACTATGATTTTCTGGAAATGACACGCGCTGTCCTAAACAACTTCTCGGAAACTAGCAATGACACTTTATTTAATGGTTAAAATTAATAATGACTGAAAATAATTCATCCACACAGCTAGTGTCTAACATATAATTTTGTTTTCATACGGCCGAATTGGAAACTTCGGCTTTTAGTATCTTACGGTCGGAAGTTAAAATCGAAGATCTAAACTTGGCACTTTTAAAGTACCTAAATAAAAAATTTATTTAAATTTTTTGGTGATAGCAAAAACTAATCAATCCATCCATATTCATATCCAATATCCGTTATCCGTTATCCGTTATCCGCTATCCATTATTTATTATTATCTAATAAATAAAATCGTAGACTTCGCGTGTCTTTACACTGAAGATATTTGCAAAAAAAATATATTATAAAATTCCTATCAAGACATTCTTAGCCTCTGGCTCGATTTGAAACGGAGACGCCGCGCCGTAGCGTTTTCTTCCGATGGCAAACATTCTGTTATTTTTTCCGCTCGTACACATCGATCTATTTCTTGCCCATTTCGCATAGCTAGTGGCTAAATTACAAACCTTTGACAGAGTATTACACTTGAGTATGCCAACTCCCCAACTCTAGTGTTCAAAGTCAAACTCTAAATCATTTACTGCATTTAAGTACACTTGGTAAATTTATCACTTTTTGCTAATGTCATTTATAAAAATTTTTTTTTTTGGGAAAACCTTACCTTCGGCTAAGACCGAAACGGCCGAAACCGAAACATCTAACGGACACTAGTAATTGCTTTTTCAGAATGTAATAAAGATAATTTTGCTATAATTTATAATAGGGAAGCGTAATTTAAATTTGCGTAGAAACTTTCATTTTGCTAAATTATACAGTGAAAGCAAAATATTCAATATAAGGTCGGTGGCGCAGCAGTTGCGGGCTGAATTAACATATTATGGTCCATGTCTACGCAACGTGTCTACCCGGGAACGTTTGTATACAGGATTATACCTGGAGCGTTCCGCCGCCTTAGTTATGAAAACCCCGACCGGAGGTGTCCCGGTAAGTAATAGACCGGGAGGCGACTGAGGGTTAACCTGCCTCATCGGCAAGCATGAGTAGAAGATGAACATGTTCAGTTCACAAGCTAGTAATTTAAACCGATTTAATTAGTAGATAAAGTTAGTTAATGAGGGACTTTATTCAATTTATGTGACAAATAAAAGTGAACTAAAAAAGTGGTTTACGTAACTAATAAATTCATTATCTATCATTCAGTTACAAAACAACTAGTTACCTCCGTCCTTAGATGAAACCAAAAAGTGAAAAATCTAGATTATGCTCTCTTACATTATATTTTGCGTTCGTACAGTTACCGATAATATATAAAACTAGCTGTTGCCGGCGACTTCGTTCGCGTGGATAAGTTAAGTATAGCAATAAAATCATTTATTCATCTCTCTAAAAAAATTTAAGGACCCGGAGATAGTCGACATGACAATTGAGAGCTTTCACAAATCGACGATTTTCTGATTATAATAAATAATAATAAATATGTTGGGACATTTTACACACGGCTACCTGATCCCAAACTAGGCAGAGCCTGTAATATGGGTATCAGACAGCTGGTATACATACATAAATACATAATGTACTTATATAAATAACATCCAGCCACAAGGCAAACACAAGTGCTCATGACACGAATGTTTGCCCTGGGCGGGATTCGAACCCGCGACCCCGAGCTTCGCAGGCAGGTGTACTACCGACTAGGCTACGGGGCCGACTATCAGATCCCAGATCATTCTTGAAATTTTGAGAACAATCTAGAACATTCTGAAATAATTACCTACAGTTCATTTAAATAAAATATTCTAGAACATTCTGGAAAAATCTGAAATATTCTAGAAAAGTTCTCAATATTGTCACTCACAAACGTACTTAACGCCATGCAGCACAATCTCGAGTTTATATCAGCCGTACAATATACTAGAAAAGGATAGAAGTATTCCATCACACATTTTTACCACCCACATCCACCCACTTGCACCCACCGTAACCAAACTTCTTTACTTGCAAGTGCAGACCAAAAGCTATCTTCCACTGCAACCATGAGTTGGCAGTGCGTGGTTATGGAGAAAAGGCTGGACATACATACCTTTTACATATGTAATATAGAACTGTCGTGCGAGTGTGACGGTGGAAGCTCTTGTTTCGTATTGTCATATCTAGCTCTAAAAACATGGCGTTTTTATTTTATTTGTGATAATTAATACTTCCTGATATCTATGTCCTGACACAGATTAAATGCACAAGAAGGCATTTAAATACGTATTTTCCACTAAAACTGTAATAATTAGCGAATGTAAATAACAAGCAATCAAGATGCGGCGTTCCGTGCGGGACTAGTAAGGACTAAGCAAACAAGATCCATGGGACATAGTTTATTAGGAGCAGGTGCAGAGAGTGAATCACGTATCTTCCTCTTTTTGGTTAATGGTTTTGGCTACGTCTTAGGATTAATGTTCAAGGAAAAATTAACTACATTATATACGAACCTACTTTAATTAAGTAATTCGTCGCCCACGCCGCGCCGCGGAACAAGCAGGCTTGTTTTAATTCAGGCAAATTTTTGTAGAGCCAAACAGAATTTCGTTGCTCGATTGATGAATGAATGTGAATGATGTTAATAATAATTATATAATGCAACATAAAATAAAAAAAGGCACTCGGTCTAATAAAAATGAGACAACAAATAATCATTTTGGTACCAATAGTTGACTCTCACGTCAAAAATCAAAAAGACCCTTAATATTTTCGTAGAGCCTAACTACCTACTACTCTCGAAGTTGTCTTGCATTCTTCTCAATATTTTTCAAGTTCACAAACATAAGGTAGGAACGTCTGATTGTGCCGTGGGCGATAAATGAAACACTAATTCTTTGAAAAACAAAATAAATTGCCAAAATTTTTGGATAATTAGTACAGTCTTTGTGACGCCCATAATGCCCGTCGTAGTCTCGCAGAGCCTTTGTTCCCTTCAGTAGGAGGCTTCAAAATATTGGTTATATAAATTGCCCTCCATTCTGCGTAAATTGGATTAATTCGAAGCGCTACGACAAAAATGTTCGTATTTATTCACGTCGCCGTTTACATGAGCTCTTGATCTTGATACGGAATTCCAATTCGATTAATTAAATCGGATGTTACATTACGTTAAACGGATTTTTTTATTTATTGCTGTGATTTAATTTACGTAATCTTTCTGTTTTGTTTATATTTTAATGTTAGCTATATTTACAATGTATTAAAGTAAAGTATATGTATGGTGTAGAACATACAGTGTGTCACGAAACACCTGTAACGCCTATTTAGTGTTACGGATACTGAATAACTTGTAGGTAGTTGACAACTTCTGGATTTTTATTTAATAAAACTATTTTATTATAAACACACCGATAAGGGTACCATTTGCATGTGAAGTCGAATGTGTTTAGAAACGCGAAGTTTAGTACCTGTGTCTGTCTGTTTGTTTGTTGGTACGTTTACGAGTTCCTACTCTAGTATATAGCATATAGTATATGGTGGAAATATTCTTCGCTTGACTGTACTAAGTAAACAGAAATCAGAATTTTAGCGAAACACCCCGAAGTTAGTACCTCCAAGAATTTAAATAAAATTTTCCCGTATTTCTTCTACTAAATTAGAAACTTTAGTTACCTACCGTAAGTCCTAGCAAACCCTGTCATCATACCAGCCCTTCGACGTCCACTGCTGGTCATATGTCTTCCCATGAACGCCACCACACGTCTTCCCTCGTCATGTAGTCTCTTTCGGCCACCTTTTTAGGGTTCCGTAGCCAAATGGCAAAAACGGAACCCTTATGGATTCGTCATGTCTGTCTGTCTGTCTGTCTGTCCGTCCGTATGTCACAGCCACTTTACTCCGAAACTATAAGAACTATACTGTTGAAACTTGGTAAGTAGATGTATTCTGTGAACCGCATTAAGATTTTCATACAAAAATAGAATAAAAAATTGGGGTTCCCCATACTTAGAACTGAAACTCAAATTTTTTTTCATCAAAGCCATACGTGTGGGGTGTCTATGGATAGGTCTTCAAAAATGATATTAAGGTTTCTAATATAATTTTTTTCTAAACTGAATAGATTGCGCGAGAGACACTTCCAAAGTTGTAAAATGTGTGTCCCCCCCCCCCCCCCTGTAACTTCTAAAATAAGAGAATGATAAAACTAAAAAAATACATGATGTACATTGCCATGCAAACTTCCACTTAAAATTGGTTTGAACGAGATCTAGTAAGTAGTTTTTTTTAATACGTCATAAATCGTAAACCACAATACTATTATTAAAACATCGATCAAAGTTACAACGAACTACAATAACTTTTATATTGTTACTTGCTGCTACGGAACCCTTCATGGGCGAGTCCGACTCGCACTTGGCCGCTTTTTTACGTTGTCAGTCCTCTGTCGACGATCCGTCGCACACTATCTGCTATTTAGGTCACTCACGACTCCCATAACCGATAGTCACAGTTCTGCGACTGCTATGGACTGCCGCTTAAGGTTACCTACTGATACTTTGATCCATGTCGGTATCGAACTCCGCAGTTTTATTCCAAGTGTAGCCAGAGAGCCACAGCTTTCTTCTTTACCATTTCAATTCCACTCCCAGGTATCTTTAATTTTCATGCGTTTACTATCTAATCTAACAACCTATAGATGTCGTGATAGGTAAGTTGAAAGACTCGCCTTAGATCCAAGATATCAAGAGGTTCAAATTAAACCTTAGGGAACGTACCCAAACTACGTGACCCGTTTAGGGGGTCATCAAAATACCACGCTTGGTCACAGGGGCGGGAGGAGGGGGGGCTCAGGTTTTCGTCACGAGTCAATATCCTCAGGGAAATCTCGCGCTTTTTCGAGCTATATTCAAATATGGCGCGCAAGGTTTAGCGCTTTTTAAACTCACATGTGCGGCATTACTGTCACACAAATTGTCAGCTGATTGAAAACTTACAGATTTTCTTCTTCATAATATTTTTTTCACTTGTAATTCTATAATTACAAGTGAAAAAAATACTGTATGTAGGCACTCTTGGTGTCACGCGGCAAGCGCTGTATTAATAAAGACAAATATGAGCCAAATTTTCTTTTTTATATGAGCCAACTTTCTGTTTGCAAAAAATGGTTTGAAACCATATTTATGAATTACTACGTGAAAACTAGAGGGGGTGGGGGGATCTTGGCATATACTACGGGTGGTCATCGAGGGGGGAGGGGGTAAAAATGGAAAAAAAAATTGTCACGTAGTTTGGGTACGTTCCCTTATCTCAATAAAGTATGATCAATCCAAAAGACATTTTGTAAGGTATGATCCTGCCGCAACATACATTCCATGTGCTCATGAATTCAACATAGATTGTTCATCACTACATTACGTTATAAAAATTGTACCTAAGTGTAGCGATTGTAAGTATCATGATCCACATTGAATTATATTTTATTGTCCAGTGTTATTTACTATTAGACATCGACGTAGTCGTATTATTCTTTTACGCTTATATATTGCAAGTCTCTGTGTAGTTTTAGAATGGGGATTTCGTGTATAGAATTCTGTTTTGACAGCGGGTAGGACATCTACCCGTCCAAGCTTACGTTCATTACTTCTGACGCCACTTTATCCAGCAAAGCCGCAACTAAAATAGCTTCTAATTCAAGTGCACATTTCTAACTCTCTCTTTATTTGCTCCTAGCCTAAAACTAAATAAGACTCTCCGCTTTACTTCTTTAGTACCTATAATCCTTAGACCATCGAATTTACTACTGTAAATTCACCCTCGCGTAGTGGCTCCACTGGTCTACACGGTGTTAATAAGTAAATTCGCTTCTTGTCGACTGCAGACATTAAATAATTACTCTCAGTTAAATCTCTCACCTTTTTCTTCACCTGAGCTACGAGTTCCCTTCTAGGAAAAACGTAACACTACTGGCAAATGTCCTTTATATTATTTCTTTAAAGTTGAATTTCTCGTGTTTTTATGTTTCCGAGAAAATTTCGTCAAATTCTGTTTTTGATGCTTGCCTACGTCACTTGAAGTATTTATGCAAAATGGTAAGTTTTAAGCCATATTGGTTTAAGCTGTGCCTTGACAAATCTAGCAGGGTATTATTTTTATATAATCAGATATTTTAGACAGACATTTAATTTGTCTATAATTTCTTTTGACGTTCGTAACGGATTCTGTGTAACATTGTCGAAGATGTAACTCGAGCCAGTTCGATCAGCCACAAACCACAATGCAAATTATTATGCTAACAAGCGTGTCTATCGGACCCACATCACGAGTTCTTATAGGACGCGATTGTATTACAGATATTGTGGAAGCAGTCTGCGGGGACCGTGCGGATACTAAGTGAGGGGAGCGTTATTTTTCGCTATCAGATCGCAGATGGATACGATATCTAGCGAGATGCATAATGCGGGGTGTTGGCTTGGGCACCGGGGAAATTAAAGGTTTGAAGAACGAAAAGACAGCAGGTTAATCATTGAAAGTGACCTGTCGGCGTCTGTTTTTGGACATGCCTTCTTCAATGCGCTTCCGGCTAATTTCCTCATCCAGGGTGTCATCTCACGATACCGGTACGCGGTTACCGTTTCATAACTCATCTATCCAACAGCGATAGGTTATGCGACAGATGTAACCTGCCCATTGCCTCTACAGCTTACTAGTTTTGTTTTTGTCATAAGTGACCTTAGTTCTATATAGCTATAGCGGCCTTCAAAGAAACTCCGTCGTACATAGCACTCTCTCATAAAATACTACTAATATATCTCTCTATACTCTCAACATCTTTAAACTTCGGACGAAGATTTTTTGGAATCCTACCTCACAAAAGCATCTATCCTATCTAGCAAAAAGGGGGGGTGGATGAAGGATTGTTAAGAAAGAACATACGCGTTACGTGCAAAAATCTCTACTGAAAAATAAATGTCAATCTAATATAAATCTAGTTACATTACATATCAGATTATTTACATTCGTGTGTGCTATGAATATGCGATTCGTCAAGATACAAATATGTCGCTTACGTCAATATTTATCGCGTGCTCGATCTAGCGCCGTATTTCCCCCATTACTTATGCATAGAGTACAAATTGGCTACAGTGAACTCTATCAATATTCAGTCAGCGGCTGCAGCGCTGCGATCTTAACCACTACGTCTAATTTGTTCACAGCTTCAATCTCATTTGTTTAAGTTTATTATAAGGAAAGTATTAAACACAATGTTCGGCTTGAATTTAAAACTATATCAAACCTAACTCATAGTTAAGAAGAAAGTTACTCAAAGATTTAAAAAAAGTAATGCTTACTACTACTGCCTACTTATTATTTTAATTTATATTTAAATAAATAATAATTAGTTATAATTATAGAGTTTTTTAAACAATTACATTTGAACTGTAAAAGACATGCACAACATGTAATGCCGTGGACTTTACAATTAGACACATTTGTCTATAAGAGGCAAAAATAAGTTTCAATATTTATTTGTTTTATTAAATATGTACAGCTAACGAATAACATTAAACTAAATCCAATAAACTAATGCAAGTAAGAATATTTTAAAAACTACAAACTTAAGTAAATGTTTTTATTTGGTTCTTTTATAACTTAATAATTCAATAAAAAGTAAATGTTAAGTCTAAAATAAAAAGTAAAATAAACTAAAACTGTAAATAAATAAAATAAATATTTAGACATCTTTTCCCCACTTCTAATAAATAAAATCGTAAACTTCGCGTGTCTGTACATTGAAGATATTTGCGAAAAAAAAATTGGGGGTCTAAGGATAAGCAACAGAAAACATTTCGATCATTTTTGAAATTTTTGTCTGTTTGTCTGTTTGTCTGTGAGTTTGTGCACGCATCACTTAAAAACTACTGAACGGATTTTGATGGACTTTTCACAAAAACATGGGGCTTAACTTAACTTAACATTTAGTTTTTATTTCTTCGCAATCGGCTAACTCAATCAAAAGTTATAGACATTTTTAGTTTTCAAATACATTAGTTAGGTAAGGTTATTATGCAATATATTGCTTAAAGTTGTATTTCCGTACTATTCAGATTGCGATGAGTTTTGATTACTTTGGAGCTGTGAGTAGGAATTGGAATGGGAGTGGGTGTGAACGTGGGCGTGGGCGTGGGAAAAGGGGAGTGGGTGTGGGAGCGGAAGCAAAAGCGGAAGCGGGAGGGGAGCGGGAGCGAAAGCGGGAGCGGAAGCGAGAGCGGAAGCGGGAGCGAGAGCGGGAGCGGAAGCGAGAGCGGGAGCGGAAGCGAGAGCGGGAGCGGGAGAGGGCTCGGGAGCGGGAACGGGATCGGAGCGGAAGCGGGAGCGAGAGCGGAAGCCGGAGCGGGAGTGGGAATGGGAGCGAAATCTGTAGATCACGCGAGCGGAGCCGCGGGCACAGCTAGTCTCAAATAAAACTCTCAAAAGATATTGTAACGAATACCACAGAAAATATGAATGAGCATAGAAGTTCGTAAATAAGGTAGTCGATAAAAAAGTTTATATGTATACGTGTATAAATGTACCAACTGTACAGAATAAAGAATTTTGACTTTGAAAAGACTAAAGTTGGAGTTGATTTCGATGCTGTATTTACATTAATACAGACTGAATCGAATTAAAATTAGCTTTAGTTCAATATTCATTAAAGGCTAAATGAAAACAGACAAACGTACCGACTAGTGTAAACATAGTAAGTCTATTACGAAACACCAAAAATAACAAATTTCAGCTCGAATGAACGCTTCTGCTAATTAAATCTGTTTTCGTTGCTAAAATGAAATAGCCTTTATTAAAAAGGTATTTTAATTTAAGTCAAGAGGTACTAAAACCCAAAATAACTAGGCATAAACATTTTGGAAAGAAATAAATCAATACGTGTAACAAAACTGTAACTGCTATTTGATACAAAAAATACCCTAAATAACTTTTTTCTAGGTGTCATTACAAACTAAAATTGGGTTTCAAAAATGTTTATGACGTTATCTGCAATAAATAATGATAATAAAATAAATCTAGTGTTCATAATTAATCATCATCATCATATCAGCCCTTAGACGTCCACCATTGGACATAGGCCTTCCCCAATTAACGCCACCACACCCGGATCTCCGCCTTCCGCATCCAGCCGCGTCCAGTCACCTTCTTCAGGTCGTCGGTCCATCATAATTAATGTTCCAAGGTAATTTGGAAAACTCCATTTTCCTTTTCAATCACAAACACTATCGATCAAACTGTCATTGTAGAATAGCTTTTAAAAACTATTATTTTAAAACGAGATGAAGTTGAGTCTAGAAAACGAATACCAAAAGAAAAATAATGTTTTCTTTGAACTGAAAACAGCATCAAAAGCCCCAAAGAAAAGTTCCACCAAAATAAAGAAAAAACAGTACAATACCATTGCGTGCGTAATGTAAATGATAAAAGAATTGTGCCTCCTATCATGAGCTGAAAAAATTCAAAATTGCTCAAGACGGTAAAGTTCAGTACCCGAGATAGGTACCAAGCATATTAAACGACGCTTTTACGTAGTCTATATGAAAAGAAAATGTCTGCCCATATGACACCATTTCAGGAGACAGCCCTCCGTAATGGAAATTTGCATAGGCACCTTAAAATTTTATTCATAAGGGGAAAATTGTTTCGCGTTCGCGGCGGCAATGCGCGGGCCGACGCACTCAAGTAAAAAAATCGAATTATTGCAGAGCGTTTTGAATTTGGCCCACATTACTCGGTGAGTAGCAGGGATAATGGGCTGACAGCTCTCGAACCAACGGCGAGCACTCGTCAGACTTAGATTTAGCCTTTCAGTAAACTTCTCAAGTAATTTTATCAACTTGTTGCGTTTCTCTATTATACCTCTACATATTTAGGGCATCAGTATTTCGCAACACCACAGTGGATCCTAAAACTTTCCATATCACACCGCTTTCTGTGACTTCTTTCAGGTCGTCGATCGATCTAGCAGAGACCTTTCAGTCCTGACCTCCGCTTTTAAATTCATCGACCCCAGGGGCCATCAGTTGTGCTCTATAGTACCTATGATAGTACTGTGACTTCTAACTGATAATTTCTCACTAACACGACTTCGACTAAATTAGTTTTCTCTCATTTTAGATCTTAATCCAGTGGGGACTTAGAACATAGAGAAGTAGTGGATTAGTCACTATAAAAATGTACTTTTAGAAGTTTATTCGTCATATTTTGCAAATGCGTCGTTTTTCCCTTTAAGAAAATACGCCATGGAAAACAAAATATGTTCCTAATATTTCACGTTACCATGGTGAAATATAAGGAGCATAATAAAAATTGATGGCCGCGCACATCTTGATGAAGCAGTATTAAAAACAAAAGTTTGCTACGCAAATTCCTACGGGCAATCTAGTACCGTAAAGGAAGGACGAGAAAGATCTTTGAGATCAAATTATCTCTAAAATGCTTTTAATTTTATCATTTAGCTATCCTGTTACGGCAGCATGTTGTCTCAAACGAGATACTTAAGCATATTTTCCAGTGAAACTGTTCCAATGCCCTATCCGAGATTTCCGCCAATAACAATAATGTCAAGTGTTTTATCCTTAGCAGCTCCACTTTGGCCTTTATTACAAAGGTTATTATGTCATATTTCATAAATTATTTGAGGCAGCGATTACCCCTGTAACAGGGGGTGAGATAACAAGAGGGTCGCATCGCTGAGCAATCTCCGGTGCGGGCCGGGGCGGGCCAGCCCTGGGTATATCCGTTAAGGACGCGGCGTCTTTGTGTAAGAAACAATGAATCAATTTGTGGGTTTCAAATAACCAGTCAGTTACAGACATTTCTAAGAAGGTATGGACAAAGATTTTGCCTTCAGTAGATTGAACAATTCACATAATAACCGTAGGTACGACTCAGACGCCATGGCTTGTAGCCAAAAAATTAACAATCTGAACATGATTTTTAAAGGGCTGTTTCTAATAAAGGGAATCACAGTGGAGCCTGGCATAGTGGTCGCCAAATTTATTTATTTTTTCAATTTATATTGGCCTATAATGAAACCTATGTTAGAAGGTAAAAAATGATATAGAAGATGAATCCACAAACAGAAAATGTCATACGATAATGTTATTACCCAAAGTGTCATGTTAAACTCGAGTTTATACGTACTACGATTAGATTGTTACTAAAACAGTTATTTTAATAAGTTTAATGGTTATCGTCTACTCGCGAGCATTGGAAGACACGCAAATCCACAGTGAAGATAATGAACGCGAGAACAGCACATGCTGGAATGCTTGAGAGAGCCTACGGTCAGCGCTTGATACTCGTGATGCCCATCTGTTCTCGTTTCCTTTGTAAAGGATTGTACACAAAATGCTATAATTTCTTCTGTGTCCTAAACAGTGCCGTCGGTGCCAGCGGTGCCCAGGCACAGAGCGCAGAGTCGCAGACCTTGGAGGGGCGCAAAAATGATCTGGGTTGGCATTTTTCAAGGGCGCAGTTATAGAAGCTCGTACCGGGCGCATTTAAAAGGCTAGTTACGGCACCTGGTTCTAAACAGTCCTCACACAGACCCTTACTTTTCAAGAAGAGGATGTATTATTCTTGATCGGGTATTTCAAAATTGATCAAAATGGCGGCCCGTCACTATTCCAATATACCTTTTTGAGCTGCACACGGTTGATGAAGCAACACACAAAACATTATGGTAATCAAGTTAACGATATTGATATGATGAGTAATTTGAATATACCTGTAATAACAAATATTAGAAAAGAAAAACATTTTAATTGCATTTGCTGAATATATTTTGTTATTAAATAACTTTATTCTTCTCTTTGAATATAAATACAGACTTCGAATTATTTGAAGACTAAGCGTTAGTGTTTGAATTAGTTTACTGTTATAATTTGTTTTTCTATTGATCTCTAGTTTTGGAATAATCAGCAAGCTCGTATTTAGTTACGCTGATAATATTTAATTTGCTGTCTTTCAATTTTTTGTGTTTCTGGAACTGCATCATCAATCAGTCTTATATTCTATCTTATACAACATTATCTGCTGTTAACTACTATAACACTACGTGAGGTTGTTTGTCTTTATTATGAATATTTAGTTATCTATTATATCTCACGTCATGCTATATCACATGCCAACTTCTTCAGGACATAGGCTGTTCCCAGCGAACGTCACCACACTATGCAAAGAATACTTACTATTACTATGTTAAGAAGCAATAATCATCACCCCCCGCTAGTTTTACACGCCGGCAAAGTATAAGTACGGCTGGTACGGTTCGCTGCGTGCGCGTGTGATTGGTACTTATTTTACTTGTTTTGTTTGTCGATCAACTATATTTTAATTTGAGGTATATTTATATGGATAATGATATTGAAAATTAATACTGATAAGATAATATAGTTACGGATGCTTAGAAAACAATAAAATCAATAAGGATCGGAAGTATTTCGTTTCTCGTGCAGGCACCGAGTGATCGACGACGCCATAAGCACTTATGTTGTTGACGATCACGTTGTCCCTCTCGATCGGCTATGCTTGCACGCTCACTGCTTACAGCCCTAAAATAATTTAGGCGCACCATCGACATACGATTTAATATAGACTCTGAGTTCCGAACAATCCTCCCTAAGAAATGTTTTAAAAGAACAGTTCGGTATTGTTGACGTCATTTACACTCGGGCTATCTCGCAACTGAGCGCGAATAAACTAGCATTTCGTATTTACTAGCTTATTTGCGTTGCCCTTTTCTCACGACGGACTAGAGATCTGGGTATAGAACCTCGTTGAGGCTCACTCACAAACATGTACGGACAGTCTGGCGCTCCTGTACTAGTATAGGTAATTAAATCAACTCGATTGTTTTGAGTGCCGGGAGTGTTTTGTTTTATAAATAAATAAATATCTCAGACATTCACACCAATTATCCAGTCCCAAACTAGGCAGAGCCTGTGGTATGGCTACTAGATAACGGATACACATACTTAAAGACTTGGGTACAAACATTCATAATTATCATACCAACAATTGCTCCTAGCGGGATTCGAACCCGCAACCTCCGGCATGATAGTCCGAGAGCTACCCGTTCCGCCACGGAGGTCGTGTGCAAAGGGCCTTCCGAATCTAGACGCTACTACTTACTTATCATGTGTCGTGTCGTCAGTCCATTTGGCAGATGTCTCACGCTGAGCCCTCGAGACTGTAGTCATTGGTTTCAATATACACACATAAACATACAACTGTTGTGTGGTGTCCAAAATATCCTCCTACATTGCTAGTGTACTATACGTTCATTATTCCTGTAATTATCAATATTCACTCCAAAAATTAAATGTCAAACAAATTGGTTGCGCTCTAAATCGTTGAAGGCCCGTTGTATCGAATGGTCGTTTGATCGAAAAGCCCGCTCGCACACAATCACAAGAACAATGCTATTTCAATATCAATTAAAAAGCAAAATGGAATTTATTTAGTCAGCTAGACGACTAGCCTGAATGAACACACACAACTAGTTTTGATTGCTAGTTATTCGAAAACGAATAGTCTGTATGTTATTCCAATCAATTACTAACATTTATTTATTTACTCGTTCGATAATTTATTAATTTAGTAAATAAATAAATATTACTTACATGTGCTATGATAACGCCTCTATAGCCAAACGACAATACTCGTATCTAAAAATAATCTGCATGCAACGTGATATTTATCTCGTTCATTACTTATACAACAGACAAGGAAACTTAATGGAGGAATTGCATGGGTAATATGATGCATCGACTAATATGCCCAATAGATTTATAGATATAAATAGACAGACTCCTAATGTCCTAATTATACAAACAATTATATCAAAACGCTGAACTGTGCGGGCGGAGGAAACTGCACGCTGATTGGCCGGGTCAATATGGCGCCATGTCATGATTGGTCGGAACTAAGATGACGTTGTACGCGGTTGGTGAGCTTCTTGTATAAGACATGTGTGTTGAAAGAAAGTGTTTGTCTGGGTTTATTAGTCAAATATGGGTTTGCTATGTTAAAAAAAATTTAAGTAGTGTAAGATCCTGACATTAAAGAAAATAGTCAGATGTAAAACTAATGATAATACTAAATCTTACTCTTTCACGCCTTTACCTGGTGAAAATATTTAATATGTAGATCCGCATGAAACTTTGTATAAAGGTAGTTAGTTGTTAGGTAGTTATCTTCGCATATTCCTTACTCATGATTGGATAACTTCACAATACTTAATTGTGATTGGCCCTTGCTTCGCGCACGTGGACAGAGTTGTTTTGGTCGACCCGGGGGTCTCAGCTGATCACTTTTGTACTGGAGACGGCCCGCGTCATAACCTAACAAAACTGTTGGTTTACTTAAAGTACAAGTTCATTACGTTCTATTCGCTGAAAGCCCGACACACCCAATATGGAGTTTGTACCAATGTTAATGCCCACACGTCGTTATATATATTAAAGAAATTAAAAATAATTTGATTATATAACATCGAACGTTTACAAAATCAAACGAAATTAAACAAATAAAACCACTATGATGTAACTCATTCGTCATCTTTTATAGATAATCGTAATGAAGCCGATTACGACGAAGGTAGTTTCGCGGATAGGTAGGTAGTCCGTAATGGCGGATAGCATCTAGTAGTGAAATGACAATTAAAATATAGTTGAACCAACGAAGTAAATATCATAGTCATAACACTTTAATTTTTTTAGTAACACGGTAGAGGATGTACCTAGGATGTATAAGTAAATCAACCAACATTAACTGTTTGAATGATGTATGTGTCGCAGGCCGATCTCAAAATCAGGCAGATCATGATGCGGCCACATCGTGATCTGGCGCCATTTCATGATGTGCCTGACTAACGCTTAGGCATATCGTGAAAAGGCTGGTTTACAACCAGGTATATCGATCGAAGACAAACGTTCGACGATCTGCCACGTCAGTCACCTCTAATACTTTTGTTTGTGGTTTGGCTTATATTTTAGAATTATTAACTTTAAATAATAAATTCAATATGTGATAACTCATTTCCTGCCATTTTATTAAATTCTATAAACATTATTGAGGTTCAGGAAGAATGTCTCTACATATTTAACTAAAACATTCAACAAACTTCCTACAAGCGAAATGGCTAAACGTGCTTAGCCAAATCGACAAACGATGAGTGTCGAACGATCGGACTGATATAAGTCAGGCACATCATGAAATGGCGCCAGATCACGATGTGGCTAGGCGCATCATGATCTGCCTGATTTTATGATCGGCCTGCGACATATGCATGTCGTCATCATTTACAGGTACCAGGTATAAGGCCGATGGCGACGTAATCCAACCAATGCCATTGGTTTGTAGAAAGTTATGTCAATACAGAAAATGATATTGAATGTTAGTTTTTGTTATTCTTTGTTTGTAGACAATCAGTCGAAGACAGGTCGCGGTTAAACCTGCAAGGCCTGGCTTTGAATACCGATGACGGCGCAACTACGCGACTCGCTCCAATCTCTACTCTATGCATAAGTAATGTGAAAAGTATGGAGATGGCGCCCCGATGCGGAATATACGCTGTTCTAAAATATTGTGGTGTATTTTTATGGTAACAACTTCAGTTATTTGTTGCTTTACCAACTGGAAGAAACAACGCGTAATTCTGAACTGTATTTGTATTGTAATGGCGGTTCTTTTTACCCTTTTCGCTTTAGAAGACAAACATAGTATTTTTTTTTCTTTCGGTGTCTTACAATATGTAGGTAGTAAGTTAATAACTCACATTGTAAACACGAATTCGATTATGATTAAAATATTGAAGTCGTTAGCGAAGAAACCTTGTTTAATCGAGATTGAAATGATTTAACCCTTACATCATTAATGTCGTGTGGTTTCCGGTAGAGTAGAATAGGAGCACTCCAACTCTTCCCGTGGATCTCGTACAAGGCGACTAAGGGAATACATTATAAAACATCAATCAGCCCTCCCCAACCCGTCTGGCCAGCGCGGGGAGTGTAGGCCAAATCCTCCGTCTGCCTCCAACAGATGAGAGAGGTTTGTGGTACTGCAGTGGAGACAAAAATAACCTGACGATGATCACTTTTAGATGGTATGATTTTAGTATTTGATGTCCACTTTGTACGTTTGTGATGTCTTGATGTTCACTGTTCGGCAAACATGTCTGAGAACTAGACAGTTATATATTTATCAATTCTTGCAAGTTTGGATTTAATACGTGTTTCTAATACTAGATACCTCTCTCTGCTCGCGGTACACCTTGCTCTCAGCTATGGCGATGGCAGTAGAACAATGATATTATCACAAATCATCATAAACACCACAGATCCTGGGCTTAGATCGGTGGCGGGATGTCAAGTCTGGAAACTACGAGTGGATAGCTGTCTATCGACGTGATATTCTTTTATCATCCTTTCAACAACAATTACATAATGTAAAGTGACTAAGTATAAATTGTTCTCTTTCAGTCTTTGCATTATATTTTTCTTGGGTTAACTCAAATCTGTTTTTATATCTACGAAATAGCACATAACGTTATTGTTCTTTGTAGCATTTTAACCAAAGTGAAACCGTTTTGTATTCATGAATTTATATTGGAATTGATTCATTTTGCTGCAGATTGTAGACTTGCGTCAGGCGAGCTAGCATGAACAGGTATTCCGGCCAAACTATGCAAATATAAATAAGGTACAGAAAATATATTAGATGTTACTGTAATTATTATCTTACTGAAAAATGTTTTTTTTTTACATTTTACATCTTTGACACTGTACACCAGGTGGTTTTATTTAAATTAGTGTTATTTAAATTGGAATTTTTAAACAATAAGCTTTAATATTATAGTAATAGAACTCAAACTGAAGCAGCTGCTCTGTTTTACTGTACACCCTGCATATAGATAAAAATGGAGTCAGCAATTAGCTTTAGAATTCAAGCTTTTTATATCAAAATTTCCACTGAATAATATAAAATGCGACATATCGGGCTGTCTCGCAAGCCAAAGCCGATTCGATAAATCGATAGTAATCCGACTAAGACTCGGACTATATGTTTCCGGTTCTGAATAAGTCGAGCCGAAACCGGAGCTAAACCGGGTTCTTTGTGGTCGTAAGGCAGTGAAATACAGTTTTGCAGACTTCCACTAGTCCTTTCTATGGAAAACATACATTGCGCGCAACACGAAGAAACAAACCTAATGCCTCCTTATGCCTCTTTCCGCCAAGCATACAATATGTAATGTCTGCCTACTGAAAAATTCATCTGAATACCCTGCGAGCATACTAAACTGAAACGCAAGCAGAGCCTTTAGCTGGATGGGGGTAAAGCCCTGCCAACGCCACAACTTACCTAGCTAATGGCTACTAAGACAACGTAGATTTCCTGCGCAATTTTCCGTGATTGACATTTCTAGACTTTAAAATCCAAGTCTATGTATAACGACTGAACGTATAAGCGTGATGAATTGGTATCTTTTTAACCCTCGACGCAAAAAAAGAGGAGCGTTATTATAAGTCAGACGCCTATGTAGTGGTGTGTCCCTTAGTGCGGTTTTTAGTTAAATAGTTGATACATTAGGCAGGATAACGAAGCTTCCTTTGCTCAATATTAGTTTATCAGTTTCCAAGACTTTCGACTTTTCAAACTTTCGGAGATTTGTCGTTAAATGGTTTAGTATCATTACATTTTCTTGGAAATGTTGTTTGTCAAAACAAATATCTTACCTTTTCTATCTTATCTTACTTAACCTTATTGCGGCTATTTTTGCGTAAAAGAATTATGGCTTTCAAATCTTAGATAAGGATAAATTAATTAGAAGGCTATCAAAATTACAGCTGTATATGTTCCATAATATACAGAAAATAAATTATTTAAATCGATGCAATGAAACACGTAACGGACAAAAATGTATTTAATAATAACAGGGTATAACTTTAAATCCGGTGACGTCACATGCCACAGTGAACTACAAACCTCGGCAGGCCTATAAAACAATACATAATTCTTTATGGCAGGGAGCAGCCATCATCGCGCGTCGTCGCACCGCCACGGCGATAGTAAGACATTTCCACATAACCGAGTTATACAGGCACGTAGTCAGGTTTATGATATGGCGAAACAGGCCCCCTTACTTCCAGCTTACCTGTATCATAAGCGTATATGCACCCACAGTCGCCAACGGGCCGAGCTTACGCACACCAAAGTTATAAAGTCTGAATGTCGTAGAGGTTGCCAAACAACTATGAAAAACATTCAAGGCGACTAAATCTATTGTTTAGGTTAGGGAAAAGTAGAATGTCGTATGAGATGGTTGCAACAGGTTTTATACACATCACATGAACCGTCGTAAGTAATAACCTGATATCGCGATAAACCTGATACCGCGAATGTTTGGTGAAATGCCTCTACTGCAACTGCAACCCCATAAAAACTCTTTATGGGAGTATAGTCATTATGCATTCGTGCATTCTAACGTCGCAGGTGCCACATTTCGGATGGACTAGGGTTTTAATTCCTAAAGGCCTTAATAAAATATCTTAATTTTTATTTATTTATAGAGAACCTTAGAAATACTTAAAATGAAGTTTACAAGTAGTACTACATAGTGCTTACACTTTGGCAGAGATAACGATCACCACTCCCTTTCTCTAGCTTCGATTTTAGCGATGTTTAACTATGATGATGCCTGAAAAACAGCGCTACGCTAATATATGTGGAAGCTTGTTATTGGCATATATTTATCCATACATTGTAACATTTTGTAAAAATAGCTGTTAGCTTTCCTAATAAAATAAAATAAAATAAAATAAAAAAATTCATCTCACTGTAAAATAAGTAATTATAAATACTTAATTGGTGTACATACTGAATGATGTTGATGAATAAATTCTCTCTTTTTATTAATTTATTTTTATTAAGGTTCCTGGCTGCATGCCTGGCGGTATAGCTTATGGCATGTAAATAAACGAGCGGTTGGCGTGGCTAATGTCTATTCCGACATGGGCAATAACTATCGCGATTATCCTATTTGGGCCCGCAACAACGAGCGGGCGTGACTCGCTTTACATTTTTTTTACAGGCAGTCGCTAACTCGAAAGTCAAACGAGAAAACAAAATGTTGAATTACTTTATTTAATTGGTATGTGGAACATTAAATTTAGATTTGGATGTATTTAATTAAGTTAAACATTCCTTGTGAAAAGAGAGACAATTGTAAATTGTTCTACATATTTCCCTAGTATGGATATCAGCATCTCAAACCATATTGTGCACCCTGAAGAAACATCTAAAACATAAAACATAAACATCTAGATAGCTTTAGGCGATAAGGCCGAATTTGTACACTTTCCAAAAATCTGTACCTATTTTATTGTTATCCTTAATTTGTGTGCATTATAGAATTTATCTAAAATACTGAAAAAAGGGTAGGTTTACATATGAGTTTAATTTATTATTTGAGATTATCAGTTTATTTCGTAGGGTATATACCTAAATTAGGTAAGATGATCTATTATTATAGGTTATTCCAACTAGATTTGTCAACGACCGCCTAGTTGGCCCTTCTGGCTCAGTCATTAGACTCGAACGCCGTGGGTTCGTTTCCCACTGCGGACAGACAACTTTGTACAATTTGTACAAGTTCGTCCTGGTCATATTGTGATATTTTGAATTGTTCTATCCTTGTTTAATTCCCATAGCACAGGAGAAAATCCTAGTATGGGATTAGACAAGTGTATGCAGGTACCTATACGTATATTTCATTCCAGATTAATAGTCCTATGAAAACCAACGCTATTTACGTCTCGGTAACATATACATGAAAGGGTCACCAGCAGCAAAAATAGGTTTGTATTACCAAGTAAACTTTGCGGTCCACTTAGGAACACCATCTATTGTGTATTTTGTTTTCGAGACGCAAATGCGTTTGTTTTCATAGGACTATTAATCTGGAATGAAATATATATATGTAATGCTAGTTGTGCCCGCTGCTCCGCTCGCGTGGACTACAGAATCCGCTTCCCTTCCCATTTCCGCTCCCGCTCCCACTCCCGCTCCCGCATGCGATGAAATACATTATAAGGTTAATTTTTTTACACCTTTGATTACATTATTGAACTTTTAGTAGGGATCCCTAATTTTTTATAGTAATAAATATAGCCTATGTTACTCAATGATAATGTAGCATTCTAATGGTGAAAGAGTTTTGAAATCGGTCCAGTAGTTTTTGAGTTTATTCGTTACAAACATACAAATCTTTCCTCTTTATAATATTAGTGTAGATTTATAAAACGGTTACAAACAATTGACATTGGCGTAGAGTTGAGTCTCTTTACATCGTGAAGTAAAATTTACTTTGCATACTGAACTTTATCTTCACAAGGTAATGTACAAATTTGTGTGAGAGCAGTCGCGCGGATTTGCTCCGCGCCGCTATATGAAAGCCGCGCTAGCCGTTTGTTGCTTTTACACAGTACATAGTGGAGATAAAGTTCAATATGCAATGTAAAATTTTGCGATGACTACGCGCCGCCACTTCGCTACCATTTGACGAGAACCTTTATTGGCATTAAAAATCCATATCTAAAGAAAAAAATAGTCTAGTTTATTTGAATGATGGAATACGGAAATGCGACTCGAGTTTCTTAGTTTACTTTAAATAACTTCGCGGAAATTTTAATGGATAATAAACTTTTTAATTTTCGCGCCTACATCAAATTACAAAAGTTCGGGATGTGAAAGAAGAAGACTTTTTGATATCAACTTACTTAATTAGTATTTTAAAGAAATGATAATAAATAATGCTGACTTCGGAGGCGTTCTCAAACAAAATTATTATTCAATTCATTTGCTTATCCGAGGGTAAAGTCTTTTTGTATTTTTATTCGAAACACCGAGACAAAAGTTCCTCAAATTGTGATGGTTAGGTATTTTCGTGAATAGGAATGCAAAATTAGAAGCGAAAAACATAAATATTCAGCAAGACTATATAAATAAACGAAGTTTGGGCCATTTATTCCGATACACCGGGACTCTGTGCAGAGACGGGAAAAGTTAGGCGGGAACGGGATTTCCTAATGCGATTTTAATTCGTTCTTTCCGCGACGAAGAGGGCAATTTCAATAAAAGCAAAGTCAGTAGATATTTTGTCCCGGCGGTGAGGGAAAAATTTGGGGAAATATAGACGTGTGAACTCCAATTTATTTTGAAAGTTACTGCCTGGAGTGCAAATCAGTGTCGCTCTTCTGCCTCACTAATTAACGATAAAAGCTATCAAGAAACTGTTTTTAAGTGGGGTTTAAGTTAGGCTATACCCGAAATAAGCCCATTTGTTAAGAGCTATATTGGTTTACAGTTTATTATCCCAACCTGTCTTCTGTCTTATAAAGTAAATAGGTATATTTTATAAAATAAACTCTATTACAAAGTCTTTTATAGTTACTACAGACTCTATCAAATAAGTTTCTCTAAGGTGACTCTTTTTATATTTAAACTAAGATGGGCGCAAAAACCTGTATGACATTGTGTTTCACGGGTCAGCCTTTGTTTATATAAAGTATTTAATTTATTGTTTCTGATGCAGTATAAGTATAATTATAAATTTATAACTTGAGCAACTTGTTATCAGATCCATTCTAATTGAATTCACGAATCGATCATAAATTTACCAAATTAGATACTAATCATTGAACTTTATACAAACGACTTTTGCAATTGTTATTTTAACAAATTGTCTATTTAAATTCCACCAATAAAATTACCAACCCCCCCTTCCCCTCTGCCACGTCTAATTGATTACCTCAGCCTCCCTCGGCTGCGGTGAGAAGGAAAAGCCAAAAATACGGCAGATTATATTCGGTGAACTTTAGGCCTGGACTAGATAATATCAAAAGTTCTTCTTTTAATGGTAAATGTTTATTTTGTGATATTTATGTTCTGAAGAATAGTGAATTTTATTTGGTGGCTAGAACCTCGTCTGACAACATGCATCAGGTAAAGTAGACATACGAGTATTTGATGTTGTTGTGGTTATACGATGTGTTATACGATGGCCGAGTCAATCACTTTATGATAATAATGCTATTATTTAGTCGTCAAGGCTCTATTTACGTCTTCGTCAGAGTGGAAAATATGTGACGAAGAGTGCGTCTAATACGAGGCATATCTGTACCGTTTTGTATATTCGTACCTTATTATGTTTCAGAATTTTGATGTCAAAATTTTTTTAAGATACAAAGTATTGCTATTTTTAAAACGTTTGTATTCTTACACATAACACCGGAAGATGTTAATTATGATAAGAAAATGATAGTGGATATTTCACGCTTCCCAATTTTCCGAAAAACATGAGGGTTTATGGACAATACTACGCGCGCGCGTGGAGTTAGATGACCGCACCGGCCGCACCGCACGCTGTGCTTCCTGCCACTTCTCTCCGCTGCCCGTCGTTTCCCGCTAACTAGTAGTTTAAGAAATATCACTTTTTATTCATGGAACATTTTTTTCCCATGACTAATGGCTAAATGTGATACCGAGTTCCTGGAAAGAATATTAACAGTATTTTTATAATCATTCAGTATAATCAATAAATTTTGGTTCGACGGTAATGTTATCAGAACAGCTTACGGCGTAGGCCCCCGGTAAGTTGCTTAAATATTCCTGGGATTCCTAAATTAGTTTGTTTGCGACATATTTATACACACTTATAAACATTTCATCACACTGCTGGGCATAGCATGTCTAAGTGACAAAGTAACACACACACATTAAAATAATGGTGGAGCGGAAGATTATAGGTAAAGAATGGGGTAATTATGGCATTTTAAATGTCACGGTTACTGATCAATATTTTTTTAACCTGTGTAGGCTTGTTTTAAATATAGCCGTTAGATAGCGCTACATTAACAGTACAAAACAAATCCAAACAGTAACTGAACTGAACTAAATAGAAACAAATGGATCCGTAAATAACATTATAGCAATTACGGTATTTTTAAACCGTAATCAAATGCGTGCCCACTATTTATAATTGATATTGACGAAATATTTTATAACTTTTGCTTCTAGCACAATACATACATGTACAGTACATACAGTGTAATATCAGTACACGATTAAGTCTTTCTCTGTCTCTTTAATAATAAATAAAAACGTAAATTTCGCATTTCTGTACATTGAAGATATTTACAACAAAAACAATTGGGGGGTCTAAGGACTTATCCTTAGACCCCCCCAATTGGTTTTGTTTCCAATATCGTTACTTATAACGGAACACATAATTTTTTGGAATTTTTGTCTGTTTGTTTGTTATAGTTTGTGCACGCATCACGTAAAAACTACTGAACTGATTGTGATGGACTTTTCGCAGAAACATGGGGCTTAACATTTAGTCTTTATTTCATCGCAATCGACTTACTCAATCAAAAGATATAGGAATTTTTAATTTTCAAATACATTAGTAAGAAGCAATATAATTGGGCTTGGGACTGAGAGTTGAAGTTGGAGTTGGAGTTGGAGTTGGAGTTGGAGCAGGAGCAGGAGCGGGAGCGGGAGCGGGAGCGGTAGCGGTAGCGGGAGCGGGAGCGGTAGCGGTAGCGGGAGCGGGAGCGGATCACAGGACCGCGTGGACTACAGAGTCCACGCGAGCGGAGTCGCGGGGCACCGCTAGTAAATGACTCTAAGTGCCTAGATAATTTAGTCTAATATTTGCTTAGTGTTTAATAGTTATTTATGCAACTGTCTCATAATGAAGGGTATTTAAACACGAGTGCTAGTGACACGAGGCATGCCCGAGTGGCACAATAGACAGCCGAAGTGTTTTATACCTCGTACTCTTACTTAGTACAATACTGCCCAACCCAACATTTGACTGTTTAGTTCTAGTAGAAGAATTACTTAAATAGGAAGGCTCTAAAAATTAGACATAAAAAAATACCAAATTTTTTATACAATTTTACAGTTTTTTCAAAAATATGTCGGATGAAGAAAATGAATTTTCATCCGCAGTTGCCAAAGTTTCTGATTTTGGATTAGGTCAGTAATATTATAAGAAGAATATATTATTATCATCACGTTGAAGGACAGTCCACTCGGGCCCATATACGTTTGGCCATTGCTACAGGACGTCCTTCGACGATTTAAGAAGTGCGAGTAATTATGTGCAGTTGCACACATAACTTTTTCTACGACCATCATCGACACGATCATACAATAGTTTACTTAATTAAATGCGCTGCGAGAGCGCAGGATTTGGTTGACGCCGCGCCGGTCGAAACGCGCTGCCTTACAACATGACGAACATTTGAATTTCATTATCACACGGAAAACCCCTTGGAATAATAAACCATTATGCAAAATCCTGGTCAAAGATTAATTAGTACTACCTCATAGAAGTACTAATTAGTACTACTACAGTGAAGGTTGGCTGGAAGAGATCTCTTATAGAGATAAGTCCACCTTTGTACACTTTTATGTTATGCCCCCTTTTTTTGTAAAATGTATGTGCAATATAGAATATATAGTGTAAAGTTTGCTATGACACAGTTTTTTGTTTGTAATAAGCGAATTACAGTACGGTAGTAGAAAAATATCTAACTCAGAACTCTGCCTCCTTTAAGATAACATAATGACATTTTTCTGTCAATGTAAAATAAATAAAAATTATTGAATAAAAATAAATAAAAGTGAGTCTTTAGTCAGGGTATTCCAAACTTTTCATCGGCTATTAAAGCCGTCAATTCCACTCTTTTCAAACTTTCAGGGTTGGTGACAAGTTTCTGTCAATATAGAAACCAATGTTTTGAATAATTCAAAACCTATAATTTATTTATTATACACAAATAACTGATATAATTCCGAAAGGGGTTGGGGGAAATGTTCGATTACTGGAGTTAGATATTTTTGCAGTTGCCAATGTAAGTTAGGTATATAATTTGAGCCGTGATAGTCTAGTTGGTAGGGAAGTCGCATCACGTTCGTGATGTCGTGGGTTCAAACCCCGCCGGCACCAATGAGTTTTTCCAAACTTAAGTACGGTTTATTCACAATACCACAGGCTTTTCATCACCAGGTTATTTTTGTCTCCACTGCAGGAGCATAACCCTCTCTCATGCCGGAGACAGACGGAGGATTTGGTCTACACTCCCCGCGCTGGCCAGACGGTTTGAGGAGGCCTGATTGATGTTTAGGAAACCTGCATTGGAAAATCGTAAGGAAAATATTGCTTGGGGCACCGTTTGGTGGACAGGAGTTTGGCACAAAAGATCCCAAAGATTCAAATTCTTGCCTGGTCTTACTGGTCCCCTAAAAAGATAACTTATAGGATGTATCTGAGGAAGGTTGTCGCGTATAATAATCAAACTACGAAGAAAGGTCAGAGGTAAAGGTTCGGCTAAATACATATACTTACACAAAATAACCAGGCTAATCCAAACTTCTATTTCAAACAACCGAAGTACCAAACATTTGCTATTAAATAAATCTAGGTTCATAATCATTACGTCGTGTAGTGGTAGCTCTTACAATCGCAAACAATTCGCTCGTTCTGGAAATTGACTCAAGCGAATTAAGTTCCTGGAGGCGATCAATATAGCCTCTATTAGGTGCCTTAATTTGTTTATATTTGCCGCTAGCGTGTAGCGTGACTCCGTCTAAAAATATTTTAGAGTGCCGTTACAATCAACCCCTTAGATATCCGATTATCCTCTGTTTGTGAATTCACAACCCCTTTTAAATGTAGGATTAAACAGAACAAATATTGTTTGTTAGTTGTAGGTGTCCCCAAAAAGATTACTCATCTAGTGATAACGTCCTTTAGGGATATTGAGAACTCTAGGCTAAGTCGACATCGTGTTGTCAATATTTTTTGATTTTTTTTACATTTCTGGCGTTAAAACGTCTTTTAAAAATACATAGCAAAAACCAATCAGTTTCTACTTTACTATAGAACCCTGTCTAAAATAAATAAAAAAAAAAGTGCATTTAATTGTTTTTTTTTCTAAAATTCATGTCGTGGTTCTTTAGAACAAATTACTCTATTAATCTGATGTAAAGTGGTATTTTGAGATTGTAATAGTGGTGATCAATGTCGAAAAACTTAAATAATCTCAGATTGTCATTTCTGCAAGTTAATCACTACGTCATGGTTGGATAGGATAATCTAAAGTGCAATTATGTTTTTATGTATAAAGTTACTCTTTTGGGACTAATTGATTGTCTTATTGGTCTCTGACAGATTCTTTTTACAATTATTTATTACGTTCTGTACTATCGTAGAAATTATAGAAGAATTAATTGAAGTAACTGTTGTTGTACATACATACTTAGACTATAACTTATTTTTATATAAGTACTCACCTTTGTAAAGTAGCAGGGCAACAAGCAGGAGAGCGCGCGCATGCGCTTGCGCAGCCATGCTGCTTGGCTCAGTGACGGAGACGATCCGAGCTGGGCCCGCCAGGCGCGCGCCTCACGCGCATCGTAGGGGACACCCTGTGCAAAAAATATAATATTCAGCTTAATATGTCCAAATTGCTGGTAGAAGCGTAGTACATCCGACATTCCATTCCATACTGTCCGTACTACAATTACAGGCGCACCCGCCTGTCCGTATACACATGCGTGTATGTACATGTGTGCGGCAGTCCAGTAGTACATACTGCCAGCCACGCTCTATTTTGCGGACGATGTTAAACTGGCGTGGGGAGGTGAGTGTACCTACCGCTTCTTTACGCAGTAATATTTAGTATTATCTGGTGGTAGTCTAAAAATTGCATTTTTATAGGAATAGACCCCACATCCCATCTCTCCCTCTATAGCCACGTGTGTGATGTTTGAGAATGCATAGTGGATAAACAGACAAGTAATTAAAAAATTACTAAAAAGTTGGACTAACCAGCAACATCCAGATTAATTATAATAGACGTTGAATTATTTCCGTAACCGAACAGGCAACGTAGCTAAAATTCTTGGTTAACGGGGGCTTCAGCCCCTCAAGCCCCTCCTGGGAAGCGACGTTGCTACGTGCCTTAAATGAAAAGTCGTTTTACGAAAATGGCAGCAGTGGCCGATACTTAACGCCCCAGTACAAAATGTTTACGATTTCAACGTCATCATTTTCGCCCTCAAATGGCGTCAGCTCTCACTAATTAATAAATTCTCATTGGGCATGCAGACGTGTCCACTTCAACGTAATCGTTAACATCTTGAGGAGACCCGCATAAAATGTAACCCTTTGTGCAGGACCATGGATAAAGGGATAACAGTTTAGTTAAGCTATTACAAACCCAACACATTCGTAAAATTCTGTAGTTGAACAAATTCGAACAGTTTATTCAAAACTTTACTTTGACTGTGACTTGGCTTGCAAGCATTAAGACATAAACTCGCAGATGTCAAAGTTTATTTTGTACTAGCTGTTGCCTGTGACTTTCTTATAAAAAAATGCGTAGTTGTAGTGCAACTTTACGCATATTACATAGAAATCGTTGGGCTTAGGTTATTGGTATCATCTAGTCTCTAAATAAAATAAGGTTGTATTTTCGTAAAGAAACCGATTTTTGCTATAATAGCAATTAGATATCAGACACTAAGTTGAAAGTATGGAATATAATATGGAAAGGCCTTCTAACCTTTCTGGCATATCTACTGTCGGCCATTTTGAAAAATTGTCGAAATCGCGGCCTCAGAAATATCGTCAGAGGACTTTAATACAAACAAAAAAATTTACGTAGTCAAAATCTTAAAGTGTCGACTTTCCGAGATATTAAATGTCAATATAACGGTCATATGATGATATGACCGTTAAGACCAACCTAATACGAATGGATTAGATAGTCAAAAATATGTGCAAAGTAGGTACTTTGCACATATTTTGTGCACTGGCATATGAAATATAGTTATGGACACATCACCATCATCATACCTCTCTATGGACGTCCACTGCTGGATATAGGTATCTTTATTTTAGAAATTAAAATTTCAGAATGGATTTTAATATGTATTTATTATAACTATGCAAAATCCAAATATTAAAGGCTCAGTTAAATCATATCAAGTTTTGTAGAAAACATAAGCAATAGTATATGTCGGGGAATTAAAGCAAGCACGCTACCTCCTTTTTTCTAAAACACTACTTGCTGCGGACCGGTGGTGGCTTGTTATTTCCGTGATTGTTTGTCATTTGGACTTTACGTAACGCAATTACTATTGATCATGTTTATATGAAACTTGGTATAATTTAACTGAGCCTTTAATATTTGGACTTTGCATAGTTATAATAAATACATACTAAAATCCATTCTGAAATTTTAATTTCTAAAATAAAGACACCTATGTCCAGCAGTAGACCGGCCATAAGCTGAAATGATGATGTTATGTGGCTTAAAATGTGAAATAGTATTTTTTAATGTGTACAAAGATCAACCTAATACGAATGGATTAGACGGTCATATGTTGTATTTGACATTTAATATCTCGGAAAGTCGACATATTAGAATTCTGACAATTTTTTTTTTGTTTGTATTAATGTCCTCTGTCGATATTTTAAGCTTTGATCAATGGCCACGATTTCAAGAATTTTTCAAAATGGCAGACTGTAGGTATAGGCTCAATAGCAAAATGTTACATGCCCTTTCGAAAATATCCTTTATTAATCTCCCCTTCTCTCCTCCCTCACTCTTCCACCTCCTCCCCTTCTCCCCCTCCCCTTCTTAGCATTCCCTCACAGTTTCTCAGTCGCATACCCCAACCTTTCCCACCACGTTGTAAATCCCGAGAGAAGTAAACATTTTCTATGACCCAGTTTTAAACACTTTTGCCGTGCTGATGCACTCTGTTTGAGAAAACACCTACTATATTTTATCGACTCGTTGGCCTAGTACGTACCGGAAGTTTGCCTCGAGTCCCAGAGTTCGTTAGTTCGATTGAAATTTTGTACAATTTATACGAGTTGATCCTGGTTGCATGTTAAAATCGTGAATTGTGATGACCTTGTACAGGGTAGTAGTCTGATATAATAGAAGTAGGTATATGTAGTATTGCGATGGATAACAATGTGAACCAATCTCACAAATTAGTCACCAAATACCGTCACAATCCTTTACAATCCGTGACGTCGAGACGCGGACACGATTCCGAGTACAATTACACAAAAACTTAAAATACATATAGGCCCTGATTTAGCTTCGGTCACATTTTGAAGAATCTTACACATATTCGGTTACATATTTAAAGATTTGATGTTTTCGTTTGAAATAGTTAAGATATGGGTAGATATTAGTTGAACGAAATGAGGGTTTAAAACACAAGTCTCAAATTCTACGCATAGTTTGAACAAATTTTAAATGCCAAACGCCCTGAAAACGAACAAGTATTTTGATCTCTCTTGGAGTAAGAAAAATTTATTCTATATCTACTTTCGTTTCTGGGTTGTTTGGCTAACATTTGTTCAGACTGAGTAGAATTTGTTTCCAGAAATCATCCTTTTACGCCTTATAGAGACAGAAAGAGATTAAGTATGTGAATAATTC
Organism: Esperia sulphurella; assembly: GCA_947086405.1. Lineage (NCBI taxonomy): Eukaryota > Metazoa > Arthropoda > Insecta > Lepidoptera > Oecophoridae > Esperia > Esperia sulphurella. Next base: position 12,360,044 of record OX352265.1, read on the forward strand.
ATTCATTCCCGACCATTTTAACTGAATCCTCTGATTACGGTCTACCAAAAGGTCTTAGAATGTCTAATAAACAACTCAATAGGAACGCTTCAATAAGACGTTCAGATCATTATACGCTCGTGGGGAACGACTAATCTGGCTTTAATGAACAGCTCCCTATCTATAGTATATCAATATACTTAGTATCAACTAGCTGTACCCGTGACTTCGTACAGACCACTGAAATAAGTATGTGCCAAATTTTATAAGTATGTACTAGCTTGGACATGCTCAATACAAAGTAAAGAAAACGTAACCACAGGTGGAAGACAGTCTGATCTGTCATAAGTATTTAGTATAAAAGATAGGACGGTCTTCTGCCAAGGGTACGAGGTATGTAAAGAAATGTCTTCTTCATTCCGTAATGCGCGTTTAAACAAGTACAAACATAAAATTAGCAAAAATGATGACCCCTTTTTTTTGCTAATAGTATTTTTAAGGGTTACTTAGTTATATTGTACAGTTTTATTTTATGTATAGATATTCGTCTATAGTACTTGAAATACATGATGTATTAATATTTAAATATTATACACTTGTATTCGAAAATATCGAAATCGAATATGCTTAAACTGATATACAATTTAATAATAAACAAACAGGTATACAATTTCTAGAACAACGCCATTTTCTTCAACCTGTTCACAAAAAATTTTTTTACTGGTTGACTCTCTTTTCTCATAGCTTAATGGTATATTCACTATTTTATTCCTCGAGAGATTATGAAAGTAAATATTAGCTACCAGTTATATGCGAACAGACAGCAGTTGCATTAAAAATACTGGTGCAAGCTCTATAGTTACCGGTCAGTTAATAGCAGAGGTTCATATACATAGATGTCTAAATTAACAGCCTGTATTACACGTAACAAATCCTTAATCTTACCCCCATTACCAGCAAAAGCGATCCCCACAGCTGCTTCTATACGGGTGAAGTTAAATAAAAATGTTCGAGAGTTCGCTTAATTGGGCTTTTTACAAACATTAATCAAGTGTTACGTCGGGGGAGAATTTTTATGTCGGCCGAGACGTGATAGCCGCTGTGACGGATGACGGGCGGTCGCGGGGTCGTGCGGCGCGGTGCATTCATCAGCGGGATTTGTTCATGCCCGAGACACAGGAAACTGTCTTGATGGTGGAAACCGTGTTGCTACATTGCGGTCACTTAAAAATAAATATCTCAACTTAAATATTTTTAGGTTTTGAGCATATACACAATGCTAGCGAAATGTAAACCTTAAGAAAAATGAAAATATCCACATGCTAGCAAGACTTGAACCTGTGACCGATCTATTCGAGTCAACCTTTATTGAGTCAATGCTGCTTGGGTCGAATATTCCATCTAATTTAAGGGTTAAAAATGGAGTGTTTAAATATGGGTGTACGTAAGGATCGCATACGGTAAAAGATAGCTGTTGGAGTAAGTTTGAGTCGATCTTTAAACAAGTTGGTAAAACTTCAGAGAACTTATAAAATAATTATTGAAGACACGAGATTCTCACCAGCGCCCCTAGCGATAAAAATCAAAACTCTCTGTGACAGATGATTGGTGAGAATATTCCTAAAGTTAAGTAACGCGTAAATTTTTTTATATTATTTTTATAAAGGCATAAACCTGGAATCTAAAGTACCCTTAATTACCTACCTTACCAATCAGGGTTCATAATAGGCACTGATATAGTTGTATAGTTCTATATACTTACTGTTTTATTTTAAATATTGCTAAATATGGACCGCTTGTCATGCATGATCGAAGACATTTGTGAGCACATGAGCTGAATTATTCTAAACTATTATTATTAACCTTGCCTGAAATAATACCCAATGTCATATCATTGCGTAAGTCTATATCCGTAGTTACCTCCAATTTTTTAACTTTGCTTTTCGCCTAACGTTACAGCTCTTCTCGTTGATCTCTAATTTTGTTAGTTATGTAATTGACCTGGTAATATTGAACAGGATATATCAGGATCATATCAGGATATAGAATTTTTTTTGCTCTTTTTGTTTTTTGATCTTAGTTTTAGTCTTTCTATTTATACGGAATTACTGGTAGCACGGCAACACTCGACGTGACTACACTATATCGATTTTCCTCCGTGTTTAAAGATGGTAATTCCAATTTGTGGTCCTGCATGCCGAGCTGCATTCATAAGTGGGATTTGTTCATCTCAAAGACTTGTATAACCATATTTGTGATGGAAAATGTTAAGAGGTAATATCTAAATCAAAGGCTGAGTGAACCTGCGAGCAGAAATGATCACGAAATTTTAGACACTTTTTTCAACGACATTTGATCAAAGCCTTTGTTGGTGTCCTGTTTGCTTTGGTTGGTTAATTATATGAGAATAATTATATGGTTCCGTACCTGGTAAACTGACGACCTAAGAAAGGTAGCCGGCAGAGGAAGAGGATAGAGAGGGCGGAGGATCGGGCGTGGGGGCGCTCATTGGGAAATACCTATATCCGTCAGTGGACGTCAGCAGGCATATGTACATACATTACAGTTACCTGCACTATCACCATCAGCTGAAAAATTTCCACTGCTGAATATCAGCCTGCTTAATAGAATGCCACTTTTGGTGGGCTGTCCACTGAGGGATTTGCCATAATCACCACGCAGGCGAATTGGTGATTGGAGAACGTTGCTGCTCGTCCCTGGTGCAATCCCCTAGTCGCCTTGACGACACCCACGACGGGAAGATTAGGGGTGGTGGCCCTATTCTAAGACGGAAACCACACGGCAGCCACAGTGACCTACACTATACAAGCTAAGTAACAAAATAAATTTTAAAGCACCTTGAAATTACAGGAAATATAGACCAACATTGAAAGAAACGATATCTCGTCATCATCTCTATATGTAACAGAGACAACCAGTTTTAATATCAGTGACAGATGGAATACCGTTTGGTTGAGAGACGAGCAGCATTCATTCAGCCGAGGATTTGCGTACCCCGAGGCGAGATAAGTCTGTCCAAGTGACTGAAAAGGCTTAGTCTAGAATAAGGTTCTACAACTAACATTTATTTCTCCACCAGACAAATAAAACGTAGATAGATATTCATTTCTCAGAATAATAAAGTCACTAACGAATATCTACACTATTTTATTACGTAACTAGCTGTGCCCGCGGCTCCGCTCGCGTGGACTACAGGATCCGCTCCCATTCCCACTTCCGCTCCCTATCCCACTTCCACTCAGACTATAAATCCAGGTCCAGGTCCAGGTCCAGGTCCAGGTCCAGGTCCAGGTCCAGGTCCAGGTCCAGGTCCAGGTCCAGGTCCAGGTCCAGGTCCAGGTCCAGGTCCAGGTCCAGGTCCAGGTCCAGGTCCAGGTCCAGGTCCAGGTCCAGGTCCAGGTCCAGGTCCAGGTCCAGGTCCAGGTCCAGGTCCAGGTCCAGGTCCAGGTCCAGGTCCAGGTCCAGGTCCAGGTCCAGGTCCAGGTCCAGGTCCAGGTCCAGGTCCAGGTCCAGGTCCAGGTCCAGGTCCAGGTCCAGGTCCAGGTCCAGGTCCAGGTCCAGGTCCAGGTCCAGGTCCAGGTCCAGGTCCAGGTCCAGGTCCAGGTCCAGGTCCAGGTCCAGGTCCAGGTCCAGGTCCAGGTCCAGGTCCAGGTCCAGGTCCAGGTCCAGGTCCAGGTCCAGGTCCAGGTCCAGGTCCAGGTCCAGGTCCAGGTCCAGGTCCAGGTCCAGGTCCAGGTCCAGGTCCAGGTCCAGTTCCAGGTCCAGGTCCAGGTCCAGGTCCAGGTCCAGGTCCAGGTCCAGGTCCAGGTCCAGGTCCAGGTCCAGGTCCAGGTCCAGGTCCAGGTCCAGGTCCAGGTCCAGGTCCAGGTCCAGGTCCAGGTCCAGGTCCAGGTCCAGGTCCAGGTCCAGGTCCAGGTCCAGGTCCAGTTCTAGGTCCAGGTCCAGGTCCAGGTCCAGGTCCAGGTCCAGGTCCAGGTCCGGGTCCGGGTCCGGGTCCGGGTCCAGGTCTAGCTAAAGTTCCGGCTCCAGATCCAGCTCCAGATACAGCTCTAGATCTAGATCCAGCTCCAGCTCCAGATTTTTCATCGTAATCAACTAACTCAGTCAAAAGTTATGCGAATTTATAGTTTTCAAAATCTCACATTACATTGATACGATACCCGCTCCCGCTACCGCTCACGAATTCAATCGAGCATTTACACCCTACACTCAGTTTTCGGAAACTATAAATTCGCATAACTTTTGAATGACTGCACCGATTGCAATGAAATAAAGCCTATATGTTACACCAAATTAAGCCCCATGTTTCTGTGAAAAGTCCATCAAAGTCCGATCAGTAGTTTTTAAGTGATGCGTGCACAAACTCACAGACAAACAGACAAACAGACAAACAGACAAAAATTTCAAAAATGATCGAAATGTGTTCTGTTGCTTATCCTTAGACCCCCCAATTTTTTTTTTTGCAAATATCTTCAATGTACAGACACGCGATGTTTACGATTTTATTTATAAGATTAATTTAGATATTCCAAGATCTAAGTACTTTAAATAGTGTTTCTATAAGCTTTGCTGATTTTTAGTGCTAGATAAAACTTTGTACAAAAGTAATAGGTTTGTTGACTCCTATATCTAAAGAACGTTTCAAGTTGGGGCTCCCATATTGTTACCAGCTTTTAAGATAAATATGATTATGATAATTACTAAATTAGTACACAAGCCGTAAAATTGAAAGCTGTTAAACATGAGTCTAAAAAAATCTTTAAGTGCCAATGCACACCACTTTTAGGTGAAATCAACAGTTGGCCCTCTCCCGCCTCACCCCAAGTTTGTCAGCTTTAAGTGAGTGAAAATAAATGAGGCCACAATACTTTGACTTCGGGTGGTCTATCACAAAAAAACCTTTCTGGGCCGGCTCGGCGGGCGAGTGTAAAAATAAATAATAATAACAGGAGCTCGGCGCGCGCGCAGTAAACGTTGCGGTTTGTTAAAGTAAACACTGCATCCGTGATGTGGCGACTTCCGACGATATCAGATGATACAACGCAGTCATATTTGAAGTACTAGAGCGGGTTGAAAGGAGGCCGTTCCCCTTCGATTTGTGTACATGCCACGGGAGCTTCCATAAACCATGTGGTCCAATAGGGGATTGGTACCCTAAAATGATTTCTCAATATAAATACGTTGCTGTGGTTCAGGTCCCGCATTATTGATTAGTTTCGTACAACGTTACCGGGTATCCATCAAAAACAATCTTGAAGACAAGGAAAAGAGATCAGTCTAAAAAAAACACTATTAAATAAGCCACATATGATGTCAAATAAGTTGCAAGACAAGCCGCACTACGGGCTTCTTAATATAACGATTAATGATAATATGTTTGGAAATAAGGATGATACAAATGATATTGATATGAAAACGATGGCGATCGAAAGTTTAAGTTTAGTTCTAACTTTTAGTTCAGTCAGGTACCTAATTACCTAAGTACTATATATGAACTCAGGAGACTGCAAATACTGAATGCAACCAGCTAAAGATCTAACAGAATATGATCTGGAACTTCGTAATTCCAAACTTTCATGGAAACTGTATTTATCATACTATGGGTGTAAAGTTCTAATCGCAAGTTGGACGTGTTCATACTAGCATGTAATTAAGCTAATACAGTCATGAATCAAGAAACACATTAAATATGTAACTTTTGGGACAACGTTAGAGGATAAATTCATGTATACGCATAGAACATGTCTTGAACTATCTAAATAAATTAATACGTCGGATAGAAACGTATGCTCATTGTCATTTTCAACCATCAATGACGCGAGTCTCGGTGATATGGGTGGATCAAACATGGATAAAACGCAACTGCTGGAAGTGTAAATTTAATTGGTATAAGTATTATCTGGAGGTCTTCTCTATAGGTTATATATAGTCTAGGTATTTGGGAGATAACAGAAAACCACGTGTTGAATAGCACTAATGTTTATTATTACGTCGAACAACTTAGGTGCGCATAGGCATATGCGCTCTACTTGATGGCAGGGAGAACACTGAAGTGGGGCTGTACGACCTAGTGCAGTTTTGCACTATAGGCGGTTATGCATACAGCGTCCCCACATATTAAAAATTTACTATGACTTGTTTTGCTAACAATTTCATACGTGAGTCGAACAACTATTAGCATATAATTAATCAAATGTACTACGTATAGTAAAGGGGTGTGTGTGTCTGTGTGTGTGTGTGTGTGTATGTGAGTAAAGTTACGGACAATCTGTATTATAAATTTCAAAAGTTCAAGGTGTTTACAAATTTATACATATTTGATATGTTTTTAATTATTGCTGTTCGAGTAAACAGAGTGTTGAAACTTAACATTTTATTAATAAAACATGTTTAGAAGTTAGCCTTTTAACATGTTCTTTTATTACCGAGTTAGAATGGCAGTGGGGAGATAAGATCTGTCGCAAAACTGACGACCTATGGGGTAGAGGACATCTAGAGCGCACACCGGGCAGCGTGGGACGCCCCCTCCAGATGGACCGACGACCTTAAAAATTATTAGCAAAGGCTGAATGGGAATGGCCGAGACCCAGGTGAGATGGCGCGCCTTGAGAGAATTCTTTGCCCAGCAGTAGCGAAAGGCTGGTGTTAATATTTTCGTACGAACTAAGTCTCGACCTATATTATATTCGTGCGAACTATAAGCTAGTTCTCGTATATATCGTAGATAATCCACACTGAATGAACTATATAGGGTTTTTTGATAAAAGATTCGGGAGCAGGTGTCTCTCTGACGTTGCATACGGGTCTCTAGTCTCTGCAAGTCTGTTTATCTCTCTGTCTGTTTCATATTTATATCAAATCTTAATTTTAACCCTTACCAGTGAATGTTATTGCTAACTAAATCCATCTATAACTATGTTCATAGTTTATTTACTCCCGACAGAACTCAAAACAGGCAATTCATTGTCACTTGGTTAAATTAATTGGATCGACAAAGTAGCTTACACATCAACATGTTTGTGAGGATTGAATTGAAACATAGCAGAGCACGGGATGACTTCAAAGACATCCATGCTTCAAAGCATGTCAAACACAATGTTATGCGTAGAGAGCAAAGGCTGAATGTTTCTCTAAGATAGATGCTGCATGTGATAACTATACCATTCGTACACTGGAAATTTAGAGTTTGGAATAAAACCCATACCTATAGCACTACAAAAGGCGCACTCCCTAAGAAAGATTGTACAATTTCTCACATAACCTACAAAATTCAATGCATGCCAATTATAATCCTACGGCTACGAAAGAAAGTCCAAGTTACACTGAACCGCTAAATCACGCAACATTGACAGTCGAGTTGTAGTACGCGATTCGCCTACGTGCCCCGGAAATCGGGGCCGCGCCGCGTAAATACGCGTAAATACATAAATATGTTTGTATACCTAATGTGCGGAGTGCAGGCAGACCTGCCTATAGTAACAAACCAATTATCAATGATTTTTTTGGAATATAACAGTATGCATGACTTATCAATGAAAGAAATTATCATGAGAAAACCTCCAAACAGTGTTCATTTATCCGCACTGAGCTCATGTGTTAACTATGTGGCGTCGTTGAGTGTGTTACCAATAACCAGGATGTTACAATAGATTGTTGATTGATTCGCTTCGAAAGAGCTTCGCAAACACACTCTGCTAGAATTTTCAATCAACAACAGAATAATGTTGATGTTTCCTCTATTGTTTTTAATTGATATTATGTATGGCAAACCATAACAAGAAAAAGAATAGTTAAAGTTGTAACGTGGGAAAAATGAACACCATGCTGGGCCAGTTGATATGGCTAGAATTAGAGTTTGTTTTACAAAAACTACTCTTGTCAATTGCGAATTTAATGTGTGAATGCTATCTAGTAGATTTAACAATTATACAATATCTAACATGGTTTATGATAATTGCACATTAATTGTGTACAATAATAAGTGAAAACTGATACTGAACTGTTTATTACGAAAACAACATAAGTTTTTCTTTTTCATAAAAAAAGCTGTTGTTTGTGTAAAACACCTTTCAATTGCAAGCTGTTGTGTGTAGAATGTTGCATTTATGCACGATCTCTTTAATAGTGCGATGTAGGCCTCGTGCTGTGATTGGTAATAATAATTGCCCCACTGTTTGCATTGACATATGATCCTTTTTATCGTGTTTACATTGTACAGAAATTGTTATCTTTGCTCTATCAGCATTCATATGCTACTAAACGGATTTCATTTTAGCTTTGACTATCTATTATCTGCGGCTCCGCTTACGTACGTAAATAAGGGGACAATATTATCACTTCGATCTTATTGCGTAACAATGTTACTTTTTGGTGTTATATTTTTCGTAGCCAAAAAAACAGCTGACTGCAAACGCAACGGAAACGGAACAGAACTTAAAAAAGAACGGTTAACATAACTCCAACTTTCCACGTTTTCTAATAAAAGTACATTCTTTTATATATTTTAATAAAAAATAATACTAATTATTAATTACCTAAGAGACAGATCAAATTATTACTTTGTATTACGGACTCATTTTTCATAACATTTCTTTTGCAAGGCGAGAAAAAGATTGAATCCGTTCGTCGAAAAGAAATACCAACGACATCGAAATTAAGACGCACATCAAAAGATTTGCTTACACGATATTAATGTCTTAAACATAAGAAAAGTCTCGCGCTGGCATATGTAATGAAAAATAATTCGGGTGCAGACATGGGACATTAATATTAATAAATAATATGTGACTGTTCACACGGTAGTTCATAAATCCAGCACGCTGCCAGCCGTCACAATAGTCATATATTAGGACAAATGTTATTACAAGCTCGACTCGTTATGTTATTTCTGTTCGTTCCCTCGAGTTACGAATATAAGGCGGGGCGATTGCAGTCGCTCGCGCCGCCCGCCCTGAGTTGATGGTCGATTCACCCTGACCGATAGTCTTGCGACGACCGAATCATTGGCATAGTGGTTTAATTGGAGCCCTTCCGGTCTTTATTGGCCGATTTCTGTATGGTATTTGTACCATACTAAATCTCAAAAACATTTTTTCCCAAAATGACTAATTTTCTAAATGGTTGTGTTTTGCTCATAGGGGTACACTGGCATAAAGGGGTTTATGAAAGTCTGATAATCATAATGTCTGATAGAAATGGTACATACAGAAAGAAAAGTGCAAGCTCGGAAGTTGTTCGGAAGAAGTAGAGGGTTTATCTTCAATGGAAAAGAAGCAATTGTTGATGAGAACAAGATCTGGTTAACCGTGAACAGCCGTCTTAACTCCATACGAGAGCAACAAGATCTTGTTCCCTTGAACTAACTTTTCTTCCTTTGCACTAACTCAGCTTGTTAACTTGACCACGAATTTGTTTCAAGCTATCATGAAAATGATTACTTTTTCTAATTAATGCAGCCGAGACAAAATAACACTTAGTTGACCAGTTTCAGTGTTGGGGCGACCAAACAATCGATTACAATTCAGAACAGATGTGATTAATATTTTTAGTGTAAACTTATACTTTATGTTCTGGCTTGGAACGCCAAGCTCCAGAGGTCGTGGATTTAATTCCCAATGGGGATAGACTTCTTCGTGCTTTACCTATGTAAGCTACGTAGCAGTCGGAACTCGGGCGAACTGAAAATTATTCAAACTATTTATACCTTAGTAGATTATGCTAAAGCATTTGACTATATGTCACATCAACGGCTATGGGACGCCCTATCAAAACAAAACATACATTCTAAATACACAGAGATACAGAAAAATATTTATTCTAATAGCACGAGTCGTTTACAGCTATCGCGAACAAGACATACAAAAAAAATATGTAGAGGCGTGAGACAGGGAGAGTCTTTGTCCCCCAAATTATTTATATTTGTTCTTCAGGATATAATGGAGACAATGATATAAGGTACCTATTGTCATAATGGGAGGCATCTGAGACGTTTCGCGATCTCATCGTTGTACTGTCGAAGAGCCGAATGTACCTATTTTATTTTATTGTGAATATCTTTATCTGCTGTTAATAAACTCGAATTTATTTTTAAAGTCTATACAAAATAGAGTCTTCGATGTGCAAATATTTTGTGCTATTAATATTGTTCATTCGAACTATTTGCAAGGAACTGCTTGGTAGGATTAATTTACCTTCATTTTTTGTTTAGCAATATGATTTAAAGGAAAAATATTTGTCCAAAGAAAAGAGTAAATAATTTTTAAATCAAGATGGACATTCTACAAAAGCATTTCCGTCTATTACTTCAACACATAGCACTAATAGTGCCAGCATGCGACCAATCCCTTGTCCCTCACAACTCACAGCCCGCGCCTTGGCCGACCGCAGTCTCAGAACAACAAACCAGATGCTATCATAATTAATTTTCCTTGATTTAACTAAGTGTTTCATAATTAACAAACATCGTAGTTAAGGCGAATGTACTTGTAAAATAAGACATTTCGATCGCATTTAATTAATGTTATGGGCCTACTCTACTCTCTCTTATGTGAGCTCATAGAAAATTATAGAAAAAATATAATTTAAGCATTGATTACACATATATGTCCCTTGTACCGTGTGGTTTCCGGTTGAGTAGAATAGGACCACTCCAACTCTTCCCGTGGATGTCGTACAAGGCGACTAAGGGAATACATTATAAAAACATCAATCAGGCCTCCCCAACCCGTCTGGCCAGCGCAGGGAGTGTAGGCCAAATCCTCCGTCTGTCTCCGGCAGATGAGAGAGGGTTGTGCTCCTGCAGTGGAGACAAAAATAACCTGATGATGATGATATGTCCCTTATTCCACGTAGACAAGTGGATTGACAACTGGTTGCCAACGAAGAATAAAAATAATTGGTAGACAAGTGGTTTAACGTTTGCTTCGACCGTTTGAACCTTTTATAGGACTATAAATACTAACCGAACCGAATTGTGGAAAGCTTATTTAAATGTTTCATTTTCGACTTGAAATTCGCTGCTTCTAAACTACAATTGATATTTTCATGGCTCTTGCAGGAAAATATGGGTAATTTATTTATCTAAAACCTGAGCGTTTTTTTGTTGTAAAATAATAATTAGTAATTACAAAAAGTATATAATACCAATTGCTCTGGTCATTCTTACATCGATGTTTGTGTTGTGACGTCACGATACTGTCGTATCAATACTAGGTATCGATAGTATGAATACCTTTGACTACAATGTAACTAATTGCCTGTAGTAATCTATCACAGAGGCTTCAGAATACAAAACTTTTAGAAACCTGAAAAATAAAAACTTTCCATTCAAAATTATGTCAACAGAGAGAAGTTCAAATGACTAACTTTCGCGGACATTAGATTGATTTTATCAAAAACTATCGATGCATCAAATCACGAGTCTATTAATTGTTCCCACAGTTGAGGTACTGGCAACGTAGTACACGTAGTACACCGTAGTACACGTAGTACACGTAGTACACGTAGTACACGTAGTACACGTAGTATACTTAGTACACGTAGTACACGTAGTATACTTAGTACACGTAGTACACTATGCTAGTCTTTACATGCCCGAATTTGAACCCTCGACCTCAGAAACGTGAGACGAGTGCACTATACCAACTAGGCCACCTTGACTTTCTTATCGATGCATCAGCTATCCATTTGCCGGCAACACAAATCCTAAGTACTTTATTATGCGCAATTACGATTAGGCTCGTTCCACACGCGAGGTCTTAGCTAGCATTCTATTTTTCAGCGTTAGAAAAATAATAGGTATGCAAGAACCATCGCATGTGGATAGAGCCTTAGTGTCGTCATTAGTTTGTATTAACCTGTATTGTTATCAGAATAGCCCATAGTATTGTCCGATAACAGAGTATTGTGTCACTAGGTATATAAAAAGTTTATTACAGCTTTTACGATATGAATACGTTAAATAAAAAGTTATTTTTGCTTTTAATAGTCATAAACTGAAAGTCAAATAATATTCCGTCTATACAAAAGCCTTTTAGCTAAGTATAGGTAAGTTTTTTTGATAGGTACATTTCCCAATTAAAGCTGTTGGTTTATCTGAGAACAGCTTGGATGATCATCAGGCTGTGGATGTCCACTGCTGGAGATATGCCTTCCATACACGATATTACACCCAGCCCTTCATCCAATTGATTAGATAATTGATTAAATTGTTTATTTATTTATTTATTTCTTAACCTTTATATACCCTGATGAGATAAGATCTATATTTAAAACTGTGATATAACAGTTTATATAAAAGTTTTATCACATTAGAAACTTCGTTAATTCTTAACCCTTTGATTTGATCAAACCTTTTTTTCTGGGCTCGTAACCTCTGGAGAATTACTTACCAGTTTGTGTCGTTTGAATTAAATTTACTGACTTTTAATTTTATTAAGCATCGTATGTGTGCAGCGCGAACACAAATTGAACGAGTTAGAGTATTTGGTGAAGTAATTATTTTTTGTTAGGGTGTTCAATTTAATGGGCCGTCGACATGTGGCCGCGGGAGGGGCCCGCGGGGGCTAAGGGATTAATTGCTGTAACATCAGTCCAGTCCAGTCCACATGGGAAAGTAGTGTCTCACCGAAAGCGTGCTTTTTACTTTCGACCGAAACCGAAACAGCGCCTTGTCTACCGAAAGCCGAATGTTCGTTAATTTTCGTTTTACCCACATGTTTTATAAAACAAAAGTGTGTTATAAAAATTTCAATTTTTAATTCATCATCAGCCTTCCCAACAGAATGCCACTTTTGGTTAGATGTCCATTGGAGGATTTGCCATAATCACCACGCTTGTCAGGCGGATTGGTGATCACAGTAATGCTCTTAATATACACAGGAGAACGCTGCTGCCCGTCCCTGGTGCAATCGCTTACAATTATTCCGCCCTGCGGTAAATTTTTTAAATATTTTATTTTAATCACCATTGTTCTTATAATACCATCAAATTTAATATTATAATTACACATTGTTGTTTCGCGGTAATATCTTTCGATTTGGCCGAAAGTTCTCTCTGAATTCGTGATGAATTAAACATTATGACATGTGTACACCCACTCCCGGAACGAATATAGATGCTAAATAGGTACTCGTATTTGAGGAAAGCTAAAAAATCGGTTTCGGTAGAAAGTGACATCCGAAACATAAACTTCGATCGGACTCTATGGGGGAAAGTGGAGTGTGACCCCTTTTTAGTCAACGTTTACCAAAATTACATACACGGTTAGGTAATGTAATCAGTCTTACTAAACTTTTACCAAATTATGCCTGAGTATAATTGTTTGTACTAGATGGTTACGTTTGACCTCAATCTCCCCTCAGGCATACCTAAAGATGGAACACGTGTATCCAAAAGATGGCTACTTTATCTATTTAAGGATTCAATCAATCTTTGATGTCAGTATATCAATTTAAAACATTATTTGTTGTAAATAAGATTAATTTTTATTAGATAAAATTTTGAATACAAAATAAATGCAAATTTTATTATGATCCTGTAGAACTCATGAATTCTACAGGAAAAACCTTTATGATCCTTACCTAGTTTCGAATCATTCTTTGTCAATAAACAACTAGTTGCCCGTGACTTCTTTCACGTGGAATTGAATTTTTTTTTTAATATATTTTTAAACCCAGCAACAGTCAGAACTGTGCGTTGATATAGTCAGGCCGTCAGTCAGGATATCTTTTATAAATAACTATAGATAGCTTTCAAATAATGCATACTTAAATGTAATCATTATACTTCAACAAACATTAACTTACCATTTCCATTAAACATTACATATTCAGTAGGTATTCCATTATCATATATTGTTTCACGCACAGCATCAACTTGCGGATGGGCTTAAGTTGGCCCTTAAACTGTCTACACTTCATTACACATTCATTAGCCCATCAAACACGGTGGGTTGCCCAACAATCGCCGCAGTTAAATTACCATTTATCTGTTGTTGAAAATAATTGGAAATATGATGGACGAATGCGCTTATTTCGGTTTTGCGTGCTCGTAAAAAGCATATTGTCTCTCTGGCATGCAATTCATTCAGCCCTACTGAAGTCAATTATACAGAATGACGCTCGCCAGCGTTTGGACAGCCGGCAATACGGCATGTGTCATACATCGAGCGAGAAACGGACTGCGATATATCGCATATCCGGTGGAATAATGACGTAACTGCAAATAAATTTCCATTAAAACTTGATCTCTATAGTTGGTGGAAAAACACTTTCAAATAAGAGTAGAGCTATACAAAAAAAATATTATTGCAATTACATTGGTTGATTGATTGAATATACTTTATTGCACACAAATTACAGAAAATATGTAGGAGAAATAAACAGTAAATGTACAAGTGGCGGCCATATCGCTTTTAGCGATTTCTTCCAGGCAACCATATCATCTTTGCTCTAGGGATGTGCGGTATTTATTTTCTTTTAGAGGACTTACAGACTAATAAATTCGACAAATAATATTATATGTACATATATACGAGTATGCTGACTAAAAATCATCAATATAGAACCTTTGAAGTAAAGCTCTGTTGCATTCCTTTAGTCCACTTTCATCAGTAATACGAATATAGGTTGTGTTGTAAACTAACTGCCATAGATTTCTTTTAGCTTAATTCTGGACTGCTGCGGTGACAAGTGCAGGTGCAGTTAAATTTTGAAGCATGTTTCATTGTAAATGGTTGATAACCAATCGTTCATATAAAATATATACATATCCCTCCCGTTTTGGAGCGTAACAAAAAATAAAAATAAAAATTTCTCTTAAAATTATATTCTAATGTCGCTGTGCTCACGATATATAACAAGTTAATAATAATAATAACCCATTAATCCAACTGGCGTTTTTATTTGTACAACCAGTATTATGTGCTGATAATGATTAAGACTGTTACAGCAAAGAAGAAAAAGGCCGTATCAAAAGTAATCGTCGGAATCCAAAAACTGGACTTCACCCTCGCTTTTAGTGTGCAAAGTACCTAATTGAGAGGCAGCAATAAAGCGGGCAGGCTCGCTTCGACGCTCGTTCTCGATCACTTTGATCGTCCGGATGTCACAGTCGTTTGGCGACCATCGCCGCCATTTCCATCGATAAATATCGGCTAATTTTAGAATAATTCGCAACAGACCCCGATCCTTGCCTCTATAAAGTTATCGGATATGTTTATTGCATTTGCAATATGATTAAACGACATGAATTATATCTGCGGCTCAGTCAGCTACAGTTAGTCAAAATAGGAAACTGTTATTTTTAACGACAGCATGAGTTCAATTAATTATTTTGCCGCCAAAGCTATGTTACATGATCATTTTAACCATGTCCATTTTAAACTTTATTGCCAGCATTTTTCATGGATTTTATTTCATGAAACTCCGATACCCCAGAACCTCGATAGATGACGCGTTACGTGCAGTAACATTCCGAATTAAGTGACCTTATCCAATGCTGATAAAGTTAAAATTGGAACGAAATTGATCACTTGTCATAGCGCACTGACTGCACATCATCATCATCAGGTTATTTTTATCTCGACTGCAGGAGCACAACCCACTCTCATCTGCCGGAGACAGACGGAGGATTTGGCCTACACTCCCCGCGCTGGCCAGACGGGTTGAGGAGGCGTGATTGATGTTTTATAATGTACATGACTGTACATGGAATGGAATAATTCGACACAAGTAGCTTTAGAATACATAATACCCAGTACTGCGATAGTTCAGTTGGCACAGCGACCCCAATAATCGGTCGCAGGTTCAAGTGCTTCTGCCGATGCAGTGTGCATTAATTCTATTTTTGTGAGACTCAAATATATATTATTATTAAGCATATACCCAAAACAACCAACATATGCTTCGGTATTATATATTCTCAGGGTAGATTAGCGAAAAATAATTTAAAAAAATCTTTGGGTTTATGATTCAATCTCGTTTTAATACATTGTACAAATAAGCTATCTTATCTGCTTGCAGTTTTTGTGCTCTGTGATGTACACAGAGCACAACCCAAGTAGCATTTTACTCCATTTAAGAGTACACATTTAGTTCCAATGTGAACTTAAAGCATTATTACAGTTCACTCGTGATGTATAAGCTGCATTATTGCGATTAACACCACCTGTCTAAGGGACTTATAGGAGTGTAGAGTTATACCTTTATACGGTTGTTAGTGTTATAATACTCTAACAACTGTCCTTTAGTCAGCCGTCTGACTAAGAGCCGTATAGGAGGGTAGAGATACGGCAATCGCTGTTTAACGGTCTACTTGTACGATGTTATACAGCTAGCATATTAATAGAACACACGTGGTCATTTATACAGCCAAAGGCTGTTATGTTTACTTGTTTTAGACTGTTATACAGCTAGTAGCTGTAGTAGGAGTTGTTTGTGGTCGGTCAAGTTGACGTGTATTGTGTTTATTACGTCGCGTGCAAAAATTTGTGAAAATGAATAAAAAATCTTGGAAAATAAGAGCGAGAACCGGTGGAATAAGAAGAAAAATTGCAAAAGAATATTCGCAAATTCGTCCCTCTTTATCTAGTTTGTTTACATTCTTTTAAATACCTCCTTGAACAACGTAGTGTCTTTGTAAGTGTAAATACTCTGACACCAAACTGTGTGGCTCACACGAAAACAAAAAGTGTTTTTTGTTAGTTTGTTACAAAATTTGTACTTTAGGTATTCATACTTGACTTAGTACCTGGGCTAGGCGATTTAACGGACAATAATTATTATTGCGGATCTCTAAAATTTCAGTATATGAAAGAATAAAACGATGATCACAATTGACCTGAATTACATCTTAAAGCTGTACATAAGTTCACATTAGAATACATTTATAGACATTGGTTCTGTAGTGGTACAAATGTGGGACTTCATATAGCCAACAGCATTCTAACAGAACACATGTGAACCTATATACGCTCTAGCCGTATTTCATTTCCACCATTTTGTTCACGTAACCTAAAATATTTTAAAAAAATGTAGATTTCCTCTCAGCCAGTTTTAAATATTTTAAAATGAATATCGCGTTTTTACAGAGGCGCGGAATATTTTAGCTGTAAATATGTATACATTTCACGATAAAGTTGCATTCCCATGGCATTTAACATTATTAAGTATTTAAAACAGGTATACTTACCGCGTGTTATCATAAATTTTTATCCAATTGATATCCGCCGGAGTTAATGTTTCTGATGGCCGGGCGTACACACAAAACCAAACTAAATGAGGAAAATTAATAAATAAAAGAAATAATTTAGGACACACGTGAACTTTAGGTAGCACTGGAGTACTTTTGTGGGATTTTATAACTGTGAAGGCTGTGTATTTAGCCACTTGTTACTCTTTATTACGCTCATGGACGTTGTATGGTTCACATGTGACCCATATAGCGCCGTAAGTCAGCCTTTAAGCCCGATGTTACTACTTAAACTGCTAATATAACGCTAATGTACAGCCATAGTGAACTTAAGGCTGTCTAATTTGTGCCCAAACTGGTTCTATAAGAGCTGTATAGCAAGCTATACAGCTCTTATACAGCTGACTTACACAGCTTGTGGAGTACATGTGAACCACTATACATCTTATATAGAACACCGAATGCCACTTGGGAAAAACTGCATTTCCATTAATTTTTAAGTCTTGTTTTCTGATCTATCTGATTTGGGTGAGCAGATTTGCTGGTATATGTTGCGACCAGAAATAGGCTCAGTTGGTAATAGTCAGCTGGAACTAAGTGCAAGTGCCTTTACATTAATTAAAACTGAGTTATAGTAACGAATTATAAATATGGTTGACTTTGAATGAAGTTGAAAATTCAATTATAAGGAAAATTAGTCCGACAGTCCTGCTCTATTCGAAGTGTCAAAGACAAATCTCTAAAGCACTGCCAGTCGCTTTAAACAGCTCAGCCAGTGTTGGGTCATTAGACGTAGCCATTCGTTTTTTATAGCTCCCCGCATCCCATGATTCACAGGATCTGTGAAATATATGAGCCGTTTTAAGAGGAAAAGAATTACCAGAGCCGAGGGCGCGGTCATCGATCAACAAAGAAAGAACATCAATTACATTTAGGCCGTAATAAGTGACTTAACTCCTGGCCTAAAGTATCTAAAGCTTCAAATTATAATTGATACAATCTTAAAATCGGAGCAATGTTATTTAAAAATGTGAGTTCCGGCAATATTGTAACAAATTAATCTGTATTCTTTTCAATTCAAATTACATTGTAAATATTCGGAAAAATAATAATTGGGGAATAAAGGATAAGTAAAAGAATACATTACGAGCATTTTTTAGCTGGTTGTGCACACATCACGTAAAACTACTGACCCAATTCTGATTGAGTTTTCAGAAAAACATAGGGCTTTACTTGAAGTACCATTTAGTCCTTATTTAATCCCGGGCTCAAGGCCAAAATTTACCCTTAAACTAGCGATTGTCGCTGTACTACGATTTAAATTATGTTTTTCTGAAGTAAAAAGTAACCTAAATAGGTTACTACCATGCTACAGAACTACGAGCATAACATTTTATGCACATAATAATTGAATAAAATAGTAGTACAATAAAAATTTATTACAATTAAATTAAAATCATGACTTATTACCAGAATCTCGCAATATTCGCTTAAAAAAGGGATACAGACTATAATGGAATCAATATTATATATATTCAGACAGTCCAGATGAGCGACGATCTCATAAAGTGGCCGACTACTGCGATGTGGATGGTCGAGGGCCAGTTGGTGGAGACTTATGCCCAGCAGTGGATCATAGACTAACATGAAGATGACGATGATTAATTTAACTTAGATGATAAAGATTCACATAGACACAGATGGAACAAAACGCACAATTTCATAAAAAAATAAGCTAGATAATTTTAATAAGTTTCGATCCTCGTTAAATAGTTAAGACTAGTGGGGTTGTAAATGACTAATGGTAATGGCTTAGCAAACTATAAGCCATAAACACACACTAAACTTAAACACACCGCAGTTGCAGCCCCAAGTTTACAAGTTCTACAACATTCTGTGACTTTGTAGATGCAAATACTTTGTGCTCTAGTTAGGAGAGTTACAGATAATCGCATCCGCGTTTTGATCCATGGATCATCTGCACTTTAAATAGATCCTTAGAGATTTGTGTCTGTTTATACTTTTGGGATCACTTTTAAGGCCAATAACATTATAACCTCATGATATATTATAGATATGTTTGCTCTGTTATGCCATATCTGCGTAGTATTGCTGAATATCTACCGACTATCGATATATGAATAACGACCTGCTATTGCGGCCCGTTAGCATCTCGTTATTATGAGTCACTCCTCACTTTAGTTTTTTGTTATATTTTTTAAACCTGCTTGTGCCATGATTCCATATAGCTCTGGCTTCAGTCAGTTATTATTGTCAGAGGCTTGAAAAAGATTCACGCTTACATAGTTTCTCGCAACTATCCTCCTGTTCCTTTTTATCTTCTCTTTATATCAGAGGATTGGGATGTTGTTACTATAGTTTGATACAAATCAAAGCCTATTCGAGATTTACTTGAAGGGTTATTAATTGTATTGTTTGCGGCTGGTATTCGAAGTAAATTATCATCACATTCATGCTACATCAGCTACTCATCGTCCAAAGACTTCTTATTTCTTCTTCCTTTATTCCTCCGAATTCCTGCGAGTTGACCGACAACTGCGATATATGTATGGTCATTGGTATCGATAGCTGCAAAATCAATCATAGATATTTTCTATACTATGAGTATTGATCGTATTTATGCAGTTGGGCTATCAATATGCAAAATCGATGGTATCATGAACCCCACATAACTTTGATCAAGCAGCCAATAGTAAATATGTTAATATTTAAAACGTACATACTTAGATCGATATTTCTGTATTTATATTTCTGTAACACTAATCTGAGCTGCTCAGCAATAGTAGCTAAAAGTGATATTTCCTGCTAAATTGAAGCTAAAAATCATTGATTAGACAATGCCACATGCAACTGTCTATCTGTTCAAATGACTAACGAACGTGCACGCAGATATGCAGAGTCGGAGCTGGATTATTGTCCGCCCCATTCGAGTATTTTAAGCCCACTGATAAATTATAGAAGGCACTGATGCACGACAAAACATGTGTTGCTTCCATTTTTTGCGCCGTTCCTTCTTCATAGAGCTAACACCTAGAAAGCGGCGGTAGATTGCCAGAGGTCGTGGGTTCGATTCCCACTGTGTATAAATGTACCAAGTGTACTCATATGCAATAACTGATTTTGACTTGACTTTGACTTTGACTACTGACAGACAAACTTTGTACAATTTGTACAAGCTGGTCCCGGTCTAGATGTTATATTTATGAATTGTTCTATCCTTGTTTAATTTCCATAGCACATGAGAAAATCCTAGTTTAGGATTAGACAAGTGTATTGTATATGCATGCATATATGTAAGATTTATTTATTATGTTATTAATATTATGTGAATAATAATAAAACAAAAAATACTCATGTGAATAATAGATTTTGACTGTGACTTTTGAGCTACCTATTTATGTTGCTCAAGACATGCGTTTCTTGCTCATTTTGCGCCCCTTACAGACGAGATGAGGCCCTTTCCACACTTCCCTATAACTGTGGCACTGCAGAGACGTTTCGCCGGCGCTCATTTGCGACAATCGCCCGCTTGCCGGCCGGCCACTACCATTGACGACTGATTGCTTAATTGCTCAGTTTAATCAATTGACCGCTCCAGAAGACCGGGGGCCCCATGTTTAGACGCAGCCGACTTATTGGTGAACTCAGGTCAATAAATCCTTTGTTTAGAGGACAATTTCATTAAACGAATTTTGGCGTTTACACAATGTGCTTTAGAGAAGAGTAGCATCAAATGGGTAGGAATGTGATGATGATAATATTGATAATAGAAGTCAAGTCATGACCTTTTCTCTTTTTTTACTACTCTTCTCTAAGTTTGGAGACTTATCTAACTAGATTTTTCTTATTTCTCTACAATATTTGCCGTTTTGTTAATCATGTAATTTGCCGTTTTGTTAATTTCGGGTGGAGTTAGAATGACCATATCACTATTACTTAATAAAATCATTTTTTTTTAAATTTAAACGAATATGTAATTACAAGCAACATTTCATGAATTCAATTTGACTCATGATTTTTTTCTTAGCGGCCAGTACTAGTCATTATGTTTATAGAAAAACTATAAATTTTTAATAGATTAACAGACATGGATGTTGGTACTATAAAAGACCTTGATATTTATTTTAAGGGAGAATGCGGCATTAAAAAAGACCTAATTAAATTTTATAGACAAATACGGCGCTGTGATTGGCCTTAACATTTGATGGATGGTTTCAAAACAGAGGACAAGAATGTATAACTTCGGGCTATATTTTGCGGATAAGTTCTCATTCTAAGCAGTGCCGTGAATAAGTATTTATTTATTCACATGATATTATGTTACATGCACCAGTAACATCACTGGATGACAAAAAGGTCAGATCAACTCAGCATGATGCTGCAACAAACATAACGATCACTGCAGCGCAGATTTTCAGTAGAACCCAGGTTTGCGACTTAACATTAAACAAACAGATAATGGAAGCAAACCATTATAACCAAATTTAAGAAAAAAATTAAAGCATCTTTTGGTTAAAATCATCACTTAAAGATAAAATTGAAGTAGGTAAAATTTCTCTAAAAAATCATAAAGCTTTCTTTACAAAAATATAATAAGTTCTCCTCTAAACGAACCGCTAAATGGATTCAGTAGCAATCAATACGTGTACATAAACCTTTTCAAGCTATCTAATCAATTGAAGCATCCCTCAGGGTGTCCGGAGGTAAACCATTGATTCCGGGAAGCGAGCACAGATGTAGATCCATAATATATACTTTATGTACTCACATAAAAGGGGAGAATTCTTTATTCATAATTTGCAAACATGTTATGTGAGAATCTGATTAAATACAAACATAATTTACTACCTATAGAAATCTTTCATTCTAAGGTTATTCCGTTAGGTACTCATTAATATTATGCAACAAATATAAAATGTACTAAGCCTATTAGATAGTTTAAAAATCCCGGATAAAAAGATTTAATATAGCAGATACATATTTCCCTCCCCATTTTTTTACGACCCAAAGTAAACCAAAATTTTGTGTCATTGAAAAATCTTTATAATTATGTGCATCAGGAAAATTTTCATAGATGGTTTTTACATTACAAATGTCGCCTAATAGCGAAGGAATCTCTTGATAAAAGATCTTAAAATGGCGTTTAAGGACAAAATCCTTCCAAGAAAACCGTTTACCGCTGGCATAAGAGGTTTAGCGCGGTCGAGTAACTTTGATGGACGAAGAAGGAAGTGGCAGTGCTTTGACGGCTGTTACAGAAGTAGGTAAACGAGGTGGCAGTGAAAAATTTAATTGAAGAAAATATGCAAAATATACATAATGAGAATCAGAATATATTGCAGATTGGATCAGGAAATCTGCATGAGAAGGATAGTTTCGTAGGATAGGCTCGTGTGGAACGGTGGAGTGACGCAGCCATCGGCATCGATTCTGCTGGCACCCAGTCTTACCTTTGTTTTTCTATAAGTTTCATCACAAACATAATCCCAGTTACTTATCTGTACTTATGGTGCAAGCCGCTCTTTGCTCGAGTTTGAATACCGCCCATCTCCTTTCAACACAAATCTCATTAAGTCACTTATCGAGTCATCTCATCACATCACACCGTAAAGTTAAGAGGTCTAAAGTTAGAACTTTAGTGACGCGAATGTTAAGACACCGACTGTCAATAGACAGAACTTAAGTTCGACTGTGGTGCGAACGTCACAAATAATATTGTTTAGTTATTAAACTATAATAAATTGAATGTATAAAGGTACCTATGTAACAATTACAAAATACTTATATACCTACAGCACATTATTATAATTAAAAAACCAGCAAACTTTTCATCCATCCATTTTATACTATAAAATGTAAAGATGAAAAGGTATGAAGAATCCTTGCCCAATTTGTAAGTAAGAGTGCACATTGACCATCTACCACCCTGAATGATAGACTGCAGCCTAGGATCACGCACGGCGAGAGTCAGCTGGGCGTGGTACAAGTTTTATAACAGCGCACACAATTCAAACAAGTTTTACAACAGTTTCTAACAATGGTAGAAGTCCTAAAGATCTTGAAAATGACCAGACAACACGAAAGCACGGCTTTAGGAAGTAACACTGATTTTTTTAGCATATTGTCTTGATTGCTGTATGTTAGCGTAAAGTAATCATGTTTATGATCTTTGAAACAAGGTCGTGATCAAGTTAATGAGTTAGTGCTAGGGGACAAGAGTTAGTCCAAGGGGACAAGACCTTAATGCGCTCGTATAGAGTTTAGATAGCTGTTCACTGTCCAAGATCTTGTTCAAATCAATAAAAAAAAGGGTGTATATACGATCGAATTACAACATTCATATAGCAAGGTTATCGCAGGACGAGCGACTCGCACACTAAGCAAAATGGCAACTCACCAAAATTAGCGGTGCCATTGTTAGACTTTTAAGAATTAGGCGCAGAACATCCCTTCTACGAAATAGGGCTGATCAATCAGCCCAGAGATAAAGGAAAAAGTTTTAATAATCATAAAGTAAACATATAACGGGTGAATGGTAATCTTTTAACAGCCGCAAAACACATGAGCTTCTAATCTAAAAGATATTCCATTCTAGTACATGGGTACTGAATTTATTAGACGGACATCTAGCTAACTCGAATACCATTTTACCAAAGTTGTGGTAACAGATATTCATATTAATTATTTTATTATAGTCTGTGCCAATATTAGTTGGCTTTGGTATGTGCCTGAAACATTGTTGGAGTCAGTTATTTGTACAATTAAGCAAACTGGAATCCCCATTCCCTAACTAAAAGTTCTCTAAACTTATTGGAATTGAATATTTCTATAGCAGCTCAAAAGGTTTAAAATCACTATTTAAACTGTTTTAGAGTACCTAAAACATAAATTACCTTTGCTTTTCTATGGTATTTCTTTGTCAACTTCTTCAGTCGCGAAGTAGGTATATATTTTGAACGTAGGACAATAGAATTTCAGTAGCTAAGTTCGTAAATAAATAAAGCAACAGTTGCTAACACTCTCTGCAACTTCTTTATTAAATAAACATTGACAAATCACGAATCGAAAACTATTGTATCTAGACTACACTTATCGCGTTCGCGAGTTTCTTCCGTAAGGCGCACTTCTGAACTTCGGCTTTATCAATCATCGCGTGACGTGCTACACCATAAGGTTGTTAAGGTAGGAAGAGAAAGTTTACTTTCAATACACCGCTTATACCTAAAGGAGAAGAAGAGAATAACTTAAGAGAACTATAGGGTTCACTATAGAGGATGCTAAAAGTGATATTGTAACTAGCATAGTGATTGATATGATAAGTATATTCATATATTGGGATGCCTTAGCGATTATGGACATCAGAAAGGTTGGCAGTGATGGTCCTGTTGTGTTAATGAAATAAACTGTTAATAAATGAAGAAGATATAAAAAATAAAGCACCTACTGTCGTAGGATTTTAACCTATAAACATTCATAGTATAGTAGTATAGAATTTTCATACGTATAAGTTGACACACTTTTTATGATTGCTAGATTCGAAGCCTTCATAAATTCATAGTCTATAATTATGGGTAACATTTTTTGTTAATAATTCCAGCCAGCTCCCATATGATCTAAATTGAATTATCTATTCTAGACTTTAATTAAAATACTATTTCGAGGCTGATCGTGAACGCCTAATTTATTTTTTTATTTTATTTTATTTATTTTCACAAAATCCACGGCACTTAGTATACAGTAGTATTATTCTAATTTATAGTTCTTACTGCCAATAACGGATTTACAATATATTCATATTACAGTCTAGTGGTTGTGTGTGTGTGTGCGTGTGTGTGGGTGTAATAATCACAAGGATGGTTCTATATAGCGAACAAGTTTTTTTTTTATTGTAAAGTATTTTTATGAATAGTTTAAATTCAATTCGAATGCGACAATTGACTCGGATCAGCTATGATTTCTTTTGTATGGAGAGTCGTGACAAACTGGCGTAGAGATTTCAGCCTTGGAACTGATGACCGGAAAAGAGCTGGTATTCTTAGTATGCTAGTGCTACTGCAACCTTATAATTTGCTTTGTATTTAAGTAATTACATCATATCTAGATGATTCTGTCTGACCAAGTCTGACCCAAAAGTCAATTCCTTGGTAATGAAAGGTTAGTTTAATACAAAATAGAGAGGAAAAACCTAGAATACAAGACGAAGTTACACGCGTTTCCTTAATAGTCTTCAGAAAATTTCGAGGAAGTCAAAAGAAAAATTGTAAGTACCTAGCCACCTTCCTATGTAATTTTTTAAATCATGTTAAAGCGCTCTACACACGTGGCTGATGCCAGCGTTCATTCCAGCGTTGGTACACCTATAAATATAATGCCTACACTGTCTCCGTGAAGATGAATCTTCAAGTCTTGGTCCGTTTTAGTAGTTTCCTGACAGTTGAACTTAGCAAAGCAGAGCTCTAATCATAGAACAGGCTAACTTAATCCAGACTTTAATAGTCTTGAATCTCTAGACAGCACAATTTCCCCATTTCACCACTACAGAGTACCAACAAAGTAGCTACAAACCCTGAGGTTATCTGGAGAAACACAAACAAATCTAAAAAACTTTCTACTAATGTTTTTTAACTAGTAAGGCTATTTATAACTGATGTTTCCATATCAGCAGTTGACTTGCTTATTTTCTTTTAAACGTTCGAGTCTATTTATTGATGTGGCAGATACAACATATCAAAATATATTTATATCCAATCTGAAAACTTTTTTCAAGGTTCAGGTGATCTTTGTATGTATATATTATTTCTAAGGCATATTAATTACTCAGTTGACGAATTCCTGAAAGATGTTTCAAAGTATGTTACTTGACATTTGTGAATTTATGACATTATTTATTAATTATTTTCTGTTACCTATGTGACATTAATTGTTAAAAACATTTTTGAATTGTAATTTTGTTACCAATAAATATGATTATGATTATTATATTATTGTCACCAGATCTGCGTAAGTGTGCTAAGTTTGTCAAGTTCTGGAGTATTCGGAGTTCAGTGAGAACGCGGTCACTGTTGGACTTTTGGCGGCGATTAAAGTTGGTTCCTCTCCGGTCGTCATGCCACGTCAAATACGAGTACCTACCTAAATTTTTTGTCGTGAGACATTTAGAGTTCACTACAAATATTCAAACAAAAGTCGGTTGCATAACGGCGCCTCCAAAATCGATACGACAATTAGGTGTGGGTGAAAACTGAGTTGTAAGACTTGTGGTCTACCGATAGGACAAAAAAGTAGGTCCACTAGAAAACACTGAGATTTACTTAAATGCTAAGAAATTACAGGTCACATCTGTACCAGTACATACCTATGCGTATAGAAGTGTGTTTAAAACTAGACAAAGATTCTATCTGTAATCTTTTATAGTGGTGATAAGCATTACGTAAGTGGAAGATTTTAGATGTGTAGTGCCGAGCTATAGGAAAGACCTATATGCAGAAGTGGACATCAACAGACTGATGACGATGAAGTGTAACTTACTTTTTCATCTGAACTGAATCCTTTCAGTAATTTAAATGCCCAGGCAACATTGTTATATTGGTTTAGCCTTAAACGTTATCATTAAGATTTTTCTCTTACAGAACTGCCAAAATAACTTCACTGAGTTCTGATTTTGATGGAATTACACTAGGTATATAAGCAGTAGATAGATATTGTTGTTCTGGCTTTAACGACCGCTTTGAAACTCAAAATTATGTGTTGAATTTTACAAATTCCGACCCAACGATTTACACTTCTCTACAATGGTTTAACATTTACGTTACTCATTCAAACTATTTCTTCTAACCCCATCCCGTTTATACCAAATAAACCGCATTCAGAGAACTCAAAGTTTATTTGAGACTAACCGCTTAAAATAATACCGCAAATCTGCTAACTTGTATCTCGCAAAACGTGGTTAGAATTTAGAATGAATTCAAAAGTTAGGTACATACATTATTGTCTCAAACTATTTGTGTGAAATAGTACATTTTAGGCACATACTTTCGTCGTAGTAATATTTAGTAGGTATTATCTGCTTTCCTAGTCTACTCTTGATTGATCTTTTGGACAAAAGGTAGAAAAAGGTTTTCTAACTTTTTCACTAAAGTAAGATGATCATTGAAAAGTCAATTCTTTTAATTATAGTTATCGGTATTGTTAAGAATTCTATGGTTATGGGTTTTATAATAATGAAGAGTAGGAACCATAGTTCGTGAGTGTGCTAGATGAACACAATCTTTAATAAACACGAAACTGTGAAATGTAGGTATGTTTATTACTATTTCACGTAATTGAAACCAGCATAACGATTACATGCAGTGTTGCTAGAAGGATCTCTTGCCTTTCCTCCAAAGTTTACCCAAAATAAAATAAAAAAAATAGTTTTTTAAGAAAATAAACTCCCAGGTAACTTGTTTTTATTTGATATTACAATAATAAACATGTTTTTTATAAAAAATTGTACGGAATGCGTTGACGCTTTTTAGTACATTACTACATTTCAGCAAGGCTTTAATTTGTTTCCCCAAAAATCCCCCTAAGGTATGCACCTTATTCCGTTCAAATATCCTCCCAAAGTTTCATAGTTATAAAAAACCTGTCGGTGTGGAGAGAATCCGCCTTTGTCCGATTCGAAGTTCTATGATTTATTTAAACACCTTCAACTGTTAAATTTAACTATATGAAGGGCTCGATTCTGAAGGCAAAATGTTAAAATTTGACAGCACTAAAACTGTTGCTATCCTTGTCACACAGTATTATGAAGTTATAGACGAAACCTGTTTTAGCGCTGTCAAATTTTAAATGTGTGCATTCAGAATCGGGCCCGAAGTGTAAATAAAAATAAATAGTGAGTGAATTGGGAACTATCAAATTATTTAAAACTGTCTCAAAAATACTTAGCTTCCAGGGCCGTAAAACACAGTATTAAAAAGAAATCTTCTATGCTAGGGAGTTTACGGGTGGAAATTAATACAGGCTAGGTACTTTTTAACACGGGATAACAAAATTTACTATGGGAGAATTGTTCAACTGGAAGAGATATTTTTTTAAATAAATAAGTAGGTAAATAAATTTGATACATAATTTTATTTTGTTTTCCTTTGAGACATGTTATATAATAATTGGATTCTCCCACAAAGGCGACGTTGCAATATCCTCCCACGTGTGCCATTTCCAGAAGAAGCTGATACCTATTCTAACTATGAAATAAATAAAATTAGTACCTACATTATGTTGGTTGTAGTCTGTGGGCATCTAAAATGTCCCCTATAACATTTTACATTCATACGGGAACTTTACAAATAATTAATTCTTACATATTATAAAATTCATCGCCTCTCTGTCTGTCTGTCCGTTATTGAGCCTTTAGTTCGAAAACCGCTTATCCGATTTACGTGTTTTTTTTAAATTGATAGATATGTTTTCTAGCCGGGATGTATGTTGTTACATTAAAGTAGTTAATCAGGAATAAGGAGTAACGTGATTCTGTGGTCCACGCGTGCGGAGCCGCGAGCAAGTGTAGTAAAACAGATTTTAATTTTTATAATCTTAAGTTATTTCTTTTTAGTTCTTTTTTCACGAAGCGAAAAGCGAGCGAAGGAAAGTCGCTTTGCGACATTTGATTCCTCAAAGTGGCGATTTATGGCATCTGCCTACCCCTCTGGGACCAAGGCGTGAGTTTCACTGATACACTGTGTTCCAGTTCAAACGGTAAAAAACCGTGTGGCATTACATTACACAAACCAATCGACAAACCAATTAATTGTTTACCGGTACCAGTAAGTATGCACAAATAATGTATTTGTTTATTTAATTTATCAACATTATTCAAGTAATTAACCTATCTACCTATCTTTTTAATTTATAAAAAATAAATAATTATAATAATATATACATGCGCCTTATCCTGTCGACTTCCATTATCTCATAATGTCATACAATTTCGTCTACTACTAACTGGACCCAGGTTCCTCCCAACACACTTCGGACTGTTGCAAAATAATATTATATAAAAGAAACCTTCAGTAAACCCATAAAAATGCTTTTAAATTGACTGTGAGAGACAAAAGTTGTGTTTGTGTTGTTTTATTTAAATGTATGCAATATCAATTTATTTAGTTTACCCATTCCGTACTCCCCTTCTCAAATGTATTATTCCCTCAGGGCTAGGTCACATAACATAAATGACAATCAACCGTCCCACAATTGTGCCCAAATTTGTTAGTTCTGTCTGACCCCATATACACTGCCGTATAGCAGGCAAAAAAGGAACTAATTTTCATATCACAAACAATTTAATTTTAGCGTTGGTTTAGATAACAAAACAAAGTTTTCTAAAAATATCATGAACAGAAATACGTATATCATACAAACTTGATAGAAATTAGTTATCTTTAATAGGTATTGAGTAAAATTGCCAGATGGACCGACGCACAGTGGGAACTTTGACTCATTTTCATCTCATAAATCTATAACTTCCGTGTTAATAGAGATATTGAAATGATTTTTTCCCCTGATAATCTTGAATATATATGCTTTTAAATAATGTATACTTTGTGTGTAAAAGTTTATTTCTAATAGTTATAAAAAATATAGTAATACAAAAAATATAGAATTTGTAAACATACATCTACGTTCTAAGAAGTTTATATAGGAATAAGAAAAAGTAACTGCGTAAAAATCAATAATAATACATATAAAGATAGCTTAGCTAGTGACTTTTAGTCACTCAAGAGCTCCTTTGCTTCATCAAAAAGATCAAAATATTTTTTATTGGAAGGTTTTCTTAAGCTTGTTATGTTTAGGTCAGAGGTATACAAAAGTATGTGTAAAACATCTTCGTTGGTGGCTGCCCTCAAACATTGTCTTGCATGATGAAGCCTGAACTGTTTAATAGTCTTGTTCCGTGACTCTTGAGTATCTTCCGAAGGTTGCCATGGAAGAGGCAAGACAGAAAAATTACGTATCACACTTTCACCGTGAATCAACACCTTGTGCACGGAAGATGGCATATAATACCATTTATATTTATTAACGTACAGCTGTGCTGTATCTAATGCATACTGACCAAATTTTGTGGCATAAATACCTCTACCGCTTGACATGACCTGAAGTCCGACCTATAACATTAAACCGATTTGTAAATTCCTCATCTATGCCAGTGATTTCTGATGTACAATGGTTATTTTGGAAATATCTGCTGGCTGTATTGCCGTCACTAATGACGACACTATGGCAACACTAATGTTGCCACTAAAGTTAGTATCAGAAATCACTGGTATAGATGAGGAATTTATAAAACGGTTTAATGTTATAGGTAGTTCAGGTCATGTCAAGCTTCAGTTTATCCATATTTAATCCAAGTTCTTCTCTGAACCTTCTTTGTACATAAGTGTTCGACGTTTTAGAAGGTCTTCCTCTTTTCTATGTCGATGTAGAAAGTTCAGGTTCGTATGTAGGTTCTTCTAGATTTACGGTGAAATGCCATCCACCCAATTGTTATTTTGATTTAAAAACTATTCTTTCTTTCGGCCACATGTAGTACAGCGTTGACGAAATTGAGTTATAAAGGACTTTTGAAAACTTGCGATAACTTTGGTATATTTGCATCTGAAGAATCGGTAAAATTGTTTCGTATATAGTTGATATATAAACAACATAATTTGCATCACTTTCAATCAATAAACTTAAGTCGCGTCTGTTACACGAGAATTCACTCATTGTGGAGAGATAAATAATTAACAAATGTTTAGTAATTACAAAAGCTAATGAAGAACTGTAATATTTCATACGCAAATGCACTATTTTATACGCAATAATGATATAAGACGTGTGCAAAATTACGTAATAAAAACTATTTATCATTATGCGGTTACGCGGTCTGTATGGGAATGGGAACTTAATACTGTATGAAATACTCGATAGAATTATCGCTAAAGATAAAATATGATGTAATAATTGAGCCAAATGTATTTTTTGAGGGTCCAGACTGAAAATTTCAAATAAATAAAACTCTTAATATACGTACCTAAAAATATATTTTTTCTCACCTTGATATTATATTAGATTTAAATATGTTACGCAGTGAAACTGCAAAAATTTTTGTTTTGCCGTCTAATTGTATTATATTTCTTAATGAATAAAACTAAAATCAGAACTTCGGCAAGCTTCGGCAACTGTCAAATCTCCAACTGAAAGTTTTAGAAAAGAAAATAGTACATATAATGATATATGTGTGTTTGGTTAAGTAATATTGTACTATACTGCGTATATTTTTATTTTATAGTAAAATACACATTCTAAGCTTTCTAAAATCGTATCACACTTATATGACTTCTATGGTTTTGATACTATACAATCATACCAAACGAATTAAAGTTACATAATTATTTTTACACCTTTTTCATTCATTGACTTTAGATGCTCTTTTCTATGAAGTACGAACAGTCACAGATTTAAACTATATTTATAATGATAGAGTAACTCTTTAGCTATAATTTGAGGTATAATACATGCATCTTCGTAGAGTTTTGAAAAAAGTATTTATGAGATGGCTTTCTTAGGCGGGTTCCCACAGTGCGACGACCTAAAGAAGGTGGGCGGAAGCGGCTGGATGCGGAGGGCGGAGGACCGGGTGTGGTGGCGTTCATTGGGGAAGACCTATGTCCAACAGTGGACGTCTAAAGGCTGACATGATGATGATGAGTGGAATTGAAAGACATCAGAAATAAGGCATGGATATTAAAACTGATTAACGTGATGGCAAGACGTGGAGAAGATTGGAGAAGGTGTCCAAAAGTGGAAAGATCAAAGGCTGTGATGATTTTTTATGGCAAACTGGGCGACATGAATACTTACGAACTTTAAATCGTCAGTAATAAGTACGTAGTATAAAATATGGATGCTCGGCCACTCCGTCGGTATGTTCGAGATATTCACGTGAATTACTGAATAGATTTAGTTTTGGTTTTCACCATACGCTAGTTCGTTTTCTTATAAAGGTTTTTATAGGTACTTGTGAGGCCGGTGCGGGCAATTAGTAATACATAAATAAATCATAAGGCAATGATGATAGTAAGTAACTTGATAATAGGTAAATTGTTCTCTACATATAAATGAGCTTAAAAATAATTGTACTAAATCAAGTCTTTAATTGCCGGATAATTGTACATACTCGTATATGTTTTTAATTTCAACTCATTTGGTTAAGTAGTTTTTATCTATCTGGCGGACAGAGAGACAGACTAATAAAATAAAAGCTTCACTGTAAACGCAGATTTTAATGGAACCCTAAAATATGCAGATTTGCAGTGACGACCGTTGTCTGAACTTAACTATTTAATTGCTTAAATATAAAAATTTGGATAATATATTATTCACAAATATATTTATTGTTCCAATTGTACAGACATCCTTATTAAAAGTTTCCTAAATAATTCTATATTTAATAGCTTACCCATCAACTGTTTTAAACCACATCCATTATTTAAAACAGTCCAATCGATCCAAATTTGTAACCGACAAGTTTCGCCTCGACGGTAAAAGCACACGACTTCACAGAACACTGTTTAAACTGCACCAAATTGCATCCAATTTCGTTCAAAGCACTGCGCACTTTTTAGTTCTTTAGCACGTCGGAAGTTAGTCGGGAAAGTTTACGTGCGGGGTCGGAGAGACCACGGGCGTGCGGGCCCGGCGAACGACAGCGCGAGAATGGAGGGTTACTCCGACGACGGGAGCCACCCACGCTTTCCTCCCTCCTGTTGCAGTGCTTACTCGGCTGACTGCGGCCCTCACAGACGGAACTTCGAAAGTTTCTAATAGAGCTTTCAAAAAAGAACTTTTATGTTTCAATTGCTCTTGGAATTCTGTCAAGAACGTTGTAACCTGTTTGAGTATTGGGATTCTGTTTGATCGTTGCAAATGGAGCAAAGTTAGTTAGCACAATTCTCAATTTTGCCATTCATATCGCAACTTGTTATTCTCCTTTAAAATCTATTATTCACAATTACTTACTGGTTCTTCTGATTCTGACATCTTAGTGATAAATTCTCCCAATTAAGTATAATTAAGCCCACAGCTTTAACATCATGCGTTCACGACTCAAAGGGATAAATTTAACCCTTACGTCGATAATTTTAATGATGATGTCAATGTGACTTTATCC
Source organism: Esperia sulphurella (assembly GCA_947086405.1). NCBI lineage: Eukaryota > Metazoa > Arthropoda > Insecta > Lepidoptera > Oecophoridae > Esperia > Esperia sulphurella. Next base: position 12,393,453 of record OX352265.1, read on the forward strand.
CACAGGGAGCTTACTTAATTAATTACAATTACAACTTTACTGTTTGTAAATACACTATTCCTCTTTATATGCAATTTTACATTAAATTATTAGAGGTCTATTTTTTCTGAAAGTAAAATTTTTGCGAGTAGCTACGTTTCAGAAAAACGTCTTATCGTAATCATACTCGTATATGTCGCAGATGGTAGTGTAAAAATGTCATGACTGATTGACTGAGTAATAAATAAAGGTCCCATTTCCAACTACAGGACGTAAAACAAGATATTCTGGGGATATTTTCTTTACCTAACGCAACAGTAACTTTAATCCTTAGGTATAATAAAAAAAGGTGTTCAGAACTCGAGCAAAACCGAGGTCGTGACGCCTATAATATAAATTACTTTGACAAATCAATGGTAGACTTAAGGTAACGAAGACATCGCATAGTAGTTTAAATGGAAACTTAACTGACATCCTTTCATATTAATTATGAAAACCCTTTTTAAAGCAGTCTACATAGAATTTGGTAATATTCTTGATAGCATCCTAAACTTTTTATGTTTATAGTGTATGACACTATAGACATAAAAAGTTTAAGTTTAGCGGTTTTGAAAAGTCATTCAATCAGACATACACCTGTCTGATTGAATGACTTTTCAAACCCGCGGAACAGTTGATAACATAGAAATACAAACACCAACAGTTACTGTTGAGTGTTGACAGCCGTGCCGTGTTACCAAAATGATAAATAACACTCTAGTAAGTAAACACCGTAATGTCAATCTGTGTCCGTATGTACACTCGTAGGTAAAGTGTGAATTTTATATAACGTATCGACCGCCCCGTCACACGCAAAATGTTTATAAGTTGAAACAAAATAATGAATAATTTAAACACATTAATTCGTACAAATTCGGGTCGAACGAAAGACAGAACTTCATTAATATTTTAAACTTCTCCTTAATGACCTTTAAACTTCTCAATGCTAGGACGAGGAGGCACGCCCAAATCCATGTTACTATCATTAACACGACGAATATTAACATTGTTCGAATTCGAAACCTTTCACGGTTACTTTCATTCGGGACGGTTGGCAGTTTGCTTTCAAGGGACGGAAAGTTATTGAAACACATTTGTATGCAGAGCGACGTATGCAGGCTTATTGAGGTTTAGAACCGCCGTGTGGCGCTAGTGTTGTTATAGTTCGGGGCTAATTTAATTGATTATCTACGTCTTGATGACCTGCTAACTTATCTATCTATTTTAGGCATTCTACTCGAAGGTTTTGGCTTACGATAAAAAAAACGCTACTCTAGTTCCTACGCATTCTCGCACCAGTTATAACGTAGAGCTAGTGCAGGTATCTTTACTGTATTGCAAGCGATAGGTACCTAGATAAAAATTTATTTATTTTGCATTATAAATATTATCACAAAGTTTAACATAAAAAAAGGTAATGTACCTAATAGTAAAAATTTTAAATACTGAGAAATAAAAATGGAGAATACATGTTATAAAATGAATAAGAAGGGGGACACCTCCCCCTCTATCTCTCATTTTAGAACATGAAGATTCTCCCCCATTCTCCCCAGAAGAAAGGGGAGAAGAGAGAGAAGATGAGGGTGAGGGGTGAGGCAGGGGGCAAGGGCAGGGGAAGGGTGTAGGGAGAAGAGAAGAGCAAAGGACAGGGGTTTAGGAGGGGAAGAAACGAAACTAAAGGAGAAGAGTGGATGGGAGGGCGGAGAAACGGAGGTGGGAGAGCCACGTGTTTCAATGGTCTACGCGTACGAAGTCGCGGGCACAGCTAGTCATACATAACGATACCGTTCATGACCAGGTGGTCTTGTACTTCGATAGGGAAAAGCCTGAGTATGACGACTTCCCTCCGTGTTGCTTTAATATTCCAATCAACAATCCCAATATGACTACTGGCATGTGTTAATTGCTTTATACTTCCTCATACAATGAGTAAACGTTTTAGATAGACCTCCAACAATTCTACAACATTACCACTTTTAACATTTGACACAGTGGCACTATTTCCCACAAACATTCTCCCAACCACTTACTATCAGATGGGCCATCTCTGTCCCTTTCACATCCATCATAAATCATGGCGATCGTTCCTAGTCCGTCTCACGAAATATCTGGTGCCTACCTCTGCAGAGATAAATCTTGCCGTCTTTCTGGCAGTTACAATCGGGCGATAATAAATATTTTATAACACAGGGTGGTGCTTCCGAAGCGCAGATCATTGTCATAGTAATATGCATCAATAGGTATAATATTCATATAAAAAATAACGTTGTTGAATTATTATTGGCATCTGGGTAAGTACCACCCTCTTACCTACTGCCGCCGGTATGAAGGATAAGAGAAAAAAGCGGCCAAGTGCGAGTCGGACTCGAAAGTTATTGTAGTTCGTTGTAACTTTGATCGATGTTTTAATAATAGTATATTCTTTTACATTGAGTTATTTTATGACGTATTAAAAAAAACTACTTACTAGATCTTGTTCAAACCAATTTTCGGTGGAAGTTTGCATGGCAATGTACATCATATATTTTTTTTAGTTTTATCATTCTCTTATTTTAGAAGTTACAGGGGGGGGGGGGGGGGGGGGGGCACACATTTTACCATTTTGGAAGTGTGTCTCGCGCAAACTATTCAGTTTAGAAAAAAATGATATTTCTACCACATTGTTAATCACACTATCCTAATATATTGCGTCGTTTCACATTCATTCACATTACTTTTTATTATATTAAAATCTATGTACTTATACTGTGATAATTAGATTCCAAACGTATACACATATGCAAATAGACCAAAGTTGGAGAGTACAAAATGAATTTGTGGTTAGTTCAACGGATATAATTTTAATTGCTTAGAGAGTGAGCCCCCTGGTTTCATTACAATGACACACGGGACATTCCAGCCTGGTTCTAAGGATTGCAAACCACTTATGGCCTTTGGAGTGTTGCTCCCTAGCAATTCCAAGGTTGCAGGGTAATGGGCGACAATACCGCTTAGCGTGAGATCCATCTGCCTTCATGTCGTAAAAATGCCTTCTTTTGTCTCACACAAACTGGGCATAAAATCGTTTCTAGGACAAAGCATAATTTCCATGGCGCAATTTTTCTTTTCAGTCTTTCGCCAAACTACTTACTAACTTGCTATGAAAAAAGGTCAGCATTATATTTTGTGAATAACGGAAAAATTCGCGTCACATACTTTTTTGTTGATTTTTCAGTGCCCTTCCTTACATGTTGAATAACTGTTGTACCGCCCGTGTTGTACGTTTTGTACGGAAAAAAATATCGAAAACAATTTGGTCGTCTCGATGGCTTGCTCGATTGCCTCGACCACAGACGTCCTGGATCGATTCAAGCTGGTGACGGATAACCTATACCAGATACCTTATTCATTTGAATGTTATTGTATAATAATAAAATTCAAATACATCATTCTAGAGTGTCTAAGATCAATAATTCTTTTGTGGGGCTGTGCGTGCGTTATTACAATAAGGTTCCGAATGAAATTATTAACTTGTCTGAACAAAAATTTAAATCTTCTATAAAAGTTAATCTGTGCAAGAAAGCCTTAAGAAATTATAAGTTAGATGACTACTTAAATGATAAAAGTCCATGGAGTGCTTGATGGCTCAGCATAGGTAGACTTAATGATTGTAATGAATAAGATAAATCAAAGGTAGGGCCCTGTGCCGTTGGGTTTGTTGCCACTTCTTCCCTTCTGTAATACAGGTGGAAGTGGAGTAGTTTTAGGCAGAATTTGACGTCAAAAAGAGAATAATGTATTCCAATTTTGAAAATAACAATTTTGATTTTGATTTGTATATTAGTTTTAATTTTAGGTTCTTCTAAGTGGTGTAGCTTTAAAAAAATCTTAGGGTGATTGTTTTGCCTACGATTCCGTTAATATAATCATTCTATTAGATCTAAGGGGTCACATACTAGTGACGCCGCCCGTCGTCACCCTTCACGCGGCGCGCGCCCTTTCATTATTATGCGGAGCCCACCAGCCGGAAAATTGTGTCGTTATGCTGTTTACAATACAAAATAACGCGCAATGACTTTATTCATATATTCGGATCGTCTCAATCAAAATTGAATGAACCACGTTATGGTAAGGAAACATTGAAGTATTTAGTTCTTTCTTAATGGAAATATACTAAGAAAATTACCAATGTTACGGTAACTATATAGCAACTCTACTAACAAATTATTAGCAGCCTTATTTAAAAAAAATTGGCCGTGGTCCTATAGTGGCTGTCAAGAGTACACATGCATAAGATTGAGACAAAAAGGATCGAGCAGGCTCTAGGAGTTACCTAGTTAAAGGATGATGGGCGTTTTGGTACCCACCCACTAATAACAATAAGTGGTACGCAAATGAAAATGGGTTATTAGTAGAACAATAGTTACTATGGCGGCTGATCTCAGTTATAGCTGTATTTTCGGCGTTATGGGCCTAAAATACAGATAACTGAGATCAGCCGCCATAGTAACTATTGTTCTACTTAATAAGCCATTTTCACTGGCGTATCACTTATTGTTATTAGGTAACTCCTGCTCGATCCTTTTTGTCTCAATCTTATGCATGTGTAACTCTTGACAGCCACAATTAGGATCACAGCCAATTTTTTTTTTAAATATGGAAGCTAATAATTTGTTAGTAGAGTTGCTATATACGAGTAGTTCCCGTAACATTGGTAATTTTCTTACTTAATAAGACCTTTTTATTGGCGGATAACTTATTGTAATTGGCTGCCATTAGTGGGTAGTACCAGGTTTCATATACAAACGCCCACAAGCTATTGATACGTTACAACAGTATATATTAGCTGACTTTTTTCGCGAACATTCGTAGTTCTCATTGAAAATTGAGTGAAACCAGGGTAATGCGAATTTTATAAATGCCGCAAATGCCAAGAGATTGTAGGTTCGAAAAGAATCCTGCTGATGAAATTCATTCTTAATGTTGAAAAAAATACTATGAAAAATGGGGAAACAATACGAGGGTCCGTTATTGAATCGCACAATAAATTAAATCAAATAAACGTCGATCGCGGAACAAAACGTACAAACTCATTTCCGAGTGGAGCGTATGTCACGTCCGCGTCCGGCCGATCGCGTTTTTATCATCACAAAGGCAATTCTCATCAAAATGCAACAATTTGGGGCTCGGAGCGTAAAGTAACGATTGCTATATGCTATGCAATGTATAGACTAGCTTCATGTTTGGGGCGCTTGCCTAGAATGCCAGAGACAAAGATCGTTCGTTCAATCCCGGCTGGGGACATAGGATAGATTATGTGCTAATTCTTCATGGCCTAGGGTTTTTATTTGTTAATTTTGATGTCCTTGTTTATAAGTATACATATTGTTGTTACATTGTTACATAGGCGTAACGTAAATTAACAAAGGCGTAACTAAACGTTTATAAACTAAGTTTACTCAGACGTAGATTTTATAAATTATCTCGAAAGAACATCTTAATATTTTAATAATATTCAGTTGTTATTCTTTGTAGTTTCGGTAATGTTGAATGATTGATAGAGATAAGCAGTCGACCCCTCCCTTGCGGTATCCATGACAGCTGAACATACACTGACCTCACACAACGGTCTCACTGTTCAGTTTAAATTAACCCTTATTCATCGATTCTACTTTTTAGGGAATTAAGTGACCGGGAAGACAGCGCACCTGATGTTAAGCTGAACACCGATTACCCTGTCGCCATAGTAGTATGAGAAAGATGACTTTGTATTACAAAAAAACAAACCGGTGATAAATTAGATTATATTCATAGTGACCTGGGCTCAAATAGGGTAATTGAAAATCTTTCTTATAATATTAAAGTATTAAAAAAAAGTAAAAAATACATTACAAATACAAATATTACAAAGCCATTTCTCGGGTAAAATTAAGTATTCAAATAAATGTTTATTATAAAAAAAGTTTTATATTCAAATCATTTTTTATTATTTTAAAAGGGATGACGTAGTGTGTAGGGAAGTGAATCTAGGACACTGTCTGACCCAAACTAGACGTGAGCGTGACGCAGTTTTAATTAAGTAGATAGTGGGCTCGATTCTGAAGGCACAACGTTAAAATTTGTCAGCACTAAATCTGTTGCTATCCTTGTCACACAATATTATGAAGATAAAGACGAAACCAATTTTAGCGCTGTCAAATTTTAAATGTGAGCTTCAGAATCGGGCCCAATATATAAATAAGATTTGTAATATAAGTTAGGAATTTTTCAGATACAGACTTCGACTAGTCATCATCGTGTTATTTTGCCATTGCCACAACCTACGCTCCCCATGTCACACCACCCTCGGTGACGAAGACCCGTTTGGAATACCTCGTGCGCCATTGCTAATTGAACTGGCTCTTTTACATACTGGAATACATTTTATAGAGACTATATTACGGTCCAGACTGTACGGTTATGAAACGTCATGCCGGCTCCTAGAAATCTGTTCCGGTTTTTAAAAACCTGCAGGGTGTAAACTATGAACTATGGCTTCATTGTGAGCCACTAAAATGCTCACTAGTACCTAATAGCGACCTTCGATAGTATTGTTCTTTTATAATCAAATCATATTTCTCGTATTATATCACCTAATTTTTATAGATAAGTTATGTCACATATGCAGATGCCATCTTTAAGTGTCGCAGGGCGTTCATTCCGTAAATATAAGTAATGTAAAAACTACGTTACTTAACGTGTAAAATGAAACATCTTCCATTTTCTTTTGATAACATGCTATGTAGTTTATGTAAGTATTGTGCTTATTTATTGTATCCTATATTTAATTTTAACAAAATCTTGTTCGTAAAGCTTTGCATCTACACTTCTCGAAAACATAAGTGCCTAATTTGTAACTTGTTTTGGTGCGCAATAAATAATATTTGAATTTGAACACAGCAATTCATTACCGTATAACAATTTTAAAATAGTTGATATTTCTATCTGTTGGTCACGTGACAGTCATTTTGTCGAGCCTTGTCAGTCAGCGCTGTACATTGTGCGCTGAACATGTCATGCTACATCACAATGCAAACAATTGAAGCGGTTTCGCGCGCGATGCGATAAAAAGCTTACTGTGCGAGTGTGCGTGCTGTAGTTGTCCATCAGTGTGACAGATGACTTCGAAAATGCGGCAATGTGTGTTGTGATTGCACAGAATCTCAAAGCAAAACAATTAAAAAGCCATATACGGACAGGTGATTGAATTTTTATTGAATTTTCTAACAATGTATATTTGTGAATTGAAAATCATTTCAACTATTACCATACGTTTTTTAATAGCCACAGTTATTAAGTCACGTGGTTTCTAGACCAGTACTACGGTGGAAAGAACTTACAGTGGGCCGACATTGTTAGTGATATGGGAAATACCCAAAATTAGTGACAAATTAAAAATAGTACCCATTCTTCTACAGGGTTCAGCTATCTCTATAGTTATCAAATTTCATCAAAATCGGTTCAGCGGTTCATCTGTAATAACTTAGTAATAACTTAACAGGCAGATATACAGAGTAAGTTTCGCAGTTGTATCTAATGTTAGTGCCTAAAACAATAACAGTAAAGTTTCAAATTCAAAAATATCGATAGTATGAGTTCTGGAGTGGAGACCGCGGATCGGTACTCGCATGGTGGGACGCCCCGCTGCCAGGTGGACCGACGACCTGAAGAGGGTGGCCGGAGCGGGTGGAGGCGTAGGGCGGAGGACCGGGGGGGTGGCGTTCATTGGGGAAGGCCTATGTCCAGCAGTGGACTTCTAGAGGCTGACATGATGATGATGATGATAGTGTGAAAAACCGATATAAAACCGATGGCATTTCAATTGTTTTGCAATGAGATTCAGGGCCCTGGATATCACCTTTAGTTTTTATGCGATTTACACCATGGAAAAAGGACCAATCATACTCTTTAGTGATTGCGCATCTGTAGAAACATCAACTAAATGTAATATTAAAAGATATTTTGTTATTACGTATTTATTTGATACGAGCTATTGCCTGCGACTTCGTCAGCGTGGACAACTTAACATCACAAATTATTATGTATTTCCCGTAGGAATGAGGTGTTTTTTCGGGATAAAAACTATCCTACGTCCTATTTCCAGGACCTAGCCTATATGTGTGCCAAGTTTCATCCCGATACGTCGAGTGGTTGAAGCGTGATTGAATAACAAACATCCAAATATCCAAACACCCAAACTTTTGTATTTATAATATTAGTGGGATGAGATGGAATTTCGCGACATTTGGCCACATACCTACACCTGACTGTTCCGTCCCTTTATGATACTTTATGATAAGCTAATACTAACACTAAGTAGTTTAGGGATTATGTTTACTAACAATATTATGGTCAAAAATTGCAAGTCTTTAATAAAATATGTTTGTTCTTTATTTATTAGAAAAATTCAACACCCATGTATCTGTCAATCGCTTCTTTTTCTTTACCTAAATTGGCAAGGGTTCCAAAACCCTACAGTCTAGTTAATCAGACAGATTCCTTCATCCTTGCGCTCAATTCTGACGTTCAAGTAGAAATGACTTTATTTCCAAGTCTTCGCATAAATAGATACCCTTCTAACTATCGTGTGCTACCTAACTCTTCCCCCAGTATATCCCGTACACATAATCCAAGAAATTGACAGATGACATACAGCTTGAGCTTCTATAGAGACATGTTTTTCCTCATTTGTTATCGACTAACTTTTGCCGACGGGTTCGTTCGCCTGACTTCTAGAAATAGGCCGAATTTTCTTTTATTTATCATACATTTACCTTCTTACAATTTTCTTATCTTGCGTGACGTTGTATCGAGTTGAACGTTGAATTTCTGAAGCTATTATCACCACAAATCATTTCGCAGTATATATTTTAAACAGCAATGCAATTTTGGAAGATTAAAATAAAAATATACCATTATCCATGCTTTAATATTAAACTGGTACAAGAATGAACGTAAAACATTTAAAACCCATAACTTATATGATTAGAATATTTTCAAACATTCATTTTCAATCAACCTACCAACCTATTTACGAAGCATAAAGATTAAATAGTGATATAGTAGCTAATATTAGTATCTCCGAGAAACTACGAGGAGTGAGGAGATCCAACGAAGAACGAAGGTAACCGACATAGCCGAAAGGATTAGCAAGCTGAAATGGCAGTGGGCGAGCCACATCTGTCGCAGAACCGATAATCGTTAAGACAAACGGGTTCTGGAGTGGAGACCGCGGATAGGTACGCCCCGCCGCCAGATGGATCGACGACCTGAAGAAGGTGGCCGGAAGCGGCTAGATGCAGAGGGCCGAGGACCGGATGTGGTAGTGTTCATTGGGGAAGACCTATGTCCAGCAGTGGACGCCTTAAGGCTGATATGATCTAGCTAGCTAGCTAAATAACAAATATCCAGCCAAACAGCCTGACTAAATTGGAACCAAAGTTTTGTTCGTAATTGTTCTTCTGTATAATATTAAAATTCTGTAACAATAGTAACAACCCCATCAAAATCTATCCAGCATTTAGTATATTTAGTTTGTTTTTATTCTATGGCTCATTTTCTCCATATATCTTTAATGTACAGACATTATTACCTCAGCAGTTTTATTATATGTATAGAATAGATTATTATGTACAGATAACTATAAATCAATAAGTTCCACGTCTCGTGTGAACGTCACGCCCTGTGACTGTGATAATACTTTATTAAAATCGTAAATGGGGGCACAAGGTATCACCCCATATTATATTAATGCAGGGCAAAAATTAAATAAGTGGATATTAATTATAGTTAAATTGTAATACTAAATCGAATGTTACTAATGATACAGCTTGGTGTGGTAGTAGTAGCCTGATGGTTGGGAGATCCTTCGCCTATGTTAGTGATGAGGTCGAGGAGGAAACCTGAGAGGATTTAACTATTATTACTATTTATTAACTAGCTGTGCCCGCAGCTCGGCTCGCGTGGACTACAGGTTCCGCTCCCACTCCCACTTTCGCTCCCTATCCCACTTCCACTTCCATGCAGACTCTCAATCTCACTCTCAATCCCGCTTCTGCTCCCACTCCCCTTTTCCCACGCCCACGCCCACTCCCATTCCCACCACCAGCACCAAATGGAGTCCAAACTCATCGTGTGCAATATATTGGATACTAACCTTACCTACTAATGTATTTGAAAAATAAAAATGTCCATAACTTTTGATTGAGTAAACCGATTGCGATGAGATAAAGACTAAATGTTAAGTTAGGTTAAGTCCCATGTTTCTGTGAAAAGTCCATCAAAATCCGTTCAGTAGTTTTTAAGTGATGCGTGCACAAACTCACAGACAAAAATTTCAAAAATGATCGAAAGTGTTCTGTTGCTTATCTTAGACGCCCAAATTTTCTTTTTGCAAATACCTTCAATGTACAGACACGCGAAGTTAACGATTTTATTTATTAGATTATATTATAACATTGTGAGAAACCTACTTCACAGAAAGTTGATTTACATCACAATACAATGTTCCTTATTTTACATATATTTACTAGTTTAAATTTTGAGTTCTGTTATAATAAGAAATTTCTCACCGACAACCATTGTAGTAGTACCGCAAATCCTAATCATCACAAATAGCCCCTTAAATCGATGGTCAATAATAAAGCTTATCTTATCTATAGTCAAGTGTGTGGGTGGACGTCTGTTGGCAAGGTTTAGGATTAATAATAATGCGCACAGCCGTCGCGAGCGGCGTGCGCGTGCGCCGGTCGGAGCGCGCCAGGTGAGAAATACAACATCTGCCGGACGGCAGACATAATGCGCAGGCATCGCAGAATTAGATCGCTGGTGGAACAGTCATTCGATCTTACGAAGTAATATTTAAAATGCGATGCGATGTTTGAATTTTTATTACTTAATCGCCTCATTGGCTTAGTGGCTTGGTTATTTGACTAGAGCGCCAGGGGGGTTTATTCGGGGAAACAATCAATTTTATACCAGTACTGGGGGCCAATTCTACTAACGCATTTTCGCATAAAACGCAACTGAACTGCAGCTGAAACGCAGGTTTTAATACTTTTCATATTCCGCTGCGCACAACGTTTGTACTTCAGCTGCGTTTCAGCCGTAGCTAACGTTTAAACAAACTCCAGACGTTGATGAAACGAACGTTCCGTGACTTCGTATTCTGCTAATGTTTTTTGTACATTTTGACAGTTGTCTCAGGTAAAAACGGAACGCTACGCTGTCAAAATAGCGTTTATTAAAAAGTTGGTAGGAAGGTACTTTTTCACACACGCAGTTCAGACGTTACGCTTAAATTTATGCAGAAAAAAGTTATTTTCACACAAAATAAGGTACAAGTAGTATGTGGTCTACTCTCAACTGTAATAGAAATAATCAGCGTTTAATAAACAATTAGATGTTTATTTTTCACATAGGCTGGCACTAGATCGTCGCAAGTAATTTCGAAATTGTGAAAAGATAACACTAATTATAAAAAACGTTAAGTACATTTTCAATAAACTTGTAATAAACTAAGAACTACATAATGAAATACCGCTATATACGTACCTACTCATTTTTTTGTTAACAGCATTATGTTCAAGTATGACAAATACTACATTACTTTAGTACATAATTTAAAATTTCTGTGTATTATTGTTTAGGTTTTTATTTATAAGGATACCAATAGACAATTTTTAATTTAATTTAACTAATAAATGATACAATAAGAATTAAAACAATATAAACTTACAATGTTATGGATATACAATGAACAAAAAGAAACATATGCGAAAATGTATAATCAATAACAATAATACAACATGTACTTTAAACGCGAACATTTCCCGCGCTTTCGAGAAAAATAATGTCGTATCTATGGGAAATTCGCACAATCGAGAATCGAGTAACGAATACTTACAAAAATACTAGGTTCGTCCCTAATAGCTGAGTAACGTGTGCGTTCCGTCTGCGCTTCGTCTTGCGTCGGTTATCGTTTCAAGTAAAACAATGAGTAGAATGTCAATTTGAGTTTAGAAAGGAGTTTGACTGTAACTTAAACGTAACTGTTGTTTAAACGAACGATAAATGTTGAAAATAGTAGAATTGGCCCCCTGATCTGTTTATATAAACGGGAATTACCCTTTACTTTTCTAATCCCATGGGATTACTACAGGAGAAAATCCTAATTTAGTATTATTTAGTCAACATTACCTGAAGGACATTTACTTATACATTGAAGATAGCAAATTTTACTCGACCGAGACTCTTTTTTATCGTTCAAAAATAGCTTCCCTAAACCGAGAATCGAAATGACACAAATGCGAAATTAAATATGTATTTTATGGTGTTTCGATAAAATAAAATAATAAGAATAAATTCTCTACCTTCAGGTAGGGTTCCTTATTTACACTTTGTGAATGTCGGATTTCGGCAGTATTATACACGATTATGTTTTTTAAAAATACATAATCTACAATAATAAATCAGGCCATAACGATGTTAATAAACTTGATTTTGATATTACAATTGACACATAGGATATTTTTCTGTTTACCATGGAAAAAAAAAATATTCACAGAAAAAATTGGGTAGCACCGTGTGGTGCCCATGGTTTATATACTTATGTACCGTTTTTTATATGAAACTACATACGAGTACATACATAATGATCACGCCTTGGTCCCAGAGGGTTAGACAGAAACTAAGGCGCGATATATACAGTAAGGTTACCACTTGAATGTGTTTTCCTTCAAAAGCGGTCACGCCAGGTGTAGGTATCTGTATATTATGAGACGTTTCGCCGCTTGCATATACATATTTTGTATTATTCCTTCAAGTGGTGCCATCTAAGCCACGCACGCGCCCCTTCTGTATAAATCGTACCATACATGTCTCTTCCAGTCAGCACTATAATGACGGTTGTAAAATGGTTCATTCACTTCAAATAGCCATGTGATCGCTTTGGTGTCATATATCGCCCCACAAATATTAGCATTACATCGTGTAGCAGACTAAATACCCTTTACAATCAAATTACCATAAATATCTTACAATCTATCTACTACGTAAGGAAAATAACATAACTAGCTGACCCGACGAACTTCGTACCTTCTAACAGTCAGTGAATGTCGTGTTAACTTTTAGCTAAACTTAAGTATTTTCTGTGTATTTCATTCAATATCTTTCTAGATTTGAATATGCTATTTTCCAACTATTTTCTGTTGAACTTATATTCTATAATGTCTAGTATGTCACTGATGCTATATGCGTGCGTGGCGTGAGCTATCAGTTTAGATTAATAAAAGAAAAGGTCAGTAGAGAAAAAAATTGATTTAATTCTAATCATTTACAAAAAAATATCTAAAGATTGCCTATATATCACTGTAATGGTATTATAAATGAATAAATAAATAAAACATTAGATTTTATTTATTCATAATTAATAATTACTCTTTGTGTGGAGTCTCAACACACAAAATAGAATCAATAACTCTAGCATCTATAGTTGAAGTCTTACAGAATAAAGTTTAGGATCGCATATAATAAGGACTTTCATATTATGGAAAGAAGCCTTACACTATAATAATATCCTGTTTTAAAATATTTAATCCCAAATAACAATGGCGAGATTTGTATAATGAAACAAAAACTTCTTTCGTTATAATATGTAGGTATTGTGACGTTCCATTTGTTTCGCGAACTCCTTTGTTTTCGGGAAAACGACAAAAATTCAATTTACATCTCGCCTCGCAGTTACTTAATTCTTTCTCTCGGTGAAAATAAATCTCCCGTAATTGATTCTGCTTTAGTTCAAATTTGTCTTCGTTAAAACTCAATTTCCGTAGTCTATTTGTGAATAATAAATTGCGCACTTCAGCAATGTGCCAGACTGATTGTTTTGTGTGCTCGGGCCCGAAAACAATTTCACATAGGGCCGAGAGAGGCGAGGAACAAGTCAATCTAAATTACTGCTGATGCCGACTGAATTGTGAACATAGCGCTGACAATGCATTCTTCACTTCGACACTCGTCAGCCGCAAGCGACTGTGAATCAGAAAATCACAACTCGAATCCCTTTTATAAATACCCACTTCAAACAAGTGGCTTTTGCGTCAATTTATAGTGGACTACAGCGTAAAATATATAAAAACCACTGAAATGTAGACACTGGTACAGCTGTGCAAAGTGCTGACACCGCCTGAATAACTGAACTATACCCACAGCGTTGTTTGTGTACTCGCTATCGGCTTTATGCTATCGATAATGATTGATAGAGCTTACAAAATATAAAGGCCTGCGTATTTTTGCTCTTGAAGCCATTGATGATTTTTTTATTTTATGGCAACAGCATTTTTATTTGCGAGACTAAAGTTTTTAACATTTTGTCGTACTGCCATACTCATAATACATTACACAAAATCATTAGAACGTGGTCAGATAATAGACGAGAACTCTAGCGTAACTTTGATTGGTTTCGTAATTAAATTACAAAGTCCAAGCTGCACTGCACACCTCATCGACTAAACGTTATATTCAGTCAGCTCACTAACTACTTGACATCAGGAATCCTACTTAATATTATAAATGCAAAAGTTTGGATATTTGGATGTTTGTTACTCAATCACACTTCAACCACTGGACGGATCGGGATGAAACTCGGTACACATATAGGTTAGGTTCCGGGACATAGGATAGTTTGTATCCCAAAAAAACATCTTATTCCTACGGGAAATACATAATAATTTGTGATGGTAAGTCGCGGGCAACAGCTAGTAAACTATATATGAAATGAAAGTTTTAATTTCGGAATACAATGATCCATATATGTTAGTATGCACCTAAGAAAAATAAAATTAAACTATGTTAGTATCAAAACAATTAAATATTCTAAAACTTAACCTATTCTATCTTATTGTTGACGTAGATTATATAAGTTCAGGGTATATGTAGTATATTTTTGAGTCAATAGTGTGATTGGGAGATAAGGACAGTTGAAGAAGCCTCATAGCAGCCTCTTACCATTTCCCTTAGACGTGATTGATAAGAAAACATATAAGTTGAATGAAAGTTGCGTATTCTATATATGCACCTATCTTAAAACTTATGTCGTATGGCCCATCATCAGAGCAGTTGATTACTTTTAAATATTTTTCATCACTCGAATCAAAAGAATAAATTGTTCCAAAGCATAATGGAGGTTTTTCATAAACTAAACGACGCAGTGCGGATAAATATCAAAATCGTTTTTAGATCAACAGCCTAAAAACAATAACAGCACCGACAAATTTCACACGTATCACAGATCACACGTTAAAAAGATAAGAATGGCAACCAATGTAGTCGTCAATGTAACGGGCTCAAATATTGTGCCCTGTGGCACGTCTCAGGCGACCCTCCCTTATCTATGGGACATCGCGGCCTGGGGTAAACATCTAATCTCCCGCACAAACAAGCCCGAATTGCCTTAAAGGTTATCGAATACCAAATTAAATTGGTTGCATGTTACAATACACAGACTTGATTAAGATCCTTTGATAAAAAACTTACGCGCGGTTTCTTCTTGAATTTGGAAATGGCACTGAAACAACTGAAGTCATTAAAATCCGAAAACGACGACAAAGTAAAGATAGAAAATGTTTGGAGTCACCTCTAACGGCTAGCACTGCACCAATAAATAAATATATATTTCACAAATTCAGGAATACGTAATATACATACACTTGTCTAATTCCAAACTGAGATTTATTGTGCCGTGGAATTTGAACAAGTCAGGACAATTTCACAATTATAACATTCTGGTCGACCAACTTGTACAATGTGGTCTGTTCCCTGTGGAAATAAAACTCACGAACTAGAAAACTAGAGATTAGACCAAGCCACTAAGCCTTAAGCGATATTTTTTCTTAGACTTAGCAAAATATAAAAATAAACTGCTAAAGTTTTCGTCAAAGCAACAAATGGTTCTTCAAGAGAACCATAAACAACCTATATCGGTCAAACATCTGCAACCTTCGTGGCGATGTGGGAGGCTCTGGCGACTGTGACCTGGTGAACCGGCTGCCCTTTAACCCTGGCGGGCTATTGTAAAAATAACATGGAAAGGTAATTCTCGCAGCTAAGAATATAAAATGGCATTTGGCATCCAATGACATTCTGTTCAGTAGGTTTTGTTCACGTTTACCTTTGAAGCGAGCGAATCGAGTGTAAAATCTGAATGGCCCTCTTTAATATTATTCGATGATTCATCAACTCACAGACTTTAATATTCGCCCGACAAATACATATCTCTATTAACAATAAAATATACCGACGGAGCGACCTTAGTGCCGTGGACCCTGGGCCGAGTACTGGTGTGGGACGCCACTGGTGCGGATACTCTAGCCGCGTCCCACATCCAGAAAACATCTCGCTAAGCCCGAAAATGCCCAGTTCCTCAAGTAATACTCGTATTTGACGGACCATTACGAGTTTGCGGCGCTTGCGGTGGAGACAATGGGTCCATGGTCGTCCGACAATTATTTTTTTTATTAATATTTCGAAGCGACTGGTCCTCGCCTCCGGAGACCCCAGGGCTGGTGCGTATCTCGCACAAAGGCTTAGCGTAGCGATCCAGAGAGGAAACGCCACCAGTGTCCTGGGAACCGTGCCGTACACAGGCGAGCTGGACGACGTGTTCTTACTGTGACGCATTTTTATATTAGTTTATAATACTACTTGTAATAAGACTGTTAGAATATAATATCTATTAAAGTAATCTACCTACATTATAAATTAACATTATAAATCTATGTGAATATTATGATTGTTCTAAACATTTGTTTTGGGGCGCCAGATGGGAAATTTGTCAGAGTTCGCACGTTGCATTTTACAGTAGGGAAAGTTCCGCAAACCTTCAACTTAGATAGCATCTGCACGTAAATAGTAAAAGTTTATAAATTAACGTTAACGACAGCCCGTTTTAATAAGCAGCGGGGTTACTTGTTGCGAATCGCAATTAGCTCATCGGAGGCCCTACCATGGAACTTACGACAAGACATCGTTGTTTGCGAAAGAAATTTTTCTAAAGGAATTGACTGCACGTTGCGATGCATGAGCCCTACGATTAAGCTCCCAATATCAATGTAAAACTTAGCGTTTTCTCTCGAACGCGTTTTAATTTTTATAGCAAGAATTGGTAGTAGGTCCCCAAGTGTCACGCGTGGACTTAACGTGTCTAGTTTGAAAAGTCAGTTCGCGTCTCTGTTTTAATGAGTTTTCGCCTAATGCCTTCCTTGCGGAGCAAATTTATGTGATGAATAATAATAGACGCTAACAGAGCGCGCGTTTAAATCCTGAACAGACACGTCCGCGGATAATCCGCCAAAGAAACATCTTAATAAACACTGTTATAACGAGTTGATGACAAGGAAAGCTATGGAGGAAAGCAGGGTGTGTGATTATTATCTAAAATATTTTAATAAAAAGCTTTACTTCGGCGCGCGGATATGTTTGTAATTTCTAGTACCTCAATGAGATGTTTGCGATAATTCTCAGCTTTTTATAACAGTTTATATTAAAAACCTGAAAATAAATGTATATCTGCGGCTCGATGGAAGCAGCCGCCTGGATGGAAGCCTCTGGATGGAGAAGGTGAGAAACCCAAGTCCAACACGTGAACTGAAATCTGATAATAAATGTCCATAAAGATTGCACACCAAATATTATTATAAATAATTATAAATAGAATAGTGTAGATATATATTTTTAGTTATTTTCTTATTTATATCATATCATTCATTTCAGTTCGTTTGTTTTTTTCTTTTTAAAAAATAAATTGTTTCTCTCTACAGCCAGACAATGAAATGTACAATTACATGTAAGTACTGAGCTGTTAAAATTGTACGTAAAGGTTTTTATTGTTATTTTATTTATTTATTTTCTACCAGACGCTATTACCTAAAATGCGCGTTAATCCATCGTATTGAATCTTCGTACCTACATGGACAGCTTTATACCCTGAATTAACTTAACACATTTGTTAATTTTTTTCTCGTAATCCTGCATGATTCCTACGGTCTGCTAAGCACCATACAGACAATCAACGTTCCGTTTTCCATATATTGCAAGGGATATGGATATTGAACAACGTAGCTGGAGGCGGTACGTCAATTAAAACTTTATGGAGGAAAACATAAGCTTCCAGAGGTGAGTATTATTTAACATTTAACTATGTAACATTAACACGATACTCAGGTTATGGTGAGTAATATCTCTTTATAGAATTAAGGCAAAACTGAATTTATTTAGCATTGAATAAACATATTTGTGGTTATAATCTGTATTTGTGTACTTTTTAATTACTGTCAACTAAGAAGGCAGGGTGGGACGCCCCGCCGCCAGATGGACCGACGACCTAAAGAAGGTGGCCGGAAGCGGCTGGATGCGGAGGGCGGAGGACCGGGTGTGGTGGCGTTCATTGGGGAAGGCCTATGTCCAGCAGTGGACGTCTAAAGGCTGACATGATGATGATGAAGAAGGAAACGTCACCAGCCATCTGATTCCGATTTTATTCGTTTTAAGATATGTGTTGGCTTGATAATTACTTATTTAACCTATACATTTTTATTGAGTTTAAAAATACAGTAATTATAAGAAAATCAATTATTTACAACAGGTGTACGCCGTCCAACCCCTCGTGGTGAGGCATAGTCCCTAGGACGCTGGCGTTATTACCTCGCTGGATTGCCAGGCTCACACATTGTGCGAGGTAGGCGCCAGCCCTGAGGTCTCCGGAGGCGTGGACCAGCCTGGTCGACAGAGCCTTCACGAACGCCTTCATGTCGGCTGACCGTGGGCCCAGGGTCTCTACAGCGAGCGCCGCGAACTCGTAGTTCAACCTATACATTGCTTTTTTTTATTTTAATAACTCCCTTTTTTCCTTTACATAACGTAATTACACTCCGTACACTAGTAAAGTGTTGAGTTCGAACAAACAACTCCGGTGGTCCTCGTACGAGCCTAGACTTATTTGGGTAACCTTAACGCATGTTCTTTTCTATTAGATTATAGGTATAATTGTATAAAATGCTATATGTATTAGAAGATGTGTATTATTGATGGAGTGTGTCCGGAATGAGTCTTGTAGGATACAACATACATAATGCTCACGCTTTGGTACCAGAGGGCTATGTAGAGACGATGTATCGCCACTGTCCTTCGCCCGCTTTTAGCCCCCTGATATAACTTGACGTGATGTGTGACGAACAACACAATAAAGGATACAAATATTCAATCATTTGAATTTATGGGATGGAGGGTAGTGTAACAGTGTCTTGGCTTTCCATTGTCGAAGCACTTTATAAACTAGTTAAGATTGGAATACTAGGAAGAGTGGAAGAAGAAGCGGCATTAGTTGTATAGATTTCTTCTGTATAAAGCTAGAACGTATAAAGGTCTAAAAAAAAAGATATGTTGTAGGACATCGAAAAATGACGTTTTTTTTGTATCAGCCCAAGAATTTGGGCCCCACTTAAGGTTTAGTGGGGGACATCGTCCTCAATAAAAAAAACTGCGAAATATTAATACAGACGTTTATATAACAGGGACAGAAAACGTAAGCTTTTTTATCCGTGATTATTAACTAAGGCAAATCGCCATCAAAAAGCCATTTCTTACCATTTTGATAACCAACAAATGGTGCTAACCATGAAAGCGTTACCCGTGGTCCCACCACAATATGTCCCACGTGAGTGTTGATGCTATCTCTTGTGAACAATTTGAGTTTCAAGGACAAAATTGGCAGAATTTTATTAAGGAATCAACCGAAAATTTAAAGTTGTATACTGTTCGCTCATAAAAGACTCTTTCGAATGAGTTCGTTACATTTTAAACTGGCAAAACTGTGACGGCGAGAGAGCCTGCTGTTAATTGGACGAATTAACGTACTTCACACCAATACGTTTCGAACTTTTAAAGTAACCTGGAGTAAAGTAACACAAAATAAAAAATATACTTATTTCGTAGCATGAAATAGGTATGTAGAAATTTTAAAATCTTGTTATACCCATGCCCGTCGCGGCGTCACTCGACCCTATGGGATCTTCTGTATCATTCCTTTAAACTTTGCTCCCATCCCCATATGTTCGCAGTGGATAAAGGCTTTATGCAGCTAAGGAGCAGGAGCGTGTAATCCTCCAATTCGACCAATAAATAAATATTAAGTGAGCATCGGACTTTGAATAAACTGCGTCGCTTCTGTAACATTAGGTTTAGAGGAAAAAATCGAGTCAGGGAGGCATACAACCTAGGGGGTATCCTACTTCATAAATATCCTGTTATGAGTTACACTGTGTAGATTATACAATTCACGATGGCACACTACTTTTAGCGAGGGGTGAGTGCGGGACGCGAGGAGTATCCGAACCTATCCGAACGGAAGTATCTTTTTGTACGTATGCACACATTGATGTATATTGTTATAACAATAGAATTAACACAGTAACAATATAAGGCATACAATGCGTAAGCGATTTAGAAAAGGAAGGGGCGTGCGACTTCGACAACTGAGATCGACTTTCTCATTTAAGTTTTCGCGCTTAACTTATTTATAAATTATATTATAACATACTTTGATACATCAGACTGTATCTTTAACTTTTAAAGCAGGGTAGATGAGGGTTAGTGGAAAGTGAGTTATACACTGCGGTTAAGCATTCTAAGTAAACTCGCTTAGCCCAGTTAAGTCTTTTGTATTTAAATCCGACTGGTAGCATGGCAAACAGTGCGAGGCAAGGCGTAATTTAACTAGAAACTCATTCATGCAAAAGTTATAAGTGATTACATATTTATTATACCTACCATTTGCATAACTTATGAAGATTTTTATGTTAATACTAAAATCCAAAGATTTTTAATTTATTTAAGTACTTGAAAATCTTACACTACATAATTTTTAATTTACAAGTGTGAATTAAATTCTGCAGGCAATAAAAGAGATTTCACATTAATATAGCATTTTAACTACAGGCTAGGGTAATTTAGCTACTTAGATAAATCGAAGTTAATATAAAATTAAATAAACAAATATCTATAGATAAGGATAGTTGACACTGAAAGGTGCTGATTATGGGGATTAAAAGATGTTCTCTCAATCATTGAATCAGATATACACATTTCTTCAATCAACAGTTAAAGACCAATGCCGCATGTATGAAAGAATGGGTTAATGAGTTATGATGATTGATATGGTGATTCATCATGCAAGGCATAGACAGACTGGTGATCGATGAGCTTTACTTACCTACTGGCTTCTTTGAGCTCTCTATGGGTTTTCTTACTTTGTCATACTTTGGTACAAGACGGTATGGTATGGTATTGGTCAGACTTATAGAGGATTTTTGACAAACAGGAACCAGCTTTATTATTTTTGCAAAAGAGGAAACATTTAAAGTTGAAGAATGGTCAAAATTTTAAAAATATTAGTCATAAAATTAGTAGATAATAAAAACAAAACATTACACATCACTTAACACATATTCCGTTACTTCCGGTTCCGTTCGAGTGAAAGGATAGCCAATGTTTGAAGTTATATGGGGTATTACCAGATAAGTCCTTATTGATAGCTATGCTGTTGTTAGAGCTACCCAACAACAGCAAAAAAATGTATTTGTTCTTTGTTGTTGAACAGTATGCAAATGAGGATATATATGGTACCTACCTACCTACATTTGTTATGACTGAAACCCTTACTGTTAACATATGCAACCACGCAAAGGAAGCCGCGGGCGATAGCTACCTTAGATAATTATTAATTATCAATACCTACCCATTTGATAGAGAGTTCTAGAGCTGGTAACAAGAAATAGATTACCCTAGGGCCGATAGCTTCTGAATATGTATAAGATCATTGAGATGTATGATGCTAAGGCCTGTGTTCGTGCGAATATTTCATACTAATTAGATGAAAACATACCCCTTCATGTAACCTTGAATATACCTACTACCTAATGGCGTAAATGGTCCATCTAGGTGAACTACAAAATTTTAAAAGAACTTTTCGACCGCGATAGCGCGTAATACATGACACTTCTTACCTATTTATATCGTCCTACCTATAATATCTTTTGTACCTACCTCAAAATATTATTCTCGATCTGATGATATTTAACGTCTGAGAATATTTTTCATGATGATTAAATGTACATGACTTTTAAGATTTATTGTAGAGTCTGTGATAAGAGATTGTTTCTACGTGTAATATGTTAATGTTTCGCCAATTTTGAGTGAAGAGTTTCCTAGACAAATTAAAATAATGTACTAGATATCTGATTTTACTCTGAATTCATATAAGTAGATAATCTTCATGCATATTACGTGATATCTATTAGCAGATAAGACGTAGAGCTTTTTTTATTCTTCTCTTTGTGGTCTCTCCGCTCCTGAAGAGTTGGAAAGCTTGTTCGGTTTGATCCTTTACCCGGTCTCTCACCAAGCGAAGCAGATTCTCGGCGATGGTTATTTCTATCCACTCACACAATTCACACACCAGGAAGAAAGTTGTGGTTTGGAAATGTCCTCTGAACCACGCGACGTTTTGCCTCTGACATGCTTGAACTTGCTTGGAGGAAGTTCTACTATTCATATCGCAGAAGCTTTGAGACTACAAATTTACATTGATCGTAGTTATATAGTGAGCTTTAGTCTGGCAGAGTTTATTTTAGGCAATGTTTAATTTGTCATGTTCATGTAAGCTGCTACTAATGAGCCGGCCATTTTAGGTGCGATGCCTCTTTAGGTCAAGCCATACAATATGATTAGTATTCTTTCGCTGTCTGTGTACATACGACCTTTTATTAAAGTAAGTTGATTAAAGCTTGCTAGATAGGTTAAGTAGACATCATCATCAGGTGGGGGGAATGTTAGTGACGTCATCTTTTTTGTATTGTCATTATCATACCTGTGTACCCGCCTTTTGTTGATTAAAAATTATATGCATTTTGGTATGCTATTAATTTACAATATTATTAGGCTGACATCCTGCGACACGGCCAACAGGTCAGTGCAGGTCATCATCGGTTATTTTTGTCTCCACTGCAGGAGCACAACCCTCTCCCATCTGCCGGAGACAGACGGAGGATTTGGCCTACACTCCCCGCGCTGGCCAGACGCGTTGGGGAGGCCTGACTGATGTTTTATAATGTATTCCCTCAGTCGCCTTGTACGACATCCACGGGAAGAGTTGGAGTGTTCCTATTCTACTCTACCGGAAACCCGGCAAAGTAGGCATAATAGTACTAAAAGTAAATTTACGCGTAAGTTATTTTTTTTAACGGTTCATCATCATCATCAGCCTGCAAGAGTCCACTGCTGACCATAGGCCTCTACAGCCTGTCAAATTTAAATAATTAAATTTACTTTAATACTAACCGAAAACACAAAACAACGTTTTAAACTCCGAAACCACCGCCTAGATGTACATATGTAAGTTACTTTATTTTTGTATCTTTTTATTTTTTTACGTGCAATAAAGAATAACTGAATTGAATTGAAATCGTTATTTTTATTTACTTAGTAAGACATCGATTTTGCGTCTGGCCGCCTATATTTCTAAGTGGGATGCTTACTTATTTAGTTGAATTCACGGGTGGGGTGAAAGTTTTCATTTAACGCCCACTTAAGATTAAATTATGACTTATTTTATTAGATAGAAAATTTACCGCCTACGCACTTATCAAAGTAAAATTTAGTGTAATCAAACACCAGTCTTTCTAGTGGCCGTCCAAAATTCGGTTTCAGTTTCGGCTTTCGATACTTTTTGTACAATTCGACTCATTTCGCCTTTAGTGCAAGTTCATGCTTTCAGACTACTTATAGTTATGCAAAAATAAAACAATTCAACAATAGGTCAAAGAATTAGCTTACTGCTCCGTTTATTTCCAAAAATTGCAAGTGATTTAAAATCAATAAAAAAACTAATACATTGAATGTTTTATATGTATTTATGTTCATCCAATACTTGAGCGTATATAATATTCTATTACTGACAAATAGATTAGACGTTTAAGATTGATATCTCGAAAATGACTAAGTGTGGGTTAGATCATTTCTGCATAACTTGGCCTATCGACATGATTTAGTGTCATTAGGTACCTATATAATAATGTTTGTGATGCTTGTACAAAAAATACCCTTTTTCAATATAAAATAACTCAATATAAATAGGTAGAAAATTCTAAGTTTTTAGAAAACCAAATAAATATTTTTTAATATAGTTCTATAGTTTTTATTCTTCTTGAAAGCTGTTCAGTGTTTTACAAAATATAGAACATTATTAAAAATCAGTTAAATAGATGATTTGAACCCTTCGGCCATCATCGGAACCGAATGGTTCGTAACCAGTTGAGAAGAAGGAAAAAATGATCTTTGTACGAAACCAGTTTCGAACCAAGAATTATAATTATTTTTACGAAGCCACGGTCACGTACAAAGTTTTTTGAAAAGTAGGTACAGAAAATATTCAAAGTCATTTATTAATATTCTGTTAGGAAAAGTAGCAATTTCTAAGTTAGATCCTTTTTCACTGCAGGAACATAATTTAACTCACAATTAAAATGGGACCTATAAAATATGCTAAGTTCGATTTTCGATTATGATTTTGGTATATATGATGATTTGGTATAGGTATATAATGAGCCGTGGTAGCCGGTTGGTTGTACACTCGCCTCGCGTTCATGAGTTCGTGGGTTCAAACCCCGCCCGTGCCAATAAGTTTTACGAAACTTAAGTACGGTTTATTTATAATACCACAGGCTTTTCGGTGAAGGAAAACATCGTAAGGAAACCTGCATATGCCGAAGAAGAAATTCTGAGGCCTATGTTGAAGTCCACTAAATCGGCTTGGGGCACCGTTGGTGGTCAGGGGTTTGGCACAAAAGATCCTGAAGGGTCGAAGTGTCGCCAGATCTTCCTGGCCCCATAAGAAGATAGGTATATAATGAAAATTTATTTACTAGAATATGGTAAAAATAATATGGTATACATTGAAAAGAGTTTCACATAATCTGCCATCCATGGCGTGCAAATTTTACTTTTACATAATTAATTACTTTGAATATAGAAAACATTTAATTGTAATATAAAGTCATGCATGAAATAAAGAAATAAAAACCGAATGTCAAAAATAATATTCATAATTTTGTTTACCATTAAAAACTTCTAACACTAACTCATCTCCAAAAAGTACGTAAACACCTGCTTTTTAAATAAATTAATATTAGCGTCTTTATAATTGTTGGGAAAATGGTATACTCAATTTCGCCGAAAGAAAAACTACTTGCCATCAGTGAGACACTACCACTTTGCATTTTGGCGTGGGAATGAATTTAACTGAACAATCAGTTTCGGACTCCGCAACTATTGGAGCGAGAGTCCGTTGCGAGAAGGCCGGGAGCCCGACCCAAGTTTTCCCCTCAGAGTGTTTTAGCGACATAAATTGAACGCGCCTATTTACATTACGGCGTCGTAAATTAACATATCCGCGGGTATTCCCAAGCCAACAACCCGAATATCCTACGCAAAATTCACTCAATTTGCAAAAAAAACAGTGGGTTGTATGTATACGTTTTAGAGGTATACCTATTTAGGGGCATAGCCATACAAACGGAATTCTATAACATTGTTTAAAACCTCGATAAACTAGCTTTCATCATCATCAAATCAGCCCTTAGACGTCCACTGCTGGACATAGGCTTTAACCAATAAACGCCACCACACCCGGTTCTCCGCCCTCCACAAGTAGCCGTTTTCTGCCATCTTCCTCAGATCGTCGGTCCATCTAACGGGACAGGGCGTCCCACCATGCGCGTGTCGATCCGCGGCACATACTAGCTTTAAACATTAGCATTTAGCAAATTAAATGTTACAATGAAGTAAGATTTTAATGGCGTTACCATCTAACCGTTCTTCTGCACATCAGAAACCAATTTTTCCCGTTATAAAAATTAACCTATATTTATGAACGTCGGTTGAAAACTCAAGAGAAAGCGTACCAAGCAAGCGAGCAAGCGAATTATTACATTGAGTAATACTTATTTTCTCAATGTGCATTAATTGTAAGCGTGCAAATCTGGGTTTGCCGTGTGGTTTCCGGTAGAGTAGAATAGGACCACTCCAACTCTTCCCGTAGATGTCGTACAAGGCGACTATGGGAATACATTATAAAACGTGAATCAGGCCTCCCCAACCCGTCTGGCCAGCGCGGGCACTGTAGGCCAAATCCTCCGTCTGTCTCCGGCAGATGAGAGAGGGTTGTGCTCCTGCAGTGGAGACAAATATAACCTGATGATGAAAAAATCCTGGTCGAATCGCTAATAAAGTATGAAATGTCCTGCTTTCAAGAAAAATATCAACAAAATGAGGTTTACAGAACCCATATATTACGAACGACGTTCGCTTAGCTGACTGAAATTTTATTTTAAACGTAGGTACTGGTATTTTCCTTCTGTTATTGCGTTCTCGTACTGTTACGCTGTGGGTTTTAATTAATGCGTAATTTCTTTTAATTATTTCACGCATATACAAATACGGAACAGCAAAAAAAAATTCTAAAATCTGCCAATGCTACAGCATTGAAGCAAGAAGATTTTAACAACCTGCGAGTGAAATGAAATTTTATTGATTGGTTTACCAAATGTGACAAACATTAGCAGGCACTTGTTTTCGTGTTATGAAACTCCTTGCTATGATCATAACAAATTACTATTATATACATACATTATAGTAAATATGTTAACATTTATACAACAATAAATTAGCTGGGTCTATAAAAAAAGAACTACACGTGCAATGTGGAAAGAACAACAGCGCGAATGTGGAAAGAACTTCAGCTAGAGGTCGTCCTAGGAGGACGTTCAAGGATCAAATAGGTGACGTTTTTAAAAAGGCTGGGGTCCACAGTGAGAAGAATAAAAGGAGATGCATGTAAACGTTGATGAATGTGAGGGAGGCTAGTGAGGTGTGTCAGGATCAGGCAACGTACGCAACATCGTCTCGGCCTACCCATCTGAGAACAAGGTGTGAGCATTATCTATGTATGTGAAGAAAGCACGATACGCAGCTTAAACTACATTAACAATTCTTTCATAAATTCAGAGGATCAAACCGGTACCTATATTTGCATAAAACTTTATGCTGCTCTAGTACCGACTTTAGCAGCCAATGAAAGCAATATTGCGTTGTGATGCACGGTGCGCCATCATCGCTGACGCAGTGCCGATTCGCCTATTATGAGCCTCGTATGTCGGTTGCAGTGCATGCAGAGAGCAGGCAATATCTAGTGTTGCCAAAAGTTCCATATTTCCCGAGACGTATAGTATTAAGTACAACGACAAACCGCGACTGCTCGAGCATTTTCTTCTTCTGTCGATCGTTAAAGCGACTTGTAACCTTGACACAGTCGTTCTAAATCAGAGAATACATTATAACGTAAAGAAGCGGCACTCACCTCCCCCCAACAATTTAACGTCGTCCTGAAAATAGAGCGCGGCTGGCAGTACGCACTATCGGGCTGCCGCCGTTCGTTCGAATACCTTAACGAAATAGTAGGCCTTTTGGGTCAGCGTGGTTTTTAATTTACTAAGTATGGTACGATCAGTTTTCGAGTACATTATTACGATGGTACTTTGTTGTAAACGTCCTACATACATCCCACCAGATAATAAGGCGCCTCTTTCACTCCGCTATTTCTCGGTTTTTTATAGATCATTAAAATTTGTCCCGTATTGTCCACTAAAATACCTGGCAAACCTAGCAATTGGCCAGAACAAGATCGTTTTACCAACAACGTGAAATACCAAAACGTGTGTTCGTAGTTTTACTTGGAGCGTAAAATTTTACGTTAATTGTCATGTCTAAGCTTCGCCTTCAAGAAAAATGTTGTCTAATATCTCTAAGAAGATTTTCTCCTTAGATCTTAATGAGTGGCAGGATCGCCCGACCTTGTAAGCCTCAGGCTCATAGCTTAATATAAGTTGAAGCAATTAATATTTTTTATTAGTAACAAGAAGTTTTTATTTACAAGAACGATAGATGCACTATCATGCTAAAGTTCTATCACTATCCTAATAGACTAGAAATACAGGTCTGAAATAGGACAACATCAAGGGATCTTTAATAGTTTCAGAATACAGATTGCGAGCAACAATTGGTGGGACTACAATAACCGTTATAGATATCCAAACGAGATAATAGGCTAGATAGACTTCCAACCATTGAAGAACATTGACAAAGATGTGGAAACGAAGATGAAAAAATTTATACAGCAAAAAATAACACCGAATACACTCAAACCTGAGCAAATTTCTGATTTTTATACAGACCAGGGAGAAATGAAATACCTACACAAATATTTGCCTGATCGGGAATGTAATCCGGAACCCATTACGTAATGGGTAGACCTCCCAACGTTTTGAGCGATAGAACATTTCACTGCCTGGCTTCAGTACTGTGTTGTAAAGTTAGGTAATATTATTTGCTGAGGACCAAGCGTTCGAGTCGGTCAAACGATGTACCAGGGGGTTGTACCAAAATGTATGCTTTATTATTTGCGGTTAGCTCTACTGTCACATAGCCGAGTGCACGGTGTATGTCCTTTGTATGTACAGCCCTTTGTCGGCCCGTTGGGAGCTTCATAAGCCTTTGATATCAATGCACGAAGCTCTCACAACGTGTGTTCATTTTTCATGGAAAAATTCAGAACTGCAGATTTTACATTTAAAAAATAACTAGTTTACCGTCCATTTTTGCGTGGTTATTCGAAGTATCCTTGCAGAACCACGATAAAGGATTTACCTAGCATAAAAAATAGCTTGTCTAGGCATATTGACGAAGATCTTTGTTAAACCTATACCTAGGTATCTGTTTGTGTTAATTTTCATTTGGTTTTCTGCACAACTACAGCAAAGCCTTTTCCATTCTATTGCCACTTCAAAATTATTGATATTACTTTTCTTATCTTGACGTTTATAGTCTTTTAAAGCTGGAGGCGCCGTAATGCGACCGAATTTGATTTGATATTTTAGTGGACTGTATAGCGGTAATTATTAAAGTAATGAACGAGTGTTTCACGACAAAGAAATGGTAATTGAGGAGACAAGGAAAATAGGAGGTGCACCAACCTTAATGGCCGCCGAAAGTCCAACAGTGACTGCGTTCTCACTGAACAGCAAGTCCTCAAGGTTCGACACTCGCGCACAATCCTACAGGAGCTCCTGTCTTAGTATAAAACACTTGCGAATAGGTATAAGTCAATCACGACGTTTCTCCACTGGAGATTTGCGGGTTAGCGAGGACCGAACAATATTACGTCCATATATATGTAAGCACAATGCTTAACGGCGGGGCGAGCTGATGGTACTTGTCCCCGTGCTTGAACTTCACTTCAATGGAGTCTTTATTAGTTCCATTACAATGCGACGCACCACTACTAGGTTGCGGGTGGCGCTAGACGTTGCGAAATTAGTGCACAAGGAAGGGTAGAAAAAGGTGGTCGTTAAACAGTTCGAACAACGTTTAATTAATGTCTAAAAGCTCTAATAGATGGCGCCAACATTTCCACCCCCCTTAAAGGGTCACCTTTAAAAGGGATAAAGTATTTATAATAAATTAATATCAATAACTTATGCGGGTTGTATACATAGTATGTAGTGCGTGATAAATAAAGGTAGTGCGGGTTAGTAAATTACAAATTACAATCATCATAATAATAAACTTAAACTAGAATGTATTATTTATTTAATTATACTATTTATTGACTCGGGAGAGGGCACAGTCGAACCACAGGACGAAGGTAAGTTCCCTTAGCTGTTTTCACAGAGGCTACGCGAACGGTTCCGTCTTTGGAAGGGTGAATTTTATCTACAATCGCTAGTGGCCATGACAGAGGCGGCGCGTTGTCCACCATAATCACAACAACTGTCCCTGGCGTGATAGGAACCGAGGGAGTGTTCCACTTCTCTCTAACTTGCAATCCATGTAAGTATTCCAACCTCCATCGTTTCCAGAACGACTGAACCATCTTATCTAGCAATGAATGCCGATCTAGTATGTTCAAATTGCTTGAACTTACTTCCGGTGCGGGCAGAGAGCATAACGGTGCGGTGTGCAAGAAATGACTTGGAGTCAAAGCCGTCGGCTCTGCGGGGTCCGGGCTCAACACCGTGAGCGGCCGAGAATTTAGTAAGCACTCTATCTGTACAAGAAGCGTATTAAGTTCCTCGTACGAAAGAAGCTGCTGTCCAATGACTTTAAATAAATGCGTTTTTATAATTTTGACCATACTTTCCCAACAACCTCCAAAGTGCCCTGAGGCGGGACAATTAAATTTCCACTTTATGCGGTTTTCGGTAAGTTCCTCTTCGAACCTAGGTTTGTATTCATTATTTAGGAATTTATACAATTCCCGTAGGTAAGAATTAGCCCCAACAAAATTGGTCCCATTATCAGACTGGAGATATTCAACAGGACCACGGCGTGCGAGGAACCGCTTTAATGCAGCTAGGAAGCTAGCAGTAGTTAGATCAGTGGCAATCTCTATATGCACTGCACGTGTAGTTAAGCACGTGAAAACACAAATGTAGCCCTTCTGGCTTCTAGCCCCTCTACGCTTCAAAGGTACGTATGAGATAGGGCCTGCGTAGTCGCAGCCCGTGTGTGTGAAAGCCTTAACCGCCTGTCTGGTACGGCTGTCAGGTAAGTCAGACATAAGAGGATAAGTAGGTCGCGGTTTCATACGAAAACAAATATTACACTTGTGGACTCTCTGTCGTACAATACGACGAGCGGACAAGATCCAGAACGACTGCCTAAGCAGTGACATTAAAAGTTCTGGTCCGGCGTGCAAGTATTTGCGATGATAGTAATCAATCAGCAAATTGATCACATGGTCCTGACGCGGTAAAATGACAGGATGCTTTTGTGCGTAATCAAGTTCCGAGTTGACGAGACGACCGCCAACCCGAATAAGCCCGTTGTCTAAAAACGGACGTAATTTATTTAAAGCTGGGGAACACGATTTCCCATTCTGCAGGTTGCAGATTTCATCAGCAAAATATTTATTTTGCATAATTTTCAGCAATTTATTTTCTGCAAATTCTAAATCTGTAGCAGTAATAGACTTAGAGTCGCGGCGTGGTAATAACTTAACGAATCTGTAAATATGAACTATCACTCGTAGCAATTTAGGCCAGGAGGACATGCGTTGAGCGAGTTCATAAATTACAGAATCGGGTGCGGATGTAACAACTGGATGTGCTAGAACCTTTTGTTCTGGCACGTCCGTCGGCGGAGAATCCATTTCATTAATGGGCCACTGCGAAGGATCTGAGGACGCCCATGAAGGTCCATGGAGCCACAGAGGATGCGATATTAATTTTTGTGGTGTAATGCCGCGCGATAAGCAGTCTGCGGGATTCTCTGACCCCGACACATGGTGAAAGTTTTCAGCGGGAATATTTTCAGTCAATTTGACGACTCGGTTTGCAACAAATGTTTGCCAACGATGTGGCGAACTTTTAATCCAATAAAGCGCTACTTTAGAATCAGTAAAGGCGTAAACCTTTACTGGAAAGCGAGCACTGTAACTATCAAATACCGTGCGCAATAATGTAGATAGCAGCACGGCTGCGCAAAGCTCTAAGCGAGCGATTGAATGTGGGGTTGTAGGCGCGACCTTAGACTTCGCGCATACCAATCGAACCATTATACCGCTGGGGGAACTCACGTGTGCATAAACCACTCCTCCGTATCCTTGCTCACTTGCGTCCGCAAAACCCATCAAGGAGACGACACAGTCGTCCCCCACTCCTAAATGACGAGGTATTCTAAAATCATTGAGTAGCGGAAGCTCAATGCGGAATTGTTTCCATAGTTTAACAATGTGGGGCGGCGGCACATCATCCCAATCAATATTTAGCTGCCAGAGTTGCTTTATAAGCAACTTTGCATAAAGAACTGTCGGGGCGACGAACCCCATGATGTCCCACAGCCTTGCGATGGTAGACAAAATAACACGCTTTGTGCACTTGTCGTCCGAGGGTGATATTTTAAAATAAAAATTATCAGTATCAGTGGACCAGTGCAGTCCCAATATTTTATGCTGTACTGATTTATCAAACTCCACTTCATTAGGAAGTTTGTGTGACGTGGGCAGAGAGTCAAGGACAGTCTTTGAATTGCTGTTCCATTTCACCAAGTCCCACTGGGCCCCTTTGAACAGACTGATGAGTTCTTCGGAGACGGCAACAGCCTCCCCCTCTGACTTGATGGAAACTGCAATGTCGTCCATGTAAAGACAGGAGGAGACAATATCCGTCGCTCGCTGACATTTTGGATCGGAGCCGTCGTCACTTAGAAGCTGTTTCACCGTGCGCAGTGCATGGTAGGGACTGGATTTTAAACCGAAACAGACTCGATTAAATTGATAGAGGACAAGCGGGTCCTGCGGATCGAACCTATATAAGATTCTTTGATAGCGACGGTCGATGTCCCTGATGATTAATTGCAAAAACATTTGACGACAGTCAGCGGTCATTGCTACAGCGTAAAGTCGAAATGTTAAAATTATTTGAAAAAGATCCCCCTGTAGGTTCGGCCCACTATGAAGGATATCGTTCAAAGAAAGTCCGGAGCTAGTTTTACAACTAGCATCCAACACCATGCGCAGTTTAGTGGTCAACTTATCCTCCCTGATGACTCCATGGTGCGGTATGACATATGTAGGCAGAGAGGGGTTATTAGGGTTATCAGGGGGCGCGAGAGATAAGTATCCCTTATTGAGATACTCCTTTATCACGTCGTCATAAGCGAGCTTCAGTCTAGGAGAGGCTTGTAATTTCCTCTCTAAACACAAGAAGCGCTTATGTGCGGTTGCGTATGAGTTACCAAGCGAAAATACATCGTCACAAAATGGTAACGCGACAGTATATTGACCACTGACTGGATCTCGCACGGTGGTGGTGCGGTAAAAATCTTCACATTCTACGTCACATTGACGCTGAATGGGCGGGCTCGGAAAATCCTGAAGTTCCCAGAACCTTTTAACAATTGTGTCTATAGGCTCTTGGACTATAGTACAACAAGACGTCAGAGACGGTGCGTATTTTTGAAGCGTCGGTACAGACCCCATAGCAACATAGCCTAGTACCGTTTCAATAGCAAGAAGTGCCGATGAGTCGTCACGTACAACATCGGGCAACAATAAATGCGGGAAAAGCGCGGCGCCAATAAGCGCATCGATTTTATTGGGCGTAGCAAACGTAGCATCCGCAAGTGGCAAATTTTCCAAATGCGGAAGTGCGGAAATATCAATTATTGCGGTTGGTAAACAATCAGTAATTTGATCGACTACTAGAGACGAAACGTTGTATTTAACGTTTGAATTATAACGGGAAGAAAACTCAAAATTGACTGAACCCTTAATAACCTTTTCCGCTCCACCGAACCCCTTCACAACAGTGCGTTGGATTTCCTGGTGCTGTATACCTAAACGGTCGCAGCATTCTTTAGTGATAAAGTTACTCTGCGAAGCGGAATCGAGTAAAATTCTTAACAAGTGTTTACTACCATGCGCATCATACGTAACGACTTGCGCGGTAGCGAGTAGAACGGTAGTGGCCGCGGTACATTGCTCCTTATCTATAAGGGCAGCGCGCGGCAACGAACTGCGCGAAGCGGCAATGGATGTCGCAGTCGCACACAAGGTTACGTCCGTACGCGCACTCGGTACGGGGGCAGACAGGGCCGGCTCCAGGCCGGGCAGATGGGGTTTTGACGGCTTGAAATATGGGGCCGGTGGGTTTGAGCTTCGATCGAAGTGTAGGAGACTGTGATGATGCGATTTACTAGAATTATTAGATTTGCAAAAGTGGCATGTACCTTTTGAATTACATGAAGAAACACGATGCTTAATACTGAGACAGTTGACACATCCACTGAGGTCCTTCACAGCCTTAAACCGTTCTTCCGCAGTCATTTTAGTAAAACTCGGACACTTGAACAAGTGTTGGTGCGTAATATTATTACATAAACATTTATTAGCGAACTTAGAATCAACCGTACTCAGGTAAGTCTGATAGTTCGGTGGCGGGGCGGTAACATTATTAGAACTCGGGCGTCCTATAACCTTCTTCGCATTATTAGCTGAAGGAGGCGTGCGTTGTAATATTTTTGATTGATTTTTAATAAATTCGACCAACTCGTCGAAGGTGGGAATTTTAGAACAGTCTGAATTCATCTCAAACATGCGAACAGTATCTGCGTCTAACTTTTTTAACGCGATATGTAAAAATATTAAATCAGTTAAATTATCGACTTTTACATTTTTTAAAGCACGAACAGCATTGACAAATTTGTCATTAAATAAATCAAAATTACTTTCAGACGCGTAAGTCAAAGGCTTGAAATCAAATATTTGACTTAAGTATGTGGAAGCAAGCGTGCGCTTGTCTTCATATTTATCAATGAGCGCCTGAAACAAAATGTGATAATTCTCTGGGCAAGGCGTGATGCCCGCGCATGCTGCCTGCGCCTTACCTGTCAGTTTGCCGAGTAAATAATATAGCTTTTCAGCGTCTGTGAGCGACGAGTTATCGTGTATCGTAGACTTAAAACTGGCATAAAATAACGGCCACGAGCGAATATCGCCATTAAATGCTACCAAGTCTATAGGAGGTAAGGTCGGCTTTGCCTTGCGTGGGATCACGTCTTCTTTGGGTTGATTTTGTGATGAATACTGAGTGTACAGTCTCTTAATGTGACTGTACAATTGCTCAAAGGAAATTAAAGATTTGTAATCAGGTGTCGCGCTAGGATTAAGCACTAACATGCGTGCGTTATAATCATCTAATACACTTTGAAATTCAGAACGTAAAGTATCGATATTAGAACATTGGCCAAGGAACCTTTCCCTCGCCTGTGTGTCTGTGTGTATGGTCTTGGACAAATTATAAATATGCTGCAAGCATTCATACAAGGCATTACGTTTTGCTAGGAGCATTGCTAACTGTGAATCGGGAATTTCAACAGTATCTTCCTTTGGTTTATCGTCTTTGCCCATCGTAATGCTATGTAAGAATCAATAAATAATATTAACAAAAATTCCAAAGTTATAAATACACGAACGGACTGACAGCAGCGGGCACGCGGTTGCAACCGCTTCATATAATAGATCAGCTGACCGTACGTACAGCGATCGACCTACACACAGCGCGCGCGGAATTTATTCGTGTCTACCTGTAATATTATTATAGTGACCGGAATTATAGTGGTGTAAAATGGTTTAATTTATGTTTTAGAGATTATTTGCGGCGTGTAATGTTTATATAATTGCGGATAAATACTAACAATATTAAAATATAGGGATAAAATAGTAAAATATGAGGGGGAAATATATTAATTCACAACACAATGTCGTGGCGGGTGTATAATTTTATATGGGTTAATTTATATAAAAATGCGGTTAAATAATACACTTGTTAGGTAAAATAGGTATAACCTAACAAGGGCGGGTGGATATGTAGTCGTATTAACCACGAAATATGCAATCCGGCTCGAAGGACCAAACAATGGAGGCGCCGTAATGCGACCGAATTTGATTTGATATTTTAGTGGACTGTATAGCGGTAATTATTAAAGTAATGAACGAGTGTTTCACGACAAAGAAATGGTAATTGAGGAGACAAGGAAAATAGGAGGTGCACCAACCTTAATGGCCGCCGAAAGTCCAACAGTGACTGCGTTCTCACTGAACAGCAAGTCCTCAAGGTTCGACACTCGCGCACAATCCTACAGGAGCTCCTGTCTTAGTATAAAACACTTGCGAATAGGTATAAGTCAATCACGACGTTTCTCCACTGGAGATTTGCGGGTTAGCGAGGACCGAACAATATTACGTCCATATATATGTAAGCACAATGCTTAACGGCGGGGCGAGCTGATGGTACTTGTCCCCGTGCTTGAACTTCACTTCAATGGAGTCTTTATTAGTTCCATTACAATGCGACGCACCACTACTAGGTTGCGGGTGGCGCTAGACGTTGCGAAATTAGTGCACAAGGAAGGGTAGAAAAAGGTGGTCGTTAAACAGTTCGAACAACGTTTAATTAATGTCTAAAAGCTCTAATAGATGGCGCCAACAAAAGCTATTAATTTTACTCTCTTTTCATTGCTACATTTGTTTACCAAAATTTCCTTTTGGGTTTAAAACAGTTTAGAATTCGAAGGAACCCATACAAGCGAACAGATTTAATTAACTATTAGTACTACAGGCGTTTATGTGTTGCGTAAATTATTATTGTATTGTAATTACTGCATTAGTAATAACTTTTTCATCGGGCGGACGGCGCGGCTCGAGCCGTACGGCGGCAGTGCATCTAGTACTACTAGATCCTGTCAGCCCCTAGAAGTCCTCTGCTGGATATAGGCCTTCCCCAATGAACGCCACCACACCCGTTCCTCCGCCCTCCGCATCCATCCACTTCCGACCATCTTCTTCAGGTCGCCGCTCCACCTGGTGGCGGGGCGGCCCCACCCTGCGAGTGCCGATCCGCGGACTCCACTCCAGAACTACTAGATAATATTAAGTATTACTACTTAGTACTACTACTACTACTACTTATTAGTAAGTAGTGCGTACTGCCGGCAGTGCTCTATTTGACGGGCGACGTTAAAATGACGGTGGGAGGCGAATTTCGCTTCTCTACGTAGTAATAACCTTATAAAAAAAATTGTATCTGTTCTCTACAAACAGAAATACGTAGTTAGATCATTTTTAAATGTTTTGCTCCATTTTTGCCGTAATCGTTTCCCACCCAAGAAGTAAACACAATAGGGACTAGGGAGGTACCCCATTTTGAACGTTGTCACTAGGGCATCTCAGCGAGAATTTTGCTGTCCCGTTTTAATAAATCTCTATTTACAATTCCGGGCCGGGAGAGTGGAAAGGCTTAAGCCAAGACATTTTTCTTCATTCGCGAGTGTGTGCTAACAAACTCGCTGTCACTGGCGGGGGAGGGGACAGGGAGGGGGTGCCCCCCGAGCCCCGTCATCGCCCCCTCAATCTGAGGAAATTCGGTTACAATCACAACACTTTTCTAGTGTAGTTTCGCTGGTACAGTAAGAACGCTATTGGCAAATTTGCTCTCGTTTTGTTATAACTACATATTCGAAATTCCGTGTGGTTCCCGGCTTAGAATATTGCCACCCCCAATCTTCTCGTGGGTGTCGTCAAGGCGACTTAGGGATTGCACCAAGGACGGGCAGCAACGTTCTCCCGTGTGTGTATGTAAAGATCATTACTGCGATCATCAATCCGCCTGCCAAGCGTGGTGATTATGGCAAATCCCCCAATGGACAATTTACTAAAAATTAAACCGCAGGTTAGCTGGAAGAAATTTCTTTAGAAATAAGCTTATCCTTTTGTATAATTTTCTATTCTTTGTGTTGTTCTTTGTATATTTGTGTGTACAATAAACTATTAAATAATAATAATAAATAAATAAAAGTGGTATTCTATTGGGGAGGCCTATGTCCAGCAGTGGACATATTTAGGCTGATGGTGATGATGAAATAATTATAAGTCCGTAGTATCCTAATTGATAATCGCTCGCCTCACATTGTTCGCCTCGTAAGGTCGATGGTTCAAATTCCGGCTTGTACCAATGAGTTTTTCTAAACTTTAACAGTAAAGGACCAGACACATGTACGGGACCCACGTCCCAACTGTGGGCGTATCGCCACGGACTGTAAAGATGGCGATGGGACGCGGGGGCCCGCGCACGTTTTACTATGCCGCACTGAGAAAAAATAAGTAGCCCTCCTACTTACATAAGGATAATAAAATACCACTATTACGTAAGTAGCCGCCCCCATTATAAATGGTGTCGCCTACAACTGATTCAGTAGACGGCTACAATAATACGTAGTGTGGTTACTTAGTAATGTGGCCAGCTACTGAATCAGTTGTAGGCGACACCATTTATAATGGGGGCGGCTACTTACGTAATAGTGGTATATTATTATCCTTATGTAAGTAGGAGGGCTACTTATTTTTTCTCAGTGCGGGATTGGAGGGCTTCTATATCGTCGGCGGTGGATGACAATGACGTCGGCGCGGCGAACCTTCCCAGCTCTCCCTCCACCTCCCATGGCCTTTCGACATCTAGGTCATATAGGCTGAATCACGGGGGAGGTGCCCGGTACTTTCTCAGGTGCTCTTTGTCGGACTTCAGTACAGTTTATAATCACAGACTCTTCACCGAAGGAAAAACGGAGTGAGAATTCTGTATTTGTAAAAATACGAGGGGCGTTCAAAATATTCTCGGTATTGATATCTTACAACCTCTTTTTGAATTTGTTTTGTTAATGGCTGCTAAGGTTCATTCGTTGACTAAAAAAAAAAGTATAATTCTAACCGAGATGTTCTTTTGTTTTTCTGCAATTTCTGAACAAACATGAACACTATGAGTGAATTAACAATGTTAACGAAATTAGAACATCGTTCCGTCATAAAATTCTTGACAAAACAGGGTAAAAATCAACAAACCATAAAAGAGGAAATGGATTGTGTTTACCGTGAGTCTGCTCCTTCTTTATCTACCATTCAAAAGTCGTCAAGCGAATTCAAACGTGACAGGGAGAGTATTAAAGATGACCCTAGACCTGGCCGGCCTGTAGTAGCTACTTCACAAGAAAATATTGATCAGGTGGAAAACCTTATATTGGAAGATGGTCGAGTGAAGATAAAATCAATAGCTCAAGTAACCAATCTTTCTATTGGTACTGTACATGATATTATCCATGACCATCTTAATATGTCAAAAGTGAGTGCAAGATGGGTTCCGCGAATGCTGACTCGGCTTCAAAAAGATATGCGTGCAGCTTGTTGTTCCGATTTTATTGACCTGTGTGGCGAAAATCCTGATGAGGTGCTGCAAAAGATAGTTACTGGAGATGAAACCTGGGCTCATCATTATGACCCAGAGAGTAAACAGGAGTCCATGCAGTGGCACATTAAGGGTTCAGCTCATCCCAAGATGTTCAAGGTCGTCCCTTCCGCTGGCAAGGTTATGGCAACAATATTTTGGGATTGTGAAGGAGTATTGTTAATCGATTATAAAGAAAAAGGTGTAAATATCACAGGACTACGCAAACATTCTACGTCAATTAAGGGATGCAATCAAAGAAAAGAGGCGAGGAAAGTTAACCAAAGGTGTTCTGCTTCTGCATGACAACGCCCCTGTCCATACTGCTCATATTGCCAAGGCAGCTATTGCTGAATGTGGGTTTGGAACTATAACTCATCCACCGTATAGTCCGGACTTAGCCCCCAGCGACTTCTTTTTGTTCCCCAATCTCAAAAAGGATCTGCGTGGAAATCGATTTTCTGACGATGAAGCGTTGAAGGCACGAAGGCGTGGACGAGCATTTTTACACCAAGGATAAAAAATATTATTATGAGGGATTAAAAAAATAATTGATCGATCTTTTAAGTGTATTAACATAGGGGGGGAGTATATTGAAAAATAAAAATATCAAACTTTTCGTACTTGTTTGTCTTCATTCGAATACCGAGAATATTTTGAACGCCCCTCGTATATCTAAGCCGCCGACAGGCACAGGGCCGCAGTAGTGGACTGTGGTGTTGAGAGGGCAGGTTTGTGCTTCAACAGTAGACTGTTAATTTGATTTCATCATCAGCCGAAATACGTCCGAAGATAGGTATCAAGCCGGGAACCACACGGCATAATACTATAATTATTTAATTTTATTAATGCCGTGTGGTTTCCGGTAGAGTAGAATATGACCACTCCCACTCTTCCCGTGGATGTCGTAGAAGGCGACTAAGGGAATACATTATAAAACATCAGTCAGGCCTCCCCAACCCGTCTGGCCAGCGCGGGGAGTGTAGGCCAAATCCTCCGTCTGTCTCCGGCAGATGAGAGAGGGTTGTGCTCCTGCAGTGGAGACAAAAATAACCTGATGATGATTAATTATTTAATTTTATTAAATATTAAATTATAAATATCTGAATTGCATATCGTTGCAATATCTGACATCAACTTCGAAGACGAACACCATGATACCATCATCACGAAATCATCAAAAATGATGTTTTTGTAATTGAATTTTAAAACTAAAATCTACCATTTGATGCATTTATCGCCAGAGCCGCTTTCAACAAGAACAAAGACAACCATTACCAGCATGACCGACGTGCCAGATATCTTGGGTTCGATTCCCACTTGAGACAATTTAAAAACTTTGTACAGTTGGTCCCGATCTGGTTTCAGTGGAGAGTGTCTGACTGAGAAGAGAAATCATACTCGTACTGTAATTAGTCTACGAGCCAATCTAAAAAAATTCTGTGGACCTACTCGCATATTCATGCTACTACTTTATATGTTCACAAGATACACTAACTCGAATACTCCTCATACGAAATTGTCTATAGAAAAGTGAATATTGTTTTCGCCGGTTGGGGGTTGCGGGTTCGAATCCCGCTAGGGGCAAATATTCGTATGATAAATATGAATGTTTGTACCCAAGTCTTGGATGTTTATATATTTATTTAAATATGTGTATCCTTTATCTAGTAACCATAACACAGGCTCTGCCTAGTTTGGAACTGGATAATT
The DNA here is from genome assembly GCA_947086405.1 of Esperia sulphurella. Taxonomy (NCBI): domain Eukaryota; kingdom Metazoa; phylum Arthropoda; class Insecta; order Lepidoptera; family Oecophoridae; genus Esperia; species Esperia sulphurella. The sequence goes on from OX352265.1 coordinate 12,434,141, forward strand.
GGTGTGAATGTCTGATATTTTATTTATTTATTTATTTGACTTACTAAAGTGAAGTGTGTGAAATGGTTGAGTTCAAGAGTGGAAACCGTGTATCGCCATCCCTGTGTAAGATGGACCGACGTAGGGCGAAGGACCGGGACGCGAGCGAAGCGAAGAGACGCGAGTCGAGTAAGACCTATGTCTAGTAGTGAACAGGGATGTTCTGATGATGATCTTACTCAAGTACATAATCAAGCATTGTGTGTTGGTATCCCAAGATAATAAGTACGTTTACATATTCTTTCTAATTATTGCATATTTGCCGTGTGGTTTCCGGTAGAGTAGAATAGGACCACTCCAACTCTTCCCGTGGATGTCGTACAAGGCGACTGAGGGAATACATTTAAAAATATCAATCAAGCCTCCCCAACCCGTGCAAATCCGGGTTTGCCGTGTGGTTTCCGGTAGAGTAGAATAGGACCACTCCAACTCTTCCCGTGGATGTCGTACAAGGCGACTAAGGGAATACATTATAAAACATCTCCTCCCCAACCCGTCTGGCCAGCGCGGGGAGTGTAGGCCAAATCGTCCATCTGTCTCCGGCAGATAAGAGAGGGTTGTGCTCCTGCAGTGGAGACAAAAATAACCAGATGATGATAATGATTGCACATTCATTTACTGTTATTCAGTATCCATTCCTCACTCGGTCTGTAATATGGGCTTGCTTTCCAATAAATTGCAGTAAAAATTTAATACAGTAAAAGTACAAGTGACTTTTTTCTCATATCTAAACCTGCACAAGCATTTAACTCTTACTAAAATCCGTCTAAATGCGATATTAGTTTTATTACATAGAATATGTATAAGCAAATGGAAAACAAAGCTATTTTTATAGTGAAAGAACTTGAAAGTAGGTAATCCGATCGCTTTGGCGTCTCGGTAAGAGCAAGAAAATTGGTGTACTATATACTGAAGCAATCCACAGTTTCCCCGTTCTTAGCTACGGATAATATCTAAGTACTTGTGTAGATGCCGGTCTCGTACTCCACAGACAGACGTGGCCTAGAAACGTTCCTAAATGAGTTGCAGATAGAATAATTTTCCATTAAGATTAACCTTTAGCACATCTATCATGTGATAATAGGACCGGTTCTAAAACAGAACAATATATGCTCTTAAATCGTTTTTTGATCAGTTTTTGGTAACAAAAAAATATAATGATATTTAATGATAATGAATGAATGACAAATTCTTCTGATACAGTAGTATGGTATATAGTATACAGTGATTGATAATGATAATCATGAATTAAGTCCGTAATCGAGTCTAGAACTAGTTTTATATACACAGGGTGTCAATACCTGTAGCCTGTAGTGACCGATTACAGGACAACTCAGAATCAGATACTGAATAACTTTTTGTATTACAAATTTTGTAAATTCACAACAACATCAAATTTACTTTACATGTAAACTAAACCGCTTGGCACCTTATTTTGTAGAAGAAACAGACTCTTTTAATAAGAATTTCCAAAATTCACCATAAAAATGGTTTAGTGTCCACTATAGGTATTTTGTTATATTTGAATAAGAACTACAATACCATGTATTTCACTTTATGTTTATACAACAGACCTTCGTCCACAGATGGTCATCATAATACACTTCATCCATAACCATCATCACATCTCATTCAAACCTTTCGCTAATGGCGAACCGAATATTCAAAATGTCCTCAATAATATGTATGCAAAGGTTCGGTTTTTCCCCTTGGTGTATTAATCCACAAATCATATTAGTTCCATAGGTACTATGGGTACTATGTTGGCCATTAACGTTGGCCCCAGAATGTTCCCAATGCGTTTTATATATCTTACCGCCAGCCGTATCCGAGAGCGAAACCCACTCAGCGATGTCCGCGGGGGTCACTCATAAATTTCAATGTAGTTTCGTACATTCGGGCCGCGTACTTTAAGTGAAATATCTACTCCATTTGGGAAATCCAAACACCCAAACTACTTGATGAATTTCAATACTTTAGCGCACTTCAAGAAGTTGGGATTTATTTTTTGTTATTTCTAACTTTTAACAGTAAAGTTGCTTGCTATTTGTAGCACTATAGTCATCTGTTTCTCTGTATCAATACCTAGTCTTTAGTATCTGCTATAAAGTATTGATTGATACTTATTTCAAAGGCAGTGACTGTAGATTCAGCAAATAGTCAGTGGTGGACACAACGCATTGGATCAAAATAAATAAAATGTACGCCCACGTCACACAGTCTCACATAGGAACTATGAGTATACACATTTTTATTGCGAGTTGAAAGTGTATAAAATTAGGTACTTATTGTAATAAGTAATAAGTAAACTGGACGCGTGGTAAACAATACGTGCATTTCAGAAGTTATGAATTTGGTGTGAATTTAAATAGAAATTAAAAACAAATGAATTATTCTTGGAAGGGTGGTAAAATGTTAAAAAGACAAAGTTATTATTGCCGTCGTATAAATTGTATCTGTCTGGAGTTGCAGGCATCGTATTGATCGGACCGCAAATTTAACTTTGTAATTTCGTAAACTGTCTTTTTTCAGTATTTAATCAAAATCCAGTGATGGTAATGCCAGTTACAGCAGTATTGCCGCTTACTATCAGATGCTATCAGGTAGGAAATATATATTTTTTAAGATTTGGAATACCGGATCTATCTTATTAGAATAATGTTTTCGTGTTTTTTATATAACACTTATCCCTAGAGGCTTTACGTCAATCAAGAGTTCTACCGAAAGTCCTTTGATTTCTTTAGAACTTATCGTACATAAGTAATAAGCTTAGGAATTTGGTTTTGTTCGTGCCCTTTAATAACCTCTGTTATATTTTCGTTAAGTTTTCAGACACATGCATCATCTGTATTTATATTAATTTGTATGACAACAACGACGAGAGTAGACTATTATTTGCACTAACAAAATAGTCTGAGTCAAGTATCCTATTCCATAATACAACTAAAGTGTGAATAAATTTTTTTACTAGTTGTGCCTGCGACGTCGTACGCAAAGCAAATACCACGGACATATGTACACATAACATTATATTATAAGTATAGATACTCCGAGAATTAATTTAACATGCTCAAAACAAAGTGAAATAAAAGACTTAGATCTTTTAAAAATAGGTAGTTATCTACACAATATTTCAAGATGAGTTACGGATCGATGACACTTGTTGGACAATATCTTTCTTTAAGAACTAGTGAAAGTGTCCTAGACCAAAGATAATATATACTCCTAGACTCACCACGTCTGCTATCAAAATTAACACACGCCAACCAGCAAGTTCCAGGTCCAGGTCCAGGTCCAGGTCCAGGTCCAGGTCCAGGTCCAGGTCCAGGTCCAGGTCCAGGTCCAGGTCCAGGTCCAGGTCCAGGTCCAGGTCCAGGTCCAGGTCCAGGTCCAGGTCCAGGTCCAGGTCCAGGTCCAGGTCCAGGTCCAGGTCCAGGTCCAGGTCCAGGTCCAGGTCCAGGTCCAGGTCCAGGTCCAGGTCCAGGTCCAGGTCCAGGTCCAGGTCCAGGTCCAGGTCCAGGTCCAGGTCCAGGTCCAGGTCCAGGTCCAGGTCCAGGCCCAGGTCCAGGTCCAGGTCCAGGGCCAGGTCCAGGTCCAGGTCCAGGTCAAGGACCAGGTCCAGGTCCAGGTGAGTTCAAAAACTCACATACATTAAACTAGTACCATACCCCTCCCGCTACCGCTCACGAATTTCGTCGCGCATTGACACCCTCCCTACACTTCTTTGTTGTATGCGAGTTTTCGAAAACTATAAATTCGCATAACTTTTGATTTACTGGACTGATTGCAATGAAATAAAGTCTATATGTTACACTGAATTATGCACTATGTTTACGTGATAAGTCCATCGAAATCGATTCAGTAGTTTTTAAGTGATGCGTGCACAAACAAACGGATAAAAGACAAAATTTCAAAAAATGATCGAAATGTCTTCTATTACTTATCCTAAGACCCCCAATTTTTTTTGCAAATATCTTCAGTGTATAGACAGGCGGAGTTTACGATTTTATTTATTAGGTGACACTTGCATTGTATCTTGTGTATGTGCATACTACAGGCAAGTACCTACGTAATATGCAGTTCAATCCAGTTCTGTTCTCGAACAAAGCAAATTAAACACTACGTTCATGACTTACAGTACTAATGTGTTCATTTCATTGTTGACTCTACTAAATTTCCAATAAAATTTCTTTTATGGCAACGTTTTTATTTTGTCCTTTTCCGATTGCGGTAAGACAAAGGGCCTAATAAATATTCCGTTCTGTCGGTGCGGCTCCCCTGGCCTCGAGACGTCACTGCGATGAGGAAAACCACCGAGATTTGTACCATAAAGCCGCCTGTCACCGGAACAACGGGTGTGATAACCATTTGTACGTACACGGGAAAATAGGCGACATGATACGATAGAATTGTAGTTTGTTAAGTTAATATTTTTCTTCAAAATCCGTCCGAAATAAATCGCTTTTAGATATAAGACCATCCAGAGATACTAATGTAAGTTAGGTACATGTACTCCGTGGTTTTACAACAAGATCTGCCTTTGTGTCTATCATCCTTGTAGTGGTAATAGTTGGTAACATATAGATATTAATTCCAAGTTAAATAAAGAGTCTCACTTAACTTACATTAATAATAATAATTTTTAATGTTATTTTTTTTTAATTTACAGTGTATTCCTTTGACCATGTACTTCATTAACATTTTAAAAATCTTAATTTTACTTAACTTTATATATAGGTAAGTATAATATTAGACTAGTATGTATAGTTATAATTAACCTAACACAAACTAGGCATGCTGTCGTTGCCTATAATTGGGATCGCATCTGGCCAATGTACAATTGTAAGTTTCCACTAAGCAACAATTCATGTACATACTGTTGGTATCCTAATAAATAAAAAATAAATTATTATATAATTAATAAATATTATTAATTATTAATATAAGTTAAATTAGACTCTTTATTTAATTTGTAATTGATATTTCTATACTACTGCACACGTCACTCGCGCGGCGTCGACCTACATTTATTTGTTACCAACCATTACCACTACAAGAATGATACATACCAAGGCAGATCTTGTTGCAAAACTACGGAGTAAAAATGCATGTAGATTTTAGTATGAATTTTTAATAATTGCTTTTAACGGAGCCCACCGTACTTTTCATCTTAAACTTATAATATAAGAAATTAAGAGATGAACCATTCAACAAAAAACCACACTCGAGTATTATACATCATACGTTATTGTTAAGAATCTACACAAGACCACGCTGAACTGATAATTTTAGTTCCCTTTGAACTATAACCATTTTTTCCGCGGACTTTAAGTTTTCTCGCGGGAACCCCTTCTTACCGGAATAAAGAAGACTAAATGTTATTCCAGGTTCCGGCCAACCCCCCTTCACGTGAATAAATCAGACATCTTTACGCCTGATTGAGTAAAAAACAAATAGATTTTCACATACCATTTGTTATTACGATTTATGATACAATAAAGTTACTTAAATAATTTTGACTAAGAAGATTGCCAAAAAGAGCTATAAAATATATATAACTATTGTTTGTTTCGTAAGTAAAAGTCTACTTGAGACAATTCACTCATTTATCTATACTGATATTGTAAAGAGGTAAAGTTTGTGAGGTTGTAGCGGGTAATCTCTGGATCTGCTGAACCGATTTTGAAAGTTATTTTACCAATAGAAAGCTACGTTATTTGTGAGTCTCATTTAGGCAATAAATTATACATAATAATTTGTAATGGTAAGTTGTCCACGCGGACTAAGTCGCGGACAACGGCTAGACTAAATATATATAGAGTATAATACTCTATTTTAGAAAAAATACAAAAACTTATTATTTAAATTATAATAAATAAAAATATCTGAGACATTCACACCAATTATTATTATCCAGTCCCAAACTAGGCAGAGCCTGTGGTATGGTTACTAGATAACGGATAGACATACTTACTTAAATAAATATATAAACATCCAAGACTTGGGTACAAACAATCATATTCATCATACGAACATTTGCCCCTAGCGGGATTCGAACCCGCAACCTCCGGCGAAAACAATATTCACTTTTCTAAAGACAATTTCGTATGAGTATTCGAGTTAGTGTATCTTGTGAACATACAAAGTAGTAGCATGCATATATGAGTAGGTACACAGTATTTTTTTTAGGTTGGCTTGTAGACTAATTACAATACAAGTATGATTTCTCTTCTCAGTCAGACACTCTCACATCTGGTAGTCGGAGAACTACCCATTCCGCCACGGAGGTCGGCGAATTATATTATAGTCATAGGTATCGTTTATTTTAAAATCATTGCCTTTTTATTCCTGATGGGTTTACGCTTGATCTCAACGTCACCTGACGTGATCATGACTTAAAAATGTCATAGACTTTCCGGTACAATCATAGATATGTGTGGAGATCAGCAAGGGGTTACTCTTACTCCCAAAAATCCACGGCCCCCAGTTCCCGGCAGGCCTACTATACCTGGCCACGGTCTAGATAACGACCTGAAGAAGGTGACGCGGCTGGATGCGGAGGGCGGAGGACCGGGTGTGGTGGCGTTCATTGGGGAAGGCCCATGTCCAGTGGACGTCTAAGGGCTGAAATGATTATGAATTTAAAACATCCAAAAAAGAGGTGCGCCTGGTCAGTAATAATAAACAAGACAACATTTTTGAGTCTCAAAGTTCGTCATAGAATGTGTGGTGGCTCGCATTAGAGCCGGCCTTCGTTCAGCAATGGAAGTTAACATATGTTAGAGCTTTGGTGGTGCAGTACGGAAGACATGGCCAATCATGTCAAGAGGTTATATTTCAATCCTTGGAAATTGGTCTCATGGTAACTCATACATCTAAAATAATCATATTGCATCACGTCCCTACCCTAATTGCCCTATATGGGCTGATTTTCAAGATTCCATAGGATCGAAGTGTCGCCGGATATATCTGGCTTGCGTTCAAATTTTCACTCACAAAGTACTAAATCTTCGTCGAATGCAGGCACGAGTTTCGAATTGAACGACGTGCGTAATGTCGCTACAGAATACGATTCTAAACGTCATCTCATACAAACAAACGTCAACATGTCCACTTACAGTAGTTACAACCCGCCGTCGCGCCCGAAAGTTTGGCGCTGGTATAGAAATCGAACGACCGTAAACTTTACGGAATACCAATTTGAAAACTCACCGCAATTTCGAAGTCGAGTTGCAAAGTCACTTTTTACAGAATCGCACTCCTGACCCCGATAGTAAGATGAGATAACAGGTTGTCAATTGACTGTCACACGGTCTAAAGTTTGACTTAAATTCATCACGATTGCAACATTTCCTATCTAACCAAGAGGTCCCTGAAATTGGAACAATAAAAGAAACGAACTGGATTTAATTGGGTCACGAACGGGCCAGTGTCGAACATGGTACGCCATTAATTGGACGACTTCTTCGCGTTATCAAAACTCCTGTCCTTCCGAATGCGCCAGCGACGACGCCGGGCCGCTGGGGCGAGCTTTAAAAATAATTACTTGCCATTTTGTTCGAACAAGAAGATTTTAATTACAAATTGACCTTGTACGCGTACTCGTATACCTTGCCTAAATTGGACATTATACAAGATCACGTTCCGTCTTCAGCTAAATTGTTGTAAGGAAATATTATGCCATTCATATACATGAAAGCGTGTTTTTTTTTTGGTTATGATGAAATGGATATTTATTTCAACCATTACTTTAACAAAACTACTTAACTGAAAATTAATATATGCAAATGATGATTTAGTTAGACTTTTTAATAAAAATCTATCATGTTACTTTACATTGCACGTTGTTAAGTTGCAATAATATTAATTTAAATATATTAATATAAATTTAAATATTAATATATTTACTCCTTGTACCTTATAAATAAAATTAATTGAAATTTTTTTTATTAAAATTTAATATTAATTTAAATATATAAAAAATTCCTAATTTTTTTTTTTGTGATTTCATTTAAAATTTAGTTCTACTTGTTAGGTATACATCATCATCAGGTTATTTGTGTCTCCACTGCAGGAGCACAACCCTCTCTCATCTGCCGGAGACAGACGGAGGATTTGGCCTACACTCCCCGCGCTGGCCAGACGGGTTGGGGAGGCCTGATTGATGTTTTATAATGTATTCCCTTAGTCGCCTTGTACGACATCCACGGGAAGAGTTGGAGTGGTCCTATTCTACTCTACCGGAAACCACACGGCAAGTTAGGTATACGAGTAGGTAGGTTAGGTATACGAGTAGGTAAAATTATATCTATTATACGAACTCTATCTAGTTAATGGCCAGCTGCTACAGCTGCCATTTTCTGGGTCCAGAGTTCGATAAAAATATTGATACGTAGTTTACTTCAAATATAGGTACACATAAAATTTAGCTTTTATAATAAGTACCTATTTGATAAACTTGGACTGTTTCGCCAAAAGTTTCAAATTTTTTAATCTCTGCACTACCAACACTAATTAAATAACTCAAAGCTGCATAAAATACTTCAGTGCAGAACTCTGCATTAACTTACTGAAGTTAGTGGAAGTTCGTTTCGTTTTAACTTTATTTTTAGGATTTTAGGCAAAAAGCTACGCTCTTTTATCCAGCCATTAGAGTTGAGCGGTGCACTTGGCTTCGGCGTCGGCGTCTTTCTGACTAATATTATGACTTTCTTTTCCAACAGATGGTGTTTCTTCCGAAACTGTGGTATTTTGCCAATTTATTAACAGACTGTAAAAGACTGATGTCGTAACCTAATTGTACGCTATTTATTGCTCTCCTGTGTTGTATTTTATATTATTCTTAAATCAGCTATTATTGTGTTTTTTTAATGTCATCGTCATCATTACAGCCCTTAAACGTTCACAAATAAAAATATAATTTGTAGATGACTTTAATTACTTTGCTGCCGTCGATATATATAGATCACTTGTCTAATCTCAAACTAGGATTTTCTCTTCTGTTACAAATACGTATATTATATCTAGACCGGGATAACCTTTTTCAAATTATACAAAGTTGTCTGTCCCCAGGAGTAATCAAACCCACGACCTCCGGCGCTCGAGTCCAATGACCAAGCCAGTAAACCAAGGAGGTGTTCGCATTAACTTGTATAACAATTTATCCACTTAGAAATACATGTATTTGGTATCATTCTGTGTCAGTCTGTTTGTACGTGCTTTACAAAAAACCTCGAGAAGTGCTTTCGGCCAAAAAAAATACAAAAACGAATGCGCGTTACTGATTGTAGTCGGTCTCTAGCCGGCAGGCGTTTTTGTTTCGCGGATTGTTTCGCAACAAGCGGCCTAATGAGCGGTGTGGAAGCGGTGAGTGCGACTTAATTTTATTCCAAAAGACATTAAAACTTGCTGTCAAGAGTGAAAAATAATCTCGACAAAATTATTGCCTACAAGATGAACGGCGGCAGATAAGGCAGGCCTGGATTACCGGGCTAGGGCTGCGTCGAGATTCTGTTTAAATAATTAATATTTTCAAAGTTAAGCCGTATTAGCCTTGTTAGGATATAAACCTGTCTGGTATTCTTATTAATAATAATAACGCTACAACCACATATTCATTATTCAATCACGTAACTTGACTATGTAGAAATTATATTCATTTATATTTACCATGTAGAAATAAAATAAATAAGTAACGTAGGTGTAAAATCATTGTTTACAAGAATAAAATAACAAAGACCGTGGTAGTGATAGGAATAGACTATATGATCTTTAAGTTTGAAGCAAACCCCCAAACAAGGCTAACAACACAACGCCACCTTTAAAAGGTGTTTTATAAAACTTGTCAGTTCCAACGAATTTCATCTTTGAATGCTATCTTGTTCTAAAATGAATGTTAATATATGTTTGATGCCGAAAGCTCGATAGCGTCAGAACCGAATTTCGGATGAATACCCTGGTTGTAGGACAATGTACACCAGCACGTGATCCTCTATTTGCAGAAATGTGATCAGTTCTGCACACTGTCTGTGATGCCCAAGTCAGGCATATATTTGTTCAGGTTGCAGTGGTCCTGGTTGTGCTGCGTATTAACCACTCCTCTCCTCCACCAATAATTTAGTAACTCAACAGTAGGTAGAAGGTACTAAATCCGTATTTTAAAAAAATCTAAATTATTTTCCCGGCGAACCCTTTAAAAAACAAATGGTCGATGTAAAGCAATCAGACGGCACCGAGTTTGAGCGGAGCCAAATAAAAATAACAATCAATTATGCTCCAATTTCGTCCGTTAATCACGCTTCCTCTCGTCCGTAGATAAATGGAAAAAATATTTTTGTGAAAAATGCCCGCAATGGGCCGGCGATCGGTCGAGACTCGACACTCACCTCGATTTCTATTTCCGTATTATCATCATTGTTGATCTTTTCAACCTTAGGAATAGATGTGGTGACGTTCATTGAGGACGGCCTATGTCCAGCAGTGAACGTCGAAAGGCTGATATGATGATGATGACCGTACAGCATCACTGTGTTAATCACTTTGTTAGATCCCTCTAGCAATTGTATTTTTTTATAAAAAATAAAAAAAATAACTCATCTCTATATCATTTAAGTATGACCAAACAGTAAAATTCCCCAATGAATGCCACCACACCCGGTCCTCTACCCTCCGCATCCAGCGGCTTTCACCATCTTCTTCAGGTCGCCAGGCCACCTGGCGGCGGGGCGGCCCAATCTGCGCATGCTGATCCGCGCTCTCCACTCCAGAACTCGTCTGCCCGACGGCCGTCGGTTCTGAGACAGATGTGGCCCGCCCACCTTCTTCACCTTCGTTCTTCGTCGGATCTCTTCATTACGAATTATATACTTTAAAGAAACCCCGAGCATAGCCCTCTCTATAGCTCGCTGAGCGACCTGGAACTTGTGGATCATGCCCACCGTCAGGTCCGCGCCGTAGGTCGTGACATAAAAGGCGTACTGTCTTTAAACATTATGGAATGGGCGACTTGAAGACTTGACGCAATTTTTCGTATGCTACCCAGCCCAACTGGATTCTTCTGACAGTTTACCGTTGTACTGTAAAAATTACCAATTGCAACACAACGCCCATGTGCGTCTTATTAACAACCTCTAACGTGAAATTGGCACTAATATTAACATTTATGTTTATGTTAGGTACTTTCTGTCAGCCTATAAAAACAGGGGTTTCTCGTAATATGCTTGAAAATTATTTTACTGAATTTTTTTAAGCAGTATGGACCCAATTTGAACCTCGTCCACATATCCCTACTGGTCTGTCCCTACTAGTAGGGAAGAACGGAATTTTTTTCCACTCTTTTCTATTAAGGGGGGGTACATTTGCTGTAGTTCAAACATGTTAAGTGTTATTAAGGAAAAATGCCACAGTGATAACGCTTCGTCGAGAAGGAAGATTGTTATTTATATTATGGTAACCTTTAAACTTCATTAATCCAATCAGCATTAAAAAATGTCGAAAAAATGCTTAATTCATAAATACCTAAAGACCATATTTAAAAAAAACTTTTTTTTATTGTGTGGCAATCCTGTAATATCGTCGCGGTATCTTGTAATTAATTTAAAGCGGCTAAAGTGAAGGAGTTTCTTCCTATCCATTGTGCTCTGATCTACTTAGATATTGTTAAGCAGAACCACTTTTATTAAAAGCTTGGCCGTAACTGCTTTGCTTTTACCTTTTTAGCAAATTAAAACAAAAGGTACTTGCTGAATGTCTTAAATAATGTGTAATTATGTAACAATTATGTTTAACCAGAGTATATTCGTTATGGTTAAGCATAAAACCTAATTGTTTATAAATACATATCTATATTTGTTATTTACAAATCTCTGCTAACATTTTTGTACAGTTCTCAAGTTTGAAATAAAAGATTATTATACCTACAGATAATCTTTCAAATAAATAAAGTAATTTTTATTTGACGTACCTTTTCCTACATTCCGATTTAAGCTACTTTTCAAAGAGCCGCAGGTATCGCCAGGTATCTTTCCACTACATTTAATCCATTACTACGGACTTTTAGTTCGAAAGTCAACTTTGCACCCTCTTATAAAAGTTTACGACCCCTGACAAAACCGGGCGACCGTGAAGGCTATCTGTATCGGTTGCGGCTACGGTTTCGTAGCGCCTCTACGCAAGCTACGCGCGAAGCGTAGCACGTCTTTGATCAGGAGAAACATAATTATAAATGTTTCTTTCATTGTTTAATAAATAACCTTAATAGATACCTACTTGATTAATCTATTATCGACTATAGCTATGTCGGCAAACTTTTTATAACGTGTTTTAATAGCTAAAATATAGTATAAATTAAAATATTAAGTTTTCAAGCGCGAAATTAATTTAGATAAAATGTATATGGTTACCTCTGAAGTATAACCTACCTAAACAAAAAAGAATCATCAAAATCAATCTATAATTAGCGGAGTAATCGCGTAACAAAAATATTAAAAAAACATACAGTGAAATTGAGAACCTCCTCCTTTTTTGAACTCGGTTAATAAGAGGCATATACCTCTAAAATAGAACTAAAGTATACAGCTTTAGAAATTCCTAAAATAAATCTCTTGCCGCACCTTTTTACCACGGTAAAATAACAAAACCTGAAAAATTGTTTAAAATAACTGGCTTATAATTATCATACTAAAATTAATACAAAATAGCACCAATTTTTGGCCTAAGGGTTTTCCAGAATCAATAATAATATGCAACATTTCATTGTGTAAGTCGGGAGACTTATAATTGGGCCACGCTCAATCTACTCGTGGGTGTCATCAAGGCGACTACGGGAGTGCACCACAACGGGCAGCAGCTTTCTCCTGTGTATATTAAGATCATTACTACGATCACTAACCCGCCTGTCAAGCGTGGTGATTATAGCAAATCCCCCAATGAACAGCTCACCAAAAATGGCATTCTATTGGGCAGGATTGTATGTTCAGCAGTGGACATATTTAGGCTGATGATTCCATGTGAGCTTCACAGAAGTTAAAATTATTATTAAATTAACCACACTTATTACGAGCAAACTAGTTAAAATCCTCTAATATCTCATACAAAGGAACATGTAGGTACGGCCTATATAACACGTGATAGCGAGAAATTGCTTAATTAGAAATGTTGTCGGGACCTACGCAAACTGGCCTGGGCCTGCTTGTTCACGTTACCTCGGGAAACTTATCGCTGGAGCGTGCCCTTTATCCCTTCCATTTGGAAAATATTTATTCAACATCCTTTCCTTAAGCCCCTAGCCAGGAGCCCAGGTGGGAGATCGCCCTAACTCAAATAACGGTCCGCCATTTAAATAAGGCACTTGTTTTCATTAGACTTACGGTTGTATATTTAAGTAAGGTCGTGAGGACTGCTTAATTCGGAGGAGACGGCAAATATGTGCAGGTCTTATTAAAACTAGAGCTCTTTGTAAATATAATCGATATTGTTCTTGAAAAATTGGAGCTAAACGTTCAACCACCCTCATATTCGTAGAAAAGTCATATTTTTTTGTATATTTTCAAGAGTATCCACCATCCATACGCAGTATATACAGTCGGCTCCGTAGCCAAGCGGCTAGTAACCCTGCCTGCTGTTCTCGGAGTCCCGGGTTCGAATCCCGGCTGGGGAAAGCATTTATCTGACTGATAAATGTTTGTTCTCGGGTCTTGGTTGTTTGTGATTGTGTTTGTATGTTTCCTTGCCACCCGCAACACAGGGAATCCTAGTGTATGAGTGTGTAGCGTTTATTTATTTATGATAAAAAAAGACCGCAACATTATTTAATTCGACCGATTTTTAAAAATAACTTTGATAATAACAGCAACACAAACAAAGTTAAATTAAATTTGATTGGAAATGATGGGAAAAGAATAAAACATTCAGGAAAAGATATACTCGTTTGTCCAAAATATTAAAAAAAAACCTAAGTAGTGTTCGAAATGATGACCACATATAATCATATCAATGTAGGTCTGAAAATTACAGCTGATAGAATGGATACTTTGTTGTTAATCGTACCACGGGTTTTTTTTACCCCCTTACTACTGACCGTCTCACTGATGTTTACACTCACCCAGATGACTAAATCACTTTTAATTATTAAGTAATAACTTAGTTTAAGCCTGTACTAACATCAATAGATCGCTGTTATAAATAAAATATCATCATCAGCCGAAATACATCCACTGCTGAACATAAGCCTTCCCAATAGAATGCCGCTAATGAGGGCTGTCCATTGGGGGATTTGCCATAATCACCACGCGTGGCAGGCGGATTGGTGATCGCAATAATGATCTTAATATACATAGGAAAACGCTGCTGCGCATCCCTGGTGTAATACATCAGTCGCCTTGACGACACCCACGGAATATGGTGGTCCTTTTCTAAGCCGAGAACTACACGGATAAAATAAGATATAAATATATTTTTTGCATAGATTATGTTCAATTACTTATATTTGACGAACTATGCGCATAAAATATACCTATGTTATCTTTTAAAGGAGAAAAGAAGTATTTTAATAGTTATTAACTATCAAACTTTTAAAATAGAATTGAGTAGCATGTAGATTCAACAAAATATTTTAACTACATACACAAAAAGTTCATTTCACTTCATATATTCAAAATTACTGGTTCAGTTAACATTTTGGGAGAGATCTGGTTATAAATCCAAAATATGAATGGGAGATGTTCAGAAGCCTTAGATTTATTTCTGTAAATGAATTATAGAAGCTATTCGTCTGTTCGGATCCGTGAGTTTACGATCCAGACAAAGCTAGTAATTAATCGACAACTGACGGTCTAAGACAGGAAGGCTGAGGCAAATCTAAAACGAGAACATCCGACAGAGCAAAAGGGATATACATCATAAATGTTATTAATGGTCAAGAAAATGTATAAGCAGCAAATAGATGTTTCATCGATCATCATCTTCAGTCGTATACAGTGCAACTCCTGGATCATAATTTCTTACAGAATATTGAGAGGTTATTGCTACATTCTCCATGATCCAACTCATGAAGAATGTAGCTGCATGCTGCATTCGTAATACAACGGAATGAAGTGATTTACAACAAGACGCTAAAGACAAGAAAATAAGTAAAAAATTATTAATTTTTCTATGAAATGCTCGGGATTTCTTTGAAGGATATGATTCGTAATGAGATTTGACGAAGAACGAAAGTCACCGACATAGCCGAAAGGATTAGCAAACTGAAGTGGCAGTGAGCGGGCCACATATGCCGCAGAACGGATGGTCGCTAGGCCAGACGAGTTCTGGAGTGGAGACCGCGGATCGACACTCGCATGGTGGGACTTCCCGCCGCCAGGTGGACCGACGACCTGAAGAAGGTGGCCGGTAGCGGCTAGATGCGGAGGACCGGGTGTGGTGGCTATCATTGGGCAAGGCCTATGTTCAACAGTGAACGTCTAGGGGCTGGGAATGAGTATACTATGGCGCACAAGATCATTGTAGAAGCTATGAACAGAATGCTCGAGGACATCCGAGTCACTTTTGCGGTGTTTTTCGCCAGACTTTGGCGGTAGTGACCCGGGGTACTACAGCCGATGAGGTAAACGGCTGCCTCAAGTACTTTGTAACATGGTGGGAAGTACTGAAATGGCGCCTCACGCATTATGTGCGGCTCCAACTTGGTGGCAACTCTCACGCTCAAGAAAGTGTAGAGGAAGGGTAGGGTAAAGTAGAGGCTGAAAGGGAGGGGGAGGGGAGGGGGGAACGGGGAGGGGAGGATAAGGTGAGGATGAGGGGAAGGTGAGAAGGAGGGGAAGAGGAGGGGTAAAGGCATATGCCCATGCGAAAAAATACTTAACTTCCTGCAAAATATTTTCATGTGGTATTATAATTTAATCACAATGATATGTGATGTTAATTTATCCACGCGGACGAAGTCGCGGGCAACAGCTAGTAGTTAATAAAATTCAACGATCTCTATGTACTACTAGATGGAGCGTTCCAAACAATAGCTCCGTTCCATGCAACTGCGGCTCTGGGAGCCGCAACTCGGTTACATTCACAATTAAACTTGTGCAGTTACTACGCAGAACATTTAATTACACTGCGGGTAAATACCGTCAATATTTAGTAAATAGCGCAATAAAGTGTTTGCTCTCGCGGAAAAGCGCTTGACGGGCACTATCTTACGCTTTACATTCCGATATGTTTTTGCGATGTATATTTTAGATGAATGCTATACTCGTTTTGCCTTGGTATCCCAGCCGGCGAAACATCGCAGACTCGCAGGGCGGGAAAGTAAAAAGAGACAGCTTGAGAAAGAACAAGCGATGACCGTGCCTTTATCACATACATCTATTGTAAACAACCATCTCTATGTACTACTAGATGGAGCGTTCCAAACAATCGCTCTGTTCCATGCAAGTAGCCACAACTCTTTCACATTCACTTTGAAACTTGTGCAGTTACTACTCAGAACATTTAATTATTTACTAAACATTGACATTATTTAGCCGTAGCGTCAATATTTAGTAATAATTAAATGTTCTGCGTAGTAACTGCACGAGTTTCATTGTGAATGTGAAAGAGTTGTGGCTACTTGCGTAGAACAGAGCGATTGTTTGGAACGCTCCATCTAGTAGTACATACCCAAGTGGCATTCGGGGTTCTATATAAGATGTATAGTGGTTCACATGTACTCCACAAGCTGTGTAAGTCAGCTGTATAAGAGTAGCCACTATAGAACTCTTATAGAACCAGTTTGGGCACAAATTAGACAGCCTTAAGTTCACTATGGCTGTACATTAGCGTTATATTAGCAGTTTAAGTAGTAACATCGGGCTTAAAGGCTGACTTACGGCGCTATATGGGACACATGTGAACCATACAACGTCCATGAGCGTAATAAAGAGTAACAAGTGGCTAAATACACAGCCTTCACAGTTATAAAATCCCACAAAAGTAATCCAGTGCTACCTAAAGTTCACGTGTGTCCTAAATTATTTCTTTTATTTATTAATTTTCCTCATTTAGTTTGGTTTTGTGTGTACGCCCGGCCATCAGAAACATTAACTCCGGCGGATATCAATTGGATAAAAATTTATGATAACACGCGGTAAGTATACCTGTTTTAAATACTTAATAATGTTAAATGCCATGGGAATGCAACTTTATCGTGAAATGTATACATATTTACAGCTAAAATATTCACGCGTCTCTGTAAAAACGCGATATTCATTTTAAAATATTTAAAACTGGCTGAGAGGAAATCTACAATTTTCAGTTTTTGATATTATATTGGCATTATAATTATACTACGGTAATTAATTAAAACATGAAACCAAAACTCGTTAGCTCTATCTGCGTATTTTGTGATAAATCTGCATGATAATTTTGGAGATTTATATGGTAAATATTTTAGGTTACGTGAACAAAATGGTGGAAATGAAAAAGCGTATATAGGTTCACATGTGTTCTGTTAGAATGCTGTTGGCTATATAAAGTCCCACATTTGTACCACTACAGAACCAATGTCTATAAATGTATTCTAATGTGAACTTATGTACAGCTTTAAGATGTAATTCAGGTCAATTGTGATCATCGTTTTATTCTTTCATATACTGAAATTTTAGAGATCCGCAATAATAATTATTGTCCGTTAAATCGCCTAGCCCAGGTACTAAGTCAAGTATGAATACCTAAAGTACAAATTTTGTAACAAACTAACAAAAAACACTTTTTGTTTTCGTGTGAGCCACACAGTTTGGTGTCAGAGTATTTACACTTACAAAGACACTACGTTGTTCAAGGAGGTATTTAAAAGAATGTAAACAAACTAGATAAAGAGGGACGAATTTGCGAATATTCTTTTGCAATTTTTCTTCTTATTCCACCGGTTCTCGCTCTTATTTTTAAAGATTTTTTATTCATTTTCACAAATTTTTGCACGCGACGTAATAAACACAATACACGTCAACTTGACCGACCACAAACAACTCCTACTACAGCTACTAGCTGTATAACAGTCTAAAACAAGTAAACATAACAGCCTTTGGCTGTATAAATGACCACGTGTGTTCTATTAATATGCTAGCTGTATAACATCGTACAAGTAGACCGTTAAACAGCGATTGCCGTATCTCTACCCTCCTATACGGCTCTTAGTCAGACGGCTGACTAAAGGACAGTTGTTAGAGTATTATAACACCAACAACCGTATAAAAGTATAACTCTACACTCCTATAAGTCCCTTAGACAGGTATAGGTGGTGTTAATCGCAATAATGCAGCTTATACATCACGAGTGAACTGTAATAATGTTTTAAGTTCACATTGGAACTAAATGTGTACTCTTAAATGGAGTAAAATGCTACTTGGGTAGAGATCGTGGATTATGGATGTTATGGCTCCTTTCCCTACCCTCAGGCGCTAAACAGGCGTTTAGTTTCATACTATTACACAGATACGCCACGGTCCCCACAAGTCGGTGTAGTGTAGGGTTACTTAATTAAGTGTTGAAACCCATACCATGGCCGTCGTGTAATGCGACTCGAGTACATGCCAGCATTAATTATTGAACTACGTTTGTGTTTAAAGTTGTTGACTCCCCGGCCCTGCCTGCCTAGAAAAGTATATTGAAGCCTTCGGGAAAATGCTAATAGGCAGTTTGTTTGTACTTTTATACTTCGTTCTTTCCTAGTAATTACATAGGTCTCGGATCTCCATAATGTTTTCTTGCATCTTAGAGTTCTGGGTTTTAGATTCGGACTCTTACCTTAGGACAGGTACTCTTAGGATCTTAGACTTTCAGGTTAAAGCAGAATGGTCGCGTAAATAGAAGTATGTGAATGATGATGAAAGGTTTGTTACTCAAAGATGCGACAATCGAAACTAAAATAATGTCCATTGTTTAGTAAGACACAAGTTTTGTTCAGTTCTATAATGCAATACCATACAATACACTTTATTGTACATTCAAATAAAGTTACAGGTTTTAAAAGTAACAAATATTACAACTTATTCATTCATTTCATTTCAATTTAGGCGGTCTTATCGCTTCAAGCGATTACTTCCAGACAACCTTGGTGTAGAAAATATAGTTCTAGTGCATTCACGTTCTATATAGTTAGTAAATACCTACGCACCTATCTATAGTTTGTGGGGAAAGCAATTTAAACAGCTTATTTAGAATGTTTGCTCTGAATATTATGCATTTCTCTTGCTCCAGGTCGCTGTATCGATATTGTGGTCTGATAGTAAGGTTGAATAAACAAACTTATTGCAATATCTACATTTTATACGTAAACTACACATCGCAAATCATCCTAAAATAACTTTGTGGTACTTTCCAGTCTAAGGCAAATTCAAGAAGTAGATAAAGGTTTTAAATTGTTTCAGTAAAATAGTTGCGTGATAAATATGTTTAGCACCGTCTAATACTTATTTAGCAGAGAAAATATTTTCAGTTGTCATTCCGAATCAAGAAATTTATTAGGGAGTGATTGATTCATGAATAATTCTATTTTCTAAAATTGTGTTTTCTATTTTTTAAATTCTATTTTCTAAAAGTGACTAATTAATGAATACTGAATTATTTATGAATTTGTCAAAGTCCACTGTTTATTAATACAACGTTTAGACACCGCACAGTACTAGTACCTACTGCTGCCCTAAGCGGTCACCGAAATATTAATAGTCGACTTAAATCCTGGAGCAAAGGGACACATTTTTTTGTCATTTGACTTCAATTTCATTAATTACCTCATTATTTTCATTGATTGAACTTAAATTTAATCCGATAGAAAAACTCATTGCTCCTTGCCGCAAGAATCGTCATTTTGAGTAGAGCACTTCAGTTATCTTCCCTCATTGGTTACGGGCACTCGAGCCCATTTGGAGCACCGAGCCGTCCCAGTTTGGTCCACGTTAATTAAGTCACGATCGCCTCAGTGCTGGCGAGCTTTTCTTGAACAGGTAATCTCAATTGGAGACAGGGCTGTATGATCAAGGCGCAAGTGGGTACAGAGGGGCGCAAATGAAGTGATGCGAAGTTTGCGCGTCAGTTCATACTACTTGCGTGTTCTACAAAATTTAAAAAATAGAAAGATTATACACGTCTCTATTTTTACAGAAAATAAATGGATCAATTGCAGCCCGAGATATTTAGGCGCACCAGCACAGCGAGCGTTCGAGGGTGCAATTGATGCTAACACCCGAGCTAACTACTCTGCTTTACATCTCGATTGTGAGGTAAGTAGAAAAAAAACCGGCATTACAAGAATAAAACATTTTATTAGTTATTTAAAGTAAAAGATTTCTATTCCCGCCTTTTTCATCTTTTTTTTTAATTATTTTTTTCAAGAACGAAATTGAGCTTCGCCGTTCGATATTTAAAATGGATGACTATTATACTCATACGAAGACAAGGCTGAATAGCGAAGCGACCTCTTTTGTCATTGGGCTGATGCATGATGTCTATTGCCAGTATGATGATTAGATGTACGCGAACTTTTTGAAAGAGTGAAGAGTTTTTTTTTTTAATTACTTACAAAGCGACTAAGGGAATACATTATAAAACCTCAATCAGGCCTTCCCAACCCGTCTGGTCAGCGCGGGGAGTGTAAGCCAAATCCCCCGTCTGTCTCCGGCAGATGAGAAATAACCTGATGATGAATAATGAATACATACATACACCATACAAGCAATATTTTTCAATAGTCAGCAATGTCAATAGTTTTATAACATTAATAGTGATTTGAGTGTTCATGTCTTCTCATTATACTTCTTGCTTAATTATTTAGAATGACCTACTCTCATACTCAAATACCTAAGTTTCATCCCACTTCCATCTTAAAGAATTATGTTGTGTGGACGCCTTATTGGAGCTGGGTAAAACTAGTACCGGCACTGTCTGGTCGGGCATTAATTCAAAACTCTTGCGCCACTCGATTCCGTTTGCTGACTGCCCAAGTCGCCCCACTTAGGCACGTCGCATTGCTCGACAAAACATCGCGATGACGAATCAAAGGGAAGAGTCGAAAAGAAAATTAAATTCGCTCAGCGAGTCTATTGACGACCGCATTCGTAATCTTTTAGCCCAAGAGAAACGAGGGTTGTTCAACTCGTGTTTTTATGTTCTTTTATTAGAACTTTTATTGAACGCTCCCAAAAATGAAACTAAAATATCGCTGTCGTGCACGAAAATTACTGAGCATGTCGGATATTAGAAGACTATTCGGTTATTGGCGACGACGACAATCGAATGACATATGTGCAGAAATACTGCAATATTTTTATTTACAGTTCCACGAATATAACGATTTGTAATTTTGATTGTTTTCAGTCATGTCCCATCAGGGCCTAATCGAAAAGCACCACTCTTCTCATACTCGTACAGTGGAGGTATGAAAAGGTTTGCCAAAGTCTATTTATGCTTGTAGTACCTAGTGCAACAAACAGCGGTATTGCCAAAATTTATATAAATCTTACGTTTAGTTTACTGACCAACTCCATCCTGTCAATATTGCAGACATGACAGTTAAATTTTAACACTGTTATCGAAAAAATAAACATAATTTTCCATGCAAGTTTGTTTTGTGGCATGGTTAGAAATGGTAACCAGATCCTCGCGACATGTTAAAGAAATAAATTTGAAAACTGAAGAACCTTTTTATTTAGCCACTGTACAAGGTTACTAAAGGACAAATCCAGGTGATAGCAGCAGTAGCTTACGGATATGGCAGAGCTCTATAAATACTGCAATCATCACCATCTAGCCCTCACAGAGTGGTACATAAAGTATAGTTTTGAGAGAGGCCTGGTCCAGCAGGTGACTGTATCTAGGCTACTGTTGTCATCATGCATGAGTCAAAAGTATAAGTTTTACTATTTATAAGCAAAATCAGTTTCAGCATAATAAAATACTGAACAGAAACGGAAGGCAAAATGCTTACGATTTTGACAACCGTCCGTGATTGATTCATTTTACAAATGATCCGATTTCAGTCGGACTTCAGTTCTAATTAGAGAAAAACGGGGCAATCTGTATAGATTCCAAGTTAAATTGAGTTGTCATAAATAAATTGAAAAGCCAAATTGCATTGAAGTAAGGGCAAATTTTCACGGAGACAGCACTGGTAACATCTTATCGTTAGTCTGCCATCATCGGTCAGCATAGGCATAGACGCTAGTCTACTTCTTTCGCTATTCGATGTCAATAAGCGATACATAGTATACCAGAGTACGCAGGATAGCTTGAAGTAAACTCAAGATATGTACTAAGATGCAAAAATCGGATTCATGTTATTTTAATAAACTTCGTTACCAGCTAGCCAGGGAATAGTTTGAATGCGATTTGATGTTGGCAATGGCTATCCAAAGTATGAATTGAAAAAATCCAGAGTGCCTATGATATCTAACGGATCAAATCAGCTGTAATCGACAATTCTCCAGACTAGTCTTAGGCCCTGTCCTACTACTTCCAAAGCTGTGCTGTACCCATCTACTTTGAGGCCAGTGCTGGCGTTGTGGGAATCTGCCATTAGGCTAAGATTAGAGTGAAACGTAGGTGTTTGAAAATGTAGGTAAACACAATTTCATTAATTGACTTTAGTTAATCTGCTTAAGTATGATCTCAATCCGGGTGTCATATTTATATAGGATCACTTCTTGCCAGAGGCTCTCATACGTTATACTCATAAATATTATATTTCCTTAGCGTAGTTCCACATGAATATAATTAAGTTTCTGAATTATATAACCACAGTATCAAGTGTTTTTTTCTAATGACGACGATTCGGCAAATTAGTAGACAAAACCAATGTCGCAGTTAAGGTTGCGATATCCTAATCCATTCCACTATTTAAGGTCGTCCAACTGGTCCAACTATTTACGTATGTATGTAAACTCTGTATTGTACCAAAATTAACAATAACATAAATAAATAAGAGGGAATTTACCGTTTTTCATTACCTAAAGATTAATTTTAGAAATTAATTACCTGAAGTTTGACGGAGTTTTAGGCTTTCAGGAACATCAGCTCGCCTTATCTCGACGGTACTGATGTCGTGTCGATATTTTGGGAAATAATTTAGGATCCAACATGGCCGCCATGATATTTGACATTTACAATATGGTTGTTTTTTTTCTAGGCTATCGGGGCTGCTGAATAGGAATTCGACACATTAGAATCATGGGGTTACTAATATGTTGTAACCTTTTTTTTTATAAATATTGCTCAAATATATAAAAATTTAATTAAAATATAAAACATACTAATTACACAAAATCTTAAGAACGAACCACTAAATAGTATAACTAGTTGGACTTTTTTGTATAATCTGTCCGATCCTAGAACTAATAGTATGACTAGTTGGACTATTCCTTCCTTAAAAATTTTAATTAGTAAAAAAATGATCTCTCAACACTAAGCAGGCGCTTGTATACGACTGTCATCCTCAAGGTTGCGAACCACTTATCGAGCTGACTGTACATAATAAGATTACCCTTATTTAACGAATTCTACCTATGTAGTTGAGGCGTAGTTAGCTCCAATAATGCGATACGGATGTCAAAGCCGATATAATCAATCGGGTATCTAGCAGGCACGTCCGGGGGCTTTGTAGGGCGGCACTAAAATAGAGAAACCACAACGCTGCTAATCTCTAGTAATTAAAACGATAGATAATTTCATAAAACATTCCATACACTTTTATCACAACAATTTCTATACACTGTCTGTTGCCCTGTAGGATGGGTTAATTAAATAAAACCATACCATCGAGTAATAGTGTTGTGAGACATAAAGTGGCAAATGCAACGCGTGCAGCAATGAAAGGTATACTTAAACAATAAGCTAGATTTTGTGTAGAAAACCCTTACAGAACGTCCAGTGTTGAATACAGGCCGTCTCATATGCGGAAGGAAGTGATCATAATAACCTCGCTGGGCAACTTGTCCACTATCGCAGGACTATGTCGCAGCATGGTCGCAGCACTGTGACTGTATGGCCTGTTTTTCTTTTACGTAATGAAGTAACAACAGCGGCAGAAACTGAAGCCTTAAGGCCACAAGTTCGTGGTCGTGGTTCGTGGCCTTAAGGCCACAGGTTCGTGGACTTCGTTTATGGAATGCCTCCAATGTATGTTAGTTACTACCGTAAGTTTGCCGTGTGGTTTCCGGTAGAGTAGAATAGGACCACTCCAACTCTTCCTGTGGATGTAGTACAAGGCGACTAAGGGAATACATTATAAAACATCAATCAGGCCTCCCCAACCCGTCTGGACAGCGCGGGGAGTGTAGGCCAAATCCTACGTCTGTCTCCGGCAGATGAGAGAGGGTTGTGCTCCTGCAGTGGAGACAAAAATAACCTGATGGTAATGATGATGTATTGTAAAGAAACAAAACAGAATATTGAAATCCCCGCATTTTAGTGAAAAATGCGGGGAAATCATGCTTATTGTCCTGGTTGGCAGATTTTATAGATGGCATTCCTAGTGTAAAGGCACCGTTACCCAGCAGAGTGCAACGATGTAAGTGAGGTCGACATTCGAATAGAACCCATTAACTGTATAAAATGGAGTGGCCCGTAGAGACCTAGTTGGCTAGCTAATTTTGAGCGGTGTATGTCTATTATCCATTATTCAGGGGGCTCGGGCGAGCGCGCCGGCACAACAGTCACAATGAGCGACAGGCCTCCCGAGCTGGTGGTTTGATGTGCTAATGAGCACCGTTCAGCGTTTAGTCGTCAATAAACGCCTCTTTGTCGGATTTGCCTCTGGGACGTACTTAGAACTGAAAGGGCCTGTTACCCCAGCCACAAAAAAGAATAGGTGGGAGTGATCTGATTTTAATGTTATTTTTACCTTTATTAATCCGCTCCATAACAGCGTAATTTCTTTTTTCACTTCCGCCATACTTTCCTGTCTAAATAAAGTATCTGCTTCATCCATAGGTGTCTTCTCATCAGGAACATGAACGTATTTGAAACAACAAAATAACGTATATTTGAGGCTTTCGTTGGCCTAGTGATTTGGTCTTCAAACTGGAGCGCCAGAGGTCGTGGGTTCGATTCAAACTAGTGAAGGACTACTTTGTACAAGTACAAAGTTGTGTGTCACTAGAGTGTAACTAAGTTAGTCCTGGTTTGGATTTATTTGTGAATTATCCTATTCTTTATTATATGATATATAATATGAATAATATTATTATTAAAATAGTCACGTCCGCTGCCGCGTTTCTGTTTATGGGGTTTGACTGTTATTATATATACTGACAAAATACCGTGCACAGCTCGCATAGACACATCATCAACATGTTGACGTCTACTATTGGAGACGCCGTACAGTTGGCCGTGTGGTTCCCGGCTTAGAATAGGGCCACCCCCAAATCTTCCCGTGCTGGGTGTCGTCAAGGTGACTAAGGGCAATTCCTGATGCAATCATCAGGGACAGACAGCAGCGATCTACTGTATATATTAAGATCTTTAGGTACTGCGATCACCAATACGCTTGCCAAGTGTGGTGATTATGGCAAATCCTCAATGAACAGCCCACCAAAACCAGCATTCAATTCGGAAGGCTTATTATCAGCAGTGGACGTATCTCGGTTATTGATGAATGGAGATGGGTCTTCCCACCGCCATCACTCCCGGTCCTTCGTCCTCACCGTTCATCAGCTTCCCAAATATTTTCAGGTTGTCGTTCCATCTAGCAGATAATGCCAAACATTCACACAGGCAATTCGATTTGACATACGCTTTAGAGGTTCTTTCAAATCAAAGCAAAACTGACACTACCTTCGAACTTAAACTCCAGAGTTTCGTTCCATATAAGGGTCCTCAATTTTATCTTGCCTCATTTCGTTCCTGGTGCAGCCTGGTACACACAGCACAGATCAGCGTGTATTCACGTTTGATGTCGGCTGTTTGATGTTAATCTAACTTGTAGTTTGATACCAAAATAATTATAAGTAACGTATCCTCATTATATACTCGGAATGACAATCATGTTATACAGATTATTTTAGTACCTAGGGTACCTATGTAACTCAATATCTTATTTTATTTTATTACCTATTTTAATTATTATGTAAATGTACAAATATTCGCATACAATGTCTATTGTTTAATGAATAAATAAATGAAAAATGAAATGAATCCACATGCTACCTATTCCACACAATTTCTCATAATATTGCACAAGCCTCATTTACGAGAAAAACACATTAAGTCCCTAGTCCCTATGCACCGAACACGCCACCATAAATCGCAGTATGCACTTGCATATGCTCCGTATGCAGTGTAGGCGTCATAGAGATGCATGCAGGTAAAGTCGAGCTCGGCCGGGCGGAAAATTGCGAACAAAACTAACTACCTGTGTTATGTATCTACTTGGAGTAAAGCTATAAGTACTATAACAGTGTAAGTACATACCCATGTACATCCAGTCCAGATACTCTTATGAACAGACTTGGAAAAATTTCTTGCATTAATGCTGTATTAACCTAGATACCTATAACCCACCCGGTGTTTTTTTTTGTTATTGCAAATTCGGAATCGGAAAGGAAACGGACCCAGACCATATGACGTAATTTTGTTTCTGATTTCGAATATCCATTACCAAAAATTGTACATTGATGTGTTAGCGTTTGCGCTTTTTTGAGTTGATTTACTCTTCGAAATTAAGTTTGACATTATTTTAAAAAGAATTTTAATATTCTATTTTTATATACATGAAAGAGTATTAATATAAAGTACTTACTTGTCTGAGATATAAAGCGATTGAGACTTCTGTAAATAACATTAAAATATATCATAAATATTCATAATTGGAAAACAAAAGAAAAAACAATCACTGTAAATTTTTGTTGTCAAAATTATTGTTTCACATTTAGAAAAGCAACAGCAAATAATTCATTAAAAAAATTATAATAGTTGAATGTTAAAAGAGTTTTAATTACTTTATTAGCATTAATGAGGCCATTACCAATGCAAGAAATATAGTATCTAATAGTTATCGATAGTATAAAGTATCGATATTAGCACTTAGAAAGTTGTTATAGTGCCAGAAAAATGTCTAGATCTGCTTATGAATGTCCATGATGGACATACCGGGACGAGTTGTTGCCCAGCGCTGTATTATGCGCAATTTTCGATAGCAAGTCCCTAATATTAGCTATTGCTACTATAATATGCAAAAACAGATGAGTGGAAAGAAAGTATGTAATGGGAATAAGCAAATCAATAATCGTTTCTGTTTGACTTTATTTAAGACTAACTGTGGCTACGGCTCCGCTCGCGTCGTGGACTACAGTTTTTTTTTTTAAGTTGAAATTTACTTAGTATGAATCCCCTTCCCCCTCACCTTTTCCCTACCCTTTCCATCCCACCCGCTCCTGAAAACAACCAATGTAGTCCTAACTCATCGCAATCTGAATTTCACCGATTATTATAGGTAAACTTCGTAGAGTTTTTTAAAAACTATAAACTCGCATAACTTTTGACTGAGTAAGCCGATTGCGATAAAATAAAGACTAAATGTTACTTCAATAACCCCTATGTTTTTTCTTAAATTTGCATCAGAGCTGACTCAATCATTTTTACGTGATGCTTGCACAAACACACCAGATAGACAAAAAATCGAGATCATACTGTATTTTCAACCGACTTCAAAAAAGGAGGAGGTTCTCAATTCGACGGTATGTTTTTTTGTATGTTTGTTACGCGATTACTCCGCCAGTTCTGAATGGATTTTTATGGTTCGTTTTTGCATGATAGGTCATACTTCAGAGGTGGTCCCATATGAATTTTATCGAAATTCATTCAGCGCTTTTTGAAAAATCAACAGACACAAATATAGGCTTAGTATATACCTACATAGACGACATGCTAGTTTGAGGTTCCCTTCAGCAAAAGTTGTGATGAGGAATTTTAATCCTTTTTTAACTGTCATTAGCCAAGAACAAAGAAGATTGTATGTATTTGTAAGGAGCCGTCATATTAATTATACATTATCTAATACCTATTCTTAAAGAAAATTACCTATTCGTTGAAAAGATTACGCAACCGTGTCATTTCTGTTAAAGCTTTTTCATCGTGGGGTCGATTTAAAAGCTTGCCGCATAACAAGTAACCGAGTCGATCTGGATTCATTTGATAAATGCTCGTGTTGCAAGCCAAGACGAAGAAAACGTTGCTCTTCGGTTCGACTGATAAACGTCTTGAATCAAACTGAGTCATTGAGCATGACTTTCTGGACTTTAATTAAGCCTTGATAAGTTCATGTATCTGAAAAAATCTATAGGCCCACTGCTCAAAACTCTCATTTGAAATAATTAATGCATTTCTTTCCCTACTTTTCTTTAAACATTCTTTCTTCTCGTCACTACTGTCTTCCAAACGGCGCTGTCTCATATGAGCAGCGCGTTTAGTAAGCTTACCCATATAAATAAATAAACAAATTACACTTACTTCCCACTAAAAAGTAAAAATTCAAATTATTTTTTAGAAAAAAACAAAAACCGACTTTAAGGCTATACCTACATGTACAAACTTAAACTAAAAAGTAGAAAATAATATTTTAATTACTTCAAAGCAAAGAGCATAAGAGTCAACTACTATATAGTATCTAGTCTATATAAAGAGCATTAGAGTCAACTACTATCTAGTCTATTAGAACAATCAACGAAATTATTGATACTTATATACCTATTTATAATTAGTTATTTTTAGAGTCGGTGCCAGCCAAAGCAAAAATAAGCTTAATAGATACCTCACTTCACTCAGGCACATCCCCTCGTGTTGCTTAAATTGTTAATTAAATTGTCCTTTAATGCTCTTTGCTTTGAAGTAATTAAAATATTATTTTCTACTTTTAGTTTAAGTTTTTACGTGTAGGTATAACCTTGTAGTCGGTTTTTTTTTTCTAAAAAATATCTTTATATTACTTATCCCCAAATAATCATACTTACTACTAAAGTTCCAGTTCGAATAATAGGTATTACTTTTCGATTAATACTATAAAAGGCATTAAAACATTAAGAGTTCATTGGGGAATTATATGTATGTGCAAATATATGTTTCATCAATGAAATATAAATTTAATCATAATGGCAATGAAAGTAATAAAGATACGATTACATGTGTAGTTCTTGTAAAAATATAATGGGTTAAGACCGCCTTTGTACTTAATGTTATTCCTATTTTGTGATTGTTGTTGATGTTAATTTTGGTACAATAAGGCATTTACATACATACATACCCCCAAACACTTTTTTGCAAATATATTCAATATACAGACAAGCGATATTAGATAAAATGAGAAGCCCTAGGCAGTAGCTAGGTACATAGATATTTTTATACGCTCGTAAATAAAGTATGATTAGTAACATTCATTTATTAAAGATATTTCATTTCTCGTATTATTTATTCCTTTAGTAATAACGTGGAGATAGTGCGGTGCATCACCCTCACCTCTTCATAAAATTATGATTTACCGCCGGCTTCCTCAAACTTTTATATTAGAAAAATTACTGCTCGGCTAGCCAAAGCCCGGTGTAATAGAAGCTTCGATTTCTGTTACGGATATTTCTGTAATAATTATTTCAGTTTTCTAGTTTTTAATCCATCTTTTACTGAATACGTGTCTTCTGATTGGACGCTTGTAAATATTTAATCAAAAAAAGCCGATTTTCCTTCGTAGGTTTTCCTAGAAGGTACGTGAAAAGGTGGTTCCTGCGTTATTTGGAGAACGCTATAGTATTTGTTATTCCAAAATAATGTATACTTCGAGCTTTGGTGATTAATAGTGAAAACTTCCGGCGATTAACCCTACACGATGAAATTCTAATTTAAATTTAATGCTAATTACCATAGAGCACCATTTTCAATTTAAATTTAATAGCAATTACGTCATTGTTTTTCTGAACGGAGTTGCCAATTCGAATATCAATGTAATTTGATTGTTGACAGAATCATCCCCATTGCATGACTACTGTTACGTCACTATTTCCTGCTGTTCAAAATACGACTTTATTCACTTCCTACCTAATTATTCCCTAATAATTTCAGCTCAATCGAAGCGTCGCCTACAGACACTCGCTAATCATTTGAATGGAGAAGGTACACGACATTTGGAGTGGATTTATGGACTTACAGTCGAGATATAGAGTTGGAGCTCCTCGAAGCGAAGTACGTAGCCTCGAAACGCGAGAACACTTTATTAATTGAAAGCACGATCTAGTGACAGCTTTGTCATGTGCCTTTGGAACTTCTTTTTTATTTTATAGAGACTAATAGGATGGGATAAAAATTTGCGAGTTTTTATAATATAAAAAGCTGGAAAAATATAGTTTTGGATGAGTACCTACAAAACTTTACGATAACGAAACATTAACGACATGAGTGGGTGCTATTTATAAAATTTTCGGACCTGTAGAATCCGAATTTGACGTTGGGTTTGGAATCCAAGATATTATATACAAGGCAATAAAGCATTCAGTGTCGAACACTAAATAACTTTTTTTATGAGAGGGAGGGGTGTTTAGGGAGGTAGGGAAGGAGAGAGGAAGGCATGGCGCTAGAAAAGAAGGATGAGAGAAGTGATTGACCGTTGAACAGAAAGTTGGTACTCTCCATATACATAGGCTACCTATATTTTATTCGGTTTCATAAAAGGGGAGGGTAGGGCGATATCAAAAATTTACGATAATCGAGCGACCTTTAATTCGTCGGCGTAGTCGAGGTCGTAGACGAAGTTGTGGGCGGTTGCTAGTCAAGTTATAGGTACCTAATTTAAGAGATAAATAAATAAACATTTTTACTTTCAGGCTCCGCTACGTATGCATAACTCATTTATTTATACAATCAAGAGTTACAATAGGTCTTATATTTATTTTAGAGCGAATATGATTGACTTTTTCGGTATGGCAAACTATGTTGAGGGTTTTTTAAACTAATTTACCTAAACTAACATCTTGTCTGTAATAGGTACTTAGGTACTCTTCTACTGGGTAATAAGAATAACACTTTAATATCAGTAGTTTGGCACGCGCAGGGTGGGACGCCCCGCCGCCAGATGGACCGACGACCTAAAGAAGGTAGCCGGAAGCGGCTGGATGCGGAGGGCGGAGGGCGGAGTACCGGGTGTGGTGGCGTTCATTGGGGAAGGCCTATGTCCAGCATTGGACGTCTAAAGGCTGACATGATGATGATGATCAGTAGTTTTAGCTTTAGCTCGTTAGAACGGTTTGCACCAATTTGTTTTAGTTTTTCAGGGAGGTATACCTAGTAGGTACCAACATAAAAGTAAATTTTAAATATTAATATTTCCGTTTTTACCGATTCTTAAATTAAATATTATTTATTGTTTTTATAAGTTGTTATGAAAACTCAAACCTATATACGTTCTAAACTTCAATTTGTACGCTTAAATTCAAAACCACCGATTTAATTCACTTTTATTAGTAAACTTTTCAATCAAAAGCCGAACAAGACAATAGCGGACACTGGACACTTATAACTTCGACCTTTTGTTAGTAAAATCACGTTATAACGGTAAAGGAATAGAGTTGAAAATCCATTGTGCGATAAACGTCGCAAATCTGAACAGCCGAGGCCTCTAAACAAGCGCGGAAACTTACAAAAATATCTTCATCATCATCATATCAGCCCCTAGAAGTCCACTACTGGACATAGGCCTTCCCCAATGAACGCCAACACACCCGGTCCTCCGCCCTCCGCATCCAGCCGCTACCGGCCACCTTCTTTAGGTAGTCGGTCCACCTGGCGGCGAGGCGTCCCATCCTGCGAGTGCCGATCCGCGGTTTCCACTCCAGAACTCGTCTGCCCAAACGGCCGTCGGATCTGCGGCATATATGGCCCGCCCACTGCCAAAAATATATGTAAAGAATATTATTAGATAGTTTCGGTCACACTACTAAAAGCAATACCTATATTGTTAAAAGGTATACCAGTCTTGAGAGCATCGATGCCTAGAGCGATAGGGATGACGCGGGAGGTCCAACATCGATCCTGGTAAGGCCCAGTATGACAAGTAATTTTTTCTTCGAAACTTATATCGTTTTACCCACACTGTCAAACGGTAAGAAAAACATTGTAAGGAAACCCGGTGTCATCACGGGGCCGATGTTGCACCACTCGTGACCCAAGCAACGCTCTATCAGAAAAACGTGGTCTGGAGAAGTCTTTCATTTCTCCGCACCAAGAATCTGATCCCAGACTACACCTAATCGTGTTTTTACTCGAATGAATGGTCATGTCGGTTGATGGCTGTCAAAATTTAAAACAGGCATATTTCGCAGAGTACCTTCTCCGTTTCTCGTTGGTGTTTTACACTTACGCTTTTCTTCCACGAAAGGTGTGATACAAACTTACTCGTACTTCTGTTGCAAGTTGAGTTATCGAATAAGGTATCTTTAAGATATTTTGAACTGATATTTATATATGGAATTATTAAGAATTGCGAAGTAATAACAGATAATTACGCGAATGGCTAAATTATATGAATGGCTCAGCTTCCCGCTGCTGTCATGGCCGCGGCCTAATAAGCCGACTATTCGAGTAGGCGAGCAAGGGCTCTTGGGCGGGCAGCGCCTCCACGCTCGCCTCTCGACCCAATGAAACGCTCCATCACAGCAACGCGATACTCGACTCGCCTTCGCTCTTCAGAAAAGAAAACTGCTTGGACGAACAATGAAATAAATTGTACAGCAAACCGCACTCTCCCAGCCCAATTTCTATTATAACAGTCAAGTACGACTGCTCGTATCGCGGTTGTATGTATGACGACCAGAAATAGGTACCTACTACCTACATTGAATAATGAATGACACTGAACATTTTCACAAAATATAAAAAAATTAATAATCGGTATGTACCCATTTTAGAAAAGAAAATATATTTACATATACGTATAAAATGAACGTTTCTTTGAACCTACTTTTGAAGCTAGTCATTATATTTTTTTAACCTAGGTACTTATTCATGCATTTTCCATGTTCAGCTATTCGTTTCGAATTGGCGTTGTACACCGTTCCCCCGACACAGCTGGCTGAATGTCCTCAACATTCAGCATGTTGAAGTAATAGACATATAAACTGGTACTCAATAATGAATTGTTCTACATCATTTTACGCTTACTTGGAGTAAGTCAGTTTAACGCCAGTTTTCTCGAAATGTACTTTTGCACTTTCAATATAATTATTTAACGTTTTGTACAAACGTATGCCTTGTTCTGGTGTGGGTCACTCCAGCTCGAACAAAGTCGAATTTTAGTTCTGGCACCTTCACGGATTACAATTCTGAATAGATAGAACTTCTTCTCTGTCGTTCCCTTACTGCCGAGGATCGCGACCATATAAAATGCGCCTTCACGCATAGCGGTCATTGGCCAACCGCACAGCTTCATATAAGGATCCACCAGCCACCCTCCTTACCGGGTCTGACTAAATAGAACAAATGTCGTTAATTAGTCAAATTTAGTCGCAAAAAATTAGATTTAGTCAGTCCGCCATTTAAGTTATTGGGTTTTGTTAGCAAGTTATTGGCATGCCAGACAAAGGCTTATTACGGCATGCCACCCCTAATCTTCGAAACCACAGTACTCGTACACAGCGAGCTACTGATTAGGTCGATTGGTCAGGTGAATTAGTCGAACCTACTCACAAAAAATCTCATTTGGTCGGCCCTCCGTTTAAAAGTTACAAGGGATTGAAAGTTCCCATACAAACTAAGCGGGTAAGGTAGGTTCAAAATAAAACAATATCACAACTTTCTTCGTTGTTTTTATTGTATCGTAATGACAGATCTTTGACTACTGATGATTAATGTTGAGGTTAATGTAATGATTGACATAACAAATTCTATGATAATGATGTACAGTACAGAATACATGACTGGTAGTAACTGGTAGTAGAAGGATTGTGATGATACGTATCAATCAGTTTACAATGTCATGACAAGTGGAGCTGAGATTTTTGTTGAAGAGGGTTACAATAAATATTAATTGATCTAAATCAGTGTTTCCCAATTAGTTGTAGATTCAAGGTTGTCTTAGGGAGTATGCACGACTAGCCATGTACATTCATAGCGACGCAACAAAAACCATTGTAAATAAAGATAAATATTTAAGAGCACATCAAATAAATAGGTACTTCATTTACAACAAATATACTGGATCTCACATCAAAGTACGCATTTCATATGCAAATCAGTATTGATGTAGGTCAGGTTACGTTAGACGTTCCTTTAATTATATGTCATAAACAAGTCATTATTAATTTTCGATAAATCTAAAAATCATTATTAAATTATTATTTCCCTAGCTAATCGTGGTACCTCAAAAGGCGGCGATGTTGTTCGCAACACATCACGTCAAGGGGTATCACGGGGCGAAAAGCGGACGAAGGAAAGCCACTTTGCGACATTAGATTGCGCAAAGTGGTGATACATCGTCTCTGCCTACCCATCTGGGACCAAGGCGTGAGCATTATGTATGTATTATTAAATATTTGGGCTCAGTTGCAACACGCCGAAACCGTAATCGTTCAAGACAGATCTTTGTGTGAGAGCTGATTTTTGCCGAAACATTAAAGAAATGCAACATTAATTAATTTGACTGTCTCATTAGCCTAGTGGTTTGGTTGTCAGACTCGAGCGCCAGAAGTTGTGATGGGATTCGATTCTCATCAGAGACAGACATCTTTATACAATCGTACAAATTGCTCCCGTTCTGGATGTTACATTTGTGAACACCATGGAATGCAATAAAGTTTACTGATTACTGAACTGTTCTATCCTTGTCTATATCCCATTGTACAGGAGAAAATCCTAATTTAGGAATAGTCAGTATGAATTATTTAATTCAAAATAAAATAATGCTACCTACCTACTTTATGCTTATGTAGATCTTCAAATGACTCTGACAACATTGAATGGCTATTTGACATTATTTTTACATACTTTTTAGCGGGCAACTGTGTAGAAACAAGGCATGGGGCATAATTATGATTATGAATTTATAAACTTTCTTTTGTTGGTTATGTTGGTAACTAAATTAGGTATTTAAGTATATTGTGTATATCCATTACTTGTAATGTTTTGACAATGTACGATAAATAATATGAATATTCTGGGCTTTGGAAAAATCTAAAGAAATTAACTGGAAACCACTGATCGCAATCATTACTTAAAATAAAGCTAGGTACCAATTGTGATGATTGTAAATAAAAGTAAGTATAGCAAATAGCTTAATACTTAAGTAAAGTCGCTAACTGGTAGTAGGTACTACGAAAAATGAGCTGTTGAAAAATACATGTCTCACTTCCTGAACAGTCGCGCAAAAGAATTTCTTAAATGTTTTTAATGGAAAAGTCCACTCGCATACTAAATATAACATTCTGTTTTCACTTTTTGATGTTAGGTTTTATATTAACTTCAACACTGCTTAGCGTGACACTAATAGTTTTTTCACTTTACGAAACACCTGTAATGTTATTCTCTAAAATACAAACTCACGTGCCAGTCTCACTCAAGCGACTTCAAACTTGACACCGAAGTGAAATGAGTTTTCTGTTCACGTCGACAGTGCTCTGGAATGTTTACAGAATTACCAATGGATTAGGTTTCGAAGTGAGTGATGTCACTTGAGTGAGACTCGCACGTGAGTTTGTATTTTAGAGAACAGCACTACTGGTAAAAATCTTAAAGTGCAGTTTGCCTCTGGACTACTACACCATCTGTCAAATTTGCAGAATTTAAAATTAACCTTAACGTAACATTTCAAGATTAATTTTAGATTGTGCAAAATTATCAGGATGGTATACTTTAGCGTGTGGCCGACTGAACAAGGCATAGCGATGATTTTCCAAATGGTCTAGCATGATCAATATTGCGGTTTAAACAAAATAAAGTTAGCAATGCTTTATTGATCAACCAGGGTGTTACTTAAATTATATTATTTGCCTGCCTTTTTAATGATTAATATGAATTAGTGATAAATGACATGCATATTACTACCGACTACGGAATGTCATCAGTAGAAATTCTAAGAGATTAGTAGATTAGAGTATTATGTAGTTCTTAGGATTACTTTCACATTAAATTGATATGGCAACACCTTTATGTAGTAGCTAGTTTAGTTTATATGGTAACCTACAAGACGATCAAAAGGGGTATACAAATTTCAACACTAACATTTACTGGGTTACCAGTTTTCCTGCTGCATCGACGGCTAGTGTGGCACGTCGAAAACATACATTTTAATATGAATTTATAGTTGATAGTCATTTAATGAAATTAGACTAGCCTAGCATTTGAAGAGTACATTGGAATAACGATGAATATTACAAATCCATAGAGTTTAATTTATATAGTCACAAAAATTTAAAATCAATGGAGTTTAAATACACTCGCACGATCTCCGTTATTTTAATATGGACCTATTTCCCTCCTAAGTGTTTATTCTTGCCTAGTACATTGGACCACAAAGTGTACCACGCACAATCGTCAAAGTTGACCGTCTCTTTGGCCTAGTGGCTAGAACGCCGGAAGTCGTGGGTTCGATTCCCACTGCACAATTTGTATAGTTGTTCTCTGTGTGGATGTTATATTTGTGAATGGACAATCCTTAGCACAGGAGAAAATCCTAGTATGGGATTAGACAAGTATATACAATACATGTGTAATGTAATATTAACATCTTACAATTTATTATTAAAGTTGATTTTAGACTGTACTAATTTGACAGACGGAATAAGTTAACTCGAGGCCAACTGGACCACACGATGTAAAAATTTAAAACCACCACCCATTTTAAAACAGATACTAATAGATTCCTTGTCTTCCGAAAGCAACCGTAATGTTATTCTAAATTTGTATACCCTTTCTGAGTATAGACCGACCAAAAATATGAAATGAGTGGGATAAATAGTTTCACAAACCGCCACTTCATACAAGATGGTAGGACTACACGTCGACATGGATGTCTTAAACAGCAAATCGTAGTTATATTTCAAAAGTTTTTAGACATGGTAACTAAGTTACAAGTACTTTAAATACACTTATTAACTAACATGCGATCATTTCAGTGCATGTTTCACACGGTTCCTTAACAATTTTCTATAATATTGAAGATAAAATACATAAAAG
Organism: Esperia sulphurella; assembly: GCA_947086405.1. Lineage (NCBI taxonomy): Eukaryota > Metazoa > Arthropoda > Insecta > Lepidoptera > Oecophoridae > Esperia > Esperia sulphurella. The sequence goes on from OX352265.1 coordinate 12,471,344, forward strand.
TTACTCATGGTTTTCGAATAATGTTTTATTTTGTTTTCCTATAATATATCGAAAAAATGGTTTCCTGGAATTGATGTAACATTCCCATTATTGTATATATCGATAGGGGAAAGGCAAAATCACTAAAGCGCCATTTTGGGAACTTAACAGAAGCAAATAAAGCTTTTTTTCGAATAAAAAAAAACATTTTGTATGAGGAGTATTTCTATGAAACTCGAAAAAGAGGCGTTAGAACATCATCCAATCGTATATTATAACAAAGAATCATCCAGTTCTATTTTGCGAGACATGTCTAGATTTTCGACCAAGTTTACATTTCCACTATCAATATACATAAATATATTCTATATTTTAGTTCAAGTAGTTTTTGAGTTATCCGGCGGTTAGATAGACGGACAAAAAGCTTCGGTACAGGGATATTTGTTTTAACAGAACCCTAATAAGGCCTTACATATACAAAAAAAAACAACATTCATGAAATTGAGTGCCCATTTAGTATTTCTGCATTCAGTCAATGGACGCTCAATTCATTACGAGAGTTAATAATGTCTTATTTGTAAGTCAATTTACTGTATATGTTAAGTAACCATGTATACAAAATACTAAAACCATCAGAAGTATTAACATTTACACAAAAAATGGCTTTCCCGTACAATGTAAAACGAAGTAAAAAATCAACATCTTAATATTACTAAATAAATATCAATTAACATTTTAAAGCAAAAATTGTAAACATTGTATTAAAACGTACATGCATTATTATTTCTACAATCAACCCTAAAAATTATATGGGAAACGTCATTTCGTTAATCCGAGCAGTAATTAATTGCCCAATACTTTAATAATTAATTTGATCATTAAATATTTAATTCTGACCAATTCTTAAGTAATGGTCGAAAAAATGTATTTAATGCGCAAACTGTTAAAGTATAGCACGTTCAAATGTGATGATTAGTCATGAAATAGGCATCCATTTTGTCAGTGGACACTTACAGATCTGCAAATGTGAATTTAGGTTTTGGAATATATTTTTATTTCAACCTCTGTAGATTTGCGGTTGTACAACGATGAAAATAAATAAGTTTTCCGTGCATCTTGTGCATAGAGTTATTTTCAACCAAACTGAAACACGAAAACAAACTTTGAGTATGTGAAACAAAATATCCAGTAGAAAATGAAACTGACATTAGCTGCAAAACAACTTAGTATTACCACATTAACTTTGCAGTCAAATTAGCTATACAATCTATTGATTATTTTGTTCTTACGGCGTAAGTAACGTTCGTTTTTGTAGCTCATTTTGATTTGTACAAACAGTAAAATCTATCCCAAATATAGCACGTTTCAAGTATTTTTATCATTTAAACAACAAACCAACAAAGGTACGCAAGAATCTACTTACAAAATGGTACCATTTTATTTATTGTGATGATTTTAAAGTAACTACATATTATTTAAAACCTTAACACTAAATTACTAGACACGTAACCCGCTACAAATATTAAAGCAAACGTTAGCAAATCTAACGACCTACATTCTGGGAATGTACGATTCGTTTATATAATATATAAAACGTACCTACGTATATACAAATTATAAAAAAATACATCATGATTGTAAACACACACAGCTACTCTGGCTTAAAATAAATACCTACAAGATTAAAAACAGATAATATAGGAGATTCGGTCTTTGGAAGTATTATGATAATTCTGAGATTCAGACATTTTATTTGTCATAGATAGTGATAGAAAAACTATTTGATAACGACTACGTTTATATACCCAAAACATAACAAATCTTGTAAATTTAATTTTAAATTCACTTATATAGATTTTAAATCGTTAAAAGTTACATATTATGCATAATAGAAAATATCTACTCTGTAATTAGACTCTCAATAAACAAAAAATGAGAATAATTGTATATTCTACAGTACAGGACTTAGAATAAGTACTCAGTTTGTAAAAACGGTAAAAGATCCTATAGATTTTATTAATTCCCCCTTACATTCATTCACTTAAATCGCACTTTGGAAGCAAAATCAGCATTCCAAACCTCAACCGCTACTCAACTGCAGTTATTAACCTAAGGGACATATGAAAGGGTTTTACAAATTGTGCATTATTTGTAATGTTTTCAGCCTTATATTCATTACAAGAACCTCGTTGACAGTGTTGTTCAGGCATTTGCCTTAAATGTTATAGTGAGTTCGAACCTCACTGGGGACAGACAACTTTGTATAAGTTAGTCTTGGTCTGTGTATTATTGTATTGTTACTATATTGTAAATTATGATGTCCTTGCTATCTCTATGGCAGACGGAATTATAGAATTTTGAAACCTTTATATGACAGAGTTAACGATCATTTACAATAATACTAATGCTCAAACATTAAAAATAGTGCACGTACAATATTAAGAAATTTCCAATACACTTTTACATCTAATGTCATTTTAATGAAGAAATGTACCTATATTTCTACCATGTAAGCCTTCGTTCTGCGTGGAGAGTGTAGGCCAAATCCTCCGTTTGCCCAGACGAGAGAGGGTTGTGCTCCTGCAGTGGAGACAAAAATAACCTAATGATGAAGCTTTCGTTACTGATAATGCCCCTTGATATGGAATGCGTATTCGTAATATGATACAAAATATCACGTTTGGTTACAGAAATATGTGCAAACCTAACGGTTTGCTGGCGCAGTAAATATTTGTAAGCAGTCTAGGAGTCCAAATATTTCTGAACACCTATGGTGCTCATTCATTTTTATACAATAAAAGTTTCACAATATGTGAGCATCATTGAGTTTTTATACTGTTTAGATGTTCAGATAGATATATTTGGCTTCCTAGACTGCTAAATATTTGACGCTGACTATACCACTATAATATGATGCTGAGATACATACACCCATACCATGAAGTAAAATAATTTTTCGTAGCTCATAGTTTCTACTCAAAATGTTTTCCTTTATGATGTTTTCCTGATGATTTTAAAATGTGCATCTGTTATCTAATTTAATAACCAATTAGTGTCAATCATGAAGGAAAACACTTTGAGGTGAAACTATGAGCTACGAAAAATTATTTTGCTTCATGGTATGAGTTACAGTTGTCTTTGACCATCCACCATAGACTGATACACTGCAAAGACTAGAATATATCATACTTAGTATTGCCGGGATATCGATATTATTAAGTCACGATACGAATCATTGATGCAGTCCGGGCTATATTGCTGTCAAAGTTGACAGTATCATGTGACATCATAATAGTATCGATTGACATATCGATATAACGATTGATATCGAAGCTATCGACAGTCTGTCGGTGACAGCTTACATTGGCGCCTCCGCCGTGCAGCGAGCGCCCTCTGTCGGCGCCGCCTCCGACTGCTCGGGTTATAGCGGGTTAGAGGCCGTCTCGCCGGGCAGGGAGTGCACGCGGGCGGACAGCAAGTTGTGTAGAATGAAGACTGCGGGTTTCGGGCTGCCTTCCATGTCCAGCTCCTAGAGTAATATGAAATTTCGCACAATTTGTAGTATGGCGATATAATCGTGAATTGTGATGGCAAATAAGAAATATTCTTCCTACTGATTCTACTCTTCTAGATAAAAATTTACAGCATACTACAAACGTTTTCTTTTTATGAGCTCTACTCAACATGAGTCATACAATAAGGTGACCTTTTATAATAAATAGAGCATCAACTCATTAAAATAATAATATATAAATTTTATAAAATATATAATAGTTCATCAGTGAAGTGATATTGTATGTACGAGTATGTTTACTCATTTAGATATTACACATCGTGACGTCTTACTTAAATTCTTCAACGCAGTAGCAGCATTTATTTTATTTGTAAATAAGTTTACTTTGGTTATTTCTATAGGTAGTTAATTAATGTTATATATATTTTTGTTGCCATATTAGTGCCGCAAAGGCTCCGAGCGGCCGAAAATCGAAAAGTTTTAACTACTGTACATTTTGTATTAGCGCAACAACAAAAATTTTTTTTACATATTTCTCAAGTCGCTTCCCGGCCGAGGCAGATGAATTATCAAATACAATGCAGTTCAACCTATTTTAACAAATAAAATGAAGTAAAATTTAGCCGTATCGTCATATAGTAGTCACCACTGTATCGTCGTCTGTGAAGTGCAGCCAGAGCGCTGCGCGGTCGTCGTCCGCGGAGGCGCGCAGCGCGTGCAGCGGGCGGCGGTAGAGCGCGCGCGCGCCGCCGCGGCCCAGCGAGCCGGCCGCCTCCCACACGCACACGCCGCCCGCGCCCAGCGACAGCCGCGCGCACGCGCCGCGGAACCGGCACCCTGCACGCACACACACACACGCGCGCGCCGTCATATCAGCTCTCCGACGGCCCCTGCTGCTGCAGTGGGCAGTCGGCTGAATGACGTTTCTCTAGTTCGGTTTCATATGCAGCTATCACAAGTTTAAAAGTTTAGCGCAGCGGCCTACAATGGATTTTCATACTAGCCCTGCTGGGCAAAACCGGCAAAAAGATTCTGATGCCATATATGATGCGCTCCCCGCGTGCTTTTTGTGAAAGTAAAGCGAACGTTTCGGAGCGTGACTGAGAAATGAGTGGTGTAGTGTACTGACGGAATGTGAACTCCTGCTGGCGCACGGCGTGGTGCGCGCCGTCCACCAGCGCGCCGGCGCACGCGGCCAGCTCGTGCGGCGTGTCGGCGCGCAGCGCGCGCACGCGCAGGCCGGCCGGCGTGCCCGCGCGCACGCCCAGCGCCGCCGCGCCGCCGCCCGCGCCGCGCCGCCACCACGCCAGCCGCGTCGCCGCCAGCCCGAAGCACTCGCTGGGCGCACACCACGCCTCGTCGGACCACGGCGCCGCCTCGTACACCCTGCCTCATCGTCATGATCATATCAGCCTTTCGATGTCCCCTGCTGGTCGATGGACGTCCGCCGTCCCCGATGAACGGCGACGCGACCCCGACACCACCTTTCGGACCGTCTGGAGGCGGGGCGTCCCGTGCTGCACCTCCCGGTCAGTTTCAGTTTACTGATTCATTAATATTATTAGGGAGAACATTTCTCCCTGATTACTACCTCATTCCACAAAGACAGGGACCTCGCAAAGGTCTACCCGCCCGGAGCCTCGCAGTGACTGAGGCCGCCCCTGAGAGAAATAGCCCGATCCTGGCCGCTTTTTGATCTCTCTCTATATCCCTTCCTTTCTCCATCCCTCCCTCCTTTTCCCCACCTAGCTTAAAAGCGAACCGAAAATAGTGGAATATGTGCATCTCCTAAGACACAGCTTAAATTTAAGGTGTCTGTATCAATATTTTCCGCATTTTCCAACTCCACCTGTTTGTCTCGCTCACCTAAGATCGCGATCAGTGATGGCGACGAACGTCGGCTGCCAGGCTTCTGCCTCATCAGAGCTGTCCGAGCCGCCAGATGCCACCTGCAATTAAAATTCATACGTTTATTACTTGGTGTCTTCAGAGCTGGAGTATACAGTGTACAAAACGGTTTGGGAAAACACGAACTAAGCCTTATTATGCGCCAGAAGTTCTTCAGTGTGGAAAACTCCCCCAGAAGCTTGCCAGAAGGTGAGGAGCTTCCTGATCTATCTGGCAACACCAACCAACATTTCCTAGAAGTTTATGATTGAGGAAAAGCCAAGTCATCAAGATCAAGAGTGCAGAGCTTACATGGTCCTGTGGCGGGCGCCTCGCTAGCCAGCCAGCGTATCTGACGTCGCCGATGAGCGGGCGTAGGCGCGGGCGGGCGCGCGCGAGAGCTGCGCGGGCGGCGCGGCGCGCGGCCGCGTGCAGTGCGCGGTGCCAGGCCACCGCGCCCGCCGCATCCGGCGCGCGCAACGTTAGCTGGTGCACGCCGTCAGGAGAGTAGATCTCGATGGTGCGCTCCTCTGTGGCAAATATTTTCCACTAACAAATGCTAAACTCTTCTCCTAGACAGTTGTCTAATCCTACAATAGGATTATCAAAGTCGATAATCAAATGGCCAAAATGAAGGTAGTTTCAATTAAATTCAAAAAATTATGAATAAGGAACACGCATCCAGTACCATGGTGCGTGTTCACAAGTTCGGGCACAACATTAATCCATGAAGCTAGTATTCATACCAGGATCAAGATGGCGCAGGTTCTTGGCGACGCAGGCTAACAGCAGTGGCACGTAGCGAGTGTCGACGCGTCGGCGACGCGGCGAGGGGGGCGAGGGCGGAGCCTCCCCCAGGTAGCCGCGGTGTATCTCCCATCCAATCTCGCTGATAATATAGGCTTTGCGGAAGTACGGTGTCACCTCGCGTAGGTATTGCACTGCAATACGCATGGGTAGATTTTATTAGTAATAATCATCAAAATGTACTGTACTCTACATTATTTATTTTGTTTATTCTGCAATTTTTTACATATTGTGTTGTAAAAATACTAAATATACAATGGGTCCAATACTGAAGATATTTACAGAAAAAGAATTGGACAGCTCTAAAGTTCTGTCTCTCTCTTTCAAACGCTATTAGGAAAATAAAGATAGAGCTCAGTTTAATATTGTCAAGTTCTAAAATTAGTAAATATTTGTAAAATTGTCTGGCAGTTATACTAATAAAGAAATCAATTTACAGAATCCACACATTGTGTATGACGACTGACAAGTGACGACATACACTTTGATGACATTGTTAATGTCTGCTAATAATCTGTAAATATTGAACAACCGTGCATTTTTACATTGTTTGGATTTACAACAGTTTTACTTAGTTTACTGGTTATTCCAATCTTACCAAAGACACTAAGAATTATCTTCGTATCTCATTAGTGTGTGTGTGTGTGTATTTGCACAACATGTAAATTTATGATGTATCCACAGTAGGAAAGCTAAGCTAGTAATAAATAAAGTCAGTAGTCAACCCTATGTCAAGTAGAAGTTCTCTTACAAATTATGATTAAGGTACTTATGAATGAACATCTTATTTGTAATTTTTCTCTCTATGCATCATTCTTAATTGTTTCCTTGCCCCAAGTAGCAGCAACACTCATTTCTGCCAATTAAATTGAACAAATTAGGTCACATCTGTTAAAACTAATGAGCAATGAACTATTGTTTCCTTTTTAGGGTTTCATTTCAATAGATACACTTATAACTCTCCAATCAAGCCGATTAGGCTGAAATTAAAAAACTACCAGGCAATTATGGGAAAATTATAGAAATACAGGAAATAATTTTTATTATGAGATTTTAAAGTTAAAAATTAAAGTTGGAGTCAGGCTGGGATGTACAAGAGGCACAGAGGAAAAAATACTGTTCTTTTTATACTGACAAAAATATAGTTTAAGAAACCCACACTTTGTGTATGGTGTACACTTTGCTAACATTTTATTACTTTCTTTATTAATTTAATTATTGTACATACAATAGATACATGCAAGAAAATAAAAAGGAAGTAACAAAAGGTTAGTTGAATAACTTACCTTCTAACTCAACCATTTTTCCAGCTCTTTTTAGCGCTTTGACGGCCTCCTCATGCGTCGCATCTTTCAACAGCTCACCGTTTACAGCCATAATAGCATCACCCACATACAACTGTTCCGTTTGATCCGCAGCCATACCCTTAAATATCTTCGATATCAATATCGGCATATTATTCTCTATCCCGCCTTTGATAGATATTCCTAATCCATTATTGTCTGATTTCACCACTTGCACTACACGTTTCTGATTTGCGATAGCTTCTGGCACCTCTGTGAAATCACTGTTTGGAGTTTCAACATTGTTGTTATTCAAGGTTCCGTTGAGAGTGGTTGTGGCGTCGTATGCATCGTCCAAGTAAACACTCAAATAATCGTCCTCCAGGGCACAGTGGACGCGGTACCATACGCCGCGAACCAGGGTCTCCAGAAGACCAGAGCGAGCACACGTTGCACTAGGGCTTTCACTGCCCCCACTTGAGGCACCGTTTTCCACCATAATTTCACCAATATTGCTTATTCAATGCAAATAACAAGACTGAATAGACACTTCCAAAACTGCGCAAGACAATAAATTAAAATCGTTTAATACAAATCTCTTCACTTAAATCATTATTAACTTTACAAATCCATCGATCAAGAATAGGAATAACACGAATTCAATTAAAATTCCCGATAGTATAGCAAAATAAAATAAAAATTCATAATGTAATCAATAAAGTTTGACGTTTGAATGAATCAAAAGAGAACAAGGAAAGAGTGACCGAATGAAAGAATTACGATCGACTGAATAGAACTTACTCAGAACAGAAGCTCAAACAACTATTGTAGGAAGGTAGGTATTGAGCTTTTGAGCACCCGGTTGCTTTTCCGTTTGATATTGTCTTCGCTCATTAATTATTTGCATTTCAAGCGAGGGAATAAGTTAACCTTTGACTCCAATTGAACACTAAGTCCAACAAAAGCAAGAAAATGAAATTGATTTAAGACGAATAGAAGGAATACAGTTACTATCGATTACGACTTATTACTATTTAAAAAAAATTACGTACTGTAATAATACGGAAATAGCTAATAGAGTTTTTAGTTAAATCACGTTTTTCGTTAAGTAATGTACTTAATGTTGTTAGCAACACCAACACATTACGTGAAGTGGTACCGTAAAATGGGGTGAATAGGCACAAAATCAAACTTTAGACTCAAATTTATCGATGTTATAGTACGAATTTAACATTGATAACCCTTTGCGAGTTGGTCCGGCCGCTCATACTTTACGAATATACCCAAAATACCCGAAAAAATCATCGAAAACCCAATGATTTTGGCCAAAATATGCGCTATCCCTATTCATGCTTGAAGTGGGGTGACTTGGGACGGTAAAGGGGTAAATAGGAAAAAAGTCGTAGGGTTGTCAAATCTTTATCTATAAATAAAGCCATATCTGAAATAGGTTCCTTAGTGTACAAAGTTATTTCTTAGTGCTAATTCCAAAATGATGTTTTAAAATAAAAAAAATGTTCAGTAATATTTCTTTAATAAGTATTATTATTACAAATCACAAAAGTTATATAATCGTATTGTTTAAGATCACAAATTCCCTATATCAAGTTCGTTATATTATATATATATATATATATTTATTATTTATATATATTATATAGTATTGAATCTCATCAGCGTTAAATCAATTTTCACATAGGAATAACATATTATCCCGCAGTAAAAAGTTACTTATTTTTATTCCCGGGCGTTATACTATCTTCACAACAAATTTTATTAAAATCGGTTCAGTAGTTTTGGTGTGAAAAGACAACAGACAGACAGAGTTACTTTCGCATTATAATATTAGTATGGATAATATTATTTATTATAATTTGTCACTGATATAAAATTTCAGTCTGTTTAAATTATCAGAAATGAGTACAAATCTGAGTAGTTTCTTAGCTACAATATATCGGTTCAAGATACATATATAAAAATTTATAACAAATAAAAAGTGATAACCCTGTCCCTATACAAACCTTACCGTTTCTATTCGCCCCTCACTGGTCTCTATTTACTAAGTATGGCGTGCCTATTCAGACCATTGTCGTCCCTAATCGCCCCTCTACCGTACCTATTAACCTCTTGTCTTGACCAAATTTACAGACCTTTAGATATTTTGAATTTATACAGAAAGTACACAATATTCAGACTTATCTGCATTTGTGTAGATTCAACAATGTACAATCTAACATCTACACCACTCTTCAACTTCCAGAGACTTATATTTTTTCTTAAAAAGATAAAGTTTTGGCACACAAATAAACACAACATTTTTAGACCGTTTTTCAAAGACAAATTTTGACCATTTGTTGCTAACTTTATTGCTTTCCAGTGTTGCTATTCAAAACAAAATATTCTACCACACAAAAGTAATTTGCAACAATTGGTAGGTAGTTTTTTCTCATCTATTTATTTAGCTTAATATTTCGTTCCCGGTTTCGTCCCTATTCAGACCCCGATCCCTATTCACCCCATTTTACGGTATCACGGAGCAAAAAGTGGGCGAAGGAAAGTTGCTTAGCAACATTGGATTGCGCAAAGTGGTGATATATCACCTCTGCCTACCCCTCTGGGATCAAGGCGTGAGCAGTATGTATGTAATGAATGACAAAATACTTAACTAATGAAATGTCGTCTATTTAAGCGACGAGAAGAAGCCAACGGAAGACAACCCGCGACATGAAAGAAGAATAAGAAACCTAATTAGTTAAAAAAATATTATTCTACTATTCGAAGATTTGAAAATAGTATTTTTGTATTTTGTAATATAATGTGATTTGACATCCGAGGCATACCTCGGGTCCTTTGCTTTTCATTAAAAAACTTAATCATTTCATTCATTCTTTTGATTCATTCATTTTCATTCTTTTGATTCATTCATTTTCTTGTTTTGCTTTGACAGCTGTTTCACTAGCGCCAGTTTTTTTGGTTTGATAAAAATTCAGAAGGAATAGGTATTTCACATTATGCATTTCAGTTGTTTTGCCATAGACGGACTCACTTTACACATGACTTAAAATATCATTCACATTATTTACTATTCATTGCCAAAGTAACATTTACAATGGAAGTTTGTAGGGCATGTTTATCAAATGATAAAGGATTGATACCTATTGATGAAACTTTCGTCAGTGGGTATAACTTACTCACCAGCCTCAATGTAAGTAAACAACGAAATATGTAAAATAATATATGTACATTATTATTATTTTTATCCACTTTTGGTCATGAACATGTTGGATTCTGTTATAGGTACCACAAACCTACTCAATTTAAAATCTACAATCCCCCAGTATGAAGATCCTACAATACCTTTCTCCCATACTCCCTTTTGACCCTACTCCCAATTTTTAACACCTAACTACCACTTTTGTGGTGGTGCCAAGGACCATCTAAGATAGGAAGTTTTGTTTCTTTCTCAGATCATGATTTCCGATGGATTATCACAGTATGCTTGCCAAAGTTGCGGAAACGCAGTAAAGTTTTATTTATTTTTCCGAGAGAAGTCCATCACATCTGAGTCTACATTACAACAAAGGTTGCTTGAGGTATTTGTCCAAATAATCATATTACTAAAGTTATTAAAGTTTGTGCTGGTACAACTTTCTACCATTATCTCCAGTTTTACATAAGGTGCATTGCACCTTTTTTCTCTGGCCTGATGGTGAGTATTCATAAACACTTGCAAGCTTTGGATTTTTGCAAAAAAAAGTCTAAAAGTTACAAAACAGCCATTAGTCATTCTGAGAACTCAAGATGAGATTTAAAGTAAGGTCCTAGACAAAGACATCAGTTTTATGAATACTCTCTGTTTACACCTAATTAGTGAATCCTGATAAGCAGATTCTGAAAGTGGTAGACAATTCCGGTATACACCACCAGTATTAATACCTACGGGTACAAAACAGGTATCAAAATCTCAACCTTTATACAAACATATCTTTATTTAACTGCTTTGTGATTTGGGTATAGAAAAAAAAACCACAGTCGCTGCAAGGTTAGTGCAAAAAGAAAGTATGACGCGCCTATCTGATTCTATGCAGCTGGTGGCACACCAGTGAAAACATTTATTATTTTACCATTATATAAAACTATGATTATTTTCGGGTTATTCAGACACTGCTTGAAGCGTTACTGAAAGTATACGAATTTATTGATAACTTTTGCTGCAATGATTTAATGGAAAGTGTATCAATGCATTGAACTGAAAATAATTGCTTATTTTTACAATTCCAGGCACTTAAGTCAGAATCAGAAAATAATAATGACTTTTTAAATGAAGAAACTAAAATACAACCTTTAACTGTACCTAAGTTAAGGATAACAAAAAGAAAACATAGCAAATACAAATATGACAGCACAATTAGTAAAAATGACTCGGATCCTCACCTGACTACATTATTAAATCATTTGGATGGAAATGCAAATAACACAGACAATGGTGATGTAAAAATAAAACAAGAGGTTGAAGCTGAACAATTTGACCAAGTATTTGAGAGTGGTTTTGAGGAGTCAATTGATTTTGAAGATATTCACTTCCTTGTGAAAAATGAAGAAATGGATGTAGATGGTAACAACAATTATTGTTGATTAATTTTATTACTTTACAATAAAAAACATATGGGTCAAAATTACCAGATTTTAGTTCTAGATTTATACACTAACATGTCTTTCCTAGAATTATCAACTTGTTCTTTTTCCAGATATCAAACCAAAGAAATTAAAAAGTTGTAAGAAGAAGAAGTCACTGAAAACTGCTAAGTTGCAAGAGTTGTCATGTGGTAAGGATTAATCCTTTATACTAAAACAGTACTCACTCATATTGTGGTCTTGTATTAGTATAAAGTCACATTACGTTTGCATTCATGTAACAAATAATAATAGTAAAGACTATACTATTTTAGTCTTAGCACACACCATTGCAATTTTTTTTGAGGGTCCATATTATTTATTCAAAGAGTTAATAGTAACAAGAGGAATTCAACATTAGGAATACGGTGTGCAATCTACGTTACGTTAAGGAAGAACTAATTAATGTGTGGTAGTGCTGCCCCATCATCGAAACCGAAGAGTTTGGCAGCGGGCATCCATTTGTGGCGAGTGTCGCGAATGCACATACTCGTGGCTCGTATAATAGAGATGATACACCATTGCAATTGTGTAGTCCGGCAAGAGACTTGTTGACATATAGCGTTGTCCCTCTCTCGATAGTTTATTACAGTTAGTTACAAAGGTGATTAAACCTGTTCGCTTGTATGGAGTGTCAATGCATTTGGAAGAGGCCTATGTCGCAAGACAAGTTGTCGATGATAAAATATTAGTTAGATTTAAGTATTTATATAATATTTGTACAATGATTACCTCTTTCACCCAAAGGTCTACTAGAAGAAAAGTGCGCCTTGGCTCATCACATTATGTAACTCAGTCAATGACACTCGGCATGCCTAACCATACTTATTCTGTAAGGTCAGGAACTGTTTAGGTGACCTCACAGATACGGTGTATTGAACTGTCCATCTAATAAATAAACATGTATACTTCGCGTGTCTCTATAATGTTGATGACATGTACAAAAAAGAATATTTAGGGTATGAAGGTTGATACTTGATAAATAATAGAATATATTATGATCATTTTTGGAGGGGGAAGTGGATGGGAAGGGGGGTTCAGGCTGTGGTTCAGGCGCGCGCGCGCTTTAGTGTCATTGTACTGCATAGTGAAAGCTTTCAAATGCAGATTCAAATTGAATTATTACCCAAAAAAAGACTACCCATGATTCCAACGGATTTACCTTTACTATTTAAGCGTCTCCAATTTTCGATCACGGTTTGTTTTGCTATAACAATAAATAAGTCTCATGGCCAAACCCTTAAAGTTGCTGGAGTTGACCTCCGACAGACATGATTGTCACATGGACAGTTATATGATTATACCTATGTTGCATGTTCACGTGGCTCAAGTTTATTTATTCAATAACAATATCTTGTATGCGCACATTACTATCTTAATTTATTCTAACAATTCTATGAACCTAGGTTCTTACTATTCTAAAACAATTCTCAATGTGAATATTGAAAAAAATATATTTAAATAATTGCAAAATCATAACATCAAAAATAAAAATAAATCAAAATATTTATTTTCAAAATTGGAATACATTATTCTCTTTTTGACGTCAAATTCTGCCTAAAACTACTCCACTTCCACCTGTATAACCGAGGGGAAGAAGTGGCAACAAACCCAACGGCACAGGGCCCTACATAATTAAAATACTTAAAATGGTTGCAGTAGCCAATTAATTGTATGTACTTGCGCCCAATTGAAAAACGAAACATGTAGTGTAGAACAGCCCTCGATATACAAAAATGATAAAATATTTGTTTTAAATTAGATTTAAAAAAAACCAAAGTGCTCACGCCTTGGTCCCAGAGGGATAGGCAGAGGCGATGTATCGCCACTTTGCGCAATCCAATGACGCAAAGCGGCTTTCCTTCGCCCACCTTTCGCTCCGTGACGTGATATGTTGCGAACAACAGAACAACATCGCCGCCTCCGTGTTGAGGTACCACGATTATCTAGGGAGATAATTGTCCACGTCGTCAGACCCCACTTGACTCAGTAAGTGCCCGAAGTTCGTAAAATAAAAATAACTTCTTGAAAAATATAAAATTATTTGATAATGTTTGTTAGGGTTTAAATCGATTTTCGTAATGAAATAGATTCAGTTATCGATTATTTAATATTTTGAACTATGTGCTGGCAACTTTTTGCCAGCCGACCAATCGAATGGTTTATTTTTTATTTTTTATTTATGGCCTTTGTTATTATGCTTATAAGGCACAATAATTCCGCCAATGTCAAAAGAAAATACACGAATAATCGAATGGTTCGACCCTACTTTTGTGATTTGCTAAAGGAATATGACACTAACCAATCAGAGGGCTGGTTTTTTTTTATCCCCGCCAACATGACTGCAGGCGGGAGATTTTTGGTCCGCTGGGGCAGTCAGTTCGGGACTGCCAACAGTGATGGTTTTGTAAAGATTAAATAATAAAGTGTGTTTAACAGAAGTGCTTCTATTAATTTCACAAAGTGACCTATGTAGTGCTACATGTTATAATATTCATGACAAACACTAATTTTCAATTTTATAAAGATAAAAACAAATATGTAGTCCACGCGAGCGTAGCCGCGGGCATAGCTAGTTTTATATGTAAATTCGTTGATAATGACTTCGTGATAATTCAGTTGTGTAATTCAACATTTAAGGTTAATCGATTCAGTTTATTTATTGTTTCAAGGGCTTTGTACTGTATGCCTTATTCATGTCACCATTGCGGATTGTAATTGAATAGATAGTCGTAGGGCTTATTCTGGCATGGTCACCAACGCGGATTGCAAGAATAGATAGAACAAATGTCGATAATAATTAGTCGAATCCAGTCGCAAAAAACTAGATTTAGTCGGTCCGCCGTTTAAAAGTTATAGGGTATGTTGGTGTCCATGTCAGACTAAGGCTTAGTTCGGCATGGCCACCTAATACCTCCGGAACCACAGTACATAGAGAGCTACTGATTAAGTCGATTGGTCAGGTGAATAAATCGAACCTAGTCGCAAAAAATCAGATTTGGTCGGTCCTCCGTTTAAAAGTTACCGGGCATTGAAAGTTCCCATACAATACCAAACCTTATTCTAGCATGCCAGTCCTTGAATTGTGTAAAGAAGAGATGAAAATGTCGCAAAGTGAATGGAACGCTCCTCAAAAAGTAGCAAAACCGTCAAAAAATCCGCATGTCAGTATAACCCAAGTGGCATTCGGGGTTCTATATAAGATGTATAGTGGTTCACATGTACTCCACAAACTGTGTAAGTCAGCTGTATAAGAGCTGTATAGCTTGCTATAATGCTCTTATAGAACCAGTTTGGGCACAAATTAGACAGCCTTAAGTTCACTATGTCGGCCCTGTAGCCTAGTCGGTTGTACACCTGCTTGCGAAGCTCGGGGTCGCGGGTTCGAATCCCGCCCAGGGCAAACATTCGTGTGATGAGCACTTGTGTTTGCCTTGTGACTGGATGTTATTTATATATTATATTATGTATTTATGTATGTATATCAGCTGTCTGAAACCCATATTACAGGCTCTGCCTAGTTTGGGATCAGGTGGCCGTGTGTGGAATGTCCCCACATATTATTATATTATTATTACTATGGCTGTACATTATGATATTCTTTATTGCACAAATTTTAAAAGTAAATACAGTTACAAATTTTGTGTACAAAGGCGAGCTTATCTCTAAAAGAGATCTCTTCCAGCCAACCTTACAGGGTGTGAGACAAGGCACTAAGAGCGAGCATTAGCATTATATTAGCAGTTTAAGTAGTAACATCGGGCTTAAAGGATGGCTTACGGCACTATATGGGACACATGTGAACCATACAACGTTCATGAGCGTAATAAAGAGTAACAAGTGGCTAAATACACAGCCTTCACAGTTATAAAATCCCACAAAAGTACTCCAGTGCTACCTAAAGTTCACGTGTGTCCTAAATTATTTCTTTTATTTATTAATTTTCCTCATTTAGTTTGGTTTTGTGTGTACGCCCGGCCATCAGAAACATTAACTCCGGCGGATATCAATTGGATAAAAATTTATGATAACACGCGGTAAGTATACCTGTTTTAAATACTTAATAATGTTAATGCCATGGGAATGCAACTTTATCGTGAAATGTATACATATTTACAGCTAAAATATTCACGCGCCTCTGTAAAAACGCGATATTCATTTTAAAATATTTAAAACCTGGCTGAGAGGAAATCTACAATTTTGAGTTTTTGATATTATATTGGCATTATAATTATACTACGGTAATTAAATAAAACATGAAACCAAAACTCATTCGCTCTATCTGCGTATTTTGTGATAAATCTGCATGATAATTTTGGAGATTTATATGGTAAATATTTTAGGTTACGTGAACAAAATGGTGGAAATGAAATACGGCTATGTGAACTGTTATAACTCCAATTTAATGCGGTAGAGCGTATATAGGTTCACATGTGTTCTGTTAGAATGCTGTTGGCTATATGAAGTCCCACATTTGTACCACTACAGAACCAATGTCTGTAAATGTATTCTAATGTAAACTTATGTACAGCTTTAAGATGTAGTTCAGGTCAATTGTGATCATCGTTTTATTCTTTCATATACTGAAATTTTAGAGATCCGCAATAATAATTATTGTCCGTTAAATCGCCTAGCCCAGTTTTGCAATTTTTCTTCTTATTCCACCGGTTCTCGCTCTTATTTTCCAAGATTATTTATTCATTTTCACAAATTTTTGCACGCGACGTAATAAACACAATACACGTCAGCTTGTGGGATAAGTGTAATAGAATATCACTTTCACATTCATGTTCAGCTTACAGCAAATAAGAGTAGTACTTGTGGACAAATAAACTGCTATTGAAGTTAATGGACAACACATGTAGTCCTTTAAACAGCCTACAGTGCACATGTGAACCATTTAAACACTTCTATACAGATAGTAAAAAAGGTTATTTTAATGACCACAAACAACTCCTACTACAGCTACTAGCTGTATAACAGTCTAAAACAAGTAAACATAACAGCCTTTGGCTGTATAAATGACCACGTGTGTTCTATTAATATGCTAGCTGTATAACATCGTACAAGTAGACCGTTAAACAGCGATTGCCGTATCTCTACCCTCCTATAATGCTCTTAGTCAGACGGCTGACTAAAGGACAGTTGTTAGAGTATTATAACACCAACAACCGTATAAAAGTATAACTCTACACTCCTATAAGTCCCTTAGACAGGTATAGGTGGTGTTAATCGCAATAACGCAGCTTCTACATCACGAGTGAACTGTAATAATGCTTTAAGTTCACATGGGAACTAAATGTGTACTCTTAAATGAGTAAAAATGCTACTTGGGAAGGCATACCTTTGTACTGATCATTTTATATGTAAAGGATGAAGGGCATTTTGGGCCCAGCCACCAAAAATAACAAGTGATATGCCAATGAAAGGTCTTATTAAGTAACTAGCTGAGCCCGCGGCTTCGCTCGCGTGGACTACAGGATCGGCTCCCATTCCCACTTCCGCTCCCTATCCCACTTCCACTCAGACTCAATCCCACTCCCGCTCCCGGTCCAAATCCAGGTGCAGGTGCAGGTCCAGATCCAACTCCAGATCTCATTCCCGCATTTACCCACCTTAACTAGGGTTAAGTTAACCCTCAACTCTGCCTCTTTTACCCTCGTCGCTCCAAATGTAGTCCTCCTAACTAATCCATCGCAATCCAAATTCCGCCGAGCATTACTTTGTTGCATACGTATGCAACAAATTCATCGTAATCGGTTAACTTAAAAGTTATACGAGTTTATAGTTTTCAAAACTCACATACATTACATTGGTACCATACCCGCTCCCGCTACCGCTCACGAATTCCGTCGTTGTTGTATACGAACACAGTGTATGCGAGTTTCCAAAAACTGTAAATTCGCCTAACCGATTGCAATGAAATAAAGCCTATATGTTACACCGAATTAAGCACTATGTTTAAGTGATGCGTGCACAAAAATACAGACAAAAATTTCCAAAAATGATAGAAATGTGTACTATTACTTATCCTAAGCCCCCTTTTTTCTACAAATATCTTCAATGTACAGACACGCGAAGTTTACGTTTTATTTATTAGATACAATAGTTACATGGCGGCTCAGCTGTATTTTTGGCGTTATGGGCATTTTAGTACCCAGTACCCACCCACTACTAGCAACCAACTACAATAAGTGATACAACAATGAATAGGTCTTATTAAGTAGAACAATAATTTCTATGGCGGCTAATCTCATAAAGACTTAAAAGAAGATTATTTCCCTATAAGGTATCTGTTTGGATAGATCCCTAAAAATGAGCGATATTGATCGCCTCGTTGGTCTAGTCACTTTTGGGAATTGTAAAATCCTTGTTTAATTATATATATGATCTAATTTGTTATGAAAATACACTGCTTATTTATGAATAAATAGATTAGTTTTTTTTATCAAAAGAACTTTATTTATGCAAGTACTATTTTTTGTTGGCAAGAAAAATTTTTGTAGCTGTTTAAAAACTTTGCAATTTTGAAAATGGAATTTTTTCACTTCTGACTCAAAAGGTTGCCGACCCCTGGTCTAGTGGCTTGGTCGTTAGACTCGAGCGCTAGAGATCGTGGGTTCGATTCCCACCAGGGACACAACTTTCTACAACGGGGTTGGTCTGGTTGTTATTATATATTAGTGAATTGTGCTGAAATCATATAGGAGAACATCCTAATTTGGGATTAGACGAGTGTACCTATTTATGTATCATAATATTAATAATGCATAATACTCGTTTGCTGTGTGGTTTCCGGTAGAATAGAATAGGACCACTCCAACTCTTTCCGTGGATGTCGTACAAGGCGACTAAGGGAATACGTTATAAAACATTAATCAGGCCTCCCCAACCCGTCTGGCCAGCGCGGGGAGTGTAGGCCAAATCCTCCGTCTGTCTCCGGCAGATGAGAGGGGGAACGCTGTGTCTCGGTAAAATATACTTGTAAGGGGCAAAAACAGTTAAAATGCGTTTGTTTTCATACGACTATTGATTTGGAATAAAATACAGATAACTACATAAAAAAATGCAGTTCGAAACTGCGCTATGATAGTACACACATACATATCTTTACGCTACACTACATCATATACGTTACCATGCGATGTCTCCGACTAATAAGAATTTATCTCAACGCCATTCCAGGACTCTGCGCAAAGACATTCGAAGAGAAGGCTACACTGAGTGAACATTTAGAGGCGCATAAGAAGGACAGTCGCTGTGGACTATGCCAGGAACAGTTCCCCAAGTGGCCGACGTTGCTCGCGCACAGGCTGGTGCATATTGACAAGAAACAATACAGGTGCCACATCTGTGCCAAATTCTGCGGATATGTCTCCATGATGGAGTTTCACTACATGAAATCACATGATGATGGTCAAGTGAGTTATATCTCTTACAAATGTAAAAATCCTTCTGCTCCCGAATACCTCCGTTCCCGTTTCCACGAGCTACCCCCTGCATTGTTTTTATCAAAATCGAGTCATCGAATCTGAAAACAATTGTTTTGTTTTATGTTTCTCTTAATTAGTATATTTGCCGTGTGGTTCCCGGCTTAGAATAGGGCCACCCCTATCTTTCCCGTGGGTGTCGTCATGGCGACTAAGGGATTGCACCAGGGACGGGCAGCAGCGTTCTCCTGTGTGTGTATGTTAAGATCATTACTGTGATCACCAATCCGCCTGCCAAGCGTGGTGATTATGGCAAATCCCCCAATGGACAGCCCACCAAAAGTGGCATTCTATTGGGGAGGCCTATGTCCAGCAGTGGACGTATTTAGGCTGATGATGGAATTAGTATATGGTGATAGCGGGTATAAGCCAATTAATTTACTTGGTGCCCCAAGTGTTCATCTTCATCATTACATGTGATTAACAAACCTCTCATATACATAGACACATTTCGATACGGTCACGGCATGACCGGTGGTCTTGTATATTTGGTGTTTAGAGAAATCACCTTGGCGTAAATACAATTTAAATCCCTCCCAATATAAATTATTTCATACCCACCTACATATTTATTTTATACGCACCCGCTCTTGTCATTGCCCCACTCCCCCGGACAGAACATACCGACGAGTAGCACGGTGCGCCTGGTGTCGCGGAGTTCCTCCTAAAACTTATAAACTATAAACCCTAAAAGTGCTAGTGTCTAAAAATCTGTGTGTATATACCTAACTAGAGCAGAGACGGCGACCCCGGACCTGAAGCGGCAAGTACCTAGACATAAGTGCTACTACCTAGACATTTACTCCCCTTGCTCCCCTCTTTTAGTTTCACTATTTAGCCCAGCGCCCTTCTTAAACATTTGGTTAAAGGAACTTCTAAGTATGGCGACTCCACTTCAGTGTTGCATTATATCCTAAAACAAAGGTGCGGTCAAATAAAAATAAATATACTCAATTTTTTTTCTCAATATTGTTATAGAAACCCGAGTTCAACTGCAAGGTGTGCCTGCGCTCCTACGATACTCCTAGGAAGTTAAGGAAACACATCTGGAGTTCACACGCTCAAAGATACTTCGTTTGTGATTACTGTTCTAAAAGGTAAGTTTGCTCACTGGATTTTCTTACTGCTCAGTAAATCATCTAAGAGATAACTAATATTGCAAATTAAAAAACAGGAATCGAACCTAATATCTGACATGACTGGCTGATTATAAAATACCACTGTTAGTACCGATTGTGATATTATTATTACAAAAAGTGCCTACTGATTTTTTTCTATTTAATTAATCATTATCATATCAGCCCTGGACATAGATCTTCCTCAATGAACGCCACCACATCCGGTCCTCCGCTTTCCACATCCAACCGCTTCCGGCCACCTTCTTCAGGTCGTCAGACCGCTATGGTAGCCAGGAATAGTAGGGCTGCCGGGAACTAGGAGCTTTGGTTTTGATTGATACTCATGGGAGAGTTTTTCCCATAATTAATTAAGCACTGTTTAATAAAAAAAGTCGGCAAAACTAAGACGGCACAACACATTTGCAAATTACTCCATCCTGCACAGCAGGGTTGGCATGTTTTAAACAAACTGTTTAAAACATCTGTTTTAAAAATATTTTTTTATGTGTAAAACTAAATTGTTTAAAACATGGTTTAAAACATGTTTTATATTAAAAAAACTGTTTGTTATTCAACCCTGCTGCAGTGTGGAGTTCCGTTGATATATTCCGTGTGGAGGCATATCAGGCATAGGAACTGATATAGAACCTAAGGTGTTAATTTTCACTCCTTTTCAGCCCTTATAAAGCTTATTCTTAGCGCTTCGTGCTATCTTGCAAACCATTGATATATTTCCCGTATTGTTTTCAGCTTCAATAACAAACAGCGGCTGGGGTCCCACATCAAGATGCACAGCGATGCCAGAAACTACGCGTGTGATACGTGCGGTTTCACATGCAAGCGTAGCACCGGACTGAAGGCACGTTATACTAGCTTTTGTCCGCGACTTTGTCGTAGGGGTGGAATTACAAAAAAACCTTTTCTACCATTTCATCCAATAATTGCCAATTCCCAGAATGACCACTCACCTAATGACCATTTCCCGCGTTGTTCACTGTTGCTCACTACAGTTTTCTATGACTATTTACACTGTAAGCTGTAAAACTGATATTATAAATTTATTTCCCAATGCGAGTCAACTAATATACCACAGACGAACTGTCAAAAAAATTGCATCAAACCACAAAGTGGTCATTCCTGATTTAGAAATGACCACTTCAGGAGTCCTGAAAGCTCATTATTATTTGCATAGACCGCGTTTTGAAAGTAGTCATTCTTGGAAAGTGGTCATGTTGGGAAAGTGGTCATTCTGGGAGTGGTTATTCTGGGAAGTGGTCATCTTAGGACAAAATGGTTGATAGATCGATCAGTCAATGTACATATATGAAGAATACATATTTAGCAGTTTCAAAATTGCCCGTATTAGAAAAGCGAATGAGAAATAAGATCGTGATCAATCGTATTATCTCGTGATTGTATGATACAATGCATTTAACCAATTTACCAACATTCCAATCATAATTTTAAAGGACCACATCATAAGGAAGCATTGCCCCAAAAAGGTATACTGCAAGCTATGCCGAGGAGTTTTCGCCACGCCTGAGATACACGCCAAGCACTCGTGTAAAGAAGTTTTTAAAATATGCCCCATATGCGGCATACAGATAACGCGAGCCAGTAGGGTAAGTTTGATGGCATACTGTAGTTCTTGCCCATTAATGTAAGGTGCTAGCATGGACTTACAGTCCGAGCGAACGTTGGGATCTTTGTCGCATTATGAACACAACCAACAAGTGTCGCTTTTGTTATCATTATAATCATCATTATTTGACAATTATCAAGAAAAAACACAGACAAATAAGACACCATAAAAATATTATAATGCAACCAAGGCAACGTACCCAAACTACGTGACCCATTTTTTTTTTAATTTACCGCCTTCCCCACCTCGGTAACCACCCGTAGTATATACCAAGACCCTACCCCTCTAGTTTTCACGTAATAATGCATATGATTTTAAACCAATTTTTGCAAACAGAAAGTTAAAAGAAAAAAAAACTGCTCATATTTGTATTTATTAATACGGCGCTTGCCGCGTGACGCCAAGAGTGCGTGCATTCCTATGATTAAAAGTGAAAAAAATATCATCAAGAAGAAAGAAACCGCCAGTTTTCAATCAGCTGAAGTCCGTGTGCCACCTGCGAGTTTAAAAAGCTCTAAAACCTGCGCGCCATATTTGAATATAGCTCGAAAAAGTCAATATCCTCTAGCGAGATTTCCCTAGAGGATATTGACTACGTGACGAAAACCTAACTCCCCCCCCCCCAAGCGTGGTATTTTGAAGACCCCCGCGCGCGCCCCCTCCGCGCAGAACGGGTCACGTAGTTTGGGTACGTTCCCCAATGGTCTTGTATGGAAGGTAATTGGATGCAACGCATACATTTAAATCGTCGTATAATGGGTACGTTCCCCAATGGTCTTGTATGGAAGGTAATTGGATGCAACGCATACATTTAAATCGTCGTATAAAAACGAGACAAAACACTTGATGGGTCAGAAATTAAACTGGTCGTTTGTACCTACGTACCTGTTCCACTACGCAGATTTAGAAAAGAACAGGAATTCACATAAAAAAATAACATTCGTACCATTACAGATATCGCGTCACATGCAGAAGCACAAAGAGAGGGGCACGCACAAGTGCGACCGGTGTCCGGCCGTGTACAGAACGAAGACGGCGCTGAAGGTCCACATCAACCGGCACGATGGCGTACGCACGGAGAAGTGCGAGTTCTGTCCGCGCAGCTTCTACAGCCCCTCCGTGCTTATCAAGCATCGCCGCGTGCACACAGGTATAAACAAATTATCTTTATATCCTCCGTCCTCGTCTGTTCCATACGCCCGAGGTGCACACCAACTACGCACGAAGTTCTGTGTTGCTTAGGTGCATGCGCCAATATAATGAAATTTTTTTAGATCTGGATTTGTTTTATATAAAATATCATGCTTTCAAAAAGCAATTGCTTGAAACAATAAAGACCCTTCAGCGTTAGTGCATTAATTCCAACTATGTAAACACACCCCTACTCATTATTTACACACACACAACCACCCACACACTCACACCCCCACATGCACGCACTCGCAGTGGTTTTATAATATTTGTAGTTATGTTTAGTTTACTTAATATTTTTGCTGATTGAATGTAAAATGTGATCTCTTTTTGGCCTTCAGATTTCTTAATCAAACTTATATAATTTAAAATATATACTGCTTCACTAGTAGCCGTGTGGTTCCCGGCTCAGAATAGCGCCACCCCCAATCTTCCCGTGGATGGCGTCAAGGCGACTAAGGGATTGCATCAGGGATGGGCAGCAGCGTTAAGATAATTACTGCGATTACCAATTTGCCTGGCGAGCGTGGTGATTATGGCAAATCCCCCAATGGACAGCCCACCAAATGTGGCATTCTATTGGGGAGGCTTATGTTCAGCAGTAGACGTATTTCAGCTCATGATGATGACTTAATCACTACGCTAATTACAATATCAGAAACAGCTATACAATGATGTACATTATATGTATGTCAGTACCGCAAAACGATGCTATAATGATTCATTGTTAAATTAATATTTAAATTAAAACACCGGTTTGGATAACCAATCGGCAACGAATGTTTCTTCGTTTGCTTCCGGCTAGCATGCAGCCTCAAAAGCTAACGCTACTAGGCTAAATAAACTTTGCTTATATCAACGATTTCTATGTGCTTACTAGATGGAGCGTTCCAAACACTCGCTCTGTTCCACGCAACTGCGGCTCAACTCGTTCACATTCACTTTGAAACTTGTGCAGTTACTACGCAGAACATTTAATTATTGCTAAATATTTAATCTACTAGCGTCAATATTTAGTAAATAATTAACTGTTCTGCGTAGTAATTGCACTAGTTTCAAAGTGAATGTAAACGAGTTGGGGCTACCGGGCCCGAAGTTGCGTGGAACAGAGCGATTGTTTTTTGATCGATTGTTTAGAACGCTCCACCTAGTAAGTACAAGAAATCGTTGGCTTATTACGCCGTAAAAAAACCGCACTGACGTTTTCCGTTGTGGTATTAGTATATTATAATTTAAAAACTAAATAATGAATATTAAAATTTTCGTAGGTGAGAAACCGTACGTGTGCAAGGTGTGCCAAAAAGGCTTCACCGGCAACCACAACCTGAAGGTCCACATGAAGGTGCACGGCGAGCACAACCTTATCGTCAAGAGGGTCAAGGAGCCCACGGATTTTAACTAGATATTTAAGTGATATTACAGTTTATGGTGTTATTTTGTTGTACACGTGTTCGCAGGCCTTGTCCAGAAAGGGCGAACTCGCCACGAAACACGTGCGAGTGGAGGGCGTAGAGCCTGTGTGCACGCTAATGGTAAAATCACGTGATGCTTGTGGGTGGAATGTATAGGCACCGAGTATCTCCATAATGCGCGTACGTATTTACCCGACCTGGACCGGGGCGGATTCGCCTCCTTTTGGACAAGGTTTTAGGCGCAAGGCACGACGTATAGAGCCTCTGCAAGGGCGTCACCAGCTTACGGGGAGGAAGAGGGGGGGGGGGGGGGGGGTTAAGTTAAGATTCTGCTGTGTTATAGGTGCACGTTGTAGACACACCGGCCACGACTTTGTAGTTTTTTTTAATTTTTTAAAGGCATTACCCTCTGCCAAAAGTACAAGATCACGAATCGGTATCGATGTTTATGATAGGTTATGTTTTGCGTTGTGCACTTTGTTTTCGAGTGTGCAGCGACAGCGTATAAGTGTGCATGTATGTGTAGGTGGATACTATAGCGTCTCCCCTGGTTGAGACAGCGGCCGTGTCTCTCTTGGTTACCTGTATGCTCAAAGCATTGGTAACAAATTGTCATAACTGGTTACCTAGTCTGGTAACTGCTAACTGGTTATCGGCCAATAGTTCACATTAATCTTAATTTTTTTTTACAATCAACGTTTTTATTATAATATATTTTTAAACTCGCCATTCCATTAGCTTTAAAAAAACAATTGAGGGGATTCATAATTCTGACCAATATTTTTGGTACATGAATGGTAAAGAGGAAAAGTTAGGCCCACTTTTGGCCATTCTCCTTTGTTTCCGATACGCAAATAGCGTGTTTTAGTAACCATTTCATTTGGAAAAGTATATGGTGGTGTTATATATTAGTTATTTATGGTTCAGGCTCAGTCAACGAGGTAACAAAACAGGAATAACTTGGTTTGTCTCATTTTACCCTGTACCTACTTTATTTTGTTCTTTTAAATAATAAAACTAAATTATTTTATAAACTTTCTTATAAATTATTTATTATACATAGAAATACAGTTTTACAAACTACATTAGGTACAAAAGTAAATGTATCACATACAAAAAAGTCTTTGGCAAGTACAGAAGGTACTGATTTTCTAAACTTTTATAAAAAGTATGAAAAACTAAGGTTAATACGTTTATAGGTAATAAATACGTTTTTGAAATTCAATCAATAGAAAAATTAACGAACTACCTCAAACTTAATTTATAACTTAATAAATAAGCACTTATTACAGCTAAGACAAGCAAACGACAATACACAAAGGGTGACTGAGATCATTCAGTCCTAAACATTGTTTTATTTCCGAAATTTCATAATACTATATATTTTTTAAACAAGCTGGATAGAGGATATGCTCTAACACAACCTAAAACCGCATCTAAATTGTACGTGGAAAATAATTACAACATTATGTTCAATTGCTACCGATCTATATTTTATTCCAAATCAATAGTCATATGAAAACAAACGCATCTGCGTCTCGAAAGCCAAATAAATAATAGATGGCGTTCCTAAGTGAACCGCAAAGTTTACATGGTAATACATATCTGTTTTTGCTGCTGGTAACCCTTTCATGTATATGTTACAGAGACGCAAATAGCCTTGGTTTTCGTATGACTATTGGTTTGGAATGAAATATAGTATGATTTGCTTGAAGTCAGCTCTATTACTACGTATAAAGTCGATTTGATATAAATATTGGTCGTCGTACAGTTGGAGACTAATGTAAGCAAACTAAACAAAATTTTAGGAATTACACAATTGAATTATAAACATTAGTACATTTGAAATAAGGTTTGTTTTGCGGCTACTGCATTAGATTTGAATAGAATCCCCAGTCGTCCTAGTAGTAACATGACATCCTATGGCATGAATGCTTTAAAATAAAGTAGGTTTCGCTGATAGTGATAAGATTAAGCAAAATAATCGGCAAGTAATGTAAACATGATCTACAATGAATATTTCACCTACATTTTGATCAGATAAACGGAGAAAACTTGTAGTGATCGGTTACAAAGGTTTTCGGTGTCGGATATTGAATGGCATACAATTATTTTGGCATCCTGTACAAAAGAACTGCAAAATTGGTTTTAAAAAGAATATTTTTAATGATGGCCGAAATTTGTAGTTAAAAGTAATTTTTGGAGTGTACACAGACGGACTGCAATCCAGCTACAAATTTGCAGTTTAAAAGTATATAGTCACAGGAACTGTAAACCAGCTGCACAGTGGCTGATGTAATAAATTATGAAAGTGTAACTAAGAGATGCATATATTTTTAATGTTACTTTAATACTTATAATGTTATAGTTTTAATTACATATCTAATAAATAAAATCGTAAACTTGGCGTGTCTGTACATTGAAAATATTTGCTCTAAATATGGGGGTCTAAGGATAAGTATAGGAACACATTTCGATAATTTTTTGAATTTTTGTCTTGTGTGTTCGTTTGTGCACGCATCACGTAAAAATTACTGAACCGATTTGGATGGACTTTTCACAGAGACGTACACCGGAGTAACATTTAGTCTTTATTTCATCGCAATCTTACTCAATCAAAAGTTACGGGAATTTTTAGTTTTCAAATACATTATTAGTAGGTATGCAATATAACAAAGGAGTATAATTATAATGTTCGGTGCAATTCAAATTGGAGTACATTTGGAGCTCTAGTGGGCGTGGGCATGAAAGTAGGAGTGAGTGTGGGCGTGGGCGTCGTAGTCGGATTGAGAGTGAGTAGTCCACGCGAGCGGAGCCGCGGGGACATCCATCAGGTTATTTTTGTCTCCACTGCAGGAGCACAACCCTCTGCCGGAGACAGACGGAGGATTTGGCCTACACTCCCCGCGTTGGCCAGACGGGTTGGGGAGGTCTGATTTATGTTTTATAATGTAGCCGCGGGCACAGCTAGTATCAAATATAATAATCTCATAATTACACTTCAATATTTTAATCATATACCTATTGATACCGCAATAACATTCAGCCAACTTGGAGTTGGTGGGCAGTATTGCAGTCTGTATGCTTACACCCTTAAGCTTTGTCTGTAGTAATTATTAATTTGTGCCACGCACAGACAAGATTATATTTTATTTGTTCCATGGAAGGCGTTTTATGTACTCAATAGTGTGGCCAAAACAGAAGTTTGGACAATATTTAAAATATTACATTACTATGTTAACCCTAAACACTAATTCGAAATATTAATCTAACAATAAATAAACTTTAAAAATTATTTACTACTTTTGCCAAAAATATTTAACTAAAAAAGTTGCGTTTTTCTTAATTCATCCAAATAATTCATTCGCGGCATGATGTCCTAATATCAACTCTACTATGGAACAGGTCAAAATAACAATTTGTT
The DNA here is from genome assembly GCA_947086405.1 of Esperia sulphurella. NCBI lineage: Eukaryota > Metazoa > Arthropoda > Insecta > Lepidoptera > Oecophoridae > Esperia > Esperia sulphurella. Next base: position 12,499,765 of record OX352265.1, read on the forward strand.
TCATCGATCAATGTAAAAGTTACAATTATGGTTATTTTCTCTGAACAGGAAGCTATAAGCGTGCACTAATTTTTATGTTTGTTAAAGATACTTTGGATAGTCGCAGACAGTTTAGTAGGAATATACGTCAGTCAGATTACCCATGTGGTTCTCGGCTTAGAATAAGGCCAACCCTTAATCTTTCCGTAGATATCGTCAAGACACTTTTTCACAATTGCACCATGGACGGCAGCAGCGTCCTCCTGCGTATATTACGAACATTACTGCGATCACCAATCCCCCTGCCGAGCATGGTGATTATGGCAAATCCCCCAATGCATAGCCAACCAAAAGTGGCATTCTACTGGGGATGTTAATGTTCAGCAGTGGACGTATTTCGACTGATGATGATATATTCAAATTATATTTTTATCTATTTGGACAAATGACATAAAAACTAACTGAAATATAGACAAACTGAGATATATACATAGTAATATTTTGACATATTCATGATATGGATTGCTGCTTGGCCGAATTTCATAATCCAATTGATATTCGGACATCATGCTCCTAAACCCAAATAAATACTGTTATAAAGAGGTCTCACTTCTTAAAAATATCAGCATGAGACCTTATACAAAATGTCCTTACGTGATCAATATAATAAACATGCATGTATAAAAAAAACTAAGACATAATAGTTGTAAAAATAAATATAACCTAAATAAACAAGTAAATCTTGTTATTATAAAATGCATAGTAACTTATTATGTACAGTAAAACCTAACATTAAGTCCTCTTAAGTCTATCATAAAGTTATGTATAAACGGAATAATAACTAAAATTACTATTGCAGGAAATCGTTTTACAAAGGAAAATTCTGAGATGGCAAGAAATATCGAAGCTAGTCTAGCAGCTAGCTACGTTGTGTACAGTCGGTAACGAAGTCTCAGTACATTTTTATAGATTAATCTAAACATAAATGCATTAACGATCGTTGTTACTATACAGTATACCAATACAACCTTAAGTACAAATTGTACTGACGCTAGCAGCTTCCATAACTCACATCCATCAGTCTTATTCAAAACAAAAGTAGGTGCTTACTTTTAAAATAAATACACCATTAAAACGTCAAGAGTAGTGGTTGTAGGAATATAGTTTCGATAGTTGCGAAATTAATTATACTAGTTATAAGACCTATCGGCAACCTGGACCTGCACTAATACTCATCGATGGTGTCGTGACGTTACAATAGTATCAATAGCACAATCCGCATCATATATTTTTAACACATTCGTGGACAGACAGCCAACGTGACGAGAGTACTTAAAGCAGCACTACTTTGCTTAATAATATTTTTTATAAGTGTCAATAATATGTAAGCACCAAGAGTTTAAATATTAATAACGCTTGCTATTCACATATTAATTAGCACTAAAGATGTTCAGAAATATATGGCCTTGACTGCTTACTTATTTGATGCTGACTACAATTGATTTTGCCTGAACATTGCTCGACCATCAATATTCCTGCAACACCACTTCCAAGACGAGACAACATATGAGTACTAAACATAAACTTGACTACGTAGCTCCGAAACGCTAACTATATTTCATTACCAAAATGCGCGTTAGGTATCCTGACAACCGTCTCCTTAGTCCCTACCTTATCTGTGTCAATGAGGGAGCCGGAACTGTGCTTTTTCGTTTTGGGAGCCAATGGGGGGACCTCGCTGCAAGTGGAGCAGTTATCGTCTACCTTCGAGCTGGAGCCAGTGGTGGTGAATTTTAGGCTTCCAGTGGCAAGGGAGCCGTTGGATGAGGAGCAGTGTGCGGGCAGTAAAGGAACCCGCTCTTGTAGGTCCCTGGTGGAACCAGTCTGTCGGTGTCCACAACCGCTGCTACCGGACTCGGATGGGGGATTTTCTGGGCAGCCGCCCATTTGGATCCACTCCCCTATTCTGTAATACAACGTTATACTTGAGTTGGTACACTTTTAATTGCACACAACATAACAACAAATTGGACATGGTGATACAAGTAAGCAAAATCATACTTATTCATGTGAATAGAACTGAGACAGAACTCAAAATTACCCATATACCTACTTATCCAACATCAAATTAGGTTACCCTGTACTATGTGAGTGGGAGTCGAAACCACTGCCTCTGTCGGAGTTATCAACGATTAATCGAATTATTGGTGCTTAATAATCACATTTCACCAGACTAGTACCAAGCTCCACCAACTACCAAACAAATTGCCAACCTAGGACTCTCTTTAGGCTCTATGAAGGACCCCCATATCTTAGAGTTGTGGGAAACCATCAGGTCATTCTACATATTGCGGTTCGTCCCTCGCAATCAGTATTCCGTATCTCTGGAAATTGATAGTGGGGGAACTTGACGGTACAAGGAGTGGCCAAATCCAGAAGTGGTCACCGACCGTCAAATCAGTCTCTACAACTACTTCACGAAAGTGGTCAGTTTGTGCAACACACCTGTTGACTATGTCTTCGAAGTTGGGCCTGCGCTGCGGCGTGTGCTTCCAGCAGTCGCGCATAAGCGCGTACATGGCGTGCGGGCAGGCGGCCGGGGCGGCCAGCAGCTCGCCGCCTCGCACCATCGATATCACTTCCTGGTTGCTGTAACTGCAAGGGAAATAAAAATATACATTGTAGTACATTGTTGCCGAGGACGATTATTTTTATAATCTTGGACCAGTGAGTTAGAAGGGAGAGCTTAGACGAGGTCCCTTTAGTCCGTTTTCTTTGGGCAAAAGTATGACAATTTTTAGTAGAGCAATGCCACTTGGTATGGGTCAAACACGTCAAACTGAGCCCAAAAAGCCTGGTAGGCAGACATAACTTCGTGACAGGTGCGGGGGAGGGGAGTCGAAGTACCGAACTCCCTGCACTTAGAAATAAATTCTAGCGGATGTATTTAGACTTCCGAGTCAAGTTTGGTGTCGTCATCTGGTAAATCGACGATGGCCAGTTCATTTTTAATACCAGTTTTGTAGGGTTCCGTAGTAAAATATCACGAAATACCTAAAATAATAAATGTTAAGTAGTAAAATTAGGCAAATAAACCCATATATTTTTAGATTTATATATCAAACTTCATATGAAAAAAATACTACCTGAAAGCTCATTTAATGTATATTCTAAAATCATTAACATTAAGCTTATAGCTATAAATTTAAATGCACTATATATTTATGTATGTTTTAAATGTTTTTTTAATATGACATGGGCCTCTTCTATAAGGAGGTAGTTCTCATAATCACCATGCTGGGCAGCCGGATTAGTGGTCGCAGTTACCGACTTTTTACCCTAGTTTATGGTATGTATAATAATTGTTATATTTACTTTATTTCCAACAAAAAACTCTTTTAAACAATGAGCCTGAATTAACTCTCAAACTTATCACTTTTGGTGATTGCGCCCATATAAAGTTTTAATCCGATGGTGCAGATAACAACATTTCAAGTTGAAGTCACATACTACAAATCTGTTGTACTTACATTAATTTTATTATATGGGTTTTGTTGTCTAAAGTAAAGTAAATAAAAACTACATACATCATGTCCAGAAAGGTTAAAACTCATTTTAGAATAATAATAAGAAAATTACCAGTTTGCGGTGGCAAAAATATTTTTTCTTCATATTAAACCACTACATAGCACAGAATGCCTGAAACTATTATATTTGCCATTGACCCACTCTATATCTCCCCACACACGCAGATATTGTATCCTTCGGTAGAGCCAAGAGGAACAATACTTGCAAATTCACTGTACCAAGTTATCATTGAAAAGATTTATTGTTGAAAATATCAAATCAAATCAATTTATTCACCCTTGCAACTGAGTACGTTGCATTGGGCAGGTCACAGTACAATGTTATTTTTATATCAATTTTAGTTACAAAATAATTTAATTAATTTTAATTACTACTTAAGCTCAGAAAATGAATATTCATCTAATGATATTTCCATGAAATCATTTAGTGAATAGAATGCATGGCCTTCAAAAAACAATTTAAGCTTCCGCTTGAACTCTAGCATCGGTAATTTGGTGATATATAGTGGCAACTTATTGTACATTATTATTTTCGTGTAAATTCCTTGTTTCATCACTTTCTGTAAATAAAAAAATAATTACCCATAATAAGGTTGCAGACCATAACTGTAAATTTCCCATAGCACTACACCATAGGACCAGATGTCGCTTTCAGTGGTGAACTTCCCATAGAGTATAGACTCCGGTGGCATCCATCTCACTGGTAACAGGCTTTTTGATTGCACCTGGAAATATTTTACAATACCATTTCAATTCTATTTTTTCTATTACACAATAGAGATTTTCTTGTATAATCTTAGGGTGAAGAATATGGTAGGTTGTGCAATTTGAAACCTATCAAATACATTGTGATGTTAAAACTTCCATTTGATTAGAAACTAAACTTACCCTATAATAATCAGAGCTATAAATATCTCTAGAGAGTCCAAAATCTGATATTTTTACAACAAAATCATCAGATACTAAACAGTTCCTGGCAGCCAAATCTCTGTGCACGTAATGATGTGAAGCTAGATAAAGCATTCCAGATGCAATATTGCTTGCTATGTTCAGTAACCTCATTGCAGGCAAGCCCTTCCCTGATGGTGGTGCTCGACCCATAAGAAACTCATGGAGGTCCCCACGAGCCATGAATTCAAACAACATACACAACGGTTCCTCTCTAAGTGCCACTCCAACAATACATACAATATTGTCATGAGTCAGCTCGGAAATCAAATCTATTTCCCTTCTGAAATCTGCCTGTGTCTTAGCTGAAGCGTTTTCTTTCAATGCTTTTACAGCCACATACTGAGTTTCTCCATTCTTTTTCAATGCTCCCTTGTATACTTTCCCAAATGCTCCTTCACCTAACTCCTCTAGGAATTTGATTTGGGACAGAGAGTACTGTGGTACACGTATTACTCCATTTCCCCTAGTGTTCCTAGTTAAATGAGGTGCGTTGTTAATTGAATTTTGATTTGTTAACAACTCATTCATTTCTATTGGAGAATTTAATCTGGAGTTACCGTAAATATTCTTATCAGCATTAGGTAAATTGATATCCCTAATTGTGGCAGCATTCCCTTTGTTCCTATGTCGATAACACAAACAGACAATAAAACCAACAATTGACAAAGTCAACAGCAGGAAGACTATAACAATGTAAATCCAGATTTTGTGGGCACATTTTGGAATATCACAGAGTTGTTTGTCAGTTTTCCCCTCGTTATCAACAATGCACCATGGCTGGGATTTGATTCCTCCAGGATTCCTGCAATAATTATGTCTTCCAGCTAGTTCAGGGTAGTCTGAAACTCTGACATGCATTTGTTTTGACCATTCAACACATGGCATTCCATTCTCAGCCACACTGACTCTCCCTAAATAACCATTTCCATTCTCCCAGTAACATTCATCAGAAACTATCATAGCTTCAATGCCAATCTTTAGACAATCAGAATCATCATCTGGCAAGTCTTGGCATTCTTCCAGAGTCAACTGCTGACCAATGTGGGGATGCCTTTTAGCTATAGCATATTCAGTCTGACACAACTCATTTTCCAATATCTCACAGTCCTGCTTGCAGACTCTTCTGAGCACAGTATTGTTGTAGCGATAATTCAAAGTTTCTATACTTATATTTTTCTGAGACAAATTTTCAAAAACTATTTTTGGTGTATTATCATCTTCATTGGAGTTTGTAGCTGACAGAATGGCAAAAACCTGTTTTGCCTCCTTAAAGAAGTTGTCATTGGTTACTAGAGGATCCCTGCATATAGGAAATGTTGAGTAGCAAAGACTGGGTAAGGCATAACTTTCACAGTGTGAGCTTATATCATTTGAGTACTGAGTGACTTGTATGGCCCTCAGTAATTTGTCCTCTTGGTCAGTTTGTGATGTGTCATATGGAATGTAAACATATTGCCCTCTCAAATGCAAAGCACAAATTTTACCCACATATTGTTGGCATATGGGTTCCAATTTTTTAGATACTGTAGGATCCTGTTGTCTATTTAATGTATTATTACCCTTCATACCTTCAGGTACCAAAACAGGTGTAGTTTTAATCTCCAGCTCATTAGCTATTTCAGAATTTGGGAATAAAGATGTGTATGTGGGAATCTCATAATTTTCAATACCGTCAACATCCTTGACCACTTTCAAACGTGTTGTCTGTCGTTTTTCATGGTGCTGTTTTATAATACAGGTGTAGTTTCCTTCATCTGCACTCTCTACGTCTTTTATTCGCAGGTTCGTTCCAACAGTACCAATTGTGTCATTTATATTAGTTTGTATCTTCACTTTATGCGACGGTGATATTATTTTCTTGTCTTTCAACCAATAAGCCTTAACATTTTTCATGAGAGTTTGTAGAATATGTTCAGGAACTTCTAGCTCAGAGGTAGGAACAATTTCCTTGTTTTTCGTATACGTCTCAACTTTAGTGAAGTTCAAAATCGCTTCGCACCTGAATCTCACGTCGCTTCCGGGTGATTTTCTAATCACGGGAGGCAAGTTCTTGATGAAGTAAATATCAAGTTTTATGTTCCATACTTTCTGCTCGGACGAGTTCGCTTTCAATGATGAGAGAGTATCTACTTTATCTGAGCTCGCCGATTCACTTTCACTGAGAGTGAAGCAAAAAACAATAATTACACAAAAGTATTTCATGACTAATGCTTTCCATAACACCTCAAGAAATAACAACGCTCATCTGCATTGTGTACATTTTTTCATATCACTTGAAAGGGTAAATTTCCAATAATCCTAATATAAAAAGAACAAAGCAGCACTGTTATCTAATTTAGACACTGAAATGCAATGATTCTAAGTACTATTTTATTTTCCAATATCTTTCGTCTCGCAAAAACATTATTTCGATTGACGGAAATAATATTTTTTCCTCCTCACGACTCGGCTGAGAGCCATAGACTAATCTAAATGTTTTTTTATTGACCAAGTGACAGTTGCTCTTGTAGCTCTATGAATAAAAGGCCTTTTACACATGCAGTTTACCACCGCATCCGTTTCAATTGTCATTCGAGTCGGACTTGAACTTTTACACCTAAACCGGGGGTAAATATTCTAGCGTTTCAACCGCCGTTATTACCGTTACCCTAATAAGTTGATAAGACCTCGATGAGACAATAGGTACCTATTCAAATCTTGTTCACAATCAAAATACCTTGACCAAAATTTATAAATGAAATATTAGTCGAATAGCGCAAGGAATTTCGTTCCTATCGGGTGTCCCACGACACCACACGGCTTATTTTAATTTCTGTAAGACATAAAAACTAATTTGGCTCAAAATTTGCCGCCCCTAAAATCTTCCGCCCAAGACTCCATCCTACACAGCCTGCTGATAAATCCGCCACTGACCAGTTCATCGTTTTTATCATACAACAAGTTTCTGGTCCTAGCACAGATTCTGCAAATATTCTTATTCATCAACTTTTAGGGATACGGGTAATGTCGGCGCGGGGCGGTTGAAACACTCGAATATTCAAACCTCATCTCAGCCGGCGACGAAATAACAGGTAGGTACATTTTTAACTATCTAAAATCTTTTTAGTTCGGAGGAAAATAAACACTAGCATTAAATAAAATAAATGTAAAGATATTTATTTATTCATTTACAAAGGCTCTATGTATAAAAGTGTAACTTGCAACACGTAAAACAGTTCGCCGTGGTTCTTATTTCCAAGAATTTTATTGAGTGGCAGGAGGCTGAGCGTTTACAACTTCTATTACTCATTTGGTCTTCTCTTATTTTCTTCTGTAACTATTTTGTTTTTAATGCGAAGCAAACTGCCACTAAATGAATTCAAAAGAAAGAATAAATAGATTAAGTAGGTGTCTTGAGCTGCCATTCTGTCCAATTTTAGCGTATTCATTCCAGTTCTTGTTCCAATAGCTCTTCCTTGAGTATCAATCCGCCTAGAAGAGATGTATCAGGAGGGAGCCATTCGCAGCTAGTATCTTCAGAGGAGCATACCTGGAACATGATATTTTGTTTTGTTACCTACCCGGTAACATCTCTTCGGCCGTTACGAAACCAGAGTTTCCGTACAAGTATAAACAAAGCTAATGTTCAGTTAGGTATCGAACATAGTTGGCGCAAATAGTTACTCTGATTTTTATGATGAGCGCCGCAGGTACAAAACAGAGTTCAAGTCATGTGCCGCAAACTTCGATCACAGATAAGAAAACGATACAGCACTTCATACTTCATGTGTCATCCTTTACTGTGAACCCAAAGAAAATACAATCCTACGGAGACGTGTACCCCCGTATCGAATGCCTGCTATAAGCTGTCTACGTATTAGCATAGCATATATCTCTTTGTCTGCATACTCGTACATATATTTCATTCCAGATTAATAGTCCTATGAAAACAAACGCATTTGCGTCTCGAAAACAAAATACACAATAGATGGTGTTCCTAAGTGGACTGCAAAGTTTACATGGTAATACAAACCTGTTTTTGCTGCTGGTGACCCTTTCATGTATAATATGTTACCGAGACGTAAATAGCGTTGGTTTTCATAGGACTATTAATCTGGAATGAAATATACACATTTACGTGAGACGCGACCGTGCGAGCGACTGCGCTGTGCGTAGTCGAACTTAGCGAATTAGGTATAAAATTATAAACGTTTACAAACGTCCTTTGTCCACGCGAACGAAATCGCGCCAAACAGCGGATTAACTAAGAAAAACATTGATTTTCAATGAAATAAATGCGTGTTAAGGAATTCTGAGAAACCATAAACCGCGCACTAACCTGACACTTGCAAGTCTCTGCTTCAACGAAGTGGTACGTTTCAGTGCCGGCCTGGACGCCAGGGTCGCAATATCGGAGCTTAACAGATTTGTGTCTGCGCGAGTCGTGGACGCAGACAGGGTGGTGCGACTCCTTGTATGGGAACTGCCAATGGGGCAACTGGAATAGAAAAATACACATGTTCTTTTCTATTTTAAATACATGATACTTGCTCAAAATAACCAAGAACTTGGCCCGAAATGGTTTTCAGGTATTTCCGATGCGAACCTCCACATTACAAGTCTATTCTGCGTAAAAGAAGGTCGCTATGTGTTAAAACGGAATTTAAATAAATGGCAGAAAACGATGCCAAACTGGTTGTCTACAGAAAAACAGTTCGGCATATAGAATTATATCATTGATGCATTCTAGTTCTTCAGTTAGTGAAGAGACTGTAATCACTTGAGAGAATTCTAGATAACAAGTTCGCAATTAAAAACAAAAAAATATATATTTAGCGGCCTCTACTTTCAAGACAGAGAGGGATAGTTCTATAATTTGGTTGTGGTAGTGCGCAACCGGAACCAACCTCTAATGTTATTATTATTACCTCGTAAGACAGACAATAGCCCCCACAAGACTGGACCTTAACGTTGTCCCAGCACCGTCGGCCGTTCTGGTCGGTGTGCACAGCTTTGTGCGTGTGGTACTTGAACCGGCATCGACTGCTCGACGACGACGCGGCGCATAGCGTCATGTAGCAGATGACCACGACTACCGCTGCACTGACGAGGCGTATTTTGTGATCCATTTTTGGAAGCTGTTACAGGGAAAAGAAGAAGCAAATTATTCCGTTATTAAGTATTATATTTGGCCCCAATTTCAAGTCTCTATTAATAATTTCCTAAGGCAAATCTTGCGCATTTTATGGCCAGACACAAAATACAATGAAGAACCAACTTTGGAGGTGTAGATTATATAAAGATATAGCTTATGACAGCGAGAAAATAGCTTTCGCCAGGAATATTATTTGCAAAGCAAAGACATACGAATAGAGGCCGACCTGCAAGTTCTTGGAGGCGAAACATCATGGCCGAGCTGACATTTGTACGAGTAGGTAGATATGTCATGCCAGAAAGCCAAACAGAGAGCGCTGGACCCTACTAATGGAGGAAGACTGTTGGAGTCCTATGTTTCTTATGGAGTTTAAGGACACACCATTTACTCACCCTAGGTATAACATCCAGCAATAGTGCTCAAAAATGATGTAAGATTTACTCACGATTTCAGATAGGATCTAACATAAATACTCATTCATTTTACTATTAAGGACGGTAAACCACAAATACAAACACAGAACACACTGGCCCGAAATAAACAACACAGACACAGATTCAAAACAAATATTTTAACACAAATACGAGGATTATATCCAACTTGGATCACCAATTGAATGAGGGAGCTATTACGCAGCAGGCAAAAGTTCTACTGAGCTTTATAGCTGGCCTAACGTAAACTTCTAACGTACCTATATATACGAACATGCACTACACAAGCTTAATCCTAGTATGGAAAATCCGAAACCTTGTCTTCAGCTTCACCCTGGTCCGTCTGACGATATCCACAACAAGGCTTATGTTTTTATAAGAATAAGAAAACGACGTCAGATCATTTCTCTCGGGCGAGTTCACAGCGTCAATGGTGTCCGAACCATTAGCCTCGCGATTAAGTGCTGGATAAAAATAGAGAATGGGCCGTTTAGAATATCATTTGAATATTTAAGCTTATAAAGCTTTTAAGTACGTAGCTTTTTCTGCACGTGAAAATGTTAATTATGATTTACATAGTGAGTAGTTGTACGCCATGGCGGTGTTACGTCATTCTTTAATAATTTAGGTTAGGTCTTTATTTATTTATTTCACGTCTATCAAGAGTCTGAAAACAATCACGACCGTTTGGTTTTCCTTTAAAACGTCCATATACAATGGGTAGAACCAACCATATAAGTCCCATATTTCACCAACGGTAACCGGCCGGCATAACTATACCGCTGTATATAAAGTAGAGGTAGCTGAGTCCAGAAATGAAAACATTAACATGAGGCTTTAGAAGAAGAAACTCATTTTTACGTAACCAGGTTTAAAGTCACAGACCCACGAACGAGAGATGAGCACATACCTACTCTCATCTAAACTAACCATCCGTGCTCCTCGCTTAACTCCTTCAACTCTTAGTGCGAGTGCTAATACTCCACACTTTAGCTGGATATGTAACTCTCTAGGTAGGCCTACTTCTACCTTCGGCCTTCCAACATCGTTATAATGAGGCCATTGTCTCAGTATATGGTTGAGGCAGTTGGCTTTGCCACCCGAGAGCATTTTTAAGAGATTTTTTCGCCATTTATTCTTCTTAGTAACTCTAATGGAGCGTCTCTCCGTCTAACTGATCTTGAGTATGCGCCTTCAGCACCACATTTTAAATGCCTCCTTTTCTTCCTTTTAAAATATGTTCCAGCTCTCACTTCCATACAAAGTTACCCAAGCTTCAAACATATAGGTATAAGTTTGCTAGCTGCTTCGGCAAAGAGATACATCGTCAGGAAACCTACTAAATTAAAAAAAAAAAAAACTAAGTCTTCTTCTTACATAATTTCATACATAATCCGTGTCAGTACTAATAAGTTCGGAAATCTCATTTTACGGGCCCGTTCGGTCTTGTTTGATCACAATGTATATACGCTAGCTCTGTTTCTACCCTCAACCGCTTCCAACTGGATTAATATAAGTAATTAACTGTTATTAATCAAACTCAATGAAATGGAAATCCTTAAAATACTTTTCGTGTGCCCATCCAAACATGGCGCGATGATTTGACATAGATATATGCAATTACATCAGGTGAAGATACGACATCGCTTGCAATTAGTCGAAGTTTGAACTCAGTCGGGCCGCGGGTGTCGCCCGAACGAGGCAGATCCACTTTGAATGAGCCAATTTGTGCCGCGCCAACGGTCTTAATGACTTTTTTGGGTTGACTTGAGAACTCGTAATTTGTCACTGCTTGTTTTATGTTGTTTATCTTTCTCATTTATTTTTATCTATATGCCAGAATTATTTACTTACTATCTGTGCCCGCGGCTCCGCTCGCGTGGACTGCAGAATTACCTAAGTAAAGTTGAAAATTCTTAGTGTTAATCCCCTTCCCCTTCCCCCTCCCTTTCCGCCGACCCTTCCCCTTCATCTCCCGTTTACCCGCGTCGCTGCAGACGACTCATCCATCGCAATCCAAATTCCGCCGAACATTACTTTGTTGCATACCAATGTAATATTATGTGACTTTTGAAAACTATGAATTCGCATTACTTTTGATTGAGTAAACCGATTGCGATGAAATAAAGCCTATATTTTATTCCGAATTAAGCTTTATGTTCTCGGAAAATTCCATCAGAATTGGTTTGGTAGTTTTTACGTGATACGTGCACAAACAAACAGATAAACAACCAACAGATAAAATGCCAAAAATTCCAAAAATGATCTTAATGTTTTCTATTACTTATTCTTAGGCACTCATATTTTTTTGCAAATATCTTTAATGTACAGACATGCGAAGTTTACGATTTATTTATTAGAATAATAATAATAAGTTATGCAGTTGCCCAAGAAAGAAATTCAATAAAATGTTCATTAAAGTAGCGGCCATATGCTTTTACAGATATTGTACTGAAGGCAGTATAATCTAAAAGTCTAAATACATACATACATAATGCTCACGCCTTGGTCCCAGAGGGGTAGGCAGAGAAGAAAAGTCTAAATGATAATAATAAAATGGTTATAGTAAATGTAGAATCAACTAAAGTTTCTGTTTTTTTTTTAAAACAATTCGTACTCAGCACATACTAAAAACTTTTGACTTAGCGGAAGAAAGAACACACTCAAATACTAACATACCTACTACTACATTATACTATTCACCCCACTGTTGGGCTAAGGCCGACTTTCAGGGTCGTGGGCATGGCCGATTGAACTATTTATTGGCCAGCATTATTTGAACCCACAATCGTAAATCGAACACACTAGCAACTGCTCTACCAAAAGCAGAACTATTTCTTTGTAATAAACGCTCATTTACATAAATAATCTACGGTATTTCCACAGTGCTAAAAGTGAGTCACCCACCCCACGGTACATTCGTCATTTAGGCACAACTTAAAGGCATTGTGAGCGCCATATTAGCGGCGCCCTCTCTGCCCTTACATGTAACATGGGCCTGCCGCTGACAGAAAATGCAGGAACAAAACAAACTACCACGATTTTAGAATATACTCGTACAGAGTGTAGTCAAAATATTTACCTGCATACAAAGGTAGGAAGTGTGAACTGCACGGCTGCCAGTTGTAGTCCAGTGTGGACCTGACCTGACTTCAGCTTCGGCATCAGGAAGCTACTTCACCTTCGGAACGTGGACCCTACTTAGAGGAGGAACCGAGCAGTGGTTTCCGGCCAGTGGACCAGTCCCTACTTCTTTCTACCTACGGGACGTACGAGTAGCTAGGGGAGTGCAATCTAATAAATAAAATCGTAAACATCGCGTGTCTGTACATTGAAGATATTTGCAAAAAAAAAATTGGGGGTTCTAAGGATAAGTAATAGAACACATTTCAATCATTTTTGGAATTTTTGTCTGTTTGTCTGTTTGTCTGTTTATCTGTTTGTCTGTGAGTTTGTGCACGCATCACTTAAAAACTACTGAACGGATTTTGATGGACTTTTGACAACAACATGGGGCTTAACTTAACTTAACATTTAGTCTTTATTTCATCGCAATCGGATAACTCAATCAAAAGTTATGGACATTTTTAATTTTCAAATACATTGTAGGTAAGGTTACTATTCAGATTGCGATGAGTTTAGACTACATTTGGAGCTGTGACTAGGAATTGGAGTGAGAGTGGTAGTGGGCGTGGGCGTGGACGTGGACGTGGGCGTGGGAGTAGGAGCGGGCGCGGGAGCGGGAGCGGAAGCGGAAGCGGGACCGGAGCGGGAGCGGAAGCGCCAACGGAAGCGGAAGCGCTACCGGGAGCGGAAGTGGGAGCGGGAGCGGAAGCGGAATCGGGAGCGGGAGTGGGAATGGGAGCGGATTCTGTAGTTCACGCGAGCAGAGCCGTGGGCACAGCTAGTTGTAAATAAATACTGGGCCCGATTCTGAAGGTACACATTTAAAATTTGACAGCGCTAAAATTGGTTTCGTCTTTATCTTCATAATACTGTGTGACAAGGATAGCAACAGTTTTAGTGCTGTAAAATTTTAACATTGTGCCTTCAGAATCGAGCCCACTAACTAATCAATCTTTAATTTTTTTCTTAGAACCCACTACCCTATTCAATTTAATTCAATTACTCTTTATTGCTAAAAACAAAGATACATAATATAGTAGCTTACACATGTACCTCTATATTTCATTCCAGATTAATAGTCCTATGAAAACCAACGCTATTTACGTCTCGGTAACATATACATGAAAGGGTCACCAGCAGCAAAAATAGGTTTGTATTACCAAGTAAACTTTGCGGTCCACTTAGGAACACCATCTATTGTGTATTTTGTTTTCGAGACGCAAATGCGTTTGTTTTCATAGGACTATTAATCTGGAATGAAATATAGGCGATCTTATCGCTAAAAGCGATTTCTTCCAGACAAGCTACCTGCTGGCATCTAACCCTTACTGTCACAAACTTTTGGTTATAATCGTTAGGTGTTTACGCGGTGTTTGGCGCAGGTGTCGACCGAATGAGACAGATCCACTTTGAATTAACAAGATATTAGACTTTGGCGTCTTATCCGAACATGACACATGACCCTTTTTTTAAAGTCCGTTGGTCCATATGGCAGGGCATCCCACGCTACGTTTACTCCAGAACTCATCGGCCAGTTTCCTTATTATGCTATTGAAGTGGTTTTGTATATCTCGAGTTGCGTGGACCGTAGCTTGTGGTAGCTTTAATCTTTAAAGTACTTCAGTCCAGTGCAATATAATCCGTACATTAATTTGCAGTGTGAACACAGTTATGGTAGCTCCTGATTAATAAATAAGGCAAACCAACCGCCCATGCCTTATCAGGCTGTTCGTATAACAATCGCCAGCCGTTATGGAACTGAGAAAGTTTATAATTACGATGACACTATGCTTAGAGCAACACGGGACCACCGGCTCGACCCGAAGGGGAGGTGCCATAGCGTTCCATCCGATGCGAAACATTCTGTCATTTTTCGAGGACGAGATCCACGCACACATGCACTCTTTTACGCTGTCGCTATTAATCACAATCGAACCATACATAGATCTCTCCATAGCTCGCTGAGCAAGTTTTCGGACTAGTCCCACTGTCAGTGTCCACGTCTCGAGTGGAGACCGCGACTCGACAAGTGTAGTGTGGGACGCCCCTGGCCATATGGAGCGACGATCTACGTAAGGCAGCTGCCTCCGCTCGGCCACGACCTTGCCGCTGCCAGCGGCAGCTAGGAGCGGGGCGGCGAGCGGCGAGAACAAATGTACAAAAATGTTAGCAGCACGCCACGAAGCGCCGCAATCAGCGGCCAACCCTCCGCCTGCCTAAACCGCGCCGCTCACCGCGCCGGCGCCGCGTCCCGTTAAGCCAAAAGTCGTGGCCGAGCGGTTACGCCTGACAGTCGGCAGAGACTGGATGAGAAGAACCAAAGATCGGGTTCAGTGGCACGCCTTGGGAGAGGCCTATGTCCAGCAATGGGCTCTTACAGGCTGATGATGACGATGAACAATAAATCAATAGCATCTGCGTATCGACATGTGATCTTGGATATGTACATTTGGTACGGGGAAAGCCTGAGTATGGCGACTACTTCCAGCTTTGCTTTATGTGTGATACTTTAGTTGTACTCAGTAAGTATTACTAACAGATAGTGTTCACTATTTCTATATATGTGTTGTTGTTGAGTCATGATTTCAGCAAAAGCAAAGTTGTTGTGTATGAAATTAAAGCTTTTAGCCTAAATAATATGCTTTTAGAAACATTTTATGATCTGAAGAAAGAGACGAGTAGACAAAATCTTTTATTCTGTACTGTATTTGTTTGTGCAATAAGGTGTATTTTATTATATTCTAGACCATATGTTAAAGGATTTTCTTTCGGTAGTCAACTGGAGGGTGCTTTTATTTAATTCAAATCAAATTCATTCGATCCATTGGCCTATCAGAACTATTCTCACAACAAGGTTCTGGAGTCACCTAAAACCTGTGCTGTGACAATATGGTAATCCTAGAAAAACTCATTAGTTCAGACCGGAGTTCGAAACATTGACCTAACGAACGCAAGTCTAGCAAAATCGTAGCTATACGCATCGATGGCCTAGTCGGTGGCTTGGTAGTTAGACTTGAGTGCCAGAGATCGTGGGTTCGATACCCACTAGGGACAAATAACTTTAAACAAGTAGGTTCTGGTATATTGGTGAATTATCCAATCATTATCTAATTTTCATAGTACACGAGAATCCCAGTTTCATCAGCTTCATCATCATATCAGCCCTTTGACGTCCACACATAGGCCTCCGCCACTTGTCTAATCCCAGTTTGGATGAATTATTTACATATTTATTTACTACTAGCTATGCTCCGCTCGCGTGGACTACAGAATACGCTCTCGTTCCCACTTTCGCTCCCTATCCCACTCCTACTCAGACGTAATCCCGATACCGATCCCACTCCCACACCCACCCCACTCCCACTCCCGCTCCTAACCCCTCTCCCACCCCCACTTCTACCCCCTCTCCCACCCCCACCCACTCCGACTCCCACTCCCACCTCCACCCCCACTACAACCGTAGTACAAATCAATTGTAATATGAATTATACCGAACATAATAATTGTACTTCTTAGTTATATTGCATATAATGGCTTCTAGAAAAAATTACTATATTAATATCTCAAATTGTAAGTGGCGTATCAACATCGATCGATGCGTATCAAGATGAAACATACACCAGATTTTAAGTTAGACCTCCATCAAGACAACTGTAAAAACTGCATCAAATTTCATTCAGTAGTTTTTGTGTGATGAGGTAACAAACATACATACATACATACAGACAGACAGATAGACAAAAATTCTAAAAACAATTATTTTGACTTCTATTGGCCCTATAAAGACCCCTCATATACATTTTTCTACAATTTCTCCAATGTACAGACATAGAGCAGTTACAGTTTTATTTTAGGTATAGATAGTAGGTATACTTATAGAGTTTCGTACTTCCTGCCTACTTCGTGAGGAGTATAGCGTAAAGTATTGGGTACAAATACATATGTAGGAATTATTAATGTTTTTTTCTTCGACCCCAAGAAAACAAATTGAATGCAATACCAATTCATCAATTAAAGAATTTCATTACCGCCCCACATTTACGAGCCATCAAGATAAATTCAACCCAGCTTCAGCTAAATTCGGTCGAGGGGTAAGGCAGCGTTATTTCGTCGGCGGTGCTCAGCTCAACTGCACGCGTGCAAGCATTACCAAAGTTTATGTGACCGCAGCTTTACAAACGAGTTGGTAATCGCGTCGTGAGTTCCAAAGCTCGGAAAGTCGTATGCAGATGTTATGTGGAAACTGCAGTTACGTGTTGTGGAACGGTAACAGTGATTTGTCGTTTTTGAAAATTCTGTGTGAAGGTGGTAGGTAAATATAAGAAGAAAGGTAAGGAAGCATGTTTGTAAAATGGTTATATCTTTATTCATAATCTATACTTATAAGTTATAATAAAACTGTAACTGCTCTATGTCTGTACATGGTAGATATTGCAGAAAAATGTATATGAGGGGTCTTTATACGGCCAGTAGAAGCCAAAATAACTGTTTTTAGAATTTTTGTCTGTCCGTCTGTCTGTCTGTTGGTCTGTCTGTATGCATGTTTGTTACCTCATCACGCAAAATCTACTGAATGACATTTGATGCAGTTTTGACAGTTGTCTTGCTGGAGGTCTAATTTAAAACCTGGTGCATGTTTCATCTTGATACGCCACTTAGAACCTGAGATATTAACCTGGGAGCGGGAGTAGGAATGGGAGCAGATTTTAAAGTCCACGCGAGCGGAGCCGCGGGCACAGCTAGTCTAGAATAATCCAAATATTTTTTTCTCTAAATGTTGATTTTTATATTGTGTTCTAAATAATTGTAAAGTAGATAGATAGAAAAACTCTTCATTGCACACAAATGAAGAATAACTATAAAAATAGGTACAGATTTTTGGAAAGTGTACAAAGGCGGCCTTATCGCTTAATGCGATCTCTTCCAGGCAACCTTTGAGAAGTAAGTAGCTGTAGGTTTTGTGCATGTCAGTATATACAAAATATATTTAAATACAAGAAGGAATATTATTTAAGTAAATAAGTGAATATTAGTTAAGTATTAATTTATAGATCGGCCTTGGTTATACCTACTCATTTCAATTGGTTTTATTTTTGCGAAAGGATATAGGTTAACCCTTTTGGTAATAATTTTGGAATATATGGGTACATACCTACATAAATAATGTTCACGCCTTAGTCCCAGAGGGGTAGGTACTTTTACCCTATATTATTACAGGCCCGTACTGCAGGCCAGGGGGATGTTTTGAAGGTTCAATTCCAACCCGCTACATATTATCAAAAGTTCAAAGTAGACTTACTCAAAGATAATATATTACTAGATAGATACTATAATTGAGTTTCGTAAAAAGCGTTACTTAAAAATTTAGGACATATTAACTCTCCCCGAAATCAATGAACGTCCCCACGAAAGCTGATTCTGGCTATGGGTGTACCGGAAATAATGTAATCGTGTTGCAAATGAATAAACCGCTGTAAAAATGAAATCACCCTCCGAAAATGTTTAATTTGCGAAGCGAAAAGGAACTGACAACAAATGAGCTAACTCATGTATATATTATATCATTTGGGTACTTCTCATTGACACTCAATTTTTATGGTCACACAGTTATATTTCCTAAACAGTATAAGTTAAAAACATAACTTGTGGATTGGTAGATAAAACATCTATTTGGTCACAAAATAAATAAAACTTGCTGTAATTGAAGCAAAAATAATATAAATAATTAACACGAACGATAAAAAACGGGGCCATTTTTCGTATTCTCATCGTGTCACACTTCCCGTTGCAGTAAAACATTTGGTTACTGCTTTACCAAATTTCAATGTATTTGTATGTTATATATACCAAAGTCATCGTAATTAAATACACTTTACATACGTTGGTGTAAAAAAAAACTTTTCGTCATTATTTTGAATTGGAAACACAATATGTGTCGGTCACACGATTTTAGGTACTTAAGATTTTAGTAGTAATAAAGGCTTGCTGTTGAATACAACAGCAGCAACTAATCACAGAGTTCGATTCGGTCATCGTCAGTCGTGTTCCTGCTTCGCAGAAGTGGGACGAGCGACTCATCGTTCCGTGAGTAAAAAATATTGGTAAGTTTATATTTATTCGTAGGTGTACCGATCACTTGCGTGGACAACATATTTGTGCATTGTATTTTGGTAATGGAAATTAAAGTTAGCTCATCGAAACTCCAAAATGTTCGAGATATTTATGTAGTATTTGATTTAAAACAATACACCTAAACTTTGCAGGAATTTATAAAAAAGGAATATTTTCGTCACCTTCGTGGCATCACCTTCGTGGCGTTTTACCCACGAAGGTGATTTTTTGCCACGAAAGTGATTTTTTGCATTGTTTTATTTCGAAATATAGCGACTGGTGTATATGTATTTACAAAATCAACTAGTTTGATGTATTTTGAATACATAAGTAAGTATATTTACATGATAAATTAACAACTACACTATTAATAGATAACTAATTAAACATGAAGTATGGGTAGGTACTAATTAAAGTAAGTAAGTAAGTATATTAACGTTGTTTTTAGGGTTTCGAACCAAGATGGTAAAAATGAACCCTCAACACCAACGTAGCTTCTGGTCTGATGATGATCCAGATTCGAGTTACAATATATTTGATTTACGCAAACGTAACGTTCTGATATTTTCTTTTATTGTTCGAAGATGTTACTGTCTTCTTGTAATGAGATTTTTTTATAGAATAACGTTTTTGTTTTTGAAAAGTAAAAGTGCTGCCTAATAACGTGTAACGTTTCGTTTTTATTTTTTGAGAGATTTAGCCTTTCTTAAGTTCAGACTAAAAGTAGTATCTAAGTTCTAAAGACTTATTTGATTCATCATTAGGAAATAGTTTATATTACAATTAATTAGGTTAAGTTTTTGATCATTTTTTATCACCGGAGACTGATTATTTGTAAATGTCACAAATTAGCAGTGATATTATAATTAAAGTATACTCAAATTATGCACAATTGTTATAAGTTTAGATACATTAGGTATGTTATTATGTTATCACATGTATAAAGAGGGTATTTTAGAGTAAAACTATCCTCCGAAATATAAGTACCTGATTAATAAAACCACAGTAAAGTTTCTATTTATTTCCTACGTTAATAATGTTCTATAGGTAATAAGAACTTTTCACTAAAATTATGTAGTTTTAATTGACGTAGCATATCAGTAATAATAGGAACCTATTTCGTAGGATGACCGAACCTAGGACCGAACTGGTAACTCTCTCTGCGCTTGATTGAATATCATGTATTTGCCTGTTTAATTATGAAAATAAGATTAAGTTGTTATTTCATGAACATTTAGTCTCATAACCAGTAGTCAATTCTGAGAAAATAATGGCTGTAAAGTTACTGAGTCACTTTCGTGGATCATCGCGTCACTTTCGTGGCATCTAGAACTTCAAAACATTATTACTTCCAACCGAGACTCACGATTTGATTAATTTACTTATAAATTTACTCGTATTATCAAGCGCTATTAGATTTTTGATAAAAATAGTTTATATAAGCAAAAAATAGAATTTACCACGAAGGTGACGATGAGAATCGTGGCGATGAGAATTAGCCATTTACGTTTATGTAATACTAGCTGTTGCCCGCGACTTCGTCCTCGTGGACCAATTAATATTACAATTTATTATGATTAAATTAAAATGCCACTTGAAAATGTTTTACAGGAAGTCGGTTAACGAATATAATATCTCCGTTCACAGCAGGAAGTTAGGTTTTTCTTGTCTAATCCTACAACAAATATTTTATCGCAAATACTTTTACCTTCTTCTTTCACCTCAAATTCCCCCTCACTACCCTCCCCGCCCCTTCGCCTTACTTTCGCCCTCCCCTTTACCCTTCCCCTACTTTCCTCCCAACCGCTCCCTCCTCTCCTTCCTCTAACCCCTTACCCCATCCCTCTTCCCAGCCCTGCCACTCCCACCCTCTTTCCGCATTCCGTTGCCCCAGATTTACCCTCTCCCCTAATCCTCATTTCCCCCTACCCCTTCCTTCTCCCATTCCCCCATCCCTCTCCCCTTCCTCTCGGAGTGCTAATTTTTTTGCATGTTACAGAGCCACTAATTATCGGATAACCATTTTTAATCAGGAGTTGTAGAAATGCCCAAAAATAAACTATGCAACAGCTAAAATATAAATAAACTATAAATGAGCTATAAAATATTTTAAGTTGTCACATTCTGCCCAGTTTTTCCATGACCTTGTAATGTTGAATTGCACTTTCATACAAATGATATGAAATGAGCGTTCATCTACTGGATCAGCCTCCTGATATTTTATTAGATACAGCTTATTTATACCAGACTGTGGCCCGAACCCTAAGCTATCAAACAGTAAAAAGTCCGTCAAATACTGTTCAGTAGTTTCCAAGTTTAGCCCGTACAAACATACATACATAATACAAACAAATAAACGAACGAACATACAAACACATACATACAAACAGACACGAAATTTAAAAAATAGGTATATGTTTAGACGCCACTCTTGTCTTAAGTAAAGTCTGAGGTTTTTTTTTTATTAATATACAGAAACGGCTTCTTACTCTATATGAATAGATTATTTACGGATTATTATCACTATTTTTACAAAGTTTCTTTGTACACAATATTCGCAGTTTGGTGGTCTGGAGCAACGACTATAGCAGGCAGGCAGGCAGGCAGACAAAAATTCTAAAAAAAAATGTTTTAGCTTCTATTGGCCCTATAAAGACCCCTCATACATTTTTTTTAAATATCTCTCATGTACAGACATAGACCAGTTACAGTTTTATTATAAGTATAGATTTCGGAACTTCATCGCTAAGTATTTAAAATACTTACTGCAGAATTGTTAGCCCTAGCGCTATCTTTTAGCGACATCAAAGAACGAATTTAATTGCAAGGGGTTGTGGGCATCAAATTTTGAGTAGCTCAGGGCGGCACTGGAACTTACATCCACTGCCTAAAAATACGGGCGTCTCGTCCAGCCAAATACGAAGTGTTCAAGAATAGTGGCGAGGGGACTATTGGAAGGGTCCTATTTTCACCCAATTTGCAATTATCGTTAGCGAAATTTGTTCTCCAGAAAACCCCGCTCACCGTTGCTAATACACTTTATTCACTTTAAGAGGGCTCCAGCTGTATCTTTCAACATTCCCATCGTTCGTAGAAAAAATGCGTCATGTAGTTCTAAGAAAAATGTCTTACTTATATAATACCCATGCAGGAATGAGCAGGGAAGTTTCCACTTTGTTCCACGGATACAAGATATATTTATGAACTAGCTGTGCCCGCGGCTCCGCTCGCGTGGACTACACAATTAATTTTAATACAGCTTCAAATGTAGTCCTAACCTAACTCATCGCAATCCTAATTGCACCGAACATTATAATTATACTTCTTTGTTATATTGCTACTAATGTATTGAAAATTGAAAATTCCCATAACTTTTGATTGAGTAAGCCGATTGCGATCGATGAAATAAAGACTAAATGTTAGTCCAAATGAAGCCCTAGGTTTCTGTGAAAAGACCATCAAAATCGGGTCAGTAGTTTTTAAGTGATACGTGCACAAACTAAGAAACAGACAAAAAAATTCAAAAATGATATTAATTCTGTGACTTATCCTTAGACCCCCAAATACATTTTTTGCTAATATATTCAATGTACAGACATGCGAAATTTGTGTTTTTATTTATTAGAAGGTTATGGGTTGCACCACGGGGTAGAGGTAATAAATAAATGACATAGAGGAAATGATTACAATTTTATTGGAGCAAGACTGTTTTTATTGCTTTGGCATTTCTTCCATATGTTTATATTCAGGCCTGAATAGAATTCCAAGAAGTCTGAAATTCGATATTTCTGTAATGTACCGTAAAATTGTCGGAACAAAGCCCCGGCACGCGTTAACAACATAAAAAGACAGAAGTATAGTGTTGTATAAAGCAATACGTTAAGTGTTTTTAAAATAAACAAAAACACTTTTTTTAAAGGTAGATAGGTATTTGACTTTGACGAGGACGCAAGACATAAGCGGTCGATATTTAGGCGTGAATTGCCTATACTTTATTCCATAGAAGAGGCAAACCAAAACAAATCGTTTGCGTCTCAAAAACAAAATATACTTACATAAAAGATACACTAACCGCAAAAACAAGTTTGTATTAACCTACACCTCATACCATGAAAGCAATATGAAGCGATATGATAACAATGATGATTCTAGAACATTCTCGCTGGAACATTCTGAAATCCTCTAGAACATTCTGGACAATCTCGGTCACTTCGGCACTCGATTCCTAGGTGTTTCACCGAATTCCCATAAGTAGTCCATTGGTGTCATGCCAGTTTAGATTTGAACCAAATACCGGTAGTTTTAAACCGAAAAAGTCGTAATAAGTGTTAATTTAAAATAAAACGTAATTTGTCATAATAATAATAATAGCCTTTATTTCCGAAATTTTTACATTTAGTATTAAGAATTATATTAAATTAAATCTCTTATTTCAGTGTGCCTTCTGGCATAGGCCTCCTCCAATTCTTTCCAGTATGTCCTGTTTTGTGCCACTCTTGTCCAGTACGGTCCTAATGTCTGTTTTATTTCATCTTCCCATCGTCTTATTGGCCGTCCTCTGTTTCTGGTACCATCTCTTGGGTACCAGAGAGTCACCAGCTTGCTTCACTTGTCCAGACTGCAGCGAATCATATGTCCAGTCCACCTCCACTTCTGTTGGTCAATTCTTGTCAATATGTCTGTCAGTTTTGTTCTGTTCCTTATGGTGATATTGCTTATTTTGTCCTTGAGCTTTAGTCCGAGCATGCTTCTCTCCATAGCTCGTTGGCATTTTATGAGTTTCTCTCTGTGCTGCTTCGTCAGAGCCCAGGTCTCGCAACCATAAGTTATACATGGAAGAATGCATGTGTTGAAGGTCTTCTTTTTAGTATTAGTACTGAAGTCTTTACTCTTCATTATCTCTTTCAAAGACCAGTATTTCCTCCATCCATATGCTATTCTTTTGGATACTTCTTTTGACATTTGATCCATTGGGGAGATTATCTGCCCAAGGTAAATATACTCGGAGACATATTCCAATTTTCTTCCATCCATTGTTATGTCGGTTTCTTTTGAGTTAGTCATCATTTTTGTTTTACTCGTGTTCATTTCTAGTCCTACTTCTTTACATTTTTCGGCCAGGGTTTGCACCATCACTGCTAGTTTTTTTGGGTCTTCTTCTAGTAGGAATATATAAATAATAAGATATAAATGGAAATAATAAGATATAAATGGAAAACGTTTAAACCATCTTAGATTTGCAGATGACCTGGTCCTACTAGAAGAATTTGTCATACATAATATAAAAAAGCGGCCAAGTGCGATACGCACTCGCCCATGTAGGGTTCCGTAGCAGCAAGTAACATAATATAAAAATTATTGTAGTTCGTTATAACTTTGATCGATGTTTTAATAATAGTATTGTGGTTTACGATTTATGACGTATTAAAAAAAACTACTTACTAGATCTCGTTCAAACCAATTTTCGGTGGGAGTTTGCATGGCAATGAAAAAAATTATATTAGAAACCTCAATATCATTTTTGGAGACCTATCCATAGATACCCGTATGGGTTTGATGAAAAAGTTTTTTTGAGTTTCAGTTCTAAGTATGGGGAACCCCCAAAATTTATGGTTTATTTCTATTTTTGTGTAAAAATCTTAATGCGGTTCACAGAATAACATCTACTTACCAAGTTTCAACAGTATAGTTCTTATAATTTCGGAATAAAGTGGCTGTGATATACGGATGCCATTTGGCTACGGAACCCTAAAAAGCAGATAAACAAATATTTATCTTATCCTCATATGACAACCCTACCAAAATACGTACCAATTTTGAACGCTCCTTAGAACCTTGAGCTCTGTATGGTTTATAAGTACTCTGTGGTAATATTGCAGTCCACTTCATAATATTAAAATTGATTATTTTCTTTCCGTATATATAACTATGGGTTTCCTTTGCAATATCTGTTGGATTAAAATAACACATAAATAATGATAAGTTGCAAAAAAGTGTCTCAGTAGGAATCGACCTCCTGAACCACTAGGCCGCTGAAGTGTTCAATTGTAATTTTATTTTAGGCCCAACAACACTGACGTGAGGAGTCTTTCAGATAAAAATTGTTGTGATAGATGTCATATGAAAGAATTTCATAAACAAACCATACACTTCGTGGTTCCATGACTATGGTTTGGTTAGAAACCATGATGGTATGCTCTCTGCGACAGCATATGCTGCCAATCCTTGGACTGCTGCTAGTCATAGGTAAGCCACAATTTTTGTTATTCTATATTTTAGGTTTACCCTATCATATTGTCGAACTAAAGCTATGGACGGTATCTTTAAGTGGTCTTAAGCGGATTTACGACAGCCTACCTGATCATCATCAGCCGAAACGTCCACTGCTGAACATAAGCCTCCCCAACAGAATGCCACTTCCTGTGGGCTGTCCATTGGGGATTTCCCACCCACGTTTGGCAGGCGGATTGGTCATCGCAGTAATGATCTTAATATATACAGGAGAACGCTGTTGCCGGTCCCTGGTGCAATCCCTATTTATGACGTTAACGGGAAGATTGGGGTGGCCCTAAGCCACAAGCCGGGAACCACTCGGGTACCTGATGATAAATGGAAAATTAGCTTCGTTTGTTGTGAACTTATCTTGACCGAATTTTGAAATTATTTTGTGGGTAAGCGCGAACTGGCTCTATCGACCGAGCGAGGGTCCAAGCTACTCGTAATTTCACATTAAAATGCATGGCCACTCGTATGCAGATTATCCAATTTTCCTTGCACTATCTTTGCATGCTGGAAAAACTTAATTTAAAATACTAAAGAGCGCTTACAAGGTATGTTACATTAGCAAGATCGAATGTGAATACCTACTTAATATCATAAATAACAGTGTACGTAAAATTGTGCACAATTCCACCAAAAGTTTCCCTGACAGTTATAAATGGCTGACCGTCATAGTTTTAGGATGTAGATAAAGTAAATGGCCAGCTGGTTTGCTGCATTTACCTATCGTAAGCACAATAAAATCAATCTACAATTTAAAGGAAAATTTAAAAAAAAGGTGCTTACACACACACACTGCTCACGCCTTGGTCCCATAGGGGTATGCAGAGACGATGTATCGCCACTTTGCGCGATATCGTGACAAACGTCGCAAATCGACTTTCCTTAGTCTGCTTTTCGCCCCGTGATACCACTTGCTGTGATGTGTGGCGAACAACATTGCCGCCCGCTTAAAAATGAGCTTAGGTACCATTTAGGTACGTACATTTAAAACCTTTTACACTATACACAGATGTTTTAAAACTTCCCACACTCACAATGTAGACAACCGAGTTTCATCATTTCAATACAATCTGAAAAAAATCGTCGGTAGATAACCGTGTGAAATTTTCATTCCATATTGGAAATTATGGCGCGGCGAGTTTGTGTAAGCCCCAATTTCCTAGTTAACGAACTCTGAGCTCACGCTGCAACCTAGTTATAAAGTTCCTAACCTAACACCACAGGAATAACTAAGTACCTAGATGATGGTTAACTGTGTTCCTAGTTGAGATTAACACTTCCTAAACGTTTTCTATTGCCAGATGAACCTGAAAAATGAAAAGGATTGGCTTATCATGATGATGATATAACCAATGTATAGCCACAATTTTTTTTAACAGAGTGCATTATATCCCTGAAATTACTGGAGTTGCGCGTGCCTGCGCACGTGCCGCTGGGCACGCGCGCGCAGCTGTCGTGCCGCTGGCAGCTGGGCCCGGCCGACGTGCTGTACTCCGTCAAGTGGTACAAGGACGGCAAGGAGTTCTTCCGACACGTGCCCAGAGACGTCGAGCCGCGCAGGAAGTTCCCGCTGCCGGGAGTCGACGTCGAGGTAGGTAAAGATAAGATTGAACCATCCCGGCTCGACCCATACACCACTGTACACATCGATACTGCGCATCAAAGAGAATATTATTTATTCTTGGCTGGTTCGTTTATTCCACGTTTTATTGTTACTTGTGTTTTCGTCGACGTGTGTAGAGCGTGCTCACAGTAAATCAAAGAATTCGAATCGTTTAAACCAGTTAATTGGTCTCACCGGTTAATTTGCCATCATTTAAAGGAACATACATTGGCTCTGTCTTTTTATTAACCGGTCATTGAACCAACCGATATACCAAAAACCAATCAATTGTATGTATAACAAATAATATTAATAGTTTAATTAGTGTGCCGTGTGGTTTCCGGTAGAGTAGAATAGGACCACTCCAACTCTTCCCGTGGATGTCGTACAAGGCGACTAAGGGAATACATTATAAAACATCAATCAGGCCTCCCCAACCCGTCTGGCCAGCGCGGGGAGTGTAGGCCAAATCCTCCGTCTGTCTCCGGCAGATGAAAGAGGGTTGTGCTCCTGCAGTGGAGACAAAAATAAGCTGATGATGATGAATTAGGGTTAAGCATTGACAGCTGGTTAGTTTTTCACATACATCTAGTTTAGTTTATTTGTTTGTTAACTTGCGTTATTACGAGTAAACAAAAATACATGCTTTCTTCATGACAGGACTCAGACTCTTCAGGCTCGAACATCACGCTAGCGCCTGTAGTACTTCAGACAGGGGGTCGGTACCGCTGCGAAGTCTCAGGTGAAAAGCCGCTATTCCCGACCGTCTCCAGTCACGAGGATATGGCGGTTTTTGGTAATATGGTGTAACAGATCGTATACTTATCTACTACTAAAAACTGCGTTCACAATTATCATGCACGGTCAAATCCGGGAAATGATTTTTTTTATTTTTATTTATCAAGCCTTCTGTAGTGATAATTATTTACAAAGCATTATAGTATTCTTAAATTCTAGTATTTCAATTATAATAAAAAATTTACTAATTATTTAAAAAAATTAATTCAAATTCAGATTATATTGCATGCAATATAGATTATAAATGTACGAGTACTACAGAGCATCCCATTGTCGGTCATAAGCCTCCCCCATCCTCTGCCAGGTGTGTATGTCTGCGGCGAGGCGCGTCCAGCGTGCGCCGGCTTCTCTCCAGCTCGTGTCTCCATTGGACACCATTCTGTCAACTCCTTACTCCACTACGGGAAACGAAAATGCCTGTATTTTAATCCTTCATCGCAATATTGTTAAAGATAAAGTGTTTCAGTTTCTTTTCTAACTTTCTGTCTTTACGTTAAACGAAGAGAAATGGTCCCAAACTAACCCAATAATTTTCTCTAGAGATTAGAATCTTTTATTTAAAACTTGGCGACAAAAATTTCGTTAGAAAGGGAAGTTTAATCCCAGATGATTGTGTTCGTGGTTGGGTAGCGTAGGTGGTAAGATTTGCATAACTTTACAAAGCTTTTATTCAATTTGTTACTTCAATTTGTGACGTTTGGTAGTTTCCGTAAAAGTATTTTGTCGTACATTTTCGCATATTATCGTTGAAGTTATATCCGGACGCTGCTGTATCGACTTAATTTATATCAAATACTAGCTGTACCCGCGTCTCCGTTGCCTCTGTCATCGCCACCTCTTAATTATTTTCAAAACCCAGTATTGAGGTGAACCAAAGATAAGCTACAGCTAAGTAAGCGAAATAAAAAAAAATTATGTTCAATTTCGTCTAGCCGTTTTCGAGTTTTTGCGAGACTTGCTCTCACCTGTAAATTTTTACTTACGGATGTTCGAATTATAACGACCACGTCTCACATGTTGTATATATATACAACTAATTGGCTCAAGCACTGAAAAGGAAATAAAAGACGGCAAGAGGCTCAAAAACACATTACACAGTTAACTCAATGCAATGCAATGTGTGTGTCGTAGCTATGAATAAATGACCTATTCTATTCTATTCTAATCTATTCTATTCTATTCAAAGGACTATTTTCAGCTACAAAAGCGCAGTTGAAAAGATGATAATCATCTTCGAAATAAAAGAAACAATGACAAGAATAGTTACAGTAGGTGCTTAATCTTGCCCCAATCCCACAGTACTACCGGACCATGGCCCAGCGCTCTCCGGTTTCCGGCCCAGATACCGGACCGGTGATCGTGTGATGGTGACCTGCACATCCGGACGGTCACAGCCAGCGACGATGCTGGCTTGGTATATTAATGGTGAACCTGCCCCACCCAGTGCTGTCCAGTCAGTCATACGACTGAGATATGAGGACGGTCTTGAAAGCACGAGTTTGAAACTAGATTTTACACTCACTGAGCAGTATTTTAAGAATAGAAGATTTAAAGTAAAAGTAAGTTACTTACCTATAATATTTTCCTTTTTAAGTAAACTTACGTATACTTACGTCCTCTGTTTGTTTTCTGACTGTGCATGAGTACACCCCAAGAACCGAGTGAGTGACCCGTTGAGTTGCAGAAGCACAGTATAGTCACACCCCTGACATTCCAACCAGCGAACAGATTTTTAATTTAGCACCAGCCTGCCCGTAAACGTGCGTGTGTGCTCGTAAGTAATAGTAGGGCATGGGCTGGCTACTGCACTAGCGCAATCGAGAAAGGGACAACGATGTAAATGCTTCTCTTTTTAACTGAAAGCGTCGATTACGCGGCGCCAGCCCAGTAGTGCGTACTGCCAGCCATGCTCTGTTTACGGGCGATAATAAACTGGCGGAGGGAGGTGAGTGTCACTTTTTTACGTAGTAATATTTATTATTCTTAAACAAATAGTAATGATTACCTAATACAGCAGGATCACAAATGAACGAGGAATAAACAAACAGATTGACATAGACATACTTTATTGATAACTTCCGTAACAGGTCAAATAAAAATATACACAAGTTAAAATAAAATCAAATTATAGACAGGCAAATTAAACACAATTAAATATAAAAACATCAATAACTAACATAAATATAAAAATGTCAAATAAAATTCTTAAAACTAAATAAATTAAGTTAATGTTCGTTAGGTAACGTTCTGAAAGAACTCTTCATAGCAATAAAATGCCTGCTTGACAAGCTCTCTTTTTGAAAATAGGTAGGCTCGGAGAGCTGTAGACCTCAGTGGGAAGCCGGTTGTACACCGCGGGACCCATTACTCGTATCGTTTTCGCGCACTTCACTAGGGTGTGGGTTGAACAGAAATATATGAACCTGGTGAAACCAGGCAGATGGTCTACCTACTAAAGGATATAATATATTTCGTTTCAGTGCCTAGCAACGCTTGCAACAATCTATTGGAGAAGCAATGAAGAAAGCGCATTGAAGGAGAGAACTGTACACGATTTATCAGTCGGGAGTTACAATGAGCCGGAGCCGGAGTCCAGGGCTGATCGCGTGCGCTCTAACGGAGCGAGCATACTGACCACCTCCTCAGTTTTTCTGTGTTTTGTGTGTCTCATAATCGATTGAACTGCCTCAAAATATACTTATGATTTACCGCCTGCGCACTTATAACGGTTAATGAGTAACTAGTCTTAGTACCTAACTTATGAGGTCTTTGAAAGTGCAAAGTCTAAGACAGTCATGTTAAACTACGGCCGCATATGGAACTTAATGTGCGGCTCGCGACCTATAAATTCAAGCCTATTTACACTAGGAACACTCTAAATTATGAAAAATCTTATAAATAAAATCGTAAACATCGCGTGTCTGTACATTGAAGATATTTGCAAAAAAAAAATTGAGGGGTCTAAGAATAAGTAATAGAACACATTTCAATCATTTTTGGAATTTTTGTCTGTTTGTCTGTTTATCTGTTTGTCTGTGAGTTTGTGCACGCATCACTTAAAAACTACTACACGGATTTTGATGGACTTTTCACAAAAACATGGGGCTTAACTTAACTTAACATTTAGTCTTTATTTCATCGCAATCGGCTAACTCAATCAAAAGTTATAGACATTTTTAGTTTTCAAATACATTAGTAGGTAAGGTTAGTATGCAATATATTGCAAATAATAGTATTTCCGTACTATTCAGATTGGATTACATCATTGGAGTTTGGATTGCATTTGGAGCTGCGAGTGGGAATTGGAGTTGGAGTAGGAGTGAGCGTTGGCGTGGGTGTGGGCGTGGGAAAAGGGGAGTGGGTGTGGGGGCGGGAGCGGGAGCGGAAGCGGGAGCGAGAGTGGGAATGGGAGCGATTCTGTAGTTCACGCGAGCGGAGCCGCGGGCACAGCTAGTGTGTATATAAATATGAACAGCGAACGGTGTTTATTTAGACGCGTTCATCCGATCAGATGCCGATCTGAACGTTTACCCAAAGGTTATCTTTAAAACTATTACCGCAATATAATAATCAAAAGAAAGACGACTCCATATACCCACTTAAAATCCCTATAAAATTCAAGTTATCTAAACACTTAACATATTAAAATAAATATTTTATATACCTGCCTACTCATATTACTCAAATTGTCACTTGTCTAATCCCAAACTAGGATATTCTTCTGTATACTGGGAAAATGAAAAATCTGTTTAATCTGTAATAAAAACTGTATTTGTATCTTTGTTGATTTTTCAAAAAGCGCTGAATGAATTTCAATAAAATTCATATGGGACCACCTCTGAAGTATGACCTACTATACAAAATATGAACCATCAAAATCCATTCAGAATTGGCGGAGTAATCGCGTAACAAACACCAAAAAAAACCGTCGAATTGAGAACCTCCTCCTTTTTTGATTTCGGTTGAAAATTATTTGAGCCAAAAACATTTACACGTTTTAAATGACTTTGTAGATGTCAGTCTTACACCCCTGGTTTAGGACCAGTGGACCGATACTTTTATATAATCGTGTACCATGTATCTTGTTAGCGATTGATGCTTACCTACGGCATAGAATACTTAATAATACTACCTTACGTGTGGCGGCGCTGTTAGCTACTGTGAAGTAAGTTTAGAAGTAGACCTTGCTGAAAGATATCCGACTAACATAAATAAGTCGTGTACCTAATCGTTTCTTTACCACTGGTTCAGTAACAAGTCACATAAACATTTCCACGACTCGATTTATGCGCACTTTTCAGACGACTGCAAAATTCTCGAGCATTCGCCGAGCCGCGGCGCACGCTTTTACCGCTCGGCCACGACCTTGCCGCTGCCAGCGGCAACAAGGAGCGGGGCGGCGAGCGGCGAGAACAAATGTACAAAAACGTTAGCAGCACGCCACGAGGCGCCGCAATCAGCGGCCAACCCTCCGCCTGCAGAAACCGCGCCGCTCACCGCGCCGCGTCCCGCTAAGCCAAAAGTCGTGGCCGAGCGGTTGGGTGGAAGAGCAAAAATGCCGCGCTGCAGCAGGCACCCCGCTCGCTTGCTCTTCAATCCGCCTAGTATGCGCTGAGGCTCGGCTGATGCCCGAGCATTTTGCAGTCAGGTCTGCGTTGACCCCCGCAGCAAAAACCTATATGCATGGAAGTCATATTATCGTCGCATTAAGAAACTAGTTAATTATGAAATTGTAATACGCAGTGCTTTAATTATAGAGATTTTGTAAGACGTATTAATGTACTGTTATTCCCGTGTTTACTTATCTTAATCTATTTTATACATTTAAACCAGCAATACCACTGGCTTTCCGGTAAAGGAAAACATCGTAAGGAAATCTGCATATATGCCACAAGATAAATTCTGAGACGTAGCTATACCTAGCTATGTGATGTGAAATCCATTAAATCGGCTTGGGACACCGTTGGTGGACAGGGGTTTGTTACAAAAAATTCCTAAGATAAGATATATATTTGCACTTCTTATTTATAACAGCATTACCTAATGCAGTAATTTAAATAAGAAGGGTAAATGTATAGAATAGCTGTAACATCAAGGATGCGCCCGCCGCCGCGCCATGTCTAAAAAATGTAATAGCTACTTACGGACATCTTAAATGCATAGGCCGTAGCAGTTACGCGACTGTGCCATTCTTCGTCGCTGTATTCCGGTCTCGATTGCACGTAAACGTATTCAACATTGGTAAAAGACTAATTTTATTATTCTAGAAGTAGTAAGAAATTAAGAAAGTTTTTTTTTAAAATATGAACTAACAAACAGACATCCCGCCCGATGAGTCAGGTTACTATCACCCACCCATCCCACCCAAAAACCTGGTAGCGGAAAGGCGACATACTTGTCGCCTTGGTAGGTATGTTCGTCGTTAAAAATTGTATCGTTTCAGACGCTTCATTACCGACACCTTCAAAAGCTGATGAGACAATACCAGTTCATCGTTTTTATTGTACCGTAAGATTCTGGTTCTAGCACACATTCTGCATTGGTGAAATATTTTATGAAATATATTTGTTGAGGATGGTGAGGGCTGCAGAGCAGAATCTGGATATTTTTCAATAAAATACAACCACTTTCTCTGACAATATAATTGGAACACAAAACAACTAAATTTGAAAAAAGTATAAAAAGAATATAAAAATAGCCAGCAATAAAAAAGGTCAGCTCATCGCCAACATAGCACCCCCGGTGTTGAAAACACCAAAAATTGGAAAGGTGACGTTGCAATTGCTTTCTGCGTACCCTACTCTGGTGCAAAGGGGCGCTGCACTAGGCCATCACAGGCGGCGGCGTCCACAGGAGAGAAGAGGCAGACACGATCGGCGACTATCTCCCCTGCCAAAGGGGCGCTGCACTAGGCCAACACAGGCGGCGGCGTCCACAGGAGAGAAGAGGCAGACAGGATCGGCGGCTATCTCCCCTGCCAAAGGGGCGCTGCACTAGACCATCACAGGCGGCGGCGTCCACAGGAGAGAAGAGGCAGACACGATCGGCGACTATCTCCCCTGCCAAAGGGGCGCTGCACTAGGCCAACACAGGCGGCGGCGTCCACAGGAGAGAAGAGGCAGACAGGATCGGCGGCTATCTCCCCTGCCAAAGGGGCGCTGCACTAGACCATCACAGGCGGCGGCGTCCACAGGAGAGAAGAGGCAGACACGATCGGCGACTATCTCCCCTGCCAAAGGGGCGCTGCACTAGGCCAACACAGGCGGCGGCGTCCACAGGAGAGAAGAGGCAGACAGGATCGGCGGCTATCTCCCCTGCCAAAGGGGCGCTGCACTAGACCATCACAGGCGGCGGCGTCCACAGGAGAGAAGAGGCAGACACGATCGGCGACTATCTCCCCTGCCAAAGGGGCGCTGCACTAGGCCAACACAGGCGGCGGCGTCCACAGGAGAGAAGAGGCAGACAGGATCGGCGGCTATCTCCCCTGCCAAAGGGGCGCTGCACTAGACCATCACAGGCGGCGGCGTCCACAGGAGAGAAGAGGCAGACACGATCGGCGACTATCTCCCCTGCCAAAGGGGCGCTGCACTAGGCCAACACAGGCGGCGGCGTCCACAGGAGAGAAGAGGCAGACAGGATCGGCGGCTATCTCCCCTGCCAAAGGGGCGCTGCACTAGGCCATCACAGGCGGAGGCGTCCACAGGAGAGAAGAGGCAGACACGATCGGCGACTATCTCCCCTGCCAAAGGGGCGCTGCACTAGGCCAACACAGGCGGCGGCGTCCACAGGAGAGAAGAGGCAGACAGGGTCTCTTTCAAATCAGCGGTGCAGCCTTGGCTCAAGGACGGCGGCACCGACGGGCGATCATTACCCGCTGTCGGCGCGTTCGCCATTACCTGTACCGCCTTGAGGTTCTGGAGGCACACCAGACGTTCTCTGCGCAATTTCTTCTATAGCTGCTGCGGCTCTCGTTTTAACAAAAAAATTTAAACTGAAATATAGCGCGGGTCTTTTTTATTTTAAAATACCGGCTCGAAAGGACCAAATGTTGAGGATGGTGAGGGCTGCAGAGCAGAATCTGGATATTTTTCAATAAAATACAACCACTTTCTCTGACAATATAATTGGAACACAAAACAACTAAATTTGAAAAAAGTATAAGAAGAATATAAAAATAGCCAGCAATAAAAAAGGTCAGCTCATCGCCAACAATATTCCTTTTCACCAACTTTTGGGTGTTCCGGCAGTTGCGGTAATGACGGCGCGGGGGCGGCGTCGGCGGCGCGGGCGGTTGAAACTCTCGAATATTCACCCGCGTAATTACCACCCTAAAGGCCGTATCTATAATGGCTAAAATGCTACCAACTTTGCGTTTATCGCGCCTAGCATCAATCTAGCGCTTATGCAGTATCTAACGTCGATTTTAGATGAAAAACTAAGAAATCAAGCAGCCATGGACCTCATCTGACACTTGGCATTTTTCATCTAAAGAATCGCTCTGATGTGAATAGCTCATCTGCCTTTTGGATTTATTGGAGCACAGAGAAGATCTAATAAATAAAAACATAAACTTTGCGTGTAAAGACATTTGCAAAAAAAAATTGGGGTGTCTAAGGATAAGTAACAGAACACATTTCAATCATTTTTAAAATTCTTGTCTGTTTGTCTGTTTGTTTGCGCGCGCATCACTTAAAAACTACTTAACCGATTTTAATGGACTTTTTACAGAAACATAGTGCTTAATTCGGTGTAACATATAGGCTTTATTTCATTGCATTCGGTGCAGTCAATCAAAAGTTATGCGAATTTATAGTTTCCGAAAACTCACATACACTGCAAAGAGTGTTATAGGGTGTAAATGCTAGACTGAATTCGTAGCGGGAGCGGGTATGGTACCAATGTAATGTATGTTTTTGAAAACTACCTGGACCTTTACCTGCCTACATTTCGATCCTTTTTGAAATTTTTGTCTGTTTGTTTGTGCACGCATCACTTAAAAACTACTGAACCGATTTTGATGGACTTTTCACAGAATCGTAGTGCTTTATTGGACCTGGACCTGGAGCGGGAGCGGGAGGGGGAGGGAGAAGGAGAGGGAGAAGGGAATTAACACTTAATAATTTTCAACTTTAATTCTGTAGTCCACGCGAGCAGAGTCGCGGGCACAGCTAGTATTACATAAATAAGTACATACACATATACTTATCTAATCCCAAACTAGGATTTCTCCTGTGCTGCCTATGAGAAATAAACAAGGACAGGAGAATTCATAAATA
Source organism: Esperia sulphurella (assembly GCA_947086405.1). NCBI lineage: Eukaryota > Metazoa > Arthropoda > Insecta > Lepidoptera > Oecophoridae > Esperia > Esperia sulphurella. Next base: position 12,536,043 of record OX352265.1, read on the forward strand.
TAACATTTGTACAAATGCACAAAGTGGTCTCTCTCCAGTAGGAATCGAATACACAACCTCTGGCGCTCGATTCCTATGACTAAGCCAACGAGGCGGTATTTTTACTAAAGCTCGCCTGCACCTACACACACACGCGACCGCTTTCTTAGTCCAACTGCGAACTTTTTGTCGATGAAGAAAGACTGGCTGTAAAAGGTAAATAGACAGAATACAATCTGTTTTTTTCTGACAAAACTGTCATTTTATTAAGTTTGAATTTTTTTTATCAAAAAATGTAAATTTAATTATTCCACAAAAACACTGTTTATTTTATTAATCTTCGCTTATGAATAAAAATTATTTTGTCTAAATACTTACATACCAATACCAATAGGTTTAGCCATAATAACCTACCTACTCCATCTAACTACAGCTATATAGATGAGTTAAAATAATGATGTGCAGTACAGAAGAAAAAATGAATCAAGAGATGACTAAATCCGTATCCAAAGTAATAAATTCTCCTAGGAATTTAGAAGGTAAATAATTGCGAAAGTTGCGATAGTATCTATCCCCAACAAGAAAGTAGGTACCGTTTCCATCTCAAAGATACCATCTGACAAATTGGACAATCTAAAATGAACTGTGCTTTAACAAATAGTTAACTACAGCGACTGTACTGTAAAAATAAGATACGTTTAAGCCCAACTTCGATGCCCGATCGAGAATTATCGTATGTGTATAATCAGGTATTAATAAATGTGTTATGTATTATTACAAAGCGTATGGGCAGCAGCAAAAAAACATTGTACTGAAAATCTACTAATTGGGAACTGTGCGATTTTATTGTTTAAAAGTGAGCGCCATTTGGTACAAAGTTTAATAGTGCGCCCCGTGCGCCTAACGAAACGCTTCCTTTTTAACGGCGGTGTTGGCCGTCTTAAAGATCCGATTAAGTAATAAATAATATAATATGAAACATCAATGATAATATGGATCTATTTATATTTAAAGATGTACAAGTCAAGATTATTTTATTTCTTTTTTTATTTATTAGTAAGATTCAGAGCGTGTAACAAAACGTAAGTGTTACACAAACGTCATTTGTCAAATTGTCATGTTCGTTCGGAAATAGCCGCTTAAGTACTGCCAGTGGCAATTTACAAGAACTAACAGATATGATTATGTTAGATGGCGACTTTTGTTGACTGCTAGCGCCACCCTAAATTTTCCAGTTTCCAGATTTCTGAACGTACATGTCAAGTCAGATGCGGGCGGGTGTTGTTTTGGTCGTTGCGCAAAATAAAATGCGTAATTGTTTGTTTTCCTTGAGATTTACAATGCTATAGCTGCGTTAGATAATACTCCAATACTTGCTACCCACTGACCATGTCTCAACGAGCTCATATCAAATCGAGAATTAAAGTTTGCAGTAAATCTGTGTTTCAACTTCAAGATAAAAAGGCGGACGAGGGTGTTCTTTCCAATGGTTTGATCAAATCGGCGAAGAGGACCGGCCAATTGAGTTTATGTAACAGAGGGCTTGGCACAGGTAACAAACAATCCTTTATCAACAAACAATAAGTATACAATAAATTCCATTCCAAATCAATTGGTATACGAAAACACGGATTTGCGTCTTAAAAAATAAAATAAACAATAGGTGGTGTTCTGATGTTGACTGCAAAGTTTACATGGTAATACAAATCTGCTAATTTCCTTTCATGTATATGTTACTGAGACGCAAATGGTGTTTGTTTTCGTATAGCATTTGATTTGGAATGGAATATACGTAGGTTAAGTCAATTAGAGTCAAGTAGGTAGTACAGCCAATTTACTGTGTGGCATCCGGACTGGAATAAAGGAGTCATACAAGGGGACAGAATGATACATTAAAATACTTTTCACTAATAAAAATACAGGTTGCAATGAGCGAATCAGCCAGCTTTTATGTTACTGTAGACTAGTGAATAAAATTGCATGTAAATTACATTTATTTATTATTTGACAACTGTATTTTTTAATAAAATACAGTAAAGAACAAATGGTTCCCTGAATGTATCTTTATACATGTTATACATGTCAATATGTGTATTTTTCTGATGATGTAAACACAAATGATAGTACAGCAACTGACAACAACAACAGACTGTAAGTAACAGAATGTAAGTTAAAAAGCCGTACTATCATCTGGCAGAAAGCATGAAACTTGGCATGCATGTAGCTTTTATGTATTTGCTTCAATGTAGAAATAGAAACACATCGAGAAAGAATGAAAACGTTTCCTCCTCGCTTGCTCCAGTAGCGAAGTTATTATAGTATTATGATGATAATGAACAGCCAATTAGAGAATGATTAAAATAATGGTACCATACTTTCAAATGTTACATAATTATGTACCTTTTTTACATAAGAGTTGCGAATAAAGTAATTAAAACTGTGAGCTTTGCTATAGCTGTAGGCAACTGCGACCAGCCTTACCAAAATTTTTTTTATTAATGTTAAAGGATATTTCCAAAATTTTTAGTTAAAGCAAGTGCTTTAAAAAATATTTTATAATGAGATGCAGAACCAAAGTCCATTTAGGTGGAAAAATTCTTAAATAGACACTCTTTATTGGGTTACTGGATCAGAAATGCCTGAGTGAGAAAGACAGGGCCCCCAGAAGAATATGAGTGTATGGGCTCATGGGTTACACATTAGAAAAGACCTATGTCCAAAAATGTGCATCAATGAACTAGTAATCTGGCGTTCAATAATCCCATTGGCTGAAGATTTGACCCACAAAAAAAAGATAAGATTAGTCTTTTGTATCATATACTAGCTGTTGCCCGCATATGTTTATTCCCGCGGGAACAGTGTTTCCCAGACTAAAAATAAGCCTATTTCATAGAGATGAGTTTATTAGTTGAGCCTTTAATGTGTGACAAACTCCTTTTCGAATTTATAAATGATGTCTATTAATTGTGTTATTCTTACATTTTAGTACCAGATAATGTATGGAAGATTGACGAACTGGTGTTAGATGAGGTCAGAGATGTGGACTTTACCAGAACAGACAACAGTAACTGGTGGAACAGTGAGCCTCTCAAGATGCTCGACCTTAGTTCCAATGCAATAAACACTATATCGCCCAATGTCAAACTGTTACAGGAACTAGTCACGCTCAAGGTGAGACACGGCAGTAATTGCTAGCAGTTTAGTAAGTTATGTTTTATTCATATTGTAGCGAGGTGTTGTTTTGCACTTTAATGAAGACTAATTCGTTTTTTTTTTAATTTGCAAAGTATGTATCAAAACATAACTTCTAAAAATAATATATGTGTTATTCATGAGACAAAAAAGGTGTCTTGTTAATGCATGATTAGTCTGAATATTATTAATCTGACTATATTGTCGACGGAAGTTTTTTGTGTAAGGATATCTTTGGGCATAAAGATATCCTTACACAAAATTTTTATGTAAGGATATCTTTAGATTAGGTTTTTAGATTTCCAAATTCATTTACAGTTGTCTATCGAATTGTATATTTAAACCACTTTTAAATAGCATTTGTTTTCGTATGACAATTGATTTGGAATGGAATATATACTTGAGAACTGCTGGACATACCTATATTGATATAGTTTTCATTTTTACTTAGATGATGTATCTAAGAAAGTTTTAGTATTTAAACCATCAAGCTTTGGTTAAATGGAGCTCAGCAGTAATGATTTAACTGAAATAAGTCTGAGAATATGGGACTTAAACATGATTTCGTGGCATTTATGCTAAGGGTTGAGTACATTTACGCGCGCACTCTCATTATGACGGTTGACACCACTAACAAACCAATACAAAAACGCAGGCGTCAGCTTGCGGCCCAATGTGAAATGGCCCTACCACACTCGTACCCATACTAGCTGGCGGCCGAGCCGATGCATCTCCATGCTGTCCAGCTCTAAATTTTTAATTGTATATTTCGGCGTGACGCGCTATAGTGCAGTTCAACCCTAAATTACTCTATTATCGATTTCAGCTTCATGACAATGCGTTAACAACACTCCCTGCTGAAATTGCTGAACTAAGAAACCTTGCAAACCTGAGTCTAGACCACAACAAGTTGGTAACACTACCGAAGGACTTCTACAAGTTGTCAGAACTGAGGTGGCTCAGTATATCGCACAATCAGCTTGAAAAAATTGAGCCGGACTTTGGTGATTTTGTGATGCTGACGTTTTTGGTAAGATTTTATTTAAACTTAATAATCAACATGACCATAGCCTACAGAGGATCACTAACCACCAAAATAGACTGGCATTGTCTTTCGGTGACCTCTACAACAAGGCGTCTAAAAAGGATTTCACACATGAAGACAACCCAACAATGGAAGGTCATGCATACACGTCACTGTCGAGAACATTTAAAAATAAAACGTACGGTCACACCACACAGCTTCTCACTATTTGACTTAACAAATTGTATCAGGAAAAATGAGTTTTATTATAACAAACAAGGATTATTTTTTCCGAAATACTAAAAGTATTTAAAAACGAGTGTTAACTCGAAAACAAATGCCTTATCACACACTGCGGCACAGCTTTAAAAATAAAATATAGCGCAAAAATGTGCATTCCAAACTTTAATGATAAACTGGTACAGATGAATTAATTAATTTTACACTATGGTATTGTGATACATGAGACTTAACCAGTCTTACACTCGAATATTTAACCCTAGATTCGATTTATAATGTATAATGAAGTGTTAGGCGACTGGCAGTGACTGGATGAGAACTGAGGATCGGGTTCAATGGTGCAACTTGGAAGAGGCATGTCCAGCAGTGGACTCCTTGTGTTGGTTGTGTGTGTTTTGTTATTTTATATTGTTATTTTCTGTAGTATTAATACAGATTAACATAATGTATCTTTATTATGAGTAGGTATGTTTCTTTTGACAAAATTTCGTACTAAACGCATTATACCAGTCCTTTCAATTACTCTAAGGTTGACTGGAAGACATCCCTAAGTGGGATAAGTCCACCTTTGACACAAATTTATTACTATTTGTTATTATTGTTGTTAATTTTACTAGTTTTTAAAACTAATAAATTTCGAATTTCATGTTGTAATAAAAAAAATTATATATTTTTTAATATTTTTCAGGATCTATCACACAACAAAATTCCCAAGTTGCCTCCAGGGATGGGATACCTGGTCCGTTTGGTCGAGCTCAACCTGTCAAATAATAAGCTGGAAGAGCTGCCCCCTGACTTGGTCAACCTCAGAGGTAATATGTTATTTTATTTTTAAACGAAAATAGGAGTGAAGGACATTGTAATCGTATAATTGAAATGAACTTTAAACATTTCACAAATATGTATCTTTGTAAAGTAATTTTATTAAGAGTGATTTAAAATAAATCAATGTTAATAATAATTGAAGTATAAACCTACTTCAATTTAATAATTACCTATGACAGGTGATACCCATTGATCCTTGAAAATCTGTAAACCATAATAACTCGTTCAAAATGAACATTTACAATGTGATTCTCTCAGAATGGTTTTTTCTTTATGCTTTAAGAATTGAAGAAATTGAATATAAGCGACAACAATCTCAAACGGTTACCTCCGATGGGGGAGTTGAGGAAAATGGAAGTCTTGTACGCGAACCATAACGACATTGAAGAGTTTCCTGACTTCTTTGGCTGCACCGCCTTGAAGGAAATATATATCGCCAATAACTATATCAAGGTACTTTTTTATTTTATTTCATCGATTTTGTTTGACTCGTTATGTCACATCTGTTCCATTAGCCTGCGCATGATCACATTTGACTACATTAAAAGAATCATCATCATCAGGTCATTTTTGTCTCCACTGCAGGAGCACAACCCTCTCATCTGCCGGAGACAGACGGAGGATTTGGCCTACACTCCCCGCGCTGGTCAGACGGGTTGGGGAGGCCTGATTGATGTATTATAATGTAATTATTTAGTCGCCTTGTACGACATCCACGGGAAGAGTCAGAGTGGTCCTATTCTACTCTACCGGAAACCACACCGCAATTAAAAGAATGCTTACTCAATAATATTTAGGAATGTTGATTTCGGTTTGCTTTCGTTCATTTTATTAAAGAAAACTTCGTTTAAATAACCAAACTTAGCTAAATCAGTACTGAAGTATCAAAACTGAAAGCTTGTGTGGCCACCAAAATATCCCAAAGAGACACCGTCATAGGAATGCGACAGTTACATATAGCAGCATTACAATTGGAAGTTTGGTATTAGGTATTCTGTGGATTGACGTTCCCTTCTAATTCACCTTACCTCATTCCCCGAAGCCCATAGAAATCGTATCAAGATAGAATGGTGAAGTAAGCACGACTAATATTATAATTGCGCAAGTTTGGATATTTGGTTGTTTGGATATTTAGATATTTGGATGTTTGTTACCCAATCACTCTTCAACCACTGGACGGATCGGGATGAAATTTGCCAGACATATAGGTCAGGTCCTGGAATAGGACATAGGATAGTTTTATCCCAATTTTTATATGTTTTGTCCACGCGGACGAAGTCACGGGCAACAGCTAGTTTGTAATATATTGCAAAAACTATCAAACGCTTACTCGTTTCGCGCCGAGTCAAGGTCGGGTAAACATCGACAAAAAGTCTGTAATATAGTCTGTGGTTGGCTGTAATATAGTCTGTATGGTTTCTAATTACGTAACGATATCTCCTCACTAAAAACATGACCGCGAGGCATAAAGGGTACACGAAAGGGGCGCGCTGTGTCCGAAAATCGACACGCGCGAAACTGAAGTAAACAAATGGCTATAACCGTTCTATCCTAATAGGATTTCTGTGCCGAAGCCTATAACTCGGTCCCCCATTGTATATCATGTGCTGGTCTTCCGTACCGCGGTCTGTCGAAGGACAAAGGACTACATCAAGCCTTTTCTCCGTAATTGACAATATAGGAAGTTGTCGTCATCAACCTAGTACACTGGGTCCAGACATTTCATGTACTTTTGCTAACCTCTTATTAATTAAGGTCAACTTATAGTAACAATTTTAATTTTCTATTCTTAATTTTTTTAGGAAATCACAGAGGAGTTCTGCGAGCACATGCAGCATTTAAACGTGCTTAACCTACGTGACAACAAGTTGGAAGTGCTACCCGAGAATATATCACTGCTGCAGAAACTGAAGAGGCTCGATCTCACTAACAATAGTTTAAACAAGTGAATTATCCTATCTTATCTTATCTTCTTAGGGGGCCAGGACGACCTGACGACACTTCGACCCTTCAGGATCTTTTGTGCCAAACCCCTGACCACCGACGGTGCCCCAAGCCGATTTGGTGGACTTCACACACGCCTCAGAATCTCTTCTTTGGCATATGCAGGTTTCCTCACGATGTTTTCCTTCACCGAAAAGCCTGTTGTATTATAAATAAACCGTACTTAAGTTTGGTAAAACTCATTGGTACGGGCGGGGTTTGAACCCACGACCTCCATGAATGTAAGGCGAGTGCACAACCAACCGGCTACCACGGCTCTTTTAAATTATCCTAAATTCTTTAATATTTTATTTATCTTAATTATTTTCTCCGATACTTGACAAAGACACATTTAGTGACCCATACTACAACACATGACGCATTGCGCTCGCCGACCGGAAGTTTATTTAAATAGATTATACTTTGCTTATTACTTACAGTTTCCGTGAAGTTGCCCACGCCTTACTAATTCTAAAATACAATTAGAACACTCTTAAATGATACCCAAAAAATTTACATTCTGGGAACTTTTCAGAAGACGACATTATCTTTATATTGGAAGCCGTCTCTGTTAAATTGTCAACGAGTACAAAATAAATTTCTGACACTAACAGGTTACCCAGAAACCTCGGCCTGCTAACACAACTGCAAAGCATCAACATGGAAGGCAACAAGCTGGCGTTCGTGCGGCAGGATGTTATACGGGGCGGCTCCGACCGCATGATGAAGTACCTCAAGGACCGCATCACCGAGGAGATTGTGAACGAGACCCGTAACACTGAAGCTAATTGGCCCGACAAGTGAGTACCATAGACAACTGCGTGGTGAATTATCTCAGGGAAAAGATATTCCGAGTTCTTTTTATCTCCCTTGGCCTTTATTTTATTTAACTCTGAAAAATTAATTCATAATGATTTGTATATGTATTTTTAGATTGATTAAATATGAGTGTATGTATTTATCCACTGGATAACTCAACAATTATGTACTAAACTAATTGAGCTACAATTTAGATGGTATAATATACATTGTATATTATTTGGAACGTAATTGGTGGCAGAATTTGATAAGAGGGTGTAATAAAGACAATTGAATCCGATGTGTATTTAAACAGTTATTGTAGTAAATGTTTTAGGTGTTCGGCGAAATGGATACGCTCATTATAACGATACTTTGTCTACCTGTCTCTGTCCGCCGGATAAATCAAGAACTAGACCGATTGAGTTGTAATTTGTAACATACATATCACTCTTAGTATAATACTGACGCAACTCAAAATTTTGATGTTTTTAGTTCTAGTAGTAGATCGAAGAGAAGGCTCGACTGGAAGGAAGGACCTCGTCACGGGAAAAAAAACATTATTACAGTCTCTTTAAAAATATGACAAACGGCGAAAATACCCTTTACCATAATTTTGTGATTTTAGATTAGGTCAGTATTTTATTAAGTGGTATCAAAATTACCCGGCAATGATGGGAGAATTCAGTTTATTAGTATTTTCCGAGATAAGTTGAGGGAACCCGCATATTGTGTATGACGTACGCTTTGCTAATCCCTTATTATTCCTGTTTAGATACACGCTGAAGAAGAGCCAAGCGCTGATGGTGCCGGGCAAGGATATCGCGGCGGTGCCAGACGACGTGTTCAAGGCCGCCGCGGAGGCCGAAGTGCACATCGTGGACATCTCGAAGAACAAGCTCACTGCTGTGCCTATGGGGTGAGTCTGATGATGCCTTTATACCTAAAGCAACACGGGAGGGGAATCACTATAATCAGATATTTCCCTGAGACGAAATCACCTAGAAAGAAAAAAAACACCTGGTCATGCATGGTATTGATGGCGAGAAGTTATGAAAACTAGCCTCAGTGCACGACTACTTGTACACAGACTCACACAGGCGAAATTAAAGTTGCATTCGTACAGTAACCGATAGAAAGAGATACTGTGATGGTCTGTATACTCGTGCGAGTGGAACAGCGCCAGCACGCTTGTTTCGTCGCTAACACAAACATGGTGCAGTGTGAAACGTAGACTTAAAAAAAATTTCTATAAAAATACTTTTTGATGTAATTACGTATGTAATCCCATCAGTTTTGATTTATTTCTTGAGTGGATTGATTAAAACACATTACTTGTAAATGCACTGCAAGCCATTTTAATCCGTAATTTCCACTTAAACAATAAATATGAGCCGTGTGGTTTCCGGTAGAGAAGAATAGGACCACTCCAACTCTTCCCGTGGATGTCGTACAAGGCGACTAAGGGAATACATTATAAACATCAATCAGGCCTCCCCAACCCGTCTGGCCAGCGCGGGGAGTGTAGGCCAAATCCTCCGTCTGTCTCCGGCAGATGAGAGAGAGTTATGCTCCTGCAGTGGAGACAAAAATAACCTGATGATGATAATACTCGTTTCATACTCGTACATATGTATGTCATTCGAAACGAAAACCACCGATATGTGTCTCGGTAAAATATACTTGTAAGGGGCAACAAGAGTTAAAATGCGTTTGTTTTCATACGACTATTGATTTGGAACAAAATATGGATACCTACATTAAAAAAAATGCAGTTCTCCGGCAGATGAGAGAGGGTTGTGCTCCTGCAGTGGAGACTAAAATAACCTGATGATGATGAATAAATATGAGAGATTATTGTACATTTGCAATGCATTGCAATCAAGCAGTCGGTATTTCGGTGCTAGACTGATTAAATGAGGTCCATTGGACTTTGCTTTGTAGGACCATGTTTAGTAAGCATAGTTACATCTTTTGGTTTGCATGTGTATTTCCACGAAGAACAGAACTCTGAAAAAACAAACTTAATCATTTTCTTTTCTAATTCCAGAATAATTCTCGTGCGAGAAACAATATCTCAGCTGGTGCTATCCTCAAACCAGATATCTGACATTCCGCCTGATATAAGCAGCTGTAAATACCTGCAGTTCTTAGATTTGGGAAAGAATTGCATCTCAGATCTGCCCATGGAGATTGCAGACTTGAAACACTTGCGGGAACTAGTCATATCTAATAATAAGTAAGTATCGTGTGGCGCAAGGGCTCGTAGCAGCTAGTTAGTTGGTAGTGCACTCGCCTCATCAATTAGTTTAAAGTTATATGTGTATGTGGTGAAGTCTTCGATAGTCAGTAGAGATACCTAATCCTAGATTTTTGATGGTTTAATAAATAAATTGCCGTGTGTGGTTTCCGGTAGAGTAGAATAGGACCACTCCCAACTCTTCCCGGTGGATGTCGTACAAGGCGACTAAGGGAAAACATTATAAAACATCAATCAGGCCTCCCCAACCCGTCTGGCCAGCGCGGGGATTGTAGGCCAAAACCTCCGTCTGTCTCCGGCAGGTGAGAGAGGGTTGTGCTCCTGCAGTTGAGACAAAAATAACCTGATGATGATGATGAATAAATAAATATCAGGCATTGCTTTCCCAAATTACTAGATAATCCTTGGGCTGACTCCGCCGCGTGGTCTTAAATCAAACCACTGAAAGCATTTTTCGGCTGGCATTGAAATCACTGGAATCACTGCACTGGAGAGTCCTATTTGCAGGGTAAAGTTTCGACATCCCGAAAATGAGTTAATAATGTGCCTGCCGATGCAATGCTGGCTTTTCGGTGAAGGAAAACATCTTTGCGACATTTTTCAAGATCGCGCAAAGTGGCGATATATCGTTTCTACCCGTCTGGGACCAACGTTATTATGTTATGATTATGAAAATATCGTACGCATACGGGTGAATATACGAGCGTTTCAACCGCCGTCATTATCCTCACCACCAAAAGTTAATGAAAAATAATATATTTAATTATATATTTCACCTGTGCAGAATCTGTGCACGGACCAGAAACTTATAATAAAAACGAAGACCTGGTGTTGTCTCTTCTACTTTTGAAGGGGAGGATAAAGACGGTGGTTGAAAGGCTCGAATATTCACCCTACGCCAAAGAACTTCTAAGCCGCATGTGAAGTCCAATAACCCGCAGTGAGATAGCTTGGTGAACTAACGCTCTCCTTCAGAATAGGCGTGTGCCCCAACAGTGAGGAAATCTTGATTTGTGTGATACATCGGGTAAAATGTGAGGCACGACAACATGAAGTGCTCTAAATGTCAACCTAACCAGCATGCAGTGCTATAACAGGGCGACTTTCGACACAATCCACCTCCGTCGATGCACATATTTTAAAATCAAGTTTGTATACAATATTACAAAAAAAATACGATACTAAAAACACCTGACATCTTTGTCTTTCAAATAATCGTCTATTTTTATTAGACTTTCTTACAAAGCTGTTTTTTAATTCGATTGTTAAACTTTCTGTAATCACACATTTAAGATTTGCCGATGAGATTGAGGTCAAGCTCAAACCCATCAAAAACAACAACAAAAATCCTCATATTTTTTCATTGCTCTGTAATTTACTGCCCTATGATAATATAAACAAGGTAATCAATCAATTTTATGTATAAAGCAAACAGCTAAGCTGAAAGAAAAGTGTTACTTTGTATGAAAATAAGTCAAATTAATTATAGTTTATTGATAATTAGTCACTGATTACTGTTTCGCGTGCCTGTTAAGCATTGTTGTATCCTAGTTCCACCGATTATCAATTTTTCAGGGTTCCTTCAAAACTAAATCCTTTTTTACATTTGAATAACTAAAAACTAGAGATGGGCCAAATATTGGTTTTACTGAATACTAATGTTTGGCCGAATGTTCGGTAAAAAGTTTACGAAATAGAATAAGTATTCGGCAAAGTTTGGCGCGATTATCGAGCACTTTCGAGTCTGTGCATGTCATTCCAAATCAATTGTCATACGAAAACTAACTCTATTTTCGTCTCTGTAACGAAAAGACACTAGCAGCATTTTTTAGATTTTTATTATAATTTACTATTACTTCGTTATTTCTATCATTTAAGCAGCTGATCTATTTTATTGTACACTGTATACGACACACGCTTTGCAGATTCTTTGTCAGATAAGGTAAATAAACAGGCAATTGACACTGACAGTTGAGTAATTGTTAAATGATTGATTCATAAATAATTACAAACGCTGATCCCTCAAGATTGCATTGTTGTTTTCCTGTAGGTGTCAAGATTTTTTTATGCAAGCACGTGACAAAACGAGACTTGTTTTTGAATTTTTGTTTATGAGGAACAAAAACGGTCGAATGCATTTTAACAGGAATGCAAATTACCTGGATAAGAAACCTAGTACAGTACGCATTTACTTTACGCATGCCACATACGCCATGATAAATCAGTAACGCAGTAATAAATTAATAATAAATAAAATTAAAATAAACAAAATCATCAATCGTCATCATCACGCATCAAATCATCAATCATCATAATTTAAAAAATCTACCATGCCCATTTGCGTATCTAGTAATTTGAGAAACGGAGTCACATGGTCATTAGGGAAAAATGCGTATGAGTGGTAACTCCCTAAAAACCTTAAACCCTACCCTACCGTGGTAAAACCCTACGGTCTAATTTGTTAATCAATCCGATTCTATGTTTGTGACTACTGTCCCGTGTTACCTTCGTCCTTGAAATGAAATGAAATGAAATATTTATTTGCTAGAATATGGTAAAAATGATATGGTATACAATGAAAACAGTTTCTCATATTCTGCCATTCATGGCGTGCAAATTTTAGTTTTGTCCTTGCCCTCAATACTGCCCTCAATACTGCCGTATCTTATGTAAAAAAGACCTCACAGCTGATCACTTCCACAGTGTTCTTTCTAACACTACTAACACCACTGCAGGTTCACAAAGATACCCCGATGTGTGTATGAGCTGGAAAATCTGGAGATCCTGTTGGCGGCCGAGAACCAGATCACGGAGATCAATGTCTCCTCGGACGCGCTGGCAAGGCTCAGGAAGTTGGCCGTGCTGGACCTGGCCAATAACAGTATACAAACGGTGCCTCCTGAGCTGGGTCACTTCACTCAGTTGAGGTAAGCTTAAAGTCATAGTAGACCACTGAAACCATATTATGGAATCTAGAATTTAGGGAAGACTCTCAACCCAGTCTCTGGTTCAAAAGGCACAGTACAATACACTTTATTGCAACGAGTACAGTTAAAGTTTTGAAATAGTACATTTGAGACGGTCTTATTAGCGTCTCTAAGCGTACATTACGGACGCTTTAAGCGATTTCTTCCAGTTAATCTTTAGATAGAAAATATTGTGCTAGAGAAAAAGTTATTTCGAGTTATGACTTAAAACATATGTATTAAACAAATTATTGACAGATGTAATTTGCCAGTGGCAATAATAATTATTTATTTATTATTATTTATTTTATTCGGAAAACTTACAGCTATATTTAATTTAAAAAGTAAAAATACAAATATATAAAGCTACTAGCTGTTGCCCGCGACTTCGTACGCGTAGACAACTTTAAATTATTATGTTTTCTCGGAGGAATGGGATGTTTTGTTCGGGATAAAAACTATCCTATGTCCTATTCCAGGACCTAACCTATATGTGTGCCAAGTTTCATTACGATCCGTCCAGTGGTTCAAGCGTGATTGAGTAACAAACATCCAAATATCCAAACTTTCGCATTTATAATATTAGTAGGATAGGATTACCCATTAACTGGTAATCGTGTAATTAAAATGTAATTTGTTTGCAGATCCTTAGAGCTGATGGGCAATTGTTTCCGCCAGCCGCGGCACGCCATACTGGCCAAAGGCACCGCGTCCATTCTGTCCTACCTCAGAGACCGCATACCCACCAGCCAGCCCTAAAAACTATCTATACGTAGTGCAATAATATGTTCTATGTCGACTGGATACGTCACCATATGATCATAATCAGTCCTTAACCTTTTCACCGCCAATGATATATATATAGGTCATAGTAAATAAAACCTAATAACAAGTACATCGAGTGTCGGTTTTCTACATTTTGGGGAGTGTACCGATTCCCCATTCATCCACCATCACCGGACTTCCATTCGTGGCGAGGAACTTCATCCGTATGTAGTAGACATACCACGCTCTCCCACGAAGCGTTTTGCTTCCTCTTTCATAATGCGAACTGCTAAAGAATGGAACTCCCTGCCAGCTTGGGTATTTCCGGACAAGTACAATTTGAATCTTTTTAAAGGAAGAGTGAATAGGCACATTCTGGGTAAGCGCGCTCCACCTTAGGCCTCATCGTCACTATTGTCAGATTGAGGTGAGATTGAGGTCAAGCATACACCCATCAAGAATAATAAAAATAAAGTTTAATATGGAACAGTTTTAACAAAAGCCTGGCGGTTAAAAGGTTAAGGCGTGTGCTGCATTTTATTGGAGAACGTATGTTGTATTGCGTATATTTACAATTCATATGACGGCACTACATTGCTGATTGTGACGGATAGTTAGTACCGGTTAAAATTGCCAACAAAAATGAACCTTTACTTACGTCTCGTAAGCAAAGTAAACAGTAGATCGCGCAGCTATGTCTACTTCAGAGCTAAGTTCACTCACTCTTTTATGCGGTTAGTGTACCCGTACAAAGTTCTATGAAATATTTTGTTTACGAGGTGCAAATAAAGTTTGTTTTCGCTGGTTTAAAATGTATTCGTGAATCTCCGCCTGTGTTCAGAATTGGTACGACAAATTGCATGAAACTTGAGTCGCTGTTGCTGAGAAGTGGTTGAATTCATGTGCAAATATTAATATTGTTTTTGAAATCTGTAAACATACTGGGAATTATAAAAAAATTAAGAGCTTTTTTATCGCTTCTGGCGTGTATTTGCAGCGCGTGGTGTGCATTGTGTATACATTTAAGCTTCATTCACAATGCAATATATGCCCACGTTTTTGTCGCCATGATTTTTCATTTTAGCGCAATCAGCTAAATACAACACGCGAAGCTGTTTGATCGCATCGCACGTGTAGTTACGCCCCTTTGGTTTGCGTGGTAGACATAGCTTTAGCCTTACAAAACCCAGTGTTGCCATATCAAATAGCCAGCTTATGAAATACCAAATATTATTTTCTTGCGTACCTGAGTAGCCACCTGTTTGTTTGTTGTTGATATTATTTATCATTGTTTTATTTACAAATGAAAAGCGCTTGTTATTTTTATGACATTTTGTTGTTAAATATTTTATTAAATCATATAAATTACCTACTAATGTCCAAAATTGTATTGTTATAATTATAATTGTAGGTTGTGATTCGCTTCTCTTTTCGATTTAATTGTCGAAAGCCTAAAAAATATTAATAACATTTTCTTTGAAGTGTATATCTAAGGAGAGTTGGTATTTTTTGTTTATTAGATTAATAATAATGGGTGGTTTTTTAGTATATGGGTAGATTAGTATAAAATATGGACGATGGGCTTTTTGGAATAATGGCCTATTCTGTTTCTGGGATTTTCGGGAAAAAAATAATTATAAAAAAATCATATACATTAAAATAAGTTTATTTTTTATTCAAGTGTTTAATAAAGTGTGTTCATAACTTGTTAAAAGTAAACTAATCTATTAAATAATCAACCCTCCTTAAACAAATTGCTGAATATCGTAATCAAATGCCAAATATTTGCAAATTATTCCTATTTACATTCAGATATGCTATTTTTTGATCACAGTATTAAATAATCGTGTGTTGTACGGGTTCTAGAGTGTGATCTGTAAGCTTTAACTCTGTGTGACGTATTGGTTTGAACATTATTGCTATAAAGCCGTTTTATATTAAATGTTGCAAGACATATTTCAATATATCTTGCCATTAAACCCTTCAGAAGCCCACACACTACAGCGATAATATATATTTCTACATTTTACAACTTTGTATGGCAACATGTATTGGAATAAACCTTGCTATAGTATACATCTTTATATTATTGTTCAAGTGTGTGACGGCCCATTGAGGTGGACATTTGTAACAATACTATGTTTCTGGCCTTAATAGTAAAAAAACTGTACAGCTTTTTACACAAAATCTACAAATATATCGATGGATCAGTTCAATAGGTAACAACACGAAAACAAATAAATATTACATATATACATACATATAAACTTGTCTAATCCCAAATTAGGATTTTCTCCTGTGCTATAGGAATTCACAAATATAACATCCATACCGGGACCAGCTTGTACACATTGTACAAAGTCGTCTGTCCCCCGAACCCACGACCTCTGGCGCTTGAGTTGAATGACTAAGCCACTAGGCCAACGAGGCCGTCTGGTCGTTGTATGGTATGGTAACACATATTTAAGATTGTGTCTTATTGAACTGTAAAGTAACGGGGAGTGTAGGCCAAATCCTCCGTCTGTCTCCGGCAGATGAGAGAGGGTTGTGCTCCTGCAGTGGAGACCAAAATAACCTCATGATGAACTGTAAAGACCGACTAAGGCGAAGCGACGGCATTCATCATCATCATCAGGTTATTTTTGTCTCCACTGCAGGAGCACAACCCTCTCTCACCTGCCGGAGACAGACGGAGGATTTGGCCTACACTCCCCGCGCTGGCCAGACGGGTTGGGGAGGCCGGATTGATGTTTTATAATGTATTCCCTTAGTCGCCTTGTACGACATCCACGGGAAGAGTTGGGAGTGGTCCTGTTCTACTCTAGCGGAAACCACACGGCATAAACGACGGCATTACTTACTCAAAGCAAAACAAAAAATCTCCTATGAAGTGACCCATCGATATGATCTAGTATACATTTGAAGAATGCCAGTGCCATTGATCCTTAGTGTTCAAACTCTTGTATGTACGTACGTCAAATAGTACATTATTGGGCCCGATTCTAAAGGAATCTGGGCGCTAAAATTGGTTTCATCTTTATCTTCATAATACTGTGTGACAAGGATAGCAACAATTTTAGTGCTGTCAAATTTTAACGCTGTGCCTTCAGAATC
Source organism: Esperia sulphurella (assembly GCA_947086405.1). NCBI lineage: Eukaryota > Metazoa > Arthropoda > Insecta > Lepidoptera > Oecophoridae > Esperia > Esperia sulphurella. The sequence goes on from OX352265.1 coordinate 12,553,189, forward strand.
GAGCCCATTATTTATCTAAGTGTATCAATATATTTGCAAAAAGAGTTCATATATTTCAATTGTGAATACAAATAGCAGCTTGTCTTTCGAATGAATATATCGTCGCTGTTTAGGAAAAGTTTACTGAATCGCCAAGGTAGGACATTACGATAGAGAATTTTAAAAAAATATTTTTACCTAAAATCAATTCTTTGTCTGAACAATAAAAATATTTTGTTTTAGGTAAAAATATATGTTTTACATTCTCTTCCGTAAAATATTGGCGTTTAACCAACTTTTTCTTAACAGCGATGGTATACAGTTTACCAAACGTGTCTCTTTCGTCTCGTAGACAAAAATGCATTGTTATGTGATTTATGAGATAATGAAGTAATTACAATACTAAGCTCGTGGCAGACTGCCCATTATTTCTGTGATAATAATATCAATCACGCCACCTTTGTGACCCAATTAATTTATAATTTCTTGGCCATTATAATTGACCTTATGGTTTATGACAGATTTATTTATTATGAAACAGTATTACAGTTTAATCACATTGTTAGATTATAACGGCCTTCCTGCAGGGTCAGTTTGTAAGGCACCAGCCACAAAAAATAAGGTTACGGGTCGGGGAGCAGGGCGGAAGATTTTACGGTCACAATTAAGAATCATCTTTAAATATGTTGGAATAAAGTCCAAAAGCGAGAGCGCGAGCATACGCCGCTATCCGCTAGATACATGTTACTGCTACGTGCAATTTTGATCTTTATTGTCACCCATTTAAAGACGATTATTGATTATCAGCGACAACTCTGTCGCGCTGCCTCCAACAGTGCAGTTATTATCCTCTTACTCATTAATATATTTACTACTAGCTGTGTCCGCGGCTCCGGTCGCGTGGACTACAGAATCCGCTCCCCTTCCCACTTCCGCTACCACTCCCGCTCCCGCTCCTACTCACGCTCCCGCTCGCAGTGCCACCGCCACTCCCACTCCTATTCCCACTCCCACCCCTCCAAATGCAATCCAAACTCATCGCAATCTGAATAGCACCGAACACACTACACACTTATTATTATTATACACTTCTTTGTTAAACTGAATAAATGTATTAGAAAAATAAAAATTCCCGTAACTTTTGATTGAGTTAGCCGATTGCAATAAAATAAAGACTAAATGTTAAGCCCCATGTTTCTGTGAAAAGTCCATCAAAGTGCGATCAGTAGTATTTAAGTGATACATGCACTAACTCGCAGACAAACAGATAAACAGACAAACAGACAAAAATTTCAAAATGATCGAAATGTGTTCTGTTGCTTATCTTTAGATCCCCCAATTATTTTTTTTGCAAATATCTTCAATGTACAGACACGCGATATTTACGATTATATGTATTAGACAGATTAACGTAACTAGATCCGATAACGGAGATTTACTTCAGAGTTTGGCAGTTATAAATGTTTTCAATGAAAATCCTTATAACTAGTTTCTACTAGACCTTGCAGTTTTGAATTAACACATTAAATAAAAGCAGTTACGTTATCTACGTCGTAATTGCCGCACTAGAGCCCCACACTTGCATTTCATTAGAAATGTAACGATTGATAATTATTCGAACTCGAAACTCGCTGCTTATCTCTGAGGTAACACACATTACGACCTCCTATGTCCTTGACACTATATAACACGTATATTTACGTTCATGTACGTTTTTTTACCCAGAATATGTCGAAAAGTAAAAAATCCACAAATTTCCAATATTTTGACTTTTTATTTAAAACACCTGTATCAAATTGTAACTGGGTCGGTACAGTAGTTTTTGAGTTACCCAGCGGACAGACAAACGGACCAAAATCTTCTTTATGAGAATTTTCGTTTGGAACACTGACTGATGTCAACACCGAACAAGGAATAGGATGTCAAACTTTATAGCAACTAGTTCATCTTAGATTCGTTCATCAAAATTAACTAAATAACATATCTTGGTGTTTTTTATACCTTAAAACTTTCAATTTCTTCGGTGTTGTTTGTAATTTTCTACTGAAAAATGATTAATAAAGAGTTCAATGATTTGTGGTTGGAATAGAGCTTCCAAACTGACCCTCTTGTGAAAGAGTATATACATTTTATTTTCTATATATTTTTCGCAAAATGGCCTTAAAATCGAGCAAATATAAAGTTGCACAATTGGTAAGTATGAAGTGTTTGCAAGTACAATTAAACAATGGACAAAATGTATGTATCAAGATTACTGAAATATAGCTTTAAAACAATTTATTTGTACTTCTTTTTTACCATTTAAGGTAAGTTTTGTACAGGAAGGTGTCCTTCCTATGCTGTTGCCCGTCACCTATCTGTGTGTTTGATATATTATATTTACCAAACGCGGTATAACTATTTAAAAAACCACAGATCCTGTGAGAGGCAGCAACTCTATGGGTGTACATCAAACTAATTTATAACTCTTTTTTTTTATCGTATTACAAATAAGCATAAAACTAATGCGTTTAACATTAGTAATAATTTAAATAAGCGATTAGTGGAAACATTGAAACATAAAAAAAAAATGTTGTGTACCAGTTAACACGTTAATTTTTTCATATTTTTTAAAATGTCTGATTGATCTTTATTATCAGGTATCCTATGACTCTGATAAGATTACAAGTAAAAAAATGTTTTACTTGTAATCTTATTAATAATGAACTAAGAGCGAAATCGCTTATTTACGTCTAAGTAACGATAGTAGTCGGTTGGGTTGGGTCTAAGATACCATTGTGTAAAGCCGCTTGCTTTCGTACGAAATGCAGTTTTCGCACAAAAATTGCCATGAAGAAGACAAAGGACTCTCGGTCGCGTTCGGACTATTTCATTAGTTCGTAGTGCGCAGTCCCCTTTCCATATGGGTTAGTCCAACTAACTAGTCTTAATATTAGTTCTACGATCGGACGATTGGACAGAAAAAGTCCCAACTAGTTATACTGTTTAGTATGACATATTGGAAATGAATAAATCGGTGTACAGTCAAGGGCAAATAAGGTCCTTTTGGTATAAAGTAATAGCAATCTATGATGCTCCAAGTTTTAAATAATTATGCTTATTGTCTATTTTGTATCTACTACCATCGGTTAATTAACATCAAATAAGCACTTTGGTTTGTTCACCCTGTGCTGCGCCATTCAATATCTCGAACGTATCATTTTTGAAATACAACTCTATTTCTTGTAAAGTCTTGCCTTTCGTTTCTGGCAATTTCATCCAAAAGTAAGCGAGACTTAAAGACATGATAATGACGTTCAACAGAAACACACCGTGGTAACCCAACAAATTAAACATATCTGAAGCAAATTTTATAGACAAAAAATGAAATGATCCACCTATAGTGCCGAATATAAATACACAGGAACCTTTAAGTTCCGTGGGGTATATTTCACCAAATAAAGCTTCTAGCACTGGGTAAGGGCCTGCATTCACAGTTATAAAATATAGCGCTAGAAGTGAGCAATTGATCCATGGCATGTATACGTATCCAGGTTGAAAGTACAAGCACGCGCTTAAAGCTACCAGAAACACATTGGCTATGCATGCGCTAGAAAACAATAGAGTCCTCATTTTCATTCTACTAATAAAGAAACAAGACAAACACGCTCCTAAAACTGTGAATCCGTCCACCAGTATAGTGTACAGCAAGATGTCTGCGCTACCAGTCATCTCCTGCAGCATAGTAATAGCAAGCGTACTAAACACAATTTTACTGGCAGCTGCTCTATAAATGTTTATTACAATGCTTAGAAGCGCTAATTTCCAAAAATACCGTTGCGTGATTGCCGACCTTATCTTTTTAAAGGCGAAGTTTGAATATTGTCTCGTAGATTTACTTTTCTCCTTTTCAAGTTCGACCAGTAGTTGTAGCTCCGTTTCGGCATTCGCCCTATGACTGTGCAATGCTCTGAATGCCGCCTCACATTCCTTAATTTTTCCCTTTGACGCCAACCAAGACGGGCTTTCCACCCAAAAACACGGAAGCAAAGCTGACAAACCTGCTGGGATTATTCCTAAAAGTGCTACAGTTCGCCAGTGAAAGAATATGCTGAGAATGTGACCTAACATTGTTCCAACAGAGCTTCCACCGCCGGTGACCAAGTTCAAACATATTCCCCTGGCATCTGGTGAGATGTACTCACCTGTAGCTATTATGATCAGAAATGTTATACCTCCGTAGCAGAGACCGACTAATACTCTGGAAACGATTAAAGTCGCCGCGCTGTGAGCGTAGTACGTCATGATCCACACGGCGACTACGGGCATAGTCAGGATGATGACGGATCGTTTGCGACCACATTTTTCGGTGAGAATTGAAGCGAGGCCGAATCCGATAACACAAGTTGCATTCATTGTTGCCGCTAAAATACATATTACTTATATCAGTTTAGGAACTTATGCAAATCATTATTATAAAGGGTACCTACTGGGGAATAACGATGAATGTCACAATGCTTAGAGTTTAATTTATATAGTCACAAAGTCTAAAATCGATGTAGTTTAAATGCACTCGCAAGATCTCCGTTATTTTAATATGGAGTTTACTGTTTTTAGAACTTTCATAGTTCTTCCCTTGTACCTACCCTTCATGTAGGAAAAACCTAGCGCTAACTGGAGCGAAAGTACTTTCAGTATTGAAGAGCAAAAAAATTATTCTATCAGTATTATATTTACCAAAATATGAAAAACAGCATTCATAGATTTAAAAAAAAGTCTCTAATTCTGAGACAGGAATCTAACTAAAACAAAAGCGAAAACATAAGAATTCTGTTATGTTATGAAATGAACATAATTACGTAAATTAAAGGAAGAACACGAAAAGTATTCTTATATTTTTACAATAAATCACAAAATATGGCGTGTGCCCTTGTTTGACTAGTGGCCAGGTATGTACCAGAGATTGACCAGTTCTGAAATGCTTGTAAAATATATAAAATTAAAACATTTCTTGCCATAATATCGTTCACATTAGCTTATAAATCATTTCAATAGGACATGAAAATAGGTAGCAATCCATTTTTACCCGTATTACCCATTCGAGAGTGTTATATTTTCAAATTCAAAGATTTATATTTTTTTCAATCTACGAATGCTATTTTCTTATTATCAAAAATCAATAAAATCTCATTTGACTAAAATGTTGGAATCCATGCATATAATATTGAAGATGTAGGTACTATAGATTTCTCTTATGGTAATAGCGTTCGTTGTTTCCAGCCTATACCAGTTTAAACTTTTGACACTTGCATGCACGTTGAAAATATATAGAATCCGCATGTTTTATATCATCCCTAATTTGAATCTAAAAAAATTTAAATCTGTTATGAATTATGATTTTAATGCTTCGGAATTTTGTGGTTTACTTACCTATCCAAGAGATGCCACTCTCCCGCAAAGATATATCACTCTCTTTTGATTGCAAGGCAGCCAACATGCCAGACATCTGGCCGAATATGTAGCCATCAGATATGCTGCACAGCACTACGCCGCAGATAATTACTGCCTGATATAAATAATAAAATAATTGAGTGAATATTCGAGCGTTTCAACCCCTCACCTTCAAAAGTTGAAGAGACAACACCAGTAAGTTTTTAGTATACAACTAACTAGCTGTGCCCGCGGCTCCGCTCGCGTGGACTACACGATTATTTATTGACTCCGATACCGACCCCACTCCCACTACAGCTCCAAATGTAGTCCAAACTCATCACAGTCTGAATTGCACCGAACATTATACTTTTTGTTATACTGCGTATTAGAAAACTAAAAATTTCCCAAAACTTTTGATTGAGTTAGCCGATTGCGATGAAATAAAGACTAAATGTTACTCCGAGTTAAGCCCTATGTTTCTATGAAAAGTCCATCAAAATAGGTTATGTAGTTTTTAAGTGTGCGTGCACAAACTAACAAACAAAAATTTCAAAAATGATCGAAATACGTTCTATTACTTATTCTTAGACCGCTATTTTTTTTTGCAAATATAATCAATGTAGGTACAGACACGCGAAGTTCACGCATTGGTGAAAAATATTTCATTAAATATATTCTTTTCATCAACTTTTTGGGGTGAAACGGTGGTTGAAACGCTCAAATATTCATCCGATTACGTATGACTACGTCGGATCATACAAACTAGATTATTTAGTAATCAAATCAATTTATTCACCCCTGCAACTGAGTACGTTGCATTGGGAAGGTCACAGTAGGTACAATGTTATTTTTATGTCAATTTTATTTAAATAATTTTACTTACAACTTAAGCTCAGCTATAAGAAAATGAATATTCATTTAATGACATTTCCATGAAATCATTTAGTGAATAGAATGCATGGCCTTCAAAAAACAATTTAAGCTTCCGTTTGAACTCTAGCATCGGTAATTTGGTGACATATAGTGGCAACTTATTGTTCATTATTATTTTCGTGTAAATTCCTTGTTTCATCATAACTGTTTTGTAATAGGTACTTTATTTATATACATATTAATATCACTAACCTGCCGGAAAATTTGCGGACGAATCATTGTACGTTGTTACTCTGCTAAGGCTCTATTGCAAACTATAAATCGAAGATTAACTTGCAATTAAACTCACTGCAGTACTGCCGGCATATTAATTGGCTCACCGTCATGAGAGAAAAAAACACTAAACCTTCACATGAATATTCAACGCGCTTTTTATCTTATCATTCATTAATGTATGAAAATGTCTTCTCTAAAGAGAAAATAATGAATAATACTGAGCTCACACCTCTGACGTTATTTATCAATATCATACCTTAGAAGTCCACCGGTCGGTCCACCTTGCAGCGGAGTGTCCCACCCTGCGCGTGCGAGTTGCGGGTCTCCACTCCAGAACTCGCCTGCCCCATCGACCATTTCAACTTGCTAATACTTTCGGCTATGTCGGTCACCTTCGTTCATCGTCGGATCTTCTCATTACGAATCATATCCCTCAAAGAAACCCTCTACATAGCCCCCTGAATGACTTGAAACTTGTAGATCAGGCACAGTGTCAGTGTCCATGTGATTGCGACTTCGATACAGCTAGTATGCGGAAATATAAAAGAAAGTTTTCTTAATTACCAACACATTTATTATAGAGGTATTTATTACTATTATGAAATCATCATCATCAGGTTATTTTTGTCTACACTACAGGAGCACAACCCTCTCTCATCTGCCAGAGACAGACAGAGGATTTGGCCTACACTCCCCGCGCTGGCCAGACGGGTTGGGGAGGCCTGATTGATGTTTTATAATGTATTCCCTTAGTCGCCTTGTACCACATCCACGGGAAGAATTGGAGTGGTCCTATTCTACTCTACCGGAAACCACACGGCAAATGAAATATGTAATAAAATATAAGTATGTATGTAATAAAAAAAATTAAATATAATAAATCATCTATATCTTAAAAGTACAACTATTGTATTATAGATATTATAAGATTATTATATTATAGGATTATTATACATATATTATATTATAGATATTATAAGAGTAATCTAAAACAAGTTATTATCATATAAAAACTTTAGTTTGTTCTTCACTTAATACATTCATTTTATCCAAAGTATCATTCCTAAAATACAATTCTATTTCGTGCAAAGTCTTGCCTTTCGTTTCTGGCAATCGTATCCAAAAGTAAGCAAGACACAAACACATAATTATGGCGTACAATAGGAACACTCCATGGTAATCCATTAAAGCGAACATGTTGGAAGCGAATTTGATAGACAAAAAATGTAAAGACCCACTCACAAAACCGGAAATTACCACACAAGTACCTTTACTTCCCGAAGGATATATTTCACCAAACAAAGCTTCTAGAACAGGGTATGGGCCTGCATTCACAGTTATAAAATATAGCGCTAAAAGTGAACAATTGATCCATGGCATGTACGGGTTTTTAAATTTGAGATACAAGCACGCGCTTAAAGCTACCAGAAACACATTGGCTATGCATGCGCTAGAAAACAATAGAGTCCTCATTTTCATTCTACTAATAAAGAAACAAGACAAACAAGCTCCTAAAACTGCGAATCCGTCCACCAGAAGAGTGAACAGCAAGATGTCTGAGCTACCGGTCATCTCCTTCAGCATCGTGATAGCGAGAGTACTGAATAAAACCTTACATGCAGCCACTCTGTAAACGTTTATTACTACACTTAGAAGTATTATTTTCCAAAAGTACATCTGTGTAATAGCTAACTTTAAATTCTTCATTTGGAAACCAGAGGATTGTCCTTTACGTTTAACTATTTGCTTTTCAAATTCGATAAGTGATTGCAGTTCTATTTCACCTGTTGTTCTATGACTGTGCAATGCTCTAAACGCCGTCTCGCATTCCTTAAACTTCCCTTTAGACGCCAACCATGGTGGACTTTCTACCCAGAAACATGGGAGTAAAGCAGACAAGCCTGTTGGTATTATTCCAATTAGCGCTACGGTGCGCCAATGAAAAAATATACTTAAAATGTGACCGAGCATTGTTCCAATGGAAATACCTACAGCGGTAACCATGTTAAGACAAAATGCTCTGGTGCTTGGAGAGGTGCACTCACCTGTAACTATTAAACTCAAAGATAACACTCCTCCGAAGCCGATACCAACTATTACTCTTGATATGATAAAGACGGTCATGCTGTGTGCGTAGTACACCATAATCCATACGGCGACTAATGATGTACTCAGGTAGGTAATGGAGCGTCTGCTTCCACATTTTTCTGATAGAATTGAAGCCAGGGCAAAGCCGCAAATGCACGTCACGTTGATTGTAGCCGCTATAAGAGACATTGTTTCAGGTTAAAAAAAATCTCAGAAACCGCCTTTTATACTAAATGTAAGTAGTAGTTATTCCCAGGTTCTAACTCACTTTTTGTATGAAAAATGGATGCTTAATTTGGCCTTTGATTTCGTTGAGTTAGTATGAAGTCGTGGGTCAGCTTATATTGGTCATTAATAAATTCCGGTGAGATAAGCCGGAGTCGTTTGTTGGGCTCTCAGTTCGTGGGTGTTATTATCAGCTTGCACTGGTCTTTGTTGGAAAGAAAATGCGATATGAATTTGCAGGAGTCGTGAATCATTAAGTTGGGCTGCGGTGCCATATGTTTCGCCTGCGGGTTTGCTTGTGCGACCGGTGTATGTATAGTTCAGCATAAAGTGGTGCTTGTCGGTCGGTTCTAGACTACGTGCAATAGAAATACCACAGAGATAAAAAATAGAATAGAATAGAAAGACTTTATTTGGCGAACACAAATACAACACAGGAATTAATTGACGACATTTATAATTTAATTTGATTGAGATAAGGATGTCGCTTCCGGATTATTTTTTAAGAGAGCTGGTGAACACATGATCGTTCTGTCGTACGGATCAATCAAGGATCCATTATTACTAGCGCCTGACGTCACCCACCGACGATGTGTTAGGTACTCTGCGTTGTGGTTTGAGATACTAAGTTAAGCTCTCATTTCGTGGATGTTAGTATCAAGCTTTGGGTCAGCTTACACTGGCAATGTTTGGACTCTAATTTCATACTAATAGTTTGTACGTGCAGTTCAACATGAATTGGTCCTGGTCGAATATATTCTATCGCCGTTTCTGGTTCACTTTTTGTTTCAAATGTGATAAGAAAGTACAGGAGTCATGAATCATTAAGTTGGGTTTGGACTCTCATTTTTGACTGATTTCCATAGTAGGTAAAAAAAAAAATTATGTATGTATACAGACAGGGTTAACAGGCGATAAATCTGTAACCACGAAATATGAACATGGATGGCAAAATGACTGTTAAAATTGATACTAATTGGTTATTAAATTAGATATAAGATGACATCTGTTAACTTATTTAATAACCAATTAGTGTCAATCATGAAAGTAAAAACTTTGAGGTGACTTATGAAGTGCGAAAAATTATTTTGCTTCATGGTATGACCTGTAGTGCCATCTAATGTACTAACCCGTGAGCAACCACGTTTAGATTTGTTACATACCTATCCAAGAGATGTCACTCTCACTCAGAGGTATGTCACTATCTTTGGACTGCAAGGCGGCCACCATGCCGGACATCTGGCCGAATATGAAGCCATCAGACACGCTGCTCAGCACTACGCCGCTGATAATAAGTGTCTGTTTGGGTAAAAGCGTTTTTAATATTTACATCAAATAATTATCTAGCGTTCTGACTTTTTTTAAAGACGAACAAGTGCGAGTAGAACTCCTGGCCTGATGGTTCCGTATCTATATAGAGGATGTTAAATAATTAACCCTAAAGAAATAATTCATTTCAGAGAAGGAATTTTTTTTTACTCATGCTGAGCTTCCTTCGTGCCACATTTTAAGATTCTATGTCAACGGGAAGTAGTTTTAGTGTATCGGTCAGATAGGTAGTGTATTAGTCTGTCAGGATAAAAATACACTTTGAAAAGGCGTATACCTTTTTAATAATTGTATTAGAAACTTGAACTTCTTATATAACTGTGAGGCTGTAGACTTTTGTATGATACCACTGGTTGTTCGTAATAAAAAGGGTCTTGACAGACCGAGGTATGTATGGACAACAAAGTGATCACAGGAACAGACAGACGGACAATAAAAGTTGACCACCAAACAAACTATAATGAGTGTGTTATATTTTACATCGATCTATTTTAATGTTCGGACGATATTAGGCGATCACGAATATTCGTATCACTAAAAACGGTTCAAATCGTTATTATTATAAGTAAGTACCTATAAAAGTTTTGTATTATAATCACAAATATATATTTAATATACAAATAACGTACTTGACGAAGTATCTGTGGACGAATCATTGAACTATGTGTTGTTCTATTGTATACAACGAATTTATATTTGAAAAACAATAGCGATGTAATTATATTGGATGCTCGAGAAAATGTACACTGCGTGCGCTACGATGGAGTACTAGCTACTAACAAAAACTTAACTTTATACAACAAAGGTCTGTTCACATTAGAACGGAACGGACGCAGGACGGGCACAGGGAAAGGTGTGCAGCGGACACCTGACGGGTGAACGGACGGACGGCGAAGCGGTCGTCCATCAAAGTATTCTATTCTATACTTGCATTAAAATAATGATATTATGTTGAATTCGCTACGCCCAAAATTTATCCACATACAACGGGCAAGCGCAGCGAGTTTAACATAAAATGATCCGTATTTTTATCCTGATACAGAACAGAATACTTTGACGGGTGGCCGTCGTCGTCGGGCGCCAGTCCTCCGCCCGTTCCGTTCTATTGTGAATAGACCTTTATAGGGTCGCTCCGTAGTACCTACTACGTAGTTTCAGACATTTCTTTCTGTCATTTGCCGTCGAAGAATTTTAAATGCTATTATTAATGTAATTTTTTACTAGCTATGCCCGCGGCTCCGCTCGCGTGGACTACAGTATTACAAAAAGTTGAAAATTATTAAGAGTTAATTTCCACCCCTCTTCCCTGCCGACGCCGCTTTACCTTCCCGCTCCAGGTCCAGGTCCAGGTCCATGCCCATGGGCCCACGTCCACAAACATCTGGAGTCCTAACTTGTCGTAATCTGAATAGTACCGAACAATACTTCTTTATATTGCTTACTAAGTTATTCCCATAACTTTTGATTGAGTAAGCCGATTGAGATGAAATAAAGACTAAATGTTAAGTCGAGTTAAGCTCCATGTTTCAGTGAACAATCCATTACAATCAGTTCAGTAGTTCAAAAAAGTTAAAAATTCCAAAAATGATCGAAATGTGTTCTGTTATTTAGCCTAAGACCCCCATTTTTTGCAAATATCTAAGTTTCCGTTTTTATTCCTTAGATGACATAGGCTTAAAATAACTAACAGCAGTGAATATACCTACCTACTAAATGTTAGTTTTTACATATACGGAACTAATAATAAACTATACAATAATTTTATCATAGTCAGTTGCTGCTGCTCAATGAAGCAGCACGCTTCTAGTCGGACGGTATACAGAAATCATAATTGTCACCACCGGTGCGAGATGCCTGGCATTGCGATCGCCAACACGCCTAGCCTAGACCGTAGGCGTGGAAATTAGGGCATGTCATTTATTGTATTTTTTTTAGTTTACTTTGAACATATGCAAAGGTAGGAGTATAGGTACTTATATATGACAGCAACGTATTTTAGTGGTTTTTGCGTACGAAGTTGCGGGCACAGCTAGTATAAAATAACTTTTAAAATAGAATCCATAAGGGTTCCGTTTTTTGCCATTTGGCTACGGAACCCTAAAAACGTGAACTTGATAAACTTCCCGTGTCTGTACATTGAGGATATTAGCAAAAAAATGTAGGGTCTAAGGATAAGTAATAGAACACACTTCGATCATTTTTGGAATTTTCGTCTGTTTGTCTGTTTATCTGTTTGTTTGTGCACGCATTACTTAAAAACTACTGAACCAAAATGTCGATGGAGTTTTCACAGATACATAGTATTTAATTCGGTGTTACATATAGGCTTTATTTCATTGCAATCGATGGAGTCAATCAAAAGTTATGCGAATTTATAGTTATCAAAAACTCACATACATTACTTTGGTACCAAGCCGATTACGATTAACAGGGTTGAGGGGAGGGTTAAGGGGAGGGTTGAGGGGAGGGTTGAGGGTAGGGCTGAGAGCAGAGTTAAAGGGGGTAGATGCGGGAGCGGGACCTGGCGTAGGAGCGGGAGTGGGAGTGGGAGTGGGAGTGGGAGTGGGAGTGGGAGTGGGAGTGGGAGTGGGAGTGGGAGTGGGAGTGGGAGCGGTCCTGTAGTCCACGCCAGTGGAGCCGCGGGCACAGCTAGTAATATAATATAGCGGTTCTCGTACCACATGTTGATATTTATAAACGTACTAAGGAAACTATTTTTTTAAAGTCATTGAACTTGCAGATTATTGGCACTGTGTAATAAACATTGCAACGACAAGGTACTGTAGTGATTTATGAGGGTGACTGTACCCAACAGTCAACGCCTAGATAGAATTGCTTTTATGCTATACTGAATCGTGAATTCAAATTATAAATTCCAAAACTATTTCTGTTTTTTTTTTTGTTTTATTTATTTTCTCATAAAATGTAAAAAATGTCAAAAATATATGTTATGTTTCTCACATTTTGTGACATATGAGTGCAGTTCATCTGGGATCAGGTTAGTTGTAACATTTGCTGAAAGTGCACGGATAAAGAATCAAAATTAGAAAATAAACAAAAATATTTTAATAATGATATAATTGTCTAATTCTAACACTTCTTGATATTGTGTTCTTTAACTCCATCGGGAGCATATGTCTCCAACAGTCCTCGATAATATTGCTCGGTCCCGCAGCGCTCTCTGTTCAGCTTCCTGCCACACCTCATTGTCGTTTGCAGGTCGGCCTACTCTTTGCCTGTTCGGTGGATCCCATTCAAGCACTCTCTCTGCAAATTTGCTTTTTGGCTACACTGAGAGAAATGCCATTTTGCCGTAAATTGTCGCTAAGATGAGAAACTAGATATATATCCATAATAAATTATAAGTTCAATAATAAAGTAATAAAGTATACGTGCAATTATAAGTTCTACCACGGAAGTGTCAGTATTACTAAAGATAATATATTACCAACAGTTTATCAGGACGCTGATCTTGACCCTGAATTATATATTGTTTCACCCATCACCACGCAGATTATTTGTGAGAACCTACTAATACCAACATCATCCAAGAAGTATATAGGTATTCAGTTAGTATTTAGGTACATATTCGTCCTATAGTAGTTATTTGAGAGACCTGACAAAAGGTTTAGAATTCCAATTAAATCGAGGGGTACATTTCTCATTGTATAATACTCTATCTTATTAACTGTTAACAACTGCTTACAAATAACTTAATTAGTAGATACGAGTATATACTACATTATCAAATTATTTTCATCCTAACTACATATACTTACAGTTTAAAAAATTACTGTCTGAAGCGGCAAACGGACTCGGACTGCCCACCTAATAGAAAATGGCAGTGTCGCCCATGATCATCTGCAACTTCTCTTGCACGTACCTAAATTAATACTTTTGTTTGCCGTTTGTCACATCATCCACCTTATTAAGTCTGTTTATCTTAAAATACAATTCTATTTCTTGCAAAGTTCTGCCTTTCGTTTCTGGCAATTTCCTCCAAAGGTATACAAGGCACAAACACATAATTATAGCATTCAAAAGGAAAGCACCATGGTATCCCATCAGAGTGAAAATCTGGGAGGCAAACATTATAAACAAAAAATGCAAAAATGCACTCAATGTACCAAATATAAACATACATGTACCTTTGATTTCTAAGGGATATATTTCGCCAAATACAGCTTCTAGAACGGGATAAGGACCTGCATTCACAGTAATAAAATACAGCGCTAAAAGTGTACACTTTATCCATGGCATGCACACGTTTTCAACGTTAATGTACAAGCATGCACTTAAAGCTACAAGAAACACATTGGCTATGCACGCGCTAGAAAACAACAGAGTCCTCATTTTCATTCTACTGATAAATAAACAAGACAAACACGCTCCTAAAACTACAAATCCGTCCACTAGTAGAGTGAACAGCAATATATCTGGGCTACCGATCATCTCCTGCAACATTGTAATAGCGAGTGTACTAAATAACATTTTACTGGCGACTACTCTATAAATGTTCATTACGGTACTAAGAAGCGCCAATTTCCAAAAGTATCTTTGCTTGACTGCAGACCTTAAATGTGGAATAATAGCGGAATCTGCAGGCTGGGCACTAGATTTTATTTTACATTTCTCATTTTCGATAAGTGATTGCAATTCTATTTCAGAATTAGTTCTATGACTGTGCAATGCTCTAAAGGCCACCTCGCATTCACTGAATTTCCCTTTTGACGCCAACCATGATGGACTTTCCACCCAAAGACACGGAAACACAGCAGATAAGGCTGTTGGTAATATTCCCAGTAGGGCTACAGTTCGCCAATGAAAAAAAATACTCAAAATGTGACCTAGCATAATACCAATAGAAGATCCAGAAGAGGTAACGATGTTAAGGCAAAGTCCTCTAGTATTCGGGGAGACATACTCGCCTATAACTAGTATACTTAATGCTAACACACCTCCGAAGCAGCTGCCAACTAATACTCTTGAGATAATGAAGACTGTCATGTTGTGAGCGTAGTACAACATGATCCAGATGAGTACAACGGGCATTGTCAGGATGGTGATGGCGTGTCTGCGACCCAGCTTTTCAGATAGGATTGCAGCCAGGCCGAAACCGCATATGCACGTCGCATTTATTGTAGCAGCTTAAATAAATTTACATCGTGATTTAAATTCTGTGTAAAGAAATGCAGGAGTGTCTGCTGGTACGTTCACATTGTATGAATAATGATTGTGTGCGGGAATGTGCCTAATGTAATGATGAGATATGGCATATTGCCGCACCCGTCCTCCATCCTGACACAAAACAACGGAGATTTTCAATCGTATGTATGTATGTATGTAAACGCTTTATTGTACCAAAAATAGCAACAACAACAATAATAAAATAGGAATTAAACTGTGTACAAAGGCGGACTTATCCCACTTAGGGATCTCTTCCAGTCAACCTTAGAGTAACCGAAAGGACTCGTCTGTCAATTTTGGTGGAAAGACAGCTAATCTGTCTCGATTCCAGACTCTTGAAAGTAAATATAAACATATTTCTACACAACATCTACTTATACATCTTACAGCAATTTTTTTCTTACTGGTCTGGTGAGGAAATAGTGTCAACGCTTTAAAAAAATGCAAAATAATAAAGGTAAAAAATCGACTAACAACCATTTTTATGTATTTTATATTGCAAACAATATTTTAAATTGTAGACTTTTCAATTGTGATTGTTGACTAGTGCACCCGATTAATAGTAATAGTAATATTTACCTATTATAAATACGAAAGTTTGGATGTTTGTTACTCAATCACTCTTCAACCACTGGACGGATCGAGATGAAACTTGGATAAAAGTTATATAAGTTATATTTATAGTTAATAAAATATAAGTTAGGCCCTAGGTTAATTTTTATCCCGAAAAAACATCTCATTCCTACGGGAAATCAAATGTTTAAGATGTGTAAATATCGAAAGCTACTCGGATCAAGTCGCGGGCAAAAGCTAGTAATTATATAAATCTATGAGTTTAATTTTCATTAGTGTTTTACGATAAAACTATTAAGAACTGTATCATCCATTTTCTCTACGAAAGAATAGAATAAGATGAAAGTGAAACCAGTTTTAAATGAGAGCCGATTGATTACAGATTACATTTACTATAATAACTTACATTTACTATAATTAGTCGTCGAAACATACCTATCCAAGAGATGTCACTCTCACTCAAAGGTATGTCACTATCTTTGGACTGCAAGGCGGCCACCATGCCGGACATCTGGCCGAATATGAAGCCATCCGATATGCTGCATAGCACTAAACCGCTGATAATCAGGACCTGCATTGAAAGATCGAGTGGAACTATAGGTATACAGACTTTATTTCATACTTAGAGAGGAGAATATTGGAATATCTATTTAAATTTGATTTAATATTTAATTAGATCTAAGTACATACTTGTCGAAGTACTTGTGGCCGGATCATTGACGTTGTTGGTGAACACAGTGAATATTTTATATTAAAGTGAATTTACGAATCAATTTCCAATTTTTTTTGTAGCAAACCAATTCTTTCAAGCAATTTTATATATCGTGCCACCGCATACAACAATAGAGGTCTCTCTTAGCATTGTGTCTAAATAGATTTCGTCAGATACGTCCCAGACACTTGTCTAAATACCTATATGTGACGAATTTTAATCTCGCCCGCCTCGTTGCTAATATTTATAATTTTGACCAAGTGCCTTAGGCTTATCTAGCCCCAGAGTTCGTATGTTCGATTCCTAATGGGCACACGCAACTTTGTACAAGTTGTTTCTGGCTACCTATTGTCCTGTCCTAAGGTTCATTCCCAAAGTACAGGGAATCCAATAGTATGAGGTTAGACAAGTGTACTTATGTATTACTAGGTGTGCCCGCGGCTCCGGTCGCGTGGACTACAAAATCCGCTCACGTTCCCACTCTCACTGCCTATCCCACTTCCACTCAGACTCCCAATACCAATTCAGATCCCGATCCCGATTCCAATCGCAATCCGAACCTGAACCCCAACCCCAATCCCACTCCCGCTCCAACTGCAGTACAAACCAATCGCAATATGAATTGTATCAAACATAATAATAGATACTTCTTTGTTATAATGGCTTCTAGAAAAAAATACTTTATTCATATCTCAGGTTCTAATCGTAAGGCGTATCAAGATATTTATAAAACATGCAACTGATTTTAAGTAAGACCTCCAGCAAGACAACTGTGAAAACTGCATCAAATTTCATTCATTGCGTGATGCGGTAACAAACATACATACAGACAGAAGGACAGACAGATAGACAGACAAAAACTCTAAAAATAGACCACATACATTTTTCTACAATATAGAAATGTACAGACATAGACCAGTTACAGTTTTATTATATGTATATATATATATTAATTATTAATCTTTTAATTAATAAAAACGTTAATTACGCGTATCTCTACATTGAAAATATTTGCAAAAAAAATTGGGGAGAAATGTGTTCTATTACTTATCCTTAGACACACAAACACATTTCGATCATTTTTGGAAATTTTGTCTGTTTGTCTGTTAGTTTTTGCACGCATCACGTAAAAACTATTGAACCGATTTAGATGAATTTTTCACAGAAACATAGGGCTTTTCTCGGAGTAACATACAGTCTTTATTTTATCGCAATCGGCTTACTCAATCAAAAGTTATGGAATTGTTTAGTTTTCAAATAGATTAGTAGTTAGGTATGCATATAACAAGCTTGGTACAAAAAGGGGTTTACATACATTCAGATGTACAAAACGGCTTCCCTATATTGTTTTTCGTTTTGACGGAACCCTAAAAATTATAATTGTGTAATGTACAAAAGTGTAACATCATTTGTCTCGTCCAACCATCACCAATCGATTCGCTCGCTAATAATAAACATGAGTGATGTATGCTGTAAATATTTGGTACCAACGAATACCTATATAAATACCTATAGATTAAACGCAACAATGTCATTCGCAAAATATATAAAAAGCAAATTATATTGGTGGAAACTATATGTATAGTTTGTCTGATTATTACTGGAAGACCTCATAATTTAACCAGCATGTTATTTTTTTATTATGTTACCTATAGGTATACCGTTATGCTAAGCAAACACGATTGAAGCCAGACTCACTCATTAAGTTACCATTGTTTCCAATGCGTTTTCTATAGACTCAAAGAGACATGGGTCTGGGGAGTGTGGCTATAGTTTTACAATGAGCAATTATCGAGTAAGTAACTCTTTTAAATAAAAGAAATAGTTGTAAATACCGATCGGTATAACCCACGGTTTTTCAAGTTTCCGTGGTAACTTTTGTTTACTTACCTAGATAAAACGATATAGTATGTATCATCATCATCATCAGGTTATTTTTGTCTCCACTGCAGGAGCACAACCCTCTCTCATCTGCCGGAGACAGACGGAGGATTTGGCCTACACTCCCCGCGCTGGCCAGACGGGTTGGGGAGGCCTGATTGATGTTTTATAATGTATTCCCTTAGTCGCCTTGTACGACACGACATCCACGGGAAGAGTTGGAGTGGTCCTATTCTACTCTACCGGAAACCACACGGCATATAGGTATGTATAAAACGGCTTTATAATAGTAAAAAGTTGGCTCCATGATCCCTAAGCCAGAATACCTACCTCATATTATAATAGGTAGATCCGAGGAGTTGCATCTACCTTTTGAAGATGAACAAACAAACACACTTATTACGGTTTTCTCATTTATAATTTCTTAGAATAAGGTACTTATTTTTAATTTATAAAGGATACTATTTCCATTACATTTAATCAGGTTACCTAGGCATAAATTTACAACTTATTTGAAACATAAATACAAGGAATAACTATAGAAAACTGAAATATAAGTATTAAACAAGACATAAAACAGTATGTACCTATATACTTAATTATTATATATTTTACGATTAAACAATTAAAACAAGACATAAAACAGTAGTACTTAATTATTGTATATTTTCGGGTTTTCCCGGTGGTCAGATTGATGGTCAGACTATTCTGGCCAACGGCATATTTTTTCCCGTTGGCCAGATTTATTTGAAAATACATAGAAAAAGTACAATCAAGTAAAAACAGTTTTGCATTTTATTATCTTACAATTTCATCTCAAGCGTTCTATAAAATGACCAGCATTCAATTCTCCATCAGTTAACATCATTTGTGAACACATTATGAATTAACTATAATAATATATAGGTACCTAGCTAGGTATTCATACTAATAAATCATCTGCAGTAAGGGGCAAATAATGAATGCAGAGAATGACATGTTTGGCTGAGAGAAAACATCGCTTGCAAACAATATTTTTCTCCTTCCAGCTGTAAATATTAGTCTGCAGTTATAAATAGTTTCAATTGACCCGGTCCATCTAACACACAACAATTATAATTATTACTAAGTACCTATTTGTGAACAATAAAGAATTTATTATAGGTACATTAGAATACTTATTTATCTAACATTTGTGACTGTTCCCCATTAAATGCATCATTTATTTTATCAAACGTCTTATTTTTTATATAAAATTCTATTTCTTGTAAAGTCCTGCCTTTCGTTTCTGGCATTAGCACCCAAAGGCAACCGATACATAAACACATAATTATAGCATACAATAAGAACGCACCATGGTAGCCCAACAAACTGAAAAGGTTAGAAGCAAATTTTAAAAACAGAAATTGTATTACAGCACTTGTTGAACCAGCCATAAGTAACCATTCACTTTTAAGTTCCAAAGGCAATATTTCTCCCAATAAAGCTTCTAGCACTGGGTAAGGGCCTGCATTCACAGTTATAAAATATAGCGCTAGAAGTGTGCAATTGATCCATGGCATGTACACGTATCCAGGTTGAAAATACAAGCACGCGCTTAAAGCTACCAGAAACACATTGGCTATGCATGCGCTAGAAAACAATAGGGTCCTCATTTTAATTCTACTAATAAAGATACAAGACAAACAAGCTCCTAACACTGCGAATCCGTCCACCAGAAGAGTGAACAGCAAGATGTCTGAGCTTCCGGTCATCTCCTGCAGCATCGTGATAGCGAGAGTACTGAATAAAACTTTACTAGCAGCTGTTCTATAAATATTTATTACTGTAACGAAAAGAGCTAATCTCCAAAAGTACCTTTGTGTGATGGCATATTTCAATTTGTTAATGTTGAAAGCAGATGGATTTGTTACAGATTCATTCGCTTTATGCTTTCCAGTGTTATAAAACAGTTGTTCTAATTCTATTTCGGCGTTAGCTCTATGACTGTGCAATGCTCTGAATGCCGCCTCGCTTTCCTTGAATTTTCCTTTTGACGCCAACCATGATGGACTTTCAACCCAAAAACACGGAAGCAAAGCTGATAGTCCTGTAGGTATTATTCCCAGTAAGGCCACAGTACGCCAATGGAAAAACAAACTCAGAATGTGACCTAACATTGTACCGATAGAAATTCCGACAGCTGTTACCATGTTTAGACAAAGTCCCCTAACACTTGGGGCGGTGTACTCACCTGTGATAATTATACAGATACCAAACACTCCTCCGAAGCAAATTCCAACTAATACTCTTGAGATAATGAAGACTGTCATGCTGCGTGCGTAGTACAACATGATCCAGACGGCGATGATGGGCGTGGTTAGAATAGTAACGGTGCGTCTGCGACCATATTTTCCCGTGATCATGATAGCCGCGACGTACCCGCAAATACACGTTGCATTGATTGTCGCCGCTGTTAAAGTTTTATTTCTATTACAAATTGATGATATTGTGTTCTCGAAAGAAATGATTAATAATTACATTTCATTAATTGTAAAGTTTGTGCATATGCTATTCTTTGTATACTCAATACCTGAAGTAGTTTCAGAATCGCCACGAGAACCGATTGTGAGTAAAACAATATGAGGTTATATTTTTTCCCAAACTACTTATAAGCAAGTAACTAGGTACGTATTGAAAATCATATGCACCCAAGTTCGTGCACCTGCACACTCATAAGTATGAATGTAAAGCTACTTACACTGTGACACCTTACCTATCTTGACTTTGACACATGGGGTATTAATATTGTCTTTGATAGAAACAACTATATTAATAAGTGTTAATTCCCTTTCCCCTCCACCTTTCCCTCCGCTACCGCTTTAACCACGCTTTAGGCATAAAATACTTAATAATATACGTACTTTAGGTAATGCCCTTAATATTTTCCTTTCCTTCATCCCCCAATAGCATTCCAATGCTATTAGACTATCAATTGTTATGACGAGTGTTATCTATAAATCCTATCCTTCTATCCTTCCTACTAATATTATAAATGCGAAAGTTTGGATATTTTGATGTTTGTTACTCAATCATGCTTTAACCACTGGACGGATCGTGATAAAACTTGGCACACATATAAATTAGGTCCTGGAATAGGACATAGGATAGTTTTTATCCTGAAAAAACATCCCACTCCTACGGGATATACATAATAATTTGTCATTAAGTCGAATTTCACCACTTCGTCCAAGTAGACTATAAAACTGTAATAAAAAAATATGAGCTACTTGGGCCCTAAGATACATACCTATCCAAGAGATGTCACTCTCACTCAAAGGTATGTCACTGTCTTTGGACTGCAAGGCAGCCACCATGCCGGACATCTGGCCGAATATGAAGCCATCAGACACGCTGCTCAGCACTAAGCCGCTGACAATTAGCGCCTGTTGGATTTGAATAGGGAAACATGACTTAGTTTATTCATCATCATATCAGCCGCCTGAGACGTCCATTGCTGGACCTTCCCCAATGAACGCCACCACATCCTCCACCCTCCGCATCCACACACTTCCGGGCCTTCTTCAGGTCGTCGGTCCATCTGGCGGCGCGTGCCAATCCGCGGTCTCGTCTCCATTACTTGCCTGCCCCAACGGCCGTCGGTTCTGCGACAGACGTCAGGTAGGTACAGTCGAAAGTAATGATTGCTGACCCACATAACCACTAACATTTTCAAAGAGTGTAAAAAGATTTTTAAGGCGGCAAAATTAACATGCGCAATAACTGCGATGGCAAAGGTGTGCAACTCGTAGCTATATATAAACTCCCGCATGTTAGAAAAGACGCTAGTAGAGGACATATTTATATGGCCTGATGATGAATGACGAACTAGTCTTCCTCATCCAGCCGCTCTTGTCCATTCTGTTTGTCTGTTAGTTTGTGCACGCATCTCGTAAAAACGAATGAACTGATTTTACTGAACTTTTCACAGAAACATGGGGCTAAACTATTTGGTAACATTTAGTCTTTGTTTCATCGCAATCGGCTTACCCAATCAAAAGTTATGGGAATTTTAGTTTTCTAATACATTAGTAGGTATGTAACAAAGAAGTGTATTATAAAGTTCGGTGCAGTTCAGATTCCGATGAGTTAGAACTACTCTGGATCTATAGCGGACATGGGAGTAGGAGTAGGAGTAGGAGTAAGAGTTGGCGTGGGCGTAGGGATCATAGTTGTAGTCATAGTCGAAGTCGGTTTTAGGGTGAGTAGTCCACGCGAGTGGAGCCGCAGATACAGCTAATTAATAATAAAGATATCCGAAAAATATAAGTTCCAATAGATACAAGAACATAAATAATTAAGTTAAAATTACGTACTTGACGAAGTATTTGTAGGCGAATCATTGCACGTTACGGTGGTTGTCCCGCCAGACTTGTTGATTGCTGCGTATATATAACTGCATATATAAGCTGCTAACATTTGGTTGCCTATTGTCCGTAATATGTGACTTGAGCTGCATCAACTGTACAAATAATTTATTTTACTAGCTATCCCCTCGACTTCGCATGCACAGACCACTGAAATAATACCATAGACATACTTATAATAAAGTGAATACTGTCTCTCTCCCTCTCCTCCTTCCCTCCTTTCCCCCTCCTCTCTCACGCCCTCTCTTCCCCCCTCCGTATCACTCCCTCACAATCATATTCATAATCACAAGCCCCCTCCCTGTTCTGTACCATCTCCTGCCCTTTCCCCCTCCACGATACCTCCCTGCACTTCCTCATCCCGTTTCCCCTCCCATTTTGTTCTCCTCTTCACCCCTCACATTCCCCCTTCTCTTCCTCACTGCGCTTCCCCAACACCCCTACCTCTTCCTCCTCCCCTACCTCATAAATACCATCAATGGTCTTAATTAGAATCACTCATCCTTCATACAAGAATCATATTTGTTTTTGCAAATAATTTTAATACACAAACACACATAGTATTTATTAATATCATTCTTTATTTAAAAGTTGATTGCACTTCATTGTATTCGTACAAACATTCCCGATGGCATTCTCTACCCACTGACAGATAATGAAATACCATTTCTACATTAGGTTCGTAGAGATATGTGGTGGGGAAAGGAGAATGACCAAAAGTGGGCCTAAGATGCGTCTTCACCATTCATGTACCAAAAATATTGGTCTGAATTATGAATTCCTTCAAATTTTTTTTAAAGCCAATGGAATAGGGAGTTTAAAAATAACATATAATATAAACGTTGATTGATTTCCGCCGGCCGACCGGCATCTTTTCAACTAGAGTAGTGAAAGCAGAATTAAAATCGATATATAGTTATAATCGATATTTGTCAACAATATTTGATACTACCTTTCAGTTACTAGCGCGATAATACACCCATCATATTTTTCATTTACTGACTGTAAATACACTATTTGTACTGACTTAAAGTGATACACACGTTCTTAAAAGATATTTATGAAAGTATAGTTACGTAACCGAAATATCGATTATTCAATTTGTTAAATCGATGTAGTTGAACCTCACTATTGATATGCACTATGGTTTCGTACTGTGACGTCATATCCGATATGATTTCAACACTTGTTTTGGTCCGTTTGTTTACATTGTGTATTTGGGTGACAAAATCTATTTTAACGAGCCTAATGTAGTGTCGAATGCAATAATACCGTCGTCGACTAATAACAACACTATGACATCAATATCTGGAGCGGTTAATCGTGGCTATATACCCACGGTTTTGTGAAAACTGCATGCCAACGAAGATTTTATTCCAAGTAAGATTATTGAATTTTCCCACTAAATATTTAAACGATTTTCTTTTTATAATGATCCTGAGTATTTTGCCTGTATTGTGACGACAATTTGATCCAGACGCAAGGTTAAAAGTTCAAGGGCAAACTCCCATACAATTTTGGTCATTCTCCTTTAAATTTTTAATTATTTTTATTTATAAGATTACCAACAAAAAGAAAAAATAAAGGAATCTGAATAATAAAATTTTAGGATTTAAAATAAAATACCTCATTTGCTCATGTTAATTCGTTAGAATTTGTATAGGTATGTAACATTAGAAGTAAATACATGAGTAATTGATATATGAGGATTATTTGGTATTTGTTTGTTACTCAATAACACATACCTACATTTCGATCATATTTGGAATTTTTGTCTGTTTGTTTGTGCGCACACACTTAAAAACTACTGAACCGATTTTGATGGACTCTTCACAGAAACATAGTGCTTAATTCGGTGTAACATATGGGCTATTATTTCATTGCAATCGGTGCAGTTAATCAAAAGTTATGCGAATTTATAATTTCGGAAAACTCGCATACACTGAGAGAAGCGTAGGGTGTAAATGTTCGACTGCATTTTCGTGAGCGGCAGCGGGAGCGGGTATGGTACCAATATGTGAGTTTTTGAAAACTATAAATTCGCATAACTTTTTACTGAGTTAGCCGATTACATACGTATAGTGGGAGTGGTAGCGGATTCTGTAGTCCACGCGAGCGGAGCCGCGGGTACAGTTAGTAAAAGATATAATTAAAAACAGCATTAACCTTTATTTGACCTTTTAGGTTTTACAATGGTGCGTCTAAAACATAAGATTCGGATGAGATGACAGACCTCCGATATAAATTTAGTTTCTAAAAAAATATACGTTTCTATTCACAGCAAAAAGTAATGATCAACAAACTTAAAATTGTTCAATAATATTAATTTACAATCATCATTTTTAATTTCATCGTCATTAAATTACGTTAAAACTAAATAAATTGAACACATATACATTGTTTTGAAACGAAAGAGAAAATAAATCACGCCAAACTGTTATTTGTAAAAATCTAGCATTTTCTATAAAGTTTTTGAAAAGTCGAAGTCTACGTCAAATATACGAGTACGTGGTCAGATTGATCTAACGCGATCGATCTGACCACGGATACAGGATGTCGTACACTGAGAAAAAAATTAGTAGCGCTCAACACAATTTATAATGGGGGCGGCTACTTACGTAATAGTGGTATATTTTTAACCTTATATAAGTAGGAGCGCTACTTATTTTTTTCTCAAAGTACCTACACAATATGAGTTAGCTCATGAAGGTAAAAAATAGTGTGATGCGCCGTGGCCGGTTATCAATCTATTTATTGCTCCTAAACAACGATCTCTATGTACTACTAGATGGAGCGTTCCAAACAATCGCTCTGTTCCACGCAAGGAGCCGCAACTCGTTCGCATTCACTTTGAACTTGTGCAAGTACTACTCAGAATATTTAATTATTTACTAAATATTGACGCTATTTACCAATAGCGTAAATATTTAGTAATAATTAAATGTTCTGCGTAGTAACTGCACAAGTTTCATTATGAATGTGAAAGAGTTGTGGCTACTTGCGTGGAACAGAGCGATTGTATGGAACGCTCCATCTAGTAGTACATAGAGATCGTTGACGACATACATGGTTAAAATACCGCATCCCATTCTACTACTAAACAGTTTGGCAGCTAACAGAAAGTTTCATTTGTAACGTACAGTTAAAACTTAAGAACACGTACGAAGTTAGTTTAGAACATACACACAACCTTTAAAAATAAATTTCAACATGTTTATTCAAAGGCACAGTTTTAAGTAATTTAGCATTGGCAATGTCATGAGAATGTTTGCTAATTTTATAACCTAATTTAAATTTATAATATTGTGATAAGGATAACGCGCATAAACTAAATAGTCGCCATTTTTCATTAATTAAAACGAACAGGTGGAGTTACCTTTCCCTAATTAATAGCCGATTTGAAATACTGGCTCCAAAACGCAATAACTCAAAGCCGTAAAGTCTCATTAAAACATATTTTACTCCACTATCTTTTTCTCACGACTTAATTATTACCATGGACTACTCAGCTAATAGAGATATGAGTTTATTTTAGGACATAACACAACTATATAATAGAAAACCCCGT
Source organism: Esperia sulphurella (assembly GCA_947086405.1). Classification (NCBI taxonomy): domain Eukaryota; kingdom Metazoa; phylum Arthropoda; class Insecta; order Lepidoptera; family Oecophoridae; genus Esperia; species Esperia sulphurella. The sequence goes on from OX352265.1 coordinate 12,579,677, forward strand.
CAGAAGTCATCCAGTAGTCTTACGTGATACCCGGCCTGTATAATTAAGATAAAAAATCAAAAGGAACTTTACGGCTTGCGGTTCTAGTGCTTTTGAGACAGTCTTTCCTCTTTTAATTTCAAATTACCACAATTTCTATACAATACATTCTCAATTTCTTGTGTGAACTTCGTCTCATCCATATCAATCATATTCTAGAAACGTAAAAACCTACCGAATCAAAGTTCATTAACAGGCAAACGTCAAATAAAATAACATCTTTTCGTCCCCTTGCTGTACTATACAATTGATTATTGCAGTTATTAACTAATATTTATTTAAATAAATGTATGTTATGATAACAATGTTAATTATCAAACAGACATCCATCCTTAAGGCTATTTATACAGAGTGTACTATATTTAAAGCAAACCTCAACATTATAGTTAAAAATCTGTATCAATTAACAGCATGATTTCAAAAGATTGGAATACGAAACTAGTTTGTTGCGCATAAACCTTACTACTCTCAAAGTATGCAGAGAAAGAGATATTAATTAAGACCTTCAAGATTATAAAAAATCACTACATCTCATCCAATTTAAACAATTTATTTAATTCAAACCCCACTAAACGACTCAGAGGTCATAATATAAGATTACAAAGATCAAATGCTCATCAGAACCTCAACTTTTTTTTTAAGTAACAGGGTTGTATCCAGAGACACAAATTGCCAGAATCTGTTGTATCTGCCACATCAATAAACCAACTAAACAATTTCTTAAAAGAAAATTTCCAAGTCGACTACTAATATTGAAGCACCAGCTATAAAGCTGCCTTCCATTTAAAATATAAAAAAAAAGTTAATTGATAACTTTAATGAATAAGTCGCAAATAGAAACATTTGAAAACCAAAGTAAGTTTGGAGCTTTTGAGATATTATTGTTGTACATTTTAACGAAGGCACATACAACGCTTTTTCTCTTGCTGTCTTTTTGTTACTTGAGAGATATATGTGACATGCGTTAAACAAGGAGTGCACGTATGATTTTGTTTTACTCATAATATAAACTAAAAAAATTAAAAAAATCTTCATATATACATTTATTTATGTTATGCAGGAATTATACTACACCCTGTATTTACAAATATTGGCATAAAGATAAAAAAGTACAATTTCTGTTCAATAGAGGCACATTATATTACATTATGTACGGTATAAGTAATATATTTCACTTAAACATTGATGTATATAACATAAGCATTACATAAAAAATAATCTACTTTATATAAAATCTTTTTTATATACAGTACCACTGGGATTCCAAAGACCTTATAACCAAAGGGATTGCGCGCTGCGAAAAAAGAAAACGGTCCGAGCGACTTGTCCCACGTTAAGCCCTCTGATGCGTTCTAGTAATATGACAAAGCGTCAATTGTTTGTAAATTGCATTACTTAAGGTAATATTTTTAACTAATTGTCCTAATGAGGAAATGTACAATGGCTTGCTGGTGTCATTATTTGAACTTGATCGTCAGCTTAGTTAGGTACTTATTCTTAATTGTTTAATGAATCCAACGTATTTTAAACTTTAATAATTAGTGCGATCATTACATACAAAAAACTATTACATGGTTTCTGTTATATAAGTGTAAATATTCTGTAAATAAAACAGATTTACCTACATAATAAAACAAGAGGGGAATTCAATTCAGTAATGATGTTCACATTAGAACGAGTCAAAGCACTTAAGTGGGGCCTATCGCTCGGACCGTTTATCTTTGTTCGTAGCGCGCTGCCATTTTGAATATAAGGTCCTTGGAGATTTCTGTAGGCAGTCGTTTTATGAAATGTTGACATGATTTTATGGCCTTCTCCGCAAGCACTTCCGATAACATCCGTAAAGCCATTTTGTACTTTCTAACGAGTTATGTGACATATTCTGATAAGCGTCATATGTTTTATTGTCCCGTTAAGAGCTTTATAGATTTTTTTAGTACAAAATCGCTTATTAATTATATTACCTGAAATGCTTACGCATTAGGCCCGCAGGTCTTAAGACTACGTCAAAAGGTTTGTGGCACTGTAACGACGCTTAAAAATATGTTTCGAAACATGGCAAGAGTCGGTATGAGCTGGTGTGTTCGATTCACTATTGGCGACGCAAAAATTAAGTACGGGCGCGCCACAAGCGGCGAATACGTGGAAACTGAGTACGCAGAGATTATGCCGCGCGAACATAGTCGATCGAGAGAGAGACAACGCTATACGTCAACAACAAGTGCTTCTCTGTCCGACTTTATAGCGTCGGACGATTGCGCGCTGCTGTTTAACTTTGTACCGGCGGGCGAGGTGGGGGAGGTGAATTGACAGATATGACATTCTTACGCTAACTTCACTTTTATTTTGGAGCCACTTGGAGCGCTGAAATGTAATCTTTTACGTCGCCAACTATGGAACAAAAATTAAAAAAAAAAGGATGTGGGTTAGGTTCCCGCTCGGGACAGTCAATTTTGTACAATTTGTACATGTTGGTACTGGTCTGAGTGTAATATTTATGAATTATTCGGTTGTTCCCATAGTAGAGGAGTAAATCCTAGTTTGGGATTAGACAAGTGTATAAAAATAGATTATTTACTTATATATTTTTATAAGGTAATTTATAATTAATTTCATAGGAAGCAAGATCTGTTTCTTTGGAAGTAAAACGTTACGTAAATGTGAATTATCTAAAAACAAGAAAAAGTCGTGTATTTATCAGTGTATTCGCAGTTTACGACCAACAAAATTGCTTACATTTAAGTAGCTACATCTAGATATACTTAGCTGTAAGTAGTTATTTTTAACGAATAACAAGGCACATTATTTAGAATTTTAGAATTTCTTAACGATTGATAGCGCGAGCACTCCACCGACACTCCATACAAGCGCATAGATTTAGAGTGCGCGTAAATAAATAGTAAAGCTGGCTGCTGCATCTAGCGCAGTCGAGAGAGGGGCAACTTTGTACGTCAACAACATAGGTACTTCTCTTTAGGAGAGCGTCGATCGCTCGTGAGCCGGCGTACTGCCACCAGTGCTCTGTTTTGCAGGCGACAATTAAAAGGCGGGGGGAGACGAGTGTCGCCTGTTATTAGTTATGTATTCTCTGTCGCCAGACAGATTGCGAGTTTGCATACGATTACCGCCCTTAGACGGTCGGCCACTTTTACAACTGACTTTTTTAGTGAAGGTCATACCATAAAGGAAAATAATTTTTCGCACCTCATAAGTCACCTCAAAGTTTTTACCTTCATGACTGACACTAATTGGTTATAAAATTTAATAACAGATGATTTTATGATTTTAGACCTAATTTAACAATCAATTAGTGTCTTTTTTTATATATATTTTTATTTTCCTTCATGGTATGTATGACCTGTAGTTTAAGGTTATCATCATTTTTTCTTGTGTTTTATATTTTTTTAAACGACCAGAGGGCTGTGGATCTTCACACCAGTTTTGTACTCTCTCTGTCTATTTGACATATACGAATCAGCGTTTGGCGTGTAACACGATAGAACGCTTATCAAAATGTTACATTACCGGTCATAGAGTCCAAATTTGATTGTAGTTAGGATATTATTCGAAATGCTTACGGAGTTAGGCCCTATGGTCGGCCGATTGTGGGCGATAATTGTGTGGGCGGATTGGCACGCGCAGGGTGGGACGCCCCGCCGATAGATGGACCGACTTGAAGGTGGCCGGAAGCGGTTGGATGCGGAGGGCGGAGGACCGGGTGTGATGGCGTTCATTGGGGAAGGCCTATGTCCAGAGGTAAACGGCTAAGGTCTAACATGAAAATGAATTGGTGAAGAAACTCAAGTGATTTTGATTGAATTCTAGAAACCTTATATTCCCTATCAGAATCCTTCGGCCTTATGTCAGGGCAGAATAATGTATCGAACACACAGCTAGTCAACACTAAGCTCTTCAAGTTTCGATTGTACGTTCCAAGCACTAGACTCCAGCATCCACCGAAGCTAAGCGGAGATATGTGTATATGAATAAAATCTCATTGTGTGAGGACCTAACACTTTACGCGTCCTGCTTGCGTCTGCGTCCTGTGCAGCGTTTAGACGCAGCGATAAACGTGTAAAAGATAGACTCGTATAAATATCAAGGATAAAATACTTAACAATCTCTATTTTTGTTCAAATGGCCACTTGAATAATTTAACATACAATTTTCTTCATCTATACTTATAATAAAACTGTAACTGGTCTATGTCTGTACATGGGAGATATTGTAGAAAAATGTATATGAGGGGTCTTTATAGGGCCAATAGAAGCCAAGATAACTGTTTTTAGAATTTCTGTCTGTGTCTGTCTATATGTTTGTTACCTCATCACACAAAAACTACTGAATGAAATTTGATGCAGTTTTCACAGTTGTCTTGCTGGAGGTCTAACTTAAAACCTGGTTCATGTTTCATCTTAATACGCCACTTAGAACCTGAGATATTAACCTGGGAGCGGAAGTAGGAACGGGAGCAGATTCTGTAGTCCACGCGAGCGGAGCCGCGGGCATAGCTAATCTATAAGCGCTGCTACATACAATTACTACGTCGATTTCATCCATTTTCGTAATGCAGAAGATTCTTCTAAAGCAAAATAACAACATTGGTGATGATAGGACGCAGACTAGCACGCCTACGCAAGCAGTAGTGCTATTCTCTAAAATACAAACCCATGGACGACTCTCACTCAAGTGACTTCACTCACTTCTCAACCATTCTGTAAACATTCTAGAGTAAGTGAAGTGAACAAAGAACTCACTTCACTTCGATAGTGCTTTGGAATGTTCACAAAATGCCAAACCAAGGTCAAGTGGATTAGGTTTTCGAAGGGAGTGAAGTCACTTGAGCGAGACTCGCACATGAGGTTGTATTTTAGTGAAAAGCACTACAGGAAGCGATGATTGGTCCTGACTCTTTCAACGCTCTTTGGATCCTTTAACATGCTTTGGCAGACCCTACTAAAGGAGTAGCGTCTGTCTATAACCTCCATTGATCCCGGAAATCCTCACCGAGAGACCCTGCGGCTAGCGTCTATACTGATAGCCAGATGGCTCAACGATCTTATCAAAAGAAACTGCCATTAGCCTGCAATCAGTGAAGAATTCGAACCCAATATATTATATATTTGTTTTCTTAGATTTTACTTCGCTATTAAAACTTGGCTAGGCTAGGAAAATGACGAAACCAATTGATTATGATAACACACATCTGCGCTTAGCTATGGTGGCTAGGCTTAAAGTCTGCGGGAGATTTGTTTCGCGTAGGTTAGCGGTCGCGGTCAGACGGTGGCGGTCGCGGTCGCTTTTGCGGTCGCGGTCGCGGTCGTGAGGTCAGTCGGAGTCGCTGCCGGACTCGGAGAGGCAGAGATCATCATTGAGCACGTCGCTAGGCAGCGCAGGGTTACTGCTCGTACCTGCGACCGAAAGAAAAGTTGGTAAAGTATCGAAAATAGTGTTCGTAAAATATCGTCACTAGAGTTACAGGCGGCCAACAGACTTCGTAAAGTATTGCCAATGTGTTCGTAAAGTCAACATTTGAGTTCATAAGTGTCAATATACGATTTGTCGCCAACAGAGTTGTAAAATTTGATGTCACCAATTAAGGTGTTAACAATTTATTTTGTAAAGTGTCGCTAATGAAATGGCAAAGTGCATTGTTTGCGCTGCAACCTGGTTTATAAGACTTCAGACAGTGATGACAGTGAACCATCACATTAAAATTGTATAATTAGTTAATTATTTTGTAAAATAAACAGATTCTAACATTCATTGTTGAGTCTCACTCCACGCCAGACCAACCTCTCACTGCGGCCAAGACTCCTTAACGCGTCAGCACCTGATCAGTCTCGTGAGCCTGCTTGACTGGGAGCGAGAAAATCATACCACCAAACTACCACCCTTAATACCCGTCAACATCCTTCCAAACATCCGCTTGATAGCCTAGGTCTCATGGTAGCAGGTATCCAGTACATATCTATATATGTATGTTTATTTATCCCGCACCGCTCCACTACCGCAGGAACCTACTCAGTTATGCGCTTTGCGTGTAGTAAAGTATCCGCTAATTGAGTTTGTGAGCGTCGCCGATCTGTCGTCTCATACTGACCATTGGTGAGCCCTTGGTGCGGGCGCGCGGCGGCGGCGTCGTCGTCGCTGTCGCTGCCGCTGTCAGAGTCGCTGCCGCTGTCACTCGACGAGCTCGACGAGCTGTCGTCCTGCTGAGTTTGCTGAAATACATTTCAATGATTAAAAACTTGCTGCGTGTCGGACTGCAACAGGAAAGCATGATGTGTAATGTAAGGAATGTAATGGTGGTAGTGAGTGACAGATGTCACAGACGATGATAAATTTGACGTTGACAGTGACATTTGGCATGTTAGTGTTGCCACTTAATTCCAACAGGAATAGAAGTTGGCAGATTGTACCTTTGGTATATTAAAATTTGAGCAAGGACACATAGTGGCAACTTACGGCAGGCGGCGCGGGTGCGAGCGGGGCGAGGGGGGCGAGCTGGTGCGTCCTGTCCGGCGGCGGCGCAGCCGCGGCCCGGTCCGGAGCGTAGGGGCGATCGGCGCGGGGGGGCGCCGTGTACGCGGGCGCGGGGGCGGGCGCCGGGGCAGGGGCGGGGGCGGGCGCAGGCGCGGGGGCTGGAGCGCAGACAGGCGCGGGAGGGGGCGGGGGCTGCGCGGGCGGCGGGCCCAGCGCGTCGTCCAGTCCTATCATCGGCAGAGAAGCAAGCGTGCTGTTGCCACCGCCGGACCATCTGCAACGAGACACAAATACATAAATGCCAAGTTGTACACCCATTTGTCTGCATAGTGTTCTCAAAGTGTGAGACGTCGCATTCTCTTGCACCAGCATAATTATATTCCTCACACCGCGAATAAGACAAAGATATTTTGTGTGCTGACAAAATGGAGTTCGTGACACATCCATCTAACAGCCCAAAGCTCGCATCATGCGACTTCGATTTTTTCCTAAATTCAAAAATTTTATTAGAGATTTAACATTTACGGCAAAAGACAGTGATGGATTTCAACCAACATGGATAACATGATTTTCTGTACTACAGTAGTATTAATTATTTTGTGCTTCCAACATTCCGGCCTCCTCACCATTCTCCCTCCGCTACTCCTCTCAGCGAGGATCAACAGAGGTACACTAACACATATAAACACCTACCAGTGACGGTAGGGCGAGTCCCTGGGTTTGATTCTACGCTACCTTGGGCCCTAGGTAGAAATAAATTAAAGAAGTAAAGAGTCAAAGTAGCCACTTCCCCTCTAGCAAATGGGAGTGCCCAACAGTGAAGTGGTACGGCCGATATCCTACACTGAGTGTCAGCTCAGCATGTACTCACGGCGCTGCCTGCGGCGGCGACGTCCGGATGCGCGGCGGCGAGCGCATCATATTGTGCGGCGCCTTGTTCGCGGAGCCCCCGCCCCCGCCCGCGCCCCCGGGCCCGCCCGCCGGCGCCGCCCCGTTAAACCGCGGCTGGTTGTTGGGCGGCGCGCCGCTCGCGCCCGCGGGTCCTGTCAAATAACCAATGTAAGCAAATTAGCAATAGCAAGCAACCGCTTTTAATTTGCGCACGCCCCTAGCGGTAAAATATGACAAGTATGACGTTCTTGAAGTAACTTTTTAAATATACAACCCTACAAAATATAATGTTAATTAGTATCGAGAAATTTATATTTTCGCCCACTAGTGGCGCCAGTAAGAATCTTCAGAAATGGTAAACTGCCGGACCTGGCCACTGTAAAAAAAACTACTATATTTATTTTTCCCATGCACGAATTGCATTGTTTTAGGTAATTTTTAGTATGTCGTTTATTGAGCGTCGAAAAGGTCGACGAAAGAGATTTTGATCGAAAACTTTGGCCTGATAAATTCGGAAAAAATTGAACACTATTTTCCGAGTGGTGGCGCCACCTGGTGTATATCTGACCTGGGTTCTGTGTACGGCGGTTGGTGGCGACGCGCGTGCGCGAGGTGGACCGCTGCGTGGTGTTGGTAAAGTCGCACGTCACCGGCGTCAGCGGACGCGGCTTGGCGGCGCTTTCCTGTCTGCAACGGTATGTGGGGTATTGGGTATTATTACGAGTAATTACTATGTATGTATTATAATTAGGAAGAGCTGTATAAACAAGATGTGTAAACAAGAAATATTTCTTATTTTTTGATGTGGGGTGCATTTATAATACACGTCGATTTATTTATCGACAACCGCGTCTTAGGTGTTAATGCTGTGAAGAAGAAACAGTTTTTGTTCCTACAAGACATTATTTTTATGTATAAAGTTTTTATGACATTTAGTCATTACGACAAGGACAATTTAACCAATACATTTTTGACTTCACCTTTCATCTGAGTTTTTCATTTTTACCAATAAATATTATTAAGTATAATTATTTATTAATTACATTTCTTAGATTAGTTACAGGCATTTGAGGCTATAAAAACATTTGCCACTAGCTTAGGCAAAATTAGCTGAAGTTTTAGTTAAAATTATTTTTACCCATTTTTTTGCCTGTAACTAATCTAAGGAATAAAATTGACAATTGATTATTCATTTAATGGCATTTCCATGAAATCATTCAGTGAATAGAATGCATGGCCTTCAGCTTGCTTTTTTAGAACACCAGCATCTATAGTCTGGTGACATTTAGTGGCTTTCTTTCAATTATTTTCGTGTGAATTCCTTGTTTCATCACATTATGTAACCTTGTCTAAGAACAAGACTAACTTTCCTTTGTTACTTATATTGTATCTGTGCCCATCAATTTTCTTAGTTACATTTCTAACAATTACGTTAACTTGTCTTCTGTATCCGTCAATTGTCGTTACATTATGTGCTAGCTGTGCCCCTGGGGGCTACAGAATTCTTTTTTTTATATTTGAATAAAATGTAACTTTACTGTATCCCCCCCCCCCTCGCCACCAGCACCGTAGTCCTACCTTATCGCAATCTGAATTCCGCCGAGCATTATACTTCTTTGAGTGAGTTTTCAATATCTATAAATGGCGTAACTTTTGATAAAGCAAGCCGATTGCGATGAAAACTAAATGTTTTATTGCAATAAATATTTTCAATGTACAAACACGAGAAGTTTACGCTTTTACTTATTAGATAAAACAAATATTGAATTAGGCTCAGTGCACACTCTCGATACTACACAGAATACAAGATATTACCACGTTATTTTCTATTAGCATCAGTGAATTCGGTGATCGACGATTTGACGTTTACATGGCATTACGATTTTCATCCGCCAAAACGAACGCTCCTAATTGTACGGGGCGCACAAAATAGGAATAATTACGGGAATCGAACAACTGACCTGGTCTTCTTAACTTGTATATTGCTGGAGAGCTTCTCGAGCGTGATCTCGCCGGTTACCCGGTCAATGATGAGCACGCACTCCTTAGTGTACGGCCGCTGGTTGCCCTTAAAAACTGTCTGCGGGATGCCAGCGCCATCTGTCACATAAGTTGTAATGTCCAAAAGACTTAACTAAAACACAATGAACGACTTTCCTGTAGGTACTAAGGACAATGCCTAAAACCGGGCTCAAGATGCGTCTTCAGCATTCATGTACTAATAATATTGGTCTGAATTACGAGTCCCTTCACATTTTTTTGAAGCCAGTAGAATATGTCGGTTAAAATTAACATTTGATAACGTTGAGTGATTTCCGCCGGACGAGCAGAAACTTATCAACTAGAGTAGTAAAAGCATTAAAATCGATATTTGTAAAAATATTTAATACTGCCATTCAGTTACTGCACGGTAATTCACACATCACGTTTTTCATTTACTGACTGGAAACACGGTATTTATTCTTATTTCAATGGATACACATGTTTATTTATTTTATTTTAGGAAAACTTACAGCTATTTAAATCTATGAAAATTACATATATAGTGCCAAAAAGACAATTAAAAGAAAATGTTCATGAAAATATTCTTAGGTAACCGAAATATCGATGAATTTTAATGTTTAAATACCTGTTCTGATTGATACACACTGGAATGCGGAGTGAGGCAGGGAGAGCTGTCCTCGCCAAGACTATTTAATTTGTATGTTAACCAGCTAAGCAGCATGCATGTCGGCTATCATGTAGAGGATGAGGCAAGTTTAGCCCAACCCCCATACAATTTTAGGCATTGTCCTTTCAGTTGCTAATGTTGACAATACAAATCACATGGGGTTAAATTGATTGATATTAGGCTGACACTGTTAGACTCGAAAACTACAAGGACTTTACCACAGGTTAGCTGGAAGAACTTTCTTTAAATAAGTTCAACCTTTTGTATAGTTTTTCTTTTCTTTGTATTTTAGTGTGTATACTATTAAAATAAAACAAAAAAAGGACTATGTCAGGTTTAATCTGCATTTCAAGCAGAATTGACAGATCAATATATTACAATGTATGCCACAACAATGGACATAATGGATAAATAAAACGAGAGTGGAGCAGTTATTCATGATACCATATTTGGTAGGCTATGGGCCCGTGCCGTGTGTACAGAGTGAACATTGTACAGTGGGTGACACACTCAGCTATAATAATAATAATTTATAATAATAATTTTATTTTATAATAATAATAATTTTATTTATTTCTTCTCACAAGGTAAATACATACAATAGTAATCATTATGCTAGACTTAACAATAGATCAAAGGACAGCAATAGATAATAGTGGCTTTATAAAAATGATTTCGTTTAATCCCAGCTGAGCCTCACTGTACCGTTGTTGTTAGTAAGCTTGTTAGGGTGAGTAAATAGGAGGAGCTACTGGACCCGATTCTGAAGGCACACATTTAAAAATTGACAGCGCTAAAATTGGTTTCGTCTTTATATTCATAATACTGTGTGACAAGGATAGCAACAGTTTTAGTGCTGTCAAATTTTAACGTTGTGTCTTCAGAATAGAGCCCACTATCCGACTAATATTATAAATGCGAAAGTTTGGATGTTTGTTACTCAATCACGCTTCAACCACTGGACGGATCGGGATGAATCTTGGTACACATATAGGTTAGGTCCTGGAATCGGACATAGGGTAGTTTTGTACCGAAAAAACATTTCATTCTCACGGGAAATCAAAAATGATATCTATTTTGAAATTCAAGATGTGTAAATATGTATGTATGTAAACGTTTTATTGTACCAAAAATCACAACAATAATAAAATAGGAATTAAACTGTGTACAAAGGCGGACTTATCCCACTTAAATAACGAACCCTACGCGGACGAAGTCGCGGGCAAAAGCTATTTTAATAATAAAGAGTAAAAGAAGAACTGGTGCCGTTTACTTTACTTTACTAATCCCAAAGTAGGATTTATTCCTGTAGGCAAAGACAGGACTAACTTGTACAGATTGCACAGGTTTTTGTCCTTGGTTGGAATCGAATCCACGTCCTCGGGTGCTCAAGTTCAACAACCAAACCACCGAGGCGATCCTAGACGGATAATAAAATGATAATTTGACTTTTTTTTCACGCCAATCCGAAAGTGAAAAGTAAACGGCAACTCACCCAAATGCGGCACAGTTACAGTAACTTGATTGTTTGTGCCAACTTCCACAGTTGCCATCTTGTTAACATCCACGGACGCCGGCTTGAAGTCATCTGAAAGTGACAATGTTTGTACAAAAGTTCAAACTCACTAAGCAAATATGTCTAAAAATTCTAGTTCTTGGCCTTATACAGAGTGTATCTTATATTGTGGGCCAGGAAGATTTGACGACACTTCGACCCTTTGGGATGTTTTGTACCAAACCCCTATCCACCAATGGTGCCCCAAGCCCATTTGATAAACTTCACATACGCCTTAGAATATAATAGAAGATGATCAGGGGTAGGTAAGAAGTTTAATTTGTTTTTAAATCAATTAAAAACGTGTAAGAACACAATTACTTTAAAAATGAATTCAAAATATGAGATACAAGGTCTTAGACAAAGGGCCACTTTAATGGAATTGTTTACTGGCTTTTTTTCTTTTTACATAAACCAAGTACTTAATCAATAACAAACATAAATACCATCCAAAGTCAATAGACTACAACAATCAATACCAAGGAATTTTACTTTTCTCAATGAAAAATGGCGACCTTATAAATAACATGATTAATGTATACTGCCCTGCCACCAAAGGCCGCTAAGTATTTTGGGAATCCTTTGGAAAGTTTCAAAAAGGGGGCCTTCCAAGGTTTCTAGAATTCTATGATTTATGAAATCTAATTCTTCAGTTGGTGAAGAAACTGTTTATTTTAATAGAATTCTAGGAACCAGTTTGACCCCTTTCTTGACATTTCCAAAAGGTTGCCAAAACACTTAGTGGCCTTCTTTGGTAACAGGGCAGTATAGTATGGATAGATGGAAAATGCTAGTAAAGAAAACTGTGGTGTAAGTAACACTTATAAGTTACAATACTCACATTTGATAGTATGATACTGTGATGTCTTGTTGTTAGTGAAACTCGCCCCTAACTTCAGCTCCCTTACATCATAGTTCAAGCTATGTTTATCGGCCATCTTCACTCTGTGCCATATAGCTGTTGCAACACAGAAATAAACATATTTTAATGTATTATTGTTATCAGTAGGTCAGGTGTGGTTCACATAAGTTAGAGATTAGAAATTGTGGTGATAAATACTTGCAACTTAAGCTAAGCTAAAATCTATCTGCATTAAAATACCAGTAAATATGCAGTGTGCAACAAAACAAATTTTTGACTTCTCATAAGAAATGATGCAAAGAGCAATGCAGTTTTCTATTTAAATTTCCAAAAGTTGTTCAGAATCAGATATTGAGTGCTCCTTTAACCCATAACTACAGATGTTTATGTTACACACTGTACAAAAACAATATTTAATGCTAATCCAATGGTTACAATAATGATGAGATAATAATGGTTAGAATTTATAATCAATCATTGAGTTTTTTTTTTATTATAGATGGAAAAATAATCCTTACTAGTTGTACTATTAAAATTGCACTAGTTTAAAAGTACAACTTTTTTTTTATGTAAAATACCTGAATGTTAACATATTCATTAGTAAATTTATCAAGAAACTTTTTGTTATTTTATATTAAACTTTTTAAAGTAGAGGGACTTATATGGTATAATTTTGATAGTTTCAGGGGTTACTGTAACAATGAACTCCAGCCTGATTCTATCATTAAACTGTCTTTCATAATTACATATTTGTACTCGACATATGCTGAAGAAATTTTTTTAAGGCAACAGCTTTTGTAGTGTGTTATGGCTCACACACCCTTGTGAAGGTAACCCTGTTCCCAACAGCAGGGCAATTTTGTTTTGAAGTGTTTTTTTAGCACTTAAGTCAAATTTAACTAGAGCAGACACAATATAAGCTGTATTACTTATATGTATAAATAGGTGGGATAAGTCTTCCTTTTTTACATACATAAATACACGTATTTTACATCGATTCTTCATTAACTTCTAAAACAAACTCATTCAAAGAAAATGTTTGAACATGATAATAGGTACTGCGTTTTATAACAAGATGATTGTAACACAATTAACTGCTTCAAATTTACTAGTTACATATATAAATTGTTTTTACACAAATTACATGCATACGTATGTACTTACGAATCTGTACATTCACTACAGCTGACAAATGCAAACAGGTCTAATTTTTTCGCCACAACACATATTTTGTCCTTTACAACATGGCTAAATCTTCCTCCACAAGGTAATGTGCTACTTAAATATTCAAAATAAGTAGTAATTTGCCACAATTTCGCATAAAAGAAAGTTCAATTGGATAAAATATGGCAAACAATTTGAGAGACATTGATAGATACTTTACCTTCGATTGGCTTTTCACTGAGGTTATTAGCTTATTTTTATTTTTGCAGATAATTACATCATCAATATAGTTTTCAGACGCACTGTGTCCATTATAATTTCATAGCAAATAAGTAGAATTATTAAATATTACTGAACATAGTACCTATGTTCTTTCGACCTAGTTCTCATGACAGGCGACTGACTGACATGCTCGCATGACAGTAGGCGACAGCCATGAAATGAATGAGTGAAAAACTGACACATGACATAAGAGTGTTACCAACTATTGTTATGTTTTTCCACTAACCTGGTTACACTACTTGCCAGCTAGAGCGATTGATGCTACTTTACATCCTCTTTGATTGATGGCGCCAAACAGAGGTCCCGCCCGAGGCACTACATAAAGCCATTTTCATTAGAAGTTTCCAATTAAGTAGATAAATAAATAGACTGACTGACATTGATCCCTCATTGTATATGGATTCTGTTGCGAATCCGCTGCATCGACGAGGTGCTACTGGTACCGAACACTGTACGTTCCTGTGCGATTTGTAGAAGACACAGCGCTCGACCATGTTCGGTACCAGTAGCACCTCTGCCAGCTGACCGCACACGTTGTGGTGCTGCCTTTGATGTCACTGGAATAGATTTAGCGGGCCCTTTGTACTTACGGTCCGGAGTGAAGGCTTGGGTTATTCTTTTCACTTGTGCAGTTTATAGAGCGGTTCACCTTGAGCTATGTACATCTCTTTCTACTGAAGATTTCATGAGAGCTTTTAGAAGGTTTTTGGCAAGAAGAGGAAGAGTTCACACTGTTTACACGGATAATGGCACCAATTTTCAAGGCGCTAACAATTTATTGAAGAATATCGATTGGATAGAAATAGCCCAAAGAACTTCAATACAAAAAATAAAATGGCATTTTATCCCTCCTCGAGCGCCTTGGTGGGGTGGGTTCTGGGAGAGAATGATAAGATCTCTTAAGGAAATTATGCGGCGGATACTGGGTAAAGCGGCTTTGACAGGCGACGAAATGGCGACAATCCTATGCGAATGCGAAGCCATGTTAAACGCACGTCCACTCACATATATAGCCGAAAACAGCGAAAATTTAAGGCCTCTGACTCCGTCAATGTTCATTCAGGACTCTAAATGTACCTATAATACTGCTGATTTGGACCTTATTGATGCAAAGGGACTAAATGGTCGTGTCCGGTATGTTCAAAAGTTGCGAGACGATTTTAGAGCGCGATTTAGGGTAGAATACCTGTCACTCTTAATGAGAAAATCAACCAAGGATAACATTCGTAGTGTAAAGCCAGGAGATATTGTGATAATTGAGACGGATGACCCCAAGCGCATTAACTGGCCTTTAGCTTTGGTGCAGAAAGTTTATCCAGGAGTGGATGGGCATGGACGTGTGGCTCTATTAAAGACTGCGTATGGAGAGCGAGTACGACCGTTACAACGCTTGTACCCACTCGAAGTCTCTATCGATTCCAATACAGACGCCCCGATGTCATTAGGTCCAACTACTAGTGAAGTTACGCCGTCATCGTTGCCAACGACAACAGCAACGCGAGTTGGACGCTTGGTGAAAATACCAAGACGTCTAAACCTGTAGGGTTCATTTTTTGCGTGGGCGCAGGATGTTGCGAATCTCTTTTGTTAATTTTTTCTTTTCTTGATCTTAAATATATACTGTCGTTTGTGACAGTTGCAAATAAATTATTTTTCCATCGGTGTATGTGGTTGCGTTTTAATTAATATTACGGGCCCAGAAACACCGGGGATCATAGCCTCTCCATCATAGCTACTTTCTTACAGATTCATTGATGGCAGTGGTTACGAACTAGATTGTAGGAGATAGGTGATAATGCCAACTTAGAAATGAATAAGGTGAGTACTGTAGAGTGATTATAATGACAAGTCCGAATTGTAATTGAAAATATAATGCCAAAGTTGCGTGTGCGTACCTGTCAACGGTGTGGCGGGAACTGGGGGTTGCTGCGCGCGACAAGCAAAATATACTAGTAAATTCGCACACGAGACAGGTAATAAGCACGGGCATCCTTTGCGTTTGTAGGTAATTTTATTCATTTAAGACATCAAGTACCTATGGTGACGTGCAGCTACGCAGAGCTACCAGGTTAGAACATAAGGTAAGTAGATTAGTATATAAGTTAAGTAAACATAATATTTCTTCTTTAATAATTAAGTTTTTAGGTTTATTGATTTAGCTTTAAGTTTTTATTTCAGAGAATGCGTTGTTGGTGCGTCGTCTACATAGCTAATAAAGATTAGTCATTGAATGAACTTAACAATATCAACAAATCATCATATTCGTCCATGTGAGTTTAATTATTAATAAAGTGAATAGTTAAATAGTTCTTTTTTTAAGACTCTGAGCTTATGAGCGATTTCGCCGAGGTGAAATTATTTTATTTATTTTTTAAATTATAATTATGTAATTTTAAACTGAACTGACTAAGTTATCTAATTAACTGAATTGTTATGAGTGATTTGAATGTAGTAATGGCTCCATCTTCGATTGCAAGTAATACAATAATTATTAATAATATTACAATAATTTAATTTTACACAAAGCGATGATCAAGTGCTTATTATTGGAAACTTCTAGTGAAAGTGACTTTACCTCTACCTCTTTAATCTACATAAATTTTATTCATAACTTATGGGGACTAAGCCCTAAGCTTCCAACACTGATAAGTTACAGAATGAGAATGAATGAATGAATGAATGATGATGAATGAACTAGAACAGTTGAAGCATATACAAAAATCAATCGACGATTACGACGATCGTACTGACGTCAACAAATATTATACATAGCTTATTATTGTACCTACATGGCTATAACTTGACGTAAAGGTACTGCTAGTGTTGCCATTTGTTGTTAGCGGATAAATTGACTAATTTAATCACATTTCGCTTTTGAATTATTAAAGTAAAAAAATACATTGTAAATTTTTTGCTTTTAATAACAATAACTTAAAAACTTGAAACTGTATTTATTGTTTGTGTAATAAAGGGCTGTATAATTATTATTTTGAGGTGAATTTAAAATCATTGATAAATCCCGCCTGCCCAGACCAGGGTTCTAATTATGACGGATTTAGATCTGTTTCAATTCCTCTTCTACATCCTCTTTTATGGCAGTGTGTACAAAAAGGGCCGCTATAAAAATTTCACCTTTAGGAAAATTTGTCCGGGGCGTTATTGGCGTTAGGATATACAAAACGGGGCAGAAAAATCTTTTGAACACACCGATCTCTATATCTACATACCCCTATTTGAATTCATATGCTAAATTACAATTAGTTTTTTTTAATTTTAGCACGAAATCAATGTCTGGAGCTTGCAACACAGATTAACCCGGGATACTTGTCGATGTTGAACTGATAATTTTTGTGGGTTTTCTTCATAAATATAAAAAAAGTGTAGTTTCCATAGAAACTAAATAAAATGTCAAAGAATTCTATAACATTGGATGTCGATCCCAGTATAATGGAGAAGAATATGAGAATCGTGAAGGCAAGTTTACAAAACTATTGTTGTTTACAGCATATTTATTGTAAGATTCATTTTTACGTTTCATTTCTTATTTTCTAGGAGAATTCAGTAGAAGAGGAGTTCAATAGACTTTTATCATCGGTCGATACGGTTATGCCATCGAAACTTGTCAAACCAATACCAGGTAAGTAGCTACTTTTGGCTATAACACGATTTCGATCTAAACAAACAGCGTCATAAAAATATTTATTTTGCAGGATTCTGCGTCAAGACATTTTCGAAGCCTGACAACAAGAAAGTTTTCGTTAACATATGTCTTACAGATGCGATACCGTGTCCTCGAGATATTACTAATGAAGAGCTCATGCTTATCTTGAGCTCAGAGGACCCATCAAGCTACAGGGTTCCTATGAGCATTGGTGAGGGTAGAACGGAGCCAGACAAGTCGGGAACCCCGGCCACAGTTTATGACGTAGCCATAAACCCAGAATTCTTTAAAAAAATTGAGAAAGATGATCTGTTTCAAACATTTTTCCTCACCGTTGTTTTTGAGGGGCTACAAGATAAATACCAATTTGAACTAGATATGCAGAAGTTTACTATTTTGAAGAATAGAAGGTCTATAGGCACTTTACAGTCTCATAGGATTCAAATTAGAGATGTAAAAACCTGTGAAGAGTCTACAAAATCGAATCTCATTGAGGAGATAAATGATCACCCCATACCAAAAATAGCTGAAGTCCACACACCGGTAAAGAAAATAATGGCATACAGATTGAGGCGTGAGCCTCCGACTGGGGAAATAGACTATTTATTGGCAGAATTCAAGATACCTTCTTCAGTAAGTGTACCAGGATGATGATAGCAAAGAGACATCGGTATGGGTATGAGCAGGGTATGGCAGAGATGTATTGTAGCCTCCAGCTTGTTTTTGAAGAAGTATTTTCCAGTTTATGGGTTATATAGGCTTCTTTATTCATTCTGACATATAATTTTGTAGGTAAAGTGTAGGATGTATAAAAGTATTTTCAAATTTTGTATGTCCTATTTTTCCTGCACCTACTGTACGAAAATGGGAATTTGTACAATTATGTGAATCATCAACATCACTTCTTGGCCAAAAAATTGGCAATAAATTGTATATGCAAAATAAATTTTTTCTAGGCATTTTCAAAAAATTTCTATCATAAGCAATCTTACATACCTATTATGTTCAGCTCAATAGAAGGGGATTTTTAAAAGACAGAAAACCCTGTTTTATCACAATGTTATATTCGATGTTCAATACCTATTTTTACTCCTACAAAACCATGTTAGGTTAAATATTATAGAGGATTTTTAAATCCATTAAACAGTATTCTTTTCTTTAAAACTCCCTGCAATTCGTTTGGCAGTCAGACAGACAGACCCATAGACAGAGTAGACTGATGATTCTAATGAAACTTTATACTTGGGATGCTGCCTTTCTGTTTAAAGATATTTGAATTGAAAGTTTGTAATGAAGATATGCAACTGTGTAATAGGCTAATAGCCATCTTAAATGTATTAATAATGTTTATTCTCCCTACAGTTAGAACTAAATGATTTACACCTGGAGGTAGGAGAGGACCGCAT
Organism: Esperia sulphurella; assembly: GCA_947086405.1. Taxonomy (NCBI): domain Eukaryota; kingdom Metazoa; phylum Arthropoda; class Insecta; order Lepidoptera; family Oecophoridae; genus Esperia; species Esperia sulphurella. The sequence continues at coordinate 12,598,694 of OX352265.1, forward strand.
AGTCCTGGATTGCAAGGGAGTTTATGAACCAGTGGACTTTTTTCTGCCTTGCAGCGTTGATGAGGAGATCATTGTTGCACAACTCAATAGAAACAATGATGTAAGTAGTTACAACCTAAACTTTATCACTGATATTGTGCTCTTAAGAATGTGTATGACTTTGTATCTGAATTTTTTGGTTCTCTAAAAGAACATAACATAGGTTGACCTCTGCCAGGGGAAGTGTACCATTTTCTGTTTTATTTGTTAGATATTTAAAATAATTGTACTGCAGTTCCTATTATTTTATTGTTGGGAGTGCTAGTTATAGAGCAAATTAAAAATAAAACTAACAAGTGCATCTTTTCTGGGGATGGCAACACATTTAGAATCGACAGTCTTTCTGCTGTGACATTCCCAATATCTCAGTTTTCTTATATTTTCAGATGCTGACTGTGAAAATGCCTGTCATCCACTAGTCTATATACTAAATTATGAAAGTTATTAGTTTAATTAATGAATAATACATGCATCTTGCTTCTTACATCAATGTAACTGTAGTTTTATTTTATGACTAGCTGTGCCCGCTGTCCCGCTCGCGTGGACTATAGTATTACAAAAAGTTGAAAATTATTAAGAGTTAATTTCCGTCCCTCTTCCCTTCCGCCGCCGCTTCACCCTCCCACGCCTGCTATAGCTCCAAATGTAGTCCTAACTCATCGCAATCTGAATGGCACCGAACATTATACACTTTGTTAAATTGTATACCTACTAATGTATTAGAAAATTAGCCGCTGATAAATACCAATTTGAACTAGATATGCAGAAGTTTACTATTTTGAAGAATAGAAGGTCTATAGGCACTTTACAGTCTCATAGGATTCAAATTAGAGATGTAAAAACCTGTGAAGAGTCTACAAAATCGAATCTCATTGAGGAGATAAATGATCACCCCGTACCAAAAATAGCTGAAGTCCACACACCGGTAAAGAAAATAATGGCATACAGATTGAGGCGTGAGCCTCCGACTGGGGAAATAGACTATTTATTGGCAGAATTCAAGATACCTTCTTCAGTAAGTGTACCAGGATGATGATAGCAAAGAGACATCGGTATGGGTATGAGCAGGGTATGGCAGAGATGTATTGTAGCCTCCAGCTTGTTTTTGAAGAAGTATTTTCCAGCTTATGGGTTATATAGGCTTCTTTATTCATTCTGACATATAATTTTGTAGGTAAAGTGTAGGATGTATAAAAGTATTTTCAAATTTTGTATGTCCTATTTTTCCTGCACCTACTGTACGAAAATGGGAATTTGTACAATTATGTGAACCATCAACATCACTTCTTGGCCAAAAAATTGGCAATAAATTGTATATGCAAAATAAATTTTTTCTAGGCATTTTCAAAAATTTTCTATCATAAGCAATCTTACATACCTATTATGTTCAGCTCAATAGAAGGGGATTTTTAAAAGACAGAAAACCCTGTTTTATCACAATGTTATATTCGATGTTCAATACCTATTTTTACTCCTACAAAACCATGTTAGGTTAAATATTATAGAGGATTTTTAAATCCATTAAACAGTATTCTTTTCTTTAAAACTCCCTGCAATTCGTTTGGCAGTCAGACAGACAGACCCATAGACAGAGTAGACTGATGATTCTAATGAAACTTTATACTTGGGATGCTGCCTTTCTGTTTAAAGATATTTGAATTGAAAGTTTGTAATGAAGATATGCAACTGTGTAATAGGCTAATAGCCATCTTAAATGTATTAATAATGTTTATTCTCCCTACAGTTAGAACTAAATGATTTACACCTGGAGGTAGGAGAGGACCGCATAGTCCTGGATTGCAAGGGAGTTTATGAACCAGTGGACTTTTTTCTGCCTTGCAGCGTTGATGAGGAGATCATTGTTGCACAACTCAATAGAAACAATGATGTAAGTAGTTACAACCTAAACTTTATCACTGATATTGTGCTCTTAAGAATGTGTATGACTTTGTATCTGAATTTTTTGGTTCTCTAAAAGAACATAACATAGGTTGACCTCTGCCAGGGGAAGTGTACCATTTTCTGTTTTATTTGTTAGATATTTAAAATAATTGTACTGCAGTTCCTATTATTTTAATGTTGGGAGTGCTAGTTATAGAGCAAATTAAAAATAAAACTAACAAGTGCATCTTTTCTGGGGATGGCAACACATTTAGAATCGACAGTCTTTCTGCTGTGACATTCCCAATATCTCAGTTTTCTTATATTTTCAGATGCTGACTGTGAAAATGCCTGTCATCCACTAGTCTATATACTAAATTATGAAAGTTATTAGTTTAATTAATGAATAATACATGCATCTTGCTTCTTACATCAATGTAACTGTAGTTTTATTTTATGACTAGCTGTGCCCGCGGTCCCGCTCGCGTGGACTATAGTATTACAAAAAGTTGAAAATTATTAAGAGTTAATTTCCGTCCCTCTTCCCTTCCGCCGCCGCTTCACCCTCCCACGCCTGCTATAGCTCCAAATGTAGTCCTAACTCATCGCAATCTGAATGGCACCGAACATTATACACTTTGTTAAATTGTATACCTACTAATGTATTAGAAAATTAGCCGCTCCCGCCCCCAAGCCCACGCCCACTCAAACTCACTCCCAAGCCCACAAACAGTCCTAACTCGCTGAATAGTACCGTAAATAGTTCTTTATATTGCTTACTTATTTGAAAACTAAAAATTCCCAGAACGTTTGATTAAGCCAATTGCGGTGAAATAAAGACTTAATGTTAAGTCGAGTTAAGCTCCATGTTTCTGTGAAATGTCTATCACAATCAGTTCAGTAGTTTTTACGTGATGCGTGCACAAACTAACAGACAAAAATGATCGAAATATATATTATCTTTGTCGAAATTCGTTCTCGATCATTTTACCCTTGACCCCCAATTTTTTTTTGCAAATATCTTCAATGTACAGACATGCGAAGTTTACGTTTTTATTTATTGGATAGCAAATAAAACATCAAAACATTTTATAATTCAATAATTTATTAATACGATAAGTAAAAAGGCACAGAGGCAAGTTAAACATATCTAAGTTTATGGTAAAATCTCTATTTCTGGACCGTTTATGTTGAACTTCCAAAAACATGAAAAAACCACAGTGGAAAAAATTAGAGATTCCTAAAGATTCGCTAATTACTTTATTACATACTTAAATAATATCACATTAGTAAATGCAAAAACTGTGCCCCTCTTTTTGAGTTTATAAATTTAGCATGCATTGCAAATAAAATATAACAAGTAATAATCTAACAATGTCATTGATTCCTAATTATTGTCTAGAGTTGTTACTAGCTACGATCACTGTTTCCTTAACAATAATTGTGATTCTTAAATTTCTTCTATCATCGGAGAGTTTAACACACATCATTATCATCATCATTAGGTTATTTTTGTCTCCACTGCAGGAGCATAAACCTCTCTCATCTGTCGGAGACAGACGGAGGATTTGGCCTAAACTCCCCGCGCTGGCCAGACGGGTTGGGGAGGCCTGATTGATGTTTATAATGTATTCCCGTAGTCGTCTTGTACGACATCCACGGGAAGAGTAGGAGTGGTCCTATTCTACTCTACCGGAAACCACACATCATTATAAATTGTACTAAAACCCACTTCTAAAGCCTCGATTAACATACTATTCGAGACAAACAAGATCCAAAGTAAACATAACATCAAGAATTAGCTTGGTATATTTAGACGCAAGACACACAGGTCTCTTCTGCCCTTCAACGTGTCGCTTATGTGGCGCGAGTGAGCCGCTCGCCTGTATTTCAAAATCAACAGCCTATAATACGTTCTACTGTTGGACCGAAGTCTCCACTATGCCTAGAGATTCTTTTTGGGCGTTTGCAGGATGTTTTTCTTCACCGAAAAACCTGTGGTATAAATTAACCGTATTTAAGTACCGAAAAACTCATTTTTACCCGGCCTGGGTTTAAATCTCGGCTACTATGAATAACAATAACATTGATCACCAATCTTATATGATACCAAAAGGTATCTACAGGTAAAGGTATGTGACAATCCTACTAATATTATAAATGCGAAAGTTTGGATGTTTGGATTTTAATCACGCTTCAACCACTGGACGGATCGGTATGAAACTGGGCACACATATAGGTTATGTCCTGGAATAGGATAGTTAATATCCCGAAAAAACATCTTATTCCTGTCGAAACCTGCCTGCCTCATTACCACTGGGGCAATGTCCTCCTCACCTGGAGCAGCTCTAAATGCACTGCTGAATATACCGCCTCTTCATCTACATGTTGAACAGGTCGCGAGATCCAGCATGTACAGACTATCTGCCCTAGAGAAGGCAAACTGGATTTCTAAGACCCTGAGTTCTGTACTAGACTCGGTACTAGAAATTCCAATCCTAAACATGGTATCGGATGCCATGCTTCCACTGTTCAAGTTTGAAAAACTTTTTAGAGTGGAACTGCCGTCCAGAGATGAATGGTTGAACAGCCAAATTCACTGGGAGGCCGGTAGCCTGAAATGGTTTACCGATGGGTCCAAGTCAGGCCATGACGTAGGATGTGGAGTCTATGGAGAGCGCCCAAACTTCGGAAGAAGTGTAACTTTGGGGCAACACGCCTCCATTTTCCAAGCGGAGGTATACGCCATTATTGAATGTGCGGATATAAACCTCCGTAAGAACTACGTCAACCATCACATATATATCCATTCAGATAGTCAAGCAGCTCTCATGGCACTAGCTTCAGAGACAATAAGCTCTAAGTTGGTGCAGAACTGCGTGACAGTATTGAATTCCCTGGGCGAAAAGAACAGGGTGATTCTGCGCTGGGTTCCGGGGCACGCAGGAATCGAGGGCAATGAAAATGCCGACGAACTTGCAAAGGCGGGAGCCAGAGGAACGCTATGCGGTCCAGAACCATGTTGTGGCGTTCCAACAAGCCTGGCACGCCTAACGCTCAGAAACCTTTGCCTAGAGCAATCCATCAATCACTGGAATTGCACGCCAGGGTTGAACCACTCCAAAGCACTAATAAAGGCTTACAATAGTAAGTCTGCTCAAGAAGCACTAGCGCTTAGCAGGAACAACTTACGCATAGTAGTGAGAGCTCTCACAGGACATTGTGGCCTGAACAAACACATGTTCAACCTCAAGCTCCGAACCACAGCAGCGTGTAGGCTCTGTGAGGAAGCAGAGGAAACCCCCATGCACCTCCTGTGCAGGTGTGGACCACTGATGCGTAAAAGAAATACATACCTAGGTAACTACTTGCTTCACCCTGACGAAGTAAAACAACTCAGTGCTAAAAGCATAGTGCAGTTTCTAACTGCTGCAAGGCTTAACACGGAACTATAGTATGGTGGCGATCACAATAGACCAGAAATGGTCGCAGTGATACAAGGTCTAGACTGAGATCTTGAAATAGCCCCAACTCGAATAATAATAATAATACGCGGACGAAGTCGCAGGCAAAAGCTAGTTTACTGTAAAGCTAAATCAAATTAACATAGTTTGCTCAGTCCTGTATGGAACGATGATGGTTTGATTGCGATTTCATATAATTTATATTTACTCATTTTAGTTTTTAGTCGAAAATACATATTAAAATGCATTCTGGTTCATTGAGTCCCAAGACGGAAACACTTTTGACGAAGCATCCACATCAAAAAGTATTAATTTATCCAAAATTAAACTGTTTAGTATTTCGCTACGCCATGTTTGTGTGAGTGACGGAGCAGTCGCGCTACTACCATCTCTCTCGCACGACTGTTCCTGCCCCTCACTTTATCTCTGTCTATCGGTGACTACGAACACACCTTTGATTTCAGCTGTGTGAGTCTATGTGCATGTAATTGTGCAATGTAAGGGGGTATATCTAAATCGCTTCTGCCTTGCGTTTGCATACATGTACAAATTGATGACGACTGACACTGACATTTAACATTATGATATAATCTTTTAAACATTAAGGAATAATTGACGATCAAATTTGACACGTGTTGACATAACATTAATAAACATATTTGCCTGTACGGTGACTTTTTGTTGACTCTACACTACTACACCCAAAGCAAAGAATACTAAATATTACTACGTAAAGAAGCGTCACTCACCTCTCCCCGCCAGTTTATCGTCGCCCGGGAAACAGAGCACGGCTGGCAGTGGCTACTGGCTGGGCTGAGAAAGATAAGCACTTATGTCGTTGACGTACAATGTTGTCCCTCTCTCGATTGCGCTGGGTGCAGCAGCCTACTATTATTTACTCGTAGGCGTTATGTGTTAGTGTACCTCTGTTGATCCTCGGAAGGAGGTTGGCGAGGAGGCGGGAATGCCGTACGGCTATTGTTGCTGTCACTCAAACTATAAAATACTATTTGTTTTCCATATTTAGCCCCAAACTTTACTCAACTACTGTACAAATGTACTAATATTATTGCCTGATTTAAATTTCTATTTACTATTTTCCTTTAGTATATACTTCAACCCAAATTCAAGTTCACATATCACTCACTACACACAAAACCTACAATTTGACAAACTGTCCCAGGATAGAGGCCTCTGATACAGGGCGACCTAGTTTAGGCTCCAGTACCACATATTTACACTGTTAACTATTCCTTAATTAATTTAAATTTCTGTCATAAATTCATGTAAATTTTGTCTTATGTGATGAACTTACTGTTTCAATAAAGTTTTTATTATATACCAGCTGTTGTCCGCGTTTTTATTATATACAGGCTGGTACGCCTGTAACAGTAGTAGGTAATTGAATCTGTTCGCTTGTACGGAGTGTCGGGGTGTCTCAATGATTTACCTATAACATATTCCTCTTTTTGGTTTCATTCAAACGACCAGTTTAAAACTCATCATGTTTCATATGAAACCCTTGACTCCTCACTCCCAAATCATCTATTCCTGAGAGCAAGTTCTCATCATATCTCATCAAGTGCGGTTTTATTTCCTGCAGCAAACTTGCATGGTCTTGTACCGGAATATTAATGACGCTACTGAATCCTTGGTGGTGGTTCCTGTTTAAGTATAGTTTGAGGGACGGGTAGCTGGTGATCTGCTCCTGTTGGCAGAGACTCCTTTCGTTTACGCAGTTCACTTTGCCGAGATTGACCGCGTTGTTCAGGAGCTGGGAAATAACAGAAAATACTTAATACCATCATAATTACGGCGATGCAGTGTTTTTACTTTAGAACGCTTAACTATAAACAACTGCATTATATTAATCATCACCCTCGAAAAATATGTATTTTTTTATTCCTTATGGGCTACCCTTGACCTCAATCTCGCCTGATTTAAGTTAATCTAGTTTTAAATTAGCTGACAATAAATTACTCATAATAAAACAAGGTATCATGCCCTCGGTAGAAGAAAGCCGTATCTAATAAATAAATACGTAAACTTTGCGTGTTTGTAGTTGAAATTTTTTGCAAAAATATACTTATATTTGAGAGATGAACGATAAGTAATAGAACATACTAATATAATATTTGAAATTGTTGTCGGTCTGTATTTATTATTATTATATCTGTTATTATTATTAACTCGGAGTAACATTTAGTCTTTATTTCATCGCAATTGGATTACTCAATCAAAAGTTTGGGGAATTTTTGTTTTCAAATAGGTACATTAGTAGGTATGCAATATAACAAAGTAGTATTCCAGACTGCGATGAGTTAGGACTGCATTTGGAGCTCTAGTGAGCGTGGGCATAGGCGTGGGAATGGGAGCGGGAGTCGAAATCGGGGTCGGATTGAGATTTAAAAAATTGTTTAGTTCGGCACAGCTAGTTTTTCATATATTTAGTATGAAAGATATCACGGTCTTCTACTAAGGGCACGATATATGTGTTTTACACATACAGGGTGACAAGTAAATAAACACTCTAAACAAAACTGGGAGTAGATGGGGTCAAGTCTTATACCCTTAAAAAAATATTTTGATTTTTAGTCAGATTTTCGGGTGCCCCAGCCACATACGTAGGTATTCTGTGATTTTATTTTTGTATGCTAAATTACTAAATAACTTTCAATTCAGCAAAAAAAAAACTGCCAATATATCGAAAACGGTAAGGATTTCACATCCTGATAGGGCTTGATCTACCCTCAGTTTCGTTTGGGACGATTATTTACTGGACACATATAAATATAAATCAAATCTTTAAACTTCCAAAGCGATACTTACAATGCCGGCGATTGCAAAGTCTGCGAACATTTCATAGCACCGATAGCACCTCGGAGAGTGGAAGTACACCAACCAGGGTTTATTGTCACTGGAAACAGAATATGGTGTTAAGCTACAAACACAACATGGGACGTTCGGAAACACATTATGGGACGCGTCCGTCAGCCGCGGCTTACGGACGCGTCCGACTAGTTGTTTGGTATCCGGTCGGCCAGATTTCACTCGGACGTCCGAACGCTCAAAGTCGCGTCCGCGACTTACGTCCGATAGTGAGCACAGTGTAGTGTATAATGTACTATCCAGATACAGTTAAGCCGCGGCTGACGGACGCGTCCGATAATGTGTTTGTAGCTTTACAGTTCAAATTATCTGACGAGAGATAGATAAACTCTTTATTGCACACAGATTAAGAATAACAATAATATTTTTGGTAAGTGTACAAAGGCGACCCTATATCTTCCAGGCAACCTTTCCCAAAGAAAAAAAGAAAAACATGGTGACAGAGTATTGCAGGTAAAAGCAAAGCCATCTAACCTTTCTGGCATACCTACTGTCGGCCATTTTGAAATTTTTTCGAAATCGCGGCCACTGATCATACCTTGAAATATCGACTGAGGACGTCAATACAAACATAAACAATTTAATATAGTCAAAATTTTAAGCTAGTATTTTTAGGTAAATACTAAAAATACTACCTACAGCTACATTAATATACATACATACATAATGCTCACGCCTTGGTCCCAGAGGGGTAGGCTGAGACGATGTATCGCTACCTTGCGCAATCTAATGTCGCAAAGTAGCGGCAATGCTGTTCGCAACACATCACGTCAAGGGGTATCACGGGGCGAAAGCTACATTAATATATTACATACAAATATACTTCAACAGATATGTATGTATATACATAGTTTATAATACATATACCGTACGTGATATACCTACACAAATATTTTATTGGCGATACATCGTCTCTGCCTACTCCTCTGGGACCACGGCGTGAGGATTATGTATGTATATAAATATTTCATTAAATCAGGCACAACTATTGTGAGAGAAAATGCTTTTTAAGGCGATTTTGACCGCACCCGCGCTCACCTCTCGAAAAGCAGGGGGGGCATGCCCTCGTGAACTGTACGATCAATACTAATATGCGACATGTAACATTTACCTGGCAGGACTCAACCCGTCAGCGGTGACCGTCTTGGCGAAGGTGTGCCAGTTGAGTTTCTTCACAGAATCGTCTATGTATTCCAGCGCCCACTCCAGCATGTACGGCGCTTGGGCCAAGTGCTCTAAACTGACGCTGCAAGGGAAAATCACACATATTTTTTTATTTCACAGGGAATCCTACTTCCTACTAATATTATAAATGCGAAATTGGATATTTGGATGTATGTTACTCAATCACGCTTCAACCGCTGGACGGATCATGATGAAACTTGGCACACATATAGCTTAAGTGCTGGAATAGGACATAGGATAGTTTTTATCCCGAAAAAACATCTCATTCCTACGGGAAATACATAATAATTTGTGGTGTTAAGTTGTCCATGCGGACGAAGTCGCGAGCAACTACTATGTAGTTCTAAAATAAACGATAGATGGAAGTGAGATGATCAATCAGCAAGAGAATGTTCCTTAGAACTTGAACGTGTCTAAGGATTGCCCGTGTCTGATCGAATCAGGCCAGGAGACTGGGTTTAGGTTCCTGAGCAACTACGTTACGAGCCTTATGTGACAAGCTAATTTATTTAGTCGTGGTCCGTCCGTTTAGTCGTTCGTGAGTACTTAGCTTTAGTCGAGGTTCCTCTACCTGTGGAAACACTAATCGTAGGCCATAGTCCACCACGCTAGTATATTATAATTTGGAATATTTCACACATCCCATAGAACAATGACGTAAATGCAATTGAATTTCAGTTGAAACCTAATGTGTATAGTTAAGTTAGTTACGTGTAATGCTGCCCCGAGGCGTACGGGTAGAGGCGCGCGGTGGGGGCGCGCACGTTGCTGCAGAGCCCTCCCGCGCCGCCCGCGCCCCGCCCCCCGCACTGCAGCGCACCGACGCGCACGAACTCCAGTGGACGCAGCTACAACAAGATTACGTTTAGACCAGGGGCTCAACTTAGTAAGAATTTCGGAGAATATCTGTCGAACAAGAAAGTCATTTTCTACTCTCTAATGGGACACGTGACGTATCTGAATAAACGTTAGGCATATAACTATCGCAGTTCAACTCATACATTTAAAATTTGCCGGCACTAAAACTATCTCTGCCATAATTCATTTAGTAAATAAAGACACTAACTTTAGTGCTGTTAAATTTAAAATGCGTGATCACTATATCATATATACATAAAAATTATTTAAGAATAAAAGTGTTAGTCAATGAGTTCTGGAAAAATTCTTCATAACTATAAAATGACTTCTTTACAAGCCAGGCGCACAGCCTCTTTTTAGAATAGAATTTCTACTGTACTATGGGAATCGGATCAATTCTAAAAACAATACAGGATCAAAATCCAAAACTCGTAATTGAAGTAAAGTAAATGTCCAGGCAGCTGTACTCGTGGCTATACATCTTTATACAGATGGAACAGAAAAGTGCCATCAGCCGATTATTTCTTAACTGATAAAGATATCAGAAAAAAATCAAAATGATATGTCTACTAGGCGGCCTGATGCTAAAAAGGATGTAACTAAAATTTTTTTCTGATATATTTATTAGTTAACAAATAATCGGCTGGTGACACATTTCTGTTCCACCCTGTATATTCAGTCATTGCTACTGGAACTGCACCTCATAACTTTTAATAATAAATACATAGACATATATACATATACAATACACTTGTCTAATTCCAAACTAGGATTTTCTCCTGTGCTATAGGAATTAGACAAGGATAGTTAGTTCACAAATATAACAACATCCAGCCGGGACCAACTTGTACAAATTATATAAAGTTATCTGTCGCCAGTGGGAATCGACCCCGCGACCTCTGGCGATCGAGTCCAATGACCAAGCGACTAGGCCAACGAGGCAGTATATTTCGTCTTCAGTCCTTGCTACTAAAATTGACCTCAGTTCCCATCAGACAGTACCTTCTTAGCCACGATCCTCCACTGATGCAGCAGCTCGTCGCAGTCGCGACAGTGCGCCGGGAAGAACGCGACCAGCCAGCTGTGCTCGCGGCTAGACGCGTCCATTATCTCCAGGATCTGTTGTTCGTTCAGCTCCAGGTCTATAGCATACATTTAAATAAGCATTAAGCCGGATTCTGAAGGCACACATTTAACATTTGACAGAACTAAAATTAGTTTCGTTTTCATTTTTATCAGTCAAATTTTAACTTTATGCGTCAGTATCGGGCCCATTAGCCGCTTAAAATACTATTCATACATTGTTTCATTGTATTTTAGTATATATTATCTTTGGTTGTATCTACAAGGTTAATTCGGCTTATTTCAGGAAATCACCTGAATCGCTGATTTATGTCCTCGCTCGGGTACTTTGCTTTTTAATATCGATGTCATCATCAGGTTATTTTTGTCTCCACTGCAGGAGCACAACCCTCTCTCATCTGCCGGAGACAGACGGAGGATTTGGAGACAGATGGCCTACACTCCCCGCGCTGGCCAGACGGGTTGGGGAGGCCTGATTGATGTTTTATAATGTAATCCCTTAGTCGCCTTGTACGACATCCACGAGAAGAGTTGGAGTGGTCCTATTCTACTCTACCGGAAACCACACGGCAATATAAATATCATTATCATTATTTGCGTCTCAGTAACATGTACAGAAATATCGATGTATTATCTAAAATATATTTAAGCTACCCACACCAGGCATCTGTCACTTCGTGAGCAGGCATACGCCAGCTATATACAGCGCGCGGTGCTAATCCAGTTATTGGACGGTTATGAAAAATAGTGTCTAAATTTTGTATTTTAATTCATAATATGTATAAACGCTCGCTCAGTGCGTAAGGTATCGGGTGTAGGTTACAGGATGACTTCCACAGAAATACGGCACAATTTAAGCAAATTTAATTATAAGAGTAAACCTCATCTGACCAGATCATTCTCTTCTCATCTCTCTTTCTGTGTTTTTTTTTGTATAAGAACAAATTCTATTTTTTTTCCATCTGTCATCTCGGATGTTGAATATTGTGTATAGAATTCAGGTGCCATAAGCTCTTTAATTTTTTTTATTACTACACCCTACCCTTAAAAACTAAACTGAAGAGCACTATCTGTCTCACTCTGTATAATATGTTATTATTATGTTTATTTATATATAATTAGTTTAGGTATTTAGTTATTATAATGCAGTTTATTACGCATTTATTTGCCCCCTCGCTGTTAGTGCCTTGTCTAGCGCTCGCCTTTGTATACAAACTTTAACTGTATATACTACCTTTGTAGGCGTATACACAAATATGAACTGAAGTTAATAATAGTATAACAGACAACCGACCGGCACTGTCCGTGAGCAGCTCTACGAACTGCACGAGCTGCGCGTCGCCCACGGGGCCGTTGTACGCGTACCGCCGCCCGCCGCGCTGCACCGCGACAGCGGCGCGCCCGCCCGCCACCCGCCGGCAGTGCTCGTCCGTAGACAGCGAACACGTCATTATGCCGAACTGAAATAAGCAAACATAACAGTCCAGGTTTACTGACAATTATTGTATATACTTAATAAATCGCTTAAAGCGATAAGACCGCCTAAATTGTACTATTTATTGTATGTAATTCTATGAACTGAAATAAAATAGTTGAATTGAACAACGTTAATGTTTCAATAGCTCTAAACTAGCCAGAGAAAAACTGTAATCTCCTCGACGACTTACGCTTATGTCTTCGGATTCCGTGTAGTGTAAACTGGCTCGAGTGAAAGGATCGATGATGTGGTCCCACGGCTGCTGGTAAGGGACCACCAGTAACACCCAGGTACCAACATCTGTAAAACAGAATCAGGTCTACAAACTGATTTATAATTAAAACTGAGGCCAGATAAGGTACTAAGGATTGCACCAGTGACGGGCAACAGCTTTCTCCTGTGTACATTAAGATAATTACTGCGATTATCAACCCACCTGCCAAGCGTGGTACACACATGCATAATACTCACGTCTTAGTCCCAGAGGGGTAGGTAGAGACGATGTATTGCCACTTTGCGCAATCCAATGTCGCAAAGCTACTTTCATTCACCCGCTTTTCGCTCCGTGATACCCCTTGACGTGATGTGTTGCGAACAACATCGCCGCCTCCGTGTTGAGGTACCACGATTATCTAGGGAAATAATGGTCCACCTCGCCACCCGCATGACTCGGTAAGGCTAATACTGCCCGGTGACTAATACTGCACAGTTCAAGTGTGGTGATTATGGCAATCCCCCAATGGACAGCCCACAAAAGTGGGATTATACTCGTATTGAGGAGGTGGATGATGTATTTCGGCTGATGATGATTATGAGGCCAAATAAATACATTAGAATAAGCACTTTAGCATTAACATCAACCAGGCCTCCCCAACCCGTCTGGCCAGCGCGGGGAGTGTAGGCCAAATCGTCCGTCTGTCTCCGGCAGATGAGAGAGGGTTGTGCTCCTGCAGTGGAGACAAAAATAACCTGATGATGAAGCACTTTAGAGTACTTTTTACGAGTAATCCTAGACTTATTCATGCCTTTCCTTACCACCGTCCAGTATCCTCGTTAGATCCGAAGCGGATAGCGAATGTAATCTCCTCGCGGATGCGGCGGTGTGTATGTAGCTGCGGATGTCAGTGGAACTCGGCGCCAATTGGTACGCGCCCCCGGGCTTGAGGATGGCCCAAGCGGGTGGAGTCTCCACTTGTAAAGAGACGCATAGTTCGCTCCATTTGTCGCAGTCTATCTCGCCTGATAAAAAAATTCCAAATTAATATAGATAATTGTCTAATGTCATACTTTGTCTCATTTACTACGGACATTAAACCAGGATAGTATAATTTACTAATTTCACATCCAGAAACCTTCCCAGTGGGAATCGAATCTAGTCTCTAATGGCCAAGCTATAAAGATTAACGAGGTGTCCAAAAGTCACGTAGTCTTCTTGAGATATAATTTCCACTCACCAAAATGCATGTCAGGGAACGCAATCCTCATCTGATGCAACAGTAACCTTTCGTGACCTTTAGCTGAGAAATACAACACCCAAGGAGTTTCATGACCGTTACGAAGTTGATTCCTTATTTTCTGTAAAAAAAAAAGAATAGTAAGGCAAAACGAAGAATCTGAATAAAATATTAAAATTTCGTCAAAAGGTAATTAATTAGTATCACTTTCGCACCACTAGGTTCGAAGGCCAACAGTGTTTAAAGAAATATCTACTTTTGAATTGCAGGAATTCAGAAGTAGATATTTCAATAAACACCCATTGGCCTCTGTGGCACTGTGGGCCGAGACGACGAATACAGCCACTGCATCCCCTGTCTGTTATACAAGCAGACTAAGAGGGGTCAGTGGGGACGCGGATGCACAGAGCGGGGGATCGATGCATTCATCCATGCGTACCCGGGGAGGGCGGCAGTACGGGGTAGCTTCGTGCTACTCCAGGCACCGCGAGGATACCGGGGAAAGGTACTCTGTCTTCCCCCCAAGTTCCCTCGATATGCGTCGGAGATGGCCACCGTAGGGTTTTAGTCGGTGCGAGCGCGACATAACCTACTCAACCCCCCGAGGCGAGGATGCATTTCCCCACGAAAGAAGTTCTGAGGTCCCTACTATACCCACCTTCAGTTTCCCCGGTTCAACAAGCTCTATCTTTGGCAGCGCTCCCACTATCTCCTTCAGTATGTCTTTCTCCTCTGTACTCTGCAGCTCTTTGCTGGTCCTTTTGTACTTGAACACGACAGTTGTGTATTCATCACTCGTGAGTTTGGCTCGAAGACTGTCGTTTTCCACTATGGCTATGGTGACCAGACCATTCTAAAGAGGAAAGCTTCTAGTTAGATTTGATTAACTCTTAGCACAATCCATGGTGCATATAAATGGAATATACAATAGTTTATTACTCTAGAAGGAAGAGTTAAGAATTGCAAGGCGAGGCCTTCTATAATACGAGTCATGCAATTGTCATTCCCGCCGAAGTATATACTACGACGTTCTGGTTTCTCAAATATTCCTTTAATCTTGGAAATAGAAAATGACCAGGGGCGAGGTGTGGTAAATATCAAGAATATTCAAGCCTGTGTCGTGAAAATAGGTTAATTTTGACCAAATTTTGAACTACTATATATTATATAAGCGATAAGAGTAACTCGGACATGTAAGGGCTGATCTACATCCAAACGAACAAAAATTTACAGCGCCTCGACGTGGCTCCACGTCACGAACTAACCACACACCCGCCCCATCCACCACACACGGCCGGCTGCCCGCCCCGCCGATGCTACTCGAAGCGGGCGCTATCTCGGGCGTGACAAAGCGGTATACTGGAGTTCAACCACTAAGCGATTAAAGAGCCAACTAAGTGGTTTAGCGCTATTATTTTTGGGTTATAGTATATATTATCTTTGGTTATATAAATAAATCACTACTTAGCGAATCATTTTTACTATCTAGGGTTAATTAATCTTGAAACTAGGCGTCTCAGGTCATTCCCCTACCATATCTGAGTGTAGAGACACAGATTTCGTAACAAGATTTTAATTTTAGTCCAAAATCATCTGTAGAATCAGTAAGAAATACGATTAAGTGCAGAAAATACTCACCAAATGATACGCAATCCTGGTAAGAACATGTCTCTCTATCCTGTTGGCACCGAGGACATACGCCATAGGCTTGTCGGTGCCCCTGAGCTGTGTCACAGTCGGAACGTGCACTTGACTGCTGAGATATGTCATGACAAACTGGTCCAGAGCATCCAACGTGTGGTCACCGCGGTAGTATATAAAGTTGCCTTTTTTACCCTGAAATTGAAGAAAACAAGGAATAAATAAATTGAATATACACATAAGAAAAAGAAAGAAAAGAAAAAATATTTATTCACTTACACAACAATTATAAATTATACTCATAAATATTGATTAAACTAAACTTAATCTTCAGGGGTGGATGATGTTGAGCAGGTGAGACATTTAGACATTTATTTATTTAAAATATTGCAACATTAGATTATTATCCCTAGGTCCCCAACTCAGCAAAGGTGCATATAAATAGGAACATATACTTGTTTAAGGGAATAAAACATTTAATTGTCCCTAGTGGAAATCGAACACGTGACCACTGGCGCACGAGTCTAATGAATCACCAAGCCACTGGGCCAAAGACGTGGTCATCTATGAGGCTAAAGTTTCTAGGTTTCTAGCTACAGCAATTTATTTTTATTTAATCCACTCCCCATTATATTATCTACAATGTACCAAAGAATATACCAAGTGTACTCATGTGCAATAAAGGATTGTAGCATTCATTCTGCCATTTTAGGTATTTATTTTTAGCAAAATTGTATCATCTTTAACCCTCAGATGGATTCTGGTTATCAAATCAATAATACTTACATTTGGATAAAATAACAATGACGGGTAGCTGCCTATCCTCATGGAATTGTAGCAGAACGAATTGTAATATTTACAGTTTACAGCAGCAACTTTGACCTGGGGATATTTAATACATTCAAATAAACATTGTAAAAAGAGGTGAAAACTGAGCAGAATACATGAAATCATAAACCGTCATAACTCGAAAAAGCATGTTTCGAGAAAACTAAACTCAAACAAAATATACAAAATAAACTCATTCATAAACTCTAAATCTTTCTAAATGAAGTATATAACCTACTCGATATGTGCATTCCATAGGCTTTATCATCATTAGCAAAAGAATATTCAACCAAAATTGAGTTAAATATTAAATATTTTAAGCCTTACGATTCCTTTGTAGACTTCTGCTAACTTTTTCCAGTGGTCAACCAAGTTTTGGCATGGTGGACAAAATGGCGAGTAGAAGTTTATGAAATGAAATCCTTCTTGCAAATAGTTGTCTGAAAATATAATAATCATGTTTATTAATCATTTCATCATCATTCATTTTCACACAATTTCATTCAAAGTTACAGACCAAACCCGACCCCTCCTTCTAAGTATTATTTGAATTGTTGACATTGTAATTTATACATTATTTTATTTTATGACGATCCCTTTTACCATATTAGAATGACATGTAAAATTGAATTTTTAAGATGTAAAAGTGAAATAAATAAATCTAATCTAATCTATGACAATACCTATAGAGATCTCGCTCTTCCATAGCAATAATGTTTTTTACAAAATTGAGGGTGATTTAAATATGAATAAGTTAATACTTATTCATATTTAAATCACCCTCAATTTTGTAAACTAAAGTTACAGAAACAAAAGTTTTCTTGAGTTCTCATGTTTTTAATCTCCCTGATGTGATGATATAGCTAAATGCAATAAAAAGTATTGATTAAATATTAAATATCTCAGACATTCACACCAATTATCCAGTACCAAACTAGGCAGAGCCTGTGGTATGGTTGCTAGATAACGGATAGACATACTTAAATAAATATATAAACATTCAAGACTTCAGTACAAACATTCATATTCATCATACAAACATTTGCCCCCAGCGGGATTCGAACCCGCAACCTCCGGCGTGGCAGTCCGAGAGCTACCCGTTCCGCCACAGAGGTAGTCAATTATGGAGACAAGAAGCATACAAAGGGATAGACATCTTGCATTTGTCACACACATAACAAATATCTTGGCAAGAAGACATAGAAAAACAGTCGGTTCAAATTCAATAGAAGTCGCCCATGATAAAGAAGTATGACAACAAATAAGAGAGGCTAACACCAAACAAGTTAAAGAAGGCTAAAAATAGAAGAGTACTTACAAAAGCTACCACCAGACAGTGTATCGACAAATGGATCGTCATGATACAACCCGTTATAGTACAAATTATTGTATTCAGACTGTGAGCGGTGGTCATACTTCCTTGTGTAGGATGGGTACGACCCATAGAGGTCATACTTGTGTCTCTTGTCTGGATCTTTGAGTGTCTCGTAAGCTTCTGTGATTTTTAGGAACTTCTCTTGTTCTGTTTCATTCTGTAATATTGATTACATACATTATAGCTAGTTATTGTAGGATGAAGTTAGTTATTTAAGTTGAACTACACCATTATGTGTTGTATCAGCCAAATTAATAATGATGTTAATAAACAGACAAAGTAAGATTTAAAAGAAAACAAACAAGGAAGCATCAGCGATAAGTTGCCTTTTCATTTAAAATAAAATATAATGTTATTACACGAATTGTCTCTTCATTTCTTAATTTTATATGATTCTATGGCCACTTACATGTAACCAGTTACATGTAAAAACATTTTGAAAACTGTTTTGTAGTTTCCAAGATTACACTAAATATACAAACTTTTCTTCTTTATAGTAATTAAAAGTGTATATTAGTGTATTATTGTGCTGTATTAAAAACAGGCCTAACTGTAAACCATTGCAAGTTACAGAAAAAACATCATAATACTTTTATGAGTCATGCATGACCCCATTATTGAATCTGTAAAATGGATCAGTGCATTTATTTTATTGCAATGATTGTTGTATAGTTATGTCAAAAATAATGTTAATATTACTTCAGATTTTATGGGTATAAAAAATAGTAGTTACTAAAAAAACATTTGCTGTACTCAACCATCTTTGGGTAACTTACTGGATTTTTATCTGGGTGCAATTTAACAGCCAACTTCTTGTAGGCCTGCCTTATTTCTTGAGTGGATGCCTGTTTGGATATCCCCAGAATTTCGTAATAGGTCACATCTGTTAGATTGGCTGTTTCAATTACCAAAAAAATAATGAATAGTAATTTGTACCTGAAACAGAGTATTCTTTCTAATAAACTATTTCTGAAGAAGTGAAGGTAATTGACATGTCATATTGCTACTAGAAAGAACTATTTGATGAGTGGAGAGGGCAAGGCCACCGACAAAAGGCTTTTTCTGAGTGGGAGTCAAACTAAATTATTATTTTTTGGTTTTGTAGCATTTTATAAATTAAAAACTAACTCTTTTCAATTATAGCTATTTCAACATCAAATAAATATCAACAGACTCCAAGTTTTACTACTAATTCTAATTAGCAATAGTTATAAAGTAATTGCAAATATATATCTCGATTAGAACAAGCATTAAAAAGTTTTTGCCACTTACATTTCTGGATACTGGCACAAAAAGCAGTGCCCCGGAGAACTGTGAGTTAAGAACCTTATCTTATTTGAAGATCACTGCTGTTTAGTTTACAATAGTGTAGGCTGTGGCACAAATTTCATAGATAAAACTGTTTAAATTTAACGTAGGCGGTGAGCATTGCGGCATGTAACAGAATCACAAAGATAAGCCATCCCAGCCTGCCAGCGAACAGTGACACTGACACTTACTTGACATCACTTGACATTGCTGCACTGACACTAGCAGTGTTACCAGATTATTATTAAAAGATATTTTGACTTGGTTACAAGATCTTAAGGGCTAACATGCACTGC
The DNA here is from genome assembly GCA_947086405.1 of Esperia sulphurella. Classification (NCBI taxonomy): domain Eukaryota; kingdom Metazoa; phylum Arthropoda; class Insecta; order Lepidoptera; family Oecophoridae; genus Esperia; species Esperia sulphurella. The sequence goes on from OX352265.1 coordinate 12,618,472, forward strand.
GAATTTATTCGCCGCGATTTTTTCCACGCGGTTTTTTTTCCGCATCCGCGGCGCGGCTCTGTGAAATCTGCAGCCAACAACGATCTCTATGTACTACTTCGATGGTCTATTTCGATGGCAGCAAAACACAGATTTGGTTGCGGATTTTTTTCCGCAAGTGCGTGCAGCTTCATACAACTTCCATAATGTCACAGAATTCTGCAGACAAAATCGCGGCGAATAAATTCGCAGTGCGTGTTAGCCCTTAGAGCTAGCACGCACTGCGATTTTAATCGCCGCAATTTTTTCCCCATCCGCGGCACATTCCCCTGTGCTACTGGATTTAGATTAAGACATGACCAGGATTAACTTATAAAAAATTTAAGTACCTACACAATTTTCCCCAAAGATAATTGAACACACAACCTCTGGCATGGGAATTAAACAAGGATAGGACAATTCACAAAATATGACATCCAGACTGGGACCAACTTATACAAATTGTACAAGGATGTCTTTCTCCAGTATGTAATAATATAAATAGGTATAGCTCGAAGCCCGGCGAAGGAAATACTTACTTTTTATCCCTCGACGTGAAGTCGCAACGCAAGCAACAGTTAGAAAATAAAGATGAATATTAGTAGCTGGGTGCATTCGAACTGGTGTTTAAAGCAGTTGCATGTTGTGCTACAAGATTTGTCGCGAGCGCTTCCCCTTTGATTCTATAATGTGGCAAGGTCCCTCCTATATGTAAGGTTTAAGGGGTTTCTAAACATTGTGCCTGAGTTAATTATCATGGCCACTGGAAGCGTCTGGCGAATGGTATTTATAATGATGATATTGGACTGACCTGATTACTTCAGTCTCTATCTTGGTTTCCTGAATCTGCTGCGCCTTGGTGTGGTAGTTAGCTCTTTGGTGGATCTGCTTCGCCTACAACCCAGCCCTTTCTGGGGATTACTGCTACTCCTGTAATTTGGGTACCAATGAATTGGTGTACTAAGTAACTACACGGCAGCATGACAGATCTGCTTTGACATTAATGGATAATGTACTCTTTATAGTGAGCTAAATGGGGGTTGTCTCAAGTGCATTTACATTACTGATATTATACTAATGTGTGATATAGAATGTATTCGGTTTACAGTTTGGTGGAGCCACAGACCAGCTCATTACTTTCTGAGCTGCGGGCAGTTACTTGTTCTGCTTTCCATCGTCTGAGCCACGGACCAGCTCACTACTTTTCTGAGCTGCGGGCGCCTACTTCTTCTGCTTTCCATCGTCTAAGCCACGGACCAGCTCACTACTTTTCTGAGCTGCGGGCAGTTACTTGTTTTGCTTTCCATCATCTGAGCCACGGACCAACTCACTACTTTTCTGAGCTGCGGGCAGTTACTTGTTCTGCTTACCATCATCTGAGCCACGGACCAACTCACTACTTTTCTGAGCTGCGGGCAGTTACTTGTTCTGCTTACCATCATCTGAGCCACGGACCAACTCACTACTTTTCTGAGCTGCGGGCAGTTACTTGTTCTGCTTACCATCATCTTTAGCATTCAGTATGTTATGTGTGTGTGAGTGTGTGTGTGTGTGGTGTATGCTGAACGTGTATCCAGATGCTATGTTACATATACTCTGATGATTCTGGGGAACATAACTTCTATGAACTGATATATATTTGGCTATTAGTTTTATATGTGTGTGCTGAACCTTTAGAAACAAATCGTGTACTTAGTTGGTGTAGATACTTAGCTTAAGTCCTCTTGCAGACCCAACAGGCCGTAGTCGTCTGCACTGGCTCGCGTCGACTAGTTCATACTGTCAAACTGTTCATACTGTGTTCATACTGTTCGCCATTCCCGCTCATATACTGTCAAAGCAAAATTCCGGTATTTGACGTATTACTCATAGTTAAGAAATGTCAGTCTGTCATGCTCCAGTTGCCTATTGTGGGGTTGCCATACGAGATATTCGCGCACTTTCGCGACAAGATTTGAAGCAACGACCTCTTATCAGTTCTAGGCATGCTTGAGCAGCCATATGAATTTGGGTTCTGGGTAGCACCTAGGATTTTTGTCTTTCTGCCAACCCCAAAAACTGCTCTCCAGGTATGTTATTAGATGGAAGCTTCTGTAGAGGGTAGTTATCTATCCGCCTGTTCCCGTTAAACGTATGGCCAAACTATTTTAATCTATTAAGCAAGCCCAGTATTTTAAGAAGGAAAGATCATTATAGAAAGAAAACAAAGTTATTTATTATAAATTTCCAAATGTATATTTTTATTATCACGTAGTCAAAATCAAAAAAATACCGAGATAGATTACAACATTAATAATAAATTCAATTTCATTCTGTCTATTCTTAGTACAGTCGCCGTCTCGATAAAGCAAAAAGCAACACTGGATAGTGTATAATATGTGTTTCGTAGCGACAGTGTACAAGTGTGCACGTATGCGTGGGTCTTGACAGGATTCCCACTTTGTATGTTTCGGATCGGAAGAAACTCTATGGGTCTTCCCTCAGGGGCGGCCCCGTGTTGCTCTATGCTGCTTGTTACTCATTGCACAATTCAAATGGTGGGTTGTTTGACTAACATGTTAAGGCGGCAATACACATCGCCACATTTGCCAAACATTAGATAAACGGTTTAAATATGCATGGTAATGCTTTCCTATTTAGTCATCATAAGATAATTTAGGACCAGCGTTATGAATAAGGGCGATGTGTATTGTTAATTTTAGATTGTGCTATGGTATACTTTACACGTAGGTACCTACTTAAATGAACAGAATTATCACATTTGGCAAGAATGAATCACCATAAAGTAGACAATATCAAATCAAGAGACTAAAAGATCAGTGGTAAATAAATATAGTTAAAAAAGTCTCGATTAAGTAGGCAACCATATACCCCCAATACTACAAGAACTTATTGGCGGAGTTCTCCGCATGTATTTTGCAATTATAGTTATTTATCCAGGACATTACTTATTTAGACTGTTTCTTATGTATGACATTTTGAATAAGTACAAATATTTTTTTCTCCTAAATAAATAAATTTCGTGACAACCTCCAAAAGCCACTTTGTTTTTAAAGTCTTGTAATCTTTGCTCCTGTATCACTCATCAATCAATAAAAATTAAGTAAGATGAACCGGGACAATTCAACTAGGGGGCTAATGTTACTACACGCTAGTCACTATATTTCATTCCAGATTAATAGTCCTATGAAAACAAACGCATTTGCGTCTCGAAAACAAAATACACAATAGATGGTGTTCCTAAGTGGGCTGCAAAGTTTACATGGTAATACAAACCTGTTTTTGCTGCTGGTGACCCTTTCATGTATATGTTACCGAGACGTAAATAGCGTTGGTTTTCATAGGACTATTAATCTGGAATGAAATATACTTAGTTTGTGGTTACTACCGAGTTATCAGTGATATCTATGGTTGGATGAAAAAAATCGTTGGTAATAAATAATCATTTATGATAAATAATGTGGTGAGGTAAACAATAGACGCAGGGTGCAAATGGACCGACTACCTGAGGAAGGTAGCCAGAAGCGGTTGGATGCGGAGGGCGGATGACAGTCTGTGATGGCGTTAATTGGGGAAGGCAGGGGAAGGGTTATGTTCAGCAGTGAACGTCTCAAGGCTGATATGATGATGATGAAACAATGATTTTGTCATCTAGCCATCAGTGATATCCATACCTACCTAATATCACCTATAGTTATAATTGTCCCATAGTTACAATTGCCTCAGTGCACCTTACAGTCCAGAATCAATAAGGTATGGTGTGACCAGGGTGGTGTGACCAGGGTGGTGTGACCAGGGTGGTGTGACCATGGTGGTGTGACCTAGGTGGTGTGACCAAGATGGTATGACCAAGGTGGTGTGACCATGATGGTGTGACTGAGTACTACTTTGGATTTCTGGCTTCGTACTCCTTATATCACGCCGACCTGTAGTGTACGACAAATAAACAAAGCTTATGATTGTAATGAAACTAAAGAATGGTAGGTACCAATAAAATGCATGCATGTATGCATGCCGTAAATACAAATAATCAAATAATGTTATAAGTACTTAAAGTTTTATACATAGTGTTTAATTATGTCTATCAGACAGTTTTGTCTACTTATAAATCACAGATAATTTGTAAGGTTAAAGGTTTTTTTTATAAAGTACCATGGTTCAGACTACAGTCCAAGCACTGGAACGATTAATATTCAAAATTCATTCAGTCTTTTGCTGTCTGATCTGTTACTTAATAATATAGTTAGCATTTAGTATAATGGATACTTCATATCAAATCATCAATTACAACATTCATTAATATAACGTTCCAGTATTCCGTCTGTTTGATTAATGTCTTATTTATTTTCGGGACAACACAGCAATGCCCGCATTGCCGTATGACACGTTAGCAGTTACGTAACTTTAAATGACATTTTTTGACAAAACTTATAGGCGATAGTGGACATTTAGATATAGCTCGCACAGTTTACAAGTGTCCCACGCCCCAATCCGAACCTATCTGAATGTCATTACGAGAAAAGTTTAAAGAAATAAGCATATTAACAGTAGCTGGTCAATTTATTTTAGATAATATTTTATATGTCAGAAAAAATGTATCTCTCTTTTTGAGGTACTGTGACAATAATAGTTATAATACAAGAAATAAAAATAAACTTGTTTTACCAGGGTTAAGACTAAGTAAGGTTAGTAAATCGTTCACGGGGCAATGTATACGCTTCTACAACAAACTACCAGAGGAAATGTTAAATATGACGGACACAAAGTTTAAGATTCACATTAAATGTTCGTATGATGAATATGAATATTTGTACCCAAGTCTTGGATGTTTATATATTTATTTAAGTATGTATATCTGTTATCTAGTAATCATAACACAGGCTCCGCCTAATTTGGGACTGGATAATTGGTGTGAATGTCTGACATATAAAAAAAAACAAAGCCTATTATAAAATAAACGATTATTTGAATGACAAAGATGCCTGGTACTAATGTTAATTCAGCTTCGCAAAATCTATATTAATTGTATGCAAACTTGATTTTTAAAAGATGTGTTGCGTGAAGTTTGTTGCGCCGTTTCTTCTTCACAGCGCTAACACTTAGGAAGCGGTAGTCGATAAAAAAAATTACGTGTTATAAATGTACCAAGTGTACTCATATGCAATAAATGATTTTGACTTTGTCAGTATCTTAGTGTACGTATGCACACATTGGTGATTAGTGCGGAAAGGTAGAACTTCTTCTTCTTTTCTTCTCTGTCGTTCCCTCACTGCTGATGATCCCGACCATATAAAATGCGCCCCCACGCATAGCGGTCATTGGCCTGCCGCACTGCTTCATATAAGGATCCGCCAGCCACGCTCCTCACCGGGTCTGACCACCTCGTCGGAGCTCGTCCTCTGGCACGCCTGCCCTCCACTAGTCCCAGGATGATGAGCTTCTCCGCATAGATATAACTTATTTGTAACAATATACTTAACGCATACAATGAAATGTAAGCTATTTAGAGGAGTGGGGAGTTCCGTTGTAAACTGTACGATCTATACCATCAGAAGAAACGGATGTCTGTCCGTTTACAAATTCAAATTAAATGTAGTATTCTTCAACATGTGTTTTTCACAAAATCTAAAATCACAGCAGGTTATTGATGAGATAGGCATTTTGTTAATACAAAATGCATTTTGCGATCACCACCTGCTTTTGTCGACTGTACTTATCTGACTTAGGAAAAAGTTACGCAAATAAAATGGTTAGGTACCTATTTCCCATGTCACAACTTACCAAATGGAATATCCAATACCGAGTCTTAAAGTTAATATTATTATAATTATAACTATGTACTTAAATTAAGAAGATTTTTTTACAAAACGTCTAAGTGTTAAAAAAGCTATTATCCTAATAACAATAACTTCTATAAATAATATACTTATATCTACCCAGTAGTTGTCCGGCTTCAAACTGAATTCCTTGAGAATTTCTAGTGGATACCTGAAAAGAGAAAAGATACATGAAATTAAGTGAGTATGTAGGTAACATCCCTTTATGTTACCAGATGAAAAAATAAAAAAAAACTGCCAAACGTAGCCACGAAGTAATATGGGTGTTTGAGTACTGTGTAGCTAAATTGCCATTTTTAAATTACAAAGAGACGCCCTTTTGGTGAGCTGCCTACAAAGAGAGACTCTTGTAAAGTGTGAAGTTCTTGCGTTGCGTTGCGCTAACTGTGCATTAATAAGTGCGGTCATGTATGGAGTACTGCAGTCATCTCTGGGACGGCCCTGCCAAGTATCAGTTGGCTGCTCTGAACGCGATTGAGAGTCGTGCCCGAAGACTCATTGGCGACGATGCACTGGTGAATCAAATAACAGAGCCTCAAACCTCATCGCAGTGCGGCCTGTCTTTCGGCTTTCTACAGGTTACATTTTGAGGAGTGTGCCTAGGTTTCCCCCATTCCCGTTCCACCATCGGTATACCCGGCGTGGGTGACGGGGACGGGGCAGAGGGGTTGGGATGAGGTGGACGGAGGGGAAGGGGGGGGGGGACTTTATCAATATTTAGTAGACCACGCTCTAAAGCAGCATTTTGCTTCCTTTTTCATAGTGCAAACTGCTAAGGAATGGAACTCCCTGCCAGCTTCGGTATATCCGGATAAGCACAATTTGGATCTTTTTAAAGGAAAAGTGAATAGGCATCTTTTGGATAAGCGCGCTACACTTAAGGGCTCATCGTCACTTACCATCAGGTGAGATTGAGGTCAAGCGTAAACCCTCAGGAATAAAAAAACTGTAAATTACCTACTTAGTTTTGAAAAAGTTTCCGCCGCCAGCTGGACCGACGACCTAAAGAAGGTGGTCGGTAGCGGCTGGATGCGGAGGGCGGAGGAACGGGTGTGATGGCGTTCGTTGAGGAAGGCCTATGTCCAGCAGTGGACTTCTAGGGGCTGACATGATGATGATGATGAAAAAGTTTCGGTTTACAACCGCCAGGGGAATTGGTTAGAAATTTTCGTGGCCAAAGCTATTTCTGCTCTCCTCACCTATAATGACAGTATTCCTGCGACACCCCGCAGTCGAGCGGCGGCCGCCCGTTCGAGTAGATCGACAGCGCCAGGCCCTCAAACGCCCATCGCAGGAAGGAGAAGTACGACAAGCCGCGCATAAACGTGTTCATGTGTGCGAACAGGATCAGGAACCCGCAGAACACAAGCATCGTACACGTCGTGATCGCGCCCAGGAACGTACCGTTCTGTAACAGAAGGCAGTTGTACATTGCAGACATCCGCTACGGCTAAAAACTTGTTTTTTTTAACCTAGAGATTAGTAGGATAGAGAAGACTGACTAGGCAAAGATATTTTCATTTGCGAAGGCCAGCACTGGATCAACGACTGATTTTCTAGAGTTCCTAGTAGGTATACTTAATTTAGTCGGGAGTTAGGATCTCTGCTTAGAATACGGCTTCCAGTAGAATACGGGCTTCCAGTGGGTGTCGTCAAGGCAACTATATACTGCGCTGGGGACGGGCAGTATTCTCCTGTATTTTAAGAGTATTACTGAGATCACCAATCCGCATGCCAAGCGTGGTGATTATGGCAGCTCACCAATATTGGCATTTTATTGGGGAGGCTGCAATTAAATAGGTGTTTATGTATATAATCGTAATATGCATGTGCATATGCATGCAGAATATTCTTGAGAATTTACCAACACTAGTAAGATGTACTTACAATGGGGTTGACGCAGGTGCCGATGACGTTACCGACGGCATCAGACAGCAGCGTCAGATTGGACAGCACCAGCACGAACATGGCGAACCGGGCCAGCTCTTGCGGCTGTCCCGACAGGAAGTACGAAGGCGCTGAGTACACGAAACTATACCATACCTGCGAACAACAACCATGGTATACTTTGGTTTTACAGAATATGAGCCATGATAATCGATATTTTAAACCGTTTAGAAAGGAAAATAGACAATCAAGCAGGGCCAACTCCGTAATTAAGCATTTCGGCTAATATCCGACGAACTTTAAAGTCGTTTTGTACTCTCTAACGGGCCCTATAACATATTCTCTGCAGTCCTAATACAAACGTAACAGCAGAAAGCAAACAATAAGAACGTATGTAAACTTTATATTGGATAATATATATCCAAGACAATATATTAGATGGTTATGTGCACAAACTAAACAGTGTAGTTATGTGGTAGCCATTACAATTTTTAAAAAAAACGCTCCCAGGGCGCCCCGTTTTCTAGGATAAATCGGGGGAAACCCGGATGGATGGCAACCCTACTCATGATAGACTAAAGAAAGACCTTATGTGACAAATCCGTGGTAAGCTTAAATTGATTATTTTTATTATTGTTATAGATTTTACAGACTTGGGAACGAGCATTTTTTAGCCTGTATCTAGATACATATATAACAGAAGTATAACTATAATGTTCAGTGCAATTCAGGTTGCGATGGGTTAGGACTACATTTGGAGCTATAGTGGGCGTGGGCGTGGGCGCCGGTTTCGGGGCCGAAATCGTAGTCTGACTGAGAGTGAGTGAGGACGCGAGCGGAGCCGAGGGCACAGCTAGTGTCTAATAAAACATTAATCGATAAACTATATACATCTTCTCGATTAGATTTTTCCTACGTCTTTGTTCGTGGTCGTCTCAGCTATTGATGTATTAAGATAAAACTTATAGCACATTTAACGAAAACATCATTAAAATGTGTCAATAGATATTTTAGCTATTTTCCTATACGAATTTCCTTTCCTCACGAATTATGGAATTAAAACTACCTTTCGTTGAATTATCTATTGACAGTATTTTAGGTACAAATAAATATACCTGTAAAGGTATGCCGGTGAGTAGAACAGCAGCGTAATAAGTCTTGAGGTTATACCAGTTGTTGAAATGTTCCTTTTTTAATACAGGTAACTCTTCGGGAACTGAAAGTATAAAATTTAGACGATAAAAAATAATAGAGTAGAAAATTATCACTAACATACAATTTCTACACTATTTTTCATACATTTCTTCATGCTATATCGCTGACGGTAGGTAGACAGGAATAACACCCACCTCTTTCGCATCCTTCTTTCCATATATGCTGCCATAGGACTATGTTACATAATATAAACTGTAAATTATCATTCGTCACCAATTTCGTCACATTTTTAGAGGTCTCGAAGCGCTGGTACCTATTATATTATAGATACCTATCAAAGATCCTACCTACATATCATAGATACATATCATAGATACAGCGGCGGATTTACACATTTTCCGCCAGTAGGCTGTTCAAATTTGTCGAATAGCGTAAGGAAATTCGTTCCTATCGGGTGTCCCACGACACCACACGGCTTGTTTTAATTTCTGTAAGACATACAAAAAGTTTGGCCCCAAAGCTGCCACTGAAATCTGCCGCCCTAGACTTCAGCCTACTCAGCCTGCTGGTAAATCCGCCACTGCATAGATACCAATCATAGATTCTACCTATTATCACAGATACAAGTCACAGATTATAGCACAGATTCCTATCACAAATACCTATCACAGATACTTATCATAGATTCCTATCACAGATACCTATCATAGAAACTATCATCGCAGATACCCGTCATGGATACCTGTGAAATGAAATGAAGACTTTATTGTTGATTATAGGTTATTCAAATGAACGTATGCGTGGAGGCGCATTTTATACGATCGCGATCCTCAGCGCTGAGGGAACGACAGAGAAGAAGAAGATAGATTATTCATAATGCAGTTCTTAATGTGTTCATATTGTCCTATATCTATAATCTGCCTAATGGCATACAATATGCTTTACACAAAATAAAATAAAACAAGTCAAATAAGTGGGAACGTCATTCTAATCAAAATGTCATGAAATCATAATTAATTATAGAAAAACGTAACGCATTAGTAACTCGGATCATTAATTAGTTATTCCAAAATTTATCATTAAAGAACTCGGAAATGGAATAATATGTTTTATCATCACTTAGGAATTGAAATACATATTTATTTTTTAAATGTCTTAACATTGTCAGATAAAAATAATAAAAAAAAATAAAAAATACCTATCATAGATACCTATCATAACAGATAACAGCATAGGTACCTATCACAGATGCTTCTCATAGATTCCTATCACAGATGCATATCATAACTACTTATTTACAGAGAAGAGCAACAATCGATCGAAGATTCGCCTACGACTATTGTAATAATGCATACGGCATTGAACAATAAATCTCACAAGTTGACTTACATTTGAGCACTGCTGGCATGAGCGACGTGTAGCAGAGGTACGCGACGGAGACCATCATGTAGCCCAGGTTGTACATGGACTTGGAGCCGTCGTTGCCAGCCTTCTCGTAGAGCAAGCCCAGAAGGATGCCGATAAAAACGTGGAGTAATACTTTGAGATGAGTTACAGTCTGCAAAGTCAAATATCAAACTTAATGATTTTATTTTTAAGTAGCCGTTGTCCGCGACTTCGTCCGCGTGGACAACTTAACATCACAAATTATTATGTATTCCCGTAGTAATGAGATGTTTTTTCGGGATAAAACTATCCTATGTCCTATTCCAGGACCTAACCTATATGTATGCCAAGTTTCATCCCGATTCGTCTAGTGGTTTAAGATTTTTCAGATTTAAGATTTTCCCTTTATAATTTATCCTCTGGTAACCATTATTTTTGCGTAAAATATGTTTAAAAGAATGTTAGAAATCTATTATTTTTCTTTTACAATCGAAAAATTATTTTCCGTCAATTCGATTCAATTACTCTTTACAAGATACAATAATAAAGTAACTTACATACTAACTTCCTTCATGGTATGACCTGTAGATTAGATTAAGAAGTATTGAAGTGTCTGGCCTTTTTAACATGAAATTGATTAACCGATCTATTAGATGAAAATTTTTTTCTTTGTCTTGTCTATAATTATTATATGGGTTATTAACTAATTTAAATATAACAATGAACAAAATCGTAAATCGTTTTTTTATTCAATACTTTATTGTACACACAAATATATAAATAACAATAGAAAGAGATGAAAATTTTACTGAGTAAGTTCTTACAAACGTTTCATTGTTCAGACATTTGCAAGTTCCTTGATGCATTTTTTTTAAATATACTTATCAAATGTATATACCTAGTCTCCAAGAATTTGCAACAGTTGGTTTAGAGATTGTTTTTTGCAAAGCTGGAAGAGTTATTTCAACGCGTTGGGTCCATATCCCGAGTACCTACCTATATTAGTCAATACAATTCAATCAAGAGGGAATTGTTGGTTCTAGTACTGAACCAACATCTTGATGTCATAGCCACAGGAACAAAGTACTTACCCAATCTCTGTACTGCTGTAGAATGCATCTTCTAAACAGTATCCCGAATTTGTATAGTTCGTGCGGCGGGTTTATGATTATGGAGACCTTGCCACAGCTGTAGCGCTCGCTGTCAGGATCAGGGCTTGGTAAAGACTTCCCGCTCCAATCCTGACTGACGCTTGTCTGTGAGAGCAGCTCGTTGAAGCGACCGTATTGGTTCGTGGCTATTTCTAGAACTGGAATTTGTTTTGTGTCAGGAAGTAACATATGAAACTGGATCTATTAGATAAGAGAACTTAGGTATATGAACTTAGACCAAAGTGTCGCTAAATATTCAAAAAATTCACAGTAAAATGATGCCGAAAATTATACTTACTGTAATCAGCGGGATTGTGATATTTGGGGCAAAGCAGGCCAACAGAAGCTAGATACGGGACCGTATTCAGACTCGAGCCACGGTATATGCACATCCCCTCCGCTAGCATGTAGACCTGGTTCAAATAAAAAAAAAAAAATATTATTTCATTCGACATTAATGTCGGTCCACAAATGAACATTGACATTAACAGATGGATCAGGAAAGAAAGGCTAATAGGGGAAGAATAGCAAAAAAAACATTCTCGGGGCACAGGGCAGTATCAACAATGAACGCCACCACACCCGGTCCTCCGCCTTCCGCATGCAGCCGCTTCCGGTCACCTTTTTCAGGTCGTCGGTCCATCTGGCGGCGGGGCGTCCAACCATACGCGTGCCTATCCGTGGTATCCTGGTATCCACTCCAGAACTCGTCTGCTCCACCGGCTGTCGGTTCTGCGACAGATGTGGCTCACCCACAGCCACTACAGCTTGCTAATCCTTTCGTCTATGTCGGTCACATTTTGTTATTGGAGGTTTATTGCAAAAATTGTGTTTTTTTTTAAAGAAATTAGGTATGTAGAGTTATTGTATACAAAAAACACATATCTATTTAAACTTTTGCGTCACTTGTTATACGCTAACTTTCCGTAGGATTTATCTTCTAAGTAATGGTAATATTTGTTACTAGCTGTGCCACTGTGAAAATGCATCAAATTTCATTCAGTAGTTTTTGCGTGATGAAGTAACAAACATACATACAGACAGACGAAAATTCTAAAACAGTTATTTTGGCTTCTATTGGCCCTATAAAGACCCCTCATATACATTTTTCTACAATATATCCCATGTACAGACATAGACCAGTTACAGTTTTATTACAATATTTGTTTACTCTATGGTCGATAAAGTCCCAGCGGCCATTTAAGTATATGTCGTCAGTCCGGATGTCAAAATCGTGAGTAGTGGAATGTGTCACGGATTTGATGAGGTTATTTTTATTGATTTCAACTCAGACTAAAAACGAATATAATCTAAGGATTTCAAGGTAAGTTACTTATTCTTTTTTTGAAGATTTTTGTTGCGCTTAATTAAAAAAAAGACAAAGAGCTCATTTAAAGTGATAATACAGGCTTTTAATCGATATATTGTGACTTTTCACGTTTAAGTTCCACTACGATACTCAAACGTCACCGTTTGCATAATTATTCGTCACTATTTATAAGCTACCAAATAAAAGTATATACATATCGCGGCTCTCATGTGTTTTTCCGAGTTTTGATTTCGTTTGTTGGACTTGACGATTCATACAAATGTACCTCCCGCTCCCGCTTCACTCGCACGCCATTTAATATATTCTTACTTCACTTCCCACTGTCTTTAAACCTCCCCATAACCATAGGGTTATGGGAAGGTTTAAGGGAAGTGGTAAGATAAGTAGGAATGTTAAATGGCAGTGCGTTAGAACTAAATTTGGAGCGACTAGGGTAAGAGGTTTGAGGGGAGTATTGGGAGGAATGTTGAGAGGAGGGAGGGTTGAGGGAAGGGTTGAGGGGAGGGTTGAGGGAATGGTTGAGAAGAGAGTTGAGGGAAGGGTTGAGAGCAGTGTTGAGGGAAGGGTTGAAGGGAGGTTTGAGGGGACGGTTGAGAGGAGGGTTGAGGGGAGTGTTAAGGGAAGGGTTGAGGGGAAGTTTAAGGGGACGGTTGACGGAAACCTTCCGTCCTCCATTTACATTCCCCTCACCCTACCCTTACCCCTTACCCTAGTCGTTCCAAATTTAGTCATAACACATCCATCGCAATTTTAATTCCGTCCAGCTTTATACTCCTTTGTTGCATAGTAATGTATATGAGTTTTAGAAAACTAAAAACTTGCAATTAAGATGAAATAAGACTAAATGTTACTCCGAATTCATCCCTATGTTTTACTGAAAGCTCAATCAAGATCGGTTCAGTAGTTTTTACGAGATGCGTGCACAAACTAACAGACAAACAGATAAAAAATCCTGTGTCCAACGAATGCTTATGATGTTAAACCTACCTGGTCAAACATAGAGTAGAGAGAGGCGGGTGGCTGGTGAATGGTGCAGACAATAGTGCGTCCGTTTCTCGCGAGATCCTTTAGCATCTCTATGCACTGTCCCGAGGTGACACTGTCCAAGCCCCTGGAAACGAAGTTATAGGTTTGATGAGACAACCCACATGTCTGAGATATTCAGTGTACTGTCATATGACTATGGACATATCTGCAAAAATATATATCTGGTAAACGAATTCACAGTGAAGTGGATACAACAAGTAAATATATGTGACAATATGGCAGTATTCAATGATTTACCCAAAATCCTACTATATATTTATATACATATATATATTAATATAATATTATAAACGCGAAAGTTTGTAAGTATGGATGGATGTTTGTTACTCAATCACGCTACAACCACTGGACGGATCGGGATGAAACTTGGCACACATATAGCTTAGGTCCTGGAATAGGACACAGGATAGTTTTTATCCCGAAAAAACATCCTATTCCTACGGGAAATACATAATAGTTTGTGACGTTAAGTTTTCCACACGTACGAAGTCGCGGGCAACAGCTAATTATACATATTGTAAAAAGCAAAAATATCAGATGCTAATAAAGGCCAGACCCTCCACCTCCCATGGCCTTTCGACATCTAGGTCATATAGGCTGAATCACGGGGGAGGTGCCCGGTACTTGCTCAGGTGCTCTTTCCAGGACACCCTGCTTGATCCCCCTACAAATAAAATATCACTGTCCCTTGTACCTTTCTACAACAGCTCTCCCCATTCTAGGGCGTGACGTCACACTAACATGTTCATCGTCGGGCAGTCCAGTCAGTATGTCATGTCAATCTCGTCAATAAAGTAAGGTAGATAAATAAATAGATATCGCCGTGCTTTTCTCAATATTTTTTTTTGCTTCTCCCTTATTTCTTTCTTTTTAATTTTTTTATCTTTTTCGCTACCTCTCACTTTTTTTAAAATAAATAAATAGGCAGCTCCTCTCTCTACTCCTTCGTCTCGCCCATCTTAGGGTCTAGGCATCTAGGTCTTCTCACTCCAAGCGGCTTCGTATCTTAGATAATAAATGCCAAAATTATCTGACGCTCATTAAAAGTCAAAAATATCTAACGAAACTATATTGATAGTACAAAAGTACCGGATTATCATATAATATTGAATAAAAATGAAATGCAACCTCTATATAAAAATGTTACAAATCTAATAAAGACTCGTACCCGGCTCAAAGGTGCCCATGACGATGGCTGCGTTACCACGTTGAATAGCCAGGGCTAATCTTTGAACCAGGAACATAAACTATATTTATGTGCGATGCGAACAAATGAATCGTAGGAGTGGGCTAGTCCACTTCAATTTTACTTTGCCGCAATCGTGGGTGTCGTATAGGCAAAGAATGGGACAGCAATTTAGTTAGTTACCTCCGATGTACATCGTAGGGACCTCATCTTCTTAGTGGCAAAGAAGTTATGGCAACACTTCGACCATTCAGGATCTTTTGTGCCAAACACCTGTCCACCCACGGTGCCCCAAGCCGATTTGGTGGACTTCACATAAGCCTTAGAATTTTTTCTTTCGCAAATACAGGTGTCCTAACGTTGTTTTTCTTCATCGAACAGCCTGTGTTATTATAATTAAACGGGCGGGGTTTGAATCTAAGACCTCACGAGCGTGAGGCGAGTGCAGAACCAACAAGGCATCGCTGATATGATGATGATGAACTCACGTCGTGGGCTCGTCGAGGAAGACCACCGCTGGGTTATCTATGAGCTCCACGGCTATAGAGAGACGCTTCTTCTGCCCACCGGACAGGCTGCAACATCGAGTGTTCTCGGTACCGGTCAGCCCCAGTGTGTCTATTACTTCATTTATCTGAAACAAAACATATTTTTTAATTCATAGACTAGCTCTATCTCTCATCAATTTTCCCGAGGTAAATTTTGTTTTACCGTGGGAACCTATTTGGTACTGCGCCCGTCTCACGTTCATGAGGTCGAGTGTTCAAATCAGTTAATATATACAATACAATATATAAT
The DNA here is from genome assembly GCA_947086405.1 of Esperia sulphurella. Taxonomy (NCBI): domain Eukaryota; kingdom Metazoa; phylum Arthropoda; class Insecta; order Lepidoptera; family Oecophoridae; genus Esperia; species Esperia sulphurella. The sequence goes on from OX352265.1 coordinate 12,634,267, forward strand.
AAATATTACATATATACGCTTACGCTTGACATACGCTTGTCTAATCCCAAACTAGGATTTTCTCCTGTGCTATGGAAATTAAACAAGGATTGGATAATTCACAAATATAACATCCAGACCGGGACCAGCTTGTACAAATTTGTCTGTCGTGTAAAATAGTTTCAGTATTTAGTTATTATGTAGTATATTATGCACTTGTTGCCCCCTCGCTCTTAGTGCCTTGTCTCACACCCTGTAAGGTTAGCTGGAAGAGATTTTAGAGATAAGCTCGCCTTTGTATACAAAATGTGTAACTGTATTTACTTTTAAAATTTGTGCAATAGAGAATATATAACAATAATCAAACCCACGACCTCTGGCGCTCGAGTCCAATGACCGAGCCACTAGGCCATCGAGGAGGTCGAATTGAAAAGAATCCAAAGGTTAATCCAGGATATAAGCTCTTACTGCAGCAAAGGTCGTTGACACAGATAAAGCCGTTATGTCGTGATCAAAAAGAAACATGCACACTGTCCCATGTAAAAAACTTATTAATCGCAGAGAAGACTTAAGTCAAATATGTCTCCCACGACGGTAATTCGGACGGAATAATTCGAGCAAAGTAGTACTGACGCAATAGCTCAGTTGATAAAACGTGACCCCGGATAGGTCAGTAGCAGGTTCAAGACTAGCTCGCGTGCGAATTTCTCTTATCTTTCCTAAGAATTAAATGAAAATTTGACAAGCAATGAATGGGCTTACAGATAGCTACGGAAAAAGCCCATGATCATCCGCAGAATAAACAGTGTGAGTGTGAGTTTAGCCGTTGTAGCCGGTTGGTTGTGCACTCGCCTCACGTTCATGAGGTCGTGGGTTCAAACCCCACCCCTACCAATGAGTTTCACGAAACTTAAGTACGGTTTATTTATAATACCACAGGCTTTTCGGTGAAGGAAAACATCGTAAGGAAACCTGCATACGCCGAAGAAGAAATTCTGAGGCGTATGTGAAGTCCACCAAATCGGCTTGGGGCACCGTTGGTGGACAGGGGTTTGGCACAAAAGATCCTGAAGGGTCGAAGTGTCGCCAGGTCTTCCTGGCCCTTTAAGAAGATAAGATAGCTACGGAAAAAGCCCATGATCATCCGCAGAATAAACAGTGTGAATATTTATGCAAATAGTTGTATAACTGTGAAATAACTACCGATGTAGGTATGTATCTATATGATGGCAATATTAGCTGAACACGTGGTTCTAGATTTATAAATTAATTATAATAAGCTTGTTTCATTTTAATGCTACGCTTTTAAGTTATTTAAAGAACTGATGCTAATTTCAACAAGCAAGTTGAAATCTGGTTCTTGAGTGACGTATGGAACATATAGGTATGTTATACATGATTTTAGGGTTCCGTACTTTGAATTGGAAAAAAACACATAACGCTTATAAGATACTCTTAGGGACATGTATATCTGTCAAGACAGTAAAAACTATTTGGTCATTTAAAAAAGGAAATTTGAAGAACTACTTATTTAAGTAGATGTTTAAAGGCGTAGCGCATTTATAGTGAAGCTTTTTGTTAATCTGTCTACAGTTCAGAAAGTCTACTGTTCAGAAAGATACTGGACCGATTGAGCTGAAGTTGGAACACATAAGTATAAAATTTCCAATACGAAATGTATGAAAATATCAGGAAAAAATTATATTCCAAGAATAATTAAAAATAAATTTAAGTTGACGCAACCCGCACACTGTGAACGACTTGCACTTGACTAAGTTATTTGAAGTGAGTGTAGTTATTTCGGGAACAAGACATTGACATCGACCGCAAAATAAGAGGTTATTTTGGGAAAATGGACGATACGACCTTAGGGGTCTGAGTGTGGATAGGTAGTGTTATATTTGTGATGATATTTATATAAATGTTTATATAAATGTTTTTATCTATATTCCACTTTCCCTAGGTCAGTTTGGTCAATACGTAGACGTTTCAGTATTTATATAAAATACTAGCTGTGCCCGCGGCTCCGCTCGCGTGGATTGCAGAGTCCGCTGCCGCTCCCGCTCCCACCCCACTGTAGTACAAACCAATCGCAATATGAATTGTATCAAACATAATAATAGGTACTTCTTTGTTATAATGGCTTCTAGAAAAAAATACTTTATTAATATCTTAGTTTCTAAGTGGCGTATCAAGATGAAACATTATCATAGAATTATAGAAAACCAGTTTGACACATTTTTTTTTCATTTTCTTAATCATATTTTACACGGCGACCTTTAGGTATCAGAAGCTTTGATAACCTTGTTGGTTGTACGCTCGCCTCACGCTCATGAGGTTGACGGTTCAAACCCGGACCCGTTCCAATAGTTTTTAGGAACTTACGTACGATTATCATACCACATACTTGCGGCATGTGAAAGTTTGGATATTTGGATGTCTGGATATTTGGATGTTTGTTACTCAATCACGCTTCAACCACTCAACGGATCGTGATGAAACTTGGCACACATACAGGTTAGGTCCTGGAATAGGACATAGGATAGTTTTTACCCCGAAAAAACATCCCATTGGAATTCCTACGGGAAATACATAATAATTTGTGAAGTAGACCACGCGGACGAAGTCGCGGGCACCAGCTAGTTCTTAATAATACCTTGTGGTAAAGAAAATAAACTTGAAAAAATCTGTACACGCCATAGAAGTAATTCTAAAGCGCCTATAAAGTCTACCAATACTTATACAGCGTACTACTTATACTTATTCAGTGTGAGCAAAGATAATATATACTAGAGAGCGTGAGGTAGAATAGCCCTTACGCCTTCGTTGAGACATAACGAAGTGACACTACTTCTCCTCGCCAGTTCATAGTCGCCCGGAAAACAGAGCACAGCTGGAAGTACCTACTAATGGTAGAGAAGTACTTACGTTGTTGACGTACAACGTTGAATATCTTTCGATTGCGCTAGGGGCCGCAGCCAGCCTACTATCTTTACGCGACAACACGTACGAGTACGGCAGGTTCGCTTGTATGGAGTGTCTGTGCCTCAACATTGGGGACGTTTTGCCCGCTAGCAAAAGAAAACCGCGCAAGTCGCAATTTGGCGGTTCCGATATTTTGATCACCCAAGATAATGTATCATCATCATCATCTAGTTATTTTTGTCTCTACTGCAGGAGCACAACCCTCTCTCATCTGCCGGAGACAGACGGAGGATTTGGCCTACACTCCCAGCGCTGGCCAGACGAGGCCTGATTGATGTTTTGTAATGTATTGCCGTGTGGTTTTCGGTAGAGTAGAATAGGACCACTCCAACTCTTCCCGTGGATGTCGTCCAAGGCGACTAAGGGAATACATTATAAAACATCAAGATAATGTATAATAAACTATAATAGCACAGTAACTAGATTCAAGATCCTATAGACCTTTGTCGTGTCGCACAGGGGATGGATGTAGCATAAAATTACTTGCGCGGTGTTGTTGGATAGTGTTCACAGTCCAAGTGCCACTAATGTGACTCACGCAACTCTTGCCAGGGGTCCATGAGGTCACTGGTACACACTGGGTGCAAAGTCGGACTTGTGAGATTGACAGATAGTTTTATATGGTGACTGTTAACGTGTTTTGAAATTATTTGGTATCAGCAACGATCTCTATGTACTACTAGATGGAGCGTTCCAAATAATCGCTCTATTCAACGCAAGTAGCCACAACTCTGTGTTACTTGAACAGTACTATAATATTAAAAAACTGATATGTTTTTTATACAAGTTTTTTTATAACATACTAATACTTAGTTTGCTGGTGTATTTTACTGTACAGCAACGATCTCTATATACTACTAGATGGAGCATTCCAAACAATCGCTCTGTTCCACGCAAGTAGCCACAACTCTTTCACATTCACTTTGAAACTTGTGCAGTTACTACTCAGAACATTTAATTATTTTCTAAATATTGACATTATTTAACCGTAGCGTCAATATTTAGTAATAATTAAATGTTCTGCGTAGTAACTGCACAAGTTTCATTGTGAATGTGAAAGAGTTGTGGCTACTTGCGTGGAACAGAGCGATTGTTTGGAACGCTCCATCTAGTTAGTACATAGAGATCGTTGCTGTACAGCCTGTATTCTCTTTGAATATAACTCACCACAGTTTGTTTTAGTTTCTCCGTCAAAGAATTCCCTAGCTTCATATCGGCTGCGAACCTCATCAGCTCAGCGACCGTGAACAGTGGGTTCAGTCTGTTGTCCTGCAGGATGTAGCACGACTTCTTGCGGTATTCCTTTAGGGAATTTAGGGATTTCTGATTCTCAGCCAGCTCGCAGATGCTGTCGCCGGCTCTGATGGTCCCTGTGACGCCTTGTGTACTGGAAATAAAGGGGAAATTCGATTACGTACCTATAGTTGAGTTTGACCTTGTTTATGTTAATGGACCTTTATCCAAACGGGGTAATAGAGAAGCAGGGGAGGGGAAGAAGAGAATATCCCCTACGATTATGGCCCCGCCGCCAGAACCGAACGCCCAGCTTGATACGGAGGGCGGAGGACCGGGTGTGGTGGCGTTCATTGGTGAAGGCCTATGTCCGGTAGTGGACGTCGCAGCGCTGATATTATAAAGCTATTTATTGGACACTTAAATTTATATATAGAAATATTTAAATGGTTTGCCATTATTAATTTGGTTAGCAAAAAAATCTGCTGTTAAATTATTTGGACGGCATACAAAAAGTTAGCTTGCATTAAATAAAATATCCGTTTGCCGTGTGGTTCCCTGCTTAGAATAGGGCCACTCTTGTCTTTCCCGTGGGTGTCGTTAAGGCGACTAAGGGATTGCACCAGGGACGGGCAGCTGCGTTCTCCTGTGTGTGTATGTTAAGATCATTACTGCGATCACCAATCCGCCTGCCAAGCGTGGTGATTATGGCAAATCCCCCAATGGACATCTAACCAATAGTGGTATTGTATTCTATTGGGGAGGCCTAAAGTCTAGCAGTGGACGTATTTAGGCTGATGATGAAATAAAAAATCAGGCTGCAACCCTTGTTCTGCAAACAGTCTTAATATTGTCAACGATTTAACCAATATGCAGTCAGCTTGTAATACTTTTTAACTGTCTGCTTAATAAACATTCGTGCTGCAAAATGATTATTTGGTCAGCAAGATTTCACAATTGGTCAGCAAGGCAGCGGAAGCGAGCGAAGCGAGCGAAGCGAGCTCGAAATGTCAGAGCACCCCGACCTGGATAGTTTACGTTAGAAGGCTTTCTTTTAACCAAAATTGGATTAAACATGCCTCGATGCATGCCTTTTTTGAGAGCAGTCCAGTATTACATTATTTGCTGATTGATTTATAAATGTTTTTTAGCCATAAGTTGCCGATCAACTAGCCATTTTAGCTGGCCGAATACATTTTTTCTGCTACAAAAATATATATTTTGCTAACTGATTAAAAGATATCTATAAAATAAATCTAATGTAAATTTTATATTCCTAATTTTTTTACTTCTCTATAATTATTATTAATCAATATTAATCAATTTATTTTAATACAATTGACAAAGCTACTATAAGTAACTTATTAATTCATTGGTAAAAAGTATTTTACATATAACGTAGGTATGTTAGGTATCTAATAAATGCCTAATACTGCAAATGTGTGCATTGATAGATAACCTAATGTAAACGTGGTGAATCTTATTTGTTTATGTTGTTTATTCTAGCAATAGCCAGCCATTGCTTTGACAACAGAATACACGGAAATTCCAATAGATCAAACACGCATAATTACCTATAAGTACATGACCCATCCAAAAATTCCGTAGTTTACGAGTAGAATAGAATTTATATGTTTGTTTACCCAAATATGATGTCACTTTGTCATTTGCCACCGTCCTTTACTTGACATAAGGTTTTATACAGCCTGTGGTACGTCCTACTTTGATGGGCAGTGCCCACTGTCATACAGCCACAACCACACTGGTGGTGGTCAGTTGTGGCTATGGAGAATTTCGCACTGACGCGGGCAAGGGCCTGCGTCTTGTTGTACAATTTTATGTTCGAGTCTATACGCCGCATCCGATGGGATCTTCTATACAACTACGTAACGGGGCAATTTACTAGTGTCCGACCGAAACAGGATTTGCAGCCGAAACCGAAACCGAATCTTCGGCCTCGGTCTTATTTTTACTCGGAACCTTATTTAGATATGTTAAAATTTCTATAGTATGCTGAAATGTGTTTTACATGTTGTATAGTTAATTCGTATTAAATGAAATAATAATAAGAAAAATAACAATTAAAGTATGTAATATAAAATAGGTTTGTTTTGTTACAATAGGTACAACACACTTTATTGCACAAACAATACAGTTACAAGTTTTAAAAGTTAAAATAGTACAATTTAGGTCTTATCGCTTTAAGCGCTTTCTTTCAAACAATCTTTGGTTTTAAAATATTATGCCAGAGAAATAGGTAGGTTGCGCTGATTAGGAAATTTAAATGATAAATGGATACTTATAAACATTAACTTTATGTAATATTAACTTTAACATGAACAAATATAATAAACAATGTTACTCTTGTAAGTAAACTATACACGAACTCACCCTAACAGAGCGCGAACACTGAGTTTCGGCTCGGCCGAAGTTTCTGCTGATTTTTGGCCGAAACCGAAACTATGGCCAAACCTCGATTTTTTGGCCGAAACTGGCAGAAACCGAAATCGAATCTTCGGTCGGACACTACAATTTACACAGTTTTTGCCTCTCTGTAGAAATTAGGCCACGACATCTGACGTTCGAGGATAACTCCTGACTTGAGAAAGTAAGCAAAGTTTACATTTCACGACATTGTACGGGTTCCATACAAATTTTTTTTAATTTTCCTTTAATATCTCGGTACATAAAGATTACTGACATCTCTATATTTTTGCCGTAGGTTAATAGGTAATTTTAGTCCAGTTACTCTCGAGTTATCCGCTGTACTGACAGTCAAACAGACAGACGGGCGGTTAGGTCTTCGTCACGTAGTTTTTAGAGGAGCTGTAATTATTTATAAAAAAAAGGATGCGTTGCTTATATTGTTTAATTGAAAGTCAATTTTAAAACCTATTACTGGCGCGTTCATTTCGAGTTTTTTTTAATGTTTGACCGTCTAGAAGAATCTAGAGCTTTTTGGAGCTAAGGAAGGGGATTCGGATTAAGTTTAGCGAAATATAGCATACTTAATCCGGATAAAAATCCGGTGTGCAAAATCCCTAAGATCAATAAGATTGAGGGACTCTGGGAGCTTGTAAACATCTGGCATAATTTAATGTAAATATAAAGGCCGTGATCGAGGTTCGTTATGGGTAAACCAGTCTCGATTTGAACTCGTTTTTTTAGGGTTCCGTAGCCAAATGGCAAAAACGGAACCCTTATGGATTCGTCATGTCTGTCTGTCTGTCCGTCCGTATGTCACAGCCACTTTATTCCGAAACTATAAAACTATACTCTTGAAACTTGGTAAGTAGATGTATTCTGTGAACCGCATTAAGATTTTCATACAAAAATAGAAAAAAAAACCAATTTTTTAGGGGTTCCCCATACTTAGAACTGAAACTCAAAATTTTTTTTTCATCAAACCCATACGTGTATCTATGGATAGGTCTTCAAAAATGATATTAAGGTTTCTAATATCAATTTTTTCTAAACTGAATAGTTTGTGCCAGAGACACTTCCAAAGTTGTAAAATGTGTGTCCCCCCCCCTGTAACTTCTAAAATAAGAGAATGATAAAACTAAAAAATAAATATGATGTACATTGCCATGCAAACTTCAACTTAAAATTGGTTTGAACGAGATCTAGTAAGTAGTTTTTTTTAATACGTCATAAGTCGTAAACCACAATACTATTATTAAAACATCGATCAAAGTTACAACGAACTACTATAACTTTTATATTATGTTACTTGCTGCTACGGAACCCTTCATGGGCGAGTCCGACTCGCACTTGGCCGCTTTTTCTTTATCAATTTGAATGACTGCGCGCAGGCGAAGTGACGCAGTCATAAAATCGGAGATGTGGTGAGGACAAGATCGCAAACAAACAATAGTATAACAGACAGTAATTTGCATTAAAATGTTTATCCAGGATATAAAAAAAATTGTTGATATACCTACTGAACATACGAATACTTAAGGAATTTATAGTGGTTTTTAAACCAACAGACAATAATAAAACCAGGCTTTTTCCAAAGTTATAGGTTTATTCGCTTTAAATATTGACGCTACGGGTAAATAATGTCAATATTTAGTAAACAATTAAATGTTCTGAGTAGTAACTGCACAAGTTTCATTGTGAATGTGAAAGAGTTGTGGCTACTTGCGTGGAACAGAGCGATTGTTTGGAACGCGCCATCTAGTAGTACATAGAGATCGTTGTACAAATTAATTTATAAAATTTAAAATTAATGTACTAGGCAAGTAAGTAATTAAATTAGAGAGGTACCTACTCTGTAATACGATTAGGTAAAAAGTAATTGTTTTTAATCACGTCAAAAGATGTTACGTCACTGACTACATTAATCTTTGTCATACAAAATACTACGTTATTTATTAATATTACATTACCTATCTAATGGTTGACGGAAGCTTCGATAATCGATATATAATGGGACAGTGCGCAGGGCAGTTCATTATCGATAACTTAGTTACCGCATTAGGACTTCATATTGCATATGCCTTCCGATGGATTTATTTATAAAATAAATAAATAATGTTATGACAGGGTGATTGTTGCTATTTTTTTATTATAGCGATTTATTGCACACCCTCACAAAATTATAACAACAATAAAAAAGGAAAAAAATAACAAGTTTAAAGGGTAATGCTTATCTCTTTAAGAAATTTAAGCCAGCCTACTAGCGACAGAGAAAACTTTGTGAAAGGGCAGACATAACAAACAATTTTATAAATAAAAACGTAAACTTCGCGTGTCTGTAATTAGAATATATTATTTTTATTTAAGGACAAGTAATAAGGTCAAGTTTTGTCTGTTTGTTTGTGCACGCATCACGTAAAAACTACTGAACGAATTATAATGGAGTTTACAGGAAAAAACATAGGGCTTAATTCGGAGTTATATAACGGCTTTATTTCATCGAATCGGATTACTCAATCAAAAGTTATGGCATTGTATGGATTTCAAAAACTCACATTACGTTAGTATATACAACAAAGAAGTGCAATGCTAGGTGGAATTCAGATTATTATGAGTTAGGACAACGTTTGAAGTGGGGGTGGAGTGGTGGGGAGGAGTATGTGAGTGTGGGAACGGAAGGGGGAATAATTCTGTAGTTCACGCGAGCGGAGCCGCGGGCACAGCTAGAACTAAATAAAAAAATTAAACTAGATATACTTCTACAAAACGCAAAGTTAGATAAAATATAAAGGTTGTGCTCTCTCCTCACGTTCATGAGGTCATAGGCTCAAACCCCTATGAGTTTTTCGAAACTTAAGACTTGAGTACGATTTACGAGTATTTATAATACCACGGGCTTTTCGGTAAAAGAAAACCTCAGAGTTCCGTCAAGACAGATATCCTTGTAGAAAAGCAATCTTATCCATTTTTAGGGTTCCGTAGCCAAATGGCAAAAACGGAACCCTTATGGATTCGTCATGTCTGTCTGTCTGTCTGTCCGTCCGTATGTCACAGCCACTTTATTCCGAAACTATAAGAACTATACTGTTGAAACTTGGTAAGTAGATGTATTCTGTGAACCGCATTAACATTTTCATAAAAAATAGAAAAAAAAACAAAAATTTTGGGGGTTCCCCATACACTCTAGTATATATTATCTTTGCCCATACTTAGAACTGAAACTCAAAAAAAATTTTTTCATCAAACCCATACGTGTGGGGTATCTATGGATAGGTCTTCAAAAATGATATTAAGGTTTCTAATATCATTTTTTTCTAAAGTGAATAGTTTGCGCGAGAAACACTTCCAAAGTTGTAAAATGTGTGTCCCCCCCTGTAACTTTTAAAAAACTTCTAAGCGCAGCTACTTTTATCTACAATTTGGGATGTTTAAATAACCCTCAGTGGAAATCGAACTCTAGACCACGCAGCCAATTAGGTGGTAATCTATTAATACTATACTTAATTATCAGCGTCCCATCGTCGCATAGTACAAAACTATTGACCTACAATTTTAAATTAGAAAAAAAAATTAGCAATTCCAGTTTAAACATAAATAAATTTGGTGTCACCGCTATTTGGCGCCGATTCTGCCAGTGTCAAGGTAGGAAAAAAATTTAAATAAACGGAACTAAAAAAACCTTGTGGATAAAATAAGTAACAAATGACACGACGACATTATTTGTAGACAAATTGTACAGCAACGCTCCACAGACATAACGCAGGTAGAGATGTTCTAAAAGAATGCTTTTCTTTTATTTTTTTGTCGCGGGGAAATGCCTGCTGCATACCTACTCGCCCCCGGGGGACGAGTAGGTTATGTCGGACTTGCACCAACTAATACCCCGCGGTGGTCGTCTCTGACGCACAGAGGAAGGAGGGACACCGATATCAATGAATATTGCAATTCCAGTGTCATCCACGCGGCCTGCCGCGGCTCGGCGGCCCATCTCAAGGGATACGATAATCTCCCCTCCACAACCTCGCGATGCCTGCAGCAGCAACGAGGCCACCCCGTTACTGCCCTCCCTGTGGACGCGTAGGATGGAATGTGTGCACAGAGCCCCCGCTCCGTGCACCCGCGTTAGGATAGGTTGCCTGGAAGAGATCGTGATAAGATAAGAGAAGAGTTCGTCTATCTATTCGAGTTTGATTCCAGGTCAGGCCATGTACCAATTTTCTTTTTCAAAATATAAGTAATTTGCTGACAGCTCCCAAAGGGTGAAGGAAAACATCGTGAGGAAACAAACGCATCTAATGTTTATCGACTCCATTATTATAATTAATTCGAATTTGGCCCCCAGTGGTTTTTATGAATACTTAATAGCAGGTAAACATTTTTTTAACAAAAACATGCAATAAAGGGTATGCCGTCAGATAGACTCCCGACAGTATATCGTCAGAACAAGTCGGATTCCAAATTAAATAACATTACAACTAATTTGCTTTAATCGATTTTAAGTAAACCGAAATTTTCATTTTGGTAATACTGGAACACCTCTTATATGATATAGGCAGACCAATGGATGCTGCCGCAAGATAATAAGCTAGGAGATTCTTGAAGATGCAGTTAGCTTAAAATTGTTAGCGCAATTTTTTACAAAGTGCTACTTTTTATTTTTGTTGTATGGCAGCTAAATCTTAAACTGAAAGCCAGCCGGAAACCACTAGGAATCCTCGAATAAATTAGCCTACAACTCTCAAATTCAAATTTTGGTGTCAACCAGACAGGTTTAGCCGCTAGGTAAAGCGTGACATACGGACTCACAGTCCGACGTACGGACGGACGTACAGTCGTTTTAAAACTCTGGTTTTTGAGATATACTGGTGATATAGAACACATTTTAGAAAATAAAAAAAATAACGACGACCATACCTTTCTCGCTACACTTCAAAGTGAAAAGGAGTTCTAAATAGGTACGAGTATCTTGATAGAAAGCTATCTACCGGCACGCGAGAATGTCAGATCAATACAACGCCATCTATTGCGAACATTAGCAACTAATATTAAGCACCTACTAGATATCGTTCATTACAAAAACAACATTGACATATATCCACTTAAGGATGACGTTATGTCACTCTGCGGTTTTTTTTATTTATAAACCGAGGAATTATTGATTTGGGTGTTTCCAAGTACCAATATTGTCTTGTCAGGTTTCTACGCGAAAGGTCAACAGTTTGAAAACAAGGTAATAGTTTGACAGGCCCGTCAATCAAAAGGGTTGCTCTTTGTACAGTTCTAGACACGTTACTTGATCTGTGATTTTCACTTGGGCTAGAACAGTCTATTTTTGGGTTGGTTTGGTGGTATGAAGTGAGGCGCAACATCGGGAAGTTGATTGGTCCGTTCCGCGACTGATTTTAATACTGCTTTCACTACTCTAGTTGACAAGTTGCCGGTCGGCCGGCGGAATTCAATCAACGTTATTATTAAATTTATTTATTTATTTATTTAATAGTTTATTGTACACACAAATATACAAAGAACAACACAAAGAAAAGAAAATTATACAAAAGGATAAGCTATTTCTAAAGAAATTTCTTCCAGCTAACCTGCGGTGAAGACAAGGGATTATGGAGAGGCAGTAGTCGCCTATATGTTATTTTATGTTATTTTTAAACGACTTATTCCCCTGACTTAAAAAAAATTATGGAGTTATAATTCAGACTAATATTTTTGGTGCAAGAATGGTGGAGACGCATCTTTAGCCCAGCTTTGGGCACTGTCCTTTGAAATCAGGAAGTACTGCATAAAATACACTCATTGAAGCCAATCAATGTTTGTCTCTCTGTCTCTCTCTTCTTCGATTAAGAAAGAAAAAGACTGCACAGCAGGCTAGCAAGATTCATTCATTTATTCCCACCGAATGAATGAATGAACGTTTAATGTCAATGTTGGTCATGTTGTAGCATATTTTGTTTAATTTACTTCTAGTCCACGAATCCACGGCTGTTGTTGTCTGATCACCCAAAAAACTCGTTTTTGCATAAATCTGGAAATACACGATCAAGTTGTTATTTATATAAGTACATTATGTATTTATGTATGTATATCAGCTGTCTGATACCCATATTACAGGCTCTGCCTAGTTTGGGATCAGGTGGCTATGTGTAAAATGTCCCAAAATATTTATTTATTTAAGTCTTTGTTGCATCTTTAGGTATCCTAAAAATAAATAAATGATGACCAACAAGCGAGTTCAAGGTTTTTAGGCTTACTACCTACCTCATGAGCAGTGACAGGTATAAAGATTTCGGGACAATGATCTCAAACGTACATGAGAATATGGACATGCCTCCTGGATTCCGAGATTTGAAAATTAAGTATTTTACTCTTTGAATAAAATATGCAATTTTCCAGTTACTGAAGTAGGTAGATGGCTATATTTGATACGAACAAAACATTATCGAAAATATGGACATGCCTCATAAGTTCCGTCAATTCCGCCTTATTTTGCATTGATTTATTGTTTTGGGAGATTTAATATCAAATTTTGCCTTGGCGATACTTTTGTATTACGCATTTTTTAAATGATCAACTGACAACGCGCAAATCACTGAAATTCATACTGATGCAATTTTATATAATATGTTATAGTTATATATACTTCTGACCTTTTATATATACACGTACAATAAGGTTGGCCACCGAAGGAGTGTAAGAACAAAACTTTATAGCATTTCTAAGTCAAACTACAGGCCAATAAATACTAGGACACCAGATTAGAAGAAAGCTTATTTGAATTCGAACAACTAAGACTGGTGACCTGAAAAACAGACTATGTCTAGTTGAGGCTCCACCAAACAGGTTACTGAATTTATAAAATGTCAATCTGTTTTACTTAACTTGTAACTTGTAACCTTATTGTGGAGAATCTAAATAAACATATTATTATTATTAACGAGCTATTAACAGTATTATAACTGATCAGAGGAGAATGGAAGTGCTAGAGGAGGCTTTTGCCAACAGGCACATTGACAAATGAAGAAATAAATAAAAATTGAAATAATAATTACTTGTAAACGAATGTAATTTAATCAGCCATTTAATGTAATTTGCCAATGCATGAGTCAGAAATAAAAGGCTATTTGTTCCTGGCCTTGGACATGCTCAAAATAAACTTAAAAAATAATTGATATAAAAAATGCGGTAAATCAGTGACCAGCGCCACAACTGCACATGAATATACAAACACATCTTTGGCCAAACTTTTATGTATAAGTATACAAGTTCCCATTCAGGGTTGCTTTATTTGATACTAGCTGTAGCCCGCGACATCGTCCGCGTGGACAACTTAACATCGCAAATTATTAATCCCGTAGGAATGAGATGTTTTTACGGGATAAGAACTAGGTGTTCCAGGACCAAGTCCTATTCCAGGACCTAATCTATGTGTACCCAGTTTCATCCCGATCCGTCCAGTGGTTGAAGCGTGATTGAATAACAAACGTCCAAACTTTCACATTTATAATATTAGTAGGAAGTAGGATGCAGCGTGTAAAAGTAATAAGCGCATATATTTTATTGGCGGTTACTATCGAATCCAAAGATATGAACAGGCTCGATAGTGCATGTTCATTAAATAGTACGAGAACGAGCGTGTCACTTTTTTTTTATCTACTATGATGTCACGCGAATGCCGTGACCGCGAGTGTAGATGGTTTCGCGCCTTCGCTTTCGCGCTTCGCGGCGTTTTCCCCGATCAATGTCGGTATTTTGTCCCGCGACAAAGGGTGAACGAGAACGCATCTACACTCGTGCTATTTCTCGGTAGCGTGCGAGATGTAGCGACAAGCGGATGTTTTAAAAAAATAGTGTTCGTTAAATAACGACCGTGAGCTGGCATTGCTTGAATGTTATCAAGCAACCGTGCTTTGACAGTCTGAAATATGCTCATAATTGTAGCACGCTAAGGCGCACAGAGTCACAGCTGCAGCAACTTCGATGTCCATTTCTGTCAAACGCGCGAACGCAACTGCGAACGAAACCGTGAACGTTGCGAGTGTACAGGGCATATTTTTCACGCAGAGTTCACGCGAATCGCGGCCAAAGTTCGCAGCCGCGAATCGCGGGCGAATGTACAGTGTAACGTGAATCTCTTTTAATTTACGTTAATCGCGATTTTAACACAATCGATTCTCGATTCACTTTTAATCGATAATCGGTATCAACCGTAGAAGCGGCAACCCCTACGCGGCGACGCGAAACGTCACTAACTTCACTCGGTCATTTCAAATCTCGAGAGAAAAAACGAACAGCTGTTTCGTACTGTCAGATTTTAATTTATTCCTTGGTGCCCTAAAACCACCTAAAAAGCGTTAATTACTCAATAAATAGTGTTCCCTATATTAAACACTAAATTCAGTTAATTTAGACCCCCGCTGTTGGGTAAGTGTGAACTGATATTTACCTATTTGTTAATTTGGCCTTGTAAACCTCTTTTCATAAATTCTGTTCTGATCTGTGTATGTTTTCCACTTGTTTTCTTTGGTTCTTTATGTCATGTTCTATTTTCACCTTCTTACCACTGTGCTATTCCGTTCCAATCTCCATGTATCGCCACAATCAAACCACCCATCATGGCCCAGCTTACTTGCAATGGTGTGGAAAGGTGGATGCATGGAGACTCACTGGAAGAGGATCTAATTCCGCTAAATCTTCCAGGGTTCTAAGTTAACGCCTAAGTTAACGTCGAAGTTAACGTTGAAGCTCTCTTCACATCGTTGACCTACACTCTCCGCAACATCGTTTGGCCTTGGACCCCTCGGACGAGCTGCGGACACTCATTGCAGAGCCAGCACCTAGCCCTCATCGGAGACTCCTGCCGTCACCGTCCACACTACAGCAGGGACAGCCAGGCCAGTAGCGGAACACCTCTGAAGCTCGACCAAACCTAGAAACTGCCATCAGGGCGGTCGATCACGACCCATTTAAATCTTTAATAAAATTATCTTATTCTTTGTTCATGTCTTGGGTTTTATTAGCTACACAGCCCAAGCGCGACAGTGGCGCCTACAACGTGTTTTTGATGGTCAGTTTTTGAGTTTTGTTGAGCTTTTTGAGTAGTTTGCATTGTGCGCATACACATTGTAAAGTTTTGTTTTTTTACTTTTATTTTTGCTTTCTTTATTTGTGTGCTTGATAACCAAGTTTTAGAGTGTAAATTGTTTTGTAACTGTTGTAAATTTTTTTGTCTTAAATTGAAATTACCTTCAAATGTAAAAAAAAAAAAGTGAACACTAGTGACGTTCCTACCTTTCGGTAATTTATAATCGATTCTTTATAACGATTGTTAATCGATATATTTTTATGTTGTGTAATCGTTTCTCTTTAAATTAATCGTATCTATTATTGTAAACATTCTACATTTTGGTTATCGGTTATTTTTATTTTGCATATTTAATTTTTAGTTGCAATTTTTATTTTTGTTTTGGCTTTGCTTTATTTCATTCATTTTCATTCTTATTTATATTTTCATTTTAAAAAAAAAAAAAAACAACTCTGTTATCACTACATTGTTACAGAGCGGAGTAGTAATAGTGCTTTATTTATTTGTATCGTTCACATTTGCCCAAACGAGTTTGATATCTGATATTTTTGTTTATTCCTTGCTTTTGTCGACATGGGCGATATTAAGTTTTTGTCTTTGCAAAAAGCAGAGTTGGCGTATGAAGTTGCAATCCGTGGGGAAACTCCCGCATCTACGGTTGAACAATTGCGAAAACAGATTGTGAAAATAGCTGCGTTACATCCTTCGGAGGATATTCTTGTCTCACCATTCGGTCCTGTTACTGATCTGGAAGCAGTTAAGGAAACATTGCTGAAACTTGACGATTTAGTAGCACAATTAAGTTTAAGTTTTGATAGGAATATTTTATTGAGAGCTCAAAATTTAACACTGCATTTAAAATACAGAATTAGCAGAATTGATTGCTCTACTTGCGCGGAAGGACTTCAGATATTGTCGGATTGTGTAAATCGATTCGAATCGCTTAAATACAAACTTAAAAATATAAAACCGCCTGGTGACGCACTAGACAAAGATGATGACACGGATGCTGCTGGGACTATGACCCCTAATGTTATGGCATGTACAACGTCAAGTTGTGATAAAGGACTGTCTGATTTGTCAAAACTAAAATTCAACGGCAAAACGTGTGCACGTGCTTTTATTCAACGCGTAAACGAATTTTCAACAGCAAGAAGCATACCTTCTCATAAACTACTTACTTTTGCTACTGAAATTTTTACCGATGAGGCACTACATTGGTTTAGAAGCATTAAACATACCGCATCCTCTTGGAGTGATGTCTGCGAGAGACTTAAAGACGATTTTGGTCACGCTGATTACGACTATCGTCTTCTTGAAGAGATAAGAGCACGCACACAAGGTGAACGCGAAAACATTACTATTTACCTTTCTATTATGTCAGGCATGTTCTCACAGCTGGATAGGAAAATGTCGGAGGAAGAGAAACTAGAAATTATTATGCATAATATTCGTCCTTGCTATACCAACGTACTAACTTCTTCGCCTGGTATTAATAACATTGAAACATTGCGTTCATTATGTAAAAATTTTGAAAACATACAAGCCCGTATGTCTCAATTTCGAGAGCCGCCAAGAGTTTCTACTGAAACACTAGCCCCTGAGTTTGCGTATCAGTCTACGAGTGCTAATAAAAACTTTAAAGATCTTCCGAGTAATAACCAAAAGTTTCATTACTCTGCTAACTACACTAAGTTCAATAAAGGGTATGGTAACTATACACAGTACAATACCCCAAACAACACAAACGCACAGACGAAACAACATTACTCGTACAATTACAATCGTAGTCAGGGTAATACTAATACTAACTACTCAAATTACAACAACGCAAATACTAATGCGAAACCTGTGAACACCATCACAAAGAATAACAAGTTCTGCCCACGTTGTCGAGTGGACAGTCATTGTCTTAGGAACTGTACAGCTGAACGAAAGATAGTTTGCTTTCGTTGCGGTCGTCCTGACGTTCGTTCAAATGACTGCCCTGATTGTCAAAAGAATACTCCAAATAATTCAAAAAACTAGAAAACCAGGGTTGTAGTACATCTAATATTAACCATTTTGATGCTTCTGAATGGCAAAAATGGTTACAATTTATTAAAAACTTCTCTACAATTTACAAAGTTACTTCAATCCTGCTAGATAAACCTGAAAATGATACTAGACCTTATATTAAAATGAAAATTAATGATTTAAATGCTTGCGGTTTATTAGATTCTGGTGCTGCGGTATCGATTCTTGGCAATAATTCCCATCAGGAATTATTAAACGTAGGTCTAACCATTAACAATGGCGATGAAATTAGTGTTATTGCTGCTGGTGGTCAAAATTTAAAAAGCATAGGTTACATGAATCTACCGATACACTTTGAAAACGCTTTTAACATTATCAAGTGCTATATAGTTCCACAAATTGAAACTCCCTTACTACTAGGAGTAGATTTCTGGAGGAAATTTGAGTTGTGCCCCAAGTATATTGGCTCTATTGACATAACTCAAAACAGATTAGCTTCGTTAGCGATTTTAACTACGGATTTCGACAAGCATATTACCTCTATGGATAATCTAGTAGATTCACAGCGCCATATTGCAAACAATTTAATTGAACAATTCAACGAAATCTCTACAGAACGTAAGGGTCTAGGCAGAACTCATCTGATTACTCATCACATTGATACAGGTGATTCCCCTCCGTTAAAACAGAGATACTACCGTATGTCTCCCGAAAAACAGAAAATTTTGAAAGAGCAGGTTGATGAAATGCTAGGTCTAGATGTTGTGGAGCCTTGCGAGAGTGCATGGTCATCACCAGTACTAATAGTATCCAAAAAGAATGGTCAACCTAGATTCTGTTTAGATAGTAGGAAGTTAAATTCTGTTACCAAACGCGATGCGTATAATCTTCCATATATATCAGAGATACTGGACAATCTTCGCGATGCCAAATTTCTTTCTAGTATTGATCTGTCCAAGGCATTTTGGCAGATACCTATTGCTGAAGAAGATAGGAATAAAACCGCATTTTACGTCCCAGGTCGCGGCACTTTACGTTTTAAGACCACAGCCTTTGGTCTGACAAACGCACCTGCGACTCAGCAACGTCTAGTTGACATGATGTTCGGCCACGAATTTGAGTTAAGAGTATTTGCGTACTTAGATGATATTGTGCTTGTAAGCAACACTTTCGAGGAGCACGTCTCACTATTGTTACGAGTGCTTGATAAATTGAAACAGGCAAATCTCACTATCAACATCGATAAGTGCCAATTTTTTAGGAGTCAGTTAAAGTATTTAGGATACGTCGTAGATGCTCAAGGTTTACGCACTGACCCAGAAAAAGTACAAGCTATTGTAAATTACCCAACCCCAACTTGTAAAAAGGACGTTAAACGTTTCTTAGGAACTGCTACTTGGTATCGCCGTTTTGTTCCTAACTTTAGCACGTTAGCGGGCCCTCTAAACAAGTTGACTACTAACAAAAAGACATCTCCACCCTTCTCTTGGAGCACTGAAGCAGATGCCGCCTTCAATAGTCTCAAAAAATGTTTAGTTTCTGCCCCAGTCCTGGCCTGCCCAGATTATAGCCAACCTTTTGAGGTCCATGCCGATGCAAGTAATTACGGCACTGGCGCAATGTTGACGCAATTAATTGACGGAAAAGAGAGGCCCGTAGCTTATATGAGCAAGTCTTTAACTGGTGCAGAGAAAAACTATAGCATAACAGAGAGGGAAACACTCGCTGTTCTCATTGCGTTGGAGCATTGGCGTTGCTACCTGGAGAATGGACAAACCTTCACCGTCTACACGGACCATTCCGCTCTTCAATGGTTTTTATCCCTTAGCAATCCAACCGGTAGACTAGCTAGGTGGGGGGTACGTCTATCTTCATTTAATTTTGTCATCAAGCATCGTCGTGGAGTAGATAACGTTATACCCGACGCTCTATCTCGTGCGTTCCCCGTATCAGCAATTTCCACATCTAACTCAATTACAACTACAACCGATTCTTGGTACAAAACAATATACAACACTTGTTTAAACAATCCCAGTAGTCTCGAAAATTTTAAAATTAATAACAATTCCCTTTACCGTTTTTCAAAAAACAAGTCTCCTCTTACTGCTGAGTTTGCATGGAAAGAGGTAGTTCCTAGCGAACTACGTGAGAAAGTGATTTCTGAAAACCACGATGAACCTACTGCAGGTCATTTGGGAATTCACAAAACTTACCTTCGCTTGGCTCTACGCTACTTCTGGCCGGGTATGCACTCAGACGTTGTAAAATTTGTTTCAAATTGCCCAACTTGTCTTTCCATCAAATCACCTAACCATGCTACCCTGGGTGAAATGGGAAGACCAAAACAATGTTCCCGTCCATTTCAGATGATTTCAATTGACTTCATTGGTCCACTTCCCACTAGTCGAAAACAGAACTGTTACTTACTTGTAGTAGTCTGTTGTTTTTCTAAATATTGCGTTATGTTTCCACTGCGCAGAGCAACAGCTGATGCAGTGGTGAAACATTTAGAGGACTCTGTGTTCCTTGTTCATGGTGTTCCACAAACAATTTTCTTAGATAATGGTAGCCAGTTTATTTCCAAAAATTTAGAAAATTTCTTTAAAAAGTATAAAATACCAAATGTATTCTTCACACCAAAGTACACTCCACAGATAAACACAGTTGAAAGGTACAACAAAACTATTGTAACCTGCATTTCATGTTTCATAGAGAACGATCACAGATCATGGGATTTTAATTTGCCAAAAATACAATTTGCCATGAATAATTCTGTAAGTGAGGCAACAGGCTATACACCCACATTTCTCATTCATGGGAGAGAACTCGTCACATGCGGATCCCACTACATTGATCCGAATATCGAGGACGAAGTTATTTTCTTACCTCGCGACATTTACTGCGATAATATAGGTAATTTAGCAGGCATATTTAATAATGTACAGGCTTCTCTTTGGCACGCTCACGTAAAGAATACGTCTAGGTATAATTTACGCCGAAAATCGGCAGAATTTCAAATTGGTGACATCGTCTGGAAAAGAACGTATTTCCAGAGCGATAAAGACCAATACTTTAGTAAAAAGTTAGCACCCAAATTTATCAAATGCAGGGTGGTAAGTAAAAACTCACCTTTAGTATATGAGTTACATGACATGAACGGTAAAGACATTGGTACTTGGCATATCAAAGATTTGAAATTAGTTAGTAGTTATCAATAAATTATTTGCAATACACAGAACAGATATTTTTTATCAAAATTTTGTAATTTTTTTCCTCACCGATAGTCGCGTCGATGATTGTCACCTATTTTTGTTTTTGAAAAACGGAAGATTTACTTTAAGTCAACAGATCAATATGTCAGTTGCCTTTATTTATGACTTGGTGCCTCGTATTAATTAATAAATATTGAGGTTAGTTAGTAAGATGAATTTTGAAAGTTGAAGAATGTTTTGTTGATGTATGAATGGTAAGAGTAGTTCTTCTTATTTACATTATCGTTGGAATTTACTTATAACCTAGGTAAAGTACAACAAGAACGGCGTGATTATTAGGTTGAATTTTTCCATTATTTAGTTAGTTTCGGATTTTTTCTTCATAGGAAGTAAAATCCTGGAGGGGAGAGGCGAATCTGTAACGTGAATCTCTTTTAATTTACGTTAATCGCGATTTTAACACAATCGATTCTCGATTCACTTTTAATCGATAATCGGTATCAACCGTAGAAGCGGCAACCCCTACGCGGCGACGCGAAACGTCACTAACTTCACTCGGTCATTTCAAATCTCGACAGAAAAAACGAACAGCTGTTTCGTACTGTCAGATTTTAATTTATTCCTTGGTGCCCTAAAACCACCTAAAAAGCGTTAATTACTCAATAAATAGTGTTCCCTATATTAAACACTAAATTCAGTTAATTTAGACCCCCGCTGTTGGGTAAGTGTGAACTGATATTTACCTATTTGTTAATTTGGCCTTGTAAACCTCTTTTCATAAATTCTGTTCTGATCTGTGTATGTTTTCCACTTGTTTTCTTTGGTTCTTTATGTCATGTTCTATTTTCACCTTCTTACCACTGTGCTATTCCGTTCCAATCTCCATGTATCGCCACAATCAAACCACCCATCATGGCCCAGCTTACTTGCAATGGTGTGGAAAGGTGGATGCATGGAGACTCACTGGAAGAGGATCTAATTCCGCTAAATCTTCCAGGGTTCTAAGTTAACGCCTAAGTTAACGTCGAAGTTAACGTTGAAGCTCTCTTCACATCGTTGACCTACACTCTCCGCTACATCGTTTGGCCTTGGACCCCTTGGACGAGCTGCGGACACTCATTGCAGAGCCAGCACCTAGCCCTCATCGGAGACTCCTGCCGTCACCGTCCACACTACAGCAGGGACAGCCAGGCCAGTAGCGGAACACCTCTGAAGCTCGACCAAGCCTAGAAACTGCCATCAGGGCGGTCGATCACGACCCATTTAAATCTTTAATAAAATTATCTTATTCTTTGTTCATGTCTTGGGTTTTATTAGCTACACAGCCCAAGCGTGACAACAGCCCGCTTAAAATACAAGCTAACGTACTAGTCTCTCTCACTCAAATGACTTCACTCACTTTGAAACCTAATCCATTGGTACTTCTGCAACATTCCAGAGCACTGTCGAAGTGAATGAAGTGAGTTCACGTCGACAGTGCTCTCGCATCGTGTCAGTAAGTTAACTATGGCACAATTTGGCATTTTACCCCGTTTTTTATGTTTACAATAACACGACTCGCCACTCGAATGTATTGTAGGAGAAGCCGGAATAATTTAAACGGTGCATTTATCCACTTTTATGGCACGCATGAACAGACGGCTTGCGGTATCTAGCCTATTCATACATCTGTGATCGAAACTTATTCACATGTTCTTTGTTAACAACTGTCGTATTTTTTTATTGATTTAAGCGCAAACAAATCAGTGGTTTATTAGTGGTTGACATGCTCAAGTAATAACAACGAGCATCTAAACAAGAAGTATCTAACGACCATAGAATAGCAAATCTCAGGCTAAACATAACTTGCCTACGGTAATGTAAGTATCATATGACGATACTGTTTCAAGTCATGTGCTTTATAAAGCTGGCTACTGATGTCTGAAACTATAATTAAGTACTCTGATAATTAGACTAATTTAGCAAAACACCCTAAATATATGACTTATAGGGCTAAACCATAAGTCTGATAATAAATTGTGCCCTTATTACTTTTACACGCTGTATACATGCATAATACCCTCCCAGCGAGTCCACTGGCTACACTTCCTTAGTTTTATGCTACAAATCCGCTTTTGATTTCCCCGTTTCGTGATAATAGTAGTCGCTATATGCGGTCCCCATATTTTGCAAACGATTGGCCCCTGTACTCTATGGCCAACACATCTGCCCAGCGTAGCCATATGGACTTTAACCCCGTTTAAGAGATCATCCAGCTGTGCACGTAAGTGGCTGGTGGGTACTTACGAGAATCCGGTGAGTGCGTTCATAAGCGAAGACTTGCCTGCCCCTGAAGGGCCCATGATAGCCGTCAGTTCATTTGACTTGAAGTGCCCCGAAATGCCTTTAAGAATAGTCTTCTTATCTGAAAAGAAGAATAGATAATTTTAAATAAAAATAAATAAATTGTCCAAAAATATACATAATATATGCAATAACTCCGCCATACAGTTTGTTGGCAGAAATTGCTATTTTACTTTATACATACCTATGGCATAGAATACTAAAAGCAAACAACTAAGTTTTAATTTTCATATTAGCAAAAAAGATGGAAGTTGCGTTAATGAGTTTACCAGATATTTCTTATATTTAATTTTGTAAAGTGTTTTTTGGTAATTAAATCGCTTCTGATACCTAACAGGATACCGACTTATGACGTCATTGGGTGTCGCCGTGGGGAAGACGCGTATGTCGTAAAGGTCCACTTCGAGTACGGTAATGCCATGTGAAAATGTTTTTTAAATCAAAATAATATTTATTCATTAATTAGTAAAATATAATTTTAGATGTCAACTCTTACTAAATAAAATAATTTTATCAGTACAAGTCGATTATTAATCTAATGTTACTTTAAACATCATTATATACTTAGTAAATTTTTATAATCAGTCAAATTATGGGAGACAATTTATTTTTTAAAAAGAAAAAAAAACAAACGAACTGCGAATTATTTCGCTTTGCCTTATGTATGGCACAGCCTACCAATACATCGTGAAGATTGAGACAGTAACTATATTTATGAAACAAGACAGTATTAATTACTGTTACTTATATATAAAACTTAAAATTAAATAGAGTTAGGTAGGTATTAGACACTGTTAATGTATGTTTCTTTCAGGTCGTCGGCCAATCTGGCGGAGTTTATTTGGCACCTAGACAATGGAAATGCTTTTGAAAGCATTTCCATTGTCTAGGTGCTCGGTGATTCAGTAGTACGATGACTCGGTAACTGAGTAATGTTGACGTTTCATGAGTGCCATAAAATGATTTTCATATTTATATTGAATATTTTTTTTGTTTTGATGCAATTTAAATGACAGTCAGAGCAAACTTTCATAGATTTTCTAGAACTTTAACGATATCATCATCATAATTAGGTTATTTTTGTCTCCACGGCAGGAGCACAACCCTCTCTCATCTGCCGGAGACAGACGGAGGATTTGGCCTACACTCCCCGCGCTGGCCAGACGGGTTGGGGAGGCTTAACGTTCAGAACTAACTTATGTATTTTTTTAACGATATAAATATATGTATTCTGAATTTAACAATATAACTTAGACTTTGTCCCTTAGCTGTCTGATATTTTCGGTATCGAAATATCGTGAGGAAACATATTGAATGCTAGTACATTTTTTTAAACGCTTTTTTTCGTTGTAGCAAATAGTGTTTAGGAAAGATTCGTAACGGTAAATTTTCACCAAAGATTTGATTTGATTGGGGAAAAACGAGTTCAAAAACACTGACTGGAAAATACGTGACGTTAGGGCAACAAAGAAAAACACGTTTGGGAAAATATACTAACTTCTCTCTATTACGTATTCATCTTAGTTCCACCACACCAATAGTAAGACGTAGTTAGTCGTACGCAGAAGGACATTATATATGTTCAGTGTAAGGCTTATGGATAACTAGCTTTTGCCAGCGACTTCGTCCGCGTAGGACTCTATATTTACACATCTTGAATTTAATTTGGTTTCCCGTAGGAATGATATGTTTTTTCGGGATAAAAACTATCCTATATGTGCTATTCCAGGACCTAACCTATATGTGTGCTAAGCTCATCCCGATCCGTCCAGCAGTTGAAGCGTGATTGAGTATCAAACATACAAACTTTCGCATTAATAATATTAGTGGGATGGAATGGGTTTACTTTCTGATCTGGCACAGTGTCTATCGGTGAGTAGTTATACTACAATGTATATTATCATTTGTTACCATTGTCCGGCGAATAAATAGCAAGGTGAAATATTTATCCTGTAGGTCGATAACCATTAAGTATTTAATAGGACAAATATACTGTTTTGATAGATAATAAAATATATTAAATAATAAAATTTGATTGAGCGCTGTTATCAAAACTTCAAAGTAATACAAATATGAAAGTGTGGAAATTTGTTTATTTATTTGTAGAGTGTTTGGTGCAATATAGTAAAATCATAGATAATATATATCCTGGAATAAAACAAGCAACTCGTGTTCTAGAAATTTAAATATTTGTTACAGAAAGAAAAATGGTCAATAGATGGCACTATCCTACTAATCCTTCCTACTAATATTATAAATGTATCTATATATTATTATAATTTTTTGTATCAGACGGCTTGTATCTTATACTTCGTCTGTATCTGTAACAACAACGAAAGGTCAACTCTAGGACTAAAAATGATATCCGTGATATCTTTTAAGGCAGGTACTATAGATTACTAACTACTAATAAATATCTTATAAATAAATACGTAAACTTCGTGGATATTTTTATTCCGAAAAAACATCTCATTCCTACGGGAAATACATAATAATTTGTGGTGTTAAGTTGTCCACGCAGACGAAGTCGCGGGCAACAGCTATCTATACTAAAAAAAATACATCTCACTTGTCAGTAATGATGAATGTTAGGTGATATATTACGGAACCTAAACGAAATAATGGCGTTTCTATTTCCTCATGGACGAAGTCATGGGAATAAGCTAGTCTATTATATTTTATGGCTTAGGAAGTGGGCAGATAATGTTTAGATAATATTCATAAATTATATGAATCATAATTATTCAATAACGACGTGGTTTTATTTTTAAATTTTGTTTAGTTGGCGATGCTATTATTTTCAACAGCGAGGTCAGTAATATCCAATAATATTAGTCAAATCAAAGTGCTTCTTGTTTTATATTATAATCTAATAAATAAAATCGTAAACATTGCGTGTCTGTACATTAAAGATATTTACAAAAAAAAATGGAGGGGTCTAAGGATAAGTAACAGAACACATTTCGATCATTTTTGGATTTTTTGTCTATTTATCTGTTTGTTTGTGCGCGCATCACTTAAATACGACTGAACCGATCTTGATGCA
Source organism: Esperia sulphurella (assembly GCA_947086405.1). Lineage (NCBI taxonomy): Eukaryota > Metazoa > Arthropoda > Insecta > Lepidoptera > Oecophoridae > Esperia > Esperia sulphurella. Next base: position 12,660,596 of record OX352265.1, read on the forward strand.
CTTTTCACCGAAGCATAGTTCTTAATTCGGTGTAACATATAGGTTTTATTTCATTGCAAGCGGTGCAGTCAATCAAAAGTTATTCGAATTTATAGTTTCCGAACACTCGCATACACTGCGAGGAGTGTAGGGTGTAAATGCTCGATTGAATTCGTGAGCGGTAGCGGGAGCGGGTATCGTACCAATGTAATGTGAGTTTTTGAAAACTATAAATTCGCATTACTTTTGATTGAGTAAGCCGATTACGATGAATTTGTTGTATACGTATGCAACAAAGTAATGCTGGGTGAAATTTGTATTGCGATGGATTAGTTAGGAGGACTACATTTGGAGCGACAAGGGTAAGAGAAAGAGGTTTGAAGGGAGGGTTGAGGGGAGGGTTGAGGGGAGGGTTGAGGGGAGGGTTGAGGGGAGGGTTGAGGGGAGAGTTGAGGGGAGGGTTGAGGGGAGGGTTGAGGGGAGGGTTGAGGGGAGGGTTGAGGGGAGGGTTGAGGACCTGGACCTGGAACCGGAGCGGGAGGGTGAAGCGGCGGCGGAAGGGAAGAGGGACGGAAATGAACTCTTAATAATTTTCAACTGTTTGTAATACTGTAGTCCACGCGAGCGGAGCCGCGGGCCCAGCTAGTATAACATATTAACCTTGACTAACTTATCTGACTGAAGGACAGTACAGTTCGAATTGCTACTGGGATGAGAAACTTGAAATTTTGCATACACATTCTTAAAATGATTATCTCCTTTAACAGGTTAAGTTATATTACCTATTAATAATTGTAATCTAGTAACATATTTTTCTACTTGTTACCTATATTCTGATGATGAAGGTTCCTTATGTGAGTTACAACTGATACCCATAGCGAAGATTTTTATATTTTTGTCTGTCTGTATATCTGTTCGGCGGATCACTCGAAAACTACTGAACCGATTCAGCTGAAACTTGGAAAATACGTATATTATATGTACGTATAGTATACATACATTTTAAAGGCAATGAGAATATTATGAAAATATAATTAAAAACAAAAATTACTTATTGAACGAAAATTAAAACTGTACCCTGGATACTCGTAATTCAAATAACTCGGCCCCGTAGCCTAGTCGGTAGTACACCTGACTGCGAAGCTCGGGGTCGCGGGTTGGAATCCCGCCCAGGGCAAAACATTTGTGTGATGAGCACTTGTGTTCGCCTTGTGACTGGATGTTATTTATATATTATATTATATTATATATTTATGTATGTCTGATACCCATATTACAGGCTCTGCCTAGTTTGGGATCAGGTGGCCGTGTGTGAAATGTCCCCACATATTTATTTAACTACTGTACTAAAAACTGGCGGGCAGTTTAACGTCTATATACGTTGCGTGCGTTGTACCAACCGGTAAGAAAAAGAAGCACTATGTGTTTACGTATAACGTTGTCCCTCTCTAGATACTTTACGCGCACATACAAATGTGTATGGACAGGCTAGTGTTCCTGTCAATGTATAGGTGATTAAATCTGTTCCAATGTGTGAAGTGTCAGGGGTGTGCCATGGGATTATATCATCATCATCACTCAGTTGTTCTACTAGTATGACTACGAAGTCTTTTCCTTATATGTCCGAAAAGTCTCCCAACACGCTTCACACCGCGGGATCTCACGACTACAGCCCTCAGGAAAATAAAAATGGAAAGGCAGCTTCAACATATATTTGCACCAAACTCCAAAACACCTTAACACGTTCGTGGACAGTAACGGGTATAACCGTATTATCGGATATTCAAAAATATCAGTACGGGGTACGCCGTTATTATTTGCTGTGTTTAAAAATGAACTACGGTCATAGCCGGCAGTTTTCCATAAGTTTAGTATGCAGGCCACGCCTACTGCCACTCTCTGTAAGAGTTACGGTGCTCTACTGTCAAATTTAAGACTTGAAATATATTTTTCTATTGGACCCTACACTCACATGGTCAGGTACTGCACACACTGACAGAACAAGTATTCCCGTAGTGTTCATATATGAACTAAGATAGATGCCAGCGCTCAGTGCCACGCCGAGGGCATAGAATACTTAATAATACTTGCCGAGGGGGTGTGTGCTTTTGTTTGGAGTGGATTGCAAATTCCGTCACGAAAGTAAGTTCCTTCTGTGATTTTACTTGATGCTACAACAATTATTATATTTAAAGTCATGTTCTGGAAACGATATAATAATAATAAAATTCTATATAAATGGTTTTAGTGTAAATAAATAATGTACCATTTACAAGCAAAATTGGGCAAACTCTCGTATTTGACATTGAAATTAATTCGAATGAAGTCGGTACTTAGAAGATTGTTATTGTGTTCGATTTTCCGTGATAAACTATGATAATAACAACAACCGCTAGTCATTACGGCAGTGGGAATGTTATCTATATTTTAGTGTGAAAAAAAATTCTATACGGAATCGCGAAATTATAGTAAAAATTTATTATATTATATTACAAAATATATTACATTACATACAGTGGGCCACATGGTTTGGTGAGCCATTTGTTAAGTTTCCACTATGTACAAATGAGATACCTACATTGACTCTTTATTCAAGTTATTATTTTTTTTCGTACTTTATATATGCATGTTCAAAACACCGAACACTACTTCTATACCCGCACTAGCTAAATTTTGGCATTACAAAGTCACAAACAAAGACAGTACGGCTTTAACCGTGCTATTGTTATACCCGTAGCTGGCAGTTTCTTATATTTTAATATTGTCTTATGGAAAAGTACGCCCATGACCGTCGTAAGAATTTGTATGGACATTTTCAGTGTCATTTCGAGATTTTTACTGTCCACGAACGTGTTAAGGAAGAGAGATTCTGGGAACTTGAAAATACATTAAAATTTGTTAACTGGGATGTCCTCGGAATTTCCGAAGTTCACAGGAAAGGTTATGGAATAGAGGAAAGAGGTACATATTCTACTTCTACGGAGAAACCCAAGGCCAAAGAGAAGTAGGTACTTTCATAAAAAAGAAACATAAGTCCCAAATACTAGAGCTTATTGAGTTTTCAGATCGAGTAGCTCTACTAAATATAAAATTAGAAAACGTGCCGCTCTCCACCATATAAGTGTAGAAAAAGCGTCAGAGGACAATCTAGATTTTTTAACTACGATATAAGATGTGCCGAACTTTAATGTTAAGACTAGAATACCAAAAGATGGCAAAGGCTCGATCCTGGCACCGTATATAGCTCCGGCATTCGTAACGATAGAGGTGAGAGGCTTTTACAGTTCGTCGTTGAGGAGGAACTCGCTATAATGAAATCTATGTGTAGGAGGAATGTAAGCCAGAGATGGACCATCCAAGGCCCGACGGTCGTACTAGAAATGAGATAGACTACATATTAACCAATAGAAAAGAATACTTCACAAATATAGATATTATAAAGAAACTGACTTCCCTCTGATCATAGCTTAATAAGAGGGACATTAATAATGGATAAAGAAAAATAAAAAAGGTATATTAAACCGAAATCAACGCTCGCAACCGGGACGGAACAAAAAAAATACAAGTATCTAAGCCCTAAGTGCGATTAGCAATCTGGTTAACATTAAAGATAAAGTAGGCAGCAGGAAAATGTTGTTTCCTAAAGGGCCCTGACCAGAAAGGAAGTGGTATGTGTTTAAAGGCAGGTTTGAGTGGAAAATCCTTAGCCAGTATGCAATTTATCTAGATAGGTATGATTTCCACACAGAAGGAATTAATCTTCAAGTACTTAATTGATAATGGAGTGACTGACACTGACCGCGTCGTTAGATTAATGTCGTGAGTTCGATTCCATTAGGAACACAGCTTTGTACGGTCTAATGTTACATTTCTATACTATGGTCACAAATGATAAACAGCAGAGAAAAAATATTATTAAAAAAGTATAACAGCTGCGATTTCAATAAACAATTTACCCCTGAATTCAACTCATCGAATAGGAAATGTGGATACTATGGTTTTGTGCACTGTCTTACCTAACCTAATTCCCATTTTTCAGAGATTTTTAACCACTACGAAAAGTAAGACACTTGTTATTGGGACGTACAAAAATTGGTGATATTTATTTTAATTTATTTTATTTTAGGCCTTCGCCAATGAACGCCACCACACACGGTCCTCCGCCCTCCGCATCCAACCGCTTCCGGCCACCGATCCGCGGTCTCCACTCCAGAACTCGTCTGCCCGCAACGGCCGTCATTTTGCTACAGATGTGGCCCGCCCACTGCCACTTCGGCTCGCTTATCCTTTCGGCTATATTGGTGACCTTCGTTCTTCGTCGTTATACGAGTATGAGCCATACCCCAAAATAACAGATTCCATAAATATTACGAAATGTCAAATTTAAATTGCACACAGCTCGCACAGTTTGAGGTATTTGCATCACATGTCCAACTGGGCACAAGTACACACGATCATCGTTAGGCTGTTTGCACGTAGTTGCGAGCAAACTGGCCTAGTTGATTTATTTAAGTGATAAGTTGTGTTGTGGCAAAATGTGTACACTTATTATTTATCATTTGCGATCTTGGGGTTTATACTGCATGTTTATGTATGCCTACCTACTCTGTGCTTACTAACAGCCTTAAATTAAAGTACCTACTTATTTTTTAAATTCCGGGTACACAATAATATTATTCTGATGACAGAAGTAATGTTTGTAGGTACCTATAGTTGGTTGAGAGACGCTGATGCTACTATCATAACCCTTTTGATTCAGTATTTCTATTACACTGTGCGTTTATCATCATCAGGTTATTTTTGTCTCCACTGCAGGAGCACAACCCTCTTTCATCTGCCGGAGACAGACGGAGGATTTGGCCTACACTCCCCGCGCTGGCCAGACGGGTTGGGGAGGCCTGATTGATGTTATATAATGTATTCCTTTAGTCGCCTTGTACGACATCCACGGGAAGAGTTAGAGTGGTCCTATTCTACTCTACCGGAAACCACACGGCACTGTGCGTTTATATTTGACGTTTACATGAATGTCTAACGGCGTAAAAATAATCAGCGATATAAACAGAATTCACCTGCGGTAGTTCATTCTTCTTTCTGCCCATGTTTTTTTTCTAATATCAATTTTTTGAATTTAGTACGAGCTGATAAGGTTATTTTCTTCTTAAAACATTTCATTGTTATTTTGGACTTGAGCATATCAAGAAGTCATAGAAGTCATAGTTATGAAGAGTTTTTTCCAGAACTCATTGATCACACATTCAAATACTTATACGAGTATTTGACAATTGTTTTGTTTTAAAAAAAAATATTTAATTTGATTGTGTTTTTTTATATAATTAACCTGATTTGATTTTGTAATTGACTTGTAATAAAAATATGTCTATATGTCGATGCCCATATAATCCATTCCTACATATTTTTCTAAAGGAAGACTATTACCAAGGTAATGCAGCTTTAATTGTGCATTATTTTTTCTTCTGTCTTCGGTCATCCTAAACAGAGTATATCACATCTCAGTACTCAAGTCAATTGAGTTCAATCACTCTTTATTGCACAGTAAAAAATACGCAGATACAATAATAACGCATTTTACATTTGTATATCTAGGCGGTGTTATCGCTAAAACCAGACAACCTTTGGGTAGAGGATAAGAATAGCAGAGAAAGGGAGCAAGTGCATATCTACACATAGTCAAATAAATAAATACATACATAACCATATGCATACAATAACATATATACACATAATGTGATTGGTGACGACTAAATCCCACTTAATATTATAAATGCGAAAGTTTGGATGTTTGTTACTCAATCACGCTTCAACCACGGGACGGATCGAAATGAAACTTGGCACACATATATAGGTTAGGTTCTGGAACAGGACATAGGATAGTTTATATCCCGAAAAAACATCTCATTCCTACGGGAAATACATAATAATTTGTGATGTTAAGTTGTCTACGCGGACGAAGTAAACGATAGATGGAAGTGAGATGATCAATCAGCAAGAGAATGTTACTTAGAACTTGAACGTGTCTAAAGATTGCCCGTGTCTGATCGAATCAGGCCAGGAGACTGGGTTTAGGTTCCTGAGCAACTACGTTACGAGCTAATTTATGTGACAAGCTAATTTATTTAGTCGTGGTCCGTCCGTTTAGTCGTTCGTGAGTACTTAGCTTTAGTCGAGGTTCCTCTACCTGTGGAAACACTAATCGTAGGCCATAGCCCACCACGTTAACTCGATGGCTTTCTTCTTTAGTATATTTGCATCGATGTTTTTACTTATCGATAATTAACTCAGATGTGCCAACCGGTTTCAAACTCTTTAGATCACGAACTGAGGCGACAACATGATTTTACAACAATAACAAGCTTATAATGTACAAAAGTTATTTTTGATTTTGGTCTTTTACAGTAACCACCACAGAAGCAGTGTGTGGCTAGCTTTAATCGGTTGACGGTTTGTTGACTCTAAGTATTATATATGTATTATATAGTAGGTATGTGCTAAAAATTCAACTGTTGTCACAATTCAAAGAGGTGTTGATGTACAGATTGAATATGCAGTTTCGTAAGATTGTATTAAAAACACAGGTTAAGTATTATCTGCTTGCCATATATGCGACATTTATAGGCACGTGTGGCGTGCCTAGGCATTACAATGATTGCAAGTATCATAACATAATGTCTCTCTGTACAAGATCGTTCAAAATTAACACTAGGTATACATACTTCGAGACCATATTTTATAAAATCAAAATGCTCCTTGATGCAGCAAATTTTCGACAAAATAACATAAAAATAGAAGTCAAATTACATTTACTTAATAACCCAGCGTTATTTAACGTCAACGCAAAAGAATGAAAGATACATAATTTCATTAATGTAAGCATTAATAATTATATTACGAGAATGTGATATCCCAAATTCCCAACTAGCACACTAGTGAAATATGCAGCAAATATTTTATAGTACATAGACCATAGCGGTGGTTTACCAGTGTCATCCGGTCCCTGTGTAGTTCTGTTTGCATTTTGTGTGGAATATAATAGCACTGAAGCCTTTAAATCAATCTGAAGTCACATATTGGTATCTTACGCCACCAAAAGCTTCAAAGCAGAGTGTTATGCAGCGATTTTACTGCTTACAGCCGCATGAGGTATACATATGCAACTGGAAACGGCATACAGGCTCTTTAAAAATCTATTTAAATTAGAAGATTTATTTCTTACAGTATCAAACGATACATGAATTCCTTTGTAACTCCTACTGCTTCGAGGAATTTATTAGTATTTAAAACTTTAACCCGTAAATCACACTTATATATTCCCAAACTAAACATACGAGTAGGTGCCAAATAAGATTCTTATGACACTAATTGTTACAATAGAGCTCAATTAACACTATTTAGCAACGCAATATATTTTAGGAATAATTAAAAATAAGATTTTAGAAATATTTTGTGATCATAAGAATTTTATAAAAATCATAATGCAAATTTTAATACCATAATAATAAAACGTAATGCGCCTTACCTTAAAGATTATTTGTTATTAAGGATTTTTATAAATCCTACACCTACATTTTTTTTTGTGGTGGTAAACAGGTATTAAAATGCACAGCCCGAGTCTGTCTAGAGTTTTTACACATCCTTAATTAAGGTGCTTATTTAATTTACTTGTTGCTTAGTAGATATCACTAAGTTAATTTTATATACGAAGTGCAAACGAGGTTTGTAAAACCGTACCTCGATTAGTGTGTGGTAAGGTCTTTAAGGTTACCTTGGGTACAGCGTACCACACGGGCTGTGGTAATAATATGATTAGAAGCAAACAATGCTGGCTAAAAGTATTAGTGGTTAAGTTATTGTTATGTTAGTATTGGCAATATTTTATCATTGAACTATACGTATACTAGAAAAGGCGTCTATATTTCATTCCAGATTAATAGTCCTATGAAAACCAACGCTATTTACGTCTCGGTAACATATACATGAAAGGGTCACCAGCAGCAAAAACAGGTTTGTATTACCATGTAAACTTTGCAGTCCACTTAGGAACACCATCTATTGTGTATTTTGTTTTCGAGACGCAAATGCGTTTGTTTTCATAGGACTATTAATCTGGAATGAAATATACAAACATCGCGATTGCTCGACGCTGTGCATACAAACTGCAAGAGGTTTGCTGCAAAAACGGCTTATTATTTTAGTTTCAAGTGTTTACTCTTGGTTAGCTCTATGAATTTTATAGATATTTTCAATTATTAATTTATATAAAAAGGCTTTCATTATACTGTATAGTTGGCGGCACATGACTTGAGCACTGATTTGTATAAGCTCCGGTACAAATATGAATATCGGTATTTAACAAGAACCGTTATTTTGGTCTAAACGCTCGCTACGGGCTTGCTCGCGGGTACCGGAAGTCAGTGATACCGGTTCCTGTAAATATCGGTATTTTAAGCCCTGCTTGAGCTGGCTACTTAGTTAAAAAATGGTTATGACATTGCTCAGTCGCTAAAGCATCATATGTCAGATAACTCCATCGTTCTGGGTAAGTTTGGTATTTGGACAAATTGATGTAAGTAAAATCTATAAGTCAAATTAATTTTCGCGAAAAAAATATGTAATGAAATATAATATACACAAGGAAATCATAACATTTAAAATCTCATACGTTCCGCTCTGTCTGCAGTCTCATTTCCGCAGATTTTCGCAAATCAACTTCCGGGAAATGAATAATTTTGACATGGTAGTGTCGTTTTTCCAGAAATACGGTGTTTTTTTTAATTTATTTAGTACATGCTATAGCATTGTTTATTTAAAACCTCCATCAGGAAAAGACCTAACCAGTGGTGAAAAACGAATAAGTAGTTTTCTAGACTATCCCATCCCTGTCATCTAGATTTCACCTTAGATGAAACCAATACCCGACTACTTACTATGCATTGTCCTACACGAATAAGTTCAATGGACCTAGTTTGCTCAATCGCACACGGAAATATGACTTATTGCGGGACATTTAGATTACAGGTTTCAGAAGAAAATACTTCTTAGAATGCATTCTTATTTATTTATTTAATAGTTTATTGTACACACAAATATACAAAGAACAACACAAAGAAAAGAAAATTATACAAAAGGATAAGCTTAATTCTAAAGAAATTTTTTCCAGCTAACCTGCGGTGAAGACTATGGAGAAGGGAAGGAAGGAAGGAAGGGAAGGGATTATGGAGAGGCAGTAGTCGCGTTACTATATATTAAATAATCATAGAACATATAACACAATAAGCATAAACTATAAATACCAATACAGATACATAAATATATATGTATATATAATAGAATATAATATGATAGAATATATACATATATATAATAAAAATATACGGTATATTATTGACAGAGAGTAAGGTAGTGCTCTTTAACTCGTGATCTGAACACAGAAATCGTCTGAGAGACGCGTAGGGGGGGGGGGGGGGGGGGGCAGTGAGTACTTGTGCATTACTTTACTTTTACAGGCACCACACTCGGGATTATTTTACTTTTACATGATGTTTATGTGAGCGAGATAGACAATACGAATCAAGCGTACTGCCGTATGCCGCCGCACAGTAGAGGATGCCTAACATTAGCATGCCAATGATGAGTTTACCAAAAGTCCGTATAGATTTTTCTACTGTACGTTTTCTTACAGTTCAAAGTTTGATCTTCAATATTAAATATAATGTATGTAAATTATTTTTGAATTAGTATATAAAATATGCACTTTGATGGCAAGGTATTAAAATCGGAGCGTCGAAGACTTACGGCATAAACAAACTTTCAAGATTTAATTTATAGCTATATATCATTTAATAATATCCAAGTGTTATTATTATTGTATGTATTTACCTTGTGAGAAGAAATAAATAAATTTATTATTATTATTATTTCAGAAAGCTAAAATTGTCTACTTTTGTGTACATCTAATTGGTGTACTTATTCAATTAGACAATAGGAAAAAATTAAAAAAAAATTAACTCATGTAATCATTATTTTATGCTTGTCAAATGTTCAACGAAAGTTTTGACAGTTGCCGAAGTTTGCCGATGTTCTATGTATTGTATTTAATTGTAGCAAATTTCATTTTATGTTCAATTTAAGAAAAAAAAATTGCAGGTTCCCTGCGTAACATATGTTTCTAGAGCAATATTTACGATGACACATAATAAGTTATTTAAAAAAAATTGCGTAATAATGTTTTTACTTATTTCTACTCTTATCATTTGCAGTTTTTCGCTATGGGAAACTTTAAATATCTCTTTCTCTCAGATACAAATGACGACACGTCATTATCGTTGGCCACCAAATGGTATGTTTTATCTAAGTACTGGATAGCGAACATTGGATCGTGGTTTTGCACATGTCACAAGTCTTCCTTATGATAACTCAGGTCTCACCATTATGTAGTTGACTTTGCAGACGGTTGATAATTTACAATTCCTATGTAAATGCAATTCAATATACTAATAGCCACAGTTACAAATATCATTTACTGAGCGCTTTTATTACTCGTCATAATGAGCGAATTTACGTGTTCTCGACCCGATTTGAGCCTCACTCTGATCGGCAAAACCAATTACACGTTAGCTCTGAGTATATACTGAAGAAAATATAGCAAAAGTTATTGCAAATGTTCAACAAAAAATTATGAGTCAATTCAAAGATCGTTTTAATAAATCTGGAAAGCATGAGGATCAGTTTTTAAGGAAGAACTCGTCGTGGTTAGATGTCACTTTCACAGTAAAACTGGATGATCCCGAGTGCGAACCGTTGACGTCTTCAGGAAAACGAGGAAGACCACCCGTGTCTTATGAGGAGTCATCCGACAAAACTAAAAATTATGAATAAAAATTCATAATTATGAATGCACTGCTAATATTACAGGTGTGAACGAAAAATTAATAAAAATAATGTAGATTATTCTTCAAGTTATGTCGTCTGGGAAAGCAATTGACGCAACGAAATTTGGACAATACGCTCTTGAGACGGCAAGACATTATGTCAATATGTATAAGTGGTTACATGCCATCTTCAATCCAGAAAGTATTAATACACGGAGAAAACATTATCCGTCATTATTCCGTGTATCCTCTTGTACAACTTTATGTCCAAGAATCCCGCAATAAGAACTATAAACTATGGATCAAAATCTGAATTAAATAATTAAATTCAAAAACGATTAGACTAGATCATTCCAGGAAGTGTTCGAGAGTTGTCACTAATGAAGATGTATTTCATGCATTTTTATACACGTCATCACTAGTTTACGAAATAATTATCAAAAAGTATCAAAAAATGATGATTAGATGAAGCTGTAGAGCTTTTAGACTTGTCTAATTAGCATAAAACACTTACAATTCTTTCACCGTACTGTGTGAAACAGTAACTTTTATATTCAACATTTTTTCTACTAAATAAAAGTTATTTTATGACTAAAGTATATTATTATCTTGAAGCAAATATATTCAAGATAATGGCAAAAAAAAATCGTAAATGTATTTCATACATACTCGTAAACAGAGTTCTAGATTTTTGACACGAGAAAGTCTTAATCCGTCCACTGTGCGCCGCCGCGCCGTCTCACCTACAAGACTGTTCCAATATAGCCGATATCTATATTCGGCTATATTATCTTTGATATCGGTCACTATACCAACGCAACTTTGAATTCAGCTGTGTGAGTCTGTGTGCATGTATTCGTGCACCGAGCCTAGTTACTAAGCGAAGAAGCGACACTCGCCTCCGGCAGCGCCCGCAAAATAGAGCACTGAGGCAGTAAGTACTACTGGACTGCTGCACCCACGAACACACCCGCACGTGTACGTACAGACTAGGTGCGCATGTAATAGTGATAGGTGATTAAACCTGTTCGCTTCTACGGAGTGTCAGGGGTGTGGTACCAGTAACAAGTTCAAGTGTTAAGCTGCATACACCTTATCGGACGCGTCCGTCAGCCGCGGCTTACGGACGCGGCTTAACTGCATCTGGTAGTACATTATACACTACACTGTGCACACTATCGGAGCTAAGCCGCGGACGCGACCTTGAACGCGCGGACGTCCGAATGAAATCTGGCAGGCCGGACGTTTTAAAAAAACGTCCGCGGACGGCTTGCGAGTCATAAGCAAGCCGACCGCTCACATCTCTCGTAATGTCGCATGCAATGGATGAAAAACTCATAGCATGATTACATGCTATTTATTATTAAATAAACCTCAGAATTATAAAAAAATGCTTCATTAAAGCAACAGAAATGGTATTATTTGTATCAATATCAATTAAACTAAACAGAAAATTAAATTGATTTTAATTCATTCTTAAATATATTTTATTACGTTTCTCGTCCAATAATAAATGTATAGAATTCACCAAACACGGATGTTTTTTTATTAATTTATATATAGCCGCCGCTAACTCATAAAATTCGTCCTCTTTGTCGCTACTCGACATGTTTCCCCGTCGACAATCGTGGAATTAATGTCAGAAAATAAGTCCGAAGAGGAACGTCCGAAGAGACGTACACACTACTCGAACGCGTCCGTCAGCCGTCCATGTTGGCCATAAAAAAAACCGTCAGCCGCGGCTTATGGACGCGTCCGTCGAGTGTGCACGGTTGTTCGACATCCTGTCTGCCAGATTTCATACGGACGTCCGAGCTCTCAAGGCGGCATCCGCGACTTAAGTCCGATAGTATGCACAGAGTAGTGTATACTACCAGATACAGTTAAGCCGCGTCCGTAGACCGCTTCCGATAATGTGTTTGTAGCTTTACGCTTTACGCGTCAACAGGTGCGCGCGTGCAAGGTTATATCTACAATATCGTTGATCTAGGTCTGAAAAGTCACACGTAATTAATAATTATACATATAACTAACAAGAAATACAAGTAAGGGTTTCAATTAGACTGACAATAATTATGGTAATGTAATTTGTATAACAACTTACATATACATTAGCCGTGTGGTTTCCGGTAGAGTAGAATAGGACCACTCCAACTCTTCCCGTGGATGTAGTACAAGGCGACTAAGGGAATACATTATAAAACTTCAATCAGGCCTGCCCAACCCGTCTGGCCAGCGCGGGGAGTGTAGGCCAAATCAGATGAGAGAGGGTTGTGCTCCTGCAGTGGAGACAAAATAACCTGATGATGATGATGACACATTAATACTAAAGTAAAAATTTTAATCCCTTTTTTACTGGACTACCGTTGTTTAGATAACTGCATAGACTAAGCAAATTAGACAAATCAGCCCAAATAAATGCCGAAAGGAAAGCCCGGTATAGCCTGGGATTTGAATGAAGTAGAACATGATGTAGATGATGAAAAAAATACTTTAAGTGTTTAACCATTTTGTCACTTTTTATCAAGTGCAACTCCCTGTTATTCTCCCCGTTAATCTTGTAGAAGTAGTTATAACGCTAACGGTTTCCGAGACGTTAGCGAGAAACACGACGAGAGATGGATCTTTGAACACACAACACAATCTGCATGTTGATCAGATTCGACTATAAAATAAAAACTTTTTGGTGGGCACCTCTGCCCTTATTTTTTTCCTTCATGACTTCGACTGTTATGTTATAGGTATGAAGGAAAAAAATTACGCCCCATATGGAGTTAGTACTAAACCTTTCAAAGGGTGTCGAACGTATAACAGTGCAACAAATATGCCACAAACAGACTAACTTTTTCGGTAAACAGTCTTCTAATTCGCCATTTGTAGTAAACATCAGAGCCGCTGTACTGTATTATTAATTAAAATAAGCAAAATTAAAAATGGTGCATTGCGCACTTAAATTTGTGCATTTGCGCACGCAAATAAAAAGTATCCACGTAAGATATCTTTCTTCAATTTCATTAATTTTATTTAATTATTTTAGTGACGTAACACATATTGTCGATACTTTTTTAACATTTAAAATCGTAAACGCAACGAAACGTTATGCGTAAGTAAGTTAGGTATGAAGTATATGATTACGTACCTACCTATTCGAAGTAAATAAACGAGTGTAAAATATATCACTCACAATGGGTGTCAAGTACGTTTGCTGTTATTTGATAAATACTAAGTGTCATAAAATTGCTTGTTTGTTGCAGTTTCCCAATAGATCCTTTGATGACATTAGGTAGACGATTGTCGGATACCTACGAAAAATAGCTGCAACTGTTCGGTGCATTTAGAGCAATCCATCTATTTATGCCACCGAAGAGGGTAGTCTTTTTCTTAAAGGTGCTGTTCCTTCAAAATTTAAGTATTGCGTTGCGAGATAAAAGCAAATCATTCTTACTGAGATTTTGAATGCTTGCAGGGCAGGTATAAAGGCTGTCTTAACATCAAACGAAGTGGGGTAAAACTATGCGACAAAAAGTTATAAATAGGCAGGATTTTAAAAGTGATTGTCGCACATTCTGTACTAAAGTTCACGGTGAGTTCTTTTTAAATCAATGTATTTATTATGTTTACAGACAACTGCAACAGTACAAGGACCAATCCCATTTTCGCAGTCTATTTCCTATATACCCCGTGAGCGCTAAATGTCGGTGATAACATATATTTGACGAATGATTGAGGTGATGTAATTGTAAAGATTAATTTACACATTTAACGTGTAATTTTAATTAATTAATGTATGAGATGTATGTAAGATTACCAAAAATTCAGGTTTTACCTAAAATCCTAGGATTTTAACAACAAACAAACTAGTGATGCTATTAATTTGCGACATCTATACATATAATAAAAGTGTAAATAGTCGTGTCAGTATATTTTGACTTGACCGCCTCGTTGCCTCAGTGCCACTAATATCCTTTTACCTTCATGGTTATAGGTATTTACCACAATACACAAACGACCTATCTATGCACTAAACGAAAATGTGTAGGTACTGTGATCCTCAAAACGCATCATGACCCTTCTAATGTAACGGTCCTGGCAGAATATCAGCGTGTCGCGGTTGGGCTGCGACATTATGCTGACTCAGGCCCCTTTCTGCAGCACAGCACGGACTACACTGTTACTCAGTTATGTTTGTTTGCTGTACTTCTGTAAGAATTTATGACCTATTTGTAGCATTGTATTTTGTGCTGTGTTAAAGAATAAATGGATTATCTGTCTATCATCTCGTTAATATAAATAGCTTAGCTATAGCTAACTACCCCGCACATTCATCTGGTCCGGCAAAATCTTATCGAATTTGAAAAGAAAAACCTCACGTAATTAATAAACGCTCCATCATCCAAGAGAATAGTCCTTTTGACTAGCTCATACTCCTAAAACTTAGTAAATAATATATAATATATGTATATAGAACGTATAATATATGTGTATTCCTGACATATTATAAATTCGAAATTCAATGCATATATGTGCCATAGTGATAAATTAAGGGAATATTTATTTTACAATGTTTTTAAAGACAAAGGTCTTAATCAGTGCGTCATGCCTGTTATGACCTACTTACTGCTCAGAAACGTGGACACTGACGGTGAACCTGATCCAAAAGTTCCAGGTCGCTCAGCGAGCAATGGAGAGGGCTATGCTCGGCGTTTCGTTGAAGGATATGACTCGTAATTAAGAGATCCGACGACCGACATAACCGAAAGGATAAGCAAGCTGAAGTGGCAGTAGGCGGGCCACATCTGGCGCAGAACCGACGGCCGTTGGGGCAGACGAGTTCTGGAGTGGAGCCCGTGGATCGGTACGCGCAGGGTGGGACGCTCCCCCGCCAGGTGTACCGACTACCTGAAGAAGGTGGTCGGAAGCGGATGGATGCGGAGGGCGGAGGACCGGGTGTGGTGGCGTTCATTAGGGAAGGCCTGTGTCCGGCAGTGGACTTCTAGGGGATGATATGATGATGAATATGATATTTGTTTATTTCAGCTTTATTGCAAACAGTTAAAAGGCAAACGTAATGCCGAAAAGTTTTACAATAGGAAAAGTTTTCTCATGGGAAACAAGCTTATGCCACGCGGACGAAGCAGCCAGCAATAGCTTGTTTAGAATAAAGCTTATTTTCAATTGACATACTATCGTCAAAATTACCGCAGACGCATTAGAATAGTGGTGGTGAGTCACTTCATGTCATGTAATTACTACAGCAATAAACAAGTCGTTGTTAATTAAACCGTTAAAGCAAACTCCTCTCAGACACAATGGTTCAACTTTGTTATTTTAACTGGTTGTTAACCATGACTTCGCACGTCGTCATCGTCTTTCAGCCACTCCTCTATCTTTCGACATGCCCCCCACTAATAAATAGGGGCTTATTCCAATAATCCCCTGCGAAGAGGTTGTTGGACTTTTTGTTCAGAAATTCCCCTCCAGTGCTCAAAGGAAACGCAAAGGGAATTTCTGAATAAAATTCCAGAATACCCGTAATTAATATTTTATGCACCCGCCCGGTACGAGCTTCTACTATAACTGCGCCCTTAAATATTCCCACCCAGATTATGTATAAACCGAGGTCAAAATCAAAATCATTTATTGCATATGAGTACACATGGTACATTTATATACGTCTTTTTTTATCGACTACCGCTTCCTAGGTGTTAGGAGAAACGGCACAACAAACTTCACGCAACACATCTTTTAAAATCCAGTTTGCATAAATTATACAAAGACTAGCTGTGCCCGCGGCTCCGCTCGCGTGGACTACAGAATCCGCTAGCGTTCCCTCTCCCGCTCCCGTTCATTTTCCTACTCCCACTCCCACTCAAATATAAATTCTCGGCCAGGAGGTTATTCTCGGGAATTTACCAACACTAACTCTCAAAAGTGCACCTTTAGTGACATCGAAGAAAGAATAAAATGCCACAGCACTTGTTCCACATGCTCTACTAAAGAACGATACCCACTCACAGCTTAAACTTAACTGAATAAGTAGGTAAAAAAACGAATGTAAAGACAGCCTTGCGTTGCAGTTTATAAATGTAGTGACTGCAGACACGTTATATGCGTCGCATTATCGGACTTATCATAATTGTAGATAAATAAATATAGTGACCATAATTGCTTTTATATACATGATGTAACGTAACAGCACACATGTTACAGAATACTGCTCTATCATTTGCAAACAGTGGAACCGCTCTCATCACATCATTTTGGATGGTCTTCTAATTCCTAAAAAAAAACATAATTATTCGTCATTAGAATCAGGAGAGTTATAGAACTCGTCACGGTGGAATGCACGACCTTGAAGCCAAGAAGCCCATAATAATTGTAGGACCTTTCAGCTCCGGATGATTTGTGTTTCGTCGCTATTAGGAAGGTTGTAAAACCCCTTATCATAATATGTAAACGATACCGATACCAAGAACGATTTCTATGTACTTACTAAATAAGAAGTCGGTTGAAAATACGGGTAAATAGCGTAAATCCTACTAATATTCTAAATGCTAAAGTTTGGATATTTGGATGTTTGTTACTCAATCACGCTTCAACCACTGGATGGATCGTGATGAAACTTGGTACACATATAGGTTAGGTCCTGTAATAGGATATGGGAAGTTTTTTCGGGATAAAAACTATCCTATATCCTATTCCAGGATCTAACCTATATGTGTACCAAGTTTCATCACAATCCGTCCAGTGGTTGAAGCGTGATTGAGTAACAAACATCCAAATATCCATACTTTCGCATTTATAATATTAGCAGAATTTACGCAGCTAGTATTTAATAATTAATTAAATGTTCTGCGTAGTAACTGCACAAGTGTCAAAGTGAATGTGTACGGGGTGCGGCTCCCGGAGCCACAGTTGCGTAGAACAGCGATTGTTTGGTTCGCTCCATCTAGTAAGTACATAGAGATCGTTGGATACCAATGACGTAGCATCGTAACACTTGTACGATAACGAATACAAATGCATTACGATTATAATTCCGAGCGGCTTCATTCCAATTGATACTTCTGTATAGTAAATATTGCTACCGTACAGACATATTTTACTGAAAAGCTGTATTTTTAGTTAATCTTCCTGTATATTTGTTTTATATATCACCGTTGATTTTCCAAATAAAGACATAAAAAAATAGGAATACGCTGGTGAAAATACCATGTTTCATATAACAAAACATCATAATTCGGGCCATGATCGGACCGATCAATAACAAATTATTTATTTAACTGTTTATTGCATACTATATACAAAATAAAAAGAATATCAAAATGTAAGTACAAATATTATCTTGTGTAAATTCGGCCTCGGGTAAAGTTTGGTTGGTTTGGGACAGTAACACCACCCTCCCCTTAAAATTCTTTTCATTTATTTTATACAAGATCCAGAGCCTAGTTCCACTAGTTCGCTAGTTTCTATCCAAAATCGAAATTAGAAGTGGAAATAAGCAATTTATTTAGTGTTTTAAAGTATCGTAATGAATCGTAATCTTTTTTTACGATCACGATTTTTGTAGAAACTAACCTGCGATTTACGATTATCGTAACGGTATCATTTCGTCCCTCATTATTATACCTTTGTACATATTTATTATTTAAGGTACTTACAGACTTCTTATAAAATTTACTATGACTGACTTATTGACTATGATTGACAAATAAAGATGGTTTAAAGAAAATAGAAGTGATATGAAATTTTTTGAATTAATTAAATACATAAAAATACTATACGCACAGCTGTAGCAGGTACTCGCCTAAGTAACCACCTAGTACATCCTTATCTAGACGCAGTTATTTTCTAATGACTGCAATGTATTTAATTGACCTGTTTCTTTGTGCATAAATACAAGGTTTTAATTACAATAATAAGTCAACAAAACATAGTTTGTATTTTTATTATCTTATGGGTGTAACTAGATATTTATCTGTAGTACTGACATAGCTACCTTTATATTATAGCACACAGTAAGGAATACTTGACCCATTTTTGTGCTACAACTATTAAAAAGATGATTTTTAAAGTTTTCATACAAGTGCCGAGCGGTAGTTCGGCAGATATTTTTGTATGGACAGTAAAAATAAATTCCTAGTTTCCAAAATTCGTAGAACCACTTGTGCTCAGTATAAATTCAAATAAAAAAACGCCGTACCCCGTTTTCTACAGCTCAGCCAGCGTGATGCGTAAAAATCATTTCTAAGATATATTTTTATTTTCCTCAGCGCCCCCTTTCGTGCAAAACAATTTCCCCTATAGGTATATCCATATTACCATATATATATCCATATTAACATATAAGTTTTCCTCAAAATCATACGAGTAATGCAACTTGTTTACGACATACGAGTTGAGAGAACATCGTATATCTGCATACAATATGAAACATTAAAATTAGCTAAATAAATAAATATCTGGACTTTCACACCAATTATCCAGTCCCTAACTAGGCAGAGCCTGTGGTATGGTTACTAGATAACGGATACACATACTTAAATAAATATATAAACAGCCAAGACTTGGGTACAAACATTCATATTCATCATATGAACATTTGCCCCTAGCGGGATTCAAACCCGCAACCTCCGGCGTGGCAGGCCGAGAGCTACCCCGTTCCGCCACGGAGGTCGCTAAATTTTTACAACGTGAATCAATCATATAGATATTTTTGTGTTTATAAAATCTGAATAAATCTACTTAAATAAAATGTTTAGAGTCTCATATTAAATAGGGAATAAAGAAACCCTTCTTCGGTGTATATATTCGTATATAATTTGTTTATAGTTTAGTTATAAAATTTAAGGCAACTCCGGAATCAACATCGAAAAAAAACTTCCTGACAATGGGATCGATCATAATTAGAACAACTTTTTTTTCGCTTAGCCTTTTTTTATTTTAAATTCAAATACATAGTTTTTCATATATGTATAAGCAATAACGTGCTAAAAAAGATCTCCCATATATCTTCCGTAAGTTTTACGTTTATAGATTTTAAATAAATAATTTGAATTTGAATTTTGAATAGACTATTGCATATTTTACTATGAATAGAAACGATCGAGTCACAGTTTTTGAGAATATATTATGGAAACTAAAAAAAAACTTTTTTCTCTTATTTGGAGTTTATTGATCATAAAAATGTACTTATAAAGAATCTTGTTGACATTTAAAAAATACAAGAAAATCCAACAAATATGCCATTCTCAAATTAGACGGGCCATAGCAGCACAAATATGTTTGTATTCAATTCTCACTGCGGATAGACAACTTGGAAGATTTGTAGAAAATAACTATACTACCTTTTTTGATAATAATAAAATTTCATCAGCAAAAAAAAACTATTCTACTACCTTTATCGCTTTTAGCGATAAACCCGCCTAGTAAATAGTAAATGTATATGCTACTTTATTATTGTGTCTTTGTATTTTTCAATAAAGAGTAGGTACTTATTTGAATTTGAAGATTTGTTAAAATTCTGGCAAAATCTATACTGAATGGCACTCATAACAAATTTCAGTTTTCCAAACGCAAATCTTCTTTGTGTGGGCATTCGAATAGTATTTGTATTTGTTTATTTTGCCAGAATACGGAACCTACGCGCGAACTCCATTAACACTTGACCATAACTATTTAATGGTGGTTAACTTTGTGCCTTTACCAGTGAACGCAAATACATCATTGGACTTTATTTAATAATTACCACTAACAGATAATTGATTTTTTTTACTTTTTTAATTTATTACTCGTATCAGACCAGCCTAACACATTTATGTGATATATTTAGTTTTATCACATAATATTTATGTGTATCTATTAATAAAATTCAACCGTTTTTAGGGTTCCGTAGCCAAATGACAAAAACGGAACCCTTATGCATTCGTCATGTCTGTCTGTCTGTCTGTCCGTCCGTATGTCACAGCCACTTTATTCCGAAACTATAAGAACTATACTGTTGAAACTTGGTAAGTAGATGTATTCTGTGAACCGCATTAAGATTTTCACACAAAAATAGAAAAAAAAGCGGCCAAGTGCGAGTCGGACTCGCCCATGAAGGGTTCCGTAGCAGCAAGTAACATAATATAAAAGTTATAGTAGTTCGTTGTAACTTTGATCGATGTTTTAATAATAGTATTGTGGTTTACGATTTATGACGTATTAGAAAAAACGACTTACTTGATCTCGTTCAAACCAATTTTAAGTGGAAGTTTGCATGGCAATGTACATCATATATTTTTTTTAGTTTTATCATTCTCTTATTTTATAAGTTACAGGGGGGGGGACACATTTTACAACTTTGGAAGTGTCTCTCGCGCAAACTATTCAGTTAAGAAAAAATTAATATTAGAAATCTCAATATCATTTTTGAAGACCTATACACGTATGGATTTGATGAAAAAAAAATTTTTTGAGTTTCAGTTCTAAGTATGGGGAACCCCCAAAATTTTTGTTTTTTTTCTACTTTTGTATGAAAATCTTAATGCGGTTCACAGAATACATCTACTTACCAAGTTTCAACAGTATAGTTCTTATAGTTTCGGAATAAAGTGGCTGTGACATACGGACGGACAGACAGACAGACAGACAGACATGACGAATCCATAAGGGTTCCGTTTTTGCCATTTGGCTACGGAACCCTAAAAAACAATAAATTTTGGGGGTTCCCCATACTTAGAACTGAAACTCAAAATTTTTTTTTTCATCAAACCCATACATGTGGGGTATCTATGGATAGGTCTTGAAAAATGATATTGAGGTTTCTAATATCATTTTTTTCTAAACTGAATAGTTTGCGCGAGAGACACTTCCAAAGTGGTAAAATGTGTGTCCCCCCCCCTGTAACTTCTAAAAAAAGAGAATGATAAAACTAAAAAAAAATATATATGATGTACATTGCCATGCAAACTTCCACTTAAAATTGGTTTGAACGAGATCAAGTAAGTCGTTTTTTCTAATACGTCATAAATCGTAAACCACAATACTATTATTAAAACATCGATCAAAGTTACAACGAACTACAATAACTTTTATATTATGTTACTTGATGCTACGGAAACCTTTATGGGCGAGTCCGACTCGCACTTGGCCGCTTTTTTTTATATACCTACTCGCACATATTTTAATACCAATGTCTTTGGAACGGACGTCAGGTCAAGACAAAACGTTTCATTTCAATAAATTTAAAACGTCAGACGTCATTAGACAAAGACATGCTAATTGTCACCGAACGGCAAGGACCTTTGGTGAGGTAAGTTTAAAGTTAATGCGCATGTGTGGATATTTGTTTCTTCGAATTTATATATAATACACCCCCCCCCCCCCACACACACACACACAAATCCACACACAAACACACCCCCCATATCCACACACAACCAAACATACACACCCCATTGATCCACACACACACATTGCTAAATCAAATGCAAAGAGTCTAGCCGCACAACACAGGGTACCCTAGTGTGAGGTCTAGATGTATCTGTTAGTTTCTGAAATACTTTATGTACTAACTGTATTATGAGTTGTAAGAATTGTTATGAAAAACGAAATAAATTATTATTAATATATAATATAATATGTGGGGACATTTCACACACGGCCACCTGATCCCAAACTAGGCAGAGCCTGTAATATGGGTGTCAGACAGCTGATATACATACATAAATACATAATATAATATATAAATAACATCCAGTCACAAGGCAAACACAAGTGCTCATGACACGAATGTTTGCCCTGGGCGGGATTCGAACCCGCGACCCCGGGCTTCGCAGGCACATGTACTACCGACTAGGCTACGGGGCCGACAATTATTATTATTATATATATATGTACAGACGACGTCGCGGGCAAAAGCTAGTATTAAAGTAAAAGAGGAAGTGTACTTGCCACTAGGTTTTGAATTTAAGTTCTAATAAAGAGCGATGATCCTCGACTCAGCCGTGTCGTGACTGCTAGTTAAATTATGTTACTGATATCGATATAATTGTAAACTTCACGATGCTAGACGAATCAGAAATTTACAGGTTTACGTAGACCAGATAGAGGAAACATAGATTCCTAAAAAAGGTGGAAATAGCGTTTCTAATCTGTGACCGCGAATAAATTATGTTATGATGTGACCAAACAAGTATAAAAACGTTTCCGAATCGAATTGTAAATGTTGTAAATGTTCACGTAGCCGAATGAATTAGATAACAATTACAGGGTTATGTAGCCCAGAAAGAAGAAACAGACGCCTAATATTTAATGTAGATTAAAATTAATCTGAAAACCACGTTTTTATGCGCCTTAAGAAGAATAAAGTAACCCTTCGGTGGTGTTGATGACCCAAGAGGACATACACACTAAAAACACACACCACCACCACCACATGCTTACAGGTGAACTTCAAAACCGTGGGGCGCATCTTTACTACTAAGATTGGTATTTATTCTTTTCAAGGCGCATAAATGTACTTATCTGTCTTTCTGTATAATAAATGGATTTAGAATGCATTGACATGGAGTTGTGAGATACCCTGAAAGTTTCAGCCGGTTGGCTAATCTGGAAGTGCTCGAAATTTGAGTTGCAAGATTCCACGCGGAACGATATACAAGACAGTGACTTAATAAAAACGTGGTAAAAAAAACGAAAGCTAGCTTTCCCAATCTGTGACTGCGATTCGGAACTCGTTTACCCCATTGGTTCTCTGGCGGATCACCATTTAGGATCCTGTCTCTTAGAGAG
This sequence comes from Esperia sulphurella, assembly GCA_947086405.1. Taxonomy (NCBI): domain Eukaryota; kingdom Metazoa; phylum Arthropoda; class Insecta; order Lepidoptera; family Oecophoridae; genus Esperia; species Esperia sulphurella. Next base: position 12,684,238 of record OX352265.1, read on the forward strand.
ACTCCGAGCGTAGCTCTTTCCATAGGCCGCTGGGCGACCTTGAGAAACGTATGAAGCGACTTAATTATCGTCATGGAATTTTGATTTCCTTTAATCATATGAAGTCATTAGTTTAAAAAAAAAATAGGATTAAAAAGATACAAAGTTAAATTTGTTGTTCCACAAAATGTTTTATGCCTATAAAACCGTATATTATAAAATTCCAACCACTAAAACCACAAACACACCCGGACGTTGAACCAAACAGGCGGTCAAAGTCAAAGATTTTTATTTACATAATAATCATATCTAATTGTTAAGTATCAAGGCAATTTGAATTATCTGGGAAATTTTCCCCTAGAAATAATATGAACAGTTTTGTAAGTAAGTAGGTATAATTGTTTATTAGTAACGCAAATTGACGGAATCATTCCGTATAATTGAAATGACATTCAGTGTAATGTCGTTTTCATCTTGTTTTGCCATTTACTCTTGCTGATTCATCGGCGAAGGCTATGTATATCAACTACATACTGTCTGCAGATAAAGATATTGTGACTCTGTTTGACTAGAACTAGTTTAGTACGTCTAAGGAGGCAATGCTACCTTATATATAATATATATTTTATGAGTAGATCCACCAGAGAACTAAAGTCTTCGACGCAGCTCAACAGTTAGTGAGTTGAAATAGTAGTGGGCTTGTCATATCTGTCGGAGAACCGATTACCGTTGGTGTAAACGAGTGGAGATAGCGACTGGACAGGCGTAGTGTGGAATACCCCAGACTAGATGAGTAACGATCTGCGCAAGGTGGCTGGCAGTAACTGCATCAGAAGAACTGAGGATCGGGTTCAGTGGCGCGCCTTGGAAGAGGCAGCAGTGGACTCTTATGCAGGCTCATGATGATGTATTTTAACACAATAATAAGATAATTCTAACTAATATTATAAATCCTAAATGTAGTTGTATCTTCGTGACTCGAAATAAATTTCTTATGCGATATATTCCAGGAAAACTAAAAAGAATTAAGGAACGCTCATTGTGTACCTACGACGTAAGGTACACATTGCAGATTTTAGATATTAGTTACAAATGACGTTTGAATATGTTTATATTTGTGTCTTTGTTCAATATATTTTGAGTGTGTTACGCATAGAAATCGATTTCCACGACGATACTGACAGACCTTGAAGATCTATTAACTTCATAAATAATGGTAATTCTTTTTTACTTCAAAGTATAGGAACTCGCTCAAAAACATAATTGAATTTTGATGTGTTTTTGGTCTGTTTTCCACATGAATTAAGAGGTATACGCGATAACAAATATCATAACATAAATAAAGGGCTTGTCTATAGATAAAAAGGGTACCTGTTTATTGTAACAGCATGAAGGACCAACGCCTAGTAGATAATTTGTAGTAAGGTGTAACTAAAAATATCCCTAGGGCAGCGCAGTAGAAATTTAAATAGCGACGCAATTATGAACTATGCATATAAAAATATCCCATAATCCACGCAAAGCACGAAATACACAAGTCGATTGCAAGGTGGAGGCGTGGCGGTACCAGTACTCTCCATACAAAATCCCGCTTCCCGCGGCGGTACAGCGTGACGTGAGCACGCCTCCGCCACGCATTCGCCTTCTGTGTGTTTCGCGGTTTACAAACAGTTAAAACTCATAACTCCTGAAAGTCGTTGGGGATAGGGTGGATGGCCCACTAATTATATACTGGGTGAGGTCACATGTTACTTCGTCAAGCAAATGGTGCCTAACCATTTGACATCTCTCAATGCCATCCATCACACATTTATAAGGTACCACTTACCACTGATTGTTATTAACTTTAGCCATTTACTATATTCATTCAATTACATATTTAGGATATATTTTCATACATATTTATATTCGAATCACCTCCAAATGTTTAAAGATTTAATAGTGACTAAAGTGGATACGAAATATTCTTCCTGATTGTTCTTTGTACAGTAGTATTAATTATTCTGTGCTAGTAGCATAGAATACCTAATAATAAGTACTGCGTAGTAGAAACATAGTAGAAACGTAGTAGAAAATTCGGTAGACATGCAATGAAAATAAGTGACTGCACAAAGGAATACGTGGAGCAAATGTATGTATACGAGGGTCCTGTTCAATAAAGTGACAGGCGACAGGTGACAGGTGACAATGTGTCAGTTTTCTGTGTTTAGACGTCACAAAAATGCAACGGTGGAAAATTACAAATAGGTCAAATATTTAACCACAATGTTCATGTGACAAGCGATAGGTGACAATATGTCGCGAAAAACGTAGATCATTTTCTCTTTATTAAATAGATAAGTGAACTGAAAACGCGACATATTAATAGAACTGTCATAAAAAAACCTTGAAAATATTTACAAAAAAATAGGGATGAACGATAAGCCTATAAACGATTTTGGTTTAGATAATTGACATAGAATTAAATATCTTTCACTAATATTTAGTTTTAGATTTTATAGAAAAGTCTCTAGAAAATAAAACTACACTCGAATATTTAATGAGCAAATCGGTTTGCTGCATATTTTTTTCCATTTGTTACTGTTTACTTCCCGAGTTCATTACTGAATTATTCGAATATAACTTCTTTATGTTCACAAATTGATTTAAAATTATTATTTTGTTACTAAAATATATTGCTTACTAAGCCTAGTCAAAACTAATCAATAGTGGACTTACTGTGTCAGTAATGACTTTAAAGTATGACATAAGCAAAAGTGGCCACATTTATTAATTGGGTTGTAATTCTACTCTCAAATGCAAATGCACTCATTTGTGTAATAATTGTCATACTTGTACATTTTCGACAATTGTCGCGTACCATTATTTGACAGATTAACATTTCGTATTCTTGGTCAAAGACAGTCGTATCTTTCATGTACGATGTCTTGTACCAAGTGTTCGGAACGAACTAAAGTTGAAGATTTTATAATCTGTATTGTATTTAACGATTCATTCATTCAATCCCTTTTACAACATCATTCGTGTGGGACGCACGTCAATTATAAGTTTAAATTAAAATATACGTGAAACTAACGAAATATCCTTTTATTTATGTTTTATAACAACACCAAGAGGGTACGATTTTGTGTAGGTTATAATGGCTTTATTAACACTTTCGACAAGTAGGTATGACATTTAACAGCTATTTATCTATCACTATCAGCCGTCTATGATATCTTCTTTTAAGTAAGGTTCAGCGCAGACCTGACGAAAAGCAGCGCGGCGGATTTTACGCAGACTATTAATAATCGTCTAATACTGTTAGAATAAAACAAAAGCATACACCGTTCTCTGCTGGATGCATTTAATCCCACACACAGTTTTGAATCTTATTATAACATGCTTAAAGACGACTATTAATTGTCATGCGAAATCCGCCGCGCTACTCTCCGCCAGGTCTACGCTGACTCAGAGGATCTGTCGTAGAATCGACGACCGTATAATTGTGTTCAAATGTGGACTTATCGCATTTAGAGATATCTTCCATTTAACCTTAGAGTAACTGAAAGGACTAGTATAATGCAATTAGTACCAATTTGATAAAAGAAACATACTCGTACCTACTAAATATACAAATTATAGTATATCAATTTATTAGAATTTATTTTTATTTCAAAGTACTAAGGGATAGCATAATTTTTGAAACAAATATCGTACGAATTGTATAGTATGAATAGATTCTTGAATATAAAATAACTTAGATTACAAAATGATCTATCAGGATGATGATGTAGCCAAATATAGTATGGATTTTTATTTATTTATACAGAAATTTCACGAATCAAGCCACTTTTAAGCAATTTGCATCTATAAATTAAAATCGTAGCTAGCTAACATAGAGAAACTTATATTTATGTAGTGCGTGTTTTAAATAGCACAGTACAAAGTTCCTGATTATTTTTCGAAAATAGAAACATTAGCAGTAAAGCAGTAAATAAAGAAACAAGACTATAATATTATAATACTTAATCTATTATACATATAAAAGGAAAGTGTATGTATGTATGTCCAGACTTTTCTCTATAACCAATCACTCATGGTTGCAGTGGTAGATAGCCCTTGGTCTGCACTTGCAAGTAAGGGATTTTGGTTACGGTGGTAAAAATGTGTGACGGGATACTTCTATCCTTTTCTTACACATTGTACGGCTCATATAAACTCGAGATTGTGCTGAATGGCGTTTGTGAATGACAATATTGAGAACTTTTCTAGAATATTTTAATTTTTTTTAAATTGATCTGGGAAAAGTTCTGCAATATATCCAAATACTTAAATATATTTTTTAATAATTCTTATCGGTCTAGAATGTTCCAGATTATTCAAAAAAAACGAGATTGATTAGGAAAGCTTTAAAATATTTTGAATGTTTAAATTTAAAAAACAATATTTTAGACATTCTATTTATTTATTTAATAGTTTATTGTACACACAAAGATACAATGAACAACACAAATAAAAGAAAATTATACAAAGAAATTTCTAGAACGTTCTGGATTTAAAAAAATTCTAAAATATATTTAACTGTTCAAAATAAATCGATTGGAAATTATTCTAATCAGTCTAGAATAATCTGGATTGTTCTAAACAAATGTAATTTTGCATTCTATAATGTTTTGAAACTAGAAATTTCAGAAAAGCGATGATTTGTGAAAGCTGTCAATTGTCATGTCGGCTATCTGCGGGTCCTTAAAATTCGCACTACACGTAACTTATGCACGCGAACGAAATCGCGGGCAACAGCTAGTAATTTGTATAATCATATGACACGAAAACACAGACCACGTACGTACAACATTATTTTACAAAAAAAAAACTGCTAGTTGTTTAACTGAGGTCGTTTTTAAAGGTAACCTTTCAGAATTTCGCTTAGCTTATTTTCATGAGGTCAAGGGTTCAAATCCCCCAAGTCCATTGTCTTTAACCTTAAAAATCTACAATAGAAAACTAACACTTGAAATTCTTTTACTGAAAAACATTTGTTATTTATAGAAGTAACCAAGCAGGTTGCCGTTCTAGAAGTTAGATTAGTTAGTTAGATAGAAGTTTAATTCTTTGTCCGCAACTAAAAATTTGCGAACAAAGAATTAAACTTCTATATTCGCATCTAGATCTAGTTACAGTTTGGAAAACCCATCAACCAGGCCGGAGTTTGAACTTCACCTCAAACATTTTTTACACAGCGAGTTATTACACAGCTAATGACGATGAAACACTTAATTAGAGTGTTTATGTTGGGTAAAAACCCAAACTACTCAACTACATACATATTTTTTTTAAGTAGGTCTGGCGACAAATCGGCAAATCCTATGGAATCTTTTGTGTCAGCTCTGACGGTTTTTGATAGTGCCATCTATTTCAGGAGGTGCCTTACACCGACATGGCACAGTCCTATAAGAAGAACGGTCCTCTAAGCTACTACCTATATTGTCAACTGCGAGCTAACAAGACTAACATAATAATAATGTAAGTAACTTTATGTTAAGTTTTAAGGCATAAAAACCCACACTTAAGAACTGTTATTTGAACCCGTGATCTGGCTGAAAGACTGATAGATAGTTAATAAACACAACACAATGATACATATTGGGACACAGGTACAGAGGTACACCTAACAAAAAGAACAACGAAACAGTAGTAACAGTGTAGGCCGTGATATGCTGGAGAAAGGGAGCTAACTCAGCATAATACGCAGAACATAAGCCTCCCAAATAGAATGTCACTTATCATCACGCATATACTTACATAATGATCACATAATAATCTTAATATACACAGGAGAACGCCGCTGCCAAGCCAGTCTCATCCATGTCCTCCCCGCTTTACAGTACCTTTACCCTTCCAGTACTTTTACTCCAGTTCACAGTAGAGCGATTTAAATGAAAGAATTTTGAATCTTAACATTACAGCTGTAGAAAAGAAGATACGCCACTTTTGTAATTCGACCGACGAGAAAATAATACGATGTGATGACCTTCGCTGCACAAAAATAACAATTGAAAATTAAAAACAAATATATACATATCATGTAGTAAAGACATTTAAAAGTTAGAAAACCTAATGGAAAATGTCCCCTAGATCGCGGTAGGGTACCGATAATGCTGGATGCGTTTCCTCGCTGTATTGAAGTATATTTGTTTTTCTTAAAAAAAAAATCTGTAGTCCAACGGCGGAACCGCCATCGAAATTAAAAAGTTTCCAATATTAAATTATAATTCATTTGTAAGCATCATATGCATATAATAACAATGAGTTATCTTTTAATTACAAAATTGATAATTAACGTTTGGCGTCGAAAATCTTTCGGTTTGGCGAAAGATAGCATCAGTACCTAAATAAACAAGGTCAAAAGAAGCGATAGCTGAAATCAAAACTTTGTACACTACTCAAGTCTACTACAATGAACGTCATTCATTAAGTATTCCGTGATTATAACGAAACAATAGGACTGGTATAAATGTTTTACGCACAAAAACTAGAGTGGACCACGTGACTCGGTAAAATGGACGAGACCAAGATTCAGATTTAAATGCGCTTTAGATTTAATAAACGCCAAGTGCGAGTCGGACTCGCCCATGAATGGTTCCATAGCAGCAAGTAACATTATATAAAAGTTATTGTAGTTCGTTGTAACTTTGATCGATGTTTTAATAATAGTATTGTGGTTTACGATTTATGATGTATTAAAAACAACTACTTACTAGATCTCACTCAAACCAGTTCTAAGTATGGGGAACCCCCAGACGGGGGACGGACAGACAGACAGACAGACATGACGAATCCATAAGGGTTCCGTTTTTTGCCATTTGGCTACGGAACCCTAAAAAAGGACTAAGGTCCAGCAATGGAAGAGAATAGACAGACTGATGATTTATTTTCAATTTTTTTTTATTTTTAATGGGTTACGCTTGACTTCAATTTCACCTGATGGTAAGTGACGATGAGGCTGTTGAGATAAAACTAATTAAACTTTGATTCGAATCATCATCATCATATCAGCCCTTAGACGTCCACTGCTGGACATAGGCCTTCCCCAATGAACGCCACCACACCCGGTCCTCCGCCCTCCGCATTGATTGAATAATATATTGGATAAAGATGGAAAAATCAATGTTTAACGAAATTACCATTGATACACTAACTCGAATGAACGAATGAATTCTATAAATCAACGAATCCTACACAGATTATAAAACACATTCACTGGTTCGTTCTGAACAGAGACGATAGCAATATTTCAATATTTAATTTATAAAATGGGTGTCATTCTCGCGGTTTTTGGTTACGCCAAATTTGAATTCGACATTTTGTTTTGGAATATAAAGTTGATCGCCATGACATCTGACGACTTTAACATATGGGTGTCGTTTTCGAACTTTTTGGAGAGCTGAATTTGACATCTGATTTCTAAATCTACAAAAGACAAACATTTGTTAAGCTGTCATTGCATGTCAATCATTTGAAGGGGGTTTGAAATTCGCACCATACGTACTTTGTCCATCGATCACCAATTTGCCTGCCAAGCTTGATGATTATGGCAAATCCCCTAATGGAGAGTTCACTAAAATATACATTCTATTAGGGAGGCTGGCGTTCAGCAGTGGACTTTTTTTTTTATTCCTGATGGGTTTACGCTTGACCTCAATCAAACCTGATGGTAAGTGACGATGAGGCCTAAGATGGAGCGCGCTTACCCAGAAGATGCCTATTCAACTCTTTCTTTTAAAATATCCAAGTTGTACTTGTCCGGAAATACTGAAGTTGGCCGTGAGTTCCGCATTACGAAAGAAGAAGCAAAACGCTTCGTGCGATAACGTGGTATATCTACTACATAAGTGTGAAGTCCTTCTCCACGCCTGGCAGTCCGGTGATGGAACGAAGATAGGGGAATCAGATCGTGCAATTCCTGGGCCCCCCCCCCCCCCCCCCCCAAAATTAACCTATAGAAAACCGTAAGACAGGCCACACTGACCATTTAGGTATTTCGGCTGGTGATGTACTTTGTCATGCATGTCACTGAAGTAAACGAAGTCGCTGCCAGCAGCTAGCGATATATAAGGCCATGCGGTCGGTCATCACGACTGATTAAATCCGTGGCGACAATTAAAAATTGATAACCTTCGAACTTGCAATTGCAAAGAAAAAGATAATGCTTTATGTGACGCTATTAAAATAATGATCATGACTGCATTCGTATTCTGGGTAATTTAAATCAAAAGCAATGCCTGATATTAGGCCTTGTTGTCTGTATTTTTTATTGCTTGTAGATAGCTCAACATTTAGATATATTGTAGTACATAAATTCTCAAAATTGTAATGCAAATATATACGAGCGCGTTGAAGTCTTTTATTTGGGATCCTTTGGGTGTGCGTAGAGACATCAACGAGTCAACATGACTGTGTCACAAGAGAAGTAAATAATATTTACATATGTGTTGTATAAAATAATGTAGTAGTGCCAACTAAGATGTTTTCTACAGAATAAATGGTTTATAAATTAATACAGCAAATATTTTTATTCGTTCAAAAACATTTGCGTCCTTACACTAGATATATCTATGTAGATATATTATTACAAGCAGTAGCAGCCTGGCTCACAAACTAGCAAATTAATCTTTGTCAAACTTACTAAGCGCCCTGTGACAGAAATTCTATCTAGCTATATAAAGTAAGGTTGTAAATTCAGACAGAATCAAAATGATTTAGCCCTTAATTGTCTAACTCTTGGATTAAAGAAAACCGCTTTTGGAGACACCTAAAACCAGTAATTAATGCAAAGAACCCTATGAAAAAAATCTGTTTCATTCTAAAGATTCTATATATTTGATGCCTAACAAATATCATCTCATTTGAATGCTAAAATTCTACAAAGTATGCCTATTTCTTAACATGTAAACAGAGATATTATACGAGTATGTTTTGGTGATAACATAATATTTAAAACTCGATTAATAATGATGTCACGATAATTCGTGGAGTCCAGTTGAATTGCGAATTCCTAATCCCTGACGGAAGTCACCAACAGAAATAACACAGAATTTCAGTTGCTCCCACTGGTGGAACAAGCGAGGTTACCAGGAATCTCCCTTACCACTTCATAAGAGGCAAGGGGTTATTTTTTAATTCTCCCACTTTCAAAAACACTACACAGTGTCCGCGTACACAACGAGCAGGTTCCGTCTGTAAAAATCTTGTTTTAGTTTTCCTTTAATATCCTGGAAAATAGATTTCTTCCTGATTTTTACCCACGACGGTAGGGAGACGGTATATGCGTTTGAGGTGAGAGGATGTTTGTTTGTGCACACCAATGTTGCCATTTATCTCCAAAACTATTAGTCCGATTTTGATGCGGTTTTCATTCTGTATTTTTCCTGTAATTTCCGGGATACATTTAAAATTACGGTGCGGTGTTGAGTCTGTCACTCACCCGCCGTATATATATATATATATGAGTACAGTAGCTCAACACTTCGACAAAAAGATACTATGACCATTTTGATGAAAATCAACCTTAACGTCAAGTGAACAACCTCTTACGATAGAGTTCCCTTGGGCCATACATTTCAGCACAAACCATGTGCTAGCACACCCGACGTCCCAGACTGTATGTTTTACTTTGACCCGCATGATTGGCCACTCTCATTTAGGTTAGGGGCCTGGACTTCTCGCGATAACGGAATTAACACAAGTTACACAATAATATTGGGCACATTGGGGTATCTTTTTAGACAGGTTAAAGAGCTGACCGGACAGAATAGAGAATTTATGTCCCCGAGGTTGCATGTCCGAGTGTATAATGCGTTACGAGATGATGTCAAGTCCCTAAAAGACAAAAAAGTTTCGTAAAGAAGTCAAAGAATTATTACTTACTAGCTGTTGCCCTTTAGGAATGGGATGTTTTTCGGGATAAAATCTATCCTATGTCTTATTCCAATACCTAACCTATATGTGTGACAAGTTTCATCCCGATTCGCTCAGTGGTTGAAGCGTGATTGAGTAACAAACATCCAAACATTCAAATATCCAAACTTTCACATTTATAATATTAGTAGGAAGCTCTGTCCCTATGATCTAAATGAGTTTTGCAGTAGAAGTAAAATAATATAACATATTCTATTTATAATTTCATTAATTTTTTTATGTAGTTTCTAAGTAGATAATAACATAATATGGTACACAATTAATAGAATTAACTGAACAGGAACATTAAGTATTCATTAACATTCAATACAATATATGTTATACCTAAAATTTATGGCAAATAAATGAAATGAATGTTATTTGAACACCAACCTGTGATAAACACACATAATTACAAACATACAGATAGACAAAACGTCTAAAAATGGTGGATTTTGTCACAGAAGCAGTCCCATCAAAATGAAGGCAGAAAACGATTCAACAGACAGACACTACGATTTATTATATTAGTCAGATTCTATAACAGTGATAATGGCATTTCATTAGTATAATATTTTATACGGTATGGTGACATAGTAAAAATTAACTAAACCCCTTCTCTTAATAAAGAAAAAAATATGTACCAAAAATTGGTGAAATCCCCCTTTTTGTCTGTTTATTGTAATCATCATCAGCGAAATACGTCCACTGCTGAACATAAGCCTCCCCAATAGAATGCCACTTTAGTAGGCTGTCCATTGGGGGATTTGCCATAATCACCATGCTTGACAAGAGTCAAAGTCAAAGTCAGAATCATTTATTGCATATGAGTACACTAGGTACATTTATACACGTCATTTTTTCTATCGACGACGACACCCACGGGATGATTGGGGGTGGCCTCGACAACAGTGTTATTTTTTTTTTCCGCATGATTTACGCTTCACCTCAGTCTCACCTGATGGTAAGTGACGCTGAGGCCTAAGGTCGAGCGCACTTACCCAGGATAAGCCTATTCGCTCTTTCTTTAAAAAGATACAAATTGTACTTGTGTGAGACAAGTACGAGCAATGTACATAAATGACGAAGTGGAAAACAATGTTCGCTTTTATAATCTTTTGTAGGTACATATGTAATTTAATAATAACTGGAAAATTGTACAGCTATGCAAATTGAGGCTATATTTTTGTATTATTACAACCGCATGATTATTTACTCGATAAATTATGTATTGTATATACAAAGTGCATACAGTTGTACGACCAACCTACGAAGTTACGACAATTAAATTAGTTTTCTGTGGCAATATTCCGATTGGTTGCAACCAATCATTGGCATATGAAAAACGTCCTGGGTTGAACATAAACCTTTTTCATTATATTAATGTAAAAGGTGGTCGGAAGCTGCTGGATTGGCGGAGGACCGGGTTTGGTGGCATTCAGGGGACGGCCTATGTCCAGTGGATATCGACATGCTTGATGATGACGACAGCTCTAGCCTTTTCATTGCGTAAAAATTAATTACAAAAGCGGAAATCGATCCTAGGCTATAATTTACGCAAAGGTCCTTCATTACAATTACAATGTAATTAAGTTTAGAAAATTACTCGTAATAACCTTGTATACGCAATCAGACCAATGAATAGTTAATCAGTGAATCAGTCATCCTAATCATCATCAAACATTGTCATCTACACGCCAGTTATAGATTACATTTTGCTTACGACTACACCTGCGTAGCACTTTTCTCCGAATTGTAAACGCAAATTTTTTTTATAAGATCTATAGTATTTTCATTTTAAATCAGAGTAGGCGCAATTGCGGACTAGGGAACACACGGAGAAGAATATCCTATTTCCTACTAATATTATAAATGTGAAAATTTGGATATTTCGATGTTTGGATATTTGGATATTTGGATGTTTGTTACTCAATCACGCTCCAACCACTGGACGGATCGTAATGAAACTTGGTACACATATAGGTTAGGTCCTGGAATAGGACATAGGATAGTATTTATCCCGAAAAAACATCCCATTCCTACGGGAAATACATAATAATTTGTGATGCTAAGTTCTCCACGCGGACGAAGTCGCGGGCAACAGCTAGTATCAAATAAATTCAATACTCTTTATTGCACAATAAAAATAGATATACAAACCTTACATTAGTAGATTTAGTCGATCATATCGCAAAATGTATTTCCCGACAACCTTTGAGTACACGACGAACAGCCGGCATGCGCATTATACCACAGAATGTTTTTTTATGAATTTTAAATGTACCCGTAAAACTTTATATGTCTATGCCCGTGTTCACTACATAAACGATTGACAGCACAAAGTCTGGTACCACGAGAAACCAATTTATTATTTTACCGGTACCAGTATGTAATTATTTTTTATTTGTAATAAATAAAAATAAGATAGCAGAGAAAGGTTGTGAAGTTGCCCGTAAAAAGAGAATTCTTTATGCAGTATTCTAAAATGTACATAAATGAAGTATCTAGTATATCTAACCTAATACATACATGTATATAGTATACATAGATATACATATACTATAGATAGACCATCCGAGGAGATGGACCAAGCGGTAAAGTACTTACCATATTCTGAAATAACTACAGTAAAAACACAAAATTAATAATTATGCATTTAAAATGAATTTACTGAGTAAACATATTAAATTACACTGGTAGTAAAAATCTAATTTTAATAGATAATTGTCAATTAGTTAAATTAAAAAGTGAGTAAATTTGTAAGGAAAAACCCAATCATCTTTTTTAATTATTTTACGGGAATTTAATATTTAACGATTGTAACAACAGAGACTTTACGATTCACAATTAGGTACCTATATAGTTATTTCACATTTTGAAAAGTAGCATAACAAAATTATTTAGTACTTATGCGAAACTGGCAGCCTCTATAGACATTTATGGTACCTAAATATGGTAAACATGCGTAAACTGCGTGCTTAATGCGTAAACACAACCATTTGTCCACAGAAGGGACATTGATCCATTGAGTGTACTAGACCGGTTTTCACACTACAGTATCATGTGTAATAGGCCAATAGCACATATGATTTATTGTATCTGTAACCTTGAAACAGTGTATCTTATAGGTCAATTTCTAGTCTAATTTCCTCAATAAACAAATGAGCGTACTACAAGGTACTAGCATTTGGCTGCGTCTCCACGTAATGGCTGATTTAGTGACCGTCATTATCTTACCACTTCACAAGCCATGAAGAACTGCAAGATGTACCTTTGCCCAATTTTAATCCCGATCCGCAATGTTGTCCTTGTTAGCAAAAAATAATTAATTCAATTACTCTTTTTTGCTCAATAAAAATACACATATATATTAATATTTTATTAAAGTAGCTAATTTATACCGATAAATCTACATTAGCATATCGTAAAAAATATAATCACATTGCATTTATTGCACCGCAAAAACTCAGCAATATCTAGTTATTTTTTGTAGCTCAAATTATTTGTAATTTATATGATTAGTTTTTAAATTTTTCAAAGCGACTGAAATTTTTCTGTGGTATTTTTTTACACTACACCAAGATTGAAATATTGTTGTCAGTAACATCTGTTCCAACACAAAGGTCATATGATTACGATCGCATTTGCGTTTCGGAGATAAAATAAACCGAATAATGTGTTCCAAAGGAACTGCAAAACTAACGTGGTAATACAAATTATTTTTCTTGTTAATGTCCTCTTTATGTACTCGTACAGTGTGTATATTTTGTTTCAGTGATTCAAATAGCGTTAGTTTTCGTTCAGTATTTCATTCGGAATGGAATAAAGAAACTTTTTATATCTGACTTTCATACTTATCTGCGTATCAGCACATGCTGATACGCAGATAACTTCAACATTGAAGAAAACGTAATATTTGGCAGTAATCTAACAATAATATCACAGTGTAAAAAATACAAAGTGTTATCGGTGAAATTTTGTAAAATCGTAAGAAACAGTTTGCGTAATGGACACTACATGTCGGATATTTTGCGTAGCGTGCGTTTTGTGTAGGTCTTTAAAAACAATAGCGTTGAAGGCAATGACCGCCGGATCCGAAATGTTGTGTAAAAATAATGAATTCTTGTAACACCGTTATTGGGTCATCGTAAATACAAGACATCATTTCGTGTCGAGTCCAAGTGCAGCGTTCAATTCGATTACTATAATAACTCGTTATCAATTTACATTTCCAATGCCAGTTAAAATGCCAGAGAAATAAGCGACATCTCATACCTACATCGCCTTGGTTACAGCACAAAATAAGTTGCACTGCACTCTATTGCTTTATCGGTACCTAATAGGACGAAATCAATTGTAGCAGTTCATTGCAGTTATTTTACATTACAAAATATAATCTTTTTCTCTGATACTCTGTGGAATTTAATAACAAAAGCATACTTGCATACCATGCACCCTAATATCATACTCCAATGGTCTTTCGACGTCAAGGTCATATAGACCGACTCACGGGGGAGGTGCCCGGTACTTACTCAGGTGCTCTTTCCCGGACACCCTGCTTGATTCCCCTACAAATTCACTGTCCCTTGCACTTTTCTACAGCAGCTCTCCCCATTCTAGGGCGTGACGTCACACCAACAGGTTCGTCGTCGTGCAGTCCAGTTAATATGTCAGGTCAAGTCAATAAAGTCAGATAAATAGATTTTTTTTATTTTTCGATAGAGGGACAACATTATACGTCACATAAGTACTTCCGTGTGGTTTCCGGTAGAGTAGAATAGGACCACTCCAACTCTTCTCGTGGATGTCGTACAAGGCGACTAAGGGAATACATTATAAAACATCAATCAGGCCTCCCCAACCCGTCTGGCCAGCGCGGGGAGTGTAGGCCAAATCCTCCGTTTGTCTCCGGCAGATGAGAGAGGGTTGTGCTCCTGCAGTGAAGACAAAAATAAGCTGATGATGCAGTACTTCTCTTTCTAACCGGCTGCGTACTACACACCGTGCTTTATTTAGTATATTTAGTATTCTCTGCTAATGTTATGAATGATATCGAATGATAATGACGAATGGTAACTTAATACAAACAAAGTTTCAAGCTTCTAATAATTATCAATTTTTTATGAGAATTATTTTCATTGAAATCGAAAGAAATACCGTTAGAATATGCCATATTAAGACAAACAATCAAACAAGTAACCGTTAAGACCAAAGTCCTTCTATTTTGTGAGATGGGTGTCCATTTTCGACCAAGTTGGCCCTTTTGCGGCTTTCCACTATCACATAATATTCCTTTGTTCTTCTTTCACACTTCTTGCATCATTTTGATATTGTTCATTATCATCAGTTGGATTTCTACGCAATAAAAGTGGCGGGTACTAGAAAGAGTTTTTTTTTAATATTTATTATTTATAGAGGGTTTGTTCTGCTTAGAACATGTCACCCTCATTGTTACATGCATACAAACTTAACCTCTACGTTTAATACCAATATTAACAATTTTATATAGTATCCTGGCGTCCTCGGAAATCGGTGAGGCCAAGATACTACTACAGTTTAGAAAGAGTTTAATCAAAATTTTGCATATAACTTTTTTTACATCAAAATATGGAAGGGGTTTTTGTCTTATCGTATACTATATGGAAGCCTATTTTGGCAATGTCACAAGAAGTATCGTGTTAAAAATAGTCAATTCTTAACAACATATCATAGTATCGTGTCAGCGTGTTGGCGTATGTAGCGTTCTGTGTACACAACACGATCAATGATAAACGTTGCGTAGGTGACCGTTACTATGCGACTGTGACCCGGCTACAGAATGTTCGGCAGATGGTTTGCCAAACGGGAAGAGTGGATAGGTGGGAACATTTGGAAGTTATTTCGCCATCATGGCCTACCGTCCTTAGTCTTACGGGTATTTAGATATTTATTTATTTAATAGTTTATTGTACACACAAATTTACAAAGAACAACACAAAGAAAAGAAAATTATACAAAAGGATAAGCTTATTTCTAAAGAAATTTCTTCCAGCTAACCTATCAACTTTTTAGCTTTAATAATTATTAATATGAATATCTCAAAAAGTCTGAGATATAGGATACAGGCCATGAGGGCAAAATAACTTACAAATCCCACCTATCCATCACTCTTCCCTAAATTCCTCTTCCATAAATTATAGTAGAGGAAAACTTGTAGACCGCGGTAGTGGGCTGCATCGCGGCGAAGACACTGGTTATTATTACCATTCACTATCTATCTTTAAATGGGGCTATACTATTTGTTATTTAATTACCAAGTCATAAAATTTAGGTCAAACACAAGTCTGAGAGTAAGCAATACATAATATCTAATGAATAAAATCGTAAACATCGCGTGTCTGTACATTGAAGATATTAGCAAAAATATATATATGGGGTTCTAAGGGGGTAACAGAACACATTAAGATCATTTTTGAAATGTTTGTCTGTTCGTCTGTTAGTTTGTGCACGCATCACGTAAAAAATACTGAATCGATCTTGATAGTCTTTTCATAGAAACATAGGGCTTAACTCGGAGTAACATTTAGACTTTATTTCATTGCTTTTGGCTTACTCAAACAAAAGTTATGGATTTTTTAGTTTAACACATTAGTAGGTATGCAATACATATAACAGAGAAGTATAATTATAATGTTCGGTGCAACTCAGATTGCGATGAGTTAGGACTTTAGGACTAAATTTTTAGCGGGAGCGGGAGTGGGCTTGGGGTCGGCGTCGGAGTCGGTAAATAATTGTGTAGTCCACGCGAGCGGAGTCGCGGGCAGAGCTAGCAAGTATTAATAATAAATATAATGTTATAACTTGTTAAACTATGCTAATCGACAAACAGAAGATATGACTTCTTGAATTTCCACGCAACAGAAGTGGCGGGCAACAGCAAGTGTTTGATCAAAATCGAGCCTATATTTTTTATATGCAGTTCTTATTGAGTTAATCGAAGATGTTTTTGTCAAAAACCCCTTCCCATTACCTTTGGAGGTCCGGTGTTTTTAAAGATTAAATTCAAATGAAGTCAGCGGTTCAAGAACCAAGGTCATCGACATCTCAGATTATAATAAAGGTGAGGATAGGAGGTAAATGAGGATATAGGTATACTGGCTATATTTGCAGCGGCGCTGGCATCAGATAAAATCGGTTGTTCAAACTCAGTATGTTTCCGTGATACGAGTAAGTTCAACGATCGCAAACTGCATTCGTGGAGTCGAGGGCTCAAATTCGGGTCAGTTTATGATTCTTGAACATAATCTGCTAATTCAATTGATTTTTTACTTCCTATAATAAATGATTTTTGACATGTAATTTATTAAATACTAATAAAATTGATTTCGATGGGTTATTATTAAAAATATATATTTTATTTATTTCATAAAATCGACGTGCCCAGAATAGACAATATGAATATTGCAAATTAATAGAAATAAATGAGCTCCGTGGCGGAACGGGTAGCTCTCGGACTGCCACGCCGGAGGTTGCGGGTTCGAATCCCGCTAGGGGCAAATGGTCCTATGATGATGAATATGAATGTTTGTACTTTAATTTGTAATTAAGTATGTGTATCCGTTATCTAGTAACCATAGCACAGGCTCTGCCTAGTTTGGGACTGGGTGTCTGACATATATATTATTTATTTATTAAATACAATAACACAATAGGTACATCACTATATAATGACTATTTAGTTATATATGTATGACAATACAATGATACGATACTGAAGGGTGTTTTACAGACGAGTTTTGGAATGGAGACCGCGGATCGGGGACGCCCCGCCGCCAGATGGACCGACGACCTGAAGAAGCTGGCCGGAAGTGGCTGGATGCGGAGGGTGGAGGACAGGGTGTCGTGGCGTTCATTGGGGAAGGCCTATGTCCAGAAGTGGACGTCTAAGGATGATGCTGATATCGTAACCTTGGTAGAAGACAGTCGTTCAAACTAAATATATGAAAGATACGACTGCCTTCTACGACATTTGCAGTGCAATATCCATATTTACATATTACTGTACAATTAATATGAAATTAATGTGAATTATTATAATTAAATAGAAACCAAATAGAAATTCGTCGGCATTTAAAAGTGTTTTGTAAAATACCCTTCAATTGTTATCATCAATAATTCGGGTCGGTCGACAGATACCAATAAGTTTTATGACCATCGTGTGCTAATTGTTATCATATATATCTAATTACCTACCAATGCAGAATCTGCTATTCTGGTTAATGTTCAAAACATTACATTACATTTAAAAAGAAAATAAGAAAGTCTAATACTGCATGTAACTATTTATGGAAGCATTAGTGGGTACAATCAATGGAGCAAAGGAGCTGTCAATCCATTTAAAATAACTTACTTTAGGAGATTCATCAAACTTGCGCATATTAGAGAATAAATTCTATTGCGAACTTGAATTTTCCAATATGCACAGGAAACGATGGGTAGGAAAGTCTGCCCAACAGTGGCCCGTAAATAAGCTCTTGATTCGAAGAAAGTATAATTCTATTTTATATCGAGCGCCGGAGGTCGTTAGTTTGATTCCCACTGGGGACCAACAACTTTGTACTTTATAATTTTTTTGGATTACGTCTATTTATTTTTTCCGAATATCTTCCTTCAGTACAAAACCTATCTGTCTATAGGTGTTCATAACATGGATTTCATAAATGATTTTGACTTTGACTTTGACATGTCAAACGGTCTAAATATATAGGTATTTCATAACAAGTCCGTTTTTATAACAAGACCGAGCGGTCATTCAAGAACAATAATACATGCTTATTACAAGTTTTATTTATAATCAAATCCTGTTTGAACAGTTATTTGTTGTTTCCTTGCCGTTTACTGCAAACTGTACAGTACAGTACAGACTGGTATTATTTTAAATAATAAATTAGTATTTAAATGTAGTAGGCTTTTTATATTATTTATTTAATTTATTACCGAATGTGCCTAAAACATTCAGTATTTGTACTTATAATTATAATTACAATTGATATGCTGCGTATATTTACATTATGTTTGTTATAAATCATGATTGATCATCTGCATGCATGTACATATGTTTATTACTACTAATTAATGAATAAACTGTTTTGGATGTTTACTATTATTATATTACTTTTGTGTATACGACTGCAAAGGCAGGGCTTAGTGATAAAAAATAATCATGAACCTCTAAGGCACCAAAATCCTATAAAGAATTCCATACATAATAAATTTCATTTCATTTCACTTACTTCGTGATCGGAATCCCTCAGTAACGTTGAAGGTGATGTTATTAAACTGTATGTCGACGGCACAGGGGGCAGGTAAACTGACATGCAATGTCCTGAATTCCCGCTGCTTCTCTACCATCTTCTGTATTTCACTAGACATTTCACTTAAAAATGCTTCTATTTCACAAAAACATTAAAACCATTTCCTTTACTTGCAGTCAAAAAAGTATTCAAAATTACAAATTAAATATGGATACCGTTATTTTAGAATTTATTTTTTGGTGCTTTCAAAATATTTTGATAAATTTCTTGAAATATATATTTTATGCGATTTAATTTAATTTAATTTATTTCCAAAAGTAACGCGTGTTCTAATGCGATACTGTTGGCGATGTTCGCGCGACCGTGTGCGACAAACAGCGAGGTTGCTATTGAACTGATCAACACAACACAACTAATTCGATTACAGACGCCAAGAACGTGTTGTGCTATTTATTTTTACTGTAACCTGTATAAAAAAAAGAGAAGACTATATCAGTGTAACCGGTATTGTGTATTGTAATTTATTACTGTTAACAGTAGTCTTAACATAAAATATATTAAAAGATAGATCACAATTGTTGTTCACATACAGTTTACCCGGCGATAGCAAGTTGTTAAGCAAATATAAGGAAGAGGAAGACAAGATAAAAAAATATGCATTTAGTCAATGCTAAATCATAGTTTTAGCTACACTAAGGAATTTACATAATTCATATCTCAATGAAGGTAAGAGGTATGTTTATCTCCGGACTATATATAGCATATTATACTATATGATAACTGATAATATAATAATCAGTGATAAGATAAGTTGCTCATTGTAACTTGAAATCTAATCAGTTTTTTTAAGCACCTGTTAAATTTTCACAATAAAGTATTTGTCTTTTTAAAAATATGTCGGTAAGGGGAGTGAAGCCCGTTTAGCGTACAGCGAGCGGTCGACGGAGGAACGATCCGTCTGACGAGTTATAGAATAGAACAGAAAAAACAATAGACAGCTGACGAAGTACACACAGTCTGCAATATACTTATCTGCATTGTACTGTTTCCTGTTGTCCTTATTAATTTCTGTGTTGTGTTCAGTGTAACTAAGTATAATTTTGTGTTAATTAACAATCAAAACGTCGCGATATTCAATTAATTCTTTTCATTGCTATCATAGACGCCTACTATGGTCACGGACCATTTATTTAAACCTTTTGTTGTTGTTTCTTTTCTTATCTTATATACTTTGGGAATAAGCCAGAACATCACATTTGCAAATTAATATAAATAGATTCAGCATACGACAACCAAGTCCGAGGAGGTCATATGATACATTATGATAATGCACAGGGTGGGACGCCCCGCCTCCAGATAGAGCGACGATCTGAAGAAGGTGGCCGGAAGCGGCTAGATGCGGAGGGCGGAGGACCGTTCATTGTGGGAAGGCCTGTGTCGAGCAGTGTTCGTCTAAGGGTTGATATGATGATGATGATATGTCTTTTCATGCTCAGGTTTGCTTAAATAACATCAGCTATGCTGACGATATAGTACTGCTGAGCCCTTCGATCAGTGCATTAAGAAGACTACTGCGAACCTCTTAACAGAGTCGCACAATTTAAGTATCTGGGTCACTGGGTCACCGAGGAACTTAATGATAATGTAGATATCGAGAGGGAGCGCAGGGTGTTGGCTGTCAGAAGCAATATGTTGGCATGTTTGCATGAACAGGTTAAGATAACGCTCTTTAGAGCGTACTGCTAGTCCTTCTACACGTGCAGCCTGTGGACCAACTATACGCGCAGGGCATACAATGCCCTGCGCGTGCAATATATTAACGCGTTCAGAGTGCTGTTGGGACTGCCACGTTCTGTAGCGCATTTGGAATGTTTGCGGAGGCGCACACCGCTGGCTTCCACGCTATCGTCAGAAATAGAAGCGCTTCTCTGCGGAGCCGGGTGCGCAGCAATGCCAACAGTATCCTGAGCTTGGTGGCTGACAGGTGGGACTGTCCAATGCTGGGGCACTGGATACGACTGCACGCGGTCAGGTAAACATCTGCCCTCGTATTGGAGAGCCACCACCCTGTCCTGTATCTATTTTTCCCTCCCGACCATTATTAGATTTTGTTATATATATCATTAGTGTTAATTCATAATTAGTTTATTTGCACAATCAAGAGAACCCAATATTAATATTTATCAATTCTCTATTAATTACGTAACATGTACAATTTAATTGAATAATTCTTATCCTATAATAATTTCAGTCATTGGCGAGTAATTTTTCAAGTAGTGTTACCAGTATTAGCTAGTGTGTTACTTTAGCTTCGCCCTAAGGATGTCAGTTTTGACAGTTCGTCAAAAATAGTTATAAACAATAAAAAATAAATTAATAAGATACAATATTTATCTCAAAACTTTACTAGACTTAGGATAGAGGCCAAAAAACTTTCTAATAACCTAAACACTCATTTGGCAAACCATCTACCGAACATTCTGTCGAATCATGAGATAGCTCTGATGGAGCAGAGAGATGTTATCCCAGAACCCTATATTCTAGTCCAGTATCCAAGATATACACTGGATTAAATTTCACCACTAGCAATTCAGAATTTGTGGCGTGATTGTAAAACATACATAGAAATAAACAGTCGCGCTGCTGTGGCGTCCATTAATTACGTGAGGCGATTTTGGCGATTTTTCGACCCCCTCCTCCCCCCTTGGTGAAATGTCGTGAGATTTGTCTCGACCGGCTCCCCCTTCCCAATCTCGTGTGAGATTTTTCAAAATGCGTATTTTTAGTGTCTTCAAGGAGCTACTGTGCTATTTATTTGCGTTCGCATAACCGCGATAAATATTATTGTGTAGGATTTAACCACATTTTAGTAGAGAAACATGTTTTACTTAGGTAATTTAACCCATTTTTTTCGCAATATTTTACACTGTTTTTTGTGGAAAATAATACGTGATACTTACTGAGACCATTTTTTCGCAATATTTTACACTGTTTTTTGTGGAAAATAATACGTGATACTTACTGAGACCTCCTCTGAGTCTCCCCCACGTGAGATTGGGTGAGATTCGGTTCGACCCCAATCGCCTCACGTAATTAATGGACGCCCCTTAACATTTATAATACTAGTTTCATATTAATAAGCAGTGTTTTTTTACAATCTTGAATTATCTTTGCTACAGTGGAATCTATTTGACGATCATGAATGTTATTCGTGTTTTACAACGATCGAGATTTTATATAAACAACAATATTTATTAGATCTTTTATCAACTTAAAACAAATGATTTTCCGACAGAAAAAATAACTTCTCATATAAAATATTCTATCAGCTGTTACATCATTTATGTTTTTTGGTTGGTTTTAGATTTTTTTATTTCTCATAAGAACATAATACAATATTCACTTCCTGAGAAAATACAATGGACGTACGAGTATGTTGGTTATAGTCCAGGGAATTTATTAACTAAATTTACAGAACAAAATCACTTAATGGGTAATATGTTTTCCACTACAAACAGTTTTAGATATTTCTTTGATTCTGTTCTATTTCTAGGTAGATTGTTATATATCTTTGCCCCATCATATACTATGTTTCTTTTGCCATAATATTCAGTTCTCGTGTTGTTTGTTTCTTGTGTTGTATTTGTGTGTCTCCGTTTTAAATATTAGTTGTGAATGAAAGATTTTTCTAATAATTTCATCAATAATAATGCAAGTTTTAAATGTGTATAGTTGTTTGATGTGTATAATTTTAGTTTCTTTATATATTTCTTTAGTGATTGTTAGCAAGTCATAATTGAAAAGTACTTTTATCGGTTTATTTTGTACTATTTGCAGTTTTTTCAAATGTGTTTTTGCTGCACAACCCCATGTATATAACAAAATGTCAGGGACTGAATTTGGATAAGCCAGCTGGAAAGTTGCAGTCTGTATGCGGTTTTTGTGCAGTTGACACAACTGCAAGTGAACTGCCGACCGACAGCACGCTGGATGCAGTATTACCTCAATTTATATTTCAGCTTGCCGTGTGGTTTCCGGTAGAGTAGAATAGGACCACTTCAACTCTTCCCGTGGATGTCGTACAAGGCGACTAAGGGAATATATTATATAACATCAATCAGGCCTCCCCAACCCGTCTGGCCAGCGCGGGGAGTGTAGGCCAAATCCTGCGTCTGTCTCCGGCAGATGAGAGAGCGTTGTGCTTCTGCAGTGGAGACCAAAATAACCTGATGATGATGATGATATTTCAGCTACTACTATATCATGTGTATTTCAGCTACAACTTACTCACTAAACTTCGTACAAATAATGTCTTGTACAAAAATGAACACACGTTGCACACTTACTGCTGTACCTTAACACAACTTCCATACCTTCTCAACATATTTTACTTATATTAAATCAATTAATATTATATACAATGCCATCATTTAAGACTAACCCAGAAATATACATTTTCAAAATTCCAAAACACGGAACGTAAGCATATTTTAATAAACCGTATGTATCTTAGTGGTCACTGACCTTTCCTGCCTAACAGAATACCAGCGCCGCTCAGTTCGCTGCATAAATTATGCTGAGTCAGCGCCTTTTTATTGCTGCGACACATATCTCGGTTATTTTTAAATGCAGTTTTTAAACCGGTATTCTATATTTGGTTCTCATGTTTGCATGCATGTGTGTGTGTGTATGTGTGTTTGTGAGGAGGGGGGGGGGGGGGGCTATGTATGTCGTAGCTATAGGGTTGCCAGCAGTCCAGGTTGCCCCAGATTTGTCCTAGTTTGGAGAGCCTCCGGGAGAGGTTTCTAAAAAGTGTCCTTATAACAAATCTCGGTTAAAAGTTCACTCATAAACCGCATCCAAGCAAAATACGGCGCGGCTAAAATACGTTACTCTACGACCAAATGCCATGCAACGAGTATGAAAATAGAAACGATGCTTTTATTTTGTTGTAAAACAAAAATTTCAAGGGCGCGCTTCACATACGCGGCAGCTAGTCTGTCGCGATCTTCAAGAAGAGTATTTATATACAATTTATAAACTAAATCTGTGAAGTCACTTGACCTGGTGCTGACAGAATACCAGCGCTGGAGTTCGCGTAGCGTGCTGCAGCATTATGCTGAGTCAGCGCCATTTTATTGCTGCGACACATAGGTACCTTGATTATTTTTAAATTGTGATTTATTAATTTCTGTTCTGTTTATTTCTCATGTATGTGTGTACGACTATGAATAAATGACCTATTCTATTCTATTATATTATATTATTATTCATGTATATAATATGGCATTTATAACGTATAAGTATCTATTGATTTACGTATTTATTTACTGTTGTATGTATGTCTGCCCTTTCACGAAGATTCTCTGTCGCAGGTAGGCTGGCAGAAATCTCTTAAAGAGATAAAGAGGCATTACCAATAAGTAAATTTGTTCTTTCTTTTATTGTTTTTTTTTATTCATGTGTGTGTTTAATAAACTGTAAATGTACGGGGTTTTGAAGATTTTATTAAGCGTAGGCAATTTTTACGTTAGCTATGATCATTAGCTATTATTATAGAAGTATTTTATTTATCTAAGATTTGATTAATACAGTCTGAATAATCAATACTGAATGATCATTCTGTACGATCGGCATAAATATGTATATAATACTATAAATAAAAATGTAAACTTCGCGTGTCTCTAAATTGAAAATATTTGCAAAAAGTATTTGAGGGCAGGATAGACAATTTTTGGAATTTTTGTCTGTTTGTGCAAAATACTAATAATAAAATACGTCACGTACAAAATACTGAAACAATTCTGTTTTTTTTAGAAAAATAAGGGCTTAATTTGGAGTAATATTTCGTTTTTATTTCATCGCAATCGGCTTACTCAATCAAAAGTGATGAGAATTTATAGTTTTCAAACTATAAATGCTCGTCGGAATTCCGATTGCGATGTGTTAGGAGTTTAGGATGATGTTGGCGGTGGCAGTGGTAGCTGGAATGGGGGTTGGGGGAGTGGGGGTTGGGGGAGGGGGTGTGGAAGTAGGTGCGGGAGCGGAAGCAAGAGGGAAGGGGATGCAGAAGGTGAGGGGGAAGGAAAGGGGAAAGGCACTAAGAAAATTTCAACTTTATTTAGAAATAATAATTCTGTAGTCCACAGTTTGTATCCTACTAATATTATAAATGTGAAAATTTGGATATTTGGATGTTTGGATATTTGGATGTTTTTTACTCAATCACGCTTCAACCACTGGACGGATCGTGATAAAACTTGGCATACATATAGGTTAGGTCCTGGAATAGCACATAGGATAGTTTTTATCCCGAAAAAACATCCCATTCCTACGGGGAATTACATAATAATTTGTAATGTTAAGTTGTCCACGCGGACGAAGTCGCGGGCCACAGCTAGTATACTATAATGTAAAATGTTTCTATAAATGCCTTACTATGTATTATTTTTTGTTTTATATTGTTTTTTCAATTGGATATGGTGTCAAGTTAGCAAGAAATATAAATAAAAAATACACAAACACACATTAGTAGGTAATAATTTTCTTATCTAAATTCATCTGTATCTCGCTTGTCGAGCTTCCTACTTAGCCATGTCAAAAAAGGCCTACGTTTTATATATAGAGGTAACGTTGAAGGACAAACAAGTCGTACCTACACGTGGATTTATAAAGCTGCGAACATATTATCGGACGCGTCCGCAACCCGTGTCCGTCGAGTGTGCACGGTGTCCATTCGGCCAGATTTCACTCGGACGTCCGAACGTTCAGATCGCGTCTGCGACTTACGTCTGATAGTGTCCACAGTTTAGTGTATAATGTATGACTGTCAGTCGCGGCTTACGGACGCGTCCGATAATGTGTTCGCAGCTTAATAATCGCCTCATTAATTCATCCATCAAGAGTTTAAAGTAAAAGAACAACACTAACCTGTAGTCTCTAGAACAAGTTGTTATATCCCAATTAATGTGACCAACATAAGAAAACTTGGATAAATAAAAATTAAAATTGTTTACTGGTATCCTTATAAATAAATACATAACTAGACAATAATACACAGTAATTTTAAATTATGTACCAAAATAAAAATAAGGATGAACCCCTGGCTCACAAACAAGGCGGGAACCTGTATATTTTTGGGGTCAGTCAGCTCTCCGTTCACTACGGGGGATATGCCTGAATCGCTCATATCGGATTTTCCGATAAATTTCTGAAACATAGAATGAATTAAATGTCAAATGAAAATATTTCTTTCATTGGAATAAATTCGCTTACAATTTATTCAAAACTAATTTATCTGAATAATATCACTTGTAGAGGTCTTCCCAATTATAGGGGCAATTAATGCAATGATTTCACCAAAACGAATCTCAGTTATAGATGTAAAATTGTCCAATGTATAGATCTTTTTGGACACAAAAGTAATAAGAGTTTCACAAAACAATTCCTATTAATAGATTTTCTCAGCTATCCAGGTGCCAGCTAAGAACGTTGCCATCTCTAAAATCTGCCAACCAGGACAAGATGCATGAAAACACCGGATTTTGGAGCTTAAAACCCTTACATGTCAACAGTTTTTTTTTAAGTTAGTTATTTGCGAGCGGTGACTTGAAAACTTTAAATCTGGATTATAAATGAAACTCCGCTCGGATGCTCCCCGGACGCTCCGTAAACTAGGACAATTCCGGCAAAAAAGGGACGGATGGCAACCCTACACTTAAGTAGGTTTGACTGTACATATTAAGGGTTAGCGCAAACTTGTCAGAGATCAGCGCGGCTTATTTTACGTCGACAATTAATAATCGTCTTTAAATGTGTTACAAAAAAGTTTAAATGCACGAGAGCGGGAGAGCTACATGCAATTTTGAACTTTATTATAAACCTTTTAAAGAATTAATTGTCAACGAAAATCACCTAAACTGCGCTGATTCCATTACCTACTGCAAACGTTAATTCGGCCGCCAGTTCTGATCAACTGCACAAACACCGATATTCATACTGAAATTTTCCAGTTGACTTGCAGTCCAAATTGAATCGTCTATCTACAACCTTAAAGTTGAATCTTGGTATTGACCGATACAAATTTTAATATTAAAAGCTAGATTTCCCTAAAGCAATGATTTTCTATAAGTAAATAATAGGCCAATGCCCTAAACACAAAAAAATACCTTTTACGTCGGAGAAAAAATAAAATGACACGTTTTGGTTGTTATTCCGTTTTTATTAAAGTATCTCCAGTCATCAAAACAAGTTTATATTACCTTGTTAACTTTGCAGTCTACTTCGGAACACTATTAATTATTTATTTAGTTTCCGAGACTCTCTGATCCCACATGCGTTTAGGTGTTCTATGAACAGCCCCTCTGATTCCAGTTGTCCCGTTGGGTAGTCCCGTTGCGGGACAAACTCAGCCATATTTGAAATCTAGGCCACCTTAGAAATACGATATGCAGAAATACGAAATGAAAGAAGCCCTAATTATTTTCATTTTTGTCATACCGTGAATGACGTTAGCGACGTGTGATTTTTCACCTCTCCAGCTTGAAAAGAGCGCTTTTGGTGCGTAAAAACACTGAAAAAAAGGTTTGCCTAACAGTAGCTAAATTTTTAGCTGATAGTAACATAAATCGGGGGACTGTCAAACTGAGTGCTACTAGTAGCTAAAGTGGGTTTGTAAAGTGAAGTTTACTTATATTTTACTGAACTGATTCAGTTGACTTTAAATAAAAAAGTTTGGTTCTTTTAACAAAACTGTTTATCGTTAGTTACAAAATTGTTTATCTATTTATTGATGTTACTGTTTTGCTACCTGTCGCTGGATGGTTTAGGGCTCCCGCAGCTTGCTGATCGATATTCAGTTGATTTAATTTAATCATTAGTAAAAAGCTCATAAAAAGATATATCATCAAGATATACCAGTAAAAAAGAGTTCAAAGCTTAATATTGTGTGACTTCAGAATAAGACTTAAATAGGTTACTAACTTATTAATTTATCTATGTAAGTACATATATTATCTTGAAACGTGGCGTAACTCCCAACCAAATATTTTACATTAAGTGCTTTATAAACATTGTAAGAAATGATTCTCGCCTATAATTAAATGTTTGACCACTTATTAGACTTCAGGTGTTTGTTAACTAGTACACTCAATTAAGTTGGTTTTAAATTACCTACGTGTTAAAAAGTTTTACAAAAACTTAATAAACATGCGTAATTATTCAAATATTTGCAAAAAAACTTCTCGAGATATTATTGTTTCTTATAAAAACCAGTCTAAACTGGTTTTAAATTTTTTTTTTATTGTTATTAATTTACGCGAAATAGGTAATAAAAATATTTTTAGCTCCATAATTGTTGCTCGCAACTTCGTCCATTTGGAATTATGAATATTGGCTATTTAGAATAATTATTTTAACTATTTATTATTTTATTTATTTCTTCAAAAACTTTATTACAGAGAAAGTACAAAAGGTGAAGATAATGCCAATTTTCACCAACATTTTCAAAATGGCATTCTCTTCCAGTTGACCTTTGGGTCTTTGGTTGATCCTTATTAGTGGTCGGAAAACAATTTGTTTTTTTTTTTAATTTATTTATTTAATAGTTTATTGTACACACAAACATACAAAGAACAACACAAAGAAAAGAAAATTATACGATTTTTTAGTCGCCTTCGTCATTTAAGAAACTCAAGGTAGGCACGGCACTTGTTTTTACTGACATACACGTGGAAATTCAAGGACCAATTTATGCTGAACTGCATTTTTATACAAATATTAGGAAATAAGAGTTCATCTTCTTGGCAAGTCTCCTGACATTATATTCAGATAAAGCCTATTTCAGAATGTATCTAGAACTCTTAACAATAAAACAGTGAAAACCCTGTCAAATTAGGTCCAGATACGAAATTCAAAAATATATGTTTTGTATTCCACTGGTTCTATATAAAACCTGGGGACTTTTGCGTCAATGTACGACGACGGAAGACAAAAATTTTCAACCAGTGTGTCCTACTCGTAATGACCTACGATGCCGAAACGTGGACACTGACAGTGGGACTAGTCCGAAAACTGAAAGTCGCTTAGCGAGCTATGGAAATAGCTATGCTCGGAGTTTCTCTAAGGGACAGGATCCGAAATGAGGTGATCTGCCAGAGAAGTCTTCGACATAGCTCAAAAAGTTAGTACGTCGAAGTGGCAGTGGGCTGGTCACATCTGACGGAGAACCGATAACCGTTGGGGTTGGTTGGGGTTGAGTTCTCGAGTGGAGACCGCGACTCGGCAAGCGCAGTGTGGGCGCCCCCTGGCCAGGTGGACCGACGATCTGCGTAAGGCGGCCGGTAGAGTCTGGATGAGAAGAACCGAGGATCGGGTTTAGTTCAGGGTAGTACTCGGGAGAGGCCTATTTATTGTAATATGTATGTATCTACATAACCCGTATCAAAAATGGTCGATATCGTTGAACGTTACCAAAATGGCGCACCTTGTAAAATAATATTCCAGAATATTAAAAAAAATTACATGAAACATAATTTCAACATGAAATCTCTTTTCTTTCATAAATGGTTTGTTACTTAGATGTTTGTTACAATATTAAGGCTTTTTTTTTTTAAATACATATCTCAGACATTCACACCAATTATCTAATCCCAAACTAGGCAGAGCCTGTGGTATGGTTACTAGATAATGGATAGACATACTTAAATAAATATATAAAAATCCAACACTTCATACATATTCATCATACGAACATTTGCCCCTAGCGGGATTCGAACCCGCAACCTCCGGCGTGGCAGTCCGAGAGCTACCCGTTCCGCCACGGAGGTCGTCACTTGCTGGACAGTTTGTGCGCCATTGTATATTATTATTAGACCCACAAACAAGGTCGTTGATTTACCTCACGAATGACGTTTTTTTCTAACAAAAATAACTTTTTGACGAAATCAAACAAAACAGGCTTCAAAATTGAAAACACTCCAAGGTAAAAATTAATTGTTCATTCAGATAATAGGCCCATTTCTGAAGGCACATATTTAAAATCTGACAGCACTAAAAATAGTTTCGTATTTATCTTTGTGATTCTGTGTGACAACGTTAGCAACCATTAGTGCTGTCAAATGTTAACGTTGTGCCTTCAGAACCGGGCTCAAATATGTACTTACATGCTGCTGAAAGTGTTTTAAGTCGGTGCCAGTGAGGAATTGTGTGAATCAGAATGCATTTTTTTCTTTTTTGCAATTTCAAAATTATTTCGTAATAAATGATATGCGGTTACTAATATGCGTATAAGTAACAAACATTGTTTCCGCGGTCAACTCAGCTTGTCATATTGGTATACTCGTACATAAATTGTTCTATCCTTGTCTAATTCCTATTGTACAGGAGAAAATACAAGTTCGGGAATAGACAAGTTTCAGTATGAAAAGTAAATTACAATTGTACCCATTCGGGTGTAGCAACTTAAAACTATATTAACATGGAATTCCAATACCTATACAAAAAAAATCATTAAGCATGTAATTTTTTTTTAATAATTTTTTTTATAATTATACTAAAATACTTTGGACGATGTTTAGTATTTTATAGTACTAAGGCTTCTCCAACAACTATAAATACTGTACTGGCACAACTCAAGCAATAGGTTTTTACATTAATAAAAAAACATTCTATCTGGCAGCGACGCGACGTAATATTTTCGGGCAAATTATACATGTGTATGCATAATTATGTATATATGAAGTATTAATATGCTCACACGCACGCACACACACATGCTTTAGTCACTTACGGGTATTTTTATTTCGGTTTAGAGAAGGAATGGTGCCTCATAACGCGGATATCCTTGAAATGTTCCCGCAGATAAAAAAAAAGGTCAGTCGAAGCGGACGCTCAGAGATTCTTGTGGCGCAATTCTCGCGAAAAATCAATCACAGTTTATATAATGTCGTCGAGATATTTGGAGTGAGGGAGAAGATAAATAAATAAGTATTACATATACTTGTCTAATTCCAAACTAAGATTTTTATCTGTGCTATGGGAATTACATATACAATGATAGGAAAATTCACATTATCCAGACCGGGACCAAATTGTACAACGTTGTCTGCCCCTGGTGGGAATCGAACCCACGATCTCTATCGCTCGAGTCCAATGACCAAGCCCAGGCCAACGAGGGGGGCATTAGAATAAGAGAGATAGAAAAGAGAGAATACCTCGAGTCGAAATAAGTAAATATAAAATACTAAAGTATCAAGTTTCCAATGCAATACAAAAAGATACGGCCATTCAAAGTGTATTTTCATACTGACAAACTCACTGCATGTCACATTAGAAACTATAAGGTACTTCATGTTGGCTTAGATTCTAGAACTTTGACACGAAGCAAGGTATCATAGCACAGGTAAAGGAAAAAAAAAACAAAAATCATTAATTAGAGTTGCGTACATCGAAATGAACTTGATAACGCTAATTTTGAGTTGGGTCTGTCTCACTTACTCTTGGTGTTTATTACGCTATGGAACCCACAGAGCCCCAGTCCACTCTCACTTGTTCGTATTTTTTTAATTATAGAGTTACTCATCCCCTTAATAACACGTTCACACGGATTAATACCCCTATATACTTGACCTGGTGCTGACAGAATACCAGCGCTGGAGTTCGCGTAGCGTGCTGCAGCATTATGCTGAGTCAGCGCCATTTTATTGCTGCGACACATAGGTACCTTAATTATTTTTAAATTGTAATTTATTAATTCTGTTCTGTTTATTTCCCATGTATGTGTGTGTCATAGCTATGAATAAATGGCCTATTCTATTCTATTCTATCATCATCATCAACCTGAAAGAGTCCACTGCTGGACAAAGACCTCTCCCAAGGTGCGCCACTGAATCCGATCTTCGGTTCTTCTCATTCAATCACTGCCAGCCGCCTCACTCAGATCGTCGCTCATCTAGCCAGGGGGCGTCCCACACTGCGCTTACCCAGTCGCGGTGTATACTATAGATGAAATTAAGGCATCTTGATACAAGGGGGTTCTCTCCAACCTACTTACACTGCACCGAAATTGTCACGTAGGCAGCAACAATCTAAGTTTTAATACATTAACACAAATGATAAATTAATTACGTAGGTACTTAATTAACAATAAAATATTAGTTAGATGTTTAGTAGGTTGAAATGTTTTTGATATTACTAAAACCATAATAACCAAATAAATTGTCTAAAGATCCGGTAGCTTCGTTCACATCCGGAGAGCAAACTAGTTAAAGTTTTCCAATCTGGCTAGATGACTATCCCCCAGCAGAAAATCTTCTAATTATAATTGTAAACTTGGCGCGTCTGTACATTGAATATAAATTATCGACCAAAATTATACCAGATTTTTTATCCAGGTAATTTGCGTACTATGCATCGAAACGAAAGTGCCAGCTCATTAAAACTAGGGAACGCAACCACGCAGCAGAATTTCAGTCAATATTATTTATTCGTGCTTTTTTGCGCACTATCGTTCTCTACGTACTACTAGATGGAGCGTTCCAAACAATGGTTCTGTTCCACACAATGAGCCGCAACTCGGTTACATTCACAATGAAACTTGTGCGTTACTACGCAGAACATTTAATTATTACTGAATGTTGACGCTACGGGTAAATAGCGTCAATATTTAGTAAATAATTAAATGTTCTGCGTAGTAACTGCACAAGTTTCAAAGTGAATGTGAATGAGTTGCGGCTCATTGCGTGGAACAGAGCCATTGTTTGGAACGCTCCATCTAGTAGTACTTAGAGATCGTTGTTGCGCCCAGTTGCACAACAGGCGAACTTGTGCCGTAGACATTCGCTACCTAGTAACCTTTAGGTTATCCTGAGAGATTGTGGTAGGTAAGTGCAGATAAGTTACGGGCGAGTATTAAATTCTACATTCATACAACAATAGATAAAAGTAAATATACAACAATTAGGTATGTGCACACACGAAAATAGTAATTGTACATTGAGAACTGAAGTTTTAGTGGTATCACGGGGAAGGAAAAGGCAAAAGGAAAAGTCGCTTTGCGACGTATGTCAGGATCGCGCGAAGTGGCGATATATTATCTATGCCTACCCTTCTGGGACCAAGGCGTGAGCATTGTTTATGTATTATGTACTAGATGTTGCCCGCGACTTCGTCCGCATGGAAGACTTAAAATCACAAATTATGTTTTCCCGTAAGAATGAAATGTTTTTCGGGATAAAAACTATCCTATGTCCTATTCCAGTACCTAACCTGTACTCGTATGTGTACCAAGTTTCATTCCGATCCGTCCAGTGGTTGAAGCGTGATTGAGTAACAAACATCAAAACTTTCGCATTTATAATATTAGTGGGATTAAATAAGGCAAACCAAATACTTTTTATTTACACTGTTACCAAAACTGCATGATAAGAAATTGGTTTTTAATTTAATTGAGTAAAAATAACGCTTGTGGAAATCTATTTGACCTTTTTTAGTAACTGTTGTACCGACATAACACACATAGCGCACACACTCAACCACGATCACACACACACGCACACCCCATACTCAATCACACACACACACATACACACACACCACACGCACGCACACCCGCATTTATTTAATTTGCTAATATTTAGCACGATTAATTTTTTTTACCAGACGGCTTGTATCTTATACTTCGTCTGTATCTGTAATAACAACGAAAGGTCAACTTTAGAAGCAAAAATGAT
This sequence comes from Esperia sulphurella, assembly GCA_947086405.1. Lineage (NCBI taxonomy): Eukaryota > Metazoa > Arthropoda > Insecta > Lepidoptera > Oecophoridae > Esperia > Esperia sulphurella. The sequence goes on from OX352265.1 coordinate 12,718,178, forward strand.
ATCCGTGATATCTTTTAAGGTAGGTACGGTAGATTACTAACTACTTCTAATATAAATATCTATTAAATAAATACATTCAAATATCCAAACTTTCGCATTTATAATATTAGTAGTAGGATAGGATATAAGTTTTAACTTTAATTCTTATTTTTGCCAATTATGATTGATAATTTATAGTTAACAGATGTCATTAACACTAGTTTAACAACATAGTTAATTGTTACTTCACTATTTCTAATCGCTATGAAAACATGTTCTATTATCGCGAGCACGTGTTTTGTTTCATTCGACGGGTCTTGTTGATCTAGCTGTGACTAGCGTTGATATATGTCCAGATTTTCAGTAGATTCGGAAGGATGCCAACGGGCGATGTGACGTCACATCGCCCGTTGGGTCATCATCATCATCATCAGGTTATTTTTGTCTCCACTGCAGGAGCACAATCCTCCCTCATCTGCCGGAGACAGACGGAGGATTTGGCCTACACTCCGCGCTCTGGCCAGACGGGTTGGGGAGGCCTGATTGATGTTTTATAATGTATTCCCTTAGTCGCCTTGTACGACATCCACAGGAAGAGTTGGAGTGGTCCTATTCTACTCTACCGGAAACCACACGGCACGATTGGGTCATTGACTTTGAAATTTTTTTAAAAATACAGTTTCTAAGATATCGCGAAAATTCTTTTATTTTTCTGATTTTAAGTTTTATTTTTCTAGATCATAAAATAGTGACACTCATCTTCCTCACTGCACCTGATTGGGACGCCTATATAGTTTTTTTAATCAACTAATAAAAATCCATCATTCATTGCATCAATACCTCGCAGAAGGCAACTGAAAGGGTATTTTCCCCGACTAAATATAATTTGGAATAAAAGACGAAACTGATTTTCACTCGAGCTTGTTAAAGCGGAGGTTCGAATTCATAAATTCATAAGTTCCTTTTAAACGATAGACATATAAATTACCCCTGTTCTATTTAATTATATAAAAAATTTCATTAGTTGTCTCGATTTGTAACTCAAAATCCCGTTTGAATTCAAATTCAAAAATTTCGACAGTCCGTCCCGAATTTTAACAAATCATACCTGGCAACACTATATCTGTGACGTACGATTCGAAGTGAAGCGTGTACAAGCACAACTCAAACCGGATGAACTTTAATGATTCAATTTCTACATCCTTATAAAGAGAATGCTCACGCCTTGGTCCCAGAGGGGTAGTCAGAGACGATGGATCGCCACTTTGCGCGATCCTGACACACCTCACTAGCCTCACTTACATCAACCTTTTCATGCATCTCCTTTTATTCTTCTCACTGCGGACCCCAGCCTTTTTGAGGACGTTACTAATTCTATAGGATCGAAATTCCACTTGGACGATGTTGTAGGCCACCGCTAGTTGGCTAAAATTTGATTGCGTCGCCTTCATCGGCTTTTACTTGTCCATATAAGCAAAGAAGCGACACTCACCTCCCCCGCCAGGTTAACGTCGCCCGCACAATAGAGCACGGCTGGCTGTACGCACTGCTGGGTTGCCGCCGTTCAGCACGAAAGAGAAGCACATAATATGTTTGACTAAAAGTTATAGCGGGACACCCAGCACCAAGGCTCCCTCTACGTAAGACGAGAGGTAACATCCCTTCTCGCTTTCTGTAAATTTACTAATTTTTGTCTGTGGACTGAACGGAAACACATACTCGTAACGCTCTAGTCTCTGTCACTCACTCTCATTCGCTCTCTCTCTTTTGCAAGACACGTTTTCTTCGTGTGTTCCCGTTTTTACGCGCTTGTTCGTTAGTCCACCATAATCTATTGTGTCTACCTTTTGTGTAAAATTAATATAAAAGTATTCACGAAGGTTTACGTACAGTATATTCGATATTATCCCGAACCTACAGTGTTTAATTTCAACCCAAAATCCCTGGTTAGAACTCCACCCTATAAGGTACATTTTCGAGCATCGCGCGGCCGAACGACTGTCCAATCGCGCCCGCTGCGTCAATACTGACCGCTTTGAAATGGTATGGCGCCGCTTCAGAGGCCAGCGGCAGCGGCCGATCGCCCAGTAGTCCTCGCGGGTCCACACGTCGGCCGTTGTAGACGCGCTGCTTTCGGAAGCAGCGCCATACATTTCATTGTGTTTAGTATTGTCGCGTCGGCCGCGAAGCTGAAAGTGCACCTTTATAACGGTGTCCCTCCCTGGATCGACTGTGCTCGCGCGCTGAGTTAAGCAGCCCTACCACTTTAACACACCCAAACGTGTACGGCTGGTGCGCCTACCTAGTAGTGCGTCAACCTGTGACTTCCTGAATTCAGCTATCTATTATAAATAATAAATAATAATAAATTAAATAATTTATTAGCAGCTACCTACAAGTACTACTAGATGGAGCGTTCCAAACAATCGCTCTGTTCCACGCAACTAGCCACAACTCTTTCACATTCACAATGAAACTTGTGCAGTTACTACGCAGAACATTTAATTATTACTAAATATTGACGCTACGGTTAAATAATGTCAATATTTAGTAAATAATTAAATGTTCTGAGTAGTAACTGCAAAGTTTCAAAGTGAATGTGAAAAAGTTGTGGCTACTTGCGTAGAACAAAACGATTGTTTGAAACGCTCCATCTAGTAGTACATAGAGATCGTTGTTTATTAGCAGGCAACTTGGTCCATAGACAAATACCTTAGCCTAGAAATACATAGGTACATTACAGTATAAGCTTACATCAAATACATACATTATTTTAGGGATTTTATGGATTTTAAAATCCCTGCGTCCCTGTAGCGTCAAAATACGACTCCCTCGGGCCAGAAGTGAGACTAAGGAATACACCCTGGTGCTTAGTGGGAACCGTATTTAACTTTATCATCAATGAATAAGGTGCTTGGCAGGTCACTTAATTCGTAATGTGACTGTACTTGGTTGCCACATGTACGAGAATAGCATAGACAACAATGAATGTACCTACTAGCTGTGCCCCGCGGCTCCGCTCGCGTGGACGACAGAATCATTGTTTCTTTTTCATAAAGATGAAAACTTAGTGTTAATCTCCTTCTCCCTTACCTCCCGCTCCCGCACGCCACCAGCCTCCTCCCCCTCATCCCCACTCCAACTGCCACTGCTACCGTAACCGTAGTCCTAACTCATCACAATATGAATTCCGACGAGCATTATACTTCTATAATATTCTAGAACATTCTGGAAAAATCTGGAATATTCCAGAAAAGTTCTCAATATTGTCACTAACAAACGCACTTAACGCCATTCAGCACAATCTCGAGTTTATATGAGCCGTATAAATAATGTGTGAGAAAAGGATAGAAGTATCCCGTCACACATTTTTATAACCCACATCCACCTACTTCCACCCACCGTAACCAAACTCCCTTACTTGCAAGTGCAGAACAAGGGCTATCTACCACTGCAACCATGAGTGGGTGGCAATGGGTGGTTATGGAGAAAAGGACATACACACACTCTACTTTTATATATATAATAGATTTCGTTGAAGTTACCAACACCGGCTACGAATTCCGACGTACAAACCAGCTGGTTCCACGTCGTCGCCAAAAAATTGAAACGTGGAACCCACACTGATGTCAATCCCCTTTTGTTGCAAATTGGAATTTACGTCTAATGGTCTGAGTCACGTGTCTTCTCTGCTATATGTATTCTTTATAGCACATTTTAAAACTAAATACGGTAATAAAAGTTGTGTACAAAGGCGAGCTTATCTCTTCCAGCCAACCTTACAGGATGTGAGACAAGGCAGTAAGAGCGAGGGGGGGCAAAATAAGTGCATAATAGACTAAATAATAACTAAATACCTGAACTACTTATACATATATATAAAAGTTAAGTTTTTATTTGATTAAGTTTAAAATTACAGTAATTATAAGAAAAATATAATTATTTAAAACAGGTGTACGCCGTCCAACTCCTCGTGAATATAAATTAAATATAGTAAATAATAACTATAATAAACATACTTACATAAATACATACATACCAGATTATACTGAGTGTGAGACAGATGCACTATCTGTCTCATCTTTTAGTATAGTTTAAAAAAAAAAATTGCAATTATTTAATTATTTCGGGCCAGTGTGGCCCATAGAAAAACATTACAAAATTTTGTATTAATAAGATACAAATGATAAAAAAAAATTAAAAACTTAAATAACTTAAGGTATATTAACATCGTAATTTTTTTTATTGAAACTAATGTAGGATGCATATAATATTAGATACACATAAAAATATATATATACTTACACAGAAGTAAAAATTTACAATTTGCTGTATACTTATTACATAAATGGATATGAACGGCCCTACAGATAAAATTTCTCCTCCAGCTCTGCAGAGTTTTTAGGTGCCCATCGTCAATTCATATTTACAGTTATTCTCAGTGTTAAAGGATGTCACCGACCACGTACTATCTCGTATGACCGTCGGCAGTTTAATCAACATCTGCGCGACTCGGACAGTAAAGGAATTGAAAAAGTAAGTAATTTTAATTTTATTTAACTTATATAAAGGTAAGTATAATATTAAACTAGTATGTATAATTATAACTAACCTAATACAAACTAGGCATGCTGTCGTTGTCTATAATTGGGGTGGCATCTGGCTAATGTACACTTGTAAGATTCCCCTAAGCAACAATTGATGTACATCCTGTTGGTAACCTAATAAATAAAATAAAAAATAAATAAAATAAAAAAATTAAATTAAGTATTTGATGTTGGAATTGGGATAGGTGAGGTATTATTACCCGTAGAGAACGGGATCCGGACCATTCGACGTAGATTTTTAGGGTTCTGTAGCCAAATGGCAAAAAACGGAACCCTTATGGATTCGTCATGTCTGTCCGTATGTCACAGCCATTTTATTCCGAAACCATAAGAACTATACTGTTGATACTTGGTAAGTAGATGTATTCTGTGAACCGCATTAAGATTTTCACACAAAAATAGAAAAAAAACAATAAATTTTGGGGGTTCCCCATACTTAGAACTGAAACACAAAAAAAAAATTCATCAAACCCATACGTGTGGGATATCTATGGATAGGTCTTCAAAAATGATATTGAGGTTTCTAATATCATTTTTTTCGAAACTGAATAGTTTGCGCGAGAGACACTTCCAAAGTGGTAAAATATGTCCCCCCCCCCCTGTAACTTCTAAAATAAGAGAATGATAAAACTAAAAAAAATATATGATGTACATTGCCATGCAAACTTCCAACGAAAATTGGTTTGAACGAGATCTAGTAAGTAGTTTTTTTTTTACAATACTATTATGAAAACATCGATCAAAGTTACAACGAACTACAATAACTTTTATATTATGTTACTTGCTGCTACGGAACCCTTCATGGGCGAGTCCGACTCGCACTTGGCCGCTTTTTTTATTCTGATTCCAAATTTGCAGTAAAAGGGCATTGACTGACACCGTTGTGGGGTACAGCGTTTGCAGTTTTTTGCATACATACATTATACGACTGTTCCGTTGGCGTCCCCTGATATTCTATGACGGCGGTCAGTGCTCCCTGTATACTCTACATCTATTTTTAATTCCAAACCAATAGTCATACGAAAACCAACGCTATATGCGTCTCGGTAACATATACATGAAAGGATAACCAGCAGCAAAAACTGGTTTGTATTACCATGTAAACTTTGCAGTACACTTAGGAACACCATCTATTATTTATTTTGTTTTCGAGACGAAAATGTGTTTGTTTTATAGAGATAAATATAGAGCAGTCGGTGAAGAACTTGAAAAATACATTTGATTAAGATTTTTAATAAGAAAATCGGCGGTTATAAGTCTGCGGAGTTAGGTGTCTGCATGACATGAAGTTTCTGACTTGGTGCTTCGCAAATAAATTACTTATATGCCCTCCGACGTTATTTTTGTCGTCGTAGGTTTCGATATTTACACATATTCACTGCGTTTAACGATTAATTTGGTTTCCCGTAGGAATGAGATGTTTTTTCGGGATAAAAACTATCCCGTGTCCTATTCCAGGACCTAACCTATATGTGTGCCAAGTTTCATCCCGATACGTCCAGTGGTTGAAGCGTGATTGAGTAACAAACATCAAAACTTTCGCATTTATAATATTAGTGGGATTAAATAAGGCAAACCAAATACTTTTTATTTACACTGTTACCAAAACTGCATGATAAGAAATTGGTTTTTAATTTAATTGAGTAAGAAATCTCAACTATAACGCTTGTGGAAATCTATTTGACCTTTTTTAGTAACTGTTGTACCGACATAACACACATAGCGCACACACTCAACCACGATCACACACACACGCACACCCCATACTCAATCACACACACACACATACACACACACCACACGCACGCACACCCGCATTTATTTAATTTGCTAATATTTAGCACGATTAATTTTTTTTACCAGACGGCTTGTATCTTATACTTCGTCTGTATCTGTAATAACAACGAAAGGTCAACTTTAGAAGCAAAAATGATATCCGTGATATCTTTTAAGGTAGGTACGGTAGATTACTTACTTACTTCTAATATAAATATCTATTAAATAAATACGTAAACTTATGGATATTTTTATACCGAAAAAACATCTCATTCCTACGGGAAAAACATAATAATTTGTGATGTTAAGTTGTTCACGCGGACGAAGTCGCGGGCAACAGCTAGTTATATATAAAAAAAATTGTGGGTCAAAGAATAAGTAATAGACATTAAGACAATTTTTGTTCGTTTGTGCACGCATAACGTAAAAACTACTAAACCAATTCTGAAATTCTGATAGTTTTCAGAAAAACATATGGCTTAATTCGGAGTAACATTTAGTCTTTATTTCATCGCAATCGGCGTACTCAATTAAAAGTTATGCGAATTTATAGTTTTCAAATATTCCGGTTAGTATACATTATACACCAAAGAAGTGTAATAAAATAATGCTCGATGGAATTCAGATTTCGATGAGTAAGGACTACGTTTGGAGCGAGGTGACTGTGGCGGTGATAATTGGAGCAGTAACGGGAGCGGGAGCGAGAGCGGGGGCGGAAGCGGTGAATAATTCTGTACTCCATGCGAGCGGAACCGCGGGCACTAGCTAGTGTTATAATAATATAACCTAATTAAGTAATACCAATGGAATAAATTGGTGAACATACCATTTGACGTCTATATTCCAGTCTAATCCGTGTGGTTCCCGGCTTAGAATAGACCCCAAATCTTCCCGTGGGTATTGTCAAGGCGACTAAGGGATTTGCACCAGGGATGGGCAGCAGCACTCTTCTGTGTATATTAAGATTATTACTGCGACCACCAATCCGTCTGCCAAGCGAGGTGATTATGGCAAATCTCCTAATGGAAAGCCCACCAAATGAGGCATTCTATTAGGGACGCTTATGATTTTTAAGGCTTAAATATTTTGATACTACGCCTGAAGTAGCTACGCAAGCACTTTTGCACTCTGGATTTATTCAGGCGCAATAGGAGTGCACAACTTTATATCCCTCATTTAAAACGTGTTCAAAGAGTGTTACCATTGATACCCACAGAATTCATTCGCCGTCCAACGAACGTTGAACCAATATGTCGATAACAGTAAACTATGACCTGTTTACCGTCACCACTGTGTTACGAAGTCGTCACCTGATTTCAGTACAGATCCAAGAACACTTTCATAGAATGGCTGTTAGCATCAGTCTGGTAGAGCGAGACTCATAGAACTGGTATGGTGGGCGTTTTTGTATGGAACTTGGTACCCACTCACTCAGTAATAGCAACCAATAAGCGATCGCCAATAACAAGGTCTTATAGTTACTATGGCGGCTGATCTCAGCTATCTGTATTTTCGGCGTTATGGGCCGTATAGTACACACATACTTACTATAATAATAATATATTACTTACTATAATATTAATAATAATAATATTAGTTTGAGTTGGAGTGGGAGTGGGCGTGGGCGCAGGAGCGACAAATTTTCTAATACATTAATAAGTATGCAATTTAACAAAGTTTTGTTGCAAAGTGTATAATATTCGGTGCCATTCAGATTGCGTTACGACTACATTTGGAGCTAGCTATCGTGGTAGTGCCTGGACCTGGACTGGAGCTGTAGCAGAAGCGGGAGGGTGAAGCGGCGGCGGAAGGGAAGAGGGACGGAAATTAACTCTTAATAATTTTCAACTTTTTGTAATTACTGTAGTCCACGCAAGCGGAGCCGCGGGCATAGCTAGTATATAATATATCATTAAAGATTATCTCGAAGAAAGCGATAACGTCGCCTAGATGTACAAATGTACGAGGCGCAATTTATTATTGTATCTGAGTATTTTTTTCGTGCAATAATTGAATTGAGTTATTTTTATTTCCTCTAAAAATCGTTTTACCGACCCTTTCAACGACGACGCGACAACGCGCGACGGTATGCGTGAACTAAAGAAAACTCTCGGATAGTTTACAGAACGCACGTACGTCAGCGCCATCTGTTAATTTTCTTGCGAATCTCTTAAATGCTCGGTACATGGATGTTAGAAGCGACCCCTAGTGTGAATTCCCCGAACCTATTACAAAACGTAAATAAATACTGATTATATAGTTTCATAGGCAATACACAGATGTCGACAATCTAAGTAACCTACTTATATATAAACCACATTTGACGAGTCCATTGTTTGAAATGAAACAGAAAATATAGTGATATGTCATACGAGTAGCAGGACCCTAATTTTACGGCCAATTCGAATATGTCGTACTAAGCAGTAGAACTACAATTGGACTTGTAATTGGACTAATCCACATAGATACTAGCTCCTGGATTGTATTTCAAGTCAAAGAAAGAAGAATAGTTTAGCATAATATTTGTCATAGTAAATCCATATTATTAAGTAGGTATTTTAAGGTAAAACGAGCTCAAACCTCGGTCATCCATCGCTGCTAAAAATGATATCGATTGAGAACACAAACAAGAGATTTAATACATTAGATAGCTTGGTATTATCTGTGGTGTTATTATTCGATTGCTAACACAAGCCTTTCTTGAACCATTCTTTTAAATCCGCTTGGGACTGGAATACTGTACCTATAAATATCTGTCTGAATGGAAAAAAGAGTAATATATTAGCAGGTACTCAGATTCCTTAGGGTGGCAACGCATTTAAAAAATGGATATTTTATACACAGCAATCTAATGACTGCACTGGTCGCCCATGGTCATGGGCAACCAGTAGCTGCCTGTCTGTTCGCTCGTCAGCGTCTAGACCGCAAAAAAAAACACAAAACAAAAAAAGATCAAGGTCTCTCAATGCAGTTGTTTCTGATGTATGACGTTCAGAAGCTCTTATAAACTAAACTTTTACTTCCCTTTGTTCAGATAAAAGGAAAATACATAAGTATTTTTAAATTAACGAATATTCATAAAACAGTAAAGTCAGAGAACAATATTGTAAAGTGTTGACGTAGAAATTATCTGACACTTTAAATATAATATACTGTATGAGCGGTGTGAGCCTTTGTCTTAATACACAACAACAACAGTTATTGTTATGTTAATTCCACTGAGACATCCGCGAACTTAATGTCCAATGTTCATTTACAAATTGCAAACAAACATACGCGATGCAATTATACTACCGGCTAAGAAACTACGAACAAAGGGATCCTCATAGTCCAGTTCAGTGAGTTCAGTCCGGCTGCGCGCACGCATTCGCAGGCGCGACGTATCAGCGAGCGTACACGCGCGATACGAAAATCGGATTACTAAATTCGATTGGTTACAATGATGCTCGCCGGGGCGCAGATAGTTGACGATAGTAGTGTGTCGTATAGGACTGAAAATGCGGTCTCTCGGGCCCAGTCCCCCGGACCCTCGATCCGCCAACCGCCCGTGGCCCAGGGCCTGGAGAGGGTACCCAATCGGGAACCGGTGGACATCCAGTTCACTAATATCACGTGTACCGTGAGTCTTGGAATAAATAAGGGTGAGTAAAAGTTTTGTTGTCTTTGACGAAATTACTAGGAGAAGAGAAGAAATGAAGAAATCATTTTTGTCCACACTTGCATTAATATCAAGATCACTTCCTACTCTGACTAGATTACGAAGCAGCAAGTTAAACTGAAGTAAACAATTAGTAATTAATCTGTGCTAGGTATATAGGTAAATGAAGGGCATGGATCTAGAGGTTTGTACCGGCAAGAATTACAAAGTCTTGAAACCTACATTCTACGTACTTATTACCGATTTCAATGACCTTTCAAACATTGATTTAAAATAATTTAAATATGATTTTATAGCATGAGACCTCCAATATTTGTTACTTCCGATTTCCACCACGCGCGTCGATTTCCATTTTCTTCTATGCTTCTCAGCATAACCTGATAGATTATAATGTTAAATACCAAGTATTATGTAGCGTTTACACGCACTGTAACCTACTTACTATTACAACACATAGACCGGAAAAATGTTTGACTAAGTATAATTTTGTTTCCAACCGTACACCCTATCATATTTATTTCTAAGTGCGATTATAATTGTTTAGGTATTTATGATAGACATAGCGAGTTTGTTTGTACACGTTTACCAGAATATAATTAAAAATGCATCAACTAATGATCAAATACATGCAGTGATGTTGATTGTAGCTGTTAAACTTTGTTTAAAGGATTTCTTTGTTTCAATGTACATAAGTTTTCAGTTAATGTGTGTACTGTGGCTATTGCTAGTCATAAAGCTTGAGAAAAAACCTCATTAGAGTATTAAAGCAATACATATAATGATTCCAACTGAGTATGTCACTGTCGCCCATAAACAATAGTCCAAAGGCCATAAGCGAGTTGCGATCCTGCGGACTAATGCCTCGTGCGACTTTAATTACACTTGCTCTCCTACTATTTAAACTTACTACACAAATGAAATTATGTATTACTAGTTTTGCCCGCGACTTCGTCCGCGTGGACAACTTAACATCACAAATTATTATGTATTTTCCTTAGGAATGGGATGTTTTTTCGGGATCAAAACTATCCTATGTCCTATCCAATATGTGTGCCAAGTTTCATCACGATCCGTCCAGTGGTTGAAGCGTGATTGGATTGAGTAACAAACGTCAAAACATCCAACCTTTCGCATTTATTTTAGTGGGATGGGATACAAACAACAAGCAAACGCTTCATTTACAAAGTGAAGGACCTAATTTTTACAAGAAAACATCCAATTTGTCTTTACCAACAACATAAAAAGCAAAACAAATCAACATTTTTAATAAATAACCTCAGACTAACGGCCAAGGCAGTTTTATTAGTCTTTGGCCAAGGTTTCTTATTTCTCTGTTTCGATGGTCAATCAGAGGGCCAACGAATAAGGTCAGATATTGCAAAATAAGCAGTAAAACCACAAGACATATATTTTGTTTGTATTATAAATAATTACCCAGTTCGTGGTGTAAAGGAATACTTATTTTGAGTTTCTAGTAATCTTTAACCGCAGACACTGACCGGTTTGGCGGGTACGTAGGAGCCTCTAGTGAACTGGCATTGATGTCATCAAGGATTTAATATAAAAAATGCATGGTCTTCTAAAGATTAACTTTTTATTTAATAAAATAGTTTCCTTATATACGTGTGTACTTCTTATAAAAAAGCAAATAAACTTGTCTTTAAAAATTAAGTTGAAAATGTACGCGTCAAACAGGATTTGAACTTGCTACCTACCTAAAATAAACCTATATTTTAAACTTATTTTTACATTGTAAATGTAGTTACCTCAGCTTAAGAAATACCTACTTACAATGTTTTAATGCAGGTATGTATGATACTTCAAAAATGAACAAGTTCTCCCCCATAAAAGCGAAATTCCGTTTCACTCATTTACGGTACATGATAAGACATTACGTGTGTGCATAAAGATTAAAATATTGTAATCCTTTCACTATACCGGATATATGTTATCGAAAGATAACAGGACATATATATGTTATATGTGATATTGTTGTAAAGATATCACTGTTTAAAGTATAATTTCTTGCGATTATCGAAGGAATCTTTGTTTAGATCCTGTTAAAGGTGTTGCAGCCTGTATCTTATACCCTTGTGTGTACATAAGTACCTATAATATGTATTTTGGTTTCAAAGTTTAAAGTCTAACTTATTTAGACAAACTAGTTTCTATTGGCTTTGACTTTTATGGGTTATGTTAATTTGATGTTCTTTTAAAACCATTAGGGTACAGTATGATGTGAGATCGAGCATGATATCTAACCACATCCAGCGCTCCTTTATCCTGTGCAATCATAACATTCTGTATCTAAGAACATGGCCAAGTCAGGCCAAGTTCTAATCCGGTGATGGAACGGAGATGGGGGAATCAAATCGTGCAATTCCTGGACACATTCCCCAAAATGTATATAACTTTAAACAGGCTAAGTTCAAGGAACTTTTCCACAAAGGAACTTTATTTTATTTCCAACGCGTATTGTAAAACATTGAACGTTGAACATTGAACGAGCCACGCCTTGCTAATTTCATATTAATGCTACTGCAGTGCCTCGAGCATGTTACTATAAATCCACTATAATTTCTATATTATACTTAATTTATAGAAAAGTTATTTTTTGGCATAGAGTTGTGAACTTTTTATGAGATTTTAATACTTTTGGTAGCCCAACAGTATGTTTTTATTAGAATTCCTATGATCCTGAATCCAGCTCGGTTTGTCATAAAATCAAATTCTCTTGAGAATGTGGACCTGGAAAGCCTATCCTCAGATAGTAAGTAGGGATTAAATAGAAAAAGTTCGTGGACTGCACGTGCCCAAATACGTCATCATATAATCGTAGTTCAGAAATTTAAAGATGATGACAACCACATGATTGACTTTTTGGATTTAATTTACCCAAATAGTAAAATTAGCCGCCAGATGGACAAACAATCGACCTTAATGTGGCCGGAAGCGGCTGGATGCTGATGGCGGAGGACCGGGTGTGGTGGCGTTCATTGGGGAAGGCCTATGTCATGTAGCGGACGTCTAAAGGGCTGACATGATGATGATGAAGTAGTAAAATACTTGCCCAGGATAAATTCATCATCGCCTACACCTAATTATGCATTTACACTAACCTAAATGTATGATTTGTTATTCTACATAATTCATTAACTTCATTAAGTAACTTGTTTGATGGTCAGTCGTGTCCTATTGAAGTCACTTAACTCAATTATTGTCCAGATTTTATTATGTCCTGCGAGAGCATGGTCCCCTTCTAAAACAATAGGATGTTGATGATTTGGTCCCATTATTTGTGCCACTACCGGTCGGCAACCTAATATGGGCCATAAAATGCACGAGTTTATTTTTACTAGTTATAAAGATTTATCTTGTCATAAGAGAGGACTCTTATTATAAAAATATAATATCCAATATGTTCTGTAACACAGACGCTAACCGGCGGGGAGAATTCTAGCGCAGGATCCGTCTTCGAGGCCTTAAAATAGGGCCTTCCCCATTTTCCCGTGGCGTAGGTGTCATCAAGGCGACTTAGGGACGGGTAGCAGCGATCTCCTGAGTATATTAAGATCCTTACTTACACCACCAATCCGCCTGCCAAGCGTGATCATTATAGCAAATCCCCCAATGGACATCTCACCAAAAGTAAGTAGTTTTCTATTTGGGAGGCTTAAGTTCAGAAGTGGACGTATTTCAGCTGATGATGATAGAATGCATATGAAGGGAGATAGGGGGAGGCAGGTTTTTCTACGATCCTACGATTTACCTACGATCTCCCAGCATGACCATAAAAGGTTGCAACTGTGTTCCAAAAAGCTTAATCCATATCTATACTATATAATATTATAAAGATGTGTGTTTGTGAGTTTGTGACGTTGTAGGGTGTAATCTCGGGATCTACTGAACCGATTTTGAAAATTCTTTTACCAACAGAAAGCCACGTTATTTGTGAATGCCATAGTCTATATATTAACCCGAAAAAGACTTTTTCGTGGTAGTCGGATTTGCAAAGTAAGTTTCTTACGAACGCTGCCTTAACGATGAGAGATGTATGATTGAGTTCTAGAGAAAAATTGTAGAGCTTGATAATGCCTACAAAAAAGTCCGTAACAGCATAATCTATCTTTTATATTTAAGTCACAAAAGTAGTTTTTATATTAAATAAAATATTTAAATCGTTATGTCATGTTTATTGGTCATATTATCAACAATTATGAATTCTTATCAAAATAAGTAAATTTGTCGCCTCAAGTGTCTAAAACAAAAGACTTTTCCCTTTTATTGCATATAATTTGGATGAATGGTTAAAGAGATAATACGACATAGGTATGGAACCGCGACCGTGTCGTAATCTATTGAGTGTTATTTCTATTAGACGGCAACACGTCAATCTACAGCACCGTAGACCACATCCACACATTGCGGCAGGTTATACAGAAGACCGAAGAGTATAAGCAGCCCTCGTGTCTTGCATTTGTGGACGACGAGAACGCCTTCGACTCCATCGATACATGAGCCGTTCTGGAATCGCTGCAGCGATGCCAAGTCGATTGGGGATACATCGAGGTGTTGAGACACCTGTATAACGCTGCCACAATGAATGTTCAACTCCAGTATCAGCAGACAAAGCCAATCCAGTTGCAGAGGGGGGTTAGGCAGGGGGATGTTATATCTCCGAAATTGTTTACCAGCGCACTGGAGGATGTCTTTAAAACACTGAACTGGACGGGACGGGGCATAAGTATAAACGGCGAGCACATCTCACACCTTCGATTTGCATACGACATAGTTGTGATGGAAGAGTCGCTGCAGGATCTCGAGAAAATGCTGACCAGCCTCAACTGCTCTTCCAGACGAGTAGATATTAGGATGAACGTAGACCAGACGAAAGTCTTGTCCAACTCACACTTCGACTTAAACCCGGTGATCGTCGATAATGTCAATATCGAAGTTGTTGTACGTCTACCTAGGACAGACAATAAAGTTGGGTAGAAACAATTTTGATAGGGAAGCTGATGGAAGAATCCAGTTGGGCTGGGCAGCATTTGGAAAATTGCGTCAAGTCTTCACTTCGCCGTCTAAAAGTCTTTAATCATTGAGTCCTACATGTCATGATCTACGGTGCAGAAATGTGGACACTGACGGTGGGCCTGATCCACAAGTTTCAAGTCGCTCAGCGCGCTATGGAGAGGGCTATGCTCGGGGTTTCTTTGAAGGATATAATTCGTAATGAAGAGATCCGACGAAGAACGAAGGTTACAGACATAGCCCAAAGGATTAGCAAGCTGAAGTGGCGGTGGGCGGGCCACATCTGTCGCAGAACCGACGGCCGTTGGGGCAGGCGAGTTCTGGAGTGAAGACCACGGATTAGCACACGCAGGGTGGGACGCCCCGCCGCCAGATAGATCGACGACCTAAAGAGGGTGGCCGGAAGCGGCTGGAAGCGGAGGGCGGAGGACCGGGTGTGGTGGCGTTCATTGGGGAAGGCCTATGTCCAGCAGTAGACGTCTAAAGGCTGACATGATGATGATGATGTTGACGTCAATCTATTTATTTAGAAATAAATTGCTCTATCACCAAGGACATTTTATTAAGATAAAATTCGTTTTTTACTGTGTTTTTTGGTTGCATAATTTAAGAGATAATGTAAAAATCAAATACGCGAGAAAAATGTTTACCATCCAACGAAGTGGGCACGGGTCAGCTGGTAATAAATAAAATAAAAAAACAAATGACTGGCCTGTCTTCACATAGTACCTCAATGATTACTGCAAACTTGTTTGTCGGTTAATTCTAAAGACGATTAATTGTTATGAAACTCAATACGAGAATCAAGCAACTATTGAACCCGATTACTCGATATATTCGACCTTGCCCCGTCTTGTACTCGCGTATTGGACTTTGCTCATCAACTCATCATCTATAACAAATAATAAATTCAGAGTCTAATCTATCCGGCTAAGGTTTATAAATTGCATATAGGTACTTGTCTCATAACAAATTTTAAGATAGCCTGTTCTATGCATGAAGGAAAACAAATTCGCGCCCAAAAAGGGAGGATTCGCCCACCAAACACTTCATGGTTTCATGGTCTATGCATGAAGATAAATAAATGTTGGTGCGCAAATTTGTTGAATTTTTTTCCATCATGATTCTATGAAACAAAAACTATTTACAATTACAGTTGACAATTTATGTTTGACTAGCTGTTGCCCGCGACTTCGTTCGCGTGGACAAATTTAACATTACACGTTATTATGTATTACTAAATCCTAAAAGAAATCTATTAATCTCTTAGATTTAATTCATGATAAACATGAAGAATGTCAACTTTTTAGAAAAACATTATTTCTGTGATCCAACGGGCGGAACCGGTTCGACCTAGTTTGGGGTTAGGCAATTAATGCATCTATAATCATTCTATAGAATTATATCTGTATTATATAATACATACATAATGCTCACGCCTTGGTCCCAGAGGGGAAGGCAGAGACGATGTATCGCTACTTTGCGCAATCTAATGTCGCAAAGTGGCTTTCTTTCGTCCGCTTTTCGCCCCGTGATACCCCTTGATATATTATATAAACAGATGAAAAATCTTTAAAATCTACCTTATACTATTATAACAAAATACTTTATTTATGACAAGAAATCTGACGATGACTAAGATGACACTAAATTACGACGAAACGGAAGTAATTGCCTTTTAATTCCTTGGGAATGATTTGATTTTTTCGTAATAAAACAGACATATACATATTCACAGTCACATTAAAAACGTATTCGTTGTTAACTAACCTTATCACCTTATACTAAAATTTATCTGCTTAAAATGTTCAATAATGGTTTAAAAAATGTTTTATTATTCAAATACACATGTTCGTATTGAAGAACGAGATTTCCTGTAACACGAACTTTATGTAAAAGTTTTTAAAACAGTAGATAATTATCGAGAAGTCAGATTCACTTCTGATCGAAACCAGTACCGAAACTCCGGTTTCGCTAACAGGATTTTTCCGTCTCTATTTTACTTACAAAAATATATGGTACTTATGAAAAAAATATCGTACTGTAAGACTTTAACGAGTAAAATTTTTGACAAAAACGATTTTTAGCCTGGTTTAAGAAAATTCGTAAATCCGTAAACTTGGCGTCAAGTTTACGGACTATGGCTTTTTTTTAAATCAGGCTAAAAATCGTTTTTGTCAAAAACGAAATTAAAAACACGTTTTGATTAAACACATACGAAACATACCAGGTGTTTCCTCGGCATTATTGCAAACAAAAACGAGTGGACTTTTTAAATTCTTCCAGTCAACGTCATTATGGCGTGGACAACTTAACATCACAAAATATTATGTATTAATAAATCCTAAAAACAAATCTATTAAACTAGTTATGCATTGAAAAGATTTATTTACATAAATTAACCGTGCCCGCAGCTCCGCTCGTGGGTCTACAGAATTGTTTTTTTTTAAAGATTTATTACTATATAAATTTACTTCGTGTTAATCATAAAAAAAGATTATATTAAGATTATGTTATTTATATTTTTACGTTTTAATTTAGTGCAAGAAGTTAAATATTTTTCAAATATTTTATCACAGGGGATATTCTCTTCTCTCCCCTCCCATTTATCCCATTACCCCACCCTTTCCCTCTCTAATCCCCCGACCCGTTTTTCCCTTTCCACCACGCTGTAAACCTCCACCACACATACATACATAAGTACATATATTTCATTCCAGATTAATAGTCCTATGAAAACCAACGCTATTTACGTCTCGGTAACATATACATGAAAGGGTCACCAGCAGCAAAAATAGGTTTGTATTACCAAGTAAACTTTGCGGTCCACTTAGGAACACCATCTATTGTGTATTTTGTTTTCGAGACGCAAATGCGTTTGTTTTCATAGGACTATTAATCTGGAATGAAATATACATACGTACACGATATTTTTTATTATATTTTTGGACTCTACTGGTCTTAAGTATTGTCTGGGGACTGAATTTTTTTTTATATCTATGTACAGAAACGCCATTTTACTTATTCATTATATGTATACTTGATGAGCATACTTGGTACATTTATACACGTCAGTTGTATCAACTCGACCACCGCTACCTTGGTGTTAGTGCACGCAATAAACCAAAGATATATGATGATAAAACTGGTTCATCTTAATAAAAAGATCATGATAATTTTGCTAACTTACCCATTTAAATGGAGTGTTATTTACTTCACACTTCTATGTATCACATTACGAATTCGTACTCTATCGTTATTGAACTTAGAACTGTTCGCGCGATAAATGACCGCAGTTGTTTGTTGTAGGCGCCTCTTTATCTGCAGTAAATAGAAATTATCTTTGTGACCCTATCAAATCGTACCCACGTATGTATAGAGGTCACATACTTATGTGCATTCTGGCTGTTTGGCCATCAGTCCCAAAGGCTAACCCAATATATACTAAAGGAGCATTTCCTCTGGATAGCTGTGTATCACACAGCATAACACAGTATAACCGGTGGTAGGATCTGAAGGGCAGGGTTCGCCTGAGCTGTTACCATCCTATTACCTATTTTTATCACCAAGCAGCAATACAGCAATCTGTTCCAGTTTTTTTATATAGGTTTTACGACCCTGGAAACAAAGTCTTTTTAGACCCGTCTTAATTTTCAATATTCATTTTAATATCTTCACTAAAGTATCATTCATCAACGGAATACGTTTTAACGAAATGGACGAGCAGTTACCCGCTTTTTTAAAGTTTCCCGTTCCAATATACACTTTCATAGGCAGTGTTGCATACAATACTATTACATACAAAATATTATCAAATACTACACTGTGATTTGCATTCCCAAAACCCACAGCCACAGTGTACGTAAAACACAGCGGCTCAAGGGCTATACCGTTAATATTTTTTATTGTCCTCCCCTGGCTTCTGCGGTATACCTAATGAGGTGGATCTGGAGGTAGAAAAGGAGTCGTCATTCCGTATAAAATTAACTTCGTACGAACCATTTGATACTCTGTGATCAGGTCTAGGACTGAAACGTAGGATATGCTTGCGATTTTTACGTTATATGGACGTGCGTATCTCTTCTAGGTTTCCTATGAAAACAGAATTCAGATTTTCGACTTGTTCGAAGTACCTTAGAATGGAACTTTCTGCCAGCTTCGGTATTTACGGACAAGTACAACTTTAGTATTTTTAAAGGAAGAGTGAATAGACATCTTCTGGGTCAGCGCGTTCCACTTTAGGTCTCATCGTAACTTACCGTCAGGTGAGATTGAGGTCAAGCGTAAACCCATCAGGAATAAAAAAAAATATTCCCTCAACGTTTGTTCAAGAAGCAAGTGATTATAAGTTGATTTAAATTGTCTTATCTCAGTATCAGTCAACTAAAGAGCGTTGAACCGTCCTTACGATCTTGACCTTACACTAAAACCGTCAGAATGAATAATTACTTATTATATTAAAACTTCCATGCTCGTGCCGGTTTTGATCGCATTGTCTTCCGTTTTTTTGCTAACAGACAACACTACACTAGATTACGTTACCACGAGTATATCAATGTCAAGAGTGTCATTTGATAAACGCGGCTTTCCGAGATCTCCATTCACCGTTTTGACTGTGAGATAAAATTAGCAGAGTTGGCAAATCTTATTAGGATATTTAATGGTAAGCCGTATCTATATCAATTTACCTGAACAACCTTAAGTCATATTGCTAATCGAAAATCTTTTTTCAAAGCAGGATAACACAAAAACTTATCACTATAATTGCAAAGTGAAAGGTTACTACGCGTATTGGCTAAGTTTTGGGGGTCCTTGCTGTCCATGAGAGAATAGGTACACTGCGTCCCACTTCTTCGAAAGAAGCATCATGTTTCGTGCATAGTGTGTCGCCACTCTTGGGGGAGGATTAAGGTTGAGCTACACATACACAAGTGCGCATTCGAATTATGGCGGTAGACAAGACGCGCCGAGAAGCGCCGGCCAGCGCGGGGCAGCGCACATCCTCCCTTCTACGCCATGAACAATCCGATATGAAAGGTCGATAAGATCGCGCTCGTCAGCTTGTGACCGCATGCGAGGGAAGCGGAAGCGTGCGAACCCGCGCGGCTAGCCGCCTGCCGCCGCTTCCGAGCTGCTCGATGCAGGACGGATGAATATTCGAGCGTTTAAACCGCCGCGCCGTCATTATCCTCACCTTCAAAAATAAAAGAGACAACACCAATTCATCGTTTTTATTATACAATAAGTTTCTGGCACTAGCACAGATTCTGCATTGGTGACATATTTATTTAAATAGACATATAGTCATTTTTATATATTTTTTTATTTATTGATCAAAATAATAGAGATATATCTTTATAACTTTGTAACAGGTCAGTTCATCATATTATGTACAAAATAATAAAACAAAAACAATCAAATAAAATTAAATTAAAACTAAAAATAAATTTAACAACATAAGAAATTAAAAATTAAAATCTAATAAATAAAATCGTAAATATCGCGTGTCTGTACAATGAAGATATTTGCAAAAAAAATTAGGGGGTCTAAGGTGTGTATGTGTGTGTAAGAGTATCCTTAGACCCCCCAATTTATGCTTATGCAACAGAACACATTTCGATCATTTTTGAAATTTTTTTCTGTTTATCTGTTTGTCTGTTTGCCTGTGAGTTTGTGCACGCATCACTTAAAAACTACTGATCGGACTTTGATGGACTTTTCACAAAAACATGGGGAATAACGTAACTTAACATTTAGTCTTTATTTCATCGCAATCGCCTAACTCAATCAAAAGTTATAGACATTTTTAGTTTTCAAATACATTCGTTACTTAAGGTTAGTATGCACATAATAGTATTTCCGTACTATTCAGATTGCGATAAATTTGGATTACATTTGGAGCTGCGAGTAGGAGTTAGAATGGGAGTGGGAGTGGGCGTGGGCGTAGGCGTGGGCGTGGGAAAAGGGGAGTGGGTGTGGGAGCGGAAGCGGAAGCAAAAGCTAAAATGGGAGGGAAGCGGAAGCGGGAGCGGAAGTGGGAATAGGAGCGGATTCTGTAGTTCACGCGTGCGGAGCCGCGGGCACAGCTAGTGTTAAAATATAACGCCTTATATTTTGCCATCTCTAATAATGCCAATGAGTTCTGGAAAAACTCTTCATAACTATAAAATGACTGCTCGACAAGCCAGGCGCACACTTCTTTTTCAATGTATTTATTTTATCAAATTTTGGGGGTGATAATAATGACGACGGTTGAAACGCTCAAATATTCACGCGGGCGCTGTCCGATACAAACAAAACACGCGTTTTGTACCGCCAAAATGTGGCGCGGATGTTGTTCTGTCCTTGTGTAATTCCTATCGATTTAGAAAATCCTAGTTTGGTAATAGACAAGTGTAAAATGTACCTAAGTATATGAATATATGAAATATTCTTATCTATTTATTATATGAGTAGAATGACTCTCTTAGCAGATTGTCGACGGTTTATCATTGCCTTCCTCGCGTCACACAACTTGTTCTCCTTCACCGCAACGCCATCTAATATGGTATAATAAGCCATTCCGTAGTATTGTAACAAATTTTAACGTTCTAACTTCAATGTTTATCACGAGCACTTGTTCTTCTTTTCTTCCCTGTTCTAGAAGATGGTCAGGGGTAAGAAGATGGTGGACTTCACATACGTCTTGGAATTTCTTCTTTGGCAAATGCAGGTTTTCTTACGATGTTTTCCTTTACCGAAAAGCCTGTGATATCCTTCCTACTAATATTATAAATGCTAAAGTTTGGATATTTGGATGTTTGGACTCAATCACGCTTCAACCACTAGATGGATCGGGATGAAACTTGGCACAAATATAGGTTAGGTCCTGGAATAGGACATAGGATAGTTTTTATCCCGTAAAAACATCTCATTCCTACGGGAAATACATAATAGATAGTGATGTTAAGTTGTTCACGCGGACGAAGTCGCGGGCAACAGCTAGTTATAAACAAACCGTGCTCAAGTTACGAAAAACTCTGGTAGGTACGGTCGGGGTTTAAGCTGAAAAGCTCATGAACGTGAGGAGATTGCATAACCAACTAGGCCCTACTAGGTTACTAGGATAACACGGCTCTAATCTGTGAGAATCGGTGAACGAATAAAACAAAAACTTAATAATACAAGCCATATTTTATCGCATAGCCATAAAGGCTTCAAATTGAAGACTACTCTGAAACTCCTGCAAGTTACCATTACAAAATATAACTATTATAGTTATGAAGAGATTTCCCAGAACGCATTGACGTAATTATATTTAATTTTAGGAATTATATTTGACATTTTTATTTTTATTTTTTTTGTTTAATTTGATAGGGGCATTTTATCCTCCTACATGCCCCTTCCTTTCTCCTTCCCCCTTCCTCTCCCCCACTCCCCTACTCCCCTTAAACTTACGACCGAAGCACTTTATTTTGACCAAGTTTGAAGAACATCACTACAAAAATCGCAATAACGGAATCCTGTATCTGCGCCTGAGCGTTATTATGTATTTGTAAATATTAATATGCTCCCTATCATCATCAGCCTATATACGTCCACTGCTGAACATAAGCCTCCCCAATAGAATGCCTCTTTTGGTGGGCTTTCCATTAGGAGATTTGCCATAATCACCACGCTTGACAGACGGATTGGTGATCGCAGTAATGATCTTAATATACACAGGAGAATGCTGCTGCCTATCCCTGGTGCAACCCCTTAGTCGCCTTGACGACACCCACGGGAAGATTCTAAGCCGGGAACCACACGGCATAGAATGCTCCCTATAATGACGTTAATTGGCCGTAAAGGATAATAAGGAAAAGTTCAAGTTCAGATATGAAAACGACCTCTGAGCATGACCTACACACGGAACGACACAAATCGCCATTCAAACTGGTTTACAAGAAACAGTATTCATTAACTTGTCCGTTGATTTAACAACTTTACCTTACCACACACTAATCGAGGTACGGTTTTACAAACCTCGTTTGCACTTCGTATATAAAATTAACTTAATAGTGGGCCCGATTCTGCTGGCACACATTTAAAATTTGACAGCGCTAAAATTGGTTTCGTCTTTATCTTCATAATATTGTGTGACAAGGGTAGCAACAGTTTTAGTGCTGTCAAATTTTAACGTTGTGCCTTCAGAATCGAGCCCAATATCTAGTAAGCAACAAGTGAATTAAATTAACACTTTAATTAAAGATGTGTAAAAACTCTAGACAGATTCGGGCTATGCATTTTATTAGCTGTTTACAGCGATGTGCATTAAAACATTATTTTGAGATATATAATTGTTTCGCTTATGATAATATGGCAGTTATGGTTCGAATATACTTGTCTAATCTTAGACTAGGACTCCTGTTCTCGGCTCTGTGGGGCGAGGAATGCAGCCACGGTATCCCCTGTCTGTCGTCGACTAAAAGGGGTCATCAGGGACGCGGGTGCATGGAGCGGGGGCTCTGTGCACCCATTCCATCCTACGCGTCCCCAGGGAGGCAGTAACGGGGTGGCCTCGTTGCTGCTGCAGGCACCGCGAAGGTGCGGGGGGAGGGACCAAGTCTCCCTCGAGACGGGCCGCCGAGCGCGAGTGGCGGGACGCACGGAGGAAGGACGCCGGATGCATGCCCAGGGTGATCTCCCGTGTTCCTTCCTTCATCTGTGCGTCGAAGACGGCCACCGCGGGGTTTTAGTCGGTGCGAACCCCACATAACCTACTCGTCCCTCCGAGGCGAGTAGGTATTTCGGTCGGACACTACTTTTTCATCAATAAAACGCACTTCTGGGACGGATCGGGATGTAACTGGGCACACATATAGGTTAGGTCCAGGAATAGGACATAGAATAGTTTTTATCCCGAAAAAACATCTTATGCCTACGAGAAACCAAATTAATCGTTAAAAGCAGTGAAGATGTGTAAATATCGAAACCTACGCGAACGAAGTCGCGGGCAAAAGCTAGTGTAAAGATCTTGTTAACAGTGATCATCTTAACTCCATACGAGTGCACCAAGACCTTGTTTCCTTGCACTAACTCAACTTGGTAGCTTGATCACGATCTTGTTTCAAACGATCATACAAAATATGATCACCTCAGATAACAAGCAGCAACCAAGACAACATGCTACTTAGTTGTTTCGATATTTACACATCTTCACTGCTTTTAACGATTAATTTGATTTCTCGTAAAAGTGAGATGTTTTTTCGGGAAAATAACTTTCCTATGTCCTATTCCTCGACCTAACCTTTATACGTTAAGGCAAAGTTTTATCCCGATCCGTCCTGTGGTTGAAATGTGATTGAGAACAAACATCCAAACTTTCGCATTTATAATATTAGTGGCATAGTTGTTTTCCCCATAGTAGGGCCTTCTGTATAACTTCAGTTTTTAACACTTTATAAGTCACCAACGTCTAATTAATATGGCCTTTACCTATAGGCAACAAGGCCACTAACTAGGCATCTATCACCTTCACCTTTATCGTAGTATTTTCCATAAAATAAATTATGAAGAAGAACCCAGTTCCTTCTTTACTCCCCGTTATCTTGACGTAGTTGGTTTTCCCCCTACCTCCATGATGGTGGAACCATCCCTAAAATAGTTATGGCATGATTATAGAACGTACGAGTATGTACCTGTGTGTATCTTTGGCTCACGAATGAAAATGCCATAGAGATGGAATGCTGAAATTATCGACTTCCAAGATATCGATATTATTGCACTCCCAATTATACTAAAGACATAAATATATTAAAAAACAACTGTGTTATTGATATAAGTTATTGATGTTAATTGAGTATATTTTTGTTATAGATAATCAAATAGAATGTGATAATAATTTCTCGTTTTTTTAAATGTTGACAGCTTAAAATTTTTTTTTGCATTTGGATAACACTGACTGCAAAACTGTAACACGAAACCAAATTATAAGTACATAGTATTACATTTAAGTCTGTGAAAAAGATCATCTATCAATAAATATAATAGCTAATTAAAAATTAGGAGGCAATAATATTGATATCTCGGCAGTCGATAATTTCAGCATTCCATTTCTATGACTTTTTCTTTCATGAGCTAAAGATACACACGGATGCATACGTTATGCACATAACTATTTTAGGGATGGTATCACCATTGATGTTTGTGGTACTTGCCGACAATGGTTGGAGGTAGAGGGAAGACAAACTACGTCAAGAATGAAATCACACCTAATCTTAATGATTTTTTTACCTAATTCCTAAGAACCTGACCGAAGGTGCGTCATACTGAGAACACAACTGATCACAGTCCTCATGTGCGTCACAACGTCTTCCGCAGTGGACTTTAGACACCCGCAATTAGCAATTTATCACTTATAGCGGAATTTTATACGCTAAATAAATCAATTTAGATATTTATTACATAGAAACTAATTGTTTACTTAATCGAAACGGGATAGAAATGTTTAATTAATTAAAATCAAAAACATGTCGCGGTCAGTTCAGTTCAGACCACTGCTCGCTCGTAGGCTTTTAAATAGAAGAACGAGGTACAATCGGTCAATTTAATTTCTGACCCATAAATCATGTTACCCCTTTTTTACGCGGGGAAATGCCTACTGCATACCTACTCGCCTCGGGGGGACAAGCAGGTTATGTCGGGATCGCACCGACTAAACCCTCTCGGTGGCCGTCTCCGACGCACTGAAGAAGGAGACATCGGGATCAATACGCATTGCATTCCAGTGTCCCTCCCCCGCGCGCTCCGCCGCTCGCACTCGGCGGCCCGTCTCGGGAGGTGAGTTCCTCCCTCCTGCACCTTCGCGATGCATGCAGCAGCAACGAGGCCACCCCGTTGCTGCCGTCCTCGTAGGATGACGCGTAGGATGGAATGGGTGCACAGAGCCCCTGCTCTGTGTACCCGCGTCATCCCTATTGCACTCTTAAACAACTAACAAGTGTCGTTTTGTTATCATAATTATTTACAAATATATTAAAATTCGGGAAAATTATCGAATTAATTAATTATCAAAGGATTAACGAATTAATTAACAAAGGAAAATGTCCAAAACTGGGCCTAAGATGCGTCTTCACCATTCATGTACCAAAAATATTGGTCTGAATTATGAATCCCTTCAAAAAAAGCCAGTGGAATAAGTCGTTTAATAATACCATATAATAATAACGCTAATTGATTTCCGCCGGCCGACCGGAACTTTTCAACTAGAGTAGTGAAAGCAGAATTAGAATCGATATATATTTATAACCGATATTTTTCAAAAATACTTGATACTGCCTTTCAGTTACAACACGATCCACCTATCACGTTTTTCATTTACTGACTTTAAACACGATTGAAAGTGATACACACGTTCGTAAAAGATGTTTATGAAAATATCGTTCAATATCGATTAATCTATTTGTTAAATCGATGTAGTAGAACCTCACTATCGATATGCACTATGATTTCGTACTGTCACGTCATGTCAGATGTTATGTGAACATCCTGTTTTGTCCCGGTTGGTTTACATTGTGTATTTGGGTGAAAACATCTAATTCAACGAGTCTAATGTAGTGACGAACGCAATATACCGTCGTCGACGAATAACCACACTATGACGTCAAGATCTGGAGCGGTTAATCGTTGCCATACACACACGGTGCAGTAAAAACTGTGCGTCAACGAAGATTTCATTTTAAGTAGGATTATTCAAGTTTCCCATCAAATAGTTTAACGATTTTCTTTTTATCATATAATCCTTAGTATTTTTCCTGTATTTTGACGACAATTTGATCCAGACGCAAGGTTCAAAGTTCAAGGCCCAACTTCCATACAATTTTGAGCATTGTCCTTTCACAATCTGTCAAATTGTCAATTTTCAGAAAAAAACAGAGAAATAAAAAATTATAATGCAACGCACACATAATGCAAAAACACTTGGATGGGTCAGAAGTTAAATTTGTCGATCGTACATACGCCTTGAACCTAAAAAAACACTGTCAAGCATAGCTAAGACATAATATGTTAGTATTATTAGATATACTAGTATTTGTGTTTGATTTTTTTCCCCACGACGGAACGGAGACGTTTCGTTACATAAATTCTTTAAGTCGGGGGTTTTTAAATTATTTTATCCTTTTTCAATTCCGTTTTAACCGTCGTGGGGTTTTCAAAATTTTTAATTTTGCTTTTTTTTACTATGGAACAAGTAATTCAAGACTAACGAATATAAATATGCTCCGTCATATTTTACGGTTGCACATTAGTGTGCGGATATATTACGACCCTTGCTCGGGACGCGACGGCAGTGCAGTGAATAAATGGTTAGACATGTAAAAAAAATCTAGCAGAGCGTCGTATCATGATGCGTTTTATTGATAAAAAAGTAAAGATTTCGGTAGGTGTAGTGCGTATGATCGATTGTGAATGAAAAAGATGTCCACGCGTTGGGTAGGTACCTAGAATGCTTTACGAAATACAACACAAACGAAACGGAGGATTTCGCAAACCTGTTTGAAATTAATACAACGAGACCTGACTGTTTTTTGCCTCGATTTATAACTAGGGATGAAACATGGCTTCACTATTACGATCCCGAAACAAAATAACAGCTCATGACTTGGAAACGATCGTCATCTCCAAACCCTAAGAAATTCAAGGCATACAATCCAGCGGTAATATCACGGGCTCACTTTCTGGGATAGTCAATGGGTAATAATTGACAACTGTTAAGAATTAAATTATTCAGTTGTTCTTTTCGACCAAATTTGAAGGGCAAATTTTGTGTTTTATTTGTTTCTTTATGTCATTCTTTTAAAAGTTGTAGTCAAAGTACCTAACCTCAATTTCTTTATCCATATCTAGTTTTTTAACCTTACTTAGGTACTCGTAAGTATCAACAGTCGACACGGAAAGTGGATCACCAGAAAGTCAAACAGCCTTAGTTCGTGATCTATTCAAAAACAATGCATATATTATACGTATTTTCGCATCCTTTATCAAACGAATTTATAATAAATTGATGAAAGAGATTGAGATGCTTAATCGAGATGAGCTAAGAGTAGGCAGAAGAACTGTTTCGCACGGCTAGAGACCGGGCAAAGCTAACAACCAACCACCAATAGTAGAGGAAAAAAAGATCCAAACGATAAAAAAAAATGGGACCAATTCGATAGCTGTATTTTTGAATAAAAATCCACACCGGAATCTCGCCATAATCGGTTGACATACATTAAAAAAAATTATAACCTCCTTCTTTTGTTTAGAATTCGGTTAATTTTAAGAAAAATTACGTTAGAAGTTAACGATTAGTTAGACGTGCGATCTCTGACACTATGAAGCCAGCATTTGGATATGTAGACAAACGACTTGTCGGGTTGACTGTACAGGATGGTACAAGGTCGGCGATGCGACTTGTGTTTTTCAACACAACACTTGCTCCATTTCTTTATCAGAATCTTTATTGCTTTGGATTATAATTAGCTAGCTGCTGTAATCAATCCATAAATTACTTAAAATCATGTTGGATTAAAAGACATATGGCGATTAACTAAGACTATACCACCTTGAATTAATTTACGTAGGTAATTTAACAATTATTTATTACAACGATTGTTCAGCTAATTAAAAAAAATCAATCGCACTACGTTTACGCAAAAATGTTAATTCTCGTCGTTCGAACTTCTATTTTGACATTCCCACCAACGTATTACTTTGTACAATTTGGTCCAGGTCTGAATGTCGTATTTTTAAATTGTTTTATAATAAATTCGTATAAGCCTTAATTATTTAATGAGAGTTCTATAACTGCAGTCTTAGAGGAGTTAGTGTATCGCTGGTCATTTTAGAGCAACACGGGGTCGCCGGCTCGACCCGGAAGGAATACGTTTTCTTCCGATGTGAAACGTCCCGTCATTTTTCGCGAGAGTATCCACGCACACTTGTACCACACCCCGACACTCCATACATTCGAACAGAGCACTAACCTGTCCGTACACGTTTGTGTGTGAGTGTAAACTATTAAGAGAGGGATAACGTTATACGTCAACACATAAGTGCTTCTCTTTCTCTGGCAGTTGTTCTTGCGGGCGACGTTAAACTGGCGGGGGAGGTGAGTGTTGCTTCTTTACGTAGTAATATTTAATACTACTTTTTGCCCGCGACTTCGTCATTTCGATATTTACACATCTTGAATTTCAAAATAGATATAATTATTTCTAGATAGATAAATCTCCATAGAAAGTAGCGCTACGTTGTGAGCAAATTCACTGCTTTTAACGATTAATTTGGTTTCCCGTAGGAATGATGATGTATTTCGGGATAAAAGCTACCCTATGTCCTATTCCAGGACCTTTATTCTATATGTGTACCAAGTTTCATCCCGATCTGTCTTGTGGTTGAAGCGAGATTGAGTAACAAACTGTCGCAGGTCTTCATAATTCGAACAATACATTCATCATAAAGTATCGTACACATCGAGATATATCGAATCGGCGCATGACCGGTGGTCTTGTACTTCGCAGAACGTAAATGCCTGAGTAAATATAGCGACTCCAGTTATTGCTTTATGACTGCATTATACAATTTATGAAACAACGGAAACTTTTTGCCAAAATTCTACAGCACGATAGTTGGATAGCCTTTGAACTTTGTCGCATGGAGGCTTAGTGCTCGGGACTCCTTATCTTGTATGATCGTATGCTATAATTTACGAGAATTTGGCCTCATCCACTGTTACATAAATATAATAATATTTAACGAACAGGGGGGACTTGTGTCATTTGATAACTTTATATTGACAGGAAGCCCAAAATAACATGCCTCATTGATAAATAGACTAACTATTAACGTCTAAAACTTCAACTAAAAAATTCAACTTTTGCAATAAAATAAAAAAAATTAAAATGTATAATAATTATTGCAAACAGTTTCTGTTAAGTCTTAACAGTAATTAAATTAATGTTGCAGTAGTTACGTCCTTTCTTTATTATGATGAATAACGCTCCATTTTTAATGTGATGTAGATTCCTATTTTATACGGCCTGTAGATGTAATTGCCAAAGTTTATATTGTTATTCTAAAAGATCCTAAGTATATATTGGGCTCGATTCTGAAGGCACAATGTTAAAATTTGACAGCACTAAAACTGTTGCTATCCTTGTCACACAGTATTATGAAAATAAAGACGAAACCAATTTTAGCGCTGTCAAATTTTAAATGTGTGTCTTCAAAATCGGGCTCAATAGATTGGTTTTAATTATACTAATTTACCTTTATAATCAGACAATTACATGTTGTGATTGTGGGTGTCATGTAAACATAACAATGACTACGATAATCAAGACAATGGATCTCGGGGCAAACAGCGCGAACACGTCTGCACGTGTGATATGTGAAGTTTCGGTCGCAAAACATCGTGGCGAACTTTATCGCGGGGTCTACGAACTCTTTACGTCACCGCACAGCTGATACCTACCGAAAGTGGGTCGTTTTGGGGATATCCGCGAAACGATGTAGTAAACGCTTCAAGTAAAGAAGTCAGTTTCAGCCCCCTTTGCATGGGCTGCCTTAACTGCAGAAACCGATAAGTCAAAGTCAAAATCATTTATTACACTGTACACTACACTTGGAACATTTATGCACTTAATTTTTTTTAGACTACCGCTTCCTATGTGTTAACGCTGTGAAGAAAAAACGGCGCAACAAACTACAAGCAACGTATGTTTGTACGGAACCCTACTTGAACTTAACCGTTTTTTTTTTAATTTTCGGGTTTGATTCCCGATTCGCGTTGAGTTATTATGAAAATCCATTATTGCAATTTTTGTTTCTCTGAAATCGACGTCACGGTTCCTTAAAACAAATTACTCTATCTCTACAGTTATTAATTTCCCCGTACTGACCGGTCTTGATGATACACCTGTATAACTGGGGAGATTTTTATTGTCGCTTGAAGTTTCGGAACAATTTAATATTGAACTGCCAAGGCACCTGCGTCATAAAGTAGATGCAACATTATTAAAACATTGTTTTACTTAGTGCAATTGTAATTTATGTACTGATTCATGATGATCTACTCATATTGAAGAGTGAGCAAAACCAGAATGCATCACTATTACAATTTACATGGCAATATTATTTTACAAAGTGACATAAGGACCTGTCAGTTTACTCCATTTAAATAGAAATATGCTTCTATTAAATTCATTGCTTACTATGTAGTCTCAACAATTTTAAATGTATGCACGTCAATCGACTATAGATTGACACCTAAGTAGTGAAAAAATTATTAGAAAAACATGTCTGAACATTTAACGCAGTACAAAACCAAAAATAAATTAAGAAAAACAATAATTTTTATTATCAAATTAATATTTGGCAAGTACCTATAACCTTCATCACTGATTTTTTTTATTCTTGATGAGTTTCGTTGAGTGAGATCAACATAAATAATTAAACTATTATAAAACTTGAATTTAGGTATATTTGAGAAACAGATATGGAATACGTGCTGACAGTAATCACGGTTTTAGCAATAGAGAGCGGGAATGAATGGGTTGTAACAATTGCATGAATATTACACAGATAATTAATTACATTCATTGGTTCGTTCTGAAAAACCTCAAAATAAACATTAATAGCTAGCTCTCAGACCAATAAGAAATTTATGAACTAGCTTACTATTGGACATAGGTATTCCCCAGTGTCTGCTTTTACCAAAGTAAAATAGGCTACGTTTTACCATGTGAAAATATAAGTATGGAATCTAAACACGCATAAAAATATGTAGCATGGACACCTAACATAGCAAGTTCTCTATCAACGAGGTAACTGAAACATCCTCGTCACGATGTTGTGATAACAATGAATGACATGAAAAACGTCATCTTGTGAATCAGTACCGGGTGGGGGACAATAACATCTCCAACAAAGACTTTCGATACACTCTGCTTTGTTTTGTTACCGAGAACACCTGTGTTTGAACGGGTTGTTCAAAGTTGTGCCCACATTGTTCTCGAGTGACCTGTTTAAGATGTGGATGTCTTAAGATGCCTGGCAGTGAACCGGGATTTAAAAAAAACGTGATCGAAAGTCATCAGCAATTCTCAGGAGACCCAATAAATGAGTTTTAATAATGTTCTGATTGTTTTCTTGAAAACGTTTCAACATTACTTCGTATTCATGTCAATTTTCATAAATAAAAGATTGAACTGTTTTGAAGAAAAAAGAAATAGAACATTAGTAAAAACCATTTATTTGATCTCCTGAATAGTATTAATTTCCGCCGTTTTCTCGCGGACCCACTTCTAAGTTAGATCCTTTTCCACTAGAGGCACAGAATCGGACCCAGTTATAGAGAAATGATCCCACCCACAAGTAGACGAATTGCTCTGTTCATAGGTCTGAAGAAAGTTAGAAAGTCAATAAATATAAATACATGTATTCCAACAAAAATAACAATATTAACTTATATACCTAAGCGCTTTTGTTACTAACACACTATCAAAAGTTATAGGTCTGAAATAAAGTTTTATTTAATCCCAAAAATCATTTGGCAGACAAGAGAAAAGTCCATGCTAGCCTATATATATAAATATCCTACTAATTATAAATGTGAAAGTTTGGATATTGATATTTGGATGTTTGGATGTTTTTTACTCAGTCACGCTTCAACCACTGGACGGATCGTAATGAAACTTGGCACACATATAGGTTAGGTCCTGGATTAGGATATAGGATAGTTTTTATCCCAAAAAAAACATCCCATTCCTATGGGAAATACATAATAATTTGTGATGTTAAACTTAACATCACAAATTATAGTCGTCCGCGTGAACAATTGTCCACGCGGTCGAAGTCGCGGGCAACAGCTAGTAAATATATACATATATTGTATCTACTATTATCTGTATTTCCTTCTTAGTTTGTCTTTAATGTAAATTGTGTAATTATGTTGAACTTCATTATTGGCTGTATAATTTTATAATATTTTCGAATAGTAATCTAATTGTTATACTGTGAAGTTTTTGAAATAAAATAAAATAAAAAATTAAATATAATACTTGAGCTGAATATTCTATTGAAGAGCATCAGGTTAGACTTTAAACGCCTGATATATCAAAATTGACTAAATGTGGATTGGATAATTTTTGTAAAATAAATAACAGTCCCCATTGATTAACACTACGTTATCGCTGTATATCTGCAATACTCAGATTTCATGACGAGGGCGGAAGACAAAGAAAATGTGAATTACTGAGCTTGTTCGGTGTAGGTATGAAAAGGTTCTTTAGTTTTCAAATTCATTTCTTCAATATGACGCGGGCACATAATACCTTTTCAAACAATGCCACAAAACAGACTGTAATAAAGTAGTTTATACATGTACCTACATCTAGGCGGTCTTGTCGCTAAAAGCGATTCCAGACCTTCTTGACAGGTGTCAGTTCTGAATATTAAAATGTTGGCAATATTGTTTGTTGCATTGGTATACCAGATGACGAACCTTTTCATACTGCAAATGTACATTTCTATCATACAACTGAAACGACAGTTATAAAATAAAGGGAGATAATTTTTTCTCCATCATAACAGTCCCGGAAGTCAGTCCAAGTGGTAGGTTGGTAAGTGCGGCCTTTAACCTATAGCCTTTGGACTATTGCACGCAACAAATGGACTGCCAGCTGCAGTTGCAAGGACTAAGTTGGAATGCCTATTTTACCCCTGAAATTAGAACACAGTAAGTAGTGCATACCTGTGTAATTCATAATATATGGGCGACGGGCCTGGTACCTATGGGAATCTTTATATATTTTCATATACATACAATACATGTTAAACACTTGTACATACATACATAATACATACATAATGCTCACACTTGGTCCCAGAGGGGTAGGCGGAGACGATTTATCTCCACTTTGAGCAATATATGTCGCAAAGTGGCTTTCCGTCGCCCTTGTACATATAATACAAAAACAAAAAAACTTATGATGGTAATTATATGATGATTCACAATTCACACATACAGCATTCAGACCAGCACCAACTTGTACAATATTGAATGTCCCTAATGGGAATTGAACCCACAAACTCTGGCGTCGAGCCTAACTTTTAAGCTAGACAGTATCACATTCAGACGGTTCTATCTGCGTTAACTCTTAAGACGTTGTGGTTTTCTACTCTGTTATTTTATAAGTTAAAACAATATTTAAGTTAGCAACTATGATTTAATTAGTCATGCATAGAAGGATATTGTTTGAACGCATGTCACAATGCATCGCATAGTTTCGCAATTCCATTATCGTCGGCGGCCGCAGTAGGGTATGTGGGTCATTCTAATTGATTACAAATTACATTTTATTTACCTATCTACTAGAAACTTTAAATATTTACATGTCGCACGCAGATAGTGGAATTAAAGATTTCATTACGGCAGCGTTAATATGCATCGTTTCTAGGGTTTTGCGTCAAATTTTGAAGTAATCTATAACTCTGGCTCTTGACACACGGGACATTTCATTCCATGTTTTGTTCCTGTTCTATAAAGATTTATTTTATTTTTATTTATTTTAAAATAACTTTAATCCATTAATTTGTGTATGACATATTTTTTTCATACACAAATTAATGTCTGTCTCCGGCAGATGAGAGAGGGTTGTGCTCCTGCAGTGGAGACAAAAATAACCTGATGATGATGATGGTGGTGATATTTATTTAAGTACTATAATTGCTAAACAATAGATATCAAATTAAATTTAACATCAAGTACTAAAACCAAAAAGTTATGTTTTTAAATGTTAAGGTTAAATGATACGATTTTTTTTTAATATGCACTATACAGTCCAAACCGCAATATGATTGATTACTCGTAAATGTGATAGATATCACAACATCGAAACAACCTCTGTTGCCTCGATGTTGTAACGGTGAAGTAACTAGTTCCAAAACGGAGGTAGCCGAGTTGTTTGAAACCTTTTTCACTAAGATCCCCATGAAAACCACCGAAGCTCTGCATTCATCGCCTATTCTTGCCGAGACTTTACTTAATAATAATGTTACAAGATGCGAAACAGACTTTCACTTTAGACACGTAAATTCAGTAGAAATTATTAAGGCATTTAAGTCATTAAAACTAAAATCCTCTGAAGATCTATGGGGAATGTCCGTTAAAGTCATAAATTCAGTTCTTACGGTTCTTGCGCCTTACCTAGCTTTTATATTTAACATGAGTATTGATCAAGGGGTTTTCCCTGATCTTATGAAGCACAGTAAAATCATACCACTCTTTAAATCTGGTGACAAACAAGATCCCAGTAATTTTAGACCAGTGTCAGTTCTGCCTGTGCTTAGCAAGATATTCGAGAAGATCATACTCAATCAATTGCTTTGTCATTTCAATCTTAAACTACTCCTTCACGATCGTCAGTTCGGTTTTACTAAGGGACGTTCCACAACCGACGCAGCAGTCATGCTTGTTAAGCATATCCATGATGCTTGGGAAGACTTCCATGATGCAATAGGCGTCTTCTGCGACCTCTCCAAGGCATTTGATTGTGTCGATCACGAAACCTTGCTACTTAAACTGAAACATTATGGCGTTAAAGACAGAGCATTCGAATTACTTAAATCTTACTTAGAAAATAGAGTACAAAAAGTAGATATAAACGGAATTCGGTCATCTGGGTCATTCGTGAAAATGGGAGTACCCCAGGGTTCAGTTCTGGGCCCATTTCTTTTTCTTGTATATATAAATGACTTGCCCTTTTTAATACAAAACATGTCCAATATAGTTTTATTTGCCGATAACACTTCGCTGATTTTTAAAATTAGCAGAAAAGATTGTGAACTTGCCGAGGTAAATAATACTCTCACGCAAATTCTTAACTGGTTTAGTGTAAATAACCTTGCATTAAATACAAAGAAAACTAAATGTATTAAATTCTCTCTACCAAATGTAAGAAAAGTAGAAAACAATGTGACATTAGGTAATGACACACTAGAATTTATTAAAAGTACTGTGTTCCTGGGTATAACTATAGATTCATCTTTACAATGGGGACCCCACATAACTTCATTAGCTGGCAGATTAAGTTCTGCCGCCTACGCCGTAAGGAAAATCAGACAATTAACTGATGTTGCTACCGCGAGGTTAGTGTACTTTAGCTACTTCCACAGTATCATGGCATACGGTATCCTACTGTGGGGTCAAGCAGCAGATATAGAGACCATTTTTATCTTGCAAAAAAGAGCAGTTAGGGCAATCTATAATCTGCGTTGTAGAGACTCATTAAGAGAAAAGTTTAAAGAAATAAGCATATTAACAGTAGCTGGTCAATTCATTTTAGATAATATTTTATATGTCAGAAAAAATGTATCTCTCTTTTTGAGGCACTGTGACAATAATAGTTATAATACAAGAAATAAAAATAAACTTGTTTTACCAGGGTTAAGACTAAGTAAGGTCAGCAAATCGTTCACGGGGCAATGTATACGCTTCTACAACAAACTACCAGAGGAAATCTTAAATATGACGGACAGAAAGTTTAAGATTCACATTAAAAAACAACTTTGTAAGAAAGCCTATTATAAAGTAAACGATTATTTGAATGACAAAGATGCCTGGTACTAATGTTAACCAGCTTCGCAAAATCTTTATTAATTGTATGCAAACTTGATTTTTAAAAGATGTGTTGCGTGAAGTTTGTTGCGCCGTTTCTTCTTCACAGCGCTAACACCTAGGAAGCGGTAGTCGATAAAAAAAATGACGTGTATAAATGTACCAAGTGTACTCATATGCAATAAATGATTTTGACTTTTGACTTTTGCCTAATGAGTAAAATGACATCATTATCTTTTGTTAAATCCAAAATTTTAGCATGTTTATATCCCTATTTTAAGATGTAACTTTAAACTGATAAGTAAAATAAACAAGTAAAATATAAACTATCATCTGTCACAATAAAAACAAAGTGTTGTTTATTTATTTTATTTTAAATGTAAATACAAACTTTTCAAAAGTTGTTCGAACTAATTACTGTGGTAATAAAAAGCATCCTGTGTTCCCGTAGTAAAATATTTGTATACAGTTTTATGCAGTATTCGTTCAGTTACAGATGTAGAAGAGTAACTAATAAATAAGCATTTTCGCCTCAATAATATTTAAGTTATGATAAATTCTCGTTTTCAACTACATTATCGTTTCTATACTTACATTATTGGTAATTAAGTATTCTGACAATGACCTAACCTTGTATCTGTAATCTGAAGACCTCAGCGACTAATTAAATGACGACAAATGTATTTTGTTGTTAAATAATTTTGATGCTTAGGTTATTATTATAATAGGCATTAACAAAATATGAAATAAATCAATATTAATCATTATTGACAGCTACTAACCAGGAGTAGAGCAATTACCTACTTAGAATCTCTAGAACACGATTAATAAACAATTAGGGTATGTTTATACTTGGATAAGGTATTTAATTTCATCATCTTATCTCAGTGCAGCCCCTCTACGGGATTTTCTTTGTCTCCCGATTACATATTCATGCATATTGCAAATTCTTTATCGATATTTGGAACATTAAACAAAACAAACTTTTTACGATACCAGACGAAACAATAACAATTTGTAATGTCTACATTATTAAGATAAAAGAACTATAAAATGCAGTGCAAATGACACGTGGGTTTGCATATTATTGGATACTGGTAACGATTATCAATCACTTTTAACGTCAGTTAATGTACCACACAATAATATTGAGTTGTTTTGTTTCTCCTTTTACGCACTAGAACTATAAATAGTGTATTTACTACGCATGAGATGCTTACTTAGACTGTTAATAAAATCACCGAATGCTTTATTACAGTGCAATATCTCTATTTTAGTTTTTGTGACCCACCCTGCCGTGTGGTTTCCATAACAAAATAATAGACATAACGAAATTGCGGATTAAGTACTAATACTGCGTTTAGATGACCCAGAACACAGGATGCGTTATCATCATTAGGTATTTATTACACAAATCATTAGTTGATTAGTTAATGTGCACCTGTATTAGGGACGCTAAACCAAAATTAGCGACTTCCTTGAGCCTTCCATTAGCAACTTGCTAGTTACTTGTGGTTGTAATGTGGCTCATGGGTAGGGTTGCCAGGCGTCCGGATAAAGCTGGACAGGGTCAGGCTTTTTGCATGTTTGTCCGGCCAAATTCGCCAGTGTCCGGTCCGTCCAGTTTTTGTTAGGTTTTTACATCTTGGGCCATCTCGCGGCTCGTGCACGAGCACGAGTTAATCGAGTCGCCATCTCACGGCTCATGCACGAGTCAATCGAGTCGGATGGAGTTCTAAAATCGTTGGCTTTTAGAGTGTCCGGCCTTGATATCGAAAAGTCCGGGTAAACTGCCTGCCCAGTTCGGTTTCGCCGTATTAAGACCTGGCAACCCTACTCATGGGTGACAATGGTCATTTACCATCAGGTATTTACCAAACGATGCTAAACATCTTTAGCATCCTTTTTATCATAATTCTTAGACTGCTTAATAAAGTCACTACAAGAGACAGACAAACAATTAAAAGCCATAAAACGACCAGCCGTGTCCACTCCTTATAAAAAAACAACTTGGTGAAGTATTTAATGTGACACTTCAAGAGCATCTGGACATCGCACTAGGGCTGTGATCTGTTCAGGTATTTTATATTATTTACTTCACGTATTCGAATGAGTATACCGACCTAGCTACCTAACTGAGGAGGCAGGTGGTACACCTAGTTAAGTAATAAATGAGGCAAGCGGTACACTCAGCTAACTAACAAATGAGGGAAGCGGTACACTCAGCTAACTAACAAATGAGGGAAGCGGTATATTCAGCTAGGTAACAAACGAAG
This sequence comes from Esperia sulphurella, assembly GCA_947086405.1. NCBI lineage: Eukaryota > Metazoa > Arthropoda > Insecta > Lepidoptera > Oecophoridae > Esperia > Esperia sulphurella. The sequence goes on from OX352265.1 coordinate 12,757,127, forward strand.
CAAGCGGTACACCCTGCTTGGTAACAGATGAGGCTAAGTAAACTAAGTTGAGATGACCTAGGAAACAGGATGCGTTTATTCATTATTACATTAATCATAAGATGATTAGTTAATGTGCACACACCTAGGAAGCGGTAGTTAGTAAAAAAAATCGTTTAGGTATAAATGTACTATAAATATACTCAAGTGCAATAAATAATTTTGACTTGACTTGGCTTTAGCGACCGGGCAATGGCGGTTTAACAAGGTAAATAACCTAGACAAATGTTACAGATCGATGGACTCTTCTACGAAATCTTTGCGTAAAAAAACACAAGCACAATTTACTTATATTATTGTTGTAAAAATGCTTCTGAATGCGTAAAATTATATCTAGTTTTTTTTTAAGCTGAAAATCCGGGTGGAAAGCCTCAATCTTCGGATTTCGGCATTGTGACAGATGAGTTGTGAAAAAGATGAAGAAGGTGGATTACGTGTAATGGCATGTATTAAATAGATAATTTATTAATATGGGACACCGATACTTACGACAAACGAATATAACAATGAAAAAGTAACTGTTAAATATGTATTAAATAGATAATTTATTCATATGGGACACAGATATATACAACAAACGAACATAACAATGAAAAAGTAACAGTGTGTTCTGTGCTGTGCCGGAAAAAGGGAGCCTGACTCAGCATAATGTCGCGCAGCCGAGCAACGCGACGCTGATGTTCTGCCAGGACCTTATTATCTATAAGGAAAAGCCTACGACCATCTTCAACAGTGGACAGCCCTAGTCCAGGAGCTAATCTCTGACGTCCACGGGGGGTTATCGTGGGTCGGGGCGGACCGCGGAAACCCGACTTGCGTTCAAATGGGTCAGCCAACACTTCGATTACATGTAAATAAGCGTAAGCTTATATTGTTGCTAATTACATATAACAAGGGTTGACTTCCAGATTACTGATGGGAGAATCTAGTTGAAGTACAGTATTAATAAAAAATATTCTTTCTGAAAATTAAAAATAAGTTAAAAATTTCATACTGCAGTCAAAAAATAGGCCCGGCTGACAGTATGCACTACTGGCCTGCTGCCACCCGCCGGAGCTAGGAGATCGACGCTATAAGTTAGAAAGAGAAGCACTTGTGTTGTTGACATATAACGTTGTCCCTCTCTCGATCGACTATGCTCGCGCGCTCGGCCCACAATAATTTGCGCGAACACAAACGTCACTATTCATCAAAAAACTGCGTCAAGTCTTCACGTCGCCTATTCCACAATGTTTAAAGACAAGAGTATTTAATCAGTGCGTCCTGCCTGTCATGACCTACGGTGCAGAAACGTGGACACTGACGGTGGGCCTGATCCACAAGTTTCAAGTCGCTCAGCGGCTATGGAGAGGGCTATGCTCGAGGTTTCTTTGAAGGATATTCGTAATGAAGAGATCGGACGAAAAACGAAGGTAACCGACATAGCCGAAAGGATTAGCAAGTTGAAGTGGCAGTGGGCTGGCCTCTGACATCTGTCGCAGAACCGACGGTCGTTAGGGCAGACGGGTTCTGGAGTGGAGACCGCGGATCGGCACGCGCAGGGTGGGACTCCCCGTCGCCAGATAGACCGATGACCTGATGAAGGTGGCCGGAAGCTGCTGGATACGGAAGGCAGAGGACCGGATATAGTGGCGTTCATTGGGGAACGCCTATGTCCAGCAGTGGACGTCTAGGGGCAGACATGATGATGACACAAACGTGTATGGACAGGCCGATGCTCCTGTATAGTAGTGGTAATTAAATCTGATCGCTTGTACGGAGTGCCGTGGGTGTGCTCGAGTAGGATTTGAGGCTGTGCAGCCATTTCTACTATTTTCATCATCATCATCGTCAGGTTATTTTTGTATCCATTGCAGGAGCACAACACTCTCTCATCTGCCGGAGACAGACGGAGGATTTGGCCTACACTCGCGCTGGCCAGACGGGTTGGGGAGGCCTGATTGATGTTTTATAATGTATTCCTTAGTCGCCTTGTACGACATCCACGGGAAGAGTTAGAGTGGTCCTATTCTACTCTACCAGAAACCACACGGCAACGTGTGTGCAATAAAGAATTGCAATCGATGTTATCAACCAGTACCATATATATGAAGGAACACGTTTCCAGGCCAATTAGACGTGCAATAAAATATTGGGCCCTTAAATCCTGAGGCTCGTCTTCAATTCGGCCTTCTCCAAGCTGGCAGCTTCTTTGCCTAGAGAACCAGGTAGTGATTCAAAGAAAAAAATTGAGAACGAACCAAATACTGTGCGCTGATGGAGGATACATTTATTCCTAGTTAGGATACTAATAATCAATTTTAGGTTATACTAGTTGTGCCCGCGGCTCCGCTCGCGTGAACTACAGTATCCGCTCCCATTCCCACTCCCGTTTCCGCTCCCGCTTCCGCTCCCGCTCTCGCTTCCGCTCCCGCTCCCGCTCCCGCTCCCGCTTCCGCTGCATACTAACCTTACCTACTAAACCTACTAATGTATTTGAATACTAAAAATGTCTATAACTTTTGATTGAGTTAGCCGATTGAGATGAAATAAAGACTAAATGTTAAGTTAAGTTAAGCCCCATGTTTTTGTGAAAAGTCCATAAAATCCGTTCAGTAGTTTTTAAGTGATGCGTGCACAAACTCACAGACAAACAGACAAAAATTCCAAAAATGATTGAAATGTGTTCTATTACTTATCCTTAGACACCTCAATTTTTTTTTGCAAATACCTTCAATGTACAGACACGCGAAGTTTACGATTTTATTTATTAGATTTTACACATTTACGATTGAAATATGCCTAAACTTGTACTGCGGTGAAACAAAACATTACAATGAAAACGAGATTATCTATTCATTAGCGCGAGTACTTCTAATAACAATAAGAAGTAACTTATATACATATCACTATCTAAATACCAGCAATAAAATAATATAATATCTAGTGACCAGCTGTAATGTGATCCTTTGAATCTCAGCTTACCTCGTCTCTGCTGACATTCTATTTGCATTGATTTTATAAATTATTGCTGTTAATTTTTCATTAGTCAAACAGTACTGAATAGCACATGAAAGGTGGTGTCGAATGACTACTACCTAAATAACAAAAAAACAGCTAAGCAACCAGTTTGAGTTCATTCTAGTAACGACTCAAACATTTTAACCAATATCACAGATTAAGAAGTCCAATATAATGAATTGCTACCCATAAAACAAGGAATCCTAGATATATTATTACACGCACACATACAATAACACTCATATTCTCCACACTACCACCCACAATCACACTCCCATCAAACTCAGTCAACTCAAATCCTAATAATATTATCATTTTTTTCTAACAATATTTATTACTAGCTGTTGCCTGCGACTTCGTACGCGTGGAAAACTTAACATCACAAACTATTATGTATTTCCCGTAGGAATGGGATGTTATTTCGGGATAAAAACTATCCTATGTCCTATTCCAGGACCTAAGCTATATGTGTGCCAAGTTTCATCCCGATCCGTCCAGTGTTTGTAGCGTGATTGAGTAACAAACATCCATCCATACTTACAAAGTTTCGCGTTTATAATATTATATATAATATATACATATAGTAGGAAGGAAGGATGTCTTTCAGTTTGTAATGTAACTTGGAATCTCAGGTTTCCCGATACAGACTGCATGGTCTAGTGTGGGAGCGCCAATATGTATTGACTTAAAATTTTAATTTTATAATCATACACAATTGGTATAATCATATAATTTTAAGGATGACTGTAATAATCTATGAATCTGGTAATTTATAATAATAAACTATTTGAATTTGAATATATAGTATAAGGACCCACATGTTCTTGAACCAATAAAGTTATTTGTATTTGTAATATATTATACTACATAGCTGTTGATCACGGCTTCGCACGTGTGGAATAATCTTTTATTTCCTGCAGGAAAAATAATGCCCATAATAAAAAGGTTGATCGCCATGACATAGATAACTTCAGATTTTCGGATAGGTTTTTTATTCTATACCTATTTACTCGTTCTTTCCGCATTGAACTTTGAGATGAGTTTTTTTAGTACATTGTGACTTTGCCCCCTTTGATTTTGAAATCTAATGCAAAATATCTTCTTTCCAGGCTTCAAACAGATCCTCCATTCAGTAAATGGGCGACTCCGACCGCGTCAGCTGATCGCCATCATGGGACCGTCGGGAGCAGGGAAGTCTACACTTTTGGACGTGTTATCCGGGTACAGGATCAGTGGCGTCGGTGGCGCCGTCTTCATCAACGGAAGAGGCAGGGTCTTAAGTAAGTGTACCATATTTGTATAGTACATACCTAGATTAACACCTTTCCTTTCGGCTAGTCGGTGATCTTAGTTCTGATCTTCTCATTTCTAAGCATAGATCTCTGCATGGCTAGCTGAGAGTGATACAAAAAGGTCATGACACTTATCATGATGCTCAGCGAGCCATGGAGAGACCGAAGCTTAGAGATGAAGAGATAAAAACTAAGGTCACCGACATAACCGAAAGGATCAGTCGGTTAAGGGTTGAACTACATATACACGCGCGCATTCGTATTTTGCCGGCACACTGGACCTCGCTGAGCTGCGCGCTCCCTTCCACGTCACGTAAAAACCGATACGGAAGGTAGATGCAATCGCGCACCGCATGCGAAAGGACCATAAGCACGTGGACGCGTGAGATCGCGCTCGGTCAGCCGCGGTGCGCTGTAATGGAGTTCAACCTTAAAGTGGCAGTGGGCAGGTAACAGAACGCAGAACTTATGACTGTTGGTTAAGACAGATGTGTTATATAGTGCAGAGACGGCGCATTGCTAAGGGCAGTGTGTGACGCTCCCTTTGCAAATGAACTGAAAAACCTGACCACGGTAGCCGGGAGCTGGATCTGGATTGAGAGATCAAACACTTTAGCGTATAAGAATTACAGGTCTTAGCGAGTTTTAAAAAATATCGAGACCTCAAAAAGTCCACTATAACATATATAGGTATAGATAGATAGATAGATAGGTATAGATATACACACGAATAACAGCAAAAACAATAGGTCAACTAAAAGGTTGGCATATTAATTTAATTTTATGAACATTGTACTCTACTTACGATTTAGATTGATTAATGATAATAATTATGCAAAGAAACCAGTCTTCTATGACGTTATATTAATAAAAAACTACTAATAAAAATAACAATGAATTACATTACGACCTCCGTGGCGAAACGGGGTAGCTCTCGGACTGCCACGCCGGAGGTTGCAGGTTCGAATCCCGCTAGAGGAAAATGTTCGTATGATGAATATGAATGTTTGCACCCAAGTCTTGGTTGTTTATATATTTATTTAAGTATGTGTATCCGTTATCTAGTAACCATAGCACAGGCTCTGCCTAGTTTGGGACTGGATAATTGGTGTGAATGTCGGACATATTTATTTTATTTATTAACTACATAAGTAACAAAGTAGCAGGATTACGTTGCATTACATATGCTATTGAGTCGGTAAATTATCAGCAAATGATTTGTGACCTATTGGGAAACGTAGATCTAATCAAGCCGGATTTATGATGTCAGATAAGTGAAATAATTACGTCGATAACCAAGTACGCAAGTGGCTAGCTAGGTCATCCGGCAGTGAGACTTTAATAACAAAATGTCCAAAATATTAGCTATTCAAAGAATTCTTGATGAATTGATGGATGACTTGGTTACAGTGCTTCTAACGTAGGTTTGATACATACTACTTTGCACACGAACATCTTTTTGCAATGGAAAAATTTATCCTGATCTATCTGTTGTAACGTAAATATAGGAACTTCACAGCTTTTACATAAAAACAAAGTATTCTTGGGTTAGTCCAACTAGTCATACCAGGACAATTATGATGATTTATGACAGCATTAACTGAGACACTAATTATGACATTACAGAACGCTTTAAGCGGATGTCGTGCTACATCCAGCAAGACGACCGACTGCAGGGCCTGCTGACCGTGAGTGAGAACATGTCGCTAGCTGCTGACCTCAAACTACCTACCAATCTGGACAAGTACGAGAAGGGGGAAGTGGTAAGCTGGCACTCAAAACTAATAAACAGCCGATACGCCCCAATGCCCCAATACGCTGAGGTCTGTTTACCCCCACAACTATGGCGGCCGCAGTAAGCTGATATTTAACTAGACATTCTGCAAACTGCAGAAGCCTACTGCAAGACAAATCAGTTGAATTAGAACAGTATAGAATAGAATAATCTTTTATAACCACAGAATTTGAGCTTCAGCCTCAAACACTCCTCATCCTGTAAAGCCAAGAGTTTGTAAAAAATATATATTTTCAATCATGAATAACAATTCCACGATCAATGCGCAACAAACCCGTTCACTGTATTAAAATATTCTCAGCCGGTCATATATTTTCATTTTCAGATCGAAGATATTCTCACAAACCTTGGCCTTTATGATCACATGAATACACGCGCCGCCCAGCTGTCCGGAGGTCAGAGAAAGAGACTTTCCATAGCTCTGGAACTCATCAATAATCCACTCATCATGTTCCTGGATGAACCCACTACGTAAGCATCTGAATTTTACTATACTAGAGCAACTACAGCTATTCAGGACAGCAAATCCCAGACGACGAAAGTGGGACGTCCCATGGCCAGATGGATCGAAGACCTGAGGAAGGTGGCTGGAAGCGGCTGGATTTAAAGGGCGGAGAGCTGGTGTGATGGCGTTCATTGGGGAAGATCTATGTACAACAGTGGATGTCTAGGGCTGATATAATGATGAAATTCCGAAACCAGTTTTCACATTGCTGTTACCAAAAAAAATTTAAACATAGCAAATGTTTGAAATATTGCAAGTAGTTATCGCCATCTTCAGGTTGTACGAAAGGGTTCATGGCACCAACCATAACACTCTTGCCTATATCTGCCGCGAATGAATAAGAGTCAGACATACGAGGGATTCCATCACAGTTCTCAGGTTGGCAACGCATTTGTTGCCTATGGACTAGTGTCAGCGGCTTCAAATCATATCATTAAGAAAAACTTTTTATAAAAGTTCGTATATTTAATAGCAAAGTAGCAGTCTGACCCCTGTTTGACAATACGTCAGTATTTGCTTTGTTTAATGCCCGTTATTAATACAAGTGATTGTGTTTGAATGCTCGTTCATTCACCCCCATGGACAGGTTCTCAGCAAATTCAAAGCGAGGCCAACTCTCGAATACAAAAAAATACCACATACAAGGATTTTGTTTAGTGCCTTCGTATTTAAATTTTTCAATGGCATAAAAAGTAAGAAAATCTCTACAAACTGTCTGTACAAAGTACAACCGCTCTGTAACGGAGTTGTACACGGTAGGTAGGTATGAGATAGATTTGGGGAGGCCTTTGCCAGGAAATTTCTTCTATGTCGGAAGACTAAGAGGAAAGAACGGAAGAAGACGAAGTTATAAGCAGAAAATAAGGTCCCAAAAAGAAGAGCCGCTACACCCTTTTGATTATGAGTACGTATAAAAGGCTTCTACGAATATATTTCGTTTTCACATTACAGAGGTCTCGACAGCTCGTCATGTACACAAGTGGTCCAGCTCTGTCAAAATCTCGCCCATCAGGGTCGTACCATAGTCTGCACGGTCCACCAGCCCTCTGCCTCTCTATTCGCTCTCTTTGATCACGTTTACGTGTTGGCAGCAGGGCAGTGCCTTTACCAGGGCACCACAGACAACATGGTCCCTTACCTACACCAGGCCGGCATCCCTTGCCCAATTTACCACAACCCAGCAGATTTTGGTAAGTTTATAATTTTGAATAATCACACGTAATTAATAATTATACATATAACTAACAAGAAATACAAGTAAGGGTTTCAATTAGACTGACAATAATTATGCTAATGTAATTTTTATTACAACTTACATATACATTTGCTGTCTGGTTTCCTGTAGAGTAGAATAGGACCACTCCAACTCTTCCCGTAGATGTCGTACAAGGCGACTAAGGGAATACATTATAAATCATCAATCAGGCCTCCCCAACCCCTCAGGCCAGCGCGGGGAGTGTAGGCCAAATCCTCCGTTTATCTCCGGCAGATGAGAGAGGGTTGTGCTCCTGCAGTGGAGACAAAAATAACCTGATGATGAATAATTTTGAAAAGTCCGTTATGACGGCAAATGTCTTTAAATTTTCTGTGTTCTATAGTTGTCTGTAGTGACATGATAGAGAATCATGATTCTTAGGTTTGTTTAGAATTTTGAAATTTGAAACGATTTCATCAAAGAAATCTCAATAGATATATTTAACTTTTTTGGGTTCCGTTAAAACAGATAGTTTTTTTAATTAGCTAAGCTTTTTATGACTGTATTTGTTCCCGGATATGTCGACAATTGTTAGACGGATGAAGCTGAAATTGTGCAATAAAATGAAAATTATGGAAATTACAAGTAAAAATATACTGTCCGAAATACAGAAATACTTAAAAAAAAATTGAATTGCTGAGTTTTTAATTATTTCTGTTTATTTTATGACACTATCTAGTAATATATCATCTCTGATAACACCGAATGAAGTTATATTCGACCACAACTTACTTTAATTAAATTTGAACATTTGACTTTGACATAAAGCTTTGTACAATTTGGGCTTGGTATGTTTGGTTTATTAATATTTGTTACCAGTTATACAATAATAAAGTTATCTTAAACCCTACAGTAATCGAGCTAGCATGCGGTGAACACGGGGAAGACAAGATCCAAACGCTGACAGCAAAGGCGGAGAACGGCAGCGCGCTCGATTGGTTTGAAGACCCAGAATCCATACTCTCAATGGAAGCCCTTCGGAAGAAATATCCCTTGAGCTCGTTGAAGGAAGAAGATGCCGAAAAGGGTGTAGAAGAAACTTCGCAATCTAATCAGAGATCTGTACTTATTAAGCGAGGATTCATAAAGGCGAAACGGGACTCGGTAAGTGTGACCTTAGTTCAGGATAAAAAAAAATATTACATTAATATACTCACACTCAGCTTGATTTGTACATACAGCAAAGGTATTATTGCTTTCCCATAGAGTCTATGTTTGCATGTTTTTTGTAGTTTTACGAGTATATTGACGCTGAGTGTGCACCATTCGTGTTACGATATTGCTTCCAGTGCCGGATTTATACTTTTCGTAAGAATAGGCCACATGACTTTGTGCCGCCTATTGAAAACTTCAGGACTGATTTCGTCCATGATTTTTCATACCACACACTTTGACAAAAGAATTTCATTGATTACCACACTTTCTGTACAGGTGCAAACAACGTCATATTTTTAAAAGTAAACGTTCAATTCCAAAAGCGTGTCTACCTTTTTTTATTAGCTTCTTGTACAGTTCGACGTTCTCTGTATTCTCAGACTATGACCCACCTTCGGCTAATAGTGAACGTGGTGGTGGGCCTCATGCTGGGGAGTCTCTTTATCAATGCCGGCAACGAGGGCTCCAGGGTGCTGGAGAACTACAACCTCCTATTCGCGATACTCATGCACCACATGATGTCGCCCATGATGTTAACTATTCTCACATGTAAGTTAAACTTGAATTTCTAAAAAAGCCATACTTATTAAGTCATGCATGACCTGATGACGAATACACTGACGGTGGGCCTGATCCACTAGTTTAAAGTCGCTCGCTATGGAGAAACTGAAATGCTAGTGGGCAAGACAGTAGCAGAACCGACGACAGTTGGGGCAGATGAGATCAGGGAGTGGAGATCGGGAACCGGTACGCATAGCGTGGGGCACCCCGCCTTCAGATGGACCGACCGAGGAGGACCAGGCAGACAGATGTGATGATGACATATATGTGAAACTAGTATTTCTACAAACGTCACGGGACGTAGTAGACGTAGGATGTAGATGAAACAATAGAAGTCTATAGGCTCTGGTGGCCGAAATATGGCGGTATAACCGTGCCAACTAACTAGACCCGGTAAATAGCAGCAACGCCAACAACACACTGTTCGGAACACATCCGAACACAGAATATTTGTATGCTGGCAACATATAATATAAAATAAGAAGCGACTAACTTCCGTTTCCGCATCATTCGGTTCGCCATCTTGGGGTGAAAAGTAACACACTTTTCACCCCAAGATGGCGAACCAAATATATTCCGGATTAGCGGGCAATTGTCGCTAATAAAATTAATCTTCATTGTTCCTAGTGCTATAGCTAAGAAAAACTAAATTTTATGTTGGTGAAGAAATAAATACCAGTAAATACAGTCCACGATTTCTTTCTCTAAGACCTTCACCCAACACACACATCAACACGTCTTCCAGGTTATGTCCAACATGGACATTAACAGATCAATGACAATGACTTAATAAGTGCGAAGGTACTGTAATAATAATGATGATATTATTATTTTTGAAGAACATTGATCCATTCAAAGATTAATGAACTTGCTTTTAAACCTAAAAATACACCTATCTTGTTTGTTTAGTTATAAATATACTATGATTGATTTGCTGTATAAAAAAAACTTCAAAATACTTTGTCATTGTCAAGCTGAAGTAACAGAAAATAACAATATACATATTATTTACTTGTAAATGTTACGTTACCTACGTCAAATAGTATTAAAAAAAGACATATTTTACGAAGTACTTGATTGATGCTGGCTCAGTTGTTAGAACAAGACGAGGTTAGATTGGTCACAGGTTCATAACTTCGTGTGTGAATTTTTACATTTAATAAGTATGTTATTAGTTAATGTACTGATATTTAACACGTTCGTGGTCACAAAACGTGACGAGCTTGCAAAACGACTAGAAAAGCAACGTCATAAGACGTAGTGTCACGCTGTAAGCCCATACATACCGAGCCTGCCGACGTAGTGTCTACGAACATTTTAAGATATAAACATGAAATCGGTTAAAATACTATTTCTCAAACATTATCGGAAAGTCTGCGGCACTTTCAAAAATAACACAGAAAGTATTTCCATATACGGCGACAACATCTCTTTGCCTGCCGAGGCCACCAATATTCATATGAAACCATTATTGTCCGCAGTACAAAACGTGACTTAAGAAACAAACGTAATTCTGGTAACTACCTACCCACTGACATAATAATAATGTTTTAATTGCAAATGATCTCTTTCAGAATTTCGTCAATTTTTTTTTAAAAAGCTCTACGTTTGCCTTACGGCTCAGGCTTCTAAGCTCATATTAGTCCTGCAATTGCTTCCCGGCCTCTGCAGTATAATGTACTATTTTTATTATTTCCAGTCCCTTCAGAGATGTCAGTGCTGTCGAAAGAACACTTCAATAGATGGTATTCGCTGGGTTCTTACTACATATCGATTACCATAGTCGACCTTCCAATATCGGTAAGTCTATCAATCGATGTTAATTGTAATTACATGAAAATGAACACTAATCTTAAAAAATATATGTCACTATGTCATGTACATACGAAATAGCGAAATTAATAAAAATATTAGGTACATTCGGATAAAGTTTGATTAATTATTGTAGTTTTTTTTATATAATAAATATGTGAGGACATTTCACACACGGCCACCTGATCCCAAACTAGACAGAGCCTGTAATATGGGTATCTGATAGCTGATATACATAAATAAATACATAATGTACTTATATAAATAACATCCAGTCACAAGGCAAACACAAGTGCTCATCACACGAATGTTTGCCCTGGGCGGGATTCGAACCCGCGACCCCGAGCTTCGCAGGCAGGTGTACTACCGACTAGGCTACGGGGACTTACTTATAATTACTTAGAATTACTTATCTATCTCGGAAAAAATATAAATATGGTGTAGGACGTGCTCCAAAATTTGTATTCATAAACCAATAAGAGGGAAAGGAATTCAGTACTAACAAGCTGCTCTGAGCTACGGGGGGTTCGTCGTGGGAAAGGGGGAGTGGTCTATAAGCGAATCAAAATTAAATTAAGAGTCTGAGCTCCAATGTTGGGGCACAGGCGTACCTAACAAGGGCGTAAAACGGGGGCGCCTTATCCACCACGATGTTTTCCTTCAACCTTTTATGAACGCTTCCCTTTTTTTTTTATTACAAAATATTACAAACATCACTACGCTATTCCTGGGGCACAGCGGTAGGTATGTTAGGCAACCTCTAAATCTTTTTCTCTTTACCGAAGTTATTAAAATTATACATGTTTCTGTAAGTAGTAACTAACTGCATGTTTCTTTAATTTGCAGATAGTGTCGTGCTTCATATTTAGCGTGATAGTGTACACGATGTCCTCTCAGCCGCTGGACATCGTCCGCTTCCTGATGTTCTTCGCCATCTCTCTGTACACCGTGCTAGTCGCGCAGAGCTTCGGTCTCATGATCGGCGCAGCGTTCAATGTTGTGGTAAGTGATCGTACGACATTGTTCGGAGATGGTCTTGTTATTAATTTAAAAAGTAGTACGTATTCAAAGTTTCACTTTTCTTAACACGGTGTTTGAAACAGGTCGTTATGAAATACGTATGGTTTATTTATAACTAGAGTTTCATTAAGTGTCAAGTATGGAACACGACAATAATGAAATATATATGTATTAGCGCGTTTTATAACTAATCAAAATAATTTCTATTTCTTAAAATATAACATCAAAAACGGACTTCTATCTCGGCGGCGAGGCTTTCTATCTTATCTTCTTAGGGGACTAGAAAGACCTGGCGACATATACGCCGTAAAACTTCTTTGGCGTATGAAGGTTTTTCCTTCACCGAAAACCTTCTGATACTATAAATAAACCATGCTTAAATTTCGAAAAACTCATTGGTACGGGCGGGGTTTGCAACCACGACTTCATGAACCAACTAGGCTACCACCACCACGTCTCCTAACTCACTCGCCCAAGAATTGTTTTATTACTGCCCTCGGCCTTCTGCTACTCCGTCACAGCTCACTGCGTTACATAGGCGCTAATACGTCCGTGGTGTTCAACCAGGTATTATGTTTTTTTATTATTGTATTAGTATGGTATGTATGTATTGTATTTATTTATTGTATATGTAATATGTGTAGAACCATAAAAACTTAATACTTATAACTTATTTGCTATTTTATTTCATTTATTATAGTCATATAAGTACCTATTTATCATTTAAATTTCCTAATCAGCGCAACCTACAATTTATCTGGCATAATATTTTTCTACCCAAAGGTTGTCTGGAAGAAATCGCTTAAAGCGATAAAACCGCCTAAATTGTACTATTTGTAACTTCTATAACGTGTAACTGTATTTGTTTGTGCAATAAAGTGTATTGTATTGTATTGTAACTCTTTTCGTACTTTGACTCTTTATTTCTTTAATTTGCCTGGGGCCCAAGGTAGCGTAGATTCAGTCCTCGGGACTCGCCCTACCTTCACTGGTAGGTGTTATGTGTTTGCGTACCTCCGTTGGTCCTCGCTTAGAGGAGTGGCGGGGGGAGATCGGTGGGGAGATCGGTGAGGAGGCGGGAAATGATGTCCTCGGCAACAATGTACTATTAATTTTTTCCTCTTTATTCCAGAACGGTACATTCCTCGGTCCTACGCTCTCCGTGCCCATGATGATGTTCGCCGGCTTCGGTGTTACCCTCCGAGACCTGCCCAACTACTTGTACTGGGGGTCCTACATATCGTACCTTAGGTACGGACTCGAGGGGTTCATAGGCGCTATTTACGGGCTGGAGCGCCCCACGTTGGAATGCAAGCAGGCTCTGTACTGTCATTATAGGTGAGAATTTTTCAAAACCGAAAGACCAAAACCGTCTTGGTTAACATAATTTCTAAAACTAAATTTCCAGATGCTAACGACTTCAACTTGGTATTTTAAAGAAACCATTTCAATTTACTCAACAGGTTAGAACAAAGCCGCACATCAGCAAATTCAATTACAAATTAAAATTTCGTTCACTAATGAAATCTAACTTATATTTTTTAACAGTCTAATTTTAAAGAGAAATCGGTCTGCCAGTGACGCTAGAGTTCTGTCATGCTAGTTATTTGTTACTAGTTTTCTTCCCTCTATGTTAAAATTTAATTCGTATGGATATATGTATGTATATATGTATGTAAACGCTTTATTGTACCAAAATTAACAACAACAAAAAAAATAAAAGAATAAATTTGTGTACAAAGGCGGACTTATCCCACTTAGGGATCTCATCCAGTCAACCTTTGTAGTAGGTATATAATTTATAATTGGCTTAATAATTATGTACCTATTATTTTTTGTTTTGTTTTATTTATGTTAATTGGACATGCTGTAAAGTTTGCATGAAATAAAAACTAAAAGATTAACAAACATCGCTTCCTCCCAATCTCACCGGGTGTGAGACAAAGGCAGTTGGGGAGGAGGGGGGAAAGGAATTAAGTGTATAATGAACTACATACTAACTAAATACCTAAACTTCCAATAAAAAATATACTGAGTGAGACAAATAGTGCTCTCGTTGATGTCATGAAAGATTAAAATCTAATTTGCTTATTTTTCAGGTACCCTCGCCAGTTCCTAGACGAAATTGCCATGTCGCCAGATATGTTCTGGTGGGACGTGCTGGCCCTCACAGTGTTTGTCTTCATGCTGAGGATAGCCGCCTTCCTACTCCTTAAATGGAAACTCAATTATATGCGATAATTAATTTAGACAAATATAAATATTGTATTTAAGCAAGAACGTAATGGGAAAAATTTAGGTGCACAATTCAAATTCTGTAGCGGGCTGAATACAGATAGCAGAAAAGGGCTTTGTGACAAATAAGCCATAAAGATTATAAAGTGACGAATGAATTTATTTAAGACCTTAGTTTTTTAATTTAGTGATTCGTCAATAATATAGAATAATAACTGCATTTTTGGACTGTGATGGTAATGTAATGTATAGTATGGGAGACAATTATTTTGTTGTACTTGAAGAAGGTAGCATCTATTCGATGGGAGTCGTTACTATGTCGTCTTTTGTAATCTACATTTTAGGGTCCAAATGTAATGAAGCTGTGATATTAAACTCCATAATGGTGTTCTGTTATGGTTTGACAATTTTTCGTTATAATTTAAAAAATCTTGCCATACAAAAAGCATTCATGAATTGACAAAGAAGTTTCAGCATGTAAAGTTTATTTTAATTTGACAACGATGAAAACCCACAATAATTTTATCTAAACTTCCTATTTAGATAAAATTTAATTATACGGTTAGATACTGGGATATTTAGTTAGAAATTTTTGCTTCATTAATAGTGTTTGAATTATTGGTAATGTTACGTAAACAGAGACGGGGTAAGGCGTAGGCGACGTGGGCCACCGCCTACGGCCTCGCAGTCCGAGGGGCCTCGCACCTTGAAGACTTATGCAACATCGCAGCTGTCTTTAAATCATGTGGAAAATATTTAGCTAGGACCATAAAAAGCCGTGGCCACGAGTAAATGTTTCACTCATCATAAAAGGATTAATAATGTTAGTTAAAATGCAGATTACTGCATATTTAAGAATAAAAAAATGACAGTATGCAATATTTTTTTATATAAAATTTAACCAATGACGCCATAAGAGGGTCTCGCAAAATGTATCTTGACTACATCAAATTTAGGTCTTGCCCCGCTACTGTGTACAAAAATATTGATATTGGAAATATAGATATCGATATTAAGTACTAGACTTGGCTAAATTGCCTAGCTGCAAAGGCCATAAACAAAAAGAAAGAAGAAGAAGTACTAGGACCCATAATATGTATTGATATAACAGTTAAATAGACTGTAAACAAGTGGTTAATATTTATATTGTTATGTTTCACATAAGTTTGTACCTACCTATGCAGTAGGAGTGAATATGTACACAATGTTTTGTGTTTAATATTAGTCTGTTATGAAGATACGTTACTTAGTTGCTCAATCCTAATATTTATTTTTTTAAGTACTAATAAGGCGTAAATGATGACAAGGTGTTATTATTTAAATTAGAATATTATTTTTAATGTGTGTAAAAACTTATTTTGACAAAAATGAATAAATATATAAATATAAAGGTACATGTTTTATTAATTACTAGCTGTGCCCGCGGCTCCGCTCGCGTGGACTACAGGTTCCGCTTCCATTCCCACTTCCGCTCCCTATCCCACTTCCACTCAGACTTTCAGGTCCAGGCCCAGGTGCAGGTCCAGGTCCAGGTCCAGGTCCAGGTCCAGGTCCAGGTCCAGTTAAAGGCACAGTACCAGGCGCAGGTCCAGGTCCAGATCCTCAACTCTCTCCTCAACCATCCACTCAACCCTCCCCTCTACACTCCTCTCAACCCTCCCCTCACCTCTCCCCTCAAACCTCTTTCCCTCGTCTCTCCAAATGTAGTCCTCGTAACTAATCCATCGCAATAAAAATTCCGACCAACATTACTTTGTTGCATACGTATACCACAAATTTATCGTAATCGGGTAACTCAGTCAAAAGTTATGTGAATTTTCAAACACTCAAATTACACTGGTACCATACCTGCTCCCGCTACCGCTCACGAATTCAGTCGAACATTTACACCCTACATTCTTCGCAGTGTATCGTCCATGTCCAGGTCCAGGTGACCTCCGCTCGCGTGAACTACAGAATCGCTCCCACTCCCGCTCCCGCTTCCGCTTCAGCTTCCGCTCCCGCTCCGGTCCCGCTCCCGCTCTCACTCCCGCTCCCGCTCCCCTCCCGCTCCCGCTTCGGCTTCCGCTTAAGCTCCCGCTGCCACACCCACTCCCCTTTTCCCACGCCCTCGCCCGAGCCCACGCCCACGCCCATCCCACGCCCACTCCCACTCCAATTCCCACTCGCAGTTCCAAATGTAATCCAAACTCATCGCAATCTGAATAGTATGGAAATACTAATATGTGCAATATATTGCAAACTAACCTTACGTAACTAATGTATTTGAAAACTAAAAATGTCTATAACTTTTGATTGAGTTAGCCGATTGCGATGAAATAAAGACTAAATGTTAAGTTAAGTTAATCCCCATATTTTTGTGAAAATTCCATCAAAGCCCGATCAGTAGTTTTTAAGTGATGCGTGCACAAACTCACAGACAAACAGACAAACAGATAAACAGACAAACAGACAAACAGACAAAAATTTCAAAAATGGTCGAAATGTGTTCTGTTGCTTATCCTTAGACCCCCCAATTTTTTTTTTTGCAAATATCTTCAATGTACAGACACGCGATGTTTACGATTTTATTTATTAGATATTTTTTAACTCACAGTGTCTCGATTGAGGTTTAATAATAATAATAATCTATTTATTTCTCACACATTGTACAAACATTTCTAAATTACAATAATTAAAACAATTCATGTCTAGTTTCAATAATTAAAATAATTTAAAAATTTGAAACTAAGTATAAACTAGAATACTTAATTCAAAATTAACTCCAATAAGTAATTAATCATCACTTTGACTTTTAAACTTAGTATAAACTATTGCTAAGTTATTAAGTGTTATTGGTTATGGCATGGGTATAAATAGACCGACAACCAAGAGGCCTATTCCGTAAGCATTTCAAAAAATATCCGTCGACGGAAAAAGCCATTCTGTACTCTTTAACAGGTCGGCCCCGTAGCCTAGTCGGTAGTACAGCTGCCTACGAAGCTCGGGGTCGCGGGTTCGAATCCCGCCCGGGGCAAACATTCGTGTGATGAGCACTTGTGTTTGCCTTGTGACTGGATGTTATTTATATATTATATTATGTATTTATGTATGTATATCAGCTGTCTGATACCCATATTACAGGCTCTGCCTAGTTTGGGATCAGGTGGCCGTGTGTGAAATGTCCCCATATATTTATTTATTTATTTTAATTTCTCCCTAACGGGTCATTTGACTCGCTGGCCTATTGTCTTGGTCGTTACACTTGATAGCCAGAGGCCGTGAGCTCGATTCCCACCAGGAACAGACAATGCTACAAGTTAGTCCCGGTCTGGATGTTATATATTTGTGAATTGTTCTATTCTGTGGTAATTTCTCATAGTACCTACAGGAAAAAATCCTAGTTTGGGATTAGTCAAGTGTACGTTTATATGTAAAAATATGAAGTTGGCGTCTATAGTTAGACACCAAACGCCTATCCGAATATGTCAAATGACCGAGATGCTTACGGAATAAGCCTCCTGAAAAGTAGCCGAAAGCAGCTGGATCTGGTAGTCGGAGCACTGGGTTAGTGGTTCCTATTAGGAGAGTCCTATTAACCTACAGTTGTACAGTTGGCCACTACTGAGTTCTATTTTAAAAGACAAGAAGTGTGTAGAGATGTGTGTTAGAGGAGACAGCAATGAATCGATACCTCCAAGGTACACTCTCTTCTCTGTCGTTCCCTCCCTGCTGAGGATCGGGACCGTATAAAATGCGCCTCCACGCATAGCGGTCATTGATGCTTTTGAGATGTGGTACTGGAGAAGACTACTTGATATACCATGGACAGCCATGAGAACAATGACTCCATTCTTAAAGAGCTCAATATAACAAAACGGCTCTCCACTATCTGCAATGAAAGGACTCTAAGCTTCTTCGGTCACATTGTGCGATCTCCCAAGCACGACCTGGAGACGCTCATCATTCTGGGACAAGTGGGAGCAGGCGTGCCAGAGGACGAGCTCCGACGAGGTGGTCAGACCCAGTGAGGAAGGTGGCAGGCGGATCCTTATTTGAAGGTACACTACGCCAACTAAATATAAAAATCGAGTCATCAAATATCAAAACTCAATTCAAGGAGCATAATAATTAGTACATGACGACTCGATTTTGATAAAAACAAAATTGACATAAATTTTAGTTTGCGTAGTTATACCTTGGAGGTATCGCAATGTTCTAAAAATATAAATAAAATGCATGTTTAAATAGAATTGATCCTTATGGTTGACTTTACCGATTGGTGAAGTAAAATTACAGGCTGTTATTTATTCGCATTGCTTTCCCTCAAGGTCCCGTTCCTGTATATCTCGATATAATATCAAGCTTGTGGCGATTAGTTCGCCTTGTCAAGAGACTAACATTAAGAATATACTCTTTGTAACCTCTGTCTGTGTACTCTCTCTCTCTCTAGTGTGGCCACTTAGTTATTTCTTCGAATTTAGAAAGCATATACTATACTATTCGTTATAAAGCTATTGAATTGACACAAACTATCCAAATTGATCCATAGAAAAATACCTATTATTTAATTTTGTTGATTAAGACAAATTATGTTACAAATAACAAAGTTACAAAAAAACGTATATACATATATATTTACATTGATTTGCTAATTATTTAGGTACCTATGTTTTTACGACATTTATAGTAATTTCAAAATATTAAAAATTTAACGAATCAAATTCTAAAATATTTAACAATTATATATAACATATTAAATCTGTTTACGCAACGAAATTAGACTATCTTTTTGAGAAATTTCCAAATATCGGATATACTCGTAGTATGAAAATATTTACAATATGGATTTTTACAAACCCTGTAAAAGCTAACGCCTCACGATTCAGATTAACACACATTGCAGTAGAAATAATTGCTAATCAAACTGACAAAAGATATGTAACTTGTATCCAATATTTAATATGCAAGGCCCCCCTTACTCCATGTAGACAACGGAGTATGACACGCCCTCGTAATCAGGATAGTGGGACATATATAAATAAATAAATAAATAAACGTAAATATCTCAGACATTCACACCAATTATCCAGTCCCAAACTAAGCAGAGCCTGTGCTATGGTTACTAGATAACGGATAGACATACTTAAATAAATATATAAACATCCAAGACTTGGGTACAAACATTCATATTCATCATACGAACATTTGCCCCTAGCGGGATATACTAGCGTATACCCGCGACTTCCTCCACGTAGAAATAAAAGCGCCCTAAATTCGTTTCACCATTTCAGCCGAAATATGTACATCCACTGCTGAACACAAGCCACCTACTTTTGATAGATATTGGTGGATTTGCCATAATCACAACGCTCGGCAGGCGGATTGGTAACGGCAGTAATGATATTAATATATGTACACAGAAGAACGGTGCTTCCCGTCCCTATGCAATCCCTTAGCCGCCTTGACGAGTCCCACGGGAAGCCGGGAACTATACGGCACTATTATTTAATAGGCCGAAATTGTCCTGGAATATATGTATGACCTGCCTACTTATACATTATGTACAATGAAACAGACCAGCTGTTTAATAAAATGACAGAAATAACTACTTACGAATTAAATTAGGTACCTACTCAGTAGTGTTTTTTTTCTCATAAGTACTAATTTGTTTTAAATTAATGACCATTGATTAACTGTTTTCTTCTTCAAATGTTGAATGAATAAAAATGTTTAATATTATTTATTAAATTAAAAAAATTACGTACACTACGAGGCGATAGATGGCGCTTTTATAAGCAGTCGAATCTAATGCTATATAATTTGGACGTTTAGCTACTAGGACATTTTGCACAGTTGGACATATTGCGATTTAGTTTTGGTCGTTCAACTTTTTGCTAAATAGGAGACTTGATACCGAGCCACGAATCGTTAGGTATTCCATATTTCTTATTATGTTACCTAACGTATATTAACAAAATATATATAATAAAACCTGACCAAATAACATATCTATGAATTAAAATAAAATAAAAAATTTAAATCGGATAAGTGGTTATAAGCCAACGATCTCTATGTCCTACTAGATGGAGCGTTCCAAACAATCGCTCTGTTCCACGCAAGTAGCCACAACTCTTTCACATTCACAATGAAACTTGTACAGTTACTACGCAGAACACTTAATTATTACTAAATATTGACGCTACGGTTACATAATGTCAATATTTAGTAAATAATTAAATGTTCTGAGCCTCATCACGCAGGTCATCAGTAACCATGTTCCCCAAGTACTTAAGAGTCTTAACTTGTTTCAAAGTGTTCCATTTATCCATACATGGTACTTGAATACAATTTCACTTTTTATAAATTAAATTATTTAAGGTCGCCTCAACTTCTGATGTCATTAGCGACCACGTTAACTTAAATTATATGGAACCGTATTGAGTAATTGTAAGAATTTTATTACATTTGGATAACCCTTTTGTTTTAACATTCATTAAGACTATTAGCCAATCCACATGAGCTCCTGTAACAATGTAGAAATTATACCCTGAACATTATATTTACTGTTTTACTGTTAGATCTAGTCTACATTTAGTAAAAAAATTTCTTTCTAATTTGGTGATAATGTGAATATGGATCAAGTTAGTATGTCCAATAGATAGGATAAAGTTATAGAAATGAATGTTTTTTTTTATGTAGAAATATTTCAATATTAATCCTTTAGTAGAAAAATATGTACCTATAATATGTCAAATCATAAAAAAATGTATAGAAAAAATATGTAACAGAAATATAGTATTTTTACTGCATGTATGAATTGTAATTTACTTTTCCGGGTTTACTAGTACACATCACGTTTGGAGTGTTGTGACTTCATTATCAATCTGCATTTATCTGAATGGAACAAGTTTATCCCTCGTCATAATTAATAACAGAATCCTAATATTATACAGCATGCGGCAAAAAGACAGTAGTAGGAACCTAAACCTAATTTTCGTTTATGGCTAGAATAAAGGATTAAAAATTGTACCTGTTTACGAAAACGTCATCTAATCGGACTGGACCGCCGACATCCACCGCTCGTCATAGACACATACAGCTTTTTACAGCTACATTTCTAAGTCATTAGCCATATCTTGGTCGAATCACAAAGAAGCGTATCTTCTTTTTTATAGTGTTAAAGTCAAAACTGTTAATCCTCCTCTTTAAATCGCTATACGCTATAGTACACTTGCACATACTGCAAAATCTTTTAGCACTAAGTTACTAAATCAGAATACATTTTACTTTACAGTAGAGCGATTAAAAAGAGGGAAGTTTTTCAACTTCGTGATTCGCCCCACAACCTGTCAGGATAGTAGACCGGTAATAATGCAAGCTCCTCTAGAGCTCGTCCGCCCCAACTGCTGCAGGCTGCTTCTGTCGTAGAACCAATAGCGTCTACTTTGTAATATGTGTGGAATGACAAGAAAGTTGAGGGAGATTTGAAGGGGGAAAGATGGAAGAAAAGACGGGAGGCAGATGGGAAAAGATGGAGAGAGAGGTGGGCAGGGAAGGAGGGAGCGGAAGAGGGTGAGGCAGAAGGGAGATGAGCGGCGACAAAGACGTAGAGTAAGCTGGGGCAGCTTTCTTTTTGGATAACAGCCTACTCCATCCATGAAACTGAGTTTTGTGCAATTCACCACGGCAACGTCAGCTTCTATAAATAAACACATGTATTTTTTTGTTTCTAAGCCAGACGACATATTATTGTGTTAGAGCAAATTTCGACTATCGCGTCAGATAAAAATAGATTTGAAATAATAACAAACTTTTTTTTGCAAAAAATCATGATGTAAGGTTCAAATTGCCCTGTGGTTCCCGGCTTAAAATAGGGCCACCCCTCTTTTCCCGTGGGTGTCGTCAAGGCGACTAAGGGATTGCACCAGGGACGGGCAGCAGCGTTCTCCTCTGTATGTTAAGATCATTACTGCGATCACCAATAAGCCTGCCAAGCGTGTTAATTATGGCAAATCTCCCAATGGACATCTAACCAAAATTGGTATTCTATTGGGGATTGAGGCCTATGTCCAGCAGTGGACGTCTTTAGGCTGATGATGACGAAGTTTCAATCATTCCTTGTTATAAACGCCTACTATATTTCGGTAACAGTTACTTCAAATATAGGACACACTTTGTTAGGTTAAGTTTCACTTCTATCATGCGTTGACCGATATTTGCGCTCGTGATACAGTGCGTCAACGATTTATTATTATTTTATAATTAGCTTTAGCTAACACAGATCTTGTGCTCATTAGGGCTAATTAATAGATTATAAATCAAGATCTGTCCAACTGTATAAACACTAATCGCTTAATCGATTGACTCTTGACCTGGGGAAAAAAAATATTGTTTTGTTACTGGCCTCATTGTATCCTAAGAAAAAGATTGTTTAGGAATAAGACTAAAGAAGCCGTGTGGTTTCGGTAGAGTAGAATAGGAACATTCCAACTCTTCCCGTGGGTGTCGTACAAGGCGACTAAGGAATACATTATAAAACATCAATCAGGCCTCCCCAACTCGTCTGGCCAGGCGGGGAGTGTAGGCCAAATCCTCCGTCTGTCTTCGGCAGACGAGAGAGGGTTGTGCTCCTGTAGTGGAGACAAAAGTAACCTGATGATAAAGACTAAAGACGCTCCTAATAATATCCTAATCACACTCTTGAACAAGCATACAATAGTTCTATAAATAATATATTTTAGGTGTCGTTTTCGCTAAAGAACCGGGTGTGGTGGCGTTAATTGGGGAACGCCTATGTCCAGCAGTGGACGTGTAAGGGCTGATATGATGATTCGATATAGAAGCACCACTCCCAGTTGTCCTGGTGTACGTCACTCTAGCCGCAAGGTCGAATTTCAATAATCAAGAATCAAGATTCAGTACCCAATACGTACTATTTTGTACTCAAATTTCATATTTTGTACTAGATAAAGAGATACAAGGGGATATTGAATGACGTCACATCAGCTCGGACCATATGAACTAAGGTACGTATTTAAATCACGTATTAACAATACACGGGTACTAACATGAACCCTGCTACAATATATGTAAAATTACTAATTAAAAATATAAAATTAAATTATAAAATAGAAATTGATTTTTTTAAATATACCAAGCATACCAAGCTTGTACGTAAATCAGTTTTTGGGTACAAAATAGTATTCCGAGGTGTGAAGCCTGGTGTGATCAGAATTTAAGTTCGCCCCTTAGTTCATAATGCCCGAGCTGGGGTAACGTTCATTACCCCTTTGTGTTCCTCTGAAATTTCCCAGAAGGGGGGGGAGAGCGGAGGACTGGTTATGGTGATCAAATCACGTCAAAAGTATACGTTATCTGACTGATGATGATGCATTCCGTTTGATTGGTAGGATTTAATCACCGACGTCACCCATTGAGCTGTTGGCGACTTTGACAAAGTGACCCCCACCTTGCGTAATGTTCAAAACAATGATAACAACACATGTTTATAGACTGATCACGAACCGCTCTGTGGATCGTTATCAAGGCATAAAGTGCTCAGCCTACGGAGACCATACCTAAGGTCATTTGCAACGAAAGTTGCAAAATATTATGGCCCCATGCCAGGAAGACTTGGATCCTTTAGAATTTTTTGTGCCAATCCATCGACGGTGATCCACAATTGACTTGCAATTTGGTGGACTTCACATACGCCTTAGAATTTCTTCTTTCGCATATGCAAGGTTGTTCCTTCACCAAAAAGCCTGCTGTATTAATAAATAAACCGTACTTAAGTTTCGAAAAGCTCATTGGTACGGGCGGGGTTTGAACCCACGACCTCATGAACGTAAGGCGAGTGCACAGCTAACTAGTCTACGACGCGACGACTCTTGTGGTATGTATGTAGGTATAAATCGCACTTCAGTACTGAAAATCTCATTGGTTCTAACTCTCGACCTTATGAACGTGAGGAGAGCGTACTACCAACTATTTTGAACCTATCTATATACTTTTATTTATTTAAAGTTTATTGCACACAACTGCACAACAGGCGAACTTAAGTTCGGATTCTTTACCAGTAAACCTTTGGGTCATGTTGAGAGATTGTGGTAGGCAGGTACAAAATATTGATTGCATTTTGAACATATAAATAAGATAGAATCAGTCTTTACACAGTTAATACATACATATATAATGCTCACGCCTTGGTCCCAGAGGGTTACGCAGAGGCGATGTATCACACAGATAATATGGGTAATTTTTCAATTCTATACACATACAGCAATACATACAACTGTAAATATCTGTCAATATGAAAATAATATATGTATAGTGCACATAATATATACAAAGACAAACTTTTCTTACTATATTACACTATCTTCTTTCATTAATATGTTTGTAGTCCTCAAGGTCCAGCAGCAGAGTAAGACTATTTTAACTGGGAGTTATCTTTTTAAATCAGCGCCTCTAGTGACCTCACCCTGACTGCGGCACTGTTTAACTGTCACGACTATTTGACAGATGCAATCAGGACAATGACCCAAGGAAATTCCAAAGTTCGCGCCATATCTTTCGCTCCTCGTGACGGAGTACGTATAAACAAATATGTAAATACAAAAACAATACAAATATGTACTTTGTTGGAGCATGCGCGATGTGGGGCGTAAGGGGTGAGAGTTTTCCCACAGTACGTCTTACGTTATGGAAGTCCTTGTGTCCTAGGTAGTTTGGTTGCAGCCGCGGGCACAGATGTAGACAATAAAATTATGATTATTTCTTTTGTTTGTGAAGGTGGATCGTCACCTAGTGCCTGAGATGGACTATCCATCTTCTCCCTTACAGTGGTCAGGAAGCTGTCAGCGCTGCCACGTACGCGGCGCATCAGAAAGGCAACTCTATTGCGCAGGATGGCGTGGAATCCATCCACACGCGCCTAGGAGAACACATACCTGATGCGCTACAGTAACGTGGCAGCATACTGAACCCAATATTATATTGACCACGAAGGACACACTTTTCACTCTGATTTTAAACTCTCAGATGTTTTTCCCAGAAGTTATACTTATGTATTTGACTCGGGTAAACAGTTCAATATATCACAACAATTTTATTTTGCTTAGATATCAGCAGCACGATGCCCTCTCGGTGAGGTTACACATGGAATAAAGCTGTGAAGAATGTGAAATTTTTAATAATAAGATAAGATTTAAGATGTGTTTTTTTCTTATTTTTTCCTACTTCATGTACACTTCACAGCTTATCCAATTTACCATGCACTTGAACATAAAATCATCATCATATCAGCCCTTTGACGTCCACTGCTGGACATAGGCCTTCCCCAATGTACACCACCCTACCCAGCGGGGCGATCCACACTGCGCGTGCTGATCCGCGAGATCCACTCCAGAACTCGTCTACACTAACGGACATCAATTCTGCAACAGATGTAGTCCTCTCACTGCCACTTCAGCTTGTTAATCATTTCTGCTATGTGGATCACTTTCGTTCTTCGTCGGATCTCATTACGAATCATACATCCTTCAAAGAAACCCCGAGCATAGCCTCTCCACAGCTCTCTGAGCGACTTGAAACTTGTGGATCAGGCCCACCATCAGTGTCCACTAATAAAATACAAAGCCATAACTAATAAGTTTATAATACAAAGCCACGAATTAATATATTTTTTTATTTGTATGTGATACTTGCACAGCTATACAACCGACTAACAACCGATGTCCATGAAATTTTATATACACATAGTTTATGTCATAGAGATGAACTATTTTAATATAACGTGCGAAAAGCTGCTCCCACGGAATCGAAAAACTTATTACATGCGGGCGAAGACACTGGCAAACACTGAAGTTATGTCGATCATCGTGGTGGCGCGTCCTTGCGGACTCGAATTTTCTCGACACGCAATTCTAATATTGCTTATTCCGAAGTTACAGACATTACACGTCAAAATCATCCTTTACAACTAGTGTGGGCGGACTATATCTTTCTTCTCCAGCGTATTCAACAAGATTCCTTACAACGTCTTGCTTTACCGAAAATAGTCCTTATAAATACGACAATCAGCAGAATAGACCTTCACATCTACAAAGGGATGAAAAAGGAAAAGCTGTTCTGACGTAGTGTAGACAGACAATGCCGACAAACGAGATGTCTTTGATCGGATCATAACATGTCTACTGCCTGCATAATACGTGGCACACGCCAACATTAAGCATCATCTGCACACTGTATCCAGGCCCGTTTCCAGGAACGTGGATAGGTCATGGGAATGGTCATGACCCCAACTTCAAAATCGCGATAAACCATCTAATCTAAAAAAAAACGTGGATACCTGACGCAGCACGTCAAGAATTTAAATTTAAAGATAACATTCTCTTTGAAATGTTTTTCTTGTCTGGTATACATTCAAGTAACCTATCTAAACAGGCTTAAATTTTGATAACGATTTTGTTAACTTTTCGACGGTATAAAAATAATTAAATAAAGAGATATTTACGAGTATCTCTACCCAATGTTCATATATCCACCACTGCAATAAACGTACGAGTAGATTCGGGCCTGACAATGCCTACCGACTATATTCGTTCAACCTGTGGCCCATATCCTCACAAGTCAAGCTGATAATGATAACATGTTGTATTTTTATCCACAACTAACTTCATCGCAGTGCTTAAATTAATCTTTTTAGTGCTGACGACGCAAACGCCACACCTCCTTCTGTCGGACAACGACCGACCCCACTGACCACAGCTCAAATGCGCACGCGCACACGCCAGGGATGTACAAAATATATAGCAGATAATGATTGTTCTAATTCCATCCTTGACCAGTTTGTCTGAACTCTTGTATCGTACCTACTACAACTGGGGATGTGGTCCAGTTTCCATTTTTTTTATATCTCCATGGCCTTTCGCTTCCTCAATCTCAAGCAATTTGACTTTCTTGTCCCCCATAAAGTCTATGCTTTTGGTTACCGCGTGCAAAACGAATCGCCTCTACGACTACAGATTCAGAAATTTTTTTCATCAGTCTACAGATAAAGTGGCCCGACCATTCCCACATTGTTCCTGGAGCTTACATCTTATATATCATATTCATATATTTTCTTACAATGTCACATTTATGACCTGCATCTGCTGAAAATGTTGAGACAGATTTTCCTACAAAAGTCAATACATAGACAGACATGCTTTCAACCCTGAACTAAAGTTAAAAATATACCTAAATAAATTATGTTATTATGTCATGTGAGGGTTAAGAGTCGGACTGGGGAAGGCATCACGGTAGATGTGACACCTGAAAGTGGACGCCGTGGGAGACGAATCACCAGTGTGTATTCCTCAATCTTGACTTCTAAACCGAGGGAGTAGTGTTTTAATACTAAACCGAAGCAAACTTTAAAATCCTTAAAATAGTCTGTACTTTGTTAGTTAAGGATACTATATTAATTTCTAGGTTTTAGAAAATAAATGATTTAATTTTTTTATTTCAAATCAAACAATAATTGATTGCCGACTAGGTCCATAATTTATTATTAAAACGTTCCTTCCTACCTAACAGATAGCAAAACGTCAAGAATTCTTTATTGAAATCACTATCTCCTTTTTTGCTAATGAATCCTTTAATTAGCATAATTATAGCCTGATTTATGTATCTCTTGACACGGAGAGCGGTAAGGTCCACGGCGACAGGTCTCACGATAGGCCATATCGGTCACGTTACTGCGCACGCGCCGGTCCTGACGTTGTTCAAATAATACTATTTATATCACCAGTATCGGATTCTAGTCATATATATAAATAAGTTATTACTTAGGCTATCTTTATTCATAGATTTATATGTACGAAAATAGAAATGGAATGCTATCTACCGCAGTTTGTCACTAGAATATCAAAATACTATTATTTTACGCAAACGTTTAGTTGTCCACGTGACAATAGCGACTTCAGTTGAATTTGAATTCTATGGACAGGCTATGGGACCTCCATATAGCTCTCAATATTTTCCGGAACAGTCCGTATCCGTCGAATAAACTGCATTTTTCTACTCTCTATAACGAGTCATCCATGTGATATATTCTGACATGCGTTTGAGCAGAGCACCATTGGCGCCTAACTGTTGTAGTTAGACGCTAATGGGCCTCTCCCAAAATAAGAGGACACATCATCACATCATCAGGTTATTTTTGTCTCCACTGCTGAACCCTCTCTTATCTGCCGGAGACAGACGGAGGATTTGGCCTACGCTCCCCGCGCTGGCCGGACGGGTTGGGGAGGCCTGATTGATGTTTTATAATGTATTCCCTTAGTCGCCTTATACGACATCCAGGGTAAGACACACACGGCAAAAATAAGAGGACGTTTATGCAATATTATACAATTAACTCTTTGCGATCACGGTATAAAATATGTTAGGTGCACAATTATTGACAGTTATGTGAACCGGATATAACACGGATAAACTTCCACACCGACGCGGTGGTGGCAGCCAGTTGTGACACACAGGCCTGTATGGAGGATCGGCCTATAGCACAACTTTGTATGGATCATGGCCGCGCTTTTACCCGCAGCTCGCAAGCAGCCGTTATCGCCGAGCAACTGCGCTAATGTGGGGGTTGCTTAAAATAAACACGACGGCTCATAATTATTTTATCACCAGACTGTTGTACTTACATCATGATAAAAGTAGATAATGAATATAATAACCAAAATTTATACATAATATTTATTTATTTACAGCAGTGTGATGATGAGCTAATCTTATCTAGATTTCGATTAGACTTTTTATAGTAATCTAATAATAAAAAATAATGTGTAGAATTAAGATATTACCCCTATAATACGGAACCAGGTTAAGGTTAACGGATGCCTGTATGTAAAGACCATTAAACATGGGAATGACTGTGCTATTCAGTACCTATCAATAGCTACTTAACATCTGTTGTCAATTTTCAAACGTTTTTACTGATGGAAAATCATTAAATATCAGTCTGTTGAAATCCACAGCTTGACATAGGAGTTTCCAAATGAACAGCAACGGCTTGTTTAACTCCAGACACATTTTATTTTATTCATACTCAGGACCTTACAGTTTTATTAGAGGGCGTTTGCAAATTACGAAACGCATTTTGGGGGAGGGGCGTGTCCGGTCAGGCGTTACGGCCCTGGAACGTGGGAGGAGGGGATCAAGGTTTGCCTACGTCACGATATTAAAACTGTCCGAAATAGCATAATTTCTGTATGTATGGCAGAAAGAACGGAGTGCCAAATATTGCGATCCTGATACACCTCTTCGCATCCTTTAATCTCACCACTCTCTTCCCATAATTATGCTCGTCGTGGAACAAAATAAAGTTTCCATCTATGAGCACTCGTTCGATCTGATCTTGATACTTATGTCAGTCTAGGAGCATCGCCGACTCCCACTTTCCACATTCGACATATGTGTGTCGTTATTTTCATCACTTATTTACTCAACGTTTCCGAACCAACGAAGCATGTCATTTTCATCTTACGGTGACTCTTATAAAATACTTTACGTACCGTGAGCAATGTTGGGGGGTGGGGGGCGAAATGAGTATAACGCTAGACAGATTGTGTATGGTGGTTTCTGGATACATTCGACTCTACACCGATTTTCCATGAGTTTTACAATTGACGTCGTCTGGCTGAGAATGTACACGTACAGTACAGTTACCATAAGGCATTATGGCTATGCTATGTACACAGAACAGTATAAAAGAATGCAATGTTTTCTAGAAGAAAAAATATTAGACATGTTTATACAACTGACGAGCGAGAGTGTCCGGGTTCGAGTCCATCCATACACAACTTGTTTGTGTTCCTATATTATCTTTCAAAACATAATTAATTCGCAATTAAATAAAACATAGCGATGTTTTATCGCAGTATAAACAAATTGAGAACTGTTATTTCAATATTCAGGGTTCATAATGAGCTGAAAACTGAGAACTAAAAAAGAAATACTTGCGAATTTCAGACTTATTCGCTAGCTCATGAAGAAAATAGAAGACAAGGATCAATACAAACTCTTCACTCCTGTTTCTCTTATCCCTGCTACCTACAATCATCATCATCATCGTCATGTCAGCCCCTAGACTTCCACTGCTGGACATATGCCTTCCCCAATGAACGCCACCACACCCGATCCTCCGCCCTCCGCATCCAGCCGCTACCGGCCACCTTCTTCAGGTCGTCGGTCCACTTGGCGGCGGGGAGTCCCACTCTGCGAATGCCGATCCGCGGTGTCCATTCCAAAACTCGTCTGCCCCAATCCACCATGCCTAAATAGGTATAGGTATGTACTTGTTTTCTAATGCGAATGGCCGAAGGCCAATAAAAAATCTGTTGATACAAAGGCGGATGAAAAAGAATCCAAACGAGCTTAAATACTGAACAATCTTTTTAGTTAGCAGCACCCGTCGACTCCGAAACTCGATGGATCGTTTTGTAACGAAGCAGTCTCAGGTTTAATTTTCTTTTGTTAATACCAAAGCTTTGTCACTCATTCATAGATATGGGATGGGATCAGGTTTAACACGACCTTGCAAACACAAGTTTAATGCACTGTCAACTTAGCTAACACGACACTAAGCCTTTCTTAAAGCCTACCAATTAATTAACAGAATTGCAAATGGAATTATGAAAGATTATTCCGTTAATAAATTTTATTGGTGAATACAAACTACAAACCTAGTGTTGATAAACCGATTTAATTACATGTGATGGAAAGTGGTAATATTGGAAATGAATCACTAGATAATGTTTATAAGGTTGGTGTTAGTTTCGTGATACAGATAACCCAACGAGTGAATTTCCACTCCACGCAATAGCTGGTATATTTTTCTGCACCTTGCTGTTAATAAATACTGTTAAATAGTTTTGAATAATCTGTTGGTTAGTCGTGGGATTCCCATGATTACGTAGCATTTAAGTAAGACAATCAATCGATGAGGCAAACATGCTTTATTTATCGTCCTCCATCATCATCAACCTGTAGATATCGACTAATGGATATAGCTACTCTCCCTACGTTTTTTACATACAGGATGGCTAGTAAATAAATATCCAAAACGAAACTGGGTATAGATGAGATTAAACTCTATCATGATGTGAAATTTCATGTTCCGTGAAACCCTTACGTTTTCGATATTAGAGATTTTTATATCTATAAATGAAGCCAAAAACCTACAAAACCCGGTAATGTCTCGAAAACGGTAACGGTAAGGGTCACTGAACATGAAATTTCATATTCTAAAAGGGCTTGACCCAATCTACTCCCAGTTTCGATTTGGACGTTTATTTACTAAACACCTGTATATGTGTATCATGAAAACATAAGTTTTACAGGAGAACCTAATTCTAGGTATATATACTGATACCTAGTATTCTAGGGTACCATTTTAATACCTTGTACCTACAAAAACTAATTAGACTGTACTTATTTTCTTTTCTAAAATCATTGGTTCACGAAATATTTCAAATATAAATATATATTTACGAGTTTGTAATTCCCGTAGTCTATATATACATATATATATAGTCAATTATGCATCGTCTACTAGTGTGTATCTGGTACACACAACATAAAATTATACTAAATCCGACGATAATATCAATATGCGGCACATAAACAAAACAATATTGCTAGTTTCCGACGTATATGAGTGAAAGTGTTTAGTTATAAACCAGTATTTTGGGGACAAGTCCCGCGTATAAGAAGCCAAGTGGTAGTCACTTTAAGAGACTGCTATGAGATTCCTTCAATTGACCGAATATCACAATTCTGTTACACTATGAACTTAATTTTGAACCTTAATCTAGTAAACGTGAGAGTTTATAGTATTTACATATAGACATGTTTTTTTATAGTATTTTTACCGGGAAAAGTAGCTTAACGCAACTTAACGGGACTTTACTTAATGGATCAGGCCAGTTGAAGACATCTATAGTCTCTGTTATGCCCTATCTCCTTAAGAGACAAAAAAATTTAACATGTCACACATTATGCATACTATAAAAAAACATGTTTTGGGTCAAAATTAAATGGTTTTTTGATACCTATTGACAATGCAACAGATATAAAAGGGTGTATCTACCGCTTACGCACATATACGCAGGGAGGATCGTCGATACTCCTTAATTGCATAGCATGCACTGCACCCATGAACGCAGTACATTCATGGCGACACCACATCCGTCATATGCCTGCTTTGTCAAGCAGTTTTCCTTACAACTTATGACGTTTCTGAATATGCATTAATTAATAAAACAATTATAATACGTATAGTAAGTACTTTTATATATATAAATGAGGTTCACAACCCGAACTGCGCCTGTGTGGTGGAGACATAATGAGATATTTAGAGACAGTTTCATTGACTGAGTCCATATTTTCAAGATTTGAAGGATAGGAGAGGCCCTATGATAAGTATACGACCTCGTAAGTAACAATGAAGTAAATGACAACGTACCATTACAATACGTAATGTATTTAATCACATTGTCTGAATAAACAAATACAGTAGGTCACATAAACAGTGACACGTGGATACACAAATCATTATCACCTGGTGCTCGGCGCGTCTGAATCAACCAAATCTCCCGAGTGGATCTGAAACAGCATATCTCCGTACTACCACTGATAGGCACTACGAAACAAAAATGACGCTACTTTTTGTGATTTATAAAGAATTTGACTGCCATTCCGGCCAACATACTGTCCCATTCATCCGAGTTTAGGTCAGGCGTAGTCGAGGTGGCGCACTGTGTTACCATATTATTTTTTAAAACCCGCAATACAAGAATAAAACGCAAAATGGCACGAATTCTTAAAAATACCTTGATTAAAAATATATAACATAAAAAAAATTAAAACAAATAAGAAAGCAGGCGGGTTCCGTGAATACTGAAACTGTCGTATACAGTTTGGCGGAATTAATGTAAGTATTTATTTGGTTATACGTATAAATGATTTTTTATTTTATTTTTATACCATTATAGCGACGCTGTTTTTACTGTCTGTCTGCCCTCTAGATAACTCGAAATCTACTGGACCTATTGAGGCAAAATTTACAATATACTCGTATTGTATAATTGTCCGACAATAATGGTAAAATTATGAAAACTTCTTATTGATTCTTATATATTTTTTTTGGTTTTAATGTATCGGACATTAAAACTAAAAATATATATATAAAACCCGCATAGATATTGTGCACCTACACTTAGCTTTTTTAAATCATAGAAAACTGACATACTTCGGCCCCGTTACATAAATATAATAAATGTTTTTCTATTCTATTCTATTCTATAATGAGACACATCCAATAAATAGAATAAATAAAAAGTGCAAGCGGATGGAGCTTGTACGTTACGTTTTATTGCGAAGCGCATGTAACTATCACCAAATTACCGTATATATCACCGATTAGCCAAGGTTTACCCTAATTAATCTAGCACACATTTTGCATGAAGCGTTCCGTCTGTCTGTCTGTTAATGGAATTCTTTGCCAGCTTCTGTTTTTCCGTACACATATAAATTTAATCTATTTCAAGGAAGAGTGAAGGGCCTTCACTTTCCAGGATATGTTTGAGGTCAAACGTAAGCGCATCTAAAATAAAAAAAATAAAACTTGCTTGGTCCTTATTCCGGCTAAATATGCAGGTTTCTACTAAATCGGCAAAGTTTGCTACTAAATCAGATAAGGCTGCCGTCGCGCGACGAGACAGTGCGGGCGCGCACGTGCTGAGCGCGTGCGCTTCACGCAAACGACACGCGTGCGCCTCATGCCCCCCGCCCCGCAAGCACGCGTGAAAATACGGAAAACTATTTCCATCGCGCTCCTAACCGTTTCGTAATGACTTTATGGTTACTATAACAGTTATTTACTTGATGAATATCCGATTAATTAATAACTTAATTACACAAACGATAACGTATATCGGAGCGGCAATAGAATAGTCTAGTAATAGAATGAGTTAATTGGGTAAATGAGCGATTTTCAAAGTATGTGAAGCAAGGCCATAAAATTAATGAAAAAAATATTTCTTCCCATCGAATTTGACGTTTTCGAGATGACAGTTGAGATTATGTCATATCAGCTCTTAGACGTCCACTGCTGGACATAGGCCTTCCCCAATGAACGCCATCACACCAGGTCCTCCGCCCTCACCTTCTTCAGGTCGTTGGTCCACCTGGCGGCGGGGAGTCCCACCCTGCGCGTGCCGATCCGCGGTCTCCACTCCAGAGCCCGTCTGCCCCAACGGCCGTCGGTTCTGCGACATATGTGACCCGCCCACTGCCACTTCAGTTACTAATTCATTCGGCTATGTCGGTCACCCTCGTTCTTCTTCGGATTTCTTCATTACGAATCATATCCTTCAAAGAAACCCCGAGCATAGCCCTCTCCATAGTTCGCTGAGCGACTTGAAATTTGTAGATCAGATCCACCGTCAGTGTCTACGTCTCCGCGCCGTAGGTCATGACAGGCAGGTCGCACTGATTAAAGACTTTTGTCTTTAAACATTGTGGAATGGAGGACTTGACGCAGTTTTCCGAATGCTGCCCAGCCTAACCTGAGATTATGTAACGCCATTTATTAATTGGCAACATTAGCAACAAAAATTTAGTACCTACAGAACAATAGAGGCACCAGTTCATCTTAAAGATCAGCTCCTAATGCTGTTAAGTTAGCATGTAACGCGATATCTAGTTGCACTTTTAAGGGTTTCGTCAAAACGGATATTTTTACAGCGTAATCAGATGACAACTCATAATAAATCACTGGACCAGTCGCTCAAATCAAGCTGAGATTTGGAACCGCAGGAAGATAGACCGACGACCTAAGAAAGGTGGCCGGAAATGGCTGAATGCGGAGGGCGTAGGATCGGGTGTGGTAGCGTTCATTGGGGAAGGTCTATGTCCATAGACATAGGTCCAGCAGTGGACGTCTAAGGGCTGATATGATGATGAATGTTAGGAAAAATATGTAAAGGAAGAATGCCCATTCTCCTTTCAAAATTTTGTAATTTTTAAACATTGTAGAAAATCTAAAAAAGAATTTCGTTGACAGACGGAACCCGCACATTATGACACTTCACTGACTTTATAAAAAAGGTAAATCTTTATTAACAGTATTTAGAATGTACTTATTTTCAGTAGGTATGTAAATTTAAGAAACCAAGTAAAATTATGACTAGTTGACAAGCTCGTCTTTATTTTTGCACAGGATGACGAGTATTATAACCAGTCTTACATATACTACCACCTACTCATAGATATATAAAGGGACGAGTGAACTTCTTCTTCTTTTTTATGTAATGGCCTTTCTTTATTAGAATTCTGCCAATTTCGAGTCAGTCATGGGAGTGACACAAAAAAATTTGGTCGGTAAGTCTTCTTGAGCATCCAATCTAAAAATGGACAACACAAAATATATAATAACAAAAACCCGATCACCAATATGTTAGTTAAGTGTTCATATCATTATAATTTGATTTTGTTAGTAAGGGTAAAATCACAAAGTTTTTAATAAGTGGAGTATTTACATAAGTAAGCAAAGACTTAAAATCAATGGAACGTGGAATATTTGGTGGAAGGATATCATATAAGGCGTAGAGAAGGTTGGGGCAGTTAAAAAATATATGGTCAGGGGTCCCTTCGTCAAGACCATACTCACAAATGGAGCTGTC
Organism: Esperia sulphurella; assembly: GCA_947086405.1. NCBI lineage: Eukaryota > Metazoa > Arthropoda > Insecta > Lepidoptera > Oecophoridae > Esperia > Esperia sulphurella. The sequence goes on from OX352265.1 coordinate 12,793,512, forward strand.
CCTGATTCTAATCTTTGCCAAGTGAACGGAGAGTGAAACTTATCACTGCATGTGAAATAATATATTTCTACGTAGTGTCTGTTTCGGTAAGTTAGTATTTAATCATTCGATGACGTAACTAAACCCATTGTGAAGTGACACTATCGGTTGACAATTGTCTTCAGTAAAACATAAATTACGTTTTTCGTCATTTGAAGTTTACAGAAACGTAAACATGCACCATAAACTATAATTACATAAATAATATAATAATGAAAGCTTGACAAAAACATGTTTTGATCGACAGCACAACTAAATAAGCTACTGTTACCGAAGGAGCGGTTAATTAATTTCGTTGCTTAGGTTACCTCAGTTAGTCGATAGTAATTTACATAACTGCCTTTTATACATAGAATAGGATCATGTTCATGATAACATTGATATCGTCATGGAAATAAATAAATTGAAGTGAATTAAACTCTGTTGATAACGACGACAAGACACACTTCTAACGTTACAAATTCCATTTTCGTCATCGTGTTTTATTAAAATGATTTCGTTTGGAGTTTGCGACGTACCTATTTCCTGGAGGCATTAAGTATAAAAAGTCAGAAAACATTATCATTTATTACTTTTTTCCCGGAATATAACACAAATTAAAAATGTCCTAAATTTTCTCAAGTTTACCATCGATTTCCAGGAAAGTTTACATTTGTGTCCCAAACTAACTCAATCAGTCCAGTAGTTTTTAAGTCTGACAGATGGTTAGAACGTTTTGATTTTTTACTTTAGTACACAATTTGAGTAAATATATTTTTGTTTTTCATTATTATTCATACTATTATCTTATCACCAGACGTAGAAGTTTTAGTATGACAAACTAAATATTTCTAGTGATTTCTTGTCGACACTAATTTATAGCTAATTGATGTTTACCCAACAATTTATTTATATAAGAGAAGTAGTATAATTTTTTCGTTGTCAATAAAATTGTTTAGAAATTGCATAGGGGCTAAATAAATAAAATACCTACGACCTACGTATAGTTGAAATACATGTTGTTACTGTTTTAAACAAGAAGCTGACAAAAAATTCACAAACGATCTTAATGTGTTCTATTGCTTACCCTTACCGCTCGGCCACGACTTTTAGCTTAGCGGGACGCGGCGCGGTGAACGGCGCGGTTTCGGCAGGCGGAGGGTTGGCCGCTGATTGCGGCGCCTCGTGGCGTGCTGCTAACATTTTTGTACATTTGTTCTCGCCGCTCGCCGCCCCGCTCCTAGCTGCCTCTGGCAGCGGCAATGTCGTGGCCGAGCGGTTAGACCCCAATTTTTTTTATATTGCAAATATATTCAATGTACAGACACGCGAAGTTGACGTTTTTATTTATTAGATTATTATTATAATCTTGAACAAATATTTTCATGTTTGCACCCAGTACTAAGGTTCCCCAACGGTGTTCTGGAAGAATTCGCTGAAAGCGATAAAACCGCCATTGTACACTAGACTTACCCTTCTGTTTTGAAATTTTCTCTTGGACCGTTATAATTTTTTAAATATTTACGTGCACATAAAAAAATGATTTGTTTCTTGTCGCTAAGTCTGTCTGTACGCCGAATCCGTATTGACGGAATTCTAAAACACAAATCCTTTACAATGACGAAATTACGATTAATAAGGAACACACGAGTTAACGGTTAATGGATCGCACTCATTCTTGAGGTTCGCATACCTATATCGACATATAGTGATATATATGTATTTCTCGTTGGACGAGTGGTAGGGATTTGTCTCGAACACCACCACTAAGAACGTATAGGTTCGATTCCAACTGTAAGTTGGCCCTGGGGTGGGTACTGTGATCCTGTAGTACAAGGAATCCTTCAGGATTGGACAAGTGTTGTAGCAGAAATAATTAAAGTCCAATCTCACATAGTGGCCAGAGACCGGTCCAGCATATATTTATTCAAAACGTTTGTTACATGTCGATCATTAAAGTTGACTGGGAGTGATCCCTATGTGGTATAAGTCCGCCTACACAGTTTGATTCCTATTTTGTTGTTAATTTTGGTACAATAAAGCGTTTACATATTTACCATTCATAAGTTTTACAAAAAATAATTCATATATTTACCGTGTGCTTCCGGTAGAGTAGAATAGGACCACTCCAACTCTTCCCGTGGATGTCATACAAGGCGACTAAGGGAATACATTATAAAACATCAATCCGGCCTCCCCAACCCGTCTGGCCAGCGCGGGGGGTGTAGGCCAAATCCTCCGTCTGTCTCCGGCAGTTGAGAGATGTGCTCCTGCAGTGGAGACAAAAATAACCTGATGATGAATGATTTTGAAAAGTCCGTTGTGACGGCAAATGTCTTTAAATTTTCAGTGTTCTATAGTTGTCTGTAGTGACATGATAGAGAACCATGATTCTTAGGTTTGTTTAGAATTTTGAAGTTTGAAACGATTTCATCAAAGAAATCTCAATAGATATACGAGTACATATTTAACTTTTTTGGGTACCGTTATTCCACTATTCGTATATTTAAAATAAAACAAAATACATTACCATTAACAATGTCTAATATAATAAAATAAAATTAAGTTAAGGTCATATTATGTAAAAACCTTATGACTTAAACTTAAACTTAATATGAGACTCGATATTATGAGTACAATGTCTGTGGTAAAAACTCATTATCAATTCATCATCATACATAAGGGAACGTATACCATTTTTTCAATTTTACCCCCCTAGGTGACCACCAAGACCCCCTCCCCCTCTAGTTTTCACGTAGTAATTCATAAATATAGTTGTAAACCATTTTTTGCAAACAGAAATTTATGAAGACACCCTCCCCCCGAATGGGCCACGTAGTATGGGTACCTACCCATACTACGTGACCCATTCAGGGGGAGGGGGGGTCTTCAAAATACCACGCTAATTTAGTTAGGGAACGCACTAAAATAACTGTTAGACAAGCCAGGTGTCTTTTTGAAAACAGGTAGGCTCGTAGAACCGGTTACCCATTACAGGCTGTAGATGGAGATGATGAAGACCTAACATCTAAGACTTCAAAGGATAAAAGAAAAATTCACTGGCGAGTAGGACTTGAATCAACGACCGACTTGGGTCGCGCTCAATCAACTGCGATTTCACGTCAGTGGTCCTTGAGGAGAATAATTCCATCTTCTAATTAATACATGTCTGGCGTACATGCAGCGACATCTAACCAGCGGCCTGATATCGACGCCAAATAGCAGAAACGCTGTAACCCACACCGATGATGGGCTATTTACTGTAAATTCGTAATTTCTCAAAGACAATTTCGGTGCAAAATGCGATTGCATTACAGCTCTTCAATAAATCTTGTAGTTGACGAATATTAATTTATTGAGACCAGAAAACTTAGTAACATGTCTAAATGTATTCAAGAACGTGTCTTTCTCAATGACTTGGCGAAGAACAGCAAAAAAAGCAAATAAGTAAAAAAAAAGGAATCATACAAAATGAATTTAGATGAGACTAACGAAATACGAAATACGAGCGATGTAAAATGATAGGACTAAACTTTATACTTAAAAATGCAAACAAGATGTAAATAACGATACCACACAAACAAAAGTTGAATAAAAATAATAATAAACAACTGCGCGAAATTCGAGAAAAATATCACCCATCAGTGATGTCTAGACAGTTCCAGTAAGACCAAAGTATATTGAAACTAATCTTGTAAAAGAGTTGCCACAATCTTCTTACGGAGAAAAAAATCGCATGTCCAGTTGGATAAAGAGCGAGACAACCCTCGCCGAGGGTCAGCGCAGTGATAACCTCCCAGCGCGCTGCGAGTGCGGACCTCCGCACAGACGTCGATCTTGGCCCTTCTGCGACGCGTCTCCCATAGTCTATAAAGGCAACCGACTCACACAAAAGAAACAGTCTGCCATCGGTCTCCGTCGATGATGTTCAGTTAGCCCGAGCGAGAAACATTAACGCGGGCACCTCGCTTGCAATGACCGAGAAAACCAGTGTTGACCAAAGTTAGATTTCGAAAATCCCTCCGTGCTAAACGCGCATGCGTCGGAACTCTGTTGTGATTGGCTGCGGCAAGGAGTGTTCGAAAACACAAACATGAGTAGAGCGAACAACTGCGTCAGTCGCACGGCGTGCAAAAGCAAGGGTAGCATGATTGTTGTATCGAACCGACTGCCCTTTATTTTGAAGAGAAATGAGAAAACCGATGAATTAGAAAGAAAAGCCAGGTAAATATATTTTTTATTGCTAACACAATATATGGAAAGGTATTGTTCTGATGTGTGAAGTGTTTAAAAAAGCGTAAATTGCATAGCTGTGTCATGTTATTATTGAAAGAAATGTTTGTTAATGTGAATACGGCTCTTTTTAAAGCAGGTTGGTAATTAACAGTTGTGAAGACCGGTTTCGAAGCAACTGACAATAATAATAGTCACGTCAAGGTACTGAAATTAACATTTACCAAACAATAACAGAGGTTAATAGTAGGTATAATTATTGTCCGTTTGATAAACTTGATAGATTAGTGAAGTTTTATTAATGAAAATCAGTGACGAAAATATATATAGATGTTTTAAGGAAGCTAGAAGTTTCTGGAAGGAAATAAGGAAGTTAATGCCGTGACACCGGATCGAATCGTCGACGGAGTCGGGAAGTTTCCGCGAATGCGAGTGAATTTGGAAATGACGTAACTCACATAGGTATTACATTCGTCTTATTTTTTTTGGTATAAGGTTGACAATGCAATTACAATAATAATCCGGTAACTGTATTTAATAACAAACAAGGTTGTTGCACTTATCGATAAGATGATAATAAAGGTAAAATGCATGTACATCATCGTAAGTCTCGTCGCATATTATTTTATACTGCTCCCAAATTTTCGCTGTGAATAAAGGTTGTTTACACTGCTATGCGAGTCCGTTTGACAGTAAGTGCCATACATTTTATTGCAAGCACGGGAAAACAATGTATGACAAGCATTGCAGCTTCGCATAGCAGCGTGTTGTCTAAACTCCGATTTAAATCAAGAGATACAGGTAATATATGAAAGCGACTACACATATAGGACATGACTCACTTGTATTTTGCCGGCTGGTGGAACACGGTTCGTGTAACATAAAATCGGAAACCTTGGACTTGAATGCTTAGCGTTACAAGGTCGTATCACTACGAATAAACAATTGTATAAATAGGAGGGTCGCATTGTCAAAAACATGTTTGGAAATCTTGGTTGGTACGAAGAGATAATGGAATCCAAGTTTGCTGCAGATAGTTCGTTGACCTTACAGTCTATAAAGTAAATAATAAATGGGGAAGTCCATAATTTAGAATACTTGTTTCGATTTTTGAGAATATCATTGACACACAAAAAAACCGGCAAAAGCTCAAATACAGATTTAGTAACACATTTTTCATTATCCTTGTATTGCTGAAGTCAATAGTTTGGAAATAAACTGTATTAAACATATTCGCTATGGTACACATGAAGTGTATATTAAAAAAACTTTTAACCTTTATTAATAAAAAATGGTTTAGTTACTACTAATACTCTAATAGCAGACAGATAATTGTTTTTATAGTTTTTCAAAAGAAAATCTAAAAGGCTTAACTTATTAACCTTGTGGATCTAGACGTGCATCTATGCGCTTTGTATACCTATTATTTTTGTAGTATATTTTTGGAAAATACGTAAATAATTAATTAAAACATAATATAAACATAAAAAAATACGGCGAATTTGGATGTACTTAGGCTTGTTTATAGTCTTTATTCACGCCATCGCAGCTAAAGTGATCGTATGGGAGGGATACACATAGGATACTTTCTTTTCGACGACCTTAATGTTGGCCAGAAGCAGAGATGGATGCAAAGGGCGGAGGACCGGATATGGTGGTTTTATTGGGGAAAGCCTGTGTTCAGCTGTGGGCGTCGAAGGGCTGATATTATGGTGATACTTTCTATCCCAGAAACCTGAAAGATCCTGAAGAAGTGACACATCTGAGCCATCAACACTATTTTCTTGACTTTTAAAATAAACCTCACTTTCTATATCAACGCGGCGTTGCGGTAAATGCTTGTATGTATTGCATAGCTATAATAACCTAACTAGGTTACAGTAGCTAACAAATTGCTGATAGGTAGTTAGATTAATAACTTGGCAACGAGCTACCGCTTCACACAACACCGCCTTGATCCCCGGTTCATACATACATACTAAACAACCAATATTTTATATAATGATAACCTATAATGGCCTGTTTGACCATGTATCTCTTATGTCGTCTTATATGAGTACCTAGACTTAAATATACCTATACTATATTTTCATAATTTTTTATTATAATTTTATTTTATATTTTTCTTTTATTCATATTTTTATTTGAACCAATAGGAAGTAAAAAGAACACGTCGTCCGGTCGATCGGACGAAGTCAATCGTACCACGAATTCATAGGGACTATTTACTACCTTCTGGAACGGTCAATGACTGCCCGCAAGTCCGCCTGAGCAGTAAGCCAAACCAAACCCCTTTACTTAGAGTAGACCATAGTTATTGGCGATATGCAAAATTAGGGCATAAATGTGAAAGGGAGGAGGTGGAGAGGCCTACATCCAGCAATAGCCTGATACAAGACGAGAGGAACTGAACTCTAGTAACCATTATCTAACTAATCTGTGACTTTAATTAGCGTCATCGACTATTAAGCCCAATAGACTCCGAATGGTCCTTATTCTACGAACAAACAACTCTGTCAAAGTGCTGAGATGTGCGTGCGGAGGGAACTACGCGTTGATTGGCCCGTTTAGCATCGCCTCATGTAATTGGTCGGTATTAAGATGACGCTGTGTCTTGTACAATACCGATGTGTTGCCTTGTTTGAGGCGTCTATGGTCTATGGGCTTATTATTCGATTGTAGCGTATATAAGTATATGTGTGTACTAAATAGTATTCCATTTTCTATGATACTAATCATTCTTTAACAAGATGTTACAGTTGATATAATGAAAGACACTACTGTCCACAGCGCCGGCGGGCTGGTGACCGCTGTCGCGCCGGTAGTAATCCGGGGTGGTGGTATCTGGGTGGGCTGGCCGGGGATCCACCTCGAGGACCCGAATGAAAAGATCCCGGAATCTGATCCTTCAGACAAGACCCCCACCGCTGGACTGCTCTCTAAAAAGGTAACCTTTTAAGCTTACAAAGACCCTTGCAATAAATTTAAGCTCGACGATGTTACAAAGGCAACGTAGATCAATCAACCTGATGGTGTCTGATCGCCTGTAGAAGAAACTAAAGTAAAAGAAAAATAAAGTAATTTTGAAGAAATAAAATTAGGTAGGTACTAGGTAATCATGAAGCCACGATAAGTCGCGCTGAAAGTTACGCAAATTCGTCGATAGAGCTCCGAAAACAAATATCTATTTGTGGCTATACAAAGTGCAATGTAATATTTATTCAACAGATTCTTAAAGACTGGTGGTAATAAGCTTAAGCTTGTAAATAATCTTACGCACAAATGAAAACAACAGAATATATTTAGTAAACGTAATAACTATAGATGATTTAACATGTGTACAGATCGCAATAAAACTATTAATACAAATATATATCTAGGGAAGTTAATTATCTGAAAATGAAGACGGATACTTGGTTTTCTGCAATTCTTAGATCTATAAACTCAGATAGTTATAGAAAAACAGCGTGAGATATCTGCTCAAAAATTAAAACGTTTCGACCCATGATACTCAACTTAAACTCCGTAATCAGGTGTCTAAAGCCTCGTCCTATAGTCTGAAACGTATCAATCAATCGATATCGCTGTTAGAGATGGTGAATCACACGGCCTGGTATCACGCGTGCTATACGTGGTCGGCTCAACAAAAATACACAGACCCGCGTGTAAAATGACGCTCGTTTACCTGCCTCAACGTTCAGGTCTTGTGTTCCACTTAGCCAATTGAGGATTCAAGGGTAACTCATCACTAATTTAAAATTAGATATCAAGATCCAAACCTCGGAATATTGGAGATAAATTTCTGAAGGTCTCTACTCAATCTTCCTTAGATCAAACTTCTCCCCTTTTTGATTTTCGTTTCTAGTAACTTATTGAAAGGTCGTTTTGGGATGAGTTTAACATGTTTAGCGCGTATTACCGGCATCGTCCGCTTAACTCTTTCTATATTTATGTTTTATTTGTTGATACAAAGGTTATATGTATGTACATACCAATACCTGGCAGTACCAAGCCTTTGCTTATTTTTAGGTGCAGACCAAACAGGTCTACCCAATTTTATGGACATTCCTACTTACGGAAAGGCCTAAACCAAAAATACACCTTTACACCCTGATGATAAAAATAAAAGTTATCACTTTATTATAATAGGTCCAGACCATTCAACCAGTCTGAGAAAAGATTGATTGTGATCCGTCAAACGGAAACTGGATTGTTGTTTCCGAATCTGTATAATATTATACGATAGCCATAATATTCAGTAATTTTCCGTTGTTTTAAGCAGTACCAGATGACAATGTGCAAAATACATACCTATTTTATAATGTAAATAGATACTAATATATACTTACCGTAATTATTTGCCTTTTATGTTACTTCAGGTAATATTTATAAACAGGTCTGTTGTCCTAGGTCTGTTATCAATTTATAATATCACATCAGACTTTACTACGTAACCGAAATTTTGTAAATAAGATGAGAAACGATATACGTATACGAAATATGTGTATGTGATATTTAATCTGATAGACTCGTTGGAAGCGCATTGGTTCTACGTTCGTGAGGTCGAGAGGTCAAACTGTACTACCGAATGACGTTTTTTTTATCATTTATAATTCATAACAGTATTTTTTTCAAATGGTAAACCTCCTAACTTTCATTACAGATCGTTCCGATTCGCGCCGAACCCAAACTCTTCGACAGTTACTACAATGGCTGCTGTAACGGCACCTTCTGGCCCTTATTCCACTCCATGCCTGACAGAGCCACCTTCATCGCAGACCACTGGAAAGCCTACATCAAGATAAATGAGGAGTTCGCTGATAAGACCGTTCGGGCGCTCCACCTTCTTAAGGACAGTAAGGAGAAGAATGGATCGCCGCCCATCGTCTGGGTCCACGATTACCATCTCATGTTGGCTGCTAATTGGATCAGACAGGTAAGGCAAGTTTCTAATCAACTTCTTCAACCTCGGCTTGGAAACAGCAAACTTTTTGGAAGACTTCTATACTTGATTTCATTTCTCTTGCTTAATGGTCATGATTGCTTTTCTTTAATTTTTGCTTTTCTTTTACGTCGAGCCAATTGTACAACATATTTTTAACTCTTTCCCAGCGAGTTGAAGAGGATAACCTGAATTGCAAACTTGCATTCTTCTTGCACATTCCATTCCCGTCGTGGGATATCTTTAGACTCTTCCCATGGTCTGATGAAGTCCTACAAGGAATCCTCGGTAAGTTTTCCTAGAGAAAGAGAATATCATTAGGGTTTTTTCTGACCAAGCTACGATAACTAAATCTACTTTTCTTGGCAGGTTGCGACATGGTTGGATTCCATATTACAGACTACTGCTTAAACTTCATAGACTGTTGCCAAAGAAAATTGGGTTGTCGTGTGGACAGAAAGAATCTTCTAGTCGAATTGGGTGGTCGTACCATTTGTGTCCGACCTTTGCCTATTGGAGTACCCTTTGACAGGTTCGTGCAATTGGCCCAGAATGCGAAACCAGTGCTCTCTACAAACCAACAAGTGATACTCGGAGTGGATAGACTGGATTATACCAAAGGATTAGTGCATAAACTGAAAGCCTTCGAGAGACTACTAGAAAAGCATCCGCAGCATATAGAGAAAGTGATATTACTTCAGATATCGGTACCGTCAAGAACAGACGTGAAAGAATACCAAGACTTGAAAGAAGAGATGGATCAGCTGGTTGGCAGGATCAATGGAAGGTTCACCACTCCTAATTGGTCGCCTATTAGGTAAGCATAGAATCTGAAGATATCCTTGTGATGTTTACAATATTGTAATAAAAATACGGACATATTTCTTTGTTGTAAATTACTGGAGCTAAAGGATATAGCGTTTGCAGTAATTTGACGTAATGCATCTTTTTTGGCGTCATTGATTGCCTACCTACTAAATGTAATTCTGGATAATGGATCTTTCAACCTCTTGAGTTATGTGAATTATTTCGAGGAAATCAAACTTTAAGCCGCAAATATCTGAAAGTTCTTTTAGAGATTCTTCGGTCTTGCAGATATATCTACGGCTGTGTTGGACAAGACGAGTTAGCAGCTTTTTATCGGGACTCCGCTGTGGGCCTTGTGACGCCTCTTCGAGACGGCATGAACCTGGTTGCCAAAGAGTTCGTTGCATGTCAGATCAATACTCCGCCAGGAGTGCTGATCGTGTCACCCTTCGCTGGTGCAGGGGAGATGATGCACGAGGCTCTCATCTGCAACCCTTATGAGCTGGACGATGCGGCTGAGGTTATTCACAGGTAAACAATGCTGTTTTTCATATCCTTTACCAGCACTTAGTGTCATATGTTTGAGTGCGTAGGTTTATTTATGGACACTGGAAAGAGGTACCCACTTTCACTTAAAACCAACCATTGGGGCTAAGACCTTACCCGAATGTCAAATGATCGTTAGAGAGTACAAAATAGCTTTTCCAGCGACGAATATTTTCCGAAATACTTACGGAATAGGCGCCTTAGTTTCCTGATTTTAAAACGTATACAATTTAAATGCTAATGTTATGAGTACCCATGTTGCAATCTTTTTTTCATTCTTTTTGTGGTGCCTCTCCACGTAGAAGTTCACTCCATATTCTTTGACCGGATTCCAGTCAAGCGAAACAGCTATATTGTGATTGAACTTACTGTAATTTTCAGTCCAAAGAGTTCAAGTACATTTTGAATTTGAAAAAATTGGAGAAATTTCATCCAATATTTTCAACTGGTTAAACAGATAGTTGAACATATTGGAGTAAAGGCTCTCCAACGCTGGCTATGCCTATACCTACCCAGTCTACTCGCGGATGTTTCTAAGCCACGACTTATTTCTTCTGACACTACGCTTCAGATAAATATTGAATGAATGTAGTTTACTGCACACCAATCACAGAAAATACATAGTATAAAAATATACAGTAAATGTACAAGTGGAGGCCTTATCCCTTTATCTTTCCCATCACGATCAATTGAAGGAGGTGGCAGTTTATATCTTATCACAAATTGCAGCAAACCCATTTTAATTCCAGGGCTCTCATAATGCCGGAAGACGAGCGCATAGTACGTATGAACAACCTCCGGAAGCGGGAGCAGTTGAATGACGTGGACGCCTGGATGAAGGCGTTCCTCAAAGCCATGGACTCGCTGGAGGAGGAAGCTGATGATATAGGAGCCACTTCCATGCAGCCTGTCACCATTGATGACTTCGATGAGTACTTGTCCAAGTAAGTATATCATAAATATATTTAAATATATACAAAAATATATTTTTTTTACCTTTGACGAAAAAGGTAGGTGTCTCTTAGAGTTAAACTCATTTTGGCGAGCCGCATCGCTTTCTGCCTATACAAATCGCGTGTTGTTCGCAAGCGTCCTCTTGCGGTAGAACCTTTCGGTTTTTCGTATCGGTTTGTTCGTGGCTTGTAAGGGAGCGCACGGCGGCGCCTGTAAGTCTACCGCCATAATACGAATGCGCGGGTTTGTATGTTCAATCCTCACTCTGTAACCTCACTGCTATGTATTTAAATTGTGACATTTTAGCTCAAATTTTCACAACCTTATGTTCTGTTCATGAGTGTTCTTGACTTCTAAGCTCTTAATATTATAGGGGAAGAGTATTTTTCAATTGTGTAGTTCTTATTGAACTCTATATTAGCCTTGGGTCTGACCTTTACAGATACATAGGCTACACGCAGAAGCTGGCCTTGCTGCTGGACTACGACGGTACCTTATCCCCCATCGCGCCCCACCCGGACCTGGCGACCCTGCCCCTCGAGACCAAACACACCCTGCAGAGGCTTTCCAACATGTCCGACGTCTACATAGCCGTCATATCCGGGAGGAATGTCGATAATGTTAAAGATATGGTAAGTTTAGGAATTTTTACAAGCTTTTAACTTCACCTGTTTGTCGGGTTAAATCTTGCAAATACAAAATGATAAATAGAAAAACCTTTTTAAAAACGAGCTTTATTAAGGCAATTATGCTAAAACGAATACGTAAAACTTAGTCGTTTTAGTACATGGCTTAATAAAATATTTAAACAACTTTTTTTTAACAAAATTTATATCTTGCTTATAAAAGTTTTTATCTATTATTCCTAGCTATGTACAATGCGGTTATTAGGTGGCTTTAAATAATTTACTTTATCTGTAGGCGTTATGTTGTACTGTCAGTCCTGGCATATACGAAGGAGATGTGGTGGGAGATTGGATATTGGTGGGCTACACCTTCACCATAGAATACTTAATAATACTACCTTTACACTGCTCTGACTGCTGTTTGAAAAACCAAAACTAATGCCTACCTAGATTTATTAGATTCTGACTTTCTTTGTATATTTTTCTATGCTTCTGAATATTATCGTTATTTTTTGCTTAAAAAGATTATGAAATTACGTTAATATCACCATGTTAATAATACCTACTTTATGTAAAAGATTTTTGATTAATCTGATTACAGTCAGAAATTTTCCTACAAATATAAAACAGTTTTCATTACTCATTTTTGATTAGATTTTACACGGTTTAATAACTATTACAACAATGGGTGTGTTTTCTCTGTCTTTCGGTCTGGATGTTATATTTGTGAATTGTCCTATCCTTGTTTCATTCCCATAGCATAGGAGAAAGTCCTAGTTTGGTATTAGACAAGTGTATATATATAATATTTATTTATTTATTCCGTTCTCTAGTGAAGATTAACGGTCGAACTGCCTTGAACCCAAAGGACACAAGCAAGGATATCGCAGTGTCTGATTGATAATAGAGCACTAGATAATAAATCGTACCACTACATGCATACTCGAGGCAGCTTCGCAATAACAAGCACAGATTATCATTTGAACTTTGACAGACAGTATCAATGTTTAAAACAAAAATATTTATACTACAGTACATACATGCCTACGAGCTAATGTACTCGATAGTATATGTAGTATATGTTGACCGGGTTCTAGTATCTTTGGTCAATATTACGTAATATTTGTGCTAGATCGTCTCACGGCTACACGGGCCGGGGGCCTGCCACTACTTACAATAACATCGAATATGTCAATATCAAATATACGCACGTAATATACCTACGCATTAACTTTGATAATTAGCATAATTTTGGAGGTTGTTTTAAGAATCAACAATTCGGATTAACTAATCCAGTCAAAGCACGCTCTAACAGTTAAATTATTGTATTATCTAGTTGCTACCCGCGACTTGAAATTATAATCCGTTAGGGTCAATACTTTTATAGGTTTTTATCATATATAGTTGTACTAAATTTTTTTTGAAAACATAGTTCGCTTAATACTAACAATAATACTACTTTCTAATACATAAACGCGATAAAACTTCCCCGTTTTTAGTAGTCTTTCACACTGATCTTTTAATTAAATGTAGTCTTCTTCTACACATCTTCTTTCTTCTTCTATCCATATCTACCGCTCTTAGCGTAATGTTCCAATAACTCGTTTTAAACCTTAAACTAATATTTCGATTAGCTTAACCATACTGGGCCTAATTCTGAAGGTTAACATTTAACGATTTTACCATTAAAATGAGCTATTTAACTTCCTGTCGTCTAAAAATTGTTTTTATGGCTTAATTTTCTGCATCTGTAATTTTCAGAATCGACTATATTATTTTTAAAAACATCTTCAAGCGTTACTTTGTTTAATCTTCAGGTGGGCATCGAAGGCATAACGTACGCAGGCAACCACGGGCTGGAGATCCTGCATCCGGATGGCAGCAAATTCGTCCACCCAATGCCCATGGAGCTGCAAGACAAAGTCGTCGAACTGCTGAAATCGCTGCAGGAACAGGTGAGAGAATTTCTTAGACTTCCTGGAGATTATCAATTCATCGGGATCTTCTGCTAACAACTTTGCTTTTCATTCTCTCTGCATACATCCAAGGGTACTCGTACGAACAAATATCCGGTACCGTGTCGTTGCCTCGCGAGAGACAGGGAAGCATAAGCCAAGCCAGTCGGCTCCATTTTCACCAACAAGAATCGCTTACTACATAACTAGAACAAGATTTTACAGGCGTATCTTGCAAAAGCTTTAAACGAAAAACCTATTATTCTCCAGGTGTGCAAGGACGGGGCTTGGGTGGAGAACAAGGGAGCGCTGCTAACTTTCCACTTCCGCGAGACCCCGATAGCGAAGCGTGCAGCACTGGCTGACACGGCGCGGAGGCTCATCACGGCTGCTGGGTTCACTCCCGCGCCGGCGCATTGCGCCATCGAGGCGAGGCCGCCCGTCGAATGGAACAAAGGTAAACAGAATTCTAGACACAAAGACCGATATAACCGTTCCTAAGTGTAGTGGACAGGATACATCTTTCGTAGAGCCGATGTTGGGGCAGACGAGTGGAGACCGCGCACTGGTAGGGTAGGCGCACAGGAATCAACGTGACGATAACCTAAAATAGCAGCCCAAAAAGGACTTGATTGAGTCTATATGCCTGACCGACAATATTTATGCGTGAGCGACTTGTCGGTAGCGATTAAGTGCGAACAACCGAAACATAGGTTGCAAAACTTAGGCAGTTATATATGACATATTTTGTAGTGGGCTTAAGAGCATAAAGATGGTCTTCAAAAGTTACAGACAAAACTTTTTAACTAAATTACTAGATACCGGTAATCAATTGAGATTTCATTAACAGGTCGCGCTTCGATCTACATTCTAAGAACAGCATTCGGCTTAGACTGGAGCGAAAGGATCAGAGTCATTTATGCTGGTGATGACGTCACTGACGAAGACGCAATGCTGGTAAGTCTCATATTAAACTATCCCTTTTTAAGACACGTCAGAGTGCTAGAAATTGTATCCATCTTGAAATATCGGCGTAAAATTCCTATCATTGCTCGATTGAATCCGTCATGTTTTATTCTCTATTCGACAGGCACTGAAAGGTATGGCTGCAACATTCCGCATCGCATCGTCAACCATCATCAAGACATCTGCTGAACGGCGTCTATCCTCCACCGACTCCGTCCTAGCCATGCTCAAGTGGGTAGAGAGACATTTCTCAAGACGCAAGCCCCGGGCAAACTCTCTAACCTATAAAAACGCGAGGAAAGCCAGGGATACTATACAGATGCACATGTCGTACCAGCTACCACCAACGAAGACATCGCCCAAGCCCTCTCCCCCGCGCAGCCCTGATAAATACTCTAGTGGGTCGGAGTCAAGTTAATTATAAGTTTAGCATTCAACTGATGAATAGAAGCTGGAACGTCTCAACGTTACTTTCTTTATTTCTTTTTTTGGGTTACTATTTATTGAAGGAATTAATTATTGCCTTGATCGCTCTTACTTTGATCGTCATGTAAAGTTCTTTCCAGTGGTTTCAAGGTGCGTACGAACTTGAGGCAGCCGTGCGTGCCATAAGCTGACTCAAATCCGTACACGCTTAGATATTATGTGGTAGGAATATTTGGCGGCAATGCGAACGGTACCTCGGCAAAAATGTAACGCGTCAATGAGGGCGCATAAGAGCCCAGATCTTAGAGAAAGAGTACTTTAAGAACACTGGTGCTTAGATGAGCGCAAAAATGCTGTACAAAAGGACTTACTTCTCTAATTAGCAAATTTGTATTCGCCGCTTCAGGTTTTATTTATTTATGGAATCTTTCTTCGGTTATTATCAGTGCAATACTTAGCATTCTTATTACAACGCAGTAGGTTTTTTTAGGGTCGGATTGGAGAAAGCAAATCTTTGTTATACCTTAAGAAAATTAATATAGGAGGTACTTAAAATCATCAACAGACTGATGAGTTTATATGATCATCATTGATAATCAAATAAACTTAACAGTTTAGGGTTTGAGTATAATATTAGAGTTTCAAATCTAGTTGTAGGCCTTCTATGAAAATCTCGCAGCAAAATCTGAGTAGTCCTTGAACAAAACAAATATATTATGCTACTAAATGTTTGTATTGTACTCAACTATTTTAATATCTATAAATTGTATCAGTATTGGAAATATTTCATATCATGGTTCCTAAGGCTCTATACAATTTTAACAAACAAAAAATCCTCAATTTTTAATGAAGATAATCTTACCAATATATAAAAGACTGCAATTTACAACTCTTTGGGAGTAAAATTTAGCATTTTAATAACTAAAATACAAAAATTCAAGGACCTTTTTACACGAATTTTGAAACTACCAGTTGGTTTTTTTTAAATAATAAAAAGTTTAAAATGTGATCATAAAATTGTAAATGATGCTTATACGAATGACATTAACTGTAGCATGTGCTTGTGTGCGTTTACTTACGTCACTCGGCATGCTAGGTTAGGATTATTGTCTTATTTATGTGATAGAATAGTGATAAATATAGTTTTTAAGAACCTTGGCTATGTACAGACATGAGAAACTACGAAGTGAAATTGTATTGAATAACAAAATCCAACAGATACATCCAAAATAAATATATTTTTTGAATTTATGAAAGACTAACGCAATGTTATATTAAACCTAAAAAAAAAATTCTTCAGGCTTATTGAAGCTTAAATGTGTATTCTTATATAATGTATTGGTAAGACCAAAATATAAATATTTCTTATAATGATAAATCAGAAATTATAAAATAACATTTTTTCTCTATTTGGCACTCTTTTGTGTATGTTTTTTTTTATCTGACATATTTAGAAATAAACACACACAGCTTAAGCATATACTTTTTTATGAAAGTTTCAGAATGGATGTAAGTATATTGTGATTTTTAATTCATTTGCTATGGAAAATAAGTAGTCTAGTATGGATGTAGCATAAAAACCCGAATACGCACTGAAACGCCTCGAATTTCATACAATGAACCTGGTATTTTTAGATACTTATTAAATGTTTTAAAGGAATACAATAAAAATTACAACGGACAGAAAATAGCCTTTTAATTCGATAAATACCTATGTACAAAAAGTAGTGACTCGTAACTTGATGTAATTCGGAGATGTATTACTGGGGGGCACAAGTCTTGACAAGATAGTAGAGAGTGTCGTCTATGAATTACACTTATTTAAAGACTATATGTCGACGTGAAGTCAGCAATACTTAATTGACTAATGGCTACATAAATTGACGTTTTATTTATATTGTTATGTAGAACAGAATATGTAAAAATGTTTAAACAGATCCTAGTAGAATTCCTTCAGCAGTTTCTTGCATGAATTGGTGGCGAAGGGAACTGTCGTCGGTTTGTAAGTTTTTATTACACAATCAATTAAAATTCAAAAATACAGACTTGTTCAAATCAAAATTAAATACTTCCACATAAACTCGGTGTCACCACATTATTTAAGTAAATATTCAAAAATATCTAGTAAGTAGCTTCTTGAGTAAGTTTGTCAATTTCCAACAAACTTCGCAAAAATCTAACTATTATTATTAAGCGCTTTTTAAGGACAACTATTCCAACTATCTTGTCAATTTTTAGTTCCCACGGAATGTATACACTAAGCCTTATATCACTTAATAACAAAACGATACGGTTTACACGACGGAATATTCATATTTATACTTTCTAATAAATGCCGTATCTTCTAATAAAATCCATAATTAATTACAGCTCCAACCAAGCTTTCCTCAGAAATAAAACATTTATTTGCGTCTAGCTAACAAAATATATAGATGATGCAGCCACTCGTGTGCAGCAACTCGCCTGCAAAGCTAAATTTGTAGTACAAACTATATTTTACAGTTAATACTTATTTATTTACCTCTATTTTCTATTGAATATTTTGTTTGTAAGAATGGAATCGACGAAGAACTAAGGTCACCGATATAGCCAAAAGGATTAGCAAACTGACGTGGGCTGGTCACATTTCACACATGCCCGTTGGGGCGGACCTGTTCTGGAGTTGAGACAGCGTACCGGTAGGAACAGCATGCTGCTAGATGGACCGCTGGCCTTAAAAGGTACGGTAAGGAGCCGGTGTGGTTGAGGCATTAGGGAAAGCCTTTGTCCAGCAATGGATGATGACGAAATGAACAGCTTGTGTTTAAGACGCAAATAAAGATTTCTTTCGTTGGTTTTGGTTCGAACTGTACGTACAGTCAATTATTTTATTAAACGACTTAACCAAGTACTTATATTCACAAATTACACTAAAAAAGTTCAATATCACAATAATAAATATACACTTACGGCTTTCGGCAGTATTTTGCGTACGGTGCTTGCGTACCTGACGTTTTTTCCTACGCGCGTGTAGTCACGCCCGTAAAGCCAATACGCCCCTACTGGCGACCAACAATGACGGTATTACCAGTCAAACTAATTATACAATAAATGCTACAAACCAGCCGCAGCCACTATGAGCTTAATCACGTGTGATTTATTCTTCTTTTTCTACTAAGAAGACGTCAGCTTTCAGAATTCCATAAATTAATATCGAAGTCTGAGTGATATAAGACATTCTACTGTACTCGTTTAAAACAGTAGGATAACACGTACGGTACGCACGCACCGTGCGCAGTAGACTGAGTGAACCCTTATACGTCACTATGTGCGTTTATACGTTACTGTGCGAAACGACTAGCCACGACAGTATGAAATAGAACAAGCATATTGGATATACCGCTAGAGCTTTTTTACCATCCGGCTGACTGTCCCCCAGGAATTTTGTCGCCGCTAAAAAAAATAAACATACTATCAGTACGGTTAGTTTTTATGTAGTTAGTGCTTAACTTAAGTACCTAATTATCTTTAGTTTTAGACTTTTTAAAGACCTCTTAAGTCTTAACATGTTGAATGTTTATAACCTTCAAGCGTTTAGAATGCAACGGATCTAAATTAAGTTTTGTGTGCGGGTAATTAATAAGTCGGAGTAATATGCATATTACAGCATGAAGTACGGCTTTTCAGTTCATTACCTATTATTGGTTCCTCATGTTACCAATATACCTATTTCAAATAGGTAATTGTCATAAGTGTTCAAAGTTGTTCGAAGCCAATATAACGCTGTTAAATTGTCGTTTGGCCAAAAAATAACCATAATTACTATATACCTTGTAACGTTGCACATTAATCTTTAAGTCTTTTCAAACCCACTACCTAAACCCAGTAAACGTTACAACCTATATAACTAATTTAAAATAAAGACACTGAATTCTGATTCTGAAGTGAATTCAACACATCATAAAATACTACAACCAGTTTTCATTATTCGCTTTGATGTTCATATATTTTGTATAACTTACTTACCTACAATAAAATAAATAATTTATAAAAAAACTGATCAATATATTTGTTTGTTTTCAACCGTTTTGTTCGAACTGTACCTTTCAGTACAAATAAAAACAATCTCAAATATCTCGTTAACTACAAACCGACTAATTATGAATTTTCGCGACTAATTTAAGTAAACAATCGACTAAATCAGCACCTCGCTATGTACTGTGGTTCCGGAGATACTGAGTTTAATCCAATGTAACTTTTAAACGGAGGGCCGATCAAATCTGATTTTATGCGACTAGGTTACTAATTCACCTGACCAATCGACTAAATCAGTAGCTCGTTATGTACTGTGGTGCCGGAGGTATTAGGTGGCCATGTCGTAATAAGCCTTAGTCTGGCATTTTTTTCTGGTCTGGTTACCAACCAACATACCCAATACCTTTTAAACGGCATTTCTGCGACTAAATTCGACTAACTACTGACATTTGTTTCCTCTATTCATAATTGCAATCCGCATTGGTGTCCAGAATAAGGCATATCTACATATTTCATCATTTTTATATATAACCCTACATTATATTATACTGTATATTGTCAATTAATGTGTACTATGACAATATTATCAATTATCATTAAAAAAAAATTGTAGCGTGCTTTCTTTACTCCTGCCAATGTTTTAAACCTAGTAAAACATGCAATTGAAATTAAGTTCGGCTTTTATACGAATACAAATGAGTGCACTAACTACAATAAATAATTTAAAAAATATCCTTGATAGAAGACAGTTGTATTATTTTTTGATTGTTGTATTTCTACAAAGGGTGCGAAATTGCAACAAAATAAAAAAACTCACCGAAAGTGGCCCACATAAAGCCGACCATGGATATGACGAACCTCAGGAAGAAGAGGAAGGTGTTCTGCGAAATGAACAGTACGATTCGACAGATGACGAGCGCCAGCGCGACTGGCAGCAGGCAGTAGCCTAGCACGCACACAGATTGGAAGAATGAACTGGAAAAAAACAAAATGCTATTATAGAAACTAGCTTTTTTTATACACAACATTTATTCAACAACCACACGTCCCACTGTTAGGCAGCAGGGCCTACCCTCATAAAGAGGGCTGACTGGAAGGGTCATAGTCCACCACGCAGAAACATTGTGAGTTGGATTTCACATACGCCCTAGAAATTCTTCTTTGGCGTATGCAGGTTTCTTCACGATGTTTTCCTTCACCGCTTTTACAATACATTACATAAATATATATTCACGCTATATCCTTTCCATGGTTTTGCAATTTTTCCTTTGTCAGACGTTTCGACCATAAGTAGTGAAATTAATAACCACATGAATAGCGGTAGTAGATTTGTTGCTTGTGCACTGGGCAGTTCATGAAGTCGTGGGATGCAACCACAGATAAGTTGTAACAGATACACCACTTCCTCAGACAATACACGCAGAAATGTTTCTAAGGCGCTCGACTTAGCGTTGTTATTACTCCGTACAGCGCTTGACGGTCGGGGTTTGATGGTACCGACAATACACGCAAAAATGTGTCTAAGACGTTTGACGTAGCGTTCGTTACTATTCCGTACAGCTAGATATGTACCAGGAGCGCTACGGTCTTTGCGCATTAAGCGCTCAACTTAGCGTTTGTTTACTACTCCGTACAGCGCGCTATTTGTGGGCGGCCGCTACGCTTTGATATAAATGCCGACAGCGCGCAAAAATGTGTCTTAAGCGCTCAACTTAGCGGTTGAGCGCTTACAGATTTTTTCGAAACATAAGTATGGTTTATAAGTCCACCAAATCAGCTGGCACTGCCGCTAGGTCTTCCTATCCCACTAAGAAGATTTCCCTTACCCCCCATGAATAAGATAAGAATAACATGTCTCAACTCACATATTTCCACCCAGGAGTTTAGAGTTTAATGTGACAATGGCAGCCCCGATCCACACCAACACAAAAACCTCCGCGAACTCAGGTCCTCCGTCGTTGGAGTTGTCGGCTCTCTCCGCAGAGCCCTGGAGGATGGTCGCCATGATAGTGCATAGCAGCAGTGGACCCCATAGGTCCCCTGGAAAGTGGCATGGAATAAATAAACATGTTAATTTGCGTTGATGTCGTCAAGGCGACCAAGGGGTTGCACCAAGGAAGGACAGAAGTGTTCTCCTGTGTATATTAAGATCATCACAGACTGCCTGCCATACGTTGTGATTATAACAAATTCCCCAATGAACAGCGCACCAAAAGTGGTATTCTATTGGAGAGGCTTATGTTCAGCAGTGGACATATTTCAGCTGATAATGATATTAATGTTATATTTCACTTGTCTGTTTTCAATACTAGGAATTTCTTCTGTACTATCTTTGACTACTTCCCATAGACAAGTAACAAGACAAGACACGAATACAATACGACGAAGGACGAGGGCCAATTTGTAGAAAATTGTTGTCAATGGGACTACAACCCATAAAATCTGGTTCTCTAATGGAAAGAATTTTATTAAAGCTATATACAGTAGCGGCGTGGGGGGGGGGGGGGGGAGACATACAGGGGCGCCTTTTTACCTATTTCTTCTTGGGTTTCGATAGAACATAGGGGGCGCCGTAGTGCTACAACCGGCACTGGCTATATATATAACAAACTAGCTGTGCCCGCGGCTCCGCTCGCGTGAACTACAGGATCCGCTCCCATTCCCACTTCCGCTCACTATCCCACTTCCACTCAGACTCTCAATCACACTCTCAATCCCACTCCCGCTCCCGCCCCAGGTCCGGGTCCGAGTCCAGGCCGGGTCCGCGTCCGGGTCCGGGTCCGGGTCCAGATCCAGGTCCAGGTCCAGGTCCAGTTCCAGGTCCAGGTCCAGATCCAGGTCTAGCTAAAGGTCCAGCTCCAGATCCAGCATACAGATATATCAGACAAACAGATAAACAGACAAACAGACAAAAATTTCAAAAATGATCGAAATGTGTTCTGTTGCTTATCCTTAGACCCCCCAATATTTTTTTTGCAAATATCTTCAATGTACAGACACGCGAAGTTTACGATTTTATTTATTAGATTATTTTTTAAGTCAGCAAAGTGCAGGTTATCCACAACTTGCGGGTTTGATCAATATCTCTATCGTTCGATCAATATCTCTATAATCTCAATCGTTCCAGTAGTTTTTGAGGTATCAGGTGAACAGACATAGACAAAAATGCTTCGCTATAAGAGTATCCATTCTGCATGAACCCTGAAAAATTGCCACTAATTTATGATCATAAAACTAAATGTACAGAACAGCCTACTGATGACATAAACACAACATAAGCCATATGTGACACATGCATGAGTCATGCAATCTTTATAAGCTATAGATAATAGTCTTGTTATACACAACATAACATTATACATACACTAATTTAAAAAAACTTACATTCTTTTAACAGACTAGTTTTTTCTCTAGGTATGAGGACATGGAAAAATTTGTTGCCGACGGCTCTCGCATCACGCATCTAGAAAAATTGCAAATAATGTATTCTCTTAAAGCAACAATGATTACTATATACGCCCCATACTCAGGCGTTCCCCTGTGCCATAGTTAGATGCCAACGCTTATTCAAATATGTCACATGACACGTTAGGGAGTACACAATGGTTTTGTAGTTCGACAGATATTATCCGAAAGGTTTGGGGAGTAAATAAATCCCTGGTCATGCGCGATATCGATGTATACAATAGGTTATGAACGTGTTGTTCAAATTGTTAAGGTGTTTTTCATGCATGTCTTTAATATAACTTACAAGTTTGCATGTGTGCATGAAGTCTCCCCTCCTGTGCGAAAAATACTTTTGTGTCAGAAAAAATCTCCGCTCCGGGTAAAGTCCATGTTGTTTAAAGTATCATCAGCCGAAATACGTCCACTGCTGAACATAAGCCTCCCCAATAGAATGTCACTTTTGATAGACCATTGGGAAACTGGCGATTATGGCAGTTTCCCAATGGTCTATCAAAAGTGACATTCTATTGGGGCAGCTATCTATTCGCTTGGCAGGCAGATTGGTGATCACAACATTCGTAATATACACAGGAAAATGCTGCTCCCCGTTCCTGGGGCACCTACTGGAAGATTGGGGGTAACCCTATTCTAAGCCAGGAACTACACGGATGTTTTAAGTATGTTATGTACTCAAAAAAATCATGCAACTATAAACCTCTTAATGAAAGTCAACATTGTTCTATTCAAACTTTAAGAAAGATGGAAAAAATTCACATGCAAGCGGAAAGATGCAACACCCCATAAGGTGAGCCCCGCCGCCAGACGAACCAATGACATGAGAAAGGCGGTCGGAAGAGGATGGATGCGGAGGGCGGAGAACCGGATGTGGTGGCGTTCATTGTGGAAGCCCTATGTCCAGCAGTGCCCTCTCAGGGCTGATAAGAAAGATAGATTGATGGTGGTGTACATACGTATGAAAGATATGTATAGGACGCAACCAGCAATTACATGATAATTCATACAGCTCGTATATGAATATTTGTGTCTTACTGTGTTTAAATTATCGCAAGCATTGTGCATATGCTTGAAACGCAAAAAAAATATTTGTATTACTTTAGCTTAGACCTTGGTCAGTCTAAATATTTTTTTAATCAATATCTGATGTAATAATGAGGTTCATCTAAATCTCAACCTCGATCATCCATAGAGCAAGCCTCAATGACATGTAATTATTGACAATTCCATCTAACAATCTAGGTGGCTATAAAACCCTTAAAAGCAGGTCATGAGCAGATGCAGGTGCCCCCCCCGCCCCCCCCCCCCCCCCGCGAGTGCCAGATTTGAAAAATATATATATTTCGTGAAGCAACTATTAAAATCATAGACTGAATTACCCCAGTATAGGCATACCAGTAAACTGCTGCTTATCTATTAATTACCCTGTAATAATATATCTAAGTATTGGAATCCGAAGTACAACCCCACTCTCAACTCACAAAAGTATCTTTAATTGGTTCGTCCAGTGTATTAAACTCCATGCTGTCTCCGGACTGCACTCCTCTTGATGGTATGTTCATTTCCCCCTCCACTACACCCACATCTCCTGCTGGGAACATCTGGAATTAAGGATGAAATATATATACTAGCTTTCTGCTGTGGTAGTTATTTGAATTATATAATAAGAAACATGTTTGACTGCAGCTGACGGCAACATTAAATTGAGCATTTCGAATTTAAAATATTGAAATCTCACATAATAAGCAATTGGCTTAGCTTTTCATTTAAGGGCCAGAGGTTGTGGGTACAGTTTCCACTGGGAACAGGTACTTTCAGTTTGAACATGGTGGTCCTGATCTGAGTGTTATATTAGTAAGCTGTGGCTTACAACTTTAATGCATCATAATTCAACTCCTTTGGTCAGTGTTAAAAAATGAAAAACCATTTAGAAAATTTTTCATGCAGCACTTGCTGGCTGCTGCCAAGGCACGATTGTTTTACTTGGTCAACACATATGGTAGTCTTTAGACCGAAGCTATTAGAGCAACCTATTACTTTATACTTTTTTGTTATTTTCGGGGTTGCTGAGGGAAAAACTTATGAATATTTTTCTAAACTACACAAATATTTTAACCTTCAAACCAGAAAATGAAAAATTGTTTTTTCGCGCGCCCTTTTTTGTACACTCGACCGTAATTCACATAAATGCCCGCAAAACCGACAGCTTAAACTTTTATACATAAATTCCTTCCTTCTATGAGGATGAATCATAAATATAATAAACATCCACAAAACAAACATTATACTGTTAATAATTATGTGAATTCGTTTTGGAATAAATAGCTATAATAAATTGGTAATGCTTGTTATTTTGCTACTAAAGCCCATTATTCGCTTTTAGCGTAAGATATTTGCATACACAGTAAAATTAGCAAATTGCCTGACTATATTTATTTTACAATATGTATCCTGGGAGACTGTGGACATGTAAAATAGATTGCACTGACTTACATCATATTTTGCCTCAAATGTCGTCATTTCGAAGTGGTAAGATCAATTAAATAAATTGCCAAATATGATATTTAGAACAAATAATATATCCCAAAAATTCCAACACATCAAGCAAATCACTTCTTTTCTTTTCTACTTTTTGACGTAGCTGGTTTGTTCGTTTTATCGTCAACTTTTGATCTGTCGCATCCCAAGTCAACGTTATTTGAAGGATGGAATGGATGAATAGGGGGAAAACCCCGTTATTATTTATTGGATAATTATTTAATTAAACTAAAATAGTTTATCCAGGAAACTGAATTTTATTTTATTACTTAAACAACAATAACAAAAATATCGATGAAAAGTACAGTAATGAAAGAAGCAGTACATATAATTCGGATACACATATAACATGTAGTTTACTGTATTGCGTTTTCTTTAAGCAATGTGTTACCTACACTTAATTTAAAAGGAAGCGTAATAGCGCTATACGTAAAAGTAGTGTTCTACTTCACTTTCCTATTGTACTATTGTTACTTTTGTGTTATGAAAAGCGCATTTTGACGTTCCCTATATTTCTGACTTCTGACATTTCCGAGTTTGTCACGCGCTATTTAACTGCCTGGTTATTTGTGATTATATTGTTGTTTTTGATATTACATACAGTTATTAGGTACTAATTATAAAAAATAGCTCTACTTCTGTTTGTTTTAATAAAGACAACAGTCACAGTTCAGACACGACACAAGTAATGCTCGCCGTAGCATGAAAGTCACCGTTAAAAGTAAGTAATAATCCCTTAACATTTCTCTTTTGCTGTTTCCGTGATTTTCTATTTATTCCCGTGACATTGAGCGCTGAAATCTTTCGCTAGGTTGGACGGGTGTCGCCACGTGGCGCTGGATAGCAAACGACGATAACTGCGGCATATGCCGCATGCCATTCGATAGCTGCTGTCCTGATTGCAAACTCCCCGGCGACGACTGCCCGCTGGTCTGGGGTGCGTGCTCCCATTGCTTCCACATTCACTGCATCGTCAAGTGGCTCCAGTCCCAACCACAGCAGCAGTGTCCTATGTGCAGGCAGGACTGGAAATTCAACAACAAGTAACTACCATATACGGTGGGTACTTATCATCATCATATCACTCTTTTACTGTCAAATGCTAGACATAGGCTTCCCCCTATGAATACCACCACACCCAGTCCTTTACCATTTTCATCTAGCAACTTTCTGCCACCTTCTTTAGGTGGTGGAGCATCTAACGTTGTGCATACTGGTCCGATGTTGGTTAGATCTTTGTCAGATCGCTCAGGTGAGTACTTGAAAAATTCTTTAAAATATAAATATTCAGTATACTGAATTATAAATCTTAAGACTTTCTTGGTTGTCTCCTTAAAAGTAGTCTAAGCTTCTTATAATTATTTTAAAATTATTATAATCATCTAATAATTTTAAAAAGACAATTGGGATTGCTGTTCTATGCTGATGAGCTGAAATTTTTTTGTGTTTCCTTTCTATCTTGATTGCCTATTTGGGAACAAATCACAAACATTTGAGACTAATACTAGTGTGATTCTGTACTATGAATTCCAGACAACACTCCCAAAAACCCTGATTGAAAACAAACATATTTTTTTACATATTTTTGTAGCCAGAGATTGAAACTAGTTACAGTTTCGATCTTATTATTTAGATATTTATTTCATAACAGTTGTTATGAATAATGGTACAGTATCTATACTTATAATAAAACTGTAACTGGTCTATGTCTGTCCATGATAGATATTTAAAAAAAAATTGTATGAGGGGTCTTTATAGGGCCAATAGAAACAAAAAAAAAAGAATTTTTGTCTGTCTGTATGTATGTTTGTTATGTTTTGTATGCATCATGCAAAAACTACTGAATGAAATTTGATGCAGTTTTCACAGTTATTTTGCTGGTGGTCTAACTTAAAATCTTGTGCATGTTTCATCTTGATATGCCACTTAGAACCTGAGATGTTAATAAAGTAAATTTTTCTAGAAGCCATTATATCGGATGATAATAAAACGACTGTTAATATTTCTTCCAGTATCTCAGTATCACATTTAGATATCATTCATGAAAAAAAGCATCTCTTCTTTACGAAAATTTTGATAAAAAAATGCAATATTTCTCGAACGTACAAAACCCCTCATACAATTTTTTTATGTTCATCATATGGGCGAGGTAACGGCCACGGCGCGGCGAAAGGCGCGGCGCGTATGGGATTGAGTGAAATTGAGTTTTTGGGAATAGGGATGGGGTTGAGGTTGGGATTGGGATATTGAGAGTCTCAAGTCTGAGTTGGAGTGGAAGTAAAAGTGGGAAGAGAACGGGAGCGGATTCTGTAGTTCATGCGAGCGGAGCCGCGGGCACAGCTAGTTCTATATAAATACAGTAACAAAATAACTAAATTCAATTCAAGTTTATTTCTTTGTTATAATATTTTCTGTACCCAATCAATAGTAACAACCTACCTTGATACTTAAATGTGGCACATCATAAAAGCATTTCTGGAAAGTGTGCTGGATTAAAGTCATTAAAGTGTACAGAATATCAGGAGAAGGACATGGAGATAGGTCGTTTTTGTTTTAAGTAAATATTTATTTTATCATTTTTATGTATCATCATCATGTCAGCCTTTAGACGTCCACTGCTGGCCTTCCCCAATGAACACCACCACACCCGGACCTCCGCCCTCCGCATCCAGCCGCTTCCGGCCACCTTCTTTAGGTCGTCGGTCCATCTGGCGGCGGGGCGTCCCACCCTGCGCGTGCCAATCCGTGGTCTCCACTCCAGAACTCGTCTGCCCCAACGGCCGTCGGTTCTACGACAGATGTGGCCCGCCTACTGCCACTTCAGCCTGCTAATCCTTTCGGCTATGTCGGTCACCTTCGTTCTTCGTAAGAAAATTTTATGTATTTATTTTAAATTATTTGTACTAGGAAATGTTTTTTAATAATAAATGAATACATTTTGGCTGTAGTACCTACTGGGATTTGTTTATTTTCTTAGTTATTAGTCCATGTACCAACACACATTACCTTATTCTGCTTGTGACAAATTATATTAAAATGTAATTTTGATTAACATTTATAAATGTGCCAACAAAATATTTGATACTAACATTTGTATTCATATTTTACCTTTCAGTTGTAAATTTTGCTAAAGTACTGTCATAAGTTAAATAGTAAAACTGCTTAACAAAAACTCCTGTTGTAAATAGAATTTAATTTACCCTGCACTTACGAAATAACAGAGCAGCTGTAACGATTTGATTACTACAAACAATAGGTCTAGAGTTCTTTCAAAATCAGCAACAATGGACGGCATGGCGTGTCGCGTGTGCCGGTATTCAGTAGCCTGTGTTGCGTCCGTTCCCATAGTAAACCAAGCAAGACTTCAAGACCTCCACCTCCCCCCTCACCTGAAGCTCAAACAGACCCCCGAGGGGAAAGACAGCACAATGACAAATCGTTGAACTCTGGTGGAATAGTAAACAATCACTTGCATTAACTGTATGGGTCAACTTATTGTTCCGCCACGCGGGTAAAATGTTCGACGCAATAGTTGTAGTTTCTAAATATGAGGTGAACTTTTAAACAAGCAAGATCAGTGTGACCAACTTTAACATTTTTAATGTTTTTGTACTTTTTTAAGGTCACAAAGCATTGTAAGCAATCAATATTTGTACAAAGTTTTGTACCCTTAGTGGATATCTAACCCACGACCTTTGCCGCTCGAGTCTAAAGACCAAGCCACTAGTACAGAATAATAAGTAGTACTACCGATATTAAAGCAACGAAGCGCATTCATATACACAATTCAAATACTCCTTAAATAATGCATTTCTGACTGTTTACTGCAGTATTTAACTTGTAGTTATGTAGCTTTTGACTGTAATGTAAATTCTACGAACACGCCGCGCCGGTCAACACAGCGATTCGCTGGTAGTGAGCGAGCGAGTGGCGCTAGCGAGGTTAGTCGGAATCGCGCGTTCGCGTGGACGGCCGCGTCGGACCCACATCGAGCGCACGCGAGTGTTGTGACTTACGCGTACAGTGCTGTGTAACGCGCTCCTTATACTATAGCTCTCCTCTTATAGTATTGTACGAGTGACGCTTCACTCAAGCATGCTGATGGTACAGGCCAACGCGCAGCCCATGAAGTCCGCCAAACTTAAAGGCCCACCACCTGTTCCTCCGCGACCCAACCAAAGTGTAGTCGCAGAGGCGCTGGCCAAGACGAGGAAGGCTGTCGCCGAGTCGAAGGCCAACCTAACAAAGTCTCGCGTGTCAACCAAATACGAAGTCGCTAGCAGATCCAAAACTTTAGACAGAAACTCTACTCAACCTTCGGTGTCACCCAAACAAAATGGTCTGGCTCGTGTCAAATCGTTTATCAGAGATGTCATTAGTGATCGAAGCTCCTCGTCTGATGAAAGGAAGTCGAGCGGTCAGAACTCCAGGAGGAGCTCTAGTGACAGCAGCTCGATACCGACGCCGGCACCCAATAAAAAGTCCAATGAATCACTTAACTCCAAAGCGGTGAAAACGTGCAAACAAATTTTAGTGCGATCCCTTTCCACCTCGAATAAGTTAGATCAGGACTCAAAGAGTAAAGTTACAAAGTCTTCTAGTTTTGCAGAAAAAACTTTGCCGCTACGTAAAGCACCACCACCGCCTCCATCGCCAAAACCTAAGTTGAAACCAATGAAGCCTTTACCTGTAAAGATTAATTCCTTAGAGAGAAAGAAACCAAAACAGTCCTCGCCGGCTGATGTTAGCCCGTATTCGTCGCCGGTCGACGCTAAGCCCCCACAAAGTCCTGTGTCAGAAGCACCCTACGCTACAGTGGAGGAAATGCAGGAATTCGACGATAGATTAAGAAACAGTCCATCGAAGCAAGTCAACAACCTCTCAGATACACAAAAAGTTCCTGACAGTCCCAAACGTGACGAAACTGTAAATATAAATACCAACTCACTAGAACGTAAAACCTCTAGAGTCACAGAGATGTTAATTTCAGAAATTCTCGCAAGTCGAAACAATAATAAAGACGAAGCGAACGCTGTTATAGATAAAGGAAAGAATTCCGAGAGTATGAGTAACGGGAATGACTCGCCTGAGATTGATATGATGAAGGACATGAACAATCACGAAATGTTGATATACGAACTGCAGACGATGCGGTCGCAGTCGAACGTGCCCGAGAGCTTAGATACTAGGGAATCTGTAGAGAGTAATGGACAGTGTGATTCAGAGGACTCTGAACAGAATTATGCGATGTCCTCGGTGACTAGTGGAACCGACGACGGAAGCGACCAAGCTTACGCGTACATCTTAGATGATGATCTCAAATCTAGGTAGGTTGTGCACCGGCAATTTCATTAATTACGTACTTCAATGTAATGTTTTCGTAATTTAACTACGCCAACTGGTTTTATATGTTAAAGGGTCATCCGAAATTTGAACCGGGTTGTTTTTCACGACGACGTCCTATCGTCAAATTAAACTTACTATTCCACTTTCTAGGTCACTGTAATAGACCTAGTTGCTTTCGACGCTTATTGCCAATAAAATCCAATTCGAAATAAACGATTAAAAATAAGCTAACGTGTATTCTCACATAAATCGAAAATCGCTGCTTTTAAACTAGAATTTTTAATTTCCTTCCTTCGAATAATTTAGTCGTTAAATATTGGTAAATAAATTCGCATGGCGAACATCTTATGTCTGCAAATAGTTGTGTTCTTTTAGCGATAAGACCGCCTGGATATACATATGTGAGTTACTTTATTATTGTATCTTTTTATTTTTTTAAGTGCAATAAAGAGTAATTGAATTGAATTGGTTGTGTAAATCAATTTTTTTTTATAAAATGCAAGTGTGGATGTTAGTTTCATCTGCCTCGTTGGCCTAGTAGCTCGGCGCCAGAGGTTGTGGGTTCGATTCCCACTGGGGATAGACAACTTGTACCATTTGTACAAGTTGGTCCCGGTCTGGAGAAGTCCTTGTTTACGATTAGACAAGTGTATGTATGTATTTTTGATTTGATTTGATTTTGATAAACATGGTACAATACACATAATACTTTTTATTCCGAAACTTAAATATACCTATACTGGATAGCTTATAAATGAATTAAATTACAATAGCGTGGGAACTTCCAAACCAACAAGGGCTTCTATTTGACTGCCTCGCCTATTACCAAGTTATAATTAGCTACTAAAAAAGGAATCAAACCGTATCGGATTGTAGGTAATAGGATTTAAATCATGAATGACAGCAATTAGCGACAGATTTATAAGCCCCAGACTTCTATTATGTTAACTTTATGTAAAATAAAAATAAATTACGTTATGACATCAAAAACTAAAGCATTGCTAATCATCAGTCATACAGCACCATCATATCTGTCAACTAAAACGAATACAATCCGATGAGTACTGTAAAATAGGCAACCTTACCATGTAAATCCTGTCCAGTGTTTCACCGACTAATTGTTACTTTAAACGTCATCCTTTTAGGCTTTGCCTAAAACCTACCATTTCTAACAAAATAGGTTTTGGTTTCAAACTAATGGCTTTTAGTAGATCAAATACCGACTGCTCTCAAACCCTCATATATGAGACTATTAAGTAATGTGTGTATCCCGGGGTTGATGTTGTAACACATCAGTAGTAGCTGCTGCATCTCTTGGCCCTTGAGTGGTGATAACGGTGCTACAAAGTCACTGCACCGGACCTCACGACTTATAAAATGCCGTTTTTTTTAAATATGCTTCTTTTTAATGCTGTGTGGTTAAGTTACTGTTATGCTATATAGTAGGTATACATTACCATTACCTACATTTTACAATCGATTATATGACAGATATCTACAAACACCGCCACGCTGTGCATACAAACTGCAATAAGTGCGCATATGCTATTATTGCGATAATAGCATATGCGATATTATTAACCTTACAGATATAATTTAAATAATCACACATACGAAACTTGAGAGCTTGCGACCTCAGTTTATACGAGATCATGCTATCCCAACTGAGCTGTCGAGTCAACACAACTCTTGTGAAGCAAGAAATAAAAATAAACTTGTTTTACCACGGTTAAGACTTAGTGAGTTCAGTATCGTACACGGGGCGATTTATACTCTTCTACAACAAACTACTAGAGGATATCTCAAATAAGACTGACAAAAGTCTAAGAATCAAATTAAAAAATAAGTTTGTAAAAAAGCCTATTATAAAATAAACGATTATTTGAATGACAAAGATACTAATTCGCACAATCGATATATTATTGTATACAAACATGATTTTAAAAGATGTTTCCTTTAGGTTTGTTGCGCGGTTTGTTCTTCACAGCGCTAACACCTAGGAAGCAGTAGTCTCAAAAAATTACGTGTATAAATGTACCAAGTGTATTAATGTGAAATAAATGATTTTGAGGTTGACTTAATCTCATACTTATTATGCGTACCGTACAGTACCTGCGCTGATCTGAAGGGTGATTTGTCAACAGACTACGCAAGCAATTCCGCGCGTTCAGCACCATGTCGCTACATGGAATGCCGCCTCTGCCCAAGAGTCTGAGCGGCTTCGCGGACGGAGAACCCGTCCAGGAGCCACCTTCTCCGCACGACGAGAAGCCCCCGACTGATCTAGACTCACAGCTCGCTTATTTGAAAAAGGAAATGGTAAGTTTCATTTTAGACTTTACACTTTTCTTATCCCAAAATGTAGGTTTTTCTCCTGTGCTGTGGATTCGTACACAGGTTATTAATAGGTTACGATGTCTACACATCTGTTTAATTGTATCTAATAAACAAAATCGTAAACTTCGCGTGTCTATACATTGAAGTAATTTGCAAAAAAAAATTGGGGGTCTAAGGATAAGTAATAGAACACCGAAGTCAATGTTGAAATTGTCATCTGTTTGTCTGTTTTGGGATTGGGAGATTGAGAGTCTGAGTGGGAGTGGACGTGGACGTGGAAGTGGGAAAGGAAAGAGAGCGGGAGTGGGAACGGGAGCGAAGTCTGTAGTCCACGCGAGCGGAGCCGCGGGCACAGCTAGTTGGTAAATAAATAATACGACCCGTTACGTGTGTAGACAAGGAAGTTGATACAAAGCTGAGATATTCTCAGTTTGAGTAACTAATAACAAAATATGTTTTTATAGCAATTCGTACAAATTGATACTAATTAAATGCTGTCATCAAATTATAGCACTCATTGATGATTAATGAGTTGATGACACTGACTTATATTGGTTTGATGTATATTTATGTTGATGCAGTATTTCATAATGTTATGTATTTAAAAGCAATTTTTGTTAAGTACTTAATTATTGTATCCTCGATTGTCTAAAAAATAATTCTTAAACTTTCTCTTTTATTGTGACGTGTACAACATCTATAAAAGTTTATGATATTACATACAAGACTTTTTACGCATCTCTAGGTAGGTACCTAATATTTCCTTTACGATCGCGTAGTTACCATTATAACTTTTTTACATGTTATGCCCGGAAAATGTTCTGGTATTTGGTAATTAATCTTCTTTCATCATTTGGTAACAATAACAAGGTAACGCCTGGGTTGTTAAATACAAAACGTAACTATAAATTCTTGTTATGCATATTATTATATATCCTGTTATACACTAGCTTACGAGTATTAAAGCTTCACGCTGTATTCAAATTCGTATGCTATTTCCACTTATATAATATCTATTACTGCAGAAATCGATTCTCGTAGTTCCCACGGGAACCGTAATAAATTAAAAGTACCTTAATCATAACGCAGGTTACAAATTCTTATTTTTTAATTGATAGTTGAACTAATAACAATTAAATCAACAATTATATCATTAAGTTCCATTGAATCAAAAGTATTGACTATCAAAAACACGTAATGTGAGAGATTTAAGGCGAATAAATCATTATAAAATACGTATTGTGCGACATAAGGTGGAAAACATTCTAAATACGGATTGTAAGACATGAGGTGGAAAAACATAATTAAATTGCAAGTTTTCGCAATACCCATTCAGTAAGCTATACCAAACCCATGTCTACACGACGCTACCTCTTTTATTACCACCGCTTAAACCATATTCCCTTAAACAGAGTTTTTTATAAGAACCAGTCGTGACACCGAAAATAGCATGGCTCCCTCGTGCCCCGTACAAACATGGTAACATGGAATAAATACGTAATGCACTATCCAGCGGCTGGTTTAAAAAACAGATGGTGTCCGTAATGTTGGTACATTTGAGTTTATCGCTTTGTACAGTCGACCCACGAAACTATTAACTGGTTTTGATAAGACGAATAAAAATATCAAAATAAAAACAAATCTTTATTGATCAAATATGATGAAAAAATTAATTCAGCACTAATATAATGTATAGTTTGCGATTTAATACCAAACTAATTGATTTTATATTATTCGACTGTTGGACATAGGCTTACCCAGGGAAATATTTGATGTCCTCCGCAAAGTCTACTTTAAATTGGGAACGCTTTAGCTAGTTCTAGTTAACTTTGTTGTAATAATTTTTTTGGAACATCCATGAACTAGTTCGTAACCAACATCAAGCTGGTAAACAGAATAAACTCTATAGTGTCATTAGTAAAGTATTAAATTGTTTTTTATGTACTATATATATTCTTTATTGCACAATTTTAAAACTAATACAGTTACAAATATTGTGTACAGAGGCGA
Organism: Esperia sulphurella; assembly: GCA_947086405.1. Classification (NCBI taxonomy): domain Eukaryota; kingdom Metazoa; phylum Arthropoda; class Insecta; order Lepidoptera; family Oecophoridae; genus Esperia; species Esperia sulphurella. The sequence goes on from OX352265.1 coordinate 12,828,692, forward strand.
TCTTATCTCTAAAAGAGATCTCTTCCAGAGATTATCTTACATGGTGTGAGACAAGGCACTTAGAGTGAGGGTGGGGGGGGGAGTGCGGAATAGAGTACATATTAACTAAATACCTGTGTCACAAGTACTATCTCGAATGACCATTGACTAATGTACTCGAAACTAAACCTGAATTATAGAATCTTAATGACAGCTAACGACTTATGATGGGTTGTTAAGTTTTCTTTTGTCGACTGTACATACGAGGTACGGAATGCAGGAATGTATAGTTTACGCGTTCTTTTCTGAGCAATGTTTTGCAATCAGAGGAAGCTGCAAGTAACAGTCACGAGTTAAAGATACAAACTAGCTTTTGATTGTGACTTCTCTTACGATACAAAAACTCAGCATATAAATAGTTACACCGATCTCTAAGTACTTCAAGGCAAATCGTTTTTGTTTTTATTTGTAAAATGTTTCTAAAAATTCTGGCTTAAGGACATTGAAGATTAAAAAGAATTCTCCTACTATAGACTACTAGTATTAGCAAAAGTGCATTTTCAAGTAGTGAAGCGTAATCAGAAATAGTTACTGCTTATTTCTAATAAACGATGATGCATTTTATGTTTGCTTTGTTAAAATCCATAATTTCGAACGATTTCCAGAAAATCGTTTACGTCGCTATTTATTTTCGGAACAGATCGTAAAGGTTTTTAAAAGTAACAGCGTTGCGAAGAAAGATGAATTCTCTTGAAATGACTTCAAAGAAAATGTTGCTTGTGGTAGTTGCAGGTACTTCTAATACTAACAAGTGTGTCAACTAATAGCTACAATAAAGATCAGATTAAGATAATAGAAGTGCAGACATATTGATAGTGATAGCAACAGATAGCATGTCAGTCGATTAACTTACAATAGACAATGAACAAGCTGCACATTGCAGTTTGTCAATAAAAACAGTTAAATTCGTTTTTGCTGGGGAAACGCCTGTTTTTCAGAGTTCATAGGACGGACCTTAGAGAATATAATGAATGAGACCAATGAAAATGTACAAGCAGTACATGCACTACTTCTAGTTTAAAATCTATCAACTCAAATGCACGCATATATAATTATCCTTTTGTGTGTGTTATTAACGCAATTTCTACTAACGCATCTTGGATTAATGGATACGAGAGATGCTTCGTTAACTTATCAATATCTGTTTCAGTAGTGACACTAATGAGATGATTAAGTGAGTACTGATTTAATGTCATCCGAGCAACCGCCGCTGAGTTAATTAATTTTTTATTGCTCTGCTTATGACCCTGGCATAGTAGGGTTAAAATAGTCTTCAGATTATATGAGACGATGCATCAACTGATGAAATTGTGGTTATTTTTTCAGTTGACATTTATTTTCGTTGCTGCTTAACGAATGAACACCGTAAATACTGAAAAACTAGTACATGAAACTTCGTCAAGATATGGCAGTTGACACCTAATAGAACTGTGCTACTTTTAAATGCATATATATATATACAGGTAGCTACTAGCTGTTACAGGGACATCGAACAACGTACGCACACTGCTTCACTTCGAACATTTTAAGAAAAAACTCAACCTTAATTGTACTGCCAACTTAACGCATATGACTTTGCTCAAAGATTAACCTTTAACCACGAACCGCGGGGGATCATTAGTGTGCACAACAGCAAAGAATGATACAACGGCTTCACCACTTGCACCTTGCGCAGTGTCAGTAGAAGTAACAGATAATTTTGAGTCATTACCATCGGCTGCGTAGTAGCGTGCAGTGGTGACGCAAAAACGCGCAATACCAACACAGCCGCGTACGCTATGTTGATGACATGGTGGTATACTGTTTGCATTCCTACATGTATTGATATAAGTGCGTGGTGTCTAAGAACAATTTCCGTGGTTTTCCCACGATGTTTCGACTCTCCATAAATCTATGATCAATTAGTCAATGTTTATTGTTGAACAATAGGCCTTCCCTATGCGGGAATCGTCATCATCATATCCGCCCTGAGACGTCCACTGCTTTAGATAGGTCTTCCCCAATACACGGCGCCACCCCCAGGCCTCCGCCCGGTTATGCGGAATTAAATGCAAAATATTATGACCACCCTAGGTAGACATGTTGGTCATTGAAGGAGTATTAGGCTGACCAAATCCGGATCTAACTAGTTTGTACCACCTCAGCGATTCACAATACTATGATAGAAGTAATCATTATCAAAATTGTTACGAAGTCTCGTGACAGCCATCATAAGTTTCAGCTCGTTACTTTCTCTTATTTTGTTGTAGGCAAGGTACTCACGTCATGCTTAAAGACTAAATTACCAAAGTTTAAAAAGTCATACGCAGCAATCAATTTGATGATTAACGCGATAACTCAGTTGGATAAATCGAGATCCTGGTTTGTCCGGAAGCAGGTTGATGCTTCAATCAGTCTTGTCATTTTTGTATTTTTTATAATTGCTACCGCTGCTTTGCAAATTGCAAAAGTAATATTTATGATAAATTCAACATCGGTCCGACTATAAATACTTATGTTAGTAACTGGTTTTGATGTAATTTTCATCGTGAAATTATTACACTAAACGGTGGCTGAGCAGAAGATATTTTATTGAATGAAATAGAAGAAAACCGTTTGCAAGTTTTTTTGTTTTTGCGTACATCTAGTGGGGCTGATCCCCTTCCGTGCGATTTTCCCGGACTCTATTCCAACAGTTCCATTCATCTTATATATAACCTGTCTTAGTTTGCCTTCGTACCTTATAGGTAGTTATATTTTTATTCAATGTATATAGACGTTTAGGTATGCGGCCGGTGTATATCGGACAGGTTTACTGACAATTATGATTTGTTCGTACCTACAGCCTTGAAGGCCTTGTAGTATATTTACATCCTACATTACACTTTGCATTCTCATTGTCTACTGAAGTTGCTTTATCGTTCAACAAGTAGTTGTTTTGCTTGATATTCATATTAAATATAGATGTAAAAAAATATTTTTAAGCCCCTTAGTGCTTGTAATCTAATCACAGACCTGTCAATTAAATGATCATAACATGAAATAGATCTTTTTAATGCTTGTCATCCTCATCGTTTATGTTGTACGAAAATATTAACGCAAGTTCAAAGAATTAATATATTTTTATATCATCAACTTTCTTTGAAGTAATGAGAACACCGACGATTTTACGCCGTGTAATTTGAAAAGTTAAATTAAAGTTTTGCAATATTCCTTGCTTATTATGTTATTTTGCTCTTAACTACCTACTTACGACGTTACGAAGTCTATATTTTTGTCAGTTGGCTAATTTGAGAGGTTTAGAAGCTTTACATTAATATTTATTAACAAACTTTGATGAAACATGTCTCAGATGGTAAATCATCTGTGTAAGAAGTTCCAGTTCTTGTTGTGTTGGGTGTTGGGTGGTAACATTAAATATTTCCTTTCAACGTATATGACAAAAACGCAAAATGCTAAAAGCAATAAATCTATCATTCTGTGTCATTAATAATATATTTGTTTACGCAAAATACTAAAAAAAACTTTTGAAAAAGCAGCGTAAGAAAGTTCTAGCAATACAATTATAATATCATACAGACTTTATTAGTTACTGATATCATATTATGCACAACTAGCTTATCATTAACACGAAGACGAAGTATTTGTGTCGTCCATATAATCGCACGTATTATTGTATGTTGTTTACACAAATATTTGTTTTACGCATTACTTTAGATTTTTTAATATCAATTCAGATCATAAGCGCAATCCCATCAACAACAATAAAACTGTAAAAAGGCTGTTACTTTGGATTTATTACTTTTGATGTTGTGTTAACTTAGTTTGCGCCGTTGTTTCGTGATTCATCCATTATTTACATTGAATAAAAATGACAAAGTCTATAAAGATGTAAATTTCACCACGTGTTCTGTTCTCATTATTATTTTGAGTAAATTTGTACATAGCATAGATCCCGTTCATATGAGTTTCGTCTCTGTGTCGTAATCGTGTTCACGTAGGTGGTGGATTACCATCAACTCTGTGACCATATTTGTGTTGAAGTACTAACTTATTGTTAAGTTATAATAACCCATAATTAGTTTAGGTCGTTTCTTCAGTTTCATTAGCATCTTCATCATCAGGTTATTTTTGTCTCCACTGCAGGAGCACAACCCTCTCTCATCTGCCGGAGACAGACGGAGGATTTGGCCTACACTCCCAGCGCTTGCCAGACGGGTTGGGGAGGCCTGATTGATGTTTTATAATGTATTCCCTTAGTCGCCTTGTACGACATCCACGGGAAGAGTTGGAGTGGTCCTATTCTACTCTACCGGAAACCACACGGCACGCATCTTAGCATCTTATTTTGGCTTAATTGCTTTAATGTTACGTTTATTTTCAAATCTTAGTATGTAAGCCTTCTTCTTTTAAAAAGTGGTAGGAGTCTCTTGCCAAAACTTTACTTTTATGATTATTTTATAGCATACTACTTCGCATTCTTAAAAGGCATTCTCTAGCAGACATGAAAGCTGTTATCTGGCCATCAAAAAAGGTAAGCGACAACTTTCTAAGCAGACATGTGACTTCTTTTGTAAAAGATCACCTTCCCACACAATATTCTGTCTGTAAATGAGTTATGATGATGATGTGATAGGGACAAGTGCTTTTTACTTTGCAACTTACATGTGCTTTCTTATTAACATATTTATGCGATGAATTACCTTTATAATCTTAAAGTAATGTTTATAATTCATGATTGATTGGTTTTTAGACCAGAATCACGCTTAGATCGTTTCAGTTTTATAGAGCCAGGACTTTCCGTTAACTTATAATTTTCTTGTATACTCAAGTTTATTTGTATTACTAAATTGTTTTTAGTTTATTAGTCTAATAATTACTCAATTCTTTCACTAAGAATAGCTCTAATTCTTGTACTTAGAGCGTTTGTAAAATGTCAGTAGCTCGCCCAAAGTCCAACGATTGATGTCACACATTTAAGATGACGATTAACCCTCTACCCGCATTGTCTAATGCCACACGATCACATCCGTGTTGGCAACCAAACGACCAGGATAGTCTACACCACTACCATGACTTCAATAACTTGCTTTCGACTTCGAGACAATTCATTTCTTTCTGAAATGATTAATATTGTTTCTTTCTTTATTTGTTTGTGTTAATTTTATTGCATTGATATTCCAATTCCATTATTTTATTATTTATATTTTAGTGGCATACGAGTATGTCGTTGATCGAGAATTGTCGCTTCTTTTATGTTTTCAGCATTTTCCACTGTTCCATCTCATTTCCCATTAGCTCCTTATTGTTGGTTAATTTTTATTTATGTATTTGATGACCCTTTAAATGTTTCCAACGCAAGCTATACATTTATGTAGCCTCTTCTTTTCGCGCCACAATTTTAGGCATACTCTAGTTCCTGTTGTTCCCATTTCATTTAAGTCTTATATTATAACTAGCTGTGCCCGCGGCTCCGCTCGCGTGGACTACAGGATCTGCTCCCATTTCCACTTCCGCTCCCTATCCCACTTCCACTCAGGCTTTAAATCCAGGTCCAGGTCCAAGTCTAGATCCTCAACTCTCCCCTCAACACTCCCCTCAACCCTTCCCTCAACCCTCCTCTCAACCTTCCCCTCAGGTCTCCCCTCAACCCTCCCCTCAAACCTCTTTCCCTCGTCTCTCCAAATATAGTCCTCGTAACTAATCCATCGCTATCCAAATTCCGACCAACTACGATGTTGCATCGTAATCGGATAACTCAGTCAAAAGTTATGAGAGTTTTCAAACACTCATATTACACTGGTACCATACCCGCTCCCGCTACCGCTCACGAATTCAGTCGAACATTTACACTCTACATTCTTCGCAGTGTATGCGAGTTTTCGGAAACTATAAATTCGCATAACTTTTGATTGACTGCACCGATTGGAATGAAATAAAGCCTATATGTTACACCAAATTAAGCCCAATGTTTGTGTGAAAAGTCCATCAAAGTCCGATTAGTAGTTTATAAGTGATGCGTTCACAAACTCACAGACAAACAGACAAAAATTTCAAAAATGATCGAAATGTGTTCTGTTGCTTATTCTTAGACGCCCCAATTTTTTTGCTAATATCTTCAATGTACAGACACGCGATGTTTACGATTTTATTTATAAGATATTTTGTTTATCTCGACCGAAGTTATCTACATTCGACAACGCGTGGTACAGGCTACGCACTATAACCAGACTATGTCATGCAACTGGCCTGGAGGGAGCGCACGTGCTGTGTATTTTTAGCACAAGCGACACCCGGGGGCGTATTACGTCACGTCTATTACAAGACTGAGAAAAGTTTGAAACTCAGCGTATCCTGTGGACTTGAAAGTGCTTGATTTAACTTGACAACGTTAAATAAAGTTTTTTTTGTATAACAATGCATGACAAATTATCAACTAGACTAGATGCGTCGTCAATTTTGTTAAAAGCATTAGACCAGATGTTTTTCGTAATTTGTTTTTAGGAACGCTTCACGAGTTTTTGTTTACGATGTGTCATCTTGAATCTGGTAAAGCTTTTATTAGTTGACGTCTACTACCGGAATATATTTGTTAGAATGTTTTGAGTAGGTATTGTATAGTAGAACAAACTAAATCATTGACTCACCTTAAGCTTAATTTCTTACAAATATTCTAATACTATTGACTCCACAATTGTTGCCAATTTAATCATACAGATGTAAGACAGTGACAGTAATATTAAAAAAAAAGTCTTAAGTGCAGTATGTAAGGTAATAGAAAAAAAACATTAACTGTTTTAAAGATTTTGAACGAATTATCCACAGAATGGGTCATGACTCAGTCTGTTCGACTGTACAAGATGAATTGTTCGTTAACTAACTACCCATAGTTTTGTATAAATTTCGTCAGTGAACTACTTTCCGAACACAATCGTATTAACTAAGAACCTGACTATCAAGTCGATCGTGTTGTCACGTCATTTAATAGCATTAACTTTATTGGCTTGCTATGTTTTGAAAAAGTAATAAGCGTCGGTTTTTGACAAATGAACTAAAAACAATATTATAATATAATTGAACAGAGTTATACAAATACCATACTGTTCGGTAACGGTTAGCCAGTTCCAAATTTACAACCTTGCTATAAATAACGGAGCCAACAGGGCATTAACTAAAGCAAAACGACTCACATATTTTCACAATTTTTCACATAAAGCTGACACGGGTAGTTTAATCTCGTCATTATGGGCTTCCGTCATTCCATCAGCCATTGTCTTTTAGGTCATGATGTTGGAAATGTAACGGTAGTGGTGCTGTATTTCATGATTAGTTACTTAAGTAACATTTACATCCGTTTTTTTTAATATACTTACGAGTACGTAGATACTTTACACACATATAGTCTTGGCTATTCCCAAACTAGTTTTTTTTACTGTACGATGGGAATTAGATAAGGATATAACAATTCACACTTATAACTTCAAGACCGTAATCAACTTTTACAATTGTACAAAAATATCTTGTCTCGAAAAGGAATCGAACCCACGAGCTCTGACGCTCGAGTCTAATGACCAAGCTACTTACTAGGCGGATTTTGTAGATTTTAGCAGTAGGTTAGAATTGGGGATTCTGGATCAAATCGAAAGTTCGCTGGCGCTCAAGTTCGATTGATTCAGTCTCCCCAATTCCAAGTGCGATCGATTCAGTCTCCCCAATTCATAATTGGTAAGTTATGACATTAAGAACTGTTAAACTTTCTGTTGTCTTCATTTCAACAATAATATTGCTGAATATTTCAATCTCTCTACTGCTTAGATCATAATCGATGTTTGTGCATACTAATTTAAAACGAAAATAGATAGATCCTATCAGCAAATTGTATTCGCTGCATGTTTCTGCTACTCAAGTTTAGAATGTTTATAGTAATTAATCGTAAGCAATTTTCTTTTCTGAACCACTTCTCTTGCAAATACTTTCTCGAATTCGAATATACGCAATTTGAATCGAAGAGCATCTGATGTCCAGGTCCCTGTTCTAACTTCATCTCGGGCAGGTACGATAAAATATGTAACCTCTTCGGTAAAAGTAACAGACTTATGTTGATTCATTATTGAGGTTATACCTACCATGCTATCACATGCTCTTTTTTAATGGACTGGATTATTTGTATAGTTTGTATATGTGAAAATGAAGAATGGAATGATTGTAAAAATGAAAGAACTTATATAATCTATAAAAGTTTATTCTTTAAACACCATTTCTTTAAACAAGTTACATTTCTAAGAGCACATATTGTAGGATGATAAATACAATTATATATATCAGTTGATAATCGATATTCTTCATACAAACTTAGTAAACTAGGACAAGACTTAGTTTCTAAATTATAAACATCATTGTAATCTAATATTTGTTTAATCCATATCATTTTTTCAAGACCTTTACAGTAAATCGTTTTATCGATTAAGAATTCTTCTATATACGCCAAGTAATTTGAATATGGTATAAACCCATCATTCCAATATATTTTTCGATTTCTTTGTATCCAATTAACTTGCTTCCTTTCTTCCGCTGATAAGTTGTGAATTGGAAAAGGGGGCTTAATTAAAAGTACTTGTATTTGGTCCTTGTAGGCGATCGCTATTTCTTTTAATATAAATTTATTATCAGCTATCTTGAATCCTTGCAAATCGACTATTGCTGCTGCTTTCATGTTAGTTTGCGTACTATATGGCTTAAAGGTTTATATTCTATAAGGCGATCGTTAATAATAAGACAGTAAGCAGACGTATGATCGGGAATATCTTGCGAACATTCGATTTCCAAACGCACATCTACAGGTCCTGTTTTTAAATTTTCGTTTTGTCTTGAGCAATCGATTACAAATAATGGAGCCTTTTCTTTGAAAGTGTTCAGATCAAGCAAGGGATCCGCGGGAAGGTTGTAGTAAGACTGGCGGAATTTAGCATACATTTCGTATAATATACCATGTTTGTTTTCATCAAATTTTAAATTCATAGAGTCGTAAGGATAATATTGAGAATTTAAATACAATTTCACATTTGTCACGTTACAATGATCAAACATGGAGCAATCTTTTGTTTTGCTATTTTTTCTGTTAGTCTGAAAACCTAGGATAACATAACGAGGTTTTTCTAATTGAGAAGATGTTTTAACTGACCAAGAATGTTTAGTCGTTTTTGGTAGTAACGGATATTCGTATAAATCCCAATTTCTGAATGGTACTTGTATGGTCTTATCTTTTTCTAAATGTTTTAGTAGCAACAACCTTTCCCGATCTGACACTTTGACATGTGGCATGCGCCATTGTATTCTCTCTATCTTTACATTAACATTGGTTGTTTCAGCCGGTATTAAAGCACTATTTAAATTATGGTTGTTTCGATTCAAAATAAGTTCATGTTTACTATTTACGATGATTTTATTATAGTCTTCAGCAAATCCTAATATTTTATTTAATGGGATGACAATGCTAAAATAACTTCTGTTTTTAAATCCGTTTTGGCCCCAACCCCATAAGGCTGCTATTTTACTTTCACCCTCATTCATGGATACGTATGATTTCATTGTTGTTGTAATTCCCGAATTTTTTATACGATCTATTTCTACTCCATTCATTTCATACCTAATATCTTGAAAGAGAAACATAAAGGGATTATTAGTAAAATCCACATTTAAGTAAGTTTCCTTTCCAGCGGCATCTCTTTTAACCACTTGGGCATGTCCTTCGATGAATATAGAGCTAGCTGAGGGTAATATATACACATCTTGTTGATGTATAGGTATTCGAATTTCATCGTTTTCTTTAAAACTATTATTATATGGGTTGTAAGTATGAATTTCATAGCTTTCGATAGCATTATCAAATTGAGGTAACTCGGTAATCTGCAGCATACTCATTATAGTACTTTAAATCCCAGAGCTCTTAGAAAATCTTTATTACTCTTTGTTATCTTTTTTATAGTATTCACACGTCTGCGTTCTCGAACACTGCGTGAAGAATTAAGGCGTTTGACTTGATGATTGGAGGTTTTATTAAATATTATCATTTTATTTTTCTTAAATGTATACGCAATTGAATTTCTTCTTTTCTGAAATTAATGTAGTTACCGTCTTCGTCAGCAACTTTAATTGTAATAGATGAAATGTTTTTTTTATTTATCGGAAAGTAAATAACGTTTCTAGGTACTTCAATATATCTATATCCTGGTGGCACGCTAGGAACAAACTCGTGTATTGTATGGGTCGGTAAACCGTTAGTGAATGATCCTTGTATGAGATCGCATTCAACTCTTATAATAGACACTGGTTGAATATTGACCGGATTAACTGAGTCATGCCATTTACTTGCATCTAATTTCGACTTTGAGAATCCTAACATACCTCCAATACTATTCTCTACATCAAAATTGACAATTTTATTACAAAATAAAGAACACTTTAAAGTATTATTGTTTGGTCTTATTTTTATTTCACAATCTGTTAAATTACTCTCAAGGTAATCGCATATATCATAAAAATCATATGAGCCAAGGGGGAGTTTTAATTGTTTGCCCTCATTTCCGTAAGAAAAAGTATTGTTTTCGCAATCAACATTTGGTATAGAATTGTATGCAGAGAAATAAAGCAACCCGCACTCATATTTGCCCTCTAGACTTAAAGGGGGGTGAAAATATGTTTCTAACACTGATTTAACGCCTGAAAGCGTTACCGTGACAGACATTGTTCTGTTATCGACTGAGTTTAAACTGTATTTTGCAAACTATTTATTCTATCATACCAGAATTTTTTTAAATAATTTAAACATAAGTGTCCGCAGTTATAAGGATGATCGCGCTGAATATTTTCATAATTATAGTTTATCATCTTTGATCCTATATATTTAATAAACTCTTTAGGCGGCTTTAAATCTCCATAGCTATCAAAATATTCCACATAATTGTTAAATTTGACATATGCTACCCAATGAGAACCAGAATTATTTGAAGTGTCTAAGTTAATTACACCGCATTCTTTACGATAAGGACATTTTGGCAATTCATCTCTCATGAAAATACCGCGAAAATAAGGTATATCACCCGCATAATTCATAATGTCTATATTAGTCAGAGCTCTCTTGGGTAGCTTATAATTTAGTTTTTTGGCTTGGTTACAAAAATACCCAATCCATCCTTGTGCGTCTTTAGATGTAATCCTCTTCCAATACCAATTGTTTCCATTTTTCCGTTACGTGATTTTAATTCTGCTAATCGTTTTCTAGCTCCTTCAAACTCTTTCATAACCTGAGCGATTCCATCTGCCCCGCCAGGTAAACTGCCAACAGCAGATAATCCCGCAAAAACCGGTATCATTGGTAAAACACCACCGGTTTTAGGAACAGGTATAATGCGAGGCGGTTTGACATCCTGGTCCGATGATAATTCTTTAGCGGCTGCTATTGCTAGCTGTATTGCCATTTTCTTACAGTTTGGTTTTAGTTTTTTTAAACATTTTTTTGTGCGTGATAATATATTTTTAAATAAGCCTTTACCACATTTTATTTTGGGTACAGCTCTTTTTGTTTTCTTGCTTAAGCCGGCACCAATACTTATTTTTGCCAGCATAGCTTTATTCACCAAATTTGCAGCTAATTTCTCTGCAACACTAGCATCTGGAGCAGAAGCTCGTTTTTTAGCCATTTTCATTAAGATTATGTCAGCTTTATGTCGATCACTCAAGATGGATGACTTATTGTATGCGATATCGTGTTGTTTGCAATATTCGTCTAATTGGTTTATCCCCTTAACGCCTTGAGCAAGTCTACGTTGAAGCTTAGTTCCAGGTCCGCAATAATTATAGCCAGGCAGATGTAATTCGAAGGGCAGACAGTTAATAAAGGAATTTAGAAGACTTCCTTCTGCCATGTCCAGTAAAAGACTAATAAAATATAGCGAGTGCTCTCGTTTAAATTATGTTTTAGTAATTATAATAATACACTTGTTTTATCAATCCAGCTATTTTCTTCTATCGGCAATCCTAACCATTTTACAAATAATTTAGTTCCTTTTCTTTTTAAAACCTTTTCTACTAAATAAACGTGAGGATATTTTGTTTTCTGCAATTCTTCTCTATAAAATGCTCCTAGAATAGGTCTCTGTTTCACATCATTAACTAAATAAGTGATAGGATTAGTATTTTGTATTCTACTTATCTTGAAAATTTCCGTAGACCAATTAGGGGTATATCCTTTCTCAAATGTTCCTTTGTACTTACTAATTCTAACACAATCTCCTAATTTAAGTTTGTAACGTTTGGGTTTTATCTGAAATAAAGCGATGTTTTGATATCTATCCAAAATATCGTTTTTTACTTTTTCATTTACTTCAGATGGACATCGACCAATAGTTCTATGATATGAATTATTATAATCATAAACTACTTTATGTAAGGTACCATCCAACCATTTGTAATTTCCTTTCAAACTAAATTCTTTGTACAACTTGGACTTTAGAGTTCTAATTAACCTTTCTACAATTGAAGCTTTCTTTGTAGAGTATGTAGAATAGTGGTTTATATTGTAAGTGTTCATTAATTTGCTAAACTGATCATTATAGAATTCTTTCCCAAAATCGGTTTGCAAGTTTTGAGGTACGCGACCTTTTTTCAATATTATTTCAAACGCACTACACACCAAATTTTTTGTTTTTTGATAAAGGGGTAACGTCCAAGCATACTTAGAAAATGTGTCGATTACCACTAAAATATACTTGTTTTGTCTATTATCTTTTGATACTGCTTGCATATCAATCAAATCCGCTTGCCATAAATCATCAATGTCTTTCATAACTACTCGTCTTCGAAAAAAGTTTTTTCTAGCATTTTTGTGTATTTCATTTACTACGTCTGCCTTGCTCATTTTTTGCTTGTCTATATGATTCAGAAAATTTCTCTAGTTTCATTACACGATCGGTTAATTCCATCAACAACTCTTTTAATGTTTTAATTATTTTAAGACTGTTGTCTAAAGCGTTGTCCACATATTGTTTTGTAGCACTATCATTATCATCTGCGGGAATACCAATATTTTTCAACGTTTTATTTTGAGCACTTAAATTTCCATTATCAGTTCTTTTGAACATACATTCCGTTTGAAAATTATCATTAAGTTTTCGCCGTTTATTTATATGATGACCGAACTTGTCAACGTTCATGATTGAGAGCTATTGAGATACTGTGTATTAATTGAGCAAATTCATTCTTTTATGATACCAGCTTCCTTTAGCTCTTCAATGATAGATATTATTTCATTGTCGTGGCTGTTATTTCCAGCATCTCTTGATGCAACTAAAAGTTTGAGTCTCTCAATCAACTCATTAGGGTTATCCCAATAAATGAAATCAGTATTTTTTCTATATTTTTTTAAAGTAGGTAGTGTACCACCAGTTTTTTGATATGCATTTATGCCTTCGTTATCTGCGTTAGTAAAAAGAGGCTTTATGAGTTGATTATATTTCATTCCTCTATCCCCTCTTATTTGACCATTTGGATTATAATCTCTTTTATGAGCGTTTGTAGTAATGAGGATATCTTTGTAAACGAGTTTATCTTTCTCAGTTACAAGATGAAGGTTTGGCTTATTTTTAAGCAAAACTTCTTTTAGACCAGCAGTTATTTCATACTTTTTGCCATCAATAACAGCCATGGAGATTTCATCATCTAGAGGACCAATTTTACAAAATTGCACCTCGGAATTGCCCACCATAAGTTTATCATTCTCATTGCGTAAACCAAATGGTACATGTAGAGCATTTTGATTTTCAGATAAATTTTCTGTATCAATCCATGATTTAACCGGGGTACTCAGTTCAGCCATTTTATTCTCAGTCTTAATAGGAGTAAAGAATTTAGAATCTTCTTTCGATGTAGAATTTTCACTGGAATCAGTCTCGTAAATATCATCAGCATTATCAGCACTATCTTGAATATCTTTGTATGAAGATGGTGTTTCTATTTTAGGACTCTGGCTGTTTTTTTGTTCAACATTATTTACTTTACTACTATTCAGTTTGTTAAATGTTGTATCTATAGCTTTTAAAGGCTCTATTATTGGTTTAAATATTTTATTATATTTTATTTCATTTTCCACTTCATCATTTTGCATTCGTTTTATTTTACTTTTAATAGCTTTTACAGATTTTATTAGCTGTTCTTTTACTGTTGTTTCCATAGTAAGTTTCGTATTTATTGTACAAACACCACGCTTGTTTCTTATAGAGTGAAAATTAAAATGATGAATTTGAGTTCGGAGTAACTTATTTATAGTAAGACTCAATCAAAGTTTATAAATGTGTCAAAACTGTATCTATACCGTCCCTTATTAAATTCACAATCTTTATTGATAAGTAAAAACCCGAATGGATCCTGCCAAATATCTGAACAGAGTTTTTTGAATTTATCCCATTTCATATCAGAATTTACATGCTCATTATAAATATGTTTTAAATTAATGCTGTCTTGTTTAAAAATTAATAAAAAGTTGACATTGTCACGTATCATTTGTTTGGGAATTTTTGAATATGTTTGTGATAAATAGAAGCAATCAATTTGCTTATGTCTACCCATAGCAAAATAATTGCGAATGTTAACTTGATTTTCACACGCAACATCATCAAAAATAAAAACAGAATTCGAAAAAGCCTCATTAGGCGAAACCACATCTTGACTATAATTGAATATGAAAAAATTTATTTCGGGTAATTTGCTTAAGACCGTATTTAGAAAACAATATTTAGGCTGAAAAGTAGTTTTTGAGTATAGGTATATATTTTTAAATTTTAAACCGTTTTTATGGAGTAATAAACTAATCATTACATTAGTTTTACCGCAGTTTGAAGGACCGCATATAATACAGCGAATCGTATTTGGTAATAGAGGGCTATGTCTTATTATGGTTGAGGGACAGTCTACACTTAATTTACAAACTTCCAATGTTATATGTTGTTTAACCAACTTCATTTTGCATTCTGGCTTTCGATTACACTATCATTGGTTATATAGACATGTCTAAACAGGCTCGTGCTAATCGTTGCATGCATATCAACACATCTCGCTCATATTCCTATAGAGCAAAAGATACATGACCTTTTTATATTAGAGCAAGCCTAATTGTTACAAATTCTTTTATTTAGTCATTGCGAGTGAATCAAGCAAGTCGCGTGCAATTTTCTTCTTTAAAAAACGCTTACGGTATGTATCTAGTATTGATTTGGTTTGTAAAAAAGCTGTCGTCTATTAATTAACTAGCATTTATGTATATATATTTCTTCTTGCAGAGATGAGCCAGTCTCTCCTTATTGATGATGATTACAACCCCATAACAAATCCTTTTTACTACGCTCAAGACATCATGGCCGACTCATGCTTCAATCAGGAAGAGGTTTTGGTTGCTGAAAACGAGGTCAAGCTCACGAGTAATAAGGCGATGAAAAAAAAGCCTAAAGCTAAGAAAAGGATAGATTCTAAACGAAAAGTTCAATCAGGCGCTCTTCAAACTTCAAGTTATATCATTAGAAAAGAACCCAGAAAAGGAATTCAGTTAATTAAAATAAACATTATAGACTTGGGTGGAAGTGAGCTTAATAGTTCAAGTGATAATGACAGTGCAGATGTCAGTGTGCAATATATAGTAACAGACAGATATGATGATGTAGCATACGCTGCTAAAAGTCTTATAAGTAAAATAGTAAAAAAAATAAATGAAGACGTTTAATCTGTTCCATTTATTAATTCATAATTATAAATGCTATAGTTTCAGCTTATGTCATTGGCGCTGTATTAAATGATTTGTAATAAAATAAAACAGTATTATGATTAGAAAATATTCTTTTATTTACAATAAAAAAATAAGAGTACATGGTTAAATATATCTTACAACTATGATTATTGGTGGTATTAAGCACACCATTATGTAAAATTGTTAATATATAGACATGCTCTAAAACATAGTATTATAGTGGCCCCATGGCAGAGTGCTTACATGCCTTCTTTTTACTTGCCTCTTATCATCTTCGTTATTCAAAACTAGTTTATTAATCATCGTATATAACTACAGGAATTCTTTGCTTTCTTTCATAATTATCAAAATGTAACTTTTCGCCTACTTCAGGCAAAACAGTTTTTACTCTCGCACAGGAGTGTTTATCTAGCTTGTCTTCCGAGTCAAAATAGACAAAACATTCATCACACAACAATATTTTAGATTTATGGCGTGTTATTTGTTTGCGTACTAATTTCTCAAAGCTTTTAATTAAACAAAAATGACTTTTCTCGTTTTCATTAATATATAACAGGTTAACATGGGTAAATTTTCGTTTTTGAGTTTTGTAAAGAGGGCCGTTAACATCATTATTTTTTCCCAAACCGTAGACGTTAATGCTAATGGCAAGATTATTCTCTTCAAATAACTTTATATCATGAAAAGAAGGTGGAAACGACATGTCTTTTATATTGAGTATTTGTGAATAATGAGGATAAGAAGACACTCGATTAGAATTACATTTTGATGGAAACATATGTGCAACTATGCTCCATAGGAAACAATGATCATCTCCATTCTTAATATTTAAACAAGATTTTGTATTTTGTATTTTCTTTGGTAAAGGGATGTAAGATCCAGCTCTAAGCGGATTATATTTAGCGATGTTTATTTCTAAATGGCTAATAGATTCAAGAGTCCAGCCTGACTCCGCAAGTTCAAATTCGGTAAGTTTTCCTGCTAAATTTTTGCAACTTTCTAAATACAAACTCATAATGTCTGTATTTACAAAAGTCGTAACATAACTGGTATTGAATGACTTCAGAGATTTTTCATCATTTTTTGGCAATAGATATGTAGCATAAAGTTCAAAATTAACCTTTAATGCTTTATGAATTTCAAGATCACGATTGATCAACTGTTTTACTAATGTCGATATGTTATTTAGAAAAAATTCAGGCTCCAATTTATTATCTTTACAATTAATTCGATAGCTAATGATTCTATTCTTAAATGCACAAGATATTACATGGACATCGTCAAATTCAGTGCTAAGTAAGCAATTAGCCTTGTGAATGTTACTACGTATGTGTGAGGAATATTTTATTATTTTGACGTTACAGACTTTACACATAGACATTTTAAGCAATCAGCTACTTATTTATACAAAGTAACAAGGGTTCAAAATAATAGGTATAAATATAATAATCAGTAATAATATACATTAATAGCAGTAATATAAAATACAAATACAGTTTTAATGAATAAATGAATATAAAAGATAAAATACAAATTAAAGGAAGCCCGCAAATATTTTATATCATTAATTTTCTTGAAGAGTGTCAGACGTGTTCATCATTTGTTTTAAAAAGTTGACGGAGTGCATTTCTAGTGAAATCAAAAATTTGTATTTACAAACTCATAATGTCTGTATTTACAAAAGTCGTAACATAACTGGTATTGAATGACTTCAGAGATTTTTCATCATTTTTTTGGCAATAGATATGTAGCATAAAGTTCAAAATTAGCCTTTAATGCTTTATGAATTTCAAGATCACGATTGATCAACTGTTTTACTAATGCCGATATGTTATTTAGAAAAAATTCAGGCTCCAATTTATTATCTTTACAATTAATTCGATAGCTAATGATTCTATTCTTAAATGCACAAGATATTACATGGACATCGTCAAATTCAGTGCTAAGTAAGCAATTAGCCTTTGTGAATGTTACTACGTATGTGCGAGGAATATTTTATTATTTTGACGTTACAGACTTTACACATAGACATTTTAAGCAATCAGCTACTTATTTATACAAAGTAACAAGGGTTCAAAATAATAGGTATAAATATATTAATCAGTAATAATATACATTAATAGCAGTAATATAAAATACAAATACAGTTTTAATGAATAAATGAATATAAAAGATAAAATACAAATTAAAGGAAGCCCGCAAATATTTTATATCATTAATTTTCTTGAGGGTAAAGGACTGGTTGTATATCTTTAAACTGTTTCTTAGCAGCCTTTACAACGTTAGTGACTGCTTTAAAAACCCCTGATTTTTCATCTACACAAGACTTATATGTTAACAGAGTATTTTTATATGCGTCTTTAGCGAGCGCGTCTTTAGTACGAGAGATCTTTAACTCTATATAAAAGTCTCCCTTCTTAGAGAAGTCCCGCTGGCTGGTGTAACCCGTTGCTACTTGACGCCAAAGTAGTCCATGCAGTTTCTGGGCGACAATTGGCGTCGATTTTTCGTCCTGAAATTAAGAAAATATTTTATGTTAATGAATACCATCATCGCTCCTACCTTTTTAACATCTGAACCAACACATACATACGTACATCCTACACCCCCCCAACGTGCATACCTAGATAGGTATACGCGCCCATCCGTTGAAATTAATGGGGAAATGAAATGTAAACTTCTTTTATTGATAGTAGGTATAGCCGTTAAAGCTAACTATGAAACAACTGACCTCCGATTCCTCCAAAAACAATTTTCGCTGCTTTCGCACCACTTCCTCTCCTTCCGAATCAGATTCAGTCGATGAGAGCAAGGGCCGCGGGTCAGCAGGTTTCCTCCCTCGCTTAGCAGGCTGCCGTTTTACAATATTCTTCGTTTTTTTAGGTGTTGAGGTTTCTCCCGCGTTCCGCATAGCCTCCTCAGTCGAATCGAAGGGGTTGTTAATCGACAACCTAAAACAAAGTAAATATTAAATCAGACTGCCGTGATAACAATTTAACATGTGTGGGGGTTTTATTAAAAAAGTATTTTATTTACTTTAAAGAATTTAAATTGAGTTGCATGCTAGTCTGCTGTGTAGAGTAGCATAGTAATAATAATAAAATCATTTATTCTCCAAAATATATATCCAGTAACTCAGCCAAATTTTATAATACTGTTAGTTGGCAGAAATTGCTCTCTTACTTTATACATATATATGGCAGAGAATACTAAATATCACTACGCAATGGTGAATAGCAAGCAAATTACAAAGATTTTAATATTTATATTAGCACAAAAAGATTGAGGTCATGTTAATACAAATGTATGTTGCGTCCTCTATCTAAAATAAAGTAAAGAGAAATTAATAAATTGAAATAAATTAGGTAGGTACGTACATACTAGTAGTTTTGTTGATGATTGCTCCCAAATCACTTTATAGAGATACACACTTCGTCTTTCTTCTTCTTCACTGATTTCACTAGAAATGCACTCCGTCAACTTTTTAAAACAAATGATGAACACGTCTGACACTCTGTATTACTATAATTAAAATGAATTAATCAAATATAGAACTTTAGGATATGTTCACAGTACTAAAGCAGTATCGAAACCAATGCATACTTAATAGTTACAAACTAATTTCAACCTTAATTCATCACGTAATAAGTCTTGCAAATATATTTTTGCTATAGTCAGCAGTTGGTTACTGTAAACACTGCTTATGATTTATCAAATAAGGAAATCTATGAGATCTCATTCGAAACCTGAAACGCAAATCTAATAAGGAATCAAGATGTACCTCAGACTCTCATAGCTAAGTACTGGATGTAAGACATGAGTTGTATAGAAGGGTATGGGTTCAATTCTCGGGGGAAGGACAAACAACTTGCGCGATTTGTGTGAAGCCGAGGTGCATTATTTATGATTTCGTCTTATTCTTATCTAATTCACATAGTTTAAAAAAAATATCGTGTATATAAAATATATATATATATATATATATATATATATATATATATATATATATATATATATATATATATATATATATATATATATATATGTATTGCTACGTATATACGTAATGTTTGCAAATCATATTTTTATCATGTGAATGATTCTTCAAAATTAAAAAAATCTTTTTAATTTTAATGTTTCTATTAACGCCGGGAAATAATATACAGTTGCCTATGTCCCGTGCTACATAGCGACGTCTAGGATACACCAGTGAAACTAAATCTATACAAGGCATTGGATGCATCGCTTGCGCCGTTTAAGCTTGTTGTTGCTATCAAAATAATCTAGATGGAGTCTCGACAACGTGAAGAAGCCATTATTTAGTATTTCTATTATGTAGTACTATTCTTTTTTAAATATATTGAAAGAATGTAGATCCTAATCAAGTATAAAAAATAAGAAAAATGACTGATTGGTTAAATAAATATGTTTTCAAGCTATATTCACCTATGTCCTAAAACCCGCTATTGAAATTTTCACGCCACTTCGTATATATACAAATGACACTTCATATAAATCGACAGGTCTCTGAGATGACGTTAGTTTATTACGATGCGCCCGGATCGGAACGACTAAAATAATCGCAGATGTACCTTGTCAATTCGGTGGTCATTATTAGTACGGAAGCGGGCGATCCTGAAAACAATTGATAACCGAAACCCTCAGACCCCAGATGAAGCCCAAAAGACGAAAATGTCGGGACTGGATGAGTCTAAAATTTGATTGGTCTCTGTATGATGAAAATGGTTTATTACGATTTACGCCCCGGAATCGGAACGACCATTAGTAATCGCAGGTACCAGTCAATCGTGCTTATCGTTCATTAGTAAGGAGTCGGGGCGATCCTGAAAACGAATGATAGCCGAACCCAGACCCCAGATGAAGCCCATAAGACGAAAATGTCGGGACTGGATGAGTCTTTTACAAAATTTTACCCGGCCCTGTGCTGTCGACAATAATATAAAAATAACAAACAATACGTCGACAGCACAGGGTTTGAGGGGTTTTTGCTTATTGTTTTCCTTAGATTAAGAAAACTTTATCTTAGAAAAAATAACATGAATGAATTGGGGAAACTGAATCAATCGAACTTGAGCGCCAGCGAAATTTCGATTTTATCTTAGAAAAAATAACATGAATGAATTGGGGAAACTGAATCAATCGAACTTGAGCGCCAGCGAAATTTCGATTTGATCCAGAATCCCCAATTCTAACCTACTTTTAGCTACTCTGACTGATTGTTGTTTTTGTAGCCATCACTGAGTTGTGAGATAGTCGTGCTAAATTTCAATGCGTGAGAGCATGTCTTGAAGTCAAATCAATAACATAATTTAAAAAAAAAACAGTGTAAGAAGTACTTGTTGAGATAACAAATAATTTATAAGTAAACCTTGAAAATTACTGGACAAAGCTAGATAACATTTAGCTGTACTGCATTACAAGAGGCTACGTCACACATCAAACGTGAATGAAAGTTCATCAACCTCGCAGTAACAGTGACATAACACTCATGATTGGATCACTGACAACTTAACCACTCATCAATTACTCGTCCGAGCACTTGTACAATCGTTTATATACGCCCATTATGAGCTTTAAGTGCTTCTTAAATCGATTGTCTTGTTCTAACTATTGCCTTTTCACAGTTACAATCGGCAAATAATATTGTCTAATGAAAATATCAATTTATTACATTTCATGTTCTTTGACAGTTCTCTTGGTGTTTTCCTTTT
Source organism: Esperia sulphurella (assembly GCA_947086405.1). Lineage (NCBI taxonomy): Eukaryota > Metazoa > Arthropoda > Insecta > Lepidoptera > Oecophoridae > Esperia > Esperia sulphurella. The sequence goes on from OX352265.1 coordinate 12,850,235, forward strand.
TCAGTGTGTGTTCCGTTGGTGTAGTTTTATTTAATTTTTTTATTTTATTTATTTTTCATAACCCACAGCACATAAAAAACAGTATTATTCTAATTTATAGTTATTGCTGGCAATATCGGATTTACATATATATATCTATTTAAAGCTTTACTTCCCTTTTTATCTATCTAGATTAATTTTTCAGTTTAATATATGTTAAGCTGGTCTTAGTATCCATTTGACTCCACTACAGCTCATTAACTACATTTTTGGCATCGAATGCAGGTTGTTTTGTCCTGGATTATTTGATTGTGAATAAATTTATTCTTATTTTGTCTAGTTCCTAGAATTTAACGTTAAGTCATTTGATCTCTACTTGCTTTCCTATTGCTTAACATCTTGTGTGATCTACATTACAATCAGATTTAATTTAATAGGTAAACCAAAATGTCGCTTTTACGTGTGTCTATCTTTCAACAACTTGCAACGTTCGTAATTGGATTCCTTTTTCACACCGACCCAATTCCAAGTGATTAATATTCTTGTTGTTTACATCCACTTTGTCTTAGAAGCCTGACAAATGTTAAAGTCTGGCTTGAATTAGGACGTTTGCAATTGCTATAAACGGAAAAATATGTAATACTCGTATTATATTTATATTTTATATTGTTTGCACTTGTCTTCCTTACTTCTTATTTTCTTTGATGTTTTTCTTTTTGGAGTTCTAGCAATGATTATATGAAAGCTCTAATTATGACACGATTACTACTAATCACTAACTATTATCAATATGTAAATAAGCTACCTTACCAGTTCCACTTTTAATTGTATAACTGCATTAGGCAACTCTTGCCTTTTCATTTGTCGCTGTCTCGATTTTAGGTCGTGTTAGCAACCATGTGCTACGTTAGCCTATCTACCCATTTACCTGCTACATACGTGTAACAAAGTCGCATCGTTCCACCAAACACGATAAAAGGCGCCTCCAACTCAATTTCGAGTTGCATCACCACATTAGCTAATGCTGCACTTCGCACTGTTGATGTCGCTGTCAGGTGTAGAGTGGTGATGTTAGGAACTCAGCGCAATGTCGACGTGTCGTAACGTGGTCTAGTTTACATTTGTACTAAATGTCCAAAGGGACAATGATGCACGCTTTGTTAGTATTTGCAAGTTCATTCTAAGTTAGTCGCGTGTATCGTCACTACTCACATGTTGTCTTGTTTTAGCGGTTAGTATTGAGAAAGTACCCCATTTGTCTTGTGAAAATTTTTAATTATCCAAAGTCTCCATAGAAATAAAAATAGTGCTTAATACAAATACCGTTTCTTTCTGAGACTTCATTACCATATTGTTTTCGTCTAATCAATGCTATTTTTGCACAATGTTACAGACAAAAATACAAAATTAATTATGCGTTCCATTATTACCACCTATGAACAGTATCACATAACAATAACAAGTTATTCTATTGTGAGTTCGAGTTGAGGTTGAGTAAGACTGCAGCTGATTTAACTATCACGTATGCATACGTTTCATTAATACATATTTCTTTCTTACTTTCAATCATAAAGAAAAAAAACCCGACCCATAAGGGCGGAGGCGCCTACAAAAACTTTTTACCTTCATGCTTTTTATTGATCTGTAATCTGGTTCAAGATTGCATTGATTTTTTATTGCATTGACATTAACTGGAAACAATGTGCATATTACCGCGACACGTCCTAACATCCACCTTGTAGTTTGAGATATTCAGTTGATTATGAAGTTTCTGTTGACATATGCATGGTTCGAGTCCAAAGCGCACGCAGGCGCGGTGGTGTGCGTCCGTCGCGCATCATAGCCTCCGGATGCGCAAGCGCGCATTCTAGTACTTTCACACGTCATATTTATTCGGCAAATACATTTCACCTACATTTGGGGTGTCCGTTTATTCGATACTCTCACTCACTGTCATTCATCTCGGACAGTTAAGTTCAACAAACAAGTCATTTTTAGCTATCATAATAAATAGCATCTAAAATTCAACCACTGCTAGTCTTACACTTTGTAGAATATATGCCGCGCTTATTAAGTTTATTTCTTGTTCGACTATACTTATCAGACATTCAGTCTTAGCTCTATCAGCAATACGTAAAACAACACTTAATTCAGATTCACCTGTACCATCAACAGGTCGGACATTATGGTTTGCCGCTCATACACCTGAAACTTATGTAATTGTAACCAAATTGCTTGATCTGTTGATCCGGATGCTATATTTCTTTATTTTACTACGTGCCTCCACCGCTTGTTTTGTCTATTACGTAATATTTGTATCAATAATTACAGCTTGCAGCATAAGTTGTATGTAATAAACGTCTAATGATTTACGGACGGTGCATTACCTGTCGATAAAATAAAATGACATAACGACTGGGTATGTGGGTTAATGTGAACTGAACACTTGTATTGTTGCTTATGGTTTGGTTACATAATGACAACGAAAATCAACATGTTTAGCATGTTGGTCATCATTTTTCTATTTCAAAATTTTTGTACTTTATCGGCCCTTTTAAGTTTATAAATGTTTTTTCTACGTGCCTTACTTAATAGTAGGTTTATAATATTATCATTTTAAATTAGAAATATTTACATCTAATTGGAATAATTTTGTCATTGGTTTCGGCTTAGGAGTGAGCGAATTCAGCCATCGTTTGTTGAACAGTTACCAGAAATTAAACTAAATGTTGCTTTCACAGAAGAAATGCCATTTTTAGGTTTGCTAATGGTTTTATTATGCATGTTGATTTCATTTTTGGGCATTGTAGCAGTAAATGACGACGCATGAATAGGAATTACAATATTTTGTTTGAACAAAATTACGTAATTTTGTTTTATGGAGTTATTTCCTTTACATTTTTTATCAAATATCATTTTTCTATGTATTTTCAACTTTTTCTTATTTTATTCTTGACTAAGAAAGTAAAGTCATGAGTTGCCTTTGTCCTACCATCTTGTTTTTTTTTATAATAGTATTGCTCCATTTTGTCTTTTGTACAGATATGTTGTATTTCATTTTATCAGATCGCACATTTTGCGTGTCACTGTATTTAGAATTCATTTAGCCATTTTAGATTGGAATTCCATTCATTCTAACCGAATAATCTTGTCATAGAAACTATTGTCGACCGTTTAGCAACACTTTTACTGCTTGTTCGTTTTAAGGCTTAGTCACGCTTTCTTCAATGACCGTAGAAACCTGGTCTCGTATATTAAAAAAATATATATTAAATAACTTTGATCTATTTATACAGTGTTAGTTGATTTAGCTAGCTTAAGTCTTTTTTTAAGACTATATATTTGTTGTTGTTTGTTAGAAGTAAATATCATTGGATATTATATTAAAACGTACAGACAACACTTCAAACACATGATAAAACATATAAACTACCTTGAACCAATATAATAATTAGGCCAGCTTATTAATAATTACAAATTCCTAGATCAGCAGCAGAAAAACGAAGAAATGTCATGCATAGCCTAAAATAAGAGACTTATGTAAAATATAGTAAATTTTTGGTAACACAAATTTAATTTAATAATAAAAAATTAATTAAATTGATATTCGCTCTTATAAGTAATCAAATCAATCACACTCAGTATTCTGCTGCTACTGTGTCCGTATCTCTGCGTAGTTGGGAGGCTGCTTTTTTCTGTAAAAGAGATGGAAATCGTTTATTCGTTCGTTTATTTAAAGGTCGTCTACAAAATGGCGGAGAAAGAAGCTTTGTATAACAATTTGCAGGCAGCCTACCTTACTTCTTTATCTATTTTCCGTTTTCATTTATTGATTCCTTTTGATAAAAATCTTCTTTTTTGTGTTAATGACAATGAAATTAATAGCTTTTATGTTTAGTATTCGATTACTTTGTGAATGTCACCGAGGAGTATAGGAATATATTGCGTTTTAACATATAGACTGAAACATCAGTCAGCAAATGTCGCATAGGAAACGGTTAGAGGCTTCCCTAATGACCCATTCATGTCCTCTCTTTCATACGCCTGCTTGGTTAACGTGACTCACGACTTAAATACGAGACATTACATATCCATATTTCATACATGTGCTTCTCTGGGAAGTTAGTTGATAATTTACTACATAATGAATGAGAGAAATTACGACTCGTAAATATTTGAACAGCAAATACTTATATGTAAGTCTGTAGTAAAATAATCACACATAATAATTGAATGCAAATTTTACAGATAACAGAAATAGAAGAAATATTAGCATTAAGACAAGAAGCAGAGTACATCATCATCATCATAACCGCCCTTAGACGTCCACTGTTAAACATAGGCCTTCCCCAATGAACGCCACCACACCCAGTCCTCCGCCCTCCGAATTTAGCCGCTCCCGGCCACCTTCTTCAGGTCGTCGGTCTATCTGGCGGCAGAGTACAAGTAACGTTCAAATAAGCATTTTTATATAAATCTTCAAAAGTGAAACCAGGGCGGCTTTCAATAATAAAGAACCTAACCAATTTTATGTCCTTTATCAGTAAGGACACGAGAAAGTAGTTCTGTATTCAAAATTCATGTGTACTTAAACTTTCGAGAAGTCGGACGATGTACGTGAACGGAACCGGGTCGAGAAGTAGTGAAGCCCACTTGGCGGCGGTTTCCCACGAGACCAGGGCTCAGATTTTGCAATTACACTCGTATACGTGTTTATTAAGTGAATGCATGTTTGCTTGTATGGATGTCGATCATGGATGCATAATTTATGTGGTACCCGTTTCTGAAACGGCGGAGTTTATTGATCGCTCCATGTTAACTTGCTAAGCATTTGAACATCATGGACATAGATAGCCCTTCCCTCACCTTCTCTTGCCACAGGGTATTTATGGTCTAGCTTCAGCGGTTGTGTGCAATGAGAACATTTGATGTTATTGTGCATATCATGCCTGCTTTTGTTTATATTAATTGATCCTACGCGATAGTCGTTCAATTTTGACGTGGTTATTTCCTTCACTTATTTTATACCATGCTCAAACCAAATTTAGACGTTCTGACAAACACCAACAGTCTCAAGTGGAAAGCGTGTCCGAGGATCGTTCGTTTGTTCACCTCTGAACACTAAATAATGCAGGAAATGAAACTTTACCGCCATTATTCAACGTTTGTATGTACAGTGAAATAAATTTCAAGCCGTGAGAAGCTATTGTTTGTATTCCGTCATAGTGTCCAACAGAGCGCAACTAGGGGCCTCCGTGCCTTGATGCCGCGGTGCCGCGGTGGCTCGCTACCAAGGCGTCTGTGACTCAGTCGTGGTTATTATATGGTTATCCGACTAATGCTTTTACATAATGACCATTAATGGCTGAAGACCCACGTCATTGAGTTGTTTTTGCGCCGGTCCGACCGAATCAAATTTAACTACCATAAGCGCTACTGATGTTGGCTGTGATGTGGGAAGTTTACTGTTCCTTAGATTCCTTTGATTTGTTTGTTATAAATGGAAATATGTTTATGTACGGATTGAGACCAAAGAGTTCTACTCCACGGTTTGTGTAATAGTATACTGAAACTGCTTTTTAAACTTGTAAAATGATCGAAGCCACTGACAGCTTATCTGGAGTATCTTACTGTTCTTACTGTGTGTGTGCAACAAGAACTTTTCCTCTCTTGGTTTTCTCTTACACTTTTGACCACCGACAATGGGTTTATGTTGTTTGATTACGGCCCATTAAATTGAACAGACTGCCAACTTTTCTGTTTTTTTTTTATTACAAGTGACTATAAAAATAAAAAATTCGATAACCTTGACATTCTTACCGGCTGTTTTTAATGTCTTTATGATCAATAACAAGGCTTCCTGCTCAAAACTGGCTACTTGTAATTCAAGAGCACCAGTGGAACATATCAAGGCGTTCGATAGAGTGCACCTCGTGTAGAACTTTATGGCGCATTGTTCCCAGTCAGGCAATGCAAACTCGTTTTCACTGGCTTATATTACATTGATGTGGTCTAAACGCACTTTGTAGACCTGTAGTACGATATTGAAAATGGTGGAGAAATAAATGAATATGTAAGTATACCTATTCTCTTATAGTTGTGAAGCTTTTCTATCAGATCCCAGTTCTTTAATAGTAAAACCTTATAATTCTTGGCTGCCAGTTAGTTCTGATATAAAATCTATCGTTTATTTTAAACATCTAATTAAATTAATGACGATATTTAAAAACTAGCGAAATGATTACTTGATTTTTTTTAATACTAAGTAGCCGAAATATTCACAGTTTTGCAAACTTGCAGGAATGTACAAAGTAATAATTGCAATCTTTAAAGCTATCATAACTTTTCTCGACATTTAGTTACTATTTTGGAAGTAATAAAGTACTAATACAAAATTTTGATCAAATCTGTCTGAATATATGAATCATTTCACAGACATAGCTGTATGATGTATTTTTATTACGCCACTAAAGTGTACTGTAATATATTAGTTAAATTATGGTATGGCCGAACGTCGGTATGAAGGCAAAATATAGATGACATAGGTATATCGTCTCGCTTGCCTAATATAAATAAATATATTACATGACAGCATATTAATATATTATCTACGTCTGCGACGGGCTTGATAATGAATTTTATAATCCAATTTAAGACTTGTGGTTCGTCATTTCTTGCATCTGCCATAATAACAGTAAGGTATGTGTCTACTGTAACGTTGACTCATCCCTGGCTGGGATTATCGGGTGGTATTGACTCAATATTTATACAGGGGGAGATAAAATACCCTGTTCCCTTATAGTTACCCGAGTCTGTATCGAATACTACGTTTTTTTGCTCTATACATACACACCCTACTCGACTAGCCAAACTCAGATAGCTGCTAGAACTTGACATTTTACATAGAGGTTTTAAATGTAAGTAAACCTGACCAGAGGACGAGCTCCGACGAGGTGGTCGGACCCTGGGAGGAGGGTGACTGGCGGATCCTTATATGAAGCAAGCGGGTGGCCAAAGACCGCTATGCGTGGAGGCGCATTTTATACGGTCGCGATGATCAGCAGTGAGGGAACGACGGAGATGAAGAAACCTGACCAATATGAAAGGGCTTATTTTTGTAAAAAAAATACACGCGAACGAAATCGTAGGATGAAGCTAGTTTAGGAATAAATACCCACTCATGCTCTTCCATTTCCTTGCCACCCTCAGACTGTTCGGATATTACTTTATCGATTCGAGCAATGACTCGTTGACATTGAAGAATATTTTTAGGAATACGTCAAAACGGGTACCTTCATAGCGAATCTATTTTGACAACCGTGGTCATGTTTGTACGTTAGGCATAAATTTTTTAAAATCTTTGTAAATGCGGTTCAACTTATTTTTAACAATAACATAAAGTATTATTTAAGTATAGCTGATTCTAAATGTATCTTCTATATTTCAAGTACTTTATCTCCGCGTGCCATAGCCGTGGGACATCCTGTATATAATGTAATCTGTGGTAAATATGGCACGTCGGAAATATTCATTTCAATATGAAATAACATTATATTTCTGCTAACCGCCTATAAACGAATTAAATAAGTCTAGTAATCGATACAGCTTATACAATGTTTATTCAAAATCTTTTTTTTAATACCACTATTATTGTAACTATTTTATAAACACAAGTACACGCCCAACTCCCATTGCGATGACGATTGTACTCGTAGATTGTAAATAATTTATTTCTATTCTGTTTTAAATTTCTGTTTAATTTTTTTTCTGTTTCCTACTTTTATCTACTTTTATTACGCAATAATATGCAATAATTTTTATTTTTTTATATTAGAAATCTGTAGATGGCTAATATTTAATTTATATTATACTGTATTATATATTTTTGTAAACTAGCTGTAAGTTTTAGAATGAATAAATGCAATAAAATAAAATAAACTGTAACTAAGTATTACTAGATTGTTTCATTTTTAAATCGTTTATAAAAGTTTTTTATTCAATGAGTATAAAAATATAAAAACCTTAGAAAATAAAACTTTGAAATAATTAACAGAAGATTAAAAGAAATATAAATGTTATTTCATATTAAAACGAATGGTATTATCTGCGTGTCCTTGTTCTCAATAACAATATCGTCAATTTGTAACTGAATTGCTTCGTAATTAGGATTATAATTCTGTATGGCGTATACACGGCGGAAGTTCACAATATACGTGATAATGATTTATTGTTGTAACACGTTTTGTTATATTTTTCCGCTTTTTGACTTCATCTTGTAAAGAAAGAAAGAAAAACATTTATTTACTGCCATAATTGGCACACACAAAAAAAAACTCATCTAAGTTGAATAAAGGGAAAAGTTGAAAATCGAAGTTCAACCGGATTTTAACATTTGACATGATAGCAAAGTTAATAAGACTGAAATGAAGGTCGCAGATTCAATCAAATCCGACTGGCATATGACTTTTCAGTGGAATCCATTTTATATTTTAAAATGAAGCAAGACATCTGATCAATGTTTTGTTCTATCATAGATATTTATTTCATCAAGTAAGTAGGTATAATGTGCAAAATGTACTAATATAATATTTTATTGTACCATATAACAAAAGAAGCCTTGTAAATTGTTACAAACATGCTAATTGTATTTCGCACAATCTCGCCACGTTGCAATTATCACAGACCTGCAGGCCTACTCGTCAGCATTTCGGCTAATATCCGTCGAACTTGCCATTGTGTACTATCTATATTATGACATATTCTGATAAGCGTCTGGCGTCGATGATGACGAAGTAAATTTGGTGTGACGTCTCGCCCCAGAAGGGAGAAACATCAAAATTTAGATGACGAATTTATATGGAATGGATTGGCCCGTATAACCGCGAGGTTCTGAGGGCCAAAAGGAGTTTCTGCTACAGCAAGAGGTTTACTCGCGAGCTTTTCCTTCACTAAAAAACCCACGATATGATCGTTTCCGTATGTACTTATTTTACAGAACAGTTAATACTTTAGTAAAGTACAATCGGGAATTAAAGACCTCGACCACCGCGATACAAACAACTACCATTTAATATTGTTGTTTGCGGTCGACTGTATCCCATAAGTTAGGACGACCAAGAGCTGACGTACGAATCATAACATGACTCACTATCGCCGACCTTTCTCGCGTCTAAATTCGCGCAGCCAACGACCTGCGCGCTGCCGAATGCGCGCGCGCACCTCTCCCCCGCCCCCCGCCGCCGCTAATTGATAATTAAGATCATATCAGTCTGGTTATAATAGCCCTCTTTAATATTCACCGTATGTTCTGTTTTGTTCTTGTAAAGCTATATTTTGTTACTTACCAGAGGAGAGCAATAAAAACCTTTGGCCTATACGTTCGCCTGACACGAAATTTTGACCGACAGCAAATCACGTAAACTTACCTATCTAACCTGACCTATAGCGGTGCCAGATCCGTTTTTCCAAATATCGGGACTTGAATGAATAAAAAGCAGGACTGGTGGTAGGAAAAAATCGGGTTGTAGAAAAATTTACAATTTCTTTCTTCCTTTAAAGTAAGTACTACCGCGCCAAGTACTTAAATAAAAAAAAGCGGCCAAGTGCGAGTCAGACTCGCCCATGAAGGCTTCCGTAGCAGCAATTAACATAATATAAAAGTTATTTTATAATTATTATTTACTTAGGCACCTATTACAGATTTATTATTAGAAAATAATGGTTCACGGTTTATGCATAATGTTTATGTTTATGAAATTAAATGTTTTTTTAAAAAACGGGACGTCCCGCCAATCTAGCAACACTATTCACCTATTCTGGTGTTAGATTAAGTGGCCACGGAAGCCAGGTTTAATAAATTTGCTGTCGGTCAAACGTGCGGGAGCGTCGAGTTCAGATAGCAAGCGTTGACTTGACCTAATACTATAGAGCGTGAACCGATGGGCTATTTCACACTCCTCATATCATACCATGAAGGAAAATAATTTTCGCAAATTTTCGAATATTATTGAATTGAATTAGTGATACAGCTCCTCCTCCACTCCTATTCCTATTAGTGATCCACTAAAACCCATTTCTTATGCCTCTAATGGGCAGCAAACATGTATAAGATTTTGTTTAAATCTTTAATATTAACTCATGAAAGGCATGAATGAATGTGCTACCGTCGGATGCGGGATACGTCCCTGAGTTCATCAAGAATTCATCACGTAAGAAACATACTCGTACATAGAAGATAAACTAGAAGGTTTTAAAAAATATTTCGCTATGCGCTTATCGATCTATTTTTTCGTAAAATTTTAGATTCTTAATATGTTTCTACTGCCGTTTTCGGTCTTAATATTTTTGGTTAGTAGTTAGATCCAAATATTGTAGTGGTAGCTAAAACATAAATAAGTAGATAAAACCTTGGTAGTGGTAGCTATAGACGAGTTAGTGTATCACTGGCGAAAGTTATTCGACTGAACTATGGCGGTATGAATATACTTTTTAAAATACTACATTGGCTTATGCACGGTGTACTATAATCTTACTAAAGTGAAGATGAGACCCAAGATAGAACATGCTTACCCAGATGGTGCCTATTCTTCTAAATTAGTAATAAAACAACAGCTGGCGAAGACTTCAGTTCTTTCGTGAGTTTATCTGTTAGCTAAATTAACGATGAAGTGACGCTTTGCCGTGTGGTTTCCGGTAGAGTAGAATATGACCACTCCAACTCTTCCCGTGGATGTCGTACAAGGCGACTAAGGGAATACATTATAAAACATCAACCAGGCCTCCCCAACCCGTCTGGCCAGCGTGGGGAGTGTAGGCCAAATCGGCCAAGTCTGTCTCCGGCAGATGAGAGAGGGTTGTGCTCCTGCAGTGGAGACAAAAAAATAACCTGGTGATGAAACGCTTCGTGCGAATGTGTGGTATATCTTCTTACATAGGGATGCATTCCCGCACTTCGCCGAGTATAAATTACAAACATTCAAACTAGCTAGCAAGGCTTTCCCTACCTGTGCCCAGCGGCGACACTGTCGAGGACTATTGCAGGCAGACTAAAGCGATATGTATGCTAATAGCTCTGTGGTAACAATAGTTAAGTATAATGTAATAAAGACAACATATGTTGTAAAAATACATAATAATCTGCAATAGAACGCGTAATTACAAAACGGTGACCTGATTACAATATTTCCAATAATCTGACAATGTCACAATCAACTGAACCGAGATATCTTTGGCTATGCCTTTTGAAATTAAAGAAACACACTCTTGCAACATTGTCCTAGATACTGTGGTTTTTTTAATTTCTACGTTTTTCATAGCTGATGAATCAGCGAAGCTTCGTGTTTCCTCGTGTGTCATTATCAGCCTGTCAACGACCACTATTGAACATAGACCTTCCCAGTCATTTCATTGATATTTTCTTCTTCATAAACAATCCTACTTATTTTATAAATGCGAAAGTTTTGATATTTGGATGTTTGGATGTTTGTTACTCAATCACGCTTTAACCACTGGACGGATCGGGATGAAACTTGGCTCACATATAGGTTCGGTCCTAGAATAGGATATAGGATAGTGTTTATCTTGAAAAAACATCTTATTCCTACGGGAAATATTTAATCATTTGTAGTGTTAAGTTGTCCACGCGGACGAAGTCGCCGGCAATAGGTAGTATTAAATAATGAAGGAAACAGCCGTTAAAGTAGTTATGATTGCCGAGTTTGTTATATTCGGATTATTGTTTACTTTGTAAGCTTTTTATCCATCAATCTCCATTCAGCTATCAAGCTCGTTGGAAATATCAGTATTATGATTAACATTTTAGTAAACTTTTAGATTTTAACATGGCTTTACGCCGTCCTTGTCATAAGGTCGTGATATTTGTTAAATGCTAATGGTTTCACCAGTCTGTCAAGGTGATTTTATTACCTGGTCCAAGTCAATTATTTTAGTGTTTCTATGATAATAGGACTATCTGTTTATGTTATGAGCATCGTAAAATAGTAGTAAAGTCTATACCACCAATACTTTTGTTATGTTTTTTTTTATTGATGGATATGGTGAAAATAGTCATGGCAATGAGTCGCAGAATTGACGGCCATTAGGGCAGACTAGTTCTTGAGTGACGCAGCGTGGCACGCTTCGCCTCCCATTGCACCGACTACCTAAAGTTGTTTGAAAGCGACTGGATGCTAAGGGTGGAGGATCAGGTGTGGTGGCGTTCATTGAGAACCCGTATGTCCAGCAGTGGATAACGACAGGTTGATATTGATAACGAACAGGTGGACCGACGACCTGAAGAAGGTGGCCGGTAGTGGATGGATGCCGAGGGCAGAGGACCGGGTGTGGTGGCGTTCATTGGGGAAGGCCTATGTCCGGCAGTGGACTTCTAGGGGATGATATGATGATGATGATGATATTGATAAAATTGAATCCTGTCGGAGAAGACGAAAGCACGGAGATGGGTCCTCCGAAATCATCGAGACGTCGCTCGGTAAGCAGGAAGGAGGCTGCCATACTAAATATGGGTTGTGATACAAACACACTTTACTTGAAAACAACCTACATGGAGAGCAATTTGAAGCTGTGACTGTGAAGGAAGGAAGCCAGAAGACGATAGGCAAGAGATATGATGCTAAACTGGAAAGATTTGTGGGTTTCTTGCTGCCTATTTCACCACATTATATAATGTCTCTTCCAGAGCATTAGTAGTTGACAGACTGACTAAAGAGTTTCCTAGAGTAATACTAAGTACAAGGAAAATTGCGAATTTGAATCCCAGCATTAAATATTATCAATAGCTATAACCCGCTTGTTTCCAATTTCTCTCCAACTAAAATTATTGAAAGTCTTTTAGGACCAATCAGCCATCAATTTTGGTTTTCCGCAGTTATGCACATTTGGTCTCTGAAAATGTCGGAGAGTATTTTGTACACTATTCTTGTTTTCTTTAACATTATGCATTGTGCCAGTTAGCTGAGGTCGCGCCATCGGACGACCGACCAAATCGAAAGACGCACGTGTTTCGAATGTTTGATGATCAGATTATATTGTTTACTTATGCGACTCATGTGGCCTCCCCCAACTTTCGTACGGCGTGTATGATACGTTGTCGTTTTTTTAACAAGTCGCCATGTTGTCTCCTTGTGTAGATACGAGGGGCGTTCAAAATATTCTCGGTATTCGAATGAAGACAAACAAGTACGAAAAGTTTGATATTTTTATTTTTCAATATACTCCCCCCCTATGTTAATACACTTAAAAGATCGATCAATTATTTTTTTTAATTCCTCATAATAATATTTTTTATCCTTGGTGTAAAAATGCTCGTCCACTGCCGCCTTCAACGCTTCATCGTCAGAAAATCGATTTCCACGCAGATCCTTTTTGAGATTGGGGAACAAAAAGAAGTCGCTGGGGGCTAAGTCCGGACTATACGGTGGATGAGTTATAGTTCCAAACCCACATTCAGCAATAGCTGCCTTGGCAATATGAGCAGTATGGACAGGGGCGTTGTCATGCAGAAGCAGAACACCTTTGGTTAACTTTCCTCGCCTCTTTTCTTTGATTGCATCCCTTAATTGACGTAGAATGTTTGCGTAGTACTGTCCTGTGATATTTACACCTTTTTCTTTATAATCGATTTACAATACTCCTTCACAATCCCAAAATATTGTTGCCATAACCTTGCCAGCGGAAGGGACGACCTTGAACTTCTTGGGATGAGCTGAACCCTTAATGTGCCACTGCATGGACTCCTGTTTACTCTCTGGGTCAAATGATGAACCCAGGTTTCATCTCCAGTAACTATCTTTTGCAGCACCTCATCAGGATTTTCGCCACACAGGTCAATAAAATCGGAACAACAAGCTGCACGCATATCTTTTTGAAGCCGAGTCAGCATTCGCGGAACCCATCTTGCACTCACTTTTGACATATTAAGATGGTCATGGATAATATCATGTACGGTACCAATAGAAAGATTGGTTACTTGAGCTATTGATTTTATCTTCACTCGACCATCTTCCAATATAAGGTTTTCCACCTGATCAATATTTTCTTGTGAAATAGCTACTACAGGCCGGCCAGGTCTAGGGTCATCTTTAATACTCTCCCTGCCACGTTTGAATTCGCTTGACCCCTTTTGAATGGTAGATAAAGAAGGAGCAGACTCACGGTAAACACAATCCATTTCCTCTTTTATGGTTTTTTGATTTTTACCCTGTTTTGTCAAGAATTTTATGACGAAACGATGTTCTAATTTCGTTAACATTGTTAATTCACTCATAGTGTTCATGTTTGTTCAGAAATTGCAGAAAAACAAAAGAACATCTCGGTTTGAATTATACTTTTCTTTTTGTCAACGAATGAACCTTAGCCAGTAACAAAACAAATTCAAAAAGAGGTTGTAAGATATCAATACCGAGAATATTTTGAACGCCCCTCGTATCATTTTTATAATGAGACTTTTTCCGCGAGTTCTGTCACGTGGTCACGTGGACTACTAAGTTATCATCGAGATCTGCGTAAAGGTCACGTCATTGTCTGACGGTTTATGGTTCTTATTTGCAGGGGTGGCAGTCCAAGCTGCTAAACGAAAGTTGCCACAATCACCCCCAGACATCGCTTTGGCAAAGAGTAAGCAAAGCGTACGTCGTTAGTCGTGTACATGTCCTTTTCCGTAATTTTTTTTAGTTTTCCATAATTTCCATAATTTTCTCATAATTGCTGAGCAATTTTATATTAATCGTCCCGCCATACAGACAAACATAAAAGGTTCACTATATGGGCATACCGTTTTACAAATCCCTGAATTTGCGCGAGTAAGTATGTATAAAGAAGCGTCCACTATAAATAACAATGTTTGAAGTATCTAACATCGATGAAAAGGCCGAAGGTGAGATGGTGAATGAGAGATACTGGTTGCGTAACACGAATTTGTTATTGTCTTGCAAAATAACGATAGAATTTACTTTAGGATGGATTGCTTTTAAATACATTACGCATGATGTATAAAGGCCCATTACATCCAACGGTGATATATAAACACCCCAACCTAATATCCCACTAATATAAATGCGAAAGTTTGGATGTTTTTTCCTCAATCACGCTTCAACCACTGGACGAATCGGGATGAAACTTGGCACACATAGAAACGAAATGAAATGAAATTTATTTGCATAGAATATGGTGATAAAATTGATGACATATTAAGGGTAATGTTTCCTACATATTCTGCCGAACAACAGCGTGCAAATATTAATAACACATAGGTACTATACAATAACACTATTCGGGTTACCGTCCAGAACTATGTAATCTGTTCCGTATGTCTAATAAATAAAATAAAAGATTAGAATTGAATTGAAGGAGGTTAGGTCCTGGAATAGGACATAGGATAGTTTTTATCCAGAAAAAAAAACAATTCCTACGGGAAACCAAATGAATCGTTAAAAGCAGTGAAGATGTGTAAATATCGAAACCTACAAAAGCTAGTTATAAACAAGACATGAAGCAAACATTTGCATTCTGCATACACTTTCTTTACTGAATATGTACACATAAATATTTTACATGACAAACTAGGACCACGCGTAATACAAGCAGTTATACAACAAGTCTATTACTTTTTAAGTCAAATTAGACAACATTCTTTAAATCTGTTTAAATACATTTCAGCATTACCGACCGATTTCTCCATGGAAAGACAATATATAAATAATACTCTGTTAAAACCTTCGCATTGAAACAAGCCATTCGATTATTATAATGTTCAAATTGATCGATGGTGTTTCCAAATGTTTCGTTGTTCGGCCATTGACTCTGTTAGTGGGTTCGATTTCCGACTCATTCACAATTACGTGGGCAGCCGAAGTTTGTTACTTGTCAACTTTATTCAAATGTCTATTGACACCGCTGCCTACGCACACAGCATAGCTGACAATGTTTACATTGTAATTTTTTTTCGTCGTTTGTTATATAGCTCCATGAGAAATTGTAAAGTAGCTTAGTATGCGCTAGTATTTTTTAAAAGTTTGTGACAGTATTTAAGCCTAATAAAAATTATTTAAGCCATTTGGTGAATAAATAAATGAAAAATAATACATAAATTAAGAGGTTCTAATATTTAGTTCGTAGGATTTAGATTAGAATATGGCCACCCCCAATTTTCCCGTGAGTGTCGTCAAGGCGACGAAGGGATTGCACCAGGGACGAGCAGCAGCGTTCTCCTATGTATATTAAGATCATTACTCCGATCATCAATCCCCTGCCAAGCGTGATGATTATGGAATATACCCCAATGGACAGCCCACCAAAAGTGGCATTCTATTAGGGAGGCTTAATGTTCAGCAGTGGACGAATTTCGGCTGGTGATAATTCTTGCGATCTGCTATAGTTACCATTTATTGAATGTCGATATTGATCTTGTGGTATGCTTTAAGGCATTTCCTTAGTGAGTCAGTCAGTAAAGCATAATGTGTTGGGAAAGAAGCTAAAAAAACAGGTTTTATTAACCTCAGATTTATTTATGAAGACTTTCATATTCTAAGAGTGAACCGACTCTGCTGTATGATTTTGAATTGAAAATGTTAATTGTATATACAAATCTTACACGATTACCGGCTTAATAGAGACTTGAGTTACAAGTCGGAAGAGTTTTATTAGGCCTATAGTATCTTGTCTAGACAGGCATCTTGTCTAGTTTAAGTATAAGTAATAGTTATTGCTTTACTAAGTCATGTGTTTAATCAAAAGTATACTTTTTAAAGCGTAAATTAAAATTAGTAATCTATACATATAATAAAAGAGTAGAAAAAACAAAAGAAAAGCGAATCTGTACATTGAAGTTAAAAAAAAAAATTCCCTGCCCGGACGTTACTGAAGACCAGTAGAGTCCAAAAATATAATTAAAAAATTTCTTATCTGTCTGTATGTATGTATGTATGTACGGGCTAATCTTGGAAACTGCTGAACAGAATTTGACGGCGTTTTCACTGTTTAATAGCTTTGAGTTCGGGCCTCATACTGGTATAAGTCATATCTCAATAAAATGTCAGGATGCTGATATACAAGTTGACCTCTCATTTCATATCATTTGTATGAAAGTATAGTTCAACATTACTGGTCGTTGCAAAAACTTGACAGAAAGTGACAGAGATGTTTTAAAGCTCATTTATAGATTTATTTTAGCTGATGTATTTCAGGTATTTCCACAAGTCTCGATACAAAAAGTTCGCTATTCGATAATTAGTAGCCCTGTATTAGACCGGTGATCGTCGACAATGTCAATATCGAAGCTGTTCAGGAGTACGTCTGCCTAGGACAGACAATATAGTTGGGTAGCATCAATTTCAAAAGCTGACAGAAGAATCCAGTTAGGGTGGGCAGTATTCGGAAAACTGCGTCAAGTCTTTACGTCACCTATTCCACAATGTTTAAAGACAAAAGTCTTTAATCAGTGCGTCCTGCCTGTCATGATTACAGCGCGGAGACGTGGACACTGATGGTGGGCCTGATCCACAAGATTCAAGTGGCTCTGCGAGCTATAGAGAGGGCAATGCTCGGGGTCTCTATGAGGGATATGATTCGTAATGAGGAGATCCTATGAATAACGAAGGTGACCGACATAGCCGAAAGAATTAGTAAGCTGAAATGGCAGGTCACATCTGTCGTAGTACCGAACGGCCGTTGGGGCAGACGGGTTCTAGAGTGGGACGCGACGTCCCACGCGCAGGGTGGGACGCCCTGCCGCCAGGTGTATGGACGACCTGAAGATGGTGGCCGGAAGCGGCTGGATCTGTAGGGCGTTGTGGCATTCATTGGGGAAGGCATGTCCAGCAGTTTGAAAGACATTTTGTTGTACAGTTAATTGGATATGCAACATAGGAAGGGTAAATAAAGGGTGTAGGAAGGCGTGGGTTAAGGGAAGGGGGAGAGGTAGGAGTAGAGAGAGGGAAGGGGTGGGGAAAGGGTTTTCAACGTTGTGGGAAGGGGATGGAGAAGGAAAGAAAGAAAGGGTATGGAAAGGACAAATTGGAGGGGGGGGGGGGGGGGGTGAAGGAAATATCACCTAATTTGCACAATATTAAAATATATTTTTTTTTATTGATTATATGATAATCTTTTAATTCATGATATAATGTCAACTTTATTAAAAAAAAGCGGCCAAGTGCGAGTCAGACTCGCCCATGAAGGGTTCCTTAGCAGCAAATAACATAATATAAAAGTTATTGTAGTTCGTTGTAACTTTGATCGATGTTTTAATAATAGTATTGTGGTTTACCATTTATGACGTATTAAAAAAAACTACTTACTAGATCTCTTTCAAACCAATTTTCGGTAGAAGTTTGCATGGCAATGTAGGTACATCATATATTTTTTTTAGTTTTATCATTCTCTTACAGGGGGGGGACACACATTTTACAACTTTGGAAGTGTCTCTCGCGCAAACTATTCAGTTTAGAAAAAAATGATATTAGAAACCTCAATATCATTTTTGAAGACCTATCCACACGTATGGGTTTGATGAAAAAAAAATATTTGAGTTTCAGTTCTAAGTATGGGGAACCCCCAAAATTTAATGTTTTTTTTCTATTTTTGTGTGAAAATCTTAATGCGGTTCACAGAATACATCCACTTACCAAGTTTCAATAGTAAGTTCTTATAGTTTCGGAATAAAGTGGCTGTGACATACGGACGGATAGACAGACAGACAGACATGACGAATCCATAAGGGTTCCGTTTTTTGCCATTTGGCTACAGAAACCTAAAAAACTGTGGTCCAACGGGCGAAACCGCCGCCGGAACGCTAATTTTTACCCGACTTCAAAAAAGGAGGTTCTCAATTGGATAGTATGTTTTTTTTATGTATATTAATATTTTTAATGCATAACCAGATTAATAGATTTATTTTAGGATTTAGTAACACGTAATACATAAGAATGTGTAATGTTAAGTTGTCCACGCGAACGAAGTCGCGGGCAACAGCTAGTATTAAATAAACGTCTTGATTGGCTACCGCAAGAGCAGCCATTTCCAATATGTGTTTCAAAATAAACAAGAACTTTATCCTTGTAGGGTTGGACAATCTCCGCTGTCGAGTGATTCACAAAAGTGATGTTTGTTTACGAATAGAGTTTTACTGTCGACACGATATGATTCAACCAGCTGTCTTAGTGCAGTAGTAAATGCATTCGACTTTGGTAACCGTAATTGAATTTACTGGTTCGGTACGCGAAGTATTAGGTAATGTAAATATTGTAAACAGTTCGTTATACAGAAGACTGAAAGACAGCAATTCTAAAAGCAGTGACAGCATAGTGAAGTCTGAATTGAAAGCTGAAGAGCGTAAAAGCTAAAAGAATGCTCAAGAGGAACTTCCAGAAATAAGTTATAAAACTTAAGCAAACAATCAAAATGTAGACGGAGTTTTGTAAAATGCGTAAATAATAAAAATGTGCATAAATATAAACAGTACGTAAATAATGAACTTTAAAAAAGTACAGCAGATAGATGATTATACTGACGAAATCAAGAGAAGAATATAATAGAAGGAAAAATCAATGTAATTTTCTTTGTTCACATGATATTTGATTACTAAAATAAACCAAAAGTAAGCGGTTGAGTAATTTCCCAATGGAGAACTTCTAAGAATTAGAGAAGCCTTTAAATAAATAAGAACAGCAAAGGTTTAAATCAAGACGGAATGATGAGAAGTTCTCAGAATAGGATGATACTCGCGGAATAAAGGTTTAATCATACAAGGTGGTCCCATCATACAAACTCAATATCTCATGAAGACGTCGTTTTCGCCGGAACAGGGCGCAAATCATACGCACTCGTCATTATGTAACATCAATCACATTGTATGAAGTATGAACCACACGCCATGAGCTGCAGGCAATATTAATTTAACAATTTCTCCGGAAATTACAGCTTTGAGCTAATGTCCGCCGGCAGTAAAATTATAAACAATACTTTCGGAATACCAGATACATACTTTGAACTATTAATTTTATTTCACATTGTTCTAAAGAGAATATCCCGTTTCTTAGTATTGACTGTCTTAAACATCAGTGCGTCTCCTATGTTTTTATTTTATCTGTTTATGCGTTTTTTTTTGCAAATAGACCGGTTACTGTCAGATGGTAAAAAAACTGACCTAGTTTAGAATGAAACCCTGTATTCGAAGCTTAAACCTGCCTTCATTCATACAAATATAAAATGGTGGCCTGGCCATTGGACAGCGTGCGCACATGACGTCACCTTTTGCAGTCACTTGACCTTCGCGATACTATCTACAAGGAACATCACAAGAGTTGTCGGTCCACTATTGTGAGAGTTATCAGCTTGCTGCATCATTAGGTCTGTATACTTTGTTTATAACGTTCAACCTGTCGTGCCCGAGGCAAAAAACTTATTGTGAACTCTCAAATAATTATTTGAAATTCAAGTGTTTACATTTGAAATTAGATCTTGCAATAAGATTGTACTAAGAGAAGACTGTAGCGTGGAGTGGACTAACCCGGTCCCGCTATGGTCCCTACAAGTTTTCGCAGATATAGACCTCTGCCCAACAGTGGGATGGATAATAAGATTTGCTCTTGACTTGCTGTAAGTTTTTCTTTTAATCAATTGTTAAAACTTGAAACGCAAGATAAATATATATCTACTCAAGTTATTGTTACGTAAGAGGCTATCGAGGGAATACATCAAAGAAAAGAAAGAATGCAAATGTAACATCTAAAAATACAAACAATGAAATATTTGAACCAAAATACTCGTGTACTTAAATCTCAATTATACGTGAAGCGAATGGCGACAGTGCAGAAGAATAGCACATTAAGTTTATCAGTGCATAACTTGCATATGGCGATTTTTATCTTAATTAATTGCTGTTGTAATTACAGTAGAAGCATCCATTGTGTTCTTGCTGAAAAAAAATATGAGTAAACAGGAAATTGAGATGGAAAAGCTGTTTATTAGTCGGTAAACGTTAGTAAAGTGTTTAGTCTGCAAATTAAGTGACTACGTTTTTAACCTTGCCTCTTTCTTTAATGACTCAAGATATCCAAGAATATACGACATGCATGTCGGTGTCACTCAAGAATGTAAAATAATCGTCCACCCCTCTGGAGATAGAATGGTTGCTTTGCAGTGCTAGTGGTTGATATCGGACGTCTCACTAAAGTTTCGTGTTATTTTCATAGGAATGAACAGTATTATTAAATATTTATGGTAACGAGAATAAAATAAACTCAATCCTACTAATATTATAAACGCGAAAGTTTGTAAGTTTGGATGCATGTTTGTTACTCTTTCACGTAAAAACTACAGGACGGATCGGGATGAAACTTGGCACACATATAGGTTAGGTTCTGGAATAGGATATAGGATAGTTTTTATCCCGAAAAAACATCTCTTTCCTACAGGAAATACATAATATTTTGTGATGTTAAGTCGTCCACGCAGACGAAGTCGCGGGCAACAGCTAGTGCTTTATAAAAAAATATCTTGCCAAAATGACATACAGTATTAAATTTTTGTGCTACCTGTGGAGTCGCGGCGACGAAATGACTGGGTTTGTACTCATGAGAGTTCATGACTCACAGTCAATCATCGTCTAAACAAACCTGTCATTTTTATTACAATTCCATCATAACTTAAACCCTTAATATAACCGATTGAGTATACTCGTATAATATAAAAATGCCTGCAATTGTGGGATAATTACGTAAACTTCAGTTTTTTTTTTCTAAGATGTCTATAGAAAAATGTTAAAAGAATTACGGAACCCACAAATTGTGTACAACGTCCACTTGTCTGGCTTTTCGATAGTACTTCTTTGTGCCGCGTACTTTCTGATACAACAGGTTGATAACGCACCTGTAACAATCACAAAGACTACAAGTTAATGGCAATGTTTATAGGCAACGCTTACCATCAGGTAGACTTTCCGTCGTTAACCACTCATCATCAGGTTATTTTTGTCTCCACTGCAGGAGCACAACCCTCTCTCATCTGCCGGAGACAGACGGAGGATTTGGCCTACACTCCCCGCGCTGGCCAGACGGGTTGGGGAGGCCTGATTGATGTTTTATAATGTATTCCCTTAGTCGCCTTGTACGACATCCACGGGAAGAGTTGGAGTGGTCCTATTCTACTCTACCGGAAACCACACAAAGACTACAAGTTAAAGGTGTTTATAGGCAACGCTTACCATCAGGTCGACTTTCCGTCGTTAACCACTCATCATCAGGTTATTTTTGTCTCCACTGCAGGAGCACAACCCTCTCTCATCTGCCGGAGACAGACGGAAGATTTGGCCTATTACACTCCCCGCGCTGGCCAGACGGGTCGGGGAAGCCTGATTGATGTTTTATAATGTATTCCCTTAGTCGCATTGTACGACATCCACGGGGAGAGTTGGAGTGGTCCTATTCTACTCTACCGGAAACCACACAAAGACTACAAGTTAAAGATGTTTATAGGCAACGCTTACCATCAGGTCGACTTTCCGTCGTTAACCATTCATAACCGTATAAAACTTGCCCCTATGTACACAATAAAGAAGGACATAATAATAGAACTATTTAACCAGGAGTAAAAAAGTATGCGCAGCTGCGAACACTTGCTAATTGCGCCGGCACGCGCACAACCTGCGCCTGCGCACAATACTCGTACGATCTAAGAGGTCACGTGGACACGTTCATCAAACACTTTATATATGATACCAGCATTAAAACAATAAATACGTGAGGTATTTCGATAGAAAATCTCGCGAAAGCGCAGCAGCGGTACTGCGACCAGGCCTAGTTCTGCAATAGAACAGACGTGTGGTCCAGCGTGGCCGTTATGGCCTTCACTCCCATATAAGGAAAGGCCTATATCCAGCGTTGTAACAAGTTGATGATTAGTTGATAATTAGTAACTCTTTCCTATACTATCGTACTAAATTCGTCAGATGTGATGCCGTTTCTTCAACATTTTGTGTAGAAAAATGCTACTTATTTGTATAGGACTACAAAACCGCCCGTTTAAACCTGTGGTTAAACAGTTGTATTTACTTACTATATTAGTATACCCCAAACGCGATCTAAGTTCATTGCCAAGGAATGTATCAAAAGAATGGCTGCTATTTAGACACCTAAATGGCAAATAAAAAAAAACAAAAAGGTCATTTGATCGTGACTGACGTTTTGGTTCAGTAGTTTGTACGTTTGTTTGGAATGATAGGAGGTCTTGGGTTTGATTCGCACTGCGGTAAATTTGAAGGGGTTCTGTCGACATACCCTTTTTCTGTCCACCGGTTTACTCTAAGACTAAAATAGTTCGGCAGTGATGGGAAATTTCCGATATTTTAAAGGAAAACTAAAAGAAAATTTACAAAACCAGACCAGTTTTTTTCTAGTAAGTAATTAATAATGATTAATTAACAAAAATGCAGTACAATTGCTATTTTATTTAAGACTACTGATTGTTCTGTCCTTGTCTAATTGCTATTGCTATTCTTGTAGTAAAATGCGACTACTTTACGGGTTGTTTTCGAATTTATTATTATTTAGAGAATAAAGAGTCGTATACAATCAATCAAATCAAAATATACCGCGTGGTTCCCGGTTTAGAATAGGGCCACCCCTATCTTTCCCGTGGGTGTCGTAGAGGCGACTAAGGGATTGCACCAGGGACGGGCTGCAGCGTTCTCCTGTGTGTGTATGTTAGGAGCATTACTGCGATCACCAATCCGCCTGCCAAGCGTGATGATTATGGCAAATCCCCCAATGGACAACTTACCAAAAGTGGTACTCTATTGGGGAGGCCTATGTCTTCTAGCAGTGGACGTATTTAGGCTGTGATGATGATGATGATGATACAATCAACACTACGGTCATAATTTTAGTATCTACAGTGTACACAGGTCTTTTGTTCTTGTTCAAAACGAATAATGTAATTGCAAACCGGATCCTTGAGATACAGACGAACTTGCGCACACGCATGCGCGGACTTAACATTCTGCACAGCCAATTAAGTGGAGCAGGTTTACGATGTATTTGGCTAAATTTACTGAGCATTTTGTTTCGACAATGTCTCCTTTCTAGGTTTGTCTTCAATACACAAACAGACAGACATCACATCACACTACTGGTTTCGTTTTTACGATCGATTTACTTGTCAGATATGCAGAGAACTTGTTCGCTATGTTTTTAGACGAATATACATTAGAGCCCGTTTTTCGAGTTGTCGTTAGCTTGTAAACTATTTTGGACTATATGTTAAACCGCGACTTCGCTTGCCAAAAATCCTTTTTTATTTGCCTACGTCATTTTAGGAATCTATGTTTAAGTTTCTAAGGTCGAGCGGTTTGAGTTGTACGCTGTCAATCATTCAGGGTATCCATTTAAAATATATAACATACGAGTATGTATACAATATATAAACTTTTCTATACCCAAACTAGGATCCCAAATGTCGTGTGCGATGGGAATCAGACAGGACAATTTACAAATACAATATTCCCTGGTGGGAATTGAAACCACGACTTCAGGTGCTAGGAACAACAACCAAACCACTAAGCCAACGAAACGTTCATACTATCTTTGTTTTACTTTAACCTACTTGCTCATGTCGCAGTTAATTCACGATCACTATCCCGTCTACCTAGTGCTAGTAAAAACGGTAACTCTTTAAGAGAATACAGGATGTTCGAGAAGTGGACTGAAGATAAAGATGATGACAATCTTCATAGCTGTCCTTATTGTTCCAGTTTGTGAGATACATTTAGCTACCTTTCGTATTTGCCCTTCTGTAATCTGTTGATACAGTTATCTAAGTGCCTATCTAAGGTTTCAAACCTACTTAAGAACGGGTCAATCAATAAAAAGTTGACAAGCCAACATAGACGGGACAAGTGTACTAACTTGGACAGAACTTGAGACTGGATCGCTGTACCACCGTGGGTGGACGGGTCCCACGAGGCCGTTCGTTTTTCAATCTCTAACGCCTCCGTGGCTAACTGTATCGAATGCCTATGCCTGAACATACGCATCGGTATGTCAATACTTCAATAGGGCCATCGTGTTAGGCAACCGACATACGTAATACAGGGAACATTTTTACTACTTCCAAATTAAACTAAACTTGGCTGTTTTATGAGAGTTCTCGTATACTTTTTAATACTTATTAGGATTAACTCCTAATTTAGAAGTTACCTGCTCTGCTTCGAAAATGTAGGTACTCCATTCTCACTTTATTTACAGTTTACGTTCAATTAGAGAGATGACCAACCTAAAGTATAATAAATAAACAAAACAAATGTGCACGAGCTGTATGGGACGCCCCGCCGCCAGGTGGACCGACGACCTGAAGAAGGTAGCCGGAAGAGGCTTGATGCGGAGGACAGTGGACCGGGTGAGGTAGCGTTCGGGAAGGTCTGTGTTAAGCAGTGGACGTCTAAAGGCTGACATGATGAAATGAATAAATATATATTTTTTTTATTTTAAAAGTTCTTTAAATAAACAATAAATAGTATACATGTCATTTAACGTAGTGTTAGTGGTTTTTTACAGACTACAACGCCTTTATAAAACATTTAAATATAAGTAATATACTAGTTTACACACAATTAAAAAAGATAAGGTATCTGAGCACATATTTATTACACAGAAAGATGATTGTTACAAAAGGTAACAAGGAGTAAATAAATATTAAGTTAAAACCTAAATAAGCCATTTTTATAGGTAGGTGTATATTTTATTACAAATATCTAGTAACCACTTGCTATGGGAATTAAGACTATAACATCCAGGCCGGGACCAACTTGTACAAAGAATCGAATCCACGACCTCTGGCGCTAGAGACCAGTGATCTAGCCAATAACGAAGTGGTCAAAGGAGTCTTTGATATTCAAAATATAAGGTAGGCCTAAAACGCAATTTTGAGCTTTTAATAACGTTAAACAATCAACAGGAAAAGTAAAGTACTGCCTTCAAAGTCGACAGCTTATTTCGGGTCCCCGATTCTCTGCGTTCCCTACGATTGTACCGTTGAAGCCCTAAGGGCCTACTTTATTAACGCAATACGCAACCCTTTCCTACCCTTTTGCGAGTGACGTGAAAATGGTTTTTTGTAGATGCAAAGTGGCTACTTGTTTCTTGAAATAGAATAGGATAATATTTAATAATAGAATCAATGAAGGAAGTAAAATTTGACTATTTTAGTATCTTGAGGATAGTTCAAATCTCATGTCGTTAATCTATGACAAAAGCGGCCCAACCAATAACTTTTCAGCAAAACAAATCGAGGAAAAACGTCGACGTTTGCCTAGACGTGACTAAGTATTAGCTTTAATATGTTAAAACTACCATTTAACGTGAATGTCTTAAAGTATCTAACGCTTTCTTCCGCTATAAGCACTATCGTACCTTCTGATCTAGGAAGGGAGGCGCATTGAATTCAAATCAGCTAGGCACGTGGGTGCCCCGGTACCGCCCCGTAGGCGCCGGCGCCGGCCCTTATAAGCGATGGAAGGGCTCAGGAGAAATTTGCAGTAACATTATATGCTAATAGTGAAGGAAAGCTCAGAGAGGTTCTACCGCCCGCGACGTTTGAGCTGCCGCCCAGTTTACTCACGACGATGTTAGTAGTATATTTAGGTCAAGTCGTTAGTAACTGTCAAACTGGTCCAGTACTAAAACATAGACTATCTGTACATATACTGCATCACTGACGCTCAGATGTACGAGATGCGTATCAGTGGAGCAGTAAGGAAGATGCGGCTTACCATATCGGGTGGTCAGAGATCGATCGCCGGACATGCCCATGTTTTTTTTTCGAAATTTACGTAATATAACGGTTACGTACGTAACTTACTGACTGTTCTCAAACGATAAATAAAAATTTCGTAACAAAACCCGCAAGTGATGATTGCTGCTCATCTATAAGCTGATAATAATTTATTGTACCGACTAAAAATACAAAAAAACATACATGCATACATAAGGCTCACGCCTTGGTTCCAGAGGGGTAGGCAGAGACGATGTATCGCCACTTTACGCAATCCAGTGTCGCAAAGCTACTTCCCTTCGCCCGCTTTTCGTTCCGTGATACCCATTGACGTGATGTGTTGCGAACAACATCGCGGAAACAATACAAACAAAAGAAAATTATGGCACAAAAGGTTGTGCTTATTTCTAAACCAATTTCTTCCAGCTAATCTGCATTAAAGATTTTTGGGATAATCAATGTGCTAATCCGATGTCGCTCCACGTCCTTAGGAGTTAACCCCAACTTCTCTACAAGTGGTCCCCGGATGGTGCAACACATTTGGCAGCGGTCCTTTTGTCCCTCCCGCCTCGTTAATAAAGAACATGAGATAAATAAATAAATATATTTAAATACTTTACATAACAACTACATACACTATGAGAGACATTAAATTCCATGAATAAAACAGATAAGTCATCATCATCATCAGATTATTTTTGTTTCCACTGCAGGAGCACAACCCTCTCTCATCTGCCGGAGACAGACGGAGAATTCGGCCTACACTCCCCGCGCTGGCCAGACGGGTTGGGGAGGCCTGATTGATGTTTTATAATGTATTCCCTTAGTCGCCTTGTACAACATCCACGGGGAGAGTTGGAGTGGTCCTATTCTACTCTACCGAAAACCACAAGGCTTATAGATAAGTCTGATATAAGTAAACTTAATCAGCGCAGTTTCATTTTCACGTGATGGTCAGCGTGAAACTTATTAACCACAGCTTCTAGAGAAAATGAAATGCAAAAAATGAAATAAAATCTGTAAACGCAATTACTAAGCAATAAATCGATTCAGCCGCCTCGTTAATAAAGAACATGAGATAAATAAATAAATCTATTTAAGGACTTTAAATAACAATTACATACACTATAAGAGACATGAAATTCCATGAATAAAACAGATAAGTCTGATATAAGTAAACTTAATCAGCGCAGTTTCATTTTCACGTGGTGGTCAGAGTGAAACTTATTAACCACAGCTTCTAGAGAAAATGAAATGCAAAAAATGAAATAAAATCTGTAAACGCAATTACTAAGCAATAAATCGATTCAGCCGCTTCGTTACACACGGTTGAAATGAAACTAGAGCGATTTGAAATGGGTTCTGTACACGATACAAGTAAACATGATTATTATGAGCGTTAGCCCCGTCTAGACTAGCCACCTAGAAAATTATAAATATAGGTATTTAAATTTCATAATGTAGCGTGCAAAGTAACTTATATCTTCCGTTGCCAATGCTCTGATCAAATAACAACCTGCAATGAAGGAAGGAAAGTTAGACACGAACGATCCATTGCTCCTGGGCAAACCCTTACTATGATGGAGTCAAGTTTCAATAAACGCTATCGTTTACGTGAGATTTTTCCGACTTGCTGAAACTGCTACTAATCGATTATAACTCTTTTGAAGTGATATAATTGAATTTGAACTGATATACTTAATTGAATTATACTCGAGTTGCCATTTTATTAATAGAACAAATAACTAAACATAACCGTTATATTTGAAATATGTTGAAACAAGTTGCCATTTCTGTTTGATTTAGGCGTATATAATCGGTATCTTCATACCACGTGACAAATTGTTTATTACTAGTTTCTACTTGCTCTTCGTTATGAACTAGATATTTTTGAGTCTAATTCGTATTCTCAACGAGAAACGCCGTTGACCCTCTACCTGAATAACATTATAGGTTCTACAAGAATGCTATTTCTAGTTTCACATATAATTATTGAACATAACCAAAATTACTGAAGTTTCGTGTTATTTCTATTACAACGAGAAAAACATAACAAACTTTTTGGCTGGTTCCTTCAAAATTGACATTGAAAAACCCTATGATGTTATTAAAAACTGGTTTAGATACCTACTTACTAGATATCAGTACAAAATAAGCGTAACTATAAACTAACTGCGGTGACCGAATTTTTGCTTGCATAGTAGGGGCTCTAGTGAATGGTGTTCCAACTATAGATGGATTGGTACACAATGGAGCGGACGTAGTGATGCAGTGCTCACTAATAGGAGTTTCCTTTGAACTAGCTGTAACAACAAGCCGTGTCGAGCTGTGGCCCAATCGCCCGCTTTCCTTCCCAGAAACTATTAAGTTTTCAGAGAATCCGCCAACAGATGTGGAGTTGGATACTGTTAATTTGATAGAGTTATTTTTTGATCGTTGATCTAAGGAGGTATTAAGAATTACTTGACTGTAATAATATATATAATTATACAGCATATCTATACCTACTCTCACTACCCTGCGTGAAAACCATAGATAACCACTTAATTAGTGTGGATTGGTACAAAATTGGGGGTGGCAGTTGCACCCAAAATGCGAACATGGGAGTTTTGTGATTAGGTACTTTAGTTTAAACCAAAATATAAGAGACTACGTATGGTCCTACATAACTAAGCCAAATTGACTCAATTTGCTAAGTCTAGCATTGAACGATGACGGGATTGCAGTCATTTACATTTGCTCCTTATTACTATTTTAGTGGAAACTTACGTATTAAAATGACTTTGAAGTAAAAAAAACACGTTGTTTATATTATTGGACCTCTTTAAATCACCCATCACATACCCTCAAGTAAGATTCCAGGCACGTGTTAACTCGCCGTCTACTATTTAAATAAAAACATTAAAATATCAGTTTAAAATTGAGTGCTAGGTAGATAAGAAACCGTCAAACAGCAAACCGCAAACGTCCGGTCGTTCGAAGCCCTTTTGAATGACGAGTCCCTCATTTCCTTTGCTTTTGTAACCTTCCTCCCACGGGCACTTAACATTTTATTGAGTGGATAACAATATACATATGTACGTGTGTATCTTATCTATTTAGTTTGTGAATTGTATGTGGCACGCATATATTAAAAAAGATGCGTTCGAAAATTAACCGAATTTGAACGTCTTGCTTATTGAGAATTCTGCGTGTAGACGATATGAACCGTGAATGAAGTTAGTTATAAGCTGTCAAAATGAAGTCCAAATCTTATAAAATTTTAACAGTCAAAGGTTACTTCGGGCCCGCTCAATCTTAATCTTGGCCATACCAAAGATAATATATACTAAAGTGCCATACTAAAGTCCAGGATGTAACCAAACCAGTGTTCCATCCAAAAAGTCGTGGATCGTATACTATATTGATGCTATTTATACACACCATAGGAACTTACAAAACATTTGGTTACGTTTTAAACTAGGTGCATCCTAAATACATACATAATGCTCACGCCTTGGTCCCAGAAGGGTAGACAGAGACGACGTATCACCACTTTGCGCCATCCTGACCACCGTCCCAAAACAACTTTCCTTCGTCCTGTTTTCGCCCCATGATATCACTTGGCGTGATGAGTGGCGAACTACATCGCCGCCTCCGTGTTGAGACACATCCAATGCATAATAGATTTTATGTCTCGACAGTATTACTGGACAGCTATTATTTTATCGATGGAACAGTACACTTTCGAATCTAATACTAGTTTTTCTCAGCCTGTGTAACTCAGCTAAACAAGGTAAATGAGTCATGCACTGCCAGTTTATTCCCAAAAAGTTCAACGTCCACCAATATCCTGGGGAGGGAGCAACCTAATTCAATTAAAGGACTACTCGCCACCCCTCTGTGTCACGGCATTTTAACGGTGGCCTATGAAGAAGGGCTCGCAATGCTTTACGTTATATTGGATTAGTCACAAAGTGCGAGGTTATAAATTATCCTTTGACACGGAAAAAGGGTAACTTATGAGATTTACAAAATGTTCATGGACAGGTTGGTTGTTCTCGGTCATTTTGAATAGATTTTGACCTTTTCTGTTACATATTTTATCGTTGGATCAGTCAATCGATCTAGTTTATGAGCCAGGGTATTTTATTGCCACTATGTTTTTTATGCACTAGAAGTCGATTATGGTGTTATTCTATAGTATAAACTAGTCTAATAACTCGCACGACTGCCAAATGTTTTGCACTTTTATATATTTCCAGCGGCCACGTCTATGAGTAATTAACGGTTGTGGTGCAACATCAACCCCGCGATTATACCAACTTATTATCTCAGATGTTTGACTTACCTTATTATTCAACGTTTACGAACAATTAGTAAATGTACGTAGATTTAAAAAAAAAACATTGATACATGGCATGACCGAAGCTCAAACTCAGACCTCTCGACTAGAAAGGCTGCGTCCGAATATTCCCATCTGCCACCACTAGCTTTCCCCATATTTCCCCACTGCGCCACGGACCGTTACGACTAAAAAGCGTGAGACAACCTCTAAAATATTCGAAGTTTACAAAATCATACTCATCAATGTTTAAACCAAAAATACTCTCGTAAACATGTTGGTGTATTTGACGCTCGCAACATGCTGTGGTATATATTCTTGGAACAATAAATGAGGGAAAAATGTGTTGTTTATATCATCAATTTGCAAAATATGGTTCCAAGGCGCGTAATTGAATATTTTGCTCTCGTTTCCCTTGGCATAATTCTCCGGCCTCGGACAGTTTATTTGATCTGCGTGTACCACCGTTTCGCAGAACTGGCACGATCTTTTGCTTTGAATTCGTGAAATTGTTGAATGTATTTTATTGTCTTTATTAAAACTGTTGTCGTACCTATTATTATTATTGGTTATTAGTATCACCACTCATTGAAACTTGGCTGTCTCGGTTTAGTTTACTCTTGTTTTGACTCATTGCGCCTCTGGTGGTTATCTGGGTGATCAGTTGAGATGAAGAGATTTTTTTAAACAGGGGTTGCAGTAGTAGCTTTGGCCTATGAATCGTATAAAAGTCGTATACAAGTTGCTAGCTCTCATTTACGCCTCCTTAAAGAGCCAGTAGACTTTTATGTCAGTCCTAAATGTCAAATATCATCAGCCTATCGCAGTCCGCTGCTGGATGTAGACATTTCCCAATGCGGACCATCAGACAGTCAACACTATGCAGGATTTAAGATAGAAAATCAAACGAAAAAGGTGGATAAGTGAGGCCATTTAGAAGATATTTGATCCTCATGACCTCTATCCTAACTAACATATTGTCACAAATGTACTTCAGGAAACTTTTTCAATTAAATGTCTCAGGTATCGATTCGAAATAGGCTAGTCTTATATAAGTTACTCACACATTTATCGTTCACAGCCAGGCATTTTACAATAGGAATATAAAGTGGTTGAAATTGGCTCCCGGCGTTCAAGCACTTGTAAGGACAATAATCAATTTCACATTCCCACAGGGCTATCGACTTGAATCTAGAATTGTTTCCAGTAAATAATATTTTATACATACATATGTTTAATCCGTAACTAGGATTTTATCTGGGAATTTGACAAGGTCAGGACAGTTCACTAATATAAACAACATTAATTATAAAATATGCTCTAATAAATAAAAATGTAGACTGCGTGTCTGTACATTGAAAATATTTCCCAAAAAATTATTTGGGGGATGAGGGATAAGTAATTGATAAATAAGTTAATAACATAGAATAAGACAGTGTTCTTATTGTTTTTACTACCATTTGTGTTAAATTTGGAGACCGGCAAATTGGGACTTTTGACATTATTTTATTTATACTTTATTGTACACAAATACAAGTCACACAACTCATTTAAACATATGATGTACAAAGGCGCACTTAACTCTGTATTATTATCATTAATCATTATCGTAATGGCTGTATCTCGAAAACGATAAAACTTAAAGACACGAAATTTATTTTCATTAAAGCTCGTAGATTAAAATACTAATAATACTATTCGAGTCATACAACAGATACAAAACACAGGTGCTTTTTGGTTGGCATAATATTGGCCTATTTATTTTATAGGAGGTATGTTTGGCACTTCAGACGTACTCCATCCATACTCCGGATAGCCAACATCAAATTTCATCCAAATCGATTCCCGGCGAAGATCTGATGGCTCAAAATGACCTCGAACATATGAAAAAGGTCCTATATATTTTTGCCCACGAGTGATACTTACATAAAAATCTCATCATTTCTCCATCGCATATCTTCACTAGAACGTCACGTATTAGTGTATCAAATGTCCAATATGTAATTGGACATATTTGACGTGGGACATTACATCTCCAACGGACCGTGACGTGGTCGGCACAGTTACATTACTTTCCCTCTTTTCCTGCACATTCTCGTGAACAATGCGAGGCATTTTAATTTCCACAGGCTGTTTATGGATTATGAAACGCAACTCGTGCGTTACTGCATTCTTGTGTCATCATCTTAGGTATACTGCTTGATTCACTGCTGTACAAACACAGGCAAAGAACGGATAATCGTCTTGGAACAACAAAATTTTCCTATCTTTCTATAACCCGTAGGTACACGGGGCCCAGACCATTCGACGTAAATGTTATTTTTAGATTCCGAATTTGCAATAACAAAAATAATAATTGTGGAATTACAGTGCTTAATATATATGCTTTTTGCGTCGATATGTAAATACTAGCCATCATCAGATCTCACCCAATTGGTATCCTTGTTAATGTGACTAGTTATGTAATTCTCTATATTATCTATTTATAATGCCAGTATTTTCACAACCTGCCCTGTTTAACAACATCAGTGTAGTATAAAATAGATTTTATATTGACTAAAATTGAAAACATATTACGCCTTACCAATTATAGATCGGTAGGTGGGCGAACCAGTGTTCATTAGACCGATTAAAGTGCCATTTATGGATGCAACAACTATTCAACTTTGAAATTACCTATAAACTTGTGTTCGGCTTTGTTCAACAACACACTTAGGTACAATCTATATTCTGTGGTGTGCACTTGTTCAAATAATTAATCGGTGAGGCAATTTATAACACTGGGGAACAACATATTTTTATTATTTCTGCGGCGTAACATTTCTCAATTATTTATTTTAGTATATGACTGACTCTTGTGAATTTCTTATTTGGACAATAAAGTAGTTACACTAAATATCCGAGTAACTTGGTTAATCTTAAAAAACAGAGCCAGTTAACCAACCAGGCCAGCTCAATATTTTGCACTCTTATCAACACCAAGGGAGCACGTGTAGGGAAGCTGGAGTAACTCCTACGGACGTGGGGCAACATAGGCACCGCGATTACTTACACTGACTATCTCTTATGTGCAGGTTTTACAGTGTTTTACTTGACTGTTTGGGAGCAGTCAGTAGGTAAGTAGGTTTAAAAAAAATTCGTATGTGTCATGACCGGGGATCGAACGCGGACCACTCGATATGATAGGCCGCATCTTCCTCATTGTGCCGACGCTGTTTTTGCCTTTATACACACATACATACATAATGCTCGCGTGATAGACTAAGTTAAATTATTACAAAAATGTGATTCTATAAGCATTATGCTTTGCTACGAATAAAGTTTGTATGGAAGTATTTTCTAGTATGTATCGGTGACACAGCATCGAGCATAGCTTGTAGGAGTCGACAGACCAATGACGGTATAATTTAAACTAGTCTGGAATGTCAGGGCAGAATAGTCGCCTTAGTTCTCTCAGATTTCTCTAAGGGAATAGCTGTATCAAAAAAGGGCCAAAACGACTAAAAACGTAGAAAAATAGATAGGAAGTCTTCACCGGACGGAACACACCTGGTTCCTTCCTTTCATAGTTTCCTTGCCGCTTGACGGCCGTGGCCTCCGTACCACCCGTTCAGTTCTATTGTATATTTTACAAAAAAAAAAAACTGTCCATGGAATGTTCATTAGGCAGTATATACCTACTTACATAATTAAAAAGAGTTCTTCAAGGCTGGCAGTATGTTTACACAAGGTTGTTGTGTTGTATTGCATGTGTTTGAAAAGCTTTGACGCAGACTCAAATAGCCCGTCCCTGTCGCCCTTCGAATGTGTATAGAGAAGATACATAGATGCAAAAAAGCTTAAACGCTGTAAGTAACCCACATCGATGTAAATTTATTGCAAATTCAGATGCAGAAAAAAATAATTACTTCGAATGGTCTAGGTACCATGTCTCTACGGCTAATAGACGAGAATGCACGGTACCCAGACCATTCGACGTAGATTTTTTTCTGCTTACGGATTTGCAAGACCAATTTTTTTACATCGTTTATGCTTTTTTGCGTCGACATACATTAACAAAATGTACCAGAATTAACTGACCCGATTCCAAAATTACATTTTTTGTGGTCAGTTAAATAATAAAGGACTGCTCGTTGACCTAGCAAAACAGGGGCGGGGGAGAATAAGGCACTCAGCCTGAAAAAATACGATAATCAACCTAAAATAAGAACGCACTCTACTTGAAAAAAGTACAACACCCCAATAACGTTGAATCTTTTATATTAGATTGCAACAAACTGTATGCAGCTTAGAGCATTATAAGAACTGGAGGCGGGGAGGCTTGCGTTCCCACGCACGACAAAGCCTATAAAATTTTGAGTGTCCTCTTGTCCGTTCTAAATGCTAAACAGTTTCAAATACAAATCAGCAAGTACCAACAATTATATGTACAAAATGCAAGGAAAATCATAAGCTAGGCCGTTGCAGGTAATTTTCAAAAATGGAACTAACGGAGAGGTGAAAATATGTCAGGACTCACAACATTTGCTATAATTGTCTGGCCCCAGGACATTCAGCCATGAACTACCAGTGTTTTGTCCAGAGGCACACAGTATTGCATACTTAACATCTTGTGTTTTTTTCAACCGACAAATTTTTATACAAACACTTTGAAAGATCAAATTTTTTTTCAATGTTCTAAGCCCTAGAATATTGTGTCCCTCCGTAACAGATCACTTTAAAAAATATATTTTGTTGCATTCCGTATAAAAGTACTTGGTAACACTGGTTAAGTACAACCAAACAACTCCAACAAACCCTATATTTATGATATCTGTTTGGTAATTTTAGATAACTACCAAATCAACAGTTCGAAAGTTGCATTATCAGAGAATGAAGAGTTATATCCTCTATGCTTTCCAGAAGTTCCATTGATATATTAGGTAATATCTTTTCCCTGCATATATTAGGTAATATCTTTTTGATCTTGTCACACATGGTACCTTTTCAATTTATGCCACAAAACAGCTGTTGCATTGAATAAAATTCTGATTGTTTGATAGATAACCAATTTATTTAAGACAAAATCAAAGATTTATAAAAAAATTCCAATACCGTTTCTTCCACTGGTACAAGCAAAAATAAACTTTAAGATTATGAACTGTTAAGCCTAATCTCGAACCCTCCAACTCATAAACGTAGGGTAAAGCATGCGCACTCCGTACGTAGGCTACCGCAACGAGGAAAGCCGTTGTCGTAATTAATAAGACTATGTAATAGTAATGTAATATTTGCGTGCCCTACATACAGTCGTGAGCGCCCCGCATTCCTCGCCAACGCAACTACAAACCGCTGCTGTCGACGACGGAAGGCCAAACTATACTTTATTGCAATTTTATTGTCGAAATGTGTGTTATAATCACTGGCGGTTTTGCTCAGCTCTTGAGCTCAGACTGAAATTTTATTTAGTAACATATTTTACCAATACTTTATAAATAATATATATTGGGTATATATTGTTCATTGCGTGTATCTGTACATTTTATTTACATACAGAGTATAATTATCCACAATCTCTGAGCATAACCCAAAGGTTCACTGATAGA
Organism: Esperia sulphurella; assembly: GCA_947086405.1. Taxonomy (NCBI): domain Eukaryota; kingdom Metazoa; phylum Arthropoda; class Insecta; order Lepidoptera; family Oecophoridae; genus Esperia; species Esperia sulphurella. The sequence continues at coordinate 12,886,901 of OX352265.1, forward strand.
GAATGTCTTCGGCATTAAGTTCTCATCTTGTGCAGCTGTTGTGATGAAGCTTAATCTAGTTATAATTAAGAAGATGTGTTCTGAAATCGCTGAAAGCGATAAAGCCGCCATAGTAAACTAGAATCATCCTGTGTCCATCCATGTTAAGTTTTTATATGTATTGGAGCACAATAAATAATATTCGATTTGAAGAGCCACGATTATTACGGTCGATATTCGTGGAATTTACGAATTTCTTATACATACATATTCACATTGTAATTTGAGTTGTGAAGGTAATCTCTAATAGGTCCTACGGTCACGATTCTCCCATTAGTGTGAGGCATAGTGTTGCAAGAATATCGATAGTCAATAATCCGATAGCTTTTAATGAAAAGCAATCAGATGACTTATCAATACTAACGTAGTCTGAAACACATACTGTCGATATTATTGCCTAATGCCAAAGCAATTCTATGGGTAGTCTTTATGGATTCCGGTCAATCTTAATTCAATTTAATTACTATTTTTTGCACAATAACAAAAAACACAACAACGCTTAGAAACACGGCCGCCAGTTCGGCCCAGAAGAGGACGTCATCGCATTTTCTTCCGATGTAAAACATCCTGGCGTTTAATGCTCCACGTGGGGATCCACATGCACACTTTTACGCTGTCGCTACGAAACCCACAAGTAATAAATCGAACAACACATTCATATCCTATCGTACATATCGATACATGTCTATTATAGCGCATAGCCAAGTAGTAAATTGTGTGTTTGGCTGACGGGAGAGCCTCAGCATGGCTACGATCAATATATCGTAACGTCTCAATAGTATCGATAACATGATTGGTTTTGCAACTATCGATATGCAACACTAGCGGGGCGATGAGTTAATGTTTACATAGCTTTCTCTCAAATAAATGTAAATAGTGAACTAAGCGTTGGGCCAGACCTATTACCTTATAGCCAAAGAGTATTAATTATAGCTGGTATATCTGTTATTTTTAGGTGAAAATGATTGCAATTATAAAATATATTAAACATTATAATTAACACTTACGTAATTATAATAGTATGAGTATGAATTATGAAGGATATATCAACTGGAAGATTAAATCTTCGGACAAAATGAAACTTAACAAGCTTGTAAACGAAAGCCTTCTAGGCCTGCTACACTCACTTCCAAACTTGAGTTAGATAGACTTCTTTCCAAAACTGATTACTTTCGTAGAGAGGTAAACATCATACCGGCGTGCTAATCAATAATGTTTATTTATGATTATGTTTCATTTAATGAACCACTTGTTGATTAATATCATGAAATTAACAAACTTAACAAATTTAATGTCATCCTACGTAATAATACTTGACACCATGTTATAAACTTTTCTCTTACTTATTTAGAACTTAGGATCGCCCGATACAGGCTCGATCTGGTGTAGGAACCACAATCTAGATTTTTGTAATATTTATTGTAAAATATAAAAACAAAATGTATTGATGGATGAGAAATATACATTTTATTGTATATATAATTCTTGAATAAACTATTCGATTACTGAAAACTTTGATTTCATAACTGACATACCCCTTTCTATATTTCCAGGCGGGCCTCCGGCAGTTGGACTTATCGCTGCTGTCAGAACTGTGGACCCTAAGCGAAGCCATGGCCTCATGGCGGCGGCAGCTGGAGCGGGGGCCGCGCTTGCGTCCCGCGCCGCCGCCGCCGCCCCCGCCCCCCTATATCAGAACTTAGACTAATTAAGTACTATCTAAGAACGAAGAAAAAGGTATAGGGAACCTCTAGAGACTAAACTTAGGATCGTGGCTGTGTACGAAAATTGAACAATGAGCGATTTTCCAGTAGGCACAAAAATTTGGTTCCCAATGTTGGCTGTAGATGGTATTGTATTGATCTCAACTATTATTGTCAATCGAGACTCGAAAAACTAAGGGCAACGTCCTAATCGGTCTAATTTTATGGCCGTGCTTCACCGACATTTCCAAGCTTTCTCACATAAGTACTCGACTTTTGTTGACATTGTCAGTGCCATCTATCGAGGTTTTTAGAAGTAACTTAGACGAGCTAAGCCTTTAAGTCAATTTACAATGCCGGACAAGGCCGAGCACGTAAACACGGTTGTCGTGATTCATACATGTGTCCAGAAAGTAAAACTTTGGGTAAGATAAGATAAGGTTGTATTTGCTGTCGAATAAGGTACATAATATACGAGCTATAGATGTGGTTCATATATTATATTTCAAAAGTTACTCCATGATCTGTTGACGAAAAATGTTATTATGGTTTGGATAAATTTCTTGGTGACGAATCAATCTAAGGTTCAATTTCTGCCTAATTAATTGGTATCTAAATATATTTATGTGCTCACCGTGTTTAAATGCAAGCTGCAACACAATGTTGTGTGCCCATGTGACGGAACAAAGCTGAGACATACGTTATCCTTTTTATAACTTGACGCTGTATAATTAATACAAATAAATGATCCATAAAACTTTTGTATTTGTATATATCAGATGGTCCTTATAAAACTAAGTTGGGTCCTCATTTTAGAACAACAATGACTACATTTTAATGTCGATAATATTAAATTGTAGCTTACCGTCCCAAAAAGGGGTATCATGGACCAAATCTTGGCATTTGAGTTTTAATTTCATTTCTAGTTAAATCCAAAAACTTGTCAACAGTCCTTGGCAGAGATTTATGTACGGACCATAGTCTACCAAGCAGGCCCGTGCGGAAAGAACTCATCATTTACAGCAATTACTCAAACTTAATCGTAGACATCGCTATCTAGAAACCAACCAGACACACGAACTAAAGTATATACATAACGAAGCACCATCAGTTTCAGCTTTGTGATTTCATTGCCAACAAAAATAGCCTGTAATAGTCCACTGCTGGACCATATTTGCCACCACTCTGGACAGGCGGGTTGGTGAGCGCATTATATGCACGATGCCAACTGGATTCATCCTCAAGTCCATACGACATTCACAGGAAGGCTGATGTGGTGTTATAAAATGACACGAGGATCCATGGCCTGCAAGGCTCTAACTAAGCATCTCAATGTTTGTCAGAACTCTCCCTCTACCTTTTTCTTCTGCTCTGAGCCTATTATTTATTGGAAGTTACTTAATGTATCCTAGAAAATTTGCCATGTATATGGAGATTGTTACTGTAGGTACTGTCTGGTGAAACTATTGGCTGGTAACAGCAATTGTTGTCCGTTCCAAAAAAAAATAGATACTGAACTGAAAAATGGTTCAAAATACTTTTTCATCTGAATTAAGAATGCGGGCCCGGTTATGCGGGCACAAAATAAATTTGACACCTATAGAGTGATTGGCATATTTTTCTAGCGTTATCTGAAAGAGAGAAATGAAACAATTTAGACTTTTAAATTATTTTAATATGAAACACTTGTATTTGTATGTAACTAAAGTCTTTTTGTATTGAAATAATTATTTTCTTGTGGCAACACTGGGTTTAGTTGAACTTAGCCGCACGCGCAGATAAATTGATGATGTCTTTCTGAAACATTTACTCTGTATAATTGCCGTACTATTAAAACAACTTCATTGTATAAAATACAATTATGATATTGGTTTTATTTAATTTATACCCGTGTAGTATTTTGTTCAAAGTATTTTCCTACCAGCACAGTATTTTTGTAATCAAGTTTCATGTGAAATAAATATTTGTTTGTGTCATTGTTTCAATCAACGATTGTTACAATATTTAATTTAAAAATATAAGCATCTTTTGAACATTTGAAATCACAAAATCTTCTCAACCATATCTGGAAAAATCACTTATATCGATAAGAACAGATTCCAAAAATGTAACCCTATTTTTATATCTTAGCTACAAAGAATATTGTACAGCATTAATCTTTTCTTATGCCAAACTAAAAACAGTTTTTTTACGTGGAGACTTACGATTCTCCATATATTTTCGAAACGTAATCATAAACATTCTTTAGGTTTATTAATAGAATGGTTTCAATTTTTAGCTGTTTTATACCCTGTATAAAGTTATGCGTACAGTGTGGAATGTGTACATCGTGTGAACTGTAAAAATAGTTATTAGTGTTGTTATTAATAATAAGTTTTCCTAAATAAATCTTAACAAAGAGACTTTATTGTATTATTTACCGTCGTATCCAGATTTAGTAGAGCTGAAAATAGTCAAAACTACTGGGATTGATCTTTGATTGAATACTGTACACATTTTTCCGGCCACTTCTGGACAAGTACAACTTGGATCTTTTTAATGGAAGAATGAACAGACATCTAGGTAAGCGCCCTCCACCTCACTAGACCTCATCGTCACCCTGGTGAGATTGTAGTCAAGCGTAAACCTATCGGGAATATAAAAGTATATACATATATGTTTTTACTTTCCAAATTAACTATGCTTCCGAAGGGGATTGAATGCGCGTAGCAGATATTTGAATACATACTTTAATAGCTAGTCGATCACCCACTATAAATATAAATTAATAAAGGCATTCTATTAAAATAATACCAGCTAATACTGTCTTACACTGGCCACTTTAATGACATGCGTCTATTTTATTAATTTTTGAAACGGTATTATATAAAGTTACAACATATATTCAATTGCACAGCAGGCGAACTTAATGCCGAAGGCATTCTCTACCGGTCAACCTTTTGATAGAATTATGCCTATCGAACGTCAATTCATTGTGAATAATCAAGAATTTTTGGGAGATGTACATTCTGGGAAATGATATAAAGTTACAAAGTATAAAATGCATGGACCGCCTTTATCCCTGTACTGATCTGGTGAAACCTCCAATTTATCTTATTAACGTTTACAGTGCTGAATCATTTATTAGACTAAAGCTTTATAAGTTTAAATACCTTTGCCAAAGAAATATATAATTGCGTCTTCTTTAGTTGAAGTTGCAGAAGTACCTAAGTCCAAAAAGTAAGATTTTCCATATGAATGAAAAAGAAACGTTTGGATAATAATATTACCAACACTTTAGCTGATTATTTACAGGTCTTAAAATAGCTTATATTTTACGTATAAAATTGTTACTTGGACTCAAAAGCTTTCTTCTTACAAATTAAACGTTACCTACTTTATAACATAAAATGGTAACACATAGCTACTTTTTAACCCAAATAGGTGAGACATAGGGACTTTTTAATGGCCAAGGAACTTAATAGGTACCTTCAGACACATGCGCATTACACCTTTCTTGCGCTTGGTAGAGAGCACGCACGATAGCACGCGTTTAAAGCTAATTCTTCAATATAGGTATCCTTTCTTTATTACATTTATCAACCAGACAAAAGCGCAACTCTTTTTATCGTGCAATTAATAACCTATTCTAGTGTCATTTAGGCGTGAAAAATGTACGTACAAAATAACAAAACAACAAAAAAAAATTATAATTATTTGACACCAATTATTAATAAATAAAAATTAATTTTGATATTCCTACACCATAAAATACCTACTTATAAATAATACAGCGTAATTACTTACTACACATCATACCATCAGCAAAAAGTCTTTAACTGGACTTTGATGCTTCTGCAACGGGGCGCTTTTATTCAATGACATTTGTTTTTTTTTTTTTTTTTTAAGGATGTTTTGGCTTGGTTACAAGACCTTTAAGCCATGTCTTATTTTGAGTCACTGCACATATCACTTTATATTTTGATAAAGGTATTTTTTAAGTAACTATATATTGGAAGGAAGCACTCTTTGTTGTTCAATAAATCGATCAAGCGGCGGGAGGTATTATTTGACACTTGTACTTCATTAATTTTACTGGCAAGGACGAGCCTGTCCAATGAAAATCTGTCACATGCTAAAATTAAATGTTCAATGTCGCCGACAGCGTTATTACAACTTGTGCACGTATTACTTTGTATAATTCCAAGCCTGGACAGATGTGCAGGTGTGGTGGTGTGTCCAAAGCGGAGTCTATTTATCGTGGTTATGAAATCTCGGCTAGCCACTCTCAGCTGTTCGTACCAAGGCCTGGTAGGTAGATCTGTTTGAATACTCCCATACCATTTCCCTTTTTCTTCCTGATCTTTCTTCCAGAGTTCTTTCCATAAGTTTGTTACATCTTCAGTTATTGAACGATAACAATCAGTTAATGGGATACTAACTACACATCTAACATCCAATGAGTTGGTCCCTTCATATGCTGTCTTGTCAGCAATCTCATTGCCTATGATCCCTTTGTGTGAAGGGATCCACATAAACAAAACTTCTATTCCTCTCTTAGCATATTGAAGTATTCTATCTTTGATTAGAAACAATATAAAGTTAGTTTTAAAATGGATTTTTAAATTTTGCAAATTTTTAATTTAACTAAGCGAGTCAGTGAAAATTAGAAAGTATTTACAGGTTATTACAGTAGCAATGCGCTTCAATGCTTCTAACACGGCATAAGCCTCAGCTGTAAATATGCTACTAATGTTGTGCAGAACAAAGCTCTGAGCAAATTTAATTTGTGGGTCATACACTGCACTTCGTACATGAGATTCTCCCTTACTACCATCTGTATACAATTTGTAATATTGTTTGTTTTGAGAAAGCAAATATAAAAATTCTTGGTTATTACTAACAGAGTCTGGTTTTACAGAAATTGGATGTAATATACTATGAAAAGAGTGGGAATAACATGGCCATGAAGCTTTAACGAAAATTTCAGAGTACTTGCTTTTCATTTTCATAACAATTTGTGATACTTTGGGGAACCTGCCATGCAAGAGGTCATTACCAGATGTCAATGGATCATTGCTAGCTATTGGATAAGGTACTATTCTTTTGATTATTTCTTTATTATTTGATGATAGTAATTTGAGAGAATATCTTTCTATAAGTAAAAGTCTTCTCAAAGTAAGAGGCATTATTTTGGTCTCCACTTCCATTGCATGAATGGGAGTTGAGCACATGGCACCAGAAATAAGTCTCAGAGCCTTGTTCTGAATAATGTCTAATTTTCTTACATGGTAACTTTCCGAATAAGCTAAAGCGCTATAGTCAAAATGACTCCTAACAATTGCTTTATACAATATTGTTAGTGTTCTTGGGTCAGCTCCCCAGGATACACCAGCAAGACATCTTAAAATGTTGATTCCTTTTAAGGCATTTTTAGATATGTATTTTATATGTTGCTCAAACTTTAAAGTGCTATCAATAATAACACCCAAGAATTTGTGATTAGTTACCTTTGGAATTATATCTTCATTATATTTAATTTCGATATTGGGTGTATCTTTACTGAAAATCATTGCACTGCTTTTGGCTGGATTAATTTTCAATTTGAGTCTATTACTGTAATAGTTGTGCAGCAGAGTAAGAGCTTTGTTTACATTATTTACAGCTAAATCTAAATTATGATCTTTACTGTATATTACAAGGTCATCTGCAAATTGCAAAATACTTACATCTGTACTATTTACATATTTCAGTATTTCACATGTGTACAAATTATACAGCAGTGGAGATAATGTTGCTCCTTGCATGGTTCCTCTAGAAATGGTCCTCGGACCATGTAATATATTATTATGTTTAATATATAAAGTTCTGTTATGCATAAAACTATAAATCCATTTGCAAACTAAACCAGGTATACCCAAACCAGACATAACCTTAACTAAAATACCAGGATCTACATTATCAAAAGCTCCTTGCACATCTAGAAATGCACAAGCAACATTTGACTTATTATTTTTTGCATTTTTCAGGTCTGAGATGAGTGAGATGAAGCTGTCTGCACAGCTCCTACCTCGCCTGAAGCCAAATTGGACATGGGGAATGATGCTGTTGGACTCAACAAACCAATCAAGACGAATTTTAATCATATTTTCGAAAACTTTTCCTAGACATGAAGATAATGAAATAGGGCGATATGAGTTTGCGTCTTCAGGCGGTTTGTCTGGTTTAAGTATAGGGATTACACATTGTGTTTTCCAGGACTCTGGTATAATTTGCTGGAGCCACAGAGCATTTAATATATGAAGAAAAATGTTTTGAACTGAAGGGTCAAGATTTTTGATCAGTATATATGGTAGATCATCCATACCAGGTGTAGTGTTTTTCCTAGATTGTAAACTCATGTTGAATTCATTCCATGAAAAACGTTCTAATAGAAATTTAGACTTATCATTGTCATTGTTTAGTTTGAAATATTTATCAAAATTATCTCTAAGTAAATTGCCATTACTCGATAATTTGTCAAGAAGAGGACCAACAAATTCGTCCTTATAAATTTTATTTTTATTACAATTAATACCTTTAAACATTTTAATGCTATTCCATATCTGACTTATTGGTGTAGTTCTGTTAAATTTATTGCATACATTATTCCAACCATTTTTCTTATGTTCAGCAATTGTCTTCTTTTTAATAGCATCAAATTTTTTATAATTAATGTAATTTTCAATAGATGGATTGCTTCTATAATACTTCAAAGCTTCATAAGATTTGATAACACTCTGCTCACATACATCATTCCACCATGGAGCTGGTGGCTTGCTTTTGTAATTACCAGTTTTATTAAATTGAGGAACACATTTGTGTTTAAGTACATGCAATATCTCACAAAATGTCTCGTAAGACTGTAAAGGGTTGTCATCATTCACAACAAAGTTACTAAAAGCAGTTACAGATAGCGCACAGTATTCATTCCAGTTTGTTTTATTGTATAAAAATTTGGTTAATGGAGGATTTACCTGATATCTGTCAATAGAAACAGTTAAATGAGTAATAGTTGGGAAATGATAACTTCCCATATTGTCATCATGGACCGACCACTCACAGAGAGGGGCTATACATGCACTTGAAAAACTAAGATCTATAGCTGACGGATTACGATTTGGATAATTCATTGTAGTAGATTTACCATCGTTAAGGATACACAAATCAAATTCGTCAATAACATCATATAGTTGTTGGCCACGCGCCTTTGTAGATATACACCCAAATGCGATATGGTGTGCATTAAAGTCACCAGCTACGAAAATCGGTTTAGGTAGGCTATTAATAATATTACGTAGTTTATCTATCCTAAAACGCACGCTATCAGGAGGACAGTAAACACACAAAAGTGTGAGATCACCGTTTGGTGTAGATAATGACAGTGCTATTGTTTGTATATCTTGATAGAAATTTGTTTGTATTGATCTGTATTTAAGGAAAGGTCTGATGAGTATTGCTACACCACCATGTTCATTGTTAGCATTTTTAAAATATGTGTTATAACCTGGGATTCTAAGAGTTTGACGATCCTTAAGAAAGGTTTCATTAAGAAGACATATATCAATATTTTGTTCTTGCAAAAATTTTAATAACAGGGTTTTTTTGTTATTGACACTTTGTATATTAAATTGTGCTATACGTAACTGTGAAATAGTATTGGGATTTACAGACATTAAGTGAGATTATGCAGTAACATATCTTTAATGGTTGATGTATTGATTGGAGTATCATCACCCTTGTTGCCTAACTGAACCAAAGTTTTAACTATTGCCATAATTAATTCATTACTGTTTAACAATTGTGTCTTTAGATCAGAAATGGTTTTTTCATTAGTTTTAACTTCGTCAATTGGCATGGCTTGTGTAGGTTTGTTTACATTTCGTACATAATTTCGAGCAATCTTAGATTTATCAGGCAGTGGAGGAAAAGCATCAACTTGTTTTGAATTGGCAACACTAGCATATGTAATCTTGCCCTTTTTTTCAATTATTTTTTTCATTTTAATTGGACAAGATTTAGATATAGCAAGATGAGGTCCGCCACAGTTGGCGCAGAGGGGCTCATCTGGCTTGTCACACTCTTTGTATAAATGATCACCTGAACAGATAGAACAGCGCTGCTGCTTACTGTTACAAACTTTGGCAGAATGATTAAATTTGAAACATCTGAAACATTGTTGGAGGGGTGGAATATATTCAAACACCCTGTAGGAAAACAAATCATATTGAACATTGTCTGGTAATATGTTGGACAAGAAAGTGATACTGATTGTTTCCAGTGGAACCCTTTCTTGCCCAACTTTCTTTGTGAATCTTCTTACTGCAATTATTTCATAGTTCGACGAAAGCTTGCTGTATAATTCTTTGTTTGAGATGTTGGTAGGGACATGGCGTATAATGCCTGTTCTTTCAATTTGAGCAGCCGGTATGTAGGCTCTCATCTTATTCTTTTCCAGAAAAGCCGAGTTCATTATAAAATTGTTTGCATTATTGTATTGTTTAAAAACAACCGCTATTTTGTTGGCGTTCACTCTATGTATGACCACCACACCTTTGATGCTAGTTGAAAATATATGGTTCAAGTATATGGGACTTTTATTACCCAACCTACAATCCTTGTCATAGCTTTCGACAAACACTTTAAATTCAGAGTTCAATGAGTTCTCCGGATACAATCTTTTGTAATTGGGTTTATAAAAAGGTAAGTATTTATTAGCACTTTCCTCACCGCCGCCGCCGTCGACAACTTTTTCATGACCCCTTTTAAGTTTTTTCGGGTCACCACCCCCGTCATCTTCATTTCCATCCATGCTGAACACTATTCACATAAACTAGTCGTAAACAACAACGATATTGGCAATATTTGCAAATAAAACTTTTGGCAAAAAATTTCACGACCGCCTTATTCTAAATTCCCGCCAAGAATCCCAATGACATTTGTTTTGACATTGACATATAGGAATACGCAAAAAAATAAAAGTATCGATACTTTACTCGATACCAGTATCGCATCAAAAGTATCGATGCCGGCGATACTATCGAATCAAAAGTATCGTAACTACTCAGTATCGAGTACTTTTTTCATCCCCTATGAAACCAATAAATAAATGATATGAATATGAACCGTGTCTCAAAATTAATAATAAAAAAAAGTACCTGCAAGGTTGACTGGAAGAGATCTCTTTTAGAGATAAGCTCACCTTTGTACACACTATTTATTACTGTATTTAGTTTTAAGATGTGCAATAAGGAATATATATAATACCAATAATAATATTCCGTCTCTATTCATTTATTACAACAAACATTGACCTAATGGTAGACGTAAATATGGTAATTTTTTAAATCCCTAATCTTTATCACTGCAATCAGAATAAAATCAGACAAAAGTAATTTGTCTCTATACTATGACATCATATTTTAATAAGATAGGGGTTTCCCCCAAATTCATCTACCGAGAGAGTTGTTATGCATCAGCAAAGCAAGAAAAAAGAGAACGGTAATGAGATAACACTATGAGTTACAATACGGTTTGCCGCATTTACACACACGCGTACGGAGCTAGCGCTGGCGTATTCTCATCTCTGGCGCTGGGCGATTCGCAAAACAAAGCAGGTCTGGTATCGGTACACCAAAAAGTATCGAGTATTTGTCGAAGTATCGATACCTAGTAAAGTATCGTATCAAAAGTATCGAGTACGAAAATATTTGGTATCGTAACGAAAGTATCGATACTACTCAGGTATCGATACTTTTTGCGGATCCCTATTGACATACCAATGACAGCGCAGCGCAGACAGGCAGCGAATTTTCTGTTTTCGTTTCGTTTTCAATATGTACACCTGATCCGCGACCTATTATTTGTTTAATTAAAACGAAGCTACTAATTTTTTTATATATAAAATATTCTACATTTATTTTACTTGTGAGTAGTTATTGCATGACTTGAAACCGATGTCACAAAGTTCGACACAGGCCCCTAAGGAAGAACCTCAACCGCCTCCATCCAAAATACCGGAATCAGTAAGGGTTAGTAAACACTTGAACTTGGAGCCTTAATTAACTTCAAAATAGAGCTTCAACACATACTATGAACTGCTGGTGCGGCGTCGCAAGCGTTATAAAGTGCAAAAACATGTTGCAGCCGCACGGAGAACTATTTGAAATTGTAATATTTTGATAGTAACAATAATATGTGGGATCATCTCGCACAGCCTGCACTATGGGTATTGGACTACTGATATACCCGTACTTGTTTTCCAAAGTCTGGCGTCTTGCCACTCTTAAAATAAGATTATTTGTAGATTCTTTAGCCTGTCTAGTATGTCTAAAAGTGATAGAAAATCTGATTTTTTACAGAAAATAATCGCAATGGAGAAGGAAAATGAGGCCACTGGTCGCAGAAACAAAATTGATCTCAACGCACTGCCGACACGCCAGTACTTAGATCAAACTGTTGTCCCCATACTGCTGCAAGGACTTTCGGCACTCGCCAAGGAGAGACCTCCAGACCCAATTAACTACCTGGCAGCGTACCTTCTGAAAAACAAAGCTACATTTGATGCCAACTCAACGGGAAATAATAATAATGCCCCACCCAATCCTCAAACATAATGAAGTTAAGCTTAGGGCTAATTTTAAATATTTGACACATGTATAGTGGGGCATAGACTCTATACTATAGATCCCCGAATATGTATGTATGTGAACTCTAAAGGAATACATTCTCTTGTATTTGTGACTCTAGTACTCTATTGTATGTATAACATTAAAAACTTGCATTTTGGCAGCACTGTTTTTACTAGGCTTTTACTAATTGTTACAGTGGACCCCTACCAATCCTACTGTAATAAAATATATTGTGTCTTTATAAACAATGCAGATACGCTGTACAAACCTAATATGTTACATAGCATATTGTAATTTTTACTGCGAACGGTCTAATATAAAACAATCCTGTTTTCAAGTAGTAATGCTAAACAAAACAATGATATTAGATAAGCTGCTGTAGATTTGCTAAAAAAAAGAGTTCAGCTATAAGTAAACTTATGTCAATAGCTCCCTTGTTTTATAGATGCAATCAATTAGTTTTTAATCTATATAAATCTTTTTTGTACATCTGACTTTTTGCAGTAACAATGATGATATGCTACATAACAGGAAGCACATTTGTAATTTTGTGACCATTTGTGGATGTAAGGGAGACACCAATGCCTTTAGGAGTTGCAGCATGTGTAAGTTCTTGCAGGATATGATCTCCATAAAACCATGAAATATAGAAAGTTTAGGGCTAAAAATTACTTGTTTCTATATTTCTTTCCAAACCACTTAATTTGGAATGAAATATCAGGACCAACTGTAATTCATGGTTAAATGCTCAATTTGTGTTTTAAAGTGCTGCTATGTGTACTAAGCCTGATAAACATATAAACGTGTTGTACACAGATATCGATATATCTAGTTAGAATATTGATAGACAACAGCTAAGGATGCCGAATGTGGAATTCATTTTATTTTCGTATTAATAAAGTTTTTAAGTACAATTATGCTGTTTTACCTCAAGTTAACTTAGAGATTCACTGTGTGATATCGTCATAATGTAGATTTGATATTTTGCAATGAAAAAACTAGTGATTAATTATTTTGTAGAATGTTTAAAATCCATTTCAAAACTGACTCCAGTTGGTCAAATTGATTTTATTATGCCCCACATCTATGGTTTGCCATCCTCTCCGGCAGAGTTCGAATCAATAATTATCAAAAATAATATCACTAGGGATTAGAATTTTAAATTAACCCAATAAACATAATTATCGAGCAAGTTTTTGCCTCCTGATCTTTACTTGGCTGATAATATCTATCAACTTTGAAATAATAGTATCACCAGGGCTGATGGCACCTAACAATTTCCATCATCCCTGTTACTGGACAGAGGTATAAGATATTGTCTTTTAAATATTTTTAACTGCAAATTACATTACCATGCATAATAAATTAGGATCACTCAACCAGCATACTGGTGAAATATACAGCCATAAGCTATAAATTAGCTCCATAGTGGAGTTAGTGTCAGTGCACCGACACCGATTCTGCCACTATAGGCCTATTAAGTTATAGCTGCTTATTTCGCCAGTGTGATATTTGGGCACACTATGTTAACATTGTGGACACAACATTTAAATTTGTATGTATATAGTTGAGTATGTATTTATTTATGTATATATATGTATATTTGTATGGGTATTCCCTTACTGGTATAAACTATACTTCTAGCTTTATTTATTTAACTGCACAACCTACTTTTTTGTTATTCTTATCTTCTATCCAAAGATTGTCTGGAAGAAATCGCTTTTAGCGATAAGACCGCCGAGATGTACATATGTAAGTTTATTATTGTATCTTTTTTTTACGTGTAATAAAGAGTAATTGAACTAACAGTCTGACTAGTTGGACTAACCCACTCAAAAGCTTGACTTTTATAAATCTAACATCTCTAAAATTAGTACCAATTATTGCTTAACACTTTTATCTCACGCCTATATCGATAATGTGCTATCATAATCGACTATCGTCTAACAAAAACTCCAGCCCTTTCAATAAAACCATGTCTCCCAACTAAAACATTTACAAAAACCGTAACTACTTCTGCTCAGTCTCTTCGAGGAACTGCTGCCTGTGTAGAAGCCAGGAGTCGTTGTTGTCCACCTCCTCCTCCTCAGCTACTACGGAGGGCAGATCGAAGTGCAGGACATCGGTGACGCAGCTCGCGTCCGTCAGGGAGAGCACCGAGTCGTGGACGGGCAGGGGCACCGGCTCGGGTGGAAGGTGCTCCGCCATGTAAGCGGTGACGTTACGCGCCCGCCACACAGCTATCTTGCCTGCAAGTACATGTGACCAAAATATCCATGAATATGCCAGAATTTTATGGTTTTACTTAGGTACTTGATGTTATCATATTTTAAGGGCAGAAATGGTAATCTGACTCGTCCCGCCGGATGCTAAGCGGTTACTGTCGCCAATAAATCTGCAGCTTTGGACCGCTTGCCATCCTGAGGACTATTACCTCGTGTGCCTGTTATACACTGGCCCTCCTACCCTTCAAACCGAAACACAACAATGCTACCATCCAGGCTGACCCTGCACTAGAATCCTATCACTGGTCTCGTTTCTATTTCCCTCCTAGTAGGTACAATAGTGGGTCATGTGGAATGTGGTTGAAGTGACAGGTATAAGGTTAGACATATATTGTCCATCAATCATAATTACAACTAGCTGTGCCCGCGGCTCCGCTCGCGTGAACTACAGAATCCGCTCCCATTCCCACTCCCGCTTCCGCTTGCTCCGCCTCCGCCACCGCCAGTCACTCCCAATACCACTTCCACTCCCAGTCAGACTCAATATCCCGCTCCCACTACGACTACCACACCCGCTCCCCTTTTCCCACGCCCACGCCCACTCCCACTCCTATTGCCACTCCCAGATAAAAATGTAGTGCAAACTCATTGTAATTTGAATAGTACGAAAATACTATTATTTGCAATATATATAACCTTACCTACTAATGTATTCGAAAATTAAAAATGTCCATAACTTTTAATTGAGATAACCGATTGCGATGAAATAAAGACTAAATGTTAAGTTAAGCCCCATGTTTCTCTTAAAAGTCCATCAAATTCCGTTCAGTAGTTTTTAAGTGATGCGTGCACAAACTCACAGACAAACAGACAAAAATGATTGAAATGTGTTCTTACTTAGACCCCCCAATTATTTTTTTGCAAATATCTTCAATGTACAGACACTAGATGTTTACGATTTTATTTATTAGATCATTCGCCTTCATTATTCATGATTTTTGAATAAAACCAGGATGTAAGCTGCATTTGCTGGAAAATAAATTCTTAGGCGTTTGTAAAATGCCTTAATGCACATTAGGCCAGCGTCATCATCATAGCTTGTTTACGCCCACTGCTTAACATATCCTTATGGCCTGGGTCTGCATGTTGAACTGCATCCAGAGCTTGAGAGTGTTGTTAGTTTTATTTGTACAATTACCTAAAGTCTCGTCAAACTCGACCTCTTCTTCACCTTCCGCCATTTCTTTCTCCCCCTTGGCGTCTGGTTCTTTCTCCTCCTCGCCTTCGCCGTACTCCTGCAACGCTGGATCCTTGATCAGCAAGTAGAACCCGTGCTGCATGCAGTTTGTGTCGAATACAAAGCAACCCGGCCCTTTTGGCTTTCCCTTTAACCACGATCCGTGGTACCGGACTCTTGGATAGATAATCTGTCCCGGACCTTCTATGACCCCTTCCATCCATGTACCCATGAACTTGACCTGGTATTCGGCAAATAAATACGTTCCTAGACCGTGACGTTTCCCCTTGAACCAGGCGCCTTCGTAGATGTCTCCGTTGGGGTAGTAGTAGGCACCGAAGCCCTGCTTCAAGTCGTGTCTCCAGTCCCCTTCGTAGCGGGAGCCGTCTGGGTATATCATTGTTCCTACGCCATACTTCATTGCTCGTCTCCATTCTCCTGAAATTGACAATCATGGTATTGAATCCATTGATCATTTGGACTCCAAAGTCATCTTTTACTATCTGCAACTGCAGAAGCAGAACTGCAGAATTGGTCGTATGGTAAGCTATTGATTTTTATACCTATGCAATAATAATAAAATTAACATTGAACTGAATTGAAAAACCTGGGTATAATATTTTGCCTCGTAACGTCAACGTGCTAAGCACAGCAAACTAAAACCTTACCGACGCCGATATGTCTTCACTCCTGTTCCATAAATTAGAATCACGTTGCTGTACCTTCGTAACGGGCTCCATTCTTCATGAACACGTATAGGCCTTTCCCGTTCCTCTGGCTGCGGCAGTAGCAACCCTGGTAGAAGTCACCATTAGGCAGCACCGCCCAGCCCTCCCCGTGCTTTTCCCCTTCTTGGTTGCGTTGCCCTACGTAAATCTTAAGAGCAAAGACGCGTTATCATATAAGGACCAGTAAAGTTCTTAAAGGCGTTACCTACTTTAAATATCATTCTGATTTCCACTACCCACCCATTTACAAACCCTTCATACAACTTACAACAGGGTTATAACAAGAGGTGACACGACACCTGATTAGGTTCAGTTTTGTCACAAATCCTTCAAAATCTTGTACTAAAAATATATTTGCCCCTTTTACAACACCATACACAACTCCACGTATCTTCTTGCCCCAACTTTTTACCCCGGGAAAAAGAGTTACCACGGGGTGGAAGTTCTAGTTTTATTACAATTATTAAAATCCATCGATTTTCAGTATTTTATAAATAAAATTCTGAACTAAAAAGTATTCTAAACATGGTAAGAAAGATTTACCCCAATAGTATCCTCGTCCTCTGGTCCTTCACCTTTGTTCTCTGCCATCTTAAACTTTGTATATTATCGTTTTTACAAAATGTCGTCGAGATTTGTCTAAATATATTTTTGTCATCATAACATGACAATTAAAATCATTTGTCAGTTGTGTACGATATTCATTTTTATAATTCAAAAAATGGCCAGTAGACTGTATAGGACTATGGATAAAAATTAATACGAAAACCACAAAGGAAGCATTTTTCGCGTGTTGTATCTTTTTTTGCATTGAGACGAAATTGCATCGAATCACACTTAAATGGGGTGGTATTCATTGGGAAAGGTATATGTCCAGCAGTGGACGTCTAAGGGCGATATAATGACACTTAGTGAGTAAGTAGTAAAATGTAAGTAGGTAAGCATATCAAAAGATAATGTCTACTGGGAAGACGTGCCTGCAGTATAAAACCCAGTACCGGTAGTACTGCTGCCCGTCACGTGTCCGTGTAGCATAGGTATAAGGCCTAGCTAGTTTGAAAGGGCATACCGTCAATTCTCGGTAGCTAGAACCTCTTTCTCTTATCTAGCAAAATACACGTGATGTGATGTCCCCATACCATAAACTTAGAGTACTTAGATAAAACTAGAGATAAAAAATACATAATTGAATGAAAAACAGAAATAATTTATTTCTTATCGTATCACCTTATAACTAAAATAAATTATTAAAAACTCATTAAAAACAGAATTTAAGCAAGAAAAGCAAGTTAAGCTGGACGTTTGAGGTAAATTGATTTGTGGTTGTTTTTCTGTGAATTTGCTGACTAGATGAATGCAAGTATATACAATTGTCAACATTTTTACCTCCGGTTCCTCCGAATTTAGTTTTAAACAACGATCAAGGTGGCAAGATTTGAATCATACTCATAGTAATTATTCCAGCTCAAAAGAAAATCAATTAATCACAGACAGAAAATTATCATCGAAAACATAAAATTTCCTACATGATAGCCTCATTTAAAACCAATCCTTAATTTTCATAGTAAATAACATTCTGATTCTTAATAAATAAATACCTAAAGTATTTTCCAAAACAATATTCAAAACGCAAAGCAGATATTTAACTCTAGATCTATGTACCTAAAACAGGTTAATGTCTAATTTTTGTACTTTCAGTTCCATCCTTTTTTTGAACAAGTGTATCGAAATTTTTAGCGTGGCATGGCAAGGCATCAGCTGTTTTATAAGCTCTTCATTAACAACTATCAAAAGTTCAGTTATATTCGATTGATAAACAAGGTCAACGCTTTATTCCGCTCTGTAGGTCACGAGGTCTTACGCTCACTGCGACCTCGATCGAGTCGGATTCCAATCACACTTCTTGTACGTTGAACAACATTTTTATTCTATTGTACTTTGACACCCTTTTTCAGTTTCTCTAAACGCATGTTTTATTTTAACGTGGAGGCGCCTGTGGTGGCGCATCTTCCAGCTTCCCCCACACCACATTACACATCTCTCTCACTAAAGCCTGTTCACCAGAGTCTAAATCTGGCGCTGGTCTTCTCCTCTCCCGTTCCACGCGATCTCTCACTTCCAACACTTGTAGCGCTCGCACTACGGCTTCGGGTCGCTCGTTCAGACCGTTCCCTAGCCCTTTCTCAGCCTCAAGTCGTCTAACTTTCTGCTCCAAATCCCGCACGTACTGCACCGTTCGTTCTGCAAGCTGAGGATGCGTAACTGTCGTTGGAGCTGGAGTGCGAGGTCCTTCTTCAACGTTTGTACCGCTGCTACTCCCATCGCCGTCATCTCTCTCTCTTCCAGCAGCTCGACCACAGTTTACGCATGTACTCCTTTCACGTTCCTCGTCTAAATACAAACACAGCTCCTTAAGTTCTAAATTATCACGTATCAATTCTTGTTGCTTATCGTCCAGCTCTCTCAGCTTACTTTGGTAAGCGGAAACTTCTTGGCGCATCACTGATGCTGTGTACCTTCCGAAACGTTGCCACTCCCTAGCTAATTTTCGACCTTTCTGACGATCATCATCTAGAAAGCAACACAGGTCACGGAGCTCTTGGTTGTCATCGTTTAGGCGACGATTCGCTTCCTTTAACGCCTTTATATCATCTAAAAGTGTTTGGATCTGTCGTCTTTGATCAGTGGAAGCTCGCGGCCCATCAGTTTCGACACGCTTTGTGAACTTAAGCATGTCAGCTGATCTTCTGTGTATCTGTTCCTCTTCTATGTTGCGCTGTACTCGTTGGGTATCGTCGGCACTCCTCGCACGCGTTGTTGGTTCAACGGGTTCGTGGACGATAGCTTTCGTGATTACTTCGCCTGGAGGTCGTAGCACACGCAGCGCTCCTGGTGGCAGTGGATATCCCGGGGGATATCCTTGAGGATACTTTACGAAGGGAACGGATCCACTGGGATACGGGCCTGGTACGCCACCGTGATTACTCAGCGGATATTGTAGCTTACTAGGATCAATAGATTTTCCTACGTAAGGTGGTTTGTACTCTTTGGCGGTCGCGTCAGCAGTGGCTACCTTGGGGCCACCTGCGGCCGGCGGAGGCGGGTGATAACGCGGAGGAAAGTTGACCGGTTCCGGGCCCTGTTTACCTAGTTGCGACTTCTGTTTACTAAACTGGCCCGCGTTCTGATTGATTGACATTGTCGTTGCAGATTCGTGGGTCATCAGCTCAGTCGACGCTTCGCTGCGTGTTTTCGAGGTTCATTTCCAAATCGATGAAGTTGCGTACACGCGAAAGCCGAGGCATGGGTTCAACGATTGGTCCTTGAATGAACGGAGGAGGGGACGCGCCGGCTGCGTAGGTTGTGGACCGTGGCATTCGCGCAATTAACTCGATCGTAATGCCGACCGTGTCTACTATAACACTTTTATCTTCAGTAACTTCACTTTTAACTGTCTTTACAGTAGTTGTCAAGTACGGAGAGTCTTTTAGAGGCTCTGTTTGTTATTGTTTTCACTGAGCAGGTTGTAGCGGCCGTATGTATGGCAGATGGACGCGGGCGCGCGCGGGGCGCGTGGCTCGGACTGGCTTTACCTGTGCGGAGGCTCTCGCGGCGTCTCGCTCTACCTAGCTCTCTCACCTGGGCACGCACACACACAAATATCTATGAGTCAATTTGGGTCTGAATTTTGCCCTACAAAGATGGTCACGCGCATACAACTGTAGGATCGTAGATCTCATTCTTTCAACGATGGCTATACATAATAAGTATAAGCGTGAGTATAATAGAGCTACTCGATATACTACTTCCGCCGTACGTACCAAACCAAATAAAAGGCTCTAAATTCTAAACAAATTACAATATGAATGAATCTTCAAGGAAGTTATAAATTTTCTATACATTTCCAGCCAGACGAGTAATGAACTGGCAACGAAAATATTTTTTTTTTATTATGAGGACTCTATTTTTTGTAATTTTGTTCACGGTAAATAAGAAAGGACCTTCCCGAAACATTTCCTTATAATCAATACATGTACATGAGCCTGTCACACAACTTTTCTACACATTGTAAGTTAAATTTCTCTGAGATACTTATTTTGCACCTACTTAGTGTCCAGTGGCAAAAGAAATACTCGCTTCAAATAACTTACGCACTATTTACCTTATTTAGAGATAGTAAGTGTAAGGAGTTACCAACATTATCTAATGCCGAACAAGTTTTCTTCGAAGATTTTTGGGAGTTCGTAACTTTAATAGCAAAGCTAGCTAGCTGCCTTGTATGTCTGTTTATCCGCCGAATAAGTCAAAAACTGTTAGACCTATTTGAACTGATATTTGATTTCTTTTCCGAGATATTCCAGAAAAATTATTAATATAGATATTTAATTGATGGAACCCTCACATTACATGTTTACGACACGCTTTTGACTTTCTTAACCTATCTATGAAATGTAACTGCTAGGTCAAATATTTATGGAGAAAATGTGGAAATGTTTTCGAATTCTCACAGTAGTAAATAGTTGTTAAACCTCTCTGTAAGTAAATGCTTGCAATTACAGGTACGTAATGCGTATTAATAATTCAGATTTACCACAACTTTATTAATAACAGATTTAAAAGTAAAATTAGCAACTATTAAAATAAAATCATTAAAACATTATTTTAAATTAAATATTGCGGTTCTGAACTCCACATCTTTGTGGTTGCAGAACTGGGCAGTCCGCCCGCGGAGGCTGTATTGTGTTTCGTTTCTAGCTTAGAAAATGGTGAAAAGTTTGGACCTAACAAAAAAACTGTGACGCATACGTATGTATATAATGTAAAGATATGTAGCTAAAGGTTCATCCTTACACGAAGCATTTATTTGCGCGAATTCAAAAATTACGTTGCCCGTATGCTCAATGCTCGCAATGCCACGGTGAGGACGTGGCTTTATCCCATTACTGCACCTTCAACACTGTCACCCGCTACATAGTAGCCAAGCACATGCACTGTCCCCTCCTGTCTCCTGGCTCCTGCCGTCGCTCAGTGGCGGACTAGCTGGCAAGGATGGCACCTGCGCGCGCGCACCTCGCGGCCGCCGCAATACTCGCGGTGGTCGTACACGGTATGTGCACATTGTTCTTGCTAAACTTTGCTTTTCTAATACCTACTTAAACATTCCTAAAGTTACAGTAAAATATTACTTAAGTGTTCTAGTTTAAAACAATGTTTAAACATTTAGAGTTTTGTAGACTTAATTGCCCCGCGGAGAGCTGTGACTCTATTAAAATAACTATGTGTGACAATTCTTTACCCAAATATTTTTATAAACCTACTATCAGATGCCCAGCGACTTCGTTCCCATTTTTATTTCCCCGTGTCCATTTTAAAACCGTTGTCTTAGTGGAAATTTGAAGTCTCTATACTCTACGGTTGCGGTTTGAGAATTAATCAGGCAGAGTACCCTTATACACATATGTCGGTCTTGTCTAGGAGTAACCTGATTAGTCCATTTTAGTTATTATTTTCTTTAGTACATTCATAAAATGTTCTCCCCCAAAAATATATAAGATACTTAAAATTATAGTTATCAATTGTGACTTCAAATAAATAACTTTTCGGCTAGTTGGTATTTCCATATAGGTACTCCATCCAATTTGATACCAATTTTCACAGTTTTCTTGATGAACTTAGAACACGGTAAAGGGGCCCCAACACGTGCATTGTCTAGGGGCCCCGACATGGTTAATCCGGCTCTGCATAGAATATAATATTAATGTGTATATGCCTGTACAGGTAGAGTCTAATTTTTTCAATAATTATAATGTATTGTCATCTACATTAGATACATTATGCTCGGTACACAATAAAGAATAACTTATATAACTTAGGTTTCTCTCCGACGGCACTGATTTATGTATACTTCAACATATATGATCTGATCATTCTTAATACTGACGCAATTTAAGAACATTGGGTAGCGGGCATTAAATATGGACGGCCTATGTCTAACGTGAAATATAACGGCATGAAAACTGGCATCAGTTTTCCAAGCTACAAATACTGAACCATATCTAACTATAAACTACAGGGACTTTCGCCCAGCGGAACCCTATAAAGGATGCCCTATTCCTCCACAACGATAACTTCAACGCGACATTCGAGGACTGCGTGTGGCGCCGGGAACACGAGCCCTGCCCGGACCCTGACGTCAAGCTGCACCTCTACACCGAGGCTGAACCTGTTAAGAAAGTTGTAAGTCCTTTAGTTATACCTTTCCTATCTACACCTCATACCATGAAGCAAAATAATTTTACGCACCTCATATGTCACCTCAAAGTTTTTACCTTCATGATTGACACTAATTGGTTATTAAATTAGATAACAGATGCACATTTTAAAATCATTTGTTATCTAATTTAATTACCAATTAGTGTCAGTCATGAAGGAAAATCTTTGAGGTGACATATGAGGTGCGAAAAATTATTTTTCTTTATGGTATGAGGTGTAGAAGGTAGACTATAAGAATCGCCACATGAAGGTCTCGATTGCGATAGGAGTCGGAAAACAATGGAATGGAAAACCGTGCCTTTACAGCAGCTTATAGACATACCTACTTCTTTTATTTTGTACTAGCTGTGTCCGCGGCTCCGCTCGGGTGGACCACAAATTTATTATTAATCCCGCTCCAACTGCCACCTCTTTCCTTCGCTTCAAACGTAGTCCTAACTCATCGCAATCTGAATTCCGCCGAACATACACTTACACTTATTAGTTACACTTCTTTGTGTAACTAATGTATTGTATGTGAGTTTTTGAAAACTACAATTTCGCATAACTTTTGATCTAGTAAGCCGTTTTTCGATAAAATGAAAACTTACTCCGAATTAAGCCCTCTGTTTCTCTGAAAACTCCATCAGAATTGGTTCATTCGTTTTTTACGTGATGCGTACACAAACTAAGATAAACAAACAAAAAGTCCAAAAATGATCTTAATGTGTTCTATTATACTTATCCTTCATCCCCCATTTTTTTTAAAATAAGATAATTAATAATTTATTAGATTATTTTATTTTATATTCTAATTGTATGTTGACAATAATGACACTTTACAGCGGCGGATAATTCTTAACTATTGATATTTGCCATATTTTACTTTGTTGTTGGACAATGCCACTTAACCGCAGCTTAATATGTAACGTAAAACTGTCGCTTATTGACTTGTATTTCCAAAAGACATTAAAATAAATATACAACAAAATGAAACAAACAATGTTGACTTAGCCTAGAGTTCTCAATGTCCCAAAAAGTTGAAATAAATCAGTATTTACCGTGGGACATATTAAAACTTAATTCACTGGTATACTTACGGTTATTTAATATTTCGCGGAAAATGTAATGTTCCCGTAGGAGAACAAAGGAGCTGCATATTAACTATATCAATGCCGAATTTCATCGAAATCGGTTCATTCAGCCGGTATCCTATCTTATAAATAAAATCGTAAACTTCGCGTGTCTGTACATTGAAGATATTTGCAAAAAAAAAATGGGGGGGGTCTAAGGATAAGCAACAGAACACATTTCGATCATTTTTGAAATTTTTGTCTGTTTGTCTGTTTATCTGTTTGTCTGTTTGTCTGTTTGTCTGTGAGTTTGTGCACGCATCACTTAAAAACTACTAACCGGATTTTGATGGACTTTTCACAAAAATATGGGGCTTAACTTAACTTAACATTTAGTCTTTATTTCATCGCAATCGGCTAACTTAATCAAAAGTTATAGACATTTTTAGTTTTCAACTACATTAGTAGGTAAGGTTAATAAGCAATATATTGCATATAAGTAGTATTTCCGTACTATACAGATTGCGATGAGTTTGGATTACATTTGGAGCTGCGAGTGGGAGTGGGAGTGGGAGTGGGCGTGGGAGTGGGCGTGGGCGTGGGCGTGGGATTGAGAGCGGGAGCGGAAGCGGAAGCGGGAGCGAGAGCGGGAGTGGAACCGGAGCTGGACCGGAGCGGGAGCGGGTATGGTACCAGTGTAATTTGAGTGTTTGAAAATTTGCATAACTTTTGACTGAGTTACCCGATTACGATGAATTTGTGGTATACGTATGCAACAAAGTAATGTTGGTCGGAATTTGGACTGCGATGGACATTTGGAGAGACGAGGGAAAGAGGTTTGAGGGGAGGGTTGAGGGTAGAGCTGAGGGGAGGTTTGAGAGGAGGGTTGAGGGGAGGGTTGAGGGGAGGGTTGAGGGGAGTGTTGAGGAGTGAGTTGAGGATCTGGACCTGGAACTGGAACTTGGCCTGGGCCTGGAACTGGCCTGGACCTGGACCTGGATCTGGACCAAACCTGTACCTGGACCTGGACCTGGACCTGGACCTGGACCTGGACCTGGACCTGGACCTGAACCTGGACCTGGCCTGTACCTGGACCTGGACCTGGATCTGGACCTGGAAATGGATCTGGACCTGGATTTGAAGTCTGAGTGGAAGTGGGATAGGGAGCGGAAGTGGGAATGGGAGCGGAAGTGGGAATGGGAGCGGATCCTGTAGTCCACGCGAGCGGAGCCGCGGGCACAGCTAGTCTAAAATAAACTTACAACAATAAAATAATTAAAATATCTTCATGAGTGTCACTGAACATTAGAAAATATGAGTTTAAGATTTACTACTCAACGTAAAATGGAATAATGGTTCTAACTTTCGCCACGTTGAAAATGACTAAGTTTCGAATTTCCCCTAATTGGTATGTTACTGCCACGACTACTTTAAATAACACTGTATCTATGTACCTACGTTATATACATTTATATTGTGCAATCCTGTGGTAGTTATAAAAAGTACGTACTATCAGCCGATCAATTTGAACCCTCATCCTCACGAACTTGTGACGATCGCACTCCACTTTACTCAACTAATGAATTGAGGGTTATGCCGCTCTTATTTCTGAAATAACTTCGTGCAGTTGCAGCTGTAGTACTTCCCAATGGAAATCCACGTGGGCAGATCAAAGGTGATGATTAGATTAGATTTATTTCACTTTTACATCTTAAAAATTCAATTTTACATGTCATTCTAATATGGTAAAAGGGATCGTCGTAAAATAAAATAATGTACAAAATATAAATTACAATGTCAACAATTCAAATAATGTCATAGTAAGTAACATACTATCTATGTCAGTATATAATATTAAAATAAAAATTTCAAAATTCACTTTGTATTAAATTATCACAAATTAAATTAATTGGTGACTGATATCCTTTGATCTGAGCGACACTCCCTCGGTGCTCAAGTGCATTATTATACATTTAATGATATTGTTGGTTATCAACATAATTATGTGCCATGCTTAGCGATATGAGATAGAAAATAGCTGAGGTCCTCAGTGAGATGAATTCAAGGATGTGCATGAAAAATTAAACAATGTGAGTGATGCTAGTAAGGAGTCTAGGATGTAAGTGGGGTGACATCGTCTCTGCCTACCTTCTGGGACCAGGACGTAAGCATTATGTGTATGCACGTAGTAGATAGAAAATTTCAGCGCTAGTAACACCATTGACTCGGTAGCTCTGTTCCTAGAGAGAGCGTGCCGCAGAGTTGGGTTTTGTTTCCTTAGGTTCAGTTAGAGTAGAATGAAGTATATTTTCTAAAAATAGGCACTTACATCTTATTTGTCTACATTTTTTCTTTATAATGTTAATCTTATGATACATCGTTGCGTGCATACAATGTGAGGAAAAATTATAATGAATTTCTTAGGTAAGTGATCATTGTTTGAGAAGTTCTCACGTATATTAATTGGTTCATAATTTCATGTGCTTAGGAGACTTTTATACCTACATCTTAGGTAGACATGACAATTGAATTAAAAATAATAATTTAGAGATATTTTTATAGTTATAATAAAATAAAGTGCGACAAATAGATCTGTTATTAAAGTCTTTAAATGAACTGTGAGAAAATACCTACGTTACGATTAGGGTCTATTGTTGTATGAATATAGTAGGTATAAAAGCTTCACGGTATTTTTAAGGGTCATTGGCTCGTGGGTCAAAAACTTCATTTCTTATTTATTTATACGAAAGCGTGTAAGATAGCAATGGTGCCATCATCACAAATCAATCTCTGATGACTAGATGCGGGGCAGTACCAACACACTCTTGTAACATAATTATTAGTGATAGTGGAAAGTTCAATAATAAATCATTGAGTAATGTGACGCCACCATGTTTTTTGCCAAGCACGGGAAGCACGTAACATCTCATAATGTCTAGATAGTAGAGACTAATTTAAATATTAAATTATGTAAGTATCTCACAAATAATGGTCAATTTTGAGAGAGTTTTAAAATGAATTATTCATACTATTATAGCTTGCAGGTGGCCGAAAATTTCAACTACTTGTAGATATAAGGTCGCGTGCCTTTAACAACACCTTTGTTTCTAATACATTGTCGGTGTATGACGGTAGCAGGAATGCGTCCAAAATACCGCTACTTGTCCTCAAGGGGCTGTTCGCTCCTTACGTTCATTCATTAGTCCATGAGCGCAGTGCATGGGCAATTGGGCATGCATCACCATACGCGACCGAAACAGAACCTAGTGACCGAATAAGTGTTGAATGTTAATCTGTGGTTGATGAATAACAGTGTGTATCGGAAAATGAACGTACTGTTATACGGGACCTCGGGATTTGCGTTTTAAAAAAAAGATTTAATTACGACACTGAAAGTTTAATTAAATATTACTAAATATATTTAATATTAGGTGAATCCATGAATAAAAAGGACGAGTGTTCGGAAGCTTGGATTATGATGGACTGACGGGAGGCCGCGCTTCTAGGGCTCGGGCTACCGTTTGAGGGGGCTGATGCAGCACTTTGGTCAGCGTCATCCCTTGCATATCTATGGGTATAACAACCCCCTGATTAAGAGGAAACTTACGGGAGAATGTGAGTTTCCTTACTCGACACGTAACCGGGGTAGAGTAGTCAATTCCGAATCACTGTTATCTGAATTTTGTTTGATATTTAAACTTCCTTTTGAACAGAAAAACGAAAACTTGTCCTTTTTATACAAATATAAAGTAACTATACACAAACAAGCAAAAAGAGATAAAACACTCATTATGGGAAAGCTGACGTGATTATACAAATTGTTTGGTTCTTCTAAGGTTTGTAAACCATTAATAGTTTGCTCAGATATAACTTTTAAAGATTTTAAGTCTTCCAAATTTACAGTTTTAATTTTGAAAGAGGAAAAGTCTGTTTTCAGTTTCCCAAAGCGATTAATATTACAACAACTATCATTAATGATATTGAAATCTGAGAATATATTTGGTACATTAATGCTAGGACTAAGTTTCTTAACTAATTTTACATTTTTATGAAAAGCCATACAGTTAGTTGGGATGTTAAGTACACCTGTACCGAATATAGTGTACTCTGAGACATTGTTTTCACACTCTACAGAAAGCTTTGTGGGTTTCGATTGCACAAACACCCAATTATTGTTGTACAATTTATGCCAAATGTCTATATCTCCAAAAATAAATTTATATGGACACTTTTCTGGAAGTGAAGTTATAGCTTTTGTAACAATTTCGATTTCACAGGAAGGGTTATTAAGAACAGCGTAGACATCTGTTACTTCACAAAGATAAGTTTGTATAAAAATAGTTTTACAATTATTTAAATTATTTAAGAAAGTATAAGATGACTTATCTCTGCTTAGGGCCAAGAACGGTTCAGAAGGTAAGATCATAGCATAGGAATCTGGTTTTTCACTTTTATGTGGAGTTGGCAAAGGTATATTTTTATATAGGTTGTACTCTAATAATTCAACTAAAGGTAATTTTATTACAAATATCAACTTATTATCTAAGTAGTAACAAACCAGATCGGCAATATTTATCAAAGTATGTATGTTACTTAAATCTAAACTTACAGGTAGGTCTCTATATTTTGGAATTATTTTCAGGTTGCTTACAATATCGTTATACATCTGATTTGGTGTTAGTATGGAAGGGTGCAGAGTATTACTTTTTACAAAAAGAATTGAGTTTAGCAAATCCTCAATTTTATAGGATATGGTTAACAAGTTGGATTGTAATACATTTAATATCATAGAAAGTTTCCCTTTAAAACTCATGATATTCACAATTTCGGATACATTGTTAATTGAAAAGGTTAGTACGTCGATGACGTCATTTAATCTGGCTTGATTAATATTTAATTCGTGTAAGGAGTAATTTATATTAGAAATGGCGGATTGAGATACCATGATGCTTTTCGTGATTGAGTCTGAGAGTTTTTTTTCATTATTGTACAGAGCTCGAATTGCGTCGTCATAGTTTTTTGCGTCGTCTTCGTCTAAGGTTCCAAATATGTGTTTAAATACGACCCCTACTCCGGAAATCCAAGCTGATCTTTTAGATACACCATTGGATATGATATGTGAAATAGATTTAAAGTCTCTCATGATGTCTTTATAAAGTGCTTCTAAAGGTTGTAACATGTTTTGACACTGTGAGGTGTCTATTTCATCACTTTCACGACATTGAAATCTAATAGTTCCAAATACTTCATGAATATTCTCTAAATGGTTTTGAATAGGAGATACTTCTACAGGAATAACGATATGAAATTGGTCATTAATGACTCTCAGTGAGCCAACAGGATCAAAAAGTATACCAGGACTCTTGGTGATGTATTCAATATATTGGTTCTCGTTACTTGCCGAGATGACACTAAAAAGTGCGACGGTCATTCTGTAATAAAACGTAAAATAACTAGAATAGAATATAATATCTATATAATAATGTCTTAACCTACGTATATATGTGTAATTAATTATCGTCATGTGCTGGTTTCACCTCGTCGTAGTGGTGTTTCACATGTCGTCGATTGATTAAAAGAGAGAGAGTGTTATTACCATGGATTTTAACGATTTTATAAGGGCCTTTCCATATCGGAGAGAGGGCTTTACGTAGCCTGAGATGATTCTTTAGATAGACGTAATCACCTATTTTGTACTGGACAGGTCTAGAGTGTTTGTCGTAATAGGTTTTCGACCTTTCTTTTGATGCATGAATATTTTTTAAAGCCATTTCGCGAGATATCTTCAGGCGATGATGAAGCATTTTCGTGTATTCAGGGTAAGTAATATCAGGACATGAATTAAAGACGGAATCAGGTATGTGTGGCTTATGACCAAAGAGGAGTTCATAGGGCGTAAATTGAGTCGTAGTATGGACAGTGCTATTGTAGGTTAACATAGCAGTATATACAAATTTATGCCAATTTGTTTGGTTATCATTTACAAATGACTTTAAATATTCTTTTAGGGTTGAGTGACTTCGCTCTAGAGCGCCTTGAGTTTGGGGATGATAAGGTGAGGACCAGATCTGTCTTATTTTGAGAAATTCGCAAGTGCGTTTGAAAAGCTCGGCTGTAAAGTTAGTGCCTTGGTCTGTTAGAATTGATTTTGGTATTCCAAATAAAGATATGAAATGGATTAGGCATTCGCATGTCTCTTCTGCTGTAGCATTTGAGATCGGGTAAGCTGTAGAGAATTTAGTTAAATCGTCTTGCAGGGTAAGTATGAATTTAAGTTTTGGAAGTCCAGCTTCAGGTAAGGGTCCAACTATATCAAGACTGATTCTTTCGAATGGACGGGTAGAGGTGGTTGTGATTTGCATGGGGGTTCTATTGATTTTTCGTAAAGCTTTGTTAGTCTGGCATAACTTACAATTTTGTATGTAGGTCTCAATGTCTGTACGCATGTTTTTCCAATAATAGCGTTCTTTAATTCGGCTGTACATCCTGTTTGAGCCTAAGTGTCCCGCTATTGGGATATCGTGATTCTCTTTAAGAATCTTTGTTATTTCAGTGGGGACAGGATAAATAATAGTATTGTGATGTATATTAACGGTTATGTTTGTGTTATTAAATAAATACATAAGCATGCCATATATTTTCAAGTAGGAGTGTTGCTGAAAGGGATTTTTGAAATCTGATATGGCAATTTCGTTTATGTCACCGGTAAGTAAAATATCATCACGTGCGGATTTCAGGCATTTGAAGATTTCTGGGTATGTGCAGTTGTCAAAGTAATAGACTTTGGTGAATAGGAGATAGTAGGTTTTACCTTTATTTTCTATCTTCTTGAACGAATGAAGTTCTCTTTCACCCGTGAGGATATCGGGGGAGTTATCCGATACAGAAAGGATTTCTTGAAGGTAAGGATTCGACTCGTCAAAATCAATGGATGTGGGAATCAGAACGGCCTTGGATTTGCTTTTAAGTAGGCTTTCATTATGTTCTATGATAGGTGTATTGAAAGTTTCATTTCTATTTATAAATGCTTTAACAAAATCGTTAAACGAAAGGTTTGAGTCGGGAGTAGCTTCCTTAGGGCTGCTAGGATTTCCTAACAAGGTGGGGAGATTGGAAGGACTCAGTTCAGTATTCTGTACTTCAGAAGGGCTAAGGTCAAAAGCACCTAGGTCAAGAAGGTCATCAAGGAGAATTTGGGGTAAATCAGCTTGAGGACTTTCGTGTTCTTGAACTGGGGCATTAGTTTCTTGAATAGGATTTTGAAAAGGTTCTGTTTCTTTAGGAGCTGTAGATGTAGAAGGTTGAGGGTTGGTTTCCTCTTGAATGATAGGATTGACCGGGAATCGGGATAAAGCGTCAGCATTGCTGTTGATCTTACCCTTTTTATATTCGATTTCGTAGTCAAACTCCTCGAGTTTCAACCTCCATCTAATTAGTTTAGATCCTGGATCCTTGTGATTGAACAGCCATTTGAGTGGCCGATGATCGGTCACTATTTTAAATTGGCGACCATAAAGATACGGCCGGAAAACTTTTGTACCGAAAAGGATAGCCAAACATTCCTTTTCCGTAACATTATAGTTACATTCGGCTTTGTTTAGTGTACGTGAGGCATACGAAATGGGTTTATCGTTGCCTATGGGACCTTGTAACGTTGCACATTACTTAGATGTAGAAAAGTAAGTAAACACTAATAAAAAACTAAAACTAAAATAGATACCTAACTAAAAATATTAAACTAACTTATTTTCTAATTAAAAAACTAACGTTTTACATTATCGATTACGGGCCCCTAAACCCAAGTCAGTAAAACCACTATGAAGATGGTTACGAGAGGAGTCAACTTCAAACCGAATGCGAGTCGATGCTTGGCAAACTTAACCGTCGGCATTCGAAATTGTACAACGTCAAAGTGCGGTTGCTGCCCGCCGATGTTAACATTTGTAAACGACTATTTTCTATATTTTAATAGTGAAATCTAGTGTATCCCTCTAGGGTGAGTTCTCATATTTTTCTTATCATTGTAAGCTGTTCTGATCTATCCAATCAGCTGCTTGAGGAGACGGGTCGCTGTACTTTGGACCTCATGTGGCTGGTTGGTGTGACATTTGGCTGTGGAGCTCAACTGACCACTTCTATCGGTCATTCTAGGATCCAAGACCTGGCTGAGAACCTGATCCAAAGACGTGGTTGAGGATCTATTCCTACCTACATCATTCCGCCTACTGAGGACCTGATCCAGGAGACGGTATCTGAGGACCGGACCTATTTTTTTCACCTTCTGCACTTCTGCTGCTGCACGCTACCAGCAGTCTACCTATCTGTAACTGGACGAGCTCATCTCCGGGTCGTCGGTCTGCCGCCGCCAGGAGTCTGAGGCCAGTGCACCCTAATCTACCTACCCTGCGAATGAGTTTCGGGGAGTGCAATTTATTGGCAATAAACTTTTTATTTCTATAAATCTTTAAGTCTTTTCAAACCCACTACCTAAACCCAGTAGACGTTACAGTGGCGCCCGATTTACGTGGTGAATTGCACTACCCATAATTCCTTCGCAGGTAAATAACTCTTGCAGCTTGAATTGTGCTATTTTTCTTGTAAACGAATTGGTGTTTTATGCTATACATAGTGAACTGGTGTCTACATAGAATATTCACTTAACTAGTACCTAATATCTACCTATATACTTGTTTAGTCCTGATTTCTAAAATTTAATATTGTTAAATCTAACTTGAAATATAGCTATTCTTAAAAACCTACCAGTTCACTATTTATCTATCATTTTCGACTTAATTGTGTGCTTGGTATATGCTTAGCGCGTAATTGCGGCATATTTATTCACTACCTACATTAGTTCTCATAATCATTCTATTCCATCACCACTTTCGTATAGTAAATTATTGTAACAGAACAGCAAATAACCTTGGCTTTCGTTCAACACTATCGAATTATTTCATAATACCGACATAGGTAATTTCAAAATTGTTTTTCTAAAGTAAATTGTTCTTATAGTTCACTGTACAAATAGAAATCATTTATATAATTTATGCTATTGTAGTAAGCTTATTTTGCCATATTTTATCTATCAATTTTGAACGTCTAAAGCTATGGGAACTCACCCTATTACCTATTTTCTTCTAAATAAAAACGAACTTTCTTACGAAGTTACAATTCGAGGGGAGGAGCCATCATCAACAGTATTGGGTTTGCGCAAACAAATTGTTAAGTTGACCTCTCTGTATTCACCTGATGATATGCAAGAATCCGGAATTGATATTGTTACTGACTTGGAAGGTACGACCGCGTCCCTTAAAGACCTGTCTGTGCGTGTTGCTAACTTGGAAACTAAATGTGAGGATAGTGCATTAAAACGCACTATCGCTCTAAAAAATCATATCTACCATAGACTAAAAAGAATGAAACCTGAAACGGAGGAGCTAACTAAATCGTATAATGCTTTAACTGGACACTACAACAGCCTGTCAACTAGACTAGGCCAATTTCAAATTAAATCTAAACCGATACCTACCGAAAATGCCACATCCGACGTTGATAAGGTACATTCACCATCTACAAGCAATGTCGTGCCTATTGTGAACATGTCGTGCGAACGATCATTTGTTAATGAATTAAACAAAATTAAATTCAATGGTAACTCATGCGTACGTACATTTATACAAAAAGTTAATGAGTTTAGCATTTCCAGAAATATACCCTCGGATAAACTGTTAAGGTATGCTACGGAGATTTTTACCGAGAATGCATTGCATTGGTTTCGAAGTGTGAAAGATAGTGTGACTGATTGGGACGAATTAACTCAACTACTAATTGCTGATTTTAGTAAGTTTGACTATGACTACCGCTTAATGTCAGAGATTCGCTGCCGAACTCAGGGAGATTCTGAAAACATTGTAGTGTATATTGCTATTATGTCTGAACTTTTCTCAAGGTTGTCTAAACAGTTGTCTGAAGCTGAGAAACTAGACGTGTTGCTACACAACATCCGTCCCTGTTATGCTAATGTGTTGGCTTCCAATTCTACCGACATCAATTCAATAGAAAAACTACGTACACTCTGTCGTAATTACGAAAAAATTCAGTGCCTATCCTCTCAGTTTCACGAACCTCCAACAGTGTCTCATGCCACACTAGCACCTGATCTAGCGTTTAATAAAAAAACCAATTATTCAAATCAAAATAAAAATCAAAACTATAACTATACACATAAAAATTACAATAACTACCCTAATCAACATAAAAATCAAAACTATGTACAACAAAAAAACAGCTTAGCTCAGAATAAATACACTTCTAATAACACAAATACCTACAAGAACACGCCATCTCATTCGAATAAGCCTAATAATTCCTATACCTACTCGACCGGCCAGACACTGCCAGTGGCCGCGGTCTACGGGACAGCTGATAACAAACCGGTTTTCTGCCCGCGCTGTCGCTCGCAAGATCATAGCCTGTCCCAATGTAAACAGGAACGCTTTCCTATTTGTTTTAAATGCGGAAAGAAAAATACAACCTATCCTAACTGCGATGTATGTCAAAAGGGCACTAGTCCAAAAAACTAATAGATAAGGATCGGCGCTTAGGTACTAAAACTAATAATTTTAACGACAAAGAGTGGCAAGAGTGGTTACTAACCATCAAAAAGTTCTACTCATGCTATTCTATAGCGTCAATCCTTGATACTAAACCTGTGAATGACAAACGTCCCTATGTTACAGTAAAAGTCAATAATCTGTCAATTTGTGGATTGCTCGACTCTGGTTCGGCAGTAACAATTCTTGGTAATAATTCACATATGTCTTTACTATCCCAAGGCTTCCACATGAGTAAAAATGATAACTCCTTATTGTTTGTTGCTGCTGGAGGGCAACAAATGTCTCCAATAGGTTATGTGAGCCTACCTATCTCTTTTGAGAATAATCTACATATTCTCAAAGCTTATGTCATACCAAACATTAATACAAACTTAATACTAGGTATAGATTTTTGGCAAAAATTTAATATTTGTCCTAAATATCTAAGCTCCATTTCTTTAGGTCCGACTACAGACCTAGGTATTTCTGAAATTGGCACCGAAACTAAAAAACACTTGCACTGCTACGATGAGCTAACGGAGACACAGCGCGTGACGGCCGATAATATTATTACTCAGTTTAGGAACATCTCTGCGGAACAGTGTGGTTTAGGGCGCACTAGCTTAATAACACACCGTATTGACACCGGCGACTCACTACCTATTCGACAACGTTACTACAGGATGTCCCCTGAAAAGCAGCGTATTTTAGGCGAAGAGTTAGACGAAATGCTAAAGCTAGGAGTAGTTGAGCCATGCGAGAGCCCCTGGTCTTCACCTGTTCTACTCGTACCTAAAAAAAATGGCCAGTTACGGTTCTGTCTAGACAGCCGTAAACTAAATTCTGTCACTAAAAAAGATGCTTATAATCTACCGTACATCTCTGAAATTTTAGATAGCCTAAGTAATGCTAAATACCTAAGTAGTATTGACCTGTCTAAAAGTTTTTGGCAGATTCCGATAGAGGAGTCCGACAGAAATAAGACATCTTTTTACATACCTACTCGCGGCACTTATCGTTTTATTACTACACCCTTTGGGTTGACTAACGCGCCCGCCACGCAACAAAGGTTAGTGGATAAACTTTTCTACGGTCCTGAATTTGAAAATTCTGTTGTATGCTTTATGGATGACATCGCTATTATAAGTGATTCCTTTGAAGGTCATATCTCCTTGCTACTACGTGTTCTAGAAAAACTTAAACAAGCCAACCTAACTATCAATTTTGAGAAATCTCAGTTTTTTCGCAACGAACTAAAGTATTTGGGCTATGTTGTAAATTCTAATGGTTTACATGTGGACCCTTCTAAAGTAGAAGCAATTCTAAATATTCCTGTGCCGACTACCCGCAAGGAAGTTAAAAGATTTCTAGGTACTGCATCCTGGTACCGACGCTTTGTACCTAACTTTAGTACTATTGCTGGCCCACTAAATAAGCTGACTACCACCGGTAAAAAGGCTACACCTTTTACCTGGACTAAAGAGGCTGATAACGCATTCACTAAACTAAAGGAATGTCTTATTTCTGCTCCAATTTTAACTTGTCCTAATTATGACTTACCTTTTCAAGTCCATACCGATGCTTCAGACTACGGAGCTGGTGCTTTGTTGAGTCAGTCTGTAAATGGATCGGAGATGGCTATAGCCTATATGAGTAGGTCATTAACAGCACAGGAGCGTAACTACAGCATTACGGAGCGCGAAGCCTTGGCAGTTCTAATCGCGTTGGAACACTGGCGCTGCTATTTAGAAAATGGGAAAAAATTCACTGTCTACACGGATCATGCAGCACTAAAATGGTTCATAAACTTGAGCAACCCTACAGGACGACTAGCTCGCTGGGGTGTACGTCTGTCCGCCTTCAACTTTGAAATTAAGCACCGCCGGGGAGTTGATAATGTGATACCCGACGCACTATCGCGTGCAGTTCCTATTTCAGCTATCGATACTTCCCTTAATAGCACTAATACAGCTGACCAGTGGTACTTAAATATCTACAATGGCTGTCAGTCTTCCCCAACCTCTTTTCCAAACTACATTGTCAAAAATAATCGCTTGTATCGCCTAATGAAGTCTAAATGCTGTCTCACTGAAGAATTTGAGTGGAAGGAAGTTGTTCCCCTAGAGATAAGGACAACTATTATTAACGAAAATCACGCTGAACCGATTTCAGGTCATTTCGGCATATTTAAAACATATAAACGCCTAGCTCTCAAATACTACTGGCCCGGTATGCACCGTGATGTAGTGAAAGTTGTGACCTCGTGTGATATCTGCATATCGCACAAACATCAAAATCATTCGACGCTAGGTGAAATGGGACGACCTAAAAAATGTTCTAGGCCATTCCAGGTTATTAGTATTGACCTAATTGGACCCCTACCTATAACTAGGAAGCAGAATTGTTATATTTTTGTCGTAACATGCTGTTTCTCTAAATATTGTTTACTGTTTCCTATTAAACGCGCTACCGCGGAAATCATAGCTAGGATTATGGAGGAAGATGTATTTCTTGTGCATGGCGTGCCATCTACAATAATTTTAGATAATGGTAGGCAACTAATTAGTGCCACTCTGAAACAGTTATTTTCTAAATACAAAATACCCCAAATACACTACACCCCTAAGTATACACCACACGTTAACACGGTTGAGAGGTACAATAAAACTATTATGACTGCTGTATCTTCGTATATTGAAAATGATCATCGCGTATGGGACCTAAATATTCCAAAAATACAGTTCGCTATGAACAACTCGGTTAATGAAGTGACTGGATACACCCCAGCTTTTCTAGTGTACGGTCGGGAGTTGGTAGTCTGTGGCTCACACTATCTGGACACAGATGAGGATGAGATTGTTTTCCAACCACGTGACCCCTACGCTGAGAACATAGGTACTCTATCTAATATATTTAATAAAGTGCAAGCTGCACTATTACAAGCACATAGTAGAAACTGCCAATCGTACAACCTGCGCCGTCGTCCTGCGGAGTTTGAAGTGGGTGATATTGTGTGGAAAAGAACTTTCTACCAAAGTGACAAAGACAAATATTTCAACAAAAAACTTGCACCTAAATTTACAAAGTGTACAGTGATAGCTAAAAAGTCACCCTTGGTTTATGATCTAGCAGACATGAGCGGACAACTGATCGGTACATGGCATATAAAAGATCTAAAATTAAACCACTACAAATAAAATAAACTAGCTAACAAAAAACTATAATTAAATATGCTAAGTATTACAGTACCCAACTTAATAATAAAGTATGACTAGTTTTTTCTTAATATTACAACTCGTCTCTAACCTCGCTATTTTGAGTGTGGAACTAAAAATTATGTTCATACTCTATATGAAAGGGTCTAAAGTTAGAAATTTAGAATTTTAGACAAATTGTGTTATGAAGTATGTAAGAATGAAGTATGAAAGTTGAATTATGAAAGTTAAAGATAGCGAGAGTCCTTCGGTGTTAAGCAGCCGGATTTTGCTTACCTAGGCAAAATCCTGCTCTAACAGGCGGGGTACTGTAACGTTGCACATTACTTAGATGTAGAAAAGTAAGTAAACACTAATAAAAAACTAAAACTAAAATAGATACCTAACTAAAAATATTAAACTAACTTATTTTCTAATTAAAAAACTAACGTTTTACATTATCGATTACGGGCCCCTAAACCCAAGTCAGTAAAACCACTATGAAGATGGTTACGAGAGGAGTCAACTTCAAACCGAATGCGAGTCGATGCTTGGCAAACTTAACCGTCGGCATTCGAAATTGTACAACGTCAAAGTGCGGTTGCTGCCCGCCGATGTTAACATTTGTAAACGACTATTTTCTATATTTTAATAGTGAAATCTAGTGTATCCCTCTAGGGTGAGTTCTCATATTTTTCTTATCATTGTAAGCTGTTCTGATCTATCCAATCAGCTGCTTGAGGAGACGGGTCGCTGTACTTTGGACCTCATGTGGCTGGTTGGTGTGACATTTGGCTGTGGAGCTCAACTGACCACTTCTATCGGTCATTCTAGGATCCAAGACCTGGCTGAGAACCTGATCCAAAGACGTGGTTGAGGATCTATTCCTACCTACATCATTCCGCCTACTGAGGACCTGATCCAGGAGACGGTATCTGAGGACCGGACCTATTTTTTACACCTTCTGCACTTCTGCTGCTGCACGCTACCAGCAGTCTACCTATCTGTAACTGGACGAGCTCATCTCCGGGTCGTCGGTCTGCCGCCGCCAGGAGTCTGAGGCCAGTGCACCCTAATCTACCTACCCTGCGAATGAGTTTCGGGGAGTGCAATTTATTGGCAATAAACTTTTTATTTCTATAAATCTTTAAGTCTTTTCAAACCCACTACCTAAACCCAGTAGACGTTACAACCTTGGGATAAAATTGCTGAAATAGCAAAGTTAGAAGCATCACATGTCAAAACGAAAGGTTTTGTGAAATCTGGATAGGCTAGTATAGGGGTTGATGTTAGGCGGTTTTTAAAATTTTCGAAGGCCAATTGTTGTTCATTTTGCCAAATGAAGGGAATATTTTTCTTTAAGAGGTTTGTAAGGGGTTTAGCAATTTTGGATAGGTCTGGTATAAACCTACGGTAATAGGATACTAATCCTAAAAAGGATTTGATATCCTTTGGGTTTTTAGGTTGAGGGAATTCTTGGACGGCCTTTATTTTTCCAGGGTTTGGTTTCACTCCTTGATCAGTAATAATATGACCTAGATAAGATACTTCTTTACGAAGAAATTCGCACTTGTCTGGTTGGAGTTTCAGGTTAGCATGTCTAAGTCTGTCAAAAACGTTACAGAGGTTTTTCATGTGTGTGTCGAGGTCAAACGAATAAATAACAACGTCATCAAGATAGACGAAACATTGTATGCCTTGTAGGCCTGTGAGAACGGAGTTCATTAACCTCTGAAAGGTAGACGGCGCATTTTTGAGGCCAAATGGCATTCGATTAAATTCAAAGTGACCTTGTGGTACTGAGAAGCCAGTTTTAGGGGCGTCTTTTTCTGACATTTTAATCTGGTGGAAGCCAGAAGCAAGGTCAAGGGTGCTAAAGTATTTACTTTTGCCTAATTGGTCTAAAATTTCGGATATGTTAGGAATTGGATATGAGTCACCAATAGTAATATCGTTTAGCCGACGGTAGTCAATGACTACTCGCCATTTGCGCTGGCCTGAAGCATCCATTTTTTTTGGAACTATCCATATTGGAGATGACCATGGAGAATTAGAATGTTTGATGATTCCTTCATCAAGCATTTTGTCGATTTGTTTTTGGACTTCTTGTTTATGTACGTCAGGAAATCTATAAGATTTGGTATTTATTGGAACAGAAGAAGAGGTAGGTATCTCATGTTGTAAGATATCGGTGCATGTCAATTTATCGTTGGGAAGGTGGAAAATATCGGAATACGTGGAACAAAGGTCATATAAGGCGTTAGTTTCTTCTTGGTTTAAGTGAGGTACTCGTAAAAGATTTAAGACTTCATTAGTTCTATCTGAAACATTAATCAGGTTGTTATTGCAATTGGGCGTATAAAAGATCTGGCAACTGGCGTTTTTCTCCAGGGGCAGTATCTTTAGTTTTAAGTCAGAATTTACAGTCAATGGGGATTCCGAGGTATTTACGACAGAAATGTTGATTCTTGAATTAGATTTGACTCGAACAATACAATTCGCAATAAGTAACGAATCGATAGGATTTTGATCTAGTATGAGACCCTCTTTTATTTCTGGATTCTCCACGGAGCACTCTATTATGGTTTCAGTACGGGGAGCAATAGTATAAGTAGGTTCAGTGAATTTAAGTTTAAGTATTGTTTTATTAACTGTGAGTATACCTTTGTTAAAATCAATATTGCAACCAGATTCTGATAAAAAGTCATTGCCAATTATTCCATCGTAGGGAAAATCTAATTTTGTGACGACATGGAACTGGTGAGATAGGGAGTCGAAGTCAATAGGTATATGACCCAGAGATTTCATTGGGTTAATGGCTGTTCCTAATCCAGTAAAAGTTACGAGTTCCCGGTTTATTTCAGGCATATTTACTATAGATTCTTCCATTATGATACTAATCGATGCACCACTATCAACAAGAAAGGATAGTGGTCTAGGCGAGATCGACGTTTGGACTTCGACGAAAGGTAAATATTTTCTTGTTGGGTTTGTTGTTATGTTGTGTATTTTTAATATACTGTTTTCTTTTTCAGGTGCGGTGCGTTTGACGTCACTACTAGGAACTTGGGACTGGTCTGGGTGTATATTGGGGTTTAGATTAATTCTAAAATGACCTTGAATTTGGGGCTGGTTACCCTGTCCTTTGGTCTGGTGAATATTTGGATGACCTTGAGTTTGGGGCTGGTTACCCTGTCCGTTGGTCTTAGAGATGGTGAAATGACCTTGAGTTTGGGGCTGGTTACCCTGTCCGTTGGTCTGGTGAATATTTGGATGACCGTGAGTTTGGGGCTGGTTACCCTGTCCGTTGGTCTTATTAAATTTTTTCATGGATGAATTGGCGCTAATTCTGAATACATTGTGTCTCGGTTGGCGCCATAACGAGACACGATTTAGTTTAAATGATTCCCTGGTTGACCTTCAGCGTAGTCAACTACGTCTTCACTTTCTATCATATTTGAGCGGTGCATAGGAATATGTGGATAAAATTTTGTCACGTCATTGTTATTGAAAGAAGATGGTCGAGGTCCATTGCCATATTTAGCATTATTA
Organism: Esperia sulphurella; assembly: GCA_947086405.1. Classification (NCBI taxonomy): domain Eukaryota; kingdom Metazoa; phylum Arthropoda; class Insecta; order Lepidoptera; family Oecophoridae; genus Esperia; species Esperia sulphurella. The sequence continues at coordinate 12,928,148 of OX352265.1, forward strand.
GATTCTCTTAATCTACAATTTTCTAGGGTATGACCAATCTTCTTACAATAGCGGCAAAATGTTTGAGATTGTCTCGCGTTAGTATTAAAGCGTTGGGTTGGTACTTGTTGTTGAGGTTTGCGATTTATGTTATTCTGTTGAATAGGTTTTGAAAACGTTGGATTTCTTTTGAAGGCTAATTGTTGTAACTTTTCCTCAGATAAAGCATTGTTAATGGCATCATTTAGGTTTTTAGGTTCCTTACATCTCACAATGCTAGATATTCTGGGGTGCAGTCCAAGGGCAAAGGTGTTTAGGGCTAAATCTTCCATAGCAGCTAACCGGCCAACTAATTCGGTTTTCTTAGTATTTGAGATTGTGACTTCTGTTAGAAGTTTTGATAAGCAAGATTCGACTCGAAGGGCGAATTGATTTACATCTTCCCCTTGGCCTTGTCTACACTCCTGTAAGTCAGCTAGAAGGTGAGCGTAATGCTTGCGTTCCCCGAATTGATTTTTTAAAAAATCTTTTAATGAGGTCCAATTATCGAATTCTTTTATTGAACAGGCTATTTCCGCTTTGCCTTCGAGTTGACTTAGTATATATTTAAATACTAATTCGGTTTGACTATCTGAACACAGATTTATTGCATTATTACAATTATTCAGAAAAGCATTCAATTTCTCCCTGGACCCGTCAAAGGGTTTTACAAACTTAAATATTAAATTCAGGGAGATATCTTGTAACTCGGATTTTAAATCTTTCTTTGCTTCTTTAGACATCTTTAATTAAAATAGTGACAATATATAAAATGCAAACGAGAGTCGGGTGAGAATCACTAGGTATGTTTATAGTAAAGTTATACGTGGGCGCACTTCGCTGTATCGATAAGTTGCATGAATGTATGATCAGCGTCTGGCACTGATAACAACTGTTAAACGATTGTTATTTTAAGTTCTTGTACACGGAATTATAATGTTTATTGTAATGATGAATTAAAGTCGGGATAAAATCACTCACAGAGCTGCAATGATGTCCATTGTTCATTGAAACTGGTGAACTGGGTACGGTACTGGATAGCCTCTGGACGTCGGTGCTGGACCTGGGCACTTCTAGGAGAAGAATGCGCTGCTGGCGATACCTGGAGCCACTTATTGCACAGTGGACGTCTTTGGGGTGATGGAAAATACTTTCTTCATAGGTCGTCGTTATTGTAGAAATAGGCGCACAACACTTAATTTATTTTAAGAAGGCGTTCCCGGATTTTACAATCCCTTTACGCTGCCACCAATGTTATACGGGACCTCGGGATTTGCGTTTTAAAAAAAAGATTTAATTACGACACTGAAAGTTTAATTAAATATTACTAAATATATTTAATATTAGGTGAATCCATGAATAAAAAGGACGAGTGTTCGGAAGCTTGGATTATGATGGACTGACGGGAGGCCGCGCTTCTAGGGCTCGGGCTACCGTTTGAGGGGGCTGATGCAGCACTTTGGTCAGCGTCATCCCTTGCATATCTATGGGTATAACAGTACGTATATTTCATTCCAGATTAATAGTCCTATGAAAACCAACGCTATTTACGTCTCGGTAACATATACATGAAAGGGTCACCAGCAGCAAAAATAGGTTTGTATTACCAAGTAAACTTTGCGGTCCACTTAGGAACACCATCTATTGTGTATTTTGTTTTCGAGACGCAAATGCGTTTGTTTTCATAGGACTATTAATCTGGAATGAAATATACGTATTGTTCTTATGGGTATAAATATATGCACGGCTTATGGATAGATCTTGCAACTTACGTAAATTAATTTATAAAATATTGCATAAATTATACTCCTACTTTTATTTAAGTGCATAACCTACCTTTCTCTGCTGTGTTTTTGTTTAAAGAGTAATTGAATTGAATTATAGCTATTTGGTTCCTGGCTTAAAATGGGGCCACCTCCAATATTCCCGTGGGAGTCGTGAAGGCGACTAAGATATTGCATAAGGGACTACTTGTCCTGTGTACATTAAGATCATTACTGTGGTCACCAATTCGCCTGCCAAGCGAGGTGATTATGTCAAATCCCCTAATGGACAGCCCAAACTCTCCCCTCACCCCCATTGGCAATGACACAGACATTGCAGCTTGTAATATGTAAAAATACTTTCCAGGTAGACCTGTTCAGCGAAGACTGGCTGCGACAAAGCAGTTGGGAGCCTTCACACGAGACGATCCTGCTGATACACGGGTACGCGGGCGGAGACGACACGCTGCCCATCACTGTGCTCAGGGACGGTGAGTACCCCCATTCAGTGTCATGACAGTAAGCGGTCGACATCATATCAGCCCTTAGACGTCCACTGCTGGACATATACCTTTCCCAATGAACGCCAACCTGCCCCCCGCATCCATCCGTTTCCGGCTACCTTCTTCAGGTCGTCGGTTCGCTTGATGGCGGGGCGACCCTTATGCGGTCACTGCCGCCCAAAAGCCATACACCAAGACCACAAGTCCGATACCACCCTGACTAGGTATGTTAGAATGTCTCGTGTATCTGTAATTACTCTGGCTCTCCTACACTTCAGACTGGAACACAACAATGCTAACATTACTAATACGCGGCAGAAATAGTTGGTGATAAAAGATCCAGATGGTCCGGACCTGGAATCCTTCCACAGTTAACCAAGACTTCTCCTGATTTATAGAAAAACCCGAAAGAAAATAAAATTAAAGTCATGTGGTACCTAGCAGAAACCGAATAGTACCACTCCAAGTCTTCTTTAAAAACTAAATTTAATGACGAAATTTTGTGCATAAACTTCCTAACTCAACAAGCTAAATATTTAGTCCCCCATTTCAGACTATCAAGACCAAGTTTTCTTACAATTTTGATCTTCATTCATTTGACTGAGGTCATGTGAGTTCAGTATATAAATTAGTAATTATTCATTGCCCCGCATTTTCACTTCCAATGCAGGACGTGAAAGTGGATTCACATTATCCTGCCTGCATGCAAAACTGCGTAAATCCACTATATGCACTTCCCACGACTTTCTCCGCTGCGACGCGGTCACTGACCCCACTATACTGGTGCACCTTTGATTAGGTAGATTGTAGCAGTTTCTTACTATAGTTACCTAACTACTTCATACTGGTTGTTTTTAATCACATCCATATCACATCATACATAACACTGCAGTTTCCATATGTCTAGGTTTTTATTCTAGTACGGTATCATGAAAAACCTATAATCCATGTACATTCAGCATAACGTATAGACACTTAACAATTTGGTACCAAAATCAAAGCTCACGAAACTGTCATATTCCTCCATGTTTATGTCATATTCCATCAAACCGAAATTCAAATAATTTACCACTTGGTTTCGTTTCATACAAAAGACATCAACGAGTTACTCATATAACGTGCGTGGCGCGAAAACGGAGTCCTGAAGCAGAGAATCTTATAAATAAAATCGTAAACATCGCGTGTCTGTACATTGAAGATATTTGCAAAAAAAAATTGAGGGGTCTAAGGATAAGTAATAGAACACATTTCAATCATTTTTGGAATTTTTGACTGTTTGTCTGTGAGTTTGTGCACGCATCAATTAAAAACTACTGAACGGATTATGATGGACTTTTCACAAAAACATGGGGCTTAACTTAACTTAACATTTAGTCTTTATTTCATCGCAATCGGCTAACTCAATCAAAAGTTATAGACATTTTTAGTTTTCAAATACATTAGTAGGTAAGGTTAGTATGCAATATATTGCAAATCTGTAGGTCACGCGAGCGGATCCGCGGTCATAGCCTAGTCTAATAAATAAAAATGTAAACTTCGCGTGTCTGTACATTGAAGATATTTGCAAAAAAAGAATTGGGTATAAGGATTCCTAACAGAACACATTTCGATCATTTTTGGAATTTTTGTCTGTTTGTCTATTAGTTTGTGCACGCATCACATAAAAACTACTGAACTGATTGTGATGAACTTTTTACAGAAACGTCAATCTGAATAGTACCGAACAATACTTCTTTATATTGCTTACTTACAAGTACGTGTAATGTATTTGAAAAAAAAAACCCATATCTTTTGATTGAGTAAGCCGATTGCGATTTCTGAAAACTCCACCTGAACTTCGGTATCCCATTTATTAATTTTATTGCAAACATTTTCAATGTACAGAAACGCAGTTCACAGTTTTTTATATGTATAGATTGTGAGTACCTTCTACATAGCTAGCGTCCATCCGCAGCGTACCTCCGGCGCGGCGGCTACAACGTGCTCATGCTGGACTGGGGCGCGCTGTGCCAGCCGCCGTGCTACGTGGCCGCGGTGCACAACCTGCGGCCGGCGGCGCGCTGCGCGGCGGCCGCGCTGGCCGCGCTGCGCCTGGCCGGCCTGCGCCCCGACCGCCTCACCTGCGTAGGGCACTCGCTCGGCGCGCACATGTGCGGCATCATCGCCAACTACCTCACCTTCCGACTCAACAGAATCATCGGTGAGAACGCCGATAGCTCCCACCGAAAACTTTGTAAACGACCTTGTCTGTTCCATAGTTTCGACAGTGGGACCCTGTAAAATTTTTCGTTCTTTGCTGTAGAGGGTGACTAACTAGCGGGTGTAGATACTGACGCAAACATAGGTAGCGACAGTAGGTATCGTAATACTGTATATCAGTAGCTACGACTAATAATAAATTAATTAATATTTCATATATATACTCGTATACTCCCAAACTAGGATTTTCTTCTGTACTATATGGGAATTAGATTAGACGAGGAAAGAACAATTCACAAATATAATATCCCGACCGAGACCAACTTGTACAGTTGTACAAAGTTATCTGACTCTGGTGGGAATCGAATGCACGACCTCTGGCGAATAATGTGGCAGGTGTTGGATGAACGTTCTCGTCCTACGAGTCGTAGGCTACGACACTAGAAACACACGGACACGTGCCGACACAGAGAAGTGAACGGAGAAACGTGATTGCAATTTTGGCCCTGCTTATTTCCGGTCACTTTTGAGCGCGATGTAGGCAAAATTATTATTTCCTAAAATCTTTCACTTCACGCTTTCTAACACACCTAGACTATACTTATAAAAACTACGAGCGAAGCGATGGAAAAAGCAATAACGTAATTTACGTCAATTCAGGCGTTACCTTACTTCAACAGTTCTATTGTGTTAGTGAAGTCCTAAGTTTTACGATATATGTCTTGCCCATACCTAACGTACTAACTATACTACGCAAGCGTAGGCTTATATTACGGCAATCGTAGTTTGTAATCGAGAAACCTCTGTGTATATGACCGATGTCTTCACAGAATCAGTCAACTCTTCTATTGCTTACTTACATATTCTATTAAAAAATTATTATACGATTCTATTAATGTTTACAAAAGAACTGGTCCTGGCTTGCTAAAAATATTCCCGTGGGCACTAGGACCGGCTTTATTGAAGTAGATGGATAAAAAAATTGTATCCAAGCGCGAATGCACATTTGTAGGCAGGTGGGCATGCCCACAACACTGACGTCGATACGCAGATGTATACATCAAATGCCTCAATAAAATTTAAAAAAAATGGTACCAGGTCTCGGTCGGGGCGTCATACATTTTGTAAACGTCTCCTTTGTAAGAATGCAATGTATCGATCGCGAGCGAGTCCGTAGTCCGTCTCGCACACATTTTCAATGGACAGGCAGCTTACAGTGGTGCTTATATCAGCAGTGGACTTGGTTATTTTCTTTTAGGAAATTGTCTAGTCTGTTCTTAAACATTCACTAGGCCGATTTTTGGGTGGATGGGGCCCCATTTTGAGGGGTGGATCCTTGGCTGGTTTTGAATTGGCCGCTGCGTCCCCAGGGCTGGACCCCGCGCGGCCGCTCATCCGGCCGGCGCCCGCGCTGCGCCTGGACCCGGGCGACGCGCGCGCCGTGCACGTGCTGCACACCAACGCGGGCCGCTACGGGGACGCGTCCCGCCTGGGGCACGCCGACTTCTGCCTCAACGGCGGCCGCAGCCAGCCCTACTGTGAAGACACGCCAAGTACGTATGCTCTGTGTTTTCGATGGCCGCGTCTTCTGCATCGCATTCAGTTGTTTCTATATAATATTTTCAGGTTTTCCATTGGGGGGGGGGGGGGTGGGGGGTAGATACCCCCCCCCCCCCCCCTCCCGTCTCACAACCTAAGCACTTTATATTAACTATAATTAGATTGCAATTGTTAAAATGCAAGCGTTACATCCATAGCCGCGTGGTGTCATCTTAGAATGGCATCTTAGCAAAAATGGTATTCTATTGAGGGGACTTATATTCACGACTGATGATGACATGGATAACAAGTAGAATTGTATCGAACGAAATTTCAGGAAGACAGGTAAATCATACAAAAATTGCCCCTACACGAAATCCTGTATCCGCGCCCATCTACTGACAAAAGCGTTTATTCAGTGTATGATGTTGGTTGGTTGCAGACGAAGCGCTGTGCAGCCACATCTGGTCCATCTGCTACCAGGCGGAGAGCCTGTTCCGCGCGCGCGCGGCCACGCCCTGCGGCCGGCGCTGCGCCGCGCGCGTGCCCCCCGCGCGCGCCTCCGCCCTCCCCGTGCCGCTGGGGCAGCCCGCGCCCATGACGTACGTATAGCGGATCTACACGAGGACTCGACCATTGCCCCTATTACCAGAGAATACTAAATATTACTACAGATCGTCCCACAGACCAAAATAATTTTTCGCACCTCAAAAGTTTTTACGAGTTATTCGGCAGATTCGTTTTTATACAGAAACTTAATTTGGCAGAAACTGGATTAGACAGAATCGTGTTACGGCAGAAACAGTACAGTCAAACGAAATTTAATAATTAAGTACTTTATTTATAACTAACAAGCCGTTTTAAGGACTCTACTATGCTGAAATCTTACCTTCATAACTGACACTAAATGGTTATGAAATTAGATAACATATGACCATCTGTTATCTAATTTCATAACCAATTAGTGTCAATCATGAAGGTAAAAACTTTGAGGCGACTTATGAGGTGCGAATAATTATTTTGCTTCGTGGTATGACCTGTACGTAAAGAAGCGACACTAACCTTCCCTCCTCAGATTAACTCTCTACTTTAACACAACTACTAAGTCTTTCTTGCACGGTCTCCATTCCATAACTTATCTGCCGGTTCTGAAATGTGACCTGCATACTACTTTTTACTTATTAATCATTCAGATAAGTCTAACTGGTAATGTAAATCTTCAATATCCAGAGCGTCCGGCGCATACTGCCTAGAGGACTTCTCTACGCCGTTCTGTCCATCGGACGGGCGCGAGGGCGACGAGCGCTGCTGCCTCGACAAGCAATACGCGGCTGCGGCCACCCCGGACGCCCCGCCCCCGCGCGCGCGCCCGCGGCCCCTCGTGCGGCTGCGCGCGCGCAGGGTCAAGCAGCACGGGCTGGCGGAGGACGAGACGGGCGTCTGGCATGAAAACTGATCAGGAGTGCGTCACCGGGGATCCAAAGTCCTACACCTCATACCATGAAGCAAAATAATTTTTCGCACCTCACAAGTCACCTCAATGTTTTTATTTTCATGATTGACACTAATTGGTAATTAGATAACAGATGCACATTTTAAAATCATCTGTTAACTAATTTAATAAGCAATAAGTGTCAATCATCAAGGAAAAACTTTGAGGTGACTTATAATGTGCGAAAAATTATTTTGCTTCATGGTATGAGGTGTAGGTACATCATTTTTGAGATGTACGATTTTGATCCCCTTTTATAGAAAATTAATCTGTTTTGCGAAAAATAGAAAAAAGTGCGCCATAGAAATTAACAATTCACGCCTTTCACCCTCAGATTGGGCCGAGTGTATATATAAGAGAGTCGATACCATCTGTTCTACTTAAGACAGCTATGGTTAAGTGGGTTCACACTTAACAACAGGTATATTAAACACACTCTACTGTGATGACCAGATTTTGAACAAATTAGACATTCTATCAGAACTGAACAATGTACAATGCAAGCGCACTCCCATGTCTACCATGACTTCAGTAAAGCGACTAGTTCCTTGGCACTTATTTTGCCAGTATTCAAAACACCTTTTTTGTAAGTAGGTTCTTGTTAATCTTTAGTTAGTTTTGAGGTAAATAAAATTTAAGCTAGGAATGGAGAATTGTGAGCCAAAGACATAATAAATTATTGTTTTAAATAAGCTTCAGTGTTTTATTCTAGGCATATTAGGTCTAGGAATAATCTTCCTCCATCTAAAATCTGACAGCCCAGAAGCGAAGCTTGTTTCTTATGTCAAATGTAATAATGAAATGAGTATCAATGTAATGAATGAGTCATTACATTAATACTCATTAATTACATGTGGCTAATGATGAATAAGTGACTGAGAACTAAGGAAAGCTTAGCATCCCAGTAAATGTCACTGTGACACATAAAGGATCACAAAAAGAAAGTCAGATCTGAATTATGAAAATAAATCTCATTTATTTCAAGATACCGGATGTTGCATTTGGAAACAGTAAATACTAAATACTACTCTATTCATTTGGTATTAACAGGCATTTTGTCATTTAAGCGTCACCATTACACCTAACCACCAACGTAGTAAGTGTCCACCAAATCCTTTCGACAAAATAATAAAATTTGGTATATTCACGAACATTTTAATTTAGATATAATTTTATTATTGCTTATTGTAATTTATGTCTAAGGGTATACTAATATTTAACAATTTTAATGTGCCAGCTGTTTGAATCAGTTGTTTTTAAATACTAGTAGGAGAAAAAAACTTTATCAATATTTGATACTCCCTCTCTACCCTTTATATGACATGACATACTAAAACTAAAGATAACGTACATTTCACGACGGCACTATTCCTCTAAATTGCTTACATTTCATTGTACGAGTTATATTACTTTGTTAGTTCCATCGTTACGAACTAATCATCAATGTGTGCATACGTACACTAAGATACTGATGTTCGGATGAACTCCCCGCGTCCCGCGCTCACCCCTCCCGACATGTAGCGGGGGTGCCATCGTGTATTGTACAATCTATACCTAATACTATGACTTGACCTCCAGATGTTTTAGACCGCATTTTTAGAGTTAAAAGAGGGTCAACTCAAAATACATCAAAGCGCAAAACCACATCCTTTGGATGGATCGACATAGGATACCAAGTATTAAGTACGGATATACTGGTATTCTAATTTATTATAGTGACTTTTCCATACACTCGAGGTCAGTTTTATGCAGAGCAACACGACCGCCACCTCGATCCGAAGGGGAAAAAATCTGTAAATCTGGGCAGAAACTCATACAGTGATAGAACTTTTCGGGGCATATGCTAGTGATTTCTAGGTCGCTAAATATAAATCTCGCTAATCGACATATCGATACTATATTTTCCCATATTGTGTGATGCTGATGTGATGTCTTTCTGTTTATTTTAATATAAATAATACACATACAATACATATTTTAGTGTTACCCATATGATGCCCCACAGGCAACACCTAGTAACCAGACTTAAAAAAAAGCCTCCCAGTTTCGACCCTTTTTCGATGAAAACATATTTTTTAATTCTATCTATTCAACTTATTTATTTCAAATTATTTAATTCAAAATATTTTATTCTATTCTAGGGCAATATTTAATATTATTCCAAATTATAAGCCATAGCATTAGTAGTTCCTGAGATAATCAGCTGTGACAGACGGACGGACGGACAGAGTGATAAGGGTTCCGTTTTTACCATTTTAGTGCGGAACCCGTAGACAGCCATGTACAAACAATATTATCGATATGTAAGTAATATATTTAGCGACCCAGAAATCACTATGATCTGCCCGCAAAAAATTCTACCCCTGCTCATAACCATGGAATCTGGCTGATTAATATATCAACATTTCCATTTTCATGGTCTTGAGCTTCTGCCCAGAGCTTCCTTCGTGCGTGCACCCAATTATGACGTAGTTTACATAGAAATGATTTCACAGCTGATAATTTCCACTAAGTATCTGCGTACTCTTCTAACAATATAGTGAAGATCCATCATTCAGGCTGTCACCAAAATCGTTCCCTAACATCTGTTATCTAACCAAGGCTTTAAAATGTCTTTGAATGTCTGAAAGTATGACCTGAGTTTTGTCTTTTAGGCGTTTTTAAAGATATTTTCATCTAATCTGTTTCTAGTAAGCGACCGCTGACTATAAGTGTGAAACTAAACTATTGTCAACTCTGCTTGCCAGACATCAGTAGAGAGAGCAGAGCAGCCTTTTCCTTCTCCTTCTTCCTCACTATGTCCAGTGCGCGGTTCTTCCACGTACTCTTGCGCAGCTTGATCGGGCGACTGCCCACGTACCGACCTGGAATGACAAGAATGTATTAAGTTATTTATGTCTATTTTGCAACGAATATCTGAAATGGCCCTTGAAACATCCATATTAAATAAATAGGAAATTCTCAAATGACATAAACAATACTTAGAAAAAATATATGAAGAATTTATAGCTGCAGTTCCCATATCAGTAGTCGACTTGCTATTTTCTGTTAAGAAATTGCCTTGTCTCTTAAACATGTTTATTGATGTGACAGATACAACAAACAGATTCTGTTTGGATACAACCCACAAGAATTTACTGAGAAACCTTAAATTTTCAGACACTATGAATGCTAGTAAAATTTTGTCATGACATGCCCAATGTCATTATCATTGTCCTTCTACCGAATTATTCATCATCATCATCTTTAAGCTCTAACTGTCTATTCCTGGACAAAGGTCATCCATGTCTGGCGGTCTTGAGACATCTGCGTTCAGTTTCGACCTCAGTGCGCCTGATGTCCATCGAACAGGAGGCCTACTCCATAAGCTGTTGAAACCTGTTTTTAGGTATTTAAGAAATTAGCTTCTAAGTTTAATAACATTGTATTTAAGGTATACTATCAATGTGGATGTATTTTTATTCTGATTTAAATACATAATAATAATAATAAGCAGCATTTCGAATAATATAAGTCGAAATACAAAGATATGTTGTACTATCTTACAAATCATGTGACAAGCGTTTGGCGTCTATGATAATTAGAGACCAAACCCATATCAGAATATGTCGTTAGAGTACAAAATGGCTATGTAGTTCGACGGATATTGTCCGAAACAGTAGGCTCCCATGTGGTTCTCCAGCGCGGTATCCATTCTACGACTCTTTCAGTATTACTATGAAACCGTAAGAAAATAAAATGGGCGAAGTATCACCGTCCATCTCCTTCATGGCCTTGATGAAGTCCCCCGGGTCCTTGAAGCTGACGAAGCCGAAGCCCTTGCTCTTGTTGGTGCGCTTGTCGCGGATCACCTTCGCGCGCTGGAACGAGCTGTACTTGCCGAATGTGCGAGTCTGGGGAAATAGGTCATATGGAAAAAAACTTTTTATTACACAGGATTACAGTCTTTATTACACATGAGTACAGCCTGTGAACTCTTAGAATACAATTCGGGTAAAATCGGTTATAAGAGTTTTTAGACTTTATAATGGATTTACTAGGATTTTGATTTCATTTCAGTAACAAGTACACTGTCACGGAGTGTATGAGTGTAGCTGTGATTGAACTATATAGAGCGGTTACACAACAAATATTTATATAAATATATAAAATACTAATAGCAATCAAAGGTGCTAAAAGGCCCATAACGCCGTAAATACAGCTGCGATTAGCCGCCATACTAACTATTGTTCAATTTAATAAGACATTTTCATCGGCGTATCATTTGTTAATGCAGGGTGGGTACCATAACGCCCAACAACCTTTGTTGCACTGTTATCAAGCTGGCCTACAAATGTGGTTCAACATCGCTCCCCCAAGCAGGATAACTTCAAAACTCGTCCGTCTTTACAAAAAAATTTACAGACACATGAAATATTTGATATTTTTTTTAAACGGATTCTATCAAAATGTCGAATACGAGTCTCCGAAAACCCCCTTAATTTTTTCACCATGCACGTCAAAGTAATTAAGGATAGAGGCTTTCCGTGAATACTACAATGCAATATTATTTCGGACACTTTTCATTAGTAACTCAAAGTAAGCTTCGCTATGGGGTTGGTCGGGCGCGGCGCCGTGCGGCGCGGCGGTACTCACGAGCAGCTCGTCGGTGACGTCGTTGCCCAGGTCGCCGCAGAACATGCGGAAGTCGTCGTCGGCCCAGTCCAGCAGCGTCACGTCCTCCCACACCTGCCCGCCAGCCGTGCGCACCACCTGTGTAGTGGACTCACTTTGTTACATACAACCACAGACTAATACTCTGCTGGAACAGCCAGCCCTCTCACAAAAAGAGGCTTATGACCTAATCACCACAGTGAGTCATAAGGTTGGAGTAGTTTAACGTCGAGCTGCCATGTAAGCTATCGACGCGAGTTTCTGAAAACACGCCTGATGCGCTGCAGTGCCTCGGCTGCCCCACAATTAACCTGAGCGGTGGGCGTTGGCTGTCCTCTGCGTACAGTTGCGTACAATAAAAGTTATTGACCGCAGCATTATTTTTATTTCCTCGCATTTAGTAGCGAAAAGCACCATGTAAGACTGGATGAAAAGGGAAATTCGTAGGCTCGTATCTTTCGTTACACTCTGTATGAGCTGGGAATTAACACAGGCTAAATAAACTTAAACGAGAAAACAAGATGTAATAAAATACAGTGATTGTTACCTTTCTATTCTTCTTTTCCTTCTTAGCTTTTGGCACGACGGTGTCGGGGACTGTAAGTGCGGGCGGCGCGGGCGCGGGCGGGGGCGGGGGTGGCGGGGAAGGGGCGCGCGGCGCAGCCGCCGGCTCCGGCTTCGGCGGCGCGGGGGTCTCGCGTTTCTGGAACACACCGCAAAACATTCAACAATGGCAGTCGACTAGACTACATTATGCACCATGACTCCTAAAAGATTTTTCCCCTTCAAATCAAAATAGTACGGAACCGCGTCAATTATTAACTCAAAAATAACAATAATTATGTTATACTTACCCGTTTTCTACTTTCTTTTTTCCCATCATCATCCTTTGGCTGTTTGTAAAGCTTGGGCGCGGCTGAGAGCACCGCGGCCTGCGGCTTGGGCGGCGGGGGAGGTATGAGCTGCGGCCCGGGCAGGCTGGGGCCGGGCCGCAGGAACGGCATAGGGCCTGGGAAGCCGTCTGGTGGGCCACCCGGCCCGGAGGGACGGTGCCGCTGCACCTGTAGCCATGGAGAATAACAAATAAATAACTATATTCCATTTCAATGACATGTCAACGAAACGCTATTTGCGTATCGGCATATGGGGGGATATGGTCGCCAATTGTTGGACTTGGATTCGCCTTAGTTCTCCGGTTACTGCTGCTGCTATAATATGAAGTGTGAGTTTTCAATTCTTTTTCTATTAACATGCCTGAATTTTAAGTGACAGTAAATTCGAATAAGTATTCATTCTGTTAGTTGTGTTTAGAGTCTCTCGAATTTCTCTATCTCTAGCTAGCTGTAGGTTTAAGAGTAGAAGGATACTGCTATACAAATATAAAATTGTGATGTATGCGGTTATATTTTATGTACCCAATATGTGGGTGGATTCATTTCTTCCTCTCGCAATTATACAGTTAAGCGTATGGACGTGTTTTACTTGTGCTCCTCGGGCCTATCCTTAATCTAGACATTCGACAGGTCTAATACTTCTCAAAAATAAAATACTATTCTATACTTACGGACGCCGGCACCATCATTGTCGGCGGGGGAGGGGGCGGCGGCACTGTTGGGTACATCATTCGCGGAGGCATCAAGGGCTCGTAGCCGGGAAGCAGGCTCGGCGGCGGAGGCGGTGGCGGAAGTGCCCGCTCCAGCTGCTGCTGTACTGCGCCGAACGTGCCTGCCCCGATGACCGGCCGCCCAGGCGCATCCCCGCCAGATATTTCCGCTTCGAACCTGGGCAGAGACACACTTGACAATAGGACGCATGATACTCGATTAGCGAAAGAGCCTCCATGATGAAGTATGCGAGGTCAAAGAGAGGGAAAACTGAGTTTAGGAATAAAGAAACCGAGATATATTTAACATGTTAAAATTTGCATCAGACTTGAGTGCAGTTGTGGTTGTGTGAGACATGGAAGAAATATTTACAACAATAAATACAAACCACATGGTAAGCTCTCAGTAACAGTACTATATTCTAATCCAAGTCATATGAAAACAAACACATTTGCGTCTTTAAAACAAAGTAAATGGGAGTTCCAAAATGGACTGCAACGTTTACATGGTTAATACAAACCTGTTTTTGCTGCTGGTTACCCTTTCATATACATGTTACCCAGACGCATTTAGTTTTCATATGACTATTGGTTTTGGAATGAACTTCCATTATTGGACCTGTAATAAATGTGCTGAATAATATGGTTCAGCCATAAATTCTATTTATTTTCGATTAAACATTTCCATTTTTCCAAGTTATATAGAATAATTGCCATTTAATCAGTTATATGCTCTTTAATTCACGTATCAAGAACTTATTGATTGCAGGTTATAAGCATCACTTCACATTATTGATTCAATGCTATTTCAAATGATAAAATTTTTAATGCAGCAAGTGAAGAATGCCTAAAACAGTTTAAAGTAAATGTCAAAATCCTTTAATGCACATGAGTACACTTGGTACATTTATAAAATGTTCATCAACTACCATTTCCTAAGTTATATATATATATTGCTGTGAAGAAGAAACAGTGCAAAAAATATCTTAGTTATCTTTTAAAATCAAGTTCCAAATCAAGCTGTGGCTATACATAGAACACAGCACAAGATTTTGGTAAAAAACTTAAACATGCTATGTTGCAATAACTAGAAATGTGAGATGAAGATATATTTGGGTTCATTACCCTTAAAGATGACTATCTGAGAGGTGATTTTGCAGAAACTTTAAAAGCGAACAATATGCGACCCTTGTGATGACACTATCTGAGGATAAGCAGTACTACCTCCAATTCCAATATTACCATTGATTTCTAAGTAGGTAATAGAGTTGTCCTAAACCAGAACATGCACCTGGTCAAAGTAGCTGTAGACAACAGTGTACTTTTCAAACATCATCTTGACAAATGACTTAGAACCAACACATTAATTAAATTTAAATAAATATCGGTCTGAGTGTAAAATGGCACTATGGCAAAAAACAAAAACATTTTGGTGTGAAAATTTGTCAAACTTATCCTTAACTAAGACTATAAATTTAGACTAATAAAACTTATTCAAAGGAATAAATAACTTTTGTGTAAGTGAAATGGCTATCAAACACTGTGAAATAGACATTAATGCTACTCGTCTATGATCTAATAAATAAAATCGTAAACATTGTGAGTCTGTACATTGAAGATATTTGCAAAAAAAAATTGAGGGGTCTAAGGATAAGTAATAGAACACATTTCAATCATTTTTGGAATTTTTATCTATTTATGTTTGTGAGTTTGTGCACGCATCACTTAAAAACTACTGAACGGATTTTGATGGACTTTACACAAAAACATGAGGCTTTACTTAATTTAACATTTTGTTTTTATTTCATCGCAATCAGCTAAGTCAATCTAAAGTTATAGACAATTTTTAATAATGATATACATTAGTAGGTAAGGTTAGTATGCAATATATTGCACATAATATTTCCGTACTATTCAGATTGCGATGAGTTTGGAGTACATTTGGAGCTGGGAGTGGGAATTGGAGTGGGAGTGGGACTGGGCGTGGGAGTGGGACTGGGTGTGGGCGTGGGAAAAGGGGAGTGGGTGTGGGAGCGGGAGCGGAAGCGGGAGTGGGAATGGGAGCGGATTCTGTAGTTCACGCGAGCGGAGCCGCGGGCACAGCTAGTTTCATAATAATTTAACCAAAAACGAAACTACAGATAGTTAAAATTTTATCACTCACCTAGACATTTCATCTTGCATCTGCTGGTATGTGTTGGAGTCTGCCATGGTGGACCTCCGAGTTTAACCTTAAAGCAGTCCAAAAGATTACGTACTAACGAGAATTAACCTTTATGCCACTAACTATTATCTTTTTCGATACGTACACAATTAAACATTTCGGGATATTGCTGCATTGAAACAAATTATATCAATAATTGAGGAAAGCGATCCAACCAATTTCTAACCAACAAAACAATATAAAATGATTGATTGATTGACATTCATGGTAGCCTTAACATTTTTTAATAATGTATTTTACGGCTCTAATAGCCAAGTTCTTTTCAGCCAAATGATGGCATTAACGTAATATCAGTGCTAATAGCTGCTACTTCATATTCCCTAACAGTTTTCAAATTAAAAACTACCTAAACAACCACTTAATAAAGTCGTGAATGCGTTTATTATGATTGTCGTGTCATTCCAGTTTCAAATTAAAAAGGCCGTAATACACCATTATAATTTTTTCCAGATTTTTCGTGTTCGTTTTTGTACAGATATTAACAAACATATTTTATTCGGTTTATACTTCCTTAGTGTCAACAAAATCAATTTTATTTTTCCTGTAAAATCGATATTTTGCATTTACGATTTTATTCGATGGAAACAGCAATATATCAGCAAAATATAGCATTTAATATATAAATATATTGTATGTATGTTAAGCTGTTTACACTGCTCTGCGGGTATCCAGTGACTGCCGTAGGCATAATAGTCTTCTTAAAGTACTTTTCAACTGTCCTCCGCTTAGGTATAAAAATATAGCAGCATTCCTCTCAGTAATCTTTCATTTTTCGTCGTCGTGTACAAACAAAGAGAATGTACGTTTTGTCGTGTAGGTATTAAGTATTCTATGTAAGACATTCGTTTTCGATTGTTTAATTCATTAATAAATGTGAGAGTATTGTTCCCGCGTTTTTTTGGAAAACTGTTGTGTATTTGTTTTTCCAAAATAATGTGTCAAATGCAAAAAATGTCTGTGCGTGTGTACACTATGAAGGAAACCTAAATAAACGTGATTAAGCTGCTCTTCTAACATCAGAGAACTTCCTAACCTCAAACCTTACTAACTCACTATTAACGTAGTAAGGGAAGTCTGTGACTATATCAGGACTAGGGTTGGTCTGAGGCACTCTGACACTGATAATAACAAAAAGAAAGTAAAAAGATAGGTAATATCGTGATTAGACTGATTGCATTACTGCCAATGCCTTAAAACCAACAAAATTGTCAATATCTCAATCAATCAATCCCGTCATCTATCTCTTTTTTTCTGTCTTCGCGACTTTTCTGTGTTCCTGCTCTAGTGCTCTGTATTGTGTTTCTGTGTTGTTTTGTTTGTTAAAATTTAAATAATAATTAATACCTATTTGGGAACTACATAATAACGTCCAAAGTATTTCATCAGCAATATGATTGAAGAAAATAATAAAACCCTTTGGTGTGGAAATTTACCAGAACAAGCTACGGAAGAACTACTTTACGAACTATTTTTACAGGTTAGTATCCACATCCAGTCAAGTAGTACATATTCCAATCCTTCCTCTTTGTAGAATTGTATGTTTACTAGTTGTATCCGTGAGTCGTGTGGATTATAGCCCATAAAGATAAAAGCCTTTCCTATCGTCAATGATGTCAAGAACTTTCATGCCAAGCTTCTAGACACATCGGTTTGACCTGTCGTTTCTGTGTTGATAAATCAGTCGGGTCAGTGTGTACAAAAGTGGACAAAAACCAAGAGGCTTACAAAATGTTAAATTTTTTTTATCTGCGGTACCTATGTAACAAGGGACTAAATGTGTACTTTTACATGTTACTCGTGACCATGGAGCGAGCGAGAACACCCAGGTAACTAATGTTACACAAAAAGGGAGTCATATGTAAAAACTTCTAATATGAAGCAATGACAGTGACAACCAAAAAATTAAAAAAAATCATATCTTGAAAACTACGCATTTCCGAGAGTGGGGGGTGGTACCAGAGGGTAGCCCCCTCCCCCCTCCCCTCCTCAAAATCGTGGGTTGTTAATCTAATTTTTTTCCAAATGTTCTACAGGCTGGACCATTGGAGAAGGTGAGGATAGCTAGAGAACGAGACGGTCGGCAGAAAAACTTCGCATTTATCACGTATTGTCACGAAGTATCCGTGCCATACGCCATTAATCTGTTCAGAGGTACGGCATTGTTCCATAAAACACTAAGTCTGCAGTCCCGCGGCCGTCTGGCGTTACTACCACCACCAATAAGATGTTTTGGACCTGATCCAACACTAGATTTTGTTGCTCAACCTAATGTAGCACAGCAGTTCGCTGATATGACGGAGAATTTAAAAGGCGAGGATTGTAAAACTGTTCACATGCCCCGAGGCCAAGGGGTCAATGACCAGCTCGTTATGGCTAGCTTACAAGGCAACTGGACTCATAGACACCACCCTTACAGGGCAAAGGATAACAAAAGAGATGATTACAGATCAAATCACAATAATGACTACAATAGTAGCAGAGGTAGTAAACATGCTAACAGTTGGCGAGATAGACGGAGTAATAAAAGAGGGAATTACCATAGAAGAGACTGAGTTTGAGCATTCTACATTTTTTTATTGTTTTGGTTCTGTTACGTTATAGCAAATTGAATGTGAATTTGCCTTGGAAAATATTAGAATTTAAATTACACTAGTTTTCGTTATTCAAATAGGTGCCCAACTAAAATTATTTTTATGGCATTTGAGTAAACTTGGTACTTTTTTTTTCATGTGTAAATAAAATAATTAAAATTTAATAGATGTACTTAGTCTTGCATCTGAATTACGACTAAAAAAATTCAAGCTTGTTAATTCCACCTTAGTTGAATACAGTCGAAAAAGAATTTTCATTTAAAAATTAAGATCATTATGTATAACTTTTGATATCTACTGGATTTATGTCAACTGTATTCTAAGCATTGTCAGCAATATTGACAGTAAGGCAATATATTAAAATGAGTTCACTTTAAAAAGTATACAGAAATATTACTGTGTGCTGAGAAATATATCATCGAAACAGTATGTAATATTTTGAGCTTGATATCTTTATTATACATATTGAATCGTTCGTCATGTTACCTTCACAGTTTGGTATCTTGATGATTTTCCTTTTATTCTTGTTAGGTTATGTCCTCAAAACACTTTTTACCCCATCAAATAAAAAAGTATAGTGTTTCCTATGTATATAAAAAGTTTTTATCATCTGTAATGTAGTGATTTTTAAAACCAAAAATGCGAAGGTAACCTGACGATTTGTGTCATTCATCATATCACTCATCAATCAGGTGCCTTCTTTTGTTTACTGAGAGAGAAAAAAGTATGTTCACAATATGACATTTTCAATCTTTGAATCTGCCTTAAATCATAAGGACAGTAAAATGTTCTAAGCAGTTTATGACAAAACATGTATCTGTATGTATTAATGTAAAATAAAACATTCTTAGAGATTTATAAAAATAGATATATTAAAAAAGTTAAAAAAGTTTTAATAATGATTATTTAGTACTTGTCCAAATTCTTCTAAAAACCCTCTGAATTCGCCCTGAAAAATTTCAAAGGGTGTTATATACTCCAGTTTTCTTGGCCTCTTTTGAGGTGGTTCTATCACGTATTTTATATTTATGCATTCACAACACTGGTACATTATGTTTAACCTTAAAAAATATATAAAAAATACGATTAAAAGAACGTCTATACCTTGTAATAAATCCGCGAACTACCACTGACATCAAAGGCAGGGATAATCAACTCTTGATATCCAATCTATAGTTATAAAGTTGTTTAATGGACCTACATCAAATAAAATATGCCCTTTAACATCAAAATAAACAGCCTATACGTCCCACTGTTAGGCAGTGACCTATCCTCATAAAGAACTTTCATAATACCAAGTGATTAAATATTCGCCCCTGACCAATGAGCTGATCAGTAGGCCTGAGGCTTACTCTTAGTCCAACTTTGTGGACTAATATTGACACAGTGAGTTGAAAGACTAAAAAATTATGCTATCCTCTGTCTTTTCGAACCAGAATGTTCCCGGCTTAGAATATGAGTCTTCCCGTTGGTGTCCTCAAGGCGACTACGTAATTGCACTAGAAACGGGCAGCAGCGTTGTCTTTTGTATATTAGGATCATTACTGCGATCACCAAACCGTCTGCCAAGCGCGGTGATTATAGCAAATCCTCCAATGGGCTCACTAAAAGTGGCATTTTATTGGGGAGACTTACGTTCTGCAGTGGACGTATTTTGCCTGATGGAAGTTCCGAAAAATGATACTGGCCTGTGTCTGAATCTATTATAAAACTGATACTTACAATTTTTGACTTGTATTTGTAGAGTACATAGCCCACAATTTCATATATGAAGGCCACAGATACTAAGTAGAAGACAAGAGAAATTAATTTCTCCTCCGTATCAAATATGTCTGCTTCCAAAATCTTGAACATGAGGTAGGTGCCAACTATGCCACGCAGAGAGAGGAACAGTATCAAATAGGTCACTTCTACTATGTAGAATAGAATGGTTTTATCATATCCCTCATTTCTGAGAAACCTGTAAAAATAAACGTAAAAAGTAACTAAATGTCTTTCTCCACGCTATCGCCACCCGTCCTCAATGGCCTTTCGAACACAATACTTATCACGGCTGCTAAGCAATTTTTTCTAATCGTGTAAAGCACGAACGAAATAAGGAAATTGTATCAAAAAATAGTTAATTGGCATCTTCTACGAATGCGCATTCCATCTTCGACCTTGACGACACTATCATCAAGTAAGATTGAAGTCAAGCGAAGCTGAAGTTTCTTATAGGTATCTAGAATTCCTAGGTAGTATGTGCTTGTTAATGCTAACTAAAGGGCAAAAAATAAGTCTTTCATATCAATAGAATCAAGTGGAATAAATATTCCCGTTGTTCAATGTATTTTGTAGTGCTATTCTCTAAAATACAAACTCACGTGCGCGTCTCACTCAAGTGACTTCACTCACTTCGAAACCTAATCCATTGGCATTCTGTAAACATTCCCGAGCACTGTCGAAGTGAAGTGAGTTTTTTTATTCACTTCAGGTCGATAGTGCTCTGGAATGTTTACAGAATAACCAATGGTTAGGTTTTGAAAGAAGTGAAGTCACTTAAGTGAGACTCGCACGTGAGTTTGTATTTTAGAGAATAGCACTACTGATCTTGTAACGAAAAGGATCAAACTACGATGCCGATCATTCTTAAGGCCACACAAGCCGCACGAACAAACCACAAGTATCACAGTTACTTCCAGTACAAACCATCTTGTTTGCAGTAGAGGGTTGGTTACTTCCATGAGCGCGATTGTACAAGGAAACACGCAGCCGCTGTAGTCCTTCTGCATGTATAGCGTGATAGCGATCAGGGCCGAGGCGTGATGGCACAACATTAGGCTATGGTCTGACCAGTACACGAGGCACCAGAGCAAGTCGAACGCGAAGTAGCCCCACGACCACACCATCAGAGCGTAGTGCTGGGGCATTATTTTTTCTGGAATCAGTCATAAAAGGTCAACATTGAGATCTGAATTCTAACCTGTTGCTCTGCAATTAAGGACCAAGGACAGATCCAGAATTGGGTGAGATTGACTAAGGTTTCTAAGGTGATCGACAAAAGGCTTCGATATTCAGTCGCAGGTTCTGGGTTTGACCTGGCCCCTGGCCCCTAATCCCCATTGATCAGCGCTTTTTAAGAACTTTTCTACTGCATGTGAGTCACGCATCACCCAACAATTGATAGGTAATTGAGGTCCCGGAATCCATACCATCAACATGACCAGGAATTCATCTTCAATTTCCTGAAGTAAGGGTTTTAGTTCTCGTTCCTACTAGTTAATCTCGCGTTTAAAAGTTAGTTACATTAGAATCTTACCGGTTAATCGACATCTGGATACTGTAGTGATGCCACACTGCGCCAGACCGATGATGGTCGCCACACTGCCATGCAGCAGTGTCACCACCCTAGACGCCCATTCCGGAGTTTGCATTGGCGAACTCACAGTGCACCAAATGTATAGCCAACTCCAGAATAAGAACGAGCCCAGCTTAAGAAGGGACGCAGAAGACAACTCCATTTATGTGATCATGTTGCGAATTATCCGGGCAAGATGTCCTTGTCAGGACTCATGATGAAAGAACATGTTTCATTTTATGTTTTGCTTAATTTACTGGTTGCAGTGGGCCGAATGTCAAGTCAATCATGGCCAAGAGATTAGACAGTCATTGCCAAGGAGATATTTGCTTGTTTACCATAGTAACAAATAATAAGGTTCATTGCTTTTTGTTTGTTTTCTGGTTTTGTTTTTACTTTCATCTGTCTACCTCCTATGAATAGGATATAGCTTAGATTAGGATATAGGTATTTTTATTTAAAGAAAACCACAACATTGATTCGCCTAAGTATTTAATAATTGCTATTAAAATTTTATAAACCACGTGATGACCACATGTTATCTAACATAAATTATGTAAGTATATTAAAAGTTCGCTCCGTTGGAGGATAACAGTTTAATTTCATTAAACATTTATCTAGTTCTAGAAAAATACCTTTCGCACAATTCAGTCATAATTTTGTGAATAACAATTCAATAAGTCACTCGTTTCGTTTGAAATCGTTAAGGGTGATCGTGAGCTAAAAATGAAATTTGATCAGATGCGAAGTGGTACTTATTCAATAAAGTTTTCAACTCGCGATAATTGATAGAATTTATGTTTGATTGCATGAATACGAAGTTACATAAAACAGCTCCATCTGCGCTCGTTATCTTACCACAAATAGGGGACGGCGGTTTTACACCACATGAAAACATAGACACATTTGATTTCCGAATTATCACCCAGATTCAGAGGTTATCGACAACGCAGTTTGTCGACAAACTTCTCGATGGATTTATATCTAGTCGGTGTCATCGCGACTTTCAACATCGGTTTAAACCGAATATCTTCTGCCAATGCAAGACAAAGATGCCGTGCGTGGACACGAGTGTCCGCGTTCGCGTCTCCTAGCAGCTCTCCTGCGGCTCGCAACAGCACTGTGCGGGGTTCAGAAGGCATATCAAGGATCCGGGATGCACCGTTGTGTTGTACAAGTTTCGATAATGCCTGCGCGGCGGCCGCGCGGACCGGTCCGGCGCGATGCGTCGCCCCTCGGCGCGATAAGGCCACGGCAGCCCGAGCACAGTTGCTACCACATGCCATGCGAACCAACGCAGTAGCCGCGTCTGCCCTGAGAAATCTGTTCACGTCTGCGCTACGTTCTAGAAGTGCTGTAACGGCGTCTTCTAATTCCGGGTCAAGTACACGACCTCGGTGTTCGAACAGAGACCCCACTGTAGAGCAAGCGGCCCTTGCAACTCGAGAACGCAGGGACCGTACGTGAGTTGATACCGATCGAACTACTGCTCTCCAACTTGCAGCTGGGGCACGTGCTGTCGCGTCGACTGCCAACCGTTCAGTTTCTATCAAACTATTCACGATCACTTCCCAGTCCTCATGCTTTGCTGGAACGATACACTCTGCTAGAGCGTTCCGGACGTCGCGCTCACAAGGTGAGGGGTGCTCGTCGTAAACGTCACTAGTCGGTTCAGGGGATAGGTTTCTGCTTTTAGAACTCTTCGTCGGACTGGGAGATATACTTCGACTCTTAGATGGAGCGATACTCTGCGACGACTTTCTGCTTGGCGTACGTGCTATCGGCGATTCGGTCGGTTCAATAATCAAAGATTTCTGAGAACCGAAATGGTTGAAAACGTTAATGTTATCAGGTTCGTTGTGAGATTCTACGCTACGTATCGATGCGTTTGACTTTTCGGAGTAGTCCTCGACGTGGATGGACGGAGAACGCGGCGGGGGTGGCGGAGCGTCGTCGTCTTCGTCTGCAGGGATGTCAACGACTGTCGTGTCACCGAATATGATGCTCTCGACGGATTTTTTCTCCTCCTCCAATGGTTTCGTGTCTTCGCAGCTCGTAAAGGCGCTCGAATCCCTGCGAATACAAAGAGAATTTGGTAATGCGTCACACGTTGTTTGTATATGCGCAGAGGGATGGGCCGGAAGTTACCGAGTGTGCGGGGGTAGGTCGGCGACGAGGTCGGGCGCGAGAGGGGGCGCGGGTCCGAGGGGGGGCGCGGGGCCCACAGCGCTGGAGGGGCGGGGGCAGCAACACAGGAGCATGCCGCGGTTGCGTCGCGCCACGTGGCCGCCAGCCGCCTGCTACCGAGGCGCCTCCGCGACTGAACGACTCGCCCTACAAGTCGCACCCACTCACGTTCGCCCTACTCGCTACTGGCGATCAATTGAGTCAGGCACATGTTGATGAACTCACGTACCTGCATATTATGCAGATTAGTTAACGTTCCCCGGAATTGCCGACGCCGGTTGGAAGGAACCCATTTGTCATCGACTGTTTGAATTAGCTGGCAAGTCGTGTAATTTTGATTAGGCTCTAATGGTCTCTAATGACCATTTACAGGAAAGTAATCTTAATATTCGGTACATATCCAAGAATATTTTAAATGAATGAAGGAAAGTAGGAAGCACAATAAGTAGGCATATATATTTCGAACGAGACATACCCTAAAACCGTATAAGGATATTTTTACAAATTTCATTTTTCCAATAGGTTTGCACAACTACTTGTTTTCGTAAAGCATTCCATTAAAAGGCAATCTCACATATCGCGAGATCTTTCCATAACGAAACCTGAAAAGCAACCATTAACCCATTATAATAATATTCAATAAATACCTGCCCAAACAATTTGAAACCCTTATTTCGGCATCTTGAGACCTATTAGCCAGTGTTTACGGATCAGAAAGTGGGGCGATCCAGCGATAGCGTAAATAGGTCGTACATAAACGTTCTGAATGAATGTCGACCAATTATTTTAGTTTCAAAATGTGGGTTAGTGGTGGCACGCAATTAAATCTAGGGCCCTTGGTCACCCGACGCGTGCCGACTGCCACTATAACGTCGTCGTTACAGCTGCTGTTGAATTGATAATGAAATGTCGAATTTGATACGTCGGAATAATTTATTTGATGCATAAGTCTAGATGTAACGTATTCAGTGAAGCATTTCATTAGACATGCCTACTTATTCTTATATTCTGCGCAAGTTAGAGTAAACCCACGGTTCAAAGACAATATATATTTTAGCTACAAAAGACCTAAAGATTCCTAAGTATGGAAGATCCGAAAAGACTCAAAATTTAGACGATGACCGGTTCAACAAGGTACGGGTACGGTTGATGATTAGTTAAGAACTTTTTCAACGTTCAAATGGCCAGACTAACTAGGCTACTTCAAATCTATAAAAGACCTATAAAATTACGAAAACCTATCTTATCTCATAAAGACAATTTAATATTGCGAAGAGTTAAGCAAAACACGAAATTATCAAAGAACCGTTGCTACGCGACGTAATGTATTCAAACTTCGTTTGTACGCAAATTACTTGTGTACCTATTTGGTGTTTATAAATTCTTTGTTTAGTGGCAATGTAGGAAATGATGTGCCATAAAACGTTTGCCACTTGACATTTCTGCGAGGCCAAATTCTTACGCATTTTCACAAAAAATGTTGGCGAAGTTCACGTGACACACAACGGGCGGGTTCTGCCAAGTCTTTTTTGTGACTACCTCGAATATCTCAGAAAGTGAAATATTTCCCGGAATTGCCATAATGTTCCGTGTTCTGGCCACCATAGGGCCACCCCCAATTTTCCCGTGGGTGTCGTCAAGGCGGCTGAGGCACTGCATCAGGGATGGGAAGCAGCGTTCTCCTGTGTATATTAAGATCATTACTGCGATAACCAATCGGCCTGCTAAGTTATGGCAAATCCCCCTATGGACAGGCCACCAAAAATGGTACTCTATTGGGGAGGCTTATGTTCAGCAGTGGACGTATTTCGGCTGATAAATGTTACCATCATTGCAGGCAATGGATTTAACGTGATCGGTCCAGTAGTTTTTAAGTTATCCAACGGACAAACAAACAGGCAAAGCTCAGTATTGACGGAACCTTAAAAACCGTAGGTACAGCCTATGACTTCATGACCGTTTGCCTTCGTCATTTACCTAGGCAGCTTAATTGTATCGATTAGTTGTTACTCAGGCTTTACGGGGTGGCTGACTCGCGACTCCCAGGTATTGGTATAATTGGCCCGCTTTAACAAAGATAACCATCAGCGTCTGGTCAACACAAATAATTAAGTCCAGAAGTGGAACGCGAAACAATGTAAATTTTCTACCATGAAATATTTTTGGTTGTAGGTACTTGTGGACACAATTACTTTTATAGTTTTGCCCTAAATTTAGAGGCAGAGTAGATGATAATTTCATAATAGAGTCACCCCACCGAGTTCCCCCACCGGTGTGCGACATTTGAGACTTTTGTTTTTAACTTTAGTTAGTACCTTCTTCGATAGAGCCCGTGGGGCATTTGGGAATATACTCCATTTATTTCTTTTAGCAAGATTGACATTCCAAGACAACTTAAGATAACAGTGTATAAAGATTTAGGTATAGTGGGAGACTCAGTTACAGGATCGTCGTAGGAATGTAACAGTTTCACAAAGCAGCACTGCAATTTGTAGTATTCTATAGTTTGACGTTCCATCATACCTCACATCATTCCCCGAAGCCCTTTCCTCTACTATAGGCATGAAGGAAGAAAAACGGTGTAAATTTTTTCTCCCTTCATGACTATAGGTATATATGCTGATTACAAATCACATAATTCTGAAGCAAACAAAACAAGTACCTAATTATTATTTTCAGATTTTTATATAAAAAGCGGGGGTAGAGCAAGTTGTAGGCTGGGCTCATAGAAATCCTATCAAGATAGAATGGTGAAGTAGACGCGACACGCGTGCCAACGCTGTGCAATATATTGCAGATACCTACTATCAAACGCTTACTCGATTCGCGCCTAGTCAAGGTCGGGTAAACATGGACAAAAAATCTGCAAAAGTGCCATATTGCGTGATTTCTTACTACGTAACTGTTTCTCCTCAGTAGATACGTGACCGCGTGGCATAGGCGCGCTGTGTTCGAAAATCGGCACGCGCGACACTGAAGTAAACAAGTGATGTACCACTATATCTATGTCCGTTTCTGTGGCTGGAATATTATTTTTTAAGGTTACGTTAGATGATTTTTATCTCAAACAGCCCCTTGCAGTCTTTACAACTTAATCATCATCATCCGAAATACGTCCACTGCTGAACATAAGCCTCCCCAATAGAATTCCACTTTTGGTGGGCTGTCCATTGGGGGATTTGCCATTATCATCGCGCTTGGCAGGTGAATTGGTGATCGCAGTTAATTATCTTAATATACACAGGAAGTTTGCCGTGCCGTTGGATGCGTGTCCAGGGGTTGCCGACATCCCGGAGCTGGGCGTTCTCCGGGCGCTATTAGCCTTACCGAATCATGCAGAGGTCTGATTAGGTGGACAATTATATCCCTAGCTAATCGTGGTACCTCAACAAGGCGGCGGATGTTGTTCGCAACACATCACGTCAAGGGGTATCACGGGGCCAAAAGCGGGCGAAGGAAAGCCGCTTTGCGACATTAGATTGCGCAAAGTGGAGATACATCGTCTCTGTCTACCCTCTGGGAACAAGGCGTGAGCATTATGTTTGTATGTATGTACACAGGAGAACCCACGGGAAAATTGGGGGTGGTCCTATTCTAAGTCGGGAACAACACTGCTTTATAACTTGCATAGTTTTTACTGAGTACTTCTTAGTATTCAAAATACACTTTTATGTCTATTTGCTATCGAACGTAGTGTCAGGTGCTTCTGTTCTCAGGAGCGAAGGTCAATATCCAGACAGCCCACTCAAGGTAAGTCCTAACTAATAATTTATGCAGCAATTGAATAATTGGTCAATACTATTGTTTCTGTTCCTCGAAAAATGTTACTGAACTTGAAGCTTCGAGTGTAGTTTGTTGTAATGTTTAATTGAATTTTATATGTTGGTCGAAGGTTAAAGACGTGCGGTTATTTTTGAGCTGATGAGGTAGACAATCTAAACGGAAGAGTGATATTGACCCCTTATGTATTAATGTAATGAATTAATGATAAAATTATTGATATCCACTTACCTGTCACTCAAAGGAATCGGAGACAGACGTTTCATTAGGGAAGGTTGAGAAATACCTGACAGACAAATATAAAGATTAATCAAGTAACATGGAAATGATGGAAAGTCATGGAAGTCACTCACCACGCCTTCATGAGGTTAAAAAAAAGGATTGTGGAATAGAATACACTAAGGAAAAAATGCATTTAATGGAACAAGAAAATGACAAAAAAAAGTTTTTTTAAAGAGAAAAATAATAATAAGTTTTCCTTTCCCCTATAGTCCCAAATTCCTGTGTATTCCCATGCTATACGAGCTCGAGGAATCAAATATAAAGAGCAAACACCGCATAATACCTAAATGTCTCTGACCATTTGAATATGTCAGAGGATAATAACGTGATCCATCGTCTCTGCCTACCCCTCTGGGACCAAGGCGTGAGCATTATGTATGTATGTATAATAAAGTACAGCACAAAAATCAGATGGGGGTTCAAACTCGGGCCCGTACCAATGAATTTCTCAGAACTTAAGAACGGTTTTACGTCGTAACACGGAATTTTCAGAGAAGAAAATCATTCGTAGGGAAAAAGAACGGTTTTACGTTTTAACACAGGATTTTCAGTGAAGAAAATCTTCGTGCAAACGAAAAAGACGAAACTCTAAGACATAATTATCTGAAATCCGCTAACCCGTAAGAAGGTATTGATTTCGCGTCGTGGACTATGGCTCGTATATATCGTTCAATTCACGATGGCACGCCCCGGTACTTCTCGCAAGGGGTAAGCGGGACCGGGGAGTTCATCCGAACATCAGTATCTTAGTGTAGATATGCACACATTGATGATTAGTGCGTAACGATGGAACTAACATAGTGACAACGCATACAATGAAATGTAAGTTGCGATTTAGAGACGGAATGGGGCGTGCATGATATAGACGCCCACGTTATGTCCAGTGGCTTGGTCATTGGACTGGAGCGCTGGAGGTCGTTTGTTTGATTCTCACTGGGGACAGACAACTCTGTACAATTTGTGCAAGTTAGTACCGGTTTGGATGTTATATTTGTTTATTGTCATGTCCTATTGTTTAATTTAATTTAATATAACACTTTGAAATATTTACTTTTATAGTTTTTAGGAGGGTAGGTTTCTGCCCGACCATGCAATGGTACTGGGGCCTTTTTAAGTTTTCTATGATTTGGTGATAAAAAGCAGAAAGGTAAAAACAGAAAACAAGAGACTTACCAAGCAGTGGTGCAGAATCTGGTAGAGGTCGTAATCTCCTCGGCGGAAGAGGTGCGGCGGGGGGAGGAGTAGACCTGGCTCGCCGTCGCATAGGCACCGGCAGCTGAGAACTTCTGGAAGACCATACCTTTTATAAATGCCTGTACAACCACTTGGGAGATAATGAAAAAGGTGGATCGAGGATGTACCTTGCAATGTGACTCGGTTTGATGTTCTCAGCTGGTCTGCTTAGCCGTTCCCGTAACTGCGGAATTATTAAGAATTTTAGTTCTTTAAACATTAGGAATTCATAGAAATATCTTTAAGTAATTTTTCCGTGTGGTTCGGGTCCCAATCTTAAGAGATTGCACCGGGGACGGACAGCGCCGTTCTCAAGTTTATATTAAGATCATTATTGCGATTACTAATCCGTCTGCCCAGCTAAGTGATTATGGCAAATCCTCCAATGGACAGCCCATCAAAAGTGGCATTCTATTGGGGAGGCTTATCTTCAGCAGTGTACGTGTTTCTTCTGATGATGAATATGCTGAACTAAAATCTCCAATATACAGTCAATTAAAAACTCCGTTGCTATAAACGTGATCAGTAATCAGTTAAGAAGTCGGTAACAATGGGATAAGCTTACTCTTAGCAGCAAAACGAAACGTAGCACAAAATTCTTAGTTTGTTTGTTACTCTTGACAAAACGTTGCTTTACCCAGCGCACCGTCTCTGCTTATCTTTGCAGAAGTCTGTCTTGCTCAATGATGCTAACGATTTAATCTAGTATACTAACTTTATTACAAAAGACGTCAGCTCGTGCCGTGCCGGCGAGTCTTCTCCTCACGGCAGAGATGACCGCTGCAGGTCCTGCGGCCCTCGCTAAGCAGAGAGTGGCGCGGAGCTGGGCGCTCTGGATATGGTCTGCGTCTCCTGACACCTAGGAAAAAAGTATTTCAAAAATTATTTAGAAAGATGTTTATTTCTGAAGAATGTGGTTCAAACAGCGTGTAATTTACACGAACCGTGATGATCCATATTCTCGTGTTAGAGAAACCGCTGGACAAGACAAGTATCTGCTTATGCAAGCGTGTCCAAGCGAAATCAGTAGTTTAAAGCTGATTTGCAGAGTCAGTAAAACTCAATTTAATATTATTAATGAACCGTAGAGAATACCTTCCTAGGCCATTCAAGTGAACAGGACCTTGACTGGAGCAAAGATAACGTATTTTGTCTGGTTATCGTTTGCTGTTGGAACGTAGCTTCAAGTTCAATCATTACTGACGATTAATATCAATACATCAAGCGCAAGCCTCTGGAGCAACGCCTGGACAGGGTTGCAGGCAAGCAGCCAGAGCTGGTAGGGTCTATCTATGGCAGCAGTTGCTGGCCCCTCGGCCTAATTCTCTGACGGCGTCTTCTGCAAAGGGTATAATATTGTTCACACCTAGAGTAAAGTTAAATTTACTCACTCCAATCATTTCTGGATCGAAGATCAGGTCGACTAGATGGTGCAACGCAAGCCTCTGGAGTAACGCGTGGGGCAACGCTGCAGGCAGCGGCTCTCTGGCCATTCGCGCTACCAGAGCTGGTAGAATCTGACGTGCGCAGTCGTTACTGGCCCCTCGTACTAGGGCGCAAACTGCGCCTTCTGCTGGAGCCCTTGCTGCTGACACCTGGTGAGAAAAAATCACGAGTGTGCGATTTAAAAGTAGGTACTTACCGCATAGATAAACTTCAATCTCTAGAATTCCTAAACAAAACAGGCTAACCAAGTTTCAGGAACTAATACTTAAAATACCTACTTATTAATTTAATGACTACCTACAGGCACATTGTAAAGTTGCATGCACCGTTAGGTAAATGTGTATCAGGGTACAAGACATGCAAATATTAAGCCCGTTTTCTGTACATAAATTATCGTAAAATACAATTTTTATGCGAGTGCCGTGTAAATGATACCATGATAGTGATACGTACCGCGTCGCTTAGCGCCCACATGTGCTGTACCAGCGATAAGGCGGCTGGCTCCACTCTTCTCACGTTGCCAGCCTCCAGTAACGTGCTGTGGAGCTGGTCTGTCGCTTTCACCACCGCTATCCAGTTCTCCTATTGCCATAGAAATGAAAACACAAATTAATTGTTCAAAAAAATCGACATTAAATAATAATATTTAATGTCGATTTTTTTATAAGCCGTATAAGATCCAAAAGAACTTCCAAGCATAAGGCACTTTTAACTCCACCCGTGAACCACTAAGGGGCCAGTATGTGCTGGGTGCAATTATATTTTAATGTGGTACAACATCGGATCCGCAATACGTAATTTTCTAAAAACCCATTGGTAATTTATGACTTGACCGATAATCGAACTCAGTCCTCTCTGTACTAAGACGCATCTTCTTCACTGAGCCACTGATGACAATATTATTTTGTTCACGTATAAAATCAATAATGTCGTACATACAGTCTTAGAAATTTTGTTTCTGTCTTAACTCTTGTTAAATTAACAGATTTCGTCGTAGTACCCGCGCGCGTAGACCTTGTGATTCATTCAGTATGCTACGCGGCTGCTACGTGACTGTACAGTACATCCACAAAATACGCGACCGCCGCTTTACGTACTTTGTGGTACATCCCACTAATATTATATATGCGAAAGTTTGGATGTTTGTTACTCAATCACGCTTCAACACTGGACGGATCGGGACGAAACTTGGCACACATATAGGTTAGGTCCTGGAATAGGACATAGGATAGTTTTTATCCCAAAAAAACATCTCATTCCTACGGGAAACCAAATTAAATTCAAGATGTGTAAATATCGAAACCTACGCGGACGAAGTCGCGGACAAAAGCTCTGTTTAATATCGTATATTATACTTTTACTTTTAAATTTTCATCCGCATAATTATACATTATGCGTTTTTAATATTTGCGTCTGTAAGGCAACACAATGTTGACCATCCACTAGAACTATGACTGACGTCAGTATTATCTTCATCATCATCATTATCAGCCTTTCACCGTCCACTGCTGGGCATAGGCCTTCACTTCATAATTATGTTCATAAATCTGTCAGAAATGTGTAGCTATCCACAATTTTTAACCTAGTAATGTTCTTGTAAAAAATTTCTTCGTCTCCACTGCTTTGTGTGAATGTTTTTTCATTACTAATAGTTTTTACAAGAAAACATTTTAGTTTGATAAATTGTTATTCTACTATGCGTCAGTGGCGCATTGATTAATGATTTCATACATCGAGGAAGTAATGCGCAATTGTGTTCCCCTATGACGCGAAAATGACTGCGGGAAAATTCACGCGGCGAAATGGAATTAACAAAAGCAATATTGCTATAGTACTTATTACGTGTATGTTTGAGAGAAAATAGGTTTAGTAGCAGTACCGACTAGCAATAGAAAAGTATTTTTCTAAGTATAGACCATTGACCTAATATTAAACTAAAAAAAACTCTGCATGTCTAAATATAAGTACTGTACTTGCGTAATGTTTCTGTTTGTTAAAACAAAAATAAGATCATTTGGAAGGATACTTTGCCATTTTCAAGGCATGTCACAAGGAATGTCAATGTTTCTGTGAGAAGTCCATTAAAATCGGTTCAGTAGTTTTTACGTGATGCGTGCATAAACTAACAAACAAAAATATCATAAATGTTTATTTATTCTTTGACCCCCAATTTTTTTTTAATATATCCAACTAGCTGTTGCCCGCGACTACGTCCACGTGGACAACTTAACATCACAAATTATTATGTATTTCCCGTAGGAATTCGATGTTTTTTCGGGATAAAAACTATCCTACGTCCTATTCCAGGACCTAACTTATATGTGTGCCAAGTTTCATCATGATCCGTCCAGTGGTTGAAGCGTGATTGAGTAACAAACATCCAAACATCCAAATATCCAAACTTTCACATTTATAATATTAGTAGGATGTACGAAGTGTACGTTTTATTTATTACAAGATACTCTGGTAGTGGTCTCCCGGCTGGGAGCAAAAGCGCTCACTTTTTTTAGTATTGTATGTTCATTTGCGTTGATTATTTTCACTGCAGGAATCTAGTTTCTTAAATAGCACATAGACGAATATGGTAGAAGTTAAATTAAAGCAGCAGTATATCCAGTTTCTTTGATATTAACTATGATACAAAATATTTACCGTATTATGCAACTGGTCGGACACGTGTTTAGGAACGATTCCAAGATCTTCCCAGTCATAACGGCCCCTCAGAGGAGAAGGAGGTCGCGGAGACAGCAGTTCTGAATCGCGGGGAGAAGAAGCCAGCAGGTTCAGGACGAATCTACAAAAAAAATATAAGCAAAAATCAATATCGCTAGGCCCTCGTCTATTATCGTAGTTAACCGTCAGATATATTGGAGTGAGATTTTCTTTGCTACAATCCTCATATATCTATTCTTATATACTACAGAGTACACCGGTAGTTTTTGATTATCGTCTAGGATTCCATTAATTTAGGTAAAGGTGTTCGTAACGGTACAGGGATTACGAATGGTCGGGATATTTGAATTAACACTTTCGTTAAAATATATGATTTAATTTTTTTCATTGAATTATAATTTTCGTCGTGGTGCATACATTCATAATCAGGCTTAATACTTCCACTGCTGGACATATGCCTCCCCAATAGAATACCACTTTTGGTAAGTTGGAGGATTTGTTTGCCATAATCACCACGCTTGGCAGGAGGATTGGTGATCGCAGTAATGATCTTAATATACACACACAGGAGAACGCTGCTCCCTGATGTCCTTAGTCGTCTTGATGACACCCACAGGAAGATTGGGGATGGCCCTATTCTAAGCCGGAAACCACACATACATAATAATAAAATTATTCGCTAAAGTATTTCGTAAGTAACTCACCCGTTGTGTTCTAGATGCAAACGTGTCTGTTTCCTTTTTGGAGACATGACTGGGCTTCGCTGAAGATTGTGTAGCACCTCTACCTCCCTATGAGGTTCCACTGGGCTGGGCACCTTCTCTGGAGACCTTACTTCCGAAAGAGTCAACGCGAACCCTGACCCTGCCTTTAGTTTACCTTCCTCTACTTCGTTTTTGGACTTGAAATAGTCGTACAATTCGCTCAAGGATTTCGATTTTAATTTCACTTTGCTGTATGTTGCTATTATATTCGGTGTTTGTTGTTTAATACTGTTAATGACTGGCAGTGGTATTCCGCTCTTTTTCACTGATTTTGTTCTAGATTCTCTTTCCATCGCCTCACGTTTAATCTCATTCATTCTACTAACTATAACGGGAGTCGTTGGCGTTGACGCCTCTCCGATAAAATCTTTTACTAATGCAACTTGTCTATAATGATTAATGTCTTCCTCACTAGTGATTTGATTCTCGCTGTCTGGTGTCCGAATTTTAATACTCTCACCACCGAAACGCACTCTTTTTACAACCACATCAGTATCTTCTGAATCTCCGTCACTATATTTTAACATATTCCTATCAGAACTATCACAGTCTTCTTCACTTCCCGTGTTTTTCTCAGATTCAGTGTCGTTTTCTTCTAAGACAGTCATTGTAATCGCTGTATCTGAATCGAATTTGATTTCAGTTTCTATGATCACTCTACCAAAATGATTACTATAGTACGGCATGTGTATGAATGATTCTTCGGAAGAACTATCTGTTGATATCCTCATAGGAGTTTGAAGAGGACTGTTGAAAACATGATTGATTTTCACCAACTGTTGATTGTTGTCTCTATAAATAGTTTTTCTTGGTGCGTAGAAAACATCCATCGAATCTTCATCGTAGTTTTCACACAGAAGTCGAAACTTGTCTTGCACTCTTGGCTCCAATCTTGAAAGAGACACCATGTAGTCACGCGGCCCGCAGACCCTTCTCAATTTTAACAGAGAACGTTGGGCTACATCTCTGTGAACTGGATCTAATAACTTATCTCCTAACACTTGAAATACCGGAAAAGTGTCCAGAGTAGAATTTCTCCTCTTCAAAATCCCCATCACTGAAGGTATAGACAGTATGAGTCCGGTTATGACGTTCACTTTTGTATCGATATTCGCGGAATGCGGTCTGATGTTGTGATAGGAGCACTTGTCCAAAATAGCACGAGCAGCACAATCCGGTTCTTCGCAGTGCGTGCAGAAAACTTTGAGAGCGTCCAACGCAGCTTTGCGAACATTCGGAGAATTGTGTCCCAAATTGTCTACCACTTGATCAAAGGGGAAGGATAAAGCGTTTCCTGACAACGGTAGCAGATCGGCGAGGACTCGAAGAGCATGTAATCGAACTTCCCATTCGGGGTGGGACAGGCGGTCCCTGATGGCGATGTAGAGTAGCTGGACGTCAAGATCGGGAGGTAAGGCTCGCGCTCGGAGCACTCGGTCCCAGAGCGGAGCGAGCGGCGGAGGCGGTGGTTCAGGCAGCTGCATGGTGGTAAGTGGTGGAGAGCAGCGGCCGGCAAAGTCGCGTGCCCGGCCGCGCCGCACGGCGCCACACAACTGGGTTAATGATCGGACGGTAAGCCACGCCGCCCCCTGACCAATCGATGCCGTACGATACAACTACGGGTGTATACACCCCGTAGGTGAAATTGAACGCCTCAAACGTTACACGCATGTATATTCAAATATAGGAAACGTACTTTACAGTAAGTATTTTAATTAGTTATTTATTACAAACCATAATGTAGGTATACCATTACGAATAAACATAGGCACTAATTACCCATCTATTATATTATAACTACCTACTCCACATATAACCAACATTCTAGTAATAATAAATAGTTATTAGGTATTAGATATACCTAATACATCCGTATGTCCTAATGTAGGTATATCCGTCTGGTCCTGGGAAAAAGTCAGCAAAATGTTTATTTGTTTTAATTTTCATTTAAAACTGTATTGCACAAATCAGTAGTAAAAGGCGAACATAATGCCAGTATCCTACCAGCAGCAGCCCCTCCACAAGCTGCTGACTTTCGGTCATGAAGATAATCTTATATTCTAAGCAGATTCTCTGCGATATTAAATTGAAACTAAATACAGTTTCAATTCAAAAATTCAAAAATATTCCTCGCTGCGAGGCCTCTTCGAGTTTCTGCCTTTTGCGGTGGAGACCCTTGGCGCGTGGTCACCGGAGGCTATCAACATCGCTAGCCCCATCGGGAATTTCTTAAAACAAAAATCCGGTGACCCTCGAGCCAGGGCCTTCTTCGTTCGCCGCATCAGTATAGAGATTCAGAGGGGCAACGCCGCGAGCGTTTTAGGCACAATACGCAATTCCGCAGAGCTGGAGGAGATCTTTTACCTGTAACGGTTTTACATATATACGAGTATTTATATATTATTAGTTTTAATTAAGATTTTCATTGTGTGAATAATAAAGATGTGAATACAGTTTTAAATTACGTATTCCGCACATTGTACGATACATCCAATTCAATGTTGGCTACAATTATATGTATATCCTAAAACATTTACAAAATAGCATTCATAACACAAAGTAGGCAAAATGGATAACACGTTTAGCAACGTTACCAAGTCTGTATGTATGCAGAAGGTAGTAAAAAAAAAATTGTGTATAAATGCACCAAGTATTATGTATGTATTTTGCGCCTATAACTCACTATTTTTACAGTATCTTACCTTCCGGACCAACCACGGAAATTCATTAAGATGTCCTATTTTCATGTGTCCGAAAGAGGCCGATTAATATGTCCCCATTGTTGCACGCTCTGGCGAAATATGCAGCTAATTTACAGTTTAATAGATCCATAGTTCTAACACCGATATACCCCCACTATGGTGCTATTTTCGACGACCTCCGTGGCGGAACGGGTAGCTCTCGGCCTGCCACGCCGGAGGTTGCGTGTTCGAATCCCGCTAGGGTCAAATGTTGGTATGATGAATATGAACGTTTGTACCCAAGTCTTGGATGTTTATATATTTATTTAAGTATGTGTATCCGTTATCTAGTAACCATAGCACAGGCTCTGCCTAGTTTGGGACTGGATAATTGGTGTGAATGTCTGAGATATTTATTATTATTATTATTTATTTTATAGCTTATGGCTGCATATGTTGCCTGTGTGTTAATTGGGATACCTCTCAACAAGGGCATATGCTGGCCGAGTGCGGGTTAGTGGACTTCACATGCGCCTTAGTATTTCTTCTTGACTTATGCAGGTTTACTCGATCCTCGACGTTTTTCTTCACCAAGCCAATGGTATGATAATATAACCGTTCAAGTATAGTAGAACGGACTAGCGAGAGAAAATATATTTTCTAAGTTTAGACCATTGACCTAATATTGAAACTAGAAAACTTAGTTCAGACCAAAGCTCTGCATGTCTAGTATCATACTTGCGTAATATTTGTGTTTAGTTTTAAAAAAAAAGATCATTTGTAAGGATACTTTGCCATTTTATCAAGGCATTGTCGCATTCCCGGTAGTAGTGAGTAATTACACGTATTTAGTATTCTCTGGCAGTGGTCTCACGGCTGGAATCAAATGCGCTCACATTTTTAGTATTGTGAGTAGATTTGCGTTGCATTTTTTTAATGCTGATACATCTAGTTACTTATCCTATCCTACTAACATTAATAATATAATAATAATAATTTTTAATAATAATTTTAATAATAATTTTATTTATTTCTTCTCACAAGGTAAATACCTACAATAGTAATCATTATGCTAGACTTAACAATAGATCAAAGGACAGCATTTGCCTTGTGAGAGGCTGGTGTCTGAACTAGGCAAGTGCCTGTTTTACAGATCACCAGGCTCTCTCCACTCGGAAGTCATATTAATCTTGAGTTCAAGGAAAGTCCAACTGTGTAGTGTAAGCAATTATCAACGAAACATATATTGTAAAGTTCTGTTTGAGCGTGTGTGAGTATGAAAGTGAGCGTGTATGGATGTGTGTGTGTGTGGGGGTGGGGGGATGGGGGTGGGTATGTATTCATGTGCGTGTGATAACAAAGATCTACCTGTTAAATGTTATTCCAATTGATGGAAAATTATATTCTTACCTTAGTTGTGCAGCAGTTAGGAAATCACAGAGAGTAAGCGTTCAGTGTCGTCATAATTTAGTTGTAAAAGCCAGCGTGTAACAGAGCGTTTGCATTCATATTTAGATTTATTGTAAATTGAAAGTACGGGGTAGAGGTTATTATATACATAACTACCTAGAAAGCCAAAGAACCTGTGAGAGAATTGAGTGTTATATAGATGGGTGGGACAGACAGTATGCTGGCGACGTTTATTTGTGAAAGATAAGGAGTCGTACATAGTAGAGGAGTGCCTTTTAAGTACTAAATTAAGAATGAAGAGCTGTCTTACTGTAAGGACGTGGTATTTTTGGTAAAGGGAGGTAGTAGAGTAGTAGAAAGGAAGAAAGCTGCTAACCTTTAAAACAGCTCTCTGTGCACGTTCAAGTTCAATTAGATTAGTTTTGGGCATACCCCCCCCCCCACGAGACGATACAATAGGATATTAGGGATTGACAGAGAGCATAATAAACACCTTTAATAATTTTGGGGTCAGCCACATGTCTAATATTTTTAAATATGAATATTAGTTTACGTATCCTTGAGGACAGAAGGTCAATATGAGGCTTGAAGCTAAGGTTACAGTCAAGAATTATACCGAGATATTTTAGTGATGACACTCGTTGAAGTTGGGGACAGGAACAGTCTAAAAATGGGGGGGCAGAGCACACATGAGAAGACAGTGTAAAGTCTGCATGAAAATCGTTCTTATAGTTTTTGATTGTAAACGTAATGAATTTTGTTTTGTCAACATTATACGTACATACGAAAGTTTGGATGTTGGTTACTCAGTCACGCTTCAATCACTGGACGGATCGGAATATAACTTGGCACACATGAGTTAGGTCCGGGAATAGGAACATAGGATAGTTTTTATCCCGAAAAAACATCTAATTCCTACGGGAAATACATAATAATTTGTGATGTTAAGTTGTCCACACGGACGAGGTCGCGGGAAAAAGCTAGTAGAACATTAAAGAATAGAGAAGTTGAATTAAAACACATGTTTACCCAGTTTCTTTAACTATAACTATAAGCCCTTAAGTTCTAAAAACTCATTAGTACGTGCCCGGATTGAACCATCTACCTCACGAACGAGAGGCTAACACTACCAACAACGGCTAGTATAATAATGATAAACCGCAACTACAGTTTACGATTTCTCTTCTGCATGACACCTTACCTGAGCTATACATAATCATATGGACAAAAAAGGGGTGTGCGCGTATGTGGTGTGTGAGTGTGTGGGTGTTTGTGTTGGGGTGTGTGTGAGTGTGTTTATTTTTACAACCTACAAAGCAATAACCCATTTTTTACATTTGTCAGA
The DNA here is from genome assembly GCA_947086405.1 of Esperia sulphurella. NCBI lineage: Eukaryota > Metazoa > Arthropoda > Insecta > Lepidoptera > Oecophoridae > Esperia > Esperia sulphurella. Next base: position 12,967,871 of record OX352265.1, read on the forward strand.
TACTAGGTTATTAAATTGGACAGAAATTTTCGATTGACGTGAATGTATATAAATTTTGCATAGTTTATTTTATTAGATTCAAATTAGATTAGCGTAGATTAAAGTTTTGACTATGAAGCTAAATACATTTTAGTGGTTCTTCAATGGTTTTCAACATGGATGTAGCAATACTTTCAAATCTATTGAAATAGCTATGCAATTTTGAAGGTTGGATATGTGTTTGTTTACCTACGCCCCTGGCCTTGGGCGAAGGAGACAAAAGAATGAAAGACAACACAGTCTATGTTATTGTGAGGCACGTCAAAAGTTAATTTGCAAATACAAGTAATTTGTTTACGTCATAGGTAGAATAGGTACCTACTTAATTTAATACAATATTAATATGTATTAATATATTTCAAGATTCAGTAACGGTGAGCACGATTTCAAATATTCACAACAGGAGAGCGCATTTGGTTAGGAGATCCGGTCGGTCGCAGGTTCAAATCTTGCTCTTCAAAGAAATAATACTAGAGTCTCGTATCTATGTGCCGTGTGGTTTCCGTTAGAGTAGAATAGGACCACTCCAACTCTTCCCGTGGATGTCGTACAAAGCGACTAAGGGAATACATTATAAAACATCAATCAGGCCTCCCCAACCCGTCTAGCCAGCGCGGGGAGTGTAGGCCAAATCCTGATTTGCGTCGGACGATTTGCAGCCCAGTTGTGCGTACTGCCAGCCGTGCTCTATTTTGCGAGTGAGGTTAAACTGGCGAGGGGAGGTGATTCGCTTCTATACGTAGTAATATTTAGTATTCTTTGCTGATGTGTAGAAATACGAGTCAAGCATGTTATTTTGGTTAAATTGGGCTTGTAGCTCGGATCAACATTAGTAGATAAGCATGGCGGCAGCAAAGTAGCAGAGTTTGAGATCGGTTGACTAGTGATTGATGGGAAAATGACCATTATTACTCGATTCGACTTATACAACCGACACACCGAGGGGTTTGAAATCGATTGACACAGAGCGTGCATTGAACTAAACTGTACATAACAGGTGGTAACAAAGAAAACGTTATCAATTAATAGATAACTTAACTTTTGGATAGTGCATCAACACTAAAAGATTCGTAAATAACACCAAACCAGCTTCTATATATTTTGCCATGTGGCGCTGAAAGCTATGGCGACTATGTAATGTGTACCCATGGAACTAAACATTTTTAGGTTTAGTTACCAGGACACACGCGGGCGGCGCTTCAAATCGGCACAATAAATTAGCTGTTGGTTGTAAGGTCAGCCTAAATAATCGATTGTCTCGGTCTCAAATGGAGCATTATCTTTGAACAGTAGTGATATATTGATGGGCTAGGTACTCCAAGTAAGATGGAACTATATTTGACATAAACTATTATTCAGTTAGGTATATTTCAAGATATAGGTATCTAATAACGAGCAATTTAAATATATAAGCGTAGATCGAAAAAGAAACAAATAAAACTAGGTGCTCTAAATTCACAATGAAACAAAAAGCCACTTCCAAAAACAGCATTTAAAACTTACATTCTCTTTGCATATTCATTGGAATATTTCTCAAACAATTTTATGGCCTTGGTTCATAGACTTTTGCTAATCGATCAATTTATATATCGATACTAGGAATAACAACCTACACATACACAGCACAACCCTAGTAAAGCTAACCTAGTTTTTTTTTTAAATTAATGACATTTCTGGGTTGTGGATGGAAGACTATTGTTATTTCGTAGATTTTATTGTTTTGGACTATTATTTAAAAGAATATTGCAATAATAATCCTTGTTAATGATTTATCAAAAACTATGGATGTGAAACCTAAGGTGTTAGTAATGCGTGCCCGCATTGAACGTGGTAATAAAGTGTGACGCGGATCAAAGATAATGCCGACAAGATGAGGCGTTTATCGCTGTTATTTATGATTACGACGAGTTTCGGACTTCATGCTATCCTTGCACAGACCGACAACCTCACGAGAACAGATGGCCGTTGTGATCACAAGCTGCACGTTCGCAAACTATCCAATACTTTAGTCAGTAAATTTAGCGAGATTGTTGTGAAAGAACTCGGCAGCGAGTACACAGCTCACTTTGAAATACGAAGCGCGTACAAAGTGAGTCGCTACCAAACTTCAGACAATGAGATACTGGCCAGCATAGTGGATAAACTTGGGTACAAGTTCTCTTCAGCAACAAACATACTCAATGACATGAATAGCGCTGTGAATGATAACAGCACTCCGTCCTATACGCATCCTTGTCCATTTAACTCTATTCGTAAGTCTGTATTTGTTAAAAGTTCCGATGTGTACTACAGTTTACCATCATCCCATGATACGAAGTCGAAAATGATGGGTCGCTTCAAAGATTTAAAAGTTAAGAGACAGTATTTCTTATCACATATTGATTATGCGACTGATAGGGATTGTGCGACCATGCCACACTCGAATTTGAGATATTTGTATCATAAAGTAGTGCATCCGGAATCGAAACTTGTGATCTTCATCATTGATAACCACATGAATGCAGATTCTCTCCAGCATGCGGTAAATGTGGCCAAGGAAACTGCATATGCATTGCAAAGTTCAGATATAATGGCTTTAAAAGTGACCAATGCAACAGATTTTGTTAAGTTTGAAGATGCATGCAGTATGGATGGAATGTCAGATTTAGGAAACGCAACTGATAACAACAAACTTTTGTTAAGGGAATATTTGTCAAGTTTAGATATGGCTTCAACAACTTTATGTCCCTCTGCTATCAATAAGGAGTTAAAAAATTTACTAACACATAAGCATTTGCCTAAAAATAAATTATTCATATTTCTAACTGATACTGAAGTGTTGCAGAATGATACATGGTTCAGAATGTTTCCATATTCAGATGATGTCAATACAAGGTTTGCTATTGGACTTATTTATGAAAACAAAGCTGACAAGAACAGCTCATTGGGGATATTACACATTGACAAATGGCATAATCATTCAAATAATCACTCTGTCATGAGGCTACACATCAATGACAGTGGTGTTGTGGGCCAGGTTGCTTCAGCATTCATTTCACTATTGCCAGAGAAGTATGAACATAATAAAATTAAAGTTGAAGGTCCAGTGTGGGAGGCTACAGAAAGAGATTTCATGGTATCACTAGTTCTACCAACTATAAATGGAGTAATTGGCTTAGATCTTTACTGGTCGGATCTTGCAGAAGACATTATTTACTTCAAAGGCTCAAATCAGAGAAAGAGAGCTTTTGTCATGGATTTTTCTGGTAAAGTTCTTATGCACACATTTTTTCCCAGACCTGAGTCTGCTTCAGAAAAAATTAAGTTTACAACTCTAGAATCTATTGAAACTTATGATTTTATTAGTCGTGTTAAAGAAGAAATGTTTTCAAATCGTTATGGTAATATAACTATGTTGGATAATTCAACAAAGTCAATTATTTATTCATGGAAATGGGTTGAAAATTTTTACATTGTGTGTGTCGTGTCTGAGATATCTGAGCAGAGTGTTTTCAATAAGACAAACATATATTTTACTAGGAGTAACAAGGAGATACTGTTTCATAGGCTAGACTTATTTCCTCCTAAGAATGGTAAAATGTGTAGACATTTTAAACAGGTTGCTACTATTGATCAGGGTACTGTGTACTTAAGTCCTTCTAGTTTTCAGTCACCTTTCACCTACCTCTATGATATGGCTGATGGTCAAGAAGCAGTCACTTATATGCAAAACTACTTAGCTTATTTGAAAAGCGTGGCTCATGGCTTACTATCAAATCCAGGCCTAAAGAATGAGATCCAGCAAGATGTTGGCTTCCTTAATTCTATTTTGTCATTTTACAAAAGGCAGCATTTACATGGTTCATACTCCAAGTATATTGTAAGGAGATATGCAGTCACAGAAAGTGGAGTACTTGTGATGTTCCCAGGAACCATATTGGAGTATGACTATGAGCCTGTACGAAGACCATGGTACACATATGCTATAGAAAATCCTGGCAAGATCATCCTAACACCCCCTAATTTAGATGTCGGTGGTGCAGGGTATATTGTATCCATTTCATATGCTGTAAGAAGTCCCTTCTATCCTACCATGGTGGTTTCCATGGATGTCACAATGGGATTTCTTTATAAGCTGCTCATTGATAGCATGCCTTTATGTGCTCAGTCTTATGTTAAATGCTTTATTATGAATAACAGAGGTTATTTAGTTTCCCACCCTGGTCTTATGGACCCAAATAGCTCAGGTCCTATTGAGCAACAACATATTACTCATAAAGAGTCAATGATAGCCATTGATATGTTGAACCACAAGGGTTTTGTCACAAAACGGTTGTGCAATAATTTTTATGATAAAACAATACAAAGATTCTATGACTTCAATACTTCATTGCCTAATGTGCTCTCTAATGTAGTGTCAGGTGATCACTGTGTCCATTATTACATCGCAGCTATTCCAGGCACAAATGCCTTCGTCGGTCTCGTCAACGCATCCTGCAGTGTCGGAGCCTTCTGTCCTTGCAGCATGGTCGACCGGCTCTGCCTTAACTGCAATCGCATGGAGCAGACTGAATGTGAATGCCCTTGCGAATGCAGTTCAGAGATCTATGAATGTCCGAAAGTGAACATGTCAAGATTCAATCAGGACATCCCCCTCTGTGGCATGATGCCCGAAAACAATAACCACAAGTCGCACTACTTTCACAATTTCGCTGAGAATATGAAGTCCTGCTTTGATTTCCAATGCGATACTTATTTAACCCATTCATCTTGCTTGGGAATTCTCGGCTGTGAATGGTGTCAGATCGACGCTGATGGTCGAACGCCGCTTTCTGCGCCTTTTTGCACATCGCAATCCACATGCTTCAACGGCGTTTTAAGCGCCGTCACCCCATATGGTGAAGGTATTTTTGGTCATCTTAACAGAGATGCTTTTGGAAACTATTCAGCTATCGGACCAATAGCAGGCTGTATAGTCACCGTCAGCTTAGTCATAGCAGTTGCTATATACTGCTACAGACAGAATGTCACATCAGCTAGTTGCCATAATTTGTATGTGGACGGTCCGGCGGAGACTTGGCATGATGCGGACGTGCAAATGAGTCACTTGCAATCTGATGATGTGCACGATCAATCCGGCCAAGACAAGCTCCTACCCGCCATGGAGATAGAAGCGCCTATCTCGCCATATAGGGTTGTGACTGGTTATAGACGACCACACACAGCAGGTGGCTCTGACCATGGCTACTCCACCATGACTCCCCACGAGGATTCCGAAGCTACTGGCTTCTCTGTAAACGATCCGACAATCATGTCAGATGATACGAAATCAGATGTTAGCTGCCCTCTTCCAGCTAAAATCAAGCCTAGGCTAAAACCTATAGACCTAAGTGTGACAGTCCTGCCCAGTGGTAAAAACAGTGTCATAGTTCCAGTCACAGTCCATAGACACATGGAAGCGTCGTAACATCGCTTTCCATAGATAAATCTACCTCTTGTGTACATAGTAAAGTAACTTTAATGTAGCAATGTATGGGTCAATCTAGAGTAATATGAAGTTCTGGGTGTTATTGCATTTAATATACTCGGCTTTTATACAAGAATCTTGTTATATATACCTTCTGTCCGACGTGCCGAGCTGATTGAAGAGGCAAGCTGTCAATGTAGTTTTTAAGACCCATGTATTAAATATAATGTGAACTAACCGGGAGTCTAAAATGTATTGAAAAGTTCAAGGTAAATAAATGCTTTCAGTATACAGTAGATTATATGAAATTTTATCAAAATAGACAGGCTAGGTTGACCTAATGATTTGTTGTGATATACATGTTTGCCAACAACTTAATATAGGTACTTATTTAGTTAATGTATTATTCACAATATTATTGTATCTTTTAAATATCAGGTGCTCTTGGTTTTGTATTCCTTACTTGTTTACTCTTAGCAGTTTTTTTATGTACAAGTTTTTATACAGTTTTATATTTGTGTCCAGTGCAGCGCATCTAGTTTCAGGGTATTAGACGTACCTATTCATAGGTTGTATACTTAATTTTAATGCAATATCTCAGTATGTAAGTAAAGTCATAAACCGGGATCCAATACAGGTCTATTGTTATTTCTTGTAGTGTTAGTTTAAGTATATTGTAGGTAAGTGTAATTAATTTTGATACTAATGTGGTGCCTCCTGTATTACTAAGATAAGTAAACGTAATGTATTTTTAAGACTGAACTTGTTTTCGCATTTAATTTATGTAATAAAAAAATTCTTTTACAGAACTATGTGATTTTTATTTCAACTGTATGCACTACAGTACGATAATGTGGAAAATATTATATTTTCCAAATATAATGTCATCAAACTTTTCTGGACAGCATAATAATCAGAAATGTTTGTATTTTCTTAGACTCGGTATAAATACACAGAACAAATGTTTTATGATATATTTATCGTTTGCAAGCAAAATATTTGCATTTATTACAACTCTTAAAAACATACTAAGTCTATTATGAACATTCTTTGAATATTACTACAAACTATAAAACAAAGTTACCCAGGCCAAACCGTATACGGATGTGAGTGGAGAAAAGTAGCAGTAAGTAGGCCATATGGACAGACGACCTGAAAAATGTGGACCGGGTGTGTGGCGCTTATTCGAAAAGGTCGTGGCAGTGGTACCGTGTCGCCTTAATAGAACAACACACGGCCGCTGCAACTACCACTGCACGCCTATTCTGGATATCGATCTCACACTCGACACCGCCAATTGGCTTCAGAACAAAAAGTTACAGAATTACATTTCACATATATATAGACACCATACAATTAAATATATTGAGGAAAGCCTATGTCCAGCAGGGATCATCAACAGGGTGATGATGAAGATGCGTGTGATTCTGCTCGGTGTGCCTGAGCACGAGGTTACAGTTGTATCTACTCGTCCTCGAACCGTATGTGCGTGTGCGTCGGCTGCGGCGAGGCGGGCGCCAGCGCGGCCGCCGCCAGCAGCGCGCCGTGCCGCGCCGCCAGCCGCACGCGCCCGCGCACGCGCCGCGCGCCGCCCTCGCGCCCGCCGCGCGCCGCCTCCGCGCGAGACCACTGCTCGTCTTCTTCGGCGCCGGAGAGGACTTGGGCGCTATTGCTGGAGTTCGCGCAGTACTGAAATGTAGAAGGCGCGTATCGTCATTTACTCAGTTTAGTTCCACAATTATACATTGAAAAAAAAAACGAGTAGCGTGAAGATCCAGTGATGGATATTCACCCACATAGCCCATTGGATTAGCAAGCTGTAGCGGCAGTGGGCAAGTCACATCTGTCGCGAGGGGCAGACGAGTTCTGGAGTGGAGCCCGGGCAACGTGGGACGTCGCCTCCAGATGGACCTCATCGGTAGGTAGTCGTAAGTGGCTGGATGGAGACGGCGCGGCGGCGGGACCGAATGATGTGGCGCGCCTTGGAAGAGACCTGTGTCCAGCAGTGGACGGCAATACAATACACTTTATTGCACAAACAAATACAGTTACAAGCAACAGCCTGGACCCAACTGGCATAATACCGGACTGAAGAGAAAAAAATATATGGAGGCTTAATGAGAACAATTAAAAACCGAGGAAGATTTAAAAGAACCTACCTCGTCGGCCGCCTTGGCGGAATCGAACCGGATAACGATCTCCGACTGGGATTCCTTCGCGTCCACATGCAGAGCGTGTACGTTGCTTCTCACCTGCAAAATGCACCAAACACTTGTCAATGTCTGGATGGTAATACTTAAGAGTAAACATAGGGGCGAAGTGATTTTCAGTATTACACATTTATGGTGGATCTGGTTAGGGAGTTACGCTTGTTAATTGTGTTGCCCTGATACGGGAAAAGGTGGCTAAGTATAAAAAGGGAATTTTTTTACACTTGGCCTTCTTCTTTCGTATCAGTACATTGCTGATGTCCATGACCAATTTCCAGGTACAGGAAATCCTAGTTTGAGAAGAGGTAGATACTGCACTAACATATTTCTAGACTTCCAGTAGGTATTTCTATTTTTAGATGATATTTTTGTCCCAAAGCACGTTTTACATGCGGCAGTCAAAGTCATATTTAGATACCTCCCCCCTCACCCCTGGTGAAATTTCCGTTTGTGATAATACCGCTACGATAATAGGTGACCTCTGCAGTACGACACCGCGCTGTAATAACAATTAGGTAATCGCATCTACGATCTGCGATAACGATAAGGTATTTGCAGTATTTTCGGAGTCATATCTAACGAATAGACATTTCAAGTTACATAACTCACATGAATTAGGGCAAGAGGTTTTCCTAGTTAAACCTTTAGGAAAGTTTTAAAAATTAATGAGCATAGGTATGTCTTCATTTAACAACATATACAAGACTATTCCTAGTATACCTAAAACATGAAATTACTTTGGTTAGAAGAGTCGATTGCGATATCCGACTAATATTATAAATGCGAAAGTTTGGATGTTTGAATGTTTGTCGCTCAATCGAAGCGTGATTGAGAACCACTGGACGGATCGGGATGAAACTTGGCACACATATAGGTTAGGTCCTGGAATAGGACATAGGATAGTTTTTATCCCGAAAAAAAATCTAATTCCTACAGGAAACCAAATTAATATGAATTTGTCATTTTTGAGGGACGTTGATTACGATAATGATATTTATTTTGAAATTCAAGATGTGTAAATATCGAAACCTACGCGGACGAAATCGCGGGCAAAAGCTAGTAATAAGATAAGCACCGGTACTGTTGCGGATTGCGGGTTGTGGATCTGTATTATTTAAATGGTTATATCGTCATTGTTCGGTCACTTCGTTCTGTTACGTAGATGCACCACGTTAGGTGACGTTGGCGTTTAAAGAACGTGACAAAATGTGGTCACCCCATGGAACGCCAGACCGGGTGTGGTGGCGATATTAGGGACGGCTTATGGCCAGTAGTGGACGTCGACAGAGTGATGAGGTTGTCGTGGCAGGGGGAAGGATTAAAGACAACAAATAACAGCGAGTTCAGGAGGGGGTTCAGGGTAAGGAAGGAATCGGAAAAAGAAGAATGGGCGGGAGAGCGGAGAGAAGAGGTAGGAGAAGGAAGGGAGGCGGGGGAGGATGGGAGATGGGGAGCTATGTATTACAGTGATCTGTGCGTACGTAGTCGCGGTAACAGCTAGTAAAAAAAAAATGCGGGTCTAAAATGCCACCTACCGTCCTTTTGGTGAGCCTGACGTCCAAACACGGCTCCGGGAGAATCTCCTTCACGAACACTCCCGGTATTCTCTCCAGTGGAGGGGTGCTCTTAGATCCCTCTGCCCCCCGGGGATTTACTGCTGGACATCAACACATACATTCTGTTAACATTAAAGACGATAATACGTGACATACGAGGTACATGTGGGTGTCATCAAGGCGACTAAGGGACGGGCTGAAGCGTTCTCCCGTGAATATTAAGATCATTACTGCGATTCCGCCTGCCAAGCGTGGTGATTACGTCAAATCCCCCAATGTACAGGCCACCAAGGAGGCCTATGTTCAGCAGTAGACGTATTTCGTCTGATGATGAATCTGTGCTTGTAGTTTTTAAATCGTTTTCGAATAGTTAGGGTATGTTAAAATAAATATGTTTAAAGAACATAATATTATTCATACATACCTCCTAAAGCAATAAATTTATTATTAAGTCTTCTTACATCCTACTTAACCCGACTCAAAAGTAGTATTATTAAGTATTCTATGGCAAAACAAGGAGTGTTATAAACACTCCTTGCTTGTGCCTCTGTGCGTGTGTGTATGTCTATACATGCATACAAATTATGTATGTATATAAATACATACACTGGTCTAATGCCAAACTAGGATTTTTCTCCTGTGCTATGGGAATTAAACAAGAATTGGACAACTCACAAATATAACATCCACACCGGGACCAACTTGTACAAATTGTATAAAGTTGACTATGTATTAATAGAGTTGTGGGGGGAATCGAATCCACGACCTCTGACCCTCGAGTCCAATGACCACGGTCAACTAGAAGGCTAAACTATCCAGCGCAGTTCAAAACCGGTTGCCAAATCTACGAATTAAGATTTTGTCCATCTACATTTTTAACAAACTTCGAATTGGTCCTAGCTTGGAACATTAAAGTTTTGGTCATTGCGTTTGACCTTTTGCGTTTTTGATATTATGCGATGTCGGAAGCGACGCTAACTTTTGCGTGGTTTATTAGTACAGTGCCTTTCAGTCGCCCAACGTATGACTTGGATTGGACAGAAAGAGACAGACATATTTATAGTGCTGAGAAAATAACATCGATTCGGTATGTTATTTTGTAACGGTTATCGAATTCAACATTGAGCGCAAAAATAAACAAAAGAATAGAAAAAAAACCTGAAAAACGTATTTTATTTTATTGTTTACGGTCGACTATTGACAAGAATAGTGGCCGGGTGCGTAGCGAGTTTAATAGTAGGTACCTAACCGTTTAATCCGAATAAACATCACAATCTTATATGATCCTAAATCGGTTTTGTTCGCAATGTAAAACCGGTATTTGCAGACCGGTTGCAGCCTTGATGCCGCCACCGCCATCGATTTTTACCACAGATAAGTAAGGGATAGGTTTCAAAACTGTCGGATAAGTCTTGAAAAGAGAATTTATTTATAAATAGCCAAATTAATGACGTCAAACATAATCAATAATCGTACATGATGAATACAAGCTTATGTCAGCTGAATTATGAATGAAAGTTTTATGCTAGGGGTAAAGGGCAATCGGACTAGGTTTTGGGGTTGGATTTATACCGTTAATAGCATTAACTTGAAATTAATATCATGTTTGAGGGCAAAATGAAGTTACTCGCGAAAATCAAAGGTCCCAAATGTTGGCTTCGTATTTTAACTCCATTGGAGTTTGTTAACTGCAGTAGCTTGGCTATAAGTTCTTTTTAACTCAATTCTGTGCTTAGAAAAAAAAATACTTAAAAAAAGCAGCAATTCATACGCATATTTCATTTTTATTCAGGACATTTGAAAACTTTTAAAGTATAACTTTAATGTGCAAATTTCTAGTAGGTACTACAATTTAGTTGCTAATGTAGGCAATAGATATCACTGCATTGATCTCAACTGTCATTCGACAATTTCGGTCGGAAGATTTATATATATATATATTATAGAAAACAATTTATATATTAGCCATAGCCTTGCTTCATGATCTTTTGCAAAGATTTTAGCATACTTTATTTCATTTATTTATTTATAAATAATTAACATTGTTTGCGAAATTAAACTAAATTAAAAAATAAAATAAACTAAAAGCAACTCCTACCTCTCTCAGCTCCTTACGCAAGTTGTTAAACAATATCACGGCCTGATTTCGTGGACTTTGTTCGACTACAACTAATTTCGGTACAATACGGTAAATATTTTAACGTTTGATGATACAGTGTCGGTGTCATCTACTAAGGTAATTAGAACTAAACAGGTAGGTACTTTGTTAAAAACCTACTTTGAAAATCGCTCAAATACAAATGTGAGAAATTCATCGTATGATTTGGAACGCATCTTAGTAGCTGTCAGTCAGGGGGGGCGGATCTACGGTGACATTATATATTTTCGTAGATAGTAAAAAGCCCGTCGGAAATTATTTTTATTTAACACCATTGTAACCGCGTCGTGAAGCCAAAATTTTAACTTATCTGTTATTGGGTGCTTTTTGTGTGCAAATTAGTTTATGGACTCAGCGTGAACATGGCGGGGCAGACGATAAACGACAGGCTGTTAGCTGCTCGCTACAATATCGCCGGCCAGGGACTAGCCAAATCAGTATGCAAAGCTACCACCGAAGAAATGATCGCTCCCAAAAAGAAGCATTTAGATTATCTAGTCCACTGCACCAACGAGCCGAACGTGTCCATACCTCAGCTGGCCAATTTGCTGGTGGAGCGCACACAGAACGCCAACTGGGTGGTCGTGTATAAAGCCCTGATCACCGTTCATCACCTCTTAGCATATGGCAATGAGAGATTCACACAGTACCTAGCGTCAAGTAATTCCACATTTCAACTAAGTAATTTTCTAGATAAAAGTGCAGTACAAGGGGCAGCCGGAGCCAGGATCGGCTACGATATGTCCCCGTTTATCCGCCGCTACGCAAAGTACCTGAATGAGAAGGCACTGTCGTACAGGACAGTTGCCTTTGACTTCTGCAAGGTGAAACGGGGCAAGGAAGAGGGTTCCCTCCGCATGATGAATGCTGAGAAGCTACTAAAGACATTACCAGTCCTACAGGCACAGTTGGATGGCTTGCTGGAATTTGATTGCACTGCTAATGATCTCACCAACGGAATTATCAACATGTGCTTCATGCTGCTCTTCAGAGATCTCATTAGACTATTTGCATGCTACAACGATGGAATCATAAACCTTCTGGAGAAATACTTTGACATGAATAAGAAGAATGCTCGTGATGCTCTCGATCTCTATAAAAAATTTCTGATCAGGATGGATAGGGTCGGTGAGTTCCTGAAAGTGGCAGAGAATGTAGGTATTGATAAAGGTGACATTCCAGACTTAACTAAAGCACCAAGTAGTTTGTTGGATGCTCTGGAGGGACATCTTGCCTCCCTTGAGGGTAAGAAGGGATCTGCAGCGAACACTCCCACCCAGACTGCCAGTGCCCAAAAGAATGTGGCTAGTGTGATGGGTGCTCTTTCATCCACATCATCTTCATTTGGCAACTTGGCTGCATCTGCTCGTCTAGACAGCGAATCTAATGGAGCAGCAATGTTCATAGATGACACACTCAGACAGCAGGCCCTCGCTGAGGAGGAGGCTGCGATGAATCAGTATAAGAACAAGGTGCAGTCTCCAACAAATTCTGCTGCTGCAAACAATCCATTCCTATCATCCGCTCCTGCACCCAGCCAGAATCAGTCTATAGTGGATCTCTTTGGGCCGAGCCCCGTAGAAACTGCTAATACTACAAGCAAGGCATCAGATGATTTGCTTTCTCTGGGCAATCCTTTTGCCGATATGTTTGGTACAGCCCCGCAAACTGCACCTGTTCCTGTTCAGATGCCTGCACAACAGCCTGCTATGCCTGGTATGTGGCCACAGCAGCCATCCTATGGATTTGGGGCATTCCCACCACAGCAACAGCCCCAGCCGCCTGCAAACAATGCATTCGCCTCCGAAGCTAACTTCTCTAACGTTTTCAACGTCCCTGATACTACAGTGCAGCCACAGCAGCCTGGAAAAATGCTGACTGGAGATTTGGACTCCTCAATTGCTCAGTTGGCTAACAACTTATCTATAACCAAAGGTTCTTCAGCTCCAAAACCAGTGCAGTGGAACTCACCTAAGCATACATCGAAGCCTGGTGCCACTTGGAGTCCACAACCCATGCAGGCTACTACAGGTGCTGGATACAGATCTATGCAGCAACCGGGCATGGCTATGGGAATGCCAACTTCACCCATGATGCGACCAGCTGTTCCTCCTCAACCCACTACCAACCAGTTCAGTTAAATTAATGGGATAGCGTAGCTTATAATAGTCTTTAGCGTTATGAAAAAAAAAATTTACCCTGCCCTCAATATATATTGTATATTAGAAATGAAAATATTTGTTAGTAAAGATTATGCACCTATATAAGTATCTATTATCAAAAGTGTCAGTGTGATTCAGTGAACATTAAAATAACTTTTGTGTGTAAGTGACAAGACTATCCATCAGTATGAAATAGACATATCAGCATTAATACTGCTCGTCTATAATTCCACAATAAGATACAAACTAGGTAGTACAACCAAAAAGTAACTTAAAATGTATAAAACCAGCCCATATTAATTATGTAATTATGTAAAATTACCGAATGAATTAAAACAGAAGGACAATATATTTAATGAAATGTAAGGTTCAAAATTGCTTGTTAATAAATGTTATTATATAGTAGTGCAATTAGGGGTTACAGTTTGAGAAAGTAGTAAATTTTGGGATTAATAGGATTATCTATAGTATAAGGCCATGAGTATGTTTGGCCTAATCTCAAAAACTATCAAAAATCTTAACAAATGCTATTTTCACCATTCATAGAATGTGTAGGAAGATTTAGATACAAAAAAACATTGATGTATATGTTTTACTATAATGGAACAGCTGCGCTTGCGCAAAGGCAGAATGGTTAGCTAGTTTATTGCTGCATGACATTAAAATTCCATTATTTATTCTTCTACTTAATCTAAACTTTCATTAGCATTATTTTTGAATGTTTTATAGTATGGTTAAATTGTAAATATTTATAATTGTTAAAAGGCTTGTAGAAAGTGGAACTATATCGCGGTGTCTTTAACAGGACTCCATGTTATGTATAAAATGAAATATTTAAGACCTTGTAACCTACATATGAAGGCAATAAATATATGATTATGATAGTCGTTCAATGAGGCTTCATCATTGCCACCACTATATCCCACTACATCGTTCTCACGATGTATTCGGTACTATCATCAGCCTGTTAGCATAATACTATCTTATCTTCCTAGGACTTCCTTCATTTGGGATCTTATGTGCCCTGTCCACCAACGGTGCCCCAAGCCCCTTTGGTGGACTTCATGTAACTAACCTTAGAATGTCTTCTTTCTTTCTCTGGTTTCCTTACGATATTTTCCCCACATTGAAAAGCTTGTGGTATTATAAACTGTATTTAAGTTTCGAAAAAAACATCGGTACGGACGGGCTTTAAGCCTACGACCTCATGGACGTGAGGTGAGTGCATAACCAACCAGGCTACCACAGCTCTTCAGCATCACAATAGGTTCATATGCGGTTTCTTGGTAATATATAGTCAATATGTACTTACTTTTGTAGGTAGACTTTTCACAAAGAAAATCATTAAGATTGACATACTCTTTAAACTAGTCAATGAATTCTGAACAAAATCTTTTCAAAGTTATTGCATGTGTAAATCATATTCACGCCCCTTAATAATCTTTGTTAGGTCATTTGAAAGAATACTTTGTCATTTTGAAGGCGTCGCACGCCCGGCAGTGGTCTCCCGACTGATCGCAAATAGCTCACTATTAGCTCAGTATTGCGAACTCATTTGCATTGACGTTTTTTCGCTGCAGATTAGAAATTTAGTTACATATAACATCATTCTTGGACCCTCATAAACCCACATATTATTTCTCATACATGCACAGGTTATTCTGTAAAGTTTTACTAACCGTGGGTAGTATAATAAAAAACTATACAAAATAAATGTAGCTTCTGTACATTTGATTTTTAAAAAAACCTAGGCATTATTTAGGACCAATCGTTGAACGCGATAAAGCAGCCATTGTACACTGGATTCATCCGTCTATGTAATTTTTTTAATTCTAGTTGTGCACAAATAAAGAATATTTGAATAGAATTAAACCAGTGGAGTCCAAAAAAGTAGTCCGAGAACTAGATGAATTTTCCATTCCTAACATTTGATGTAAATGCAGTTCAGCATCAGTCATTAGAATTCCACGCAGACGAAGTCTCGGGCAACAGCTCGTCTGTGATAAAGTTCCAAGATAACGCATACACTGCGGCAAAGGTTTAGGCACTCGACCTAGACCTAGGGACCCTCGACCTACCGCACTCAACGATATATGCCCACTTACTACCGTCAGGCGCGGACTGCCTTCAGATTAGGGGGCATACGTTAATTACGTAACGCAACATCGGAAGTCTGGCCAGGCGTTACCGTCCTGATACCTGGGGGAGGGGTTAAGGTTTGCGTTATGTTACGAATTTAGAACTGCCAGAATAATCTTTAGGGGAGAGGGGGGACGATACCTGTACATTAGGGAATTGTGCCTTATGTAATTTGCCTGCGTGAAACGCCCACACCAGACTCGAGTGCATATAACTATTTGCTAGAGCGACCCACTAACGATTGGCTTTAAAAAGGGTGACCATGACCGCATTGACCACCCCCGTGGTTCCGGCACTGGCTACCGATATATGGATTAGGTCATACTCGATATAGGTATGACCTAAAAAGGTTTCCGATGTGAAATGGAATCGATCAAGCTCAAGAAAGTACGTTTACGTTTTTTACATAAAGTTTTTTATACACACGAGCGTTCTTATAGGGAGTTCTTAATTTATTTTTGTTCAAAATAACTTGTTCTCCCTTACATTTCATTTGTTTATAAGAAAGGGTAGATGTCAAAGATATGTTTCCATGTTGTACAGGAACGAAAGCAAATGTGTTACGCACAGGTGTCACGTCACTTGTCTGAATAATTAAATTGTTTGTTAGTTTAGGTGGTATATAGATACCTACTTGCGCACTGCAACGTGTTTCCAACCGAGATGAGTTGTTTTTTTATAATATTAACAGAATATAGTAGGTGTGAATTTTATACTGAGAGTGAACAAATGTATGAAAAAATTTGGCCGTGGTTTAATAATGCTTCCTTATGTAGGATGTCTTTTGAAATAGTCAAACCTATTTATGGGAACCCCGGTATAATTTACACCTAGCAATTTTTTATTTTAATTTTGAGAAACGACATCTGACTTGGAATGTTGCTTTAGCTACTTATTACACGAACTACATGTTTATGTTTTTATCATCACAATCTCAAAATTATTGATGTTTTTGTTACCATCGATACTAAAACATAAATAGTACTGGTACAGTCGACCCCATACCCAGTTTAAATAGTTGCGCCTATTTCAATGGTTTTGTATTACCGGGCTGTGGTCGACCGAACAATCCTAAAATATATCTCCCTCCTGTCTTACAGACAAGACTGAAGGGTTAAAACCCTAGATAAATGTGCCTCAGTTAACGTGTTTGCGAAGTTAAATTCTCATGCGACCAAGGGACAGTTCATGCTATAGAATGCTTTACTGAAAATTAAAAATGTTTTATGATATAATTTGATTATTATACCCTCATACTTCTTTATAGGTATCAGGTATTTATTCAGAGATTTTTTCAGTGCGAAGAATAAAAGGAGATGCAAGAAAAGGTTGATTAATGTGAGTAAGGTATGTCAGGGTCGCGCAAAGTGGCGATACATCGTCTCCGCCTACCCCTCTGGGCCCAGGCGTGAACATTATGTATGTATTTCTTGTCCGAACAAAATCAGTGAACATGCTTGGCTTACGTACGCACTGTGGTGGTTCTTATCTTGTAAAAACGCTGTACGGGTATGAATGACGATTTTATAGTCTATTCGTAACCGTATATGCCATTAAATATTCTGTTATCGCACAGGTAAAAAGTAAAAATATAATACAAATTGAATTTAGTTAAAATCAACGTCTTATAGCCGAAAACTCTTAAAATATAAAACTGTAAGCCATATCTTTCTACCTACCTAGTAGCGTAAGGGAAACAGCATGACTGTACTGTCCACTGCCGAACATTATAAGTCTCCCTAATATAATGACATTTTTAGAGAGCTGTTCATTGGGGGCTTTGCCATAATCGCCACGCTTGGCAGGCGGATTGGTGATCGCACTAATAGATAGAAGATAAACTCTTTATTGCACACAAATTAAGGATAACAATAAAAAAGGTACAGATTTTAGGAAAGTGTACAAAGGCGGCCTTATCGCTTAAAGAGATCTCTTCCAGGCAACCTTTCAGAAGGAAAATAAGAAGACATAGCGACAGAGTATTGCAGTAATGCTCTTAACACAACGCTGCTGCCCGTTAATAGTGTAATTCTTTAGTCGCCCTGACGACACTCTTCTTTTCTGCCCTGCAGATTTTCCTTATCTGCCCCCCCCCCCCCCCCCCCCTAGAATCCTGGCTACGCCCTTGACTCTTGCTACTTTTTACTACGGGAAAAAAGGGGCAGATAATTTGGCGTCAGTGGATGCACAAACGGTGCTGCGATAACGAACGTCCTCTCCCGGTTCCATGCACGCCAGAGTGATAAACAAATGCGACAATTCGATTTTCCATATTTAGACTTGACAAATTCCTGTCCGAGCTACATATTGTACTGATAGTAAGTAATACTATCAATATTGAAACATTGTAATGAATTCAGGGATATAACTTTTTGGGGCAGATGCTAGTAATTTCTGGGCCGCTAAATATACTACGATGCCGAAACGTGGACAGTGGGACTAGTCCGAAAACTCAGTCGTTCGGCGAGCTATGGAAAGAGCTATGCTCGCAGTTTCTCTAAGGGACAGGATCCGAAACGAAGTAATCCGCCAGAGAACTAAAGTTTTCGACATAGCTCAAAAAGTTAGTACGTTGAAGTGGCTGTGGGCTGGTCACATCTGTCGGAGAACCAATAACCGTTGGGGTAAACGATTTCTCGAGTGGAGACCGTGACTCGGCAAGCGTAGTGTGGGACGCCCCCTGGCTAGATGGAGCGATGATCTGCGTAAGGCGGCTGGCAGTGACTGGATGAAAAGAACCGAGGATCGGTTCAGTGGCGCGCTTTGGGAGAGGCCTACGTCCAGCAGTGGACTCTTTCAGGCTGAATATGATGACAAATACTGCTTACTTATCGATAATACTGCTTGTACATACCTAGCTGTTTTTATATAAAATGTCTATTTTTTTTGTCATTGTGAAATTGAATAATGATGTCAAAAATAGACATGTTTGAGTTAGGTTCGAATAAAATTGGGTAGAAAAATTAAATACCTACCTTCCTCTGGTATTCTTATCCTCAAACCAATTTTGTCTGGAAGAAATCGCTTTTAACGATAAGACCGCCTAAATGTACATATGTAAGCTAATTTATTATTTAGGAATTTTTCATCGTGCAATAAAGAGTAACTGAACTGAATTAAAATAAAAACGATGTCAGAGAAGATTATGCTTCAAATTTTCTTCTCATTTCTGTATTTTTTTAATAAACTTTACTTACAGTAAGAAAACTTTATATCCTTTACGCAATTTTAAAAATGCAAAAAGCTATAACCCTAGACCCTTCAAATCTATTAAAACGGAGAAATCATGCTATTATAAAGGAAATTAGAATCAAGACAGTCTTTGCACAACGACAATTTAATAAACAATCGTCACATTTGTACAACTTAATCAATAAAAAATTAAACATCTACATGCTAAAAAAGTATGAATGTAAAGAGCGAATTACCAAATGGTTGAAATCGATAAATTACGAGGAAACAGAAGAACTTTTTAAATATACTACTTAGACAAAAAATAACACACATAGGTAAAAAAATAAATAAATCCTAAGTTAGTATTTCTATAAAATGATCCCAAGAACCAGTGTTTGTTCGTAGGGCTAACTGAGGCAAACATTATTAAACTTAGTTATTCACTTATTTATGCGTACACTTGTACACATCTCACTCACTCACACACACACACACACACACACACACACACACACACTTATTTTAATTCTCTTTTCCCCTTCATATTATTAATTTTTAAGCCAATGTAATGTACTGTAATGTAAAACCAGGTACTGTAATGTTAATTAGATATGGAGGAGCGTGACCTTCTGACACAGGTGTATTTCACTTAATAGAAGGCCACAACAACATGCACTGTTTGTACCATTTTCGTTGACAAAAATAAACAATTTTTCATTTTTCATTTTCATTTCATTTTCACTTGTATTAAAACTTGTATTTTTTAAATTGACACGCATGTAGGTACTTATTATACCTACAATTTATATTTCCCCCCATTTTTCTTTCATCCTGCTCCCCCCTGGCCTAATGGCTGGCAACGCCCTTGACTTTGTAAAATTTGTACAAGTTTATCTTGAGATTTACTTAATACAATGCCGAAGCGAAGTTTAATCTTGGCCTTCATCTCAAGACAGCAACTCGGCTTACTTATGACTTACCTGCCGGTTGGTAACTTACGTCGCTCCAGCGATATCTGGGACTCCCCGTAGGCTTTCGACCGCTTGTTTTTTAGAGATATGAGTTTACA
Source organism: Esperia sulphurella (assembly GCA_947086405.1). NCBI lineage: Eukaryota > Metazoa > Arthropoda > Insecta > Lepidoptera > Oecophoridae > Esperia > Esperia sulphurella. The sequence continues at coordinate 12,987,824 of OX352265.1, forward strand.
AACTGTCTTACATTCTTATAAGATGGGGGGGACATCTCCAGCATTAACATCATCATTCCATCGTAGATTAAACCAAACGGAGGGAGATATACGACTAATTAAACAATGCGCATGGTCCTACAAAACTAAGTCCAATGGGTCAAGTTAACCGAGCCCAGTAAGGAACGACGACGGCTTGATTGGATGTCATTTACATTCGTTCATTATTACTGTTCTTAATGGAAATATCGTATCAAAATGCATTTTTGAGCATTTTATTTTAATGTGTTTTAATCACTAAGACAGATGGAATTATTTTACACTCGTAAATATATTCAACTTATCATCATATCTGCCCTTCTTTAGACGTACACTGCTGATCATAGGCTTTCCCCAATGAACGCCACCACACCCGGTCTTCCGCCCAAAAAGTACTAATTTATCATTATCACAATATAAAAAACACATTGGTTTTTCGCTTCGCCATGTTTGTGTGACCGAATGCGCTGCCGCTGTCTCACGTGCACGACTGTTCCAACCCCGCACAGTATCTTTCTATTGATGACTAGACGAACGCAATATTGATATCAGCCAAAGAAACGGATATAGGTAGAAAGGGTATATCACTTGTTAACTTCAGTCTCGCGCGTGTCGATTTTCGGAAAAAGTGCGCCTCTCCTGCGCACTTTTTTGCCTCGTGGATATGTTTCTAGTGCACGAGTAAGGGTAAACACGCACTGCGAATTTATTCGCCGCGATTTTTTCCGCAGAATTCTGTGACATATGGAAGTTGTATGAAGCTGCACGCACTGCGGAAAAAATTCCGCAACCAACTCTGTTTTGCTGCCACCGAAATAAACCATCGAAGTAGTACATAGAGATCATTGTTCGCTGCAGATTTCACCGCGCCGCACCGCGGTTACGGAAAAAAATCAGCGCGGAAAAAATCGCAGTGCGTGCTCGCTCTAAGGGTTTGACCGCGTGTCGCTTTTACTTCACTATTCTATCTCATTCATTTCTATGATATCAGCTGTATGACTGTGTGCATGTAGTCGTGCAACGAGCCAAGTTTTCGTTATATAGGAGTCATATATCCACCTCCTTTTGGTTTAATCTAAGTTCAGTTCATCAGTCCACTGCTGGACCAGGATTCTTCCAAATTACTGAAAGATTTATGCCTACGCAAGGCAGGTGGGTTGGTCATTGTAATATATGGATGGAGTTCTAACACCCAGGAAGTGGTAGTCTATAAAAATTTACATGTATAAATGTACCAGGAGTATATGTACATGTGCAAAAAAGAATTTTGACTATAACTTTGTTCAATGCACAGAAAACGCTACTACCTTTAGTCGCCTCAAACGACATCCACACGAAGATTGGGAGTATATAAAACTACTGTACAAAAACTATTGGCGATGGCAAAATTATGCGCACCTGGCGGCAAAATTCGGAAGTAGCTTAACTGACGAACGCTTGAGAATTGACAAGTGTGCTAGCAGTATCTTCAATTTTTCAGTTTATCTACTCTATACTACTAATAAGTTAGTACAGAAAAATTAGTTTTTCGGCCGCTAGGGGCGCTTGTGGAAATATTTCCGTCGCCAATAGCAAATAGACGAATATTTGAACGTTTCAACTGCCGTCAATATCGTCACCCCCAAAAGTTGATTATAAAGAATATTTTTAAATAAATATTTCATCAATGCAGATTCTGTGCTAGGATCAGAAACTATAATAATAAAAACGATGAACTGGATTTGTCGCATGCACTTTTGAAGGTGAGGAATGACAGCAGTTGAAACGCTAGAATATTCACCCAAGTAATAATTACCTGGCTCAACTCCTACAGACGGCGCCGCCGGCGCAGGTATGCCAGAATAAGCATGTCGCTTATTTTGCAAGTTCATCTTCACTTCCTTCATATACTTCCTCTGCAAATTCAAGTACTTGTTCCGAAGAGCCTTCCATTCAGACTTAGACAAGACTTGTAGGCCCCAAAGGGCCCCTTTGGGAGCCTCATTAGGTCCTAAGCAGTTCTTAGCTTTGCTCCTTTCCTTTGCGGTTCGCTTTCGAATCTTTTTCTTTCTTGGTGCGTTCTCGTTTTTGCCGTCTTCGTCTACACTGGTAATTTCGTCTTTGGATTCTATATCTATGGTTTGGCTCTCCTGAAAAAAGGATTATAAGCTAGTCTATTGCTACTTTAAAAATGATATAATTTACTGCTTATAGTTACAAATTACCCATAAATTCACTGATGAGATAAAATTGAGTAACTAATTACTTCTTTCCAGCACTACATACAAGCGAACAGAATTAATTACCTACTACTACAGGCATATACACTCATCTAATTCCAAACTAGGATTTTCTCCTGTGCTATGGGAATTAAACAAGGATTACACAATTCACAAATATGACTATGACCAAACTGAGATCGACCTGTACAAATTGTACACAGTTGTCTATTCCCTGTGGTAATCGAACCCACGACCTCGAAGCTCGAGCCCAATGCAAGCTACTAGGCCATCGAGACGGTAGAATGCACTCATTCTTAGGATGTAGTTATCTATCACTAGCCGCCGCTGCCGTGCATATCACGTGCCGCCCCCCGTACAGCTAGCATGAGATGAGAATACGTCATTGGGACACATATTTGTTACATTATGTGTGACCTCAAGAGAAATTTGGTTTTGTGTAATCATATCAGCGCCTAGACGTCCACTGCTGGACAGAGGCCTTCCCCAATGAACGCCACCACACCCGGTCCTCTGCCCTCCGCATCCAGCCGCTTCCCGCCACCTTCATCAGGTTGTTGGTCCACCTGGCTGTGGGGTGTCCCACCCTGCGCGTGCCGATCCACGGTCTCCACTCCAGAACTCGTCTGCCCCAACGGCCGTCGGTTCTGTGACAGATGTTACCCGCCCACTGCCGCTTCAGCTTACTAATTCTTTCGGCTATCGGGGTGACCCTCGTTCTTCATCGGATTTCTTTATTTCGAATCATATCCTTCAAAGAAACCCCGAGCATAGCCCACTCCATAACTCGCTGAGCGACTTGAAACTTGTGGATCAGGCCCACTGTCAGTGTCCACGTCTTCGCGCTGTAGGTCATGTTTGTCAGGCAGGACGTTGTTTGTGTAATAGTAATCTTAAAAATGGAATACTTCTTGATGTACTCCAATAACTTACTTCTGTTGGTGTTGCTATAGTCTTGTTATCCTCCTGGAAAAATAAACATAAATAAATGTAAATAAAAATATAACTTGACAAGAATAAGTGTCAAAATGACCTTGAACTACTATTAATAACAACAAGAACTAAGAACCAACAATAACAACCCAGTTCACTGCTTAAATATTAAGATGCAGGTAGAACTTTAAGGCAGCCTCGAGTTTACGAGTAGACACGCATACATCGTCTATACCGGTTGGGCTGTTAACACTCTGAGTCCGCAGTGCATACCATATATTGTTTTCCCGTGCGTGCGACAAAATGTATGGAATATCCTGCGTACCTTACTTGAGTAAAGCGACACACCATGCCGAACTTACGCATGGTAATCATACAAAACTCTAAGTTTCCACTGAAAAAGATTCCGACGAATTGAGAACCTCCTCCTTTTTTTTAAGTCAGTTGAAAATTATATAAGTTAGAAAATGCTACTTTTAGAAGACCAAATAAATGATTTATAATAATGACGATATGAAGATTTCAATAGTCAATATGAACATATTTAAAAGTTGACACTGCCTCATAAAAACACTGCTCTAGAACCCATTGAAATGTAACTTTGGATTAAAATCTAATTTTACTGTAAGTAATTGTATAAATGTAAATAAATACATATTAAAAACAAAAACAAAGTCTGCTTTAATTAACCCATGGCTGCCTCAAGCCTGTACGCACATTCAGGCCACTTATGCCTATAATATTCAGTAGGTAGCATAACAATATTCTAATAAAATATAGTAGAAGCTTCCACCTTTTTCTCTCCATCAGACTCCTGACCCAATTTCAAATCCAAATTCTTCATTTTCTTATCTTTGCTTTTCTTTTTCTTCTTTGGTGGTTCACATTCTTCCTTATCCTCCTTCACTTCTGGTACTTCTTCTATGGTCTCCTCAATGGAGAACATTTTGATAGATGACAGTTCTTCAGGAGGCATACTTGTTGGTAACTTGCAGCCCATCTTTGTGAAAGCGTTGAGACATTTTTGGGCATCTTCCGGTCCACCAAATTCTATGAAACCATAACCCTGTGGATGGAGAAAACATATTTTGAAAGGAACCATTAAAAAGCAAAACATAATAATTATAATTTATATCCAGAATCTAGTGATCATGATGATAGATGGATGAGCATTTTAGACATTATAAATCTGGTAGTGAGTTTGTTGAGTGTGTGTTTTCACAGCTTGACTATTCCACCAATTTTCATGAAAACAGATTCTTAAACAGGTTCATTGATGTGGCAAATCAACAGATTCTAAATAAAGCAATATAGTCATGGAATACCTGTCTACTATGTTTGCTTACAGATAATTTAAGTAAATTGAATTTTTTCCTCTTTTAAGTTGATTGTAATGATTGATTTCCATGTTTGTTGATATATAAGTTTTATAAACAGATTACCTTAATCCTCTGTGAGTTTTTGAACTTAGGCAATGATATGTAAGCAACGTGACCATAGTCAGAGAATACTCTCTGCAACCAGTCTCGGCTTGCTGTCACCGGTATAGACTCCACATAAACCGTCCTCAAGTCTGCGTCATATGGTAGCACTGGGGATTTCCGGCTCACCTGAAAATTAAGTACGAAAAACATTTAAATTACAGGTTAAACTACAGTAAACCAGAGGGAAGATGCCATAACATTTTTTCCAATGCGAATCATCTTGTTATTTTTCAAGAGAGGATCCACACGCACATGAACACTTGTATGCTGTCACCACGAATACATAATATATCAAACAACATCTTTGAAGCCTCTCGAACACTACACACTTCAATATGATGCATGGCCCGGGGTCCAGTTCCTTTGGAAGAGGGGAACACCTGAGTATGGCAATACTACTCCAGTGTTGCTTTATGATATGTGCTATGGAGAAAACATTTTGAAAAATTAGGAATTGATTTTTTACTTTAATATAAATAATAAATTAAAGAATGTTTCATAGAGCTCCTTTTTCTGTAAAAATCTTAGTATAGAGTAAACTGTATTAAGAGTTAAATTGATAATTCAATAAGTAAATAAACAGTTTCCTTTGGCGGCAAATGATAACCATAGTCATCGTTTAGAAAAGTTTTTAACAAGTAGCTAAGAAAAAACTTATCATTATAGAAACTTTGACCATTAAAAATATTAGGAATACAGAAGTGTTCTCATACCTTCAGCCTATCCTCAGACAGTTCCAAAAAAGTGGAATTCTTCATCGCCTTCGCAATATCAATGACATCCTGAGTCATGGAGCGAATTTTGTTAAACTTGAGAAACACGTCAAGAGGCACATACGGCTCGCTTTTAACCAAGTCTCCGAGAAAGCGGTCCTTGGTCAGATTGGCGTCGCTGAAGTAGAACTCCATTTGTTTCAGGATATTCTCGTAAAGTTGCTTTTTGCGATGTCGGACCCGCTTCCTTGGATTGTTTTCGAGCTTTGTCTCTTGGTCCGCAACTTCAGTGGTCTCCGACTCTGACATGGTGTTTGATTGGTTTGTCAAGTAAATTCGCTAAGCTAAACTACAAACAAAACTTTTGCAAAAATGCGATTTACGGTGTCGGCTTCGCGGTTGGTCAACAATGAAATGTCAATGTCAGTTTGTGTGTGACATTGACATTTCTTTCGCCCAATGATGTGTTTTATTGGTATATCTTTGCACCTAAATTTTAAAAAAATCTAAGTTTTAATCGCACATGCTTATGATGATGAGGTTGGACATAAAAGAGCCTTAGGCCCTTTGTACATTATAAGACACCAGACAAGAAAAAAATCTATGTGCGTGTCTCATCCGACATGTCAAAGTTGTAATGTGTATGTTCTCATATAACAACCAATGCGACTGGATTTCTTATAAGACATTTCTCATAAGACACAAGAAATTTTCTTATAATGTGCAAAAGGGCTTATAACTGGACGCATGTTTATTCCATCAATAAAGAGATAAAAATACTTTTATAAGTCAATAGTTTCATTCGGTTTTACTGCAAATGGCTCCCCTGATTCTCCTACTGTTCAATATAAACGGCACTAACAAAAGGTGGGGTATTTTAAAGTAGGATGGAATGATTGATTTTGAAATCAACAGAAAACTGAGTATCATAATTAAGGAGTGGGTATACTATTATTGAAAAAATAAATTAAATTTTGAACTTAATGAAGATATTCGAAAAACCTAAAACCCGGAAGCTAGAGTTGAAAGCATACATGGTACAAATGTGAAATTATGTGCCTACCATAAAATACCTCATTATTATATAGTGTTAACCCATGCACGATGAAATGGGTATCGATTATATTTAATCGATATGAATAACAAAAAAGGCTCGAGAAGCTTGAGTTGAGTAATAGTTTTTAAGTTCCCTTTATGTCTCAAGCAGTTATTGTGACCAAAACCATAATATGCCAAATATCGATGTAATGCAAGACAATTATACTTATTTATTGCTGCAGCCTAGGTATTATATGATTTACAGGCCTGACTTTGGAAGAATCAATAGAATTATAGTTTACCTTACTGGTGACGCAAATCACCTGACCTGCTTCGACCTAATTCAATTTACTGCAGCTTCTATAGCGGCATTAAATCGATTTTTTTCCGTACTAATATATACAGCGTACACTTAACAGCTCGTAAGAGAAATTCAAAAGTGAAGTTAATAATAGACCATCTCACTTGAAAATTTGCGTCGTATTGTTTTCGACAACTTTCAAATTGTGCCATCAGAGGAAAGAGAGCATATATTTTTTGTTTTGCAAATAGACTGTATGCAAGTGATTTGGAACGAAAAGTTTGATCAGATAAATATTAAGTAACAAGTATCTACGTGTGTATGTAATACAGCGTTAAATATAGAAATTAATGTGGTTAATCATCATATAGGTACTAAATATTCGGTCATTGGAATTATCGATAGTTTTTCTACCATATGTCCGCTCCACTATTATGTAGGTACATTTTGACATTCTGCATTTTTGGTGGTTTCGTCGGGATTATGTGGGAAATTTCGTTGTTTTTTTAATAATTAGGGACCTGTATTTAACACGAATGTCGCATTATTATGTTAGTTTTTATTGATTTGATGTCACATTGTGGTTTGCCCGTATTCCCGTGTTGTGCCTTTCTGAGTGTACCATCGATAGATTTCGTAGATAGATTTGTGCTCGGGAAGGAAGATGACGGTTTTTATCTGCTTTAGTGTTATTGTTTCCGCATAATTGTGTTTATTATTCACGATGACTACGAGTACAAGATCAGCGAACATTAGCTTGAGGCCGCTTGAAGTGCCGAAGGCTTTGCAGGAAGGAGAGAAATTTATCAAATGGGATGAGGTCAGTATCATCTATCGTACATTTTCAATAGAAATAATAAAAAGAAAATAAATGTTTTATACAATGAAAACTAAACATAATTGAAAACCCTTTGATATTACAAGCATTAACTCTAAATGTTTGAATTTTAAGATAAAAGTTAAAAACATTGCGAGTATCATATTGCTATTTGTATGGTACCTTCTTCTAATTACATTTTGTTTGTCGTGAATGTAGTATTTTTTTTAGATCCGTACATAATTCATGTTTTGTCCAACTGTTGAATGTGTATTATTACATTAATCTTATTTTTCCAATAGGATTCTGGTGCTGGAGTTCCAGTCACTCTCCGTGTGGATTCCAAAGGGTTCTTCATATTTTGGACTGACCAGAATATGGAGGTGGAGTTGCTGGACATCGCCACCATACGAGATGTCAGAACGGGAGTTCATGCTAAGGTGCCAAAAGTAAGTAATTTTAATTACATATTTCTTGCTTTAAATGCGTCTGGGCTTTCTGTCCTATGGTGTTATACAAGCTTCCTGCAGTTACATATTTTACTACGATGCAAATAGCATATTCTTACTCTCTGTTTTATAAATTGTTATTGTATAATCATACATTTCATGCACGTCTTAAGTAAAAAAAAGGTGCCTACAGAACATAAAAGAGTTTTCATAATGAAAAGAAAAACCGATTAATTTTGTTTCTCAGTATAATTGTATGAAAAAAAATGTAATCTCATAGTATATATATATTAAAATTGCACCAGACTTATCAATAAAGTCAGATTCCAGAAGGATGAAAAAGTCATAAATAACTTCTATCTGTTTTGTAAATAATGGTAAACATTATTTACAGAAGTTTTTTGATTCCTATATTGTGACTGTTGAATTTTTTAACTTCATTTATTGAGCTGGAATTAATATAACTCCAATCAGATTTTTTTTTGTTTGTTAAATCTTTACTTAATTATTTTGAGCGCTGGTAGCCAAGTTTGTTGTGCATTTGTCTCCCATACCAATGAGTTATTCAAAACTTAAGTATGGTTTATATTTATAATGTAAATTAGCTTGGGGCACCGTTGGTGGACAAGGGTTTGGTTCAAAAGATCCTGAAGGGTCGAAGTGTCACCAGGTCTTCCTGGCCCCTAAGAAGATAATTTACATTTTATACACTAGATTCTCAATGTAACATGATATTGTAGTATGTAATTTTTATCTTATCTCCTGTCCACCTGTTTTCTGTGTATAAATCAAGTTCTGTTCCCTATCATCTACGCAACTGCTGATATATACTTTTAATAGTTTCATAAAGCTATGTGTGTTTTGTTTGATATGAAAGAATTCACTTCAAGTTATCGTTATCATAAGTAGTTTATATCTTAACAAGTTTAGGGAAAAATAGAAGTAAATAGGATAGGCCTCTGCTAAGATAGGTAACTGATGTAAATTGTATTTACATTTAGTCCTTTTGACTTGTAGTATTTATATGTGACATTATTTGGGAAAAGATACCTTATTGTCGGTGTAATATCATAAAAAAATATGTATTGTTCTTACTTTATGCCAATAATCAAACATTTAAGCATACGAGTATACCTCATTTTACACTAAAGTGTGTTTTCATTCATACAAAATCTTTAAATGAATAAAAGTTGTAAGTTGTTAGTTGTACAAAAGAATAGGCAGCTTTGTGACACCAGACTAATGAGAATTTTTTTGTCCTGTCCTAAACTCAAACCATATATATTTAACTACACTGAACCTTTTTATATCAACGACAAGGTTTGAAAATATATGTATTTTTAGTTCTTTACTTGATTGAAGGTTTTGGTTATATATTTACGTAAGATTTAACATTTACGTAACTATTTTTTAAATGGTATCATAGGTACTTTTTTTAAAATCTATAACTTCTAAGTAAATTTTCTTAAAATCACAAATATTTCTCACTAGTTGCCTTACAAACTTAAAAGCATATATATTGTAAAGTACTACATTTATGATCCACACATATTTCTTTGGCATTTTAATGTATATTTTGGGAGCATCAATAAGTCCATATCCACGTAGTACCCCTTTAATGTCATATGTAGATACAGGTACAGTCCCTTTTTTGTGGTGTCATGGTATTGAACAGGAGTGTCAGACAGTCCACCTGAAGGCAAGCACAGGAACCTTTGGATTTTACATACAATAGTCCAAAAGGCATGTGTTGTCAGCTTTGGGATTGAGTTGGAATACTTTGCGTATAATTGTACTGGCTGTTTTACCGTTCGTATACGAGACAGGTATTTAGGGTATGGTCTAATCGAAGAACAGTAATAATAAATGTTTTAGGTTAATGATCATGTTTTCGTATTGTATAGTCATGTGCACTAAATCTGTGTGGAATCCTGCGTCTATTTATGTATCTATAAATGAGTCTATTCCGTACTTAGAATCTGCTTCAAAATCAGTCTTTCGAAAAAACAAAAATAGGATCATTATAGAACTAAGCCTGTAGTAGGCTTACAAGCCGTAGTACAAGCAGTAGTAGGCTTGAGAGGCAGTCACTGTTTAGAAATAGTCCTCAAAAGGCGATAGCAATTGTCTCTATTTCGTACCCTTGGTAGAAGAATGTCGTATGTTTCATATTTTTGGTATGAAAGATACGACTGTCTTCTACTAAGAGTACGATTTGGATCGCATCAACGAATCATGTAACACAAAGCAGCGAGATGGCGTGTCTTTGTCGCCACGACAAAGGGTCTTATCATCAGGCGCCGCCGTTATCGCGGAATCTAGAATAAAAGTGTTATAGGGATTCAATATTGTAGTTTATCGACTTTTCAGTTATCGATATGCTGCACTTCTCATACAATTGCGTCATTACAATACGTGATATCTTATAAGTTTGTGCTTGAAAAATTTGCTTGTTCTATGTGAGTCTATCGTTTTGATGTGGTACACGTCACGTTTGATCTTCTCACGGACAGCCGCGTCTCTGGTCCCAGAGGGATAGGCAGAGACGATGTATCGCCACGTTGCGCGATCTTGACACACCTCACTAGCCTTCCTCACATTCATCAACCTTTTTATGCATCTCCTTTTATTCTTCTCACTATGAACCCCAGTCTTTTTGAGGAGACGTTACCAATTTGATCCTTGAATGTCATCCTAGGACGACCTCTAGCTGTAGTTCCTTCCACATTCGCGCTGTTAATCTCTTTTGTCACTTTTCTTTCACTCATACGCTCTAAATGTCCAAACCAACTCAACATCCCTCTCGACATCTTCTTTCAAATCACACTTCTCACGTATTGTTGTTCTTGTTTTTATCCCCATCGACGAAATACAAAAAAAACAGGCTTCAAAAAAGTTATTACAGCGTGACAGCCTCTCAATATAGGCTTTTGGTGTTTGATGATTTTGATCTATTAGCGAGTACCAATAAGTTGTTCGTAACTAAAGAGTATGGATACAATACACATGCTTTTCGGTAAAGGACAAGCAGGTAATTTACCTACCAACAACCACCTATCGTAGGTAAATATCCCGGAATTTACATATTAACATAAAGTTAATATGGATACTCCGGGATATTTACCGTGATTTATTCTAAAAAGCGTTCTCTTGTGTATATTAAGATAATTACTGCGATCACCAATCCGTCTGCCAAGCGTGGTGATTGTGGTAAATCCCCCAATGATCAGCAGCCCCCAGCAGCATATATAGGCTAATGATTATTTGAAAAGTTCATCATTTGTTTATCATTCATTTATGTATAAATAAACTCATACAGTAATAATACATTCCACATCTCTCTTTTCATCATCTATAATCCTTTTTCCGCCTCTCGCTCACCAGTAAAATATAATACAAATAATATGATATTATTTTTTCTTAATTGGATGTTATATATTTTTTAATTATTACTTCTATCCCGGGATTTTAATTTAAATCACGTGAAAGTAATGTCTGTGTTCACCATTTTTTCGCCGTGAGTACATAAATGAAACTACCCAATTCCGTTCTCTGAATATTTTAACAGTAATGTTAACAATTATAAAGTTAGAAAAAGTAATTAAGCTCCACTAGTTTTCGAGTTATCCGGCGGACATAAAAACAAACAAAAAAAATACGATTAATAAAAAGAAATAGGAATCCATTACGTTAATTCAAGATGTTTCATGATATGGATCCATTAGGTGTCACCCATATTGTGTTTCACGCTCGGGCGATGCCCACAGCGGGCAAATTGCAGGGCGCGGTGTGCTACTTATAATTTATGTTATGGCTAACGTAGCCCTACGGCGTTTTTCTACGTCATACCAATGGTTTCCAGGTTTACTGTTTCACAAAGATACGTAGGGATTGACAGCCCATATATACAGTGATTCCCGGCTTAAAATAAAATAGAATACACATTTATTAGCTGCAATAAATCACATACAATGTAACATTACATACAAGCAGTAACAGTACAAAACTAGAACTAAAAGTCGGTTGCATATGCCAGGAACGCGTCACACGGCTTGTCGGACGATAATTTCACAGAAATTCTATCAAGGTAGAGCGGTCATAGCCACTTGTTTACTTCAGTCTCGCGCGTACCGATTTTCGGACACAGCGCGCCCCACCCGTGCACCATTTATGCTTCGCGGTCACGTTTCTTCTAGTGAGGAGATACAGTTCTGCAGTTAGAAATCGCGCAATATGGCACTTTTGCAGATTTTTTTGTCGATGTTTACCCGAACTTGACTCGGCGCGATGCGAGTACACGTTTGATAGGTTTTGCAATATATTGCATATCGTTGGTACGCTTGTGGCGCCTGCTTTACCATTCTATCTTGATAGGATTTCTATAGGTAATTTTTACACTGGCTTACACGAGTGAGCGAGACGACGCGAGAAATGTATCCGACAAACCCGGAGTAGAACTAACCTGTGCGACCGATCTGTAGAGTACACTATGTAGTAGACACAGTAAGTATGCTGCAGCAAACATGCCCCAGCTCAGCATATCGCTTTGCCTGTGAGAGCAGAGCACTGATGTTCTACTGAGACCTAACAGTGTCGGATAGAATAAGACCACCCTCAGTCTTCCCGTAGGTGTCGTCAAGACGATTAAGGTATAGCACCAGAACGGCCAGCAGTTTTCTCCTGTGTACCTATATTGAAATCATTACTACAATCACCAATCCACCTGCCAAGCGTGGTGATTTTGGCAAATCCGCCAATGGACTGGACAGGCCACCAAAAGTGCCATTCTATGTGGAGGCTTATGTTCAGCAGTGGACGTATTTCGGATGATGATGTAGGGAATGACGAATGACGAATTGTCGTGCTAGCCTAGTTGGTTGTGCACTCGCCTCACGTTCATGATGTCGTGGGCTCAAACCCTGCTCGTACCAATTAGTTTTTCGAAACTTAACTACGGTTTATTAATACCACAGGATTATGGGTGAAGGAAAACATCTAAGGAAACTTGTATGTATATGCCGAAGAAGAAATTCTATGGCGTATGTGAAGTCAAACCAAATCGGCTTGGAGTTAGTGGACAGGGGTTTGGCACAAAATATCCTGAAGGGTTGAAGTGTCGCCAGGTCTTCCTGGGAACCCTAAGAAGATAAGACAAGTGGACGGGAATAACCAGTACTTTAAAGAAGGTATCTTGAGTAAGGTTATGGCTATGGCTTCTATCCCGCGGAAAACATGAGTAGCTGCCGCGGGAACAGATCTTCCGGTAGTAAAAAATAGCCTATGCTGCCGATCGGTTGTATTGGTAGTCGAGTTGTGAGAGATTAACAAACATACAAACTCACTTTTGCATTTTAATATTAGTTTGATACATATATAGTTTTAGCTGCAAACAATCAAACTCAGACAAAAACGAGTATAACGGTGTAATTGGTCGGAAAACATCCGCAGGCTTTCACGCGAACAAAACCGCAGGTAGAAGCTAATATGAAATAAATGTATTATGTATTTCTGTGTGTAGAAATTTCTACTCGCCTAAATTAGATCACTCAATACACCGACATCACCTCTCAGAACTCATCAGCTCTAATGGAGGACTATAAATAATAGACGACTTCACATTACTGTGGGTGCAGTCTCGCCATTCTCCATTAATAAATCGATAGTTTGATTCGGAGTGTTATTTATGGTATGTGTTGCAGAGCGAGTGGACTGTATCCGTAAATATCCTTAGGTAGGTATAGTTTTTGCAATTATTCGCAAAAGAACCGCGTCCCTGATGCGCCGTGTGAGGGCAGCTCCAACAGTCTCCTGTGCGTTGTTATAAATAAAATTGACAGTCCTATTATGAGACACTGGAATCAAACACACGTGTTCGCTTCCGGTGTCTCATATAGAAAATAAGTGTTGTTCTGTCTTTTTATGTACCATTGATTTATTACTAACATAGATTAAGTTTTATTTTATTTTTTTGTATTCTTTGTATTACTAACAAATTATGGACTTTGTCTGAAATAAATGATTATTATTATTATTATTATAGCCTTCGATAGCTCCTTTACGCTCACTCAAATAAAACTCCAAAATTCGAAGTACAATGATGTCCTTTATTTAACAGCCGTAGACAGTTTTCGCCGTACTACAAACTTTTCCTTGGAGTTTTCCGTAAATTTTCTTCCATTTTCCTGTTTCCAGGCTGTTAGTAAGGTGACTAGAGATTCCGTAGTTATCCTATTTTCAGGCCGTTAGTCAGATGACTAGGTAACCGTTATTTAGTTTGAACTAAACGACTTATTGCATTGAATGAATCAATGATCCGTATTGAATTCGAACTGAATTCTCAATCCGTAGTGAATTATCAATCCGTAGTGAATTGATAATCCGTAGCGAATCAACGCCTATATTACATAATTCCATAGTACATCCAATGATATTTCTAGAACATTCTACAATGTTCTACGGTTACCAATATTTTCGAGAAGATTCTATAGGCACCTACTTAACATCCATAGTTTGGAAACTTTCCATTACTATTATAAACACATAGCCTTTCTAGAGTAATACCGAAAACTCCTCCATACATGGAATTACATAGAAATAATGTTCTCGTATGAGACCGTAATAAGTACTTATATAAGATAATAGATAACCTATAACTATAGCCTATCTCTAAGTACCTAAACTTAACCTACAGAAGGCGAGCTGTTCGTAACAGTATGCTAGTATTGAGTTTTGCACTGAATCATTTTGGCGGAGTGACGTCTCTTCTGCATTTTAAGAATCCGTCTGAACGGTCTCCCTTAGCGACGCTTTTTGTCCGTTCGTCTGTCTGTCCGGCCGACCGATTGAGCTAAAATAAGAAACATGTATGTAAAATTGCCCTGCATGGGCACGTGGGAAAATTATGAAATATTACGGTAATACCTTCAGAGATATTAAATTAAAGCCAAACAATATAAATTGTGCCGTGTGGTTTCCGGTAGAGTAGAATAGGACCACTCCAACTCTTCCCGTGGATGTCGTACAAGGCGACTAAGGGAATACATTATAAAACATCAATCAGGCCTCCCCAACCCGTCTGGCCAGGCTGGCGCGGGGAGTGTAAGCCAAAGCCTCCGTCTGTCTCCGGCAGATTATTTTTGTCTCCACTGCAGGAGGACAACCCTCTCGTCCTCCTGAAGTGGAGACAAAAATAACCTGATGATGATGATGATGATGATGAATATAAATTAGAACCCGCACATTGTGTACGAGGTACACTTTGCTGACCGTTTAAAGGATGCTTCGTTCCTTCGTCGTAGAATGTCTACCTTGATCTCATTTGGTATATCACTCCTGGCAAAAAAATTCCTTCGATCCGTTTTGTAATTGAAAGTTGAAACACAGACTAGCTCGAACCAATAATTAAATATTACATATATATACATGTACTTGTCTAATCCTAAACAAGAATTTTATCCTGTGCTATGGGAATTAAACAAGGATTGGACAGTTCACAAATATAACATCCAGACCAGCTAGTCCAACCATCCAGTACAAATTGTATAAAGTAGTCTGCCTCAGTGGGAATCGAACCTACAACCTCTGGCGCTCGAGTCTATTACCAAGCCACTAGGCCAACGAGACGGTCAATCTGTGGTCGCTGCCAGTATTAAATTGTTTCGTACAACTGGTGCCTTAATAATACACTCTTCAGACCCACCATACCCCGATGGTATGGAATGCTGACATCGTCGTCGGTGACGCCAGTGGGAAGGTCGCGGCCAACTGTGGATTTTTCTCGAAGGAAGTATTCAAAGCGTATAATTTCCTCTGCTAAGAAAGTGGAGAATCATCTGACCCCTTTTGCTTAGTAAGTCGAGTCCGTAAGACCCTATGTTTATCTCGTCTTCAAATTGTCTTATCCAAGTCGGGCGTTAAAGTTTCCAATTAGCACAGTTTAGCTGGAATTAGTTCTATCCAGTACCTTATTTTACTATGTATGTAATAATTAGGAAGAGAGGGGCTTCTTAACACAGGCTTTTACGCTTAAAAACAAGTCCCGGCCCCGTTATATCTATTGTAAAATACTGTTAAAACCATAAATATATTTTGATTTTCTTGATTTTTTTTGACCTTATACATTTTCTTATAGAATTTTTCCATATTGTCGTTGTCTGAAGTTGGTGCATAGGTGAGAATGACCTTAAGTCTCAATGTAACGAAACCAATATTCTCCGAAAGGATTTCAATGATCTTGCTTATTGATTTTTTTTTGTGGACGAAAAAGCCGACTACTCCTACCCCAGAAGTTGGTCCTTGTTTTGTATAAGTATAAATCCCAAATTCAGACAAAAAACCTCTTATCTCCTCCGTCGTACATCGCAGTCTTTGTTATGTCCCATGTGATCTTTTCATATTCATGTTTTAATTCCAGCAGCCTAATCAGTCGACATCGACCGGACGTCATATAATTTCGAGTTGGTTTCGGCAATGAGTCAACTCCCGGGTAATCAGGGATTACTAATGCACAATGTCATACTAGGAACTAGGCTAGGTACTGGTTTGTATTAAAATCTCGACTATCTTCATACCTAACGTAAGACTGATTCTTGCTTACAATTTTTTTCTCGTTAACAGCTGTGCTCGGCAGCTAGCTAGTTTTGGATGATGCGCCAAGTTAAGTAACCCATTTCAAATTAACAGATGTCAACCTATTTGTAAGGTAGTTCAGCTGATAGTGCGCTCTCATGAACTTCATGAGGTCGTTATTATTGTACTATTTCGATAACTTACTAGAATTTCGATATCGAATTACGTAACTTTTTATGTAGATGATAAATAGTTCTTTCTATTTATGTTAAAAAAAATTATCACTTATTGGGGAAAAAATCACTGTTGTTTTGGTCCTTTTAAGGGATTTTTTATATTTAGGTGCCTATAAATAAAAAAAAAATTACATCCTTTTTAGTATCAGACCACATACTCGTAGTAGCATTGAAATTTTGCATTTTTCGGATATCTTTATTTGGAGGAATAATCGGCTGGTGACACTTTTCTGTTCCATACTGTATGCAGGAACAGTGTTACCAGCCAATTCCTTAAAATATATCTCGAACAGGCTACCATACAAATTTTAAGGCACTGTGTTTTGTCTAACCGTGACATTGGACGAATCATCGTCAGCAGCATGGACCCATAATCTTAAATTGGAATATGTAATGCCGACACACACCTATGATTTTTATCCTCTATTGGCCTCGTTAATAAACAGAATTCGCGAGAACTCTAACAGCATCCTGAAAGGGATAGCTGAGGGATTTGACAGCCCCTTCACACTAATAATTAAATTTTTAGAATTTTAATTGTTTGATACTAACAAAGTTTTCTTACTAACATTATCATTGTTTTCTGAAATAAAAACTTTCTATCTATCTATTTCATATAGTTTACGTAATTTGTATCGGCGAATCGTACATACTACTAAAGAAAAATAAAATACATCAAAAAGAACTAATTTTTATAATTTACATAGTTTTTATTTTTACAGTTTACATTATACATGAGAAATCAAAAATAGCACCCACAGGGTTACAACAACAATAACTAGTTTACTGTGGCAGGTGACAGGTGATGATTAAGAGACTTCCCTGCGCCACATTTATTGGAAGCGGTTCAACTTTTGGCAATAGCCCTGGAGTTGCATTGCGATGAATTCGTCGGCTTAAATTGAAAGCTGACTTCCTCGGAATCTTGTATTTGTGCTATCTAATGTGGTTTTCCGAAAATCGTGAGTAATTCACCGTAGAATACACAAATTCATTCGAGTTTGGTATGCAGGGATGCTTGTCTTCGTTCATCGTACCTCGATGTGTATATTATAATATTCCATCTATTTATGTAAATGACAAGTACTCGTAATTTATGGCAAAATAAATAAATACAAATATAAACAAGTTGCACCTTTAATAGTTATGCAGAGTTCGTACTCCCAAGTTTCTAGCTGTAATTAGAAAAGAGATATATGTATTTTTCTCATTTACGTTTTATATTATTAGTATTTTGTTATCATACCTTCAAATATTCTTTAGCATTACACTTGACAAATTACCTATAATAATCAAAGTAAAAAGTGCGCGACCGTTTAAAAGGGCAAATATGCTGCACCGAGCTGGGTTTCTAGAATTATATGATTGATGAATTACAATTCTTGTCCAAACGATCTTGCGTTCAGATCTCCACCTCTAATTCCAATTTCTTAAATTCCACAGTTCGCGCTACACACCTGTGGAACGGTCTTCCGTTCAAGTTTATTCAAACTGAGATGTAAAGAGCATTTCCTATCTAACTTATCGTGATATAGCATATATTATATACTCGTATACCTTTATACACTTTTTTATATATGTCTTTGTGTAAAAAAAATAAATATGGTGGTCAAGAAATTGTGGTAATTTTCATAGAATTTTAGAAACATGTTTGGCACCGCTTTGCCATTTTCTCAAAATTCCCTTTTCAACCCCCGTCGCAAAGAGAGGGGTGTTATAAGTTTTACCGCTGTGTATGTGTGTGTCTGCGGCACCGTAGCTCTTAAAGGGGTGAACTGATTTGGATGCGTTTTTTTTTATTTGACAGCTTGTTTCAGGTTCTTAGACATGTTTTATCAGAATCGGTTCAGCAGTTTCAGTGTCGGGGGTTTTATATTTTTTTAATACACTTAGCGTCCTTCACTCTTATCAGGGCAGAGCAAGCTATACATACGGATCGCACTGTTATTTCCAGGTTACTATCTAGAAAGTTATTACGGTTATAATCCGTACCGGAAATGACAGCGTGGGTCGGCCCCAACTAAATGGACCGACTAAACAGCCGGAAGCTTTGGATAAGCAAGGAGGAGGATCGGAGGGGAGTTACCAGTATGCTTCCTGTGGGAACTCGGTTTTTTCCGGGGGAAAAGCCTATGTCCATATCAAATAAATCAGCATTCCATTCGCCAGTTTTGTTTGATTGTTTTCGAAATATCTTTATTTGTAACTAGCTTTTGCCAGCGACTTCGCGTAGGTTTCGATATTTACATATCTTGAATTTCAAAATACATATAATTTTTGGTTTCGCGTAGGTTTGAGAGGTTTTTTTTGGGATAAAAACTATCCTGTGTCCTATTCCAGGACCTAACCTATATGTGTGCCAAGTTTCATCACGATCCGTTCAGCGGTTCAGTGGCGCGCCTTGGGAGAGGCCTATGCCAGCAGTGGACTTTTGCAGGTTTATGATGTAAATAACATCTTAGGGAACGTACCCCTACTACGTGACCCATTTAAAAAAAAATTACCCCCTCTATCCCTCAGTGACCACCCGTAGTATGCCAAGACACCCTCCTCTCCCTCTAGTTTTCACGTAATAATGCATAAATATGGTTTTAAACCAATTTTTGCAAACAGAAAGTTTTTGTCTTTATTAATACGGCGCCTGCCGCGTGACGCCAAGAGTGCGTGCATTCCTATAATTACAAGTGAAAAAAATATCATCAAGAAGAAAAAACTGTCAGTTTTCAATCAGCTGACGTCCGTGTTGCCACCTGTGCGTTTAAAAAGCGCTAAAAACTGCGACAATTCACTAATATAACATTCAGACCGGTACCTACTATACCCTGTACAAACTTGCATGTTACCGGGTGGAGTCGAACTCACGACCTCTGGCACTCGAGTTTAATAACCAAGCCACTAGGCCAACGAAGTGGTCATATATATTTATTTATCATTTTATTAATTTATTTTTAAATACATGGAATGTCGTTGTGTCGTTCCAATTTAATTGAACCTTTGCAATTACAGATATGGGAACTGCGGACTGTGTCACATTATCGAAATACCGATAAGATTACAATAAAAAATAATCAATTTTCTCTTCGCATTTAATAACTGTAATTTCAGTTATGTTGTCGTTGGAATTTTATATTTAAACATATACTAAATTTTACTACAGACCAGCAACGTTTTTACAGGATTAAGGAGTATATCGTACATTTAAATCAGGAAATAATGTAAAGGAAAATGTAAGAAATAAATTACTAGGTTAATAGATTTTACTATACTATAATTGTTTATTTTTAATTATTATTATTATATATTTAAAAATGTATATATATTTTTTTATATGACGAAACCAGCACCAAATAATTGTTAATAAATAATGTCTGTGTCTAAAAAAAAGATATTTAAATAATATTACATAAAAATTAGCCTACATATAAAACTTTTTACATACACGTCAGGTTCTTTTATTCAATTCAGTTACTCTTTACTGCACTACATAAATATACAGGTAGAATAATAAAGTAGCTTACATTAGTACATGTAGGCGGTAATTTCGCTAAAAGCAATTTCTTTCAGACAATCTTTATTTAAATTAATATTACTTAAACTTGAATACTCCGCTTTCAAAAACGGATTTTTTATACTAATACTCATTTAGTTCTGTCTGTGTTATTTTATTGTACATTTAATGTATGTCCTACCCGGTGGATATCGTCCTAACGTCCTAACCCTTACGAGGTTTTCCGGGACATAGTGCTAGAGGCCACCCAGTTCGGACTGATGGATCTTAGAGTATCTTCTCTAAAGAGTAAGTATGTTGGTTTCCTAAAGACTTTTTTCTCTAACCGAAAAGCCCGGCTTTGATGGTTCGCCGAAAATAATGAAAAAAGATCCTAATTCCTAATGTGTTATATTACCTATCCTTCATCACCCAAATATCATCATCATCATGTCAGCCTTAGGAAAGGCCTATGTCCAGCAGTGGACGTCTAAGGAGACGTCCACTGCTGGACATAGGCCTTTCCCAATGAACGCTACCACACCCGGTCCTCCGGCCTCCGCATCCAGCCCCTTCCGGCCACCTTCTTTAGGTCGTCGGTCCATAATAAATATATTCGCCCAAATATAGGTATCATTTTGGAAATATTTTCAATGTACAGACTCGCGAAGTTTACGTTTTTATGTATAAAATTATACACTTTTTATATTTTTTCAGAAAACAACAGCTTTAGAAAGTTTCGAGCATTTAGTATTTTCGCGTCGTGGTTCCTAAAGTTTTCATCTCGAAATGGCTCTTACGACTTATTTAGCATTGTTGGAAAATCGGAAGTTGCTCTAAAATAAACGTCCGACCGTCCGATCGTTATCGATTTCGGGTCATAACAACTAATTTTAGACACTACTGTCTGTCGGTTGGTTATAAATTATCGTTCAGACGCGACGAAAGCAATACGTTAGCCGAGTTTAGAGAATAAATGAATTCAATATGTGGGGCAGTCAAAGCTCCTGTTTGATGTAGTGTAAGATTACTTTGGCTTTCGTAGCTGTCTGACTCTACAATGAATAGTGTTTATTTTTCCATTAATGTATCTAATTGGCGGCCAGTTTATTAATAAGTTATCGAATATAATTTCATTTAAGTCTACGTTTTTGATATCTGATTCTCTGACTTAAACTCGTCCGAGATAAATGCGTAACGACAAATGTGTACTTTCGAGGTACTAAAGATAAAAAATTAGAAATGTAATACTTACACCATCGTAAAGATAGATTCGATGACTACAAAAAAATAATTGCAGTAGGCCGCTGCAGCTCCCCTCGGTGACGTCATACGTCGCGCAACCGAGCGTTGAAAATTGGAGCCGCGCGGTCACAGTGAGCTAGCATAGGAACTAACCTAACTAAATAACCTGCGGTAGTAGCCTATGGGTAGAAACCCATCCAGATTTTTTATTTATAAATGATACTAATCAATTCACCATTGTTTTTTAATTTAAATACTTGTACCTCGACTCTTACTTGTACTTGTACTTTTACCGTGTGGTTTCCGGTAGAGTAGAATAGGACCACTCCAACTCTCCCCGTGGATGTCGTACAAGGCGACTAAGGGAATACATTATAAAACATCGATCAGGCCTCCCCAACCCGTCTGGCCAGCGCGGGGAGTGTAGGCCAAATCCTCCGTCTGTCTCCGGCAGATGAGAGAGGGTTGTGCTCCTGCAGTGGAGACAAAAATAACCTGATGATGATGACCTCGACTCGACTCGAGATTTTTCGCTATGGGTGTGTTTAAAAATAAATACATTAGGTAAATGTTTTTGTCGCCAAATCTGCAAGTCTGAAGATTAAAAAAGAGCCACAGGCGTTTTATCTGCGTTTTCAGGGAAACACCGCATTTGTAGTTTTTGATTGTTGCACATACAAGTTTCGTTGCCGGCATTGTTGCACATTAGTGCGTTGCAGGGATCCACGGGCTCCAGTAGATGCATGACCTCAAACGGATGAACTTTCCGTTTGTAAAAATTGCTATTTAATGACGCGTTTATAATAAAACTATCTGTTACGCAGGTTTTCGTCGTCGAGGTCGTAAAATCCAAAAATACTATCTTGTCCTTTTCATTCTACGTCAATAGTATTACTCATTAAGTAATTAGTACCTAATATTTACCAACAAATAACATTAAGAATATTATAATAAAATCAGTGTACACTTTGCTGTGATTTGGATTAAGTATATTGGCAAAGTAAAGACGTTCATGGAATTAATAGTTTTGTAATCGATCTTGGAATATTGCTAATTGGTAACCCTATATATAGCTCCAGTCAAATGGTTTGTTACATACATACATACATACATACATACATACATACATACATACATACATACATACATACATACATACATACATACATACATACATACATACATACATACATACATACATACATACATACATACATACATACATACATACATACATACATACATACATACATACATACATACATACATACATACATACATACATACATACATACATACATACATACATAATGCTCACGCCTTGGTCCCAGAGGGGTAGGCAGAGGCGATGTATCCTCCGCCGCCTCTATGTTAAGGTTTGTTAGTAACTATTATTTTCGTTCCTGGTATAGAATATACGTCATTTTGAGGAACTTCATTCTATCGATTTGAGTTGTGCGTTGATAGATAAATCAGTCAGGGCAACATTCTATAGGTATATAGAATTTCTGTGCAGTGGTACATTTTGCTTTTTCGCTTTGTGTACCTATGTGAACAAAGCCCTAAAGCCGCGTAGAAGCAACAATGTTTGTAGGGCATACGAGTAAATAGGGACACATCTAGGAACAATACACGGGAACTGTATTCTGTTTTGTGACACGGTTTCAGTGCGCTGTGACCGGCTGCAGTTTTAAATATTTTTCTAGCCTGAAGCGATAGTTTGTTGTAACTGTCAGTATAGCTTACATAATAGTAAAGATATAATAGTAAGTATGCTAAAACTATAAACTTAAAATATACTAGCCCACGCTTATGACTAAAACAACTAATCAGAATAAGATCATTATCAGAATCAGAATCTTATATCAGCTCTTTGATCGAATGCTTTTTATTGAGAACTATTTAAAAGAACTTAAGTTTTGATATTGTTACAATGATGATTTTCAGGTTGACGTCGTGAATTAACCGTTTATGAAGTTTACGTACACAATATAATGTTGATGTTAAATGCCCATTCCAGGGCCCGCTCAATCTCACCGTGGTAGTGGTCACATAATTTTTCAATTTACCCTCATCAAAACAAATCCACTTTTCACAATATAATATTTTTAAAAGCTTATTTGCAAAGCTGGTGTTTATCTGTCGCATCGTGATATCAAAAATAAGTGATTTCTATAAATCTTGAAGGGAAATTGAATTCCCTATGGAAATCTCGGAAGGAAAAGCAAAGAAAACTTTCTCGGCTGTACTGTATGGTAGTTTCAATTTCTTCACGAGTCGGGAAACGATGGCGTTTCCCGACTCGTGAAGAAATTGGGCTAGTATATTTTAAGTTTATAGTTTTAGCATACTTAAAATTCGTAACAGCAAAGTTCTAAGATAAAGAACTGCATGCTAGCTAACTTGCCGTGTGGTTCGCGGCTATGGAGTTTAGCATTACCTCACGACGACGAGAATAACGAGAGCATTTTCCCTTAAAGCTAAGCGGAGCATACCATGTGGGTAATCGACCAATAAGATTGGAGTAAAGCTAGGAAAATAGCGAAATTAATAGTCGATTACTCCCTCCCGCTCCGTTTCAATGGAAATGCACCTTAGGGCACCATGTAGAACTAGTGCAAATTGGTGGACATCTTTTAAAATCAAGTTTATATAGTGAGTAGGTTAAAGATGATGCTAAACTTAAGCAACATTTGTACCCAGGCATCTTTGACTTTCAAATAATCGTTTCACTGGCTGATACCATCATAGTGGCCATCTAAACCGCTGAGTGGAAATAAAAAATAGCCAGATTAAAGTGGACCCGAAATTTCGTTCTTCATTGTTCTTTTGTACTATATAAGTACTGTGATAAATTATCACTGATAATACCAACAACAGCTTATACACTTTAACTCCCATATCCTTGCCAACTTAAAATGTGGGATAAGATCCTATAACGTCGGGTATATTCCAGACAAAGCCTGAACTATTAAGTCAACGCTCTTAAATAGTTAATGGCTGGTTGAACCCTCGACCTCACAATTGGAAGACTCGGCACTCCAGACTACGCTACTGCGCATGTATATACAATAACTAATGCCGTGATACATAGTTACAATAGTAAAATGCAATAAAACCTCGTGTTACGAAGCGGCTGATTATCGTAGGTGTAGGAAGTTCATGATCGTGCAATAAAACTGCAAATTTAGCATCATTCAACTACTGTTTAACTAATATACAATGTTAAAAATCCCACGCGAGGGACGGCCGGCCATATACCACGGTAAGAAAGGTTAACGGTTACTCTCCGACGCTAACAGATTGAGACTAGGCCTGCATTAAAAAATTTAAATAATGAAAGGAAATAAGTTTGTATAAAATATCGTATTAGGTAATTCTGAGTCAGTTTTAGATTTTTTCAACCCAAATTCCTAAAATACCAATCAAAGGACTTCCGAGTGCTAGAATTATTTAAGTTTTAACAGAAAAATTAACCATTTAACTCTCAGACAATAATATACTAGAAAGGAAAGAAAATTATGATTTTAATGTTTTGCGGTGAGAATTGGCCTCAATCTGACGTCACTAAAGCAGTTTAACTGTAAACAAGCTTTCTGACATATTTCCAAATCATTATCCTGTCATCACTCGACGTGACGTACTATATTAACGGCCCCCTCAAACTCAACATTATATTAAAGCTATATCTTTTAAATTATGTAGGTATTAATTAACGTTACGATGCCTTATAACCGCAAAATAGACAAAATGTTTGTAAATATTTCTTTTCGATAAAGAAAACTACACACAACCCATAAAGCTGTTTTCAGTGCGCCGTTGATCAAAGCCGGCAGAACGCCGCGTTCTAGAGAATGAGTAAACAAAATGGATATTACATTTTCTGCGCTACGCTCTGCTCTTAGAGGAAGACAACCGGGATACGACTGCAATGAAAATCGGATGTAAGACTAACGGAGCGTTTGTTTTGGTAGACTTTCTTGGTCTAGGAGTGAGG
The DNA here is from genome assembly GCA_947086405.1 of Esperia sulphurella. Classification (NCBI taxonomy): domain Eukaryota; kingdom Metazoa; phylum Arthropoda; class Insecta; order Lepidoptera; family Oecophoridae; genus Esperia; species Esperia sulphurella. The sequence goes on from OX352265.1 coordinate 13,013,329, forward strand.
TTTTCGATTTATTATTTTATAACCATGGGCAAAGGAAACATCGTGAGGATACCTGTGTATGCGGAAAACTTATAAAGCATAGTTAAGTACCGTCGCGAGAATGAGTTAGCGTAACTGGGAAGTGGGACATGTATATACTGTTGTATGTTTGAATTTATAAATACTCATATAATTTTAACTTTGACAACTATTAAACATACATCATGAGAAAAACTACTAAGTAAAATTAAATGCAAATTAAACAATTACTATTATGACAGCCTCAAAATGAGTTGTCTGCATTTTCCCCAAAATGGAGCTTGGTTCCTAAAATGGAAGTGGAAACTGGTCATTCAGTAAAGTTTTATTTTTAGGGTATGATGTTGGAATTTGTACAGCAAACGAACAAGATTTAGTACAACAACGACAGCCTATAACAATCCACTGCTGGATCAGACCTCTCCAAAAATAATTGGAAGTTTACGCCCTGATCAATCACCACGGTAATAGGCAGGCAGGTCGATCATAAGTTAACAGTATATGGAGTTTATTACATAATAACTTTAAGGAATCTGTGATTAATGTAATGGCACAGACAATGCTACTGCCTATCACCTGGATTTATTGTACGACATACGTATGGATCCGTTGTACGACCTACTGAGGGATCTACTCCGCAAGCATTTAAGATAATATGCGTCGATTAATAAGCCATTTTGAACTCTAATGGGTCATGCATGTAAAATATTTGGATAACGGAGAAATCAGTATTGTAAAGTGTGGAAAGGTAGTATTACTATTATTATTTATCCCGGATATGGGTGAACTTCGGGCACTATTAGCCTTACCGAATCGTGCGGGGCTCTGATGAGGTGGATGGACAATTATTTCCCTAGCTAATCGTGGTATCTCAACAAGGCGGTGATGTTGCTCGCAACACATCACGTCAAGGGGTATCACGGGCCGAAAAGCGGGCGAAGGAAAGCCGCTTTGCAACATTAGATTGCTCAAAGTAGCGATACATCGTCTCTATCTACCTGTCTGTGAGCATTATGTATGTATTATTAAAGCGTATGGCATCTAACTATCGTAGTTACCATAAGATGTGATCGAGGCTAAGAGTAAACTTATCAAGAATAAAAACAAAAATAGACTCCAAACGCTAATCCAAATATGAACGTCAACGGTTTAAAATGAATAGATATTTCTGGGGAGAAAAATAGCGGGAGGTATCTTCAACAGCGCGTAGCCCTAGCCGTCCAGCGGGGAAACGTAGCGAGTGTCCTAGGCACTTTGCAGCATCATTCCCTGGACAAATTAGGCGAAATTTTTTATTTAAATTAGATGTGTTTGATATTTATTAATTTTCAGCTTGTATGTTATACTCATATTCAATAAATAAAGTATTTTTCTATAAATATGAACGTTAGAGGTTACACAGAGGTACAGTAGTTGGTGCTGTTCGGACTGGCAGGATTCGGAACGGGGGATTTAGTACATACATGGATGTTTTAAACCTGAGGGGAGGAGAGATCTAAATTTAGAACTGACAAATTTTGTGCGTGTTGCATGTAAAGCTCCATTTAACAAAAGGTCTACGATTTATCATGTTCATGTCAAAAATGAAATCGAGTTTAACTTATTCTGACCACTTAATCTAGTCTAAGTTCATGATTCAGCTTTAAATTTTACATGGCACCAATAAATTCTGTGCCTCGGGGATAACTTAGAAAATGTTACTTTTTAGGAGACCAAATTAATGATTTTTAAAATTATTCCGACTTTTTTTTCTTGAAAATGGTTCAGTGGTTTTTTAATGGAATTTCATGAATAAGAAGGAACATCGAACCGTTTTCAAAAAAAAAAACAGATCACTATTAAAAATCTGTAATCTGATCTCCTGAAAAGTAGCATTTTATAAGTAAGATCCTTTTTCACTGGAGGTACAAAATTTATCATGTCTCAAGCATTAGCCTTTACCTGTACTACGCCTTTGGACTCGCCCATCATTACTGCAATCACCGATCTGCCTGCCAGGCGTGGTGATTATGGCAAATCCTCCACTGGACGTCCCACCTAGGTCGTATTTCGACTGATGATGATAGACGTTAATGTTTAATTTAATAGGGATGCTTAAATACAATGAAATAGAACAATGGAGTCTCAAAGAGCAGAGAGGCAAGTTTGCAATGAACAGTGTTTGAAGTTTGGGCCCATTGGAGTGGAAACGGCGGTGACGGGCGTGAGACGACGTCGTCTCACCTAAATGGGAAACAATAAATAATTAATGCATTGCGAACACATCAAACTGTCAATGTTCTAGCTATTCGGGGCCGGGTTTATGGATGCAGTTAGTATAGTAATTACGAAAGCTGTTCGCGGATACTCTTCCATAAAGATAAATTACGCATAATAATATATACCTACTACACCTCATACCATGAAGCAAAATAATTTTTCGTAGCTCAGTTTCACTTCAAAGTTTTTTCCTTCAGGATTGACACTAATTGGTTATTAAATTAGATAATAGATGATTTTAATGTGCATCTGTTATCTAATTTAATAACCAATTAGTGTCAATCCTGAAGGTAAAAACTTCGAGGTGAAACTATGAGCTACGAAAAATTATTTTGCTTCATGGTATGAGGTTGTACAGGGAAGATACAATAATAATTTAAATCGTTCTGTAGTTTAAAAGGTATAGTAAAACTTATTGGTATTAAAACTACTTCATTGCCTTTATTTGACATTAATAACTTCCTGAAAAAGAAACTGTCAGACGTATATTGATTTTTCCTGAAAAAAATTCAACTATTTCAAATAATAACATTTTTAAATTTTTAATTACATATTTGAATTTATTTTTCAAATGATCTCTGTGTAGAATGTATTAAAAATAAAATGTGATTAATGTGTGGGAGTAGGAAAAATATATATTTCGGACATACATAAGTGATATCCCTCAATTTGTTTTGTGGTTATATAAGGTATAGTAAATTTTTTTACTGATATTGCTTCGTCATAAACTTAATAATTTACTGAAAAAGAAACAAGATAATGCCAAATTATTAAGTTTATGACGCGGTTTCAATATCAGTAAAACGTGTTAGAAATATCTTATAAACCACGGAACAAATTGAGTGATATCACTTATAATATTTACCTTTATGATTGAAAAAAAGGGTTGTCCATATATTACCATTCTCAGCATAAATGGCTCAACATCGAATGAACTCTCGTATCTATGCTTTTTATATTTGACAAGAATACTCTCAATAAGATTTCCCGTCAAAAAATCTAATCAGCTGCCTATGATGCGTTTAACTGTTGGGAAAAGCGAGGCCTACCAATGTAACGACGTACCTGCGTATAATTCACCAAGCGTGCCTAGTGCGGTTTATTGGACTTCACATGCATCTTAGAATTTCTTCTGTGGCGTGTGCAGGTTCTCACGATGTTTTCGTTTATCAAAATGCCGGTGGTATAATAAAAAATCCCATTTAAATTCCAATTCCAATTGGCAGGGTGGGACGCCCCGCCGCCAGGTGGACCGACGACCTGAAGAAGATGGCCGGTAGTGGCTGGATACGGAGGGCGGGGACCGGGTGTGGTAGCGTTCATTGGGAAAGGCCAGCAGTGGACTTCTAGGGGCTGACATGATGATGATGATTTAAATTTAGGAAAACTTATTGATACGGTCTGTGTTTGACGTTCATACCTGAATCACGACTATACGACTTTCTTCCCGTACTATCTCAAAAATAATTATCACGTTCGTGTATCATTGTTGTAATGTTATTTTTCCTTTGTAGTTTTTCTTATTTATAACATGTCAAAAACATTCGTCCGTAAATGTGTGTTGTTTTCTACTGTAGATATCGTGACACCGAGCAGTCTCAATTGGCTTTTTTAAAATAGAAACCAATCAAATATCCCACTGTATTTTCCAGTACCTGACATTAGCGGAATTATTCACGAAGTCTATTATGAATATTCTTCGACTTCCGTGTCACTCTACTGAGTTCTGACAGAACACGCGGCACGATTTTGGAGAGATCTAATTGATAAATTAAGTCGTGTACGCAGGTTTTTTTTCCGGGCAAAGTCTTTACAAGTTTATAAATTGTGAGGAAACTCTATCGGTTCGATTGTTATGACAAGCGGTTTGTTTAAATAAAACTTGCCTAGTCATTTTCATTATGTTATTGGCACTTGTTATTTAGCTCAATCTAAAAGGAATTTATTAAAAACTAGCAACTGCCAGCGAATTCGGCCGCGTGGTATGAATATTATTAAGGAGAAGTAGCCAGCTTATGGCCACTTATGATTCCTCACTATATTCCTGTGGCTATCCTCTTGTATGAAACCGATTAAAATATAGTATATGTGTGAAAGGAGAGTCATGCCATCTGATTCGGATTCAGTACCGCCGAAAACAGATTTACTACTAGAAAATAACACCTATATTGTAAATAGTGTTTAATGTCACGGTGGGCGGCCATCTTGAATTCCATAACCAATGTCAAATTCGGCATCAGTTTTTGGTCCGAGGATTTAACCTCAGAAAAATCATTATTTTCTATCTCTCTTATCAAATGTCATCCATGAATTTAAGTCTCCTTGGTCACGATGTTTTTAAGGCAGAAGAAGAAGAAGAAAAACAAAGACAAAGAAGAAGAAAATTGTCGTTTCCGGCACCCACCAAAAAGTTTTATTTCATGTTCACGTAAAAACATCAGATTGCACTGAATGTTATTGAACCTCCTTTAAATATGAAATGAAATACGTTGAATACATACACACATATTTTTTTCATTTCATTTGAAAATTTCTGGCCACTTCTTTAAAAAAAACTCTCAATTTTAGAAATTGGTTCAGACGTTACAAAGTTTACTTTGAACACTTCCTTCGACGAAATCTTTTTACTAATTCATCCATCCATAAAAACTTACCTCCTTATTATTAGCATAGATAAAAAATAAACAAAGCGATTCACGTCATACAAGAGCCAGTTGTATGACGAATTTGTATTACGTGAAACAGTTGTCTTCTGACAAGTGTTAACTTTTTTACAAGTGATATGTTTATGGAAAGCTAGGATAACAGTGAATTACACGTTCAATGGTCGACAACGGTCGCTTTATTACTGAACGACGTCGTCCGCGTGGACTACTTAACATCACAAATTATTATGTATTTCCCGTAGAAATAAGATGTTTTTTCGGTATAAAAACAATTGAGATTGAGTAACAAATATCCAAACTTTCGCATTTATAATATTAGTAGGATATTACAGTTATTCAGGCACACCGCATTCGCATACACATCAACCAGATTTTATCATTTTCAGTTTGTTAAATAGTTTAGTTTTTGTGAAATCTTCAATAGCAGATTGTCAACCAAGGCAGGAAGGAATACGGCAATTTCTAACGAGGTATTGCGAGAGCAGTTGTAGCCGAATGAGAAATTACGAGATAGATGACCTACCGGTCCTAGGAGGACGTTCTAGGATCAAATTGGTGATGTCTCAAAAAGGCTGGGGTCCGCAGTGAGATGAATAAAAGGAGGTGCATGAAAAGCTTGATTTATGTGAGTGAGTCTAGTGGGGTTTGTCAGGATCGCGCAAAGTGGCAGAGCATCGTATCTGCTTACCCCTCTAGGACCAAGACGTGAGAAGTATGTTGTATGACCTGCTGTTGAAAGTTTTGAAGTAAAATTTCTAGACAATTATACAAAACTTTATACTTTATAAAACTTTTAACAATTTATTTAACGTTTAAAAATCGATATTGCTTTTTGAACGTTACACAAATCTAGTAGATTTATTTTGGGACAGTCCTTGGTGTCAGACTTTGTCCGTAAGTCAAACTGAATATACACCTCGTTCTCATTAATCATAGTAAATAACAGATGAATAAAATTTTAATGAGGGACTGCCATGAGGAGGAGCGTGGGGACGGATGGAAGGTGTAGTGTAGCCTAAATTGCAGGGGGAGGAAATAGGAATAGGTGTAGTAGGGGAGAGGTACGGTGTGGGGGGGGGGGGGACGGAGGTATTCAAGTAGCTCTGACTACCTTCAGTAATGCGCGTACGAATTCGCTGGCACAGCTTGTCGATAATATCCCGTCGTATTTGAAGAATGTGTATTAGTTGTATATTTTACTAGCTTTACACATCTTCACTGCTTTTAACGATTAATTTGGTTTCCCGTAGGAATTAGATGTTTTTTCTTCATAAAAACTATGCTATGTCCTATTCCAGGATCTAACCTATATGTGTGCCAAGTTTCATCCCGATCTGTCCTGTGGTTGAAGCGTGATTGAGTAACAAACATCCAAATATCCAAACATTTAAATATCCAAACTTTCGCATTTATAATATTAGTAGGATTTCAAATAATATCTTAACATCATACTCTTTCTAGTGTTTCTTATGTAAATATTTTCTTTCACTACTCAACTCTAATAAAATAATGTCGTAATTAATGACTTTGCTATGATATCCTTGAACACATACATCGATTACAATAAGTGTACTGGCTTTGAAAATAATAGAATATTGTTTTTATAGGTGTATCGTTTGTATCAACTGTGGAAAATCATATTATATGATGAAAGGATGGAAGTCGTACTGTCTGTAAAACTTTTAAGGAGTAGAAAATATTTAAAAAATTACATCTAACAAATGACGCTTAATATTATGATAATCTATAATTTTAGAGCTTCTTTTAAAAGTTTTTTAAAATGTTATTTAATTAAAATTTCTACTACATAATTACAGTATGTAAATTGCGTAACTTTACATATTTAATACATCAGGTACCATAGTTTTTCATAGGTATTATTATGAAGAAGCGGTTTACCCCACTCATTATATCAGCCCTTATACGTCCATTGCTGGACATAGGTCTTCCTCAGTGATCGCCACCACACCTGGTCCTCTACCCAACTCGCTCTTGACCAATTTCAATTTTTTTTGTAATCTATCTAATTACATTCCAAATTAAACAACAACATTGGATCTATTTAAGATATAGTTTTATAATGTAGCACTAGGCACAAGAACGTGTAATCGAATAGGTGCTCAGTTACGGCGTGCTTCGCCGACGGCTTTAGTGAGAACTTGGCGTAGCTCACTAGCCGTGCGCTAGCTTTTGCCCAAGACTTCGTTCGCGTAGGTTTCGATATTTACACATCTTAACTGCTTTTAACGATTAATTTGGTTTCCCGTAGGAATGAGATGGTTTTGCGGGATAAAAACTATCCTATGTCCTATTCCAGGACCTAACCTATATGTTTGCCTAGTTTCATCCCGATCCGTCCAGTGATTGAAGTGTAATTGAGTAACAAACATCCAAACTTTCGCATTTATAATATTATTGGGACAATGAAAACAATTTGCTGCTCTACAGCTCTTCCTTAACAAAGCTAACATAACATTACTTTTACTATTAAAAATATTTTTGTGGACTTGTCCCCTTGGCTCTTGTGACTGTCAATCATTACTTACATTAAGGAAGCTATTACTTTCCACTGACATCTACGTTCGTATAGACCCTCTGTTGGTCCAGCCAATCCATTGAACTGATATTTCTGCTATAACATACAATAAAATGAAACTAGATGTTACCCGGGCCGTTTGAAAGTACAGTCGGCTGCATTTTTATTTGATTCGTGCGCAACAGAGCTGTCATCCGGAAAATTGAGGCATCAGAGTACCTATTTATTTACACAGGGTGTAACGAAATATCTGTGTGGTTCGTTACAGAGGCGTTCAGTGCTGTGTACAAACACATTTTGTTTCGCTTCAGACAATTTTCACATAATTTATACGATTAATTATTTAAATAATGTTTAACGTTGTAGGTAAACGTATAGTTTATACTATATCCTACTAATATGATAAACTAGCTGTTGCCCGCGACTTCGTCCGCATGGACAACTTAACATTACAAATTATTATGTATTTCCTGTCGGAATGGGATGTTTTTTCGGCATAAAAACTATCCTATGTCCTATTCTAGGACCTAAACTATATGTGTGCCAAGTTTCATCCCGATCCGTCCAATGGTTGTAGCGTGATTGAGTAACAAACATCCAAATATCCAAACATCCAAATATCCAAACTTTCGCATTTATAATATTAGTAGGATAAGACTGTAAACTCCTATCTCTAAAAGCGAGCGGTTGAAGGCCTACTGGGAGTCCCAGGTATGATTGAGTAACAACCATCTAAATATTCAAACTTTCGCATTTATAATATTAGTAGGAAGTAGGATACGGAAGTTTGGATATTTGGATGTTTGTTATTCAATCACGCCTCAACCACTGGACGGATCGGGATGAAACTTGGCAAACACTTGGTTAGGTCCTGGAATAGGACATAGGATAGTTTTTATCCCGAAAAAACATCTCATTCCTACGGGAAATGTTTAATAATTTGTAATGTTAAGTTGTCCACGCGGTTGAAGTCGCGGGCAATAGCTAGTTTATCATATTAGTAGGATATAGTATAAACTATACGTTTACCTACAACGTTAAACATTATTTAAAAATAGCTAGTTTTATAATATTAATTAATATAGGTACTATACAAGACTATCACTTTCGGAAGATGGGCTTGCTGCTTAAAGTAAAACACATTGTATTTCTTTGACATAAATCTTTATTGGTGAAACAAACCTACACATATTATATTCCATTCCAATTGGCATACAAGCGCTATTTGCTTCTCGGAAACAAAATATACATGCACATGAAACCGACACTAGTAGCAAAAACAAGTTTATATTACCACGTTAACATTGCAGTCCACTTCGGAACACCAACTATTGTTGATTTTTGTTTCAGAGATGCAAATGAGTTTGTTTTCGTTTGGGAAAAGATGTTATTTGTGTGGGAAAATATATTACAAAAATGCAATATGGTATCGGAACCTACCCTCAAATTGGAAAATCGTGTGGTCGACTGTACACGTTTATAGGTCCCCGTAGAGTCCCAATTTGTCGGAACAGCCCGTCGTCCGATAAATTGTATTGTGCTTAGCTTTGCCGTCCGACATTGTGTTATTACGAGGTTTGCCCGTCCAATCTGTTTCCTGCAACGTAATATCACAAATACTAAACTATATTGTAATTTTTTGTGTGTAATTGACCTTGTATGTTTTTTTGTTGGTGATTGACTTGTCTATTGTTATTTTTGGCTAATGACATAGAGTAGATGCGTTATAACATTCGCATGATTACAATTTTTTGTATAGGTTTGTTGTTTTTTTAATCTTAAAGAGGAAACTAAGTAACGCGAGCGCTCGCTTTACATATTTGAGCGGAAGGAATCCTTTTATTTAGTACTGGCCATCGCAGTACTACTAGGCCTGGAACAGTTGGCGCTGCTGGCCAGAGTTTCCGGCCGACCCAGGACGTCATTGTTGTAGGAAACTCGTTTAAAACGCAACATGACAGATAGTAAATCTAGACGGCAAGTAGTTATTTGGCGAAAATGCCTATATTGTAAAAGTTCTAATTCTAACTAAATATGCCTAAATTGTAAAATGTACAAGTTATAGGAACACTCGTATAAAAGATATAGTCATTTTTGCTGCGGACGCGTATTGCGTTTTACACATTGATTTTAAACGTCCTACAAGTTAGGCAAATTGATAAAATTGACTTATTACTATAGTAACCGCGGAATGAACAGTTTTGTTTATTTATTAATCAAGGCACGAGAAGTTTGTTATAGTCGACATGTTGCGCGGATGTCACCTTTCAGTATAATCCCCAGCGATACCTAATGTATATTTCTCCTTTGTCACAGGACCAGAAGACCAGGAACTTGGTGCTGATCGGTGCGCAAGGTTCACTGGAAGAGAAGACCGTCACCGTGTGCTATAGCGCCGATTTCGTCAATGTCACGTTTGTCAACTTCTGCTGCACAAGGAAAGAGATTGCTCGGGTAAGAATCTTCTTCAAGATTTTCCATTTCTTACAAACCTGTAAAAGTGCGGTCGTATAGGGAGTACTGCAGGCACCTCTTATACTGCTCTGCCATGTATCAGCTTGCTAATGTGGACGCGGTTGAGCGTCGTACCCGAAGGCTCATTGGCGACGATGCTCTCGTAGATAGATACCAAGTTACAGAGCCTCAAACACCGTCCCTGTGTAGCCTGTGTTTACCAGTTCAGTAAGACACAATCTTAAATATCTATTACCATACATACGAGTACATCATCATCAGGTTATTTTCTTCTCCACTGCAGGAGCACAACCCTCTCTCATCTGCCGGAGATAGACGGAGGATTTGGCGTACACTCCCCGCATACAAACATACTACAACCATAAGGAAACCACTTTTTTATGACATTCAAAAACTTGAAAGTTAAATATCTCAGAACAGTGTTTTTCGAGTTGTTACCCTATTGAACTGACCTAGTGATTTGTACGATTACTGATGCTGCCCTTATAAATACCATAATGAGCTTGTTAATGTCTACTGCTGCACATAGGCCTTCCCCAACTTCACCCGTCTCCACCTTCCTCATCCAGTAACTTCCTTCAACCTTTTTCATATTGTTTAAAAGTTAATTCCTGTTTTAAACCTCCGCTGGCGTAGAGTACAGAATTACGTTACTCCTTATTTTATTATGTTAACTAACGTAACAAAATATGTACTAAACCTAGACAGAGATTCGATTAATTTAAAAAACATAAATCGTTTTCGAGTAACTTAAACGCGCTATTGAACAGACAGGCAGAGAGATGTTGCGTTTTATAATATGTAAGGATTTATGTATACTTTTAGTAACTGTACGAAACTGCGCATTTTCGCAAGTAGGTACGTATATAAAATTACAGTCAAAATTAATTATTTTACACTGCCTTCGCCGGCTGACGGTTGAAAAACCGTTTTCAGTTAGGGATTTAACGTATTAGGCCTTTCAGACGGCATATCAGACCTGTCTCCACACAGACGTTTATTATAAAGGCGCTTAGATGAAACCAAATGGAGGCAGATACGGTCCTCTCTTACGTTGTATAAACGAAAACTATGAAGACTATATCGGTGCACGATTACTTGTACACAGACTAACACAGCTGCAGTCAGGTTGCGTTCGTATATACCTACCAGTATTATACGAACAGTATTTTTCATAAAACACTAATAATGACCGCCTCGTCGGCTAAGTGACTTGGTCATTGGAATCGAGCACCCGAGGTCGTGGGTTCGATTCCCACCGGGGACAGACAACCTTGTACAATTTGGTCTAGGTGTTGATATTATATTTGTGAATTGTGTCCTATCCTTGTTTAATTCCCTTAGCCTGGGCTTAGACAAGTGTATGGATGTATATGTTATGTTTATATGTAACATTTAATTTAATTGAATATAATTGACATGCAATTAACGCGTGTCGTTGTACCATAGCGGGACTAAAATCGGGATCCAATTGGTTTGGTCCTACAAAAGTTTTGTAGGACCATGCGCAGTAAATAAGTGACGTATCTTCCTCTTTTTGGTTTCGTCTAAGTAAGTGCGTATTATAATGTTAATTGCAATAATCTCTTAGCTACAATGGGCTCGATTCTAAAGACACATAATTAAAATTTGACAGCACTAAAATTAGTTTCGTCTTTATCTTCATAATACCGTGTGACAGGGATAGCAACAATTTTATACAAGGATAGCAACAGTTTTAGTGCTGTCAAATTTTAACATTGTGCCTTCAGAATCGAGCCCATTATAACATTAAATTAAATACGCCTGGTTACTTCATGCGTCACTCGTGTCAGGCGTCCGATATTTTCTTTTGTATTATACTTTAGACTAGTCTTTAGTCACACTTTTTGTCTTATTGACAACATCTGATTACATTATTTCGTGCAGAAAAATTGCAAATCTTTGTCGTCTCGCAAAAATAAATGGTTATGTAGTATCCTAGTTTACCTGTGGACGTAGTATTATTTATTTTAACAGCATGTCCAGTACAAAATACAATAAAAAATAAATCATAATAAGCCAGTTATAAAGTTTGTTATTTTACGTCATACTAAGTAATTGCAACATAGAGGGAAGAAAGCTATACTAACAAATATTAAGAAGATAGAATGAAGTTTATACACACACACCCACACATACACACAATCACTAGACTGTAATATAAATATATTATAAATCCGTTATTGGCAGTAAGAACTATAATAAATTAGAATAATACTGTATGCTAAGTGCTGTGGATTTTGTGAAAATAAATAAAATAAATAAATACCATTTGAAATTAGGTAGAAGAAGAATCTAAATGACGTCGGCAATTAGTAATTGCTGTCTCTACTAAGATGTAGTGTTTGTGTAAAAAGGAATGTGAGAGAGTAGATGTATGTTATGTTGGGGTGTGTGTATATGTGGTTTTCGTGACGTCTTTAGCGACCAGTGCATCAGTTATCTGTTTGATAAACTGGGGTTATTTAAGATAGAAGATGTCGACCACAGCGAATTGCTTCTCGTACGTTGTGACTGCCCTGTGTACAGGCGAGTTGCGCCCGTAGTTGGTGCGTGCAGGCGGCGCGTGCGCATTGGGTGCCTACACCTCAGTTACACTTACATTAATCAATCTTTCATGCACATCCTTTTATTCTTCTCACTGTGCCTTTTTGAGGACATTATTAATTTGATCCTTATACGATCCTAGGACGGACGACCTCTAGCTGTAGTTACTTTCACATTCGCGCTGTAATGTCACTCTTCTTTCACTCATACGCTCTAAATGTCCAAACCAACGCAACATTCCCTTCTCTATCGTCGTTACTACATCTTCTTTCAAACCACACTTCTTACGTATCTCTATACGAGTATTTTCCTCACTCTGTCACTAAACTTCACTCCACATATTTTACTTATATAAAATTAATTAAATTTATTTTTATTATTATATTAATATTATCTTTGACAAGAAAATACAACTTTATACAGTCTGTATAAGTTGGTCCTAGTCTAGATATGTTTGTGAATTCCCATCGTATTAGAGGAAATCCTTGTTTGAGTGTAGACAAGTGTAGATATAATATGTATGTATGTACGAGTATGTTATTATTACCCTCATTTAACCTCACGCCCAACAGTGGAAAGTATGACTCGTACGAGGCCGTTGTTTGTCTATTTACATTGTTTCATGAAGAACAAAATGCAAATATAACTTCGCCGTGTCGCGGGGATGTGTCGTTGTGGTGTCTATGGCTATGGTATCATTAGACGTGGTACATGAAATGCTCTCCGCATAATAACTAGACAGATACCCGCGGCTGCGGCGAGCGCGTGTGATATCTTTATAAGTTAGGGTTAAACCTCATTATCGCGCGCAGTGCCTCTCATTGCCTAGTTCCTACGTAACAGATACACCACCGCCTAGCAAAACGAGAATACCTACGCTTTTAATCACCTATTCCTACGACGACCTCCGTGGCGGAACGGGTAGCTCTCGGACTGCCACGCCGGAGGTTGCGGGTTCGAATCCCGCTAGGGGCAAATGTTCGTATGATGAATATGAATGTTTGTACCCAAGTCTTGGATGTTTATGTATTTATTTAAGTATGTGTATCCGTTATCTAGTAACCATACTACATGCTCTGCCTAGTTTGGGACTGGATAATTGGTGTGAATGTCTGACATATTTATTATTATTATTATATTCCTTCCCACTGTCAGATAATACACGCAAAAATGTGTCTAAGACACTCGACTTAGCGTTGTTAAGACTCCGTACGGGTGTGGCAAGAACCACGCCGGGGCGGCCCGTGTTGTATGTATTTATCGCGGTTGGTTCGTTCAAGTGACGGCGGCTTGCTTATGGTAAATGCGATTTTACGCGAACGCGGGTGGCATTCTCGGAAGATCGCATAGGTCTTTCTTTTCGGCTGTTCAACCCTATGCAGGTTTCTCACGGACACTAATCACCTAGCACGAAGCTAACACTAAAACGGCAGCTCGCTATTATCTTGTCCACCTTTGTTAGTTTCGAAGAGCATTATGCAATACAATATTTTTCATGATTTGCAGAGTTACAGTTTTTGAGTTTTGCAACTACAATATATAGATGGTCTTATCGCATATAGTATGTATATGTAATATTATATTAAAAAATATAATTAAAAAATATATGTAATATTAAATAAAAAAAAATAAAAAAGTATCCGGTAGCTTACAAATCCAAAGCCTGCCAAAATAACGCACGTTCAAATTTATTTGTTTATACACAAGGTACATTGTACTGTGCTCGGTTTAAGGTTTAGTAACTTAATTTTACTTTACCTTCTTTTCCAGAATACTTCTTCAAGATGTTTTTCCTCGCTGAATTCCGTTATTTTAGAATTGAGCTCCATTTCTCCAATTTCCTCGCAGTGTTGCACGGAATTAATATAGTTATTATTCTAGGCCGTTCTAATTTCCTTTACTAAGTTTATCTTGGGACCAGCAAAATATTTCTCTACGACTCTTATTGCTTCAGCAATTAGCTTTCCATTGTTATTAAAACTAGATTTGTAAGACACGACTACGTCGTGTGATTAACGAGTTTCTCGTGAGAAATTTAAAATATATATCATTCTACGTCCACTGCTGAACATAAGCCTCCCAAATAGAATGTCACTTTTGGTGGGATTGGTTTGCACCATTCTTGGCAGGCGGATTGGTGACCGCAGTAATGATATAACACTTAATATACACAGGAAAACGCTGCTATCCGTCTCTGGTGCAATACCGCAATCGGCTTGACGACACCCACGGCAAGATTAGTGGTGGCCCTATTCTAAGCCGGGAACCACACAACCCTACTAGATAAAGTAGTAGTATTGGTGTAGATTATTCATATTTAGAGAGAAAAATGTTATATTCCAAATAGGTACCTTCAGAAACGGTTCCGATAGTGACTTATAATTTACCCTCATCTGTGTGCAACTCGCGTATTGCCCTTCAACCGTGTCCGACTATCCCCATGCGCCGACAGTGGACTGCATAGTGTTGTCGTCTGACTAAACTACAAAGTGAGTCCAAGAATGTTCTTAAATACAAATATTAAAGTTACGTATGAATATAAATCTTTGCGTTCTCTTGAGATTCTTCCGGGTTGCGATAATTCAAAGGTTTCCCATAGTAATTAGTTGTTATACTCGTATATTATTTATTACACATATAAACACACAATTGTCCAGTCCCAAACTAGGATTTCTTCCTGTGCTATGAAAATTAAACAAGGATAAGACAGTTCACAGATATAACATCCATACCGGGACCAACTTGTACAAATTGTACAAAGTTGTCTGTCCCCAGTAGGAGTCGAACCCGCGACCTCTAGCGTTCGAGTCCAATGTCTTACGTTCTATTGACCAAGTCTGTAGGCCGTCGAGGCGATCCAGTGATTATTGATCTGTCTACACTAAAATAGCAAAGAGGTGTGTGTGTGTTTGAGTCTCCGGAACTACCGAACCGATTTAAAAATATCCTTTACGGTCTGAATGCTAATTTATTCTAGATTAAATAGGCTGTTTTTGTATTATTCTTTAATGCACGCATACGAATCACAAAAAGAAAAATTATACAAAGGTGGACCTATCTCTATGGATATCTTTTCCAGACAATCTTAGCTGTGGGATTAACTAAAAAATAAACGGGAGATCAAAGCTATAGGGCATTTACACAAAGATACCATAAATAACGTACAGATATTATTACATATACTACACATCATACCATGAAGCAAAATAATTTTTCGTAGCTCATAGTTTCATCTCAATGTTTTTACCTTCATGATTGGCTCTAATTGGTTATTAAATTAGATAACAGATGACATTTTAAAATCATCTGTTATCAAATTTAATAACCAATTAGTGTTAATTCTGAAGGAAAAAACTTTGAGGTGAAACTATGAGCTACGAAAAATTATTTTGCTTCAAGGTATGAGGTGTAGTAGGTATATATTATTATGTGTAATTTATCTTTATGGAAGAGTATCCGCGAACAGCTTTCGTAATTACTATACTAACTGCATCCATAAACCCATTTATGGATGCAGATGCATTCCTCATTTTTACCCCAGGAAATATTCGCTCTCACCGTATGTTTGTTTGCCTCTTTAAATCCTAAATAAAAATAATGAACAACTAGAACCACTTTTATAATGTCAAAGAATGCCTTTTGTCAAAGAATGCTCAGATATCGCAGCTATTTTGGGATCAGTACATTTTATTTTCGATCCGGAAGAGATTTGTACTAAACCCGATCCGATCCGGAAATTTACCGTTCCTTACCTAAGCTCCCTTCTGCAAGAGGTTGCAGATATGTAAAGTCAAAACGGAAGCCCTATTAGTGAAGGTCTTTCCGCCCCTAAGTTCGTCCGTCCTGATTGGGCAGACTGTGCATGGGGCGAATCGATTAAGCTGCATTTTGGAACATTACTATTGCATGATATGCTGTAGTTATGCGAAATAACAGAATGGAAACTTAATTTGATCAAAATATTTATAATTTTAATAATATCTTATGAACAGGGATCGGTACTAGGCAGTGTTATGTACTGGCAACGAAATGTTTTTGTTAACATAGATATTATGGGATTTTTCCGACATTAATTTAAAAAAAATATTCTTTGTTTGTCATTTATTTATGTTTAAACTCATACAGTGATATATATATTGACATATATATATATTAATTATTGCACATAAATTTAACAAGAAAAGGGTTAAAGGAAAAAGTATACAAATCTGTTGACTTATCTCTATAAGGGATGTCTTCCAGACATTACTAAAATCCCGTGAAATGGAATGTCTAACATCCGTGCCATATTTTTCATCGCAAGTACATACAGGACACTACCTAATTCCAATCTCTGCTAATGAGTCATGTGATGACTTTAAACGAAAACGTCTGACGTCCAGATGTATTCTGAAAAATTTCACACAGTTGTTATCTTTACAGCTGGAAAATGAAACGAATTAAATGAAAATAAGTCCGCAAAGTAACGTAAAAGTGGAAGTTTTTGCCTCGTCTTTGTTTTTATATGCACAGTAAAATTACTTTTATTCTGCATAATGTTACATCTCTTGTGATATTTATTATTAAGTTATTTTCCGTTGGCTTCGGGCACAATGTTTATGTTGCTATATGTTTTGTGTGTTTGCTTATTTTAATGGGGAAATGTTAAATTAGGTACAGTTGGCGGTAGCAGCTTCGTTACTATATGTACATCTTCATTTATTAGTATCATAATAAAACTGATATGAGTATTAAAATAACAGCTTAATGAATGCTCACGCCTTTATCCCATAGACCGAGTATCGCCACTTAGCTCGATCCTGACACACCTCACTAGCCTCACTTGTATCCATCCACCTTTTCATGCATCCTTTACTCATCTCACTACGGACCCTAGCCTTTTCGAGGACGTCACCAATTTGAACGTCCTCCTTGGACGACCTCTAGCTGTTGTTCCTTCCATATTCGCGCTGCAAATCTCTTTTGTTACTCTTCTTTCACTCATACGCTCTAAATTTCCAAACTAACGCAACATACCCTTCTCTACCTTCGTTACTACATCTTCTTTCAAACCACACTAAAGTAAATAATTATTTAAATTAAATGAAAAAACATTTGTAAATCAATCGTTAATCACTATATTTAAATTTAATACGTCATCGATTAGCTATTTCCCGCTAACTTGCTTGGTACTGCACGGCTCGCTAACGTCGTCATATTATTTATTAATTTTGTAGACTCCGTTTTCTAGGGTCCTGATGCCTTAACTGTCAAGACCAAATTCTCAAAATTGTATTTTTCTTCCTGTGTGTTCTTTTAGGCCCCATTACCCCAGCTTTCCAAAATTATCTTCACTGTCTGTACCTAAAAAAGTCGTTTTTTCTTTACTGTTTTATTGTATGTTTATTGATATATTTACAAAAAATATTTAGTGAATTTTGAATATTATAATTTCGTGAGTATCACTATCTCCCGCCTCAATACTAAATCCAACATGCTGTCAAAATGTATAATAGCAAAAGTACCTAGTAAATTAATAGCAAAAATTGAGCTTAAAACTCTAATCGAATGAAATCTATTATCCAATAGCCACTATTTTTTTAAATTGCTTACATGTAAGATCTTTTAATTTATTTGGCAGACTGTTGTATTGACATTTTAGACTTAATTTTTCATGTTTGACAATATGATTTGGTTTCACTTTATCGAAAGAAAAGTATTTTGTAGTTTTATATTCACTTTACCTTCACCAATCTTTGATTCTGCCACGTTTCTTAAATAATCTCGCTCCAAATCTTAATAATATTCTAATCTGATGGAATATTTCCTCTATCCGCGGTAAAGTCGATTAGATAAAAAAAACCAGAATCGAACAGACATACTTTGAATATAGAAATAATATAAATTCTAGAATTGAAGGGCGTGTCCCATAAAAGTCCCTCTTGTGGCATCGAAATTGAAATTCGTGCGGCGGTCGGATGGAATGTGTTATAAATTACATAGTGGCTCACTTTTACGGGCGGCCCAGTAGCGCACCTTACGCTATTAAAGTATGAAAAAGATGTCAGTGTGATAAATTGAAACAGGTCGTGTCTTTACATGCCGTGTGCGAGTTTTAATAGACGTATGTATGTGATGCGTTTACGATGCAGCGGTCGTAGTACGGTCTCTACTTTGTCGCTCGAATCACGAGTTAACTAGCACACTGGCGAGATATACAGCCATAAATAAGCTATAAAATAGTCCATAGTGGGGTTATATCGCTGTTAGTGCACCTAAGAGCTATATACCTCCATTATGGATCCATTTAGCTATAAAATAGCTGTATGTTATTCCTGTGTGCTTGTTGGAGAAGGGGCGTATCTACTTTACAACACAGAAAATGTATCTTAGTTTGCATCCTGACTTAGTGTCTAAAGATTTTGCATTGCATGCAGTGTCAAATAAATCTATCCGTAGTGCTCCTGTAATTATTGTCTAAATAAGTACGTAACGGTAACGGTAACGGACCTTTTTACATAATGCGGTCCTAGTTTATAATAAATTGTCGGAGGAGGTCAAGTCCTTAACTGATAAAAAGTTTCTAAGTGAACTAAAATTATTACTTATAAAGAAATGTCCTTACAACTTAGATGAATTTATAAATGATGGATAACTGATAGAGCTTTTTTAATTCTTGGTATTTAAGCTACACCCTTGGGTACAGTTGTATTGGGACTAAAACATATTTTAAGAACTTGATGTACATACAATTTAAGGCTGAATAAATGAAATGAATGAATGAATGAAAGTATAAATAAAATCTGTATAGTGGGAAAACGCCCGATTCTTCGTGTTTCGACTGAAATACTAGCGAACACATACATCATGTTTTGTCGCTTACATGAGCTGTGTTTATGCCTTTTTGACAACGTACCTAATCCACTTCGAATACAACCCTAGGAAAGATGGTAGCCGTCCATGCAAAGTGTAAAGAGCACATAGATCCGATGCGTGACTTAAGACGTCCGTTACCGCCTTGTTTACGTCACCTGTCGACCGTTCGCCACACACGAGCATGACGTCATATACATTTAACGCAAAAAGCTGTGTTTAGGGAGCTTTGGCAAACTTAGGGAAGGTTTCTTAGACTGGAGATTTACATTTGTCTTGAATGATGTCATAAGGCTTATGCTGAGTACCTTTTGAACATGTTTGATGCGTTGTCACACATATCAGTCTAAGTAAAGAAGTAACAAACACTCGAACAGGTTTTCTAAATGATATAGTGTGTACGCTGTACGTATTTAATAATTTCATTGAAATCCTACCAGAGGCGATGTTCAACCTTCATATACGACCCGGCTTCGATGGGGATTATGGGGAATTGGATAGGGACTACCCTCAGGTGAGGCAGTCGCGAAATACTAAATAGGAAAGGAACACAATCTAGGTAAATGAAATCTGTAAGTACGGGGTTCTAGATTTGCTTGCAATATTGACGTTTAAACATCTTTTTTATGGTATTTAGTAGCAACGGGCTGACGGTTCACGTGATTGTTAGTGGCCACAAGTGTGGCCACCCTGAATACTCAGATGTAATGTAGTGCCTATAATTAAACTAGCTCCCTTACACTTCAAACCGAGATACAATTCGTCCACTGCTGTTTGTTGGTAGAATCACGTAAAGACGCGTCTCCGTTTCAAAACATTACACAAAAAAAAGTTTATTTTCATACACAAGCTGTCTACTCCTAAAATGGTTTATTTTGGTTACAAATTCACACATAATATGCTCGACCAGTGCACACAATCTAGAAAGCCCGTGTGATTCGGCTTACGACACTCGTGGTAGTTGTCATGTCACAGGATATATACAAATCCTTCCTCTCTTCACCCTTAAGGGGGGGGATGTTTTCCATCCGCCACGGAATAAGACTTTATTGTTGATTGTTTTTTTATAGGTTATTCACAATACAGTTCTTAATGTGTTAATATTTTCCTATATGTATAATCTGCCTAATGGCATACAAAAAAAAAAACAAGAACATTGTGTAATCAACTAATCATAGACTAATGTGTACGCCCCAATTTTTCGATGTTTTTGTGTAATGTTTCGAAAAACTCTGGAGACTTGGCTGTGGTACCACGAATCTATAAAGGGTTGAAACTCATTATAGCGCGTCACGCCGCCGATACTATAGTGCCCGCAACGAGTGGCAGCGCGCGATCTCATTGACTCTCTTGTATTGGTTTCTTCAAGGGAGCGTACGACTCTGTGCGGGCTCTGTCTATCGCCATAATGCGCTTGTGTAGCTTTGTAGCTGTCCGGGTAAATACGGTCCTACTATACTACTACGTGGAATAAATAGATAGCGCTGTCACTTGACCATTTTGATTTTCATCAGAAGCCAGCCAGGATTTCGTGATAAAACGTATCCTATATATTATTTCAGGATATAAACTGTCGCTGTTTCATCAATATCTGTTCACCCGCTATGGCGTAATTGTGCGCCACACAAATATACACACCACATATAGTTTTGTTGCATTGTCATCAGATGTGGACGGATGAGCTGTTTGCGCTGGCGTACAACTTGAACCAACACAACAACCCTGCTATCAAATTCCTCGAGAAGCTGCACACGCGCATCACACTCAAGGCGGACAAGACCGGCAAGATACTCGTCAAGAAGTACGTATCTTAGTTTTTTTGTGTGTCCCATCATTCGTAACACCATCACAGCTAAACTATGGGTGTGAAACGTCTGTAACTTCCGAACAACATTTGGGTAGCATGTCGACAAAATTGGGCGAAATATCAGCCTATTCCACATATCCCTACTGGTCTGTCCCTACTAGTAGGGAAGAACGGAATTTTTTCCACTCTTTTCTACTAGGGGGGATACTTTTCCATTTACCTCCACTGTTCTAATAATTCAGGAAATCGGTATCATCACATTGAAATTGTATAAGTGTTTCGCGACCGAGATCGTAGAAATGGATGCCTGCTATTGCCGTTTACATAGCAACATTCGGTATTATTAAAATCAACGAAACGATCATCGAGGGGAGGGGGAGGAGAAAATAGGGAATAAAATACAGCGACAAAGCCGTTTCACATGACTATACAGCGTTTACACCCTGTACTGTACAGCTGCACCGCATGGTGTACTCTATTTGTCTGTCTGTCCACCAAAGTATATAATACGGATTATAACTTCAGACCTATAATAGATACATACTATACAAGGCATGCGGCAGCGCGTTCTCCTTCTCTATCTGTGTGCAGCGAGAGAAAATCTCATCCGATTAATCTCTGTGTGTCACTTCCCCGGCTGTGGCTGACTTGAAATTGACAGAATTGTAGTAAAAGAGCCCGTTAAATAATTGAAAGCTAGGCAGAAACAGTTTTATATTTATGTTGGACAAGTCGAAATAGGGTAAAACTAGCTCTTATGTTCTATAGCTCCAATGTATTTTAATTAATTTGTATGTTTTATCGGACCTGTGATAAAGTAGTTAATGAGATAGGTATAGTTTGTAAACCGACCAAAGTTTTCAGTGTTGCTAGGTACTACGATAGTGATAACGTATTTTTTTTATAAGGCCGTGCACGCATAATGTTTTTTTACTATTGGCGATCTGGTACTTAGCTGCTTTTGCGTAGATCATTGTCGTGACCCGCGGTGCAGTAACGTGGACACTGATGGTGGGCCTGATCCACAAGCTTCAAGTAGCTCAGCGAGATATGTAGGGGGCTGTGCTCGGGGTTTCTTTGAAGGATATGATTGGTAATGAGGAGATCCGACGAAGAACGATAAGCAAGCTGAAGTGGCCGTGGCCGTAAATACGAAATTGCAACAATGTTATTAGTGAACTAAAATTTAAACAAATGGAGAGAATAAGTATTATTATCATCATCAGCCTACATACGTCCACTTTTGAACATAAGCCTCCCCAGTAGAGTTCTACGTTTGGTAGGCTGTCCTTTGGGGGATTTGCCATAATCATCACGCTTGGCAAACGGATTGGTGATCTCAGTAATGATCTTAATGTACACAGGAGTACGCTGCTACCCGTCCCTGGTAGAATTCCTTAGTCGCCTTGACGACACCCACGGGAAGATTCGGGGTGGCCCAACCATACGGCAAAGTATTGTTATGTATACTTAATAATGCATAAGAAATAGACGCACGCAGCGCCACAGAATGCGTAAGCGGTGCAGAGTGCAGTGTAGTGTTTGCACGTGCGTGCCACGCCACGTCGTCGCCTCTATATGGCTTACGCATACGGTATAAGGAAGGGGGGCTGCGTTCGCACCACATAGCCTCCCGTCGTCCCTTCTGTGTGTCCTCCGCCTAGAAGTCACCTTCATTGTTGCTGCTGTTGGATACTTTAGATGTTGCATTGTGTTGTACAATGCTGTTAGAAAAAAAACTATGTACACTGTAGGTTGTTGAGGTTTGTCACAAGACTTGCTCATGACATGACATAATCTCACGAAGGTTGTCTGCTTTTGACATGTGTTGTTCCTCGGTTAATATTTGCCGTCTATTGTCAATCTAGTGTTTGTTTATCTATTTATATTTACAGTTGTGGCAATATATGACGTTTTTAGGGCCTCTGGAATCATTCAAAAGTGAACAGGTATTAGACGTTTACGAATACCGAAACTCAAAACTAAGCATTTGTTATTGAATGGGGAATTAGTGCAAGCAGCAATATGTACCTACCTTCATTATTTACTGAACGTAATAATCTGAGAACGATCTACTATTCCGTTTAGTTCTAAATTTGGCCGCTTGAGGTAAAAAAGTTGGTGGCACTGTATCATAAAACAGATAAGTCATCATCATCATCAGGTTATTTTTGTCTCCACTGCAGGAGCACAACTCTCTCTCATCTGTCGTAGACAGACTGAGGCTTTGGCCTACACTCCCCGCACTGGCCAGACGGGTTGGGGAGGCCTGATTGATGTTTTATAATGTATTCCCTTAGTCGCCTTGTACGACATCCACGGGAAGAGTTGGAGTGGTCCTATTCTACTCTACCGGTAACCACACGGCAAATGGTAATTATGTTATTAAATAAATGATAAGTATACAGATGTCTCACGACGTTCTTTGTTGGTTCTGCTCATACTTTTCATGACATAATCACGAAGGGTACTGATGAGTGCCCCTTTGTCTCGAAGTCTAGTCGCATTCGGCGGCCCGTCTCGGGGGGAGAGAGTCCCTCCCCCTGCACCCTCGCGGCGCATGCAGCAGCAACGAGGCCACCCTGTTGCAGCCGCTCTCCCCGGGGGCTTTTACGACAGGCAGGGGATACCGTGGCTGCATTCCTCGCCCCAGCTCACAGAGCCGTATTCAGTCACGCCTTCAGCTATGTAGTTTATGGGGAGAAAATCTTATTAGAACATAGGAAAACATTCCATTACCATCAGCCAATCGCCTTCCTCAAGAAATTTTGACTTTTAATTTAATTCGCATCACAAGAAGCAAACTTTATGACAGTCCTTTGTGGATCCGCAGCGCGTGCCATATACTTTATTACACGCGCGGGCGAGTTGTAGGGCACGCACTGCGGATACGCACGTCACTGTTGGAAACCCTTAATAAATCTAAGAAGGCGTACTTTAAATAACAATCCTAGTTATAAATCTAGTGAGTCAGGTAAATGCTTTTAAAGCGAAATGGTGTTGTAAATAACGGCGATTGTTTGTTTGATTAAAGTTATTTTTGGATGTGAAATACAATAAATTGAAACTCGCCGTTTCATTTATATGGGCTTAATACCTATGATATGCTGAACCAATCCGCACGTCCGTTGCACAGCTGTTGGTAATTGACGATTACGCACGATCCGCTATCTATTCCAAACGTGAAATACATATAAGTTAGATAATGCTCATTTCCCTAGCTATCCAAAAAGTCTCCAAGTGCGGGTTTCAAAAATTAGTTTTTTTAAAATGTTTCCTGGAAGTGGCAAGTTTTTTCCTGGAATCAATGACAATGACATGTCATAGCCTGGAATTCCAATTTTTTCCCTGGAATTGCCATAATTTTCCCATCATTGCCAATGTTGCATATATTTTTCAAAATTTCAGCTCAATCGCGCCAATAGTTTTCGAGTTATCCAGCGGACAGACAGAAGTACAAAATTAGCTATAAGCGTGTCAGTTTTGATGGATCCCTAAAATAGAACCTGATTTAAATAGCGACTAGGTTTGGTATATGTGACTACCTAAGAGATGGATCCAAGCGATGGGCAGCAGCATCGTCTGTGGATTTGACTCCATACGAAGGGTACAGGGAAAGAACATGACGTCATGTCACAAATCCATAGTTTAAATCATTATCACAGTCTTCATCTTGAAAGTATCCACTGCTGCCCTTAGGCTTCTCCCAAGGCGAGCCACTGAACCCGTTCCTCGGTTCTTCTTATCCAGTCACTGCCTGCCGCTTTACGCAGATCGTCGATCCATCTAGCCAGGGGGCATCCCACACTTATCCCAGTCTCCACTCGAGAACTCGTTTACGCCAACGGTAATCGGCTCTCCGACAAATGTGACCATCCCACTGCCACTTCAACGTACTAACTTTTCGAGCTATGTCGAAGACTTTAGTTCTCTGGCGGATCACCTCATTTCGGATCCTATCATTATCACAATATACAAAACAAACAAAACATATTTTTATCCAAAATACGCGATTGTATAAATAAAGTGGGATTCATCATCTTCATATCAGCCTTTAGACGTCTACTGCTGGACTTAGGCCTTCCCCAACGAACACCACCACACCCGGTCCTCCGCCCTCCGTATCCAGTCGCTTTCGGCCACCTTCAGCTCGTCGGTCCATCTGGCGGCGGGGCGTCCCACCCTGGGCATGCCGATCCGCGGTCTCCATTTCAGAACCCGTCTGCCCTAACGGCCGTCGGTTTTGCAACAAGTAGAGTTCATCCTTTATTTATTTTATTACACGGACAATCTTATCCTACAGCATCGTCCGTCTCTTCGCGCAAAACAAAGAGGACAAGAAACGCGTGGAGAAGGCGCTTAGCGAGTCGGGGTTGCCGACCGGCAAGACCGACACCATTAGCCAGTCCAAGTTCCAGTTCGAGGACTTTTTTGCCTTCTACAAGACCCTCACGCAAAGAAACGAAGTGCAGAAGATATTCAACAACCTGTGAGTTACAAATATACAGTTTTTACGCTAATTCCTAGCTTTACATCGTCATCGGTCGAAATACGTCCACTGCTGAACATAGCTTGCCCAATAGAATGCCACTTTTGGGAGATTTGCCATAATCACCACGTTTACGTAACTTGTGACTGAGTTATTGCAGTTATTCCAGTTACACCCAAAAGAATATTAAATTTCAAATATAACTAATCAAATGAAATCGTAGTTGTCTGTAGATTTAATATTGAGAAGACTGATCGTCATCATAATCATCATCATCAGCCTGTAAGAGCCCACTGCTGGACATAGGCCTCTCCCAGGGCGCGCCACTGAACCCTATCTTCGGTTCTTCTTATCCAGTCTCTGCCAGCCGCCTTAGGCAGGCGCCCCCTAGCTAGATGGAGCGACGGTATTTAACGAATCTAAGACATACTTGTAATCCTTAATTTTTAGATGTTTTGTCGTTCTATATGTATCTATAAGACAAGTTGGTTTTAAAACCGTTAGTTTATTTTCATAAAAAGAATCGCTCTACCACACTAAATTAAAAACGCTATTTTTATTTGTTTGTTTGCCTGGAGCTCAATCACGCCACGATTCAATGGCTGAACATATGTTGATGTAACTCGGTGCACTAACAGCTTATATCTTCAGTTAACATATAGGCTACTTTTTATCAAAATGCTCAATAGATGGCGTCGCCTTTCGCTTATAAACGAAATTATGGCGTTTCTATTTCCACTTGCCGGGACTCCAGTCCTGAGGACGCAGGTACAGATGCTATTCGCTTCACACCAAATTATATCAGCGAGTTTTGTTCTCCAGAACGGACAGCAAACCTCACCTATCGGCCACGCAGCTGGTGGACTTCCTGAACGAGATACAGCGGGACCCTCGCCTCAACGAGATCTTGCACCCCTACGCTGACCTGCAACGCGCCAAGGACCTTATCAGAGCGTACGAACACAATAAATACCATCAGCAACGGTCGCAGCTCACCTTCGACGGATTTTTGAGGTTAGTAAAACGTTAGGTGAAGGATAATACGGACCCGAGGACGTTCCCTAATACTTTTTGGCAGTAGATTGTGATTAACTCACAGACTGTCACCATAGACTATTCTAAAGTTTCAGAAATCGATAGGTAGTAAGTAACCTTGTATGTATCCTTATTTGAATAAAGATATTTTAATTTAACTTAATCTATATTCCGAAAAGCTATCGTCAGAAATAGTTTCCTTGCGGTGGGCCAAGTAGGTATTCAAAATGACCCCCAAATATATGAAAATGATCACTATGGCCCGTTTCATTTATTACTCTTGGAAGCAATTTCAGTATAGTTTAATTTATCATGCAGTGTTATCTGTGTAATATATACTTAGTAGAAAACGTTTTAAGGACTTTTTCCTTAAAGACTGACTTTTTATTTAACGAGTTTGACTCAGGTATTTATGTAGTACACCACCGCTGCGATCTGCGGTAAACATGAGGAATCACATTTCCTTATTGACTTGTGTCTCGCTTTGCCTCCCCGCAATTTTCCTATAATTGCGTGTCTGATCCTCACATATATGCTTCCCGCAGATCGTAATATCGAAAACATCCCTATAACTACATACCATCTTCCAGATTTCTGATGTCGGAAGACAACCCCATAGTCGCCGTTAACAAGCTTGACCTCTGCGACGACATGGAGCAGCCTCTAGCCCACTACTTCATCAACAGTTCGCACAACACGTACCTTACCGGGCATCAGATCACTGGCAAGTCCAGCGTGGAGATATACAGGCAGAGCTTACTTGCTGGCTGTAGGTGAGTGTTAAACTTCAGAAGATTTATTTTCATGAGAAAATGATCAAACGGTATATAATAATGAATGAGATCGATTAATGAAAATAGTTGATTATATTTGCAGTTAATTGCAATTTCATGACATCACACGCGGCAATCAATGCGATGCGATGAACAATTTAGGTACCTGAAGTTAGCTTTTCTTCGCAACGCATGCTGTGATTGGCCCAATTACCAAGATGGCTGCCTGCAATAAAATCATTGTGGTTTTGCAACTTGGCAAGATTAGGAATGTGTTCTAACGTCAATCATCGATAAGGTAATGATGTGACACAGAGCGACCCATAAACAAAGACTCCAGACCAGATGTCGTATCTGTTTTGCGCATGTGTCACGAGGCCAATTAGTGTCAGATATCACTGTGGTTACGATATTAGGGAGGATCGGGACAAACTGAAGGGCATGAAGGCAATAACATTAACTAGTCTTTTCTACAGAGGTCTAGACTCACTTGGAGTCGTTGAGCCAACTGAGTGAGTCTTCAAATAAAAATAGATGAAGAAACAATATTATTAGATATAATTCTGCATTCTTAAAACCATACAATTTTCATCTCACCGCAAACATATCTGTTTTATTTAACCATTTTTCGCCGTCTCAAGCTAAAAATTAGTGAGATTAATTAGCAGTCAAAATTTCAGTTGCAAAATATATGCTAAGCATTGTAGTTTAACCGTGAAATCCTAATTTGTGTGTGTACCAATCTATACAATAGAATTCCGTGTGGTGATAATTTTCATTATGCTTTTTGTAGAGACCTGTAAGAAATACATGTTAAATAATTAACCTGAAAATACTACGGATCGAAAACATTCAAGTAAAAAAATATTGGGATAAATATTGGTGCAAATCATTAATATTTATATAAACCCGTCACGTTTACCAGATTATCTTCGTGAATACATACCGAAATTAATACTACTGATTACCTGCGTCTTCACCTGCGTGGAATTAGAAATTTTTAAAATAGGGTACATTATCAAGAGTTGAGAAGTACTAGATGGCGCTAGTCTTAAAAAAATATGTATTAATATTTCCTGAATATATTTTTCCTGGCAGTAACTGGATGAGAAGAACCGAGGATCGGGTTCAGTGGCGCGCCTATGTCCAACAGTGGATTCTTTCGGGCTGATGATGATGATGAATATATTTGGCCAGCGAAATTGATATTTATCCAGAACATTGGCTTACTAGCTCAAAGTGTCCTATCATTTGTGACAAGATTTAGTATTTGTTACATAAATACGAGTATATGCGCTAACTATTACACAAACATCAGTAAACGTGAAATCCCTATAAAAATAAAATAAAAAATAAAACTTTATTTTCTTTAAACTAAAGTGGCATAAGAAAACTTAGGGGCTGAATCACTAGGACATTTAATTTTTGCCATGAAAAATCCGTCTTCTGGTAATAAGCTGGTAATCAACTCATGTTGATATCTAAACCTCTCGTGTACATTTAAACATATTCACCTGATCACCTCGTTATCATCTAATTTGTGTACCGAAAAATTCTCCAAATCATTTAGATGTGTTTTTAATTGCACTGCTAATTAATAGGCTTCGATACTGGCGACAAGTTATCGCCGCTATCGCTTGCGACCCTAATTCCATGTCGGCCTAATGAAAATATTAGTAAATATTGTCAAAACATCCTTTATTTTTATGAAACTATTTATTGTACACACATAAATGTCTCGGCCAATTATAAAATACGTCGTTTTACATGCTACGAGTAAATGTAACATAAAGGAAAGCTGCTAACAAATATTAAGATAGAATTAAGTATTTTACTATTTGAAATTACGGAGGAAAAAGCCTAAATGAAGCCGGTAATTATTTGTATAAAAAAGAGTAATTGGAAGAGTAGATGTATAAGTAATGAGAATAATTGAGATTTTGTGAATGAGATTATGTAAATGAGATAAAGTGAATGAGGTTAAGCGAATGAGATTTGGTGAATGAGATTAAGATAATGAGATTAAGTTAATGAGATTAAATGAATGAGATTAAGTGAATTCTTCAACTTTTAGGGTACGGAACTCAAACAACAAACTCATTTGCAATCTGTCCACAGGTGCGTGGAGCTTGACTTCTGGAACGGACGGACTGAGGAGCCAGTTATCGTCCACGGCTACACCTTCGTGCCTGAGATAAGCGCTAAAGAAGTTCTAGAAGCGATTGCCGAGAGCGCGTTTAAGACCTCCGACTACCCCGTGATACTGAGCTTTGAGAACCACTGCAACCCGCGGCAGCAGGCGAAGATAGCCAACTACTGTAGGGACATATTCGGGGATATGCTGTTAGATAGGCCTATGGATTCACACCAGTTGGAGCCGGGTAAGTCATTTAACGTACTATCAAATTACCGCGGCGTCGTCCACATGGATTATTAAAATCAAAATCAAAATATTTATTTTCAAAATTGGAATACATTATTCTCTTTTTGACGTCAAATTCTGCCTAAAACTACTCCACTTCCACCTGTATAACCGAGGGGAAGAAGTGGCAACAAACCCAACGGCACGGTTATATTATGAAATATAACCTGAAGTAAAACTTGAAGGGTGTTGTAAAATTTATATTTTCCAAATTTGGTGGTGGTATGGTGTTATTATACGAATTATCCTGTCCTTGTACAAATCTTATGGTACAGGAAAAAACCATAGTTGGGTATTGCACTAGTATTTGTAAAATATAGAACGAAGTATAACAAGTACCGTTCGTTACATAGGTATTCAATATCGTATTTTTACAAAATTGTGAGGTTTTCATTTGGAACAATTTATGTTAATTATACTATAGACTATGGTATTGACCAAAATCACACTTTGAGTATGATTACAATACTACACTCTGCAAATTTTTTGTCATTGAGTAATGTTGAAATAATGCCGTCATAATCATAGACTGGCCCGGTCATTGTGTTCGATTGAAGTCCACTTTATGTTTACATTGGCTCGATCGAGCATCTGCCAGGTTGTATATCTAAACACGGCTAGACAGGCACGCAGTCAGGCTTTTGTGCTACAGGGGGCTTTATAGCTTCACGAGATTGAATAGTGCTAATGACTTTAAATGAGTGTGGAGCTCCCCTATTGTATATCTAGTAAAATATACAAGACGTAGACTATATATCGGATATATATTGTCCTTGTTCCCATAAATCTTAGAAGCCCAGTTATAAGGTGTAAGGGTAGTAAACCCCTACAATTAATTATCCGTAGTTCGCGACGGTACACCGATAACTACGGATGGTGGTGGATGGTGGTTTTGAGAAATAATGTTAAAAATGTTCTTAAATGTTAAATAATAGTTTAATTGTTAATGTTATTTTGTTGGTGAGTTAATTAGAACTAAGTTTAAAATGTGTAACTATGTGCGAGGCGGGCCGTGCGACGTCGGCAGTTTTACCATAATTCGGGTCACACGCGTAGCGCGCCTCGACCAAAGTTCACGATGTACAATTCTGATTGTACATAAGGGTTACCACCACGTTAATTTGTGGTAATTTATTACGTCATTATCAGGTTTATTGTTCGGTAAATCAAAACGCTGTGAAAAAACCTGCATATTCGGTGATAAAATTCAGATCTGCACCATTGAAATCCATTAAGCCGCACTGTGCTTGGATTGTGGACTTAATCGTCTTTAGTTTTGAGTGTAACGTATAATGTGACGTAAAGTACCTCCCCCCTGACTACATGCCTGTACACGCTTGACAGTTTGTTTTTAATAGATAATCGATTCCGCGCACGTTTAACACCTGTTTGTTGATTTTGTGGGACCTTGATTCTGTCGTGGATCGTTGCTAAGTTGATTTTACTAGCTTTTATTAGCTCGGAAACTGTTAGTCAAAGTTTGTGTTTCAGTATTGTCTTCCACATATCCGACCAGGTTGATACGATACCTAAAAATGCAAATTATTAAGTTCAGGATTTGATTCTCCACGCGGTGTTGCCTGTGGTTTATTTTTCCGCTGCAACTTGTTCTTTCGTGGTAAACCAAGGTCCAAGTGCTGCATGGGTGACAGTGATCGCTTACTATCACACTGTCTGTTTGCCACTTCAGATCGAAAACAAACCAAGTCATTATAATAATAAAATTAAAAATACCTCTTGTTGGTATTATTTTAGGTCAGTCCTTGGTTAGTGTGTGAGTCCATAACATCGTCTAGTATGCCCATAGACGCCTCATACAAGACGGCGCGCACCACCCGCTCACAACTTAATCTTAGTTCCGACCAATCATGTCATGGCACGACCTTGACCGGCCAATCAGCGTTCATTTCCCTTCGCCCGCATACCTTAGCACCACAGAATTGTCTGTTTGTAGAATAATAAGCATTAGGAGTCTATTGGGCTTGTTAGTCGATGCTCGTTGAACTACTAATTTATAGATTTAGATAAGGAACCGGTGGTACCGTTACTTTAGTAAAAAAAACTATATGTTAGATTAAGTATTTATTATTCGACAAAACACAATAATAACTTACTCATAAATTAAAAAGGAACCAAAAATATTGATATAATGATAGTTATTATTGGTAGTTATTTATTTTTCAATTGTATTTTTTATTATTTCACACACGTCATCATTCAAGATAGATTTTTTCTTATGTTAATATTAGCTGATTTAAGTTGACATTTCTAAAATATAGAAATTATTAGTTTGACGTAAACATTCAAAGTTGACAACTTTATTAAAATATGTGGGTATCAATGTTTGACTCTGTTAGGAAGCTATTCCTCTAGTTTTTTTACACCTTTATTCTATATAATAAAATTGAAGCCTCCTTTTGTCCGGTATTATTAAATAAATACCTGCATACACCACGCAGTTCTATGTTCGTTTGTTGAGCTGAGGAGGCGTAGGCGTATTGTATTGCTTACAGAAATATGTTTTGCCTTTTCACAATGTATGTGTATGAACAACTTAAATATAATCATTAGAACTAAAATGTTTACAATAATAACCTGTCAACAGTTTTATTATGGAATAGTCTCATAAATAATAGTCGTTAAATATTTAGTGTATATTTCATTCCAGATTAATAGTCCTATGAAAACAGACGCATTTGCGTCTCGAAAACAAAATACACAATAGATGGTGTTCCTAAGTGGACTGCAAAGTTTACATGGTAATACAAACCTGTTTTTGCTGCTGGTGACCCTTTCATGTATATGTTACCGAGACGTAAATAGCGTTGGTTTTCATAGGACTATGAATCTGGAATGAAATATAGGTACAGACATTGTATAAGTTTTAATAGGTGAGTTAGCCTCGTAAACATTTTAGCTTAAGTTCTTGTACACCGCGACTGTGTCCCAGTTTCACAACTATGTATTTTATTCACAAATATAACACAGATTCAATATTAAAAAATCATTCATTGCGTTTAGTTGCAATAGAATGTGCCGCGCTGTGCAAAGCCGTAGAACATTGTAGCACGCTCTGAATAGTTTCGTAGCCAAGTATATAAGTTTCAATTGTTATGAAGCTCTCCGGCCGTTATAGATATTGCCGTCCCCATTGCCAACTGGACTGAGAGAGATTCTTGCATTTTAGTCGTAAAAATGTTCCTGAAAGTAGTACGTTAAACAATAACTGCCTTTTTGTTGTTCGTTTTTGTAGCTGTTCTTCTGACATTATTTCTGTAGGCGATATCTTTGTGTAACTTTAACTTTCGGCTGTTTGCAAGTTTTTGCTGATGGGAAGTAACATTATAGTTTATCGCGTTTAATATACTATTTGGCCACACTATTTGACTTCAACTAAATAAGTTATTTATACAGAGTATATCGGTCAGTATGGGGTATGGGGAAGTCAGGAACTATAAGAAGATCGAGTAATTTGTTGGACCCATGGTGCAGAATTTAAATATAAAAAATTAAAAAAGTTTTTTATTTTATTAATTACAGCATTTTCTTTTAATTATAGACACGGTTCCTATGAGCATTTATTTTTTTATAACTTGTGCTAGTAATTTTCGTAATATTATAACATACTTTTTTTAAATTCCCGGATTCGATTCCCGAGCCACGTTGAGTTATTTTGAAAAATCTATAAATGCAGTTTTTCTTATCTCCAAAATCGATATCATGGTTCCTTAGAACTAATTGTTCTATCTCTTATAGTTTCGGACTTCCCCATACTGACCGGTCTTTATGATACATCCCCTGTATATACTTATACTATACTTTTCTTATTCCAAATTAGAATTTCCTCCTGTACTATAAGAATAGTACCAGCTTATATTGTGGAAATCGAACCCACGACCCAAGCCACTAAGCCAATGCAGCAGTCACTGCTTGTTTATTAGTTTATGAAGCAAATGTAGTTAATAATGATCTTCTTCGTCACAGGAGGGGAGCTACCCCCGCCATCGCTCCTCAAGAA
This sequence comes from Esperia sulphurella, assembly GCA_947086405.1. Classification (NCBI taxonomy): domain Eukaryota; kingdom Metazoa; phylum Arthropoda; class Insecta; order Lepidoptera; family Oecophoridae; genus Esperia; species Esperia sulphurella. The sequence goes on from OX352265.1 coordinate 13,047,247, forward strand.
CAAGATAATAATCAAGAACAAGAAGAAACACCACCATCACCACAAGAAAGAGGACTCCATAGCGTCGGAGGAAGCTGAACTGCCTGAACTGCCGATCGTTCAGGGCAATGGGGAAATACCGCATGGAGTGGTGCGTTCTTATTTTGCATTTGGCCGTGTGGTTTCCGGTAGAGGAGAATAGGATCACTCCAACTCTTCCCGTGGATGTCGTACAAGGCGACTGAGGGAATGCATTATAAAACATCAATCAGGCCTCCCCAACCCGTCTGGCCAGCGCGCGGAGTGTAGGCCAAATCTTCCGTCTGTCTTCGGCAGATGAGAGAGGGTTGTGTTCCTGCAGTGGAGACAAAAATAACCTGATGATGATGATGATGATGTTTATATAAGTTTAAATCTCAGCGAGCTATGGAGAAGACTATGCTCGCGGTTTCTTTAAAGGATATCATCCGTAGTGAGATCCGATTAAGAAACTACGAAATGGCAGTGGACGGCCCACACCTGTCGCAGAGCTGACGGCCGTTGGGGCACACGGGCGAACGACCTGAAGTTGACCGAAAGAGGATTGGATGCGGAGGGCAGAGGACTGGGTGGTGTGGTGGCGTTTATTACGCCTATGTCCAGTCGTGGACGTTGTTAGGCTGATATTTTCTTACCAGCGCCCCTAGCGACCGAAAATCGAAACAGGACTAATGTAAGAGTTCGTATGCATGTATATATATGCTTCTAATGTAAAACACCCATGTATTTGTACAGCTCGTGCGGCAAGGCTCTAAAGAGTCATCGGAGTCGTCCGACTCGGAGAGCTCGTCGGGGGAGGAGGAGGCGGCGGGCGCGGAGGCGGGCGCGGGCAAGGAGGAGCGCGAGACGCACGCCGGCGCAGAGATATCCGCGCTCGTCAACTACGTGCAGCCCGTGCACTTTAGCTCCTTCGAGAACGCAGAGAGTGAGTATCGTAGAGTCATGCGAGTCGTTCGACTCGGAAACGCCGGCTCCAGCGGTGGACTTGTTTTAGACTGCCAATGATGATGATATTCGAAAGCTGTCGCGACTAACCTTAATAAACGAACAAGTATAACGTGAGAAGTAACGACGCCTGAAAATATACGGGTTGTGCAGAATAGAATCTGACCGCATCGGGCCTAGTGGCACGCCAGAGGTCGTGGGTTCGATTCCCACCAGGGACAGACCACTTTGTACAATTTGTACTGGTTGGGCACGGTCTGAATGTTATATTTGTAACTTGTCCTATCCTTGTTTAATTTCTATAGCACAAAAGAAAATCATAGTTTGAGATTAGACAAGTGCATGTAGTATTTGATGTAATCTAATAAATAAAATCGTAAACATCGCGTGTCTGTACATTGAAGATATTTGCAAAAAAAAAATTGGGGGGTCTAAGGATAAGCAATAGAACACATTTCGATCATTTTTGAAATTTTTGTCTGTTAGTCTGTTTGTCTGTTTGTCTGTTTGTCCGTTTGTCTGTGAGTTTGTGCACGCATCACTTAAAAACTACTGATCGGGCTTTGATGGACTTTTCACAAAAACATGGGGATTAACTTAACTTAACATTTAGTCTTTATTTCATCGCAATCGGCTAACTCAATCAAAAGTTATGGACATTTTTAGTTTTCAAATACATTAGATAAGTAAGGTTGCAATATAAGGTGTGCAATATATTGCAAATAATAGTATTTCCGTACTATTCAGATTGCGATGAGTTTGGATTACATTTGGAGCTGCGAGTGGGAATTGGAGTGGGCGTGGGATTGGGAGGGGAGTGGGAGTAGTAGTGGGAGTGGGCGTAGGCGTGGGCGTGGGCGTGGGAAAAGGGCAGTGGGTGTGGGAGCGGGAGCGGAAGCGGTAGGGGAGCGGGAGCGAAAGCGGGAGGGGAGCGGGAGCGAAAGCGGGAGCGGAAGCGGGAGCGGGAGCGGAAGCGGGAGCGAAAGCGGGAGCGGAAGCGGGCGCGGGAGCGGGTGCATGACCGGAGCGGGAGCGAAAGCGGGACCGGAAGCGGGACCGGAAGCGGGAGTGGGAGCGGATTCTGTAGTTCACGCGAGCGGAGCCGCGGGCACAGCTAGTATAAAATAAAAATGAAATTTGTAGCTATTTTACTAGAGTTTCCGAAAATTTATTTCCTCGTATGGTCGACGTGAAAAGCAGATTAAAATCGGAAGTTAAAACATCCCGTGACGAATGTCGAGTTTTCCTCTCGGTTAACATATTTCTTCTCGGTTCAGAGAAGAACCGTTTCTACGAGATGTCGTCGTTCGACGAGAAGCAAGCCACCACGCTGCTCAAGGAGCGGCCCATCGAGTTCGTCAACTACAACAAGCACCAGCTGTCGCGCGTCTACCCCGCGGGCACGCGTTTCGACTCGTCCAACTTCATGCCGCAGGTGAGACTCGCACACGAAAATAATACTGTCGGAAATGTCGGAAAGGCCAAAGTGTTGATTTTTGAAAGAGACGAGATTGGTGGCGAAAAAGTTGAGCAAGTGAAAGATTTTGTATATCTGGGGCTTATTGATAGGAAGTGTGAAGAAGATATTGAAAGAAAGAAAAAAAACATTTCTAAAAAGCATGGGTGGCTGTGTATAATGCTGTTCTGGTTCCTACACTGACGTATGGTAGTGAATGTTGTATATCAAAAGAAGCATGAAAGTAGGATAAATGAGGTTGAGATGCGGTCATTAAGAGAAATATGTGGAGTGAAGTTATGTGACAGAGTGAGGAATACAGTGATACGCGTGAAGTGTGGTTTGAAAGAATATGTAGTAACGAAGGTAGAGAAGGGTATGTTGCGTTTGTTTGGACGTTTGTAGTGTGAAAGAAGAGTGACAACAGAAATTTGCAACGTGAATGTGGAAGGAACTACAGCCAGAGGTCGTCCAAGGAGGATGTTAAAGGATCCAATTGATGACGTCCTCAAAAAGTCTGGCGTCTGCAGTGAGAAGAATAAACGGAGGTGCATGAAAATGTTGATGAATGTGAGTGAGGCTAGTGAGGTATGTCAGGATCGCGCAGTGGCGATACGTTGTCGCTACCTAGGGGACAAAATTCTTTAACTGGCAGGAATAATTCGATTCAATGTGATGTTGCTTGATAGGTGTTCTGGAACGCGGGCTGTCAGCTGGTGGCGCTCAACTACCAGACGCTAGACCTGGCCATGCAGCTCAACCTTGGCACCTTTGAATACAACCGACGCTGTGGATATCTGCTCAAACCTGAGTTCATGCGGAGAAAGGTACATTATATAGAATAATTAATACTGCAGTACAGAAAAACAACTGGGAACTAAATTTTGATTCCACTATGGATTATAAATGGATATTGTATAAACTCATACAGTAATATAAGTATGGACATTCCACGTCGCTCAATTAATAATCTGTAATTCATATTCCGCCTCCCACTTACCAGTAAAATAAAATACAAATAATATGAAATTATTTCTTTGTAATTGAATATTGTATACTTTTTAATTACTACTACAAAGAGTCCCTCGATTTTCATTAAAACAGTTAATAAAATCGCGTTAAAATGAATGGCCATATTTTCTTCGCTAGTATAATTTTTTATTTCGTCCAAAAATATATATATACAATAACTCCGCCAAACTGTATAACACAGTTTGTTGGAAGAAATTGCTCTCTTATTTTATACACACCTATGGAAGGGAATACTAAATATCACTACGCAATGGTGAAATTCAAAGTACATTACAAAGTTTTAATTGTGATATTAGCAAAAAAGGTGGAAATTAGGTTAATGAGTTTACTAGATATTTCTTATATTTACTTTGAAACTGTTTTTGTTAGTTAAATTGACAAAAAAAATTATATACATGTCGTAGTTGCCACAGGGTAAATACCATCACTAGCTTACTCTTATGCCTCAGACTCATCAGTGTACGAGAACCTAGTACCTATCCTAGTCGAGGAGGGCTACTAAATTGAGTTTAACATTGTTTCAAAGTTAACACGTTTCCTTGCTTCAATGACAATGCAAGAAATTCCACTACATCATCAAGTAACGATTTTAAAAGGCAGACGATCCGTCGGTTTAATGCCTGCGCACCGCACTCATACATAATCCACGAAGACTCTGTCTCGACTATGCGCCTGCGCCGGCCCTTCGCGACGTTCCATCAGCGCGTGCTCGCGACACTAGCCGAACCAAGCCGAACGGCGCGATGAACACGCACTGTGCCTCCAAATCAGCTCCTCTTTAATCGTTTCGCCGACATGCATATAAAGGACTTTACCTAATTCCGATCCGTGCTGTCTCACTTAGGACCGCCGACTGGACCCGTTCGCGGAGAGCACCGTGGACGGCATCATCGCCGGCTCGCTGTCCGTCACCGTGCTGTCCGGCCAGCTGCTCACGGACAAGCGCTGCGGCACCTACGTCGAGGTGGACATGTTCGGCCTGCCCGCCGACACCGTGCGCAAGAAGTTCCGCACCAGGGTCGCCCCCAACAACGGCATCAATCCCGTGTACGGGGAAGAGCCTTTTGTGTTTAAGAAGGTGAGTCTCGGACACATACAGTTCGTGTAAGTATCGGACCTTACTAATGTAATGCATTTTTAGAGATTCATTCATCATCAGGTTATTTTTGTCTCCACTGCAGGAGCACAACCCTCTCTCATTTGTCGGAGACAGACGGAGGATTTGGCCTACACTCCCCGCGCTGGCCAGACGGGTTGGGGAGGCCTGATTGATGTTTTAGAATGTATTCCCTTAGTCGCCTTGTACGACATCCACGGGAAGAGTTGAAGTGGTCCTATCCTTCTCTACCGGAAACCAAACGGCATAGACATTCATTAGAATAAGCATATCTTTATTAATAACTTTCGTTACAAGTCAGACCAAATTAATTACAAAAATAAAGCAACACCACAGATTAAACAAAAATAAATTATAAATAAAAATGCCAAATATAATTCCTAAAGTTAAATATAATTTGGAGTTCTGGAAAAACTATTCATAACTATGATGTGGCAAGCCTCTGCTCACGACATACGTATACATACGTACATAATGCTCACGCCCTGATCCTGGTAGGCACAGACGATGTCTCGCCACTTTGCGCGATCTTGACACACCTCACTAGCCTCACTCACACCCATCATCCAGCAACATTAACTTTAGGCACTCGTGGGCCCTAAAAATACACTTTGTACTTCAGTCTCAATTATAGATTAATGTAGATTTAAAAGTACATAAAAATCCATCAGCTATCTTTGGATTGAATGGATTTTAGTGGACAAAGGGGTTTGTTATTTATTTTATTAGATCTGCTAACAGTTGTAACATCAAAATGCATAGAAACAAACTATGGGACTTAAGCTTAATGCACAATAAGCACAAACTAGTGCCGTCAGTGAATGAAAAAATTACCAAGTTAGTTGTAACTTTAACTTTATGAATAAGGTTCTAGGACTTATCATTTAATTCGAAATGTGACTGTACGAATTTAAAGAAAAAAATATCAGCGAAGTATACGTCGTACACAATATGTGGGATCCGACAATTATGTAGTTTCAGTTCTTAAATATCTCGGAAAATATTATTTCTCCTGGAATTTCCTTAAATTTCTGATGGAGTTGTATCTCCCATACAACTCGATCGGTCCAGTAGTATTTGAATTATACGCCACACAGCGGCCATGTTTAACTGCTCCCTATAAACTAAATAAAAGGCTCATTTAAAATTAACTACACAAACTTTGTCAAAAACATCCACAAGCTGTAAAATTATATTTTAGTAATTTAAAAAAAAATTAAGAAAAAAACGATAAAATAAGTGAAATTCCCAATAAACGTCACCACACCTTGTCCTCCACTCTCCACCCTGGCGGCGGGGCGTCCCCCCCCTATGCGTGCCTATCCGCGGTCCCCATTCCAGAACTTATCTGCCCCAACGGCCGTCGGTTCTGCGACAGATGTGGCTGCCCTCTGCCACTTGAGCTTGCTAATCCAGCTATGTCTCCTCATTATGAATCATATCCTTCAAAGAAACCCCAAGCATAGCCCTGTCCATAGCTCGCTTTTCAAGCGATTAACAGTGATAAAGACATTAGGTTGGATTCAAGTGACTGTCAGCTTTATCGCATCGCATGTCGACAGCACTCTCACAATAACCGTGTAAACACAATATAATTGAGTCTGTACATTGTCGGAGTGAGCGCAGACAACAAAGGAAGCTCGCACGTACCGACGGGTAAACACCACGTCGTTGGCTGACACGAGCCGTGCCGGCGAGAGTAAATATCTCGTTTAATTGATGTATGGATTGTTTTGGATTTAATAAAAAATGTTTATTGCTTGGTGCAATGCCGTGCGGCTTAAAATCGGACAAGGCAACTAAGGTATTGCACCAGGAATGGGCAGCAACTTTGTCCTGTGTGTATTATGTTCTATCACAAATCCGCTAAATTCTGCTATCACAAATCCGCCTGCCAAGCGTGGTATCAAGGCAGGTCTTCCAATGGACAGCCCATAAAAAGTAACATTCTATTGGGGAGTTTTATGTTCAGCAGTGGACGTATTTCGGCTGATGATGATTCCTTAGTGGATATGCAATAGTGTTTATTTTTTTTATTTTTTTATTTAAAATATATTATACTACATAGTTTTTTCTTAGGCCATCCTACTGCAACCACTGGGTTTATTTGTAGGATGGTGGTCGCTACTTGTACAATCTTAATTCTATTAATACCTTGAATTGAGACTATCTAGGTCGCATTGCTGCTCGCCAGATAGTACCCCTTCATAGCAACTTTTACTTTTCGCGCATTGCCCCCCAGCATGTCGTCCACCAAACTTTCTGGTAATTCGTTTAGTACCTGCGGCAAGATGCATTCATTTGTTTGGTTTCCGTACACATTGTTGTATCCCGGTTGTACATATCGGGGAAGGTATGAGATGTCTCTAAGGTGGCTAGGACGTTTTTTAAATTCTATTTTAGATATTAAGTTAAGTGAGGTCGTTGGTTCTATTCGCAGTAGGAGCCGCAAGCGACTGGAAGAGGAGGACGAAAGACCGGGTATGGTGGCGTACATTGGTGAAGGCCTGTGTCCAGCAGTGGCCGTCTAAGGGCTGATATGATGATTCACCATTAAAACACCTTCCTTACCTTACTTTTGATAGTATATGTTATGACTGACAGAAGTTTAAAAATCACATTAAAAAACAAATTCACATTCACATTAAAAGCCTGTTATTTAAAAGAGACGATTATTTAAATAACAAATTAAATGAAATGAAATGAAATATGAAATGAAATGAAATATTTATTTGCTAGAATATGATAAAAATGATATGGTATACAATGAAAACAGTTTCTCATATTCTGCCATTCATGGCGTGCAAATTTTAGTTTTACATTCTTAATAACTTGAAATATAGAAATAACACTTAATTTTAATAAAGTCATGCATGATCTAAATAAATAAAAACCTAATGTCAAAAATAATATTCATGTAATTTGTCTACTCTTGTTTATCATTGAAAAATTCTAACACTGAATAGTAACTCCTCTCCAAAAAGTACTTAAAAACCTGCTTTTTAAATAAATTAATATTAGCGCCTTTATAACCGTTTGGCAAATGGCTGTATATCCTAATCGCCATGCAATATGCGTTTTTACTAAATACGGCTAATTTTTGTACAGGCACATGTAGTTTATATTTGTAGCCGTCTCTACCCCCCTTTTGTGTAATGTCGCTTTGTTTTTTAAATAAATTGTTGTTTTTGTGTACAAATACGCACATCTCGTACATGTACAGACTAGGTAGAGGCAGTATACTGTCTTTTTTAAATAGAGGTTTGCAGCTGTCTAGAAAATGGGCTCCATTTAGTGCCCTAATGCATTTTTTTTGAGCTACGAACGCTCTATCAGATTCGACTGAGAAACCCCACAAAATAATTCCGTATCTTAAATTTGATGAAACTAAACCGTGATATGCCATGAGCGTAGCTTCCCTGGTCGTAATGTATCGGAGGCGATTTAATACAAATACGTATCTGTCGAGTTTACATGTCAATTTATTTATATGCATTTTCCAATTACAATATTTGTCAACCATTAGTCCTAAGAAATTAGTGTCATGTACAATGTCAATTTTATCATTATTTAATGTCACATTTAGATTCATTGATTTACTGTTATAAGTTTGAAATTCCATTAATTTTGTTTTAGAAATATTTATATCTAGATTATTTATATTTAACCATTTTATAACAGACGATAATGATTTATTAATTTCCATTTCAAATGTCAATTTGTTTTTGTCTTTGTCTTGTATCAGAAGTGTAGTATCATCGGCATAGAGTATGCATTCGTGTTTTATTGCGGCTGGTAAATTATTTATGTAGAGCAAAAATAATAGAGGTCCAAGAATGCTTCCTTGAGGAACACCGTAGTTATTTTTGTAATATGAAGACCTATGGACTGACTTATGGTAAGTATGGTTGTGACTTCGTGTAATCTTAGTGACTTCAACACATTGTTGTCTGTTGCTTAGATAACTTTCTAGCCATTCGTATGCCTTCCCTCTCATTCCGTAGTTTTGAAGCTTTTTAAGGAGGATTTTATGGGATACACAATCAAAATCAAAGAAGAATCAATCTCAATCAATCAATCAAAGAAGCCTAATATTAATTGTTGCTTCAGCTTCGCACAATCTTTATAATATTGTATACGATCTTGATTTTAAATTTCCTCTTCACAGTGCTAAAACCTAGAAAGCAGTAGTCAGTAAAAAATGGACGTGTATGAAAGTACCAAGTGGTTATTTGTCATACAGGTTTCTATCTAGTACATACCAGTCTCCCAGAAAGGTTTTTATGATTTTATGACTGTATTTAACTCTTGTTATTCGTTTTATCTGTAACCTTGTGTAGAGAAAATAAAGATATATAATATATCTTATACGAGCTGTGCCCGCGGCTCCGCTCGTGCGGACTACAGAATAAAATAATGTTAAAAATCATTAAATGTTAATTCCCTTCCCCCTCCCCTTCCTCCGCCCTTTCCCCCTCTCCCGCTCTCACTCCAGGTCCAGGTCTAGATCCAGCTCCGGATTCAGCTCCAGATCCAGCTCCCGCTCCCGCATCTACCCCCCTTAACTCTGCTCTCAACCCTTCTCTCAAACTTCTTTCTCTCTTACCCTCGTCGCTCCAAATGTAGTCTCCCTAACTAATCCATCGCAAGCCAAATTCCGCCGAGCATTACTTTGTTGCATACTTCATCGTGGTACCAATGTATGTGAGTTTTTGAAAACTTTAAATTTTAATTGACTGCACCGTGTGCAATGAAATAAAGCCTTATGCATGTTACATCGAATTAAGCACTATGATTCTGCGAAAAGTCCATCAAAATCGGTTCAGTAGCTTTTAAGTGATGCGTGCACAAACAAACAGATAAATAGTTAAACAGACAAAAATTTTAAAATGATTGAAATGTGTTCTATTACTTATCCTTAGATCCCTAATTTAGTTTTTGCAAATATCTTCAATGTACAGACACGCGAAGTTTATGATTTTATTTATTAGATATATATAATTATTTATTTACCAAGTGTACTCATAGAAGATTTTGACTTTGACTTTTACCCATCTTAACTTTGGAAAAGTTGTCCGACCTCAGTGGAAGTCGAACTCAAGACCTTTAGCGTTCGAGTCCAACACGGTCGGTTAATACAAATAAAATAAAAGCTTGTGTGAACATTATGCCTAGCGAAATTAAGCCATTACAGTCGATGTTAAAAGAAATAAACCTTATATCAATTACGTACGACTGCCACGCAGTTAAACAGTCATGCTGCATTTACATATTCGGGCGCTCGTGTCTCGGTTACTGGTTCGGCCGAGATATTAATGCATGAACTTTCCTTGATCTTACTATCGTTCATGCTTTTGTTTATGCATAGCTAGCTACGATGACGTCATCAATATTATTATTATTATTAATATTTTATTTCAGACTCATGTCCATATAATTGTTAGTAACATATAAACCTTTTTTTTTAATCATTTTTATTTAGGGGCTTTTATACTATCGTATATGACAGCCCCATCATAGCCTTTAAAATTATACACTATCAATCAAATACAATTAATTCATATATCATTCTGGCCGAGTCCGAACAGGGCTCGGTCAGGATGCCCTGCAATATGCCCACATTCATTATATTAACATTTAATATCCCTATCAGCTTTTCCCTCTTTGCCTGGTTCCGGAAAAATTAAAACTAAAGCTACGTTAGTGAAACATACAATAAAAGTAACATATTTAAAAAGGTATGTACATTTTTTTTCTTTATTTGACAATTGATTTGGCACTGGAGAGGTGAAGCCTCACCCAATGCCTCAGTATAGGACTGTCGTGATATTTAGATATTGGACTCGATTCTGAAGACACAATGTTAAAATTTGACAGCACTAAAACTGTTGCTATCCTTGTCACTCAGTATTATGAAGATAAAGACGAAATCAATTTTAGCGCTGACAAATTTTAAATGTGTGCCTTCAGAATCGGGCCCATTATATTTATATTTATTATTATTTTTATTTAATTTATATTTGATTTTTAATTATAGATATTTAATATTAACTAAATGATTTTGTATGTGTGTCGCCTCTCCACTCGTTCGTGAGGGCTTCATCTTCAGTTAGAATAAAGAATATATAAATGCACCATTACATCTTGTTTATTTACACCGCACGAGCAAAACGCGTTGTAATGGATCCAGTTTATTGTTCTACCGTCGAATCTGTCTGTAATTGACGGGGAAATCTTTTAAGATTCAACACCGCATGATCGTATAATCGGCGTAGTCTTTGATCATGAGGAAGAAATGGGTCAACGCTTCCTTGTTTTACAAACAAACTGTAATCCGAATGAAATCTGTGCATGTTATAAAACAGTGTAGAAGTTCCTAATATTATGTACTAAATCTTTCTACTGGAAATTACGAAAACATGTTCAAAAACGATACCCTAGTTTATGAGATTAAGTAATAAATAAAAACGTAAACTTCTCGTACATTGAAAATATTTGCAATAAATTAATTTGTGGGGTCTAGTAATAATAGAACACATCAAGATTATTTTTGAAATATTAGTATGTTTGTCTGTTAGTTTGTGCACGCATCACGTAAAAACTACTGCATCTATTTTGGTGTACTTTTCACAGAAACATAGGGCTTAACTCGGAGTAACATTTAGTATTTATTTCATCGCAATCGGCTTACTCATTCAAAAGTTATAGGCATTTTTAGTTTTGAAACACATATGCAATATGCTATGCAATATAACAAAGAAGTATAAAAGTTCGGTCTACAATCCAGATTGCGATGAGGACTTTAGGACTACATTTGGAGCTGTTGTGGGCGTGGGAGCGGGAGTGGGCGTAGGCGTGGGCGTCTGGGCAGGGGCAGGGGCGGGGGCGGGGCGGGGGCGGGAGCGGGAGCCGCGGGCACAGCTATTCTGTAATAAAATAAATCAATTAGGTTTTGTTTTCTTTTACCATGGTCAATATCCTGGTATATCATGACATGAACCAGTCTACTATCCCTCAAGTATGACGTATACGAATGTAATATAAATTACAATCCTATCCTATCCTACTTCCTACTTAATATTATAAATGCGAAAGTTTGGTTGTTTGTTTATTACTCAATCAGGGTTCAACCACTGGACGGATAATGGTGAAACTTGGCACACATATAGGTTAGGTCCTGGAATTGGACATAGCATAGTTTTTATAGGATAGTTTTTATTCCGAAAAACATCCCATTCCTACGGGAAATACATAATAATTTGTGATGTAAAGTTGTCCACGCGGACGAAGTTATGATGTCAAGTTGTACAATAACTTTCACTTTATTATACAGGTACAATTTCTGCCACCTAACTGTATTATACAGTTTTGTGAAGTTATTGTATGTTTTTTTGTTTGTTGGAGAGATGAATAAATGTTGTTTTTTTATATATTTAAGAAATTAAAATAAAACAATGTAGGTTTTAAGCTATTTCTTTCAGACAACCTTTATATTATTATTGTAAATTGGTCAGGTGGTGTTGCCGGAGCTGGCCATGATTCGCATCGCTGCGCACGAGGAGAGCGGCCGCCTGCTGGGGCACCGCGTGCTGCCCGTGGTGGGGCTGTGCCCCGGGTACCGGCACGTCAACCTGCGCACCGAGCTCGGCTTGCCGCTGCCGGCCAGCCTGCTGCTTCTGGTCGTGGTCAAGGTTCGGATTTTATAAGCTCTTTGTATGCTAGACGAGGCGAGAACAGATACAGTGCAGGAAGTTATGAAGACTACTCACGTCATCATTTGAGATTAGACCGTCTCGTTGGCTTCCATTCGACTCCCACTGGGGACAGACAACTTTGTACAATTTGTACAAGTTGGTCCCGGTCTGGATGTCATATTTGTGAATTGTCCTATCCTTGTTTAATTTCCATAGCACAGAAGAAAATCCTAATTTGGGATTAGACGAGTGTATGTATATAATATGTATTGTGGGAAAAAAAATATTACGATTTCCTCTAAGTGTGGGGGAAGCTTTTACAATTTGAAAATAATGTTACATACACTTGTCTAATCCCAAACAAGTATTTTCTCCAGTGCTATGGGAATTAAACAAGGATAGGACAATTTACATATCTAGACAGGAACCAAGTTGTTTGTCCTCAATATGATAGTAGTACTCGACGCTCGAGTCTTAATAGCCAAGCCACTGAGTCAACGAAACGGTCAAACCAATCCATTCAAGTCAATTTTAAGACATTGAAACTGTAGTCATTGTAAATTTCGCTGTACTGTAATCCTACATACACACCAATATTCCGACTACCAAGATGCGTTATCGTATCATTGTGCGTAGGAATTGCATTAATGCTAATGACACTCCTTCCATCACCAGGCGTAGCGCGGGTTTGCACCCGTATGTACCCTCTGATTCGCACGAAGCTTTTCGCTGAATTATGAAGTCTGCTAAGAAATGGAATTTCTTACCGGTTTTAATGTTACCGGATACGTACAGCATGGATCTTAAAAGAGGAAGAATTAGCATGTTCTGGGTAAGCGGCTACATCTGCGACCTAATCGTCACTAACCACTATTTGAGATTAGTTGTAAGGAGTGAAGAAAGGAGGGAAAGAGAGATAAAAGAGGGCTGAGGAGGGGGGGGGGGGGATATGGGACCCGGCCATATACAGCGGCCAATGCAGCTTACTAAATAATTTAGCTATTTGTATAGAGTTCAGTAGACAAGCCTTTTTTTTTGTTAATGCTAGGCATACCTACTTACCTCGAGACGAGTAGGTTATGTCAGACTTGCACCGACTAAAACCCCACGGTGGCCATCTGTGATACGGAAAGAGGGACCCCTTGCTGCCGCCCTCCCCGCGGACCTCGCCCCCCTCTCCGTGCACCCGCGTCTCCGATTACCCCTTTCATTTGTCTTGTACGACAGGGGATACCGTGGCCTGTACTCCTTGCCCCAGTCGACAACCTTAGCACCAGCCTTGGTCTTTTGGCGTTTCAGTAATTAGTCATTTATTGCATTCTATGGTGTTAACAGATGGCAGAATTAAACAGAGTTTGTTTGACCCAGCAAGTAGGAAACAACCTACCCCTTTTTCGTATAGTGATCATATAAAAACGTCAGAAAAGTGTACGTCGTATACAATGTTTAAGGCATTCTAGTTTTTTTAAGTTATCCTGAAATATCTACGAAAAAACAGTTACCAGGAATTTCCATCATTGCCGGCCAATTTGACATGTATGTTTTAAATTTCAACTCAATTCGAGTACAGTATTCGAGTTATCCGCCTGACAGACAAGATGTACATAAACATCAAATTTATCAGCCGAATTTGACTTTCTAGACCTCACGGCTCGTAAAATAAAACGCCATACGATAAACATTGCAGATCATACATATCCTTCCACTCCATCACTCACCGAGTGATTTTAAACTTGTGAATCAGGCCCAGCGTTAAAGTCTGAATTTCTGCGCCGGCTCCGTAGGCAGGTTATCTTAGATAATCATTAATTGCAATATATTTTTCAGGACTACGTACCAGACAAGCTGTCCGAGCTGGCGGAGGCGCTGGCCAACCCGATCAAGTACCAGAGCGAGCTGGACAAACGCGAGCACCAGCTAGCTGTCCTAACTGAAGATACCGATGTCAAGCCGGCTGAGGACCGGCGGCCCAGCTCGCAGCCGCAGCATTCTGTGTCGATTGTCAGTAAGACAGATTATGTAGTTAGTTATTTCCCGCGGGAACAGATTTTTCCCAAGGTAAAACTTAGCCTATGTTCATCTGGGCTACAAAATGAAGATGGATTCGTAGAAAGTACATACCAAACTTTAGCTTTTTTTATCCCCATGTATCCTAAAACGTGATGCTAAAACGTAATTTAATTAAATTTTTTAACTTTTAAGTTGTCTACCCCTACTTTAGATCCTTTTCAATCCTTAGACGACCTCCGTGGCGCAACGTGTATCTCTCGGACTGCCACGCCGGAGGTTGCGGTTTCGAATCCCGCTAGGGGCAAATGTTCGTATGATGAATATGAATGTTTGTACCCAAGTCTTGGATGTTTATATATTTATTTAAGTATATCTATTCGTTATCTAGTAACCATACCACAGGCTCTGCCTAGTTTGGGACTGGATAATTGGTGTGAATGTCTGAGATATTTTTTATTTTTATTTTGGTTGCGATAGAAATCTGGTATTTCACAATGAAATAGCCAGTGTGGTGCATTACTGACCTTACCATTTTAGGCGCGTCTGCTACTTGGCCTTTGACTGGTCTAACTTTTAGGGTCAAGGTCCACTATTAACGCACTTGTCCGTTACTAATATCTTAATTTGAGTTCTGCTCCCGCTGTTTTATAGGTGTTTTTTCACGTAGTGATCAACCACCGTAATCCGAATGTGTGCTGATTATTGGAGCTAGACCTTTAAGCTGAAATTTTTATTTAAATAAATACCTCTAACATAATTTTTTAATCCTAAATGATATAGCATAAACTGATATGAATACTTATTTAGAAATAATAAAAAAATACATTATTATATGCATTATTAGACGAAGCAAGAGAGCAGCACCGTAGACGGCAGCCCTAGTAAGACTACCGCCGCGATACTGGAGACGAAGAAATTGATCGAGACTGAGATGCAGACCTCCGTGCCTGCACCATTTCCTGCCGATGAGAAGGAAACGCAAGGTGATTTTTAAACCTTTTTAACCAACTTCAAAAAAAGGAAGGTTCTCATTTCGTCGTTCTTTTTTCTTTTATCTATGTTTCTTGATTTCTTAAAAACGCCTGAACCGATTTGAATTTTTTTTTTGTTTGAAAGGGTATAATTCCCAGGTGGTCTCATGGTCATCAAGTCAGGATGAGAAATCGAGGGAACTCTTCATATTTTATAGGCACACTTGAAGCGATTTGGGTACTTTTTTATAATGACTCGTACATTTGTTAACTTTAAAAGGGTTGGACCGCCGTTGTTATGTCAATGAGGTTGGACATTTTCAGCACATGTTGTGGCATATTAGACAGCCATATACGGTTAAAATTTGTAAATTGTTAAATTCATCTGTCAACTTTCAATTGGCAGTCAACTGTGGCATTCTTGTCGAACACTAGAACCTAGGTTCATTTTAATTCGTTTAATTCGACAACAACATTTTTAGGGATCCGTCAAATACTCCGATAGCGAAGCTATTTTGGCCGTATAACTCTAAAACTATTGGACCAATTAAACTGTTTGGAACACTGTGTAAAATGGTCGTGATGGGAAAATAATGAAAAGATAATATCAGGAAAAATGCTGAGATACTCCAGAAAACGGAAAAATTATATATATATTTTATGGACGAAACATTGTAACCTACCTGTTTCTCTGGCATTGTATTTTCTACCCAAAGGTTGTCTAGAAGAAATAGTGTAAAGCGACAAGACCGCCTAAATTGTACTATATTTTTTACTTTTACAACTTGTAACTGGATTGGTTTATGCAATAAAGTGTATTTGTACTGTGGACAACTTTGCTGACTTTTCATTTTTTTATGAAACATTTGCAGAGCAAACCGACGCGAAATCGAACGGCGGCTCGGACGAGCACGTCGCGGAGACGCTGGAGGTTCTGCTCAGCTCGAAGCTGGTCCGCGACAAGCGCGCCGAGCTGGCGCGCAAGCTGGACGCGCTGCGCCGCAAGTGCGACAAGGACAAGAAGTACAAGTTCTACGTCAGCAACAAGCTCGTCAAACGGCTCTCGTCTAAGAACATGTCAGTACCAACCGCAGCCTTTACAGCATTATCCTCTCTCTCTGTCTCTCCCTCCCTCCCTTCCTCCCTCCCTCCTTCCCTCCCTCTCTCCTTATCTCCCTCCCTCCCTCCCGCCCTCCCTCCTACATACGGGGAAAATAGAATAAGACATCGAGTTGTAGATAAATAAAACGAGACGGTTATTTACAACTTTCCACGCCGTAAGTCATGACCGTGGAGTTTCTGGTAGAGTAATATAGGATCACTCCGACTCTTCCCGTGGATGTAGTACAAGGCGACTGAGGGAATACATTATAAAACATCAATCAGGCCTCCCCAACCCGTCTGGCCAGCGCGGGGTGTAGGCCAAATCCATCGTCTGTCTCCGGTAGATGAGAGAGGGTTGTGCTCCTGCAGTGGAGATAAAAATAACCTGATGATGAAGTCATGACAAGCAAGACACACTTTTAAATACTTTTGTTTTTTCCACAGAACCCTCTATGGATAGACGACGTGAATTGTTCTCCGTACTGTGTATGCTTTAATAATTCGTTTGACTGTAGCCCCCTGGGCGGCGGGGAGGCGAGCTCGAGCGTGCCGGAGGAGGCGGGGGGCGCGGGCGGGGCCGCGGGCGGGGCCGGGGGTGGGGCCGGGGGGGAGGTGGCCGCGGCCGAGCGCGAGCTGCGCCTGCGCTACCACCACGCCATCTACGCGGCGCTCGAGAAGCACGTGCGGAACGACCAGCAACATCAAATGAAGACCCTCACAGTCAGTATTAATCTAATAAATAAAATCGTAAACTTCGCGTGTTGAAGATATTTGCAAAAAAATAAATTGGGGGTCTAAGGATAAGTAATAGAACACATTTCAATCATTTTTGAAATTTTTGTCTGTTTATCTGTTTGTTTGTGCACGCATCACTTAAAAACTACTGAACCGATAACCGAACCTGAAGGGGTGGGTTGAGTGGAGGATTGAGGGGAGGGTTTAGAGCTCCGGGTCCGGGACCCGGACCCGGACCCGGACCCGGTTCTGTACCTGGACCTGGCATCAACTTCGCGTGTCTGTACATTGAAGATAGTTTTAGAGTCCTGAGTATCTAAAAATATCAACTAAGATGAGCTGCAAAATTTGATTTATGAAAATACGAATGAGTTGTCAAAGTAATTATTTAACTGGTACGGTGGGTCACAACTCGGGTTATACAAATTTATTGCTAAAGAGACGTTATTGCCGCTAAGTAAGGTATATAGCTGTATTATATATATGTAGATTATGTACATAGACCTAAATACACTTATTAATATCTTTGCACCCGCAAAATAATCTTAATATTTCTATTCTCGCTAGCATAAGGTTGCCTGGAAGAAATCGCTAAAAACGATATGGCCACCACTTTAACATTTACTGTATATTTCTCCTATATATTCTGTAATTTATGAGCAATAAAGTACATTCATTCATTGATAGTTAAAACTCTTTTTATTATATAAGGAATTTGTTGAGTTCCATTGAAAATATAGGTGCGGTTCAAATAGAACCAATTCGGGAACTTCCTTTTTTTGGTTTATGGGAGATTTTCTATGGAACACAATCTATAACCCTCTAACTTGATACAGGATTTGCTAGAGGTGGAAAAGAAAGAGATACTGAACAGGCTGGCCAACTCGCGGAAAGAAGACGTGAAAGCACTAGCTAAGAAGACCAACAGAGACAAGGATGAGATACTTAGGATAAAAAGGGAGATACATTCTCAGGTAAGTCGTTGAACTTCATTCGTAAATTCATAACGTTAGAACAACACCAACGCTTTTTACAATGTATTTTCTTGTAGTCACAGTGGCATTGAGCATCTAATACTGGACAAATTTGGTTGTACGACTTCTGGCAATTAACAATTAATTTCAAAAATGACTTAGAATGCATACATAACATACCATAAGTTTTAATAACTAACTTTATGGAAAAATGGTCTGAAGTTAATTAGTAATATCCTTCCACAAAGTTTCTCTGTCGCTGGTAGGTTGAAAACTCTTGAAAGAAATCTCTTAAAGAGATAAACATTACCATTTGTACATCTTATTTTTTTCCTTTCTTTTATTGTTTTTAAAGTTTTTTTTGGTGTGTGCAATACTTAAATTGTTAAATAAATAAATTATTGTTATTTAAAATGAAATTAACCTTGAAATCGAAAGAGAAGGCCTAAAGTCATGTACACATTGACAAATGGTCATCCAAATTTACAGTTTTCATTAAGTCATACATTACAATTTGTGAATTATGTGATATTGAATACCTCTGTAACAAACAGCTCACTAGTAATAACTATATATTTGGTTACAACCTAATAAACAATCTGGTGGCAATGAGTTTCTAAAAAAATTATATCCAAACGTCCAATTCACAAACGTTGTTAATAAAACTGGCCCCCGACATGGACTCGCAAAGTAAATCCCTCTCATTGGTATGTGTATTGCAGTCGGTAGAGCGCGGTGTAGCTGAATGCTCGAGACTGGAGCAGTCGTACGCGCGGCGGCGCGAGCAGCTCGCGCGCACGCACGAGCGGCTCCGCGCCGTGCTGCAGAAGCACCGCGATCAGGTCAGTCAACAGCAGAGTTATGATTCATCGCCTGCCCCAGGGCGCGCTTTTAACGCTCTCGATGTGAGGATGACGGCTTACTCCGTAATTCGTAAGCATTTCGGATAATATCAGCTGTACCTGTTATCCTGGACCCCACTGCTCGTAACTAGATGCCATACGATAAATAAATAATTGTAATGGCGCCCGATATGGTATTCAGACAATCTCTCAGACATCTGTGTGGTATTCCAGGAGCTTCTGGATCTGGAGCGGCTGTGCGGCGGCGCACCCGAAGGATAAACCTCCCCTCACACCCGCGCCTTCCCCTTCCGGTGCTAGCACACCTCTCCGCTACTGAACGGCCCGCTCGGCCTCGACGGCGACGGCCCGCGCCCGACGCGCCGCGGCCCTATCGAGCCCGTCGACTCTAGTCTCGATAGGTGAGTCTTTGTCATTGAGTGTTAATTTTTTTTAGGAATCTGTGATATTATCGCCTAAGGAGCAATGTAGGAGTGAATAGACGATCTACGCGACGCAATCGTCTCCTGATCTGATGCAACTGAGTCTCGGCAGTATTGTATTGTTTCTGCAATCTCTTAGTGTTAGCTGTGTTTCTATTGAGATTTTCATTTGATGGGGCTCGTAGTCCACTGTATCCTCTCAACATGTATTGTGTAAGGGTGCGTATTTATTTCGAGATCACGACGTGATCTGACGAGTGAGCTTGGTGAATGGTAACTATTTGTTGCACAGTTTTCACTCCGTTTTTATGCTAAAACGTGTGAATATTTCGTGATATACATTAAGATTGTCTACGTATCGTAAGATATGCGTTTCGGGACTATAAACTCATTACGTGCCGGTTGACATTTTTAACTACCTACCTATTTTGGTAATAAAAATTTAACACAGTTATATATAAAGATATGGTATGTAAAATGTATTACATCACTAAAAGAAAATTTACTCTAAACTCGTGTTTAAAAGATCTTTCTTACATTTTGTGCTATCTCGGTGACGTAACTATAACGTTTATGATGATTCCATATTACCTAGTTTTTTCTATTTAAGCACATAACCTCCTTCAACACAACCATACTGAACCTTATTCAGTGGACTTTAGTGCTAAAGGTAGGTAAGTAAATGGTCAGCCGGTACAGATAATAATGTAGAGGTTTGCATTGATTAACTAACGCTTCAATCGGATTGATATACTAGTCAACGCAGTCATACGGTTAAGGAAATGAGAAAGAACGTAAGTGGGTAATCATGGTACAATTTACTGTAAGCATTCGCTGGACCCTGCCAATAAAAACTGAGCGCACGGGCCCTTTCATGTGTCAAGTAGCGCGAGTATACGCGAGTGAGACGCACATGTCGCTAGCGAAAGTGTAAAACTGAATTCACAATGCAACACGTTTACCGCGCCGCGGTTTCGTGCAGCTAACTTCCGATTCCGCTAATGTAAGGTTATTTCAAGATCGACCCTTAAACCAACAGCCACTAATTCATTTCAGAGGGACACCGTAGCGTTTTCTTCTGATGCAAAACGTTCTGTCATATTTCGCGGGGACATCTACTCACTCGTGCACACTGGTACGTTGTAACTAAACAGACATTCAAGTAAAAGACGACCAGGGCAGGCGCGGAATCAATTTGTATGATAGGTTATGATAACCTATCATACAAATTGATTCCGCGCCTGCCCTGGTCGTCTTTTACTTAGAGGAGCAACGCCTGAGTATGACGATCCCCCTTTGTGTTGTTTTAAGGATTGAGCTTGTGTACGTGGTAGTGTTACTCTTTCACGAGCGATATGTGTGCCACAGACACAGCACTCGCGTAGGCGCTGACACAAAAATCGGTCTTATATTTATATTACTATATTCTATTCTAAATGCATGCAGGGTTAGATAGTATTTATAGAAAATATCATTCCAGTCAGCTTTGTCGTTTACAAATAATTCCTGATTGTATGGTATTTCTGCCTATTCGTCGGGAAATATACCCATACCGCCTTAGCTTTGGTTATACATGGATAAAAACTTGTGTTCTTTTTCATTTCCAACATCGATATACATAATATACGTAAATATGTAATATCTATACATATCTAAAGCACAAGATACTGGTTTCCAACGAGTCACGTACCTAATTACTTTGTGTAATCTATCCACGACAGTTCTTCCTTTAATGTTATACACAAATAATATACTTGTAGTTTGTAGATAATTTATTCCAATGTAAAAATTTAAATTATGAAATTGATTCTTATGATGGTTATTCCAATATTTTCTGGTTAGTGAAACTTTTTGCAGTCAGAGTTTAAATTATTTACATTCGTGATATGATACGGAAATACTTGCGTGATAGTTTATTTAATAATGTCATGTATATTGTTACGTAAAATGATATCATGTGTAATTGATATATGCACATTAAAGTGAAGGTTTAAATTCTAACTGCACTTGTTACAAATTAGGTACGACTTAGACCTTTTCGTATTACTTAAAAATTATTCGGACTCATTTATCTCACAAATTATAGATTAATAGAGAAAGTGTGTTTAATAATATGTATTTATATAGTATAACATGTGTGGGCTTGACAACGTTGTTTATACTAACAGACGTCAGTAACAGTAGGTTGTAGATTAACATTCCATTTTTTGCTATATTTAGTCATTGAATGCCGAATTTTTATTTAACTAATTGTTTTGATAAGAGTCTGTCTCCATATTTTTGGGAATGGTCTAGTATGACATCGAAACGATGTATCACTTTTATACTATCTGTTGATATTCGGCGAAGGAAGCAAAGCGAAAGATTGGTATGATAACTCATACTAGACTAAAGTTTGGTAGTCATTAAGGAGACATTAGTCGTTATTACGCTGGTATTACAGTACAATTTGTAATGTATAGTCGAGTCCTGTTAAGTTAGCAGTAGATTGTGTCCAAGTTTTTCGCGATGTCCCAACTAATATTCGATTAGCAATAATTTTGAGTAAAAGTCACTTATTTGTAAGATAATGTAGTGGCCTTGTCCTATGCCTAGTGGTTCGAAGGGCTTGGGTGTTATCGTTGTGTGTGACGTCAGCCAGTTTGACAGAGAATGTGCGAATAGGGAGAAGACATTTTTATATTTCAATCTCTATTGGGTTCAATCATTTGAGCGCATTCTTTGTTAAGTTGTAAAACTATAGTAATGTTTTCTGTCTTTCAATTTCTATTTACCCAACTATGGCGAAGCCAAAGGAAGGGTTGTGTTTGCCTTACTATCTTTAACAAGCAAAAATTCAGACATTTGTATGTTAGAGAAATTCAAATATTAAGAAATTTGATTACTTACCAGTTTTGGACTTAGAGTGTCAGATAATTGGAATGGATTTGGTCACTCCTTGCCGTGGTATAAAATAATCTCTAAAAGCCAAGCCCTTCAGTACAGCACACACTGCCAAACTAAAATATAGTTTTATTTATGTAACTTCCAAAATTTTCACCTCGTGCTGGTAAAATTTTACTTCCTTGCTTCTTAAATTGAGTTTATATATGTATAATTATTATAATGACACTATCATAATACTTTACGTACAAAACGGCTGTATATAAGGTGTTTTACACTTCTATGGTGCTTTCTATATATTTAGGCGCAACGTACTTACTGTCAGGTTGTTTACTTGTAACTGTTTTCTCTGTCACTCCCTCGTAAATTTAAAATAAAAATAAAATCAGTGCATTTTACTTTAATATTTTTTAACAGTATTCTAGTGTCTAACAATCCGATTACATTTCTATTTTTCACTTTAAACATAGCAGATTGATGTATTTATTTATTATGGTACAGTAATCAATGTTAAATAGGTATTTCACATCGAGTTGAACACAGCTACACCAGTTAGTGATATATTTTACAGTTTTACATGGGAATTTTTTGATAACACAAATAAATAAATGTCAAATGTGAATCCCATCGTACCGTCCCTTTAGAGCTCGTTTCCATTCAAGGCTCGGTTGTGGCGCATACAATGTACCACACATACGGTATGAAGGAGATAAGATATTGAACATGTCTGTACATATTATAGGACTCTCATGTCCATATATGACAAATATCCCTAAATTAAATAAAGAAAAAATATTTAAATACACAGTAGTGGTTATACCACTCCAAGATGACGTCACAAAAACACATACCTACACTTTAACCCGGAGTGACTTACCTAATAACATTTATTGTACCATTGAATTTTTCACATCCCCTGATTGTTATAGGTTTTAAGTACACCGATACTTTGTAGCACTTTGAATTGAAAGTATGGTACAGCAATATTAATATAATTCTGCAAGTCCGTCTGAATTCATCAGAATCGAAACGTTTGCAATAATTGTAAAGTACCCGTCTCTACATAGTCCTAAGGTAATTTTGTGTTTGTTTGTGTGGATTTTGGCTTTGATATGCAAGTGCTGTGGAAATAGTGCCTGTAATAATAAACTGTGTGGTTTGATTGACATTGACGGCTATCGGCTTTGTTGCCAACAGTTACGGCTGATTAAGAACAGTGACTAGAAATTTGGGTGTCTTTTTACCTAAACTTCACTTTTCCTCTACGCTGTTTTAGTATAAATATGTTTAGTATATATAATAGATTTTATCATCCACTAACCAACTGGTGATATCGAAATAAACTTTAGCCCTATCTAGTTAATTAAAATCACTTCCTGCGAAAATCCACCCAGACGAACACAACATTGTAACAATATAGTGCAATAATAACTTATGACTTATCTATCGCTTACAAAATATATACTATCTTATGTACGCTCCCTCCTTACGGACTAGACAAACATAATGTAGTTCTGTGTAGTTGCCAAATATTATACATATAAATGCATAGTTCATGTTAGTTATTTACTAGAACCGTGATGCATCTAACTTTGAACTTATATTTTTCTATATTAATTTTACTTGTATAGAGGAAAAAGAATTAGAACGAAATATCATAATCTGTCCTGTAACTTGCCTTGTTATCCATTTTTTAAAAGAAATTTGTTAGATTATCTTAGGTACTCGTATGGGAGTTTAAATTGTAGTCATTTACTTTGTAGTTTTCACGTGTTTTTTCTGCAGACTTGTGTAGTTTAAAAGTGCCATGCACACTGTACTGTGGCCATGAGCTACTAATCATTTATTAAACATTGTTAAAATTTATATTAGATACTTTCAGTATTATTTACGACATGTTTCAAACTTACAAATAAAATTCGAAATGTTAAACTTCCAAAATTAGACAGTGTAAAGTTTAAACTTAATAATTAAATGTTTAAATTGTATATTTCCGTTGACGCACGTCGTAAATAACAACTGAATATAATACACTGAAGGTAAAAATGGAAACAGGGAACCTCTTACTGTCTCTCGACTATATTTATTGATCTATCTATTAATACACTTCAAATCATTTACTATTTGACATACATATAGTTAGTAAGTAATACGAGTGTGCGATTGTATCATTGTGTCTAGATATACACGTAAGTTAAGGTAGGTCTTCACCTAAGCCTTGTGATGACTTTTTGAAGTTTTATTCAATATGTTGTCGGAATGAGTTCTGTTGTTATTGTGGTTTTAGTAATAACTTAAGGTCACAGAATATCCCTTTGCAGTTGTCTGAACACAATCAAATGAGCTTAAATATTGCAGTATGTTCTATGTCTAAGTGTTAAGTTCATTTAAGTCAAATTTATACAGTGTCTAAGTGTAACACTTTATTAAATTGACTGGTGAACATCAACAAATAATGCAGGGTCACAAGTAAACATAATCATTGGTTTAGGCTACGTTTGTACCGACGTGTTTGGAAATAACAAGGTACAGTCAGTTGCGAAAGTCACTGGACACTTTTAAACCTGAGTACATTGCAAGGTTACAATGAATTACAGCTGCTTTCGTTACCGAGAGAAGTATGTTACTATGAATTGAACATGGCTAGTGGCTACACCAGCGTATTACTGTTTAAGCCATAGTCACGTGCCTGTGAATGTCTAAAAAGCTATGTCCAGGCTTGTATGCTTTATTATGAATGGCTTCTTTGACTAGCTTTTTGCAAGCGCTGGGATTAATAAAAGTTTTAATAATCTCTAGAACAAAAACATAGTCAAATTAGCATAAAAAGATGTTATAGTTTTCGTCATGACGTCTGGTATTTTTATACAAAAAGTTATCAGACCTGGCTAACATTTCCATTGATAAACTAAAATACTAAAGTCGAAAAGAACAAGACCGGACATAGCTTTTAATAAAGTGTACGGCCAATCTCCAGCACGTCGAGACCAATAGTAGCCTTTCCACAAGTCCTGTTCGTAAAATCGTGTTGTGTCATAACTATCGAAAGTTCAGTTATCGATAGTTGACCTCACTATCGATAGGTCGACCACTTAGAGCAACACTCCGCGGGCTAAACCCGGAGGGGAGACAGCAGGTGGTTTTTTTTGATACGAAACGTCCTGTCATTTTTTGCGAGGAGATCGACGCCCACATGCAGACTGTCGCTACGAAACACATGTAATAAATCGAACAACAAATAGACACATTTCCGTACCTCGCATGATCAGTCTTGTACATTTGACAAAGGATAACGCCTGACTATAGCGACTCCCCTCCAGTGTTGATTTATGGGTCTACGATATCCATCTATCGATATTATTTTAATCAAAAGACTCCACCAGTATCAATATTATCGGTAACGTTTGTTGTGATCGGTCGTGTCGATACTACTATCGACAGTATCGCTGATGGTACTGGTTTTCGAAGTCACTATACTATCGATAGACTGACATTCGTCTTGCAACACGACAATGTAGTCGCAATTTAGCCATTTTCTTTGCCCTCGTTCTCAAAATGAAAAATCGTAGAGTTGTAGATAGTGTTTAATAAAAATTCAGTGTTACGAGTAGTGTGACGAGTATGCGCATTAAGCGACTTGTTCTTGCCTTGTGTAAAATATGATTGTCGTTAGGTAAGATGTAGGTCGTCCGTTCTGATTAGTAAATTAATATTTTAGACATTACTTTGCGGAAATTCATTTGAAATAGTAGATTGGTTATCAAGTTAGTTTATTCTGTGAACAGAAATGTATCATAAATAATCATTAATCTCGTAAATAAATAAAATATTTCTATCGTATATATACGATAAATTATGTAACTAATTTTATAATCAATCACTCTCTTACATCATTTTCTAAAGGTCTTAATTCAACAAACAAGTCCATTGTTTGGCTTTCCACAAAATAATCAGGGGTGTAATCAGCATGCTTGGCAGGCATTGCTTGATGATCGCGATATATCTAGCACCTGAGTCTATCCTTTTCTCTCATACGAGATATTATTATTCCGTTATGGATACTAATAATTCCTGTAAACCGTTCTGTTCGCCGAATAAACAAGTCGCTTATCCCATTTACTGTTCTTTCTGATTAGTACTGAGTATTTTCGCTCTCGTAATTTTTGTAGCTGATTCTTAGAATGTCTCAGTTTATGCCGCTGGTATTGTTTTGGCCTTCGATTCGATTTACTTCGATACCTGAATTGTTTTGGCATTTCGCATAAACAGTTCCAATCTCTATGCTGAAGTTGTTGCAGAGGGCGAAAAAAAAGTGAAAATGTTGTATAAATATCAGAAAAGAAATCCAAAAGAAGGTAAAATTCATATGTCTTGTGTTTAGAGCACTGACTTATTATCCTTTATAGAACTTTATTTTACAACTTTGTATCGAAATTTGAAGGAAATGTAGTTCAATTATTTTATAAAAATAATCACTGGTTTTGTCTCTAAGCTACCATCAGGTAAAGGTGTGTCAGACCAAAAATTGGTCTTGATGTCAATAAAATTGCAAGTCTAGTATAGTCAGCAGCTATTATTTATTCACACCTAGGGTGTCCAACTAGTTATACACGTTCTACGTAACGTAACTGGTGATATCTAACAGCAAAAAAATTTAATCCTTTTTTTTTCAATTTTCACTTCTTTTTGATCGCCTCCTGTGAATTGGTACCTTTTTTTTTACTATTTTACAGGTCTTCCACTGTAGCACAAAGTGTAGACATTTGGAGAACTAAACTTGATATTTTCAAATTGTGGTATTTTTGAGAAACTTTGAGGCTATCCTTTGCTTTTCATTGATAGTATCTCTAATTTTATCAAATATTCTCTTTTCTTCAATGCTGTGGTGTACAGAGTGTAGCGAAATATAAAAACTAATCGTCAGCTCTGTTGCTCTGATGAATAAACTTTAAGAATTAGCTATTCGGTTGTAGTAACGACCCGACTGCAGTTCCGGTTTTTACGGTCACACTATCACCGGTTTCGCCATCCCCGGGCGGCCATGTTTTACTATACAAGAAACCGGGTCACCCGGGCTGGGTAAAACCGGTTTTTTGTAAAGGAAAGGACTCCGGAGCCTTCTAGGATGTATAACTGATTCTAATAGGCAAACACGTATAATGTAACTCGTAAATAAAATAGCTGATAAAATCGCACCCATTAAAACAATTCGGTGACGATGATAAGTACTATAACATTATATATAATAGTAATTTTATTAAAAGCTACTTATTAAAAGTGACATTTTTAATACACCTATGTATATATTACTGTTATTAACATTTTATCTGAATAATTTGTTTAATATATATTTTTTTGCATTTTCAACTTTTTACTGACTACTCTAACACTTACTATCACTACTTTAACGCTTTATACGAGTACAAGACTCAAGTTATTCTTTCATATTTTTTTTTAAATATACACTGTTTCAGAAATGTTTACATATTTATATAATTTCCTACTTATTTTATATCGCTGTTTATACTTATGTAATTAACTTATTCCATCGCTTGTTCTTCCATACTTTTTTATAATATAATAATAAGTTCCAATAATTAGCTCAAACTACTCATAAATGTTCAATCTATTTAACTTGTTCTAATCGGATCTTCCTACTACGTTTATACAGTTGTAATTTTAGGTCTAGGTTAAGTCCTAGGATAAGACCTTAGGGTCTACTTCTAGCTCCGCTTGTGATGTTGTTTTTAATTCCTAAAGACATCCTAGGGTTGTAGCAATCTATATTGATATGGCAACACATTTAGGAACACAAAGACACTAAATAAGTATTTAATTCGGGTGCTTTTTTTAAACTACAGCTACCCTCTTTCATTGTTGTATAATATTCTCTACCTTCAAAAGGTCTTTCGGTCGGCGAAAAATGAGGGACTAAATCCGATTACAAGATTTTATTTAACTTAAAGTTAGAATTCATCATGCATCATCATATTACTATTGTCCATTGCTGGACATGCCTTCCCCAATGAACGCCACCACACCCGGTCCTCCGCCAGCCGCGTCCGACCACCTTCTTCAGATCGTCCGACCACCTGGCTGTGGGGCGTGCCACACTGCGCGTGCCATTTAATAAAGTCCAATTTAGAATGAAAAGCAATGAATCACAGTGTCTTTGTGGTGCCTATTGGTACATCGTGTTGGTATAACTAACATTGCGAAGCAGGGCGTTCGTGATTGACACATTCTTATGATCTTACCTTGTAAGAGTCCGCGCGACCGGTTGTGAGTACCTACGCGTAATGCGAGCGTTAGTTGTAACTACCCGCGGTATGGCAAGTAATAAACAAACCAGGTGTGTCACTCTATAGCTGGTTCATTTGAAACCATAGTTTGTTATTTATGAACTATAGTATGTTCATTTCGGAACATAGTCTGTTCATTTCCGAACAATAGTCTGTTCATTTCGGTGCTATAGTTTGCCATTTCAGTGACCCTTGGTTTTTAATCTAACTATCATATCTAAGCGTATATTGAGAATGTAATTCTCAGAACTGTGACGCAGATATTATTAGGTCGCTCACCGCCGCGGAGCTTTCGTCATTCATTTTGTCTGTTTTTATTTCGGAGCTTCGAACAAGTGAAAACGACCTTTATGTTTATAAAACTATTCTTTACTGGTCCACGTACCATGGTTAGGTATTGGAACTGCAGTCGGGGTCTGTGTTAGGTTCCCCGTGATTCCTTCAAGAGAAAGCCGCCGTAATGTGGCAAGATTTCGTTGTTAAGGAGAAAGTTAAAATTAGAGCTCGTAAAGAATCTCCATAGCATGGATACTGCTCGTCATCATTCATAAATTAAACATGTGTTATCGTAAAATAATGAGAATTTATTCCTTCAATATGTCTTATCCAGAATAATAGCCATTTTTACCAAGTATTATATCAATACTCTATAAAAATGACTATTATTCTGACATAGACAATTTATGTGAACAATTTAGTACTTTCTACTTTCCAGTGGAAATCGACGACCACGACCTCTGGGTTCGAGATAAACGTCTCTAGTACTAGAGCTGGCCTACTCCCTCAGTATTTCAGCAAATATCTGTCGAACTAATAATCCATTTTGTACTCTCTGAGGGGGGTCATTAGTCATATTTTGATAGGTGTTTGGCGTGTAACTACGATAGTTAGATGCCAAATGCTTATCAGAATGTCACACGGCCCGATAGGAAGTACAACATAACTTTATACAGGTCCATACCATGAAGGAAAATAATTTCTCGCACCTCATACGTCACCTCAAAGTTTTTACGTTCATGATTGACACTAATTTGTTACTAAATTGGATAGAATAGAATAGAATAGGTCATTTATTCATAGCTACGACACACACATACATGAGAAATAAACAGAACAGAAATTAATAAATTAAAATTTAAAAATCATCAAGGTACCTATGTGTCGCAGCAATAAATTGGCGCTGACTCAGCATAATGCTGCAGCACGCTACGCGAACTCCAGCGCTGGTATTATAACAGATGACTTATGAGGTGGTATTTTCCTTCGTGGTATATAACCTTTAGTTCGATGGATATTGTCTGAAATGCTTACTGAGTAGGCCCCAGATAGTTATTATTCAAAAACAGGGCTATTTATGACTTTTGTAATGTGACGAGCAGATTTCATAAAATTCAGGATTGATTGTGACTTAGCGTTCGCTAGTCGTTAGTACAGTCTGATTGTACTTTACAGTTGAAATGGACTGTATATTGGATATTGTATTATTAAATTAATTTGTAGATTTATAGATCTGAAGTATTGAGATTTTTGGAGTGTGGGCGGGAGAAATGATTGTCTTCCTCGGTGGGTCGGTTTGATAAGTCTTCAATTGCAATTATTTGATGGTGATATTGTTTGTAATGTGTTTGGTCAAAATAATCTGGTCTTTAGTATGGTCGTGTGTTTTTGTAGTTTTACAGACTTGTTTGTGTACAGGAAGAAACTATTGAATTTATTATTTTTGTGGAATTTAACATGTCAACTGGTCATATATTGAAATTTCGATTTTTCGCAATTTGTTTGTACAATGTAAGAGAAAAGTTAAAAGATTATCTCAGACATGGTAATATTTTATAACGTTTGTTGTCTAGTTGTTATTTTTTAAATAAAAAAAAAGCTTTAGGTTTTATATTACATATGGAATCTTTGCAGAGATCTGTTTAATTGTATATTTTGTAAATTTTGTGCCAGAGAATTTTATCCATATCTTTAATTTATTAAATTATTTAAGGTCTATACTTTACAGATATTACTTGTAATTGAAAAATTTTAAACTATATCCCTTAATAATATAAGATGTCGTTAACTGTATTGTATAGACCTTTGCGCTATTTCGGTATATTAAGTTATGTTAACTATTTATCGTAACCATTTATAACAAATTATAAAGAAGGAATTCTGCACGTTTGTGTGTTTGCTACTCCATCACGCCATAAACCGATTAAGGAGAGAGTTTGCGAGTCGAAAAGAAATGTAATTTTTACCACGGCGAAAGTTGTAATGATTGTATAACAGCACTATCATAACAATATTTAAAAGAACCAAAAATTTTACCTTCTGAGTAGAGTTCATAGTTTATTAACTAGAAGTCTACTGGGAAATTTTATTCGAATGACAATTATTCAGAATTTATTATTTTAGTCAAGATTAGTAATTGGAATTCTTGAGGCCTTGTCAAACCAAATGCTTCTTTTAAAATAAAATATCGATACCGTAAATATCAATTAGCGTAAGGGATAAAATTTTAAAAATGAGATGATTTATATAATATTGTTAAAATCATAATTAACTTACTCGTATATCGTTAAATATCTACAATATCTAAGAAACTGCTCTGTCATTTAAAAAGAATAATGTTAACATATATATATGGTTGTCCCTTACGCCAATTGATATTTCTGGTATCGATATAATTCTGAATATCAATATTTGAGCAGAAACTTTTAATTTTAATGTTCAAGGACAAACTCTACTTTTTAAAAACAACGTTTACAAATTCCATATCGATTTAAATCTAGGAACTTATATCCTGGATTCCGGATGCCATTACGACACTGGAATAAAACAATCCGAAGGCTGGAATTCTTGTTTTTAACACCAAGTGATGTTCAATGTATGTTTTGTACAAAGAATATAATGTTGAGCGAGTACTTATTTTGCCGATTGCGTAAGTTTGGACATTGTTAATATGTACCACTCGCCGAAGATATTGGCTGAGCAATTATTTAACAAAATGGCGTGCAGTGCTCTCCTTGCATACTCAATTTCATTCTATCCTTTAGAAGCACTGTTTCTCGTCAGGGAACGATTTGAATGAGATGTTATGACGGTTATCTAAAGTATGAACGGAGGACATACAAAGTGCTCTACTGTAAGGGTTTCTGTTTTGCCGTAACTCAAAAAATAACATTAAAATGTATGTAAATTAAAACACTGGTCAAATACTAGTTCAAACGGTTTGTCTGATTGGATAGGATTTTGATCTTTGGACCTCCTCCATTCATACGCTAGATGACCACTATCTGAAATCAGGCGCTGAGTAAAAATCAAGCCTTTTTGGTTATTGTGGCTAGTTTTCGCATATGTTCGACATGAATCTGTAGGCTGTGCCTGCGCGCGATTTACGCCTTAACGCTGGCCAGCTAGTTTCTTCGGTGACTGTGTAGGCGGCTTTCTCTCTAAATAGTTCTAGTCATTTTTAATTCCTCCGTGTTGTAATCTATACATAAAAAGTATGCCTGTAAATGGGTAGACAATATAATATAAATGTTAAACATATTATAGGTGAAACTTATATCTATTAAATTTGATGTCTGTTCTATGCATTGTTTCATTTATCTGTTGAATTTTTTTTATTTTGCTGATGTTTGCGCTGGACCTTAATCTCAACCTGATGGTAAGTGACGATAAGGCCTAAGGTGAAGCGCGCTTACCCAGAAGATGTCTATTCACTCTTCCTTTAACCCCTTATTGCATGGATTTTTAAATATTCTCGAAAAAAAATGTTGTAGATTTGGCCCCGGCAAGCCTTCATCATCAGGTTATTTTTGTCTCCACTGCAGGAACACAACCTTCTCTTATCTGCCGGAGATAGACGGAGGATTTGGAGGACGGCAAGCCTTAAAAAATATATACTTTTTAGATTTTAGGAAAACTGTTCGTACCCGATATGGGACACTATGCAGTAAGGGGTTAAAAAGATACAAATTGTACTGGTCCTGAAATACCAAAGCTGGCTGTGAGTTCCATTCCTTAGAATTACTGGTCGGTATTTGCTTGTGACGGTAGTGGCGATGAAGCTGAGGATGATGGTATAACACCTAGAACATCCTCATGCACTTTTTTAAATAGAATTCCAAGTAAATATATATTGAAATAATAAGTCGACAACAAATAATATATTCCTTAGTCGTACGAAAAGTTCAACAACATACGAGTAAGTTAGCAACTTCTAAAGTTTTTTCTTTTTCAAATCTTTGCTTTGTCTCCTTCCTTAATTATCATCATCAGCCGAAATACGTCCACTGCTGAACATAAGCCCAACAGAATTACATTTGCTGGGCTGTCCATTGGGGGAATTGCGGTGGCGGTGGCGGAGGCGGGGGCCGGGGCGGAGGCGGTGGCGGTGCAAGCGGGAGCGGGAATGGGAGCGAATTCTGTAGATCACGCGAGCGGAGCCGCGGGCACAGCTAGTATATCATAATATAATCAAGTAAGAACCTACCGCGAGTGGAGACCGCGACTGGGCAAGCGTAGTGTGGGACGCCCCCTGGCTAGATGGAGCGACGATCTGCGTAAGGCGGCTGGCAATGACTGGATGAGAAGAACCGAAGACCGGATTCAGTGGCGCGCCTTGGGAGAGGCCTATGTCCAACAGTGGACTCTTTCGGGCTGATGATGAAGAACCTACCGAACAATACTTACTGTGGCAAATTTTATTGTATTGTACACTTTCCTTAGCCAGAACTATTATTCCAGCCACTCATTTATATTTTACTATGTCTATGGTTCCAGCAATTTTTATTATAAGGATTTTAGAAGAAGTTTGAAGTTTCTTAAAGAAATTTGCTATCAAGAAAGAAAGAAATTTTGTCAGACATTGTCAATATTTGTCAAAATGTCAAATCAGTAAAACACAAACAAAATGAAAAAATAAGCAAAACACGAAATTCCTGTAAAACATTTCAATCTTCAAAGTGTGCTTGGGAGTGCTGGACTAGCTGAGCTGCAGACATGATAGCCTCGACCGCAACATGTCAGCATCTGCTGATATCCAAGACGGCGGCGGTGTCGTGGACCCTGGTGCATAGACAACCGCTGCCCTCGTTGGTGCAAAAATCCCACGCCTCGTTACGCTGCGGCCAAGAGAATGTAGACTACACGTCACGCACGGGGTGCAACGTGAACTTTGTGACGTCAGAGACTCTGCGTATGCTCGATCGTGCGTGCAAGCCTCTTATGCTACCACGGAAGCCTCCGCCTAAGGTTTGTAGTTTTAGCCGATCGATTTATTAATCATTCTGTTGTTGGGACAAAAAACTTTTGGTTCATTTGATTGATTGAATGAATGAATGAATACACTTTATTGCACACAAGTCACAGATAATACATAGTACACAAATATAAAGTAAATGTACAAGCGGCGACCTTATCGCTTTAAGCGATTTCTTCTAGGTAAACCGTACGAGAGAATGATTGAACTGTAAATTGAAGTACTGGGAATAGACGAACGAAACGAACAGCGTAGCCGTATGATTTCCAGCTTAGAATAGAACCACCCGAAATCTTCCCGTGGGTGTTGTCAAGGCGACTAAGGAAATGAACCAGGGACGGGCAGTAGCGTTCTCCTGTGTATATTAAGATTAAGAGGTATCAACGTTGGAGGAAAGTAAAGACTTACATGTTGATGATGTCTCTAGTATATATTATCTTTGACCAAATCAATGCTTGAGGTTTTAACATCGTAATGTGCGGTTTGCATATTATCTCAAGAACATATAATATTTCAGAAAGATATCCATAGGTCATTTCATGGCATCATAGCGTAATGTGCGCTACATTATGGCCTATAGATCTATCAATATTATTATTATCATTGAAAATGAGAATACGATGATATCCATTGTGATTCACCAACTATTTATCATTTGTAGAAGCGCTTTTGGGATGGTTGCAGTTTTATAGAGCACTAGTTGTTGCCCACGACTTCGTCCGCGTGGACAACTTAACATCACAAATTATTATGTATTTCCCATAGGAACTAGATGTTTTTTCGGGATAAAACTATCCTACGTCTTATTCTAACCTAACCTATATGTGTGTCAAGTTTCATCCCGATCCGTCCGGTGGTTGGAGCGTGATTGAGTAACAAACATCCAAACTTTCGCATTTATAACTCTTCCCGTGGATCTCGTACAAGGTGACTAAGGGAATACATTATAAAACATCAATCAGGCCTACCCAACTCGTCTGGCCAGCGCGGGGAGTGTAGGCCAAATCCTCCATCTGTCTCCGGCAGATGAGAGAGGATTGTGCTCCTGCAGTGGAGACAAATTTAATCTGATGATGAATATTAGTAGGATTAGCCTCTTTAAATTTTTTACAAACTTGATTGACAATTGCACTGGAGTGTAGGGCCATAACCTAACCTATCTACGCAGCTGACCGTGATGGGCGCCGGCAGCGCCGTGGGCCAGATCGTGTCGCTGCTCCTCAAGCAGCAACAAGTGCTGAAATTATTAGCGATGTACGACGATGCGCCGGACACGAACGTGCTCGGCGTCGCTACGGACATAGCCCACATTGACACCAGCACTGTTGTGGAGGCGTACCAAGGTCGCAGGTGCCTGAAGGCTGCACTAGATGTGGGTTTCCTATTGTAGTATATTATGTTGTACTATCATAGTGGAATGGGTGTAACACAAGACTTGTTATGGCCGTTTTAGGGACATTCAGTGACGGCTACTGAACAACATCTAGAGGACACTTTGTTAATAAAAGTTATTGCTAGTACAATCCCACTATCCTTCCGTAATAGCGGTATCCCATACCTATACTCCTTACCCATAGCCCATCTCCTGTCTCCCTCGCCCCGATCCCTGTCCCGTGCACTAATCCAAGGTCTGCCGTGCCGATGGGTGCGTGTCCAGGGGTTAGCCTGGTCGTAAGCGTGCCGGCATCTCGGAGCTGCGCGAATTTAGCCTTACTGAGTCATGCGAGGCTTTGTTGAGGTGAACAATTATTTTCCTAACTAATCGTGGTACCACAATGTGTCTCAACACGGAGGCGGCGATGTTGTTCGCCACACATCACGCCAAGTGGGCGAAAAGCCGGTGAATGAAAGTCTTTGCAACTTTTGTCAGAATCGCGCAAAGTGACGATAGCTCATCTCCGCCTACCCGTCTAGGATTAAGGCGTGAGCGTTATGCATTACCCAAAAGTGTGTGATTTCGGATTAGGTCAATACTTTATTAAGACTGTGCTATGCTAGAACGCCGACGTGGTACTGATCTGCGGCGGCACGTTCCTGAAGCCGCCCATGTTCAATCTGCCGGACTACGACCTGTTCTTCGAGAACGTGCGCTACGTGCGCTCGGCGGCCATGGCGGTCGCCAAGTTCGCACCCGACGCCATCATCGTCCTGCAGACGCCGCCTCTCGATGCCAACCTCACACTCTTCAAGCATGTGAGTTGAACTGATATCAAACGTCATCAAGCACGTAGGTAGTTGAACATATGCGCTGCGGTATGGAGTTTTCGACTTCTGTTTCTTCGTTGACCTATACTAAATTAACTTACGTGTTAGACCATCTGGTCAAAATTAGTTTTCCTGTGGGCCAGCATGTCATAAATATGTAACAGTGGTTTATTAAAAGAAACTGTCAACGGTCAAGCTACAATTTGACAAACGACTATAATGAAAAGAATGCATGTTCTCTTCGACTCTCCTCCACTGATAGCAACGCCCTATCTTGAAGGCTCCATGTTCAGCAGTGGACGTATTTCGGCTAACAATAAAGGGCCGTTAAATGTCATTGAAAAAGAATCCCATGATACTGACTGTATCTGGACGGACTGGACTTCAAGAACGTCAATTCTACAGACATCATACAAGTAGGTATGTTATTTGTACACACAATAGATGGTGAGCAGTATCAGTTGTCGTACCCATGACCTATTTCGTTCAGAATCAAATTCCTTTTATTGTGTAGACCTTGAAACGATTCCACGCATACGACAAGCGGCGGCTGATCGGAATGAATTCGACGAGCGCGATGCGCGCCAATCAGATGTACTCCCACGTCGTAAACAGCGACCCCTCGGACTCGTACGTGCCCATAATCGGCGGCACGGGCCGCTGCACGCGCGTGCCCGTCTTCTCCGCCGCTAAGAACTTCTACTGTATCCCAAAGGTTATATTAGCTTCTTATTTTGATGCAAAAACGACCTATAAATGCTCTAAAATAAGAGTCTGGGTGGTATGGACCTATCACCCGAATTTTTTTGATGTATTGTGGCGTTACGCCTACAGCAGAAGAGGGAAACCTTATTTAGTATTCAACTAAGAAGTGGCATCTTAATGGCGTCAAACTGCAAGGAGTATTAATACTTAGTCATTCCAATATTTGAGCTGAATTAAGCAATGGGCCGAATGTTGACCAAAATATCAATTTGCCCGGCCAAAGGTGTGGATTCCGGAATCATAATAGGAATTTATCTATGGAAGTTTGGTAAAAGTGGAAACTAAATTGGAGTCTAAAATTCATAAAGGTGGTTTACCTATTAAAGTTTAATTACCTACTAAATCTTGGATCATTCTCAGTGCTGTGTTGGGTGGGTGTAGAATCAAAACGAGTTCATCCCGCGACTGGTACGCGAAGCTGACGACGTCATCTGCCAAGTGAAAAGCAACGGCGAGCAGGGACACCTCTCCATCGGATTCGCGACGGCCAGATGTCTAGTTAACATTCTGAATGGTAAATCTCTCAGTACTAAAGGATACCAGGCTAACAGAAAGTATAGGGAAGTGGAACAACCTAAACTAAACTCATGGTAACGCTTAGGCTCGTGGCCCACCAAAGCATAACAGAGCGGTGATGATAATGTGCAAGGATAGGATTTTGCTGTTTTCGTAACTTTGGAGGACACCGGGCATTGTTCTTGTGGCATAGAAATATTATTTTTTGTTTTGTTGGCGGATTGCTAATTTCACCTTTATACTTTTGAACCGTACAGTACAGAGTTGAAGCGTCTTTCTACCATACCTATCGTGATTCGGTTGTCTTGTTGATCTCCTTCACTTTAAACAATGCTTTAGCTTCGTTGGTTCTTTAGTTGTATCAAACTATTAGCACATCTTGGGTCAAGGGCATCCTTAGTAGGTACTCGTACTTACTGCCTTATAAAATGACTCTATTATCATTATCATCATGTCAGGCCTTAGACGTCCAATGCTGGACATCGCCCTTCGCATCCAACCGCACCCGGCCACCTTCAGGTCGTCGGTCCACCTGGCAGCGGGGCGTATTTATTCTAAGTAACTAGCAGGCCTTTTTCTTCCACCAATTTAGGGATTATGATCAAGCCAGCGTTCATCGACAGCGCTTTCGTGGAGCAGGCGCACCCGAACTCCTGCTACAACATGAAGTACTGCTCAACTCCGATCACAGTCGGTACCTATGGGAACACCTATGGGATCACAAAGTACCACATACCCAAACTAAACGACATGGAGAATAAAACGTTGGATGAAATAAAGTTAGTTTCTGAGCTAAATTATAACAATAAATGTTCAACTACGGGATAGTTTTGCAAACTCTTCGGTAAACTATGCCTGGAGTCTCTTTGAAGGATATTCAGAATGTCCACCATGGTGTTTCTGGTGAAATCGATTCCACGACCTCTGGCGCTCGAATCTATGGAGGTCAAATGGCTATAAACCGGAGTTGAAAAATATTGATTTAAAAAAAAAACAATGTATAAAAAAAATTTGTAATTATAGCCTTGTCACAGCGTTTCCCCGCTAAATGCAAAACAGCGTCCTCAGTGTCTTGTGTATTTCTATTGTATTCTAAAAAAGCGGCCAAGTGCGAGTCGGACTCGCCCATGAAGGGTTCCGTAGCAGCAAGTAACATAATATAAAAGTTATAGTAGTTCGTTGTAACTTTGATCGATGTTTTAGTAATAGTATTGTGGTTTACCATTTATGACGTAGTAAAAAAAAACTACTTACTAGATCTCGTTCAAACTGTTGGAACTGTCGTTATAAACGCAAAACAGTACTAAACGTACTTGGCTTTGTAAACGATTTTTATAATGTCCTTGTGACAAGCTGTCAACTCTCTCTCTGCTCGCCTCTCCGATGTACGAAGGTCGTGTCTCGTGTCTTAATAAATTTAATCTCAGTTATTCAGTTAAATCACCTTTTATTTCCTCAATAACCCATCAGGTTATGGGCCCAGGCATTAATCCCTGAATAGTGAGCTATTTATTTTCTTGAAAAAGGCGTTATCAAATAAAAACACGTTTTTTTTGGACGATCGACACGACAATGGCCGGCGATGGACACACGAGTTTATCTTTCCCATTGGAAAAATTAAAAGGCATTCAAGATTACCATAATTGGAAATTCGCCATGCGTATGGTACTGGTGCACGAGGACCTTTGGGATTGTGTGGAATCTGAAGAAAAATCAGCAGATGACAAGAAAAAATTAAAGGCATTAGCTAAAATATGCTTGTCAGTGCATACCTCAGCATATCCCCTTGTTAGAAATGCCAAAACGCCGTACGAAGCTTGGAGAAAATTGCAACAGGCGTTTGAAGACAAAGGATTATGTAGACGGTTAAGTCTCTTGAGGAGTCTCTTCAGCATAAAACTGTGTGAGTACGAGAGCATGGACACATATTTATCTAAAATTACACAAATCGTTCAACAATTAAGCGATATTGGGTCTCCCTTAGAGGATGATTTTGTTGCAGTCATAATGTTGAGCGGGTTGCCACCAAATTATGACCCCTTAATTATGACTCTTGAAAATAATAACGCAGAATTATCTAGCGAGAATGTCAAGTCAAAATTACTGCAGGAACACCTGCGGCGTGATGACATTAATGAGGGAGGGACGGCCCTGGCTGCCAAAAGAACGTTTAAATGTTTCCGTTGTAAGAAACCAGGCCATCTACAAAAGAACTGTCCGCAGAAGACCAGTAGGAAACCGCTTATGCAGGACAAGACTTTATTAACTGCACTCTCCGTTGTAGTGAAAAGTGACACATGGTGTATTGATTCTGGAGCTACGAATCACATGTGCAATAACAGAGGTGTATTTTGTGATTTTGTTTCTATAAAACCAATAGAAATAAAAGTAGCCAATGGTGAACAGCTATCAGCTGTGGGTCAAGGAAATGTAAAAATAAGACTACAGAACTGTGTAAGGACAATAAGTGATGTGTATTTTGTACCAAGACTTACTGCAAATTTATTGTCAGTAAGCGCTATGACCCGGAAAGGTTTCCGAGTAATATTTGATTTAAAAGGTTGTAAAATAATGGACAAAGAAGAGATAGTAGCAACTGCTACTCATCTCAACCAAGTATATCAATTAGATACTAAGCTTTCAACTAATACAGCATCCGAAAGTGTTATAAATTCATGTTTGGTTTCGGAGACTGTAGGGACTTCACAGGTGACTGGTGATGTTCCGGAAGCTGCAGCAAGCACAGCAGATATGGGTTCTTCGGTGAAGGACTCGAGGACTACATCCTCGGGCTGTGGAGATACACAAAAAACGTGGCATAGGCGGCTCGCACATCTCAACTCAAGGAGCATGTATGTCATGAAGAAAGGTATGGTAACAGGCATTAATTATGATGATAACAACTATCAATCTTGTATTGCTTGTGTGGAGGGGAAGCAGACTAAAATACCCTTTCCAAAGAATTCTCAAAGCAGGTCAAGTGAGATATTAGGGCTGATACACACTGACTTATGTGGGCCTATGTCTCAGTCTTCTCTAGGGGGTGCAAAATATTTTTTAACCTTTACAGATGATTGCACAAGGAAGACTTTTATTTACTTTCTTAAGGCTAAAAGTGAAGTTTTTGAGAGTTTCAAAATTTTTAAAGCTCTTGTAGAAAATCAGACTAGTAAGAGAATAAAAATATTGAGAAGTGACAATGGTCTTGAATATGTCAATAATCAGTTCCAGACGTTCCTGAAAGCACAAGGCATCGTGCATCAAACAACGGTCCCATACTCACCAGCCCAGAATGGGGTCAGCGAGCGAGCCAACAGGACCATAATGGAGAAGGCACGGTGCATGCTGCAGGATGCTGGCTTGGGAAAGAAGTTCTGGGCTGAAGCAGTGAAGACAGCTGTGTATATCAAGAATAGAACACCGACGAAAGCTGTCATGGGAACCACTCCTGAAGAAAAATGGACTGGCAAAAAGGTAGACGTTAGTCATTTCAGAATTTTTGGCTGTTTGGCATATGCATTAATACAAAACAGAAAGAAATTAGATTCAAAATGTAAACAATACATTTTTGTTGGATACTGTGAAGAAAGCAAGGGCTATAGACTGATAGACCCGGAGTGCCCAACCACATGTATAAAAGTTAGGAATGTTACCTTCTTTGAAAATAAATTTATTTCAAATGGTACATTTAAAGAAGAAAATATGTCAAATGATGATATACTAAACATTTCTTTGACACCCCATGTTGTCACAAATTACAATACTGACAATACAATAGACCGATCTAGCCCTAAGTCAGGGTCATTCAATGATCACAATTTATCTGATGACATATTAACTCAGTCAAAACAGAAAAATCAGAGACGACAAGAAATTTTTACATTGAATGACACTGATCAGGAAGAGTCCTCCATTCTTAGTACAGATGATGTGTTGGATAAAACTTACATTCCAGGGACAACATCATTAGAAACTGACGACTCTGATACTACCACAAGCTTTGAAAGCACAAATGACTCAGAAGAGTTTGCTAACATTGCGTTGAGCTGTGGAATTGGAGATGATGAGCCGATGAATGTAAAGGAGGCACTGGATGGCAGAGAAGCTGATCGATGGCGTGAAGCAATGCAAGATGAGTATGACTCCTTTTCTAAAAATAATTGTTGGACCCTGACAGACTTGAAGAACGGTCAGAAGCCGGTGAAATGTAAATGGGTTTTTAAGAGAAAACGAGGTCTCAATGGAATAATTTTGAAGTATAAAGCTCGTCTTGTTGCGAAGGGGTTCACGCAGAAGCATGGTATAGACTACCAGGAAACATTTGCTCCTGTGGTTCGCTACTCCACAATAAGAATGTTATTTGCCATAGCTGCCGAATATGATCTTGACATAGATCAACTTGATGTTAAAACGGCATTTCTGAATGGCGACCTACATGAGGATATAGTGATGGAGCAACCAGAAGGATTTGTTGTAAAGGGGAAGGAAAATAAAGTCTGTAAATTAAACAAATCCATCTATGGTCTCAAACAAGCTGCTAAATGTTGGTATGATAAAATAAATGGAGTCCTGACAAAGAAGATGTTATTTAAGAAGTCTTCAGTGGAACCATGTGTATATTTTAGATCTCAACAAGGAAGCATAACAATAATTACGATCTATGTTGATGACATTTTATTGTTTACATCTTCAATTGAAGAGAAGAAGAAAATTAAAGAACAGTTGATGAAAGAATTCGAGATAAAGGACTTGGGAACAGTTCATGAATTCTTGGGAATGAGAGTTTGTAAAGAGAAAGGAAGAATTACTCTTGATCAAACCAACTACATAAATAGTGTTTTAAGCAGGTTTAAAATGGAAAATTGTAAGCCGATTGGAACACCAATGGAGCCTGGTCTTAGACTTGTTAAGGCAACAGAGAAGGCTGAAAACTGCGAGTACAGAAATCTAATTGGCTGTCTTATGTACATTGCTGTATGTACTAGACCCGACATCGCCCATGCGGTGAGCTCTCTTAGCCAATTTAATCAGTGCTATACAGACAGTCATTGGAAGGCTGCGAAAAGAGTGGTAAGATACCTGAAAGGCACCAAACATTATCGCCTTAATTTCGAAAAATCTAACCTAGACGTTCGCGGGTATGCTGATGCTGACTGGGCGGCCTGTGAAGTGGATCGGAAATCATACACTGGGTATGTATATAAGATAGGTAACTCAGTAGTCTCCTGGGAAAGTCGCAAACAAAGAACAGTGGCGCTATCAAGCACAGAGGCGGAATATATGGCACTTTCGGATGCATGTAAGGAGGCTTTGTTCATACATACATTTTTTAATGAATGTTTAAATGTAGATTGTTTAATGACTCTGTACAATGATAACCAATCTGCTCAAAGATTATGTGAGAACTCAATGTTCCATGCTCGCACAAAACATATAGATGTCAGACATCATTTCATTAGAGATCTTGTAAGCAATGATTTGATTAATATTGAGTATCTTTCTACAGATAAAATGACAGCAGATATTCTTACCAAACCATTAGCAAGGGATAAGTTTGATAAATGTATGTGTCAATTAGGTTTGAAGACTTTTGTGTAAATCTCAAATCATTTATTTAAATGTGTTTAAATTGTCGTTTTGGCTAATGTTGTTTGGAATTTCATTTGTGTGATGTAAAAATGTTAGACATTATGGCGCACTTGTAATTTTATATTATAACAGTTGAATGTGTAATGTTTTGGTTTAAGGGCAGGTGTTGGAACTGTCGTTATAAACGCAAAACAGTACTAAACGTACTTGGCTTTGTAAACGATTTTTATAATGTCCTTGTGACAAGCTGTCAACTCTCTCTCTGCTCGCCTCTCCGATGTACGAAGGTCGTGTCTCGTGTCTTAATAAATTTAATCTCAGTTATTCAGTTAAATCACCTTTTATTTCCTCAATAACCCATCACAAACCAATTTTAAGTGGAAGTTTGCATGGCAATGTACTCGTACATCATATATTTTTTTTAGTTTTTTCATTCTCTTATTTTAGAAGTTACAGGGGGGGGGACACATTTTACAACTTTGGAAGTGTCTCTCGCGCAAACTATTTAGTTTAGAAAAAAATTATATTAGAAACCTTAATATCATTTTTGAAGACCTATCCATAGATACACGTATGGGTTTGATGAAAAAAAATTTACTATTTACTACTTACCAAGTTTCAACAATATAGTTCTTATAGTTTCGGAATAAAGTGGCTGTGACATACGGACGGACAGACTGACAGACAGACAGACAGACATGACGAATCCATAAGGGTTCCGTTTTTGCCATTTGGCTACGGAACCCTAAAAATGCCGCTACCCTAGGTGTGACCTGGACAATATGCTGAACCTGGGCCGGTGCAACGCCGTCGGCGACGAGTTCACTATGCGTCCGTGCATGGAGTGCCCGTGCTACGTGCCCACGCCCTGCGACACGTGCCGCCCCTGCAACGAGGCAGCCGAAGACGGCGACAGGATTCAGTCCAGAAACTAAGTGTATAAGCATCATCAGTCGAAATACGTAAACTGATGTATATAAGCTTTCCCAATAGAATGCCACTTATGGTGGGCTGTTCATTGGGGGATTTGACAAAATCACCACGCTTGGCAGGCGGATTGGTGATCGCTGTAATGATCCTAATGTAGTCAGGAGAACGCTGTTGCCCGTGTCCCTAATGCAATCTCTCAGTCGCCTTGACGACACCCACGCGTAGTTTAAAGGTAATATTCTTAGTTTTCAGTTTATTTTTATAACGAAGTATTATAACGAAGATAAGAAAATCATGACGGCCGACTGAATTGTCGTGGTAACTTCTGAACCTGATAAAGCCTAAGACAGCCTTCTGTCTAGGAGTTCCTCTCATGACGACGTAGAACAGAATGAACACATCTACATGTGATTTATTCCTTGGGGTGGTCACCAATTTTTTGGTAATTTTATAGTGCCTTGCATTATGCTGGGCAATACACATCGCAACATTTGCGAAAGCGACCAAATCTGGATAGTCATACTTCTCTAAGGAATGAACAGTAAAGATTGACCACCCAGATCTGTTTTACAAATGTTCGGAAAATGTTGCAATGTATAGATGTATTTCCGCCTTCTATGTATAGTATTTTATGTTTGTATTACGTTACAACTGAGTAAGAATAAATAAGTTTAACCTTTATTATTTTTATTGCCCTAAATTGTGTCGACAAAAATAGTAGGTTACGTTCTGCCGTTTTTTTTATATAATATACTATAAAAATATGATA
This sequence comes from Esperia sulphurella, assembly GCA_947086405.1. NCBI lineage: Eukaryota > Metazoa > Arthropoda > Insecta > Lepidoptera > Oecophoridae > Esperia > Esperia sulphurella. The sequence goes on from OX352265.1 coordinate 13,091,798, forward strand.
AATATAGTTAACAGGAGTAATAACTTGTTTTATTTTCATATACTTAGCAGGTGAGTCGCGGGAATTCCCGTGTGGTCTTCTGAACCAGGGTTGGATGTCGGGGATTAGTTCCTAAACAAGCAAACTTAGTAGACGTATGTTTCTTCCGTTTGTTGCCCGTGGTACTACCAGTACCACGCGATCACGTGTAACTTACCAAGCGATCCAGTAGTACTACGGGAAGTTATTTTTTACCGGTGGTACACTAACATTCTGTAGGTCTTTTAAGTACATGTATGTTTACCTTCCTGCCCTTTTTTTTAAACTTCGAAAAACAAATGAATGCCGCTAAAACGAATTAGCGAAAAAACAAATATTAATTTCTTCTTTTTTACACAAAAAATATAACTACGAGAACGAACGAGAAGGAGAGATGAAAGTACACGTTAATGTACGTGTGTACTTTAACGCAACTTTTCAAGTGCATATCCGACTGTTATTTCTCCCGTTATAAGCTCCAATAAAATGTGCCTTATATTGTCGTCATTTATGATATCAGTTTTTCGTCTTTTGTTGTTTTTGCTCGAATTATAAATTAAGCTTTTGTGGTAAAGGTATCTATAATTAAATTAGGAAAATGAGGCATTCGGAAAATTAAGAACTGGTAAAATTAAGACTGTACATAAAGAAGAACTATTCGTCCCGATAATAATTTGTAAAATTTCACACGTGGAAAATTAAGAACTAGGAACTAATCGCCGACTTCCCCTCAGTTTCCAGTATGGTATGATGTCATCATCATTATCAGCCGAAGTGCGTCCACTGCTGAACTTTATCCTACCCAATAGAATGATATTTTTGGTTGGACAATATATACAGGACTACGCTGCTGCCCGTTCCTGGTGGGGTTAGTAACACTAGTCATACTGTTACTTCTACGATTGAACAGATTATACAGAAAAGGTCCTGCTTAGAGTGACATATTGGAATCCCTTAGTCCCCTCGACAAGGGCAGATTACGGCTGACCCTATTCTAAGCCGGGAACCCCACCCCGGGTATTATTATCCTATTAATAATAATAATTTATTATGTACTGTCTCACGCTCTAAAATACTCTATACTTTAAAAAAACTTCTCTAACAACTCTGCGTACTCTATTCTCCTGCTTGACGAGCTGAAATGAGCTTGGGAAAACGAGACGGAAAATCAAGTCGTGGATATCCACTGTATAGTCCAACAGTAACATTACTTGCTTTTATACACTTGGTATACCTAGGCATTTCTGTGGATAACACCAAACTCGAGTATGAAGGACACATTATTTTTGCGTAACGCAAAGCAAAGCAAAGTATAGCTTACTATAAATTACTAATTAATTTTGATGTCCCATTAGCGGTAATACAAATAAAATGTAGTGATTGGAGAGAATTTGACCCCATATGTACGTACCGATTTTAACAGTTTAATTTATATATATATCAGTAAACATTATTAAAAAACACAGGTTTTCTACTATTGTGTTTGCTTGCTAATTCCATAATGATTAATGGATAGGGAATCTCTCCCATCACTATAACCTGTATAACCTTAGAAGAATATCCAATTCGTTCTTCTAAGTGTATAACCACTTATGAGAATGTATAAACTTTTTAGAGGCCTTAGAAAAAGATTTATGCATACTGGCTTTGAGTTCGATGTTCTTTTAACCACCTGTCTACCTTTCCTTGTGACAAAACGTCATAACAAAATGACTAAAAATGCCACCAAAACTATGATACATCTAACAATGCCAATCCGTGTGTAAATAACCAATTTTTTGATCAAACCAAATAAAATGGAAAAGTAATCCTATCATCATATAAAATAATAACAGCGATTGTAAGACAGGACTGTAGGCATGTTCCGTAGAGCATCTCGGCTGTTGTCACCAGCGCGGAAGTATGTGGGGCCCAGGGCCGGTTACCAGAACGTGGTCAACTCAGAAGCTCTGGCGCAGCTCGACCCGCGGTGCAAAGCTGGTCCGCCCGCACCACGGTTTCCATCTGGAAAGGTTTGACGAATATCATTGGTTTACTCCGCTTTATGTGCAGTGCCTACTGTGAGATACATCATAATGTCAACTCCTAGACGTCCAAATGCTGGACATAGGCCTTTTCCAATGAACACCACCACACCCGGTCCTCCGCCGTCCGCATCCAACCGCTTCCGGCCACCTTCTTCATGTCGTCTGTCCACCTGACGGCGGCGGGACGTCCGAACCTGCGCGTGTCGATCCGCGGTCTCCACTCTAGAACTCTCTACGGTGATATACGGATCATTTTTTAAGAAACGTAGCAGCCTCCTTACTTGCTAATAATGAAGATAAAAGGAACTGCATAGAAACTGCAAATGGGTAATTCTCATTGACACTCAATTTTCATGGTCACACAGTAAGTAAGTTCCTAAACAGTATAAGTTAAAAACATAACTTATGGGTCGGAGGATAAAACATCTATTAGGTCACAAAATAAATAAAACTTGCCGTAATAGAAGCAAAAATAATATAAATAATTAACATGAACGATCAAAAACGGGGCCATTTTTCGTATTCTCATCGTGTCACACTTCCCGTTGCAGTAAAACATTTGGTTACAGCTTTACCAAATTTCAGTGTATTTGTATGTTATATATACTAAAGTCATCGTAATTATATACACTTTACATACATTGGTGTAAAAAAAAACTTTTCGTCATTATTTTGAATTGGAAACACGATATGTGTCGGTCACACGATTTTAAGTACTTAAGATTTGAGTAGTAATAAAGGCTTGCTGTTGAATACAACAGCAGCAACTAATCACAAAGTTCGATTCGGTCATCGTCAGTCGTGTTCCTGCATCGCAGAAGTGGGACGAGCGACTCATCGTTCCGTGAGTAAAAAATATTGGTAAGTTTATATTTATTCGTAGGTGTACTGATCACTTGCGTGGACAACATATTTGTGCATTGTATTTTAGTAATTGAAATTAAAGTTAGCTCATCGAAACTCCAAAATGTATGAGATATTTATGTAGTATTTGATTTAAAACGATACACCTAAACTTTGCAAGAATTTATAAAAAAGGGATATTTTCATCACCTTCGTGGCGTTTTAACCACGAAGGTGAATTTTTGCCACGAAAGTGATTTTGTGCATTGTTTTATTTCGAAATATAGCGACTGGTGTATACGTATTTACAAAATCAACTAGTTTGATGTGGTAAATAGAGTTTTGAATACATAAGTATAAGTAAGTATATTAACGTTGTTTTTAGGGTTTCGAACCAAGATGGTAAAAATGAACCCTCAACACCAACGTAGCTTCTGGTCTGATGATGATCCAGATTCGAGTTACAATATATTTGATTTAAGCAAATACTAACGTTCTGATATTTTCTTTTATTGTTCGAAGAAGTTGCCGTCTTCTTGTAATGAGATTTTTTGTTTATACGAGTAGAATAACGTTTTTGTTTTTGATAAGGAAAAGTGCTGTTAGGCAGCGTGTAACGTTTCGTTTTTATTTTTTGAGAGATTTAGACTTCCTAAAGCTCAGACTAAAAGTAGTATATAATCTAAGTTCTAAAGACTTATTTGATTCATCATTAGGAAAAAGTTTATATTACAACCAATTAGGTTAAGTTTTTGATTATTTTTTATCACCGGAGACTGATTATTTGTGAATGTCACAAAATACCAGTGATATTACAATTAAAGTATACTCAAATTATGCACAATTGTTATAAGTTATAACAACAAGGTAAATGGAGCCTTATCATCAAATATGTATCCCTTTTCATCTAAATGCTGTAAAAAAATGGTATCAGATTGGCTTCAAAAACTGGATTACAATGAAACTGAAACACTTATGGACCCACTCGCATAACACACACACACGCACACGCACACACACACACACACGCGCACACACACACACACACACACACACACACACACACACACACACACTCATACACACACACACTAAACGCTTTTTCTTTCCTCTTTTTTTTGTTCTTTTTTTCGTCAATGTAATAAATATGTTTGAAATGGCTCACGAGACTGTATGTCAATAGTATCTCTAATAATTATTGTCCTATTAACTTAGTTTTTAATAATGCAATCAATGTTGTATCAAATAGTCCGAGGGGTGGGGACCTGGTGATCTGTGCCACAGGTTCATCCTACTACAGACACCAGATTCTCACAAATAAGTGATGTAACAATCAATAACATTGTCACTATAGTTGTAACTATAAATAAGATATAAATAAGTGATTATAAATAAGAATTTTAATGTGAAAATATTTGTGGGAACGAAACAATAAATACTTACTTACTTACTTACTTAAGTTTAGATACATTATTTCAGTTTTTTGTTACTATGTAAATATGTTATTATGTTATCACATGTGTAAAGAGGGTATTTTAGAGTAAAACTATCCTCCGAAATATAAGTACCTGATTAATAAAACCACAGTAAAGTTTCTATTTGTTTCCCACGTTAATAATGTTCTATAATAAGAACTTTTCACTAAAAATATGTAGTTTTAATTGACGTAGCATATCAGTAATATTAAGAACCTATTTCGTAGGATGACCGAACCTAGGACCAAACTGGTAATTCTCTCTTTGCTTAGGTATTGAATATCATGTATTTGCCTGTTTAATTATGAAAATAAGATTAAGTTGTTATTTCATGTACATTTAGTCTCATAACCAGTAGTCAATTCTGAGAAAATAATGGCTGTAAAGTTACTGAGTCACTTTCATGGATCATCGCGCCACTTTCGTGGCATCTAGAACTTCAAAACATTATTACTTCTAACTGAGACTCACGATTTGATAAATTGACTTATAAATTTACTCGTATTATCAAGCGCTATTAAATTTTTTATAAAAATAGTTTATATAAGCAAAAAATAGAATTTACCACGAAGGTGACGGTGAGAATCGTGGCGATGAGAATTAGCCAAATACATTGTTTTTGAATTTTTTTAAACTAAGCTTAGTAACCAAGCCACACTTTGGCTCGGGCGCTACTCCGGCCGCTGCTGCCGCGCATGCTCGCTTCGCTCCCTCGTCTGGCGCACTGTGGTCAACCTAAAAAGCTCGTCAATGCTCATCGCAACCTATTATTGTTATTGCCAAGTATTTTTTGGGAAAAAATATTTTATAGAAGTGTTTGTTCTTTATGATTCTACAAAAAAAACTATCCTTATCCAAAACCTGACGGTCAATTTTTCGGGTCGGTCGTCGGAACATATGGCAGAATTGCGACGTACGCTGCGCCTGCCGGTGCGCAGTCTTCACTCTAGAATTCATATGTTTCAATGACCATTGCTTCTGCGACGTAAGTCGGCGAGCTTAGTGCTTCGTTGTATATCCTCATTGCATCAGTCAGTGTATTTCTCGATGACTCACTAAATCTTTTCGTGTAGGTGTCAGTACTAGGCGCCGGGAGCGACGTCGGCCGAATTGCATGCCTGTTTCTTAAGCAGCAGAAAGTGATTAAGACCCTGGCCATGCACGACGAGGTGTTGGAGCATAAAGTCGTCGGCCACGCTACCGACCTGTCCTTCATAGACACCAGCACGCAAGTGGAAGTGTACCAGGGTCGCATATATCTCAAAGATGCTTTACATGTGAGTTGTTGATCTTCTGCGTCTCACTGAAAACAGGACCTTGTGGCTCTGTTATCGCCGTCAGTAACGAAGAAATTTGGGTAGACCGTCCCGTTACGACTGCATCTATACGAGATTGCTGAGTTCATGCGGCGTTCTGTCAAAGTTTTCGGAATGCAGCCTTTACAGAATAACAACGGTTACGTAATTACTAAATGCTAAATATATTTTAGGACTCAGACGTGGTTTTGATTTGCGGAGGCAAAGACGTGCAGCCGCCGTGCTGCAATATCCTGGACCGAGAGCTGTTTCAGCAGAACTTACACTACGTGCGTCGCGCGGCGCTGAATGTCGCTAAGTTCTGTCCCTACGCCGTGATCGCCGTGCAGGTCCCGCCCGTCGACTGCAACTTTGCACTCGTCAAGCATGTTAGTTTTTAATCCCAGTTGATAAAATATTATGGTGAGCTTCGCAATTTTTGACTATTTACTTCAAGAAGAGCTTTTCCACCGTCTACGTCAAACCATGCCAGTTGTTGGATCACAAAGAACGATCCGTTCAAAGGGTTTTATTAGAGAACCAGCGAATGTATCTCACATTTGTCTGTTTAAATGACACAGCGATCTTATGACCACCAGCTTGACGATGTCGTCTCAGGTTGATTGTCTTCAATGTACCAGTTTCTAGACCGAGTTTCTCTCCAAGCATCTATTTTAACAACACTAAAATCTCTTCGTTAGACCCTGCAGATGGCCGGAGTGCACGACAAGCGACGCCTGATTGGCGTCAACTCGATTAGTTCGATGCGCGCCAACCATTTGTACGCCAAGCTCGTTGAGACGGACCCCGAGGACTCTTTCGTGCCCGTCATATGCGGCGCGTGTCGCTGTACGCGCGTGCCAGTGTTCTCCTCTACTAAGTCGTTCTACTGTATTCCAAAAGTAAGAAAAGGAGATTTTTTTGTAGGTAAACTCTAAAAAATTTATCTAATGACTAATGATTCACCCTGTTTCTCATTTATCTATCATTGAGATTCCATAAAAGTTGGAATTTCCTATACGAGGACGACATTTGTTCAGTTTGAAGTATGTTAATGAAATCAAAGAGAATATACTGTGATAATTGTTTCGCTACCGGATGCAGGATCAACTAGACTTTCTGCCCCGACTGATACGTGAAGCTGACGACCTTATCTGCCGCGTAAAGAGTAACGGCGAGAAGGCACACCTCTCCATCGGATTCGCTACTGCCAGGTGCATCATCAACATTATGAAAGGTACCTACTTGATTGTCTCTAGTAACTAAATGTTCACCAATACTTTTATTATCCTTGACGGCAGGCAGACAGTTGCCAACTACACATACACAAAGCAGAAATATTTAAGATCGACACTTACAACATCGAAGTATTTGCACCCAGAGTCGCTCATGATGGTTAACAGTTAGCCGCTTACCGCCCGGCTGTCTGATCCTTTCCCGCTACATGCGTCGCCACGTTTTCTGTGGGCAAAATATGAAATACCTAGATGAGCATGATACTTATAAATTCTAGTAAATATTGTGCTTCGAAAACTTGAGTGGTTCTTTATAATGTGATTTTTCTTATCATTTTAGCATTGACGACCGTCATAAATATACATAAGACGTACTGCAATCACAGCTTACTATGCATATGTAGAGTCTGTTCTTAGATATGGCCTAATAATATGGGGCAATAGTACTAATATAAATAAGGCGTTCATAGCTCAAAAAATTGCATTAGGGCTATATATGGCGTTGCCCCAGATACCCCATGTAAACCGTTATTTAAAGCTCTGGAAATACTTCCTCTTCCCTGCTTGTATATACTTGAATTAGCAAAATTTGTAAAACAACATCAACATAATTTATACAAGCAGGCAAAAGATGTACTGTCCTTAAACACGAGATATCCAAATAGGCTCGTGATTAGTGACGTACCAAAAACTACGCGCTTCCAGAAGAATTGTTACGCGATGGGCAGAACCATATTCAATAACTAGCTGTGCCCGCGGCTCCGCTCGCGTGGACTACAGGATCCGCTACCATTCCCACTTCCGCTCCCTATCCCACTTCCACTCAGACTTCAAATCCAGGTCCAGGTCCAGGTCCAGGCCAGGCCTAGTTCCAGTTCCAGGTCCAGATCCAGATCCTCAACTCTCCCCTCAACCCTCCTCTCAACCCTCTCCTCAGCTCACCCCTCAACCCTCCCCTCAAACCTCTTTCCCTCGTCTCTCCAAATGTAGTCCTCGTAACTAATCCATCGCAGTCCAAATTCCGACCAATTATGCGAATTTTCAAACACTCAAATTACACTGGTCCCATACCCGCTACCGCTCCCGCTCCGGTTCCGCTCCCGCTCCCCTCCCGCTTCCGCTCTCAATCCCACCCCCACGCCCACGCCCACGCCCACGCTCACGCCCACGCTCACGCCCACGCCCACTCCCACTCCAATTCCTACTCGCAGCTCCAAATGTAATCCAAACTCATCGCAATCTGAATAGTAGGTACGGAAATACTACTTTAAGCAATATATTGCATAATAACCTTACCTATTTGAAAACTAAAAATGTCTATAACTTTTGATTGAGTTAGCCGATTGCGATGAAATAAAGACTAAATGTTAAGTTAAGTTAAGCACCATGTTTTTGTGAAAAGTCTATCCAAATCCGTTCAGTAGTTTTTAAGTGATGCGTGCACAAACTCACAGACAAACAGACAAACAGACAAACAGATAAACAGACAAACAGACAAACAGACAAAAATTTCAAAAATGATCGAAATGTGTTCTGTTGCTTATCCTTAGACCCCCCAATTTTTTTTTTGCAAATATCTTCAATGTACAGACACGCGAAGTTTACGATTTTATTTATTAGATATACCGGCATCTATAAAGGAATTACCACTAAATAGGTTTAAAAATTCTCTTCGGAAATGGCTGATTCAGCATGCGTTTCATTCCGTTGCAGAATTTTTGTCGCACAAAGAAAAAAAATAGGTTTAGTTTAAGTAGTTGAAAAGTTTTAGTCTTAGTTTCATTAAGTTTTTTATTATTAATGTAAATACTTGCATGCTCTTGTAAATAGCAGAATTAGGAGATCGTAGCCTCATAATGACCATCTAATGAACTGTACCCTATTCTATAGCAAATAAAATCTTATCTTATCTTAAAGGCATAAATCTTAATTTCTAAAGCAGTTATGGTTTTAGTGTTCAAAAGGTTAAAAAGCAAATTTAAATGATGTAGGTACTCGTATATCTTCATTCGCCTACTTTGAAAAGCCGGTAATGAGAATAATGTAAATTTTCTTAACATGTCTTATGCTGCCTTCAATCCAGGTATACATGTGAAGCCTGCATTCATAGACAGTGCACTAGTCGACCAGGACGACGTTGGCGCCTGCTGGGGCATGGCGACCTGTTCCACGCCTGTCACCATCGGCAAGAACGGAATTAAAACATACCACATACCCAAACTTAACGAGAAGGAAAAGGATCTCCTAGAATTTAGCAAGTTAGTTTTTGAAGTCGATTATGTTGCAACGGAAATCTTACTATACATCTAGATAATTGTTGGATTTTGGTTAATTACTTTTGATAATTGTAGATCTTTAGGGTAAGGGTTCTAGTCCCTATCATTGAATATTTTGGAAAAAAATTACCAAACCCATTATAGCAAACTTTTTTCGTAGAAAGTATTGGCAGGGAACCTACAGAAAATGCTTTTATTTCTCCAGGTGTGACCTTAAAGACAACCTTAACATTGGCCGTTGCAACGCAGTCGGCGATGAATACGTTCTGCAGCCCTGTAAAGTTCAATATGTTCCACCACCTCCGTCCATTCCTTGCGAGACTTGTATACCGTGTAAAGTTGACAGTGAACAGAGAAGATCACGTAGCAAATAATAAATTGAGGAAACTGGGAACCGTTCGTGAAAAGTAACATTTAGAAATCGGGAAGGTCAGAGACAACTAGAGAATACCTACACTAAAACTCTAATTTAGTTATTTAAGACAATTTTAGACGAAAAAGACATTGGTGAATGGACAAATCAAGAAAGGCAAGGAGCTTTATTCTAGGGAGGAGAGATAATACCTCCTCCTTGGCAGGACTTTAAGACGTAAAGTTAATATTTGTCTCGCTGTTCGTCCCAATAAACGTACCAGACTTACATGACAATAACTAGAAACATTACTTCAAAACGAGACTCAGAATACGAAAAAGATGATTGGCAAATAGCATTGAAACCAGTAATAAATCAGCCCTTGCTACAACACTTCATTGATGTGTCTCTTAGCCTAGTATTTTGGAAGTATATTTCACGCCGTAATTGTTCAAAGCCAGGATCATACCAAATAATTAACTACACACATCGTTTGTTATACACAAAAGTCTTTCGGAATATAATGCCCATCCTCAAATGGGGAAAGTCCGCCATTGTTGCGTACTACTCTTTTAAGCAGTCTACGTGCTTCGATTTTCCGCAACCAATAACGCTGAAGGATGATATTGCGTCAAAAGACACTAAGGAATGTTTGATATTTAATAAAATATTTGAGAAGCTGGTCACTACGATTATCCGAACCAAATCCTTGTTTTCCACATTCCGCTTTGTTTTGCGTACGAGATTCTAATTGTCGATAATTGTACTCTTGGTTGGTAGGCACTATAAGATGTCTTGTTTTTATTTTGGCTTGAATGCCTTACGTATTATTTATTTTATTTATTCATTCTGAAACCTACAGTTAGTTTACAAAAATATATTATTATAATCAATTTAATGCTGATTATCTTGGTTAAATTCGAACAATGACGAGGTAACTGCAGCCAACTGATTGCGAGAGCCTTTTGAAGCTTTACAAAGGGCCTTCTGGCATTCTTCCACATGATAGACTCTGTATAGGTCTTACTGCCTCTAGACGTTGGTGACAACTGAGCACCTTTTACCTTGCGGTTACGTCGAGATCCTCAGGCAACAAGAAGCAAAGAAGTTGGTAAAGGGTTGATATCGTGGAGATGAAGGTTGTAGTATAGTCGTTGCCGACTCATTCCTCTAATGTAGAAATCCATGCATGAATCCAAAATTTCATGCAGATCCTTCAAGTTTTAGAGGTGTAAAAGAGAAACAGACTAGCTATTGCCTGCGAATTCGTTCGCGTGGATAAGTTACGTATGGTGCGAATTTTAAGGACCCGCAGAGAGCCGACATGACAATTGACAGCTTTCACAAATCGTCGCTTTTCTGATATTAAAAACAGAACTTCCCAGATCATTCTTGAAATTTTGAGAACAATCTAGAACATTCTGGACCAATTATACAGTTACACATTTTCATAGCTCATTTAAAAAAAAATTAAAAATATTCTAGAACATTCTGGATAAATCTGGAATATATTCTAGAAAAGTTCTCAATATTGTCACTCACGCACTTAACGGCCATTCAGCACAATCTCGAGTTTATATGAGCCGTACAATAGAAGGATAGAAGTAACCCATCACACATTTTTACCACCCATTTCCACCCACCGTAACCAATCTCCCTTACCTACTTGCAAGTGCAGACCAAGGGCTATCTTCCACTGAAACGATGAGTGGGTGGCAGTGGGTGGTTATAGAGAAAATGCTGGACATACATACACACACTTTCCTTTTATATATATATATAATAAATTTTTACATATTTTTTTCATATACATTTAACAGAATTCCACGGCTTCGTAATTCCACACTGACGTCTCGTGGCTATTCTGTGGTTACGGGTAGAAACTTATTCTTCCATTTCAGTGTCATATTTCCTAGGAACAGTATATACCTACTAATCGAAAGGGAATCCATGTAATGGGAACCACTAGTATTCGTATGCAGGACAGGATCAAATATACACTTTCCTAAGGGCATAATTTCAAACTTTAATTTTTTGTTTCGTAAAGATCATTTTAATATGTTTGGACAGTAATGAGTGTAATTGTACGCAGTAATTAGATACTAAGTACCTGTTAGTAAATCAATGTCACGTTTTCACTCAAGTGAGTTGAAATTTGTTTGGCACGAGTTTGCGAGTTCTTGTCCCTCACCCGGCCGGTCACGTGTTACATGGCTTCTCCGCGAATACACAGTACAGCTTCACCATAGATCTAAGTAATAATACGCTGGAATTGGCTGGAAGTGCGTTTCTAGCAAAATAGACAACCGTGTAACAGAGTAGCAGGGTTTCTAAAATTCAGATATCAACATATTCCTCCCGGGTTAAATTTCTTTCATTTTGAGGTACAGAACCCTAAAATGCCTATAGTAATTGGTACGTTGGACTTATGAAACTCTTTATAAATAAATATTGTTATAACTATTCTTTACGTTCTGCTCTTGAATTATTTTGATAACTATTCCGATTTATTTTAAAATTGGCCTTTATCATAAAACTTCACCATATAATTGGCATTACCATAAAATATTATAAATCGTATAATATCCATGGGGCTATTAAAGTAGTGAGTTTGCTTTATATTGAATCATGACCTTCGTATTAAGTCACCAGGCTTCGCCGGCCCTTCTCTAGGGGATTATCCACTTGACTTATGGGACACGCCACGAGATAGAGAGAGATATATATAAGCGAGTTGGGGTTGGGTTAGGGCTGCCATCAGTCTGGGTATTTCCCGGATTTGTTCTAGTTTGGAGGGCGTCCGGGGGCTGTTCTGAAACCTGATTGAATGATAAGCAATAAAATAAAACAAATCAAGCAAACTCCAGCGCGGCAAAAATACTAGACGACCGAATATCATGCAATGAATATCCAAATTAAAAAAAAAACAAGGATGGAAGGAAAAAAATCCGGGGATTTTTAAAGTTTTGGTTTTGAAGTCGGTAATTTTGGCGATGGCAGCTCTAAGTTGGGATAGACGGAATTAATGCAAGTTATAAGATAAATATTTATATTAAAGTAAAAGTCAAATTATTGAATAAAACGAAACATACATCCCAGAGGGGTATGTTTCGTTTCGTTCGCTTTGCGCGATCCTGACAACCGTTGCAAAGCGACTTTCCTTCGCCCCTTTTCGCCCCGTGATACCACGTGACGTGATAAAACGAAACGTGGCTTATTAATTGAGTTTGAGATGTTTTGTCCATAATATATTAAAGAGCTAGATTTGGTTATAGATGGGTATAGTAAGAGTTCTGAAATTGAAATCACGTACATGGAGGAGCACAGCGTAGTAGTCGCCATCGCTTGTTAATTGAACCTCACTAATCCGCCCTCCAAATGGAAGTATCAATGTCAGGAGCGTTCAGTCTGCTCCAGGTATCCAGGGACTCACGTTCAAGGTCAGCCCTGTTAGTAGACATAATCCTCTTTACGAGGCTAAATTCAGCGTGTGACGTAAGTTGTTAGTAACTTGACTACGCGACCCAAAAACTGTGCGCAGGAATTGCAAATAATTCCCCCATCACCTTTCTATCACGGACTATAGTTGTCGGCATATAACTTGAGCTCTGATTTGTATAATCTAGTATGACAGTTAGTGCCCAGGATCAGTGCCAAGAATTATCGAGGTGTTCTATAATACATATATGTATAATACGAATCTTGCGCGAAATGTTTCGCTTCATTATGCATATGCGAATTGCAATCATCACTGTGACATAAATACCACAGACCGGTGGCGGGCAACAGCGTCACCCGTGCGAGACCTAGTACTGCGATGGCCAACATATCTACCTAGCATGGCCATTATGGACAAAAGTCCCCCATGAGTAGGAAACGACGGCCGCTAGTTCCCGGCAGCCCTACTATTACTGGCTGCGGTAGCGGGCTAAGATGTCAGGAAGCGGCTGGATGCGGAGGGCAGAGGACCGATTTGGTGGCGTTCATTGGGGAATACCTATGCCTAGCAGTGGACGTCGTAAGGGCTGATGTGATGAAGAATTGCTAAGAAATAGCATTTGCAGCTGTGTTTTTTAAGTCGAAGAGGCAGTAGAGCGTAACTAACTAAATCTATCTCGTGTTACAACTGTAAGTACCCAAACAGAAGAGCATACGTTTGGAAGCCGCAACAGTGCAGTGTGATGATTGCTTTAGCCCTTTAACTAGAGGACGCAAGAAAAGAAACTGTTTCAAAAACAATACTCTGTAAGTACCTACTTTAGATTTCATTCAAGTTATATTTTTAACGTCTACATTAATGCTGGGCAGGTGACAAGGAGTCAGATGGGTCAAGCAATCTGTCCTTATATAGCTATTAATGACCATATAAAGAGCACAGGAAAATACGCTTAATTAATGTTTAGACAATAACACTTTGTATTCAACATACATTTTATCCTATAATGTTACAAGAACATAGTTTTTTTTCAATTTAATAGTGAGTTAATGCTTATATTAACTGTGCCCGCGGCACCGCTCGCGTGAACTACAGAATCCGCTCTGTTCTCGCTTCCGCCACCTCCCTCGCTGCCGCTCCCACTCCCGTCACCGCTTCCGCCCCCGCTCTCGCCCCCGCCCCCTTCCCCGCTCCCAACCCGCTCCCCCTTCCCCACCACTCGCCCTCCACTTTCTACCTACATTTCCATGACCTATCTCCAAAATGTTGTTGTCACTCGTGGAAATACGGATTCCGTCCAGCATTTACACGGTACACTTCTTTGTTGTGTATACAAATGCAGTGTATGCGAGTTTTCGAAAACTATAAATTCGCATAACTTTTGATTGACGGGGATGATTGCCATGAAATAAAGCCTATATGTTACACCGAATTAAGCACTATGTTTCTACGAAAAGTCCATCAGAATCGGTTCAGTAGTTTTTCAGTGATGCGTGTACAAACAAATAGACAAACAGACAAATAGACAAAAATTCCAAAAATTATGGATTTGAATTCTATTACTTATCCTTAGACCCCCCGCCCATATTTTTTGCATATATCTTCAATGTATAGACACGCGATGTTTACGTTTTTATTTATTAGACTAGCTGTGCCCGCGGCTCCGCTCGCGTGGACTACAGGATCCACTCCCATTCCCACTTTCGTTCCCTATCCCACTTCCACTCAGACTTTAAATCCAGGTCCAGGTCCAGGTCCAGGTCCGGGTCCAAGTCCAGGTCCGGGTCCAGGTCCAGGTCCAGGTCCAGGTCCAGGTCCAGGTCCAGGTCCAGGTCCAGGTCCAGGTCCAGGTCCAGGTCCAGGTCCAGGTCCAGGTCCAGGTCCAGGTCCAGGTCCAGGTCCAGGTCCAGGTCCAGGTCCAGGTCCAGGTCCAGGTCCAGGTCCAGGTCCAGGTCCAGGTCCAGGTCCAGGTCCAGGTCCAGGTCCAGGTCCAGGTCCAGGTCCAGGTCCAGGTCCAGGTCCAGGTCCAGGTCCAGGTCCAGGTCCAGGTCCAGGTCCAGGTCCAGGTCCAGGTCCAGGTCCAGGTCCAGGTCCAGGTCCAGGTCCAGGTCCAGGTCCAGGTCCAGGTCCAGGTCCAGGTCCAGGTCCAGGTCCAGGTCCAGGTCCAGGTCCAGGTCCAGGTCCAGGTCCAGGTCCAGGTCCAGGTCCAGGTCCAGGTCCAGGTCCAGGTCCAGGTCCTTGTCCAGGTCCAGGTCCAGGTCCAGGTCCAGGTCCAGGTCCAGGTCCAGGTCCAGGTCCAGGTCCAGGTCCAGGTCCAGGTCCAGGTCCAGGTCCAGGTCCAGGTCCAGGTCCAGGTCCAGGTCCAGGTCCAGGTCCAGGTCCAGGTCCAGGTCCAGGTCCAGGTCCAGGTCCAGGTCCAGGTCCAGGTCCAGGTCCAGGTCCAGGTCCAGGTCCAGGTCCAGGTCCAGGTCCAGGTCCAGGTCCAGGTCCAGGTCCAGGTCCAGGTCCAGGTCCAGGTCCAGGTCCAGGTCCAGGTCCAGGTCCAGGTCCAGGTCCAGGTCCAGGTCCAGGTCCAGGTCCAGGTCCAGGTCCAGGCACAGGCCCAGGCCCAGGTCCAGGGCCAGGGCCAGGGCCAGGGCCAGGGCCAGGGCCAGGTCCAGGCCCAGGGCCAGGTCCAGGCTCAGGTTCACGTCCACGTCCACGTCCAGGTCTAGGTCCAGGTCCAGGTCCCTCCTCTCAAACCTCCCCTCAGCTCTGCTCTCACCTCAACCCACCCCTCAAACCTCTTTCCCTCGTCTCTCCAAATGTAGTCCTCGTAACTAATCCATCGCAATCAAAATTCCAACCAACATTACTTTGTTGCATACGTATACCACAAATTCATCGTAATCGGGTTACTCAGTCAAAAGTTCAAACACTCAAATTACACTGGTACCATACCCGCTCCCGCTACCGCTCACGAATTCAGTCGAACATTTACACCCTACTACATTCTTCGCAGTGAATGCGAGTTTTCGGAAACTATAAATTCGCATAACTTTTGATTGACTGCACCGATTGCAATGAAATAAAGCCTATATGTTACACCAAATTAAGCCCCATGTTTCTGTGAAAAGTCCATCAAAGTCCGTTCAGTCGTTTTTAAGTGATGCGTGCACAAACTCACAGACAAACAGACAAACAGACAAACAGACAAACAGATAAACAGACAAACAGACAAAAATTTCAAAAATGATCGAAATGTGTTCTGTTGCTTATCCTTAGACCCCCCAATTTTTTTTTTGCAAATATCTTCAATGTACAGACACGCGAAGTTTACGATTTTATTTATAAGATAGTAATAACAAAAATTACATATGTTGTTATTTTAGTTCTGAGGAAAAATACAATGTTTGATATTTTTTTCATTTTAAATATCTATTATCCTTAATGCCATTGTGGGTGGTTGGGCGAGCCTCCCTAAGCCCTGAGGCTCTACCTCATTGCAGTGAGTCGCGTGACCGCGGACGCAGGCCTATAGCAGAGTATATACCTAACAGCACACAGTTACTTAGTTAAAATAACAAGTGGTAAATTGAACGAAAACAGTAACAAGTATTAAAAATAACGAAAATATTAATTTTGAGGGTTCGTTTGCTTCGTAACAGAAGTTTTTTCAAGAAGAATTAAAGATTTTTTAATCGTTACCAAATTGTAAATCGACAGGATTTCTTATAAGAAAACGTGGAACATAAATGTAAGTACAACACATGTAAAGAGTTTTTTTATATTTAAATTAATTAGATTATCTATAAGTCCTGTAGTCAGATTAACTTAAAATAGGAACTGGCTTCATAATAGCACTGCGTGCGTGGAATACTCCTAAAATAAAGTCTCGATATTTG
Organism: Esperia sulphurella; assembly: GCA_947086405.1. Lineage (NCBI taxonomy): Eukaryota > Metazoa > Arthropoda > Insecta > Lepidoptera > Oecophoridae > Esperia > Esperia sulphurella. The sequence continues at coordinate 13,108,639 of OX352265.1, forward strand.
TCGTAAGTAATATATAAGAATCACATAAGAATAATGTGATGTATTCTTTTCTCTCATTAAATGCACCAAAAATTAAACAACAGATCATAACATGAACGCCAGTGCTTTTTAAATCGTATTCCGTGAAATTTAATAATAATGGTGAATACTATTTAGTAAAATTATAATTTGATGATTAGGAAGTAATCCGAAATCATCACATTGTAGCATACATATATTTTCCAAGTTCTGCTGGATAGCTTAAATCTAATAGGATAAAACAGCGTATGCAATTTAATTAAATGCAAATTAAATTAAATATGTTATTTAGGTCAGGGTTGGAAAAAACCATGATTTTCTCTAAAAATCCAATAAAATCATGTATTTATCAATTTTATAATATACCTGTTTTATTTTTTTTACCCTATAGTGATGGAACTATTTGGGGCGATAGCCTGTTCAGCTTCAGTCGAAGGAGTTTTTTCTACATTTGGCATTAATATTATTACTTAAATTTTAAATTAAATTAATTAAAAAAAATTATACAATCATTGATTTTTACTATTGGTTTAGGTTGCGTTAAAACGGATATTCTTCTAGCGAGCTTTTTGTCTGGCTTTCCGTCGGATAACTCAAAACTACTGGACCGACTGTGAGGTGATATTAGGAGCATACATGAGAAATTACGCGTTCAGTAGCGCGCCTTGGGAGAGGCCTATGTCCAGCAGTGGGCTCTTACAGGCTGATGATGATGATGTGAAATTCACCAGCAATTATATGAACATTATTACAATTTCAGAAAAACATTCTTTTCCAAGGTATTCTAGGAATTAAAACAAATTACGGAATCCGCACATTGTGTCGACGTACATCTTTGTTTACTTTTTATTATTAACCAAGAAAGTATCAAAGTTTCAGACACCTGCGCACGCAATACTCGTATTTGGACAAAATGGCCACGGGCGAAAAGCTTTACCCGAACTGTGACGGGAACGTGTGGCTGAGGTCCTGCGACCAGGAGGTCACTGAACACCTGGAGGGACATATTACAGGTAAAATGCGTTCCAATCAAAATGGGTTAGTCCAACTAGTCATAGGTACTACTAGTTCCACGATCGGACAGACTGGACAGAAAAAGTCCAGCTAGTTATGACTCACGAAAACAAAGTTATTTGCGTTTCGGAAACAAAACTCCAAATAGAAAATGCCTCAAAAGAAACAACGAATTGTATTATGTTAATTGCCTCGTTGGCCTAGTGACTTGGTCACTGGACCTGAGCGTCAGAGGTCGTGGGTTCGATTAACATATACGACATAAACCTCCTCAACAGAATGACAATTTTGGTTGACTGTGCGTCGGGGGAATTGCCATAATCACCACGCTTGGCAGGCGGATTGGTGATCGCAGTAATGATCTTAATACATACATGAGAACGCTGCTGCCCATCCCTGGTGCAATCCCTTAGTCGCCTCGACGACACCCACGGGATGTTGGGGGTGGCCCTATTCTAAGCCGGGAACCACACGGCAGTTCAATTCAATTAAATTAAATTACTCATTATTGCACGTAAAAAAAATACAATAATAAAGTAACTTACATAAGTACATCTAGGCGGTCTTATCGCTAAAAGCGATTTCTTCCAAACAAGCCCAGGCAGTTCTGTTGGTGTTACCAAATTAACTTTTCAGTCAAGTTAGCTATATTATCTTTTATTACACCCGCTATCCGTGGTCAGACCGCATTGTTAGACCGATCTGACCACGTCCACGCTTTTTACCTAATGAATATATTTTGTTCACCAGACGAAAATAACCGTGAATTATTTTGAAAGACCTGTATGCATATTTTTAGCCAATAAGTACCCGTAAATAGAAGCTTTTCGAAGTGCCTTACGTGGTAACGTAACGAGAAGGGTACATACCCAGGCTGCTGTATCGCATACGACTCAGTTATACTTATAACCCAAGTAGCATTTTACTCCATTTAAGAGTACACATTTAGTTCCAATGTGAACTTAAAGCATTATTACAGTTCACTCGTGATGTATAAGCTGCATTATTGCGATTAACACCACCTATACCTGTCTAAGGGACTTATAGGAGTGTAGAGTTATACTTTTATACGGTTGTTGGTGTTATAATACTCTAACAACTGTCCTTTAGTCAGCCGTCTGACTAAGAGCCGTATAGGAGGGTAGAGATACGGCAATCGCTGTTTAACGGTCTACTTGTACGATGTTATACAGCTAGCATATTAATAGAACACACGTGGTCATTTATACAGCCAAAGGCTGTTATGTTTACTTGTTTTAGACTGTTATACAGCTAGTAGCTGTAGTAGGAGTTGTTTGTGGTCGGTCAAGTTGACGTGTATTGTGTTTATTACGTCGCGTGCAAAAATTTGTGAAAATGAATAAAAAATCTTGGAAAATAAGAGCGAGAACCGGTGGAATAAGAAGAAAAATTGCAAAAGAATATTCGCAAATTCGTCCCTCTTTATCTAGTTTGTTTACATTCTTTTAAATACCTCCTTGAACAACGTAGTGTCTTTGTAAGTGTAAATACTCTGACACCAAACTGTGTGGCTCACACGAAAACAAAAAGTGTTTTTTGTTAGTTTGTTACAAAATTTGTACTTTAGGTATTCATACTTGACTTAGTACCTGGGCTAGGCGATTTAACGGACAATAATTATTATTGCGGATCTCTAAAATTTCAGTATATGAAAGAATAAAACGATGATCACAATTGACCTGAATTACATCTTAAAGCTGTACATAAGTTCACATTAGAATACATTTATAGACATTGGTTCTGTAGTGGTACAAATGTGGGACTTCATATAGCCAACAGCATTCTAACAGAACATATGTGAACCTATATACGCTCTAGCCGTATTTCATTTCCACCATTTTGTTCACGTAACCTAAAATATTTACCATATAAATCTCCAAAATTATCATGCAGATTTATCACAAAATACGCAGATAGAGCGAACGAGTTTTGGTTTCATGTTTTAATTAATTACCGTAGTATAATTATAATGCCAATATAATATCAAAAACTGAAAATTGTAGATTTCCTCTCAGCCAGTTTTAAATATTTTAAAATGAATATCGCGTTTTTACAGAGGCGCGTGAATATTTTAGCTGTAAATATGTATACATTTCACGATAAAGTTGCATTCCCATGGCATTTAACATTATTAAGTATTTAAAACAGGTATACTTACCGCGTGTTATCATAAATTTTTATCCAATTGATATCCGCCGGAGTTAATGTTTCTGATGGCCGGGCGTACACACAAAACCAAACTAAATGAGGAAAATTAATAAATAAAAGAAATAATTTAGGACACACGTGAACTTTAGGTAGCACTGGAGTACTTTTGTGGGATTTTATAACTGTGAAGGCTGTGTATTTAGCCACTTGTTACTCTTTATTACGCTGTATGGTTCACATATGTCCCATATAGCGCCGTAAGTCAGCCTTTAAGCCCGATGTTACTACTTAAACTGCTAATATAACGCTAATGTACAGCCATAGCCCAAACTGGTTCTATAAGAGCTGTATAGCAAGCTATACAGCTCTTATACAGCTGACTTACACAGCTTGTGGAGTACATGTGAACCACTATACATCTTATATAGAACCCCGAATGCCACTTGGGAAGTTACATGAATAAGCCTAATCAGTGTATTATCTTGGCCTGCTCGGCCTCAAGCTCGAAGCAAATAAATGTCTGAACTGGTAAGCGAGAAAGTAACTATTTAGATAGGAAAAAAATCAATAAATCTCAAAACCACTAGATTTCTTTGCTATTCCATCAACCGTGTGTGTTCATTGGGGACGGCCTATGTCCAGCAGTGGATGTCGCAGGGCTAATATAATGATGAATTGTATTATATGTAACTGTGTTTTACGTCTAGGCCTGACATGATGATGATGATTCCCTCAACGCCCTCGTAAAGAGGGTAGGCCCAACAGTAGGATTTATAAGGGCTGATTTGATTTAATTTTAGTTAAAGGATATCAAAGGCCGATTGTGCTTTATTTTTGGAACTCTACTTTTATGCTATTTTTCATGATTTCCAGGTGAAGTGCCGCCCTGGCTTCGTGGGACCCTTCTCCGCAACGGTCCCGGCAGTCTCAAAGTCGGCACCATGCGCTTTGACCATCTCTTCGACAGTTCTGCTTTGCTCCATAGGTAACAGTTACTTGACTGGTGCAATGGTTGAAGCGTTCTTTGGCCCAATAAAATTTGATTACAAAGATCTCTATGTACTACCAGATGGAGCGTTCCAAACAATCGCTCAGTTCCACTTAAGTAGCCACTCTTTCACATTCACAATGAAACTTGTGCAGTTACTACGCAGAACATTTAATTATTACTAAATATTGACGCTACGGTTAAATAATGTCAATATTTAGTAAATAATTAAATGTTCTGACTAGTAACTGCACAAGTTTCAAAGTGAATGTGAAAGAGTTGCGGCTACTTGCGTGGAACAGAGCGATTGTTTGGAACGCTACATCTAATAGAACATTGTACTAATCAAACAACGATCTCTATGTACTACTAGATGGAGCGTTCCAAACAATCGGTCTGTTCCACGCAAGGAGCCGCAACTCGGTTACATTCACGTAAACGAGTGGTGATGTGGCGCATGCGGAGCAATGTAAAAGAAAAACGCAGGGAATCCAAAAATATACTATGCATAGATCACCTATGCATGAATAGGTTTATTACAAATATTTTATATTAACATTCACTGATAGATTGATTGATTATGAATTAATATTAAGTTCGGAAGACACAAAACACATATAGCAGGTCAAAAGGATCGAGAGAAGAGAGTCCTTGGACATACTCTATCTAATTTTTGGAAGAGAGAGACGTCAGATAAGTGTCAGTGTCAACTTCAAACACTGATGACATACGTCAAAGAGACAGATCCTTATTTATGGTCAGCATACCAGAGTATAATTATAATTTCCAACAATAATTAAATGTTCTGCGTAGTACACTGTATATACAGTCAATGTGCTATGATATATGTATGGCCATGACCATGTTCATTCTAATTTGAACTGTACGATGGCGATGATAAGGTGCGATGGCTGGTAACTAATTTGTGCAGCTGTACTGTGCAGCATTTAGGCTTAAGCTCTGCCCCCCCCCCCCCTCCATGTGGTACCAAACCCCTCTTCAAACGCACAGGTTCGCGATCCTGGACGGCAGCGTGACGTACCAGTGCCGCTTCTTGCGCTCCAACACGTTCAAGCGGAACCACTCGGCTGGCCGCATCGTCGTCACGGAGTTCGGTACCAGGGCCACGCCAGACCCTTGCCACACCATCTTCGACAGGTAATGGACAATTTAAAAAAGAGGAAGTCAGCATAGCGTGTATAGGTTGTACGCAATATGTATGTTCTGTCCATTTTTGTTTTTAGTTTTCAATTCAATTCAATTACTCTTTATTACATACATACATACATACATATATACATAATGCTCACGCCTTGGTCCCAAAGGGATAGGCAAAGATGATGTATCGCTATTTTGCGCAATCCAATGTCGCAATTTCCTTCGCCCGCTTTTCGCTCCGTTTAACCCCTTGACGTGATGTGTTGCGAACAACATCGCCGCCTCCGTGTTGAGGTACCACGATTATCTAGGGAAATAATATAATATTTACTGCACGATATTAATACACAGATATAATAGTAAAGTAGCTTACATATGTATATCTAAGCGGCTATACGAGTATTTATAGATATTTCAAAGAATATGCTGCAATATCTCGGAATTGAAGATATTTCCTGAAATTCACATAGTTTTCCAATCATTGCAGGCCAATATTAGTATTTTCCGCAGAACCGATAGTTGGACAGACAGATAGACAGACAGACAGACGGACAGTAAAGGACACTGACTAATGACTATATCATGAAATGTCAAAATATCCACGTTATTTAGAATACGTAGGAAACATTATATATTTTTTTTTTTCTGATTTCCTGAGAAGATTTTCTGAGAAGCAGTTTTTTCAATAAATAGTAACATGACATCTCATACCTAATATCTGATGTTGTTAGAACATCATCATCATCAGGTTATTTTTGTCTCCACTGCAGGAGCACAACCCTGTCTCATCTGCCGGAGACAGACGGAGGATTTGGCCTACACTCCCCGCGCTGGTCAGACGGGTTGGGGAGGCCTGATTGATGTTTTATAATGTATATATTCCCTTAGTCGCCTTGTACGACATCCACGGGAAGAGTTGGAGTGGTCCTATTCTACTATCTACAGGAAACCAAACGGCAAGTTAGGACATAGCCTGACAATAATAAAACGAAAATCCAGAATGCCGTACCTTGACAATTTGTGCACTTAGGATTTATTTCATAAAAGTGCTGTATTGTGCGTTACAGAGTAGCAGCCCTCTTCAAACCCGGGGAGTCCTCATCTGACAACGCGATGATATCGCTGTACCCGTTTGGGGACGAAATCTACGCTTTCACTGAAAGTCCAGTTATTCATAGGTAAAAATTACTAGTCCATCTGATATACATCTACTATATAAGAAAGGAAACTTCGCGTATCTGTACATTAAAATATTTACAAGAAATAAATTTGGGGGATAAAGTAATAGAATAAGTTGTCTGTTCGTTTGAGCACGTACGTAAACTACTGAACCAATTCTAAATAAGTTTCTATAAAAACGAGTTCAGGAGCGGGAGGAAACGATAGGAGGAAAGGCATGTGGAAGAGGAGGGGGAAGGTCACCAACACAAAGTTTTTTTTTAATACAATAAATCTGAGTACATGCGAACGGAGCTGAGACATAAAATGTCTGACACGAGACCATTTTGAGGCAACTCGAATCAAATATTAACAATCGATTTTCGATTTTTTAAAAAGTTGCAAAATAAGTTGGCACCAAAAAATATTTAAAGAGATTTTTCTCGCATTTCGCGTGGAAGTCCCATGGATTTCGAAAAAGAAAATTCACCGAGGTAGTAAAAAAAATACACAAAACCTCTCACTTGACACCTTTATATAAGTTATTATAATTAAAAAGACAACTAATTACTGAAACACGCATAAACAAATGATTTATGCCACATAATATAGAAAGGTACTGTTAGTATAATGTGCTGTATGTATAATTAATGAGATAAAGTTGTGTGTGAATTTTCTTGCGAGATGTAATATTTGTAAACTCAACCGTTTTACTAAAAACTTCATTGTTGGAATGTTAATTTGTTCTAATGAACTTACGTTATATTTTACTTCTGAAAAATCGATAAGGTAACATAATGTATACACTTCTACAACAAACTACCAGAGGAAATCTTAAATATGACAGACAGGAAGTTTAAGATTCACATTAAAAAACTTTATTAATTGTATGCAAACTTGATTTTTAAAAGATGTGTTGCGTGAAGTTTGTTGCGCCGTTTCTTCTTCACAGCGCTAACACCTATGAAGCGGTAGTCGATAAAAAAAATTACGTGTATAAATGTACCAAGTGTACTCGTATGCAATAAATGATTTTGACTTTGACTTTGATAAGCAGTGCCGATAAGCTATTAACAAATTTCTGGTCTATACCAAACTACGGATTTACGATTTTCTTTTGCAGGATAGATCCCACGACGCTGGACACCATAGAAAGAAAGAACCTAATGAATTCTGTTGGTTTAGTCAACCATACTTCGCATCCACACGTCATGGCCAATGGTAAAGTATCATATCGATGATAATGATAGTCCACAATTTGAAATGTAGACCACCGTAGAACCTTAATGCCACAGCAAATCTTAGTTCCTCAACCTCAATCACACCTGATGGTAAGTGACGATGAGGCCTAAGGTGGAGCGCCGTTTATAATCAGTTAATCGTTTATTAATCGAGAAAAGAGTGTCGTGTGAGAGATGTTATTAACAATTTGTACTCTTGTTAGAAGACATACGTTCTTTCATATATTTAGTATGAAAGATACGACTTGGTAGATACCAAGGGTACGAATTTGCGGCAATAAAATAAAATAAATGTAATTTGTTACATGTGATTTTATTATTAATTCAAATTATAGCGATTTCCAAATGACACGTCACTGAAGTGGTGCACGATATGACAAAGATAGAAGGTCTTCTCCATTACACGTATTTCCTCGATACCAGAGTGCTCGATGTTGTCAATGTTGTGACAAGGTTCTAAGTTAACCTATATTTCAAATTGGTTGATTGTACCTACTGGATAGGTAAACAATTCTACAGCCTGTTGTTGGGAAGAGGCCTGTAGCGTGCGAACTTATAGCCTAACACGACACTAGCACAATGTGGATTGGTGACTTCACATACGCCTTAACATTTCCATTTTCAGCGTATATACTGGTTTCGTTACAATGGTTTCCTTTCGCCGTAAAAGCTTGTGGATATTATTTGATAACAAGCTTACCAAATCTATCCAATGTGCGCCTTCTCACCGCCTCGTCGTTCTTATATTTAATAAAATTATGTAATAAGCTATTTTAATTTGTTTTTAGGCGATGTCTACAATGTGGGGATGTCTGTTGTAACAGGCAGACTTCGCCATGTGGTTGTCAAGTTTCCCTTCACGGAGAAAGGTATAACGCCTGTCCATATCGATTAGCAACAATTTGGTAACGCTAAATTAGTGACATAATCATTATTCTTATATTTCTTGCAGGCGATATGTTTGAAAGAGCTCACATAGTTGGAAGTATGAATCCACGTTGGACTTTGCATCCAGCTTACATGCACACTTTCGGTAAGGTTACAAAATAAACAACTGCATATACGAGGGGCGTTCAAAATATTCTCGGTATTCGAATGAAGACAAACAAGTACGAAAAGTTTGATATTTTTATTTTTCAATATACTCCCCCCCTATGTTAATACACTTAAAAGATCGATCAATTATTTTTTTAATCCTATAATCATAATAATATTTTTTATCCTTGGTGTAAAAATGCTCGTCCACTGCCGCCTTCAACGCTTCATTGTTAGAAAATCGATTTCCACGCAGATCCTTTTTGAGATTGGGGAACAAAAAGAAGTCGCTGGGGGCTAAGTCCGGACTATACGGTGGATGAGTTATAGTTCCAAACCCACATTCAGCAATAGCTGCCTTGGCAATATGAGCAGTATGGACAGGGGCGTTGTCATGCAGAAGCAGAACACCTTTGGTTAACTTTCCTCGCCTCTTTTCCGTGCCACTGCATGGACTCCTGTTTACGCTCTGGGTCATAATGATGAACCCAGGTTTCATCTCCAGTAACTATCTTTTGCAGCACCTCATCAGGATTTTCGCCACACAGGTCAATAAAATCGGAACAACAAGCTGCACGCATATCTTTTTGAAGCCGAGTCAGCATTCGCGGAACCCATCTTGCACTCACTTTTGACATATTAAGATGGTCATGGATAATATCATGTACGGTACCAATAGAAAGATTGGTTACTTGAGCTATTGATTATATCTTCACTCGACCATCTTCCAATATAAGGTTTTCCACCTGATCAATATTTTCTTGTGAAGTAGCTACTACAGGCCGGCCAGGTCTAGGGTCATCTTTAATACTCTCCCTGCCACGTTTGAATTCGCTTGACCACTTTTGAATGGTAGATAAAGAAGGAGCAGACTCACGGTAAACACAATCCATTTCCTCTTTTATGGTTTTTTGATTTTTACCCTGTTTTGTCAAGAATTTTATGACGGAACGATGTTCTAATTTCGTTAACATTGTTAATTCACTCATAGTGTTCATGTTTGTTCAGAAATTGCAGAATAACAAAAGAACATCTCGGTTTGAATTATACTTTTTTTTTTAGTCAACGAATGAACCTTAGCAGCCAGTAACAAAACAAATTCAAAAAGAGATTGTAAGATATCAATACCGAGAATATTTTGAACGCCCCTCGTAAGTATGATGTCTCCTTAATTACCATGTATACTTACATATTACTCTAAGGAAGGTCAGTAATGAAAGACAATGTAGGTTTAATTGACTCAGTTATATAAGTTGTTGATCAAGGACTAGATATATCCATTATAAATTAAGTAACAAGTAGTGCCTACTCTCACGAACAAACGTCATTTTGAGCTCTTGTATCTCCGCCGAGGATCGATTTGGGTGACATCTGATTCTGGTAGTCAGGAGTATGGATGGAGGAGGTCCAAGTGTCAAACATCTCTTTCTCTCTCTGATAAGGTAAGCTGTTTTCACCAATCTATACTAAGCTGTACTCTCTAAGGAGCCATGTGACATTTTCAAGTGTTTGGCATCTAACTACGATAGTCACACGCCAAACGCTTATCAGAAGTACACGGTTCGTTAGAGAGTACAAAATAGCTCTTAAGTTCGACGGATATTATCCGTAATGCTCACGGAGTCACCGAAGTCACCGTAAATATTTAACAAAGTAATAGAGGGTAGGTACATTATAAAAAATACGAGTCCGTTACGTTGTATGTGTGTGTGCTGCTTGTTCGTGTTGGACAGTGAACGTATTGGACAATACTCGGGCTTAAAGATAATATATTAGGTACTTGCGATCTTCCTATGTGTACTGTACGGACATTTCTACATCAACCTGTAGATGACATGGAGAACAAATAGTCAGCAACAATATCTAGGACGTTTTCCGTGTATGCGTGATGTCTGTCAGTTTGTCTCTCATGAGTAGACATTATTATTTCGTATATAATATATTGTAATTTCTCATTAGATTATCAATTATATTCAATCTTATTATACATCATCAACATGTAGAGCCTTTATTTTTATTTTCTTAACACTTGGATTCACGAATTAGCGATGCATATTTGAGTGAGTCATAAAAATATATCATAGTTGCTTTGATGTTAAACTGCAACAATAATAAACGTATAAACACATTAATTATCATGTTTACGCTACATTGTCAAGGCTTCGATTTAGGATGAAGGTGACATCAACCTCGGAAAAATAACCAGCGAAACATCCAGATGAGAGTATAACGTGGTATAACCGTGTTTCTCACTTTTATTCTTTTATTCCGTGTGTTATATTATGCCGTGTTTTTTCCGGTAAAGTAGAATAGGACCACTCCAACTCTTCCCGTGGATGTCGTACAAGGCGACTAAGGGAATACATTATAAAACATCAGTCAAGCCTCCCCAACCCGTCTGGCCAGCGCGGGGAGTGTAGGCCAAATCCACCGTCTGTCTCCGGCAGATGAGAGAGGGTTGTGCTCCTGGAGTGGAGATAAAAATGACCTGATGATGATGATGATTGAGATGACAAAATTTACACATACTTAAAGTATATTTTGCTTGTGTTTCAGGTTTGACAGACAACTATTTTGTGATAGTGGAGCAACCTTTGTCAGTGTCGCTATACGGTGTTCTGAAGAACCAGCTGGCGAATGAACCTCTGGCGAGCAGTCTCCAGTGGTACCCTGAATACGAGGTGGGTAGTGTGCTATTTTTATTTGTTTTTATAACCTAGACCGGGCCTGTCTTCGAACATTTCAATGTCACTGTCATTCAGATGACTATAATAATGCAAATTCGAAATCAGAGTAGAAATCTACGTCGAACGATCTGGGTCCCGCCCCCGTATCTTTTCTATTAGCCGTAGAGATCGGGACCTGATCCATTCGACTCCGATTTTTTTCTGATTCCGAACTTGCAATAAAAAGGAAAGACTTAAAGTAACATATACGAGTAGGTACATTATGGAGTATGGTATTATAAATAATTATTTATACGTATTGGTACAGGCAATCCATTAATTGGTTTTTGATACCCTTTTTGTCAATTTCCAAGGATGCCAAACACAGAAACGGATGTAGATAGAAGGGGTACATCACTTGTCTATTTCAGTCTCGCACGTGTCGATTTTCGTACACAGCACGCCCCTCCCGCATACCCTTTTCGACTCGCTGTCACGTTTCTAGTTAGAAAATACAGTTATGCAGTTAAAAACCGGGCAATATGGCATTTTTGCAGATTTTTGTCGATATTTACCCGACCGTAACTCGACACGAAACAAGTAAGCGCTAGTTTAGGCAATATATTGCATATGCTTGGCACGCGTGTAGCGCCTACTTCGCCATTCTATCTAGACAGGTTTGGTACTATCGTGCTGTCCATCATAGCACACAATTAATGTGCAATTATTGTAATAAATAGAAACCATGTTAGGTATTGTAGAAGATTTTATAATCCACTATAATTCATACTATGAAGGATAATAATTTTCGCACCTCACAAAAGTATTTACCTTCATGATTGACAGTAATAGGTTATTAAATTAGGTAACAGATGATTCATCTGTTACCTAATTTAATAACGAATTACTTAGTGTCAATCTTGAAGGTACAAACTATTTTGTTGACGCCTCCAATGAGGTGCGAAAATAATTTTCCTTCATTGTGTGTCCTGTAGGTATCTATATAGATAGATACAGATATTATCTGCATTCTTACATGAATTTCTTTGAAATGGACACGTTTTGTTTTTGTAAAACACTCTTTCATTAGTATGTTCATAAATATGATTTAAGTCTTGAATAATGAATGAATGACATATATATATATATATAAATAATTTAATTTGAATATTTCATTAAGAGCATATTATTATTATCGAATGTCACCTGTTTATCTAAAATTAAATGGCCCTGTACTAGTCGTTAGAAATTAAATCAAGGATATCCGGCCATCACATAATAAACACACCGAACACGCTGTTTAGGACTCGAACCAACGATATTTGGCGTTCGAGGCAGACAAGCGAACCAAAAGGCCAACGAGGAGGCCGAAACTTAAACTTATAATATTAATCTATCTATATTATTAACTAGCTGTGCCCGCGGCATAGCTCGCGTGGACTAATGAACCCGCTATCCGCTCCCAATCCTAGTCTCACTCCCAATCCCACTCTGACTCTAACTACCACGCCCACGCCACTCAATCTGAATTACACCGAACATTATAATTATACTTCTTTGGTATATTGCATACCTAACTAATGTATTTGAAAACTATACAATACCATGACTTTTGATTGAGTAACCCGATTGCGATGAAATAAAGACTGAATGTTACTCCGAGTTAAGCTTTATGTTTATGTGAAAAGTCAATCAAAATCGGTTTAGTAGTTTTTACGTGATGCGTGCACAAACTAACAGGCAAACAGATAAATAGGCAAAAAATCCAAAAATAATCGAAATGTGTTTTATTACTTATCCTTAGACCACCCAATTTTTTTTTTTGCAAATATCTTCAATGTACAGACACGCGAAGTTTATGTAGCTTATTCTACTACAAAACTACCTAATAATATATTATCTTTGCTAAAACTAAAAAAAAACTATTTTAGAAATCGGTCGGTCTATTGATTATCAAGCAACAATGTCTAAGTACATGTCTATCATTGTTTTCAGACCCACATCGTCCTGATAAGTCGAAAAGACGGTATTGAAGTGAAGCGGTTCCGGACGGAGGCTCTTTTCTTCCTGCACATCATCAATACGTACGAGCAGGACGGAAGACTGATAGTAGACATATGTGCGTACAAAGATGCCAAGGTTCTGGATGCCATGTACATTCATGCTATAGAGGTAAGAGCTTTACACTATAAGGGAACTTTCATAAACTACGGATACTGGGAGCGTTTTTTCACTCCAATATTGGTAATAACTCGATACCCAACAGGGTATCGAAGAAGTGAGAAACATCTCACTTCTTCAGGGAGCAATCAAGAGTAGGTATTGCGTTTTGAAAAAAGGGCTAATTATTACGCCAAACTGTTTCTCGTAGAAGTAGAAGGTAGGTATTAAATGATTGTGCTACCGTCGTTTGCGGGAAATAAATAAATAAAATAAAAAATAAAAATAAAAAAGCCATTTTTATTTCTTACCCTAACAAAAAAAGAATTTACGGCGTTCAATAATAAATCAAGACAATTAATTATAAAGGAGACAAAATAAATATAGGTAGCAAAAGGTTAATTAACAAGAAGGGTTTGATAATCGCGATTGCTCACCCAATTCTGAGATTTTTAATACCTTTTTTCAATATTTCCTATAGAGTGGCACGCACCTATTTAGATTTTTTAAACTATTTTTAGAAGACATTTTCACTGGGTGTAGAGAATATCCTTGTTTATTAATAGAATTATTTTGAACTATACTTGCGTATAAATATGAGCACGAAGACAATAAATATTTAGCAAATGAAATACGTCTGCTTGGGATTAGGGCTGCCCAGACGATTAATTTGTAGGGCACTTACTAGTTCATTATGTCAGGCTCGGACCCCTCACTCCCCCATTTAGCCCAGCATACCATTATAACGAACGCCTAACCGCTTATACATTACGGTCACACTTGCATAACCAACCAAATTTGGATGGTCATACTTGTATTTGGAATACAAAGGAAATCATGTCCTACCAGACACATAAAACGCTCTACGTGGTTTATGGAAAGTCCCTAAGAAAGATAAAGGTTATTCGTTAAATAAAAGGGCATTTCCTCGATCCTACCGCGTCGAAAAGCTTTGTGCTCTTATGAATGACGAATATTATTCCGGACCGTTAAAGATATAATGTTAAGCTACTTAATTATTGTATCTGTGTATTTAAGATTGAATTGATGGATGTTGTGAAGGATATTTAAGATTCTTCTGTTTTATCGTTGAAATAAAAAACGCTGTTAATTTGGCTTATTTGGTAATAGATAGATATATAAACTATTTATTACACACAGATTAAGAATAACCATTAAAATCTTATTTTATTATATTAAATATATCTAGTTTTTTTTGAGTTTTTTAAAAGTACAACAATGTTACTTCCTACTAGAATATTAGTCATTCTTTTAACAAGTTGGTACACTTAACACAACTTATACAGTATCTTGAAAGTTTCAAATAAGAACTAAGTGTTAATTAATAGGGGTCGGGTTTTAGACCTCGTCGACCCAAAATCAGTATTCGTTTACGTCGACCTCTATTGCTTTTCAAATCGATGGCTCTGGGAAACCGATTTTGACCCCAAGCGGTCGGTATCGACAAAGTCAAAGTCAAAATCATTTATTGCATATGAGTACACTTGGTACATTTATACACGTCATTTTTTTTATCGACTGCCACAATTCGGGAATCCCTGTTGTAGACGATGCAAAGCAATGCCGACTACGCGGAGTGGTTTCGCGGCAGGCCGAAAAGGATCGAACTTCCCCTGGACGCCCCAAACCTTACCAGTGTCGAGCCTCGCCTCCTGGCTGACCTCGGCTGCGAGACGCCCAGGATACACTACGATTTATACAATGGTACGTTGGTTTGGACAGGCCTCCGTCCGTCACTCGATCGAACATACCACGATAAGTGTAGGTACTTTTGCGCCGCAATAACAATAAAATAGGTACAGATTTTTGGAAAGTGTACAAAGGCGGCCTTATCGCTTAAAGCGATCTCTTCCAGGCAACCTTTCTGAAGGAAAATAAGAAAGACATAGCGACAGAGTATTGCAGGTGAAACAAGAGAAATTTATAATTTTAGAACATGGCAAATACTTAGTAACAATATTACACAATTGAATTTACATACAAATATACTTAAATACATACATATGCATACATATATAGTTTATAATACAATACATATACAGTACGTAATATACTATATTAAAGGTTCTTCCCTGCCCGTAACAACGCTAAGTCGAGTGCCTTAGGTGCATTTTTGCGTGTATTATCTGACCGAAGGTGATGAAAAGCATATGTATTAGGGAGTGATGTAAGTTATCTGTAGTTTGAGTACAATATCCCAAACTAAACTGTATGGACCCTAAAGGCCTGCGCGGACAAGGGACTTTTGTCGGCGGAGGACAAACGAGGTACATCAAGTACCGTACAAAATATGCGACACTCTTTTAGTGCCTCGAGCAGTCGTAAGCGATTAATTTTGACGGACTACAAAGTACCCCGAGGACCGTCCCTCGTCTGCGCAGGCCTTAAACCTTTACGACACATATCTATCGATACCGGAAATATCAACTGGAAAGAGATTTTGGATTTAAGCGATACATAAATACCTACATACATAATGCCCACGTTGGTCCCAGCGGGATAGGCAGAAACGATGTATCGCCATTTTACCCAATCCAATGTCGCAAAGCGACTTTCCTTCACCCGCTTTTCGCTCAGTGATACCCCTTGACGTGATGTGTTGCGAACAACATCGCCGCCTCCGTGTTGAGGTTGTGAAATAATTAATTACTACATACATACATTTATTTATTTATTTAGTAAACAACAATGACAGACAATATATTACACCATAGTTATAGGTACACATTCCTATTTGGGCAAGCGTATATAAACGAGACATGGTGTGGCAGTAACAGCCCAAAAAGACCTTGGCCTGTTCTAGGGCTAGCTAGTTACATACATACATACATACATACATACATATATACATACATATATACATACATACATACATACATACATACATACATACATACATACATACATACATACATACATACATACATACATATATACATACATACATACATACATACATACATACATACATACATACATACATACATACATACATACATACATACATACATACATACATACATACATACATACATACATACATACATACATACATACATACATACATACATACATAATGCTCACGCCTTGGTCCCAGAGGGGTAGACAGAGACGATGGATCGCCACTTTGCGCGATCCTGACACACCTCACTAGCCTCACTCACATTCATCAACCTTTTCATGCACCTCCTTTTATTCTTCTCACTGCGGACCCCAGCCTTATCAATTAATTACTAATTCAAGCGATATGGTTGTGTTGCATTGTATTGTATTATAAACTTCGCAGTTCTCTTCGAACATCAACTATTGTTTTTTCGTGTTTTGACTTTTAACTTTTATTGCAGGCCGCCCTTACAGATACTTTTATGCCATCAGCTCTGACGTAGACGCAGAGAACCCTGGTTCGGTGAGTATTGGAATAATGCTTTATTTCCACAGGCACATATTTTTATTTTTATTTTATGTAGGTCAAAGTCAAAGTCAAAATCATTTATTGCATATGAGTACACTTGGTACATTTATACACGTAATTTTTTTATCGACTACCGCTTCCTAGGTGTTAGCGCTGTGAAGAAGAAACGGCGCAACAAACTTCACGCAACACATCTTTTAAAAATCAATCTAGGCAGTTGTAGTAGGCATAGTAGGCATTTTTATGTTTTTCTTTGGGCTCAAGTTGTCATAAAATGAACGTTATTATAATAAATTGGCAGATAATTAAAGTGGACACGCAGACCGGAAAGACTGTGACGTGGTGGGATGTCGACTGCTACCCCAGCGAGCCGGTGTTCGTGCCCGCCCCTGACGCTAAGGTACCTTACCTTACCTTACCTTCTTGTACAGGCGTCTTCTTGAATTCAGTAGCATCACACTCCGGACACTTGGGCTAAAATCTATGGCCGAGTGAAGTCTAACTGACTAGACGCGCAGATCAATTGTTTTGTAAACTTAAACTGCATATGTAGTGAGAGTCATAATTGGAGCCAGTTCCCCACTGCTGAATATTCGAGCGTTTCAACTTCGTCCTTCGTCCGTGACTTCGTCCACGTGTACAACTTGACATCACCAATTATTATGTATTTCCTGTAGGAATGACATGTTTTTGGGGATAAAAACTATCCTATGTCCTATTCTACGACCTAACCTGTATGTGTGCCAAGTTTCATACCGATCCGTCCAGTGGTTGAAGCGTGATTGAGTAACAAACATCCAAACTTTCGCATTTATAATATTATCACAAAAGCAGAATCTGTGCTAGGATCAGAAACTTGTTGTATAATAAAAATGATGAACTGGTATTGTGTCTTCAACTTTTCAAGATGGGGATAATGACGGCGGTTAAAACGCTCGAATAATATTCACCATCTATCTCGTTCACTCCTGTGCTTCATTCGCCATGTCCTTAGTTTCTCGCAACGAATACTTACTACTAAAGTGCAATTTTTAATTTTACATTATATAAATGTAAAATTAAAAATTGCACTTTTCTCAAATGAACACTTTAAAGATTTATGTAAAATCTTCAATCAAAAGTAATTTTTAATACATGAATTAAAATCGTTACAGGCAAACGCTTTTCAGAGTATGACACAGGACGCGTTAGATAGTACAAAATTATTTTGTAGTTCGCCGGATTTAATCCGAATTGCTTAAGGAGTAGGTCCCTTGATATCGGTAAAAGTATCGGTAAATACTATACGAAGTCAGTGGTACCGGTTGATATTTCAAGCCTTTGCTTCATGCGTGTTGGCTACAGGAGGAAGATGACGGCGTGGTGCTGAGCGCGCTGGTGTTCGGCGGCGCGCCGCGGTCCGTCGCGCTGCTCGTGCTGGACGCGCGCGCGCTGCGCGAGGTGGCGCGCGCGCACTTCGCGACGCCCTCGCCCGCGCCCAAGTGCTTGCATGGCTGGTTCCTGCCGGAGCGCGCTTGAGCGCGACCACAGCCCCGGCACTCCATATAAGAGTACTAACTTAATCACTGACTGTTAAGCCACATGTTTCTACTTAGTTTAAAAGTCAGAGTGATATATAAATTCCTTGTTAAATAAAACCAATTTATAATTGTCAGGATTCACTATAGTTCTTTCTTCGGATACAAATAATCAACATTTTCGCGGGGGGCTCCTCGAGTAATATTGTAACATGTTATGTTATATCGGCCATGAAACTAAATATAGCAATGCATCGGAAAACATTAAACGCGTAAACCAGTTTCTTATTTTTTTTTTACAATTTACGGATCGGTGGCTTTTGCCTCACCAATAAAAATATTTTAAGTGTTAATGTGACCTCATCGAAACCTACAAAATACTGACTGACAAATACGACTGTCCGGACCTGAACTCCATCTTCAACCTCAGTTGCATCCACAGAGCGACATCGGTCACAACACGCTCAACAACAAGGTCGCGAGCACATGGAACAAGTTACCGCAGGACGTTATCGATGCCCCCTCAGTAAACACTTAAAAAAACAGACTAAACAAGTTCTTCAAAAACCAGTGTTGCAAGTGACAATTCAAAGAATTAAATACACCAGTTCAGATATAGGCAGCAGATTGCTGCTCGCCTATTATCTCTGTAATAATAATAATAATTCTCTTTGGTTACTAGGTAAATTGCGGTGCCGTATAAAAAGATTTAATTTTTCTAAAAAAAATCTAAAAAAAAATTCTATTATTCCCGAAATATTTCCGAAATTTGCACAGCGAACGAAAAAGTTAACTATTTATCATGTAGGTTATCAAGTTAGATAAAGAAGGTCAAATTATAGTTTCAAAGACAAAACACGTAGGTACAGTCTCATTACGAAAACGTTGATCACTTCTGGGCATTAAACTCTCAGAAAAACGAATATAACTGGTTATATTCATTTTTCTGAGATTAAACTAGTAACGTGTCAGTTGATTTAGTGTTTTTTTTAATTTATTTATTAATCAATAAAACAGAATAAATACATATTTTCGGTGTCACAAAAACCAGACATGATTTATCTGTGCATCGCGACGACTTACAAACAAATTGGTCATAATATGTGCTAAGTTATCTGTCTGAACATTGTAATTAGTAACTAATAATTAACATAATAATTACTAACAAGTAAACAGTTTGACGTGTGGTTTCCGGTAGAGTAGAGCCACTCCAACTCTTCCCGTGGATGTCTTACAAGGCGACTAAGGGAATACATTATAAAACATAATCAGCCCTCCTCAACCCGTCTAGCCAGCGCGGGGAGTGTACGCCAAATCCTCCGTCTGTCTCCGGCAGATGAGACAAAAATAACCCGATGATAGAACAGTTTACTTGTAAGCAGTATACAATTGACAGTTACATGGTTCCGTGATATGAGCCAAATATAATATTTATATCATTTCAAAGATAATTTTATCTGATCTTGGATTTATGCTGAGTTTACTTATTTATAATTTTTTAGCACTAATAACTAGAAAAGGTAATAAGTATATATATTATTTATATATTATATATAGGTATGACGTACCTTGTCATATATATATATATATATGACAAGGTACGTCAGAATATATCATGGTCAAATTAGATTTATCAGGGTTTATGCATATCGTGCCTAGTGGTTTGGGTGTTTATCTCAAACGCGGCCTTCGAAGAGGTCGTGGGTTCGATACCTTCTTTGGACAATCGTGACCTTGAGTAATTTTATTTATTATACAGTTTGAGAGAGTAAATATTTATTTTATTACTTATCAGGCCAATGTACGTAAAGTATATATTATCTTTGGTAAAGTCCCGTATCGTCCCCGCCTTAGATTATTGGTTTTTAGTCTGAGGTCCCCGCAGATGGCCGATGACATAACAATTGACTGATTTATTAAAGTTTCCAACTATTATTATAATAATATTGTAGGTATGTATAAGAATTGTATACCTACATCAACCGTTTTAATGACGTACAACGCGACGAGTGTCGTAAGTAATTACCAATGGCTATTTATACTTAATAGATAAGTTTACCTATAATAAGCTTACTCACTGTACTGATTAGACTTTTAATTATTTTAATAAAATACATTCTGAATAACATAACTACACATTTTACTCGAGGAGAGTAAATAACAAGACTTCCTTTTAACTTGACCTTAGTCCAACAATTAATTTATTTCATCGTTCATTATATTCGTTATATTCATATGGCCATGCGCATAACATAATATGTTGTTCATTCAGTCATTCTAGACAGCTTGCCCTCACAGGTTGTCTCCTCTATTAACTCTGCCCAGTTCCTTGAGAACTTTAATTTTTAAAATGTATTCTTGCGATATATCATGCCTTCTCGTAATATTAGGTTTAGGAGTACTATTAATACCTTTAGCAAGTATATTAACGAGACTCTGTATGAAATTGTGTATCAAAAGGTGTACTTCAAGAGTTACGATGGCGGGCAAAGTGATAATAGTGACCGGAGGGAACACCGGCATTGGATATGAAACAGCTAAGAACCTAGCAGCCAGAGGAAGCCGTGTGATCCTCGCCTGCAGGAACGCGAACAGAGCAATAGAAGCTCGAGACAAAATAATTAAAGAAACTGGCAACGGAAATATTATTTATAAACAACTCAACCTATCGTCTCTCGATTCCATTAGAAAGTTTGCTGAAGACATGATCACAACTGAAAAGAGGCTGGATGTTTTGATCAACAACGCAGGGGTCCACGGCTTCGGTGACCGGTATACTGTTGATGGGATCGTCGAAGGCATGCAAATTAATTACTTCGGGCCATTTCTGCTCACAAACCTTCTGCTGCCTTTATTGAAGAAGTCCAAAGGACGGATTGTGGTTCTATCTTCAATATGCCACTTCCGCGGAGAAGTTAAACTTGACCGAATAAATAATACTGATTATTGTAACGGAACAGAAACGTATGCGAATAGCAAATTGTGTCAAGTGCTGTTTACTGTTGAATTAGCTAAGAAACTGAAAGGCACTGGAGTGACTGTGAATTCAATGCACCCTGGAGTGATATTAACGAATATAGTTTCCGATCCAGACGGAACGCCTTGGAGTACAAAAATATTGTTCACAGCCTGGTGCTGGTTATGCTGCAGGACTGCCGAGGAGGGCGCTCAGACTGTGATACACCTGGCAGTGGCTAAAGAAGTTGCAAATGTGTCGGGGAAGTACTTCATGGACTGCAAGGAACGGTTTATGACGTGGCATGCTAAGAATGATAAATTGTGTAAAGATTTGTGGAATTTTTCGAAGGAATTAGTTCATTTCAAAGAATAGTAAAATTTTTTCCAACTAAAACTTAGTCCATAGTTGGGCTTGATGTATATTTTTGGATATCCTTCGGGGGAGGGAGGCTTTTACCAGTGCTAGTGCTAAGTGCGCCAAATGGGATTGTTGTTTCGTTTCCTTGAAACATGTCGGATAGAACAAGCCGGCTGAAACAATGCTGTGGTTATTTTATCATAACATAACATAACATGAAAATACTAATAACCTTTATGGTTGCTTGTTTTTTAGTATAATTTGTACCAATAAATCATTAAATTTAATTTTATTAGGTCAAGTCTGAATTCTGCTAGCGACTTTTTATTTTATTTAAAAAATAAAATATATGCTAAACATCTAAATCCTCTTCTTCATGAATAAGTAGCCCTCAATGGTCATGTCGTAACATCTACGACTATTTTTAAGGTTCCATCAAACAGGGTGTCTGTTATAGCTACTGTTGGGTATTTTTGCGATTTTTTTCCCAATTATGGAACATTTTTCAATTTAATTCGGTAGAAAATTGGAAAAAATTCCAAAAATACCCAAAAGGGAAGCTTTTTGTGTGATATATACGTCGACACTCACGCCCAGGCCCACGCCTACTCCTCTTTTCACTCTAAGAAATATTTACAAAAAGACTCGGGGCGCGGGGCCCCTTGCCGTTGCCCTAGGCAGTCGCCTACACTGCCTAATGGATAATCCGGCTCTGCATCCAGCCGCTTCCGGCCGGGTGGCCGGAAGCGGCTGGATGCTGAGGGAGGAAGAGCGGGTGTATATTTCATTCCAGATTAATAGTCCTATGAAAACCAACGCTATTTACGTCTCGGTAACATATACATGAAAGGGTCACCAGCAGCAAAAATAGGTTTGTATTACCAAGTAAACTTTGCGGTCCACTTAGGAACACCATCTATTGTGTATTTTGTTTTCGAGACGCAAATGCGTTTGTTTTCATAGGACTATTAATCTGGAATGAAATATAGTGGCGTTCATTGGAAGGTCTATGTCCAGTGGACGTCTAAGGGCTGATATGATGATGATGACATCGCTAGGTACATATCCCGTCCACGATCTTGCGCACGATGAACTATACTTATAATAAAGAGAACATTGAAAAAAAAACTACACGCCTCAATAATCTGAAATGTTGGCCAGTGATGCGTATAATCACAACGATTTGAGTGTTTTTTGACAATTTCAATCTAATATATGTTTATGTATGATGAATTGATGATTTTGCATGATAAAGACTGTCTGCGATCCTCAAATACTGCCACTACTACATACGTTACAATTAAATTCTATGTTAAGGATTCTTAAATATTTATGAATTTACTTACTTGTTGAAACATAAGAAGCCACTTTTCCTTTAAAAAAACTCCGGGTATTACTGATTGACTTTTACCAGCTATCATTTATATTTTATTTAAATTAATTAATCTATAGCGTCCAGATTATTTAGTTAATTAGAAGACAGGTTATTTGACGCCGCCTGCAGTTCGGCGCGTGCTATCCATTTAGCACCACCAGAGGGTCAGGGGGTATCGAGGGTATAGCCTACGGACGCGGGTAGCGTTATTACAAGTTATCCCCCCATATTATATAATATATACTGCCTTTATACTTATATTTACTGCATTATATTTATAACTAACTTTTATTCGTATTTTTATTTATTCATTTATTACAATTTGAACTTTTATAGTATTATCATAAGTATTCGGTAGTTCTAAAACTGCTTCTTGTTGCTTCCGATTGAGATCCTTTGCAATGTTGTGTGCAAGCTTTTATTATTCTCAAAATGTATGTATCTATCAGAAAACAATTTAGCAAGATCACTACTAATTAGTCATGGTTTAGCAATGGAAAATTTAGAATACATAGTTAAAATACTATCGCAGAATGGGTAATGTATACCTTTACCTTTGCTGAGCAAACAAGACTAATTACCCATGCATGTTATTAGGCAAACAGAGCGCTTATACTCGTAAGTGTAGCCAGTAGCATTAATTCATTAGTGTACCGACGATATCCGAGCGGGGTCATCCTCTGGTCAAAAATCCGCGAGAAATGTCAAACATATCGGATACTTCAAACCGTGCTATGATAGAGCAGTGGTCGGAGTTCTTGCAAGGAGTTTTGCAGATGGAATCGGGCTGGACACAAGTAGTGTTCATCGTAGCTCTGTGCGTTATATTTGTCGTAGGCTTAGTGGGTAACCTTCTCACTTGCATTGTCATCTACTATGATAGAACCATGCATACAGCAACTAACTATTATTTATTTAACTTAGCTGTATCAGATTTGATAGTATCCTTCGCGATCTTGTTAGAAATCTACTACGATATAAGCGTAACGTACCAATTTGGAGAACTGTTCTGCAAAATGCACTGTTTTCTCGTTGTTGCCTTATGGAACAACAGCATTCTGATTATGACCGCATTGGCGATCGAAAGGTACATAGCAATCTGGTATCCTTTACTACTAAACTCTTTACCAGTTTGGCGGAGGGTGCTAAAGGTGATTGGCTTGATATGGATCGTTGCTCTTCTGGAAGCATTACCAGAACTCTGGTCTGTAAAGCTGGTGCAGACTCAGAAGAGTTCGATATGCTTCACGGTGCCGACGAAGTTCGCAAGAGTTATGAACGGAGTGCAAGCGCTGCTCACCTTCGTGGTGCCTTTGGTTCTTATGACGTTTGTCTACGTGATGATCGTGTTCAAAGTCAACGTGACTGCGATGAGCATCTCGAAGGACAAGATATTCAACCATCAGGATAATAGGAGTAAAGTTAATAAGCTAATTGGTAAGTATACAATAAACAGAGGTAGATTACATGCAGATAGTTTAATTTGTAAAAAAAAATATCAAAAGAGAAGAAGAATTTGGAAAGAAACTTGGTAGCTTAGTTGGTAGTGCGATCGCCTTCAAAGGCGGGGCCCGTACCAGTGAGTTTTTTCGGAATTTAATTACCCACGTATTATGTAGGTATTATCTATTACACCGCAGGCTTTTCGGTAAACCTGAAAACGCCAAGTTAGGAATGCTAAGGGACATGTGAAGCCCAACAACATGCACTCGGCTGTACTGTGCCCCAATAGTAGTTTTTGCTGACACTGCTTTGTAACTATTTTCAAACGAAGGTAGAACAAACTGGACCCCCACTTTTTCGCCGGTAATGAAACTATATGGTGTTCTTCACGCCTATAGTAACAACAGCCAGCAAAACATGACCGACGTCTTCACTTGATATGAAGTCATTGGCGTATGTGGAACTGAAGCTAGTGACTTCATTTGGTGTCAATTGCGGCGAAAAGTTAACATTTATTAATTTCCATTTGTAATTACCAATCAGTAGAACTAACTTTTTTTGCTTATTTTATTCTGTAGTAGAATTCGGTGGACTACCTCCAGTCCCCACTATACTGTTAAAAGGCTGTTAAAAAAATCTAAGTTTACCTTCGTTCTTCGTCGTATCTCATCATTACCAATCATATCCTTCAAACAAACCCCGAGCATAGCCCTCTCCATAGCTCGACGAGCGACTTCAAACATGTGGATTAAGTCCACCGTCAGTGTCCACGTTTCTGCGCATGCATGACAAAAAGATCGCACTGATTAAAGTTTATTTGACGCTTTTTTTCGAATGCCCAGCCCATCTTATCTCGGATTTTGAATGAATAATAGTGATTAAAATAAAAGTAGTTAGGTATCTAACAAGTATTATATACTAATATGACTACGAGGAAACGCCGGATTTGAATTACCGCCAATCTTACTGTGTAAGTCAAGGCGACGCGACGTTATGAAAATATCAAAATAATATCTTTTGCACCCGCATCAGTTATCTCTTACGTTTTTTCGCTAGCTATAAGGCTGCCTGGAAGATATCGCTTAAAGTGATAAGGCCGCTGCTTGTACATTTATTGCAATATTTGTATACTATATATTCTCTGTAACTTGAGTGCAATAAAGTATATTCAATTATGATGGGCATCGACCGACTCCTCCTTACCCGCCTGCGTAAAGATATGTAATAAACCTACTATGTAAAAAAAAAGAATTTCTAAAATCGCCATACCAAATCCCTATAGTATTCCATACTGAGTGTCCCGGGCGACTTTTAGAATTCTGTTATACACATGTATTAATAGCTTGCTTAAGGAAAAACAATACAGCGAGGAAACGCAGCCAGCATTATCGGTACCCTACCACGTGGTGGCAGCGATCTAGGGGACATTTTTCATTGGGTTTTCCAACTTTTAAATGTCTACTGCATGTATATATTTGTTTAACCTACAGTACTCTGTAGGAAAAATAACATTTTCGATGGAAACCGGGTAGCAGTTAACAGTGAGACACAGCAGTGCCCAGGTCATGTTATCTCATATTTTGACATGAACTTATGCATTGTCGCGATGCGATGTGCAGCCTCGGGAAGAGAAAGCGAGTCTGACCCCACCATGAGGAAAACAGATGCAGTGAAAGAAAGGTCATGGTAAATTACATATTTTTACAAAAGAAGATAATTGAATGCATTCCAGTTTCAATGTATCCGTATATTTAGGCTAGTGTTGACGGAATGTCGATAAACCACTCGGACTATTAATTATTATTCTTTATTGATAATGATAATATTGATAATCATCGATATCATGGCTCACGAATGCAAATGTAAGTTGTGAATGTGGAAATGATATCGATCGATATTATTCCACTCCTAATTTTAAATTAAAGTTTTTGTGTTTATTGGTACATACACTTATAAATACAGTTCATCATCATCAGGTGATTTTTGTCTCCACTGCAGGAGCACAACCCTCTCTCATCTGCCGGAGACAGACGGAGGATTTGGCCTACACTCCCCGCGCTGGCCAAACGGGTTGGGGAGGCCTGATTGATGTTTTATAATGTATTCCCTTAGTCGCCTTGTACGACATCCACGGGAAGAGTTGGAGTGGTCCTATTCTACTCTACCGGAAACTACACGGTAGTGCAGTTACATATATAAATACAGTTACACAGTTAGTATTCTATAGTGGCGATTTATAGTGGCGTTGTGCCATTGTCTCCTTATACAACATACCACACGCATCACCAACACACTCACTCCCTTTACACTCACTCGCATACACTACATATTCAATAGACACAGGTGGATGCAAACTTTATTAAATTAAAAATTTCCTATTCTAACATTCTATTTGTCATTGTATCTACTATTAACTGTATTTGCTTTTTATACAATTGAAATTCAAATTAAATAATAAAGTTTGTATCCACCTGTGTCTATTGAATGATATATAGAATGTTTGAATAAGAAATATTTAACCATATTTCTTATTCAAACATTCTATTTGTCATTGTATCTACTATTATTTGTATTTGCTTCTTAGTTTGAACTTCATTATAGGCTGTATAGTTTTATAATAATTTATAATAGTAATCTAATTGTTATGGTGTGAAGTTTATGAAATAAAATAAAATAAATAAATAAATTAACATGAGGTGCTTATGAAAAGCTTTCTAATAAATATTTAAAGAAAAAGTATTTTCACATTCTATTTATTAATCTATAACTAAACTTTTTATTTCATTATGCTTATAATTACGAACGTGGACATTGACGGTGGGCTGATCCACAAGTTTCAAGTGGCTCAGCGAGCTATGGAGGGAGCTATGTTCGGGGTTTCTTTGAAAGGTATAATTCGTAATGAAGAGATTCGACGAAGAACGAAGGTGACCGACATAGCCTAAAGGATTAGCAAGCTGAACTGGCAGTGGGCGGGCCACATCTGTCGCAGAACCGACGGCCGTTTGGGCAGACGAGTTCTGGAGTGGACCGCTGATTGGCACGCGCGTGGTGGGACGCCCTGCCAGGTGGACCGACTACATGAAGAAGGTAGCTGGAAGCGGCTAGCGTTCATTAGGGGATGGCCTGTGTTCAGCAGTGGATGTCTAAGGGCTGAATTATGATGATGATTATCGATATCACGTAAGTCGATAATTTCAGCATTCCATCCCTATGACATTTTCATTCGTGAGCCAAAGATAATGCCTTATGTAGATAATTATTCAATTACGTGTCAGAAAATAAAATAAGAAATTCCATGTCACTATTAATAAGCAGTTTTTCATTTTCATTCATGTCAGCCCCTAGAAGTCCACTGCTGGACACAGGCCTAGACGATGCCGCTCGAGCTGGAAGTTCATATTTAGAGTGCCTCGGACAAGTCGGTAATCACTTCCGGCAAATCATTGAGACATCTAATAAATAAAATCGTAAACATCGCTTATCTGTACATACATCACAGATATTTGTAAAAAAAATTAGGGTGTCCGCATAAGCAACAGAACACATTTCAATCATTTTTGGAATTTTTATCATCAATTTATCATTAATACCTAGTTTCCGCAGCGCATGCGATGACAGTCATTTTATAGCAAAAAATTTTAAACCTTGGAATTCATTATCGAAGTTTTAGTAGGGATCCCTAATTTTTTATAGTAATTAATATAGCCTATGTTACTCAGGGATAATGTAGCATTCTAATGGTGAAAGAATTTTTGAAATCGGTCCAGTAGTTCTTGAGTTAATCGTTACAATTATACAAATCTTTCCTCTTTATAATATTATAGTGTAGATGTAGATTATAATAAGTGTAGATGTAGATAAAAGGTTATTACTTCAAGGTCGAAATACCAGTTGTCATCGAAATAGTACAATAATAAGGTCGTAATGGTATCGCATTTATTATACGCAACATGTTTTAAAACCGAACAGGCTGTATTTTTTTAAATCTATTTATCGTATAGGCATGTTATTTTTCGTCAGTGGAAAGGTAAAAACGCTATACGCCAGTTTGCCAACTTTACATGAGAGAGGTTTATAGTTTTTTTATTTTTCGGAAAAAATTAATATCTCGTTTTCTAATATCGTGTTTTTATGTAACTTGAAAAAATATGATTGTATAATAACTGCTTAATTATACCTTAATACTTAACTTTGGACAGTAATATCTAATAACTTTTTTACTGTTACTTATTAAATTATCTAGTAAATAATGACATTATAATAAAAATTATAAACTCAAATTATACGCCAGAAAATAAAATACAAATTGGGTGTATAATATCCGATGTACGTACGGTAGGCGAGCAAAAAATTCCATTATTTTTTTCAATTGAAAATTTTTAAAATTAAAAAAATGCTATAACAATGATATTTTTCTATTCCAATAATAAAACTAGACCTCCGTTCCATTTGAGTTGTTCCATTAATGTTCCTTTCCAACACATGCAAAATCACTTGCGGCTAGACATTTACAAAACCCTTATTTATATTCTGTAGGTACCACATACATAATGTCACGCCTTGGCCTCGGAGGGGTAGGCAGAGACGATGTATCGTCGCTTTGCGTTATCCTGACACACCTCACTAGCCACCTTCACCTTTTCATACATCCTTTTATTCTTCTCACTGCGGCCTTTTTGAGGACCTTAATTGATCCTTGAACATCCTCCTAGGACAACCTTTAGCTGTAGTTCCTTCCACATTCTCGCTGTAAATTTATTTTGTCGCTCTTCTGTCACCCATACGCTTGAAATGTCCAAACCAACGCAACATATATTTCTCTACTTTCGTTATATATGTAGCATAAGTAACAAGGAGCGAAGTGGCCATAATCAGGCGTTGCCCTCTGCCTAAATTTGAAGACCACCGAAGTGTGAATGTGTGTGTAGATCTCGCCGCGAAAAATGACAATAGGTTTTCCATCGGAAGACAACGTTTAAGTTATATAGCCCAGGAGTAGCATTAGAACACTGATCCTCATTCTGGTGTTCAGCAGCTCTGACGCTGTCGTTCCTGGTGTGCTGGGTGCCGTTCTTCACGCTGCGGGTCCTCACATCCGCCTTCGATATGCGTCAACTCATGCGCCTGCCTGAGGTACGTTTAGCCATATAAAAAAAATTGGTTCCATCCAAAACCTGTTTAGTTAAGCTTTTTTATCCGTCTCTCTGTATTCATCATCAACCAAAATACGTCCACTGCTGAACATAGGCCTAGACAATCGAATGCCACTTTTAGTGGGCTGTCCCAATGGACCCCAATGGGTATTTGCCATAATCACCACAATTGGCGGGCAAGTTGGTGATCGCAGTAATGATCTTAATTAATATATACAGGAAAATGCTGCTGCCCGTCCCTGATTCAATCCCTTAGTTGCCTTTATAACACCCACAGAAAGATTAGGTGGCATTATTATAAGCCGGGAACAACACGCTGTCTGTCCACCGGATAACTAAAATATCACTAGACATACTGAGCTGACACTTAGAATATGACCATGATGGAATGATAATGAAAGCAAGGAAAGTTCTATGTTCTGTGTAAATTGTCCAGTACATACACATACATACATAATGATGTATGTATGTATATGTACTAGACCATCTGATCATCCATCATCATCTGACCATCCATCATGGTCATATTCTAAGTTTCAGCTCAGTATGTCTAGTGATATTTTAGTTATCCGGTGGACAGACAGCGTGTTGTTCCCGGCTTATAATAATGCCACCTAATCTGTCCGTGGATGTCATCAAGGCAACTAAGGGATTGAATCAGGGACGGGCAGCAGCATTTTCCTGTATATATTAATTAAGATCATTACTGCTGGAGCATTAATGCTGGGACCAAGGCGTGAGCATTACGCCTTGGTCCCAGAGGGATAGGCAGAAACGATGTATCGCCACTTTGCGTGATCTGACAATCGTCGTAAAGCGACTATCCTTCGCCCGCTTGTCACCTCGTGATAGCACTTAGCGTAATGTGTTGCGTACATTGTGTTACCTCGATTAGCTAGGGAAATAATTGTCCACCTCATCAGAGCCCCGCATGACTAGATGTCGATGATGTCCAGTAATGATGGGAAAATGTACCTATATGTCGGTGAAACAATAAAAGAGGAGCTGATTTGATACTTAGGAGGCACAATGCGTGTTTGCCGCGCCGTTCGGTGGCGTTAGCGTCGCGAACACGTGTCGAATGGGACTGGCGCAGGCGCATGGTCTACGAAGTCTTCGTTGGATACACGTGCGGTGCGCAGGCATTAACCCGACGGATCGTCTGCCTTTTAAAATCGTTATTTGATGATGTAGTGTAATTTCCTGTAGTGTCATTGAGCCAGTAAACGTGTTAACTTTGAAACAATGTTAAACTCAATTTAGTAGCCCTCTCCGACTAGGATAGGTACTAGGTTCTCGTACACTGATGAGTTTGAGTCGCAAGAGTAAGCTAGTAGTGTTTTCCCCTTGGCAACTGCGACATATAAGATCTAGGAAAACATATATTTTTCGAGATAATATTGTCCGATGTACACTTAGCTGTTTTGTTTTTAATATTGATTCTGTAAATATTCTGTTTTCCCGTCGTGTTAGTTTAAACACATTTTCGTGTGGTTTTTGCAGTGGTGGGGCATCAGCTTCAAGTTCGTGAGCTTCAACAGCTGGTTCAGCATAGTCCTCAACCCCCTGCTCTTCAGCCTCATGTCAATCAAGTTTAGGAGAGCACTCAAGGTACTCGGAAAAAGACGTTTCATTCCATGTAACGTGTATGGATGTTTGCTGTAAGGTTCTTTTCATGAATGAATTACATATTATAATTACATTACATATATACATACATACATACATACATACATACATACATACATACATACATACATACATACATACATACATACATACATACATACATACATACATACATACATACATACATACATAACATATATGATATTCTTTATTGCACAAATTTTAAAAGTAAATACAGTTACAAATTTTGTGTACAAAGGCGAGCTTATCTCTAAAAGAGATCTCTTCCAGCCAACCTTACAGGGTGTGAGACAAGGCACTAAGAGCGAGGGGGCAAAAAGTGCATAATATACTACATAATAACTAAATACTGAAACTACACACATATACATATATATATACATACATATTACATATAGTAAATAAATATGTATAGTAAATAATAATAAATATAATAAACATACATAAATACATACATATCATATTATACTGAGTGAGACAGATAGTGCTCTTTTAGTTTAGTTTTAAAGGATGTCACCGACGTACTATCTCGAATGACCGTCGGCAGTTTATTCCACATCTGCGCCGCTCGGACAGTAAAGGAATTGAAAAAGAATTTGGTGTTGGATTTGGGATAGGTGAGAGTCTTGGTGACGCAGTCACGTCTAGGTCGGTGGGTAGGGGGTAGCTCGTGGAAACGGGAACGGAGGTATTCGGGAGCAGAAGGATTTTTGAGGATCTTGTAAAGAAAGGATAGGATGTGCACATTTCGGCGAAGACGGATAGGGAGCCATTTTAACTTCGAGCGGAATTCAGATACGTGGTCGAATTTCCGTAGACCGAAAATAAACCGAATGGCTAGATTTTGTAGACGCTCGAGTTTATTAAGTAGCTCCTCTGTCGCATCCAGGCAGCACACGTCAGCATAGTCGAGAATGGGGAGAAGAAGGGTCTGAGCGAGCATAACTTTAGTTTTGAACGGAAGAAAGTATTGGAGTCGCTTGAGAGAGTGGAATGAATAGTGCATGCGCCTACTAACGTCACTAATATAAGCAGACCACCCCAGATTTCAGTCTATAATTAGCCCTAGATTTTTTGTTTTATCTGTATATGGAATAGAGACATTATTGTAGCAAACATGTGGTACGTCAGCAGGATTCAGTCTGCCCCTCAATCGGCTACTCCCGATTAAAACAGCTTGGGATTTGGTCGGATTTACAAGGAGACCAAAAGATTTAGCCCAATCCCGAATCGCATCGAGATCGGCATTGATCAGATTAATGGTTTCAGTGACATCTCCCGGAGAGAAATGCCTGTAGATTTGTAGATCATCTGCATACAGGTGGAAGGGAGAAGAGATAACTTTTCATATTTCATTTATGAAAATAGAGAAAAGCAATGGAGATAGCACGCCGCCCTGAGGCACACCAGCCGATAAGCTTGACCAATCCGAAGATGAGTCTTCAGTCTTAATACACTGCTGGCGGCCACGAAGATAAGAGTCAAACCATAATATCACGGAGGGGGAAACATTAATAGAGCGAAGGATACCTAGGAGGATATCAAAGTCAACCGAGTTGAATGCATTGCTGAAGTCAAGTAAGGTAACTATGGTGAGTGTTTGGTTATCCATGGCGTGGCGAATGTCATCAGTGACATTCAGCAATGCACTAACGGTACTGTGAAATGGACGGAAACCGGACTGAAAGGGACTAAGAAGATTGTTCAGAATGAGGTAAGAATAGAGTTGCTTGTGAACAGCACTTTCCAAAATCTTGGACAGAATAGGAAGTATGGAAATGGGGCGGTATTGAGAAAAGGATGTAGGATTAGAGGTTTTAGGCAGAGGGATAACATGGGCCATCTTCCAAGCTGTAGGAAAAACGTTAGCAGACAAAGAAGAATTTAATATGTGTGAGATGACTGGCGTAACGATGTCCAGAATGGGAAGTAGCATATCACGGCTCAAGTCATCATTACCCACTGCCTTAGTGGAAATGGCAAGGATACTCTTCTTAACTTCACCCTCCGTGACGTCACGAAAAGAGAAAGGCTCACAGTTAGGTGGGACTGCATTTGAAAGTTGGAAGAGAGAGGAGGCTTTAGTTGTATCATCAAGAGTAATAGGAGGACTAGAAAAATGATTATTTAAAGAATTTAACTCGAGTGAAATATTGACATTGTCAGAAGCTTTGCCCACACCTAGTGACATGAGAAATTTCCAGATTTTGGTAGGGGGAATATTTTCAATGGAAGCATGAATATAGCGGCGTTTTGCATCCCTACACACTCTGTTACAGATGTTCCGAAGCTTCTTATAGGATGCTAAATTACACTCTGTTTGATCTCGCTTGTATTTCCCCTTAGCTTTGTCGCGCTTAGACATCGCTCTCTTAATGGTCGGTGTAAGCCAGGGAGAAGGCAGATGCTTCACCCTTACTGTACGCAGTGGAGCATGTTTGTCATACAGACTAGTCAAAAAACTGGTAAACAAAGTTACTTTCTCGTCGACAGTACTGGCAGCATGAACTTCCGACCAGTCAATCTTAATCACGTCCTCTTTCAAGCGGTCCAAGTCAATATCCCTAAAGTTACGCTGAAGAATAATTTTACTCTTGCGTTTGGGAGGGCGCACCTTGTACGATAGAAAAATTAAGTCATGATAGGAGAAAGGTGCTGTCATTTGCCCATGAGAGTTAACTGAGTTTAGCTTGGATACAATCATTAAATCGATTAAGGAAGGTCTGCAGTTGGGAAAATGATGAGTAGCAGTTAATGGAAGAATTTGCAGATTTACGGAAGACACCAAGTTGTGGAGTTTACGCGACCTAAAGTTGTCCTTCAGTAAACATGTATTGAGGTCGCCCATAAGTATTACATGATCGTACACAGAGCAGTACTTTTCAAGGGACAGCTCAAGGGAGTTGAAATAGTCAACTTTGTCATCGGGACTATAGAGGACACCAAGGAGAACTTTGGTGTGGTGGAGAGTAATTTCCAAAAATAAATGTTCCAGAGACGCAGAGTATTCACTGGGGGAATGATTGAGACAAGAGCAAGCAATGTTACCTCGAAGGTAGATAGCAACTCCGCCGCCGCCAACGTTAGAGCGGTCGTTGCGGTAGAGTTTGAAGCCTGGAAGAGAACAGAGTATGGAGGAGAGAGATGGTTTGAGCCAAGATTCTGAAACTAATATTCCATCGACTAGCCCGTTGCTGAAAGCTGCGAGAAGGTCGGAGTAGTGCCCAATTAGGCTCTGAGCGTTGATGTGCACAAGGTTGAGAAAGGATGATTTACTGCCGAATGCAGACAGGAGCTTAGTTTCTAAAGTGGCGTCGTCATCCGAGACAGATGACGTGTCACTAAGAGCACTTTCATACTCATCATCAGAACTACAAGAGAAAAAATCGTCATTAATATCAATAAACATAAAAATAATAAATATTTATATACCTATCCAAATATATAATATAGTTATACTAAAAATAAAATAAAAATAAGATGTCTTCTAACATCAGACTTCACCCAGCGCTGTTGGCCAGAAGAGATCAACAAAGGTAGTTGTATTTATAAACTGATCGATTATTAGTTTCTAAATACAGACCCATATTTTTACTTATCTAAAGAAAATTCAAATCAAAATTCATACAGCACAAAATAAACAATATGTTCTATTAAACATTGCATGTATCCGAACGCAGCCCCTGTATCAGTGCTGTCAATCGTTAGTTTGAAAGTGACAGTTGACATTCGGTATTGTTTGTTATTAAAATTAAAAAGATAAAGTAGGTTAAAAAGTTAAAATAATTACATAACTACCTGATTTTCGTTTCTGTCACGCGTATAACTATGGAGTTATGTCGGACAAATTAAGAAGGACACTTGTTATCGATATAAACAGAACCAAATCAAAACACAGCTGCAATCACTTAGGACTAGCAGAGATCCCATCCACGTTACCGTCCCGCCGGGATTTTTTGTCCTGCTGTCCTGCGGTGTCGCTCGGGAAATGTAACTGAAGCTTATGAAGCTCCGCCATAGATATGATCTTCTTGCGGCTGGAATCAGGCAGAAGAAGAACAATGGTGCCATCCGAAGACCAGCAACGCTTCATCCCAAAATGCTTCCTTGCGGCAGCAAACACTTCCTGCCGCGACTTAGTCAGGAATTCTGAGACCGAAATTTTCGTGCCCTTCAGTTTGGTTTTGGCTTTCCATACAGCTGCTCGCAGCTGCAGGCTCACAAAACGAACCAGGACCGGGCGTGCAATATCCTTTTTGATACCCAGCCGATGACAGGATTCAATATTCACACAGTCTGTATTGGACAACTTCAATTGGTCGCATAATACTGAGCGAACCCTGCACATTAAGTCCTCGTCCTTTTCCTCGGAGATCCCATGTAGAAGGAGAACTTTTCGACGAGAATGGCTTTCCTGACGATCAAAGCATGCCACTAGTAGTTCCAGCTGCCCTTTCAACATGGAGATTGCCTTCCAGACAAATGTTTTAAAGTTGAGGTAATCTGAAGACAAGGCTTTTACGGTCTGCAGGGCTGCTGATGTAGATGCTGAAGGCGGCTTGTTCTTCTCAAAGTCATCCATGCGTGTGTTGAACAGTGTTACCAAATCATCCATGTTCTTGTTAAGCTGAGCTGCTAGGTCCATGGTGTGAGATGTGAGTGTGATCAGTGTGAGACTAATAGGCCAACAGGTGCAGGTGAGTCTTCTAACACATTTAACAACAAAAAACTTGTGATAAATACTTGATGTATATTATTTATTAAATATTAAATTGGGAGCACAAAATTTGTTGTGTTGTTTTTTCTGCACCCACCCGCGAAAAAAAAAGTATACATACATACATACATACATACATACATACATACATACATACATACATACATACATACATACATACATACATACATACATACATACATACATACATACATACATACATACATACATACATACATACATACATACATACATACATACATACATACATACATACATACATACATACATACATACATACATACATACATACATACATACATACATACATACATACATACATACATACATACATACATACATACATACATACATACATACATACATACATACATACATACATACATACATACATACATACATACATACATACATACATACATACATACATACATACATACATACATACATACATACATACATACATACATACATACATACATACATACATACATACATACATACATACATACATACATACATACATACATACATACATACATACATACATACATACATACATACATACATACATACATACATACATACATACATACATACATACATACATACATACATACATACATACATACATACATACATACATACATACATACATACATACATACATACATACATACATACATACATACATACATACATACATACATACATACATACATACATACATACATACATACATACATACATACATACATACATACATACATACATACATACATACATACATACATACATACATACATACATACATACATACATACATACATACATACATACATACATACATACATACATACATACATACATACATACATACATACATACATACATACATACATACATACATACATACATACATACATACATACATACATACATACATACATACATACATACATACATACATACATACATACATACATACATACATACATACATACATACATACATACATACATACATACATACATACATACATACATACATACATACATACATACATACATACATACATACATACATACATACATACATACATACATACATACATACATACATACATACATACATACATACATACATACATACATACATACATACATACATACATACATACATACATACATACATACATACATACATACATACATACATACATACATACATACATACATACATACATACATACATACATACATACATACATACATACATACATACATACATACATACATACATACATACATACATACATACATACATACATACATACATACATACATACATACATACATACATACATACATACATACATACATACATACATACATACATACATACATACATACATACATACATACATACATACATACATACATACATACATACATACATACATACATACATACATACATACATACATACATACATACATACATACATACATACATACATACATACATACATACATACATACATACATACATACATACATACATACATACATACATACATACATACATACATACATACATACATACATACATACATACATACATACATACATACATACATACATACATACATACATACATACATACATACATACATACATACATACATACATACATACATACATACATACATACATACATACATACATACATACATACATACATACATACATACATACATACATACATACATACATACATACATACATACATACATACATACATACATACATACATACATACATACATACATACATACATACATACATACAT
This sequence comes from Esperia sulphurella, assembly GCA_947086405.1. NCBI lineage: Eukaryota > Metazoa > Arthropoda > Insecta > Lepidoptera > Oecophoridae > Esperia > Esperia sulphurella. Next base: position 13,146,724 of record OX352265.1, read on the forward strand.
ACATACATACATACATACATACATACATACATACATACATACATACATACATACATACATACATACATACATACATACATACATACATACATACATACATACATACATACATACATACATACATACATACATACATACATACATACATACATACATACATACATACATACATACATACATACATACATACATACATACATACATACATACATACATACATACATACATACATACATACATACATACATACATAATGCTCACGCCTTGGTTCCAGAGGGGTAGGCAGAGACGATGGATCGCCACTTTGCGCGATCCTGACACACCTCACTAGCCTCACTCACATTTATCAACTTTTTCTTGCACCTCCTTTTAATCTTCTCACTGCGGACAAAAGCCTTTTTGAGATAGTTACTAATTTAATCCTTGAATACAAATACAAATAACTTTATTGGTTCAAGAACATTAGGGTCCTTATACTAGACATATCTATGTAGATATATTATTACAAGCAGTAGCCTGGCTCCCAAACTAGGATTCCCTGTTCTATGGGTAGCCAGGAATGAATGTCCTCCTAGAACGACCTCTAGCTGTTGTTCCTTCCACATATATATATATTTCATTCCAGATTCATAGTCCTATGAAAACCAACGCTATTTACGTCTCGGTAACATATACATGAAAGGGTCACCAGCAGCAAAAACAGGTTTGTATTACCATGTAAACTTTGCAGTCCACTTAGGAACACCATCTATTGTGTATTTTGTTTTCGAGACGCAAATGCGTTTGTTTTCATAGGACTATTAATCTGGAATGAAATATACATACACTTGTCTAATCCAAAACTAGGATTTTCTCCTGTGATATAGGAATTAAATAAAATAGGACAAATCACAAATATAACATCCAGACCGGGACCAACTTATACAAATTGTTCAAAGTTGTCTGTCTCCAGTGGGAATCGAACCAACGACCTCTGGCGCTCGAGTCCAATGAACAAGAAACAAAGGCAACGAGGCGGTCAATGTAGAGCTACATTAAGTGCAGTACCGCGTCAGGCCACAAAAAAAAAATCAAACCAAGGGTCGGAGTTTTCATAGCAAAATTAAATGTCATACGGATTTTCCGTTTATCGATTATTAAAAATATCTGATTATAAGATCACCATGTCGCCCTTAGACTTCCACTGTTGGACATAGGCCTTCCCCAATGAACGCCACCACACCCGGTCTTCCGCCCTCCGCATCCAGCCGCTTCGGGCCACCTGGCGTCCCACCCTTCGCGTGCCGATTCGCGGACTCCTCTCCAGAACTCGTCTGCCCCGGCCGTTTATATTTTAAGATATTTAACGTGTACTATGATAAATTCCAGCCCTGGTACGAACATAGGCTGCAGAGGAATATTAGAGCATCCCGGAGTTAATTGAAGTTATTTTTGTTTGTTTTCAGGCGCTGTGGAAGGCAAAATTCAAGAAACGTCGAGACTCTCATTCGTACATAACGTCCAGAATATACATGGTGTAACTAATACACTATGTATCAGTGATAGGTACCTAACTATAGAACTAACAAGTTAAATCTTTTAGGTATTTATTCTGACAAAGTTTATAAAAAAATTTTTTTTATATAATTAACGTTGATTAAACAAATCAAAGATCAACTATTAAACATTCGTCTTCTAGAAGTATCATTTGTGAAAGTTTGTTACGTTACTCATACTCATTTATTTATACTTTTTGGGAATCTAGACAAGTATCATTTGTGAAAGTTTGTTACGTTACTCATACTCATTTATTTATACTTTTTGGGAATCTAGACATATGTACTTTATTGATAACTTTCTTTACAGGTCAAATAAAAATTTTACACAAATTAAATAAAATTAAATTAAAGACAGGCAAATTAAACACAATCAAATTAAATATCAATAACTAACATAAATAACTAATTAATAAAAATGTCAAATAAAATAAGTTAATGAGTTCTGAAAGAACTCTTCAAAGCGATAAAATGCCTGCTTGCAAGCCAGGCGCACAGTCTCTTTTTGAAAATAGGCTCGGAGAGCTGGTGACCTCAGTGGGAAGCCGGTTGTACACCGCGGGACCCATTACTAGACTAAGTGGAAATTTGTTTACATATTTTGTTTATATCCATTTTACACATGGCTGGCGCTATAGCGTCATTAGGAAATACATGGCAAAGCGACCGGTTTGTACATTATATAGCGGTAATGCCGTGTGGTTTCCGGTAGAGTAGAATAGGAACTCGAACTCTTCCCGTGGATGTCGTACAAGGCGACTAAGGGAATACATTATAAAACGTCAATCAGGCCTCCCCAACCCGTCTGGCCAGCGCGGGGAGTGTAGGCCAAATCCTCCGTCTGTCTCCGACAGATGAGAGAGGGTTGTGCTCCTGCAGTGGAGACAAAAATAACCTGATGATGATAGCGGTAAAGTGGCATTGTCAAACAACACAAAGTAAAATTATAAAAAAATATATCAATAGATGTGCGTTTCATTTTATATACACCAAACCGCTTTTGCGATAAGACCGCCTACATGTACATGTGTAAGCTACTTTATCTGTGTATTGTTATCGTGCAATAAAGAGAAATTGAATTGCATTGAACATACCAAAAGGTTGTCTGGAAGAAATCGCTTAAAACCGCCCAAATTGTACTATTTGGCGACCTCCGTGGCGGAACGGGTAGCTCTCGAACTGCCACGCCAGAGGTTGCGGGTTCGAATCCCGCTAGGGGCAAATGTTCGTATGATGAATATGAATGTTTGTACCCAAGTCTTGGATGTTTATATATTTATTTAAGCATGTGTATCCGCTATCTAGTAACCATACCACAGGCTCTGCCTAGTTTGGGACTGGATAATTGGTGTGAATGTCTGACATATTTATTATTATTTGTAACTTTTATAACTTGTAACTGTATTTGCTTGTGCAATAAAGTGTATTGTACTGTATTGTATTGTGTTCTCTGAAAGTTGATTCACATAAATTAATTGTCCTACACTGCCTACTCATGCATGATACACAGGACAGGTACTCGTATGTAATTGCGAGTGTGTATGGGAGGCGAGTTTGTAATCTTTTAAGATTTAGTATGGTCAGTAAATCGTTCACGCAGCAAAGGATATGATTGTACAAAAAACTACTAGAGGAAATCGTGTCTTAAATATCAAGGACAAATGGTTGTTCCGCCGCTTTTGCTTTACAGCGTCTACGTCTAGGAACCGGATTTCTCGATGTTAATTATAAAATTGAAAAAATTTTACGAAATTTATGTTTATATATAGTTTTAATATTAAAATCGATAAGTACGGATATCTACATTTATTGATTATCACAGCTTGCCTGCTTCTATCATCTCCTTCAGTTTGTACTTTTGTATCTTGCCTGACGCGGTCTTCGGGAACTCATCCGTCAGCTTCAGCATCCTACCAAAAATATTAAGTTTTTTGCTGTTAAATATTTTTTTAATTAACAAGATTAAAACACCACAACACCCACATGCATAGTTTCCCACATCTATATTTTTTTGTCATAAGCCTATCGATTCCCAATGTTGGATATAGCCCTTTCCCAACGAGCGCCCCCACAACCGATCCTCTGCCCTCCGCATCCAGCCGCTCGGCCACCTTTAGGTCGTTGGTCCACCACTCCAGAACTCCCCCGTCCCAACAACTATATAGGTGACCTTAGTCCTTTTTTAGAGTCAACGATTCAAATAAACTTTATTGCACATAAAAAAAAGGAAAAGTTCGTACAAAGTATCGTAGAATAGAGAATAGAATAGAATAGAAAGACTTTATTTGGCGAACACAAATACAACACAGGAATTAAAATTGATGAAATAAATATGAAAATAAGAAGCAAACAATTACATAACCGTTAAAACAAAACAGAAAAAAAATGACACAGTGTTGTAGTGTGACGCCAAAAGGGTCCCCAGCTCAGCTTATGCTGTAGCAAGAGCTGCAGCGCTGATTTTCAGTGAGGCCACCAAATGACTCACGGACGCAGTTGGTACATAGCAAGCAACGTTAGACTCCGTTCCGTTCAGTTTTGTTAGAATGCTAGTTCGATTAGTCTTACAATCCGGAAAAAAGTATCTGTTCTGTTAGATTAATATACCTACTGTTACTGGGCAGGTAACTCAAGAAACACGGAGGCCGGCCAAGTCGAATTACTCGATAGGTAATTGTAAATATGCTTTTTTAGTTTAGTTATGAATCGTGATTTGGATTGATTATATAGTTCCTCATATACCTGGGGATCTTAAATCGCGCCAGTTTGCCAGTGAGGTATTGGGAGACGTGCTGCGTGGTGAAGGTTGCGTCTTCGCGTACCCGGAGCACTGCGCACAACTCCTCGCCTAACCGCTCATCGGATACGCCGATCACCTGTAAGAGACAGCTTTTAGCAAGACCTCCACATCCAGCGAACGTTCCACGGCGGCATCCACTGTATTCAAAGCGGCAGCGGCACGCCGCTCAGCTATTTACATACATCAACAGCGGTGAAAGCGAAAGCTAGACGACACGCTCAAAATAATAACGTTTAACTTTAAAGCTTGGAGTGGGACCGAAAATGAGCTCGCAGTACAATAGGCGTGCTCATGTGCTATCAATCGGAAGATCACTGCCGGGCGACGTCTTCAAAATGCAAAAAGTATTCTTCCAAACGACCTAAGTAGACAGCATTAAACAGACAAGAACATTACTGAGTGTGAATATGATTACTTTTGTATTTATTTACACATGTATAACTTTGGACATTTCCTAAGGATGATAATTTATTTATTTATTTTTATTTTAGTTATTAGGTTACCAATACATCAATTGTTGCTTAGGAGAAACTTTCAATTGTACATTGGTCAGATGCGACCCCAATTATAGACACGACAGCATGCCTAGTTTGTGTTAGGTTAAATTTCAAATTTTCAAATTTTATTTGCTAAGAATAGGTTACATTTAGGTCTTAACAGTATAACAGTTTCTCTATTCAGCTATAATTGAAAATAGCATGCAAATTTATAAGTTCAAAATAATATAACATAACATAATTATATGCTTATACATACTAGTCTAATATTATACTTACCTATATATAAGTTAAATTAAAATTATGTTCAAAATTCATTGGCTAGTTATTTAAACTAGTCTACTATTTAGCAGGTAAGTAGGTAACATTGATAAAAAATTAAAAATTAAATAAGATCACAATAAAATATGTCAGTCAACAAAGTCTCGCAATGTTTCGAAGCCCATATTTGCGGCAGGTGCTTTCTTCAAATAAAAAACCAACTGGATTAACACTCCCTGATAATCTCATAAGTAAATAAATGAGGTACGCGTACCTGGCTGTCTATAATGTCTGGGTGTGTGTTGAGCATGTCCTCGATCTCCTTGGGCGCGATATTCTCTCCGCCTCGCACGATGATGTCCTTCAGACGCCCCACCACCCGCCCGTATCCATCCTGGCTTATCGTGAACTTGTCACTGAAACGAATTGTTATCTAATCTTCTTAGGGGGTCAGGACTACCTGGCGACACTTCGACCCTTCGCGATCTTTTGTGCCAAACCCTTATCCACCAGTCCCCCAAGTCGATTTGGTGGACTTCACATACGCCTTAGAATTGGTTCTTCGGCATATGCAACCTGCATAAGTTTTCATTCATCGAAAAGCCTGCGGTACTTATTTAAGTTTCGGTACAGGCGGGGTTTGTACCCACGACCTCATGAACGTGAGGCGAGTGCACAACCAACTAGGCTACCTTGGATACAATGTATTGAATAACTGTCAGACAAAGTACTAAACTCCGGTGACAATGAATTTGGTACAGTGACAGCATAATACATATATAGAATAACATAATAAGCATTTTTTATCACAAAATCCTGACTGGTATAATTGGCAGTTTTAAGCTAGTATATGACATATTTATTTTATTGAAAAAAAAATGGAAGCAGAAATGTAGAACTGGATATGAAAAATGTGTACATATGCATCGGAAAAGGTCATGTCTAAAAATAATGCTGATAGACAGGATATTGTAGATATACTACTTATATCACTAATATTACCCAACCAATCTATTACTGTCTGTGACCACACTATGATAACAAAATAAATGTAGTACCAACCCAGTCCTCAGCCAGCCGTCTCCGTCGATAGTCTGCCTGGTCTTCTCCGGTTCGTCCCAGTAGCAGATCATATTGTTGTAACCTCGCGACACCAACTCGCCCGCACTGCCAAATGGCATTTGCTTCCCGTTTTCGTCAACTACCTTCGGGAGCAAAAACGACATTTATATAAGTAGCTGATTGATGTTCCTGGGATGGAAGTAAGCTATTAAAATCTGCCGTGATTTTATTATCAACTCCAATTTTAGCTATACCATGTTCAAAATAAAACAAATGGCACGCTACGACGACACGCAAGACATAACAATGCTAGAAATAACATAGATCTTCCTCCATTACACGTATTTCCCTGATACCCCAGGAGCTCGATCATGCAAACGTTATCTGGACAAGGTTCTAAAATACATATACTTCAAACTGTATACACTTTATGAGTTTTTAGTTCTAAATATATATAAACTCATGGGTTTGAACCTGCCTTCAAGGGCGCTGTTACCTTAACTTCCACGTGATCCTGCAGGTAACCGACTGTCTCGGCGACCTGGTCTATGCTATCGTCAGGCAGTGACTGGAATATGCAGGCAGTCGACTCTGTCAGCCCGTACAAGCCCTGTTGAAACATAACGATCATTATAATTTTAGGATGAGTAAAAGAAACTAATGGTCTGCCTACAAAGTTTTCTCTTTCGCGGGAATGGGGGGGGGGGGGGGGGAGGTTATCACACAGAGGGATAACCTTTACCTTTTGTACATGTTATTTCCTATTCTTTTGTGTCTGCAATAAAAAGTTAAATAAGAAAACAAATAATACAAGAACGATCAATCGAAGACATTTGCGTTCGTTACGGACGGTTCAGGTTTAAGCAATCTCCGGATATGAGAGTGAAAAATGAAGGCGCTTATATAATGATCAAGGGATACCATATTTATCGGGATTTGGAGAGGAGGTATCCATTAGGTTTCTGGATAGACAAGAACCAAAAAATCTGACCTAAATCGTTTCCTAGTAAGACCAAACTCATTTTTCGTGTTTAGAAAATGCATTTTTGGATTGGAATAATATTATCATATCAGCCCATCGAACTCCATCTGCTCGACATAGGCCATTCATAACGTTGGTCCTGTGCCTTTCAAATCCAGCCGCTTTCGGACACCTTCAATTCAATCAAATTATTCTTTATTGCACGATAGAAATATACAGATAGTATAATAAAGTAGTTTACATTATTCTTATTCTATTCTTACATTATAGTACATCATGTACACCTCCCAAGTGGCATTCGGGGTTCTATATAAGATGTATAGTGGTTCACATGTACTCCACAAGCTGTGTAAGTCAGCTGTATAAGAGCTGTATAGCTTGCTATACAGCTCTTATAGAACCAGTTTGGGCACAAATTAGACAGCCTTAAGTTCACTATGGCTGTACATTAGCGTTATATTAGCAGTTTAAGTAGTAACATCGGGCTTAAAGGCTGACTTACGGCGCTATATGGGACACATGTGAACCATACAACGTCCATGAGCGTAATAAAGAGTAACAAGTGGCTAAATACACAGCCTTCACAGTTATAAAATCCCACAAAAGTACTCCAGTGCTACCTAAAGTTCACGTGTGTCCTAAATTATTTCTTTTATTTATTAATTTTCCTCATTTAGTTTGGTTTTGTGTGTACGCCCAGCCATCAGAAACATTAACTCCGGCGGATATCAATTGGATAAAAATTTATGATAACACGCGGTAAGTATACCTGTTTTAAATACTTAATAATGTTAAATGCCATGGGAATGCAACTTTATCGTGAAATGTATACATATTTACAGCTAAAATATTCACGCGCCTCTGTAAAAACGCGATATTCATTTTAAAATATTTAAAACTGGCTGAGAGGAAATCTACAATTTTCAGTTTTTGATATTATATTGGCATTATAATTATACTACGGTAATTAATTAAAACATGAAACCAAAACTCGTTCGCTCTATCTGCGTATTTTGTGATAAATCTGCATGATAATTTTGGAGATTTATATGGTAAATATTTTAGGTTACGTGAACAAAATGGTGGAAATGAAATACGGCTAGAGCGTATATAGGTTCACATGTGTTCTGTTAGAATGCTGTTGGCTATATAAAGTCCCGCATTTGTACCACTACAGAACCAATGTCTATAAATGTATTCTAATGTGAACTTATGTACAGCTTTAAGATGTAATTCAGGTCAATTGTGATCATCGTTTTATTCTTTCATATACTGAAATTTTAGAGATCCGCAATAATAATTATTGTCCGTTAAATCGCCTAGCCCAGGTACTAAGTCAAGTATGAATACCTAAAGTACAAATTTTGTAACAAACTAACAAAAAACACTTTTTGTTTTCGTGTGAGCCACACAGTTTGGTGTCAGAGTATTTACACTTACAAAGACACTACGTTGTTCAAGGAGGTATTTAAAAGAATGTAAACAAACTAGATAAAGAGGGACGAATTTGCGAATATTCTTTTGCAATTTTTCTTCTTATTCCACCGGTTCTCGCTCTTATTTTCCAAGATTTTTTATTCATTTTCACAAATTTTTGCACGCGACGTAATAAACACAATACACGTCAACTTGACCGACCACAATCAACTCCTACTACAGCTATTAGCTGTATAACAGTCTAAAACAAGTAAACATAACAGCCTTTGGCTGTATAAATGACCACGTGTGTTCTATTAATATGCTAGCTGTATAACATCGTACAAGTAGACCGTTAAACAGCGATTGCCGTATCTCTACCCTCCTATACGGCTCTTAGTCAGACGGCTGACTAAAGGACAGTTGTTAGAGTATTATAACACCAACAACCGTATAAAAGTATAACTCTACACTCCTATAAGTCCCTTAGACAGGTATAGGTGGTGTTAATCGCAATAATGCAGCTTATACATCACGAGTGAACTGTAATAATGCTTTAAGTTCACATTGGAACTAAATGTGTACTCTTAAATGGAGTAAAATGCTACTTGGGCTTCCTTAACTTCGTCAGTTCATCTGGCCAGTTGTCCAGATGGTTCGCAGTCTCCACTCCAGATCTGAAGGGGGCAGGGTTGGAGGTGGGAAGGAAGGTCGTTACTACCCCATTTTTTATTGTTTTTGTTAACTTTGTTTTGGGCATGTCCAAGACTAGGGTATATACCTGCTTATTATAAAAAATATCGGTATTTAAGACTCAAACTGAAACTACTGAAATTTTCAGTGGTCTACGCGGACGAAGTCGCGAGCAAAGCTAGTTATTAACACGTTCACAGTCCAGGTGCTATCAATGATGAGTCACGTAACTGCTTGCCAGGACTCCATGCTCCCGCTAATGGGGTCACTGGTAAACATTGGGTGCAAAATTGGACGGGTAAATCTCTCATAATCATCATCAGCCTGAAAGAGTCCACTGTTGGACATAGGCCTCTTCTAACGTGCGCCACTGAACCCGATCTTCGGTTCTTCTCATCAAGTCACTGCCAGCCGCCTTACGCAGAACGTTGCTCCATCTAGCCCCTAAATCTCTACAAATTACCAATACTGTGTCAGCTCTAAGATACTTGTTGATATCGCGGATGAGTTGCGGGCTGCACGGCGCGCCAGCCGCCAGAGCCACGCGCAGGCTGAACGGCACGTCGCCCTTGCCCTTCGTCGCAGACATCATGTCCAGGAACATGGTGGGAGTGCCAGTGACGATGGTACACCTTGAACAAATGCCGTAGACTTAGAACATGATTATAAAATAAAACACACCACAGTTTTTTAGAACAATAACATGCTTTATTTAACACCCTTGGTACTGTCACGGATTCTAATTCGGAACTCATCTAACGTTTAATATTCTTTAGCAAGCTTATACTTACCTATAACATCGAACGCCTAAGATGACATTTTAAGTGTCTATGCGATGCACAATCATTATTTTTCTGAGTATCTAATATCAGAAATACGTCTGTTGAACATAAGCCTCCCCAATAGAATGCCACTTATGATGAATTTGCCATAATCATCACGCTTGGCAGGCGGATCGGTAATCGCAGTAATGACCTTAATATAAACAGGAGAACGGTGCTGCCCATTCCTGGTGCATCCCTTAGTCGCCTTGACAACACCCGTGGGAAGGTGGGGATCGCCCTATTCTAATTCGGGAAGCACATGGCACACACACCTGAGTATGCCTACTCCCTTTCGTGTTGCTTTAAGGCAGACGTCCAATGATATTTAATATAATACAGACAGAAACTGATTTACAAACAGTCATCATAACATTTTAGTGCCTTACTTTTCAGCAATCAAGGCATTTAAATTGGCGTTAACGTTGTACGTGGGAGCTGCCAGGACCAGGCTCACTCCATGCCTTAGACCAGCGACGGCGGTGACCACAGATCCTAGAGCGTGAAAGACTGGCGCCTGAAAATAAATATTTTTTGCTGGAAAGGGGCTGCCAAAAAATTCTTTAACTAGCTTAAAAATAAGATAAATGCGAAATCATTCTTTGAAAATTTATTTTCCTGGCAAAACCAAATAGTGAAAATCACTATGTATATATAATAGCCTCGGCGGAAAGGACGATTCTCGGACAATGTACTATTATTGTTACCCAGTGCAATTTATATTAAATACTCAATTAGTTTTTACTAAATAATCCAAATTAACCTCGATCAAATTTAGATTATTTGGTAATAAACTCACTAAGTATTTAATAATTATTATAAATTAAAATTCTCAAATTCACTATACCTCATACCATGAAGCAAAATAATTTTTCGTAGCTCATAGTTTCACCTCAAAGTGTTTTCCTTCAGGATTGACACTAATTGGTTATTAAATTAGATAACAGATGCACATTTTAAAATCATTTGTTACGAAAAATTATTTTGCTTCATGGTATGAGATGTAGATATTTAATACTCCATGGTTTAATAATAGATCTTAAAATCCGTTCAGTTTATTGTTTTATTTATCTCGTAAAGTCTTAAAGTTACTAGATTAAAGTTTAGGGTACCTACATCTAGTATTTTTTAAAATCAATAGTGTGAAAAATGGTTAGATTAGGCTAGTTGAAGAAATCTATGGCAGGCTTACTCTCTCCCCTTGAGCTGATACACTATCTAACAAAATCTATTCGTAAAGGGTCTTCTGTCCTTACCTGAACACATACTTTCTGATGACCTTCGTGGAAACTGTTCCTCTTGCCAATGAAGTAAGTGTTGTTCACAACGCCCATGTGTGAGTTTAGGGCTGCTTTTGGATCACCTGAAATCAAATACTGGCATCAACTAGGTGTAATAAGGTCAAGGTAGAGGCTTAAGTGCGAGACCGTAACAAGTTTCAAAATGCAAATGAAATGAAATCAGTATAGCGCTGTTTGAAATTATACAATCCTGGAAAATAGTGTATTATGTTCTTAGGCGGCCAGGAAGACCTGGCGACACTTCGACCCTTCAGGATCTTTTGTGCCAAACTCCTGACCACCAACGTTACCCCAAGCCGATTTGGTGGACTTCACATACGCCTCAGAATTTCTTCTTTGGTAAATGCAGGTTTCCTTACGATGTCTTCCTTCACTGAAAAGCCTGTGGTATTATAAATAAACCGTACTTAAGTTTCGCAAAACTCATTGGTACGGGCGGGGTTTGAACCCACGACCCCATGAACTTGAGGCGAGTGCACAACCAACCGGCTACCACGGCTCTGGAAAATAGTAAATTGTATATGAAAGCAAAATCGTAATATCGAATAGGTTAACTTGTTTTGGAAAGGCAAAATGATAGACTGTAATTTTTTTAATTCCATTTTTTATCATTAATCATTCAAAATTATCTGAATATACTCGCCAGTGGTTCCTGAAGTAAAATGAATCGTACAGCCATCCTCAGGTTTCACGTCGCTGCAGTATTTGGAGGCGTCACTTTTGCTGTAGTCGGAGATTAACGAATCTATCGTGAACATTCCTCTGAAAATGTATTAAATTATCAACAATAATCCATCTTAATTTCACAGCAACAAGGAAAATCTCACTATGAATAGAAGGAAGAAACAAAAATAGAACAATTAGAATTTTGAAGCTTTTTGCTAAGCAATTTATCCAGTAGAAACCGACAAAGAGGAATGAAACGCTAATGCCTGAATCTCTTGTCTTAATCTTTTATAGAAGTCAAACAAAAGTAAAGGCACATAAAATATTAGATAGAGAGCCAGACAAACATACACATATTATGTAGATAGAAGCTGCGTGAGTTGATAGAGAAGACAGAGTGGAGAGGAGGATAATGCCAGATACTTACGGTAACGTATCTTTGCCACAAGTTATGACAGACTTTAAAGTTGGAAACGAACTTGATTCTAATGATCCAGGTTTCGAGTTCTGCAGCTCTGGAATCATCTGGTTTAGCAAATTGTTGTAGTCTCTATTGACCAACTGATCACCAATGAGTAAACTCTTCATGCCCGTCTTTTTGATGCAAAAACTGAGCTCATTTTTTTCGTACACAGGATTGATTGCCACCTATAACCACAGAAATGTTTCGACTTTACTTTAAACATAAAGAAATATAAACGTACGACCCAAATAGCTACAGTATCACTGACTTTGTCATGTGTTAGAAGTATTTTCGGAGTTAAATTGGTTGGTTGGTCCATGCATAGAAATTATCTTTTCAGAAATTTGGAATATATATCCTAGAGTGATATAATAGGTGAATATGTAATAAAGGAAAAGATTTTATTTTAGATTAGATTTTACTGCTAGTACCAATATTATCAAAATATAGTTTTGTGCTCGCTAGTCGCAAATCTTCAATAAATAGAAAGTCAAATCAGCAGCAACTGAATTTATCCATTAAAATAGAAGGATTAGTCCATTCATATTATATCGTTACTTCTACGATAGACAAGTTCCACATGAAAAATGTGGGTAGTTATCTTCATTCGGAAGTCGTTCACTTACCGCTATGAGGCCAGCTCTCGCAGTAGCCAGCATAGCAATGATCCAGGCAGCGTTGTTGTGCGTCCATAGCCCCACCCTGTCGCCCTTCTCCAAACCCTGGGCTCGGAGAGCGCAACCCAGAGCATCAGCCTGTAATAATATAAGAGCACCTGTAATTTCGAGGACATTTAAGATAAGATGGGGTAAATTGTTTCTTTAGATGACATCAAAACAAGCAGTAGACTAGTCACGTCCTTCTTTTGGTTTAAAGTCAAAGTTTAAATCAAAATTAGTGATTTCCCGAAGAAGGTTCCGGTGTAACACCTAGTAATATTATCTTTGGTAATACGTAATGATGATAGTACAAAGACAATCTAGCAACTACTGCTCGACCATTACCGTTTTAGTTAAATATTTGAGAAAGACTAATTAGTATAATTTTATGTTTCGAGTACAGTCAAAATGTCATACTCGCTTCAACAGCTGCTCGTAAGTGATAGTTGCGTCTTCATAAATAGAACGTATGGCAACTCTGTCGGGGTACTTGTGGACTGTGGCAGCTACCACGTCACCCAGGTTGGCGAAGGTGAGAGGTTCAGAGCCAGGGTTGTGCAGGTAACCGTCGCTCGGAGACGACTGTATGTGGCGGGCTAGTCTGTAAATGATTATAATGTTAACTATTAGTGAGTTTAGTATAGTTTTAATTACTTTTGTTTAGTAATCTTTCTTTGGCGGTCATATGACAGAAGTTTCATTAACGAGTGACATAAATTAGGAATGTAAATAAATGAACTCGCCTAAATATAGCAATATGTCAATGAAATGTTATGTGTAAAATGCATTGCTGGATTTTAGATGTTTTATTCCTATAACTACACAAGCTCTTTACCATCAAAATCCGAACACTAATGCGTGTATTTCAGTTTGTCGGCAGAAATATCGGTGTGAAGTTAGCAGATAAAAGTAAAGTTTTGCCGGCTGACTTTAAATTATAGGTAGCTAATTTTGTGGCTGGTAACTTCAGATCGGTGGCAGAAATTGGGATCAGAGGGCAGTGGAACCCACTGCCCGCTGATCCCAACTGATTTTTTATACAAGATTCCTTTTGCCAAGGATGAACAAGAAAATAATTAATAACAATTTAATATTCCTGTTGGCTTCCAAGGCCATGGTCTCATCCATCGATGTTATTACTGGTGGAACAAGAACGGTGGAAGTGGAACTCGCACAGAAATCCCCTATTGCTTTCATCAATTTACCTAAATGCTATGGATCTGAGCTCTAGTTGGTTCCACGGAACCGCTTGGGACCAACTGAAATTACCCAAAACCCTCTACAATTAGATTAAGAATGTTGATTCCCTATTTCTTTCATCAATTTACCTAAATGCTGTGATCTGGGCTCCAGTTGGTTCCACGGAACCGCTTGGGACCACCTGGAATTACCCGAAACCCTCTACAATTGGAAGGATGTTGTCACGTTTCATCATTATCAAATCGTCACGTAGTCGAGCGCAGATCACTGTCTCTTAAATAAAATAATATACACTACTCCCGTCAGTATTTTATCTTATCTTGTCATTTATTGACAATTGTTGACGATAATGACACTTTACAATATCGGTAAAATCTACCTTTTCAAAGATAACGAAAACGACATTTTCCTCTTGTTCATCCGCTTTTTTATTATTACCTACTACCTGTCAATACTGACCTTATTATATTACCATCTCCTGTACCATGTGACAGGCAATAAATAAATGAAATGCAATGAGCTGTGCCCGCGGCTCCGCTCGCATAGACTACAGAATTATTCCCGGCTACCACTCTAGCTGCCCTCACTGCTGCTCCCGCTCCCGTTACCGTTACCACTCTAACTGCCACCGCCACCTCTTACCCTCGCTCCTAACTCATCACAATCTGAATCCTCACTCATCACAGTATATAAATATTTTGTTGCTGAGTAAACATTTTGTACATCATTGAGAAAAAGAAATCATCAATTCTATAATGAAAAGAAAATCTTGATTTAGGACAGAAAACTACATGATAAATTTGATAATATGATTGATTGGAGAACATTTTGTAGCAGTACTGTGGTGTTTAGATTCTTCGGAGGCTGTTGGACTGGATTTATCAGTTCTCGTAAACACCACAGAATACAATACACTGTATTTATTGCACAACAAATACAGTCGCAAGTTTTAAAAGTAAAATATTCCAATTTAGGCGGTCTTATCGCTTTAAGCCAACCTTTGGGTAGAAAATATTATACAAGAGAAAAGGGTAGGTTTCGCTGATCTGGGAACATAAATGATAAATAGTTAAATGACTACAGCAAATCTAATACATAAAATCGTAAACATCGCGTGTACATTGAAGATATTTGTAAAAAAAATTGAGGGATCTAAGGATAAGTATAGAACACATTTAATATAAATTTTAAATTGTTTGTCTGTTAGTTTGTGAACGCATCACTTAAAAACTACTGAACCGATTTTAATGAACTTTTCACAGAAACATAGGGCTTAACTCGGAGTAACATATAGACTTTATTTCATCACATTCGGTTTACTCAATCAAAAGTTATGGTCATTTTAGTTTTCAAATGCATTAGTAGGTAAGGTTAGTATGCACAAGGATATAATTTTAGTGTTCGGTACTATTCATATTGCGATGAGTATGTACTACATTTGAAGCTGTAGTGGGAGTGGCCGTGGGCGTGGAAGTGGAAGTGGGGGTGGGGGCGGGAGCGGGAACGGGAGCGGTCGCGGGGGCGGACGCGCGGGTGGGAGCGCGGGCGGGAGCGGGGGCGGAAGTGGGGGCGGGGGCGGGAGCAGGAGCGGATTCTGTAATCCACGCAAGCTGAGCCGCGGGCACAGCGAGTAACTAATAAATATTTAGTTTTATGGTTAAACAGAATTCCAGTATCAGAAAGTATTAAGTATAAGAAAAGTTTACGTGTTGTTATTTTTAAATATACCATAATGTAAGTAATTACCTTATAGCGGCAAAACAAGCTCTCTTCGAAACAGACAGAGCACACTTACTCCACATTTTGACAACTATATGTTCGCAGCTGTATACACGAGATAACACTGACATTGCGACGCCTCAGACACCAATATGTATTATATTATATCACATCATATCACTATTTTATCACAGTAGTTATGTTGTACATAATAACAATAAAACATAAATAAATACGATAAGTTTAATGTAGTAAAACCGAATTAGACAAATTTTTATTTGCTATTTTGTAAAAATTTATACAGAGGGTAAAAGACTTTGCATTAAGGTACATAAAAGTAACAACTATTTTTGATGGTACTTTATTTAAACACAATTATACAAAAGGCTATTCTTTTCTGTACCATTATGCAGAATATAAGGTAAGTATCTTGAATATCTGTATAGGGATTATTTTCTGTTATTTAGTTACTTTAAAAAATATAAATGTATATATAAAAATATAAATTATTAAATACCTATTTATTTTTACTGACACGCGCCGGAATAAAGCACAATTACCTATGTAGAATTAATTGATATTTAGTATTAATCATAACACGATCGCAAACGACTGTTTAATATAACAAGTAGAAGTTAACTGATCTTAATGAGGTGAACCAGCTCAGTTGATATTGGTAAGTTGGTTGGTAAGGGTTGTCAACTTGTCAGCAAAAAAAATTGGAAGCTGCGTTGTTCTTAAAAAATTACACTGAAGGTTATGGGCTAAGTAACACTAGATGGCGCCAGTAGTCGAGAAAATAGTTTTAATTTTACCAAAACTTTACTATTTGACCTAATTTCGTTTATTTTAACTACGAAGTCGAGAACAAATTTATTTTCGTATAGTACTAAACTTTCAACTTTGCTGTTTTATGTGATACTTATATAACTTATTTATTTACTTGCTTGCTTATTTGTTTACGAATTATAGTTATTTCTATCTACTCAGTAAAAACGTTTGAGCGCGATTACCTCGACCGCAAAAGGAAAGACATTCCACGTCAACAAAACAGAGTCAGTAACAATTACAATACTAACCACCTTCCACCAAACGACATATGTAGTCTGGTGCCCGTCTCTGTTCATTTATGAAGTAGCCAGATTACTTATTTATATATTAATTGATAAAAACATAAATTGAAAATTTTGCAGTGGAACAAACGTCAGACTTTTTTGTGTATGCACCGCAACGACCTACCAACAAAATAAACAATCCGATGTGCTAAGTAATAATTTATATGACATTAGTAGTAAAAACGGTTAGCGGACTGGTCGTAACATTCATAAATAGATGGACATTCAGATGATAGCGAATGAGAAGCATTTTTAATAGAATAGCTAGACAAGTATAAAAATAAATCATAAGCGTACTGAACAACTTTAACGGAACCACCAAGAGAAGCCTCCAACTCATAAGTATAAATATTATACAATATTGGACTTAATACAGAACCTTGTGGCAGTCCCTTCCACACTATCCTAGATAGACTAGAATTATTGTTATCATCAAGATAAGGTTAATAGATCTCTCAGATAAAAGGTTAATAATAAAATTACTTAATATTTCTGGGACTTTCAAAGTTTTTAATTTTGTTTGGAGAATTGGAATTATTACATTATCATACGCGGAGCTGATGTCTAAAAAGGCAGCAAGGACAGATTTACTTTCAGAAAAATCCATATAAATATCAGATGTAAAGATACATATATTATCTATCGTACTTTTCCCTCTTCTAAACCCAAACTGACTACTGGCTAAAAGTTTTTCACTTTCTACGAACCATTCTAATCTATTTTTAACTAAATGTTCCGCTATTTTTAATAAGACTGATGAGAGAGCAATAGGTGGCAACCCTAGTTGGTAGTGGTAAAGTACTGCATGCGTTAACCTTATGCGGTCTCTATTTGCATAACCAGTAGTATGTAGGTATTTATATTTAGGAAACATATGGAAGTTGATAACGAGTTGACTTGATAGTAGACCATGCGTATATTTATAAACATTTAAAAAATAAGCAAAGCGTATGTTGTACACAATGTAGGCGTTCTGTCAATTAATTCTTTTTTTATTTTCTTTATCTTGTTTTTTTTTGTTTTCCTTTAATTGAAGGTGTACAATTAATTTTCGAAAATAGCCCCTTCTTCAATATTCTTATCATTACCAGGCACGCATACATCATCATATCAGCGCTCATACGTCCACTGCTGGACATCGGCCTTCTCCAATGAACGCCACCACACCCGGTCCTCCGCCATCTGCATCCAGCCGCTTTTCTAAGCTTGTCTATCTATCTGACCGCGGGGCGTCCCACCCTGTACGTACCGATCCGCGGTCTCCACTCGAGAATTCGTTCCCAATCGAAATTCCAATAATGTTTTCTTTCAAACGAAAATACTTACCTATACGGAGTTTCCAAAATAATTGCATGTCAAAAGTATTTGATAATAATATTTTTATAGATAAATGTCATTTGAACGTTGTGCTCTACATTTTGTTTTTGAAGACACTATTGTGAAATTATGAACCGTCAGTACTTTTGGAAATTAATAAATAAAAGTAATTTATTCATTTCTTCCACACGTTACATTACACCCCACAAAACTGATTTCTTAATTTGACTGTGGAGAACAGTCTAACGAACTATATTAGCACTGAATAGTTACTATAATAAAGTACGTATTCTATGTAACTAAATTAGAAATAAATATATTTTATTTTAAATTTAATTTTAAAAAGGGATGAATGCGAAGATTTACAATTACAAGGTAAGTTTTGTTCAGATAGTTTTTCGCTAACTGTACCATAAAACAAATTTTGTACTGTACCTTATATTTGCCTCAACACCATCACTATCAGTGTAGGTCAAGAATGCACCGCAGAAGGCCACGCCACACTAAATCATCCATCGGACCCTGGCCAGCCTTTGTATTCTTTTCGTATCTGATCTTGGTGGTAGCACAATCGAGGTCGAGGTGCCTCCGCCTCGCGACCGGAAGTGGCGCGTGGGGCGCACGCGACGGCCCCCCTCTCCCCTCTTCCTCCCTTGTGACGAAACATGCAAATTTTCTCGACCTCCTAAGGCCACGATACCAATCGTGGTAGGTGAAAATGCGTTTGAAATGTGTGCTTTTCCGCTTTCCCGTTTGGTACATCCAAACAAGGTCGAAGGGTGAAGGATCGAGGCTGCTCTAATGGCTTTACGTGCGTTTAAAAAATTATCATATAAATTATATAGCGGATAAAGTAAATAAAAATATAACATTCAAGCAGTGGACTTACTTATAGTTAATGATATAGGCTAGAGCTCCAACAGACACGGAGAACTGTGAGCTCTAATGTGGACTGACAACGATTTCTCTTGAAATACGCTAGTAGCAATTGCTATTAACTTTGTTCAGGAGTTTTGAATAAGCAAACTGTACTTACCGATCTTTGCCTATGCGAGGCGTGTTATGTTATGGAGAGGCAAGCTTAAACGGGTACCAAGGTACCTTCAAAGTTCACGAGAGCCTATAAAAGCTCATACATTATAGAACTTCCAAAACTCGTAAAAGTCTTCAATGTTACCGTCCAATTAAGAGTAAACTTTAAATCAGGTATTTTATTTAACTTACTACAAAGTATATACATATTATGTAAACAGAGAAATAATGTTACGTAATTAAGTTTTGTAACAAATTTTAATCAAAATCAGTAAAAAACCAGTCGCGTGTCCAGTGGAACTCAAAACCCGCGTATCAGCCATCTCCTTAATAAGAAGTTCCCGCGATAAACCCCAAAAACGGGTCAATGTTTGGGACATTTTGAGAAATAGTCTTTGGAAGTTTGTTTTTAAATCCAGCTAGGCGCACTCCGTTTATTTACTTGGATCATGCAAGAAATCGGCTTAGGTAGGTAACGCAGAGGCCCGGGCCGTGCCGTGCCGCAGTCATGTTCCGACCGCCCTGCCACTAACATCCCCGACCATGCCTCGCGATCCAGTGTAGTGTAGTGAGGTAATGAAGTGACGATGTCTCAAGCCCCTGGTGGGAAAAAGGGCAAAGGCCCGCCGAAGAAGGTCCTGGAGGAAGACAAAACTGTTGCAGCGAAATCAGAAGATAAAGATGAGACATCTTCTATCAATGGAGATAAGAAGGAAGTTAAAGAAAATGGGGCGGATGTACCGAAGCCCCCGAGTGCAGGGGTCAACATGCGGGATGCAGCGGCCAAGATCCTGGTGCTGGCGCAGAAGGGGGAATGGCCAGCGGTGGAACAAACCCTCAAGGTGTTGGAGAAGCTGGTGGCTGCTGGAGGGGACGACACGGTCACAGTGCCAATGGCTGGGATACTCGATCCGGTAACTATTCCTTATAACTTTTCTGAGTTAAAAAAAGAGATACTTATCACAATGTTAATCCATATTTATTTTTGCGAATACTCACGCACGTGTAGTTTTTTTTAGGAGTTCTAGACTGATATCTGTCAGCCACATTTCTGACCTAAACGTACGGAGATTTGCGAAATGTTTGTTGAAAATAAAAATATTATATATTAGCAACTTGCGATGATTCGGGGAAATCATTGACTGGATTTATTGTCTCCAAATCCAATTTCATCACGTGAGGAAACCTTGCCAAATAAATCCATATGCATTTCATCTACCATACAATGCAGGAAGAGCTTGGTGCTTACTGACTACTTCCACGTGACTTCTTGGCTTTGTCCACGTGGAATTGTAATCCTTAGACGTGGAATTTCAAGACATGCTTTTTTATTGTTTGCCTACGGCATTTCAGGGATCTCTATGCGAAATTAAAATTTTCTTGACCCAGGCGGTTTGAGCTATACGTTGCTAGGTTAGACAGTCAAGTTATGAACTAGTCAGGAATGGATTTTTTTTTCGGATTCAGTTTTTTCAGACATATATCAGACAGACAGACATACAACATGGATTTAATGGGAGAGTGAATGAATAGGTGGTACCTTCGGTCTTTACGAATTACGCTTATCCATTGTCCCCAATGTTTGGTCTATCGACTAGCAAAAAAAGTCATATAGTCTCCACAGGTCGAAGTGATTTCAGAGTCCTCTACTTAGATGCCTACCAAAGAATAAGTAGAATTAAAGTTGTGCAAGAGTCTAACTTAAAAAGACTTCAAACAAACCATTATAGGTATTATGTTACAGCCTGTAGTTAAATATTAAAAATACCTAACTTACGTTCTTAGTGCCGCCGCCGTTTCGTAAGTAAAGTAGGTTATACTGATTTACCTAAAATATAGCAGCCGTTCTTAGCGTGGTTTCGTACGCTATCGAACGACTAGAAAGAGGTCTTGCCGACGTATGATGGAATTTAAAAAGTACGTAGGTATTTTGATTACATAATATATCGAACACGCCAAATTATTAAACATTCTACAACACGAAAGTAGAAAGAAGCACTTAAGCGCCACTTGGGCGGAAATCGCCATCACCTATCTTGCAAATGCCTAGTGGTTCCCGGAAATGCCGTGTAGTGCTTAGACCGTGGGTGTCGTCAAGGCGACTAAGGGGTCGCACCGGAGACAGTCAGCAGCGTTCTCATTTATAAATATCTCAGACATTCACACCAATTATCCAGTCCCAAACTAGGCAGAGCCTGTGGTATGGTTACTAGATAACGGGTAGACATCCTTAAATAAATATATAAACATCCAAGACTTGTGTACAAATATTCATATTCATCATACAAACATTTGCTCCTAGCGGGATTCGAAACCGCAACCTCCGGCGTGGCAGTCCGAGAGCTACCCGTTCCGCCACGGAGGTCGTCAAGATTTGCATATTAAGATCCTTACTGCGGTCACCAATCCGCCTGCTAAGCGTGGTAATTATGGCAAATTCCCAATGGACAGCCCACCAAACGTGGCATTCTATTGGGGAGGCTTATATTCAGCAGTGGATGTGTTTTGGATGATGATCATTCTAATTTTAACTTTATCATCATACGATAAGGTGCTAGAGCTGGGCACTTAATTCGGAATGTGAAAATACATTAGGTATATGTAGTTTTACTTATAGATACATCACATAATGGGATGTTCATGTAACTTTATCACCGATTTGCTGCACATCGACATGTAGTTATACTTTGCTAACTCAATTAACGCTATCTGTGTTTAGTGCAAATCGTTATTTTATAACCATCAGGGATGTGAATTAGGTTGTGTAATTTGTATATGTACTTGAGATAAAATATTTATGTCAATAAGGATATTTCAAGTCTTCTTACGAGATTTCTTGAAAATTTTGTTAATCATCTGTTTGTCCTTGATTTATGTATAAACTCATCTACTTACAACAAACTACCGGAGAAAATCTTATATATGACAGACAGAAAGTTTAAGATTCACATTAAAAAAACAACTTTGTAAGAAAGCCTATTATAAAATAAACGATTATTTGAATGACAAAGATGCCTGGTACTAATGTTAATTCAGCTTCGCAAAATCTTTATTAATTGTATGCAAACTTCATTTTAAAAGATGTGCTGCGTGAAGTTTGTTTCGCCGTTTTTTCTTCACAGCGCGAACACCTAGGAAGCGGTAGTCGATAAAAAAAATTACCTGTATAAATGTACCAAGTGTACTCATATGAATAAATGGTTTTGACTTTGACTCATAAGTATGGTCATTCCACATCGGTCATATAATTATCTATAATTCTTTTTCCGCCTCTCAACAGTAAAATAAAATACATACATACATAATGTTCACGCCTTGGTCGCAGAGACAATGGATCGCCACTTTGCGCGATCCTGACACGACTCACTAGCCGTTGTGTGTGATCACATTCATCAACCTTTTCATGCCCCTCCTTTTATTCTTCTCACTACGGACCCCAGCCTTTTTGAGGACGTTACTAATTTGATCCTTGATGTCCTCCTAGGACGACCTCTAGCTGTAGCTCCTTCCACATTCGCACTGTATATTACTTTTGTCACTCTTCTTTCACTCATACGCTCTAAATGTCCAAACCAACGCAACATACCCTTCTCTACCTTCGTTACTACATCTTCTTTTAAACCACACAAATAATATTAAATGTTCTTTTCTTAATTGGATATTCTTTTTAATTATTACTACTAAGAGTACCGGGCTTTTCATTACAACAGTTAATTAAACCCCGTGAAAAGGAATGTTCATATTTTCATTGCAAGCACATAAACGATACTACCTAACTCCGATGCCAGTTTATAACACGAACATCATTGCTATTTTATTTTATTTATTATAGTTTTTTTTTAATTTAAAATATATTATATTACATGTTTTTTCTTGGACCATCCTACTGAAACCACTGGGTTTATGTAAGTACCTATTTATCATTTAAATTTCCTAATCAGCGCGCAACCTACAATTTCTCTGGCATAATATTTTCTACCCAAAGGTTGTCTGGAAGAAATCGCTTAAAGCAATAAGACCGTCTAAATTGTACTATTTGTAACTTTTATAACTGTATTTGTATGTGCAATAAAGTAAATAAACTATACTGTTGAAACTTGGTAAGTAGATGTATTCTGTGAACCGCATTAAGATTTTCACACAAAAATAGAAAAAAAAACAATACATTTTGGGGGTTCCCCATAATAAGAACTGAAACTCAAAAAAAAAAAATTCATCAGACCCATACGTGTGGGATATCTATGGATAGGTCTTCAAAAATGATATTGAGGTTTCTAATATCATTTTTTAGGATTCCGTAGCCAAATGGCAAAAAACGGAACCCTTATGGATTCAAATCAAATCAAATCAAATCATTTATTTGTGAAACATGGGTATAAGTAAGATGTTTACATTAAATAAGCTCTCCATGTTCCGCCTCTTGCTAGTGCGGGCATACAAATTTAAATACTTAGGCTAAAAAAGAATTTAACATGCAATTAAACAAAGAAATATTAGTAACAGTTAAATCACAATGTCACTGCTCCAATAAAACAACATAAATAGCAAACATAAATAGCAAACATAACATAACATAAATTCGTCATGTCTGTCTGTCTGTCTGTCCGTCCGTATGTCACAGCCACTTTATTCTGAAACTATAAGAACTAAACTGTTGAAATTTGGTAAGTAGATGTATTCTGTGAACCGCATTAAGATTTTCATACAAAAATAGGAAAAAAAAACAATAAATTTTGGGGGTTCCCCATACTTAGAACTGAAACTAAAAAAAAAAAAATTCATCAAACCCATACGTGTGGGGTATCTATACATAGGT
The DNA here is from genome assembly GCA_947086405.1 of Esperia sulphurella. Taxonomy (NCBI): domain Eukaryota; kingdom Metazoa; phylum Arthropoda; class Insecta; order Lepidoptera; family Oecophoridae; genus Esperia; species Esperia sulphurella. The sequence goes on from OX352265.1 coordinate 13,171,079, forward strand.
CTTCAAAAATGATATTGATGTTTCTAAAATCATTTTTTTATAAACTGAATAGTTTGCGCGAGAGACACTTCCAAAGTGGTAAAATGTGTCCCCCCCTTCTGTAACTTCTAAAATAAGAGAATGATAAGTCTAAAAAAAATATATGATGTACATTGCCATGCAAACTTCCACCGAAAATTGGTTTGAACGAGATCTAGTAAGTAGTTAATACGTCATAAATCGTAAACCACAATACTATTATTAAAACATCGATCAAAGTTACAACGAACTACTATAACTTTTATATTATGTTACTTGCTGCTACGGAACCCTTCATGGGCGAGTCCGACTCGCACTTGGCCTTTTTTATATTGTGGAAATGTAGCTTTATGCTTCATTCACAATGCAACATAAATATTACCTAGCATGTATTCTTAGCCGCTGTCTGTCATTTTTTCTCTTTCTAATGGTTTAAGTTTCACCAGTTTCTCATCTGATGGTAAGTGATGATGAGGCCGAAGGTGGTAGAACCCAGAAAACGTCTATTTACACTTTTAAAAGATACAAGTTGTACTTGTCCGGAAATACCGAAACTGGCAGGGAGTTCCATTCTCTACAAATTCTCTACCGATTATGAAAGAGGAAGCAAAACGCAACATATCGGCGGAAGGTTATTTTATCGCTTCTATCGCTTGGTTTGCATTGTGAACGTAGCTTAGCATTAGTGACACCAAGTGCACTTTTATTTCTAAATTAGTTGAGTACTTATTTTTGGCATACATTTATTATTGTAAAAACCCGATTATACTTACTTGACCATATAATCACTTTTAATGGTAGAGATAATACGATTGGTTTTAATGGTACGCTGTAGATTAGGCTACAACCTTCCTATCTTTTTACAAAGGCTCCGTGTTTCAGAAAGAATACAATACAATATAAACTTTATTGCCCAACACAGTCAAAAAGGCATCCAACAAAAATTTAATAAATTTCAAACCAAATCCAGTTTCATCTCGTTATTATATTACTTTATATATAGCGTAATATCATTTTAATTCTGTACACGCCTGGCTTTGTGTAATGGAAAATAATTCCCCTCCGTCGGGCAGCCTGTCCCACTTCCGGAACTGACCGTTACTGACACAAGCTATTTTCCGCCTCTATGCTAAGCAGACCGTTTTAGAGAGCGATAATAATAGTTTAATTAATAGCATAGCCCTAAGTAAAAATATCGTTTAAAGAATAATCTGAAACCGTTACTATCTCGCTGTCTTAGCCTTAAATCTTTTGTAGACATACTCGCCATAGATACTCGTAGATAAACTCTTTATTGCACACAAATTAAGGATAACAATAAAATAGGTACAGATTTTTGAAAAGTGTACAAAGGCGGCCTTATCGCTTAAAGCGATCTCTTCCAGACAACCTTTCAGAAGGAAAATAAGAAAGACATAGCGACAGAGTATCGCCATATGTATGTATGTACTAGTGTGTTTGTAAAAAAGTAAGCGAAGTGTACCTACGCCGTACAAAAAAAAGTTTTTCTGCAATTTTCCTAAAATAATTTGGAACAATGGCGCATCTCGCTGGCGTGAAACGCCGCCAGCGTGATGGGTACTCTCCAGCCGGGTACGTCTCTGGGCGGGTTGTTTGACTGACTAGGATTTAGTATTATTATAATTTTTAATTCATTATTTTTACTTTTTAATTGTATAATGAAATTGACATAGCATTGAAATATAATTTAACTAATTTACATGTATCTATTCCCCGTAAGTAAAAGTTGGCGTAGGTATGTTGTAATATGCGTTGAAACTTGCGCATTAACTATAACCGTGCACTTAGATAATGAATAATGGTATTCTTTGTAGTATAATATAATTTTTTGAGGTGAAATGATCCTAAAGACATTTATTTAGCCCACAAGCTAGATAGCTCGCCTGGTGGTAAGTGACTACTGTCGATGTCGTCTGACCTATAATAAGTTTATACATTGCTGTGTATAAAAATCCAAAGGCGCTAGTGCATGACTCTGAAGACTTAGACGTATTTAGACGTCCACTGCTGGACATAGGCCTTCCCCTATGAACACCACTAACCGCCCTCCGTATCCGGCCGCTTCCAGACATCTTCTTCAGGTCGTCAGTCCATCTGGCTTTATACTATTCACCTCCGATATCATTCTGAAATCTTTGCGATATGAAAGTTTTGTTAGTAGAGAGTAGGTAAATACTTGTACTTCAGAGGGGAGCCCTGTATCGTCGATACTATGGCAACCATCGCGTGCTTAGACCCGAGACATCTTTCCACGTTTTTACTGCCAGGGGATCCGTACCGCCGGCAGATCGATCAAAACGGAATGTATGATTTGTTTTGGTACCTCGTGGAATGAGCTTTGAATTTAGATGCAAGGCTTCGGAGGCGTGAACGACCCATGTAAAGGGTACAACATCAATACGAAAGTTTTAGGTCCTTTACTATGCTGATGTCTGCGCAGTCTCTGCTGATGATGATTGATTGATTACGCACCAGCCAAGACGATGTGTCAGGCAAGACTGCGTCTCATCATCATCATCATTAGGTTACTTTTGTCTCCACTACAGGAGCACAACTCTCTCTCATCTGCCGGAGACAGACGGAGGATTTGGCCTACACTCCCCGCGCTGGCCAGACGGGTTGGGGAGGCCTGATAGATGTTTTATAATGTATTCCCTTAGTCGCCTTGTCCGACATCCACGGGAAGAGTTGGAGTGGTCCTATTCTACTCTACCGGAAACCACACGACTGCGTCTGCCTATTTGTTTTTTGGTGTGATGGATCGCGTGAATTGTAGAATAGGTCCATCCAGAGTAGACGGCGTAAGGCTGACGATTGTGTTTGGACAAAAGTAGAGTAATTTGTTGCTACTTCCACAGCCTCTTTCATTAACTTGCCTAGCAAGTAGCAGTAAATACAACCGAAGTTTTTCTACATTTATTTGGAGGCAATGTTTGTGTTCAGAAACCACTGTCGATTCTGGTTTGCAGTGGAAGGGTGAGCAGGTAACAATCCTTGTACCTCCGGACAAGTACAACTTGGAACTTTAAAGGAAGAGTGAATAGGCATCTTCTAGGTACGCGCTTCACCTTAGGCCTCATCGTCACTGACCATCAGGTGTGATTGAGATCAAACGTAAACACATCAGGAATAAAAAGAAACTAATTCGCGTAAGTCAAACGATATAATTGGAATCTTTCATGATGCAGCTGGTTTCTACTCGTAAATTCTTGATATTTCGGCGCAGCTGCATGCACCGCATCAGCCCCACCAGTTACCAAACTGGTGGGGCTGATGCGGTGTGTAGGCGCAGCTTGGAGCAGTCGAATTTGTCTCCGTCTTGCTGTATCGACTTTTACAAATGTTTGATTATAACAACCACCACTGTTTTGAAAGGGTTTAAAGGCTAAATGATAATATCTATTTCCTCAAGAAGTAAGCATTTCGGCTAATGTCCATCAAACATACATATGTGATGAAACATATTTAAATACCGTTTGGCGTATAACTATCGTAGTGAGATAGAATAGAATAGAATAGAATAGGTCATTATTCATAGCTACGAAACACACATACATGAGAAATAAACAGAACAGAATTAATAAATTACAATTTTAAAATAATCAAGGTACCTATGTGTCGCAGCAACAAAATGGCGCTGACTCAGCATGAGATGCCAAACGCTTATCAAAATATGTCACGAGAGTACAAAAAAGATTTTTAATTCGACGGATATGAGGCGTAATGCTTACGGAGTACGGAGCTCAGGTGTTTTAGCGACTCAGAGACGTCTGTATACTCCAGCATTTATGTTAATTGCGTATGCGTCTCACCAACCGCAGCATATTTTCTCCCAATTGACCACCTACGCGTTGCGTCGTTAAACCCGTTTCCTCGACCACTGAAGAAATTATGAGCATTTTTTTCACAAGATGTTCTATTTCTGGCGGGCAAATAAATAATTTTACGATTTAGTTACGTGCCGTGGGGTGGGAGTGTAACGGGCTCAATTAAAAGCTAAATCTTTAGTGGGCAGCCCCCTGGGCGGTGGCGTGAGTGGTGTTTAAGTGTGTCAGACGCCGCTACCTCGATTAATGCCAATGCCAATACGCTGTAGCGAAATTGCGCTGAAATGGGAAAGCTGGTAGATGCCGCTCCGTTTTCAGGGATCCTTATAAACCGATACCCATAGGAACGAAGCTATTTATCCGTACGTCTGTCCGGCGGATAACTCGAAACTGCTGCACGGAACTGGAACATAATATAAAAATTATTTAATGCACATAATCTTGACCAGAACCCCATTTTCGTACATTCGAGGTCATTTTGTCAAACAAAGGTCATTATTTTAATTTATAAATCAGTATCACAAATTAAAAAGTTTAATAATAAACGTCACTATATAATATAAAAACTGCTGTGTGGTTTCCGGTAGAGTAGAATAGGACCACTCCAACTCTTCCCGTGGATGTCGTACAAGGCGACTGAGGGAATATGTATATTATAAAACATCAATCAGGCCTCCCCAACCCGTCTGGCCAGTGCGGGGAGTGTAGGCCAAATCCTCCGCCTGTCTCCGGCAGATGAGAGAGGGTTGGGATACAAAAATAACCTGATGATGATAATATAAAAGACATAGCTAGCTGTCTGAAAATGTATATGGATAATGATGATCATAAAAATAGCATGAAAAGCGCTAAATCTTGCTAAGCATCATTCTACGTGTTCTACACGCTAAAATGAGTTCGCTTTGATTTCAGTTAACTATGCGAGAAAGTCGTAAAATCTTGCAAATCATTTAGGACAACATTGTTTTTATAGTAGAGTCGTAAATTCATTGCATTTTGCACACTTCAAGCGCGCCTCTAACAACAACTCTTAGTATGGTGCCAAAACATTTCGCATAGAAAACAGTATGTTTTATTTAAAATTGTGTAACTTCGTACCTTTTGGGTCTAGTAATATAAGGAACTAGTATACATCTCTCTAGATTAGTAAGTACTGAAACGATATAAATATTGTACTATCTTTCTCTGTTCCTCACGGATATTGTCACGCGTTATTGTCAAGAGCTATATTTTACATATTTGTTATGATTATATTTTCAGAATGTACCTATGGCATATAATTCTGAGAAAGTTTTCGTTCAAAAATTCATAACATGGAAATATTGTGCAGATGCAAGTATTATCTAACGAAATGTCGAAAACTATTTCCCTAAAACTGTCGGTCTGCTAGAACTTCAGTCGAACTCCCATAAATCCTATCCATTAATGCTGAAAAACCTATTTCCATAAACTTTATCTACCTGTCTTCAAGGTTTCCCATTACAATAAATTAGATTTGTTCTACGAAATTATGAAAACTTCAAATCACATTTTTGTCATCTAATAACAAAAAGCACTTTTTAATATCTGAGCGTGTTTTGAACATTAACCATTATCATCATGAAAGAAGAATTTTTTTTATGTTGGCGGCGTAAAAAAATTTCTTTCTTCATGATTATCATCGTCATCAGACATCAGTGAATGGCAGTGATGTTGTTACAGCTACTGCCATTTACTGATATGTGACTTTTATAACCTTGCCAGTATGTATGACTAGCTGTGCCCGCGGCTCCGCTCGCGTGGACTACAGAACCCGTTCCAGTTCCTACTCCCGCTCCCGTTCATTTTCCCACTTCCACTTCCACTCCACTCTAACTCAGACTTTAGAACTCGCACTCGCACTCGCACTCTCACTGCCCACCCCAGGTCCAGGTCAACAAACAAACAGACAAACAGACAAAAAATCCAAAAATGATCGGAAAAAAAAATTGTTTTACGATTTTATTTATTAGATTATTCAGTCATAACTCGTATGCTGAAGACTCGTCTATTACTGTCTACTGACTGTCTTTTGGATCCCTTTATGTATCATCACCATCTTCATCAGGCGCCTCCATTTAATTGATGCAAACTTGCTTGTGATTACCATAGTCTATCCGCTCCAACTTTCGATGACAAATAATCATTTACGCCACTGAGATATCTTTCGCTGGATCTTAGCTTTCCAGGATGAATGAAATTCAACATGGGTTCTCCTGAACACGAGTCTTTACGATGTATTTGTAAGTTATGTGGTTGTATACTCCGACTAATTATCAACTTGTGCTAAATTATTAACGTAATCTTAAATCTCAAAGACAAAACCAACAATAATTCCAACAAGGTCCCCCCTTCAGACCGCTTAGGAGCAACGACGGTGAGGGTCGGACCAAACTACACCAATTTCCGCCTGCAACCCATATTTCCACCGTTTCAAGTCCCGGCCTACATTATTTTTTCTTTAATTCGAATATAGGGGTGTAAAACTGTGGCTCTCAAAGTTCGTGCTACTCTAGCCATATAAAGTGCGGGTATTCACAGCGCGAGTAATTTACAGATGATCGGAGTTTCTCTGGCACTTTCAGAGTGATCTGAAATGAGGTTATTCAACTAAGAACTAAGTTCATTGACGTATGACGTATGTAAATTCAGCAAAATATGATGTTTCTAGGCTTCGGATGAAAAGAAATGAAACTCTTCAGTTATCTTAACTCCATACGCGGCGCTTGTTCGCTTAAACTTACCCTTGTCCACTTGTAGTGCAACTCAACTTCACGATCTTGTTTCAAATGAATACTTTAGCTAACATACAGCAACCAAGACAAAATGCCAATTAGTTGACCACAATTTTTTTAGTGCAAGGTGAGGTGATGATGATAAGGATTATAGATGACGATAAGAGCAAGGGGACTAACTCATAGCCGAAATACGTCCATTGCTGAACATAAGCCTCCCCAATAGAATGCCACTTTTGGTGGGCTGTCTATTGGGGGATTTGCCATAATTTGCCAGAACTTAATATAGGTACACAGGAGAAAGCTGCTGCCCGTCCCTGGTGCAATCCCTTAGTCGCCTTGACGCACCCACAGTCAGATTGGGGGAGGCCCTATTCTAAGCCGGGAACCACAACTAGTGAATATAAAAATTGTTTTTACGGATCTTCAAAAGACACCATTACGAGTTCGTCTCTCTGTTTGTCCACCGGATAACTCGAAAACTACTAGATCCAATGAGCTGTAACTTGAAATAGGTATAGATGTAAACTTGCCCGGTAATATGGGAAAAATCTATTTTCCGATATATTGAGAAAAAATAAATAGGTAGAACATGCACTTTGCTGACCGCAGGGGATGAGGACGAACGATAGTTGTCATAAAATCTACTAATGTCTCCTTACTAAGAAATTAAGAAATTTTAAAAAGAGAGCTATGGTTTTAATCTCGTGCTGCAAGAAGAGTTCAATGGCTGGAAGGAAGATCGTAACCAGTTGAAAACATTATAGCTTTTGCTGCCACGGCACACGCATACTATTTTTTTCTTTGTTAAAATTTGTAAACTGTATTCTCTAGTTATTATTTTTTTTTTTTTTTTCATTTTTCTTGTTTTGTAGTTTGTCTTTTGTGTGTGCCAATTATGGCAGTAAATGAATATTTTTTCTTTCTTTCCTTCTTTCTTTCTTATAGAAAAAAAGGTAGAAGACTGAGAAGAGGAGTCAGTCAACAGAATCCTTTGTAGGTTAACTGAGTCCACTTTGAGAGGCACTGGCCAGGCTGGCCGGAGTGACCGTTTGTGTGTCAAGGGTAAGGGGCCAGGAGTTTTGCGTGCGGACGGTAGATGGTGAGTGGTCAATCGATGGCAGATCCGACCTTGGCTCCTACCGCAACCTCCTTGGGAGCCACTCAATAGGAACAGCATAGCCAGTTGAGCACCAGAAAATAAATTAATCTTGAAAATCAAAATTTACTGATCAGCGTTCAAACAAATACAAAGAAATAACAAGAGTTTTACATTCTTCTCAATGACATTGTACAGATCCCCTTCCCCCACTAATAAATTACATACATACATAAAGCTCAAGCCTTGGTCCCAGAGGGGTAGGTAGAGACAATGTATCGCTACGTTTTTTACAGAACAAGTGGGAACCTGGCAGCGCTTCCATGATGTGTCAGCTTGACCTTCACTTATCGCGTGAAAATGTTCTACAGAACTGAGTACTACTTCTCGGAAAGCATATTTTTCCTGGAATAGGCTATTACACATCATGATTCGTCTTTTTTCATTTGCATAACTATCTATGAAAAAATACAAGTATTTTTTGGATCCATTTATTGATATCGAAGTACCAGTTATAAGCTGTCTTTCCATTTAAAATAAAATAAATAAATCTAACATTTTAGTGAAGTTTGTTGCTGTATCAAATTAGAAGTAATATAATAATGCGAAAGTTTGAATGTTTTTTGATTGTCACTCAAACATCGCCATTGCAGTTCATGAAAATTTTCACTGCAGCAAAAGTTTTTATATTTTAGTGGTTTCGCAAAATAAACTTAATGAAATGAGTTACATGTTCAAATGGGCAAGAAATAAATAAAACCAATTATTCATGTAAGTGTATGTATACTTACCTAATCCCATTCTCCTGTATTATGGGAATTGAACAAGGATGAGACAATTCGAAAATATAACATCCACAACTTGATCTAATTGTAAAAGGTCATCATTATCATCATCATCATCAGGTTATTTTGTCTCCACTGCAGGAGCACAACCCTCTCTCATCTGCCGGAGACAGACGGAGGATTTGGCCTACACTCCTCGCGCTGGCCAGACGGGTTGGGGAGGCCTGATTGATGTTTTATAATGTAATGTATTCCCTTAGTCGCCTTGTACGACATCCATGGGAAGAGTTGGAGTGGTCCTATTCTACTCTACCGGAAACCACACGGCAAAGTAAAGTAAAGTAAAATATTGTAAAAGGTATATCAACTAATTTAAACGGCGTTTTAATTTGCATGCGTACAGAGTCGCCAGATATTTCTAGCGTTTTTTGGTACAAAATAAATAAGCAAAAAAGTTCTGAAACACTAATTAGTTATGTAAAACCTCTCCCTGCTGGTGTTAGTTGAGGCAGTATTTTTAGACCTCCACCCTTAAATTTCTTGTCACTTAATCATGCCGTTTTATGCAGAAACTAAACGGTCATGAATTATTTATACGGCGGGACCCGGGCTGGTCAAATGGGTTACGGTATTTATTTATTGCCATCAAATTGTCTAAAACAATTTTCTTATGCGATAGTAAATATATTACAATACAATACAATACAATACACTTTATTGCACAAACAAATACAGTTACACGTTATAAAAGTTACAAATAGTACAATTTAGGCGGTCTTATCGCTTTAAGTTTTTTCTTCCAGACAACCTTTGGGTAGAAAATATTATGCCAGAGAAATTGTAGGTTGCGCTGATTAGGAACTTTAAATGATAAATAGGTACTTATATGACTATAATAAATAAAATAAAATAGCAAATAAGTTATAAGTATTAAGTTTTTATATTCTGCGGTATACCGGTGTACTAATCCGTGCAACTGCACACTGGCGAAATACGCAGCCTTTATTATAGCTTACAGGTATATACGAGGTGTTAGATACAGTCTTGTGTGCAGCTAGAGAAGCACTTGTGTGCCACCGTTGTGCAGGGCCAATGAACTAGGAGGCTGCTTAAAAGCTGGCGTATAGCACCTTCCGTTTTAATTGGATTAGCTTTAAAGCTTTTTTTGCAGCTAGTTGGGTCAAATATATTTTCTGAGATCATCTTTTGTTTCTATCTCTGTCATCCACATCAGGCTCTTGCTTTTGACACCACTGACGGATAGTGCGACTCGATCATTCCCATTGTCCACCACTGAGGCACTGCGATAATAAACGGGGAGATACTGCAATTTTTTTTTCTGTTGACCAACAGTGATGGTAAATATGTGGTGGCGCACGTAAATACAGGTCTTATTTAAATTTTCCGCAAAACGAACTAATTACATTAAAAAAATGCGAAAAACCGAAGATAAGGTGCAGTCAGTAGCGCACCTTGGACCATCCCAAGGTCTACGTGCAGCAGGCAGAGACCATGCAATACATGAATTTATCTTTGTAACCAGTTTGTCTTTTACTTTGTATTTTCTGTAGGTAACTCATTTGATGCACACTGCTCATATTTCTTGGGTAAACGTTTTGTTTTGTCAGTCTGCCAGGTTTTTTTACAATAAATTTCATACGTTATCTGCAGAACTTAGGCAGCGGGTTTCATGTTGTTAAAAAATTCTTGTTAAAATACTGCGATGTTTAACTATATCTTATTTAGTATGTATATGTGCTGCAGTAGGAAGGCATCCTCAATTTAACCCTAGGACATACCCATACTACATATTATTATAGGACTCTAGTCCTCTTACCTATTTCTGCCGTCCGTTTCGGTTTGAAGGGTAGGGACGAAAGTGTAATTACTTACAGGCATACGCGGTATTCCTAGCTAGTTCCCAGGTTGGCAACGCTCTTGTAGCAACTCAATTGTTGCACACAGCAATATAAGGTTAAAGGAGACCTCTTACCATCGGATGGACTGGGCGTAAAGGAGTATAGTCTATAATGGCCACACTGAACAGGTGCCTTGGCCATGGCTGTTACTGACGAGTACTAAGGTGCCACATTTATTGAGTTCAAATCAATTACATTTCATATTTCAAAAACGACACAACTAATCTTTACAAATTTTTAGTACTACAGGGGGTATTAGGCAACCCTGTATGAATCGATAGTTTGAACAGTTGATGAATTTAAATAACATTTATAATATTAGTTTATGCGCAAAAAAGGCCAATCGATTACCAAAGAACGTAAAAGATTAAATGGTAAATGTAATAAGTTTGAACCAGTGTGACAGTCCTTTGTACTATTGTTGAAAGCTTGCAAAAAGCTTGTTGAATAACTTACCTAATATACTTAGTATTAACGCCATCGGTTCTGTGACAGTCGTTGCCACTTCAGCTTACCTATTTGTAAGCTAACGGTGACGATAATTCTTCAACAGAATTTCTCATTTCAGATCATCTACACTAATATTATAAAGAGGAAAGGAATAAACTCAAAAACTACTGGACCGATTTCAAAAATTCTTTCGCCATTAGAATGCTATATTATCCCTGAGTAACATAGGTTATATTTATTACTATAAAAAATTAGGGATCCCTACTAAAACTTCAATAATATAACCCAAGGTGTAAAAAAGTTAGCAATAAAATGTCTTTCATCGCATGCGCTGCGGAAACTATTGATGATAGAACAAAAACAATGTTCTACAATATACTACTTGGAGCGGGAGGGGGAGTGGGAATGGAAGCGGATTCTGTAATCTACTCCACGTGAGCGGAGCCGCGGGCACAGCTAGTATTTTATAAGAAAATTGCCCTATCCTAACTCGCTGCCTTACCTCGCTGAGCGACTTTGGACTTATGGACTAGACCCATAGTCCAGGTCCACCTTTCTGCACGTACGGATTCATCGGCACGGGGTAGGAATAAAACCTAAAACCTCAATGACGTAGGACAATCTAAACCAAACAATCTAATTCAATTATGAAATTGTTAATTCATGCGGCTTTTCTGATTCCGTTGATGACGCTAGAGTAGGAGTGGAATTTCGCTAACTCGACACACACCTACACGAAATTTCAGTGTTTCGTGCCTGATTCACCTATTTCAATGGTTGCAATAAGAACCCACCTAGTTCCTAGACATTCGCGTAGGTAGATGAATAATTAGCAATACGTAACCCAAATACAAAATACCGTTTTCAGTTAAATCGCGTCATTGCCAACTCACTACAATGTGGCCGGCCGTTTGAATAGAACTTTTGACAATGTATAGTTGTAAGTTTGTAACACTCGTGAATAGCAAACAAACCCGTCGTATACAGGACGTGACTAAGCATTTACCTGCCATCCTGTACCTATAGTATCAGTAAAGATTAATTTGACTAAAAGCATTTGTATACCGGATATTGCAATGCGATAGGTAGCGGGCCGCAAAAGGCGGCGAGAGCGGCAAAAATCAGGACACGAGGAAATTGAGGATGTTGAGTAATGGTTGTAGTGATGTTAGACGACATGGCAAGGAAAGTTTGGACTGATGAGCCTTGATGCATAGGAAATTGGAAAAGAAATTAGATAATTTCCTGGGAAAGTAATAAAGATAAAGATAACTTTATTCATTTCAAAATGATACATTATTTATGAAGCCCTGACTCCCAAACTAGGTAAACTGTATTTCAGGAGTCAGCTATAATAGCTGGAATTACCTTAATTACGAAAGATTACTTAACATACCTATATTTATCATAGTCTCAACCACATGAGTAAGTAATCTTACTCAAAGATATTTTAAGTCACATATACCTAAAACAAAAACTACAATATTATAATGTGTACAGGGGTACGATCAAATATACTAAATGACAATACCTATTTTTTTTTAATTTGCAATCCGTTTCCGAATAATAGGTAACTGTTTTTAAGTTAATATTTAAAGATTCAAGTTAACATGCTAATTAAAATAAACCCACTTTATTTTAATTAGCATGTCAGCAACAGTATAGCAAAAGTGGCAATAATTTTTTTTATTTATTTCATGTTTTCTTTTATATCCTGTCATTATCAACTAATTGGAAATTAACTTTTCATTAATTTGTACATATTTTTTTTTTAAATTTTCAATAAACAATATGTTTATCTATGAAGAAAGTAACTGTATGTGCGATAATGATCTTGGTTTTTTTTATTTTATGCTTCTCACGTACAGTTAAATGCGAAGTGTAGTATGAAGTATTCCCGGTATTTTCTAATACCGGAAAAGATTCTTCTATGTCCGAAGTTCCGACAATCTTTGATTAGAAAATCTTACATGTCGTGCACAAACACAATATATTACAAAAACATAACATGCGAAACCAAATGTATCTGAGTACTGGCTTACCGTCAAATTACCTGTGCCATAATAATAATGCCCACTGGGACTGCCCAGCCCAAATCCAACTACAGCACAATCAAATGTTTTATTTGTGCTGAGAATGTAGGGAGCGCCGGAACACTGGGCGGAGCTATGTTAAACCTAAAATGTTATGTAATGTTTTGGAAGGTCAACCTTGACAATTATATTATTCAAATTCCAGTTACACTAATTAAATGGTTTGTTGGACATTAACAATGATTTTACTAATTGGGCGGTGGTGAGCACTTAGTTTAAATTACCATCATGTGGAGATTCTGAACGTTTGTCGCTTCAGACCTTTAAAAAATGGAATATACTGTACTCGCGGTATAGCCGCAGCGTTTGTTTGCGTCACTCCAGCTCAAGGTCGAATTTCAGTAATCTGACTCAAGCAGGATTTAGTACCCCATATGTATACGGATTATGGATAGTATTATTTTAGGGAGGTTTGTATTCAGCAGTGGATGTATTTAGAGCTGATGAAGATGTACTATTTTGTATTCAGATGTTAAGAGACATACTTGATTGTTAATGACTGCCTTTCAAAAACGTTCTTCCAGCTCGGACCTTTTAAACTACAAGGTTTGGCTTTGGAATATGTACTATTTTGTACTTGTCAAAAATCACATTTTGTAGTTTAGAAATAACGTAAACTATCGTAAAAAATTATGCTGGCTCCTGGACTAATAAATAAAATACTATGTATTTGTAGGTATCTGTCAACTATGACTCATATTTATTTCATTCATTCCATCATTCGTTCAATTATATGCTAAAGCTTATGAACGCAACTGTACTTCTTCGTATATGAATCCCCCTCAATACCCCTTGTATCCTTTGCTCTATTTAAGCACAAAATCTAAAATTGGAGTACAAAAAGTAACTACATATCGGGTACTAATTCCTGCTAGACCTTTTGAGCTGGAGTGACGCACGCGCAGCGTTTTACGCGAAATGTCGTTGCCTCTCTAAAAGTTGTGAATAATCGTTTATAAGTGGGCGACTCAATTTTTTATGTTCAAAGTGTTTCTATAGTTTCCATTTTGATACTAAAAGAAAAAGATTTCCCTAGATAATTTCAAACTTCAAACGCCAGTAGTTACTACAGTTAACTGCGCTTAGGTAGGTACCTTGAACTTTGAACACAAATCAAAGTGCAATAAGTGACTTCGGAGCACAGGCGTAGGCGGCTCGCACACGAGTGATCATTAGAACTAATTATTATAGGTCACGCTCGCACTTCCAGCTAATCACTCAAGGAGCCTTTGCTAACGCCATTATCGAGTTACAAGCTATGGGAGACTCTTGTACAAATATCGTTAAAATGAACCTTGTATAGCAATTTCTCGGCAATAAAAAGTCAGGTGCAGGTTTCGTGATTTTTTTTTAATTTTAATACTTTTTTTGTAGACTGAGACGATATCTGAAATGATCTCTCCCATCACAATACTTTAGACCACAGCTTTCGGTACACATGTAAATATGGCATGCTCGCCTATTGCTGTCTCTAAACAGCAATCCTTGGATTGCTATGATCCGGTTTGCAAGGTAAGAAAGCCTGTATAATTACATACACACGAGGCATCTATTGCGGTGTGGTTCCCGGCTTAGCACAGGGCAACCCCAATCTTTCCGTGGGTGTAGTCAAGGCGACTAACGGATTGCACCAGGGACCTGTCCCTAGCCTGCCTGCATTCTACTGTGTACATTAAAATCATTATTGCTACCACCAATCCGCCTGCCAAGCGTGGTTATTATGGCAAATCCCCCAATAACCAAAAGTGTCATTTTATTATGAAGGCTTAGTTCAGCAGTGGACGTATTTCAGCTGAAGATGATGAGGCATTTCAACTCAGTTCTCACTGCAGGATACTGGTTACACTACATTTTGTGACTTGTACCACCCGACAAAAGGCTTGGCTAGCTAGTTATCAGCACGAAACTTGGCAAGTTTAAAGTGAAATGTTGGCAGACTATTACCTGACGGCTCAGCTAGGCGTGACTGTAAGGGCTGGTGTGCAACTGGTTATTATATTCAAATAGGTAGGTCGGCAGGTGCCATTATTATGGGGTTTAGGTATTAATATGGACCTACCAGCTCATTATATACTGCAGCTGATATTCTAAGTTGTTCAAAAGAGTGTCGGAGGAATCTCGGACAGCCTTTTGGAGATAATTAATAGATTTTTGATCTAAGATTTTTGTCACTTCTGGTCCTATCACACCTTATGGGGTGCATATGGCCTCGAGGATGCTCTTCCTGCAAGCTTCTTCTCCATGACCTTTATAAATAAGCAAAAAATTAGGCAGTTGGCAGGCCATATAGGGGCAGACGTGTTTTGGAATGGAGGCCGAGGACTCCCTAACCAGAAGGACAGACTACCTTAAAAGTTTGCGTAAGCTGCTGGATGGGGTGAGCGGTAGACTAGGTAGAGTGGAGCGCATTGGGAAAGGTCTATTTCTAATAGTGGACAGCGAATGGCTGATGATTATTGGAAAGCCTCCAACAAAGTCATAATAAAAAGAAAAGAAATATAAGTATCTGGTGTTTAGTTGTTATACTAACATAAATTATCATTTCATCCTAGTGTACGAAAATGAACGAACGAACGTTAAGGTAACGAGAAATTCCAAAATATTAAGGTCATAATGCCGCAACCAATCGGGTTGCGTAGATCACCATGCAGTTGTTTCTGAGTCCCAATAAAAAGTTTAATCCACTATAAATCAGACTCACGACCAATCGTCCAGTCAATGAACTACCAAATTAAAAACCACAGCAATAGCCACCCATAAAATACTAAATATTTATGCCAGTTTACACCTGACATGCAGTGATCAAAGCAGAAGTCCAAATGTAAACAAGTTTCAGCTAAATATCCTCTGGCATGATAAATTGCATCATATTTAATGGACTTCAAAAATTTCCGTTACATTACAGGTTTACTCCAACACTGCTTATATGCAACTTTGTCTGCAATTTTCTTTATAAACTACTGAGCTAATTTCACGGAACTTTGTAGCATACGACTTCGTTTTCTTTGCAATAGGTATGTTAAGTTAAACAAACCGACAAAAATGCCCCGAACCCTAGTTAGGAAAATGTGGTTTTAGTTACATTGAACGCAAATTTAATATTTTATGCATTACGATCTCCTGATTATTATTATATTATCTATGGGAAGGTACAACCACCAAAACTCCTCAGAGTTTCGATCGATTTTGTACAAGATAGTATAGGTAGTTTCACAATATCTAGAATGAATGGAATGAAAGAAACTTATGTCACATATTATTGTGCGATTGCCGAAAATTTGGGTTCTTATATTTTGTGAACAACTAACTCTACTTTTTAGTTGTTGAAAACACAATTCATATTTCGTAAACTGAGTAAATTTTTTACATACTTGTAAACTATAAATTATTATGTTGACAATTTTTCAACATTGAGATAAATGAATTATAATAAATGTCAAAATATGCATTGACCGCTATCATAACTTATGTTAGTCTCTGTATCAAAGCTTTTATTATTCTTAATAGACGCACCTACATTCTTTCGTTCACTCGTTCAATCCATTCATGCCAGCTCTTGTGACACTATATAGTACTTTAATGCTAAAACCTAGCTGACTGTAAACTGTAAGTTTCTAAAACAACTTGAACTTCTAATTCTTTTTGGAATATAAGAGTTAAAAATAAATTAAAACTTTAAGAAAAATTCTTTTCAAAATTATTTCTGTTCTTGATTATTGTTTTTTTTTTGGTTTCAGCTTCTATGTTTTTTATTAAAAATATATATTTTTTTCCATGTGAAGCTGTTAAATGAGTGTACGACTGCCATAAAAAATATGTCCGGTGACAGTCTCAAACATCCATAATGTAATAAATCACATCTCGTTACATTTCCCACCGTGTTTACATAATGTTTACCTACGTGTTTACTTTACCAAATTAACGCGTGGAATTCGCGTGTGATTTGAGCTAAGATTCGATTTATGGATGTCGGTTTGGGGGTTTGCCAACTTTGCGGTGATTCAGACAGTGTTTAATTTGAAGAACATGCAGCTAAACAATAACAGTGCTTGAATATTGTTTATTTTATTGCTGTGAAAACGGCACGAACTGTTGTTACAGTTATAGTCGTTTATATTCCGTCAAAACATCAAATAATTCATTTACAAAATTATAGGTAGAATTAATGAACGTATAGAGGTCAGCGGTAGTAGGTCCTACTACCTCTGACCTCTATCTCTATTACACTGGGCAGTTTTTGTGCCGATTTGAAGCGCCACCCGCGTGTGTCCCAGGAACTAAACCTAAGCAATCAGCGCCAAAAGGTTTTAGTTCAATGGATACACGTTGCTAGTATGTAGCGAAAAACCTACTATATTTAATCTGAGAGTGGGCATAATACGATTGACAGCAGATCACTGCTAACGATATGTACGAGTATAAAGTTTTGATGGCGATAGGTTACAATGTATTTAATCTTTTTAATATAAGTTACAGGTTACTTGTAACTACACCTCATACCATGAAGCAAAATAATTTTTCGTAACTCATAGTTTCAAAAATTATTTTGCTTCATGGTATGAGGTACAGAATAAATTTAAAAAATATACATTCTGAAATAACGGGAGGAGGGGACAGGTAGAGAGGAGGAGGGAGAAGGGTAGACGAGAAGGGAACGCGGGGGACGGCGAGGGAAGGAAAGGAGTGGTAAAGAAAGGGAAAGATCGGATTAAGGAGGTATTCACTTACATGTTTGCGGTTTTAACTAAAAAAAAAATTTTTTGCCCTTGTTTTTTTAGTATGTCCAAGGATCAGTCGATACGTATTTAATGGTCTGCGCGTACGCAGTCGTTTTATGCATTAAGTGTATTTTTCTGCCTTCTTGCCACTTTTATTAATGAATGTTATTGTTTTCAGGCGAACGGCATGACACCCCTGATGTATGCGGTGAAGGATAACCGCACGTCGTTCGTGGAGCGGCTCATCGAGCTCGGCTCCGACGTCGGCGCAAGGAACAATGTGAGTTAGTCTTAACATAATAGGATCGCCTGACTTACAAGCCCATAGACGGTTGGTACAGCATAATACTTCCCACTGTTGGGCAGAAAGCTGAAGACTTGTTGCTCTAGTGGCTTAAGGAGTGCCAGAGGTCGTAGGTACGATTCACACTGGAGACATAACTTTGTTCAATTTGTAATAAATGGACCCACTTTTCGAAAAGTGGGCGAAGGAAAATCGCTTTGCGACATTGGATTGCGCAAAGTGGCAATACATCGTCTCTGCCTACCCCTCTGGGACTAAGGCGGGAGCATTATGCGTGTAGGTATGTATATTTCATTCCAGATTAATAGTCCTATGAAAACAAACGCATTTGCGTCTCGAAAACAAAATACACAATAGATGGTGTTCCTAAGTGGACTGCAAAGTTTACATGGTAATACAAACCTGTTTTTGCTGCTGGTGACCCTTTCATGTATATGTTACCGAGACGTAAATAGCGTTGGTTTTCATAGGACTATGAATCTGGAATGAAATATAAGTATAATTGATCCCGGTCTAGGTGTTATATTTGTGAATTTTCTATTTCTTGTTTAATTCCGATAGCACAGGAAAAATACTAGTTTGGAATTAGACAAATGTACATATATTATGTAATACCTATTATGTATGTATATTATGTAAAAAAACTAAAAAAAATTAAAGCCAGCCCGGGTTCGTGCCAGATTATTTACGATTCTGAAGCCACAAATAAAATTTGAAAGCGCTATATAACTTTACTCTTTATAGAGCTGTGCTATGACGTCACACCCTCATTAAAAGAAAAAGGTACAGAATAATTTAGAAAACGACACTTAAACGCGAAACACACAGAAGGCGAATGCGTGGCGGAGACGTGCTCTGGTTTTTGTATTGTTCGATTTAATATGAGACACGCCACACAGAGTACCACCGTCGCGAGAAGCGGGTTTTGTATGGAGTGTATACCGCTACCGGCACGCCTCCGCCACGCAATCGCCTTCTGTGTGTTTCGCGATTTATACAGAACACTTAATAATATCACTTAGGCAAGTAAAACTCCGTGTGGTTTCCGGTAGAGTAGAATAGGACCACTCCAACTCTTCCCGTGGATGTCGTACAAGGCGACTGAGGGAATACATTATAAAACATCAATCAGGCCTCCCCAACCCGTCTGGCCAGCGCGGGGAGTGTAGGCCAAATCCTTTGTCTGTCTCCGGCAGATGAGAGAGGGTTGTGTTCCTGCAGTGGAGACAAAAATAACCTGATGATGAAGTAAAACTCCCATGAAACAGTCCAATAAACTCTCGCTCGAGAAGAATTGCACGCGAATAATATGGGTTCAAGAGATCATGAGGTAGAGTAACACTTATGGTCATACCATGAATGAAAATAAGTTTCGCACCTTTTCAATTTTTTTTATCTTCTTGATACTAATTGGTTATTAAATTAGATAACAGATCACATAGGAGGTGCGAAAATTATTTTTCTTCATGGTATGACCTTTAGATGGCGTCAGTTGTCAAAAAAATAGTTTTTAATTTTACTTGAGTTTATTCTAAGTTTGCTTGGAAGAGATCCCTAAGTAGGATAAATCACACAAACATTTTTATTACTGTAGCATGTACGTCAAGTAGACTAAGGGATTGCACCAGGGACGGGTAGCAGCGTTCTCCTGATCATTACTGCGATCACCAGTCCGCCTAGTAGGCAACAGACAGCGTGTTGTTCCCGGCTTATAATAATGCCACCTAATCTTTCCGTGGGTGTCATCAAGGCAACTAAGGGATTGAATCAGGGACGGGCAGCAGCGTTTTCCTGTATATATTAATTAAGATCGTTACTGCGATCACCAATTCGCCCGCCAAGTGTGGTGTTTATGGCAAATCCCCCAATGGACAGCCCATCAAAAGTAGCATTCTATTGGGAAGGCTTATGTTCAGCAGTGGACGTATTTCGGCTGATATAGGCTAGGGGTCAAAGCCGAGTTACATTACCACGCTTTCTTCACATGTAATCTGAATATTTGACCAAGTTTAATACGGTCGGTAATTACGGCAATAATAGTTTGAAACACAGCGAAGTAGAGCAAAAGCGTAATTCCCATAAGGCGTGCCGACTTGCCTTAATAAGGCAACGCATCCAAGGTAAAGCGAGGCGGAGATAAAATTTAAAAAATATTTATCTTTGAAAAGAATAAATATTCTGTTACTGAAATCCCTACTCCGTAACTTTTAGGGAGAAAGGAGGGTTTTACATTTGTTACCAGATTTTTACTGGCTGACCTGATTCGCCTCGTTTTTGCGGAAGCGCATGGATACGGAAAATTCTTTTCATCTAGATACGAGTAGATAGATAAACTGTTTATTGAAAAACCGCCTTATTTATCTGTCCGGTTTGGCTCGATAACTCCAAAATTATTTTGTCGACTGATGGTTTGTAACTCATTATACGTAAAAAAATAGTCCGGAAAGTGATAGAAAATACAAATAAAATCAGTTTTATAATTTGCGGAGCTCGCATGTTGATACGACATACGCTCCGTAGATTTTTAAATATAATTTCTATTAGCAAAACTTTGCGCTGCTACGAAACTCGCTACGGTGTACTCGTAGCAGTCGTCCGTAGCCTCGTTTAAAATTGCAACAAAAATTATTTACAACGCTCAGTTGCGTATTTTGTATTTTAATTGCTTCTGAAAAGCAAAGCTAGCCAACTCTTGATAATTTGCTGAAACCCAGAAACTCACACACCTGAGGGATAAATAAATCGTAATTTTGAATGAAATACGCGTTCCTATAATATCTCGCAAACAATGCATTGTTTAGGCAATGATGTTATTAATTTTGTGTATTACCTTCATATACTTTATAAATCACCAGCGCTGCTACCTGTCACCGGTCTGTGGCATTTATAACCTATGTAGATAATTTAAATGGTTATACAGACATTATTCGGTCTGCGCGCCAGAGCTGAGCCCTCATTAGCTAGCAATGATGCACAACGCGCATGTGAGGTTGACATTTGGTTTTATTTATCCCTTTTTACTCCAAGGTAAACTTTAGAACTCTTAGACGCAAGGATTACACGCGCGCCCCTAGCGGCAATATATAAAACCTGTCTAAGAAGGGCTAAGAACTTAGATTATGTAATACTTTTAGTCTGAGGCTAAGAAGAGACGACACTTGAGAATTGACAAGTCTTTTGAATTTTTCTATATACTTACGTAAGTACTGTGAAAAGAGTATATATTAAAAAACTATCGCTTTTCGGCCGGTAAGTATCTTTTGTCAAATTATGCTAGGAAATGATTGCGATACTTTCAAATAAAGAACACAATAAGCACGTCAGCTTATATCTTCGCAGGACTATGCGAGCCGTGAAGTTAAAAACTTTTAGTTGTGCACCTCCGCCCTTGTTAGTATGAAAATCCATTATTGTCTGCTGCGCTAAACTTTTAAATTTGTGACAATTGCATAACATGTAAATATACCAGGATTAAATATGCCATTAAACACTTTAAATATTATTAACTGGCATAATACTTTTGTTTGCAAACGTACTCTTTTATTATTTCCTCTAATTATTTGAGAAAAACACTACATACCTCGGTAGGAATGGCAATTGTATGACTCGTATTATAAAAGGCCGACTTGCGGCTCACCCTTCTAACGCATACTCGTTCTGCAGTTGTTTACTTCCCGCCTTTGCGTAACATTAACGAGTTTTACACTATAAGCGAAATAATAATCGGATTCAGTCTCGCTTGCTCTGGAGGCGCGGGTTTACGCGGCAAGCCGAAGCGGCTACTTGCCCACCGTCACAGATGGCTCGATAAGCCTTGGCGATTTATGCCCATAACTTGCAGGTAAGGGGAGGTGGCTCATGCCTAACCCTATACCGTATTATATGCTCTACAAAGAAGTAGGAATTACGTTACGTACCTACAACAACAACGTATACAACCGGAAATCCAAGCACGTAATGGACGCGCCTTCTAATCAATCCTTCAAAATAAGGCTGTAGAAATGCTTATGGAGCAAACTTTCTATAGCTTTAATGAGGTTATCGAAAAAGTATATAAAATGGTAATATCACAGACATACTCGTTTAAGTACTCATTTTTATTAATGGCAATCGCACTTGCATTTGCCTGCCTCACGTCTAAAAGGCATTTTTTTAAAATTAATTTAAATAAAGCCGAAATCTAAAACATAAAGTAATATTACTTATAAAACATCATGATGATGATGCATGGCACTAAACTCGAACTGAATTTGCGTATTACGCACCACTAGGTCATTCCCCTAGATTCCTTGATGACCACATCATCTTATCAAGATTTGAAGGGTCTTAACCTTCAATGAATCATCACACCTGAATCAAAGACCGTGACATTACAAAAACGAGCGAATTCACCTTTCATTGTGAATTGACCAATCCGGCACGCAACCCAAAAATTAGGCGTCTTATTTCAGCCAATCAGAGGAATACGCTAACTCGAGTTCATTTTAACCTTGAGGGTAAGCTGGATGGATAGTCTGATGTGTTTATTTTTTTGGCCGAAACCGAAATTACAGATTTATAAATTTTTAGGTCAAAAGTAGAAGTAGTAGATGTATATACATACATATTTCTCATGCCTTGGTCCCAGAGGGGTAGGCAGAGACGATGTATCACCACTTTGCGCAATTCTATGTCGCAAAGCGACTTTCCTTCGCCCGCCCTTTCGCTCAGTGATACTCCTTGGCGTGATGTGTTGCGAACAACATCCGCCGCCTCCGTGTTGAGGTACCACGATTATCTAGGGAAATAATCGTTCACCTCGGCGGCGGCTGTAAGGTGTGATTTGGTAAGGCTAATAGTGCCCAGAGTTCGCCCAGTTCCAGGATGTCGGCACGCTTACGTTACCAGGCTAGCCCTAAGTAGGAAGTATTTAGTATATTATCATTCTTATCTTAATTACAAGAATGAGGAAAATAATCAAAGCACTATTTATTAATACATTTGGAGGAAGCCTATAATTTAATCATAATCATATCATTATTACCCAATGTAATCAATAATTTAATGTTGATAATAGTGTAATGTTCAGTAATATAGTATAGTTCTTTTCTTATCTTAATAATACAATCATCATCAGCCGAAATACGTCCACTGCTGAACATAAGCCTCTCCAATAGAATTCCACCTTTGGTGGGCTGTCCATGCCTTTGGGGGATTTACCATAATTACAACGTTTGGCAGGCGGATTGGTGATCGCAGTAATGATCTTAATATACACAGGAGAACGTTGCTACCCGACCCTGGTGCAATCCCTTAGACAACCTTAATGACCCACGGGAAGATTGGGGGTGGCGCTATTATAAGCCGGGATAATGCAATATAATAATATTAATTAATATTTACCTATTTCAATCAATAATTTAACATTACAAAACATATATAGGTGTAAGAAATATTCTCTTCTTCTCTGTCGTTCCCTCACTGCTGAGGATCGCGACCGTATAAAATGCGCCTCCACGCATAGCGGTCATTGGCCAGCCGCACTGCTTCATATAAGGATCCGCCAGCCACCCTCCTCACCGGGTCTGACCACCTCGTCGGAGCTCGTCCTCTGGCACGCCTGCCCTCCACTTGTCCCAGAATGATGAGCTTCTCCAGGTCGTGCTTGGGAGATCGTACAATGTGACCGAAGAAGCTTAGAGTCCTTTCATTGCAGATAGTGGAGAGTCGTTTTGTTATATTGAGCTCTTTAAGAATGGAGTCATTTGTTCTCATGGCTGTCCATGGTATACCAAGTAGTCTTCTCCAGCACCACATCTCAAAAGCATCAATTTTGGAAAGATCCCGAGTTTTAACGCACCAGGTTTCAGAGCCATACAAAAATATTGAAAAGACGAGGGCCCGTACCAATCTCATCTTTGTTTTGCGGCGGATGCTTCTGTTTCTCCATACTTTCTTGAGGTTGGCCATAGCGCTTTTGGCCATTCCGGCTCTGCGGTTAATTTCCTCGGTACAACTGCCTTCATTTGTTAGGAGTGACCCAAGATACACAAACTGACTAACCCTTTCGTATCCCTGTAGTGCATTAGTAGGTGGAAGCAGCTGCCCGCGGTCTACCACCATTACCTTGGTTTTTGAATGGTTGATCTTTAGACCAAGTTTGGCACTTTCTACTTCGATTTTCTTTAGCAGTATCGCTAACTCTTCCTCACTAGAAGCAACTATGGTTGTGTCGTCTGCATACCTCAGATTTGTAATTTTCCGACCTCCCACCGCAACGCCGCCATTCCAGCCTTCCAAAGCCTTCCTCATTATGTGTTCTCCGTACAAGAAATATTCACCTTAGTACAATATATAAATTAACTATACAAAAATCTTGCGGTTGACCTAATGCTGTATGGTTTCCGATAGAGTAGAATAGGACCACTCCAACTCTTCCCGTGGATGTCGTACAAGGCGACTAAGGAATACATTATAAAACGTCAATCAGGCCTCCCCAACCCGTCTGGCCAGCGCGGGGAGTGTAGGCCAAATCCTCCGTCTGTCTCCGACAGATGAAAGAGGGTTGTGCTCCTGTAGTGGAGACAAAAATAACCTGATAATGACCTAAAGTTTTTTCTTCTGTCGTTAATTTCCAGCAATCTGTCTAAAGGACATTGAGCGAGGAGTTATGTTTACTGGTCTTGAATGGTATACGCCCATTGACGTATCTATATATTATTTATTTACTTATATGTTAGGCAGGTCTAGTGGCGCTTCTCTTTTTAGTCTCTGGAAAGTTGTGTTTGTCCTCATTAGTTCTGATGCCAGCTTGTTAGGATGTCTTTGGACTCTCTCCATGTAGTCTGCCCTTGGTTTAATTTTTTATTGTTGTGATTTTTAAGTATCGGTGTATTCTACCATACATACCAGGGGGCGCCTACAATTATACGGAGGGTCTTGGATTGAAATCTCTGTAGTATCTCAAGATTTGAGTTTGAGGCAGTACCCCATAAGTCAATATTAGTTGGGTATGCATTTGTATAAAAGGAGATTATTTTTTAAGGAAAGTTGATGACCGAAAGAAACCATAAAGATGAAGACCGAAACTCACTCAAAGCAGTGCAAAGGCGAAAACCGAAACTGAAACCTCTTTCAGACACTAGTAGGCTGTATCCATTTAGTTTGGAGTAACAGGAAGTGAGTCGAGAGCGACTGCACGCGATGTTAGTCATAAGAACATTATATGCATGAAATCTATTAGCCGGACGCTGTGTTATTTTATGGTAGGATTTTCTACTATGCATGTTAGGGAATGTGGGGCCAACGCCTTGGTTAAATCGTCTTTGGTGTCGCTGAATGATAACTCCAGGGGTAACAATTCCGCAGTACGAGAAATATTTATTTATTTTAGGAAAACTTATAGCTTTAAACCTAAGTAAATTACATAAATAGTGCCAAAAAGCCAATTACAAGTTTCCACTTCTAAAGGTAAATTAAATAACAAATAACATTCATAATAAACTAACCAAATATACTAAAAATAATACATACGAGTACATACAACCTATAACCAACAAAACCTAACTAAACTTAAAATAAAAATTCCGTGAGAATTATTTCAAAGGTTTCGAATATTTTATTGGATATATATATTCCCGTGGATGTCGTACAAGGCCACTGAGGGAATACATTATAAAACAACAGTCAGGCCTCCCCAACCCGTCTGGCCAGCGCGGGAAGTGTAGGCCAAATCCTCCGTTGTCTCCGACAGATGAGAGAGGGTTGTGCTCCTGCAGTGGAGACAAAAATAACCTGACGATGAATATTTTATGTAGTGGAATAATAAGAAAAATGCGAAATCATTCTCTGAAAATGTATTTTCCTCGCAATAGTCGTGTATAGCCTCGGTGGAAAGGACGACGAGAATCGTTCACATTTCCGCCTCTCCATCTCCTAACAATGTACTCGTACTGTACCTCTGTTGTAGGCCGTGGTGGTTTTACCATCGTCAGTAGACTTGTTAGGTTGGGGTATTATTGTTCATACAGATAGATTATTTTCACAGAAGTGCTTTCAAGGGGACAAGACAATGCTAGGGGTGCAGGTTTATCATACGAGTCCTTTCAGCTACTCTTCCTAAGTGGGATAAGGTCGCCTTTGTACACAATTTTATTCATACTTGTTACTGTTGTTAATTTTGGTACATAAAGCACTTACATACATACAGAAGTACAGAATAGTACTACAGTAGAAGCTGATTACTGAACCTGTTGTTTGTTCTCAGGACAACTACAATGTCCTGCACATCTCAGCCATGTACTCCAGGGAGGACATCGTCAAACTGCTGCTGTCAAAGAGAGGAGTCGACCCTTTCGCCACGGGAGGGGTGAGCTTTTGTTTACTTGTTCGCACAATCCCTTCATCATCATCATATCAGCCCTTAGACATCCACCACCCGGTCCTCCGCATCCAGCCGCTTCCGGCCACTTTCTTCAGCTCGTCGTTCCCACCGAGCACGTGCCGATCCGCTGTCTCCACTTCAGAACTCCTCTGCCCAAACGGCCGTCGGCTCAGCGCCCTAATTTAAGCCCTTCACAAAGGACTTTTATAAGTATAAGCCGTAATTAAATATCTGTAGTGACCAGATACTTAATGGTACTGGATACTCAAAAGCTTCTAGAGGTCAACTTTAGGAAATTGAAAAAGTAAATCGACTTTTCTATCATATAAAACAAATTTTCTTGGCGCATTATTTTGTATGAGAAGTCGTTTTTTCTTCAAATGCAAATTGACAAAATATTTACATCTAGGTACCTCGCAAAGTAGAACGACTGACTGGCTGATTCTTTGTTTTTATAGACGGTTAGACGGCAAGTATTTAATGATTTTTAAGTTCCATAAAAATACGCCTCATACAAAATGAAATATATCTTATTCAAAACAAAGCTTTCAACTTTGTATCTGAAACATTCGCAAAATGGAGTTTTAGTCATTTTAAAACCGCTAAAGCGCCCTTGGGCGAAAGTGACGCCTATCTCTCAAAACAGGAGGCCTGGGTAAATGGGGAGTGATTTACCAAACGGGTGTATTTCCATTATGCAATAAGGCCTGTGTAGTCTATATAGCAAAACTAGCTGTTGCCCGCAACTTCGTCCGCGTGGACAACTTAACATCACAAATTATTATGTATTTCCCGTAGGAATGCGATGTTTTTTCGGGATAAAACTATTCTACGAGTATGTCCTGTTCCAGGACCTAACCTATATGTGTGCCAAGTTTCATCACGATGGTTCACTATTTTGGCTATAATGGGTTACACATAAGATATAGATATATACTGTGGCGGGCTTTTTTGTAGGACTATTTAATATAAACATTTCCATCATACATTACATATGTGTAACTCTAGCGGTTTTGGCAGCGCACGCCAGAATAGCTCGCAGATGGTAGATTTTTTCCTACTTACTTGATATTTTGGACAATTCACACAATATCTTTATAAATTGTGGTCTGTGTGTTATTCTGATGTATAAGCTATATTATTGTAAAGTTTCATTAAAATCCATTCAGTAGTTTTTACGTGAAAGAGTAACAAACATCCATCCATAATTATAAACTTTCGCGTTTATAATATTAGTAGGATAGGATAGGATAGGATAGGATAGGATAGGATAGGATAGGATAGGATAGGATAGAATAGGATAATGCATTTCCCACATAAAAGTAAGCCTTATAGCATAATGCCCGTTTGTAAAATCACACCTAATATATTTCTAAATGTGATGTATACTTTATTAAAGTCACCATAGTTTTAACTTATTGCGGTAGTTCCTAAAGAATGCGTATTTCCCTTAGCGTGCTTATAAAAGCTTACACGCACGAAACCATTAAATTTTTCCATATACCATTAATTTTAGAAAACTGTGAGTATTAAAAGAGTGGACTTTGTAAAACATTCTTCTGTTTTCACTCATTGATTTTAACTATAACTTGTTTTAAACTCTACACAACAAAACACTGCTCTAGATCCTAAAAAAGCCCCGCAGTAACTATCGTCATAGTTCTAATAAATATTGTATCCTACACATACGAGAGTTTAGTTTGCAAGAGTCGCTCTCACTTACGAAGTAATCCAAATGAAGTACCTACAAATAACAATTATACTTACGTAATACATTCATTCATTTGACCTCCTCGTTGGCCTAGTTGCTTGGTCATTGGACTTGAGCGGCAGAGGTCGTGGATTCGATTCCCACTGTGAATTGAATTGTGAATTGTCCAATCCTTGTTTAATTCCCATAGCACAAGAAAAATCGTAATTAGAGATCAGACAAGTGTTATAATTGACACCAAAGCGCATCGGCACTCGGGTCACAGGCACTTCTTTACACCATTAGATCTGTCCCCCAGAGCCGGCAACAGACCGCCGTCCACCTGGTGGCCAGCAGACAGACAGGCACGGCCACCAGCATCCTACGGGCCCTGCTCACCGCGGCTGGGAAGGACATACGCCTTCGAAATGATGGGGTAAGTCGTACAAACAAACATTAATATCTACGGAGTACCTAGGCAGGATGAATACGTACCCTTGGTAAAAGAACGATTGGTAAAAGAAAGATTAGATGTCTTATCTCGACCGGTGATGTGATGTCAGAGGATATCGTACCTGTGGTAATCATACATATATAACTGCGAATATTCAAAATCTCCTCATACAAAGTAACTAATCAAAGGATTGAGCTATATACACACACAGGCGTAGCACCGAGTCGCACTGGGCAGCGTGCTCCCCAGTAGATACGAACAAACCGATACGAAAAATGCGATTGCGTATGACAGCGTGCGGCGAACTAAAGCAATTTTGTGTTCTCTGAAGGGTCATGGGCCATATTATAAGCGTTTGGCGTATAATTACGCTAGACGCCAAGGCTGATAAGCAGAATATGTCACATGATCTAAGTTCAAAATGGATTATTAATTCGACGGATATTATCCGATATGCTTACAGAGTAGGCTCCCAGCTCGATGCGGGCGCTCTCCAATACAAAACACGTGATTCGTATATGCAAAATGCGGCGCGGCGCGGCGCGCTATTTATTAGTGGAGTTCAGCGGGGTGACGATGGCGGTCTTGTTGCCTGATATTTTGTAGGTCGGTTGTGTCGCTGGTAGGTCGTTTGAGCTTCCATATAGCTGACTCACTGAAGCTGTTATCAAACTTCAAGGCATAGTTTTTTTAATATATCCTGTGCTCAGCAAGTATAAACTAGTCTCGGGCATAAACTTTATACTTATTGCCAAAATACCTTCCCATTGTAATAAAGACCTGGTAATGAATCGTTCTTACCCACTTGAGATCCTGCACTATTATCGCTAATTGGTTTATCTCTTTAAGTTCGTAAATTATAAACTATTCTTGTACTCTAATGTCTGAGCAAAATGTCATTAACCGACTAAATAAGGCACATAAATATTACGTGACTTGTACATATGCAAAGTTGAAAATATTCATAAATCGCTACAACGCCGATACGTAAGCCAATAAATTTAGAACTTTATAGTTATTGACATTATGGTTCTGATCGCTTAATAGTAGTACCTATAATCATACCAGAGTCCAGTATATACCAGCAAACCTTACTTAATAGAGATAAAGACTATATTGGAATGAATTTGGGTCTTTGACATTGGGTGAGCGGGACTGTACAGTTGGTAGCAAAAGTAGCTGCAATTCTTAACCTTATTAACCCTTTAGCTGCACAGACAGCCCTTGGATTCGTTAGTCATCTTAAGGACGACGGTAGTATCCAAGCGCTGGCTCCATAATGTCGCGAAATTAACGATAATAAATGCATTGTTTTTAATATGTAGAAAGAAATATTCCAAAGAAAAACAAAACCTCTGAGTCTTGACCCACTTTCCCTAAGGGACACCATGTAGGTACTCGTAAGTGTTGTCACATAAGATTTCAAATCGTGCGAGTTTCTATAGAAGACAGCCCATTAGACAATAATTTCCCTTACAATTATCACTTACTAACCACAATCAAATCAAAAACAATGGGTATTGGTAAACTAGGTATTTAAAAATTCCTAAGATGATTATTACATTATGAAGCCAGCCCCTGTATACGGTTATAGTCCACTTTTTGTGCCGACCCTACACAAGCGAATAGAGCTGGGACTAGGATGCAGCCGCGGGCAGGATCGCGTGCAGCCGCCGCTGTCGCCTGGCACCGCCACCCGCCGCCCGCCGATTGAGGAACTACCCCCAAAAACGCCCTAAACACACAAACTGTAAACAAACCCCCTCGCCGGCTGAAAATACGAGGT
This sequence comes from Esperia sulphurella, assembly GCA_947086405.1. NCBI lineage: Eukaryota > Metazoa > Arthropoda > Insecta > Lepidoptera > Oecophoridae > Esperia > Esperia sulphurella. Next base: position 13,201,358 of record OX352265.1, read on the forward strand.
AATAAAAACTTGCAAAACTTTCCAACCCGGAAAAATCTACGTGTGACGTCAGGCTGCGCTGGTACAGTACTGGAATTTTGTTTGACTGGCCCGGGCTCAGGGGTAGGGCTACTAATTGTCCTGCATTCAGGAATAAAATCGTCCAGTAAAACGTTCAATGTCTCTCGTATTTCTCACAATGTTGTCACTGTTGAGAGGACACAAGTTTGTGAAAATATTGCCTCCATCACTTCGAGTTAAATGTTTTTTTTCGGCGACCTTTTATGGATGTAAAACACCCCCTCAATCGCCTACCCCCTGGTTAAGTGGTTGCCTCAGTCTGAGGAATATTAATTGTAGCCAAAAACATGTAACTGTGACCCAAGGTTGACGTTTAAGGACATTCTAGTACCGCGACTAGCTAGTACCAGGCCCACCCCATGCGAATAGAAACTAGCTAATTATCCGTCGAGCTTTAGCCCCCGTAAACGTCACAGCGCGAATTTACAATGCAAATCACCCGCGGAATATTAGTTATAACGTCAGCGGCGAAATTCAAAATTAGTAATTTTAATACAATAAGTCTCAGTCGGTCCTACGGCACGAGCTGAGGAAGGCTGCTCCGCCATGCCATCGTCAAATTCCTTTGTGTTAATTAAGTGACTTCAATGGAAGAGAAAGTACGTATAGACCTGTTACAGTTTGGAACTGAAATTGCTCGAATTGTTTCATGCCATGGCACTGAGGAGCACGATTGTCGATCGATTTTGTGCTGTCGAACTGCCTACGAGTATTGCAGCTCATAAGTTGCAAATTATTGTCAGTGGGTGTGACAGGAAGCGATTCGTGCAGTGGCAATCCGCTACTGACGCGAGTTGGAGTCGAGCCACTGCACCGAATGGAGCTCGCTGCAGGTTCTGAGTGGCCGTCGTCATGTCAGACAGTCGCGAACACGAACAGCCGCTTAGTGCGAACGCACGCTCGAGCGTACGCAGCCCCCCCGCGAACCTCCCTAAAGACCTTCAGAAACTCGAGCTGAGCTTCATTGAGCTGAATAAGGAGCGAGCGAAACAGAAGGAGTGGAAAAAGCTAATTCGCGACATGGTGTTCCAGAGGGGCAAGATTCCGCTGCTGCTGGCTGTGGAGGCTGGGAACCAGAGCATGGTCCGCGAGCTGCTCAGTGCGCAGACTGCCGAACAGCTCAAGGTATGTTGGTTAACGCCTGGAGTTTAATTAAAGCAAATAATGATGCAACTGTAGGATTTTATGCAGTGTTAGGTTATGGAATTAGATCGTAGGTACGAGTACATAGGACGTGTGTAGCAATTATTTTTGTGAAAGTGTCACCAACAAGTAGGTAAGTAGAAAGCATGGTAGTAAGTACTAAACTGTTACGTGTTGCTGCACGCTGATAGAAGTTTTTTGAGATTGAACAGAGAAATGTGTCAGGCGTTTTTATGCCAAATTGTGACTAATCACAATACAAAAACATACCTATTGATAATACCCGCCATGTGGTTTCCGGTAGAGTACAATAGGACCACTCCATCTCTTCCCGTGGATATCGTACAAGGCGACTAACGGACTACATTATAAAACATCAATCAGGCCTCCCCAACCCGTCGAGCCAGCGCGGGGAGTGTAGGCCAAATCCTCCGTCTGTCTCCGGCAGATGAGAGAGGGTTGTGCTCCTGCAGTGGAGACAGAAATAACCTGATGATGATGACCTATTGATAAATGATATGAATATGAATATTGATGTCTGCAGAAATGTTTTTTTTTTACTCCTGATGCGCTTGACCTCAATCTCTGTACACCTTCTTTTAATTTTTTTTACTAAAACACACCTACAATAATAGCTTGCACTGTTTTTTAAGCTTTTGGCAAAAGTTTAAACTTGCATGCAATTGTAAATCTCGTAGGTATTGTAACACCTGCATCACGTCAGTTTATTTCACAGACATTTCGGTAAAAACTCCTTGTGCATTTGTAACTCAGTTCTTTCCAACTTTAAAAATATTACCAACTTTGCTGTTTACATAAACTTATTATTATCGAAGCACAGTAAATTACTAACTCACCATACTAAAATCAGGATTTTCAGCCTATGAAAAAGGCTTTGATAAATCTTATAGTTCCTTAGTTTCGAATGGGGTTCAAACTTTTAGGTTTAAACTCCCAGTACCTTACCTACTATATATTTTTAATGTCTTTCAAAATTAACTACACAATAATTTTGTGATTTATAGATTAACTGTATTCGGTTGATTTTTTTCTGCTTTTGTATATTATGAATTTTGTAGAATTAAAAAAGAAACAAATGCACGCTATCGTTTTTGGTTCAAACTTGCAGTAATTACGTCCTCTTTTTAATTTATTTTCATGAATAACGGGATTTTAAATTATTTTCAGGCTAGGTACCGTTTTATCGTTTTTCTCGGAAATTTTAATTTAAAATTTTATATAATGAAATTTGATTATTACAGCCTATCTAGACATAGGTAACTGCCTAAGTTTATAAAGTGAAATTTGAAAACCCTGTATTTGTACATTGGTTCAGTTAATACAGTACTTACTTCCTTAATTCTTCTACACATCAATGCACCATATTTTACCAAGTAAAAAACAAACAGTTAGATCTTTAATTTGAGCCTTCTAGGATGTCTTAGGTTATTTATATTTAACACTGATGTCATTATCAGGCTTCGACCCCAGCCGGAGACACTGCGCTTCACCTCGCAGCGCGCAGGCGCGACGTCGATATGTCCCGGATACTGGTGGACTATGGAGCGATGGTGGACGCTGTCAACGGAGCCGGCCAAACCCCCCTCCACATAGCAGCTGCGGAGGGAGACGAACCCCTGGTCAAGTACTTCTATGGAGTCAGGGCTAATGCGGCTATAGCTGATAACGAAGGTAAGGGAAAATTTAACACGTGTTTATGTAATTCCTTTTTTGGTTCTACAAAGTTACCTCTGCCACCTAAAGCGCATCTGAACTTTGCTTTACTTCAGTTGGAGGCCTACAGCTTCAGTAGGTATATCCTTTCCACCTCTTCACTTCAACGGTATTGGAGGTGCCCATTTCTTGTCCGCATTCTTGTTTTAAAAATCTAAAAATACGATGTGTAAGCTTATGTCATAGTAAACTCGTACCCATGATTGTTTATAGGTAGGTCTGTTTCTATTTTCCGAAAGGACCTTAATCGATGATTTATCAGAATTTCCTTAACTTCATTTTCTGTCAAAACTGTTAAATTTAATTACTTATCAAATCTCTTGACATTGACAAGGGTAATCCCTTGATGTTATTGTCTTCTAGATTCCAAGCTTACCAAAAAACCGTGTGAAAACACTGAAGTTTCTATTACTCATCATCGTCTCTTTCCCCCAGATCGAACGCCAATGCATTTAGCAGCTGAGAACGGGCACGCAGCTATCATCGAGCTCCTAGCTGACAAGTTCAAAGCTTCCATCTTCGAGAGGACGAAGGACGGCAGCACTCTCATGCACATAGCATCTTTGAACGGCCATGCGGATTGCGCCATGATGCTGTTCAAGAAGGGGGTCTACCTGCATATGCCAAATAAGGTAATAGACTGAAAATTTGAGCCTTCGATCTCTAAACGAACCAAGACTACTGGACCTACATGACAGCTTTTAATAGAATCAATTCAATTCAAATACTCGCTTTATTGCACGATAAAAAACAAAGATATAATAATAAAGTAGCTTATACATGTACACCTAGGCGGTCTTATCGCTAAAAGCGATTTCTTACAGAAAACCTTTGGGTAGAGGATAAGAATAGCAGAAAAAGGTAGGTTGTGCAGTTAAGTAGGAGTACAATTTATATACCCATACATAAATAAGTATATATACTATAATATATACAATAACGTATTACATAATGTGATTGATAACGACTAAGTTCTAAAATGAAGGAAATAGGGAGTGAGATGATCAGTCAGCAAGAAAGTGTTCCTTGACTTGCCGCTTGAACGCGTCTAAGGATTGCGCATGTCTGATCGACACAGGCAACGAGCTCCAAAGACGTATAGCATGAAGTGTAAAGGACTGAGCGTAGAATTTATAGGAGTGAGGAGGGACGTGAAGGCGAAGGGTTTTTGCAGAACGAAGAGAACGAAATCAAGACTAGAATCAAATAAAGTTAACAAAAAATTACAAGACAATAACTAGTGCCGTTTAATCCTGGGCCGAACACTGGTGTGGCCACTTGCACGGATGTTCTGGCCGCGTCCCACATCCAGAAAACAGCCCACACAGCCGGCGCCGCCGCCAAAAATGCCCAGTTCCTCAAGCATAGCAATATTCGGGCTTGATGAATCATTGAGAGTTTGCGACGCTTGCTGTGGAAACAATGGATCCATGGTCGACCGACAAACAAAATATACAGGCGTGATATTTCAATGCGACTGGTCCTCGCCTCCGGAGACCTCAGGGCTGACGCGTACCTCGCATAAAGGCTTAGTCTAGCAATTCAGCGAGCTAACGCCCCTAGTGTCCTGGGAGACCTGCCGTACATAGGCGAGCTAGATGACGTATTCTTGCTGTGACGCGTTTTTATATTAGTTTACTTGTTAGTTTATAATACTGTACATATTTAGTATACCTGCTTAATTTAATTAATTGAATTTATAATAAACTCTTTCACTAACCGCTTCTTAAGTATTACTGCTAATAAAGATTTTGTATGTTTATCTAACGGGTCATGTGACGTATTTTGATAAACGTTTGGCGTAGTTACACGCCAAACGCTTATGCGTATATCCTACTAATATTATAAACGCGAAAGTTTGTAAGTATGGATGGATGTTTGTTACTCTTTCACGTAAAAACTACTGAATGGGTTTTAATGAAACTTTACAATAATATAGCTTATACATCAGAATAACACATAGGCTACAATTTATAAAGATAAATTATCCAAAATATCAAGTAAGTAGGAAAAAATCTACCATCTGCGAGCTATTCTGGCGTGCGCTGCCAAAACCGCTAGTTACACTTAAGTAATGTATGATGGAAATGTTTATCTTAAATAGTCCTACAAAAAAGCCCGCCACAGTATACGAGTATATCTATATCTTATGTGTAAGCCATTATAGACAAAATAGTGAACCATAACTACAATAAAAATTGATAATTTATTTCAAATGCACATTTGGTAGTAATAATATGATTCCTAAATCCGGTAAAAACATCCCATTCCTACGGGAAATACATAATAATTTGTTAAGTTAAGTTGTCCACGCGGACGAAGTCGCGGGCAACAGCTAGTGTCAAATAATACGTTAAAGTACAAAATGGATTTATCAGCAGCAATGCTTACGGAGTAGACATGCAGAACACAATGATGTTTAACAAAGATGTCTGTTTCTAGGACACCTTTAATCATCATCATCATCTTTAGACTAGTCGGTCGCTCGAAAGTGCATCAAATCTTTCACGAGCATGGTGATGGATAAATCAGCACAATGCTCTGCAGGATGACCAGCTAACTGCATCATTCAATTATTCTACTACAAATACATATAAACACGCTCCTCGTCCTTTGTAACTTCATCATACCATCTACGAAATAATATGACTTTATTTCGAGGCCTTTCTTTCTCTGATAATCTTATCTAAAGTGAACACCGAGGCTAATCAAGCCGTCCTTGGAAACACCGGAAATGAAATCACTCGTCGGATTTATTGTGAAGTATAGTAACAGAACTGAAAATACTGTATACTATTGTGACCTCCCTTGCAAGTAGTTCAGTATAGGCACTTAATCTTTATAAAAACTGCATTAGCAACTGAAGCACGGTAATAAAAGTGTTGGTTTAATGATTCCTAGGTTTCTCACGCGATTAATAACCTGTTCCCATTTAGTGCTACTACAGAGTTATTTTACAAACCATGTCATATTTTAAACTTACAATCACCGTAGACAAATATAACACAGTAAATCAAAATGGCGTCCGAATTCTTCAGTAGATAATCTTCTCAAGAACACTAACTTATATTTTAAGTTCTTTCAAATAGAATCCTTGATTTACTTAATTACCTACTCATTTTCGCACCTATCCAATTAAACAGATCGAATCAAGCATTTTTAGTTTCTTATACCTCTTCTGTGAAACGTCCTCGTTACTCCGCGAAGTTTAAAGTCAGTTTATAAATATTCATTAAACTTTCCAGGATGGAGCTCGGAGTATACACACGGCTGCTCGCTACGGTCACGTCGGAATCATCAACACGCTGTTGCAGAAGGGAGAAAGCGTCGATGTTACCACAAACGTAAGTTACTTTTGATAAACTATACCATTGTCATGTTTCTGTTTACATATCATGCTGCAAGCTAGTGTGTGTCTCTTTTACTCTTTTAAAACTCCAAATTCCATCTAATCTTCAATTCTTGACAATTTTTTCTCTTTTCTGTCATCGTAATACTTATTCTTTTGACTTGTCTTAAAGTCGACATCCCCAGTGTACTCATTTTATAATCTTTAAAAAATGTTTACCGGATGCTTCTAATGCGACTTCGGACTATTCTGTCTCATTAGCTTCCTAATCCTACAATATTTTTTTCATGTGCAGGATAACTACACAGCTCTGCACATAGCAGTAGAATCATGCAAGCCAGCGGTAGTGGAAACTTTGCTAGGTTATGGAGCTGATGTCCACATAAGAGGAGGGAAGCAGAGAGAAACACCTCTGCATATAGCTGCTAGAATATCTGAAGGTATCCTAAACTTTTAAATAAGTTGTGTTACAATTTCGTTTCTTATTCAACTACTTCTCAAAGTTTTTTTTATATCACTAATTAGTGGTAACATACTTAACCTAGATTTCAACTGTACTAAATCAATAATTTTAAGTCATACATGATGATAATATCTGGAATGTTTTATCACTTTGTAAATTTACCTAGATGACTGTATCTGTTGCGTGATTTCATTTCGTCTTCAGGTGATAAATGTGCACTAATGCTGCTGAAGTCAGGAGCAGGACCAAACAAGGCGACGGAAGATGGCATGACTCCTGTTCACGTGGCAGCAAAGTTCGGGAACCTGGGCACATTGGTTCTTCTGTTGGAAGATGGAGGAGATCCCTTGAAGAAGACTAAAGTAATTTAAAACACTTTCATATCATCAAAGTTATCCTTTGGTTGACTTTTTTTGTTTGTTATCGGCGCAATACTTACGAGTATGGAACCTTCCCTCCATTATATACATTTGAATAGAAAATGATTAATATTACTCTATTATTGCAGTTTCAAGTAACTATTAAAAAAAGTGGTGACAATTGTATTACAAATAACGTTTTCTAGAATAGTTCAGGGAAGGTTTAAATTGAGATCAGTGTACTATCATTTAAACGTTATATTTCAGAGTGGTGAAACAGCGCTACACATGGCCTGCCGAAGTTGTCACCCAGATGTTGTGCGACACCTAATAGAGTTTGTCAAAGACCACAAAGGCGAAAGTGTTGCCACCTCTTACATAGATGCGGCAGACGACGACGGAGCCAGTGCACTACATTATGCTTGTAAAACAACTAAGGAGGAAGTAAAAATAGCACGAGCGGACAGGGAAGTCGTCCTATGTCTAATAGAGAACAACGCCAATGTGTCGTTACAAACAAAACACGATCACGAAACTGCGTTCCATTTCTGTGCTATCGCGGGAAATAATGATGTCATGACTGAAATGATTAATCACATGTCAGCTGCTGACGTAGGCAGAGCTTTAAACAGACAGAACTCTATTGGTTGGACACCTCTTCTAATCGCCTGCCATAGAGGGCATATGGAACTCGTGAACACGTTGCTCAGCAACCATGCTAGAGTAGACGTGTTTGACGTGGAAGGTCGATCAGCTTTACACTTAGCAGCGGAACACGGTTATCTGCAAGTGTGTGATGCATTACTAACAAATAAAGCATTTATCAATTCAAAGGCTAGAAATGGCCGAACAGCCCTTCATTTAGCTGCTATGAACGGTTACGCACATTTAGTAAAGTTTTTAATAAGAGACCACAATGCAATGATAGATGTGCTTACTCTTAAAAAGCAGACTCCTTTGCATTTGGCAGCAGCGAGTGGACAAATGGAAGTTTGCAAATTATTGCTAGAACTAGGGGCAAATATTGACGCTACGGATGAAATAGGTGAAAAACCAATACATGCCGCAGCGCAGAATAACAATTCGGAAGTCGTGCAATTGTTTCTACAGCAGCATCCAAACTTAGTCATGGCCACGACTAAAGATGGCAACACCTGTGCTCATATAGCAGCTATTCAGGGTTCAGTAAAAGTGATTGAGGAACTGATGAAGTTTGATAGGACTGGTGTGATATCAGCTAGAAATAAGTTGAACGATTCGACTCCTCTGCAGTTAGCTGCTGAAGGAGGACATGCAGACGTAGTCAGGACCCTTGTAAGAGCTGGAGCATCGTGTACTGATGAAAACAGACAAGGTTTGACTGCAGTGCACTTGGCGGCTGAGCATGGCCATACGAATGTGCTAGACGTGATGCGATCGACGAATACGCTTAGGATATCGAGTAAAAAGTTAGGGTTGACGCCACTTCACATTGCAGCGTATTATGGACAAGCTGGTAACCCTTGAATTTACTTATGTATACCAAACTCAAAAATCTGCTTTTGTGCTTACTCAGTCTCATAATTATGTTTACATTCTACAGACACAGTCAGAGAACTACTATCCCATGTGCCTGGCACAGTTAAGTCGGAGGCACCGACAGGAGTATCGTTAGTACCAGAGCTGGGAGCAGAATCAGGTCTTACCCCACTCCACCTGGCTGCTTACAACGGCAACGAAAACGTTGTGAGGTTACTGTTAAACTCTGCTGGTGTGCAAGTCGATGCCGCTACCAACGAAAATGTAAGTTTCTTATGTATGTAAGATTGGCTCTTGAAAGACTTTTTTTAAGTGGCAATATAACTTAAATTATAATCATACAATCAAATCCTTGTACTGAGTATTCATACAATAAATCAAAGAAAAGTTTCAACCGATTTCAAATATTCCAATCTTCTTGAAATTCATTGAATTACGATATAATAATACAAAAAATATGTCTATACTTGATTTCAGGGCTTTAATTCATTACATCTCGCATGCTTCGGGGGACACATGTCTATTGTAGGGTTACTTCTGAGCAGATCAGCAGAACTGCTCCAAAGTACAGATAGACATGGCAAAACGGGCTTGCACATTGCTTCAACACATGGCCACTACCAAATGGTAGAAGTTTTACTAGGTCAAGGAGCAGAAATCAATGCTACAGATAAGAATAGTTGGACTCCATTACATTGTGCTGCGAAAGCTGGACATTTAAATGTAGTGAAGCTACTTTGTGAGTCTGGAGCTTCACCTAAAAGTGAAACAAATTTGAACTGTGCTCCAATCTGGTTTGCTGCATCAGAAAACCACAACGATGTGTTAGAATATTTACTGCACAAAGAACACGATACACAATCGCTTATGGACGATAAAAGATTCGTTTACAATTTGATGGTGTGTTCGAAAAACCACAACAATATACCTATAGAGGAATTCGTGTTAGTGTCACCAGCACCTGTAGATACTGCAGCTAAACTATCGAATATCTACATTAATCTGTCCACTAAGGTATGTGATGACTAAATGAACTTAGTAGCGTGAATTACTCATGAATATTCAATGACGTTTGTATTCCTAAACAGGAAAAGGAGCGTGCCAAAGACCTCATCGCCGCAGGGAAACAATGCGAGGCGATGGCCACGGAATTGCTGGCGCTGGCCGCCGGTGCCGATTCAGCGGGACACATTCTTACTGCCACAGATAATCGAAACATTGAATTTTTAGATGTTTTGATAGAAAACGAACAAAAGGAGGTTATTGCGCACACTGTCGTTCAGAGATATCTTCAGGTAAAAAATAGGTAACTTCATCTACTACGAAGCTACTCAAGAGAATTCCGTCGTGATACTCAGCCATTTTGGTTTGTTTCAGGAACTCTGGCGAGGGAGCCTCAAATGGAGTGGCATCAAAATTATGCTCCTTTTTGTCGCATTTATAATCTGTCCACCAGTTTGGCTGGTGTTCTCTCTTCCACTAGGCCATAAATACAATAAGGTTCCAATAATTAAGTTCATGTCATATTTAACTTCACACATATATTTGATGACATTGTTAACTCTTGTAGCTATATTGCCTATTTATAATTCTATATTTAGAGAGAGTTTGGTACCTAGATGGTATGAATGGATATTGCTAATTTGGCTGAGCGGTCTACTACTTTTTGAGCTTACCAATCCAAGTGACAAATCTGGATTAGGTTGGATCAAAATAGCTGTACTATTGTTAGGGATGATAGGAGTAGCTGCTCACGTAGTTGGCTGGATTTCCGTCAATCCTAAATACTGGCCAACGTTAATGTACTGCAGGAATCAGTGCTTTGCCTTGTCTTTTCTATTAGCATGTGTACAGATATTGGATTTTCTTTCCTTCCACCACCTCTTCGGTCCATGGGCAATTATTATCGGAGATCTCATGAAAGACTTGGGGAGGTTTTTGGCAGTTTTAGCTATATTCGTCTTTGGGTTCTCAATGCATATCGTTGCATTAAACCAACCATTTAGGAATATATACAAAGATGAGGACACCAAGTATGCGAGGACAGCGAGGAGAAAACTGTTTTCAGACGGTGAGTCGTTTTCTTCAACGTTATATATCATATTATGCATCTCTTATCACTTATCAGTAATCACTATCATCACATCAACGTAATCATTGATGTAAAATTGCGTATCGATTTCGGATACTTGACTGAAGGAGGAAAAATAATTTTCTTTGGTCTGGGTCAATATACTATAGGGGCTTAAAATGTGTTCTAACTGATAATTGAGTTCATTGCTATGAATTTAATGCTGATTGCGATAGAAAAAGAGGTTCTTTACATTATTATTAGTTCCATTCATTCAAAATCATATTTTATTTCAGCCCATTATAGTTCTTTTCCTTGTATCTCATATTATATCGACTGTTCATGGTCGAGGTAACTAAGTTCAACGGTAATTAAAAAATGATTCCGCTTTATAAATGTTTTTCAAAATGAAACGGTATGTTCAGCATTTTAATGAAGTTAAATTACTTTAACAGAAAAAACAACAATATAAAAAACATATTGGCTCATAAACATCTGTTACGGAAATTATTCTTATTTATGTAGACGCACTCCGTATATTTGAGTAATATTTAGATCACTTTAGCAACACTTTCTCCGCTATTGGCAACACCAATCAGCTGTAGTTCTTATTGTGTTGAGTGTATTTAATACTTGTTAATTTATTATAAAAAAAAAACATCTAAACCTTGAATATACACATTTGTCAAAGTTGAAAACTCAATTCTGGGATTATGATTAGGTTATTTATGTACGTATAACAAATTTTAATATTCCCATAGCAGGTATTAGTACACGTAAAAAAAGTTTAATTACAGAGAAAGTTGTATAGAACGTCAAATACAAACAGGCAAATAAATCTTTTTTTTGGTAATTCTCAGTTCTGTCAGTCTCAATACTGTTCCTAAAGAGTTCGACAGAAATGATTATATTTTAATACTTTACCAACTAATATATATAAGAATGTAATTATTAATATGTATAGACACACTATACATATTAATAAAATATTCTATTCGATAAGAATATGGCCTAAAAATCATTTCTTACAATGAAGTTCGACGGATATGATATTTTTCTACAGGAATGAGATTTCTAACAAAAAAAAAATACGAAACTGTAGGACAAGAAACAAAGAAGGAAAAGAATTAATAGAGAGTAACACATAATAAGGAACGAGAAAATGGTAGCAATGTTAGAAATGTAGTCGATGATGACAACAATTAAAATAAATCTTCTTCAGAAGAAGGATCAATACAAGAAGATGAGACGGTGAAACAAATAAAGGAGAAGATTTTAAGAGAGAGTGACACAGAGAATTTTGAGTTAACAATGAGTTTCACTTTTTCTAATTAAAGTTTTATTCTATAGAAATGACATAGTGATTTTCTCAATTCAGTAAATTCTATTTGAAATTTTTTGGCGACTTTGCAAATGATGAAGACTAAGAAGTCAATATTGATTATATGGTTCATGGTTTTACTAAGAAGTTTATTTTCGTTAAAAAGGATTTTTAGTTAACAAATTTTTAAATAAAGATCTCATTTCTGTAGGTTAATGTATCAATCCTGTCGACGCGTAAATTGAAACATATCGTTAAAAACACCTCGAATTGTATTTTTTATACACACTTTATTACATTAAACAAAAACTATTCACGGTTCACTGATTTCATTTTTTATTTACAACCCATGGAATATATTGACCCGGCTAAATTATCTTGTGTTACATACTAGATGAAAATCCACGAACAAAACGACAGTCATATGAACCACAGTGGCAAATAGATTGGGAGTCATATCGGAGGAAACAGGGCCCAGCGGGACGTAAGTCCTTATAGACAACCAAAAACATACATCAAGTTTTAGTTTATATGTGTGTATGTACAATAAATATGTCACTTTCATACGATGATCGCATTATATCTCGATGTGCTTGTTGTCATTTATTTTCAAGTATACCATGCATCCGCGCACTAGCTTGAATGTTTATCACATCGAGAATGTTATCATCGTTGGTCGACATAATTTCGTCGATTTCTTATGTTTTTTGTTATATTACTGTTATTGCTACACGACACAATGTATTAGGCCTATGTATGTAATTTACAATCGACGCTTCGCTTCGCCATAACCTATGATTATTTCTCAAAAATTTGTTAATCGTAGATTATGACGTCAGCGACTATGAATGTGATGGTTAGATTGTCTGATTATGATCCACAATGCATCTTCTGCTTCACATCTGCTTCAAGGACGTATGTTCCAGACATCGATGTCGACACAGAACGTGCATTTTATTTTATTTGTTAGGGAGCTTACAACTACATTTACAATATAAAATTTCGGGCAACAACTAAGAGCCACTTAACAGCTACCACATATGAGAAGTTAGTAGTTTTGCGAGACTTACAGTATACACAAAACAAGAACATTTTATTACAGCAAAGCAGCATAAGAAATTAAACATTTATATATATATGTATATATATTAAACCGCTACTTAAAGGCTAAAGGGACGTGAACCAATGACTTACCACGCAACCTACGAGATGATACTCTTAAAGTGTCCTTGGCCAAGAGCTCAGAACAGTCGATTTTGCTCTGAGCAATGTTCATGAGGAAGGATATGTCAGCAATCTTCCTACGCATGTACCACGGTAGTAAATGAAAGTGAGCACGATGATGCTCATGATCAGTAGTGGGAAGCCTGAACTTGAAATTCAAGTATCGTGTGAACCTCTTCTGTATTATCTTGATTTTGGATGATTGCAAGTCATAGCATGGGTTCCATATCTGAGATGCATATTCAAGGTGACTACGGACATAAGCACAATAGAGTATCTAATAGTTTTCATATTTTTGAAGGTTTTGGAAAAACGCATAACAAAACCTAATGCTTTGTAAGCTTTTGCCACATGCTCTATGTGACTGTCGAATGATAACTTACTGTCATGGATAACTCCTAAATCTCTACTCTCTCTGGACCTGATTAAATGTTTATTCTTTATTTTGTAGTTATAGTCGACAATAGAATGTTTACAAGTGAAAGTTTTATATATATATTGCGCATTGCGCATCACAACCCTAGTTTTAGTGGAATGAGTGGCCGACTTCACCGCATTCGATGGAGCAAGTATGATTTGCGCATGAGGCTGGCTTATGTCCTGCGTTTGTACATCGGCACCGGTGTCTTAAGGTACTATCTGTTTGGCTGTTTGTCCTCGATGTGGCGTGCTGCGCCCACGCTCTGTCCATGTGCCACAGCTGCCGTAGAGGGAATGGGGTGGATTGATGCAACAGCATTTAATTAAAGAAATATTTGTAACTTATTTAAATTAAAATTTATATCTAAATTTCCCCAACTTCCTCCCAAATTCTATCATACACTCCTGTCACAACAGTACACACAGTGTATCAATCTACCCCAGTCATACACACACCAACAGTCAACTTAGTTGACTTTAGTTTCTTAGATTTTTTTTCGTCATTATTATACATTTGACGTAGGGGTAGATTGATGCAGACCTAATCCCGAATCACAACAACCTACATTAACACAAACGACAATTCCCTATCGTAAGTAAACAATTATAAATATTGAAAGAAGTAGTACATCAGACCGGGAGGCGAACGTATATAACCTTAGTTAACCAAAACCAGGATGAGACTAACCTCTTCTAGTCGCGATTTAACTTACTACTTTAACTCACAAATTAACTCGGCTGCTGACGTCAAACATAGTTATTCTTTCAACCAAATACATGAAATACATTGAATTGAGTATTTGGTTAAAATCAATGTGTACCTATTGTAAGTTCGACTAGGCTCACATGAGGCCAGATCGCCGGTTGCCATATAACAATGACGTGAATTGTGGTGTCTTGGCTTTCATTCGAAGTTAAAAAAATACGTTACACATACGTAAATCATAGAAGGGCACTTGCTAAGTCACTAACGAAGACCACAAACTTACTAAACTAGAGCTTAACCACAAACTTAATAATAGTCATAGCCTAATAGATAAGAAGGCTTAATCATTATCGACATGTGATAACCATAAAAATAATAATAATGATCATCGTTATGTGTACCACTTAGATCAAATCAAAACCACTGGCAAATTAAGCGTCGACGAACCAAAGCATCAAGCGAAGGGTAAGTCGTTGCTCCAAGAACATAACAGAATCATTATCCTTGCACTCGATAATGTAGACCAACCAAGTGATCAGTAATAGCTATAGTCGAAGAGATGTTCTTCTTCGACTATAGCTATTACAAAATATATTCCATGGTTCTTATTTTAAATATTAGAAACGTGAGACTTGACCTCATTCTTACCCGATAGAATGTGCAGATGCGTCGTTCAAATATGAACTTAAATATTTACCCTAATGAAAGATCTTATAAAAACATGAAAAGTTCGGCGTCAGCATTCCTGAGACATTTATAGTCGCAAGATAGGGACACAACTTCTGGAGGAGGCCTTCACCCGAACAGGGGTTCCGTTCACTTAATATAAAAATAATTTACGCAAAAATATATATTATCAATATTTACATTGCATGTATCAAAAAGATTGAGAGGAACAATAAAAAGCCTTTTTTATTTATTCCTGAGACCTTTAACTAATTCGACTGGCGATGCCACTCCTATTGGAAATATTCTGTTCTTCTCATCATTATAGGAGCAATAGAGATGGAATTACCATCGAAGTATCACTTCGATTCTTGAATAGGGCCTGGCAGGGGACAGCCCCAGGTTATATGTTTATAGTTATTTTAAGACTACAGGAAACATGTTGGTCCAACCGGCACTCGATGAAGTAAGGTTAACTGCGTTTGCCTCCCGAACTAATGTGTCAATTAAAAATACATTATATCGCAAAAAAAACTGAAGCCGTGCATTAACCTGCCCCTACCAAAAGTTCGTGTCGATTACCTTCTCACAAAGAACCTGGTCCATTTGCGTGTTGTCGTTCTAGCGTCGTTGACAATGTTCGAGGCGCTCGAGAGAATGTTCTTCGCCCTTTTCTGGCAGACCACGCTCTCTGACATCAACTACATCTCCTCGGCGCGGCCAGCGTGGAGTCAGAATTTCTTCAAATGCGTCTTCGGGGGCTACATGCTGATATCAGTCGTGGTACTACTCTCGCTCCTGATTGCGATGATGTCGGACACTTACAAACGCATACAGGTAACTAACTAAGGTCATATCACGTCGCATTCATTGTTCACAGTGACAATGAACCCGCTGTTCTCATTCGAGCTGCTGTTCTTTGCGGTGTTCGGTCAGACGACCACGGAGCAGACGAGGGTGCACCGGAATGACAGCAACATACAACCGGCGTGGACCAATTATCTCTTCAAAATCGTCTTTGGGATCTACATGTTGGTGTCAGTGGTAGTGCTGATCAATCTGCTCATTGCTATGATGTCAGACACGTACCAGAGGATTCAGGTAGCGTATGCGTGGAAAGATTAACATTTGTACGCAGTGTGCATTTTAAATTAGCACCTTATAGTATAAATAAATAAAGTTATGTAAAGAAAATTGCTTAAAAATTTACTGACACAAAAGAAGAAAAGAAAAATTAGTTAATTCAATATATGCAAGCTATAAAACTAAACCCCGCACTTTTTTTAGAAGAAGCAATTTTACTTTACTTTGATATACGCGACATATAGCAAATATCAGTTAGAATGATTGACAAATCGAGCTATAACTCCATAACTTAATTTGTAAACCTAAGTAAAACTTAAAACCTTCATTACCGCCGCCAATTTATCCGATAGTAACGGGTTGGGTAATGTAGGGCAAATTACGGTAGGTAAGAAAATGTACTTAAAGTTACGAACGAAGCCTTATTGCTTAAGCATCTTACTTATTAACTAATATCAAAATGTATTAGCAGATTTAATAAATATATAGTTATCGTTTATATAATTCGGTATCGAATACTGTACATCTTTTGCTCTAGGAGTAAAACAATAATTATTTTTGCCAATCTCAAACTCTGCGTGTAGGTAGAAATACGAGTAGGTGTATACATGACAGACGATCTGAAGAGGGTAACTATTTGAAAAAAAAAATTAACGCACGACATCGTATTTTCTAACAATCAAGGCGTTAGTACACCTGCGATCTACGGCACCGGTGCAGACATAGAATAGAGTCTGATGACTCGTTCTGGCTTCCCGCGATTTTCCTATAATTCGTGTAGCGTCTCTATTTATCACATATCGCATGTTTACCCCTTATCGCAGCATTGACGTACGGCTACCGTGCAACCGTGTAACATATAAAAAATAATGTGGAAATATATATTTTAAAAAGACGTATTCAATTTCTAGTCATTAGAAAAGTATTTGCTATTAAAAAATTTAATTCCATCAAAATTAATATACTTCATCATCATCATCATCAAGTTGTTTTTATCGCCACTGCAGGAGCACAACCCTCTCTCATATGCTCTCTCGGAGCAGACGGAGGATTTGGCCTACACTCCTTGGGCTGGCCAGACGGGTTGAGGAGGCTTGATTGACGCTTTATAATGTATTCCCTTAGTCGCCTTGTACGACATCTACGGGAAGAGTTGGAGTGGTCCTATTCTACTCTACGGGGAACCACACGGCAAAGATAAAGTTATGTTCGTCTGACTATCCGTCTGTATCTAGAGTAGGAAAATTAACTTACAATTACGAAAAAGTTATTTAAATTTCAGTTTTTTTAAATCTGAAAGTTGTCAGTCCACTAACGGTACGTTTTATATTTCAAAACAGGCACAATCAGATATTGAGTGGAAGTACGGGCTGTCGAAGTTGATCCGCAACATGCATCGCACCACAACCGCGCCGTCGCCTCTCAACCTGGTCACCACGTGGCTCATGTGGCTCATCGCCAGGTGCAAGGTGAGCAGATCAGAAGTGCAGTAGGTACTACAGTTCAATCTTCAGAGGCAGGAAAGTGCAATAACAATGAAAAACGTCATATATGACATCTGTTCCAAAAGACATACGAAACCAAAATAAACAATAGATACTGTTCGGAAGTAGACTACAAGTATCCCATTTATATTTATGAAAATTTAACAAATAATAAACCACAGAGTTTCACCTACGTCAGGGATCAGTCTCCACAAAATAGATCTTCGATAACAATAAATTTTATATTAGCATTACCTTTAATGTAAGTTGTGGAGAATTAAATAAAGATATTATTATTATGTACAGGAACGAATGAGCAAGAAGAAGCGGCCGAGTCTTGTACACATGATCGGTCTGGACCGCCAGGATCAGCTGAGCGCCAGGTCTAAAGCCGGAGCTAAGTGGCTATCCAAAGTCAAGAGAGGACAGGTCGTGCCAAAGGGTAAGTGTGCATGTAAACATTACAGATCCTGAACAACTGAAATTGGTTTTGAAAGAATCAAATCAACAGCATATCTAGACAGCAACATACAACCATATGTCCCCCTATTGGGGCACAGTGAGAAGCTGCAGGCCATGGTCTATCACGCCGGCCCAGTTCGGACTAGTAGACTTAATATGCGCCTTATAATTCTTTGACTTATGTAGGTTTCCTCACGATGTTTGACCATCACCGAAAAGTCTGTGGTATGATAATAAACTATGTTTTATAACTTAAGCTTAAAAACTCATTATTACATGCCCGGATTTGTACGTTAGCGCCAGCGCACTACCAACTAGGCTACCATGACTTCTTCACACCTCACCAAAAAGATTTATTCGAGAGATGCAAACATATTCCACTGTTTTTTCTCCAGACTCGACACGCCTATCCGTGGTGCACCTCAGCCCTCTCGGTTCTCAACTGAGCTTTAACAACATGACGAGGATCGAGAATGTGGTCGACTGGGAGATCATAGCCAAGAAATACAGGGCTCTGATGAGAGACGAGACAGACGAGCCGATCACGAAGGAAGGGACTGATGCAGACGCAGCCGATGATGTGTCAGAAATAGTTCCTAATAACGTGGGTGCAGCTCCACCTTGAGAAGAAAGATGAAAAGTTTTGGGACACTCAACGACAAAAGATTCGGAGGAAACGCGAATAACAATAATGAAACACGAATCGACAAAAATGTAATAACGTTGTTGCAGAATCGAATCCGTGAAAAACAATTTTATGCGCAGAAGCAAATCAGAAATACAAGACTTCTATCATATTTATTTTCTGTTTTCCAAATCTAAATCGTACCGAAGTTGCATTGCTACTTCTGGGTATTTTTTTCACATTGTTGGGTCTAGGTGTGCCACTGGCATTGATTAAGTTTCTTGTTTAGCATTAATAACTATTGGTCTATCATGTGATCTCAAAGAGTCTTTGCAGACAACGTTGGTAACTAGTTACGAAACCCCGGTTTTGATGGCGGTTGAAGGGGTCCGTTCTTCAACCAATAAAGGTATTCCGGCACGCAACAAATATAATCTTCCAGGGTCCAAGCCAGAATTTACGTGGGGTCTTACTCTAGGCGGTATTAGTTTTCTTCTGTGACAGGCAGGTGGATAAATGCGTTTTATAACAGCAATTTCTAGTCGTATTCCACCGTGAATCGACCAGTCGCAGTCACAACACTACTCGTAGTTGCAATGATAAAGTTTATTTAAAACAAACTTTGATTTACAGCACGCTTAAAACCGCGGCGATCACGTTAATGTATATTGTGTTATTTATTATGTAAATTCTGTTCTTATAGCAGCATGGTCTGCCGAAGGTAGAAGACGTAGAAGAACGTGAGTTTGGTAGCGATATCTAAAGCGTTTAGTGCGTAGATCGAAAAGAAATGATAAATGACGTCTCGCCTCCGGTTTGAGCCACCGGCGGTGTCCACTCCACTTTATACCGTTCCTCTCTGCAGAAGTAAAGCATGATGACACGTGACAAGGACCATATGTGAATCACTATTGCAAAGAGCTCATCCGCCGGGTTTTCCAGAATGTATTTTACGCGGTATTCATTACCTACAAAATTCGATGCAAGCCATCAAAACCATCGCGCATGGAAGAAAGTCCAGTTACGCTGAATCACTAAATCACGCACACATTACATCGTATGCGATTGGGCTGATACCATTATTTACATAGGATTGTGTGGTGGCGCGGGACTATACTTAAAAGCGTAACATCGCTCTCGCGACAGCCGACCGATTGGCCCCGCCACCCCGATATATTTTTATAATAAAGTGCGGAGGAATACTTATATATGTTATTGCACAAGTGCCTATTTGCAAAAAGTGGTTCATCTATTGTGGTGTACTCGTAGTTGCAATGATAAAGTTTATTTAAAACAAACTTTGATTTACAGCACGCTTAAAACCGCGGCGATCACGTTAATGTATATTGTGTTATTTATTATGTAAATTCTGTTCTTATAGCAGCATGGTCTGCCGAAGGTAGAAGACGTAGAAGAACGTGAGTTTGGTAGCGATATCTAAAGCGTTTAGTGCGTAGATCGAAAAGAAATGATAAATGACGTCTCGCCTCCGGTTTGAGCCACCGGCGGTGTCCACTCCACTTTATACCGTTCCTCTCTGCAGAAGTAAAGCATGATGACACGTGACAAGGACCATATGTGAATCACTATTGCAAAGAGCTCATCCGCCGGGTTTTCCAGAATGTATTTTACGCGGTATTCGTTACCTACAAAATTCGATGCAAGCCAAATTAAAACCATCGCGCATGGAAGAAAGTCCAGTTACGCTGAATCACTAAATCACGCACACATTACATCGTATGCGATTGGGCTGATACCATTATTTACATAGGATTGTGTGGTGGCGCGGGACTATACTTAAAAGCGTAACATCGCTCTCGCGACAGCCGACCGATTGGCCCCGCCACCCCGATATATTTTTATAATAAAGTGCGGAGGAATACTTATATATGTTATTGCACAAGTGCCTATTTGCAAAAAGTGGTTCATCTATTGTGGAGGTTAAAACCCTCTCCCTAGAGCTACGTGCCTGAAACCATCATGTTATTAAATATTTTGGAGTCCCCTATACAAGGGGGTCATCCTCTCAAGCTCTCCCTCTAGCTACGACCCTGTAACCGCCATTAAACAATTTAACGTCGGAAATGTTTACAATGTGGGTGTGTGATTTGTGACCGCGTAAAGTTTTCACACTTTCAGTTGTTTAGTTAAATCATATTTAAGTAGCTGGGTGTACCGCAAGCCTTTTCTCATTTTGCGGTATCATTGACACCCTACCAATCTATTGTTCTACACTAATAAAAAGGTAAAGTTTGTTTGCGCTTGGTATGTAATCTCTTTGACTGTTGGAAATTTGGAATGCTGATTTCTTTATGTAGACATACGGTACGTAGACTTTTACTACTGGGAAAGTCGCATTGTGCAGAAAATACAGCGGAGTGAAAATCTAGTTATGGACAGTGGACCACATGTCTAGCTACATCGGCACCATACGCGTAGCTGTGTGCCAGACATATCTACATAAAAGTACAATAACCTCATTTGTACCAAGACGTCGAGTAAAGTACCTACAAGTTGACATTGGCAAAATCATCATTAACATGATGGAGCAAAATCATCTTAAATTGGAGTTGGAATGACGAGCTATAAGTATCGCAAATCCGACTTCTTGCTACAAACGAGGTCAATGTACTTTAATGCATGTGTAGCTGATGTAAATACATTGCAATGGTTGTGTATTACTTAGTTTTGACTGCGGCCGCCCGTACATTATTATAAAATAATGTAAAGTTATGGTTAGATGCAGTATTTTATTCAATTTTTAATTTTATTGTTATTTTTAGCCCAAGAGATGCTGTGCATTGACGTGTTAGTATTTTTAAGTCTATATCTGGTTTATGTAGTTTAAATATGGCTCTTTTTATGACTTTTTTATATTCTTTATTTTCTACAACGTTGTCTGACAACAATGGGAATCGAATACACGACCTCTGCACCAGAATACAACGCCTAAACTACTAGCCGATGTGGCGGTCGTGTATATTTGATCTAGCATTTGTTATTATTAATGATTAAATTTTCATAGTTAATATATATAGGTATACTTTTTAAATTTGGACTAGTTACACCAAAGATTCTAATGTAAAAGAACTTCGCCTTCTAATGAGGTATTTTAGTAAGAAATAAAATGAACATATTTTTATTACATATCTAAATAAATAGCAAGAATAAATTTAAGTACAAGTAAGTATACTTAGTTTAATATTGAATATTTTTCCATTGTAGATTTAAATAAACGTAATTAAATTAAGTATTTAAGGACTTATTTAATTTGTAAATAAAAGTGTTGTGTATTTGTGTACTTGTATTCGTTTCAAATAAAATCAATCAAATCTCATTCTCGTTTATTTATTTATTGTTTATTGTACGATCGACAAAGGCCAATGCCCAAAACCGGTACCAAATTCATGTACCAAAAATATTAGTCTGAATTATGAATCCATTAATTTAATTTTGAAGCCAGGGGAATAGGTCGTTAAAAATAACATAATAACAGCGTTAATTGATTTCCGCCAGGCTACTCTACTTCCCAATTAGAGTAGTAAAATCAGTATTAAAATCGATACATATTTATAATCGATATTCGTAATTTTTTTATACTGCCTTTCAGTTGCTAACACGCTAATCCACCCATCACGTTACATTTACTGACTGTAAACACGGTACTTTCAATGATTTAAAGTGATACGCATGTTCGAAAAAATGTTTAAGAAAATATTGTTATGTAACCGAAATATCGATTAATCAGTTTGATAAATCGGTGTAGTAGAACGTCACTTTAAATATGTATTATAGTTTCATACTTGTTACGTCATGTCAGATGTCATGTCAACATACAGCTTTGTCTCTGTTTATTTACATTGTGTATTTAGGTGAAAAAATCTATCTAAACGTAGTGTCGAACGTAACATACCATAGTCAACTTATAACCACACAATGACGTTAAGATCCGGAGCGGTTAATCGTGGCCATATACCCACGGTGTTGTGAAAACTGTGCGACCAACGAAGATTTTATTCTAAGTAAGATTATTCCAATTTCCCATCAAATAGCTAAACTTTTTTTTATAATAATCCTTAGTATATTTCCTGTCTTTTGGCGACAATTTGGTTCAGACGCAAGGTTAGCCCAACTTCCATACAATTTTGGGCATTCTCCTTTAATTTCTGACCTACCAGAGTGTTTCGTCCCGTTTTTGCACGATGTGAATGTACGTATGCGTTGCATTATGATTCTAATGAAGTCTTGTCTGTTTTTTCCCCCAAAATTGACAATGTGGCAGATTGTGTTTCACTTCCGCATCACTGCGATGCACCGTGTATCGTACAGCTCACGACGGCACGCCCCACTCATTCTCTAAATCGCTTACATTTAATTGTTACTGTGTTCTATCGTTACGCACTTATCATCAACTAGCTGTTGCCCGCGACTCCGTCCGCGTGGACAACTTAACATCACGAATTATTATGTTTTTCCCGTAGGAATGGGATGTTTTTCGTGATAAAAACTATCCTATGTCCTATTCCAGGACCTAACCTAAATGTGTGCCAAGTTTCATCACGATCCGTCCAGTGGTTGAAGCGTGATGGAGTAACAAACATCAAAATATCCAAACATCAAAGTATCCAAACATCAAAATATCCAAACTTTCTCATTATAATATTAGTAGGATGTGTGGGTACATACGTACACTAAAATATTGAAGTTCAGATAGGTTCTCCCCGCGTCCCTCGCTCACCCCTTGCGAAAAATAGCGAGGCGTGCCTTCGTGAATTGTACCATCTATAAGCACGTGCACGTGACCTCAGTTCTAGTTTGTTACACTCGCGACCTTGTCCAGTGAACTGTTTCGAGTGATAAACAAACAAATCGGTTGCAAAAACAAAAAGTCGTACGTTGGAACCATAAGATGCGGGTTCTGCCGGGTATATCCACTTGTCCCTACCGCTGTCAGTTGTCTATACCAGGAAAGACATAACGGTCGGGACAAGTGTGCTGCGAATGATTTTTCCAATATTTGCTTAGTCACTGAAAGAATTTTACTTTGTAATTTATTAGAAAATAGGGTAGATTTCGCCAAAAAAGCCCTGTAACCGAAATGACATCGCCGAAAGAAATATTTTATCGTAGTATCGTAGCCAATTCGGCCAGCGAAAGTGATAATAGAAACTTTGGGCCGAATTGTACTGGTGATAATGTAACCATATTATTTCAGAAATAGACAGGTATTATAAAGCAATATTTTACAATAAGATAAATAATCATAAAAAGCTTAGAGATAGTCCCGGCACGGGCTGTATGGCCTATTGGTGTTTCTCTGGACAAACACTGTCTGTCGTTCCATAACGCATGCTCGGCCCATATACTCGTATGAGTTATGTTAGAATTAAGATAGTGTGTAAATTGTCGTAATAATATGTAAACAATTGGATCGATTCTGAAGGCACAATGTTAAAATTTGACAGCACTAAAACTGTTGCTATCCTTGTCACACAGTATTATGAAGATAAAGACGAAACAATTTTAGCGCTGTCAAATTTTAAAAGTGTGCCTTCAGAATCGGGCCCAATATATAAACAATAAACAATATAAACAAAACTAAATATATAAAAAAAAAACAAATTATAAAGTATAAAAATCCTTTCAAATGTAATTTATTATTACAACATATTACTTTTGTGAGTATTTACGCAGAGGAACGAACAGAAAAAAACACTAATAAGGTTTTATTTTTGACGGAACTCTAAAATCGACAACTTCTTTTGTCGGAGTCTTCGTTTTTTTGGCCGATTTATTTAATTTACATACTTACAATTGTTGATAATCATAACTTACAATTGTTGATTTACTTTTTGTTTGATACAAGTAACCTTTAACGAGCCGGTTCGTAAATGAATACCAGGATATCAGCAATTGCGCAGAATTATAAAAATTAAATAAAAAATGCACAAGTTTGTAACTATACGCACCGTTAACATCAGTTAGTTGCGCACGCGCTTTACGACAACCGTACGCATATCCGACACGGCAATGGATATAAATAAAATTTAAATAAAAAAAATTTAAGATTTATATAATCTAAAAAAAATAGTATAAAGGAAAACATATTATAAAAAAAAAGTAAAAAGTTTTTATATGTGAAAATGTTGCCAATGCAAAAACATTTCTTTTGGATTTTTGTATTTTTATTAGGTAAGTACCAAGTAGTAACATCTAAAAATAATTCTGATTCAACAAACTTAATCATTTGAGGCTTTAATTTATAGAAAAAAAATTATAAATAATAATAAACATTATACATACATACACTTGTATATTCCCTAACTAGGATCTTCTCCTTTACGATTGGGAGATAAGGAAATACCAATTCCCAAATATAACATGCAGACCGGGTCCAAGGTGCATTTATTGTACAAAATTGTCTGTCCCCGATGGGAATCGAACCAACGACCTCTGGCCCTCGAGTCTAACGACCACAAACAACTAAGCTGATGAGGGGGAACGAAAGTCTATTATGAACATACTTCGAGTCTCTTATCTATATTTACTACTTATTTTTTCTTTAATTAAGAATCAATCTTTAATTAAGAACCAAAAAAGAATTTAACTTCTATTTTGTAATTATTGTTTGATTTTTTAAATTAAAATAAAATATAGTGTGAAACTAAAACAAGGCTATTGTTTCCAAGTGTTCCTGATCCGTTTTTCTATTCTCAAAAATAGATTTGAAATTAATTTTGACTCCCTTATTTACATCAATGTCACTGCCTAGATAATTCCATTTTGGATGATAATTGTTTGGTAACTCATCACGTTATATTTCTGTATATAGTACTAGCGGATATTTTCCCTTTATTTCAAGTATTATTTCTTACCTTCACAATGGCAAAATAACCATGTCAAGTAGCCTATCGATGCTACCGCTACTTTTTAAAACCAAACATGGAACATTACATTTAACATTGTATCCAAATTTTTCAGGTATTTTCCAATGCATTTCGGCGGCATCATTACGATGTTATAAAGGGTAAGCATTTTTATACTATTTCTATTGTGTTTATTCCAAAAATCTGCCTTAAATCAGATAATTGAGATATGCCTCTTTAAAAGAGAAATTCAGAGGGCTGATTAGAATACTAAAAAAAATCCGTCTAAAATCAGAAAAACTAGTGTAAACCTTATACCTACCTATCCACTTAACTACACTATGCAATTAGTTCGAAAAGCAGACACTCTAAATTTCAGGAAAAATTACTCCAAAAAATATGTTTTAATAGTAGATCCCTAGAATTAAAAGGAAAACAAAAAACTAATAAAGACAGACTTTCCTCATATGTTTTTTATAAATTAAAATATTCCCTAGGAACGAATTATACTGCTGACGGAAATCGCGCGAGCGAAGCCGCGACGACCAAAGAGTAAGAGCGGGAGGATTTCTATATAAGTAGGTCATCATTAGTTTTTTTTGTCTCCACTGCAGGAGCACAACCCTCTCTCATCTGCCGGAGACAGACGGAGGTTTTGGCCTACACTCCCCGCGCTGGCCAGACGGGTTGGGGAGGCCTGATTGATGTTTTATAATGTATTCCCTTAGTCGCCTTGTACGACATCCACGGGAAGAGTTGGAGTGGTCCTATTCTACTCTACCGGAAAACCACACGGCTCATATTAGTAGGTAGGTATAAATAAGTAGGTAGATTACATAAATTAATTAAACAAAACCCAAAATAGTTTGAATTACTGCAAAATAATAATTATAAAGGACTGAAGCAAAATAATAGCTCGATGAAACTAAAAATATTTTTGAAGTAGGCATATTAGAACATATGGGCAAAGTGGACCATTTAGACAAGTAGACCGATGGGGAAAGTAGACTGATCGTTCTGGAGGGAACGAAATTTGGACAGTCAATACCATTTCTTAATCAAAAATTTTAATGTGGGCACCTTCATTACTATTTTATTAATTACCTTAAGACTACTAAAACAAAAGGGGCAAATGTAAATGAGAAGTGTTGCTTACAAAACAATTTGATGAAAGGCTTTTGTAAATTGGGTGAAATTTCAACATTTCTCTATTCGATGCAAATAAACTTGGACAAGGTGGCTGTAAGTGGGATATGGGGACAGGTTTGATGCTATTATGTAAAAGATCGCAGATCGCCACACAGGTCAAGAAGTTAACAAACTGATACGTGTACAGTCGGCTCTGTTTTATAATGGATTACTTTTAACTGGAGTATAGTTTTAGGCATGAATGATGCTAAGTGTCAGACGTTTGACAAACTTGTCACATTTTCAAAAGTGTTCAGAATACATAACGTTTGGTATTATTTCCATTATAGCTACGACACGATAATAATTTTTATATTTTTATTTATTAAGAGCATTGGCTTGAAAACCATCAGCCCAACATCATAAGAACACCTTTGTGTATAAATATTTACAGATAGACTATACTAATATTACAAATACAAAAGTTTATGATTGCTTCGTAAACGCAATACTTTATGAACAGATCCTTTTTAAAAATCCGATATCCGTCCAAAATATATCACTTGTGCGCGAGAAAAGGAACTATAGCACGCACTTCAATGTAAACAGCCTAGTGTACTGTCCCATGTATACGGGGCCTAATTTTACTGTCTTGGTCAAAACCGTTAAAGCTCCGAAAAAAACTAGTTGTCCGGATTTGAATTACCGACCTTACGAACGTGAGACGAGCACATAGCACGACTATGCTATTACTAAAACTATGTATGAAATATAAGTTATCGAAAACAAACTAAGCATGGTACAGCAGAGTCGACTACAAACTAATGTGGTCATCATCACCATCATCAGCCTGAAAGACTCCACTATTGGGTATATAGGCCTCTCCCAGGGTGCGCCACTGAATCCGGTCTTCGGTTCTTCTCATCTAGTCACTGCCAGCCGCCTTATCCAGATCGTCGCTCCATCTAGCCAGGGGGCGTCCCACACTACGCTTGCCCAGTCGCGGTCTTCACTCGAGAACTTGTTAACCTCAACGGTAATCGGTTCTCCGATAGATGTGACCAGCCCACTGCCACGTCAGCGTACTACTAACTTTTTGAGCTATGTCAAAGACTTAAGTTTTCTGGCGGATCACCTTATTTCAGATCCTGTCCCTTAGAGAAACTCCGAGCATAGCTCTTTCCATAGCCCGCTGAGGGACCTTGAGTTTTCGAAACTAAAAGTTTTACAAACTGTGGTAAGTAACACAAACTTGTTTTTGCGGTTAGTGTCACTTTCATTCTCTGTTTAATTGTATTAGTGGACAAATTTAATAACAACGTACTTGTAAATAAATACGGAAGAACTGGCTTATGATTTCCCTGTTATTATTTGTATCAAAGTTTTCCATTCACTAGAATCAATTCTACTTTCGTAACCTCAAAATACGTCATATTAAAAGAATGCGGACAAAATACTTAAAGTAACTAAAATAAACTAAAAAATCCACCGTCCTTGGAGCATTTCAATGTGTCGCATTGTTACTGAGTTGTACAGTCGGTGAGGGAAGTGGTATGTATGTATGTAAACGCTTTATTGTACCAAAAATAATAATAAAATAGGAATTAAACTGTGTACAAAGGCGTACAGTGTACAGTGGTTCGCCCAATACAAATTCCACATCTACTATAAAAAAGCTGGATAATTTAGACATCTTAATTTTACCATTGACATAGTTATCTATTCACAAGCTAAGCAATAGATATAGACAATTAATTCAAATTCAAGAAACAAATTGTTAATAATACCGTGTGGTTCCCGGCTTAGAATAGGGCTACCGCCAATCTCTCCATGGGTGTCGTCAAGGCGAATAAGGAGAAAACTTAAGACAGGTCGCAAGATTCTCCTGTGTATCATATCATAGATCATTACTGCGATCACCAATCCGCCTGCCAAGCGTGGTGATTATGGTAAATCCCCCAATAATGAACAGCCCATCAAAAGTACCATCTTATGGGAGGCTTATGTTCAGCAGTGGACGTATTTCGGCTGATGCTGTCATTGTTAAATGGTCTCGATCATTCAAAGGGCGTGGTCTCTCGACACTTTGCAGCTGGGGCGCCTGCCTACGACTGTCGCCCTTAAGGTGACGAACTATTTCTCGGACTGACTGTACACAAATGCTGTAACGGTGACCACTTTCTTCGTAACCGATTTAATTAGCATTCGATGCTATGCCGATCGCCGTTGGCGCCGACCAGTTCTAAAAATAACTGATTACGAGTAGCCGACCATACATAACCATATTATGGTCATTGCCACAGTGATTGTGGTAATCTAGATGATGTGACATGACAGATCTTGACGGTAGCTTGCGACTCTGCTGTTATGCGTAGAGATTTCTCAAGTAGTTCCTTGCAGGGTGGAAAGTAATTTAAATATGGATGAAAGCAAATGATACACAAAGGAGATTTCGTTTCATTAAAAAAAACAGTTAGCAGTCGTTTTTTCCATCAGTAGGTACTGCACTAAACGCAGTTCGTCAAAAACCCTACCAAAGGCATCATGCGAGAGAGCATAGTAAATCATTACAACTATGGGTTGCTTACTTTATATGTGAGGACTTGTAATCAGCATATGTGTAATTATATAATCTACTAGCTGGTGCCCGCGATTTCGTCTGCGCAGGATTAGTATTTCGAGTAGCTTATATTAGCAAATTATATTATTAAAAGATGTGTTGCGTGGAGTTTCTTCTTCACAGCGCAAACACCTAGGAAGCGGTAGTCGATAAAAAAAATGACGTGTATAAATGTACCAAGTGTACTCATATGCAATAAATGATTTTGACTTTGACTTTAGCGTGGCGTAGAAAAGAACTAACAGAATGACATTAAAATTATAATTTTATTGCGCACGCCAGAATAGCTCGCAGATGGTAGATTTTTTCCTACTTACTTGATATTTTGGACAATTCACACAATATCTTTATAAATTGTAGCCTATGTGTTATTCTGATGTATAAGCTATATTATTGTAAAGTTTCATTAAAATCCATTCAGTAGTTTTTACGTGAAAGAGTAACAAACATCCATCCGTACTTACAAACTTTCCCGTTTATAATATTAGTTGGATTTAGTCTGTAAGTCTTCCAAAAAGTAAATAAATATCAAAACCTTTTAAACAAATTAGTGTTATTAGAGTGAAGAAAAACTTATAAGTAGGTACCTACCTAAGTTAAAATACGCGACGGTTATGTATGAATCATATGTGATGCATCACATCCAAGGAGTCGGACTAGGGAAAGAATCACGGTCGAATATACGTTCTTGGAGTCTACTGGCTCTAATAACTTTAGGTCATGCAGACTCCGGTTTCATACATAGCTGGTGCTTGGGTGTATTCCTCAACCCCGACTTCTGGCCCGAGGGAGTAAACTTTCAACGCTATAACTAGGCAAAGACTCTAAAATAGTGTGATAAACTTTGTTATATTTCTTTAAGGTATTTATCTATGAACCAAGTTCCCTGATAATAAACAATTTTATTATAACCTACGATTTATCTACTTAGTCGGAAAGCGAAAGTCTGGAGCCAGCATACGACTGTCGTCCTAAAGGTGACGAATCACTTCGCGGGCCGACTGTATACTTTAAATTAAAACTAATTCATTTTACTGGCCTGTCGTCTACGATTCCTTGAAGCTACCTATCTATGTCGAGTGCGCTACACGCACCACTGCACCACCACGTTGCACACAAGAACTCATTAGTTTGTACCATAGTTTGTACATCGTATGCCTATTAATATACTAAGATAAAGAGTTTGATGGCTAAAGTCAGTCGAAGTCACAAATCTTTATAGGTTCGAGAGTACAACTTTCTGTAAACGTTATAAAATCTGTGTCACAAAAACTTTAGCAGATAATCAACACATATAATAAAATCGTAAATGCAAAAAAGTTTGTACATTGAATATATTCGGAAAAAAACCAACGAGGGCGACTTAAAATGAGTAACTGAACATGTTAGAACAGTTTTTAAAAATGATGTTTGTTTGTTTGTTTGTACGGGCATCACGCATAAACTGCCGAACGGATTTTGACGAAACTTTGTAAAGTGACAGTGTATATCCCGGAATAACATAATATATAAAAAAAACTCCGTAATTATCCAAGAAATAGAGAAACCAGTAACAAATCTGTAGTACAGTACAAAGATAGTATATTTTAGAGGTCTACTAAAACCAGATGATTTGATCTTTGATGCAGTACATTTTCAAAACTTAAATAAAAACAAAATTATAATTGAGAAATTAAATAAGAGATTATTCCGAGGAAAAATATTTATTCAGGGAATGTGTTGAAAACTCTTTGCAGACCACACTTCTAGCGTTTTTCAGATTGTGTCTAGATGATGATTTTGGCAAAAATCTTATGACGAGGTTTAATCGACGTCGAGAGGGTCATTTGGTGGATGGGGTACCGAGTGTCTATACAGAACATACTTTAGGCAGGGTGTACACTGTTCATCCCAGTAACAATGCTAGGTATTACGATTACTACTGCACACTATTCGCGGCGCTTCCTCATGTATGTTTCTCAAAACGATGGAAGGTGTTGACCACCCTACGCTCCACGCGCCCTGCAGCGCAAGGCACCTCTTAGCTGACGACCGAAATTGGGACGAAACTCTCGGTGATGCAATCGTAAGTAATAGCCCAAGAAGTCAGAGCCATTTGTTCGCTGTGTTCTGTGGGCTCTCGAACCCAGTGCAACTGTGGGAGAAGTCCGTGTCTCGCCTAAGATGTCCTGCGTGCTCTGAGGAACGCTGAACTGGACGTGGACGTATCTGATGAGAGGGTACTAGACCGCTGGCTTACTATGGTCGAAGATGTTGTCATTTAGATCGACGGCGATACACCACATGGACCGTTCCGTGCAGCTTATCTGTACAGAGTATAAACCGCGAGTACGCTGCGGAAACCGATTAACTGAAATGTCAGCGATAGTGAGTGATAAGTTGATATCATTCTAAGAGTAACAGTTGGGCAAGGAGTAGTTTTCAACAAAGTTGTAAGAAGCGTGGAGCTTCAGCTTGAAGATACGTTTTCCCTTGATGCCCAGGGATGCACCGATAAAATCATTTCTCACTGGTATACTTCTGATAGAAATCAGGTGACAAAGGAAGATCGCCTGCACTGTAGTGTCCTTAGGAATCGCTACCACACTGCTTCCCTGGCGGTAAAACGGCCCATACCACAGCACAGAGACTCCTGGGTGTCACGTCACGTAACATTGACAAAGCCCGTGTGATCTAGGACTGCTATCTCATCGTTTGTAATAAGTGCACTATGGGGCACAAGAAAGCTGTAGAAGCTGTGAACAGAATAGGACATCTGGACGGGGAATCGTGCGATGGGTCCGGTTACGGTTCACTTTTGGTGTGATTTTCACCATTTGTTGCCGGTGGTCACGCGAGGCACCACTGCCGATGAGGTAAACGCCTGCCTCAAGCACTCTGTACTAAAATTGCACCTCACGCATTATATGTGGCTCCAACTTGGTGGCAACTCTCACGCTCAAGTGTTTTTAGACATGCTCCTAAAGATCGGACAAGGGCGATTACCGAACAACAATGGACTGGTTGTGTATGCAAAATATTGAGCACTCAGAGGGGAGGAAGGGGAGAAAGAAGGGATAGGGGGAAACGGGGGAAGGGGAAGAGAAGGGGAGGGGGAGAGATTGGGAAAGGGGAGATAGGTGGGGAGTGGGAGGGCTGAGAAGAGGGATGTGGGTAGGGGGTTGGGAGAAGGGCAGAGGGGGGGGGTGTAGAGGGTAAAGGGGAGGTCGAAAAAAGGGAGGGGAACGGGGAGGTGAGGAAGAATCGATATTGGAAGAGGAGGGGTAAAGGCATTTGCCATTGCGATGATACATTTAACATACAGAGAAAAAATACTTAACTGCCTGCAAAACATTTCCATGTGGTATTATATTAATGTGTTATGTGAATTTATCCACGCGGACGAAGTTGCGGGCAACAGCTAGTCTAATAAAATAACTGAGATGGTCCTTGGTGACAGTATGATATTTAGTCGTCGTCATCTGTAGGGAATCATAACTTCCATACACAGCTGAAGCAGTAGGCCAATTTATGTAATAATGAAGTGGGTCGTAAATTTCGCAAAACAGGTAGTCGTTGGGGCAGACGAGTCTCATAGTGGAGAACGCGTTCCGGTTGCGCTTGCGCAGCGTGGAGGCTACCCTAGCAACGATCGACGATATGATAGATGCTATAAACTATGAAATAGGTCCATAGTGGTCCATAATAGGTGCATATTTTACCAGTGTGCTATAGTTGGGTACTATACCTACCTATAATGGAAAAAATACGAACCCTTTCTGGGGGAAAAGTATCATATAATTGAGATGGCCAGTTTACTCAAAAGATATTTTAATTTACTATTAAAAATATGATAATATTAATAGACTTTAAAAATCCCTTGCCTGAACTGGGAATCCAACCAACACAAAGAGAAAAACAATTATGCACTAATTGTGACTTACAAATCCATTAAAGTACACGAAGAAGATAATTGAAGATAGCAATTTTTGCTTTATATTTTACTTTAATAAATATAACACCAGTACTGTAGCGTGATTGCTCGATCTAGGGCAGATTCTGTTTACGATAATTATAACAATACACAAAGTACACTTGTCTAATCCCAAACTAGGTTTTCTCCTGTTCTATGAAAATTAAACTAGGATAGGACAATTCACAAATATGACATGCACACCGGGACCAACTTTTACAAATGTACAAAGTTGTCTCTCCTCAGTGGGAATCGAACCCGCGACTTCTGACGCTGAACCTGGTCGGTATCGAATCCAAGAACTCTACTTATAAGTAAAAAGTTGAAAAGAACATAAATTGAAACATATTTTGAAATTCTAAATAGGTAGGTAACAAACAGCGTGAATACATTAGGAAAGAACAATGGATTGCAACTTGTTGGGCAAGGGAAGAGAACGGTCGGTGGCTTGTCCTTTTAGGACGAGTTTGGGTTGAGCAAGCCCCGAAGGTCGTAGATCAAATCGAACCTAGGCGCCTTGTAACAACCGGCAAATTTGCAATTTTATACAGTATTTACATTGACAAAACTGAACCCAGCGGATGATAAATAAATATGTTGGGACATTTCACACACGGCCTCCTGATCCCAAACTAGGCAGAGCCTGTAATATGGGTATCAGACAGCTGATATACATACATAAATACATAATGTACTTATATAAATAACATCCAGTCACAAGGCAAACACAAGTGCTCATGACACCAATGTTTGCCCTGGGCGGGATTCGAACCCGCGACCCCGAGCTTCGCAGGCAGGTGTACTCCTACTAGGCTACGAGGCCGATTGACAATTCGATTTCATTATATACTCATATCTCTGAACAAATCCACTGATTTTGCCAAATCCCTGAACTGACCATGAAATCGAAACAAACGTAAAAAACGCAGCTTATCCATGGTACCGTGACCGTGGTGTGTACTATGGTACTATTAATTAGGGCTACATCTAATTTTAAGATCATGTTTCTGTTCAATAAAGATTTATTATTATTAACCTTTCTGAAGTGTCTGGTTACTACCATGGTAGATTAGTTTTTTATGTGGTAACGCTATCTCTGAACCAAGTTTCTTCAAAATCGGTTCATCTGTTATGATGTGATTGAGCGACAAGTCGACAACTTCCAATAAACAAACAACATCCACACAATCGCATTTGTATAATATCAAAGATAATATATTACTAGGCGATTCTTACATACATACATAATGCTCACGCCTTGGTCCCAGAGGGTTAGGCAGAGACGATATGTATCGTCACTTTGCGCAATCCAATGTCACAAAGCGACTTTCCTTCGCTCGTGTTTCGCACTGTGATACCTACCCCTTGACGTGACGTGTTGCGAACAACATCGCCGTGTTGAGGTACCACGATTATCTAGGGAAAAAATTGTCCACCTCGTCAGAGGTGCTTCTTAATAACATAAAATACTATAAGTCCTTAATCCCACTATCCTACTAATATTATAAATGTGAAAGTTTGGATTTGGATGTTTGGATGTTTGTTACTCAATCACTGGACGGATCGGGATGAAACTTGGCACACATATATGTCCTGGAATAGAATAGTTTTTATCCCGAAAAAACATCTTATTCCTACGGGAAATATTTAATAATTTGTAATGTTAAGTTGTTCACGTGGACGAAGTCGCGGACAACAGCTAGTATAATATATGTTAATGCAGGTAGTGACTAAAGCTTACTCTTCACACTTGTTATTTATCAACTTAGAAAATTAAAAAGACGTATCTACTTATTATAATACAATTCGTAATCAAGGTCTCTAAAATGTTGTAATCATTAATTATAAATATTTTATTGTGCACATTCGCAATTTGACATGACCACGAACCCATTGTGATGAGTTCATATGTACTAAGTTCATTTAGTTTTAATATGACCTCTATACCTAATATTGAGAATCTAATTCAAACTCAACGATCTTTATGTGCTAGTAGATGGAGCGTTCCAAACAATTATTTACTAAAATATTGACGCTATTTACTCGTAGCGTCAATATTTAGTAATAAGTAAATGTTCTGAGTAGTAACTGCACAAGTTTCATTGTGAATGTAACGAGCCGCAGTTGCGTGGAACAGAATCATTGTTTGGAACGCTCCATCTAGTAGTACATAGAGATCGTTGTTCAAACTAAGCTATCACTGACCGCATCAGCTGTTTTACCAGTGCAAAATCGTGGCTATAAAGAGCATAACAGAAGTTTTTTTTACAAAGACAACACTTGTCCAAAATATTTATTTCTAAAGAAAAATTCTAAAAAAATATGCTTAAGAAAAATCTGTGTTATAGTAATTTCTAGTTAAAGTTCAATGCCTATAGTTACTTATTATTGTACACAATTAATGTGCAGTAATAATAATAATATTATAAAAAGGTAAAGTTTGTGAGGTTGTAGGGGGTAATCTCTGGATCTACTGAACCGATTTTGAAAATTCTTTTACCAATAGAAATCCACGTTATTTGTGAGTCATAGGCTATATATTAACCCGAAAAATGAAAAGACTTTTTCGTGGTAGTCGGAAAAGCTAGTGTGCAATAACTATAATTAAATAGAGAAAATTAAATAGAGATATTATCTTTGATAGAAACCAAGTTAGATATTGTAGATGATTTTTAAATCCACTAGATAGTATTTTAACATGAAATTCGTGTTGTCGCGGGCGTGGGAACTTTACTTTTCAGAAATAAAACGCTTAATCGGTGCTATCAATAAGTGATTATTAAAATGACACCGTCTGGCCAGCGCGGGGAGTGTAGGCCAAATCCTCCATCTGTCTCCGGTAGATGAGAGAGGGTTGTGCTCCTGCAGTGGAGACAAAAATAACCTGATGATGATAAATGAAAATGACACAACGGGACACATATACAACCCGTTTAAGTGATGAAAAGATACACTCGTATTAAATGAGAAAACAAATCAATAGGTACGCGGATGGAAAACGAGAGAGAAACGGAAGTACCTAGTATGTTATGGCGACCGGGAAACGGGCTGGACGCGGGCAATTAGCGCATAGGACGGAAGTATCATGAGAAGTATGGTTTACTAGTGTAATAGATGGCGCTATATTATCAATTATAAAGTCAACAAGTGTTGTTTTTGTAAAACACCCTCCAATTACTCTCGCATGCAAAGATCTATGTCCAGCAGTGACCGTCCATAGTCTAATTGACAGTAGTGCGCACGTCACCCATGCGCTACATAATAAAGCAGATGGCACTGCATTCCTCGTAACGAGAGCACGTTGTAGTTACGCGACAATTACTGCTATCTCTTTGAAAAAAAATGTGTCAAAGAACACATAAATCTGAATGTGATTAAACTAACTGATAATTTATTTAATTGCCTTACATACCTCCCCACATCCTATCAGTAGGCAATTTACCCACTCTTGCTTGTCGGGTTAATTTCTGAACTTCTGACGAAATATTACACTAAATACAGGATACGTTTCCAATCCTTTTCATTAACACATTCAAAGTGTTCACACCTTGCGATGCTATAGTAAATTAGGTATAGTAAAAAGATTGCCTAACTGCGTTTTATTCTAAAAATAACAATGCAGCCAACTAGAAGACTGTGTCTAGCTACGCTATATCTAATCTCATATGTGACACCCTTAGTAAGTACCTACTGGCCATAGTCAAAAGTTCAGTAGATTTTAGTTCTAAAGTAGAATGATCTAAAGGAGAAGGCTCTACAAACTAGTAAGGAAAAAAGCACGTCAATTTTACAGTCCTTTCATAAATATGTCAGATAATAAATAGTAGATTGTTCAAATAGGGACTTAAACGAGCCATCTATATATATATATATATATATATACATATAATAAAAGAGTAGAATAAACAAAAGAAAAGCGAATCTGTACATTAAAGTTAAAAAAAAAATTCACTGCCCGGACGTTACTGAAGACCAGTAGAGTCCAAAAATATAATTAAAAAAATTCTTATCTGTCTGTATGTATGTATGTATGTACGGGCTAATCTTGGAAACTGCTGAACAGAATTTGACGGCGTTTTCACTGTTTAATAGCTTTGAGTTCGGGCCTCATACTGGTATAAGTCATATCTCAATAAAATGTCAGGATGCTGATATACAAGTTGACCTCTCATTTCATATCATTTGTATGAAAGTGTAGTTCAACATTACTGGTCATTGCAAGAACTTGACAGAAAGTGACAGAGATGTTTTAAAGCTCATTTATAGATTTATTTTAGCTGATGTATTTCAGGTATTTCCACAAGTCTCGATACAAAAAGTTCGTTATTCGATAATTAGTGGCCCTGTATTAGACCGGTGATCGTCGACAATGTCAATATCGAAGCTGTTCAGGAGTACGTCTGCCTAGGACAGACAATTTAGTTGGGTAGGATCAATTTCAAAAGCTGACAGAAGAATCCAGTTAGGGTGGGCAGTATTCGGAAAACTGCGTCAAGTCTTTACGTCACCTACGAGTATTCCACAATGTTTAAAGACAAAAATCTTTAATCAGTGCGTCCTGCCTGTCATGATTACAGCGCGGAGACGTGGACACTGATGGTGGGCCTGATCCACAAGATTCAAGTGGCTATAGAGAGGGCAATGCTCGGGGTCTCTATGAGGGATATGCTTCGTAATGAGGAGATCCTATGAATAACGAAGGTGACCGACATAGCCGAAAGAATTAGTAAGCTGAAATGGCATGTCACATCTGTCGTAGTACCGAACGGCCGTTGGGACAGACGGGTTCTAGAGTGGGACGCGACGTCCCACGCGCAGGGTGGGACGCCCTGCCGCCAGGTGTATGGACGACCTAAAGATGGTGGCCGGAAGCGGCTGGATCTGTAGGGCGTTGTGGCATTCATTGGGGAAGGCATGTCCAGCAGTTTGACAGACATTTTGTTGTACAGTTAATTGGATATGCAACATAGGAATGGAATAGGAGGGGAAGAAAGTCGGATGGAAAAGAATAGAGGGATTAGGGTAAGAGAGGAAAGATGAGGGGGCAGTGGTAAATAAAGGGTGTAGGAAGGGGTGGTATGGAAAGGACAAATTGGAGGGGGGGGGGAATGAAATATCACCTAATTTGCACAATATTAAAATATAAAAAAATTATTGATTATATGATAACCTTTTAATTCATATAAATAATTCATGATAAATGTAAATGTCAACTTTATTTAAAAAAAAGCGGACAAGTGCGAGTCGGACTCGCCCATGAAGGGTTCCGTAGCAGCAAGTAACATAATATAAAAGTTATTGTAGTTCGTTGTAACTTTGATCGATGTTTTAATAATAGTATTGTGGTTTACGATTTATGAGGTATTAAAAAAAACTACTTACTAGATCTCTTTCAAACCAATTTTCGGTGGAAGTTTGAATGGCAATGTACATCATATATTTTTTTTTAGTTTTATCATTCTCTTACAGGGGGGGGGGCACACATTTTACCACTTTGGAAGTGTGTCTCGCGCAAACTATTCAGTTTAGAAAAAAATGATATTAGAAACCTCAATATCATTTTTGAAGACCTATCCACACGTATGGGTTTAATGTAAAAAAAAATTTTGAGTTTCAGTTCTAAGTATGGGGAACCCCCAAAATTTATTGTTTTTTTTTTCTATTTTTGTGTGAAAATCTTAATGCGGTTCACAGAATACATCCACTTACCAAGTTTCAATAGTAAGTTCTTATAGTTTCAGAATAAAGTGGCTATGACATACGGACGGACAGACAGACAGACATGACGAATCCATAAGGGTTCCGTTTTTTGCCATTTGGCTACGGAAACCTAAAAAACTGTGGTCCAACGGGCGAAACCGCCGCCGCAACGCTAATTTTTACCCGACTTCAAAAAAGGAGGTTCTCAATTGGATAGTATGTTTTTTTATGTATATTTTTAATGCATAACCAGATTAATAGATTTCTTTTAGGATTTAGTAACACGTAATACATAAGAATGTGTAATGTTAAGTTGTCCACGCGGACGAAGTCGCGGGCAACAGCTAGTATCATATGAAATGGTTGGCCGCCCGCGCAAAGCAAAGGAAATGTAGAGTTCCTTAAGATGTCCTATGGAAATAGTACTAGGTACTACGAAATGCAATAGCATGTCGTGTAAATTTAAATACTATTAAAACAGTTTATAATGTTGTGTACTGTCTCCCCTTTTTAGGTCTACATAAATTTCACGGTTTGTGGAAGGTAAGTTCGGGGAGTTCTTGTTATTGAATGAGAAAAATCCGCTGCTTGAATCATACCCACAGGGCTTCTCAGGGACCGTACGCACTCCTTATTAAGGTAGGGCTCTTCCCAACAGCGGGACATATCTAAAAGCTGGTTTATTTGATTCTAGGTCACTAGATAACTATCTAGTAACGCCGTTGGACTCGCCACTGCCCCTTACGGAGTCTACATGCATCGACCGGTCTCTGCCGACTGTAGTCTACACATTCGGCTACAGAGGCCGCGCCGCTGGCCCCGCTACCACGGCCATGGTATCAGCCTACCTGGCCAAAAAGAAGAGAAACGTGATACTCCTGGATTGGGAGCAGGAAGCGAAGAGTGGTGTCTTGGGTATTCCTTTAGGATATGTGTTGTATGCTGTGCCGAATGCTAAGAAGGTGAGACTGATATTCATAGTACCTATGACTGTAACTCTCTACGATTTTTATTCTAAACTATAAACATATTTGATTACTAGGCTGATAGTAATTTTTTTTTAAATTCATACTTGTTGATACATGAGCTGTTTTGCTTGGCCAGTACAGACCATGTAAATTATTCTAAGCTGACAGCCAACAACCAATAGTAGAGAGGCACCCAAGAAGTATCCGATATACTGAATCCACCTGTACCTTTGTTACTTCCTTTAGACACCACAAATTTTGTGAAACCTTGATCAAATGCCGAATGAACGTTATAATAAAATTCAATGGAATTCCTTTGGGACAACCTATCGTGTCAGTCTAAAAGTCAGAATCAACCACGAAGAAAAATATTTGAATAGAATACTTGAATATACTTCCTGTTCAGGTTGGAGCGGCGACGGGGAAGGCCCTGGTGACGCTTGCGAGAGCTGGTCTGAACATGACCGATGTGCATCTACTCGGGCATTCCTTGGGAGCTCACGTCATGGCGTACGCAGGCCGATGGGCTAGAGAGAACGGATATGTCGTGTCAAGGTATGACTTCACAGGCTTCACGTAAACTTCTACTAGTTTTTTATTAATCATCACCCTTGGCTATTCTTCTAACGGCGGTTTGTCGGAAATGGTTTTGCCGCGCCAGATTCAGCCATATGACGAGCCAGGTGGTAGCAAGTTTCATCATATCAGCCCCTAGAAGTCCACTGCTGGACATAGGCCTTCCCCAATGAACGCCACCACACCCGGTCCTCTGCTCTCCGCATCCAGCCGCTACCGGCCACCTTCTTCAGGTCGTCGGTCCACCTGGCGGCATAGCATTAATTAGGGCTACGTCAAACTTGCCACCATCAGGCTCTTTAAATGGCTAAATCTGGGCGCGGCTTCTACTTAGATGTAAAAAATCAGTAGGAAATTATAATGCTGTACTATGTGCGAGTTTCGTCAATCAATTTTATTTTTACTTCAGTATCATTGCCCGGAAATTTTACATGTACATATATATTCCAAGTCTCAACTCAATTGGTCCCTTAGTTTTGAAGTTGAGGGTAAACTTAGTGTTGAAGAACAGATACGACAAAAAGCTTCGTTATCTGTTTTGAAGAAACCCTAAAAAGCATCTATAAAACGAATTTTGTTACAAATCCTCGCAGGATAACCGGTTTGGACCCAGCTCGAGCTCTCTTCGAAGGTTCCTTCGCAGTGCAGAGCGGACTGGACCGCACATGTGCCAAGTTTGTGGACATCATCCACAGCGATCCTGGCGGTTATGGAACCAGCAAGCCCACTGGTACCGTGGACATCTGGCCCAATTACGCAGGCAACGGTGTTACGCAGCCTGGCTGTCCTGAAGGCAGCTTTGACATGTTCAGTGTTGAAGGTATATTGACGTTTCGTACTACAACATCGGCCATAGTGCTTTGTGGAAATGCACCTACGCCCTCTACGCCAGTATCCTGGTGTAAACTACAAAACGGTTTAGGTAGTTAGGAAAAACAAGACGCTAGTAGGTAGTTAGGAAATCATAATCATATCATCGTTTCCTACACTACAGTACAAAAAACTACATTTGCTACCCACAGCTCGCAGGGTGAGTAATA
Organism: Esperia sulphurella; assembly: GCA_947086405.1. Taxonomy (NCBI): domain Eukaryota; kingdom Metazoa; phylum Arthropoda; class Insecta; order Lepidoptera; family Oecophoridae; genus Esperia; species Esperia sulphurella. The sequence goes on from OX352265.1 coordinate 13,242,896, forward strand.
CCCCAGGCATTCTTTAGAACCGACTAGCATTTATTATTAGGTATACCTATCTAGATGCCTATAAACTATTTCGTACAGTCAACCACAAGAATACTGTATGTTTGTATATTTTCTCTCAAATATCTCAGCACGGTGGATTTGCATCAATTGTGTACTTGGGAAGTTTACAAATCAACGAGCAACTAGGCGCAAATTTTTGGTGCGAATCATGAACTATCGCGCGAAGATTAATTATAATAGAGATTGCAAGTATTTAATCTGTGATTGACTATACGTCCGATATTACCCTGATCACGTTTTCTGATGGCGACACACCTGACAGATTAACATACGATCGTCCGTGACGGCCGGACCTCGTGTGGTACGATTCCAATCTATTTCTATGCTTTGCCAGCTGCTAACGGCATAGTAATCAGGTAGGTACTGGTATGATATTGTTTTTTATTTAAGTATCTTATATGTTATCGTTTCAAGGTAACAACTGGCTGAGATTCGTACATGTAGATACAGTGCAGAACAACGTTTATGGCTTTGAAGAAAGCAGTTGCGAAGGGAGATAAACTAAAAAATTCTCCACCACTGCTCACATCCGGTAAAAATACCAAAATGTGTGCAGACGTGCTATTTCAGCTCGAGCAGGTTCTACGCAAACTTGAACCTAGGGTTCATGAGAAATTACAAATCAGTCGGGAGTCGGGACGACATTATCTTTATAACACTAGTTTGAGAATGGGTGGCAAAATTCGAAATTGAAGTTACCGCAAGAACGTTATAGCTACCTGTCAATTGTCAAGTGTTGTCTCCTCTTAGGTGGCTTCCAAGATTTGCCGTTAGTGGCGCGAACACACGTAATCTTTGTGGCGTAATATTGGACGTGATAGTTACGTACGTTTTGAAGCCTTATCATCTTAAGAAGCCAGGAAGATCTCGCGACACTTCGACCCTTCAGGATCCAAACTAAACCCCTGTCCACCAATGGTGCTCTTAGCCCATTTGGTGTACTTCACATCTTAGAATTTCTTCTTTGGCATATACAAGATTCCTTGCTATGTTTTCCTTCACCGAGAAGCCTATATAAATAATCGAAAAACTCATTAAGTACGGGCGGGGTTTGAACCCACAATTAAAGTGAGGCGTGTGACGACCACGTGGTTGGCCGTGTGGTTTCCGGTAGAGTAGAATAGGACCACTCCAACTCTTCCCGTGGATGTCGTACAAGGCGACTAAGGGAATGCATTATAAAACATCAATCAGGCCTCCCCAACCCGTCTGGTCAGCGTGGGGGTGTAGGCCAAATCCTCCATCTGTCTCCGGCAGATGAGAGTTGTGCTCCTGCAGTGGAGACAAAAATAACCTGATGATGATGTTTGACGACCAACTAGGCTACCAAAACCTTTAGAAGTCTGAAATGTTTTTTTCCCACAGACCTCTGCAGCCACGATCGCTCGTGGCGTTTCTTCGTGGAGGCGCTATCATCACCCACCTCCTTCATGGCTGCCTACGCCCCAGAATACCAACTCTGGCTCGCGCCCACCTATCATATCAGCGACATTATATACATGGGTGACTTGACAAGCACAAGGTACTACCTATTTCACTATTTACGCACTTGTTATTCAAAAATACCTATAATAAAGTTGTCATCAACTCATTTTCACGATGTCATGAGTGCTTTGATTATCGGATTCAAATAGGATTTGCTTATTAAAATATTTATTTTATTTTATTTAGCGGTATAGATTTTAACCGGTAATACAGTCCCCGGTTTGTTGTTGTCAATATTGGACAATAAATCATTTTACACAATAAGGTATATCTATAATTGAAAGGTAGGTATTTACAAAAATACACTTATCATATCCGACGAATTTTGTTTTAAAATGCTATCTGGTGGTGGATCTATAAACCATATTTAATTATAGTAATCACCATTATCAGCCGAAATACGCCCACTGCTGAACATAAGCCTCCCCAATAAATGCCATTTTTGGTGGGCTGCCCACTGGGGGATTTGCTAAAATCATCACGGCAGGCGGACTGGCGACCGCTGTAATGATCTTAATATACACAGGAGAACGCTGCTGTCCGTCCCTAGTGTGTGTACAATAATAAGTAAAAACAAGTATTAACTATTGATCTGTAAACGCAATATAACGAAAACACGTTTTTTTTTTCCTATAGAAATAAATATTTTTGACAAGTGTTGTTTTTGTAAAACATCCTTAAATTATTTATAGATAACCATTCTACACATGTTTTCCACCACAGGGCCCGGGGCAGCTACTACCTCACCACGGTGCCCAAAGCCCCCTACGGCAAGGGCCCAAAGGGGCTCAAACCCGACAGCAACCAGACGAGGAGACGACGCAACTCCTCATTGACCAGACTTCTCAAGTATCTGAGGTGATATCTACTGCGGGCAGTGGAACGATCGAAAATGACTCTGAATACGTTTACGAGTGTGTTTTAGTTTGCAGTGAAGATACATTTCTACGACATCCTTGTCGGTCTGTTGACGTCCACTGCTGGGTATAAGCACCACCTAGTAGATACTTAAGACTTTATTAAATGGTTGGGTAACATGATTTTGAACCCTACTGCCTACAGATAGACTGTAAACTAAAATAAAATATTTTCCTACACAACACCCAGTTTATAAGTGTGTGAGCGTATGTATGTGTGTGCGTGAGTCCGCGTGAGTATTGAAATAAATAAATTAATTAATACTAGGAATAAATTAAAAGTGTCGCCCGTGACTCCACTTATTGAATAACATAGATTGAGTGAGATACCTACTCGTACAAAGTGACAAGCAGAAACCCCACCTGATGGCAATTGGATACTGTGGCCTATGAACAACAATACACCTTTGGATTGTTGTTCATAGGCCACAGTAGCCACTTGCGATCGGGGCAAAAAAAAAATACAGTGTGGTGTGGTGAGAAAAATAACACAGGGCAACAATGATTTTGCGGAGTGGGGATTCGGAGTCGATCTTGGGTAATCTTGCTGTACTGAATACGAAAATAATAACAGATTAGTCTAATGATTCTTCTCTTTTTGAGATTAAGACAATATATTTAATCTGGAAAAATATATATATCCAAATGTTGAATATATTTTTTTTAGCAAAAGTAGAAATCACCAAGTGATTTCTTGGCTCATTCCATGTCATCGGAATCCCTTTTCGTCCTCATTGGCTTCAATATCGAAGTGACTTTATACAAATTTTACAAACTTTGTGTGGCACCCAATATTTGACCTGCTTCACGAGTTTTTACCCAAAATATGCTTCATGCGCTTCTTTCACAGAATCTTTAAAAAAAAATAGCGCAGAATAAAATTGTTTAGATAAAAGTAGTTAGCCATGATTCCCTCTATCCAATGCCCTAAGAAAATGGGATATCAAAATGGGGCGTCATTTTACCAACAAGTAAAAGTCACAAGTACCAACGGCATGTCCATACTGTGACAGCAGGTTGCAAGTACCAAAAATAGCCAACCTACTCCGATCACTGTATATGTTTTGGTGCACAATAAAGAATATTTGAATTGAATTTGAATCACTGCTAATGAGCGATTTAAGTACCTTTTATTTAAAAAAGGTTGTATATATTCATATTTTTTGTATTAAAAAACGACCGTGGAAACATCTTTCAGTGGGCCCTAATGGTTGATGTCGGGGAAATACCCAGTTATACTTAGTGTCAAATCAAAAATTAGTAGCCTGTATATAAGCTACATCCAAAGTTACAAAATTTTAGGAAATCGGTTCATTTGTGATAAGTAGTGATAATGTAACAGACAGTTACTTTCGCAATTATAATATTAGTACCAAGTATACGAGTACATATCTATACCTCATACCATGAAGCAAAATAATTTTTCGTAGCTCATAGCTTCACCTCAAAGTTTTTACCTTTATGATTGACACTAATTGGTTATTACATTAGATAACAGATGCACATTAAAATCATCTGTTATCTAATTTAATAACCAATTAGTGTCAATCCTGAAGGAAAAAACTTTGAGGTGAAACTATGAGCTACGAAAAATTATTTTGCTTCATGGTATGAGGTATACCTATAGGTAAACAATAGTTTTAAAATTCCAAAATGTCGATTGTTTTAAAACTCGAAAAAAAAAACAACGACCCATCCATGGCTTTTCAATTATTTTGCTATGAGATTCCGCTCCTTGGTTATTACTATATTTCTGATAGAATATTAAAAATACGTCAAATAATGTTATTTTATTTTTTAGGTTTAATGACAGTAATAATAATAATAAACAAATATAACCGTCTACCAATTTATTGTTTCATTTCATTTATTTGCATGCAGGGTAAAAACTACATAAAACTACTGCATAATATACAACCAATACTTGTTACAGGTAAAAAAATAGTTATTATATACAGGTTTCGATGACATGTATTGACTAGGGATGTGACGTTACCACGGGTTTGACGGTTGGTGACCACTTCTGGATTTGACCACACCTGGATTGGGAAATTATTTACTAGAAAATCCAACATAAACGGAGCCCTAATAACAAACACGTTCAAGCAAACGGGGGTTCAGCTTTCATTTGATTTCGTAAATAATTTCCGATGAACATTATTTGTAAGGGGTCAGTCAGACTCTCCCATTACCGCATTTTTTCTTTTTAATAACTTTTCTTTTTTACGACACTCCTTCAGTGAACAAATCCAGAAGTGGTCACCGACCGTTAAACCCGATTGGACAATTACGATACCGATACGATGGACGAATGCAAACATACATACATAATGCTCACGCCTTGATCCCAGAGGGGTAGGCAGATAGATTGCCACTTTGCGCGATCCTGACACACCTCACTAGCCTCACTCACATTCATCAACCTTTTCATGCACCTCCTTTTATTCTTCTCACTGCGGTCCCCATCCTTTTTGAGGACGTTACTAATTTAATAATCCTTGAATGTCGTCCTAGGACGACCTCTAGCTGTAGTTTCTTCCACATTCGCATTGTATACTACTTTTGTCATCACTTATACGCTCTAAATGTCCAAACCAACGCAACATACCCTTTCCTACCTTCGTTACTACATCTTCTTTTAAACCACACTTTCACGTATCACTGAATTCCTCATTCTGTCATATAACTTCACTAACACAAAGTATCAAATATATGCTTAAATGTATCATGTATAATTTTAATAAGCTATAAGCCTAGAAATCACATGATAGGTACATTTCAAGCATGAAAACCAAAACTTGGGTTTATGTGAAATTCTATTTTAACTTATAAAATAACTTGTACTTATCTAGTGAAAAAACTAGACACTACCATCTCTGAGCTCGCAGTCTCACTCACTGGCATGGCCCGATTCATATCTTCATTTGCTCAGGACAACGTGACTCACCAAGAATACACTGGCACCCCTCACTGCTTCAATTGGCGTTACAAAATTACTTCTTGGTTCTGCCTATATCAACAATGGTGACTATCTCAGCAACTTACTGATCGACTAGTCTCATTGTCTCACTCATTGGCACGGCAACGCTCACAGATACCTGTGATAGGTGGGCGACGTGGAGTAGAATCGGTTTATCTTCGTCGACGATAGAAACCATCAATCAGATATCCCACCGTCTGGACACTGACTGGTCTGATTGTATGGCGAAGTAAAATCGCTTCGTAATTGTATCTTCGTCGACGGTAGACCATTAAACCTACATATCACCACTGGTCACTGGCATGGCCCAGTTCAATGTTTCTATGCTAAATGAGTGAAGTAGCTCACTGTCTGGACATTAGTCTCACTGCCTCACACACTGGCATGGGACGGCTCACAGGTACCTGTGCTAGGTGGGAGTGGTTGAGTAGAACCTCTTCATGGTTGTGTCTATATCGACGATGGCATTGCGGACGTCGTGTGTTGCTGTGCTAATCGATTCAAATGTAGTCGCCAGACGATCTATTGCTCGCGCCTAAGGGCAATAAATATTACAGGCTTAAAAATCATTGCCAACAATCTTCTTTATATTAATCTTATAGGGGGTCTTTTGTGTCAGCTCCTTTGTCTATATGGTGCTTAAATCCCACAGTCTGCTGTATACAAACTATTATGCAGCTAAGGGATCGAAGCATGTCGTCCTTGGGTTCAGGGTAAGTAAGACACAACCAGGACACTCTTTGCCTTGCAGCTAGTGCATTGCAATCACACAGTAAGAGCTTCATCTCGTTGTCCTCTCCACAGGCTCTACTATTGACAGTCTCTGACCGTCCCATCATACGCAACAACTTCTTTATATATAAAAGGATACCCTGTTCTATCAACTTACTGCTCAACCGCAGGCCTTAGAAACTTGAAATATAGTAGAGTTTCTTAAATACAACTAAAGATTTTATCAAGACAAGGGGTTGAAAGTCGACACTGATAAAGTCACGGGCAACAGCTAGTGAGACAATAAAGTTTTGTTGTATCCTTTTTTTGTTTAACCACAACTAGTGATAATGGTCCAAATTCTGTTTAACGACGGTACTCCCAAAAGAATCATCATGAGCCAGTACAAACCCACTGCCGGACACAAACCTCTCTCAAGACGCGCTACTGAACTTGATTTTCGGTTCTCCGCATCCAGTCACTTCTAGTCGAATTAAAAATAAACAGTAACCTGGGTACAAAATTAATAAACTTTACACACCTGTATATGAGACGCTTCCGCCAGTCGCTCCATCGACTGCGAGGTGGCGTGGGACGCATGCGCCAGCTGTGACATGGCCGCAGCTTGATCACCCATCACCTTCACCTTAACATCACAAAAATACATTACAATTTGCTGTACTAGTGACGCAGACCTATGCATGCCTATAGACCTAAAATCACTGGCACATGACTTACGAAAGTACTGATTTAGAATCAATGGTAAACTGAGTTAGTCTCAGGTGTAGTATTTAATTAAACATGAACCTAGATTAACCATCAAAACTGTAAGTAGAAATTCAATCAATCAAAGTCAAATCAAAGATCAAAGTCCACCTTTGTACACTTTTATGTTATGCTCTTTTGTTTGTAAAAAATTTATGTGCAATAAAGAATATATAAATATCAATCTAAGGAGGTAATAATATACCAATTTCTCCATGATAGCCATCTGCCGTTCTTCAGCATCCAAGACCGGCTCTTCAAAATCCAGCACAGATTCAGACTCCACATGGTTGTCTATGCTGTCTTCTGTGAAGAAACTTTCCTCCATGAAATGGGCCTCCTGTTTCACGGCCCTACGTGTCTCTGAAAGATGAAGAAGATATAAATTAATAGTAATTTTATCAAAAGAATTATTTTTGAAACCCTGTTGGGCGATAAAAGCTTTTGGAAAAAAAAAGGCTTAGTAGAGAATGAAATGCTGATTGTCTCATTGGCCAAGTGGTTCAGGCAGGCGTGTCTCGAATGCTGCCATGCCTTGGGACAAGTACCCACTGTATCCCACTAGTATCCCACTGGGGATAGACAAGTTTGTAAATTTAAATGTATCATCAGTGTATTGCCACACTGTGCCAAAGTTCATTTACATTTATTTTATAAAAAGTCAACTGTATATTCTCTGAGTACAGTACAACAATCTATAAAAAAGTTTGACCATCCCCCAGATAATGCTTCCTTAGAGGCTGTAAGTGAACAAGCTAAGAATGACTAAGATGTTCCCAACTATAGTTGAGATTTTATTATGAGGATTATTGCTGTACAAATTGTCTTCCATTCTGGAACAGCTACTGTTATTTCAAAACTATTCACATTTGGGGTCGTCTGTGACAGCACATACGTCTTTCTCATCTTAATTTTACAGTTGTCGCCATGGGCGAATGATTGTCCCATCTTGAATTATTTCCGAAACTACATTTCATGTAGCATTTTTACCAAATACATTATATCAAATTCTATGTCTATGTTCTTAGTCATCAGATGTTAATAAATAATTCTTCATTTGAGTTTCGAAGGAATGAATCAATCTACTTACTTGGGGTTTTATCGTTGGCCAGAAATAGATCCCATATTCTCTTCTCAATATTGGAACACAGGTTGTTAGAATCCCCTCCACCAGATTGCACTTTTGCTCTTACTGTTGATTTCTTGTCTGCCCAGTACTGAAATAAAATCATGTAACATAATGATTAAACTTTCTCTGTTTCATTTAATATGTTATTGAAAAAACTTGAACAAGTTGGAAAAAGGATTTCTTCTATTAAATATTTTTATATAGGTATAGACTTGTCTAATACCAAACAAGGGTTTTCTCCTATATTATAGGAATTTACAAGTACAGGAAAATTCACAAATCCACCAGGAACAACCAGAACAAGTCATCTGTCCCCAGTGAGAATCGAACCCAGAACCTTTGATGCTAGTCTAGCAACCAAACCACTAAGCCAACAAGGTGGTCAGATTACAGGGAGATAATTAGAATCTGACAGGATTTAGGATTGACAGTCAGTGTACATGAAGTAGCAATTCTGACAAATGACCTATAAAGTTCTGTTGAATATTTCTAGATTATATGATGTAAATACAAATGGAAACCCAAAAACTGTTATGTAGTATAAATAAATTCATAAAACTATGAGTGACTGGCTTCCTAACATACATAAAATATGACAAGTCTTCAATTTATTAATGTAGTGCCTGAATGTGTGGAAGATAGTCTTAAGAAACTATCTTCATATCCCAAATCTGCACTTTGCAACTGACTCCTCCTCATCAAGTCTTCAAAAAATGGGTGGCACAGAAAAGAGAAGGATTTGCGGTGTGAAGAGTATGCAGTGCTCATAGAATTTTTCGTAGAACGGGGCCAAGGGGGGGTAGCAGGCATGGGCAAATAAGATGTTGCTTACTTTAATCCATGACTTAACGGGTCTGGTAGGTCCTGTGATGTTGTTGACGAGCCGTGTGAGATGGAACCATAATTTCTTGCTCTGGTCTCTCCCCTCCAGGCCCCTCAGCCGACCAAGAGCAAGTTTAGGGTGCTTTTCCATAAATTCCACTATCGCCATCACCTGCTCCAGGCTTGGACGTGACTGTAAATTAAGAGAAATTTGGGATCTATATTTAAGGCTTGCAACAGAGCCAAATTTTACAACTGCTAACTTCGGTTTTTCCAAACAAGTACAACTTGGATCATACTAAGAGTTAATAGGCATCTTCTGAGTAAGCGCGCTCTACCTTAGGCCTCATCATCACTTACCAAGAAGTGCGACTAAGGTCAAGCGTAAACCCATTAAGAAAAAAAAACATTTATCGAAGTTTGTTTCATCATGTCCCCTTTCATACACTCTGACAAATGCATCTATTTAGCACTTTAGAACTTAATTTACATTTAAATACATAACCATAAAATGCAATTACTAGATAACCGCATTCACACTTTTACCTATATTATCAGCTTAAAGAAATTGCTGACTACATACTCTCAGGCGATCTCGATCTATAAGTACCTAAGCATTCCAGCATCCTTTCAACCATCCTTTTCAACCATCCTTTCTTTGTAAAGATTTTATATTAACTATGATCATTTGTGCGTTTTTGTACCATAGAATAGATAGAATATGAAATGCAACATGCAAGTAAATCCCACCGAAAACTCGTTCGTAAATTAAATGCATTCGAGAAACAAATATTTGATGCTGTAAGTACTCACTGCGATAATCCGGTCAGTCATTATTTTTCTGTAAACGTTAAGTTCGAAATATCTAACAGTTGATTTGTTTTATCTTGAATCTCACATTAATCACAGATTTAGAAGTTCAAGTTCTACAATAACTCGTTTCGAATCCATTCGAGACGAGAACGCAAATCACAAAATGTCGAACGTCGATATTCAACCATTGGTTGGGGCTGTGGTTGGGGCCAAAGAGGGGTAATGGTGCGCGGCGCGGGGGTGGAAGCCCCTTATAATGTCCGGCCAGAAATGAGCGGTCTGTTTATTCAACCTGTAATGCCCATTCTGTAATTGTAATCACTTTCGGTGCGCCAATTATCCGTGCTAATTACAGGTCCTGAATTAACAGCTCGGACATGTAATGTGCGATTTTCATTAAATAAAAATCCACAGCTATAGGTAGCACTTAAACTTAGTAGCTATTGGCGTTGAAAAAAATTATTTAAATTACTGGATCTCAACTGTTATTATAAATGGACCACAAAAACCAATAACGTCAAGAGTGCAATAAGCTGCAATAAGTTAACAGATTTTTAAAAACCATTTTATGGCTTTGCCCCACGCACCTTTGCAAGCATTCTCATACACTTAACTCGTACAATAACTTTAACATTTGATGTTATATTTTGAACTACACATTTTTTTTATTCAAAAGACATAAAAGTCGTTACTTGAAAGTCGTTAACTAAAAAATAGATTAAGTGTAATGGATGCATAGCAGCATGCATGTTAGGATGTCGCTGAAAATTTATCGTCTGTCATTATTTCAATAATAAATACTACCTGGATTTATATGGGCTCATATTAGTGCTCCGTGCATGCCAGGCACACGTATGTTTTGTACCATTTCATTCAATCCTGGCAAGTTATATTCTCTTTGGTCTGAATGACGATCTGACAGAACGTATAAATAATCAAATCAGACATGGGGGGATAATACTTGATCGTAGGGATGGGCAACATACATATATCACATCAGTAAAAAGAAAAGAGTGATATTATCTTTTTTAATTATAGATTTTTTCTCATCTAGTTTAGTAAGGTAGTCCATTAAACATTTTCAGTCATTTATGTTCTAACATAGGTTCCATTAGGGGCCGACGGAAATGAAAAAAAAGAAAACTACAAACACCGAGGGTTCCGTACCTTGAAAGGAAACGTATAAAAAGTTATTTACATACATACATACATAATGTCACGCCTTGGTCCCAGAGGGGTAGGCAGAGATGATGATCACCACTTGATGAATGTGAGTGAGGCTAGTGAGGTGTGTCAGGATCGCGCAAAGTGGCGATCCACCGTCTCTGCCTACCCCTCTGGGAAAGTAATTTAAATGGGTATTATTTCTAAGTGTTGGCATTGGTTTGGTTTTGTTTGATTTACAAATAAAAGATTTAACAATTTATATCACATCGACTATATATTTTCTTGTTGACAATTAGACAGATGAATGACACGAACGAGTTTCATGACAGTGTTGTGCCAGTACTCACACTCCTCTTCACGGCACTGTCGTGTGCTTCATTTGACTCCAAGACTGCTGCGTAATTTAAACAGTCGTGGACCAGCTAATGCCTTAGTCAGCAGGTCTGCCTCCATATCCTCTGTGGGCAGATACTTGACTCCCAGGATTCCATCCTGGATGCAGTCTCTTATAAAATGCAATTTAAGGTCTACATGTTTGGATTTTGCAGTCACCATTGCATTTTGACTTAATTTCTGGGCAGCTTGATTGTCGTTAAGGATAATTATTCTTTGGAAATCAGTTCCCATATCCTTATAAAAACTTTTAAGATGTATAGCTTCTTTTGCCGCCTCTGTTATGGCTACGTATTCCGCTTCAGCGGTTGACAGGGCAACGCTTCTTTGCTTTTTAGAAGCCCAGCTTACAGGTGCTCCAGCAAATTTGAAAGTGTAACCCGAATAGGACTTTCGGTCGATCTTGCACGCCCCCCAGTCGGCATCTGCCATTCCATACAAAGCTTGTCCAGTTTTATTGAATGTTAAGCCGACAGTCTTCGTTCCTTTTAGGTATCGCAGTACCCTTTTTGCACATTTGAAGTGTTCTTCGGTGTAACAATCATTGAACTGTGACAAATAACTTATGGCGAACATAATATCAGGCCTTGTGGCCACTGCTAGATACATGAGGGTTCCGATCAAGTTTTTGTAAGGGAGATCTGCCTTGTCACACTTTTCTACTTTTTGTAGATTAAGTCCCAGTTCTAAGGGTGTAGTCGTGGACTTACAGTCTTCCATCTTAAACTTCTTTAGAGTATCTTCGATAAACCTCTCTTGGTGTAGTTTGATTTCATCTTCTTTGCAGATAACATCAATTCCAATCAGACGTTTTGGTACCCCCAAGTCTTTCAACTCAAACTTGGTGTTGAGCTTCTGTTTAATCTCTTGGAGCTCCTTTGGACATGAGTAGGCAATCAATAAATCGTCCACATAGATTGTTATTATAATCTTGACTCCTCTTTTCGCCAGGATGTATACACATGGATCAGCCTTTGATGCTTCAAACCCAATGTTTTTCAATTCAGTGTCGAGTTTCTTGTACCATTGCCTCCCTGCCTGCTTAAGTCCATAAAGGGCCTTTTTGAGTAGGCAGACCTTCTCTCCTTTTATAACTTTTAAGTTTTCTAACATGCTTCTCGTTTTATAATACATTGTTAGATCATCTTTTTCGCTTTCCTCAATCATTAATTCTGTCAAATAGTCTTCTAGGTAGTCAGGGTATTTCATGGTTATGGTCTCTTCCAATGTTCCATTTAAATACGCAGTTGTTACGTCCATCTGATTAAGATGTAACCCTTCTTCTACAGCCATTGCAATTACAGATCTGATTGAGCTTAGTTTTGCGACAGGAGCATACGTTTCATTGTAATCAATGCCTGGTCGTTGAGTGAAACCTCGTGCAACTAGTCTTGCTTTTCTTGTGATATTGTTATCTGGTCCTACTTTATTTCTTAAAACCATTTTGTAATCTATCACTTTCATTTCTTTGTCCTTTGTGACTATTATCCAGGTTCCATTCTTGACATGTGCTTTTATTTCAGCTTTTATCGCTTCATGCCAATATTCTTCGTTTTCATTTTCTTCTGATAGGTAAGATATTTCTGAGATGAGTAGACTTTCTTCCTTTTCATCTAGTACGAAATCTTTGGTCCACTTTGGCAGTTGCCTCTCTCTTTGTGGCCTCCCATTCACAGCTGTCGATTGCTCTGGCAATGCGACCGCTGACGCATCATAGTAAGAATCTGGTTCTTGTGATGAATTTTCAATTAAAACTTCATCTTGATGCTGAATGATGGGTTCTGGATTCTGCGTAATGATGGACTCTCGATTCTGTCTTATGATGGATTCTGGAGAATTTGATCCCTTGTTAGGTGATTTCTCTGTCTCTCTCTTAATTATTGCTATTTCAAACTCTTTTATCTTATTTTTGTTTTTAGTTTTATACTGTTTTTCTTTTTCAGGTCTTTGCTGTTCCTCCTCATATGCAAGGTTTTCATAGCTTTGATCTGTATTCTCATAGTACATTTTGTCTATGATCTTCACGTCTCTGCTAGTTACGATTTCATCTTCTTCTGGTATATAGATTCTAAAACCTTTTGTATGATAAGAATATCCCATGAATAATCCTTCTTTAGTTTTCTGGGTTAGCTTTCCTTGTCTGCTTTTCTTTAAGATAAAGGTTTTTCGTCCAAATACATGAAGATGATTATCAGAAGGTGTTCGGCCAACCCATCTTTTAAATGGAATTTCACCTTTCAGAGCTTTTGAAGGGCTTCTGTTAATCAGGTAGTTAGCAGTGCTGACTGCTTCTGCCCAAAGCTTCTTCGGTACATTGGCTTCTATCATCAAACATCTGGTTTTGTCGAGCAAGGATCGATTCTTTCTCTCACTTATCCCATTTTGCTGTGGGGTGTAAGCATTTGTTAGCCTTCTGTGGATTCCATGCTCCTTGAGAAAATTATCGAACTCCTTGTTCCGGTATTCTGTACCGTTGTCAGATTGCAGATTTTTAATCTTTTTGTTGAGGAATGTTTCTACTTCATTCTTGTATTCTTTGAATACACTAAATACATCACACTTCCTCTTTAGGAAGTAAACGCTACAGTACCTTGTGTAGTCGTCTATAAACGTGACATAATATTTTGAGCCTGCTATTGTTTCACATTCAAATGGACCACAAACGTCACTATGTATGATTTCAAGTGGTTCCGTTGTGTAGATATCGTCATGTCTTGTGAATGGCAGTCTTGATAATTTTCCTTTTATGCAGGTCTCGCAAGTTCCCAACTTTACATCAGCAAACTTTAAACCGTACATTAGGTCGCCTTTAGACATCTTTCTCAAATCATTTTCATTGATGTGTCCAAGTTTGCGATGCCATTCCATGACGTCACTATCAGCTTTTGCTGTGTACTTTGCAGTTTCGCTCTTCTCAAATTCAATATAGTAAAGGTCATTCTTTCTTCGTGCTAACAGTGTCACCTCACCATTTTTCTTCAAAATGTAGGCTTTTTCCTTTTCAAATACGACTTTATATCCTTTGTCTGTTATCTTACCTACTGATAACAAGTTTGCCGACATTTCGGGTACAAACAGGGTATCTTGGATGTCCACAGTGTGCTTTTTGGTGCGTAGAGTCACTTTTCCTTTACCTTGAATTTGACTTACATATTTATTTGACGCCATCTTAAGTACGCCAGTTTCAGGGATCATATTTGAAAACATTGTCTTCTCTCCACACATATGGGATGAACAGCCGCTATCTAGACACCAAATTTCTTTTGATTGGTCTGAATCTGCGGTAATCAAGCAAACATTGTTATGTTTATGTTGCTCTTTGATTTTGTTTTCCTTTTTCTTTCCCCAACACGCCGATGTAGTATGCCCCTTCTTTTTGCAGCTCTTGCAATACGGTTTTTGCTTGTTTTTGTTCACGTAGTATGCTTCAGAACTTTCGGGTTGTTCACTACTGTTCCTGGCCTGATATTCTTCTATAATTTTTACTTTCAGATCTTCAGGATTTGGCAATGTGTCTCTCGACTCAATGGCAATTCGAAAATTTTCGAATGTTGTAGGTAAACTGTATAGAATCATTATACTTAGCATATCTGGATTTATTTTAATATCCATGTTGGCCAGTTTTTCCACGATATCCATGTAGTTTTTAGATGGTCTATTATGTCTTCATCTATAGTCATCCGCTTTAGAACCAATTGCTTCAGCAAGGTGGCTTTCCTTGCAGGCCCAGTACTTTGGTAGGTAGCTTTTAATTTGTCCCATACAGCCTTAGATGTCATGCAGCATTTAATTTGTTTTAATTCAGAGGGCGATATAAGAAGTAGAATCTCGGCTCTTGCCTTTAAATCCTCTTTTCTGAACGCCGTCTGGGCTGCAGCATCTGCCGCAATTTCCAAAGTTTTCTCACCGCTCACAATTTCCCAATAATCATTTTTTATCAGGATAGCTTGCGCATGTAAGCACCAAGTGTCATAATTTGACTTGGTCAATGGTTCCACAGTACGGTAACTATTCGTCGATGCCATACTTGCAATCCTTTGCAATATAACAGAAAACCACAGGCAACCACGCTCTGCTACCAATTTGTTGGCATTGGTTTGGTTTTGTTTGATTTACAAATAAAAGATTTAACAATTTATATCACATCGACTATATATTTTCTTGTTGACAATTAGACAGATGAATGACACGAACGAGTTTCATGACAGTGTTGTGCCAGTACTCACACTAAGCAATTAAGTTCAACACGTCATCAGTTTGCAAGCATTATTTAAAACTGTGTATTTTAAATTTCAAGTCGATAGCATTAGTAGTTGCTGAAATAAGCAGCTGTGCTGTGACAGACGGATGAACTCTTACTCTAAGGGTTCCGTTTTTACGATTTTGGTACGGAACCCCATAAACAAGTGGCGGCGACTGCTATGCTTGGTTCCATAGGGAAATATTCGTAGCCCCTCAACATTCTGAATCCAATTAAGAATAAGGTTCCTTCATAAATTGCGATATAAGAAGTCAATTTTATTTGAAATGATAATCAATAATACTATAATTTTTATTTTCTTGTGCTCTAGTTAGAATGTGCTCATCTCTAAAATGGATGAATGAATGAATTGATGGATGAATGAATGAAGCATTTGTCAACAATATCCCTATGTAAATGTAATATTATTTTCAGTTCAGATGTTGGTTTTGGTATCATATCAGTATGTATTGTATTGTCATTGTGTGACTGACTTGCTGGTGCTCTAGTCGATTTAAAAAATATAATATAGTGTAGTTGGAAAATATATATAAAAAATAATTTCCAAGGAAAGTATATTAAAAATGGCTTGTAAAAGTTTTGTCTGTTTTTCACGCTCGCTGTATTGATATTATTTAATTATGTAAACGTATATAATTTAGATAGGTAAATAAAACGTAGCAAAATGGCAAATTCCGTAAACATATCAATAGAAGCGCCTATAGAAAATCAAATCCAAGAAATAACCTACGATGGCCAGGAAATATATCAGGCGTAAGTATTAGCCAAATCCTATTACAATAACTTAACTTTAAAACATTACTGCAAAGTTCTACTTTATGCAACAATCTAACAACACTAAGTTTAACATCAACATTTATTTCAGACCCTTGTCTATGTCAGAGAATCTCGCCAGATTAGCCCAAAAGATAGACTTTTCAAAAACTGAAGACGAGTACTGTATTGTGAAGAAGGAGGGGGAGAGCAGCGCGGAGGTGAAGAGTGAGGATGAGAACAAGGAGCCAGGGTATCAGTCGAGCCTGTGGCCGTGGGATTCCGTCAGAAACAAGCTGCGGAATGCCCTCACTGAAGTGTCTGTGTTAGCTGATGTAATTACGATTGCTAAGGAGAAGAGGTATATGGTAAGTTTTTTAAAAGAAATGATACGACACTAAGTAATCGTTTGTAAATGTAACATAGGACTTAACAAGGAATACTAACATCCAATGCGTAACACCATCTGAAGGTAATCGCTTTCTGCCTATTATGTGGCACTTTTTCAATCTAACTAAATTCAATTTTATTTATACTAACATAGTTCATAAGTTGCTACTAACACTATTGTGGATCCTTGTTTCCTGTAAGTAAATCATTTTTATGCACATTTGGACTAGTGATCAAATACGAATATATTCATATTGTCATGAATAGTTGTTAAATTAAAATAAATAGATACAAAATTTAACACTTTCGACTATGGTTTGACTAAGACATGTATTATACATTTTCCCAGATTGAAAGAACTGGCCCATATAATTTTTACAGTTGCCTCAGAAAGGCTTTTTTTATGGCTGGTAATATTCAGACAGACAAAATAATTGTATTTGTAATAATTGTCTGTTTGCAACACACCTGCAAATGTTTTTTTTTATAACAAAAAGGCTCATTGTTCATTTTGATTATTAAATAACTTTCAGTGGCTATATTTCCATAGAACAACTTGAATTTTATTAATTTATTATATTTATTTAATAGTCTTTTAAGACACACAAAAAACATGCTAAACCTACACAAGATTGTCATAATCCATATCTAAATTATGCTTTATTCTGTAAGTGTAATAGATATTGGGAAAACTTATGTTCCCTTAACCATAATTTTCAGGTCCTCGACCAAATACAGCCCGAACCAGTGGAAAACCGTCCCATGGTCCAAGTGTATGGTCGTAAAAAGGCGTTAGCAGCATCCGCGGCAGTGCTGCTGGCGGGTGTGGAGCGCCTACGGGCCAGTGAGACCATGCGCATGACGCGAAACATGCCCGACTTCCACATAGACCTGCTGAGGCTGCGGCAAAACTGGCGGCTGAAAAAGGTGTCCAATACGATTGTTGGGGATCTGAGCTATCGTACAGCTGGGTCTAAATTCAGCCAGACAGGAGTCTTTGAGGTAATTTAGTATAATATAATTTTCGCCCAGAGCCATTATATAATGAATTTATGTGCACCATTTTCTTAAATGTTAAAAATTGCACTCTAAAAGTTGATGTAGATAAAATCATTAATCTAATAAATAAAACATAAAACCGTAAACTTCGCATATCTGTACATCCTACTAATATTATAAATGCGAAAGTTTGTAAGTATGGATGGATGTTTGTTACTTTTCACGCTTCAACCACTGGACGGATCGTGATGAAACTTGGTACATATATAGGTTAGGTCCTGGATTAGGACATAGGATAGTTTTTATCCCGAAAAAATAGCCTGTTCCTACGGGAAATAATAATAATTTGTGATTTTAAGTTGTCCACACGCACGAAGTCGCGGGTAACAGCTAGTTAAAAATATTATTACAACCTATTTTTTTGATTACTGACGCGACCTAGTGTTAGTCAACCCGTGTGCAAGTAATTTAGTACAGCTTTGTGTCGTCATACACCTATTTATTTTATTTATTTGTGTGTGATATGTGCTATCTTAGCTTTCTGACATGTCTCTATGAAGGATCAAATGCGTCCAAAAAGCGAAAATCCACAAACTTAGTGGATTAAGTTAATATGAATCTGAGTTGTAGAAGTTGATTCCAGGTGACTAAAGCGCCGGAGGAGCAGATAGCGCAGGCGATGAGCGTGAACGCGAGCGGCCCGGCGCCGTCCGCGCTGCGCGTGGCCGTGCCGCCGGAGCTGCAGGGCGTGGCCTTCATCTCCGTGCTCTGTCAGAAAGGTAGCACTTCATCTAGATTGTCGGTCAGAAAGGTAACACATCTGGACTATTGAGTTGGTTATTGCACCAGACTTGCCCTGAGTACATGGCATCCTGAGGGTGGTCGGGGGTAAATTCGAGTGTCCCATTGCTAGCCACTAATTACATTTGATTTATGAATGAAATTTAGTTTAATAAAATTTATAAGAAACAAAAAGAAAAGATTAATACTGGTTTGTTCGGTGTGTATCTCGACATAGGCCTCCTCCAGAATTTCCACGCCTGCCTATCTCTAGCCAGCCTTGTCCAGTGTGGTCCCGCGGTCTCCTTTAGGTTGTCGTGCCATCTTATATGGTCTTCTTTTTAGGTCTATCCTTGTGGATACCATTCGGGTATCACTTTCCGTCCACATCGCACATCCTTCTCTAACCATGTGACCTGCTCACCTAAATTTTTTCTGTCGCAATTTTTTTTAAATTACCTTCAACTTTGATAAGCTTTTTTGCTCGTTGACTATTTTCTTTTTAAGCTTTATATTCAACAGGTACCTCTCCATTGTATGTTATTTTATTTATTTTTGACATAGTTGTATATAGTTTCTAAAATAAAGCACATATGAGTAATGTATATATTTATTAATTTATATTATTCTTAATCTTATTATTTCTAAGCCATCCTACTGAAACCACTGGGTTCAGTTGAAGGATGGTTGGTCGCTACTTATACCTATATATAACTTACAATAATTTCTAGGGGCTATAAGTAAATTCATACAGTTACTATGCAGGGAGACCACCTAACTCGCATTGCTGTTTGCCAGATAATACCCCTTCATAGCAGCTTTCACTTTTCGCGCACCGCCCCTCAGTATGTCATCAATGTCTTTTTGGTAGTTCGTTAAGAATCTGCGGCAAGATACCTTCCTTTCTTCGCATTCCGTACACATTATTTATCCCGGTTGTACATATTGGGGCAGGTAGGAGATGTCTGTAACATTATCTATAATTTTCAGAGCAAGAGGATGTGGTGACAGCTACACTCAGTTCGTCCGCCCTCAACTGCCCGGGGACGCTGCCCGGCGACGGGGCGGAGCTCCACTGGCAGCAGAAGCTCGAGGCCGCGCAGAACGTGCTCTTCTGCAAGGAGCTGTTCGCGCGGCTCGCGGCCGAGGCCGTGCAGCTCGACGCGTCCATACCGCATATGGTGGTTGGCAACCAGATCATGGCCACTGTGAGTTTACATTTTGCATCCACCATCAGCCCAGTCATGTCGAGAGGTCTGAGTTCGATACCCGGGCATGACAGTACCCCTTAAGGGGATTTTTCGCAGGGGATTATTGGAATAAGCCCTTGAGTGAAGCAGTGTAAAGTTAACAAAAATTGTGTCAATTGACCATTAATTATTTTTAAATGCTAATGAAGATCATATCATCAGTCAAAATACGCCCACTGCTGAACATAAGCCTCCCCAATAGAATGCCACTCTTGGCGGGCTGTCCATTGGAGGATTAGCTTTATTCACCACACTTGGCAGGTGGATTGGTGATTGCAGTCCACATTTTAATATACACAAAGTTGTCTGTCCCCAGTGGGAATCGAACCCACGACCTCTGGCGCTCAAGTCCAATGTACAAACCACTAGACCAACAAGGCAGATTTTCGATAAATTAAGTTTTACTAAACGAATGCTCTCAAAAGAAATACATGGTAGTCTAGAAGGCAGGTCAAATTGATTATTGTCGAAAATTAAAGCCATATACAACGTTAGTCGGAAAGGGGGTATGAAGCCGAGTAGCATGTAAAGGGTCATTGACAACGATCGTGTTGAACGGTGTTATAAACCTGAAAGCGTAATTATTTGGTTCCATACAAAAAATAAAAATAAAAAGAAATTGGGAACCCTAACAAAGTCAAAAACATGGCGGCGACTTGTTCCCCCACTTTTGGGCGGAGCCTTGTCCTTTGCGTAACACCGGCGAGGCGGCTCGCTTTTGTCGCGATCGTTTGACGTTCGCCGCTTGGCAATAAGGGTTAAATTAGTGAAATTAACTCACTCACCTGTTTCACTGTTGTACATTTCATTTCAATAAATGTTCACTTTCACAATTTCACATATCGAAATTTCACAAATCTTTAGATAGGTAGGTAAGTAGGTACTTTAGCAATTCATACACTTTAATGAACGAACACTGCAATCCAATCCTTAGTAGGTATGATAACACAAAGTGGAAAAGTTAAAGCAATGATAAACAGTTTCACAAATTAGGTATGTAGGTTTTACAAGAAAGGCTCAATGTGCCGGCCTTCTCTAGTGATGCACAATGTAGCACGCCGGTTCATGCTTAAAATGGTGTTACGCAACATCTGCGGCGATTGTCGAACATCCTCAAAAGCTGCTGCAAAAAGTCTTGGTGGCAAGAATATGGGTCCTATTAAGCGTGTGCCCACTATTCCTGCCCAAACGTTAATCCGCCACCTATGCTGAAAACTGTCCTCCCGGGATACATGTGGATTCTCGTGGGCCCAGTAGTGTTCATTGTGTATGTTCCCAATGCCACCTTTGGTGAACGACGCCTCATCAGACCACAAAATTTTTAGGGCAATATTGGGATTAGCCCTCACTTGGGACAAATACCACTGGCAAAACTCTACTCTTCGGCCATAATCAGCGGGAATCAGATCCTGGGTTCGCCGAAAATGGTATGGGTGCTGACCGTCTCGACGAATGATGTGCCATGCCGCTTTTTGTGATATGCCGAAGTGCAACCCGGCCTGCGTGGTGCTTCGTCTTGGGTTTTCGGCGAAGTACTCCAAGATGTCTTCTTCTAATTCTGTCCGTGCTCGACCAGCGGGCACGGGTCGACCTTGCGGACGAGGCGGGTGTACCGTCCCATCATGGTAGAGCCTGTGAGTCATTCGCTGGAACGAGCGCCATGACGGCAAAGGACGCTCAGGATGCCGTTGGCGGTACAGTGCCCGAGCTTGTGATAGACCTCCATCACACTTTCCTACACATAACATCATGTCATAGTACTCGTGGTTGCTATACGACGACATAATAACAACACAAACAAATAACAACGAAAACAACGGAACGAAACTAGTATGGCTAGTAGCTAAACAACGTCACGCGCGAAAGGATTGCAACCGACTAAGCATAGGCCACGAAAGGACAACAGTACTGTAGGCAAAAAAAGTGTACAGAAATAAAAAATTACAAAATTAAAGAATAAAGGTGGCGAACCACAATAAATGAATTGAATTGACCGAATTTTGGCATTGGTTTTAGGCAACGCCGACATTACAAACCTAAATTGTTTAATTATTCAACCTTGGCTTCAGTGCACCTCCCCGTGAAAGGGGTTAGAACATTTTTGTATGAAACCTGGGATACAAAATATATTTTTTTAATATTTCGTGCGGCCAATCTTGAAACTTTGCAAACCGAAAGAGGACATAATTACAAACATACTTTCTCATTATGCAAAATCTCCTAGCTTGCTGTTTAAGCTAGATATTAGACTTTAAAGTGCTGATTTCAATTTGTTTTATTTAATTTCGTGCGGCCAACCTTGATATCGAAAGAGGACATAATTACAAACCTACTTTCTCATTCGCAAAATCTCCTAACCTGCTGTTTAAGCTAGATATTCGACTTTAAAGTTTTCAAAACTTTGTAGCGATTTTTTACTTTTTTTATTTCGTGCAGCCAACCACAGTACACTAAAGTAACTTTAGTGTACTGTGGGTTAACCTTGAGACTGCATATCGAAAGAGGACATAATTACAAACATTACTTTCAACTAAAACAACAAAATTACTTTCTCATTTGGAAAAATCTCCTAATCTCCTGATTAAGCAAGATATTTAAAGTTTTAAAATTTAAAGTCGAATATCTAGCTTGAACAAAAGGTTAAGAGATTTTTCTACACGAGAAAGTATGTTTTGTCCTCTTTCGTTGTACAAGAGTCTCAAGGTTGGCCGCACGAAATAACCTTTTTTTTAAAGTTTAGGTAGGTATCCCAAATACATTCTTAACCCTTTCTACCAATTCGGTCGATAAACTATCTAATCTTGTAGTTAGTTCAAGTTTCTAATTAAAAAAAATCTCTTAGTACATTTTTGTCTGACCGTACGTGTGAAATCATTTCTTTAATGGCGGCGCAGGCGGCAAAGTCAATCAGAGTCCAGCGGCCAATCAGAGTCGAGGCCTGTGGTTAATGAACTTTCACCCGAATGACTTCAAAATGTAAACAAAACTAATTTCTAGGGTTGCTACCAGCATAGTTTTTTTGGAAATTTCAATGAGGTTTTTCTCGAAATCGGATGTGCTTTGAGAAAAGTTCCAGAACAAACATTACTCAGTATTATGGGTACTTTCACCCTGCTTCGGCTTCATACCCCCTTTCCGACTAACGTTGTATATTCATGGGAAAAAACCACTACTGGCTCCATCTAGTTTACTCATGAGCAGGCCTTCGTCATTCGAACGTATATATCGCGATAAGTACCTACACTTTCAGGCCGCCCCGGCGTTGTTCTCACCCCGTACGGAGTAATAACAACGCTAAGTCGAAGGCCTTAGACACGTTTTTGCATGTATTGTCTGACAGTAGATGATTAAAAAGCGTAGTTATTTACGTTTTACTAGGGAGTGATGTATCTGTTACGAAGTAACTGTTAAATAGTCTGTGTCATGAGCGGCCATCTTAACTACAAAAAAACTTTTCAGGTGTTACCTGGTATTCAGTTGCTGATTGGACTGTGCCACAACAATGGACAGAATAATAATAATAACAACCCTGAAGGTGTCAAGGTAAGACTTCAATTAGATTGCAAAGAATAATACTAAATCATTAAGTCATTCCACTAATATTAAATTCAATATAGATTTATTGTGATACACAGGTAAAAGCAGGTGTTTACAGTATGAGTTTGTATTATAAATGCGAAAGTTTAGATGTTTGTCACTCAGTCACGCTTCAACCACTTGACGGATCGGGATGAAACTTGGCACACATATAGGTTAGGTCCTGGGAAAAAGCTAGTTTAACATAAACATTTCGTTGCAAGTACATAAACGAAGCTCCTCTTAGCAGCAGAAAATTTCAATATTAAAGAAGAAATATCTAGTAAACTCATCATAATCATCAGGTTATTTTTGTCTCCACTGCAGGAGCACAACCCTCTCTCATCTGCCGGAGACAGATGGAGGACTTGGCCTACACTCCCCGCGCTGGCCAGACGGGTTGGGGAGGCCTGATTGATGTTTTATAGTAAACTCATTCACGTAAATTCCATAATTTTTTTGCTAATATCAGAAATAAAACCTTTTTGTAATTTCCTTTGAATTTCACCCTTGCATAGTGATATTTTGATATTCTCTGCCATAGGTGTGTATAAAGTAAGACAGCAATTTCTGCCAAATAACTGTATTATGCAGTTGGCGGAGTTATTGTTTGTATTTTTACGTAAGTTTAAATTGTTCTGTTTGCTGTAAGTATGTGATTTCTTTTACACCATTTATTTTCACTATAACGTTTATCGCTGTCCGCTTATCTGCTTTGACTTGTCTCGTTAACCCATGGGTTTACTGGAAGGAAACTCTTTAAGAGTTTAATGCGCCTTCGTTCATCATAGGTGTAAATGAGTTGTGTGTCTTGTATTTGTGTACAATAAACCTATAAATTTAATAATTGAAAACGTAAACGTGTGTAAACGTAAACACTGAAAATGTTCGCAATAATAATAATTGGGTCTCTAAGGATAAGTAGAAGAACACATTTCGATAATTTTTGGAATTTTTGTCTAATTGTTTATCTGTTTGTGCACGTATCACGTAAACACCAACTGAACCACTTTTGATGGACTTTTCACAGAAACATAGGGTTTAACTCGGAGTAACATTTAGTCTTTATTTCATCGCAAACGGCTCACTCAATCAACAGTTATGTGATTTTTTAGTTTTCAAATACATTAGTAGGTTTGCAATACATAAAAAAGAAGTATAATTATAATGGACTGGGACTGGATGTGGGCGTAGGATCGGAGTCGGATTCGGATCGTGTAGTCCACGCGAGCGGAGTCGCGGACACAGCTAGTAAATCATCATCATCAGCCTGCAAGAGCCCACTGCTGGACATAGGCCTCTCCCAAGTCGTGCCACTTAACCCGATCTTCGGTTCTTCTTATCCAGTCTCCTCTGCCAGCCGCCTTACGCAGATCGTCGCCCCATCTAGCCAGGGGGCGTCCCACTGTACGCTTGCCCAGTCGTGGTCTCCACTCGACCCATATCAGCTAGTGAATAATAAATATATATTTTTATCTATTTATTTATACCTAACTCGCTTTTGCCCGCGACTCAAATTATTATGTATTTCCCGTAGGAATGAGATGTTTTTTCGGTATAAAACAATCCTATATCCTATTCCAGGATCTAACCTATATGTGTGCCAAGTTTCATCCCGATCCGTCCAGTGGTTGAAGTGTGATCGAGTAACAAACATCCAAACTTTCGCATTTATAATATAAAAGTAATAAAAAAAAATACCCTCAACTCTTTGTCTAATATTCACGCCCATCAAATTTACGCCATATCAATAAACTAGCTTTACCAACCTCAAAACTAACATTGCATAGCTCAGGCCCACACTCAATGGCTGTAAAAGTATATAACCAGAGACTATAAAGGATGAGGAAAATTTAAAAACGTTTAAAAATAAATTGCATACGTATTTAATACAGAAAAGTTATTATAGTCTAAAAGAGTTCCTAGAAGATAAGTAAGAAATGACACATATAATCTAATCTATTAATATAACGAAATGTAGATAGCTAAAATTACTTTTTAAATTCATTAATTAAATTTTTGATAATTTTATATCATTTTATAATATTTTAATATATTATATTATTTGATTTTATATAAACTTAGATTAAGCATGTATTGATTATTAATAATAACTACATATGCATGTTAGTAATTTAAAATAGTTGATATTGTTGTGCCCTTAACAGGGTTCATGTTATGGATTCGATCTATTTTATATTCCATCCTTGTAACCACATGATTGCAATAAAACATTTGAAACATTAATATTAGTAGGATTCCGATGTCTGGTAATGAGCATGACTACATGGTCAGGGCTGAAGTCGGGAGTCTGTCTGTGTGTGCGGCCGGCAAGTCGGAGCACGACCGTACAGCCTGGACCGCATAAGAGCCACTGTGTGTTGTAGTGCGACGCCAAGTACATGGTCAGGGCTGAAGTAGGGAGTCTGTGGTTGCAGGCGGAGGGCGCGGCCGGCAAGTCGGAGCACGACCACGTGCTGGAACACTCGCTGCACCAGCTGCTGCGCGCCGTGCACCACGCCAACACGCACCACCCCTTCCCGCACCCCGCCACCGGCCCCCTCGGGCCCTCCAAGCGGCGCTGCCTCGCAGGTACCGGGGCCAGGGAGGGACGCTACGCAGCAATCCCGATGATACTCTTTATTAACTTTTCTCTGTTCCACTCCTTGCTAGAAAATCTGTGGAAGTTGTTTCTGTTAAATGTGGGT
Source organism: Esperia sulphurella (assembly GCA_947086405.1). Lineage (NCBI taxonomy): Eukaryota > Metazoa > Arthropoda > Insecta > Lepidoptera > Oecophoridae > Esperia > Esperia sulphurella. Next base: position 13,268,855 of record OX352265.1, read on the forward strand.
TCGGTTCCCCTGGGGACAGACGACTTTGTACAAGTCAGTCCCGGTCTGGATGTTGTATTTGTGAATTGTCCAATCCTTGGTTAGTTCCCGGAGCCCAGGAGAAAATCATAATTTGGGATTAGACAAGTGTATGTATATATTTTATTTATATGATTCATGAAAATATATCGTCGATCCATTGTCTCTGCCTACCCCTCTGGGACCGAGGCGTTAGCATTATGTATGTATGTATATTCTACAACAAATTAAGTTTCCTGAAGAAAAAAAGAGTAACTAACTATATTTCTAATCTGCAGTGAAAATAAAGCAATACTCGACATAAGAGCATTTGCGAACAGCCCGGACACCACTGTCTCCCGGCAGCGGTGCGTTGCCTTCAAAATGCCCAAGTATTCTTTTAAATGATCTAAGAAATTAGAAATTAAACAGGATTACATACATAATGCTCACGCCTTAGTCCCGGAGGGGTATGTAAAGACGATATATCGCCACGATCCTGGCAAACTGAATAATTGATTACTTTTATTTAGTACACATGCAGAACTTTATTATATATTCTTAATTGCACATCTTAAAACTAAATACAGTTCTAAATGGTGTGTACAAAGGCGAGCTTATCTCTAAAAGAGATGTCTTCCAGCCAACCTTACATTGTTGGTCCTCTCTCCTACTTGCTGTGCCAAAATGGGTCCATGAGAACTCTGTTTTTTTTATCATCTGTTAACACCATGGAATGCAATAAAGTTTACTGAAATTTGGACATTTCAAGTAAGGTTTTGTTCAGAATTCATCGACTAGTTTAATTAATAGATCAAAAGTACCTTATTATTAAGGACTATTACTGTATTGTGGATAGCGTCGTTGGTCTAGTGCACTCGATAGAAAGACAACTTTGTACAATAATTATTTTTTTTGTATTTCTCCAGGCCCAATGGCAGCAGACCGGTTCGAGCTGTTGGACATGAGCAAAGAACAGTCTCTATTGGAGCAGATAATACAGCAGGCGCAGCACTTCTTCATGCGCCGGCGCAGCGAGTACGTGCTCGATACCATCGCCAAAGAGGTGGGGACATTGGCGGATTTATTCGCTGATATAGATCGTACCAGTCACGAGGGCACACCCCGCGTAGTATCTTACTGTGCGCATACACACATTCATGATTAGTGCATAACGATAGAACTAACATCAACATCATCAATATTATAAAACATCAATCAGGCCTCCCCGACCCGTCTGGCCAGCGCGGGGAGTGTAAGTCATATCCTCCGTCTGTCTCCGGCAGATGAGAGAGGGTTGTGCTCCTGCAGTGGAGACAAAAATAACCTGATGATGATAGAACTAACACAGTAACAATATAATGCCCCGTAGCCTAGTCGGTAGTACACTTGCCTGCGAAGCTCGGGGTCGCGGGTTCGAATCCCGCCCAGGGCAAACATTTGTGTGATAAGCACTTGTGTTTGCCTTGTGACTGGATGTTATTTATATAGTATATTATGTATCTATGTACGAGTATGTATATCAGCTGTCTGATACCCATATTACAGGCTCTGCCTAGTTTGGGATCAGGTGGCCGTGTGAAATGTCCCCACATATATATATTTATATTTTAACGCATACAATGAAATGTAAGCGAGTTCGAGGAGTGGGGCGTGCCGTCATGAACTGTATGATTTTTACAAGTGGTAAAGCGCTGCATACACGGTTGTGAAAAGCATTGAGTCAGTGGTATTTATATTTGTAATGCAATGCAATACCACAGCTTTTAGGCGTTTTCTCTATTTGAATATATCCTACAAAGGTAGGTTACTAATATTATAAACGCGAAAGTTTGTAAGTATGGATGGATGTTTGTTACTCTTGCACGTAAAAACTCCTGAATGGATTTTAATGAAACTTTACAATAATATAGCTTATACATCAGAATAACACATGGGCTACAATTTATAAAGATATTGTGTGAATTGTCCAAAATATCAAGTAAGTAGAAAAAAATCTACCATCTGCGAGCTATTCTGGCGTGCGCTGCCAAAACCGCTAGAGTTACACATATGTTATGAATGATGGAAAAAAGCTACTCGCGGGCACGCTAGTATAAAATAAAATACAAAACTTTCAAAATACTGCAACTTTTATTATTTATTATACACTATTTACATAAAACAAAATAATTCATGGATCCAGCAAAGAGCACGGTTCTGGTTCACGCTTGTCACAGCTGCAAACGACGTATCGCCACGTTGCGCCATCTTGACCTCACTAGCCTCACTCACATCCGTCAACCTTTTCATACACCTCCTTTTATTCATCTCACTGTGGACCCCAGCCTTTTTGAGGACGTCACCAATTTGATTGTTGAACGCAACTAAATTACTGAATATTTACAGGTTAAAGATCCACTCATCGTGTCACACTGGAACGCGTTGAATAGTCCAACGCAGTCCTGCGTCAAAATCAACATAATGGCTTATGGGTAAGCAGAAGAATACAATTATAAAATCGTATAAAATGGAAATACATGTTGGGAATGTAATCAACATATCAGTCCTTAGACGTCCACTGCTGGATATAGGCCTTCCCCAATGAACGCCACCTCACCTGGTCCTCCGCATCCAGCCGCTTCCGGCCACCTTCTTCAGGTCGTCGGTCCACCTGGCAGCGGGACGTCCAACCTTGCGCGTGCTAGTCCACGGTTTTCACTCCAGAACTTGTCTGCTCCAACGGCCTTCGGTTCTGTGACAGACGTGGCAGTTTACCTTGCTAATCGTTTCAACTACGTGGTTTACCTTCGTTCTTCGTCGGATCTCATTACCAATCATATCCTTCAAATAAACTACGAGCATAGCCCTCTCTTGAAACTTGTGAATCAGGCCCACCGTCAGTATCGAAGTGTCTGCGCGCCGTAATAACAAAGATTAATTAGTAATGACTGAGTTACCCGATTACGATGAATTTGTGGTATACGTATGCAACAAAGTAATGTTGGTCGGAATTTGGATTGCGATGGATTAGTTACGAGGACTACATTTAGAGGGACGAGGGAAAGAGGTTTGAGGGGAGGGTTGAGGATCTGGACCTGGGCCTGGATTTAAAGTCTGAGTGGAAGTGGGATAGGGAGCGGAAGTGGGAATGGAAGCGGATCCTGTAGTCCACTCGAGCGGAGCCGCGGTTACAGCTAGTTAGTAATAAATGTGAAAAATTGTTGATTATCAAAGTGTCCACCTCTAGTTTTGATAACTGCCTCACAAAGTCTGGGCATTCTTTTAATGAGTTTGTCTAAAGTATCTTCTGATATCCTAGCTCACTCTTGTTGAAAAAGTGACCACAAATGAGTTTATGATGTGGGAGCTTTTATCGGGTTGGCATACTTGATTTATCCTTTTTGCTATATTTTAATATATCAGTTTAGAGACTATTTTTAGTTCGCCTCTCTGATTCTAGGGCATAAGCATCTTCATCATGACCATTTCATCATATTAACATCCACAGCTGAACATGGGCTTTCCCTGTTAACTCCACTATACCCTGTCATTCGCATCCAGCCGCATTCGGCCATCTCTAGATGGTGGGTATATCTATTTGTATTGCACGGATCTAGGCTATTGTTATGCATTTCCATGCAATCCGCTTACAGTTGAACTTCCCAACTGTGGATTTACTTAACTGTAGCAAATATACTATCAAAAAACTATTTATGGAATGACTTGACTGAGCAATAAATTGTAAAATTAAGACTCATTTATTTATTTATATCTCTTAAAGAGATAAGCTTTACCATTTGTACATGTTATTTTTTTCCTTTCTTTAAATAAATAAATAAAATATATCACAATAAGTAAATAATTAATACACTTACTACCCGATCATATTATAATACTAGCTGTTGCCCGCGACTTAGTATACAAATTATTATGTATTTCCCGTAGGAATGATATGTTTTTTCGGGATAAAAACTATACTATGTCCTATTCCAGGACCTAACCTATATGTGTGCCAAGTTTCATCACGATCCGTCCAGTGGTTGAAGCGTGATTGAGTAATAAATATCCAAACTTTCGCATTTATATTAGTGGGATAACACATGTGTATACCATTGATATCAATCAATAATTTATGTAATCTAATCACATAAAATTATGTGTACAAGTACACTCCCACATACATCTCCCTTTCCCCCAAACAGTAGATATATACATATAATTGTAAAGCCGTTATTGGCAGTAAGAACTATAAATATTAAATTAAGTGTTTTTCTCGTGTACAGATATGATGCAGTGTGCCGAACGTCGCTGGTGGTGCACGTTGGTGAGAAGACACTGAAGTGCATCTGCCGCGACGGGAAGGTGCGCCACTTGTCGTACGAGCTGCAGGAGCTCAGGGACCTCATATACTGTCAGGTGATAATACATACCGTGAACAGATAATCCCACTAATATTATAAACTAGCTGTTGCCCGCGACTTCGTCCGCGTGGACAACTTAACATCACAAATTATTATGTATTTCCCGTAGGAATGGGAGATGTTTTTTAGGGTTATGATATCCTATGTCCTATTCCAGGACCTAACCTATACGTGTGCCAAGTGTCATCACGATCCGTCCAGTGGTTTAAGCGAGATTGAGTAACCAACATACAAATATCCAAACTTTCATATTTATAATATTAGTAGGATTATAATTGCGATAATTTGGATGTTTGTTAATCAATCACGCTTCAACCACTGGATGGATCAGGATGAAACTTGGCACACATATAGATTAAGTTCTGGAATAGGACAATGATAGTTTTTATCTCGAAAAAAAAGCAGTGAAGATGTGGAAATATCGAAACCTACGCGGACGAAGTCGCGGGCAAAAGCTAGTACTAAATATTACTACGTAAAGAAGCGACGCTCACCTCCCCCCTAATAACACGAAAGAGAAGCACTTATGTGTAGACGTATAACGTTGTCCCTCTTTCGATATTTTACACGAACACGCAAACGTGTATGGGACAGGTCAGTGCTCCTGTAATAATAGGTGATTAAATCTGTCGCTTCTATAGTTTCGGGGGTGTGTCTCACAGAATGAGGACAGCCTACAAGTTTCTTAGTGCTTTACTTTTCTAAAACTACCTGTATATATATAAAAAGATGGCTCTTGTCTTCGATGGATCATCACACTGACAGTCGAGCGCGCTCCGTACTTACTCCGTAAATAACTTTCTCTGTAAAATTATCAAGGAAATAAGTCCTTCGCTAGGAATGGTGTTTTGTGTGTAAATAATACCGGCCTCTCCCTTTCCTATCTTAATCAGTCTGCTTTTACTCTCTGAAATCTGCCGCCCGCTATATTAGCAAATCAAGGACTGTTATTTGGACTGGAAACCGTAACCTTAGAATTCTTACTTTACAACCAAATTAGGCGCGTGGTTACCGGCTTAGAATAGTGCCACTCACATCCTTCCCCTGTGTCAAGGCGACTAAGGGATTGCAGGAAAAGGTATTCTGGCATTCTCGATCATTACTGCGATTACTAATCCGCCTGCCAAGCGGGTAGATTTCCCAATGGACAGCCCACCAAAAGTGGCACTCATCAGGAGGCTTGCAGGCTAATGATGAACCCAATTACCGCTCATTGTCACAATACCAACGAAGAGATCCAACGTAGGATAAAAGTCGCTCATTCATATCTGCCAATAGACATCCACTGCTGAACATAAGCCTTTCCCAATGAACGCCACCACACTCAGTTTTTCGCATTCAGTTGCTTACGGCACCTATCTTATTTTAGGTATGCGTGCTGTGCCACTGCTATATAATGCCAACCTCAACTCACGCGGCGCCTCCTGCCATATCGACATAATGCCTCAAACAGATCACACAGTACTCTTGTTTCACGTACAGTCTGTGCTTGGATACTTACTGGTTGTTAGAGCTAAGTCAGCTCCAGTTTACAGCAGACATGTTTTCTTCCTCAGATATACCAACACCAAATGACAGCGGTGCAGGCAGTGGGTCGCTGCATGGGCTGGCAGCTACTGGCGAGCAGCTCGCACCTCGGCTCCGGACCCGTAGAGCCGCTCGGCAACGCGTCGTCGTGTCTCCTCGCTTCGCCGAATGGTAGGCACCATGTATTTCTATCCCACTATACCAGAGCGGCATAATTTCAGATTATCCCAAACTATGGTAATTATAAAACTTGTCATAGAACTGTCTACCCCATGGGAATCGAACCCAATGACTTTCAATGCAAACACCCAACCACTTGACAAGGATCTTTAATGGTCGATATTGAAATAGAAAATCAAAATCACAAGGGCTCAAGCCTAAAGATGTGATACACAGAAAATGTGTTATAATTTGCTTCCCTTGCTTCTTCCAGTCTACTTTTCCACAGCTGTCTTTCCCCATGTTATGTTAGATTTTAAAATGTATTTTAAACTTTCAGGTGACAGAATGATAGCAATAAGATGCGAGCCTTCAGTTGGCATCCAAGTATTCACAGCTCAATCCCCAAGGAAAGACTACTTCTCCAGTGAACTGGTGCAGGACAAGAAGTGGGAGAATCTAGGAGGTGCTTTCAAAGAGATAAAACTAGATAAAATGGAGGGAAAGAACTTCTTGAACAAGATGGAACTGCTCATGGCTTGTCTAAGCAGCCCTTCATAAAATTTATAATCAATAAGTATTAAGTATTTATAAACCATTTTTATATCTAAGAACGAAATATAAGAATTTGAAGTATTTATAGAATTTTTATTTATACATAAGGAAACTTAGCAGTAGGGAACTTAGGTCATATGTTAATTATTACTGAAGATTGTTCTTGAATTTATCTCTCGATGAATTAGCAGCTTAGACGGGGAATGCCAAGGAACTGAAATAAAAAATCTTTGCTGTAATGTATGTAATCAACATGTCTTTACACAAGGAGTGTGCAATAACAAGATGTGGCTCTGAACTAAAGGAGTTTTATAAAAGACTTCATGAGAAATATATACCAAGTGTAAGAATTGTAGAACCACATGGCAAATTTATCATTCTATTCAATTTTATCAAGTATAACCTATATTTTTAATCAATAAAAACATGAATCACCAGTATAAAAATAGGTTTTAAAGTAAAATAAAAAAGTATTACCTTCAACTCCTTGAGACATAACACGAAAAGAACTCTTCCCAGCATTAAAACCCCCCAGTATTACTAGCGTTGAATTTTTAACACTTGGAAGGCTTCAGATTGCGATAACACTAACCTAACTATAATCTAGTACTAAATTAAAACCGAGAGAGTGGTGACCTAGACCTGAAGTTGCCGCCGCCGCCACCGCCACCTCCGCCGTTGCCTGATCTGAACCCTTGGCTGCTGCCGCGTTCATATGACCGTCCGCCTGATCCCCCGTACGAGTTAAAAGATCTGCCTCCGGGAGGGCCACCGAAAGAGCGCCCCCTGGGCGGGCCGCGGCCCCCGCGGAAACTACCACCGCCACCGCCGCCGCCGCCACCACCGCCGTTCCTACGTGGCCCATCCCGCTTCCTAGACAGCTCAACCTTGAGCGTCGCGCCCAAAATCTCCATCCCGTTCATCGCACTACACGCATCCTCCGCCTCTTGCATGTTTTCGAATTCTATGAACGCAAAACCTGGGGGATTCAATGCGACCCAAACAGAGTTCAGTTTGCCGTATTTATCGAATTCCCTCTCGAGATCTTCCTTCTTGATTCCCTCCACGAGTCCGCCGACATACACGCGAGTTCCCCCTCCTGAGCTCATGATGAAATCTGAAATATTAGCACCAAATAACAAAAAATAGGTTTACGCACAGTTTATATCACACGCTTATCTTTTTAGACACCATTTTGGAAGACTATTGCAAGTATTGCGCCGCATTTTCCTGATAGATACATAAATACAACGAATAAAACAAAATGTCGGTGCGCAGTGGTTAAGATAATGCCACGCCACGCTAACAAACATTGAAAATCGTCCTTTAACCAACTTAAATGTTAAAACTTACGTGAATTGGTAAAAGATGAGTATTCGTAGAACAAATTACGCTAAAATTATTAGCTTTTTGAACAGAATTAGTAATTTTACAATAAAAATAACGGTAAGACAAAAATGGATCAATGAAATTGACTGAGTGAGTGAACGAATTAATAAACGCGTGAACTGAACGCGCCATACAACGCAATAGACAAAAGCTTAAAATGTTGCCATTAGAAAATACATGAGTACAGTCACGCCATCCGGTTACAAAATTAAAATAATAAAGGACCATTCAAAAAAGATTAAATACAATGAAACCTTTACCTTCACTTGGATTTATTGTATTTCTTTGAATTAAAATAAGAAACAATTCCTACGAGTGATCGAAAGTCGATTTCGAATTAAACGATTTCAAGACCGAATGAATGAAAGAACGAAAGTAGTGTCTGAGTGAGTGAAAATTCATGCTCGCACACAAAGCGCAACACAAACGCAGTGCGGGAAAGGGAAGGGAGGAGGCTTTGAACCAGTGAGGTACGAGGGGAGGGAGAGTGCAGGGAGGAGGAAACTACACGAAACCGGCCAAACGACTTTGTTCAACGGTCGTGCGGCGGCGCGCGTTTTCGCTTGTTTTCTTTCTTACAGCCCCACCTTTGTTCATTATTAATTGTTTTGATTCGGTTTTTCTAATTGAAACACGTTTTATATCATAAATAAACGCTATCGTTAAATATCCGAAATGTTTTATGTTACTACAATACGATTTACCTGTGTTAATAAGTTTGTTTAGTGTCGAACCAGGCAGGTGAGGAACATAAAGTGAAATGAATATTTTTGAGTTCAGCTAGTGAATAATGGAGTGCAATAAGGACATGGGAGTTCAAAAGCGTCACAGTCAGTTCAGTGACACGAAGTACAAGTGGAGGACTGTGGTATTTTTGTTTATTTGGTGTTTCTGTGCGTGTTGTGGACAGGAGCTGATGGTCAGTGATACAGACCCTTATTTGCTCAACAAGAGTTTGGGATTGACGGAGCTTGCTGGCGGTGTTGTGGTCGGCGGTCAGAGGGTATGGAGGGCTAATGAAAGTCCATATCTTCTGAGAGATGATCTCCTGGTAGACAGGAACGCGGCGCTGGTGATAGAGCCAGGCGTAGAAGTGCGGTTTGCGCCCATGGTCGGCATCACAGTACGAGGAAAGCTAGTAGCTGTGGTGAGTACTAAAAATATTTTTTTACTAATTCCAATAAGTTCCCAAGAAGACTTGAAAACTAGAGATGAAACGATACGACTATTACAATACCGATATATAAATGACGAATGCATTTCATCATAATGCGTGTTAACGAATACAAATGCATTACGATTCTTAGTGAACAGTGAATGCGCGCGGCTTCATTCGAATTTATACGTAGCATATTTTACTCCTGAGACTTTTAGACTTGCTTATGAAAAATTTGTTATTTTAACTACCTCATCCTCAGCCGAAATACTGAACGTAAGCCTCCTAGAATGCCATTTTTGGTGGGCTGTCCGTTAGGGGATTTATCATAATCACCTCGCGGCGAGGTGGATTGGTGATTTCAGTAATTATGTTAATATACACAGGAGAACGCTGCTGCCCTTACCTGGTGCAATCCCCTAGTCGCCTTGACGACACCCACTGGAAGATTGGGGGTGGCCCTATTCTAAGCCGGGAACCATACGGCAACTTTAGAGGAAAATAATAAGGCCTGAATCGACAACTACAAATTACTTATTAACTGTTTATTCCACATACAAACAAAAAAAAAGATAAATATATACAAAAAGCTAATTTTCGTCTTGTGTTTCGGCAAAGATAATATATTACTATAAGTTTTATGCCACCCTTCCTCCAATACGGCCGTTACTTTTATTTACGCAAGATGGACGTATTTTGTCAATTTTCTATCCAAAATCAAAATTAGAAGTAGCAATATGCTATTTATAATCCCTATTATCATTCATAAAAATTAACTGCGATTATCGTATCATTCTAGTTTCATCCTTATTCAAAACGTACCTTAGTCCTAAATCCTAACATCCCTATTCTTGAAAACATAATAGGTAGGTAGGTATTGTTCAGTTTTTGTATTTCGTAGTACCTTATTGCATTTCTCTATTTGAAATACTTTAGTGACTCAGATGTATAAGTTATGTAGTACGTAAGTACTTGGCAGTAAGGTAAGCAATATCCGTACACGTGTAGTTTCTAGCTATTAGTAGAGGCTAGAACTTGCATTATTATGTAAATGCTAGTCCACTACCTACAGCATTGTCTACAATGCTATTTTCTGCATGAAGTACCTAATTATATGCACAATAATATTTATGATATATGTATCTATATTTGGTCCCTAATGATAAAATTAAGTCTAGCACTTGGAAAAGTAAATTTGTAAATTATAATTTCAATTTAATTGCATTACCTCCGCATTTATTTCAAATTAGATTCTAATTCCATTACCTTAGAACCTATTTTCCCTATTCTATTTTTTCCCGTGAAGGAGGATAAATATCGTCGATCTTTTGCCAAAAGGGCGGATGTGCCAAATAGTGTAATTGTATGTTCGTCCTTCGGTCTTTTGTAGAATGGGTGAATTTGCTGATTAAAGCAATGGGATATTCACCATTTTGCCAAAATACTGACGATATTCTGACAAAGAAATTGGATTAAGAATGTTAAGACTCCAATGTTGACAGAGATGTTTCTTCTTTTACCTTTGTAGATAGGTATATTCCCCTTATAATTCTTACGGGTTTTTAATTTAATCTTGGAATTTATTCTTATATGTGGAAGGGAGACTGCACACCTTTGGCAATATGATGATATTAATAATTATCTCAGTCTTATCTTACCAATCATCAATTCATGTCTATTTCGCTACATCGTCGGTGGCAGTACCATTTCGAGTGGTCCGAGTTTGATCCCTGGTCGTGCCGGAACCAATAGTTTTTCGAAATCTACGCACATTGTACACTTACTGGCTGCTTTCAAACGGTAAAGAAGACAATGAGGAACCACACATCTGGATAATCAGTGTGTGTGTAATCGCGGGGCCGATGTTTCACCAAGCCTGTAAGAGTTGGTGATAACAGTGCAGCTTTGGCAGACGTTGTTACGGCTCATAAATAATGCGATACGTACGACCAATAATTTCTGCCGATAGATGCAGTAACTAGCGTTGTTTATGTTGCAGTTGGAATCTACAGGGTATGAACATTAGCCTTTCGTTTCATTTACACAACATTCCAAAGGTTAAATAGTGTAAGGTTAAAGGTAATCACGGGTGACAGTGACCCTTACCATCTGTCGCTCTATTTGCCGCTCGACGTAAGAATAAAGGTCCCTGTACCTACATTACCTTTCTCTCCAAATTTGCCCAAAGTAGGTATTGATCACGCGTTTCATCGATAGTAAACACTTGATAAATTCCTCGATTCCGTGATAACAGCACGTACGGCCTGATAAGCATGTCGGTACCATTCACTTGCGCTATTGATTTGTTCACCTGTTCAGTGTGCTGCTAGCAAATATTTAATGTGATGTCAGCATTTAGGAAAATAAACAGATCACTTAGTTAAACCAATGTAACTAATCTTTATGCCTCTTTATCCCATTTTTTCTTCGATTCCAATAAGATTATTAACTCTTTCTTGTGTCGAAATAAAACATTATAAAACATCAATCAGGCCTCCCCAACCCGTCCGGCCAGCGCGGGGAGTGTAGGCCAAATCATCCGTCTGTCTCCGGCAGATGAGAGAGGGTTGTGCTCCTGCAGTGGAGACAAAAATAACCTGATGAGGATGATGTCGAAATAGATCCATAATTCTTATCCCAATTTCTTTTAAATTTATTTTCTTGTATGCTGTACATATATAAGATGAATTCTTTCTGGATATTTTGCAGTTTATTTATTAGATAGAGTCCATTTCCAAGCATGAGGTTGAGGTGTTTAAATTAATATGAGTAAAGAATAAGAAACTGCTCTTTTTTCCCACGCTATCATCGCCATTATTAGATCATCAAACTGGTTCCCAAACTAAGCGGGAACCACATCGCCAAAGTCGATATTAACTTGGAGAATACTCGATTAAAAATCAACTTCTAGAACTACAACCATTTGTGAAATTAATATCTAATCGATCAAAATACATGAAATACATTTTTTTTTAGACTAACACCATAGAAAATACCACCCAAAGGTTGCCTGTAAGAAATCGCTGAAAGCGATAAGGCCGCCGTTGTACACTAAATTCATCCTTCTATGTAATTTTTGTTTTTATTAAAAAATGTATATGTTTTGGTGCACAAAAAAGAATATTTGAATTGAATTGAAAATAAAACCAGATCCACAAACTTAACAAACATCAAGAATCAAATCGCAAAACTTATGTTTGAATTGAAGTACGTCTGAAAAACCATTGTAGGAAGATAACAACTACAAGACTAACATATAATCACTCTAATCATCATTAAAGTATTCAGAATAAACCTAATTTACAATTACACTAATAAAGAAGATACATTAAACGTGAGCGGTGAATCATTCCAGCACATGATTATGAGCACGTGTTAAAAAGGCAGCTGAAGATAGAGGGCGCCGGCTGTATCTGACCCCCGACCCGTTTTACATCCGCTAATTAAATCAGCCTATACTGGACAAATCTCCGCTAGTGACCCCTTGAGTGCCTTTGCGACAACTGACTTCCTTGGGCCAATTGACTTTAAAGATTATAGACGTCATAAGTACATTGTATGAAACTAAAGAAAATAATTCTATTCATGTTCTAAGTCTGGATAATAATCTACAATCTAAGTCTCACCTAATAGCACCTTTCTATTTCCGTCATTGTATGAAGATGGTCTAGATCCAAAATTCTAAATGACTGTAGCAAGTTATTATGCTTTTGTAGTTACTCGTTTGCTTCCTCACATAATTCAGATTTCACTTTAATGTCCAATTTCATCCCGCATTATCGTCGGTAGTGTAGAATGAAGATGAAATGTGCATGACGGATCCTGTTCGAGAATGGAATCTAGGTTTCCACGCTCATATGCAATTTTGTAGGTGAAAATCATCCCACGATGGTTTATTGTGTCTTTGAGTCAGATACAAAGCAATACTAGGAAACAATCGATAGGAATACTGCAGTGAGTTGTTTGTAATTTATTTACTACTCGTAATGAATGACTTCTATCAATTAGAAGTTCACTGAGTTCGGTGATAAAATGACAACGCGAAATAATGTCTTCCAAATACTTAATTAGAAAATAAAGGTCTAGTTGACATTAAATATATACTCGTATTATTAGGTGAGAAGAATAAAAGGAGGTGCATGAAAAGGTTGATGAATGTGAGTGAGGCTAGTGAGGTGTGTCAGGAATCGTCTCTGCCTACCCCTCTGGGACCAACTCGTGAGCGTGCATGTATACATGAAGTTCGTATTATTTCGGATGAAGTAGACAAGAACGAATTATCCAGTGGTGAATAAAATTGAATAAAATATTCATATCTTTCATATTTTTTATACATACACTTGTCTACTCCCAAACTTTTCTCCTTTAAGCTGGAAATTAGTACAAATTGTACAAAAATGTCTGTCCCCGGTGGGAGTCGAACCCATGACCAATGGCGCTCGAGTCTAGTGCTAACGACCAAGTCACTAGATCTGAATGTAATAGTAATATGAATAAGGATAAAGAAATACATTGAAATCATACATTGAAAAGTCATACATAACATCGGAGACTACCTGCTTCATTCATAATCCGATTTGAGAACCGACCAAACTCATCACAAAAAAATATTTTCAAGAGTAATCAACCATTTACCGTGACGCCGAGCGGTAAACCTCAACTTTCACTGTTCTTTTGGGGTAAATCTTTTTATTGTACAAAAAATGGACTTTATTGTACCAAGATTAGGATAAAAAGGCGACGATGCCGCACGAATTTTGAACAAAAAAGGTAGAGCTAATGAACCCGTAGCCAAAATAGATGCTCCGTAAACAGATATTGGAGCACATCATATTCGACAATAATGCATCAAAATTTTAATCAAAATCGTTTAACAATTTTGGAAATCGATGATGATCTAGGTTTCCCAATCGCTTAGATTTGCTGTAATATTGTTAAAATAATATTGTGTGATGAAGAACGTAGTACATTCTCACTGGTAAAGTTCTTACAGTACAGTGTTCTTATCGTAGTAAACAAGAAACGCCAAACGCTCATGTTTAATTAGGACTGTTACTATCAAAATTGTGTCAAGATCGGTAAACAGATAAGCAGCGGTACCCATCTATCGAGACCCACTCACCTACCAAAATTGAATTTTATATCATAGCTCGAACAGTTAGGTTTCATTTGTTCAAATCAAAAACAAATGATGATGCAGTTTCAGTAGTGGACACTCGTTGCTCTAGTGTTGTTAAAAATTTGAAAGATGGTTTTGTCGAGTAGACTAATATACTGCTTTACCTGCGTCTGTAAGCGACCTCTTATCTATAAGTCATTTGGATTGAACTGCTGAATAATGAAACAGTTATTTCGAACAGTTAACGGTTGCGGTCGGCTGGGCCCTGGTGGCAGTGTCTCACCACATAGTAACCTTGGAGATTAACACTGAACGGCGTAGTGTAGAGCTGAATCATCGGCGATTAGAGTAACTGTTGCATTGCAGTTAATTACACAATGTTTACATACCTCTAACACATGTTCTCATTTGTATCAGGTGTAATGAACTGTAATAGCTATTCTTTAAGTTTAATTTGCTATAATTTGATGTTATGACTTATGAATTATGATTGTACAAATGTTAAGTAAATGTCTTGTCGTAATTTCAAGATACAATATTTTATGTTAAATCAGTGACATTACAATCACTAACAAAATTTGAATTACGACATACAGCATCCTTTGCTTGTTATTTTACAAATTTTGTGCCATAATAATGATTAATTATTATCAATATTTTTCGTAGATATCATATATAAAATCATAATTGTCCACAAACCTCGGGTGTTTAGTTAGATATTATGAAACAAACATCATTCTGCCTTTTGGTTAATTTGTTCTTGAATAAACCTCTATGCCTATCCATTCCTGGGATAATCAAGTCCTGGACTTGCTGTCTAATGTCGTCAATCTAATGTGTGGTACTGATAAAAATATTACTTACTAACCTGTTATCGTTCACTTGTAACTAATGACCAGAACGGCCACGCTGGACAGTTATCTTGGCCAAAAGAAAATAACAAATTAAAATTATCCTATAGATTTTACAAAACAGTAGGAGGAATCTGTAATACTTCAATCAACTCTCCAATGTCACGGCTGATCAATGACTCATCGTATCACTGCCGTTATGCAGTGGAATTATAAATCACTCAACAAAAGTGAAACGACTGCGTTTGCTGAGCAAATCATTGTAGTATTCTTATCAAATCAGGCCGAGCAACTCTAATGGGTTCACTTATGCATTAGTGATGCACAAAGAAAGAGTAACTTATAATAACAACATTAGAAAGAGTGAATAATTTCATAATATTTGTCTAGAAATATCACTAACGTATTTGGTAAGCTATTACTGATGGATGACTAATCGATGACGCTATCAATATTTAAAGCCAAACTCTACGTGTAACTTCAACAAATATATATTTTACTAGATAGTTATGGAATATGGAAATCGTAAATTAAGGACGTTAGTGGTACCTATCGCTATTTATGAGTGAATCATACATCTTCCTCATATTTGCTCTTGATAAAATTGAATAATTTATGTTAAATATGTACATATGTATCAGAACAAATTATTAGACGACGGAAACATTAAAATATCGGATGTTTACTAATTAATTCCATACTCCTACCTTAGTAAGTAATATTCACTCTTGCTTTTGCATTGTTTCAAGCATTTACCTTGACACGAATAAAATACTGTTTCAGTGGATTCCTAACGAAGAGCTCCGCCCTCATTCAGTTATTACAGTACTTAAAGTACGTCTCTGACTTAAAATTGATCCAATTTGGTACCTAAATTAAAGTGTTGTGTTTCTAACCCAAGGAGCGTCAATGTGAAATGCACTTGTAAGCCTTTAACTATGAAAATAAGAATACTTCCAATGGCAAACTTGGTACACGAAGTAGATTTTTAAACGCTAGATCGAAATACATTACGAGCTGCAACAATCTTATGTTTATTTGTGTTGCTATCGAATGATTTCTGTAAGTTGAACAAAAAAAAATTTACTATCATCATCATCATAGATAAATTTATCATTAATCTTTCATGATTCTGGATGAAAACGTGCTATTATTGTATTAATTGTATGTAATGACGGATTGTTTGCAATACAATGAGCTTTATATTTAATGTAAATGCATTTAAAAGCTAATTAAATCCAAGTACATTGTCATAGCAATTACTGTAGGTACATGATACAACTCTGATGCTTTGTATATATATTTCCTTATTTACTACATACTTGGTTTAAACTGTTTCTAATACCAATAATTTACTTAAATGTATCATCGCTTAGAAATGCGTTCTTATTTTTCTCATGACGTCCTAATGTCCTAAATGGCGCATGCATGACTCACAGTGTCTAATTTCTTCATTAGCTGCAACAAGTCACCTGATAACTGATTCATTCATAGTGTAGTGTTACTTCCTCTACGGCGTTGTTCATAGCTGTTATCAGCTACCGTTCAGGTTCCTCGAATGTGACGACATAATATGACACGTTATCTGCCATTGTATCTTTAATGACCAAGATCTTTCTATCCAATAATGACGTTTATGTTGTGCGCGTTCTCCTTTAAAAGTCTGAAAAAGGGGTGAGTCGCAAGGACGTTCTAATTTCTTTGGCGAAGTGTTTTAAATTCTTTAGTAGAAATAGACTAACTTGCAATGAAAAGGGAAAAATGATACATTTCTATAAAATGGCATTTCCATCGTCAAAGAAATTAACAGCGCTTTCAATTGTCAGTATTTTAAAAGAGAACTCGCACAAACGACACTAAAAAAAGTTAGAACTTTGCGCCAAAGAAATTAAAGCTTCAGGGCGATGCACCCAAGAGTCGTTTTTTTTTCATAAATAGTTTAAGAATTGGGGAACTGTTACGAATAATTTATTTTGTGTTTCGCCACCTTGTCGATTACACGTGTATCGGTACACGTAATCCTACAGACCATGAAGGTAAAATTATGCGGCTGCGCCATGGCCAGTTCCTTCTTGATACAGTACCTATATCGCTTTACTCCATTCACCAATAATAGATGAAGTAATAATTTCCATGGCGCACATTTTTTTTTAACCAGTTAGCTTATTATGAAAAGGGTTCGAAATCATACATCTCCCTAAAAAATTATGTAAGTAAGTAACAACAGTGAGTTTCCGATATTGAGTAACCCCACAAAATCTTAGAGCTTATTTTTCAAAACCCTGTATAACGGTACGGAATTCTCAGAGCGCGAGTCCTATTCGCACTTGTCCGTAGTTTAACTTTGGCAACACACCTTCAATTTATGGAATTAACACTGGGAAAAAAAGTAATACTGTCTGTAAAATAAATCGCAATTAAATAAAACTGTCTTCAACTACAAATCTGCGATTCGTCTCCTGGACGCGCCCACAACATAATCTACTGATGATGATAGTACCATAGATAGCCCTGGACATAAACGGATGACGGTGAATGAACTGCGGCCACATAAGGCCTTCATTTTGTTCCGCAGCTTGAAGTCGCTGAAGCACATACAAGAAACTAACGAACCTAAAAAGTTCTTAAGGTTATATTTTATCGGAGTCTTCAGGTTTGGTAAACTAGGTTGCGGACTGCGATAAACCGGTGCGCCTTACGTAACCTAGGCACGCAAACCACTCGTGTTATAGGCCATGAGATGGGGTCACAGAAACTGAAAATGAAGTGGGTGGGGTGAGTTACGCAGAAACTGACTAGCTGTTGGATTGTCTAGTTAAAGGTGGCTTTGAACGGTGACGCCCTATCAATAACAATTGGTAGTGGTTGGCTCCAAAAAAGTCATTGTGCGAAATTGCAAAGACCTTGCAAATCAATAAATCCTTAAGTCGGGCTCGGAAACTAAATGGTTTGAAACTGGTTCGCCCACATCGAGATGTCTATCGGACGCTATTACAAAATTCATCTAACTCCAGCCAGACTCTATTATTTATAAGACTGATGTTACCGCTGTTTGATCTTGGATATCAATCTACGGTCTTTGTTACCACAGGCTTAATTTCATTTTTGGGAACTATGGATATATGTATAAAATGACTAAACTATCATTTTAAATTGATAAGAATTCAATTAAGTTCCACTTTGCATGTTTATAAAATGACTAAACTATCATTTCCAATTCATAAAAATTTTACAAAGTTAACTTTGCATGTTTATAAAAAGGCTAAACTATCATTTCCAATTCATAAAAATTTAACAAAGTTCAACTTTGCATGTTTTTAATCACTTGCTTTATTTATAACTTTAATTTAAAAACTGCGGTAAGTTGCTGACGTATTTTAGTTATCATTGCTTGCTTTATTTGTTATGCCTTCATAATTGCTATTAGTTACATTCAGTAACTGCTATAAATTGCTAACGTTGCTTTATTGCTTTACGTTTAGCTTATTATAGTTCAGATTTGATAGCGCTTAAGTTTATTGATGCTGCAGTATACTTCGTATTTGCTTCGTGCTGCTGTTCATGCAGCAGTATCACATCGTGAAAGTACAACACCTAGCCCAGAAACCTCAGCATCAGTGGGAGAGTTCAATGTCTGGATATCGGCTTGATCTCGTCACGCGTTGCTATTTGTGCGTTTCGGTTCGTGCTCTCCGTGATGTCCCACGCCGTGAGGGTACCTGATTGACGGCTTTGTTTTTCTTATTACCTATTGCCATATATGCCCTTAGTACATTTTTGCATTCGTTCTTATTGCTTGTACAGACACTCAGATTCCAATTCAACATTATTCAACATTATCAAATCCAAGAAGTGCGAACTGCTAAAAATGGAACTCTCTACCAGCTTCAGTACTTCCGGACAAGTACAGTTTGGATCTTTTTAAAGAAAGAGTGAATAGGTATCTTCTGGGTAAGCACCTTAGGCCTCATTGTCATCAGGTGAGATTGAGGTCAAGCGTAAACCCATAATGAATAAAAAAAACATTGGGATAAGTATCTAATTATCAACTGGTATAATTAAATGTCAGATAATAAATAACAATATACACCAGGAAACTATCTAAATATAGAATATAATAAATGTGAACTTAATATAAACTTGTTTTATTTTACCCTTTATTTTATTATTCAACTGTGTAATGACATATGTGATAAACTGCCATGAATATGCTTTGATGTAAAACGCTGGGTCAACGCCTTAATATGCAGTATGCCGTGTTGTGTATATTATACACTGATGTGATGAGTTTAGTGAGATCTGAGGTAGTCTATGTAAAACAACGAAACAATAGGTCATTAAAAATGAGATTACTAATATCAAAAAGATCCAAGCAGCTCGTTTTTCCATGGTTGTGATCTATAAATGTATGTTCTAGCGCCGCCGGACCGTGGTGGTTACACCGTGAAGTGCAGTGCTATAGCAACAGGAATTTAGTGAGAGGTTGACAGACACAGTAAAATCAGTTAGACCATTTACTACGCTGGCTGAGATTTACAGCTTTATTTAATTCAGTTTCGCACGGTTGATAATTGGTTTGGCAGAAAATACGTTTTTTTAAAGTTGTGTCATAAGGCAGACTGAAATCATCTTGGCACCTACAACACCTCAGTATATAGCGGAAAATTATCAAAACCCTGTCTATGAGCTGGAAGCACAGTTGACGCAGGCAAAATTGACTTTTATAACACTTCTTGTCGTGTTCCTTTACACCTCACAGAACAACTTATCATCAGTCGAAATACGTCCACTGCTGAACATAACCACGTTCGGGAGGCGGATTATTGATCGCAGTAATGATTTTAATATACACAGGAGAACACTGCTGCCTGTCCCTTGCCCTTGCCTGCCTTGACGATACCCATGACGGGAAGATTGGGAGTGGCCCTATTCTAAGTCGGGAACCACACAGCGACAGAACAACTTGGGCAGCTTCAAGTAGATTTCCTCCACACGGATTTCCTCCATCTGTAACGCATGTTTGAAATACAGACCAACTCTGGCTAACGGAATGGGTTTTGTTGAGCAACAAAAATAGTTTTAAATGTTATCTCGACGGTTTCAAAAGAAGTACATTAAAAGTTCAGGGAGTGCACCATCGGCGCGGCGCATACTCGGTGCATTGCATGCAGACAAGACTGGTCGTGGGTTGCGCAAGAGTCGCATGGTCTGTGCACAGTCTGTTGTTACGTACGTTTGGGCTAGCTACAAGCTACTGGCGGAGCATTGAAAGTAATCCGGTATTTTGTTACCTATTGATTTTAATATACAAGGACAAAGAAGGCCATCTGGAACCAATAGAGCCATTGCGTAAAAGCTCGATAGTTTTCAAATGCTTCTTCACAAATACAAAATAAGGATCCAAATAAACGAGATTATTTTTGTACAAGAAAAACTGTAGTGAAATCATTAGACAAACTCTGCTGGCTACAAATTAGTAAGTTGTCAAGAAGAGTGCATTCGGTATTTTTTTTAATTATAGGTATATAAAGGCACTGAAAAAATATTTTTCATAAGTTGAAGATTATAGTTAATAGGCTTCAAATTGGCCTAATCGGTTAATGTGCCTAAGGTCTCTACTTTAAACAGACTGGCTATAATGATTGCATTCAGCGACGATTCAGTAATTGCAAAGTATTAATGCGAATTTTCCGCGTCTTATCTATTGCGAGCATCGCTACTTTCAGCATTACGATTTATTTAGCACGAATGCCCTCGGCGAGGTAACCAGACTCCGCGCCGGCGCAGCTCACGATTCCATTCAGTTGCAGTCAAAATGAAACGACCATTGCCCTATCTAATCTAAATGCAATTAATTATGGAAGTTCTCGAGCTACTTGAAATTAATTTAGATTATAGATAAATAGTACTCACCAAAACAACAGAGCTTCAAATTACACAATTTGCATCATCGCTAAAGAAAACAGTTGAATGCATAATGAATGAATCAGCATTCACTTCAGTCTACTTCACATGTGGTATAAAACTAGTAGTATGTAGGATAGAAGATGGCTTCACGGTTGGATAAAAGGAAAAAACATAAACATCCTGTACATTGAAAATATTTGCAAAAAAAAGTATATGAAGAATAAGTTATAGAACACAGTAAGATAAGGGAGGGAAGGGGCGAGGGAAGTGGAGGGTGAGGGCTGGGGGAAGGTGAGTCAAGAAAGGGAGGGCAATGGACAGAGTGTTTAGGAGGGGTTCAGGGGAAGGAAGGGACTAGGAAGGCGGAGAGAGGGAGGTGGGGGAGCCATGTATTTCAGTGGTCTGCGCGTACGAAGTCACGGACACAGCTAGTAAGTAATAAAAAATAATATTTAGAAAACACGTGAGGCTAACTGATAGCAAACATTTAATAAACATTTCATAAAATATTTAGTTGTAGGTTACATACCACAATCACTTTTACTTACATTACCTAATTTATATTACCCTATTCACAATCTTGCAAATTGATCCTAATTTGACCTACTCACATTGCCCTTCGCACCATTTCATTTTTGCACCTGCGGGTAATGTTCACTTAACACCATAACGCTACCACATTCAACCCAATTTGCAGTAGTCTATCAATTATATGCTGTAAAAATTACGCATAGCGAATTCTGCAAAAAGATTTGACGTATTTTTATCGTCATTACCTAAATAAATACGCCACCGTTATCGGATGAAAAACCAAAGGTATACGTTTTAATGCCGCGAGGTTACGGTTAAAGCGTTAACTATCCAGTTAACCACAACCGCTAGAAGTTATAGGTAGGTATTTAACAAGACTGTTACACAAGAAAAGGGGTAAAAAAATTATGCTCCATGAATTCCTTTAAATTGTATGTATATATACTTTATTGCACATAAATTTTACAAAAAAAAGGGCATAACATAAAAGTGTACAAAGGTGGACTTATCTCTATAAGAGATCTCTTCCAGCCAACCTTCACTGTGGGAAAAGCTAAAACAAGCGGTAGGTTGAAAATAATAAAAATAAAATGTGCATGGATATTGAAATTTTATAATAAAATATTGTACTATGCATAGAATAAATGAGTAGGTATAGCTACTGATATATACTAATATTGTATTGTGATCTTAATATGTAATGATCCTGGGGATACACTATCCAGGACAAAGCCTATTGTGTCACTCTTGGACGACACAATGGGTATATTTAACATATCAAATACTGTCATAATAACAAGGACTAGTTTCTATATACCTGAATTGATATTTATGATAGAGTTCGAATTTTCAAATTTTTTTGTAATTTTTGATGGTAAAATGACATTTTTGATGAGTAACTGAATGAGTCTATTCGTCATATCTTAACTAATCCTACTAATAAAAGGTTGTCAGGAAGAAATCGCTTAAAGCGATAAGACCGCCTAAATTGTACTATTTGTAACTTTTATAACGTGTAACTGTATTTGTTTGTGCAATAAAGTGTATTGTATTGTATTGTATTGTAATATTATAAATGCGAAAGTTTGGGAGATTTAGATGTTTGTTACTCAATCACGCTTCAACCACTGGACGGATCGTGCTGAAACTTTGCACACGTATAAGTTAGGTCCTGGAATAGGACATAGGATAGTTTTTATCCCGAAAAAACATCCCATTCCTACGGGAAATGCATAATAATATGTGATGTTAAGTTGTCCACGCGGACAAAGTCGCGGGAAACAGCTAGTATCATCATTAATGTAAAAAGTTTGTTACTATTTTACTATCTCAAATATATACTATCAAAAATCTCTTAAGTATAGGTTCAAAAATCTCGGATTACAACTTCGGAAAAATATATTTGATTCAGAAAACAACTTTGTTATCAATCGTTTGTTACTTCGAGTTGAGGTTTGTCACAACCTATACGGAACTAGTATTGATAATCTCAGTTTATTTAGCCTATCAATCATGGCATCGATAATGCTGTTTTATCGGTCTGCTTATAGTTTTGATTCCAAATTAAAAAACACATTGCCTTCTATCTACTAATAAAATTGGTTGTATAGGGTCGGTTTTCTTTTGTATTTGACTCTTGAGATGGTAGGAAATAATAAGATCCAGGGCACATAGATAAACCTTATTATATCGTTACAACCCAAATAGCACCACTTCAAAAGGTAAATCAGCACATAGACACCAGGGGAAACCAACATTTGGCACAGGCAGGAGATATCATCGTCGCGCTCTGCTTATGCTAGTGAAAAGCGTGACAAACAATACGGTGACGATTCTACAATGTAAAATAAAAAAGGCTGGTAAAAGTGAGGAGACGGTAGATTCACTTGTGGTTTTCTTTGTCTGTCATGTGGTTTTCTTTGCCTACTACTAATTTAATGCTTGTTGATATTATGCGAGTTAACTCTTGTTACACGTTTTGTTATTATATAGTTCGTTAACCTAAATAATTTTCATGAAAAATATACGATATAATGAGGCTCTTAGAATTGCAATTAGATTTGTAAATAATGTTCATGTAATGTTGTGTTGTCTAATAAATAAAATCGTAAACTTCGCGTGTCTGTACATTGAAGATATTTGCAACAACAACATTGGGGGTCCAAGAATAAGTAATAGAACACATTTAGATCGGTTTTTCCATTTTTGTCTGTTTGTTTGTGCACGCATCACGTAAAAGCTACTGAACCAATTCTGATGGAGTTTTCAGAAAAACATGGGCTTAATTCGGAGTAAAATATACGAGTAGGCTTTATTTCATCGCAATCAACGAACTCAATCAAAAGTTATGCGAATTAAAAGTTTTCAAAAACTTACATTTGTATGCTACAATGTTATGCTCGGTGAAATTTGGATTGCGATGGATGAGTCAGGAAGACTACATTTGGGGAGACGAGGGTAAGAGAGAAAGAGATTTGTGGGCAGGGTTGAGAGCAGGGTTAACGGGAGTAGTTGCTGCAGCGGGAGTATTATACTTCGATTTTTGCCCTTTTATGTTTATTACTATTCAATATTTTTAATTATTTTTACCATGAAAAAATCCAAAATGCCCGCCAAAAAGTATTACCTTCATGATTTTTACTAAACAATTTTGGATACGAATTATTTAAAGTTTCGGTGGGCTGTGAGTTTATCAAAATAGTGAAAAATCGTTTCATAACCGTAATCACTCGCTTATCGTTTTAATCGTAATTTGTTCGCTGTTTACTTTCCTATAACGACAATCGACGTGTTAATTTTGTAGTTTGTCTTCAGGTGAACAACCTCCTCCTTACTTTGCGGTGGCACGATCCTCGCGTCTGTATCGTGATTCCGTGATCCGCAACACAAAGCTCACTGACTCCAGTGGAATAACATTATAAGCTAAATCGTAAACTATCTTCCGATTCTATGAATGCAGAATCAATATTATGTCACGATTTTCCGCACAGACAGGTCTTGTCAGCAATTGCCCGCAAAGCTGTTGTCCTTTGGTATGATAATTCTAATATGCCTCCAGGGCATTCATGATACATCTGGGTATTCATTGATTAAGTGCAAATGGTGCAGTGTTTTTTATCATCATCACGTCCACTGCTGAACATAAGCCTCTCCAATAGAATGCCACTTTCGGTTAGCTTGATGGGATATCAATTTCAGGGATTTGCCGTAATCACCACGGCAGGCGGATTGGTGATCGCAGTAATGATCTTAATATACACAAATATACACCTTGTTGGCCATTTCTGGTGTAGTCCTTTAGTCGCCGTGATGACACCCACGGGGAGATTGGGGATAGCCCTATTTTAAGCCGGGAACCACACCCAATGGCTTTATTATAATTACGGACCGCTATTTCTATTTGCATCGCATAATATGGAACATTTAAACAAAGATAACCGAACCTAATATGTTCTGTTATTTTCTTCATTCATCATAGATTCATTAACTAACGTTTTAACGTTTGATGATGAAGTTTCAATTGATATAGGCTCCTAGTTCCTAATGAAATAAACTAATTACCTATAAAATAGGTATTGAGTTTATTCTCAATGATGGTTAAATTTATTTAGTGTCGAATTTGACCGGAATCTTCTGTCTACCAGCTACTGTATCTGTCAGTAAAAAAAAATGAGTTTTTTTTTTACATTTAGGCACGTATATCTGTAGGTGTTGGCAAATAATTGCAAAAATAAAAATTAACAATGCAAAATGTCATGAATGGATCAACAATGCAGCTTCCTGGAAGTTGTGACATTGGACCGCACGTCCTAAAGATAATACAATGTGTAACAACTTTAAAACTGTCCTGAAAATGAACTGAAAAAGTGGCATATTGAAAATGTTTTGTTATATAAAAATCAATCATGGAAATATGGACCTAGTTTATCAAAGTTCTCAAAAAGGAGGATTAATGTGCTGCATTGAATGCTTTTTTTAATACGTACTGTTTATATTGTTATCTGTGCATGGATCAATGAGTTTTGTATTTTTTCAGTTTTGACATATAGATACCATTTTTCCAATTTAATTCTATATTGTTTGGCTGGAATGGGTAATCTATTTTTAGAGATGTTTTAGACTTTATGTGTAGCAGTGAAGGCAAATAAAACAAGTGACTGGATTTCATTGTTTTAACCATGAAGGAAAAATTTCGCTCGCTCGCAATAAAGTTTTTACCTTCATGGTTAACCATAAACAATGGCAAGTATGCAAGTACAGTGGCGGTATGACCAGGTCTATTTTCTGGTCTTATAGTCTATTTTTGCTTGTACCATTGCAACAAATCTTAGACAAATGAATAACAATAGACGGACTCTAAATGTAGCTGAAGTCAAATATCATTTGTCTAAGCATCAAATAGTATCTTACGCTCAGAAGAATAATAACCATTTTCTGAGATCTTACGTTTTATTTACCGATTCCATCCTGTCAGTGTTACCTTAGAGTATTACACAAATGACTTTGTTGTCAAACGATATGCAAGTCTGTTTTGTGGTATAGTTTGAATAGGTAACATGTGCTCGCGACATGTTGAGGAAATGAATTTAAAAACTGAAGAACCTTTTATTCCACCAATGTGATGAATAGAATCACAGACACTGGCTTTAATATTTTGTAGTGTTAGAGAACAATGACCCTTCAATAATATGCTTTCGCACCGGTCAGTCATTGTACTTTTAGTAACTTCCACCTATACAAAATAAAATAACGGTGGGGTATTATTATAGTTTAATTAACTTAATTAACCT
Organism: Esperia sulphurella; assembly: GCA_947086405.1. Classification (NCBI taxonomy): domain Eukaryota; kingdom Metazoa; phylum Arthropoda; class Insecta; order Lepidoptera; family Oecophoridae; genus Esperia; species Esperia sulphurella. Next base: position 13,295,239 of record OX352265.1, read on the forward strand.
TTGTTTCAAATAAAGATTAAATATCAAACAAGTTAGATTGCAATTAGCTTGCGTCACAGAACTATTTGACTTTATTTCAATGGATCAATGATGATCATACAACAGATCACCGAATGAATATATTTTTAGGTTCCTTCTGACCAAATAGTTAAAGATATAGGAAAACAATACTCTGAGTAGGTGTCACTTAAACAACAAAAAATACTTATTTTATTTATTTATTTATTTAACTCTTTATTGCACACACACAGATAAAACAAAAATGATACATTAAAAAGAAACACAAGTACAAAGGGCGAACTTATCTCTGAGAGATTTCTTCCAGCAGACCCGCGAGAGAGATAATTGAAATAAGAGAGGCAGACATAGTGTGTACGTAAATAAAAAAAACATATATGTACATACATACACTAATATAAACTATATACCCACTTACATAGATTATAACCTACACGATAAAAAATATGTAATATTTTAGCGACTTAACTCTGCGAAAATAGTTTCCAATTTGTGTTTAGTCTTTTTATAAATTAGGGATATGATAGTGTTATCTTATTTTTAGATGGAGCCTCCACTCTTTCTTTACCTGTATTCCGCCACTGGGTTAGTGCGTTAATGTACCGTAATAAATATGTAATAAATTATGTTGAAATGAATTACCTACTCATAGGGCAAGAAGCACGACCGAGAAATCTACGGAAGCATGCCCTGGTTGTCCAGTCAAACGATAAAGGAATTTCTCTTCTGCTTTCCGAATGTTATAGTCGGTCCTTTGTTTATAGTCGAGGGAAAACTAAAATGTTTGAGGTACCTTTACCAAGTCAGTTAACGTGCATTTGGATACAGTTTTTCCGTAATACGTTTTTTGAGAGATAAACTTTTATAATAACGCCCTGCACTCGAAATAAAAAAATTGGGCAGCAGTCACAGGTATTTGAAAATGATAGTTTGAAAAGTTCATTCACGAGCACCTTTAGAACCAGAGCTATAGAACCTGTGACCTATCCGTGGCCTGCTCTTACCAACCGAGCTAACGCAACAAGTACTGTTGCGAACGAATCTGTCAGCTGCTATCGTCTGTAGGGACATTTACGTCATCGACGATCGAGGTCGCTTGTTCAAATCCTGCTCGCAAATGAATTTTTCAATCTTTCCTGAGCATGGGGTTATTTCATGCATAATATTAATATTACTTACTGGGTATTTTATTTTTAACGATTGCACATCAAAGGCTGTAAGAAACGAATCGTTATTTTGTAATTCTATATAAATAAATTACCTCGTTTTTCCTAGTATCTTGATCTTTAGATTCGAGGGCCCAGGCCGTGGGTTTGATTCCCACTAGGGATAAACAGCTTTGTAGTTGTACAAGCTGGCCCTGGTTTAGAGGTTATATTTGTGAATTGTCCTATCCTTGTTTTATTCACATTTTAAAGAAGAAAATCCTAGTTTGGAATGAGTAAATACCATTTCCAAGTTGTAGTCAGCTTTGACCATAAAAAAATATTGTTCACGGCAAATTCCGATTGTTATGGACGTTATGGTATAAACTTCCTACGTTCAAAGAATGCGCAGTCTCCTTGCATGCCTGTGGAATCTTAAATAACCGTGCGCGATGTGTAGCGAGGTGTAGCCGATGTGGTGACCATGTTACGAAGGTTGGGTACGGTTGGCACGTAAATCGCCTTTTATACTCAGTTGTACAGTGTTTAGAATTTTCTTTGGTGACACGCTCTAAATCAAGACGATAAGGTAAAATCAAAAATTATCTATACGATAAGACGCACTAAGTATTGAAGTGAAATCCCGTCATAGCTAGACGGACCAATTGGAAAAATGTTGCAAACGGCTGGATGTAACAAAATTACGACGGAATATAGTGACGCTCAGTCATTGATATGTCATCAGCGATGGTCTTGATGTATTGACTATTTGAACTATAAAATGAATTCTGAACAAAATCTTACTTAGGAAATGTCCAAAGTTATGCATGACATGTAAATATAGAAGCAATCATATTGTATGACTTTGAGACCATTTGGAAGAATACTTTGTCATTTTAGTGTGGTCCAGTGGTCTCCTGACTGATCGCAAATGAGCTCACCTCTAGTATTGAGGGCTCATTCGTTTGACTGTCTTTTCACAGCAGATTAGAAATCTAGTTACTTATAGAACATCATTGGCTAGATGATTTACCTCATAAATAATTATAAAATAAATCCACGGTTTGATATAATTTATTGCATCAAATTGCATACAGTAAATACTCGCACGTCTGATCAACTAGTCCATCCATCATCCGGCGGACAAGCTAGGCAAGTCATCTAATATGATATAATAAACTTTACAAAAACTGGTTCATGCTACTCCATTGCGTTTTATTACTCAACGATAAGCTACCTGCTAGGTTGTTAGCTCGATCGACAATGTCACCGTTGTACTAAATAGATGGGGTTTGCATGAAATTTAATCAAAATTGGAATAAATACACGTGTTAGGAACCTCTCGATTTTGGTTTTTTTTATTATCCGTAAAGTACACTTGAAGTTATCAAATTGAGACCACTTTGCGAAACTACATTTCATAAAATGTTGTTTCTAAGAGTTGCATACAAAATCTTGCACTGATTCCATCATCGAGAACACTGTTGTTAATACTTGTCTGCTGACTCATATAGTCAACTTTCGAGTCCACTTTATGACGTCCTTGCATCGTCCTCCCACTGCACAACCAGTTTTTTATACCTTTTGCCGTTGCTACCTAACCAGGCGTAAACCAAGTTACGTTTTGCCGATAAAGGTGGCGCTGGTAGTTAAACACGGCTAGTCAGTCTTGCCAGATTCTATAAGTATTTCGATAGTTCTTAATTTGGTCACCTGCAAAGAAAGGTGGCAGCGCTATATGTAACGGATAATCGAATGACCCGTCCTAAATCGTCTATTGAGTCGTAAACATACGTTATTCAAATTGTTTGTAAAGAACTTTTGTCTTTGTAGAGCCTGTTATTCCAAAAGTATACGTACTTGGTAGGAGGTTTACTGGCTAAGAATTGCTATTTATATTCAATACAGGTTTAAATGAGTAGTATCCTTTGATACGCGTATATATAAATATAACACACTGACATAAATGTATGCTTATGGTGCAGCTTTGCTACTTGTTACACTTATAGTAATTTGAATAATAAATTGTCAACTGCTCTCAAACGGTGAAGGAAAACATCGTGAGGGGGAAACCCACACATCTAAGAATATGAGTGTGTGTAATTCCGGGTCTGATGTTGCACCACGTCCGTAGTGTTGCCCCAGCAACCCTACTGGGGCTGACACAAAGGATCACGTACTGTCAAGTGTCGGTGTGTATACCTGACGCCCCTATAATGAGATTAATGGTCCAAGAACAATACAGAGAGCATACAACGAATTAGACGTTATGGAGTCGACATTCAAGTAGTTGGGCGTTCGAATCAGAAATCACTACTAATAAGTAGGTATAATCCTGTCCAATTAACTACAACGGAGTTAAACACGAATCTGAATTTATTATTATCGTTTGCGTACTTTGGTACGTTTGGTAGTACGTTCGTTAATAAACGATTAATTGAATGACAAAGATGCCTGGTACTAATGTTAATTCAGCTTCGCAAAATCTTTATTAATTGTATGCAAACTTGATTTTAAAAAAAGATGTGTTGCGTGAAGTTTGTTGCGCCGTTTCTTCTTCACAGCGCTAACACCTAGGAAGCGGTAGTCGATAAAAAAATGACGTGTATAAATGTACCAAGTGTACTCATATGCAATAAATGATTTTGACTTTGATTTTGGTTCGGTCGCACTGAGACACAGTTTGGCAAAAGTTTGGCCTGCTAGGTGTCATATTTGTTATCAAATGTTTTTGTGGTGGCATTTAATTAACTAATTCCATAGCACAGGGAGCGATAAATATTGGTTTTAAAGCACTTATTTGTATAACTTTGAGCTGTGTACTTGGTCAACCGTACCTGCGTATGCCATCACATTTTAGGCATGTCATAATAGATTATCTCTGATAATAGGTATACAATTACATCACAGGCAACATTCCAACGTATTTAGCAACGGTAACAGCAGGGAGGCAGCCGCTCGTGACGACGTCAATGGGGATGTATGAAAGGACAGGAAGCCAGCGATATCGAAGTGCAAGGGCGCATCGACGCGTGCGCAGCCGCGCCGCCGCTCGTATGGCGTGGGTTGTATTTGTACCCAGTATGTGACCTAATGAGTAGGTGATTATTGGGCATTCTGGCTCACTTTCACTCGCTCCACTCGTTCGCTCGCTGCGCTCGCACAGTGAGCTAGAATGCCCAATCGGTTTTCGCTGTTTAAAGTGAGCTAGAATGCCCAATCGATTTTGGTTGTTTGAAAGTGAGCTAGAATGCCCAATCGGTTTTCGCTGTTTGAAAGTGAGCCAGAATGCCCAATCGGTTTTAGACGTTTGAAAGTGAGCTAGAATGCTCAATCGGTTTTCGTTGTTTCGTGCGTGCCGGAATTCCCAATCATTCGACGGTTGGTTGTATTAGAACGCAAGATCAAATTATCGCAAGACGTCGATTGCGATTGGAATCATACGCTCCGCTTAACGGACTAACGGGTGACGTCGAGCGTTTTGTACGAAAAAGGTTAAGCGTGATACGTATAAAACTCTTAATGTAATAAATATGTCTACATTCTGCAGGGATCCTTGGCTCATGCATGTCAAACATTGAATTATTATTAATTACAAAATGAAATTTGTAAAACAACCGCATTCATTGCAACTAGAAAAAATTTGTTTGGGTTATTCAAAAGAGATTTCACGTCACGGCAAACTTTTACCGAATACTATTCGTTGTATTATATCTGGACCTTCCAACTGCGGTAAAACGAATTTAATTATTGGTCTACTATTACATAAAGATGGACTACATTATAGAAATGTATACCTTTACTCTAAAACACTTTTTCAACCTAAGTACGTATTTTTAGAAAAAGTTTTTAGAAAGGTGCCAGAGGTAACTTTTACAAAATTTCATGGTAATGATGAGGTTTTGAGTCCTCATGAGGCAACTTCTAATTCGATTATTATATTTGATGATGTAGCTTGTGAAAACCAAAATCATATAAGAGATTACTTTGCAATGGGTAGACACAAGAATATAGATTGTTTTTACTTAAACCAGACCTATAGCAAAATCCCGAAGCAGTTGATACGGGACAATGCTAATCTCATTATTCTTTTTAAACAAGACGATATGAACTTGAGACATGTTTATGAAGAGCATGTTAATACAGACATGAATTGGTTAGCGTTTCGAGAAATGTGTGCCAAGATTTGGAGTGTACCCTATAGCTACTTAGTTATAAACAAAGACTGTGAAAAGAGTAAAGGATGTTACAGGATGAAATTTGACACATTTGTAGAATTGCATTGATGATTTAAAAATACTATATTTATTATTATACCATCATTACAACTTAAGGCTTCGCCTGGTAAGGTATAAACATGGATAATGAACAAGCATTGAAAAAACAAGTAATAAAATCAGCTGAATCAGTTAAAAGAAAACTAAAGATGATGCGAGACATTAAAAGTAATAACGAATTCGCAATGGAATCGGTTTTTAAACCATTAACAGAGCCACTGAAACAAATTATAAACACAAAAATGGAAATACCACATAGAAAAATAAAGAAACAAAGACTCAGCTACACTCCTCTTAGTAAACGCAAGGAACATCGGGCTAGTTACGATGTTAGTGATGATGTCGAAAGCGACCAATCCAGTAAAGACTTCAACAATACAGTTTTTATGAAAAATCGTAAATCCGAGGTTTATTTTAATGACGAAGATGAAGAAAAAAGCGACTACGTCTATTTGGAACCTGATAAAGATGAAGACAATAGTGATATGGAACCTGATACTAGCGGTCTATCATTCAAATCGACTGACAACACTACTCCCATAAGAATGTCTTCAGAAAACATTCCTTTTGGGGTCAGAAACGAGAGAGAAAAACTCATGATGGGAACGTTACGTGTTTTTGTTACTGAACATAATATTTCTATTGGTTGTAAGACTTTCGCAAAAACTCCAGGGCTAATGGAATTATTGTTTAAGAAAACACCGCAATTAGAATTAATAACTGAAGATGATAAACAAAATTATAAGACTATATTATTGACTACAAATGCTCATCGCCGTGAGTATAATCCCATGAAGCCTATAAAAAGTAATAAAGGTCGAAAATATACACAAATAATTAGACCTCTATTTATGAAGTTGGCCAAAAACTGTGTGAGCACTGAAAGCATATCTCATGGATCTGGTTTGCCACTCACAAAAAAGCTGAATCAGAATGTAGATTATGTTTACTGGGATGATCCTAATGAATTAGTTAATCGATTGAAACTATTAATAGCTTCGCGAGATGCTGGAAACACAGGATTAGACAATGAAATACTATCTATTATCGAAGAGTTGCGGGAAAGTGATATCATTAATTAAATATATGCTGATATTTAAAAAGTTTTTCACAGTCTTTATTTATCCGCTGGTTGAGATAGTCGCTAGGAAATGAATATAGATAAATTTGGTCACCACGTTCATAAACGTTTGCGTTTACCGGAATCATTGGATTCACACAAGCTCTTAAAGTCAGAAAACGGAGAATTTGATTTACATTTAGTAAGGTTAAAAGGAGTTAAGGCTCCATCAGCCTCCGATGATGCTGTAAATAAGCAGTATGTCGATAATTTGCTGAATGACTATTACACAAAACATGATGTATTAGACGAACTACATAAAATAAAAACGGATATAATTAATCTCATGAGAGTAAAATTTTATATGAAAGGAGAAGTAGATCAAGCCATTGCCAACAGCAAATTAAAAGTCACCAAAAATGAGTAAGCAACAAGTAGTAGACGAAATTCACAAAGCAGCACGAAAAAATTTTAACAGACGTCCTGTAGTATTAAAAGGTATCGATGATTTATGGCAAGCTGATTTAATTGATATGCAGAATTATGGAAAAGACAACAATGGTTATAAGTACATCTTAGTCATAATCGATTGCTTTTCAAAATTTGCTTGGGCACTGCCTGTTAAAACGAAAACTAAATCTGAAATAACAAACACGTTTAAAAAAGTACTTGAAAAGAATGGGCGTATTCCATTAAATTTACAAACCGATTTAGGTAAAGAATTTTATAATGAGGATTTTCGAAACTTAACGATGTTATACAAAATAAACCATTATTCAACATATTCCACTAAAAAGGCTTCAATTGTTGAAAGGTTGATTAGAACTTTGAAAAACAAGTTATATAAATATTTTAGTTTCATTGGCAATTATAAATGGATTGGTAAACAGTTGAGTAACATACTTGACTCTTACAATAATTGTGTACATCGAATTACTAAACATAAACCAAAAGACGTGAATCAATACAATGAATCTTTAATATTAAATAATATAAAGGAATCAAGAAAATATATTACAGTAAAAAGGAATAAATTCAAAGTTGGAGATTATGTGCGAATTAGCAAATACAAAGGAACTTTTCAAAAAGGATATACCCCTAATTGGTCAACAGAAATATTTATCGTGTCAAAAGTAAATTCGACTAATCCACCGACTTATGAGATTGTTGATCAACGAAAACAGATCATTTTAGGTACTTTTTACGAACAGGAACTTCAAAAAACAAAATACCCTGATATTTACTTAGTTGAGAAAGTTTTAAAAAAGAAAGGTAATAAGCTATTTGTAAAATGGTTGGGCCTTAATGAAAGTGAAAATAGTTGGATTAACAAAACATCCATCGTATAAATCTATATAATTAGTTGATACGTATTATATTTTTATTAGTATACCTGTAATGCATGGAGGAGGACTTATTAATAGTGTAATAAACAATTTACCTTTTGAGTTACATTTACCAGGGTATAATTACTGCGGTCCCGGTACACGACTACGAGAAAGATTATCACGGAACGATAGAGGAATTAATAAATTAGATAACGCTTGTATGCAACACGATATAGCATATTCCAACTATACTAATTTAGAAGATCGCCATAAAGCAGATTTAGAACTATTGAACATGGCAAATCGAAGACTTAGGTCAAAAGATGCAGGAAGAGGTGAAAAATTATCTTCCTGGATAGTAAGTAAAGTAATGAAAGCAAAACTAAAAGCAGGTGCAGGTATCAAAGGCTTCAAAAAGGTTGTCTCTAAAATATATAGTCAGTTGAAAAAATACAAACCAAAAAATAATAAGTCTGCAATTAAATTTGCCTATCTGGCTGCAAAGAAGCTATTCTCTAAAAATAATGGATTTCGATTACCGCGCGTCATACCAATTCCTAAAACAGGAGGAATTTTGCCTCTAATTCCTATATTTGCGGGGTTGTCAGCTTTGGGCACATTAGCTGGAGGAGCAGCAGGTATCGCGAAGACAGTAAATGATTATAAATCAGCACAGAAAAATTTACAAGAATCTGAACGCCATAACAAAGTAATGGAATCCATTGCTTTGGGTAAAGGTTTGTACATCAAACCGTATAAAAAAGGCAATGGTTTATTTTTACGATCGGCAAAAAACTAAAGAAAAGGCTACCTAGACGCGCGCTTACTAATTTGGATATTATAGAACATGCACATGGTATTCCATATTTTAGAGGTGTTTATATGAGAAATCAGTTACCAAAAAAACCTAAACGTATTGAATGTGGTGTTATTAATTTAGACAGCTCTAAAAACGAAGGTACTCATTGGGTAGCCTATGTAAAACTAAATAATTATTGTGAGTATTTTGACAGTTTTGGAGATTTAAAGCCGCCATTAGAGTTAATCGGATACTTGGATAAATATGATATTTACTACAATTACAATATATATCAAAGTTTTAATTCTGTTAATTGTGGACATTTATGTATAAAATATTTGAAAAACTTTTGGATAAACATTTAAAAGAACTTATCTCTTGTACTTATTGTCATTACCAAAATGACTTTCACGCTGTCTATATCGGATACTAAGGCGAGTTTAGCAACAAACTATTCGCCAAATTTACAATTAGATAATGATTATGAATGTGGTCTTTTGTATTTTTCTACATTTAATTCTATACCGAATGTAGATGATAGAAATAATAAACTATACTATGGTGACAATGAGGTGATAGAAATACCAGAGGGCTCCTACGAACTTCAGGATATTAGAGACTATTTAAAAGATAATATCAAGGATGGTTCATTTGAATTAAGGTGTAATAACAATACTTTGAAAACTACTATCTTTTGTTCGAAAGTCATACATTTTCAAAAAGAAGATTCCGTAGGACAATTATTAGGTTTTGGACCAGAAACCCTTCCCGCGAATATATTACACGAATCTCGCTTTCCCGTCAACATTCTGTCGACAACCGTTCTCCGGGTTGAATGTGACATCATTAGCGGATCTTTTGTAAACGGAAAACCTAGTCATATTATTCATGAATTCGCGCCTAATGTTCCACCTGGTTATAGAATTATAGAAGTACCTAAAAACATAATTTATTTTCCAGTAAACCAGAGTAGCATAAGTTCTATTAATATTAAAATATTAGACGTAAATGGTAATTTAGTTAACTTAAGGAACGAGGAAATTCAGTTATATTTACATTTAAGAAGAAAATGATTGACTTTAATAATAAATACTCTGCATCTGTAGTAAAAAGCAGCAGTGTGAATTGTACTCCTAAAGCAATAGCACCTTCAAAACAATTTAGAAAAAAACCATATTCAAAAAAGAAGTTAACTAAAGAAAATAAGGACTTCCTTAAACTCATAGGGCTAAAATGAGTATCCTAAATATAACAGATGGTCCAGTTTATGACAATTCAATTGAAAGTTATGAGTACTATTCATACAAACCATACGTAAACAGTTTTAAAAATAATGATGAGATACGAATACCTATAAATCAACAGGATTTGTACGTATTGCCATCGGCCAGTACCATTTACATAGAAGGAAATGTGCAAGTTTACAACCGACAATCAAAAACAAAAGTTAACCAAATTCACTTCACAAATAATCCAATATTGTTTCTATTTCAAGACATACGTTATGAACTTAATGGTATAGAAATAGATAAAATTAAAAATGTTGGTATTACTACAACTATGAAAGGTTTGTTATCGATGGGTGCGGCAGAATCGAAAATTTCAGAATGTTGGGGTTGGAACCTTGATGGTACTACAAACCACGGAGGTAATTTCTCAGTATCTATACCTCTTAATAAAGTTCTGGGGTTTGCAGAAGACTTTAATAAAATAATAATGAATTGTAAACATGAGCTTATTTTATTGCGTAACAACTCTAATTTGAATTGTATAAAATTAGGCGAGAATGAATATGTTCATGATGTTGAAATTTCTAAGTTGGTTTGGCGGGTACCCCAAGTGAAAGTTTCTGATCGTGAAAGAATTAATCTACTTCGTCATTTAGAAAAAGATCGTTCATTGACTATAATGTTTAGAAACTGGGATCTATATGAGTATCCTTTACTTCCTCAGACGTCTAAGCATACTTGGTCAATTAAAACGTCTTCTCAGTTGGAAAAACCACGATATGTAATATTGGGTTTACAAACTGATCGTAAGAATCAAGTAACTAAAGATATGTCTCAATTTGACCACTGTCATTTACGTAACGTTAAAGTGTTTCTGAATTCAACTTACTTCCCGTATGAAAACCTAAACGTTGATTTTGCCAACAACAATTACTCTTTATTATACGAACATCACGCAAAATTTCAGCAGTCGTATTACGGACGTCGACCAGACCCTTTATTAAACTTTGAAAATTTTAAAAATAAAGCGCCATTGTGGCTAATTGATTGTAGTCGACAAGTAGATAGCGTTAAACCTGGGGGACCCATAGATGTTAAAGTGGAAATTGAGTGTGTTTCAGACATTCCGAACAACACCACCGCTTTCTGTCTAATTATTAATGAGTCCATTGTTGAATATAAACCATTGACTAGTACAGTAAAGAAAATATCATGAGTAACAATTTCATATTCGTGGATATACAAGGTTTCAAAGATTACAATAATGTGTTTATTATTAAAGAACTAGCTCTGGTGACAAAAGAATATTCTCAGACCTTTTTAGTCAAACCTCCTTACGCTTTTTCGTATTTAACAACAGAGGAGAAAAAACAGGTCGTGTGGCTAGAAAGAAACAGGGGTATACTTTGGAGAGAAGGCTTTATTGACTATCGCGAATTTAAAAGATCTATTATTTTACCATTGTTAAAAAATAAGATCATAATCGTAAAGGGTCAGGAAAAAGTAAAATGGATGAGAGAATTATGTAGTGACTGTAATGTTATTGATGTTGGCGTAAAAGGTTGTCCCAGTTTCGTAATTTTATATAACACATTTTGTATAAATAATACTTATAACTGTTTATCTCATAAAAAATATTGCGCATTAAAAAACGCAATTACCATAAAAAAGTGGTGTTATGAAAATAATATAGGTACTTAATTTAATTAATCGCTAAGATCAATTATTTATCAATTATTATTGTTTCATAGTATATTGCCAGCTTTGTATTGTGTTTTGGATACATGTAAATAAAATAATAATAATAACTTCTCTTTTATTTTATTATCGACAAAAAAACTATGTAGACACCATTTTAATTAAGCATTGTATTTTATACAAAGAAAATATTGACAAATAGATATAAGGATTAATAACCTATCTAAAATAGACAGATATGACGCTCTTTATTATGTCAAAGTAAGTCTAAGATGTAGAATTCAGCCCTTAATTATTTATTTACAGTATAACGTGGTACAAACAAGTAATTTATTAAATAATTGAAACAAGCAAGTAAATTATTACATGTAAATAGATTACAAAGTAGGTGTTATTTTTATTCAAATATCTAATCTTAAGCTATACAATCTTAAACATAAAATAGGTAGTTAGGTAGCCTTGACTTCTGACAGCAGTCGTATTCGTAATTGTGTTCCACATTATGGATTCTGAAAGTTAATAAGAATAAAATTAGTTTAGAACCATAACCGTATAGAATCAATCCATAACCAACACTATTAAATAACAAAAAAAATAAGTACCTTGCACTTTTCGGCTCGTTCTCCAAGTTGCGCGCTTATCTGGTACAGAATTCGTCTTATTTTATATAGGACGCTATCACCTTCTTCATATACCACATATTGCGTCCTGGCTTGTGACCTCATAACGATTTCAGTTTCAGTTTCATCTGCACTATACACTTCAATTTTAACTACATATTTCGGTATTCCTCTGTCATGTACCGCGATGTAACTGGTTTTAGCGTTTTGTAGCTGCTGATTTCGTAACATTATGATATGAAATAGGATACTTGAATTGATTAATTAAAAGCAAGAGAATTGAGAAGACGCGACGAAGGACTGGTAGCGAATGATGGTTATAGTCAATATTTCTAGTTGAGTCTTGTATGAAAAACATCGTGTGCGCGACGCGGCTCGAGTTACACCGCAGGCGCAAAGCTAAAGACAACAGACATGATCAAACTTGAAAAATAATGTACTGAATCAGCAGTCTCAGCTACATAAATAACAATATTAATTGTATGTAATATATAGGTAAATTATGTAGGTAACGCTTCCTCTGAAAGAAGCCGAAATAAAATGTATCTACCTATAAGTGCGTAATTGTATCTATCTCGGTATCTCAAAACAAGGGAAACATAATTAAGATATAAACAATGAAGATGCAATTTAAAATAATAACAACAACAAAAATTATAATTAATACAATTTATTTAAAAAAAGTAGGTAACTCATACATTTTGGTTAACCTAATATAATACAGGTTATACTCCTATTTATATAAGTATCTTATGAAATAATCGCAACCCAGAACAGATATTTCTTGTTCAATTATAGAATTAACACATTTGTTACAGTTTAAAACTAATAAGATATCATCTAGTGATGAAAGAAATCTATTTTTTAAAATTTTATCGATATTTCTAACAAACATTGTAGCTTCAATATAATCGTTTTCAGTCAAATTTCTTAATCTTACGTGTATACAATGCGCAAAAATATTAATTGCTTCACACACTAGGTACAACATATTTATAGAACAACGTTTATCACAAAACATTAGCTGGTATAAAAAAAGTTGATAAAAGCGGTCATGGTTGGTCACATATTTACCAAATAACTCAAATTCTTCATATATATGCCCCCATTCTTCTAATGTAAAAAATATATCACTATTTTCACAAACTATGTGAACTTGTGGTGCAAAATTGTCTAAAGCCCATAAACCGGTGGTTATCTTAACACCATTTGAATGTAAATATGTATGTTTTGAAATTATAACGTTGTATAGATAACTTTCAGCCATTACTAGAGGTTTTTTATGTTAATGCATGCTTTCTTCATTTTTAAATATTTTGGTAACTCAATATAGCTAGAAGCTCGTAGAGGTGAATATTTGTTAATATTTACCTCCAGGTACAAAGTCCTTAAAAAGGACCACCCACTGTCTCTCTCTTGAAATCCATCAACTTTATTAGATATTATTTCAATGACCTTCGCAAACATATCATTAAACTCATAATGTTTATGTATACAAATATTTTCCGTTGCGAAAGATTTAATTTCAACCATATCATTTTTCGGCAGCGAGAACTCTGCAAAAAGTTCAAAGTTTGCTTTTATATTATTGTGCTGAGCTATCTTCGCAGCGATCAACTGCCGCACGGGGCGGCGCACGCGCCTCAAGAACTCGCCGGGCGCGGGGGCAGCCGAACGCTCGCTCTCGCTCCCACAATCGCTGTCGCAGTCCGCCTCACTACCCCCACGTCTCGGCCCCGACTGCCGTCCGCGTTCCCGTACCCTAAAACTAGCAATTCGGTTTCTAAATGCTGAACAAAGTTTTTCAACATTTGGACTTATTTCGATCGAGTTATTATCTTTATGTAAACGACTTCGGAGGTGACCCGAAAAGGCTTTACTTTTGATGGTTAGATCACAAACAGTACAGAAAATGTTTCTGCCTGCCATGGTTGAGATATTTTTGTTCTAGGATGAAAACATTAATTTTAACACTTTACTTCGATGGTCTAGAGGCTAAAAGGCCTAACTTGTTTATGTAATTGAAAATTTAAAAAGAAATAGAGAATATAAAATATGTGACCGATTTCTGGTTTGTATTAGTACCTACCTAGGTTAATTAATTAAATTGTATGCAGTTGAAAGTTTTTAATATATTTAATATAAAAACCACAAAGTTATTTTAATAAAAAATATACAAATTAAATTATTTTTTCTTATTAGAAAAGAACTGCCCGTCTTCCTTGAACCTAGTTTTTGCCGCATTAATGAATTTCTTCAAAAAAATTAGCTCATCAGCTCCCGAACCAACTTGATACTTAAGAGTTATTGCAGCTTTTTCCCACCTGTCCTTCGGGTCGACGCGCAGGATGTCTCGCGTGTCGTACACTCTCAGCTCCACGAACTGGTCGCCGGCCAGCAGGGCGGTGCGACGCAGCACGCCGTCGGCTACGCGCCGCGTCAGAGCAGACGTGAGCGGCGGCCGCTTGGAGGCCGCGCGCCGAGCTTCCTCTTCGTCCTCACTGTCGTCAGACAGCAGGGACCACTCGCGGCTTCCTTTTTTGCTCACAGCCGATGACGATGGAACCTGCTTCGTTCTCAGCTTTTTAGTCTTCGGCTTGGCGGGCGCGGCAGTCGATGGCACAGACCTGAAATAATAATAATAATACAACGTTAATCTAATAATAATAGCGTAAAACAAAGTCTCTCTCCGCGTGTGTCTGTGATTTTGGATAAAGTTCTTAACTATTTTATAGTGAATGAATAGGGTAGGTTTTATAATTATGATTTCAATATACAATCACTGTAAGTACGAGACCGAAGTGGACGACTCCATTATTTGTTACATATAGCGTCTCTGATTGAATAAAAAATAAAATATTTGGTAAGTACTACAACTAACCTTACGTCACCGTCGTCATCCGAATCAAACGCGCACGATTTTCTTTTACTGGCTTCTTCCACGCTCCTCTTACTGTAATACTCGGATTCAGACCTGCAAATAAAATAAACCCTTACTGTTATTTCGAATAAAACATCATTAAAACTTAACTGATGAGTAAAATATTTGTGAAATTCTTGTTTAGTACAGGGAAATGATAGTTTGCGACTAGATAGGTATATAATGTTGAAAAACTTTATTTATTTAAAAATGAATAATAATCCAAACTTACGAACATTATTGTTTTCGCGAAGATGCGCACGCTGGTAGAACTGAAGACGGCGGGGAGGGGTAGCGGGGGCACTGGACACTGACGATGCGCGGAAACGAACTAACGACAACCACGTACCGAATCAGAAAAGACAATAAAAAATTTGAACAATATTCAAAGCGCTTTAATGATAATAAAATTATCAGAGACTAAAAACCTTCGGACAAACAATTAAAATGCAATAGTGATTATTGCACAGGAAGGTAAAGAAACCAAATTACATTTATTTGTGTCTAAGTAAAACGGAAGCGGTATTATTGCTATAATGCGATCACTTCCGAGAAACCTTCGGGTAAAGAAATAAAATAAGCTTATTAGGTGGTGCGTTTTTGATATAAAATCTGATACATTTAATAACGTAAAATGTATCTGCTTCCAATAATATGCATACATACATCTTCTGTAATAAAATCAACATTGACTGAGTATCATTGCAAGTAATTTTATTACATATTTATGTACATGAACATGCTACTTCTACTAGGAAAAGTACTAACATTTTTACGTGACTGCACACATGTAATAAATGTTTATGCTTGTTTAATTGATTAATTTTTGATGAAAGTTCTGTGAATTGTTTAATACCCCTGACATTTTAATCAGATCAGCATAAAACTGTGTATGGAACATAGGTAAATAAGTGACACATTGCGGTGTATGTGAACTACGATTCGCGGCAATATCAAAAGGTGACGGTCGTCATTTAATACTTGGCTATGTTAGGGCGAGTACTCAACTTAAAGTAGGTACACAACAATTAGTTTAACTAGATTCTTTAACTTTGTAAAGTTATTATGAATTATGATTCTATTTTATAAATATGTAATTCTATCGTAAGATAACAGACTGTTATAGGTAATTAAGCACCTAAATTATTCTTATAGGTGCTTATCCATTATGTTTTTAGCACTTACCCATTCTATTGATCTCTGTACAATCATTATTGCACATTATAAACTTTGTACGTCTATCATTGGTCGCGTTACTGAAATTTTGTAAATATAAAATGGAGTATTAGATAACATTATATAATATTTAAATTGTTGGAACTTAATGTCACACTAAATTTAATCAATGTGTACATACCTCTAATACGTCGTAACCATGCGCAATGTAAAATGAAGTTTCAGCATTTCAAGTACAGTCGTGGGAATCATTGTAATGAATAAGTTATTTATTAACATATTGCATACTTAGTAATAATCGCGATTAGGACCATGTATTATAACAAACACTTTAATAAAAAAACATAAAACATCATGATGATACCGGAAATCATAAATCAGCGAATTGGGTGTTTTCGAAACTATTTTAAAAAGTCAATTAAACAAAATCGATTAAATTATAGTGCCTACCTGCTATTGAAATATTATAACTAATACCATTACGTATTCTCCTGTTTTTTCTTTGACTGTACGTCGACATTCTTTTGCTTTGATAAGCGCTCTGTGCGCGCTCGGTACTCAAGTAACACAAGAACATAACATAATGCTCGTAACGTAATATGTAAGTATTAGGGATCGCTACATAATTTGTAAAACCCTTATACAATTCTTCAATACTCATACTGATTTATTTCAACCTTTTGGGACATTGAGAACTCTAGGCTAAGTCGACATTGTTTTGTTTCACATTTATGAATCAATGTAAGAATGTTAGTTCATTTATAATGAACTTTTGAACGGAGACATAAATTTTGTGTTCTTTGGTATTTGCGGAGTTACGTACATGTATGTGATAGAGATAAAATGCAGATATACCTGCGCGTTAGTTAATAAACTTGAAATATTAAATGTAATCAACCAGGATGAATAGAAGAGAGCTTATAGAGCGCAAAGTATTGTAGTCCGCAAAACTCAATTATTTTACCATATATGTGTTTTTCGCCATACTCATCAAGTCTAGGGCCTAACTAAGTAAAAATACATAAAACATTCGAGTAATGTGACATTGAGAAATGATTTCGATATACAGAACCCTTTATTAATTAATTGGTAGCATGTTTGCATTGACTCTTTTATTTTGTAATTATTATTGTAAATTGCAACGCGGTGAGGAGCCACGTTTATTGTTGTGTTATTTATGGAAATTGTAACTCAGATACAGAAAGCTGGTTCAAGGTAAAAATAATTACTTGAGATGTTTGGTTTTAACTTTGGGCTAACGGTACGACCAAACGGGCTGGGAACAAATTCCTTAAGCAGATGCTAATGAGATAGTTAAATGTATGTATTGTCTTGTGAAGGAATGAGGTTCTTGGTGCTGTGACTTTAGGAAGTCCTTGCTAACGGTACGACCAATCGGGCTTGAACAATTCCTTGAGCAAACGGCGACAAGATAATTGATTATAATTGTCTTGTGAAGGAATAAGGTTCTTGGTGCTGTTAGTTTAGGAAATTCTTTATAACGAACTGCACGACCAATCGGGCTTGAACAATTCCTTGAACAAGCGGTGACAGGATGGTACCTACAAATAGTAATTGTCTCATGATGGAATAATGTTTCTAGGTGCTGGAAGCTTAAAAATGTTAAAACCTAAAATATCTCTCTGTTAGCCTTAAATCAGATTTCGTAATGTATATATAAATGTGAGTAAAGTGTGATCAGAACAAAGTGCACGCAACATAGATTCTCGTACATGTGAGTTTATTATTTTATTAATTTTATATTACATAACCTAATTTCGATTAGCTCGTTATACGTCGCATACACAAACATAATCGCGTTCAGAGCGCTACACAGGGGCGACTCGCGCCTCGACTCCAACCGCGCGTCGGACGGCGAACATAGCTTGGTAATCGTCGGTACGTAACCCAACGCGCACTCAAACGCGTTCCGTTCGAAACATACAACAGGTTTTAATCGACGATGTTTGCAATCGTTATTGGACGTGAGTCGCTTTTGTCAAGATGTTCTAAGTCATGCGATTATTTTAATACAAACAAACGTCGGAAACCGATTGGGCATTCTGGCTCACTTTCAAACAGCGAAAACCGATTGGGCATTCTAGCTCACTTTCAAACGTCTAAAACCGATTGGGCATTCTGGCTCACTTTCAAACAGCGAAAACCGATTGGGCATTCTAGCTCACTTTCAAACAATCAAAATCGATTGGGCATTCTAGCTCACTTTCAAATGACGAAAACAGATTGGGCTTTCTGGCTCACTGTGCGAGCGCAGCGAGCGAACGAGTGAAGCGAGTGAAAAGTGAGCCAGAATGCCCAATCTGTTTTCGTCATTTGAAAGTGAGCTAGAATGCCCAATCGATTTTGGTTGATTGAAAGTGAGCCAGAATGCCCAATAATCACCTACTCTAATGATACCCGCTGGGCAGTTATGACGTCATTGCCGGCTAATAACCTCGCATATTGATTAGTTTTTTATGAAATTCGATTTAGAATTAGTCATAGGTGGATGGAGGACAATCGTAGATATACTAAGGTTAAAAAGAGTCGTCTAACCACTGCCTGTCTGTTTATATCTATAGTCTAGCTGTCGTCTAAATTAAGACAATGTTTAGGTAATAAAAAGTATATTTATATACTTTCCACTTTCGGGCACAGGCATACTGCCATAATATTGTAACGAGTAAGGTATAGAATATGTCCTAAGAATCTGACCTCCGCCCGAAGCGTCTGAGCCCTATGCGTTTTGTGAATACACAGTTTTATGGCTTCAGCTTACATACCTACGCTTTAGATATTTTCTTTCTCAGCGTATGTCGTTTATCCTAACAAATATTCTACGAGAATGCCCATGGTGTGAAAATATCCCGTACTTACGTAACCGTAGTCCAAGTGATAAGAATACTGATTATAATAATACATTACTTTAATTTTTAGAATTATCATATTTGATACTACGGATCATTGTTTTCCGAAATAAAAACTTTCGTTTCATTACAAATATCCGACCGAAAGTTACTAACGAAAGTTTGAAACCGTACTTCTTCTATCAGATTACTTAGGCGTAAAATCTAAATTTACCATTGCTCCAGTTTTTGAAGTTTAAAAACATTATCGCTTTAAACTAAAAAGTATAGTATTTTAAGCACTTATACTCGCACTAGCTACTGACCGTTGTTGCTCAGGTGTGTCACCAGTCAGTCACCCACGCCTACATCGCCGACCGTTGACCGTCTAACCGATAATGTTTGCACAAGACATTGGTAGACCGAAACACACCGAAGGGAGGATTTAAACTACTGTACGAGTACTTGTTGCGTTCCCTAAAACAGGTTTTGGCTATCGTGTGCCCTAAGTGTCGGTTTCGCGGCAGGTGGTATGAGTTCCAGATATCCTTCAATGAAACTCAGAGCATACCCCCATCCCATCTCAATCGCAAAGCTATTCAACGTGTTGTATAAGAAATATACTCAGCTTCTTTTTTCCTCGTAATCTTATTAGAATGATGTCCATTACTGTATTGCTAACTAGCTTTTTATTGGAACTTAATTTCCTGTATTTTGAAAAGTGACTTATATCGGCCAAATTTCACCCTACTTTTTTGACAATACGGTTTTCGCTTTTCGTAATACGAACAATGAATAATGTTGCCGAATCCCCGGTCGGTTTCGCACGTCCGTCCATTCTTCACTTCACTGTGTTCGCCCCTCGGTGTTGCTTGGCCAATTCTGGCTGGGTTAATCGATCGAACTGTTGCGAAATTGTGCAATTCTATTGTGGCCAGATCACGTTGGAAAATTGCATGCAATTTTGTATAGCATTACATTTACTTATGGATGCCTCGACTCAGTCTTCGGGGGAAGTTTTCGTTTCTAACATGGTCGACCGGACTTCAGCAATCTGACTGGAAATAGTTCTATTGGAATTAAAAGTCCTGTAAGATCTTTTGTTATATTTGGAAAAATCTAATAGTAACTAGTTGGTTCCTCAATTATGAGGATCATGCCATGTGGAAACGTGAGGTCTTATCATCGGCAATGAGGATAGCTTAATGACTGCTAGATTTTGTAATCTGGTCACACCATCTCTTAACCGGTGGAGTTAGTCGATGTCATAATAATACCTATATTCTGTCCTCTGCCTTGAAAATAGTATTTGTTTTTTAAGGCAATTAAAAGGATGGATAAATATTTAAAAAGAAAACTGAGCATGAAATAAAATAAGCATGAAACAAACTTTCCAGTAGAGAAACAATTGGAATTCTTATGCAACAGTTCATGTATACTATTGGTGACCTAATAAATAAAATAAAATAAGTAATAAGTATAAAATAAATCCTTTCCTTCCTTATAAAACAGCAAGGGAATACTTTTAACCCAAAAAAAGTTTACGTGTAATGACGACATAAAAATTTATAACACATCCTTTTGTTACTGATACAGATAACAGCCACTTAAATAATACAGTTTTTAAGAAATCTATTATTCTTTTCCAGGGAGAACCGAATAGAGGAATAACATTCACAAGTACAGAAGAGCCTTTGAAGCTAGCGAAGCCTATTCCTGATGTTCGTCTGGTAGATGGACCTTCTATCTTAGCGGGAAGGGTTCAGCTACTACACAGAGGACAGTGGAGATCTGTTTGCACCAACTCGAGAAAGTAAGTTAGCAATGTACACTTATTTGTAACTATTTTCCCAAAAAGTAGATGTAAATTTTTTGTATGTTAATGTGAAGCTTCATAGATCATAAGTTCAACTCAATGATTGTGCATTGAAATTGTATAAACAAAAACCTAGGTTATTTGTATAATGCGTAGGTATATTTTTCTAGGGATCTGTTAAAACAGATATTATAGCTAAGCTTTCTTGCCCGTCTGTCTGTCTTTCCAGCGGGAACTCAAAAACTTAAACCGGTGTATGAACTGAAATTTGAAATGTGTATTTAGAACGCCAACGATGATGGGAAAATATGGAAATTTCAGGAAAAAAGTATTTATCTCTAGGTATTAAAGAAAACCTAATACCGTTTGTCCACTGGATAACTCGCAAACTACTGGACCGATTCAGCTTAAATTGGGAATTTTATGTAAAATGGTCCTGCAATCTTAAGAAAATTACGGAATAGAAGAACCTAGTACTAAATTAAAACTAAATTTAATTGACGGATTTTGTGTACATAGACTACTTTGACAAAACTTGGCAGTCCTTTTTACCTAATCAAAAATTTCCTGGATATATTTGATGAAATTAGCTCTCTTATTTTTTAATTTATTATTATTTTATTTTAGTTGGACAATCAACGACATGGAAACCGCGTGTAGACAACTGGGCTTCATGGGCGGGTCTTTCTACAACTGGATGGACCGACAACCTGGCCGCCGCGCACGACTGTTGTTCGAGGAACCGAAGTGCAGGGGCACCGAATTCGACCTCTTCCAATGTGACTGGGCCTCCAGACAACTCGGATCAGGCGTCTGCGATTACCATCCAGACTTAGCGATTCAGTGCCTCCCACACCACGATGGAAGAAGCTCTGAAAGTCATTGGAGAGGAATACGATTTGAAAACGCTGTCTTCGAACGAATACTAACAGCCGTTAACACGCTATATGTTCCAACATCCATGTCTAGGCTCGTGCATGTAGCTGTCAAGAATGCAGGTCTCGGAAGAGATAACAACGCGACAAGTGCCTTAGACATAATAGGTGTACCACCTGTTATGGAAAACATGGAAATATCCAACTCTGCCTTCAACGCTATAAATGTGACGTCACCTAATGCTCCCATAGTTATTAATAATTGCAAGATACAAGACAATAGAGGTTACGGTGTCTATGTGAATTCTACGTACGGCATGACCAAGATTGAGAATTGCTTGATTCACAACAATGGCGGTGATGGGGTCAAATACGTAGTGCACGAAATGAACATTGACGAGAAATTCGACAGAAGTGAAGTGTTTGATCTCTGCACATTAGCTTCTACCCCTAGTCAAACGTTTCCAATTCAAATGTCAATAGAACAATCAAGATATTCAAACATGGAACGAGACTGCAATCAGAAATTTTACACTAGATCGGATCATGTCCTCACTTTGAGTTTCTTGAAACTATTAACCAATCGTAACAATACTGGAGAAATCTTTGTTTATGACGGTTTAACTGCATCTGACAAGCTTCTTTTGCAATTTAGTGTAAGAAACTTTTCAAGGCCACAAAGTGTTACATCTACAAGAAGTAGAATGTACGTGAGATTTCGAGCTGACACTAGAACAGACATTACTGGTTTTCTGCGATTGACTTCGGGGGTCAGCAAAACCTATGATCTAAATGTGACAGGCACGATGATTTCCGATAATAATGGCAGAGGCGTGGTTATTGAAAACTTAAGATCTCAAGTACATATACATCAAACTTCTATATCTAATAATAATCACGTTGCTGGACTTCAAGTCGTCAATGGAGCTGGAGATGTGAACGTGACTGAAAGCAGAATATCTTTCAATCAAGGAGATGGCATAAACATTACAGTAACAGGTGGAAACAGAAACATTTCGAAAAGTATAGTGAGCTCTAATCAAGGGTACGGAATAGCGGTCTGGATAAACAATACTCAAGAAACTGAATATATACCACTGAACCAGACTACTGTCGTAGAATATTCTTCAATATATAAAAATCTGGAAGTAGGTATTTTACATGGTAATTATTGTGGAGACAGCTGGGTAAACATCACTGGTAATATGTTCAATACAAGTATGGAAAGCACTATAGACATATCAACTTGTTGGCGATTTAACAATCCATTCAAATTATTAAATTTGCAAATAGGTCATAATCAGTTTAACCATAATCAGAAAGTACCATTAAAAATACAGCCAGCGCTGAATGTAATAGGTAAAATAGAATACAACTACTTTGAACAAGGACAATATGGTGCAATAGTTATTATGAATCGAATAGAAGGAAAATACATGGAAGAGTTTGAAATTCTACCGGCCAGATTTGATATACAACACAACTACTTTTTTGGCAATAAGGGTCCATTTGTAGTAAATCTAGGTTTATCGCCATATAGCGATTTGCAATACATATTATTCTCTAGAAATCATCTCAGAGAAAACAGAATAAGGGAACCGTTTGAACCTCTCGAAGGTATATCATCCAGATTGACGCCTAGAAGTAGAGTAGCTGCAACTATTGTACTGGCATCAGCTAATATTGACGTATTCAGAAATATAATTAATAATCCAGAAGCTCAGTATGAAATTGGTTCACATGTTGAAGATCAGAGTAAAGTTCTCAATTGCACTTATAATTGGCTTGGATTTGGAGAAGAAGAAAAGGTTTATAATAGACTGTTTCATAGAAAAGACAGATATAATTTAGCAAGAATTATTTATATGCCTTATTTGTTACACAGTAGTAATCCTGGAGCCACGCAAATTAATTATAATTCATTATTCGTGCCCCAATTTAACGTACCACATACGTTGGTTGTTGGTGGTGAAGTGGAAGGTATAGAAATACTCAACCCAGGGGAGTACGATGTTGACAAGGATATCAATATTCGTCCGGGTGGTAAACTGGTTTTGCAGTCAGGTGTTACATTAAAATTTCCACCGTCTATAGGTATGATGGTAGCTGGAAAACTTGAGGCAAGAGGAAAACGACCGAATGATATAACATTTACTCTTAAAGAGGAAATTGTTATGAATAACGACAGCTTTTATGAGACAGACCCTGATTTAGAACCTACCACACCTGGTTATGTGGACCCTGTTGTGCCAATAAGATTATTGGGAGGAAGAACACAACACGAAGGAAGATTACAAGTCAGGGTAGATGGGAAATGGGGCACGGTATGCAACTACAGATGGAACATAATGAACGCTGCTCTAGTTTGTAATCAATTAGGTTTAGCTTTGAATCCGGATGATTGGTTTTTAGAACCTAACGAAATACCATCTGCTGGCATGAATGAAGATATAATTTTATCCAACGTGGAATGTACTGAATTTGATAACGACATCACAAAATGTAGAGCTGAAACCATGGAAAGTTTTGAAAACTCGTGCACTCACGAAAATGATGTTGGTATTAGATGCTACGAAACAAGCTGGGCTGGCATTAGATTTAGTGTTATTGCTGAAAGAATGGACTTGCAATATGTAAGCATAGAAAAAGCTGGTTTACTAGATTATTCTTCCAATGTGTTCAAGCCTGCACTTCAAATAGACTTTGCTCGACATAGTCTTGAAAGTGTTAAGATAGCAAACAATTATCATGACGGTTTAGGTATAATTTATTCTGACTTATATGGAGCCGATGCGATAAACACCGTTCGAAACTCTGAATTTAGTAACAACAGAGGCAGTGGTATAAGTTTCAAGCAATTGGGTCTGAAAGTTTATGGTTCAGTTATAGAAAACAACGATATAGCTGGAATTTCTCACAATCCCCATCTTACTGGATTCCAACAAAGAGAAATAGCTGGATGGTTTTACTTAGATTCTGGATTCAACATGGATGAGTCAAACTATCATCCTATTATGATACCTGAATATGAAACAGATATAAGTCTAGTAAATGGTGAGACAAGACACCTTGTTTTTAGTAAACATAATGGAGAAAATATTGCGAAGACGTACAATATTAAATGTAATCCAGGTTATGTTCTTGGACTTCAACTTCTCAATCCAATTCATAACTTTTCTACAGAGAGTATTTGCATATACGATTCGCAAAATATCAACGAGGCGAGTACAAAATGGTGTCTCGATCGCGACTTGTCAACTTTCCCGACGACGAGCAACAGTTTTAGTGTTGTATTGACTTATGATAGTGGTACTACGGCTTTAGGAGGTGTTGTTCTTGTAGTGAGCTCAATAGGAGCACCAATTCAAAATCTGAAGAACAGAATTGTCAAAGGTCCAGTACCAACACTGCAAGTTGTCAATTCTAAGATCAAAGGTAACACAAAAGGCATCAAAGCGTCGTATTACAACCGTTATTTAAATGAACTCGGTGATCACTTTTTACGGAAAGCTAATGAAAGCATTAAAGTATTTAACTGTGAAATTGCCCATAATAAAGAAGAAGCTATCTACGTCAACACTCCATTCTGGGATATTCATGAAAGTAATATTACAGAGATAACAATAATGGTAAACAGTAGTTTGATCACGGATAATGGAAGAGGGATTTATCACTTCGCTAGAGATTTAAGAAGTTCCAATAACTTGTATCATTACTTACTTCAAGATAATACGATAGAAAGAAATAGAAACGGCGGTTTTGATATAAGTTTGCCTTACGTTTGGCAATATAATGAGAACTTCACTCATTCTGTCTTCATGTACAACAACACTTGGCGAAACAATCATAACTTTGGTCTAGTCATCGATGGTCATTTTGCTGAAGTAAATATTACTAAAAATATTTTTACAGATAACAGCTGTAAGACTGGATTAGTTTCTATTAGAGGTATGGAGAAGAAAATGCGGGTCGATGGAAATTTGATGGAAAGAAACAATGGCCAGTTTATTGTAGAATTCTTTATGGATAGTCATAGTGAAATCATGGGCCTCGTTTACGCTGTATTCATTTATAATCAAGTGAAAAATAATAGAGAGTCGGCACAAATGAATCGAGGAGCCTTAATAAGAAATGTTGATCCTACTTGTGTTATAGGCTTTAAAGGAATACAGAAAGTGAAAGTCAGTCGGAATTTGTTTGTAAATAATGCTTTACAATACACTTTAGTGGCTGGTATTAGAACTGCTAGGATCAACAACCTATTAGATGTAACTGAAAACTGGTGGGGCAGTGCCGATGAACAAGAAATTAAAAAGCTAATATTTGACTTCGATGATTGGAATAATCACGCTATAGCTACTTACTTGCCATACTTGCTTGAAGATAATTTTGATTCGAGTGTATCTGTAACATTCAGTCCCGAAACCGCTTTGGATACGAACAATTTAGGAGGAAGGCTGAACAAAGATCTTCTAATAGATTCCCGCATCGCTCCTTACACAGTAACAGCTGATATAACGGTTATGCCTGATGTAACCCTCACAATAAATCCCGGAGTCATATTAGAGTTTGCTCCGAATGTAGGCATGCTTATTTTGGGCACTCTTCAAGCAGTTGGTCACGCTCAATTGCCAATATTTATGAGGCCTATCACACCTGCTGCTAATATTGAGGTAAATAGAATCGAGAAGAGAGATGTCGGGCGATACTCGGATGACCATCATAAACATAGGCGACAGTTGGAAATGTTAGTCGTACGAGATTCTATTAGACTATGTACTGGAAGAAACTGTTCCATCAACGATAACCTGCTTGAAAGGAATAATGAAGGTTTCTTAGAATATTACAATAGAACTACTCTTCAATGGGTACCGATGTGTGACAATCGTTTCACGGAAAGAAATGCTCAAGTCGTTTGTAGAGAATTAGGTTTTGATCCATTAAACGTTTTCTTCGCCCGTGATCGCCGAGTGGAATACCACAGTAACTCTTTATCAAGAATATGGTCGTGGCCTGAACCCTTGCAATGCGTTGGCACTGAAGATCGTTACGAACACTGCCCTATCAGACTTAATGGACAACTTTACGGACACAGACATGAATGTAAATGGGATTCAGAATTCGTATTTATCCATTGCGGTGCCAGAAATTTGGAAGAAACCTTAGATTATTGGGGTGGCATAAGATTTGCGAACCCTGAATTTGAATATTCTCTCTATGAGCACAGAATTCACGATCATCACACACACGAAACAATGAAGAAGATAGAGAGCACACTACAACATGTGCAGATTGTTGGGGCAGGTATTTTGCACAACGAGAAATCTCCTGCAATTCAAAGCATAGTGAAAAACCCTGTTATACAAAATGTAAACATCAGCCAATGCGCTTATCACGGAATCAATTTTATTTCACCTACTGACACCATTAATATGCAGTTCAACTCCGTGAATGACATACTAGGTGAAGGGGTTAGTGCTATATCACTAAGCGGAGAAGGAAGAGAGTCCGATGAATCCAGTTTCACGCCTTTGAAGGATTTGAACCTTCCATACCACCTGTTTTCACTCATAGACATTTGTGACAGTAGCAAAATGATTACTGTTGAGGAAAGAGTCCTTTTGTATTACAAATATGATAACAACCCCGTAAATTGCGTGAAGATCTTCAAAAGTATGTATAGAGTAAAACCTTTTGGGTTTAGATTGCTTCAATATAACTTATTTAACCATACACAGAACTATGGAAAACGTGATTCCTTGACTTTATATGATGGTGACATTTACAATATCACGGCACCGATGATTGGTTACTTGGAGAATGGCTCACCAGATGAAAAGAAGTTATTCAGGACTGAAGGATCTAGTCTGAGTGTCAAATTGTTTGCAAATGGTGCGTCTGCTGTCCATGGGTTCATCGCTGAGATTGTCACTTTGCCGATATCTGCTATTGGAATTAGTAAGTAAACTTTTCCCATATGAAGTCTACTTAAAATCTACATTACTGGAAAAATATGTCTTTATAAAAGTATTTTTTCAATTTTGATTCTTGATTGATTTGCCTTTGTTTTATTTTAAAAGATATTGTTTTAATTTTAGGTCGTGACGTTCAGCACAACATATCCAACAGTGAATTTATAAAGAATAAAGACGGCGCCATCACATACGTCTCTGTGGGAGAAGTCAATCCTTTAGTTGCCATTATCAGAAATGAGTTTAACGGAAACTGCCTCAAATTGTATGGCAACTTCACTTCGTGTCAGTCTGCAGTCAGGATCGACGTTCAGAATACTCAAACATTGGTGTTTAGAGTAAGTTATTTGTGACAGATTAATCGGTAGTAGTTTAAATAGCTTAGTGCGTGCTATTTTATGCATTTCTCGTTATACACAAGTTTCTTGTTGTGATGTTTTGAATTAAAAATATAAGAAAAGTTTTAACGAAACAAAGTTAGGCCATTACACATTTACTAGTCTAGTATAATCCTCCCGCCTTTAGGCCTTTCGCCATCCTCGCCTCCATTCATACCGAATTTATGCAAGTACTAACAATAACCTCAATCCTAAATCTCAATCGGATAGCGCGAGGATACCATACTATATGGTCCAGTCCTTTTATACTTTGATTTGACCTCGTAATTTTGGCTAGCTTGGGGCTATATTATTTTAGAGGGCTATTAAAGTTATGCCAGGTAGCCAAAATAATTCCGAGGTTGAAGTCAAGAATCGTCCAGGATGACTAGAGAATTACTCAGATAATAGACTACAACTGTATGTGCATCAGTTACTGATTTTCCTTATTCTATGTATCTTTATGATATTTTTACAGAATAACCTTGTCCGTTACAATGTTGGCGGCCTGTCAGTGAGAGCCGACTCAAGAGGCTCAGCGACATCATTACGAGGCTGGATCCACCACAATTTGTTTTATGCTAACCATGATTTACCCTGTCTCAAAGTTGAAGGTGAGTCAAGTATATATTTTTAAGGTCATTAAAGAATGGTTAACCTATCTTGGGGTTTACAATGATTTCATTCATTCATCATCAGGTTTTTCAGTTCAGGTATTCATTTTTGTCTCCACTGCAGGAACACAACCCTCTCTTATCTGCCGAAGACAGACGGAGGATTTGGCCTACACTCCCCGCGCTGGCGAGACGGGTTGGGGAGGCCTGATTAATTTTTTATTAATGTTTCTTTGATTATTGTTTGTTTTATTCTCTTTGTCGCCTTGTACGACATCCACGGGAAAAGTTGGGAGTTGAATAACGTATAATAAATAAAATTTTGACTACTAC
The DNA here is from genome assembly GCA_947086405.1 of Esperia sulphurella. Taxonomy (NCBI): domain Eukaryota; kingdom Metazoa; phylum Arthropoda; class Insecta; order Lepidoptera; family Oecophoridae; genus Esperia; species Esperia sulphurella. The sequence goes on from OX352265.1 coordinate 13,324,342, forward strand.
TGTTTTGACGGTTGGGATCGAGCCCATAACCGCTGGCAGTCAGACAGTCGTTTATACCGTATTAATAAAAACTCATATTTCAGGTCGCCAATCCTCTCCATACCAAGAAATCACGATCTACCGGAACTATTTCACTCGCAACCGAGTCCAGTACAAAGACGTCATCGTGCTGCGTCAGGTCGTCTCCAACTTCACGCACAACTTCGTTCACGACAATACCGGTATGAGGATCCTGGAGGTGTCGGGCTTTGATAAAGTCAGACTGCCGATCTATCAGACCACTTCGCATAATGGGTTCTATAAGTAAGTCATTTAAATGACAATAACCAACTAGCACACTGGCGAAATATGCATCCATAAGCTATAAAATAGTTCCATAGTGGGGGTATATCAGTGTTTGTGCAACTAAGAGCGATATACCTGCACTATAGACCTATTACTAATAGACCTATAACTCATCTACTCACCTTAAATCTGGAGAAAACTAAATGTATTGGATTTTCCTTATCCAATAAAGTTGATCATATCTCAACTATTAAAGCACATGATTGCGCGGACCCCTCATTACATTGCGCCTGTAAATCTATTGAAATTACAAATGACATTAGATACCTGGGTGTGTGCCTTGATGGGAATCTGAGCTGGCATACACAACTTGCTTCTATCATACCAAGAGTTAGGCGACTCATATTCATATTCAGAAACCTTCGAGACTCGGCTGATAAGGAGACACTTACCATGGCGTACTTTGCTTTATGCCAATCAATATTGACATATTGCATTACTGCGTGGGGAGGATCTACCAAAACTCATTTCCTGGAGCTTGAGAGGGCACAGAGAGCGGTTCTCAAGGTGATGTCTTTTAAACACCGTCGCTACCCCACCACCGCATTATACTCTGAAGCAAAAGTGCTCACTGTAAGGCAGCTCTTTATTTACCGTACAATTCTCCGCAAACACTCAGTGCTGCCTTTGGACAAGATCACGGCTCTAAAACGGCTAGGTATGCCGGTATGTCCACCCGTCCATACTCGCACCGCTTTCTCACACCGCCAATACTGGGCTCTTAGTATAAAACTTTATAACAGAGTAAACAAAGTACTCAATATTTATCCACTCCAAATGTGCGAAGTAAAAAAGAAAGTCCAAAATTGGCTAAAGGGCTTAACCTACGAAGAAACAGAGAGTCTACTTAAATAATGGGATTACTACAAAACAATATATAACTACTCATAAACACACACACTTATATTTCTCTTGTTCACTCAATCATAAACATCCCTATCACACAATCATATACACCCACACAAATCCCTCTCCACACACATCACCCACCTACACGCACACACACACATACACACACACACACACACACACACACATACCTACACAAGCACACACTCACATAGGCACAAACACAACATACCAATGTAACTTTTGATGATGGCCAAATGTAACTATAATGATGAACTAAGTTGAGGAGGAACTGTCTCCTAAGACACAGGTTTATACCTAGTTTAGGAAGCAGGGATCTCTATCGCATGCCATAAATACACAGTACATAGTTATACATAAGTACCCACTGTAATATGAAGTTATTATTATTTGAAATAAAAAATTATTATTAATTAAGCTATAAAATAGCTGCACATTTCGCCAGTATGCTAGTTGGGTAATTAATTACTTAATCATGTTTATCTGTATTGCGAATCCCTTCTGTAAGAATATTAAATCAATGTAATAAAACTTGTTTTGCAGAAACTACGCATTAGACCGCGAAGGACGAGCTACAGTCGTAGCTGGCACCGCCGGTCAACATTACGTTGATAATATTTTCTTCAACCCAGACAACGATTATGAGATGATAACAGTTAACAGTTCCATGTGAGTAATCAGTAAGATATTAACTAGGATATGCTATCTTACAGATTAAATGACATACGTAATGGGAATAACTAGTGCTGTGATATTGAAAAGGTGAACATAATGCATGCGAGGGATCTTTTATATTTCAAATTATGTATTATTTATTTAGAGGATTTATTGACAATGTTTAGGATAAGAAAGGACCCGGAACAACTAGTTTGGACAAGGTAGTCTCAGTTTAAATGAAAATGTAATATGTATAACTTCGGTGTTCTAATCAAGTCTTTATGGATACAGCCACCGTAATTTAACACTTTTTGAATTTTGTACAAGATAGTGGTACCTACTTCAATGTGTCCCAACTTTATGTAAAATATGAATTATGACTAGGTAGTGCGTCTATGGCGTTTCTAGATATCTTGTACAAAATCGATCGAAACTCTGTAAGTATACAGTTCCGATTGTTGTACCCATATAGAGATTTGATCGGGAGACCGAAATGTAAAACATCATATTCATCATCAGATTTGACTGAAACCATATTTCTCTTATTAGAGTAGGTACTTAAAGAATATACATACATACTTTAAACTAATATATACTAAATATGCTTAACTTTTTAAGATCTTATTTTAATTGCATAGCATACATCTAAAATTACCTATAAATATTATAATTGTCAATAACAATGTGCATATAATTATGATAAAGTTTTCTACTTTTATTTATTAATGGTTAAGTTTCAGCTCATCATTCTCCTCTTGAACAGCATGTTGCGTCCCAGATTTTTTCAAAATTTGCATGTTACCTATATTTATAAATTGTCTCATTTGCATGTTTTTGTTGCATGACTGCTCCTCGGCCATAGTTTTGTTGACTATAATCCGAGTATAGTGAGGTAAGTCAGCGTCAAAATTATTAATATACATACACTATGTTTTGGCACTTAGAAGTATTTGTCAAAACGGCGAGCTATTTTAAATGGTTTTTGAACTTTTTAACAGCTTCAGTGCATGCGATGCTAATCATTGTATCTAATACCTTTAGTTATTTTTATAATTGTTACTAAATATGGTTTTATCTTATTTATTTAGATTATGGTCGGAGTTTTATGGAATTATCGTATGACTGTAGTTATTTCTTCACACTAACTTATTAAATATCGACTCTTTATACCAATAATACTCACCTAATTTTTACAAATAATCAATTTTAATCACGCAGTTACTTTTGGAATTCGAACACCGAAATTTCTTGTAGTGTAATTAAATTGCACATTTTAGATTGATTCTACTTGTTTAGATCCAAAGTGCCATGCATTTCATTTTATCGATACAAATGAAACACTTAAGTGGACACCAAACAAAAAGAAATGATCTAAATAAACTTAATATTCGCAGCTCACTAGAACGCTGGCGTACACGCATTGACGCCAAACATAATTACTGGAGTTACAACGAAAGTCTGGCTGTAGCTGGTAGAATCCGAGACCAGTCCGACCATCCCTTACTACTGGAAGTGGACTATCGGCCATATTATATGAACAATCGAACAGTCTTGGGTGGAGGAAAGTGTCCTCCAGGTTGGGATGCAGTAGCAGACACATGTTACATGTACATTGGTGCTCCGATGACTTATGAAGAGGCTCGACTGTTTTGCCTGGTAAGTCATAGTAGATTTCTCCAAATATTGTTTATTATTTACAAATTCAGTCTAGTCGTTTCTTGTCTTTAGATTTTTCTGTTTATAAATAACTCTTTATCGTTATCTTGTATATTTTTACTATTGATAAGTCATAATTCTCGTAAGTGATGAACCAAATCATTGGACACGGTCACTGCAACATCTAATTGAAAAACGAATAGTTAGAATTTTTGTTATATTTGTTTGAAGATAAGTCATTGCATATAATGATGTCTTGCTACTCCTGAAACTACTCGTTGCTTTCTAACTAATCGACGTAATTTTGCAAATTTTACGGTTTCGTGGTGAACACTTTCACGTTTTCGACTTGAATAAATCCTCCGTCTGTCTCCGGCAGATGAGAGAGGGTTGTGCTCCTGCAGTGGAGACAAAAATAACCTGATGATGAAATCTGTATTTAAAAGTGTGTCTATTTATATTCTACAACTGTATAATTTCAACGCGCTACTATCGGAAAGTGTCCAGCAAGCAGCCGTATAAAGTTGCATCGTAAAATTTACAAAGAACCTTTCATTACCAGTCTGACAACGCGTCCATGCCATACGTGAGTGGCAACTATGCAGTGCTCTACGAGTTCATACAGCGTCAGAACCAGTGGTGGCAGTACGGAGATCGTGTGTGGGTCAACCACATAGACTACGTCACCCAGTGCACTTCCTTTGCCTTCTCCAACATTGAGATCACAGACTGTAACCAGAAAAATCCGTTTATTTGCGAGATTGGTGAGTAGATTTGTTTGTACAGTTATGTTTTATAAGTACCGTCTGACATCTTACTTGTGATTATTTTGTCGTAGTCGGGGATAGAAGTAGATATTGTATACTTCCAGCAAGATAATGTAAATATATTAATATTGATAAGATTTATTTATATCTACAATATTGTTATCGAAATAATGCCTTAGATTACTGGGTTTGGTAGTAACGGGACGACATCGTCCCATTTGGTAACAAAATTTCGTAACTGGCTACGAAATGTAATTTCCCTTTTCGAAGCCAGTTACAAAATGGAACTACTCATAACATTTTGTACCCTAGTAACTAATTTCTTAACAAACAACGTCAGTGCCTAATGTCTGTGCAATTTTGATTCAGATTTCAATGGCGATTCATTTAGTTGCGAAAAAATTTTGGTTTGAAAAATATATATTTAATTGGCCTAGCTGGACTGCATCTTAGCAATGGATACTTCAGGTTTAGCTCAGTTGTTTTGGTTCATGGTATGATGACGTTACCACATCCCAAACATTGAAGGTCTGATGATGAGCGAATTGTAGCTGGATATCAGCAATAGATACAATTAAGAAATTCGGATTTGGACTGTACCTAAGTTCCGTTTCCACCCGTTGGTGAGATCCAGACACTATATTCATGGATATCTATCAATGTTCAATCAGTTGATAAAAAAAGTATATACCCACGCTTCTGTAAGTTGAGTGTACTGAATGCAAAAGTGCGAACGTAAACTATAATATCGCCGCGCCAATACCCTAAGGATGTTAACCATAAAACCCATCGTCATGATATCGATATGAGAACCAATGTCGATAATTTAGTGTAGGGAAGTTGTAGAAGGCGGCTGGATGCCGACCGGTGTGCTGGCGTTTATTGGAGAAGGCCTATGGACGTAGGGCATATGATGATGAATGACTTAAGTACGCCACATCTGGGTCGGCTAACGCCTGGATAGTGGCGAGCGTATATGCGGATGCGGCGATCATATACTTTCGGAGAATTCGCCCGCTGATTATAATCTATTCATACATATAATAAAAGAGTAGAAAAAACAAAAGAAAAGCGAATCTGTACGATGTATGTACGGGCTAATCTTGGAAACTACTGAACAGAATTTGACGGCGTTTTCACAGTTTAATAGCTTTGAGTTCAGGGCACAATCTGGTATAAATTATATCTCAATAAAATGTCAGGAGACTGATCTACAAGTTGACCTCTCATTTCATAACACTTATATGACAGTGTAGTTCAACATTACTGGTAATTGCAAAAACTGACTGAAAACATAAATGTTTTATAGGTTATTTATAGTTTATTTTTGTGTAAGCTGTTGTATTTTTGGGTATTTCCACAAGTTTCGATACAAAAAATTTTTATTCCATAATTAGTGGCCCTGTAATCTATCACTACCTGATAAGCATTTTGTTGTACTTATAGTTAATTGGGTATGCAAAAAAAGGGGAGGGGGTGGCTAGAAAAGCAAGGGGGGAGAAGGGTGTCGGAAGGCAAAGAAGTGGGGGAAGGGGAGGGAGGATAGGCAGGTTTGGAGTAGGGAAAGTGGATGGGAGATGGGAGGGGTAAGGGGGAAGTCGGAAGGGGTGGGAAAGGTTGGGGTATGGGATAGGGAAAGTGTGGGGGAATGAGAAGAAGGGGAGAATTGGATCATTGGGGGTGATCGAAATTCTTTTCCAAACTTGCAACTTAGTGTCTGATGTCTAATTGCTATTATACCAAACAACGGTTTCTTCACGAATTGACAACTTTATTTTATTCAGAGACTAGATGATATACATAACCTAAGCCCAACTATTTGGATGTTATGTGCGTCAAGTTGCAATACGACTACGAAAAATGTTTATAACACAGGTTTATTGTTAATGTTACCGCGCGAACGAAGTCACAGGCAACAGCTAGTTTATAATAATCTCACCAAATAATGAATGGAAATCTTCTCACCCTACAGATCCGAAGATCAGAATCGACCCCCTGTCATGGCAGGGAGATATGCTTGTGGTGGCATTCATCGGAATCCTTGCAGCAGCCGTGCTGTTGGTCGGCGCAGCGCTGATCTGCTGGTACTCCAAGTCTAAACACAGGTATACAGTATTTTAGTATTAATTTTGATAAAATAATTGAGTCGGATTTCCAAACCGTGTTTATTCCACTTTTTTTTCAGGAAATGTTAATCATATAGCATTTAGTAATTAGAAGACGATAAGCGAAAAAGCTCGTTAAAACATCAATAAGGCCTCCCCAACCCGTCTGGCCAGCGCGGGGAGTGTAGGCCAAATCCTCCGTCTGTCTCCGGCAGATGAGAGAGAGTTGTGCTCCTGCAGTGGAGACCAAAATAAACTGATGATGAAGCGAAAAAGGGTTAAAAAGTGGAATAAACACGTTTGGATTAAAACGTTAATTGAAAGCCTTGTTTGGTAAAGGTACATATTTTACAATCTACAAACATTCGTCTAATACCAAAGATTTCCTCATGTACTGTACATATAACGAATACAACATCTTGTACAACGTTGGGGAATCGAACCCACGACTTATGGCGCTGGAGTTCAGTAGATATTGGAAGGCATGCTGTACTTGCCTGTGACTGATTAGTGATTACACAGTCCAGTGTAGTCATGATGTGTTACGTTCAAAAACATTAATATTAAGCGTGCTGTTCCACTAAATGAAAACATTGTTTACTTATTGGGCTCGATTCTGAAGGCACAATGTTAAAATTTGACAGCACTAAAACTGTTGCTATCCTTGTCACACATTATTATGAAGATAAAGACGAAACCAATTTTAGCACTGTCAAATTTTAAAGATGTGCCTTCGGAATCGGGCCCATTATATAATTAAAATTTTACTACCAACAACCAACCCACTAAACCACTGGGTTTAGATAATGATGTACTTTGTTTATTTTTAAGTATTCTGACTTTGGACTTCATTTATCGCTTATCGATCAGTAGGTGATTATTGGGCATTCTGGCTCACTTTCAATCAACCAAAATCGATTGGGCATTCTAGCTCACTTTCAAATGACGAAAACAGATTGGGCATTCTGGCTCACTTTTCACTCGCTTCACTCGTTCGCTCGCTGCGCTCGCACAGTGAGCCAGAAAGCCCAATCTGTTTTCGTCATTTGAAAGTGAGCTAGAATGCCCAATCGATTTTGATTGTTTGAAAGTGAGCTAGAATGCCCAATCGGTTTTCGCTGTTAGAAAGTGAGCCAGAATGCCCAATCGGTTTCCGACGTTTGTTTGTATTAAAATAATCGCATGACTTAGAACATCTTGACAAAAGCGACTCACGTCCAATAACGATTGCAAACATCGTCGATTAAAACCTGTTGTATGTTTCGAACGGAACGCGTTTGAGTGCGCGTTGGGTTACGTACCGACGGTTACCAAGCTATGTTCGCCGTCCGACGCGCGGTTGGAGTCGAGGCGCGAGTCGCCCCTGTGTAGCGCTCTGAACGCGATTATGTTTGTGTATGCGACGTATAACGAGCTAATCGAAATTAGGTTATGTAATATAAAATTAATAAAATAATAAACTCACATGTACGAGAATCTATGTTGCGTGCACTTTGTTCTGATCACACTTTACTCACATTTATATATACATTACGAAATCTGATTTAAGGCTAACAGAGAGATATTTTAGGTTTTAACATTTTTAAGCTTCCAGCACCTAGAAACATTATTCCATCAAGAGACAATTACTATTTGTAGGTACCATCCTGTCACCGGTTGTTCAAGGAATTGTTCAAGCCCGATTGGTCGTGCAGTTCGTTATAAAGAATTTCCTAAACTAACAGCACCAAGAACCTTATTCCTTCACAAGACAATTATAATCAATTATCTTGTCGCCGTTTGCTCAAGGAATTGTTCAAGCCCGATTGGTCGTACCGTTAGCAAGGACTTCCTAAAGTCACAGCACCAAGAACCTCATTCCTTCACAAGACAATACATACATTTAACTATCTCATTAGCATCTGCTTAAGGAATTTGTTCCCAGCCCGTTTGGTCGTACCGTTAGCCCAAAGTTAAAGCCAAACCTTCACAACATCTCAAGTAATTATTTTTACCTTGAACCAGCTTTCTGTACCTGAGTTACACTTTCCATAAATAACACAACAATAAACGTGGCTCCTCACCGCGTTGCAATTTACAATAATAATTACAAAATAAAAGAGTCAATGCAAACATGCTACCAATTAATTAATAAAGGGTTCTGTATATCGAAATCATTTCTCAATGTCACATTACTCGAATGTTTTATGTATTTTTACTTAGTTAGGCCGTAGACTTGATGAGTATGGCGAAAAACACATATATGGTAAAATAATTGAGTTTTGCGGACTACAATACTTTGCGCTCTATAAGCTCTCTTCTATTCATCCTGGTTGATTACATTTAATATTTCAAGTTTATTAACTAACGCGCAGGTATATCTGCATTTTATCTCTATCACATACATGTACGTAACTCCGCAAATACCAAAGAACTCAAAATTTATGTCTCCGTTCAAAAGTTCATTATAAATGAACTAACATTCTTACATTGATTCATAAATGTGAAACAAAACAATGTCGACTTAGCCTAGAGTTCTCAATGTCCCAAAAGGTTGAAATAAATCAGTATGAGTATTGAAGAATTGTATAAGGGTTTTACAAATTATGTAGCGATCCCTAATACTTACATATTACGTTACGAGCATTATGTTATGTTCTTGTGTTACTTGAGTACCGAGCGCGCACAGAGCGCTTATCAAAGCAAAAGAATGTCGACGTACAGTCAAAGAAAAAACAGGAGAATACGTAATGGTATTAGTTATAATATTTCAATAGCAGGTAGGCACTATAATTTAATCGATTTTGTTTAATTGACTTTTTAAAGTAGTTTCGAAAACACCCAATTCGCTGATTTATGATTTCCGGTATCATCATGATGTTTTATGTTTTTTTATTAAAGTGTTTGTTATAATACATGGTCCTAATCGCGATTATTACTAAGTATGCAATATGTTAATAAATAACTTATTCATTACAATGATTCCCACGACTGTACTTGAAATGCTGAAACTTCATTTTACATTGCGCATGGTTACGACGTATTAGAGGTATGTACACATTGATTAAATTTAGTGTGACATTAAGTTCCAACAATTAAAATATTATTAATGATAGACGTACAAAGTTTATAATGTGCAATAATGATTGTACAGAGATCAATAGAATGGGTAAGTGCTAAAAACATAATGGATAAGCACCTATAAGAATAATTTAGGTGCTTAATTACCTATAACAGTCTGTTATCTTACGATAGAATTACATATTTATAAAATAGAATCATAATTCATAATAACTTTACAAAGTTAAAGAATCTAGTTAAACTAATTGTTGTGTACCTACTTTAAGTTGAGTACTCGCCCTAACATAGCCAAGTATTAAATGACGAGCGTCACCTTTTGATATTGCCGCGAATCGTAGTTCACATACACCGCAATGTGTCACTTATTTACCTATGTTCCATACACAGTTTTATGCTGATCTGATTAAAATGTCAGAGGTATTAAACAATTCACAGAACTTTCATCAAAAATTAATCAATTAAACAAGCATAAACATCTATTACATGTGTGCAGTCACGTAAAAATGTTAGTACTTTTCCTAGTAGAAGTAGCATGTTCATGTACATAAATATGTAATAAAATTACTTGCAATGATACTCAGTCAATGTTGATTTTATTACATAAGATGTATGTATGCATATTATTGGAAGCAGATACATTTTACGTTATTAAATGTATCACATTTTATATCAAAAACGCATCACCTAATAAGCTTATTTTATTTCTTTACCCGAAGGTTTCTCGGAAGTGATCGCATTATAGCAATAATACCGCTTCCGTTTTACTTAGACACAAATAAATGTAATTTGGTTTCTTTACCTTCCTGTGCAATAATCACTATTGCATTTTAATTGTTTGTCCGAAGGTTTTTAGTCCCTGATAATTTTATTATCATTAAAGCGCTTTGAATATTGTTCAAATTTTTTATTGTCTTTTCTGATTCGGTACGTGGTTGTCGTTAGTTCGTTTCCGCGTATCGTCAGTGTCCAGTGCCCCCGCTACCCCTCCACGCCGTCTTCAGTTCTACCAGCGTGCGCATCTTCGTGAAAACAATAATGTTCGTAAGTTTGGATTATTATTCATTTTTAAATAAATAAAGTTTTTCAACATTATATACCTATCTAGTCGCAAACTATCATTTCCCTGTACTAAACAAGAATTTCACAAATATTTTACTCATCAGTTAAGTTTAATGATGTTTTATTCGAAATAACAGTAAGGGTATTTTTTTTGCAGGTCTGAATCCGAGTATTACAGTAAGAGGAGCGTGGAAGAAGCCAGTAAAAGAAAATCGTGCGCGTTTGATTCGGATGACGACGGTGACGTAAGGTTAGTTGTAGTACTTACCAAATATTTTATTTTTTATTCAATCAGAGACGCTATATGTAACAAATAATGGAGTCGCCCACTTCGGTCTCGTACTTACAGTGATTGTATATTGAAATCATAATTATAAAACCTATCCTATTCATTCACTATAAAATAGTTAAGAACTTTATCCAAAATCACAGACACACGCGGAGAGAGACTTTGTTTTACGCTATTATTATTAGATTAACGTTGTATTATTATTATTATTTCAGGTCTGTGCCATCGACTGCCGCGCCCGCCAAGCCGAAGACTAAAAAGCTGAGAACGAAGCAGGTTCCATCGTCATCGGCTGTGAGCAAAAAAGGAAGCCGCGAGTGGTCCCTGCTGTCTGACGACAGTGAGGACGAAGAGGAAGCTCGGCGCGCGGCCTCCAAGCGGCCGCCGCTCACGTCTGCTCTGACGCGGCGCGTAGCCGACGGCGTGCTGCGTCGCACCGCCCTGCTGGCCGGCGACCAGTTCGTGGAGCTGAGAGTGTACGACACGCGAGACATCCTGCGCGTCGACCCGAAGGACAGGTGGGAAAAAGCTGCAATAACTCTTAAGTATCAAGTTGGTTCGGGAGCTGATGAGCTAATTTTTTTGAAGAAATTCATTAATGCAGCAAAAACTAGGTTCAAGGAAGACGGGCAGTTCTTTTCTAATAAGAAAAAATAATTTAATTTGTATATTTTTTATTAAAATAACTTTGTGGTTTTTATATTAAATATATTAAAAACTTTCAACTGCATACAATTTAATTAATTAACCTAGGTAGGTACTAATACAAACCAGAAATCGGTCACATATTTTATATTCTCTATTTCTTTTTAAATTTTCAATTACATAAACAAGTTAGGCCTTTTAGCCTCTAGACCGTCGAAGTAAAGTGTTAAAATTAATGTTTTCATCCTAGAACAAAAATATCTCAACCATGGCAGGCAGAAACATTTTCTGTACTGTTTGTGATCTAACCATCAAAAGTAAAGCCTTTTCGGGTCACCTCCGAAGTCGTTTACATAAAGATAATAACTCGATCGAAATAAGTCCAAATGTTGAAAAACTTTGTTCAGCATTTAGAAACCGAATTGCTAGTTTTAGGGTACGGGAACGCGGACGGCAGTCGGGGCCGAGACGTGGGGGTAGCGAGGGTAGTGAGGCGGACTGCGACAGCGATTGTGGGAGCGAGAGCGAGCGTTCGGCTGCCCCCGCGCCCGGCGAGTTCTTGAGGCGCGTGCGCCGCCCCGTGCGGCAGTTGATCGCTGCGAAGATAGCTCAGCACAATAATATAAAAGCAAACTTTGAACTTTTTGCAGAGTTCTCGCTGCCGAAAAATGATATGGTTGAAATTAAATCTTTCGCAACGGAAAATATTTGTATACATAAACATTATGAGTTTAATGATATGTTTGCGAAGGTCATTGAAATAATATCTAATAAAGTTGATGGATTTCAAGAGAGAGACAGTGGGTGGTCCTTTTTAAGGACTTTGTACCTGGAGGTAAATATTAACAAATATTCACCTCTACGAGCTTCTAGCTATATTGAGTTACCAAAATATTTAAAAATGAAGAAAGCATGCATTAACATAAAAAACGTAAAAAAAAACGTTCTTTCAAGTCCCTTAAGCATCAAGTTTTTACTCAAGAAATAAATAAAATCGCTCTGTCTTCTAATGATGATAAACGTAGAATATTAGAAGATAATATTACTACATACGCTTGGGGTCACTGTTCATTCTTTTAATTGGGTGCCTCAGAAACTGTTCACTTTTTCTGATTACTCTAGTAATGGCTGAAAGTTATCTATACAACATTATAATTTCAAAACATACATATTTACATTCAAATGGTGTTAAGATAACCACCGGTTTATGGGCTTTAGACAATTTTGCACCACAAGTTCACATAGTTTGTGAAAATAGTGATATATTTTTCACATTAGAAGAATGGGGGCATATATATGAAGAATTTGAGTTATTTGGTAAATATGTGACCAACCATGACCGCTTTTATCAACTTTTTTTATACAAGCTAATGTTTTGTGATAAACGTTGTTCTATAAATATGTTGTACCTAGTGTGTGAAGCAATTAATATTTTTGCGCATTGTATACACGTAAGATTAAGAAATTTGACTGAAAACGATTATATTGAAGCTACAATGTTTGTTAGAAATATCGATAAAATTTTAAAAAATAGATTTCTTTCATCACTAGATGATATCTTATTAGTTTTAAACTGTAACAAATGTGTTAATTCTATAATTGAACAAGAAATATCTGTTCTGGGTTGCGATTATTTCATAAGATACTTATATAAATAGGAGTATAACCTGTATTATATTAGGTTAACCAAAATGTATGAGTTACCTACTTTTTTTAAATAAATTGTATTAATTATAATTTTTGTTGTTGTTATTATTTTAAATTGCATCTTCATTGTTTATATCTTAATTATGTTTCCCTTGTTTTGAGATACCGAGATAGATACAATTACGCACTTATAGGTAGATACATTTTATTTCGGCTTCTTTCAGAGGAAGCGTTACCTACATAATTTACCTATATATTACATACAATTAATATTGTTATTTATGTAGCTGAGACTGCTGATTCAGTACATTATTTTTCAAGTTTGATCATGTCTGTTGTCTTTAGCTTTGCGCCTGCGGTGTAACTCGAGCCGCGTCGCGCACACGGTGTTTTTCATACAAGACTCAACTAGAAATATTGACTATAACCATCATTCGCTACCAGTCCTTCGTCGCGTCTTCTCAATTCTCTTGCTTTTAATTAATCAATTCAAGTATCCTATTTCATATCATAATGTTACGAAATCAGCAGCTACAAAACGCTAAAACCAGTTACATCGCGGTACATGACAGAGGAATACCGAAATATGTAGTTAAAATTGAAGTGTATAGTGCAGATGAAACTGAAACTGAAATCGTTATGAGGTCACAAGCCAGGACGCAATATGTGGTATATGAAGAAGGTGATAGCGTTCTATATAAAATAAGACGAATTCTGTACCAGATAAGCGCGCAACTTGGAGAACGAGCCGAAAAGTGCAAGGTACTTATTTTTTTTTTTTTTTTTTTTGTTATTTAATAGTGTTGGTTATGGATTGATTCTATACGGTTATGGTTCTAAACTAATTTTATTCTTATTAACTTTCAGAATCCATAATGTGGAACACAATTACGAATACGACTGCTGTCAGAAGTCAAGGCTACCTAACTACCTATTTTATGTTTAAGATTGTATAGCTTAAGATTAGATATTTGAATAAAAATAACACCTACTTTGTAATCTATTTACATGTAATAATTTACTTGCTTGTTTCAATTATTTAATAAATTACTTGTTTGTACCACGTTATACTGTAAATAAATAATTAAGGGCTGAATTCTACATCTTAGACTTACTTTGACATAATAAAGAGCGTCATATCTGTCTATTTTAGATAGGTTATTAATCCTTATATCTATTTGTCAATATTTTCTTTGTATAAAATACAATGCTTAATTAAAATGGTGTCTACATAGTTTTTTTGTCGATAATAAAATAAAAGAGAAGTTATTATTATTATTTTATTTACATGTATCCAAAACACAATACAAAGCTGGCAATATACTATGAAACAATAATAATTGATAAATAATTGATCTTAGCGATTAATTAAATTAAGTACCTATATTATTTTCATAACACCACTTTTTTATGGTAATTGCGTTTTTTAATGCACAATATTTTTTATGAGATAAACAGTTATAAGTATTATTTATACAAAATGTGTTATATAAAATTACGAAACTGGGACAACCTTTTACGCCAACATCAATAACATTACAGTCACTACATAATTCTCTCATCCATTTTACTTTTTCCTGACCCTTTACGATTATGATCTTATTTTTTAACAATGGTAAAATAATAGATCTTTTAAATTCGCGATAGTCAATAAAGCCTTCTCTCCAAAGTATACCCCTGTTTCTTTCTAGCCACACGACCTGTTTTTTCTCCTCTGTTGTTAAATACGAAAAAGCGTAAGGAGGTTTGACTAAAAAGGTCTGAGAATATTCTTTTGTCACCAGGGCTAGTTCTTTAATAATAAACACATTATTGTAATCTTTGAAACCTTGTATATCCACGAATATGAAATTGTTACTCATGATATTTTCTTTACTGTACTAGTCAATGGTTTATATTCAACAATGGACTCATTAATAATTAGACAGAAAGCGGTGGTGTTGTTCGGAATGTCTGAAACACACTCAATTTCCACTTTAACATCTATGGGTCCCCCAGGTTTAACGCTATCTACTTGTCGACTACAATCAATTAGCCACAATGGCGCTTTATTTTTAAAATTTTCAAAGTTTAATAAAGGGTCTGGTCGACGTCCGTAATACGACTGCTGAAATTTTGCGTGATGTTCGTATAATAAAGAGTAATTGTTGTTGGCAAAATCAACGTTTAGGTTTTCATACGGGAAGTAAGTTGAATTCAGAAACACTTTAACGTTACGTAAATGACAGTGGTCAAATTGAGACATATCTTTAGTTACTTGATTCTTACGATCAGTTTGTAAACCCAATATTACATATCGTGGTTTTTCCAACTGAGAAGACGTTTTAATTGACCAAGTATGCTTAGACGTCTGAGGAAGTAAAGGATACTCATATAGATCCCAGTTTCTAAACATTATAGTCAATGAACGATCTTTTTCTAAATGACGAAGTAGATTAATTCTTTCACGATCAGAAACTTTCACTTGGGGTACCCGCCAAACCAACTTAGAAATTTCAACATCATGAACATATTCATTCTCGCCTAATTTTATACAATTCAAATTAGAGTTGTTACGCAATAAAATAAGCTCATGTTTACAATTCATTATTATTTTATTAAAGTCTTCTGCAAACCCCAGAACTTTATTAAGAGGTATAGATACTGAGAAATTACCTCCGTGGTTTGTAGTACCATCAAGGTTCCAACCCCAACATTCTGAAATTTTCGATTCTGCCGCACCCATCGATAACAAACCTTTCATAGTTGTAGTAATACCAACATTTTTAATTTTATCTATTTCTATACCATTAAGTTCATAACGTATGTCTTGAAATAGAAACAATATTGGATTATTTGTGAAGTGAATTTGGTTAACTTTTGTTTTTGATTGTCGGTTGTAAACTTGCACATTTCCTTCTATGTAAATGGTACTGGCCGATGGCAATACGTACAAATCCTGTTGATTTATAGGTATTCGTATCTCATCATTATTTTTAAAACTGTTTACGTATGGTTTGTATGAATAGTACTCATAACTTTCAATTGAATTGTCGTAAACTGGACCATCTGTTATATTTAGGATACTCATTTTAGCCCTATGAGTTTAAGGAAGTCCTTATTTTCTTTAGTTAACTTCTTTTTTGAATATGGTTTTTTTCTAAATTGTTTTGAAGGTGCTATTGCTTTAGGAGTACAATTCACACTGCTGCTTTTTACTACAGATGCAGAGTATTTATTATTAAAGTCAATCATTTTCTTCTTAAATGTAAATATAACTGAATTTCCTCGTTCCTTAAGTTAACTAAATTACCATTTACGTCTAATATTTTAATATTAATAGAACTTATGCTACTCTGGTTTACTGGAAAATAAATTATGTTTTTAGGTACTTCTATAATTCTATAACCAGGTGGAACATTAGGCGCGAATTCATGAATAATATGACTAGGTTTTCCGTTTACAAAAGATCCGCTAATGATGTCACATTCAACCCGGAGAACGGTTGTCGACAGAATGTTGACGGGAAAGCGAGATTCGTGTAATATATTCGCGGGAAGGGTTTCTGGTCCAAAACCTAATAATTGTCCTACGGAATCTTCTTTTTGAAAATGTATGACTTTCGAACAAAAGATAGTAGTTTTCAAAGTATTGTTATTACACCTTAATTCAAATGAACCATCCTTGATATTATCTTTTAAATAGTCTCTAATATCCTGAAGTTCGTAGGAGCCCTCTGGTATTTCTATCACCTCATTGTCACCATAGTATAGTTTATTATTTCTATCATCTACATTCGGTATAGAATTAAATGTAGAAAAATACAAAAGACCACATTCATAATCATTATCTAATTGTAAATTTGGCGAATAGTTTGTTGCTAAACTCGCCTTAGTATCCGATATAGACAACGTGAAAGTCATTTTGGTAATGACAATAAGTACAAGAGATAAGTTCTTTTAAATGTTTATCCAAAAGTTTTTCAAATATTTTATACATAAATGTCCACAATTAACAGAATTAAAACTTTGATATATATTGTAATTGTAGTAAATATCATATTTATCCAAGTATCCGATTAACTCTAATGGCGGCTTTAAATCTCCAAAACTGTCAAAATACTCACAATAATTATTTAGTTTTACATAGGCTACCCAATGAGTACCTTCGTTTTTAGAGCTGTCTAAATTAATAACACCACATTCAATACGTTTAGGTTTTTTTGGTAACTGATTTCTCATATAAACACCTCTAAAATATGGAATACCATGTGCATGTTCTATAATATCCAAATTAGTAAGCGCGCGTCTAGGTAGCCTTTTCTTTAGTTTTTTGCCGACCGTAAAAATAAACCATTGCCTTTTTTATACGGTTTGATGTACAAACCTTTACCCAAAGCAATGGATTCCATTACTTTGTTATGGCGTTCAGATTCTTGTAAATTTTTCTGTGCTGATTTATAATCATTTACTGTCTTCGCGATACCTGCTGCTCCTCCAGCTAATGTGCCCAAAGCTGACAACCCCGCAAATATAGGAATTAGAGGCAAAATTCCTCCTGTTTTAGGAATTGGTATGATGCGCGGTAATCGAAATCCATTATTTTTAGAGAATAGCTTCTTTGCAGCCAGATAGGCAAATTTAATTGCAGACTTATTATTTTTTGGTTTGTATTTTTTCAACTGACTATATATTTTAGAGACAACCTTTTTGAAGCCTTTGATACCTGCACCTGCTTTTAGTTTTGTTTTCATTACTTTACTTACTATCCAGGAAGATAATTTTTCACCTCTTCCTGCATCTTTTGACCTAAGTCTTCGATTTGCCATGTTCAATAGTTCTAAATCTGCTTTATGGCGATCTTCTAAATTAGTATAGTTGGAATATGCTATATCGTGCTGCATACAAGCGTTATCTAATTTATTAATTCCTCTATCGTTCCGTGATAATCTTTCTCGTAGTCGTGTACCGGGACCGCAGTAATTATACCCTGGTAAATGTAACTCAAAAGGTAAATTGTTTATTACACTATTAATAAGTCCTCCTCCATGCATTACAGGTATACTAATAAAAATATAATACGTATCAACTAATTATATAGATTTATACGATGGATGTTTTGTTAATCCAACTATTTTCACTTTCATTAAGGCCCAACCATTTTACAAATAGCTTGTTACCTTTCTTTTTTAAAACTTTCTCAACTAAGTAAATATCAGGGTATTTTGTTTTTTGAAGTTCCTGTTCGTAAAAAGTACCTAAAATGATCTGTTTTCGTTGATCAACAATCTCATAAGTCGGTGGATTAGTCGAATTTACTTTTGACACGATAAATATTTCTGTTGACCAATTAGGGGTATATCCTTTTTGAAAAGTTCCTTTGTATTTGCTAATTCGCACATAATCTCCAACTTTGAATTTATTCCTTTTTACTGTAATATATTTTCTTGATTCCTTTATATTATTTAATATTAAAGATTCATTGTATTGATTCACGTCTTTTGGTTTATGTTTAGTAATTCGATGTACACAATTATTGTAAGAGTCAAGTATGTTACTCAACTGTTTACCAATCCATTTATAATTGCCAATGAAACTAAAATATTTATATAACTTGTTTTTCAAAGTTCTAATCAACCTTTCAACAATTGAAGCCTTTTTAGTGGAATATGTTGAATAATGGTTTATTTTGTATAACATCGTTAAGTTTCGAAAATCCTCATTATAAAATTCTTTACCTAAATCGGTTTGTAAATTTAATGGAATACGCCCATTCTTTTCAAGTACTTTTTTGAACGTGTTTGTTATTTCAGATTTAGTTTTCGTTTTAACAGGCAGTGCCCAAGCAAATTTTGAAAAGCAATCGATTATGACTAAGATGTACTTATAACCATTGTTGTCTTTTCCATAATTCTGCATATCAATTAAATCAGCTTGCCATAAATCATCGATACCTTTTAATACTACAGGACGTCTGTTAAAATTTTTTCGTGCTGCTTTGTGAATTTCGTCTACTACTTGTTGCTTACTCATTTTTGGTGACTTTTAATTTGCTGTTGGCAATGGCTTGATCTACTTCTCCTTTCATATAAAATTTTACTCTCATGAGATTAATTATATCCGTTTTTATTTTATGTAGTTCGTCTAATACATCATGTTTTGTGTAATAGTCATTCAGCAAATTATCGACATACTGCTTATTTACAGCATCATCGGAGGCTGATGGAGCCTTAACTCCTTTTAACCTTACTAAATGTAAATCAAATTCTCCGTTTTCTGACTTTAAGAGCTTGTGTGAATCCAATGATTCCGGTAAACGCAAACGTTTATGAACGTGGTGACCAAATTTATCTATATTCATTTCCTAGCGACTATCTCAACCAGCGGATAAATAAAGACTGTGAAAAACTTTCTAAATATCAGCATATATTTAATGAATGATATCACTTTCCCGCAACTCTTCGATAATAGATAGTATTTCATTGTCTAATCCTGTGTTTCCAGCATCTCGCGAAGCTATTAATAGTTTCAATCGATTAACTAATTCATTAGGATCATCCCAGTAAACATAATCTACATTTTGATTCAGCTTTTTTGTGAGTGGCAAACCAGATCCATGAGATATGCTTTCAGTGCTCACACAGTTTTTGGCCAACTTCATAAATAGAGGTCTAATTATTTGTGTATATTTTCGACCTTTATTACTTTTTATAGGCTTCATGGGATTATACTCACGGCGATGAGCATTTGTAGTCAATAATATAGTCTTATAATTTTGTTTATCATCTTCAGTTATTAATTCTAATTGCGGTGTTTTCTTAAACAATAATTCCATTAGCCCCGGAGTTTTTGCGAAAGTCTTACAACCAATAGAAATATTATGTTCAGTAACAAAAACACGTAACGTTCCCATCATGAGTTTTTCTCTCTCGTTTCTGACCCCAAAAGGAATGTTTTCTGAAGACATTCTTATGGGAGTAGTGTTGTCAGTCGATTTGAATGATAGACTGCTAGTATCAGGTTCCAGATCACTATTGTCTTCATCTTTATCAGGTTCCAAATAGACGTAGTCGCTTTTTTCTTCATCTTCGTCATTAAAATAGACATCGGATTTACGATTTTTCATAAAAACTGTATTGTTGAAGTCTTTACTGGATTGGTCGCTTTCGACATCATCACTAACATCGTAACTAGCCCGATGTTCCTTGCGTTTACTAAGAGGAGTGTAGCTGAGTCTTTGTTTCTTTATTTTTCTATGTGGTATTTCCATTTTTGTGTTTATAATTTGTTTCAGTGGCTCTGTTAATGGTTTAAAAACCGATTCCATTGCGAATTCGTTATTACTTTTAATGTCTCGCATCATCTTTAGTTTTCTTTTAACTGATTCAGCTGATTTTATTACTTGTTTTTTCAATGCTTGTTCGTTATCCATGTTTATACCTTACCAGGCGAAGCCTTAAGTTGTAATGATGGTATAATAATAAATTTAGTATTTTTAAATCATCAATGCAATTCTACAAATGTGTCAAATTTCATCCTGTAACATCCTTTACTCTTTTCACAGTCTTTGTTTATAACTAAGTAGCTATAGGGTACACTCCAAATCTTGGCACACATTTCTCGAAACGCTAACCAATTCATGTCTGTATTAACATGCTCTTCATAAACATGTCTCAAGTTCATATCGTCTTGTTTAAAAAGAATAATGAGATTAGCATTGTCCCGTATCAACTGCTTCGGGATTTTGCTATAGGTCTGGTTTAAGTAAAAACAATCTATATTCTTGTGTCTACCCATTGCAAAGTAATCTCTTATATGATTTTGGTTTTCACAAGCTACATCATCAAATATAATAATCGAATTAGAAGTTGCCTCATGAGGACTCAAAACCTCATCATTACCATGAAATTTTGTAAAAGTTACCTCTGACACCTTTCTAAAAACTTTTTCTAAAAATACGTACTTAGGTTGAAAAAGTGTTTTAGAGTAAAGGTATACATTTCTATAATGTAGTCCATCTTTATGTAATAGTAGACCAATAATTAAATTCGTTTTACCGCAGTTGGAAGGTCCAGATATAATACAACGAATAGTATTCGGTAAAAGTTTGCCGTGACGTGAAATCTCTTTTGAATAACCCAAACAAATTTTTTCTAGTTGCAATGAATGCGGTTGTTTTACAAATTTCATTTTGTAATTAATAATAATTCAATGTTTGACATGCATGAGCCAAGGATCCCTGCAGAATGTAGACATATTTATTACATTAAGAGTTTTATACGTATCACGCTTAACCTTTTTCGTACAAAACGCTCGACGTCACCCGTTAGTCCGTTAAGCGGAGCGTATGATTCCAATCGCAATCGACGTCTTGCGATAATTTGATCTTGCGTTCTAATACAACCAACCGTCGAATGATTGGGAATTCCGGCACGCACGAAACAACGAAAACCGATTGAGCATTCTAGCTCACTTTCAAACGTCTAAAACCGATTGGGCATTCTGGCTCACTTTCAAACAGCGAAAACCGATTGGGCATTCTAGCTCACTTTCAAACAACCAAAATCGATTGGGCATTCTAGCTCACTTTAAACAGCGAAAACCGATTGGGCATTCTAGCTCACTGTGCGAGCGCAGCGAGCGAACGAGTGGAGCGAGTGAAAGTGAGCCAGAATGCCCAATAATCACCTACTTCGATCTTATCAATAGCCACGCGCAGGAAAACGACGCCATACCGTAACTTAAATTTCCTATGTAGCTGATCTTATTGTAAATTCGATAGACACCTTCAACGTCTGGAGCGGAGGAACTCAATCCGGCAGTCGCTGCACTCCGTCCGGTCCATCGGCAGTCTCAACGGTGGATTCTCTGATTCCGCATATAGAAGGAAACTCGCGCAAATGGTACGTACCTATTATGAAACATTTAATGAAATAGATAATAAACGGATAAACCTCGTATTGCAAGGCTTTATTAAACATAAAAATTAGTGTAGGACATTTGTAGCACTTTCACAGACAAACAGTATTGACAGAATAGAGTCGATGTTTTCCTCTACGATACCACGGAGATCGCATGCTGTTAATATTATCACATTCTCCCATGCTCTTTTATAAACTACAGTTCGTAGTCTTGTAGATGCTGAGGCATTCTTCTATTTCTGCTGGATCTTCTTGTCTCAACATGGGGAAGTGGTGGTTCAGAATTGGAAGGAGAGTGGGGCTCATTATTAGCCGAGGATTCAGACCCGGGAGCGGAGGAAGGTTGGTTGTCGACCTCAGGTGGACTCTCGTTGCCTGACACTTCGTTTTCGTTCATGATCGGAGATAGATCGGATCGGTTATAGGCCTCCGTCAAGTAGTCCGGATCATCAATAGTGTCTCCTTGCATCCCGACGGGGGCCAGATGTCGATTAGATACGGTGGTTTCTCTTCCATCTCTTAATCTTACAAAAGAATAATCTGGATTCGCCTGAAGCAGTTCCACTTCCTCCACCACAGATTGATACTTATTAGTTCGGTCGGATCGACGCATCAGGACTTGGCCTGAATTAGTGAGCCACGTGGGAATACTATGGCCATTTAGCGATCTGCGCGAGTGTTTAAACATCCTCTCATGTGGGGTGCAGTTAGTGGCTGTACATAAGAGGGCTAATCTGTACATAAGAGGGCTAATCGAATGGAGAGACACGGATATAACGTGTTCCCAATTCTCGATAGGCATATTGTGCGAACGTAGTGCGAGTTGGACTGTCTTCCATAGTGTTGAGTTTAATTTCTCGACCTGACCATTTCCTTGAGGATTATAGGCCATTGTTCTGCTCGTTGCTATGCCACGAGAATGAAGAAATTCTCTTACTTCCGATGATAAGAAAGAAGTTCCTCGATCGGAGTGGACGTATGACGGGAATCCGAAGATCATGAAGATGCTGTTTAAGTGTTTGATTACCGTCTTGGCACTGATATCTGAACAGGGAAACGCAAATGGGAATCTCGAGTACTCGTCGATGACAGTAAGTATGTATCGATTATTTGTTCTCGATGGGACTGGCCCCTTAAAGTCGATGCTCAAGCGTTCCAGGGGAGACGTAGCCTTTATCAGTTTAGGAAGGGGTTCAGTATTCCTAAAGTACCTAGGTTTGATTTCAGAGCATATACGACAGTTAGCGGTCATTGTTCTCACCTCGTCAACAACGTAAGGCAAGTTCTTCATCTTTAACCAGCGATACATCCGAGTAACGCCAGGGTGACACATGGTATCGTGAAGCGATTGAAGCCTAGCCCTCCGAGATTCTATCGTGGCGCATACTCTGGAAAGGGCGTCTGCGACATAGTTTTCTTTTCCCGGACGATATACGATATCATATTTATATGGCGCTAGCTCAAGTCGCCACCGTTGTATCTTCTCATTTTTTATTTTTATTGTGCTTCGAATCGAACATAAAGGATACTGATCTCTGATCAGTAATCAATTGAAATGGTCTACCTATAAGGAAATGGCGCCATTTCTTCAAGGATTCTACTATTGCGTATGCTTCTTTTTCTACAGCAGAGTGATTTCGCTCACTTTGATTGAGCGTCCTTGAGTAGAAAGCGACAGGCCTTGAGTTTTGAGATAGTGTGGCAGCGATAGAGTGCTCCGAAGCGTCGGTTTCAACAATAAACGGTGTCTTGTCGTCTATTGCATGTACTGATGACTTTGCAATTATAGCTTTAAAATCCTCGAAACATCGGACCGCTTGGAGGCTATAAGGAAAGGCATTAGAATGAGCTAACGCATGGATCTTCTCCGAAAAGTTTGGAATCCACTTAGAATAGTGAGCGAACAAACCCAGTGTCCTTCTCAACGAGGCGAGATTGCACGGTGGAGGCATACTTAGTATAGGCTTAAGTCGCTCGCTGTCCGGTTTTATGATATGATTCTCTATTGTATAGCCCAGTATATTAATTACTGTTTGCGTAAACTTACTCTTCTCTTTGTTTAAAGTCAGATTATATTTTGCAGCTGCTTTAAAAAAACGAGCTAGATTCTCATCGTGCTCTCCTTTAGATGGTTATGTCATCTAAATAGGCACCTTTGAGTTCTTCTGACCTTATAAGCCAGTCAACCGTCCTTTGAAAACTTGCGACGCCGTTGGTGACGCGAAACGGGATACGGCGAAACTGGTATAGATTTCCTGCTGCCTCAAACGCGGTAAAGACTCTCTCGTGGGGAAGGATGGGCACTTGTTGATACGCACTCTGTAAATCTATAGCACTGAAGAGTGTATATTTCGCTACCTTTGTCACCATCTCCTCTATATTGGGTAACGGGTAAGCGTCGAGTTGAGTGTATCTGTTTATTGTTTGGGAGTAGTCAATGACTAAGCGCCTCTTATGGTTAGCGTTTTTAGTTACAAGGACTTGCGCCCGCCATGGGGACAGGCTTTCCTCCACAATCCCTTCTTTTACTAACTTCTTGAATTCATTTTCAATGAATACTTGATCGTCAGCGCTGTGCTTTCGTGACCTTACTGCTATCGGCTTGCAGTCTGCAGTAACATTTGCAAATAGGGGCACAGCTGGAACCTGTATCCAACCTTTAAAACCCTTTAATTTTCTATTTTATTTACTATTTAAAATTGAATTTTACATGAACCGAACTTAATATGAAATGAATACCTAACTATGTAAACCTTAACTAACCCTACTCTAATCTTTCCCAACTAAACTAAACTACTATTCCTACCTATTAGCTTTGAACATACTATGTATTGGCCGATGTGATCGTCTAGTGATTATAAAGAAAATAACGGACCTACGTTGTGATTTTAGAATTGTAACCCACGAACTTTGAATGAGATAACACAATACGGTATTCTAAACCTAATAATATTATACCTATCAATTAATAGTTAAACTTATTTTATCCTTAACATTATTAATTAGCTGAATAAACGATTTATAGAAACCTGTTGGTTAAAGAGCTAGTCCCATTTATTTCCCATACATTACTCTCCTATATTGAACCTACCTAGGTAACCTACTACTACTAGAGCCGAACTGTAGTAGATATTAAAACAACGTGAAAACGCTAAGACCCGAGACCCATTGTGAAAACCATACAACCTATAGATAACTCTACAAATTAAGTCTAAATAAATCATATAGATAATTGAATTTAATGCGGCATAACGGGAGGGGAGGAGAACCACCTTCCAATCCCCATAGAATAACATCAGCCTGCTCAATTGTCTTTCAGGTATTTATCCCAAGACTAAACTGTACTAATATCTGCTTTGCATATATTTAACAATTAAATCTGAAAGTTTCCTTTAATCTAAGAGGAACTTAAAAGCCCGTAGGTAATATATGAAAAAGGAAGAACGAAGACTTTATAGTCTAGACAGGAAGACTGAGGTTATTCTAGTTCTCCTCCCTAACCTCCAATCTCTCTCCTGCTATGCCATTATTTATATATTCAATAATTCGGCCTATCTAACAGTCCTTGGACACAACTTATACTTCTCCTTCTCGACTATTGCTACAATATCCACTCCGTACATATTTGAGCTTATCTACTCAAAACCAAATATATTTCTTTGGTTCAAATTCTGTCTCTGAACTGTTCTTTTAATCTATTTATTTTAAACATAATTAATGTTTAAAATAGTGGATATTTAGTAAATTGAAGTAATACAATATTTAGGCAACATAAAAATATAGTTTAAATACAGAATTGACCTGTATGAAATTCTCCGAGACGCTGTGAAGTGTGACTAATTCTTGGTAGTATGGTATTGTCAATTAAGATCAAATTAGATAGGTACCAGGTTTAGTTCTCCAAGCCTTCCAGACATCTGGATGCACATAGGAATAATTGCTGCTAAAGACTAGACCAGTCAGTGACTACTATAGATAATACTCTCCGTTTGGTATAAGTAAATATCTAAGAAATCAATTTTCCGTAGTAAAACAAATCTATCTTTAGTGCATGAAGTTGAAGACTAAGAAAATATAGTTTGGAAAACCAATTTAGTACTTTAAGGCTTAATATTCAAATTCTGGTAGTACAACATATGAAAACCACCAAGAACCAATCTCACACTATCCAAAACTAATTGTTTATCATTTGTATTTAAAACATCACAGCGGATTACCGCTGTGGAATATTACACGGATCGGCTCTCTCTCCAAGAAACCGTTCAATACCTGATTAGCTAGTGAAGAATCGAGACGTGTCGCCACTGTGAGGTTCAGGTCCCCGCCTAGACCTTCACTCACCAATCAGAATATTGCTTAAGCACACAAATAAACTAAACTAGATTCCAATTTCTTGCAATCTAGCTCAAAATCAATAATTTTTACAATATGTCACACACTATGACTCCATTAAAATGTAATCGCGTAAAAATTTGGCAGCGTAACCCCTTACCCCAAAAGACAGTCAATCAAAAGACCCCGTTCCGCCCTCCATTTGCCTTTTATATCCTAGCCAATTTTGTTTAACAAAAGAGTCAAAATAGAAAAATGCATTCCAATTCTGAAAATAAATATTTTGATTCTGATTTTGATTTTTTTTTACATTCTGGCCTCATTTCAGCGTCATACTCCACTAATGAGATTCGAACATTCCGGCTTCAAAGAATAAACCATTTCCTCCAACCCTCTACTACGAACGCAACCCATACTACGAACGACAAACTCACTTTAACCTAATTTCAGTAATATTTAATATTTTATTCGAGTTTGTTACTTGAATCTATTATGAAATCAAATTTCCCCATGGGAAATTATCTCTAATATTCCCGAGAGTCAAATACATCATATTTGTGCGACAATTGAATCTTTATTAAATATATTTTTAATTCAATAATTTGTATTGAAGGATCTTTCTACTATCCATTACTAGATATATATATTTTATTTTAAATTTTGGCTTTGAACGTCTGACTCGTTACATTCGCCCCCTCGTTTGTTTATTTTCTTGTTATGTGTTAAGTACACTTTTAACTAGAAAATGAAGAAAGGAAGCTTACAAGTACACCGCTCCTATAAAATTTATAATCTACTTATTTATTATTGCTTCACCCGGCTGTGTCAATCTGGTGTGGTGTGTTTTTAAACCAAGAGATTGCATAATTGTTATAAAGTCTGAAAGAATTCAACTTTTAGCTCTAAGTACATGGAACAGTCACTACTTCCACCTGGCAATACAACATGTTATCAGAATGTCAGGGTTTGCGAGACCCCACTGGCCCTGTGGCCCAATTTCGAGTGATATCTGGGGGCCAATTCTACTAACGCATTTTCGGATAAAACGCAACTGAACTGCAGCTGAAACGCAGGTTTTAACACTTTTCATATTCCGCTGCGCACAACGTTTGTACTTCAGCTGCGTTTCAGCCGTAGCTAACGTTTAAACAAACTCCAGACGTTGATGAAACGAACGTTCCGTGACTTCGTATTCTGCTAATGTTTTTTGTACATTTTGACAGTTGTCTCAGGTAAAAACGGTACGCTACGCTGTCAAAATAGCGTTTATTAAAAAGTTGGTAGGAAGGTACTTTTTCACACACGCAGTTCAGACGTTACGCTTAAAATTATGCAGAAAAGTTATTTTCACACAAAATAAGGTAGTAGGTACAAGTATAATGTGGTCTACTCTCAACTGTAATAGAAATAATCAGCGTTTAATAAACAATTAGATGTTTACTTTTCACATAGGCTGGCACTAGATCGTCGCAAGTAATTTCTAGAAAAGATAACACTAATTATAAAAAACGTTAAGTACATTTTCAATAAACTTGTAATAAACTAAGAATTTTATAATGAAATACCGCTATATACGTACCTACTCATTTTTTTTGTTAACATCATTATGTTCAAGTATGACAAATACTACATTAGTACATAATTTAAAATTTCTGTGTTTAGGTTTTTATTTATAAGGGTACCAATAGACAATTTTTAATTTTAATTTAATCTAACTAATAAATGATACAATAAGAATTAAAACAATATAAACTTACAATTTTATGGATATACAATGAACAACAAGATACATATGCGAAAATTTATAATCAATAGCAATAATACAACATGTACCTCTAAACGCGAACATTTCCCGCGCTTTCGAGAAAAATAATGTCGTATCTATGGAAAATTCGCACAATCGAGAATCGAGTAACGAATACTTACAAAAATACTAGGTTCGTCCCTAATAGCTGAGTAACGTGTGCGTTCCGTCTGCGCTTCGTCTTGCGTCGGTTATCGTTTCAAGTAAAACAATGAGTAGAATGTCAATTTGAGTTTAGAAAGGAGTTTGACTGTAACTTAAACGTAACTGTTGTTTAAACGAACGATAAATGTTGAAAATAGTAGAATTGGCCCCCTGGTCCTATCGTTTGGGGACTGTGGCGTTATAACCCGAAATAGACCTTCCCATGTGTACTACGTACAGTGTCCATATTAAACGCACATGCCCTAAGTCTAGTCTCAACCTTTCTTCCCATATACCAACTACCAAGTCTTGGTGCATGTATAGTTGTCGAGATTATTAATATTAGCTGCTTGTGAAGTATAACGCCTTTTCAACCAGACAACATATTGTTGATAGATAAGTTAATATCAATATTATTAATATTAACCATTTCTCTAACCTAACACCAACAGATTGAAAAACGTTATTTGATCAGTGTAGTGAAACCAGTAAGTAGCAACAATAAATACTATCCATCCTTGAGCTCCAGTGAAAAATAAGAAGTCCTTAAACTACCTTTATCAAGTCCTTTCATTACCACACTTACTTAGTCCTTTCAAGAGAAAAAGCGGTTACTCTGTGTCTAACAACAATTTCATGCTATATTAATGATTACGTACTTACGTCTCCATTCAGCAATCAACATTTCTCCATTCAGGTTGTACGCTACCTCAAACCAACCACTAGATTTCTCAGACAGAAGTTTCCATTCCAAGTTTTATTAAGTTCACAATTAAAGCTGTACCATAAAGATATCCTTCCCACATCACTGTTTGCAACCGTTTATTTATACTACTTTTAACTCGTCATATCCGCTATTAATTAGATTCAACACCTTTTATTATCAATCTAAATTAATTAATTGTCTTGTGTAGACAACTTTCAAATACTCCCCCGTTGGACTGTCACTCTGACACCTTCCTCAATGTTGCCATTTGTCAAACACCTAGCGTGTACACTCCCGCTCCATGAATTTTTGGCAACCAAATCATACAGTGTTGAACGTTACAATGAACTTATAACTACCATTACATACTATTTTGTTCTTGTGACTAACATATTGACAAAATCACACACCTTCTCGTTTGATTATCATTACATTGTTCTGGATTTTATGTCATTAAATACAATTGAATCTATTCATACCAAAACTTAGTTAAGTACTTTTTTTTTGTTACAAATAGACCCCTCTCTTATTTAAGAAACAATTTCATATTTCCTACAGATGAGCCTGTATGAGTCTAATGCCTTTGTCCTTCACACAAAAATAAGCGACTATTGATAGCTGGCCATCGACCATCGATCGACATTTGTCAACTCTGACTGAGTTTGACAGTTGACTTGCAAATTTCATTCGCTTGTCTGTGATTTGATTTCTCTCAAAAATACTATTTTAATGTTTACTCTTTGTGGTTTATTTACTATGAAACTATTAATATTATCCTAGATTAAGCATTACACTACATAGATTGAATTAACAGTGCATACTCGCTGACAGTCTAAACGAGAACTTGTATGACGTAATTGCATATTAGCTACTAACCATATTTATGATACTATTTTAAATTTGATTATTCACACAATGAAAATCTTAATTAAAACTAATAATATATACATATATATATATAAACCGTTACAGGTAAAAGATCTCCTCCAGCTCTGCGGAATTACGTATTGTGCCTAAAACGCTCGCGGCGTTGCCCCTCTGAATCTCTATACTGATGCGGCGAACGAAGAAGGCCCTGGCTCGAGGGTCACCGGATTTTTCTTTTAAGAAATCCCCGATGAGGCTAGCGAAGTTGATAGCCTCCGGTGACCACGCGCCAAGGGTCTCCACCGCAAAAGGCAGAAACTCGAAGAGGCCTCGCAGCGAGGAATATTTTTGAATTTTGAGGTTTGCTGCACGCCTGACGGCGACACCAGCAGAGTTGGAGGAGATCCCAATGAAGCTGGGGGCTAACGTGTCCGTGCAGGTGGAGTCCCACACGAGGGCGCGGCCGCAGCGCCACGGTACGATGGTCATTCAGTCAGGGCGCTTGCCGTCCGAGCGGCAAACACCGGGTGGCTCTAGAACACTGGGGAAGCCGGCTGTGGTTAACGATCTTTTGATTATGCAGTTCAAAGAGCCATGGCGAGAAAAACGGCCGGCACTCTTCTGACACGACAAACCGTGGTGTCCGTTAGGCTCCAAAATAGTGCCACAAACGCACACGTGCGGTTGGCATAGCTTGGCACCAACACGCAGGTTCGTACTAATTCTAAGGGTATGGCTGTCAAGAAGAGTGCCTATGTTCGGAGATGGAATGGTTTGAAGCCACGCCGATGCCTCATAGGTGCATGAGGCAAGGATTCTGGCACGATCGACGGCAGAGGAATTCGCTAAAATTTCATCATATGAAGTTTTTGTGAACTTTTCGAGCGAGGGGAGCCGTACCCGGGCACTGTGATGTCCACATCTCCACAGCCTCCGACAGGCAGTCCGGCCCAATGTCGCCAAGAGAGGGCGGAATGAGCAACCGAATGAGACCGGAACTGCCGTAAACGGAGGATATGAAGGCCGGGAGTGCGATGTCTGAGAAACGGCGTATCCCAATGCCGCCCAAGGACAAGGGAAGGGACGACTGTGAAAAGGTAGATTCTGAAAGACTTAAATTTAGAATTTTTTCCAAGCACGATTTCAAGAGATGATCCAAACTAGAAAGTTTTTTTTTTAAAAAGGGGACTGCATCTTAGAAAGTACGTCAGTCGAGGCGTACTAAAACAAAACGGAGGAGGAAAAGCGCAACATGAGGTTGGACCTCGAGAAGGTTTTTATAGAAGTAGTCTAGTTTTTTAAAAGTGATATCGATGAAAGTATCGCACGAATCTCCGAAAAGAGGAGCACCTAACATGAAAAGGTCGTGATTTTGAAGATTTTTAATGCCAGGGGTAATGGAGTTAATTTTACTTAAAATTTGGGCATTCCTAGAGGGAGATACGTGGTCAAAAATAAAAATTTCAGATTTGGAGCAATTAAGAGAAAGACCCAGCGACAAAAATTTACCTTGGAGACTCAAAAGGTCATTATAGACCTCCTCGAGAGTTCCAGAGAAAGTTCCGTCATCTAAATACCAACAGTTGAAGGGGCTTTTGAGACTTTTAATGGCTGGCTGAATAGTAAGTGAAAAAAGGGCCGGGCCTAGAGGGTCACCTTGTTGGACGCCTACACAAGAATCAATAATTCCTAAGTCACTGTAAAAGAGGGAAGATGGGAGGGAGTAAGATTGCCATAGATACGGGAAGAGAGAGGGAATTTCTTTTTTGACAGCCATAAGGACAGAGCTACGGTCGATAGAATTAAAGGCGTTGTTAACGTCGACCTTGACGAGGACCTCGGCAGGAGAACTGTTATTTATAAAAGTACGGGCGCTATGTACTGCAGCTTCCGCCCCGGCTCTAGTGGCAAAACCAACCTGCACAGGCCGTAAATAAGCCCCAATTTGGTCTCTAATGTGGGCGCATCCAATTTTGGAGGACAGATGGCGGAGAGTGCACCCCACGGCGATAGGGCGGATTCCCCCATCCTTCTTCTTCAGTGCAATAAGGTGACCACCATAGAGGAAAGGGGTAATTAGAGATGGAAAATTGCCTAAAAAAATTAAGTTTAATACATTAGTTAAAGCGGTAAGTAATTTTGATCCAGCGTCTCCAGAATTGTGGGTTATTAAATCCTTGAGGTGCTGAGGAGACAGCCCGTCCATGCCGGAAGCGGAGCCGTTCGGAAAGGACAGTACGGCAGCACGGACGACATCTTCTGAGGTGGAAAGCGCCAAGTTTAAGTCGGTAGGTTCAGGCGGAGCTGGAGAGGCAGTAGTAAGGTTTGAGGTTTGCGGCACCGGGTGTTTGTCTCGCAGTGTGTTGAATGTATCCAGACTCGTTGGAGCAAAACTATCAGTGGATGAAAGGAGTCTTGACGCACCTCGAACATCACCATCAAATACCTTTCGCTCAGCGGCCCTAAATACCGTTGAGTTTGAAGGAGATCTTGGGTTGGCCAAGGTTGTACCTACGGATGGGTTATTCTCTGAAGCCACATTAGCTCTGACTTTGGAAGTCAAGCTGCCTTTCTCTAATTTATTCACGTGAAGATTTTCATATGCGAAGTAAAAAAGCTTTTCCCAAGAGGTCGGCGAGTTAACGGAGTTGACACTGATGAGAATAGAAGTGAGCTTCCTTGCCACTGCCTCGCGGGCTCCGCGGGGTATTCTGTTTATGACCGGCACATTATGTTTCAAAATTTGGAGTCCAGCACAGCTGACGGCGTAGGCAGGTGCGAGCTGGGAGGCACTGGACGTAGTGAGCTGCTCTGCGGACGATGTTTCTTGGCAATGTGAATGTTCAGCCCCCGCGATGTCTGGAATGTGCTGTTGCACAGCGTGCATGGCTGAGAGGCACTAATGGTGTTGTTTGCTGGAAACGTTGCCTTCGAAGATGCTTCGCAGAATTAGTCACCGGGGGGACACTGGAGCGGCACACTCACGTATAGAGGCGGTGGCGTCACTTGGAAGCACAGGACCAGCGGAAACGTGTACCCGCCCGCTAGCAACCAGATAAGCAGAGCTGGATGCGGGGACATGGACGGGCGACGAATTAAAGGTTATGTGATAAACCAAAATGGGGTACTGGGAAATGAATGATTTGCACAGTGAATAAATAGTAATAAATGAACAAATTCCTGGAGAAATTAAGATAATTTGAAAATAATTTTGTTTGAAATATTTACATCCATATTTTAATTGTAAAATAAAACGTTAATCTACACCCAAGAAAGATTTTATACTTCTTCAAATGCAATCGTAAGTATCTACTAGAACCAGATAGTATAAAGTAAGCTATTTTGGCATTTTGAAGCAAAGATAAACCCGTCGATTAAATAGATTTTCTTTCAGAATGTACAAAGATTGATGTCATATGTACTTCAAAGAATTGCAAATAACCACTGTTGTTCAAGCCGTACACCTGGCCTAATGTATTGTACATGAATGTAATTATTTTCAATGTTACCTGAGAAAGAATCAATCAAAGCCCAACATTCTCATCAAAGTACAACCACAGAATACCTATCAATACCTAAGTACAGGTAAAACCGTAAGCTACCACACCTATAAGCAGTGTCAATTTAAATATCAGTTTAGTGAACTCCATACAAGTGCATTTTCAACAATTATTATTATAATGGGCACAATAGACGAGCAGCAGATAACTGGTATGTATCCGAGCTGATGTATTATAAGTCTTTGCATTAGGTATTGATTAATTATATGATCGAATGTCAACTACTCGCAACTAACATTTCTTATCTCTATGACGCTTTTGGTGTAGCAGTGTGTAACCCCAGCCATGAACTCAGCTGCAGAGGACTCGAACCCCGCCAAAGCCAAGAATGTCCCATCCCTACAAAATATATGAATCTACTAAAATTATCCGTGCAGTCCATCAACCACCCGACAACCACAATACATGGCCATATAGTGCTCATTTTGGACCCAGACAGCACTGCACACAAAATCTGGAAATTTATTTATTTACTTATCTACGCCCCCTGGCCATTTGCTCACAAATTAGTTATTTTGAACTGCTGTTTGGTTTACCTACAAATATTTTTTTCCAGAACCTGTCACCTTGGTCTTTCGAATCCACTGCTTGAACAATCAAGAAATCCAAATCCAGCAAAACTAACTACAACCATCACCAATATCGATCTGCTTACTTGTATTTAACTAACGCAGCGCTAATTTAAATAAATAAAAATAATGTGATTTTATACAGAACCACAGTTCCATACAGCAGATCTGTCACATTTCAACTAGTTTCTGTTAACTTTTATTATTTAGAATGTTCTGTACTCCTATGGCAAGATAGATTAATTTTAAATAAATTAATTTATTATCTTAACTAAATAAAATGATAAATATGCCCATCGATTAAAGACCAATAGACGCAACCGAATACCGGCCTATTCTATTTATTACTAGCTGTGCCCGCGGCTCCGCTCGCGTGGACTACAGGATCCGCTCCCATTCCCACTTCGGCTCTCTATCCCACTTCCACTCAG
Source organism: Esperia sulphurella (assembly GCA_947086405.1). Taxonomy (NCBI): domain Eukaryota; kingdom Metazoa; phylum Arthropoda; class Insecta; order Lepidoptera; family Oecophoridae; genus Esperia; species Esperia sulphurella. The sequence goes on from OX352265.1 coordinate 13,358,754, forward strand.
ACTTCAAATCCAGGTCCAGGTCCAGATTCAGGTCCAGGTCCAGGTCCAAATCCAGGTCAAAGCCAGGTCCAGGTCCAGATTCAGGTCCAGCCCCAGGTCCAGGCCAGACCCAGGTCCAGTCCAGGTCCACGTCCAGGCCCAGGCCCAGGCCTAGTTCCAGTTCCAGGTCCAGATCCAGTTCCTCAACTCTCCCCTCAACCCTCCTCTCAACAGTCTTCTCAACCCTTCCCTCAACACTCCCCTCAACCCTCTCCACAGCTCTCCCCTCAACCCTCCCCTCAAACCTCTTTCCCTCGTCTCTCCAAATGTAGTCCTCGTAACTAATACATCGCAGTCCAAATTCCGACCAACATTACTTTGTTGCATACCTATGCCACAAATTCATCGTAATCGGGTAACTCAGTCAAAAGAAAAGAAAATCCGTTCAGTAGTTTTTAAGTGATGCGTGCACAAACTCACAGATAAACAGACAAAAATTTCAAAAATGATCGTAATGTCTTCTGTTGCCTATCTTTAGACCCCCCAATTTTTTTTTTGCAAATATCTTTAATGTACAGACACGCGAAGTTTACGATTTTATTTATTATATGACTAATTTATAGTATGGGACCACGTCTATGTTTGTTTCTACCATGTCAGCATACAAATAACCTATTGAACCAAACCAAACTTAAACCCAACCAAACCAAACTTATTGAACTATCTAATTGTGCAATAATGCATGTTGCATTGTACTCTATCTAAACCGACTTTCCGTACTGTGTTATTCACCTCCATTACATGAACATCAAAATGTACATAGTTACTTCAAAGCGTAAAAATGAAATCTAGACTAATATCCCGTAGTAACCCCAAATACTAATCCTGGTAAAGGCACTACCAAAATGTACCCCCCCCCCCCCTTTAAAACCCTTTTATTGTCTATTTTATTTAATATTTAAAATTGAATTTAACATGAACCGAACTTAATATGAAATGAATACCTAACTATGTAAACCTTAACTAACCCTACTCTAATCTTTCCCAACTAAACTAAACTCTACTATTCCTACCTATTAGCTTTGAACATACTATGTATTGGCCGATGTGATCGTCTATTATAAAGAAAATAACGGACCTACGTTGTGATTTTAGAATTGTAACCCACGAACTTTGAATGAGATAACACAATACGGTATTCTAAACCTAATAATATTATACCTATCAATTAATAGTTAAACTTATTTTATCCTTAACATTATTAATTAGCTGAATAAACGATTTATAGAAACCTGTTGGTTAAAGAGCTAGTCCCATTTATTTCCCATACATTACTCTCCTATATTGAACCTACCTAGGTAACCTACTACTACTAGAGCCGAACTGTAGTAGATATTAAAACAACGTGAAAACGCTAAGACCCGAGACCCATTGTGAAAACTATACAACCTATAGATAACTCTACAAAATATAGTGATAAAATTAAGTCTAAATAAATCATATAGATAATTTAATTTAATGCGGCATAACGGGAGGGGAGGAGAACCACCTTCCAATCCCCATAGAATAACATCAGCCTGCTCAATTGTCTTTCAGGTATTTATCCCAAGACTAAACTGTACTAAAATTATCTGCTTTGCATATATTTAACAATTAAATCTGAAAGTTTCCTTTAATCTAAGAGGAACTTAAAAGCCCGTAGGTAATATATGAAACAGGAAGAACGAAGACTTTATAGTCTAGACAGGAAGACTGAGATTATTCTAGTTCTCCTCCCTAACCTCCAATCTCTCTCCTGCTATGCCGTTATTTATATATTCAATAATTCGGCCTATCTAACAGTCCTTGGACACAACTTATACTTCTCCTTCTCGACTATTGCTACAATATCCACTCCGTACATATTTGAGCTTATCTACTCAAAACCAAATATATTTCTTTGGTTCAAATTCTATCTCTGAACTGTTCTTTTAATCTATTTATTTTAAACATTAATTCTCAGTGGATATTTAGTAAATTGAAGTAATACAATATTTAGGCAACATAAAAATATAGTTTAAATACAGAATTGACCTGTATGAAATTCTCCGAGACGCTGTGAAGTGTGACTAATTCTTGGTAGTATGGTATTGTCAATTAAGATCATAATTAGATAGGTACCAGGTTTAGTTCTCCAAGCCTTCCAGACATCTGGATGCACATAGGAACAATTGCTGCTAAAGACTAGACCAGTCAGTGACTACTATAGATAATACTCTCCGTTTGGTATAAGTAACTATCTAGGAAATCAATTTTCCGTAGTAAAACAAATCTATCTTTAGTGCATGAAGTTGAAGACTAAGAAAATATAGTTTGGAAAACCAATTTAGTACTTTAAGGCTTAATATTCAAATTCTGGTAGTACAACATATGAAAACCACCAAGAACTAATCTCACACTCTCCAAAACTAATTGTTTATCATTTGTATTTAAAACATCACTATTGAAATTCTTTAATGACCTGACACACGCATTTACACCAAGTTAATTTTATCAATTTATCGAATTTATTTATTTCCGAGTTTCTTTAGTTAATTTGCACGAACCTTAGTTTTAGCCTGACTATTTTACACAAACCCTTCCCATTTAATTATTTAATCAATACTTTTATTTAGGTTCTACCTACCTATAGCATTGTCTAAACTTGCGGTTCCTAAGCTGCTACTTAATGTATTTCAACAACTAGAGACCATAGCCTCGACATTTAACATTAATCTCGTAGGTGTGTTCTGTAGGGTTCCAAGGTGCAATGGAAGCCTTCTAACTATTTCGACAGCTCTACGTGGGGGCCAATCCCAGTGTACCTAACCCTATGGCCTGTGTATTGGTCAATGAGACTGAGGGGATAGGAAACGCCTCAAAGACCGAGCCCTAATAAACAGTGTATATATAAATATATAGATATAGGAACGGCAGTTGCAGACGCTTCTTGGAATCAAACACAACAATCACTGTCTAGACATTGTGAATAATTCGTTTGAATCGCCGTCAAATGACGTGGAGATGTAATCCGCTGTGGAATATAACACGGACCGGCTCTCTCTCCAAGAAACCGTTCAATACCTGATTAGCTAGTGAAGAATCGAGACGTGTGTCGCCACTGTGAGGTTCAGGTCCCCGCCTAGACCTTCACTCACCAATCAGAATATTGGCTAAGCACACAAATAAACTAAACTAGATTCTAATTTCTTGCAATCTAGCTCAAAATCAATAATTTTTACAATATGTCACAAACTATGACTCCATTAAAATTTAATCGCGTAAAAATTTGGCAGCGTAACCCCTTACCCCAAAAGACAGTCAATCAAAAGACCCCGTTCCGCCCTCCATTTGCCTTTTATATCCTAGCCAATTTTGTTTAACAAAAGAGTCAAAATAGAAAAATGCATTCCAATCCTGAAAATAAATATTTTGATTCTGATTTTGATTTTTTTTTACATTCTGGCCTCCTTTCAGCGTCATACTCCACTAATGAGATTCGAACATTCCGGCTTCAAAGAATAAACCATCTCCTCCAACCCTCTACTACGATCGCAACCCATACTACGAACGACAAACTCACTTTAACCTAATTTCAGTAATATTTAATATTTTATTCGAGTTTGTTACTTGAATCTATTATGAAATCAAATTTCCCCATGGGAAATTATCTCTAATATTCCCGAGAGTCAAATACATCATATTTGTGCGACAATTGAATCATTATTAAATATATTTTTAATTCAATAATTTGTATTGAAGGATCTTCTTTCTACTATCCATTACTAGATATATATATTTTATTTTAAATTTTGGCTTTGAACGTCTGGTTCGTTACAAACCGAAGCTTCAGCCACACTGCATATTTTCAAGGTATCATTTATCCCGCCAAATGCAAACTCCAGCGTAGAATGTGTCATTAGTATATCGTGTCCAATAAGGAGGTCAGCGCAGAGGTTTCTCACTATCAATAGATTGACATTCTCGTACAAGTTATCGGCGATTTTAATGTTCTGGCATGTAAAGCCGTTGATTTGCGATGTATGCGAAAGGGAAGCCATTGAAATGGTTTGTTCACATGGCTTCTTTTTGAGCTGACAGAGATTAGCGAAATCCTCATTTATGAAGCTTAAAGAACTTCCAGTGTCTATCAATGCTTCTGCCCGGTGGCCCTTGATAAAAGCTGAGACCATAGCTTTTCGTAGTGACGCCGGCGTTGCGGCCGTTATGTCACCACAGTGGACACATCCAAGAGTCGGTGCTGATGCAGCGGTCACCTGGTTCTTGCTAGGCACACCTTGCCATAATGTCCTTTTCTGGTGCACTTTAAGCATGTTGCATCTCGTGCTGGACAGTCCTTGCGTGGATGTATTGGTCCACCGCAGAAAAAAACACTTGCGCCGGGAGGAAGTAGTCGTGGCGGCAGTAGCAACTGCATCTCCATCATTAGAAGGCGGTGCGTCAGGAGTGATCGCTTCGGACACGGAATAGGCTTCTGGAATGACAAAGTTTTGAGAGTTGATTTCTGCCATTTCCATGGAGAGTGCTTTGTTGTACGACTCTTCTAATGTTAGCGATAAACTCTCCAAAAGTCTTTCACGTATCCTCTTCGATGAAATCCCAGCTATGAACGCGCCTCTGATGCTGTCTTTCTTGTTAGTCTCAGCGTCTACACTGGTAAACTCGCAGTCTTTGGCTAATTGCTTTAAAGCGTGCATGTAAGTATCGATCTTCTCATCCGCATGCTGTCGTCTTGTCGTAAGCATGTGTCGGGAGTGAATTACGTTCTTTGGTTTGACATAGTTTGTCTAGAGAGGCCATTGCAGACTGGTATGTCAGACATTCGCTTATACTGGCATAAACTCTAGGCGTAACGTGATTTACCAGGAGTTGCAGCTTAGTAACGTTCCACAGTGCTTCCTGTTGCTTTGCCAGGACTGCGGCATCCTCGCCTTCCGCTGCGGCGGTTGGTTTCGGTTGCTGTGCAGTCAAAAAGTTCTCGAACGTCATTCTCCAGTGCTCCCATTCTTTTGTTAAATTTGTGGAATGGTCGGCATCAAATCTGGTTGGTCTTAGGAACCTGTCCATTTAAATTATGTTTAATAAATTGAAATAGATAATAAACGGATAAACCTCGTATTGCAAGGCTTTATTAAACATAAAAATTAGTGTAGGTCATTTGTAGCACTTTGACAGACAAACAGTATTGACAGAATAGAGTCGATGTTTTCCTCTACGATACCACGGAGATCGCATGCTGTTAATATTATCACATGTAATTTTAAATAGCAAAGTGTACGACACAATGTCCACACATTAATATATCATGATAAATCCGTAAATTTGACTATAATCCGTAAAATTAATAATTTATTTAATGTTTCCACCATATTGCCGGCCAACTTGATATAACTGTTATAAATGTATACGTATAAATTTTTAACTTATTTCCCCTTATCTTTTTTATCCGTTTTGAAGAAATCCTTAAAAACAAGTTTATAAAAATGTCGCTCCTATAAGCTTTTCCTCCTTACGTTGTTCAATTTATTACGTTTTGAGTTTCGTAGCGACAGTGCACAACTGTGCGTTGATCCACCGCTAAAAATGTTAGGATGCGAACTCCCCTCTGGGTCGAGCCGGATTGGAAGGACTTTCGAGCGGTGGACGTTAATAGATTGATAATAATAAACCTTAATTAGTCTGTTAAGAAGCTTCTATTTTGTTATTTCGTCATTGCAGAGCTCCCGTTCAACCGAGACTCTTACTAAAGGATCTGACTACAAAAAGATGCTTGCCTCCACAACATCAATGGAATCCATGGAGAAAAGCCAGTTCAACTCCTCCCTGGAAGACAACCAGAGCTTCGACATATACGAGGCTCATAACCCCAACGCCAACGTTATGCCACTAAAACACAGCACCTTCATAAAGAAGCCAACTACGCCAGAATATTCTGTACCGCAGAATAACAACGGACCGTACAACTTGGCTTACAGAAATGATGCTTACAGAGATAATTCTGGCTCAGGCAGTGACGCACCATCTATGAACACCGTTACTACCGAAGAAATTCCAATCATCCATCATCCAGGGGGTATCCAATCTCCTCTAGATGATGATATTCTATCTCCTATAAGTGACTCTCAGTACTTCACGGCAGATACTTTGCCTCTGCGAGGGTTTGACAAGTCAGATGAGACGATGGCTTTGAAGAGAGAGTTGGAGAGGGAAGGGAAGATCTATGGGCCGTATGGGGCCCCGAACTATGGGGGGCAGCCGAAGCTGTCGTTCCTGATGGAGCTGAGATCGAAGATGCCGGAGGATCAGCCTCAGGCAGGGTCGGTGCCTACGACGACGTTTGGGCAGAGGAGGAATATTGCTGGTGAGTACACTGTATTATAGCGGAAATACCTTAAAAAATAGTAATAGCTATTTAATATCCCCTTGGTTCTATAGTCCGGTCCTCTAAGTACCACGCCACTTATCATTTCTAAAATGTGACAATCAATAAACTCATTCTCTAAAAATGTGTCGTGGAAAAATGCTATTAAAAAGCGCCAGGCGTTCTACATAAAGTACACGCATTGTGATGATATACAGGGTTACAGGAAAAGTCGTGCTAGATCCCTTAAGGGTGTGGAGCACCCATCATTTCTGACTTATTTCACTATGAAACACCCTACCCTAAACTTAACCCTTTTCGAGATATTCGACTTTTAATTTTTTTATTGAAAATTGCTGATTTTTAGGCTACTACATTTATTTTTGTTTATTTTGTGTATCTTATTATTATTATTATTGCATTTTTACATGTGTAGTAAGATGCTTTAGGACGTCAATCATTAAAATAGTGCACAAGTTAATTGAATAGACTGTAGTAGACAAGTGAAAGAAAAGAAATAAAAAACATATTAGAAAGTTTATTTTTCTCTAAGGGATATCTAAAAAAAATGTTATGGTAATTGTTCGGCAGATGTTTTTTAAAATATTTACGTTTCATCAGCTATCTAACGAGGTGTAACAATCTAGGGTTTGTATTACATTTCGTGGAAAAAAAGTAATACATAACTCGCTACCCCGGTCGTCGAGTGCCGGATGTGGCCGTTTTTGACAGAGTTTATCGAAGACTTCGAGAAACTGGCTCTGTTTTGAGACGAAGTACAGACATGGGAAGACCACGAATTGACGACGAAGAACAGGACAATGAGATAGTGCAACGCTTTCGAGCGGATCCGACTACTTCCACTAATATTGTTGCCCGTGATCTGGGGCTTTCGCAATGGAGAGTGTGGTTTACAGTGCATACTGCTGGCCTATACCCGTACCATTACACGCCAGTACACGTTATTGAAGAAGGGGACCCCGCGAGAAGATTGGACTTTTGCAGATTTATGCTAAATGCTGATGTAGAAGACCCAGATTTTTTAAGAAATATCTTGTGAACGGATGAGTCCAAATTTGATAAAGATGGCATAACTAACTATCACAACGCCCATTACTGGGCCCTAAAAGAACTAAGGAATCCCAATAAGAAAAGAGTGAAGGGGTCCCAACGAAGATTCAGCGTGAATGTGTGGATGGGCATTATCTCCAATCATTTGATTGGACCTTACTTTCTCCCGGATAATCTAAACGGGGAAAGCTACGAAAATTTCCTGAGAGCAGACTTGAGTGATTTGCTGGATGATCTGCCACTCAACCTGATCAGGGACATGTGGTTCCAACACGATGGCTGCCCTGCCCATTTCAGGAGAAGTGTCAGAGACTGGCTGGACACAAATTATCCAAACAAATGGATTGGACGAGGTGGGCCATTGCCATGGCCAGCAAGAAGTCCGGACCTAACCCCCATGGATTTTCATGTGTGGGGCTGCATGAAGTCTCGTGTACAGCGAGCCGAATCCAGTTTCGTCTGTGGAAGACTTAAGAGAAAGGATTGTGGATGCAGCAAATAAAATGAGGACCACATTGACCACTGGCGTAGTGAAGACCGGTCTCCGTAGAAGGATGCGACAATGTATTAGAAATAGAGGCGGCCATGTTGAACATGAACTGTAGAAAAAGAAAAAGTTGTGAGAAAACCTTTAATAAATGGCATTTCATGCTTACCTATTGTTTTATTTTACTTTTTAGGGCTAAGTATACATTTTCTTCTCCACTGTCGCCTATGAAACTAAATTTTTTTGAATGCATTTGAATAAAACCCTACATTATTATACCTCGTTAGATAGCTGATGAACCGTAGATATTTTAAAAAACATCTGCCGAACAATTACCATAATATTTTTTTTAGATATCCCTTAGAGAAAAATAAACTTTCTAATATGTTTTTTATTTCTTTTCTTTCACTTGTCTACTACGGTCTATTCAAATAACTTGTGCACTATTTTAATGATTGACGTCCTAAAGCATCTTACTACACATGTAAAAATGCAATAATAATAATAATACGATACACAAAATAAACAAAAATAAATGTAGTAGCCTAAAAATCAGCAATTTTCAATAAAAAAATTAAAAGTCGAATATCTCGAAAAGGGTTAAGTTTAGGGTAGGGTGTTTCATAGTGAAATAAGTCAGAAATGATGGGTGCTCCACACCCTTAAGGGATCTAGCACGACTTTTCCTGTAACCCTGTATACATCTATTTTAAATTTCTTTCTTTTCTCAACTTACTTATTCTTTCACAGACCAACAACAATACTACGAAGACAACCTCCCCAGCCCTTCTCGCGCTCCAATCTACTCCAACTTCGACACCCCTGAGCGCATCCCTTCCTACGACTCCAGTCCCCGGGATCTCTCCAGATCCTTCGATGATTCCCCCCCTCCTGATCTCCACGGTAGGTCCAAATCCGAAGCCTTGTTGGAGACCAACTTCGATTTCGACGATAGTGAAGGAAGTCCTATACCACCGATCTCGGAAGCCCATAGATCGTACAGTCAGCCTCTAGAAACTGCAATGTGAATGAATGTGTCCTAGCTATTCGCAGTTTAAGCAATTGCTGCCAACTAGTGTTATATATGAATTATGATGATGTAATATCACGGTTTATGAGCCGCTGACTGATATAGGCAAATATTCACCATAGTAAAATAAGTTACCGCGGAAAACTTGAATAATCGCGGATAAAGCTGCCAGAGAAAAGCTAGAACCTGGCCGAAAACTTTAAATAACTTCAATAATGACAAAATTGAAATGTGTTTTTTGTAGATTGGTTATTGTATGATTATTATAGTACATGGATAGAAATACAATTTCACACACATAGCATAATCAAACAATTTTTTAGATAGATTGACATTAAACATTGCTTCAAAGCTTAGTTTGAACCAGACCCAGTTAGAAACACTGTATCGTATTTAGGATCGAGTTCCTTTACATGTTTGTAGTAAATGTATGTAAAACATTTTCAAAAACGGTCAGTTTTGCTTTGCCCGCGTAGTCGGGTAAACCTATGAATATGAACACTTTACGACGCAAATCACAGGATTGTCTAGAGCATAAATTCTGTGTGTATTCCAAGTGACTGAGTTATTATTTAATAAAATCAAATGTTTTTCATTGTCATTATATAATTTATATAGAAAAAATAACAAAGTTTTAACAACAGTTACATTATTTTGTACTTTGAATGACTTCTCCCATTCCGTTTGCATTAGTAGAAAAAACAGACTAATATTGTGTTTAAAAAGTATTCTGTTGAGAAACAGTACTCAGATTTGACTTAAGTGATAGAGGAATGAATAAATGACCGGGTAATTACAATTTAAACGTGTACGACATTCACGAATTAACCGGGCGAAACGCGTTATATCCAGATTTTGCCCGTAACGTAAGTATTTACGAAGTTAGTCCATGGTTTAGGAGTAGATAAACTAACGAAAAGACTGAATGAGTTTGTCTTGATTGATGAATAGAAAGAAATGTATTGTTTCCATGCATTTATTAACTATTATCTAAATTATTGTGTTCTGTCTTTCTTTCCAAAAGTGCCTTGTACTTTTTCGTAGACTGTTTTTTCATCATACGACGCCCGAAGTCGTATTTTAAGACTTCATTACCACAAATGCACGATCTCAAATGTATTGAAATAAATAGTTAATTTAAACTTTTTAAAAATTATTTTCTACGTTTTTTCGTGATGCGGAATTGTATGCCTTATAGTAGATGCCTTTGGAAATTAAATGATGTAAAATGTTTAGGTACTTATTTGTAAATTAAGTTACTGTTTACTTTTATAGATATAAATAAATATAAATGTGTTACGTATGTGCAATCAATGAAGTAACTTCTCGCCTAAGACATTGAAAAAAGGGCATAAAATCTTAAAGTAAATATGTCAGAAATAATAATTAAAACATTTTATTTATAACAAATCCTGTATATTTTATGTGTTGTGTCGAGTGCCTAGCAAATGAGAGGTGAAATATTTTTCTGAATGTCTTGATCGAGAACTTAGTATATTTTTCAATTTTATTACACGAACTAATTTAATTAATTTAACTTATAAGTTTTTGTACGTGTCCGTCCATATACCTATTTTTAAAGTAATTTAAGTAGAACAAAGTTTCATAGAAAGGGTCCCCATACTTTTAGTATCAACACCGATCAAGCAATTTCTAAAACTTTTATATTTATAACCAAGTTACATTTGTAGTACTGTACTAAGACAAATCATTGCGAAAAAAACCTTCGATACTTTAAAAGTTTTTAGTTTTTGACGGTGTAAAATCCTTTCTGTAACACTTTAAATATTATTTACACTTTTTATTCCATGAATGAAACATTTAACTAAGTATAAGTACTTATATATTGACAAATAGTCTTTCCATATACAATTAGTTTTTAAGTAGGTTTTTATAAGATTGTTTTCCTCAGTTTAGTTCAAGAGTACGTATTTTCTATTACTTTAATTGTACAGCTGTGCATCTTACAATCAATTTATTTTAATTCGCTATATATTTTTTCGTCTAGCTCTTTATTATTTCTCTAGCTAAGTTCTAAATACGTTCTCAAACCAATCTGATAACGGTAATATTTTAATAAATGACAATGTCGTTATACATATTCTGTTTTAAAATGTAAATTTATAGGAATAAATGCCTACTATGGGTATTTTATAGCAAAAATGATATGATAAAATTATCATTCGTGTAACATTTGTCTATTATTAGCGAAAATAAAACTTTATTATTTTCATAAATGTCAGTTTTATTTAACTGTGATTGTTTCTTAGTATCTATAACAACCCTCCTTGAGGGTCAGGGGATGATACATATGCATGAAGTATTCAGGAATCTGCATACCTTCAGAAACTTTATTATACTATGGTCCCACGTTGGGCGCCAAATGACTGGATAGATGCAATAGAAAAATACCAGGGGAGATAGCTGGTAGGAATAGGTGGAAACGCCGAAACCGACGTCCAAAAGTTGTATACTAGAACTATAGGCGTTTTATTTCACCCCTTGTAAATGCGGACAAGGTCAACTTTACAAAATTACCATGGTTGGCTGTCCGAACTTGTAGGGTTCTTATAGGCGCAGGGCTGGTTTGGAAGAAAGTGTATATTGATCGTTCCTCACCGCGTTCAGCAAAGGAAGTCAATGACGAAGTACAATGATTTGAGGTAGTTTTTTTGTTGAGTTTCTTCAATATTTATGTTATTCCTTCGTTTTGTCAGAAGTACCGGCGAGGCTGGGGGTGAAGAATGTAAAGACAGCGCTTAACGGTCCGTGCAGTTGTGAACTGACATTAGGTTCCTTATTTCATTTTTTTAAATAAACAGGGCACGTTTTTGCCAGGGCCATGTGATTCACACATTTAAATGAACTAACTTCACAGTTCTGATGGAAATTTGCACATTTTGGACATATTGTTTTTTTGATGGCCACATTTTTATTCCATATCCAAATCGCCAGCATCTCGAGCATTGAGTAACTGGATACACTTAGCGATCGACCATAATCCTCATATCAAATAGGTATACATGTGAAGGGAGGGTAGGACCATTGAAACCAATACGCACCGTCTCACCCAGTGACCCAACCTGGTTTTTCGATTTAGGCGTTTTATTGTCACTAGACATACAAAAGCAGTTCATATATAATAATAAATGTCAGACATTCACACCAATTATTCTCATATTTGGTGTACCACCAATTATCCTCAAATTAGGCGGAGCCTGTGTTATGGTTACTAGATAACGGATAAACATACTTAAATAAATATATAAACATCCAAGACTTGGGTACAAACATTCATATTCATCATACGAACATTTGCCCCTAGCGGGATTCTAACCCGCAACCTCCGGCATGGCAGGCCGAGAGCTACCCGTTCCGCCACGGATAATAATAATAATATTATAAAGAGGTAAAGTTTGTGTGTTTGTGACGTTGTAGGGGGTAATCTCTGGATCTACTGAACCGATTTCTAAAATTCTTTTACCAATAGAAAGCCGCGTTACTTGTGAGTGTCATAGGCTAGAAATATTAACCCGAAAATGAAACCCGAAGAATAAACAGTCGAACGAAATAGTTTCTTAAGAACGCCGACTAAACGATGAGAGATATATGATTGAGTTCTAGAGAAAAATTGTAGAGCTTGATAATGCATACAAAAAAGTCAGCGGCAACATATGTCTATCTTTTATATTTAAGTCACAAAAAGTAGTTTTTATATTAAAACAATAATTTAAATCGTTATCTCATGTTTATTGGTCATATTATCAACAATTATGAATTCTTATCAAATTAAGTCAATTTATCGTCTCAAGTGTCTAAAACAAAAGACTTTCCTTTTAATGCATGTAATTTGGATAAATGGTTAAAGAGATAATACGACATAGGTATGGAACCGCGACCGTGTCGTAATCTATTGAGTGATATTTCTATTAGACGGCAACACGTCAATCTACAGCACCGTAGACCACATCCCCACATTGCGGCAGGTTATACAGAAGACCGAAGAGTATAACCAGCCCCTTGTGTCTTGCATATGTGGGCTACGAGAAAGCCTTCAACTCCATCGAAACATGGGCCGTTCTGGCAACGCTGCAGCGATGCCAAGTCGATTGGGGATACATCGAGGTGTTGAGACACCTGTATAACGCTGCCACAATGAATGTTCAACTCCAGTATCAGCCAATCCAGTTGCAGAGGGGGGTTAGACAGGGGGATGTTATATCTCCGAAACTGTTTACCAGCGCACTGTAGGATGTCTTTAAACACTGAACTGGAGGGAACGGGGCATAAGTATAAACGGCGAGGACATCTCACACCTTCTATTTGCAGACGTCATAGTTGTGATCACGTCAATTTATTTATTTAGAAACAAATTGCTATATCACCAAGGAAAATCAGTGAGTAAAAGATTACAAAATATATATGTCTTTCTTATTTTCCTTCTGAAAAGTTGCCTGGAAGAGATCGATTTAAGCGATAAGGCCGCCTTTGTACACTTTTCAAAAATCTGTACCTGTTTTATTGTCATCCTTAATTTGTGTGCAATAAAGAGTTTATCTATCTATCTACATAGGTAAAGTATTGATAGAAATAAAAATATGAAACAAGCTTTCTTTTGTCAAGTTGTTGACTCGACATTTTTTTCTTTAATAGTTTTTATTTCTTAAGACTTCTCGCTCTGTCAACAGCCGAAGCACAGACCGAAGTTCTTATGAAGCTTGAGCGGTCTGAGGTAGCGTAATTACTTTTTTCACGAAATCTCTTCATTTAAGGGTGCCTTTTTGATCCCTCTTTTTGGGGGGCCTTAATTTGGGGGAGTCATGTATAACGGAATTCATTCATAATGAATGTGTAACGGAATTGGAATGGAAAAGCCGACTCTGTTTACCAATACACCACAAAGACATTTACTGTTATGCATTTCATTTGTATGTATACAAGCGCAATTTATTGGTCCCTGAGTTATGAGAAGTAAAAACTAGTTATACTGCCTGTAGTCGTGGAAATGATACTTAATATTGTCATGCTCGCAACTTGCCTCTTAATAATATTACCACTTTGTTTGTCGGCGGATGCAGACGTATACACCGCCATTTCACACATGGTACCACTGATGGAGACACAAAAGGATATAATAGAGAAATTAGAAAAATATATAAGTAAAGAAAACCGGAGGATTAACTCACTGAAAATGTAAGCGTAAAATTGTTTTTAAAGAATGTTTACATTAGAATGATATTTAACTAACTGCGATTGTTCGATCAGATATTTGGACCGTTTTAAGAGCGAAGACGAAAAGGCTGCAAGGGATATACCAAATTACTTAGGGAATCCTATTAATTGTTTCACTCTACTAAAAAGACTAACGCATGATCTGCAGTTAATAGAAAAGGAAATAAAAAATAAAACAGGTAATAAATAATCTAGTAAAATTATTGGAACTTATTATTACAGTAGGATACGTATAGATATTACAGCGTCGTGTCTAGACAAATTATTGATCGTATTACAGCATTTACCTGCTATTCTGTACAAAATCTTCCTTGAAATGTCTATACTCTGTGTAGATATACAAGTATTTGCGAGCTGTTTTGCGTTACAAAATTTTCACTGCTGATTAGAAATCTAGTTACTTATAGAACATCATTGTATTACATACTCGGCTGAATGCAGATGGCGGAGGACCGGGTGTAGTGGCGTTCATTGCGGAAGACCTATGTCCAACAGTGGACTGATATGATGGTGTTGTATTACAGACCACTGGTCATAGGCGGTATCGCAATGTTTCGATGTGTACAAGAGGTTATCTATGTGTTGTTCGATGAATTACGTGTGTGTTTCGTAGCGATAGCGTACCTACCAGTGTTCATGTGTGCGTATACCCCTAGGACTTGTAGTTTCACGCAAAAGAAGTCGGGGGCAAAAGCTAGTTTAAAATATAAGCGAAATTTCAATAAGTAAAGAAACGCAGAGTACTACAACTCTTCCAATTTAAAGAGTATATTTAACTCAAACCCCAATAATTGGCACACACAAAAGAAAAAAACTAACAAAACAAGAAAAAGGAAAATAAAATAAAAATAATAATAACTAGAGAATACAATTTACAAATTTTAACAAAGAAAAAAATAGTATGCGTGTGCCGTGGCAGCAAAAGGGCAAACGACTCAGCATATGCCTAGACCAAGTAAGCGCTGATTTTCAGTCGCACCCGGTGCAGACGAGTTTGTCTACGAGTGCCAAACAAATGAGTAATAATATGATATGTGAAATTGCAATACGTATGTACCTAGATAATATATACAACACTAAGAATCATACCAAATACATAAATATGATGAATAAATATGACTAGGAAAAATAAAACTAATGAATAAAGATGTACATTATATATTTAAGACCTGACATACTAATGACAGTAAATATTAAATAAACTAGACATGAGATAAGTATATAGATAATAATAGCAACTTATGGACCAGTTTACACTACCTAGGCAACGCTTGCTGTTCCAACAACCAATTTTGCCTTAGAGGACATTAAGCATCAAATGCTCACCTGAACCCACAGAGAAGTTTTTTAGCAACAGGGTTGTATCCAAATTAAACAATAACAAAGCGACGACTGATATGGAAGTACCAGCTATAAGCTGCCTATCTATTTAAAATAAAATAAATAAGTAGGAATACATAACAGTTTACAGAAAGAATAAGACAATGCAGTACCCTGCAAAAGATGACATGATTGGTGCAGCGCAAGCGATTGTTCGTCTTCAAGAAACCTACCACTTGAATATCACGCAATTTGCAAACGGCATACTGAAAGGAAACTTTAGGTAAATTTCATTAAGTGCTGTTATCTTGCATATATTGATGAATGATGCATATGAATGTTTGTACTCAAGTCTTGGATGTTTATATATTGATTTAAGTATGTGTATCCGTTATCTAGTAACCATAGCACAGGCTCTGCCTAGTTTGGGGCTAGATAATTGGTGAGAAAAAAAAATGATATGCAGACCCTCCCCTGCTCACCATAAATATTATAATAAGAAATAATAAAGTATTTCTTATGGCTTATTTAGTACTTGTTGTTTTCAGTGAAGACAAACAAGACTACATTGAAATCGTGTAAGTCCAAGTTTATTTCTTACTTTATAACTTTAGTATTAGGCAACTAATCTTTAAGTATTTATTAGGTAGGTACCGTCAAGCAAGGTAGGTCAATATTAATAACTAGTTTCCCGTCCATAACCAAGTTACCTTACCAGCACTGGGCAAGGAACTATAAATTCTGATAAAAAAAGACAGGTTATGTTTGTAAATAAACGTTAGATTTAAAAATTAATTAAAAGTGCCTAAAAATTGATGAAATAAAATTGTTTTAAAAATTCCAGTACACCTCTATCAGCAAGTGACTGTTACGAACTCGGCCGTTCATTGTTCGAAGAGAAAAATTTCAAGGAAGGTATATCTTGGCTGAAGGTAGCATTAAATAAATACAATGTAGAAGAAAATGAACCCATTACTGAAGCTGATATAATAGAACATATCAGCTACGCCTATTATGCTTTGGGTTAGATCTATATTTATTTTATTCTTCGTAGATGTAAGTGATATGATCTACGAGATGAGCGGGAGGGGGGAACGGGAAGGGAGATGAAGGGAGTGAGGGAGAGAGAGAGGGAGGGAGGAGAGATTAATGTTATAAGTATGGTTTGAGCTATTAGAATACACAGAGGTAATGAAAATGATCTTTCAGGTAACTTTAAAAAAGGTTTAGAATGGACTAACAACATTTTAATGGTTTTGGACCCAGAAGATCCTCGTTACACGAGAGCTAAAGGTGCACTTGTGCATTTCACACAGCTTCTAGAAGAAGAAACGAAGGAGCTCAAGAAACAAAAGAAAAACAAAGTAAGTATA
This sequence comes from Esperia sulphurella, assembly GCA_947086405.1. Classification (NCBI taxonomy): domain Eukaryota; kingdom Metazoa; phylum Arthropoda; class Insecta; order Lepidoptera; family Oecophoridae; genus Esperia; species Esperia sulphurella. The sequence continues at coordinate 13,375,646 of OX352265.1, forward strand.
AAGTTAACATTAGCCGTGGCTTAGAATAGGGCCGGGCCGCCACCCCCACGTTTCCCATAGGTGTCATCAAGTCGACTAGCGGATTGCACCAGGGACGGGCAGCGTTCACCTGTCTACATTAAAATCATTACTGCGATCACCAATCCGCTTGCCAACCGCAGTGATTATGTGAAATCCCCTAATGGATAGCCCACCAACAATGTCATTCTATTTGGAAGGCTTGTGTTCAACAGTGGACGTATTTCAGCTGTTAATAATGATTAACAAGTTTAATAATTTAAGCTTTGCCGTTATATTTGTTGACAGCACTCCACAAAAAATGTTGAAGAAGCAAAAAAAACTAAAGAACTTTCAACCAATAAAGACATTGATACCATGTACGCGCCATTGTGCCGAGGCGAAATGGATTTACCAAGCATAGTTGTTAAAAGGTAAGTACGTAATAAACTAATAATTTCACAAATAACTAAGTAACGCAAAATTCGACAATATTTGACCCCTCCCCCTAACTTTACTCCCCTAATTTGTGTACGTCCTTATCGTTTCTACACCTCATACCATGAAGCAAAATAATGTATCGTAGCTCATAGTTTCACCTCAAAGTTTTTTCCTTCAGGATTGACACTAATTGGTTATTAAATTAGATAACAGATGTTTTAATGTACATCTGTTATCTAATTTAATAACCAATTAGTGTCAATCATGAAGGTAAAAACTTTGAGGTGAAACTATGAGCTACGAAAAATTATTTTGCTTTATCATGATACCTCATGATTTAGCAGTTAGATTTCAGGTCAGTCAGTCAGACAGTGTAACTATTTATGCATCTTACCCTTGGTAGAAGAACGTCGTATCGTTTTAGTATGGAAGATATGGCTGTCTTCTACCAATGGTACTATATTATAGTCATGCAGATTATGACATTTGTAGGTTGAAATGCCGATATCTGACAGAAACCCATCCGTTTCTGAGACTAGCACCTATAAAGATGGAACAGCTTTACTTCAAACCAGACATATTCATGTTTTATGAAGTATTGAGCGATCATGAGATACAGCACATCAGGAATTTAAGTAACCCTAAGGTAATAAGGGTCCCACGTGTAGTTTTAATAACTATGTGGTCTACCAGATATGTTTATAAAAAAATATATATTTGGGGTATGAATTTGGTTAGAGGATTCATAAACAGCCTCATGTTTGTCAAAAAAGGGTCAGTTTCTTTGTAAACGCTTTCGACTTCCTACGATGGGATCTATTCGAGAGTGGGAGCATATGCCTGAAAAGCAGCGTTTCGCTGAGGCATCGACTAATTCATCTGACTATGTGCTACTTATAAATACTTAATTGTTGAACTGAATGATGTCGTTGAATAAATTCTCTTTTATTTATTTTATTCATATTCAGGTTGTCAGATCTGAGTCAGGTTATCGAAGGAGTTACTGCAGCCAAGTTACGATGCCGCGATAATTTATTGTGTTACGCTTTCATATAAAATTCCATTCAAATATATGAACGGTTTTTAGTTTGTGTGCTATTCTCGCTTAATAACTACGGAGTCCGACAGGATCGCCGGTAATGTAGTGTCCGATCTGACATTCGACAATGTGGAAACGCTCTTATTTCTTTTCTTCTTTTTATTTCAAGGAGCCTCTGTGGCAGGTCCAGTATCATGCTCATGATCATCGAAGAACGTAAAACCAAGTCGAGACTCATTATTGAATCCATTTAGCTATGCTAAGGTGACAATAGAGAAAGAAAGCAGCATTACTTAGAAGTCTTAGACTAATTGGAACTTTGACTTATTTATCAATTTGTACCTTCAACAGTTGGAGAGAGCTATGGTTCACGACACCAAAACGAACCAGATTAGGCCCGCGCTCTACCGCATCTGTAAGTTGGCCTGGCTGAGAAACAACGAGTCTGACGTCATAGCGCGTGTGTCTCAGCGCATTTCGGACTTCACTGGACTTAGTATGGAGACGGCTGGGAATTTTCAAGTAGCTAACTATGGTATAGGAGGTTATTACGGGCCTCATTACGACTTTTCCCGAGTAAGTCATACAAGGCACAAAGATGCACTGTTTGTATTTAGGACCAAGTGGTCTACTTTCCCAAAATGACCCACTTTGCCAAAATGTCCAGCGTCCCAAAATTACCACTTAGCTTTAATGGCCCTTTCCTAAAATGATCAATTTCCTAAAGTGAAGAAATCCCTAAAAATGACTACGTTCCTAAAATGGTTATCTATCCATAGGGTCTGATCGACCTGAACCCTATTACTCCAAACTGGAATACATTTTTTTAATATGTTGTAATATGCGTTTTTCAGCTAAGTTTCCCATGGGAAAAATATGTTTTTTGACGTTATTATCAATATTATGCAATATTGAGTCCCCGACTTCTGATGGGGACATCGGTGAAAGGGATATTTCACTTTAAAAAATGTTTTTAAGAAGTTGCCATTTTGCGGAAATTAGGTTTAAAAAAATAAGTGGCATATTGGGAAAGTATACCACTTGTTCCTGAAGGGTGTTCACCCGGCCACTTGTAGGGTAGTTACAGTGCAATATCGACAATAAGGATAATCTTGTAGTTTAATTGGATCACTATTATTTATAGTTTCAGACCGAAGACAAAAAAGCATTTCCATATGGAAACAGAATAGCTACAGTGATATCTTATGTAAGTATTCGCTTATAGGCTAACATTGTATGTTATTTAAATTGTTTATTTACCTACTTTAGAATTTGGGACTAAACTAAAGTATTATATTATGGTTTGCTGTTCTACACAAAAAAATATTGCGGCTCATACTTTCATTGGTGTCATTGATTTTTGCCGAAAATGTTCTGATATCTTGCTGAAAACATGATCATGCCTGTTTTAAAAAGTGCTGCTGTTTTCAATAATTTCACAGATGTCAGACGTGGCGCAGGGCGGTGCCACAGTGTTTCCGAGGTTGGGTCTGAGCGTGTTCCCGGTGCGGGGAGCGGCGCTGTTCTGGATTAACCTGCTCCCCTCGGGGAAAGGGGACCTCGCTACTCGCCATGCTGGCTGCCCGGTGCTACGCGGTTCCAAATGGAGTACGTGAAGTTCGTTTTTGAATAGATGAAGTCATGTAGCTCTATTCGTAGAATGCTACACTTGACGACCAGAAAATGCGTGTGAGCAGTAAATATAGGTATTATCTTTGGTTGAGATGATCTATTCTAGATTCTTATTGAAAAAAAAAACCAGACATTTGAAGGATTTAACATTACAAACTATGAAAAAATTTGACCTCCTTCGAACTCAAAATCAAAATATTTATTTTCAAAATTGGAATACATATTCTCTTTTTGACGTCAAATTTTGGCTAAAACTACTCCACTTCCACCTGTATAACCGAGGGGAAGAAGTGGCAACAAACCCAACGGCACAGGGCCCTACCTTTAATTTATCTTATTCATTACAATCATTAAGTCTACCTATGCTGAGCCATCTAACTGAACTAACTAACTATATAAGGACATCAATTGGGGAGTAAACCTGTAAAGTTAACAACCTTCAATATATATTAAAAAGTAAATGTATTTTACACATCGTAACATAACTACTAACGTCACTTCAAATTAAAGTCTTACTACGTTATTTACGTTAAAGTAGTTACGCTAATTGCGCTAATTACGTTCAGTACCACTCAGAAATATAGGCTTTGATACTTACAATTATAATAACTTACAAGTGGCGAAGTTATAAGTTTTGGAGATTTCTGACAAATAACAAGTATAATCATTTCCATGTCATTCACTTAGAAAACTCTATATCTATTGCAGTTGCAACCAGCTGGCTCCATCAACAAGGACAAGAGTTACTGCGGCCATGCAGCGTCGAATATCAGAAGAAGGGCAATCTTCACAAATTTGCTCACCCAATCCCGAATAATACATTGGGCTCGATTCTGAAGGCACAACGTTAAAATTTGACAGCACCAAAACTGTTGCTATCCTTGTCACACAGTATTATGCAGATAAAGACGAAACCAATTTTAGCGCTGTAAAATTTTAAATGTGTGCCTTCAGAATCGGGCCCACTATTGCACTAATTTTGGTTGAAATTTAATTGCACAAAAGATTTTACAATAACAATATGGTAGGCACTGCATAGGTAATTAGTTCAAAGAATCTACTAAACTATATTAAATAAAATATTATGGAGCATTTACACTGTTTTATTTGATTACCTCTATTTTCTAGAAAGAAATACGTGCTTTGGTTAAAAATGTATAATGTTTAATAAGTGAAGTATTTTGATGTGAATCCTTCCTACTAATATTAGAAATGTGAAAGTTTGGCTATTCAGATGTCTGGATGTTTGTTACTTAATCCCGCTTCAACCACTAGACGGATCGGGATGAAACTCGTCACATATATAGGTTAGAAAGAAAGAAAGAAAAAACATTTATTTACTGCCATTCTTGGCACACACAAAAGAAAAAACTAACAAAACAAGAAAAAGGAAAAAAATAATAATACCTAACTAGAGAATTACAAATTTTAACAAAGAAAAAAATAGTATGCGGGTGCCGTGGCAGCAAAAGGGCAAACGACGCAGCATATGCCTAGACCAAGTCAGATGCTAGGCGCTGATTTTCAGTCGCACCCGGTGCAGACGAGTTTGTCTACGAGTGCCAAACAAAGAAGTAATAATATGATATGTGAATTTGCAATACGTATGTACCTAGATAATATATACGACACTAAGAATCATATACCAAATACATAAATATGATAAATAAATATAATGAATAAAGATGTACATTGTATATTTAAGACCTGACATACTATTGACAGTAAATAGACATGAGATAAGTATATAATAATAGCAACATATGGACCAGTCTACACTACCGAGGCAACGCCTGCTGTTCCAACAACCACTTTTTACCGTGCAGTTTAACTGAAGCTGCAGAAAGCGGTCGGTCAAGTGGCGGTGGAAGGTTGTTCCAACATTTCGTTGCCTGGTAGCGAAAACTGCCCTCGAAAGCTTTGGTCCTGTGAAAGGGCATGTTTATAATAAAGCAATCTGCTCGGCGAGAGTTGTATGATTTAGTGAAATTAGACCATTCAAATTTCTCATGTAAGTATTTGGGTTTCTTATATCTGACTATATTATGAACAACGCCAGCGAGATGAAGACTCCTCCGTGATTCCATATTTGACAAACCAAATTTATTCAGATATGGCGTGATGTGACTCCGCGGTGGTATTTTGTACCAAAATCTAATGCGTTTCGTACGAGCGAGGAGACAAGGACCGGTGACGATGTCACACTAATTTAATTTAGGTTAGGTCCTGGAATGGGACATAGGATAGTTTTTATCCAGAAAAACATCTTATTCCTACGAGAATTACATAAACGAATTTCTTTAATTGAGGAAACATATTTTTAAGAAATTTCGTTCATTACTTTATAGCACGATTCAAATACATGATACAATAAGAAAGTGTACCTACACATAGGCGGTTTTATCACTAAAAGCTAGTTCTTACAGACAACTTTTGGGTTGGAGACACTAGTTGAAGATAAGAATAGCAGAGAAAGGTAATATTTAGTAATCCTAAAGTATTTAGGGTACTCTCACTTCAGGTGGTGATATTTCCTACCACCCAGTATAAGAAAACTTTAGAATACCTCATTCGCTAAACATATAAACTTGGAAATAAGTGAATTCCAAATCTATATGACGGTAAACAATTTTTGCAGCCATTCGCATTCTCCTCTCATACAGTTTGTAAATATTACTTCGTAGAAACGAGTGAAATGCACGTACTGAAATCATTTGAAAACATTCGTACTCCTCACCTTGAGGTAGAAGATAGAATGATCCTATCACTGCTTTATTTAGTTGGTCTTTGGACATTGGGGAGTTTATTGTACTTATATAGTCTTGTCTATCCAGCGTTCCATCTGGCCTTTACTTATTTATTAGACAGTTTTAATTTCCACCTACTTTAGATTATATGTTACTGTCAATATGGGGTTTAATACAAATATATTTTCATACATAATTTTGTGTATTGTTTGTGGTCCATGGCATTGGTCAAAGGCGGAGTTCTTTTCTGCAATAACGGACATGGAACCTTTGTTAAAGACTCAAAAAGCGGTAATAGATAATCTGGAGGCTTATTTACAAAAGGATTACAAGAGAATTGGTGTTTTGATCAAGTAAGTCACTTCATAGTATTGCAGTTATTTTTCGATTGCTTTATCCGAAAATTTTCAGTATATTTTTCGGACAGCTAAAACTTTATAATTTTTCGAGAGTTTTCAAATATATTATCAACACTTGAGAAGTAGTTTGTATTTAATACTATACAAAACTCAAATTCACGCCTATACACCTTTCAAAAACCAAAACATTCATGGTCAGAAAGATGGTAAGTGATTGACGTGTGTGCATTTCTACTACACGACTGTGACGATATAGTTATAGCAGATGGAAGATTAACTATTGCTGCATATGAACGTGACATTCTACGGAACAAAGTTCGCAACCGGTAGTGGAAAGAACTGTCGTCGTTTCAGTCCAAGATGCAGGATCATAGATTTTACTGAAATGCATGTTTGATGCTTGTTACACTGTTTCCTTCACAGGTATTTGGAACGCTTTAAGAAAGAAAATGCTACGATGAATGGTCCAGATTACTTAATGAATCCAATCAATTCATTTAAACTCATTAAACGGTTAACGGTCGATTCGACAAATATAGAGTATAACATCCACTCTCTATCAGGTACTTATGTTCTAAAACTATTAAATAGGTACCCAAAACTTTCCAAAGTTTGTCATTACTAGTACATCGTTGTTACTAGTGATAAAGGTGATGTGTTATGTGCCGTAATAACATGATGCTTACGAGTATAATGAAATATAAAATAGTGTAAGTTTATTATATAAGTATATTAAATAGTGTAGATTATTACCGATGCGCTGTCAACAGAATACAAGAAGGATGCGTCGCTCATGTACCCTGATCAAGAGGACTTGGTTGGTGCTGCTCAGGGGCTATCGCGTCTTCAGGTCACCTACCAACTGAGCCTGACAAGCATGGCTAATGGCTACTTGAAAGGAGTTGATAGGTAATTGTTGGCTCTTATCTGACTAGTTATTCTCACTAATTATTCTATAGTGACAGAAAACTGTCGTAAGTTTTTTATCCCGATGGATGCAATGTATTAAAATCTATCTGTGACGTGATAATTTCCCAATCTAAATTAAACAACTTGGAATATTGGCTCAGATGTTTTTTACTCTAAATTATATCCTGATTTTGATGTGCGTATGATGCACCCTTTATATGAACAACCAAATGATCACAATAAATTAAAGATTTTGCACCAACGATTTCTATGTACTACTAGATGGAGCGTTCCAAACAATCGCTCTGTTCCACGCAAGGAGCCGCAACTCGGTTACATTCATAATGAATATTGTGCAGTTACTACGCAGAACATTTAATTAATACTGAATATTGACGCTACGGGTAAATAGCGTCGATATTTAGTAAATAATTAAATGTTCTGCGTAGTAACTGCACAAGTTTCAAAGTGAATGTGAACGAGTTGCGGCTCCTTGCGTGGAACAGAGCGATTGTTTGGAACGCTACGCTCCTACTGTGGGGTCAAGCAGCAGATATAGAGACCATTTTTATCTTGCAAAAAAGAGGAGTTAGGGCAGTCTATAATCTGCGTTGTAGAGACTCATTAAGAGAAAAGTTTAAAGCAATAAGCATAGTAACAGTAGCTGGTCAATTCATTTTAATATTTTATATGTCAGAAAAAAATTATCTCTCTTTCTCTCAAACTTGATTTTTAAAAGATGTGTTGCGTGAAGTTTGTTGCGCCGTTTCTTCTTCACAGCGCTAACACCTAGGAAGCGGTAGTCGATAAAAAAAATGACGTGTATAAATGTACCAAGTGTACTCAGATGCAGTCAATGATTTTGACTTTTTTGACTTTTGCTCCATCTAGTAGTACATAGAGATCGTTGTTTTGCACTAAACTTCTAACGTTAATTACTCAAAGTATGTACTTTTAGTCTGAAATAAATGTTTCATTCATACATTTATAGTCTAACGAAAACCGATCTTATTTTAAAAATGACAATTTATAAATGCCGTTAGAGCACTAAAAGGGCAATGCGTTTTCGAGATTAGAGTAACCACCATAAATATGGCGCGATGGCTGTGGCGGCCTGTGGGCAAAGCGCGACCCAGGTTCCATACAAAATAGTATCGCAGTGGGGTGTCCTCCACGCAATCCCATATATTCCAACCACGATTTAATCCCACCACGGTCTAATTATATGTCCCATATATTTGAAGAAAGAAAGAAAGAAAATCATTTATTCACTACCACAATTGGCACACACAAAGAAAAAACCAACAAAGCAAGAAAAAGGAAAAAAAAAATTATGAGAACTTATATTTATAGTTCACTTACGTCGATGTCAGCAAGCGACTGCTTCGAAGTTGGCCGAGGACTATACAAATCCAGAGACTATAAGAATGGTGTGCCTTGGATGAAAGAAGCGTTCCACAGATATAAGACAAAGGAGAAAGAATTGTATTCCTTCAGTAGAGCGGACATCGTGGAACATATAAGCTTCGGCTATCATTCCCAGCGTTAGTATTTTTCTAACCCTTCCACAGATTTTCAAGGTTTAAATACCTATACTTTATGTAGTTTGTGAGGTGACGATACCATGTAACTAATATCTCATCTGTGACGGTACTAGGAACTTACAACAAATGTCTTGTAGTGACTGAGACTCAATATTATTAGACAACGACTAGGTACTCGTAAATCCCATATTTAACCTGTCGGCACTTAAGAGGGTTTTTACATCTTTACCAGATTTTTACTGGCTGTATGTATGTAAACGCTTTATTGTACCAAAAATCACAACAACAACAACAACAAAGTATGAATTAAACTGTGTATAAAGGCGGACTTATCCCACTTAGGGATCTCTTCCAGTCAACGTTAGAGTAACCGAAAGGACAAGTATAATGCGTTTAGTACCAAATTTGAATAAAGAAATGTACATATATAGATATGTACTTATAATAAATTTTGCAAATACATATTACTACACATATTATTCTGACCTGAATTTTCAATAAGTTTCACTCTAAAACTACAATGTTTCTAGTGTTCCAGTGGTTAACTGTTGGAAATTTATTTTTATTTATTTAAAAACTTTATTGCACATAAGTACAAAAGGCGAACATAATTCAATTCGAATTCAATTCGAAGAATTAATTAATTCTATTGGAAATTCGAAGAAATTACAACTTTTCTAAAACAATTTGGTAGTTTAAACAAAATATGTGATTTTAAATCTTAAAAAAAATCTGTGTAAGTAATATATTTCGATATCCGAAATTAAATAATTACGATTGTGATTAATCACTACGTGTGTAAGTAGTGTAGTTTAGTTAAATAGTCATAAAATTAGATTGTTTGTAGTTATATTGGGCCTGATTCTGAAGGCACACATTTAAAATTTGACAGCACTAAAATTGGTTTCGTCTTTATCTTCATAATACTGTGTGACAGGGATAGCAACAGTTTTAGTGCTGTTAAATTTTAACGTCGTGCCTTCAGAATCGAGCCCATTAGCAACTATAGCACTTAAGAAGGTCCCCAAAACTAGATCTATCTTCTCTAGACAAGCAACATCTAGAATTTGTTAATGTTACAGGTGACCATAAGAATGCATTAGAATGGCTGAAGAAACTGTTAAACATGAGACCCGGTGACCCTCGCTACAGTAACCACTTGCTGTCAGTAGATTATTTCGAAAACCGTATAAGTCAAGAAGAACTTGACAATGAAAGACGTAGGGTAAGTCTATAGGCGCTGATGTAATGAAATTAAAACATATAAGTTAATGGTGAATTTGACGAAATAATACTGCAAAATGAGGATTAATTAGTACGACGTATAAACAGCTATAAACAGCAGAGCATTTTGTTTTTAAATTATTAAAATCCATCAAGAAATGACTGAACTATTAAAGTTTATTTAACGCAACATTTCCAAACGCGCGCACTTTTAATGTGGACGTAACTTGTTACAACTCGCGCGTGATGTTCTCGCCCTCTCGCTCGGATTTCATTCGCCAGAGCGGGGCCGCGCGTGTTTTGTTTAGGGCAGACTGCGCTTGTATGCTGCGCGCACTTCTACTTGCGAGGCGACGGATGACGTAACTTCCGGTTTGTTCTGTTTTTGGAACTATTGCACTGAAATTGCTGTATCTTCGTCATTTTGGATCCGATTTAAATAATTTTTTCATAGTATTTATTGAGCTTTTTAACACTAAATATCTCCTACTTAATAAAACGTGACTGATCCTCACTGAAAGAGAAACAACAAAGCACTGTTTGATATTTACTTTACCAATATTTACTAGTACAAGTATTTTACAGAAATTCGGAAATCCTGTATCAAATGCAGATCTAGCCGATGTATCTCCGCATGACAAGCTTAAAATGATCTACGACAGTACATGCCGTGGCGATAATGTAGTGCCAGAAAAAGTAATCAAGAGGTAACAACTAATATTAATGAATACCTACTGCACAGACAGGAAACGAAATTTAGAGAAAAGTACAAGTCTATTTCAATTTGTCGGTAAATCTAACAGTATACCAATTTATATTTTATTTAATTAAATTACTTAACGTCATATGGACAAGAGTCATAACATGAAACAACGTACCTATATACTTATATCTTTATGTTAAAGTGAAAATCTGAAGTACATTACATGCACGCATTAACACGCTGAGTGCGAAACAGGGCCTGAAACACCTTGTCCGTGTCTCGCCCTTGGTGCGACAATGAAAAACATAAACTTCTCTGTCGTGCGGAGGGTGTAACTTTTATTTGGTTTAGTGTATGAAAGGGATAAATATATATCTGAGAAGTGCTATTGATCCCGAGTTCTGTGGTATACCTAATATCTACCTAATACCTTAATATCGGGTTTCTTAAACCTTGTGCCGCCACAATGTCTGGTTTAGGACTAGGTTCAAAACGGCCGGGCCGCAGTAATGCTTTCCATTACTGCGGCCCGGTTGTTCTGAACCTTGTCCTAACTTAATCAATGCCGCAGTGAACGTGTTAAGTACTTAGTTAGATTTTAAACCTACTTACATCTCTATTTCTGACGGTGTCACCATGGATGAAATGCCTGCGCCAGTAAGCTTCATATAAGGAAAGCTTTAATGATTATGCTGATGTTGATTTGATGAACAAACCATATTTAAGCCACAAGTTTATACTTAGTTTAAAAGTCAGAGTGATGATTAATTACTCATTGGAGCTAATTTTGAATTATTCTAGTTTATACTTAGTTTCAAATTTTTTAATTATTTAATTATTGAAACTAGACTTGAATTGTTTTAATTATTGTAATTTAGAAATGTTTGTACAATGTGTGAGAAATAAATAAATTATTATATTATTAAGGTCAGGTCACACGTTTCTTGTAGGTTAAAATGCCGATACCTGAAAGAAACCCACCCGTTTCTCCGACTAGCCCCCATTAAGATGGAGCAGCTCTACATAAAGCCTAACATATATCTTATGCACCAAATACTCAACAACAAAGATATAGAGAGCATTAAGGACTTGGCTAAGCCGAAGGTGAGTGCAGTAATAATAAACTTATCTAGAAAAGCTGACATACAGACACAAAATCATGAATTTTGGTTGCTCTCAATATGACAACGATAAAACAAAGACCAATTAAATTGTAGAGTCATCAGCATCATCAGGTTATTTTTAACTCCACTGCAGGAGCACAACCCTCTCTCATCTGCCGGAGACAGACGGAGGATTTGGCCTACACTACCCGCGCTGGCCAGACGGGTTGGGGAGGCCTGATTGATGTTTTATAATGAATGTATTCCCTTAGTCGCCTCGTACGACATCCACGGGAAGAGTTGGAGTGGTCCTATTCTAACCTACCGGAAACCACACGGCATACAGTACACTATATATTTCAATCAAGTCAACCGTACACCTCATCGAGGGCCAACATCTGTCGCAGAACTGACGGGCGTTAAGGCAGACGAGATCTGGAGTGGATACCGTGGACCGGTACGCGCAGCATGGGATACTCCGCCGGCGGCGCCGACAAGTGTACCGACGCGACGACCTAAAGTAGGGGGCCGAAAGTGGACGCGAAAGGTAGAGGACTGGAGCGATGTGTTCAGCAGTGGACGTCAAAGGTCTATATAATGACCCTTACCCCTCCACAAAATCACTTATATACAACGATCTCTATGTACTACTAAATGGAGCGTTCCAAACAATCGCTCTGTTCCACGCAAGTAGCCACAACTCTTTCACATTCACAATGAAACTTGTGCGGTTACTACGCAGAAGATTTAATTATTACTAAATATTGACGCTACGGTTAAATAATGTCAATATTTAGTAAACAATCAAATGTTCTGAGTAGCTGTACCTGCACAAGTTTCAAAGTGAATGTAAAAGAGTTGTGGCTACTTGCGTCGAACAGAGCGATTGTTTGGAACGCTCCATCTAGTAAGTACATAGAGATCGTTGCTTATATAAATTTCTACTCAAACAGTCAAAATATATGACTTAACAAAGTAGATAAACATCAGGTATGTATTTTACAGTTAAAAAGAGTCCTGACCGACGATTGCGTCGGTGACCAAGGGCCAGCGCTCAACCGTACAAACAAGATAGCGTGGCTCAGTGATGGAGAGTCCGTGATCATGGTGCGTGCGACACGAAGAGTTTCGCACTTTACCGGACTTAGCACCAAATCCTCCGAGCCGTACGAGGTGGCCAACTACGGCATCGGGGGCCATTACGAGCCCCACTATGATTACTGTAGAGTGAGTTGTGCATGAGTGAATTCTAAACTGTCACTGAGGTCAATGAGGTGTCTTACGGTTGTAAGGTGTCTTTAGGTTGCATTTTGGGGGCTAGGAAATGCACAATTTGATTCCCCCATCTCCGTTCCGTCACCGAACTACCAGGCGTGACTTCATCCTTATGTAGTAGATATACCACGTTCTCGCACGAAGCGTTTTGCTTCCTCTTTCATAATGCGAACTGCTAAGGAATGCACTCTCTGCCAGCTTTGGTATTTCCGGACAAGTACAACTTGGATCTTTTTAAAGGAAGAGTGAATAGGCATGCTGCGCTCCACCTTAGGCCTCATCGTCACTTACCATCAGGTGCGATTGAGGTCAAGCGTAAACCCATCAGGAATAAAAAAAACTAAATTTTCATGAGATTTGATGTTTTATTAGGCTTATTGAAATAAACAACTAGTGATTCTGCCGTGTGGTTTTCGGTAGAGTAGAATAGGACCACTCCAACTCTTCCCGTGGATGTCGTACAAGGCGACGAAGGGAATACATTATAAAACGTCAATCAGGCCTCCCCAACCCGTCTGGCCAGCGCAGGGAGTGTAGGCCAAATCCTCCGTCTGTCTCCGGCAGACGAGAGAGGGTGGTGCTCCTGCAGTGGAGACAAAAATAACCTGATGATGATGATGATTTCAAATTGTAAGATCTTATCATTACAAGATAGTTGTGTTATCGATTGAATGTTTCACTCTTTTGGGCACTGGGGGTGTTGGGAATTTGGGTAGGATGCCCAACTTGTGTCCCTTATCATGTTAACAAATTCTATCATACTTATAAAAAACAGCCTACCTAACATCATAAAAAAAACTGTATATAAATATTCATGGAAGAACAATAATCTGGTTTCAGAACAAAAGCAATATAGGTATCGATGGAAATAAAATAGCAACGGTACTCTTTTATGTAAGTATTATATTTTTAACTCCATAAATCTATAAATCTATAGGTTATATCAAAAGATTTGCGCTGTCTAGAGTTAGCTAGTGTCAGAACTGAGTGGAAATTATGAGAATACCACTGCATTATGTGAATGCCTATGTCTAGCAATATACTCTAACAGGCCGATGATCCTTCCTATAGTTCTCTTTTCAGTAGCTAAATAAAGTTATACATGTATATGCAAATTACGAAAAACTTATCTAAACTTATCTATACAAAACTTCAGCTAACTGATTTCCTCAGATATCATAGAGAAATTGTAAATGCCAGCCATATTTGCATTAAATTGCATTGGCCCCATCTGTAGCAAGTCTCATTTGCAATACTTCGCTCGTCATGCAAGTGTCACTGACATTACGCTTTTCATTTATTTAATAAGTATTGTTATGTTCAAGGATGAAGCATTAAAACCATGGATCCATCATATCAAGTTGAAAGTAAAAATTGTAATCGACTCCTTCACACATTTAATAATCGTCATTGTACAAAAGAGATAGGTATATTGAATCTGTATTGTTTAAATAGTATAATTTCTCCACTTTAACAGACGCCATCAGGCTTCATTTTCAGTGCATTAAATAACTTTCTAGTATTTACTGGAACAAATTATGGACATATTTGTTTAAATCAACTTACCGATGAAAAGATAATTTGTAATTGTTTTTCGTTAAGACACCATTTCGGTTTCGACAGCCCACAGCAGCACATGCCATAGTTATTATAAAAGCAGGTTACACAGAACACAATAAATAACGAATTAATCACGAAATTTACGAAAAACTAACGCAACCAAATGGTATTCAGCTGTATACCAAAAGCTTTCAGACGTCAAAACTGGTGGCCCGCCGGCTTTCAAGACGACGCGCGTGCCAATTGTTATCTCTTTTTTTCTCAGTAAATGCTGCCATATATATGACAAGTATGAAGTATTTATTTCAGGTTTCAACTTATAATGAGTCATCCATGGTTTTAATGCTTGATCCTTGGTTATTTTATTAGTAAGTTATTCGACTTCTCAGCTCACACATACTATAGTAATAAAAAATATTTATGCAGTTGTCGGATGTGACCTCGGGTGGTGCCACGGTGTTTGCCAAGCTGGGACTCAGTGTGAACCCGATCAAAGGCTCGGCACTGTTCTGGTTCAGCCTGCACAAGTCTGGGGAAGGAGATTTAGCCACTAACCATGGGTCCTGCCCCGTGCTACATGGCTCTAAATGGGGTAAGTGCCCAATTAATTGTCCAAATCTAATAAATAAAGCTGAATTTGCAAACCACTCGGCGTATTTCACTCGCGCTGCGTTGAAAAAACTTATTGAAGTTATAATTATGATTGGGGTTATTTTCTCGACAGATCAGGTTTTCTCTTGTTTTTAATGGTCCTAAAATTATATTTTGTGACTTAATAATTATATCTGAGATAGTAGTTTTTGTAACAAGCGACTTAAAGTATATGTGGTGCGGGAAACTTAAATAAGGGCGTTTAACTACTCCTAAGTTATCGTTTATTTTTGTGAAAACTGCCATTTTTTGTATAATATAAATATTGAGAAATAAGACGTGTTTAATAGAATTTAGTTTCCAGGGCCATTTGAACATGTAAAGTGATATTTTTAACTATTTTTCCACAGTTATGAACAAGTATTTACACGAGGCTGGCCAAGAGTTGATACGACCTTGCACCCTGAAGTACCAAGAAGAAGGCTATCTGCACAAGATCCCCCGTCCAAGACGACACAGTAAATTGTAGCGACACCATTAGACAATTGGGAACCAAATGTTTGTAGAATGTTTCTATTGCAAATATAAACTGACATAAAAGCTCCGCCGTGTGCGAGTTTTAATTTACACGGCCCTAAATATTCACTTAGTTATGAATGCGAGTTATACCTAGCATGAGGGAAGGTCGATATCTACCTGCTGAGTCTAGAACCTTTTTTTTTATAGATGTTCCAACAAATGAGATAGAAAAATAAACATGGCTACTCACTCAAAACTTATTTATTAAAAATGTTTAGAAAATCGAAAATTTTAAATTAATTTATTTTATTCAAAATAGGATCAACGCTCGCTTTCTGAATATTATATTATAATACAACCACTCATTATTCTGTTACAACAATTGAGGCCAGGAAGATAATATTGTGGATTGATAGACCCATAGAAATCCTATCAAGATAAAATGGTGAAGAAGGCGCGAGACACGTGCCAACGATTTGCAATATATGGCAAAAACTATCAAACGCTTACTCGTTTCGCACCGAGTCAAGGTCAGGTAAACACCGACAAAAAATCTGCAAAAGTGCCATATTGCGCGATTTCTAGCTGCGTAACTGTATCTCCTCACTAGAACGGGACCGCGAGAGAAAATAAAGAGAAAACTGAAGTAAACAAGTTGCTATAAACGCTCTATCTTAATATGATTTCTGTGGTTAGACCAATCGGATTCGCTGTATCGCGATCTAACTGGACGGATTGTTCACAAATCTACAAACAAAATGTTACTCAGTTGAATAATTGGTTCAAAACTTATTCAAAATAAATTCAGTTATTTACAACTTATATAGTTAGTTATTACAACTTATCTTAAAACTTAAGTACGGTTTATTTATAATACCACAGGCTTTTCGGTGAAGGAAAACATCGTAAGGAAACCTGCATATGCCAAAGAAGAAATTCTGAGGCGTATGTGAAGTCCACCAAATCGGCTTGGGACACCGTTGGTGGTCAGGGGTTTGGCACAAAAGATCCTGAAGGGTCGAAGTGTCGCCAGGTCTTCCTGGCCCCCTGAGAAGATAAGATAGTTACTACTTAGTAATACTAAGCACACAAGAAAACCATACAATCATAAACATCAGAAATACGTGATACAAACAAACCATTCACTTGAAATCGATAAAATAACCGAACCGGAAACTACTATTGTTGCATTCTTTCAAAAATTCCGAAAACAATATGAGTGTATTACCTAAGTACCTGTTTGCAAAATCAACAAACCAGTCGTCGGAACACAATTCATTGTCTTCCGTAGCTTTGTATAGTCACTCTTATAGAACTGATCGCTGCTAATTGCGTGACAAAATTCGTGCGGTGTTGTGGCATGTAATGTTTCGTACTCCTCAACAAGCGAGCTGCCATATTGGCAGATAGTCTTCTAGAACTGTTCCACGTGGGTGTCGTCAATGCGACTAAGGGATTATACTAGGGACCGGCAGCAGCTGCCATCACCAATCCACTTGCCAAGCGACGTGATTATGGCAAATCCTTGTGTTCAGCAGTGGTCGTATTTCGGCTGATAATGATTGATAAGAAAAAGCTTACAGCTACGTTCACAACGCAACCAAGTGTCTCGTTTTGGTCGCCGTGATTTCATCCCGGGCATCCATCTTGGAGGACTTGGCCAATCACAGGCGCGTTGCTAAGAAAATACAACTTCAGATAAGTTTTTTCATCCCATCGACGCGCAGTGTCATTGTCAAATAGCTTACTTCAGGTCAAGTTTTTTACCTTAGTTTGTAAGTACGTATTTCGAATCAATTTGTACGTAG
Source organism: Esperia sulphurella (assembly GCA_947086405.1). Lineage (NCBI taxonomy): Eukaryota > Metazoa > Arthropoda > Insecta > Lepidoptera > Oecophoridae > Esperia > Esperia sulphurella. Next base: position 13,393,097 of record OX352265.1, read on the forward strand.
AGAACATTGTTCTCGCCGCGCGAATTTTCTGTCCAACGAATTGTCAGTGGCCAGAAAGGAGTAGCTACATCATGCGAATTTCATACAAGAGCCGATAAGTATTGTTGCCGTACACTATTTAAAAATAATGTTTAAAATCAGAACATACTGTACGACCAGTTTCGTACTAATGATTGCAATCCCATGGACGTATGCAGAATTCTTTGCGGCATTATCAGCAATGGAACCATTGATGGAGACTCATAAGAATATGATAGACAATGTACAAGATTACATTAATAAAGAACAAAATCGACACAACATTTTGAGAAAGTAAGTTAGACTACATACATAGTAGATATTTGAGAAAAATGCAAGGGTTTGGTATTTTATCATGCAACGATATTGATCAAGACAAAAGAGATTAGGTTTTTAATCATTCAAAGAGTATCGTTATTATACAGGATTAGGAAACGTACCCAAACTACGTGACCCTTTTAGGGGGGAGGGGGTCTTCAAAATACCACGCTTGGTCACAGGGGAGGTTAGGTTTTTGTCACGTAGTCAATATCCTGTAGGGAAATTTCGCGCTTTTTCGAGCTATATTAAAATATGGCGCACAGTTTTTAGCGCTTTTTAAACTCAGGTGGCAACACGGATGTTAGCTGATTGAAAACTGACAGTTTTTTCTTCTTGATAATATTTTTTTCACTTGTAATTATAGGAATGCACGCACTTTTGGCGTCATGCGGCAAGCGCCGTATTAATAGACAAATATGAGCAAAAAAATCTTTTAACTTTCTGTTTGCAAAAATTTATTTAAAACCATATCTATGCATTACTACATGAAAACTAGAGGAGGAGGGGGGGGTCTTGGCATATACTACAGGAGGTCATCAAGAGGGGGGGGGGGGGTAATTAAATTAAGTGTCACGTAGTTTGGGTACTTTCCCTTATGTTTGCCCAGTTCGATTTTTAAACTATCCTCTGTTTACTTTTTGTATGTTTTTCTGAAATTAAAAACTAACCAAATACTTTTGGCGGGAACGTTGCAAATGGCGGTTGTCGCGTCTGTTTATTTAGTTAGTTGATTGGGCGACTTTGATTTAAAATGAAAATCCATAAGTATATGAAAATGAAATGTTGTTTAACCACCAGTTGTTTATGGAATATTTTCCAGTGGGAAACTTTTATTATCGGTAAAAATAGCCACCATTTCCCTCAACCCAGTTGTATACAAAATTTTATGCAGTTTTGTTAAATTTTAGGAGCGTGTTTGAGTAACGTACTTTCTTCCGTAAAGTTTTTGACATAACATGCTTTCCATTTTGTTTTATTCTTCTCAGATATCTGGGACTCTTTAAAGAAGAACACAACAAGGCTATGGCAGATGTTTCAAAATACTTGAACGACCCAATTAGTTCGTTCATCCTCAAGAAGAGATTGTCTGTCGATTTAAATCTTTTTGAAAAAACTATTAAATTAACTTCAGGTGGGTACTTACTCGTACATCTACTAAATAAAAATGTAAACTTTACGTGTCTGTAAGTAATTTTTTTTTCCAAAAATATCATTTGGGGGATGAAGAATAGGTAATAAAATATATTAAGATCTAATTCTGGATTTTTTGTCTGTTTATCTGTTCGTTTGTTCACGCATCACGTTAGAACAACTGAAGCAATCGAAACGAAATCGCCTCTGCCTACCCCAAGGGAACAAGGCGTGAGCATTATGTACCTATGTATGTACTAACATCTGGTTCGCTCGTGGTTAGCTTGAGGAGTTCCGAGTCATCCGTTTCCGAAAACTAAAACTGGCCGGTACTGATTCACTTTACATAGCGAGCCGCTGTGCGGTACATACATTCTCGCGACGTGCGCGGGGCGTGCTACTATATCAGTCTCTTTCTTGCATTGAGCATTCCATTCCAGAGATCGTTCCGTTATTTAGTTCACACAGATCGTGTATGCTCGGCGTATCTTTGAAGGATATGATTCGTAATGAAGAGATCCGACGAAGAACGAAGGTGACCGACAAGCCGAAAGGATTAGCAGGCTGAAGTGGCAGTGGGCGGGCCACATCTGTCACAGAACCGACGGCCGTTGGGGCAGACGAGTTCTGGAGTGGAGACCACGGATTGGCACGCGCAGGGTGGGACGCCCCGCCGCCAGATGGACCGACGACCTAAAGAAGGTGGCCGGAAGCGGCTGGATGCGGAGGGTGGAGGACCGGGTGTGGTGGCGTTCATTGGGGAAGGCCTATGTCCAGCAGTGGACGTCTAAAGGCTGACATGAGATCGTGTAACACTCTTATAACTTTTTCTTTAGATTACAATAAACAGCCAAAAATGCATTTTCCTACAAGTGAGGACTTGCTGGGTGCAGCGGAGGCGCTGACGCGTCTCTGTGACACGTATCGTCTGAATGTGAAGGATATAGCCGATGGCATACTGAGAGGCGTGTTTAGGTAAGCCTGTTTTATTTACTTATCGCTTGACGAAAAGCCTGGCCTACTAGCACACAGGCGAAATATATAGCTAAAGGTCCATACATAGTAGGGGTATTGGTGTTAGGTGCACTAACACCAATTTACCCCCTCTATGGACCTACTTTATAGCTTATGTCTGGGTATATATTTGGGTAAGGTTGTATAGTATTTTATGTTTAATTTCGCTTCGCTTCCATTTCTGTGGACATTATTGCAATTTATATATTGTAAAACTTTTTTGAATAATAAATAAAAAAATATAAAATTTTATCCTTTGCCTTTATCTCATTATGGGTTTATTTATATCTTATTTTTTGTCTTATATTTTATTTATCTTAAATTATTACTATTTTCAGCTATGAAAACAAAGTATACATAGAGACAGTGTAAGTATAATAATATTTTAATTATACGGACTTTGGTGTAATTTCACCTATCTTCCAGAAAATTAGTAATTTCGAGTGAAACACACTTATTTGATCGATGTAACCTACTTAAGATAGACTTAATAACGATTTCAAACATTTGAAATTGATTAAAATAGTGTGTCCCCCAAATCGACGCTTCAATGCCACGTTAATACCAACAACGCATAAACTGTAAGACATCCAACCATATCCTTTGACTACTCGGTCGTCCCAGATAAGTTCGCTTCACTGCCCAATTCCTCGTTTTCGTTCAACATGGCCGAGCTAATAAGTCTGGAGTAGATAGATATATGAAACAAAAAATGTGGGCAAAACTAATTTAATCTATTTCATCATCATCATCATCAGGTTATTTCTGTCTCCACTGCAGGAGCACAACCGTCTCTCATCTGCCGGAGACAGACGGAGGATTTGGCCTACACTCCCCGCGCTGGCCAGACGGATTGGGGAGGCCTGATTGATGTTTTATAATGTATTCCCTCAGTCGTCTTTTACGACATCCACGGGAAGAGTTGGGGTAGTCCTATTCTACTCTACCGGAAACCACGCGGCAATTTAATTCAGAATAACAAATTTTCATTATTACAGAACACCCATGTCAGCGAGCGATTGTCTTGTACTAGGTAACACGATGTACCAGTGGAAGGATTACAAGAATGGTTTATCTTGGGTAATGGAGGCCTACAACAAATACCAGGCAGGAATTCAAGGGATGCATCCATTTGAGATGGCAGATATCATAGAACATATTAGATATGCATATGACAAACTTGGTTAGTATATACCGTAAATTAGCAGATGACTCATCTGTTATCTATTTTAATAACCAATAAGTGTCAATCATGAAGGTAAAAACTTTGAGGTGACTTATGAAGTGCGAATATAATTTTTCTTCATGGTATGAACTGTAGTTAGGGTTGCCAGACGTCCGGATAAAGCCGGACAGGGTCAGGCTTTTTGCATGTTTGTCCAGCCATTTGGCCAATGGCGAATTTTCGCCAGTGTCCGGTCCATCCGGTTTTTGTTAGGTTTTTACATCTTGGGCCATCTCGCGGCTCGTGCACGAGCACGAGTTAATCGAGTCGCCATCTCACGGCTCATGCACGAGTCAATCGAGTCGGGTGGAGTTCTAAAATCGTTGGGTTTTAGAGTGTCCGGCCTTGATATCGAAAAGTCCGGGTAAACTGCCTGCCCAGTCCGGCTTCGCCGTATTAAGACCTGGCAACCCTAACTGTAGTATAATACATATATTAGGCCCGATTCTGAAGGCACACATTTAAAACCTGACAGCACTAAAATTAGTTTCGTCTCTATATCTATAATACTCTGTGAGAGAGATAGCAACAATTTTAATGCTGTTAAATATAAATGTGTTCCCTCAGAATCAGGCCCAATTATCTTTGTATTAGGTCTGTAAGATTAAGTTCAAACTAGGATTATAATGGAGTGCAGACCGCGGATCGGTATGCGCATAGTGGGAAACTGCGCTTACAACCGCAGTAGATATTGTCCGCCTCAACGTCCGTCAGTGCGACACTGCCCCTGCAGTTTATTGTATGTCGGTGACCTTAGTTCATCGTCGGATATTTTCAGTGTGAATCATAACTTTACATTTAAATAAATTTAAGAATTCTGACAAGCTAATAAATAAAGCTTCAGCGTCAGTCCATAAAGCCACCAATAATAACGTTTCTGTATCACTTTGTATTTTTTTTATACTTTATTGTACACAAATAGAAGTCACACAACTAATTTAAACACAAGATGTACAAAGGTACACTTCACTCTGTAAGAGTTTTCTTTTAGTAAACCTTTGGGTGAAAGAGAAAAGCTAAGCAGATAGGCAGACAGCAGTGCACTTTTTAGTGAAAATAAGTAGTGAAAAAACACATATATGTAAATAGCAAATAGAATAATTTAAATTTATTTATAAATATGTAAGTATATAAAAATATGAAAAAAATACATATACACGCTCGTACAATATATATAGTATACTGTATTCTTACAGATGACATTAAAAATGCTTTAAGTTGGACTAACACGCTTGTAGCTCTGCGGCCTTCCGTCTACTATGACTATATACTGAAAAAATACAAAGGAATATTAGCCGAAGAAGAAAAAAAACGGATAAATAAAGTAATGGTCTGTGCATGATCTTTATATAAGCAAAATTAAAACATGATTATTCCTAGTGGTCCTACTTTTTACTGAGACATCCAAGAATTAGAATTTCTCAGTGATTTAAAGTAGTTGTACTACTAGAAACACCCCACCTATTAGTTATTGCTAAACTTTAAAATCGTCTGCAGTAACAGTCGTATGTGATTTGCTATGGACTTTGACAGGATACTACAACAAACGGATTAGAAACTGGAAGAGATGAAGATACTTTATCGGACACTAAATGCGTGTCCTGCAGTGGACGCAATTTGGGTGAAGCTGAACGCATTCTGAATATCTACAAAACATTATGTCGAGCCGAAATGAATTTGTCACAGAGACTACTTAAGAGGTAATTTTTTAAGAATTAAAACATCTGAGCTTTTCAAGATAAATAAATACAGAATAGGTGAACGTAAGATGATTTAAAAAGCCCTTTGAATTTTGCAGGTTGAAATGCTTGTACCTGACAGAAAACCATCCCTTTCTCAAACTGGCACCGGTAAAGGTTGAGCAACTATACCTCGATCCTGAAGTGCTCCTGTTCCATGAAGTGATGAGCGATCAGGAGATTGAGCACATCAAACATATTGCCAAGTCCAAGGTATCTTATTTTATCTTCTTACGGGGCCAGGAAGACCTGGCGACACTTCGACCCTTCAGGATCTTTTGTGCCAAACCCCTGTCCACCAACGGTGCCCCAAGCCGATTTGGTAGACTTCACACACGCCTTAGAATTTCTTCTTTGGCATATGCAGGTTTCCTCACGATGTTTTCCTTCACCGAAAAGTCTGTGGTATTATAAATAAACCGTACTTAAGTTTCGAAAAACCCATTGCTACGGGCGGGTTTTGAACCCACGACCTCAAGAACGTGAGGCGAGTGCACAGCCAACCCTGCTACCACGGCATCTATCAAGTCCAAGTTAAGAGACCTTGTTAAATGAATGCACCGATATGCGGCCGATCTGAGTTTTCTCTTGGGTCTCCAATCTTGGTCACTCCTATACGGTATGGAGGTCGAAGACTGAAGCAACGAGGTCAAGACTGTGTCCTGGAATGCAGTGATAGGTATGCTAAAAATGATTACAATCCTAGTTGTGGTAACTGAGTTTCTTCCCAATTTATGCGCTGTCTCTCTCTTGCTTTGCCAGTGGAAGCAAGTCCGTAATATATATTAACTAGCTGGTGACCGCGACATCGTCTGCGCACGATTAATATTTCCAGTAGCTTTTTGTAGGACTATTTAAGATAAACATTTCCATCATACATTACATATGTGTAACTCTAGCGGTTTTGGCAGCGCACGCCAGAATAGCTCGCAGATGGTAAATTTTTTCCTACTTACTTGATATTTTGGACAATTATTCACACAATATCTTTATAAATTGTAGTCTATGTGTTATTCTGATGTATAAGCTATATTATAGTAAAGTTTCATTAAAATCCATTCAGTCGTTTTTACGTGAACGAGTAACAAACATCCATCCATACTTACAAACTTTCGCGTTTATAATATTATATATAGTAGGATTTTGTTACAGTTACGACGTGCCTGGGCGGCCAGAGGTCACCCCGTATCCTATCGCATCAGTGAGACAGCATGGCTAGAGGACGAAGACTCTAAAGTGGTAGAGCGCGTGTCCCGACGAGTCTCTGACCTTACGCGTCTCAGCTTGGAGAGCGCTGAGAGGTTACAAGTAAATAACTACGGAATTGCGGGTCATTTTGGCCCGCATTATGATACAAAAGTGAGATTTAAATATTTTTAATTATAAATTGTAGTGTTTTATGAAAGTTGCTTTTTCCAATATTTTTCGTTTCAGAACCAAACTTTAGAACGACTAGCAACAGTGATGTTTTATGTACGTATTAACTTCTAGTAAATCAGGATCTTTTGAAAGCTTAACATTTTATAGTGACAGATTTTGTGATTAACCATACAGTTATAAAGATTGAGGACGTGTAGAATTAACGCAGCAAATGGTGCAGATGTCGGACGTGGCGCAGGGCGGGGCCACAGTGTTCACGGAGTTCGGTCTGAGCGTGTTCCCGGTGCGGGGCGCGGCGCTGTTCTGGCGGAACCTGCTCCCCTCGGGGGAAAAGGACCCCGCTGTCCGACATGGTGGCTGCCCGGTACTAAGGGGGGACAAATGGGGTGAGATTATCAATGCTAGTGCTTATGAGCGTTATGAACATTTGATGTTCATAACGCTCGTGAGTTATGAAGCCTGACCCTGTATTAAAAAAAATCATATTTGTTCTATAACTAAATATTAATAGTGTAAACTTTTTGCTCGGATATTCGTTGAATGCTGACCTGAAACAATATCAAAACTGAAGAAGTTATAAATTCTACCTATACATATGCATTTACTCTGAGAATCGATAAAACTTGTTTTTTTTTTTAGTTGCGAACAAGTGGGTAGATGGATTTGGGCAAGCACTTATAACACCAATGCAATCTAGAAAAGAAGAAGGAAGAATATCTACACTAGATTCGACCCAAGTTGTCATAAAGTAATTGTTAACATAAGAAACTGCTTATTTTTACTTCTATAAGTAGGTACTTGTTTATTTTTGAGCGACCAGTAAATAATGACATGTAAAACTGATAATTGAATTTGTGTTTCTGTTACTTGAAATTCCTATAATCTAATTGTATCATCATCATCGTCGTTGTAAATATAAGAATTAATATAAATTTATACGTATAATGTAAGATATTAATCAAAATTGACACCGATTGAGTAGTTATTGCTTAGATAGTTAAGGAGGTTCACTCGAATGATGTTCTGCCTGATGTCGTTGGCTCGATCGTTACTCTATTTCCTTGAACTACTCCTTCAACTATAGTAGAAATCGTTCAGCACCCTCAAAAACCTAGAAAACGACACGCTTATTTAATATTTAAAAATGGCAAATGTCTTGACGGCCATCTTAGATCCTAAAATAAACGTCAATTTTTGATTACGCACAGTCTTCGATCAGTGTACAAAATATTTACATTTGATATCGAGCAAACGAAATTCGAACTAATGCAGTTAACCCTATTATAGAGAGGGTCATTTGGGAGTTTATTTTGAAAGATTCTAAATGAGGAGATCCAACTATGAAAGAATTAAAGTCCCCAACATAGTTCAAAGCATTATTAAGTGTAATTAGTTTAAACTGAAGTTACGAAGAGGAGTTCGTAACTTCAGAGGAGTCATGACAACGACCCTATAGGTACTAATCCCTCTGTCAGATGCATAGGTACCTATATCAAAAACCTAAAGTGGTAACCGTAAACGGAAAGCTTCAGAAAGCGTAGGAAATTAAATCGTTGAAATGTGTTCTGTCACCTACTTATCCTTAGACCCCCAATTTTATTTTCTAATATCTTTAATGCACAGACACGCGAAGTTTACGTTTTTATTTATTAGATTCAGATTCTAGATCTACAATTGTTAGTACAATAATTCAATTAATTTCAAATTATAAAATAAATTAAACTAAATAAAAATGAATCGATCCTTGATCGGTTATGTGTGGTGCATACAATGACAGCCAGTGTCCAAATAACACCGGAAGGTAGTCGCTATACACAGGCGTTCCTTTCTGCCAAAGGAACAAGACCCCCGGTATCGGAATGTGCCCATGTGTACGAGGGGTTATGAATGTGTTGTTCGCTTTATAACCAGTGTGTTTCGTAGAGACAGTGTGCGTGTGTGTGGATTCGCGGTAAAAGGCAGGATGTTTCACATCGGATGAAAACGTCACGTCTCTTGACCGGGTGTTGATGCTCTAAGCCAGTTCATCACAATTCACAAATGGGCAGTCCATGCGGTCCACGACATCTACCAGGAGTCCATTGGTACTGGCCCGGGTCCGCCGAAAGTCTGATCAGACCGACTACGGATCAGTTTTCAATATAACTATAGAATTAAATACAACTTCCCATTAGGAAACCAGTTGTCTGCCAAATATTTTTTTATCTTTTCTGACAACTGTTCTTGTCTACATGGAGTAACAGGATAGAAAATGCACGTGAAATGACCAGAATATGTACTTTTTGCTGCGTATTAGTAGGTATTATCCCATGGACATATCAAGAATTCTTTTCGGCGTTATCTGGAATGGAACCTCTGCTGGTGACTCACAAGACGATTGTAGACAATTTGCAAGACTACATTAATAAGGAACAAAAACGACAGAACATTTTAAGAAAGTAAGCCATAATTTACTTTAAACACATAGTGGGAGAACGAGGTACCTACTTTACCATAGAATATAATCCTTATATCTCTAGAATTAATACGATTTCTCTTTCAGATATCTTAAACTCTTCCAAGAAGAACACAATAGAGCTATGGCAGATGTTCCAAAATACTTGAAAGATCCAATTAGTTCGTTCGTACTGCAGAAGAGATTGTCTGTTGATTTGGATTTTACTGAAAAAACTATTAAGTTAACTTCAGGTATAATACTCGTATCATTAACGTATCGTTGAGACATAACGTTTAAATTGTTTATATGAAAGGATTATAAAGATTGTCATATTGATTTATTAATACACAGCTAGTCATGGGCGAAGTTTATTGACCGACTAACGGAATTGGACATTACTGCAATTAGCAGTATGATGCCCCTCCCCCCACCTCACTGCACCCTCATTCTTCGAAAGCCCTTTCACTCGAACCCCCACTATAAAATACACTTGAATTCATCTGCCTGTAAATCAGGCCTTTTTTGTTAAATCTTTATTTTCTAAAGGTAATTTTATATAATTTATTCAACGATCTCTATGTACTACTAGATGGAGCGTTCCAAACAATCGCTCTGTTCCACGCAAGTAGCCACAACTCTTTCACATTCACTTTGAAACTTGTGCAGTTACTACGCAGAACATTTAAATAGTTACTGACATTATTAACCGTAGCGTCAATATTTAGTAATAATTAAATGTTCTGCGTAGGCACTTATACAATTCCACAGCTAAAACTGACAGGAAAGGCCAAGACACTGTTACAGCCACATATTTTCCAAAACATCACATTCTCCAAAATTTAAATTAGGACTTCTGCTATAGCAATATCTTCAGTATTTATTTTTCATTTTCTTAAGATTACAGAAAAAATCCAAAAATGCATTACCCTACAAGTGAGGACTTGCTGGGTGCAGCGGAGGCGCTGACGCGTCTCTGTGACACGTATCGTCTGAATGTGAAGGATATAGCCGATGGCATACTGAGAGGCGCCTTTAGGTAAGCTTCGTTTATTAACTACGTACCTTATAAGGAGAACTGTATGTTTAACAACACATCTGCAAAAGACTGCATTTGTTACCAATTTAGAAAAATAACTAGGTACTTAGAAGTTAGCCACTTTCAACGCCTATCGTCTATAATGTTAGTGAAAAAGACAAAATATTACTAAGTCTATAAACTAATATATTATTTTAGATATTCTTCTCTTACTGCTTGCTTTACTTTTGCCTTATAATATTACGTGTTCTACAAATGATCCTGATATTTTCGTTTTTCAGCCATGATAACAAAGTATATATAGAGACGGCGTAAGTATAAGTAACAATAAGGATAATATTTTATCACAGTATAAATGAGAAAATTAATAAGTGGATAACCCTTTGAAGTTTCTACCTCTAAACTACTAACAGCTATAAAATTTACCAAGACATTTGAAGAGTTTATCAATAAGACTGAAACTATTAAATTACCAGGATATTAATCTTTTAATCCTTTGGAACCTTTTTTTTCTTCTTCTTAAGTTTTCAAGAAGAAGAAGAAAAAAAAGTAGGGGAGTCATAGAAGTAACTAAAATTCAGATCATCACCTTTCTGATATTAATCAGGAAGACCTACTATTTGTAGTTTGTATTGCAGAACACCCATGTCAGCTAGCGACTGTCTTGTACTAGGTAGCTCAATGTACCAGTTGGAGGATTACATGAATGGTTTACCTTGGATATTGGAGGCCTATCGCAAATATCAGGCAGAAAAACACGAGAGGCATCCATTCGATATGGCCGATATAATAGAACATATTAGTTATGCGTACGATAAACTTGGTAAATATTAATATGAATTTACAATTTCATTGCAATAAAATTAACAAATATAACGCATTTGGTGAAGATCACCATTTTTTTTTATCTAGTAAAACTAATTTTACAAGATGATTCGTGTAAAGAATGTTAAGTTAATATAAACTAATGTTAATATTGCTACTTTGATAAACTTGCTTATACTGTTTAATGTAATACCATTTGTGACTTTACAGAAAACGTCAATAAAGTTTTGAAATGGACTAGAAAGCTCGTAGCCCTGAGGCCTTCCGTGTACTTCGTTGATATACTAGAAAAATACGAAGCAAGGTTAGGCAAAGAAGATGAAGAAAGTCGAATAAATAGAGTAAATATTTACTTTAGTCCGGGTGATTTTAAAATAGATACGATACGGGAGATTGTCCCTCAAGTTAAAATGAGAAAGTTTGAAAGACAAATTTTTTAGTTATTAGTTACAACTGATTGAGAAGCAAATGCAGTATGAGTAGTTACATTTTACATTGTATTTGATTTGGTATGAACTTTTAACAGCACACTAGAACAAACAGAAAAGAAGCGAGAAGAAATGAAGTTTCTTTATTGGATACTGAGGAATGCATATCCTGCAGTAGACGTGAACGGGAGGATGATGAAGGCATACTGAGGATCTACAAAACATTATGTCGAGGCGAAATGGAACTGTCAAGTAAAATATCGAAAAGGTGATTTATAGCATCTGATGAGGGGTTAAGATAAAGTAGTTTATTAAAGGATTTAAGGCCTCTATTACTTCTTTTATAGGTTGAAATGCCGCTATGTCACAGAAAACCACCCGTTTCTCAAACTAGCGCCGATAAAAATAGAGCAGCTCTATCTGGAGCCTGAAGTGCTGCTGTTTCACGAAGTGTTGAGCGATCAGGAGATAAATCACCTCAAACATATTGCCAAGTCCAAGGTAAAGGACCGAAATAAAAAACGTAGTAACTGATCCCATTTATGTAATGCACTCATCAGTGTTTACTTTATCTTTAACTAAAATCAAATACTAATGGTTATTTACTCTGTATTTGCATGTGCATGTAGGTAGGTAAGTGCGTGCGTGCGTGATCTGTGCGGAAACACGATACGGGTGACAGAGATACCCACAGACAGGGTCATGTTATAATACAAGAATCAAAATAAATCTTAATTCTTTCCACACAGTTTTTGAAAGTATCTAGGTGGCAAAAAAACACTTAAAATAACAGTACCTACCATATATAATCGATACTATGTAATATCGTGTAGTAACGTTTTTTGTAAGAGAATGGTTTTCATGTGAAAAGTGGCAAAGTTTTTTTTTTTTCAATTACACTACTTTGAACATTATTTTATATGGTATTTACAAACAATTCTGTACCTATAGTTACGACGTGCTTGGGTGGCCAGAGACAATGAGCATCAACCCGCAGCCTACCGCATCAGCAAGATATCATGGTTTGAGGATCAGGACTCTGATGTGATAGCTCGCGTGTCCCAGCGCGTCTCTGACCTTACTGGTCTTAGCGTGGAGCGGGCTGAAAGGTTGCAAGTGAACAACTACGGCATCGGGGGTCATTTTGCACCACATTATGATACTAAAGTAAGAATTAAACATTTTAATGTCAAAATGTAAGCAGTTTCCTATGAAATTAATAATACTATCGTTTCAGAACCAAAGCTCAGCAAGATTAGCCACGGTGATGTTTTATGTAAGTGTTTATCTACATATTGAAGTAGAGTCTTCCACGGCTTTCTTTGTTGATTATCTTATCACGTTTAAAGTAAATTAAGTAAGTTAAAATTTGCATGTCAACGGTGCAGATGTCAGATGTGGCGCAGGGCGGGGCCACAGTGTTCACGGAGTTGGGTCTGAGCGTGTTCCCGGTGCGGGGCGCGGCGCTGTTCTGGCGGAACCTGCTCCCCTCGGGGAAAAAGGACACCGCTGTCCGACATGGTGGCTGCCCGGTACTAAGGGGGGACAAATGGGGTAAGTTGGTCTATTTTAGTTTTCTATAGCGTTGATGTCCGAACATTCGAACTGCTCTGACCTGTTAGTATACAAAGCAACTTTTAATTTGTTTACCTTGTAACTATACTATAATAAAACTATGGACATTTGCTTGTAAATACTTGTAAGATACATTTAAAGGTCTGAGGGACTGACTGATCTATCATGGCAGAGCTTAAACCGCTTGGTCTAACAACTTGTACATAATTTTTTTTGCATAGACGTTCCTCGAACGATGTATTAGCAAGCATTTTTTTAACAAGTATTTTTTTTTCAATATCACCATATTGGGTAAAAAATTCACGCTAACGAAGAATCTAGTACATACTGAATAATTTTACAACAGAAAAATAATAATAAATCTATATACCTACTGTGGCCAAATATATTTTTTAATATACTTAAAAAAACAATTAAATGTGTAGGCATACTTTCATTTTCATTTAATTGTTATTTAAATTCTAAATCGTAGTTCACTACTGCCTTAACAATTCTTACCACATTCTTAAGAATTTTATTTATTTAAGTCATTGATTTTATAGGAAATACAACATATTCTTTGACTCTGAATGGCTATAAATTAACTTTATTTTACAGTTGCGAACAAGTGGATAGATGGATTAGGCCAAGAGCTTATAAGACCGTGCAAGCACAAGAAAGAAGGCTATCTTCACCAAAGTCCAATGAAGAAGTTGTTGTGATGTCATTGTTAAAACTAAGTTACTCATTCATGTTTTATTTACATTCATAGGTACATTTAAAAAGCACGCTTTAAGAAAAAGTGTTACATTCTTATTCTAAAGGGGATCTCCTAATGCGCTCAAAATTCTCAAGATTGTTTCACACTATTGACTCACAAAAGTTATTAGAAATACTTTGAACCTTAATCTAGTCAATGTGAGAGTTTAGTTTTAATTTGGGTTGTATTTATGATGTATAAATAAATAAATGGTTAAACAATTCTTGACGGTTTTTTTCTTCAATGAAACCGATTTAAAGACCCATTATTAGACAATTAAACATCAAAATAATGTAGTGAATTTGGGAATTTGAACTGATAATACCTACTGAATACTTCAAATATTCAACATTTAATAGCTGTTATTTGAATTATTTAGTAAAAGTCATTATAAAAAATTCTGAAATTATGAAATTGTGTTTCAACCACTTGAAGCTCACTCCACACCTTTAGAATGAAACCAAATAAAAGCACAGGGAAAGCAATTAATTATCATCATCCGAAATACGTCCACTGCTGAATATAAGCCTTCCCCATTAGAATGTCACTTTTGGTGGGCTGTCCTTTGTGGGATTTGCCATAATCACCACGTTTGGCAGGCGGATTAGTGATCGCAGTAATGATCTTAATATACACAGGAGAACACTGCTGCCTACGAGAAGATTGGGAGTGGCCCTATTCTATACCTGGAACCACACGGCTCAGTAAGTTAATAAATTCTTTATAAGGTGAGCATAATGGAAATCACAGCAATCTACATGAATAGAAGTGATAATTGACTGTGGGCAAAGATAATATATTACTAGGTTGGCCAGATTTATAAGTTTAATGTGGTTTAGAGACGGATAATGAATGAATGAATATATTTATTTCAGACTATAAGTCCATATTTTGGTTAGTAGTTATAATTAAAGCTTAAAGACTAAGTTAGTAACAATAAGTTATGATAAGGATCAGTTTGGGTATTTGGTGTTAGTTTTTTTAAATTATGATCCGAAATAAAGAAATTCAACGAAGTAATTATGTAACTGACAGTCGGAAGAATAACATTAAGTTGATATAAAATGGAAGGAAGACAAATCTAGAGTCTACCTAGCTGGGAAACTTTATGAAGCCTAAGGATCATTCATTACCAATGTGTGTTATGTACCTATGATATGATTTATGGTAATAAAAAATATTTATTCTTTATTACGGCCCTTTACAACCTTTGCAATTAGGCCTACTTCCTACTAATATTATAAACGCGAAAGTTTGTAAGTATGGATGGATGTTTGTTACTCTTTCACGTAAAAACTACCGAATGGATTTTAATGAAACTTTACAATAATATAGCTTATACATCAGAATAACACATAGGCTACAATTTATAAAGATATTGTGTGAATTGTCCAAAATATCAAGTAAGTAGGAAAAAATGTAGTGTTTCGGCAACCTTTTGAAAATTGACAAAAAATATCCAATTGGTTTTCTACAATATTGTGATTGATGAATTCTAATTCTTCAATTGACGTAGAAACTCTAGTAGTTTTCATAGAATTATTACAACAAACCAGTTTAACCCTTATAATATCATGCTTACGCTGACGATCAACACTATCCCTTACTTTGACTTTAGAGATCTTTGAAACATGCTGATACACGGTGATTCGTTGAGGCCATCATCTTACCATATTAAAATACTTATTGTTAAATACTTTTATGTACTTAATATGTCATATGTGTGACCGAAGAATAAAATTATCTTTATTTATATATTTAAGGATATCACAGAAACCTAAATCAATTATATAACATATACTTGAATCAGCCAATTCCAAGTTTCAAGTCCACTGTAGGACAAAACTGATTATAGGAGAAAGGGGGCCCGCAGAATACTAATACGCTTTACCCAACAACCACTGAATAGCGCGATCACAGAAATCCTATCAAGATAGAAGGGCCATAGCCATTTGTTTACTTCAGTCTCGCGCGTGCCGATTTTCGAACACAACGCGCCTCTCCCCCGCACCCTTTATGCGTCGTGGTCACGTTTCTAGTGAGGAGATGCAGTTAGAAACCGCGCAATATTGCTCTTTTGCCGATGTTTACCCAACCTTGACTCGGCGCAATACGAGTAAGCGTTTTATAGTTTATGCAATATAATGCATATTGTTGGCACGCGTTTCGCGCCCATTCACCATTCTATCTAATAGGGTTTCTATAAGCGCGACGTTATAGATAGTTGAGACAGCAACATTTCTTGACCATTTTGAATATCTCAGTTAAGCTTTCCCTTGGGAAGTATTTAGTCTCAGGGATAACAAGTATCTTAGACTTCATTCCAGGATTTAGGCTATCGCTGTATACCAAGTTTCATTAAAATCGGTTCAATTAGTCTGAATGACTGTCAGAAATAACTTGTTTAACTATTTCTGTATTCACGTTATTGTACTCACATTGTCTACCAGGCGAGCAGTAAGCTAAGACAGTTCAAGTACTTATTATTCTAAGAAGACATACAGATCACAGCAAACAAACACACAATCTCGACTATTGTTGCATAATTGCATTCTTAGAGCAACACTGGGCCGCCTTCCGATGAGAAAGGCTAATTATTTTTGAGACGACTAACAACTTATTAGGCGACTAACTACTTGGTTACAAAAAAAATAACTACATAGCGATTAAATATTTTAGCAACAATTATATTATATGAGCTACTAAAGGCAAGGATCTATAAAAACTAAGTAATGGCTGCTACTATAAGATGCGAGCGAAGGGAGCGACAGTACCCTGATTCTAGTCAGCCGACACAAATATTAGATGCGAGGAGCGACCGTAGATCGCGACGAGCTGTTAGGTTACCTTTTGACCCTTGGAGCGAGCGAAGCGAGCGACATTACCCTGATTCTAGTCAGCCGTAGTCTATACTATAGACCATCTATAATTTTTTGCATGTCACAATTTGTTTATTTATACCTCTCAAAAGGTCGCACAAAGTATGTTTTTTATGACCATGTTCATATATTCTTCTCATAGCAGTTAATTTTATAAACAACCTCATTTTATAATTTATGAACGTATATTTTCTACTTTTTATCCGCCGTCAAGTTGTCGCCTAACAATAAATTCAGTTGCCACACCAAAAAATCACTGCCAATTTAAATTTAAACAAAGCTTACAACTCAATATAAAGCTGCTTTTGTACTTAAAATGCTACTTTAGTGTAGCTGCCAACCTATTATTTTTGCTACCCATTTTAATTATTTTTAAAACCCTAAATCAGATTTGTTTGTCGCCGCGTTAAATACATGCCGATGAGAAATACCTGTGATTTTTTACAAAATACGCAAGTAATAAATCGGATAAAACATTCATAACCTTCAGGAGGTGAGTAGTAGCCGAAAGTATTAGCAAGCTGAAGTGGCAGTGGACGGGCCGATTAGAACCGACGGCCGTTGGGACAGACGAATTCTGGAGTGAAGACCACGCGCAGGGTGGGACGGCCCGCTGCCAGATGGACTGACGACCTGCTGAAGGAAGCGGCTGGATTCGGAGGGCGTAGGACCGGGTGTGGTGGCGTTCGTTGGGGAGGGCCTATGTCCAGCAGTGGACGTCTAAGGGCTGATATGATGATTCATATCATAACCACTCGTACACATAGCTGATGAGCGTGACTTGTGGTTGGTCTTGTATTTGTGGAACGCGAACTTAGTATTATAGTAACGCAACGAACGTAACTCAACGTATGGAGCGGTCCTGTGTTGCTTTATGATTGCACTCCTTCAGTAAATTTCTAACATTCTTCACGCCAAACTGTGTTAGTACAGACGACTTACTGACAATATAGACTGGAATACTCCACATTGTTCAGGTACGTACCTACTTCACACAGCACGGTAAGAAGCACCTTACTTGGTCTAGGCATATGCCTTACCGCCCTAGGGCTTTTCTAGCTACATTATTACCCTAGAACGCTAATTGGTCACCTACAAGCCATTTTTTGGGGGTAATAAGGACCTACTTACCGAATATGAGAGATGTAAAATATATTTTTGTCCCTTCAAGTAAGAAAATAATGCACACAACGTGCATAGCATTAGTAGCTCTATGCTCATGGACGTACGCAGATTTTTCCACGGCATTATCACACAAGGAATCTCTGCTGGATACTTTCAGAACAACGATAGATATTTTACAAATTTATATTGATAAAGAGAAGAAACGACACAAGATTTTGAAACAGTAAGTCATAGATTGTAGTATCTTATTATTTTATTTTTAAAATACTTGTCTACAGTATTTCTACAGGTCATACCACGAAGGAAAATATTTTTCGGGCGGAAAACTATTTACCTTCATGATTGACATTAATTGGTTATTAAATTAGATAACAGATGTCAGCTGTTATCTAATTTAATTACCAATTAGTGTTAATCATGAAGGTAAACACTTTTTCCGCAATTATTTTCCTTCGTGGTATGACCTGTGGTGAATACAACTGAAGGTATAATTTCCATGGTACTCATTATTCAGTAAAAAATATAATTTTCAGGGAGATGTTTTATTGTTTATATAAAAATATACAAAATTGCAGTCACCACACCAATAAAAAATTTCGTTAACACCAAGTCGTTGTAAAATTAAAAATAATTGCAATAATATTAGAAATGCATACCTAGTGGAATAGTAATATCGCAAAATGGCCACTTGATCTAAATTCGACACATAATTCGTAAAATAGACTAACTAGGTTATTCATTGTTATATTAGATGAATAGATGCACTAATCTAACGTTTTTTTCGATTTTCATGAAAATACTAATACAAAATAAAATAAATTAAATAAGAAGCTTTAAACTTTATTCCTGCAGGGTTTACAAAAGGGCGCTCTAGCGGTTTTATTTTTCCACTATTGGTATGAGTTTGGACCATGTAAGTTCCCAAGTAGCATTTTACTCCATTTAAGAGTACACATTTAGTTCCCATGTGAACTTAAAGCATTATTACAGTTCACTCGTGATGTATAAGCTGCATTATTGCGATTAACACCACCTATACCTGTCTAAGGGACTTATAGGAGTGTAGAGTTATACTTTTATACGGTTGTTGGTGTTATAATACTCTAACAACTGTCCTTTAGTCAGCCGTCTGACTAAGAGCATTATAGGAGGGTAGAGATACGGCAATCGCTGTTTAACGGTCTACTTGTACGATGTTATACAGCTAGCATATTAATAGAACACACGTGGTCATTTATACAGCCAAAGGCTGTTATGTTTACTTGTTTTAGACTGTTATACAGCTAGTAGCTGTAGTAGGAGTTGTTTGTGGTCATTAAAATAACCTTTTTTACTATCTGTATAGAAGTGTTTAAATGGTTCACATGTGCACTGTAGGCTGTTAAAAGGACTACATGTGTTGTCCATTAACTTCAATAGCAGTTTATTTGTCCACAAGTACTACTCTTATTTGCTGTAAGCTGAACATGAATGTGAATGTGATATTCTATTACACTTATCCCACAAGCTGACGTGTATTGTGTTTATTACGTCGCGTGCAAAATTTTGTGAAAATGAATAAAAAATCTTGGAAAATAAGAGCGAGAACCGGTGGAATAAGAAGAAAAATTGCAAAATAATATTCGCAAATTCGTCCCTCTTTATCTAGTTTGTTTACATTCTTTTAAATACCTCCTTGAACAACGTAGTGTCTTTGTAAGTGTAAATACTCTGACACCAAACTGTGTGGCTCACACGAAAACAAAAAGTGTTTTTTGTTAGTTTGTTACAAAATTTGTACTTTAGGTATTCATACTTGACTTAGTACCTGGGCTAGGCGATTTAACGGACAATAATTATTATTGCGGATCTCTAAAATTTCAGTATATGAAAGAATAAAACGATGATCACAATTGACCTGAATTACATCTTAAAGCTGTACATAAGTTCACATTAGAATACATTTATAGACATTGGTTCTGTAGTGGTACATATGTGGGACTTCATATAGCCAACAGCATTCTAACAGAACACATGTGAACCTATATACGCTCTAGCCGTATTTCATTTCCACCATTTTGTTCACGTAACCTAAAATATTTACCATATTAATCTCCAAAATTATCATGCAGATTTATCACAAAATACGCAGATAGAGCGATTGAGTTTTGGTTTCATGTTTTAATTAATTACCGTAGTATAATTATAATGCCAATATAATATCAAAAACTGAAAATTGTAGATTTCCTCTCAGCCAGTTTTAAATATTTTAAAATGAATATCGCGTTTTTACAGAGGCGCGTGAATATTTTAGCTGTAAATATGTATACATTTCACGATAAAATTGCATTCCCATGGCATTTAACATTATTAAGTATTTAAAACAGGTATACTTACCGCGTGTTATCATAAATTTTTATCCAATTGATATCCGCCGGAGTTAATGTTTCTGATGGCCGGGCGTACACACAAAACCAAACTAAATGAGGAAAATTAATAAATAAAAGAAATAATTTAGGACACACGTGAACTTTAGGTAGCACTGGAGTACTTTTGTGGGATTTTATAACTGTGAAGGCTGTGTATTTAGCCACTTGTTACTCTTTATTACGCTCATGGACGTTGTATGGTTCACATGTGTCCCATATAGCGCCGTAAGTCAGCCTTTAAGCCCGATGTTACTACTTAAACTGCTAATATAACGCTAATGTACAGCCATAGTGAACTTAAGGCTGTCTAATTTGTGCCCAAACTGGTTCTATAAGAGCTGTATAGCAAGCTATACAGCTCTTATACAGCTGACTTACACAGCTTGTGGAGTACATGTGAACCACTATACATCTTATATAGAACCCCGAATGCCACTTGGGTTATTCTTACAGTGTGATTCCTCTTTCACGTCAAATTATTTTAAAACGCTTTAATATTAGTACCTACCTTAACTATTGGTCCCAGAGGGGTAGGTAGAGACGGTGTATACCCACTTTGCGCGATCGTGACAAACGCGACTTTCCTTCGCCCGCTTTTCGCCCCGTGGCACCACTTGGCGTGATGTGTTGCGAACAACATACCTCCTACCTCTACCTCCGTGTTGAGATACTTTGGGGTACCACGATTAGCTAGTAATATATACAAAAACGATAAAAAGCTTTAACCTTTTCAGCTATATAAAACATTCTAAAGAGGAACACACAAAAGCAGAGGCAGACATTCCAAGCTACTTGGAAGACCCAGTCAATTGTTTCACAGTCATAAAAAGATTGACGGTTGATTTAGATTATCTTGAAAGAACCATCAACACCACCTCAAGTAAATATTATTTTAACCTATTTCTTTGCTAGCTATGCCCGCATCTTCGTAAAACCACTGCAAATGCTTTGTCTTTCTCTAGATATTTTTTCTAACTGCAAATAGCAGACGGTCTATCTGATAGTAAGTGATCATGATCACAGTCGCCCTGTAGGCACTTGGCAATACCAGAGGAAATGCCAGTGCGTTGCAAACCTTAAATGGCTCTTTTCGCTCCACTTGAAGAACTACATGTATAGGTCAGTCCACATACGCAATATTAAGAATCACGTAAGGTCTATAATTAAATTTAACTATAGAAATATTCATATTCAGATGATTCAATGGAATTTCCTTTATTTAGCTGCAAAGGATCCGAACATGAAACACCCTACAATGGAGGACTTCGATGACGCTGCGCTTGCGCTGGCCCGACTTCAGGTTACTTACCGACTCAACGTCGCAGAGCTTGCCAATGGCATATTGAGCAGCGCTTTCAGGTAGGCAACCTAATTGGTATTCAGTTATTTAAGTTTGTTGTAAGTACGATAAAGTCGATCAGCAATTCTCGGAGTTTCTTTAACCTTACACCCTCACCTAAGCACTTTCTTACGTTTCAGTTACCAGAACAAAGCATTTACGGAGGCTGTGTAAGTTATTGTTTTTCTTTCTTACGGTCTAGAGTAGCAAACGAAGAGACACCCAGCCTAACAGTAAGGCCGGCTGTCTACGCGAAATGACCAATATGACTGGCTCTCCTACAGTTCAAACTGAAACTCAACCATACTAGCATAGCAGAAATAGGTAAGAGGAGTGTTGATCATCCAGATATATTCTGCTCTAGAATCCTTCCACGGCTTTAATATATTTTTTAATATTTTAGTTTCTAAACACACTTGTTTTACTCGGTGTGTGGTGACGTGCATTATGAAAGTCTAAAATCAGAAACTTGACACTGAGTGGGTTAGGGAAGAAAGAAAGAGAAATATGCTAAGTAAAAAAGTAAATATTGTAAAATTGCAAAAACCTTTGTCAATCACAAAAACCTTAGTAATTTCTATAGAATAGGTACTAGAAAACTAGTTTGCCACCAAGTTTCAAAAACTCACTTTTAGGTACACGTCTCTTTTATCAAGGCAGAGACGACTGTTATTATGCTAGCTTATCAAATTTGTTTCTTTATAGATACAATATCCATTAATTTATTTGGTCTTTGTTAGCGCCCCCATGTCAGCAAGCGATTGCTTTGAGACCGCTATTTCACTGTTCAAGGCACAGGATTTTCAAGCTGGCTTGTCTTGGATGTTGGAGGCCTATGAGAAATACCCAGCAGAAAAACAAGAGGGATACCCATTCAAGATGACGGATATTTTAGAAAACATTTGTTACGCTTACCATGCAGAGGGTAAACTTTTAAATAATTTATATAAAAATGAAATCTTCAAATAGGTAGGAACACTCAGCATTTCAGACTAGAGACTCCTTATATGGAATTGGATACAGCTAATCTTCCATTACACGTGTTTTCAATTTATTTAAAAATACTTTGTGCTTTTATGCTATACTTACATATTGTTAAATAAAATAGGTTTTTAAGTGAAACGTCTTGATTGCCTCTTTCCTCAAACTTCTTTCCTCCTTCACTCACTTTAAATGCTTTTATTTTTCTTTATTACCGTTTTGCTCATTTAAATATTATCTATCGAGTGCTGGTATATAAAAAGTTTTGAGTCAAGCTCGGTGTCGCTCGGTCGCAGAAGTTTGTCGACATGTGGTCCTAAGTTATAGCTCGTTCAATTCACGATGGCATACCCCGCTACATTTAGCGATTTAATCCGAACGAACGTCAGTATCTTTAGTGCACGTGTGCACACACTATTGTTCGTGATAGAACTAATACAGTAACAATATACTGCACTTAAAATGAAATGTAAGCGATTTAGAGACAAGAAT
The DNA here is from genome assembly GCA_947086405.1 of Esperia sulphurella. Taxonomy (NCBI): domain Eukaryota; kingdom Metazoa; phylum Arthropoda; class Insecta; order Lepidoptera; family Oecophoridae; genus Esperia; species Esperia sulphurella. The sequence goes on from OX352265.1 coordinate 13,416,189, forward strand.
GGGACGTGTCGTCGTGAATTAAAGATATACGTAAAAAAAACTCGCATTATCCCCCTTATGTCAGTAGTACCATTGCTTTGTACCATTAATGGTAGCAATAAGGGGGCATTATCACCACCTATTTCAGTATAAAAAATATGTTTTGAACTTCATAGCTGAATACATTAATTGTTTTTACAGATGATGTAAAAAGTTCTTTAATATATATGAAGAAACTCTTGGCTCTAAAGCCTTCTGATAAATTCTACAATAGCTATGTGCTTAATTATGAAGGGGTTTTGAATGCCCAAGACGAGTTAAAACGGATACACAGAGTAAGAAGTTTTGTTAGGTCTCGTAGTTACCTACTTTTATAAACTCTCCTATAAACTCATGATATTTAGAACACTCTAATTTTTTTTTACTTAGATATCTCAAAATTGTTATTGGTTGGGAAAAACAATATTTCTTCTCATTTGATTTTGAATAAATACCTACAGTTTCTTTCACAAATCATTGAAACTATTTGAGTATAAAATTGCGAGGTAATGATTCTTCACAGATTCCTGATAATATCAAACCAGAGAAGAAAAGAGCCTTGACGGATGATGATCGTGTACAGAAACATTACGGAGAATTATGTCGAGGCGAAGTTAAGATACCGAATAAAATATTTAAGAGGTATTACAAGTTATTTAACTTCACAATTACCCTATAACTATATTTCATTCCCATAAAAGTGGCAAACAAAATCAAATCTTTGGACAGACAGGACATAATTACTTGCCGAGTTTAATTATTCACGTGCTAGATGGAGCGATGATCTGCGTTAAGCGGCTGGCAGTGACTGGATGAGAAGAACCGAAGATCGGGTTCAGTGGCGCACTTTGGGAGAAGCCTATGTCCAGCAGTGGACTCTTTCAGGCTGATGATGATGATGATTAAGACAAAGAAAAATTAACTTAAATCAGATAAAAAATGTTGAAATCCTTTATAAATAAGTGGTAATCTTGTATTAAAACTCTAAAACCTTTGCAGATTGAAATGCCAGTACCTCACTGAATACCACCCGTTTCTCAAACTGGCGCCGATAAAGATGGAGCAGCTCTACCTCGAGCCTGAAGTGATCATGTTCTACGAAGTGATGAGCGATGATGAGATAGAATATCTTAAGATTATTGCAAAGCTGAAGGTGAGAAAGAATTGATGTTATTGTCAACGCCCTTTATTGTAGACTAGGCGTTGCCCGCGACTTCGTCCGCGTGGGCAACTTAACACCCTTCTGTTTATTTCACAGTTTCAACGTTCAGTAATCACCGCACAAGACCAGGTGCCCAATCCTTATCGCATCAGTAAGCTGGCGTGGTTTCTGGACCAGGAGTCAGAGGTGGTAGCACGCATGTCCCAGCGTGTCTCAGACCTTACTGGTCTGGCCACACAGTCAAATGAACGCCTGCAAATTTGCAACTATGGCATCGGCGGCCACTTTTTACCACACAAAGATTTGATTCCAGTAAGAAGTTTCTTTTGATTATCATATTACAAGTTTTTCAATGAGAAAACCTACTTGCTACTCTAGAGAAGAGCATTAAAGCACTTATTAACTTTGATAGACTTGAATTCGTAACTCTCGTATATTACGTAGATATATGCATGACCTATATGAAATATTTAATATACTTGAAAGGATTATATGTATAAAGAAAGAAAGAGATACAGGTATAAGCTCAGTCTATCTAAGTATATAATCTAAGGGTATAAGTTCAGACTAATCTACCTACTCACTCTGACCGGTAGATGAATATGTATAAAAATAGATTTTTCTCGCATTTCAAAAACTTGTCACAGCAGATTGTCACTCTGTTTATTAATTCGCTTGTACTTGTTAAGTTACACCCATTAAACTAAGGTATTGGGATTCCCAGAAAACTATAATAAAATGATTTCAATAAAACCATCGGCAATGAAACATCTTCATAGACATAAAATCGTAAACATCGCGTGTCTGTACATTGAAGATATTTGCAAAAAATATATTTGAGGGGTCTAAGGATGAGTAATAGAACACATTTCAATAATTTTTGGAATTTTTGCCTGTTTGTCTGTGAGTTTGTGCACGCATCACTTAAAAACTACTGAACGGATTTTGATGCACTTTTCACAAAAACATGGCGCTTAACTTAACATTTAGTCTTTATTTCAACGGCTAACTCAATCAAAAGTTATAGACATTTTTAGTTTTCAAATGTAGGTTAGTATGCAAAATATTGCACATAACTGTATTTCCGTACTATTCAGACTGCGATGAGTTTGGAGTGGGAGTGGGAGTGGGAGTGGGGGTAGGGGTGGGGGTGGCCGTGGGCGTGGGCATGGGCGTGGGTGTGGGCATAGCGGAGTGGGTGTGGGAGCGGGAGCGGGAGCGAAAGGGGAGCGGAAGCGGGAGCGGGAGAGGGAGCGGGAGATGGAGCGGGAGCGGGAGTGGTATTGGGAGCAGATTCTGTAGTTCACGCGAGCGGAGCCGCGGGCACAGCTAGTCACTGAATAAAAATTACATTTGCCATGTTTCAGAACCAACCTTCATTGAGAATAGCTACTGTTATGTTTGATGTAAGTCCTACTCGATTATATACAAAAGCAACCACTGAAATATGGACATTATATTGCTTGAATTTTAATCATGGTCTAAATAAATAAATAAACGGAAATTGACAAAGTTTAATCAGTGTATCCTGTCATGACCTAAGGCACAGAAACGTGGACACTGATAGTGGACCTGATCCGCAAGTTTAAAGTCGCTTAGCGATCCGTTGAGAGGTATCAGGATTTCTTTGAAGGCATGTCCTTCATCCTTTTCCGTAATGAGGAAATCCGACGAAGAAGATATCCGGTCATAGCTGAAAGGATTAACAAGCTGAAGTGGCAGTTGGCGGACCAAATCTGTCGCAGTACTGACGGCCGTTGAGGCACACGATTTCTGGAGTGGGACGCCCTGCCTCTAGATGGACCGATGACCTAATGAAGGTCACCGACTGCACTGAATAATTACAGATGTCGGACGTGGCGCAGGGTGGTGCTACAGTGTTCCCGGAGTTGGGTTTGAGCGTGTTCCCGGTGAGGGGAGCGGCGCTGTTCTGGCGAAACCTGCTTCCCTCGGGGGAGGTGGACCTCGCCATTGAGCATGTTGGCTGCCCGGTCCTAAGGGGGGACAAATGGGGTAAGTCGGCATGCCCAGTAATAAAACAGCCGTTAACCGAAAGGGAAAGATAAGTCACTTTCTTTCAATTATCTTCATCATATCAGCCTTTAGACGCCCACTGCTGGAGATATGTTTCCCTAACCAACGCCACCACACCCTGGCGTTGGTTAGGGAAACCCATGTCCAGCAGTGAAAGTCTAAAGTGCTCTGCCCTCCGCATCCAGCCGATTTTGGCCACTTGTCGGTCCACCTGGCGGCAGGGTGTCCCACGTCAGCGTCTGTCTCAAGAAAGTTGGTTTAATCTAAGCGTTAGGTTAAGTTGGCTAGTGTAATGGCGTACGTGAGATCTAAAGAGACTATCGACATGATCAACTATCCACACAAGTCACCCAAGAGGTGGTTGGTTGGATCGTTTCTGCATAACTGGATCCAATTAGCTGTCTGTTATATTTGTATGGGACATTTAGTCGATCAAAAATGTTTTTTTTTGACTCTTTATTTTTTTCTGATTAAATATAGAGATTTTAAACAAAAAATTTTATAATTTTTTGTAAATACTTCAATTAGATGTCTTATAAGTACCTAATTTGATTTTTCTGAAACTGCCTGGTTTAATTGACATTACTTCAAATTTACTTGGTTTTGGTTTACAACATTTTGGTGGGAAATATTTTTAGAGATGGAGGTAAGTGGCTCCTGAGGAAAATCTACCCATGGGAGACTCCGACCGAGAAGGCGCAAACTTGTTACTTACCATTTTAACGGTTATATTATTAAAATTGCAGTGGCCAATAAATGGATTCACCAACGTGGTCAAGAATTTAGAGGACATGCAATCTCGAAAACCAGAAAGCAGGTCAACAACAAAATTCCTCGACCTGATTAAAAAAAAGAAAAAAAGGGGGGGGGGGGGGGAAATTAAATCTAAATATCTGGCGGTACGTACCGTACGTACTGTAACTGAGTTCTGATTTGTACCCTTGCACAGTTTTTTAAGGAGCCCAATTTTGTGACATGTCACTTTTATTTCAGATTCCTGTAGTTTGAATCAATTCAAACGCGAGAGTAAAACTCCCGTTTGTCAAATATGCATAGTTTTTGAGAAATACCTAAATTGTTAAAAATTTACTTTTTTCCACCGAGAAATATAGAAAAAAATTCAAAACTTATAAAAGGTTAAAATAATCACCTATCAATTATTTTTTATATAAAGATGAAATTATAAATAATGCAGTGGCGAAGTCAAGTTGCACGCTCTCCTCCATAGAAAGTAGCTCTCCTCTAGCGCCAAGTAAGATGTTTCTATAATACTTCTATACTTATTTTATTGATTCTAGTTATGACTTGCGATGTATGGTCGTACAACCATTGCCTTATAATAAAGACTACAATATAAGATTCTTTTCATTCAATCATTTCGTTCCTTTGAAATCAAAGAGAATGTTTGAAATGTCCGACAGATCTGTGGAAATCATACTTAGTCCATGGTGGAAATGTTAATTGAAGAATTTATTCAATTTAGGCAGATCGATTGATGTGATGAAAATCGATTTGATTTTCATATATGTAACATTAAGGAAACAACTACTGCGATTCTATATATTTTTTCAACCATTCTTCAAAGCTTAATTATAAAAAGAAATAATTCACTCATAACACTATTCACTCATCATGTCACTGACGCACTGTTATCAACCAACTCACTGAATGATTTGCACACCATAGCTACTGAATCGTTTAAAGAATCACAGAAGGTATACGAATTAAGGAATTACTAGAATTAATTAGATATAGCAACTTGGCACTGTCTGTCACACGTATCTTAAACTGCCGCTGCTGGAGAGTGCAACTTTAAGGAAAAATCGATTTCCGATCTCACCATTTTGTGGCGATCTTGGATTGATCTTGCTCTCCAAAAATTGATGCAAACATCAAAGCTCTGAATGCAATAAAATCGATTTTCGATAAGATCGGATCGAGACCGGAAACCCTAGTCGTTAGACAACAGCAGATGCAACAGATTACAATACGGAACGTCAGACGAGACGATATATGACATAACAGACAGTGACAAAGAGAATAGGACAGTGACAGCTAAGCTGCCTACGCTGCTGCTGCTGCAAAATTGTAGCTGATTGGGGTGGCTTGGCATAGGCATTCGTAAAATTTATACCTATTTTTTTTGTATTCATACTAAATCTTCACAGTAAAATGGTGACTTTCTCGTAACCAAACAACCCCTCATTTTCCACCCGTATATGCTAAAATTCGACCTTGACTTACCAAAATAAGATATTGATTGGTGAAATTATAGTTTCATAATGGATAATAATACAACGGGCTCTGGAAACACTGAAACCTGTGATATGATAGAAAATGAGGAAGAGGTTATTGATGACTCAGAAGAAAGGGAATTGGTGACTGACTCCTGCTCCACCAAGGTCCTGGACACGCGGGAGGAGCCACGGGACCGATATTGTATTGTGTACATTCTGTTCTATTTGTTTGGAGTCACTTCGCTGGTGCCATGGAATTTTTTAATAACAGCTAACGATGTAAGTTGTTTACTAGGTATTATAATGTCCCTGTAGAAGACCGAAATAGTTACAAATTAATATACGGTTAGGGTGTACCAAAGGGGGCAAAAAAAATTTTTTTTCTTGCTAAAATTTTTTATGGTCACAGAAAAAATTATCTCGACTAAAGTTGCTCACCACATTGCTCTGTCCATTGCCATCAAAAAAGTAGGGTATTATATGGACATTGAAAACTGTTCTAATTCCCCGACGAAGAAATTTTACAAAGGCCAATAATTTTTATATATCAATAACCCTTTCCTTTACCTCAACCAGCGCGGTGCGTAAAAACCATTTTTGAGACATTTTCAAAAAAAAATTTAAGCGCCCCCTTTTGTACACCCTTACCCAACATTTCATGAGACATATTCTGATAAGCCTTTGGAGTCTAGTTACCATATTTACATGCCAAAAGCTAATCAGAATATGTCATATAGCCTGTTAGAGTATGCTGAAATAGTTTGATGGATATTCTCCGAAATACTTATGTAGTAGGCCCCCTGTTAATTCTACAAAAAATTCTGAGTGCTGCTGTGTGCGAGCGAAGGGAACTTCACACCGATTGACCCCGTCAAGGTCGGAACTAAGGTGACATTGTCCATGGTTGGTGTGCGGCATCTTATATAAGATGAATAATTCTGATTTTTTTATCAGAAGTGTTCACCTTGCTTTGAGGTTTTTATGAACTTATTAGTTGATAACTGATTTCTATGAAAAATTCTTTGTTTGTGGGCTGGGAAGTACAGAGTAGATAGAAATAGATATTAGGCACAGAAAAATAAAAATGTACCACAGGATTTAGAGCAGATGCATATGTATAAAAACTATATCTTTATTTGCTGTAGTGTCCTAATCCTGATACTTCAATTGGTGTACAAACTAATACTAGTATTCTAGGAAGCCAGTTTGGCAATTGTTTTGACAATTTCCTAAAGGTTACTGAAACACGTCTCTTCCATCAGGTCAGCATAGTTAAGTAGTCTACTGAAACAGAAGCCAGTCCAGCCATAGATGTTATTAGGCTAATATTATGTGCAGAAGTTCATCACTCATGTTTTTTTATCTATTTCAGTACTGGATGTACAAGTTCAGAGATACTACCCCACAAAACCTGACAATACTGGAGGTACAAAAGACTCCGTTCCAGGCGCAGTTCACTTCGTACCTCAATGTGGCCACAGCAATACCAAACTTGATATTCCTTGTTCTTAATTCTCTTTATGGACATTTGTAAGTATATTCATACTAGATTGGGTAACTTTATGGCTATGAAAAGTTTTAATGTAATAAATGTGCAGTCGAAGCTACAAGTTATTATTGAGTGGTTGAGCTTGTATCAAAAAACAAAAATGGAATCCAAATGTACAGTCCAAACAATCTTTGATTCTAATCTCTGATGTAAATACTAAATTTGATTAGATAGCTGTCTTAGGTACTCTGTATCTCCTTCATTCTTACTCTAGGTAGCCGCCATCAGGTTACACCTGAATTATTGACTATTCAGAGAACCAAGGCTTTAAAATAAACTGAAATTTATGTAGAAGGTTATTTATGCTTGGGGTTTCTTTGAAGCATATGATTGGTAACCTGTTTACATCAGTAACCTGTTTTGCAAATTAATTAGTCTCAATACTTTTTGAGAGATATTCCTTAAGTTGTTTGTATTGTATTTTCATAACATAAAATTAAAAAAATATATTTTATGCAGGGTACCATTAAAGAGCAGACTGCAAGGCTCGCTCATCATCATAACCATTGCATTTCTGGTGACAACATCCCTCGTTCAGGTGGATACGGATCAATGGCAGAATGGATTCTTCATCGTCACCATGGTCAGCGTTGTTATTATGACTGGTAAGTTATACCGGGAGAAGGAAAATGCATTTTAACGACTGATGCTGAGTTATGTGATCACCAGGCCTAATGTCCAGTATATCAGCAGCCTAGTTGATCTTGTCCGAAGCTAGTGTTTAGCGACCTCAGTTGCCAGCTGGGATCGCCAGCTGGCAACTGGGGTGGCTTTAATTAGATCTTCTTGAATTGTAATAATTTAACTGTTCGTAATAAATAGACATTCAAAAGTTGTATTTTCTTAGACAGCTTCTAAATTTTGATACTTGAAGCGCGCGCGTAATCTTTGCGTCGCCAATTTAAAGTAAACATTTTCCTAATAGATGTTTAACCCAGATCAAGAACCTTGTAAAAAATCATTTATCCCAAGTAAAATAGAACCCACATACTCTGGTGTTCAAGGCAAAAGCTTACACCATTAGGAGGAGGTCATTAGACAGTTTGCCTATTTATTTCTAACTAGCTGTGCCTGCGGCTCCGCTCGCGTGGACTCTCAATCCGACTACGACTCCGACGCCCACGCCCACTGCAGCTCCAAATGTAGTCCTAAAGTCCTTACTCATCGCAATCTGAATTGCACCGAACATTATAATTATACTCGTACTTCTTTCTTATATTGCATACCTACTAATGTATTTGAAAACTAAAAATTCCCATAACTTTTGATTGAGTAAGCCGATTGCGATGAAATAAAGACTAAATGTTACTCCGACTAAGCTATATGTTTCTGTGAAAAGTCCATCAAAATCGGTTCAGTAGTTTTTACGTGATGCGTGCACAAACTAACAGACAAAAATTCCAAAAATGATCTCAATGTGTTCTATTACTTAGCCTTAGACATTCACTTTTCAACCGACTTCAAAAAAGGAGGAGGTTCTCAATACGACGGTGTTTTTTTTTTGTATGTTTGTTATTATTTTGGAAATTTTTCCAATGTACAGACAGTACGCGAAGTTTACGTTTTTATTTGATTACATTAAATCATGAAACTAATATGAATATAATATTTATCTTTAAAAGATAAACATGCAGCTATGCACTTTGGTTGACCTCATGCCCTGCAACATGTGTCCATCTTGTCCACATTCATTGGTTTACTATTTCATGTACATATTGGAAAACATTATCGTGATGATTCAATATTGGCATAGCGAAATCCTGTTTTGTCTCGTATGAATCATTCACGTTTATGAGTTTGTTTTCAACCATGTTAAGTGGAACAGTAGATTATTTACGCATAAATTTCGGCATTGAAATGTAAAATACTTATTTAAATAATGATTGTAACTGCCTAATTAACCAGTAATTACGCATTCTGACTAATTAAAGATACCTTTTTCATTTGAATATAAAAAAATATTACTTATATACACTTGTCTAATCCCAAACTAGGATTTTCTCTTATGGAAATGAACAAGGATTGGACAACATCCAGACCGGGACTAACTTGTACAAATTGTACAAACTTGTCTGTCCCCAATGGGAATCGAACCCACAACCCCAGGGGTTAGGGGCGAGACCAAGACATTAGGACAACGAGGCGGTCGTATAAATGACTTTAATATACTCCTTCAACGTAATAAATGACTTTAATATATTCCTTAGTTTACCTAATCTCTTGAGTCAACCTGAGCGAATCTTGGAAATTAACTTGTCTTAACTGTATCGTATGTAACGGACAGACAGACCACCTAAAGATAAGTGGCCACAGTCGCCTGCAATCTTTAAATTCGTGCGTGCGACAGGTCAAACGCCACAAGTGCGTCGCCACGCTAAGGGCCTATGTTAGAATACGTCATCATCATCAGCCGAAATACGTCCACTGCGGAACATGAGCCTCCCAAATAGAATGTCACTTTTGGTGGGCTGTCCATTGGGGGATTTGCCATATACACCACGCTTGGATTGGTGAACGCAGTAATGATACAATACAATACAATACACTTTATTGCACAGACAAATACAGTTACACGTTATAAAAGTTACAAATAGTACAATTTAGACGGTCTTATCGCTTTAAGCGATTTCTTCCAGACAACCTTTGGGTAGGTATGATCTTAATATACACAGGGGAACGCTCCTGTCCGTCCTACGGGAAGATTGGGGATGGTCCTATTCTAAGCCGGGAACCACACCGCTTGTATGTCTGTAATAACACTGACTCTCTTACCCTTAAACTGCTTTGTAGTTTGGCGGCCGGAACAGGCAAGAGGATGGCGCGTCTATCAACTAGAGTTCTGCCTGCCATACTGGTGTAAATTTGCCCATTGTTGGGGTACAGGCCTACCCTATTAACGAGGGCATACGGGCCCTGTAATCCAACACGCTGACCAAGAGGGTTGGTGGCTTATTTGACTATGCAGGTTTCCTCTCGATGTTTTCGTTCACCGATAATGTCATTGGTGTTGATGACGTCTGCACATGGCCTAGAACATAATTAACTAGAATAATAAATAAGTAAATATGGCGGGAGCGTGTGGAAAACATATTTACACGCACACGCAGCTAGTCGACCTATACATACATAATGCTCAAGCCTTGGTCTCAGAGGGGTAGGCAGAGACGATGTCTCGACCAATAACTACACGAATATAAAACCCACTGCGACCCGCACTATACGAGTATCTTCTATTTCTATACTCTCGTTTAAGAATCACATTAAAAAACAACTTTGTAAGAAAGCCTATTATAAAATAAACGATTATTTTAATGACAGAGATGCCTGGTACTAATGTTGCTTCAGCTTCGCACAATCTTTATATATTATATAAATAATTAAAATCGTCGTGTCTGTACATTGAAGATATTTGCAAAAAAAAATTTGGGTGTCTAAGGATAAGATAGAACACATTTCAATCATTTTAGGAATTTTTGTCTGTGAGTTTGTGCACGCATCACTAAAAACTGCTGAACGGATTTTGAGGGACTTTTCAGAGAAACATGGAGCTTAACATTTAGTCTTTATTTCATCGCCATCGGCTAACTCAATCAAAAGTTATAGACATTTTTAGTTTTCAAATAGATTAGTAGGTAGGATTAGTACGCAATATATTGCAGATAATAGTATTTCCGTACTATTCAGATTGCGATGAGATTGGACTACATTTGGAGCTGGGAGTGGGAATGGGAGTGGAAGTGGGCGTGGGCGCGGCAAAAGGGGAGTGGGAGTGGGAGTGGGAGCGGGAGCGGGATTGGGATATTGAGAGTCTGAATGGGAGTGGAGCTGTGGCGGAGGCGGAGGCAGTGGCGGTGCAAGCGGGAGTGGTAATGGGAGCGGATTCTGTATTTCACGCGAGCGGAGTTTGCAACAGCTAGTCTTTATATAATTTAACACAAACTTGTTTTTAAAAGACGTGTTGCGTAAAGTTTGTTGCGCCATTTCTTCTTCACACCGAGAAAGCGGTAGGCTGTAAAAAAATTACGTGTATAAATGTATCAAGAGTACTCATATGCAATAAAGGGTTTTGAACTTTGATTCGCTATCGTACCCTCTGGTTTATTATGGCTTCGCTATTTTTTCCATTCTTATTATCATCTCACACCTACCAGCACATCAGGTACCCTCTGCCTTTATGATTATTATCCTCCCTATAATTATTAATGTTTTTCCTCTTTTCAGCGGCCGCTGCGGTCTTCATCGGAGGCCTAGTCGGCATCGCCAGTCGCTTCTCAAAGGAGTACATGGGCGCTGTGGTCTCCGGCCAGTCATTAGGCGGCATCATCGCCGCCGTAGCCCAAATAATATCGCTCGCCTTCAAAATATCTCCCCTGCACAGCGCTCTGATATACTTCATAATAGCCGATATCATGGTGGTTACTTCTCTGATATCGTATGTTATGTTGTATAAGATAGATTTCTTTACTTATCATATTTTGCGGGGCTCGGGGGGTATGGCAGCGAACAGGCACAGGGAGGTTTCCATGGTATTGATATTGAAGAGGATATGGGTGTACGCGTTCAGTATATTCGCTGTGTTTGCGATAAGTATGGCGGTGTATCCGGCTGTGACAGTTTTGGTCGAATCTCATCCAGTGACGAAAGGGACGGATTGGAACAGTAAGTGGTTTTGCACAGTATGTGTGACAAAGAAACCAACGATCTCTATGTACTACTAGATGGAGCTTTCCAAACAATCGCTCTGGTCCACGCAAGTAGACACAACTCTTTCTCATTCACAATGAAACTTGTGCAGTTACTACGCAGAACATTTAATTATTACTAAATATTGACGCTACGGTTAAATAATGTCAATATTTAGTAAATAATTAAATGTTTTTAGTAGTAACTGCACAAGTTTCATTGTGAATTTGAAAGAGTTGTGGCTACTTGCGTGGAACAGAGCGATTGTTTGGAACGCTCCATCTAGTAGTACATAGAGATCGTTGAAAGAAACTAATATTAAACATCATTCCCATAGAAACAGGTTCCCGAGGTCAAAAAATGGCCAACGACTATCTGTACAAGATTTTCTAAAATTCGTAGTTGCAAAGATTATATCATCAGCCGAAATACGTCCACTGCTGAATGTAAGAGAATGCCACTTTTGGTGGACTGTCCATTTGGGGGATTTGCTATAATCACCATGCTTGGCAGGCGAATTGGTGATCGCAGTAATGAACATTGCCACTCACGGGAAGCTTGGGGGTGGCCCTCTTCTAAGCCGGGAACCAAAAGGCAATACATACCGGCACGGGAACATTGAATACACGATACATTGAAATAACTTGACGGTCTCCGTGGCGGAACGGGTATCTCTCGGCCTGCCACGCCGGAGGTTGCGGGTACGAATCCCGCTAGGGGCAAATGTTCGTATGATGAATATGAATGTTTGTACACAAGTCTTGGATGTTTATATATTTATTTAAGTATGTTTATCCGTTATCTAGTAACCATAACACAGACTCCGCCTAATTTGGGACTGGATAATTGGTGTGAATGTCTGACATATATATATATATATATATATATATATATATATATATATATATATATACAAATATATGTATGTATCAATCCAATCAATCCAACTGTATTAATTTTTTAATCACTGTATGTAATTTTTTTTTATATTTTCAGACATTTATTTCGTGCCCGTCGTGAACTATTTGATCTTCAACTGCGGCGACTACTCCGGGCGACTGGTGGCCAGTTTCTTGCTGCGAGTAAGTTCATTTACTTATTTTATTTCTAATTTTATCATTGATAGCTAAGCTAATAAAATCGTAAACTTCGCGTGTCTGTACATAGAAGATATTTGCAAAAAAAAATTGGGGGTCTAAGGATGAGCAATAGAACACATTTCAATCATTTTTGGATTTTTTGTCTGTTTGTTTGTGAGTTTGTGCACGCATCACTTAAAAACTACTGATCGGACTTTGATGGACTTTTCACAGAAATATGGGGCTTAATTTGGTGTAACATAGGCTTTATTTCATTGCAATCGGTGTAGTCAATCAAAAGTTATGCGAATATATAGTTTCCGAAAACTCGCATACACTGAGAAGAATGTAGGGTGTAAATGTTCGACTGAATTCGTGAGCGGTAGCGGGAGCGGGTATGGTACCAGTGGAATTTGAGTGTTTGAAAATTCGCATAACTTTTGACTGAGTTACCCGATTACGATGAATTTGTGGTAGGTATACGTATGCAACAAAGTAATGTTGGTCGGAATTTGGATTGCGATGGATTAGTTACGAGCAGGCCATAAATAATAGAACCTGTGTGCGTTCTCCTGCCTAGCGTGGCGATTATGGCAAATGCCCCATGGACAGCTCACCAAAAGTGACATTCTATTGGGCAGGCTTGTGTTCAGCAGTGGACGTATATAAGCTGATGATGGGGCAATAAATATAATGGCATCGTCGTGTTTACGGCAAGGTGTCGGATGTAAAAAAAAAGAAAAACAAGAGTTGTATATTTCATTCCAGATTAATAGTCCTATGAAAACCAACGCTATTTACGTCTCGGTAACATATACATGAAAGGGTCACCAGCAGCAAAAACAGGTTTGTATTACCATGTAAACTTTGCAGTCCACTTAGGAACACCATCTATTGTGTATTTTGTTTTCGAGACGCAAATGCGTTTGTTTTCATAGGACTATTAATCTGGAATGAAATATACATATTGACATAAGTAAAATTGACATAATTTTACTTCTTCCTAAATGGCTTTCCTTAGGATTTTGTCAGTGTCCAGTATTTGTTTTTATTGTTGATGGGTTTACGCTTGACCTCAATCTCACCTGATGGTAAGTGATGATGAGGCCTAAGGTGGAGCGCGCTTACCCAGAAGATGCCTACTCACTCTTCCTTTAAAAATTCCAAACTGTACTTGTCTGGATATACCCAAGCTGGCAGGGAGTTCCATTCCTTAGCAGTTCGCGTTATGATAGAGGAAGCAAAACGCTTCGTGCGAGAGCGTGGTGTGTCTACAGAGTAACCGCTCGGCCACGACCTTGCCGCTGCCAGCGGCAGCTAGGAGCGGGGCGGCGAGCGGCGAGAACAAATGTACAAAAATGTTAGCAGCACGCCACGAGGCGCCGCAATCAGCGGCCAACCCTCCGCCTGCCGAAACCGCGCCGCTCACCGCGCCGCGTCCCTCTAAGCCAAAAGTCGTGGCCGAGCGGTAAAGGTTATGCCACTAGAGCACCGAGATAACGCTAAATGTAAGTTTTGACCGCAGCCGGATAACCAGTGGGTAATAGCCGGCGCGAGCCTACTCCGCATCATGGGAGTGCCGATGCTGATGCTGTGCAACGCGCAGCCGCGCCACCACCTGCCCGTCGTGTTCCTCTGGGACTGGGAGTACGTCCTCATTATGATCGCCTTCGCCTTCACTAATGGATACCTCACCAATATAGTCATGATTAATTCTACCAGGTAAGTCTAACTAGGAAGATATTTATTTTGTCAAAGTCAAAATCATTTATTGTATATGAGTACACTTGGTACACAGATAGATAGATAGATAAACTCTTTATTGCACACAAATTAAGGATAACAATAAAATAGGTACAAATTTTTGGAAAGTGTACAAAGGCGGCCTTATTGCTTAAAGCGAACTCTTCCAACCTTTCAGAAGGAAAATACATTTTTTTTATCGACTACCGCTTCCTAGGTGTTAGCGCTGTGAAGAAGAAACAGCGCAACAAACTTCACGCAACACATCTTTTAAAAATCAAGTTTGCATACAATTAATAAAGATTTTGCAAATGAATGCGCGACTGAATTAACATTAGTACCAGGCATCTTTGTCATTCAAATAATCATTTATATAATAAATAGTGGTTCATTTCTAAATCATCCCCTCGTTGGCTTGGTGGCTTGGTCACTGGATTCAAGCGCCAGCGGTCGTGGGTTTGATTCACAACAGGGACAGCAACTTTGTACAACTTGTAAAAGTAGGTCCCGGTCTGGATGTTACATTTGTGAATTGTCCTATCTTAATTACCATAGCACAGGAGAAAATTCTAGTTTGGGATTAGACAAGTGTATGTATATGTAAATGTATAGAATATGATGCTTCTAACTAAATTATTCTTAGGAAATATTAAAGAAATATAGAAAAAAAAATCCTATTTGAGTAGGACTTGAAACTGTAACCTATATGGGGTCACGATTTCTATATTTAAATCAATACACACAGGATACAGTTGTCCAGTAAATAAACATCTAAAGCGAAACTGGGGTTAGATGGGTTCAAGCCCTATCCGAATGTGAAATTCCATGTTCGTTGTCGAGATATTATCACTGCTTGTAGGTTTCACCAAAGATAGTATATACTAGAGTGTTTCACTAAACATAAAATGTTACCTTTTTGATAGGGCTTGGTTCCATCTACCCCCAGTTTCGTTTTGGACGTTTATTTACTGTATATTCTGTACAGCCTAAAAGGCTCATATTTGAAAGAAAAGAAAGAAAGAAAAAACATTTATTTACTACCATAATTGGCACACACAAAGAAAAAACCAACAAAGCAAGAAAAAAGGAAAAAAATAAAATAAAAATTATAAGAACTAGAGAAAACAATTTAAAAATTTTAACATAGTTAAAATAGTATGCGTGTGCCGTGGCAGCAAAAGGGCAAACGACTCAGCATATGCCTAGACCAAGTAAGGTGCTAGGCGCTGATTTTCAGTCGCACCCGGTGCGGACAAGCTATTTGTATTCTGTGACTTGTTCGTGGACGGTATAGGACGGCTGATGATTTAATGCAATGGAATGCTAGAGAGAGGAATGCCTGCTTCGTCTAATACAGCATAAGATGTGATTGTACCACAATGGATTATTTAAAATCTATATGGTTGATGATTTTTATAAATGCGTATCCTGTTATTTTGGAAAATAAGTATTGGTTCCCCGAATTATGATATCGCGGAATACTGTTATTTGGATGACTTATTTCTATACAGTAGGTATAATAGCTTCTAGTTTTATTTGTGCCAAATTAATTTAAAATAGTGTTCAATTTAAATAACTATATCATATCATAACAAATACTAACGCATGTTTAAGATAAGGATACCCGAAGATTGTGTATGTGTGCGCGGCTGTTTGACCTATGATGTAGTTCAAGAATTAGTAATAGTGTGCAATATGTTATCAGTCAGCACAGAAAATGTCAGCTGCGACCAACGATCTCTATGTACATAGATGGAGCGTTCTAAACAATCGCTCTGTTCCACGCAAGTAGCCACATCTCCTTCACATTCACAATGAAACTTGTGCAGTTACTACGCAGAACATTAAATTATTACTAAATATTGACGCTACGGTTAAATAATGTCAATATTTAGTAAATAATTAAATGTTCTGAGTAGTAACTGCACAAGTTTCAAAGTGAATGTGAAAGAGTTGTGGCTACTTGCGTAGAACAGAGCGATTGTTTGGAACGCTCCATCTAGTAGTACATAGAGATCGTTGGCTGCGACATAAATATTCTTGTCGATAACTTTTAATATTGCTATTTTTCTCCATTTGAGCACCACCAAGCTGCAGCGACAGAAATGCCATTTTGCCGTAATGCAAAATTATCGCTAAGATGAGAAATTAGATCGGTACTTACACATAACCAATTGTAAGTTCTACCAGGGAACTGTCAGTATTACCAACAGTGTATCAGGACGCTGATCTCGTCCCAGAATTATACAGGTGGAACAGAAAAGCGTCACCAGCCGATTATTTCTTAACTAGTGAAGATATCAAAAAAATTCAAACTGATATAGCTACTAGGTTTTTTTTTTAATGCCAGTCGAAATGTACATAAAGGGTTATAGACTTTGTTGTCGAAATTCCAGTAGTTATCGAAATATTGCAATTATATTGTATTTATTTATTCTATAACAATTTCTTGAGTACGAATATCTTAACTTATTCTAACAATTCTATAAACATAAAGTCGTCATGGTTTCGCATTATTTTTCGCAACAAGTTTTTAGAACTCGAATCCGACTGTTTTTTTAAATTAATTTATCGAACTGACAGGTTATTGTTAACCTTAGTTGTTTTTTTTTTCAAATAAAAAAAAACTAGTTGCGCAGGATAATGCGAAACTAGTAAATCTTTATTATTTTGATGACTAAAATTTCGACATCGAAGTACATAACCTTTCATGTTAGGGTTTCGATTGGCGTTAAAAAAATTACCCCTTATGGGGAGAAAAAATATTAATTTTGTAAATATTTTTAATTTTTAGTTAAATCCTTTTCAGCATCAGGCCACCTGGTATTTATTTATTTATGATTTATATCTCGCATCACTATATTTTAATTCATAATTTTCTGCTATCTGTACCTATGCTGCTACCAAAACAAAAATTACAACAAAATTGTAATTCTGTGCTCTAATATATGTCAATATTATTTCAACTTAGTCGTTATGGGGAAGACACTGAATCCTGAAGTACAGTTTACCTAGTTTGGGAGTCAGGGCTTCATAAATAATGTATCACTTTAAATTGAATAAAGTTTATAAATAAATAAATATTTCAGACATTCACACCAATTATCCAGTCCCAAACTAGGCAGAGCCTGTGCTATGGTAACTAGATAATGGATACACATACTTAAATAAATGTATAAACAACCAAGACCTGGGTACAAACATTCATATTCATCATACGAACATTTGCCCCTAGCGGGATTCAAACCTGCAACCTCCGGTTTGTTTATGTTTATTAACCGCAAATTAAGAATATTTAATCAGTGAATGTATTTAATTCCAGGTTGGTAGAGATGCACGAGCGCGAGAAAGCGTCGTCCGTGATCGCCACCATGCTCAGCGTGGGGCTGACAGTGGGCGCGGCCGTCGGAATGCTCCTAGTACGCTTGTTGTAAGGCTTTCACGGATTTTGGACTCTATATAGGTACTATTACAGTTTATACTGAAGTGACTCACGGAAAAAAACGTTATTTGCGTCCAAGAAACTAAATATCTAATAGAGTATTTAGCCGCAAAGCTGCAGTCGACTTGGCTGTAGCAATCCTCTGTCACCTTTCAGGAATAGAAAACGCTAAGTCATATTTTTAGGCATATTTTTGCGCGCTGAGTGCCACGTCAAAAGCGGCTCGCATATCGCACACTGTACGGAGTAATAGCAACACTAAGTCGAGCCCCTTTGACATATTTTTGCATGTATTTTAACAGTGGGAAGGAGTAGTTGATTAAAAGCGTAGGTATTTTCGTTTTACAAGGAAGTTATGTATTTATTAGTAACTATTAAGTAATCTGTGACTGTACTGTAATAACGTTTGTTTTCGTGAGCCACTTTGGTATAAACTTCAAAGTCGGCGAAGTCTCTCAGTCTTCAAACCTGCACTCCAGCTTGAAGACTGCAAGTGGTACTATTCTATACTAGTCTTTATCATATTATGAATAGAGCTTAAATTATTTTAATGATGAAATACAACGGGCGGTGCTTAATTTTCTACACTTGCCATCTTTGTCTAGCATCGAACGGAGGATAAAGATGGCAAGAACTGCTTAATATGCGTTCGAGTATGGACGCTAGACTATTTTTCTGTAACTGGGATCTCTCTAAGAAAATATTGTATCAGCTGCATAATATAAATTCATATAGTAATTAATGTCATAAGGATTTTCCCTTAACATTATTTAAAACAAATTTTTATAAACATAACATTGTTAAACATTCCAAAGTAAGTTTACACTGCCCATTTTATTTTTGACTTACGTAATTTTATTATTATGTTTAATTATTATCATGAGATCAAACAAGGTGACATTTTAATTAAAAAAATGCAATGCATAAACCAAGAAAAAAGAGATGATTTTTTTTACCAATTGCCAGAGCCGTTGACTCGAAGGTAGGGTTATCAGATCTTCCACGTTTGCAATTACTTAACCCATATGGAATTCTTTTTTTACAGTTTCATGGGCATAGGTGTCAAAAAACATTATTCAGAATTTCATAATGTGTAAGTGACCAAATCGTTTAGACGCATGACTTACGTTCAACCCCTGCCCGCACTCCCCGCAACCAGCCCCGCGTACCTCCTAGTGACGTGTCTATAAATACTTTATGTAAGTAAATAGATAATCGTTCATAGAATAAAAAAACTATTGCTGTACCTATAAATATAAATCTCTTTTTTTATATAATCTAAAGTAATAGTTTATTTCTCCAAGTCAGACAATCTTTACAAATTTAGAGACTTTAAAGTATGGCAAGGTCAAGTAAGATTGTTGTGGAGACACTTGGACTTAGGGAAACCCTGTATTCCAGGACGCCGGGTAACACTATAGCAAACTGGCAAGAAATGTTATGCGTCTAAAAAAATTGTGGGATAGTAATTATTGTTAGTGCTATTCTTAACATGTACATATTTTTTTTAATTACGTAATAAAACGAAATTCTTTTTATTAGCAAAATTTTTATCAAAGATCTCATGTAGAGTTTAGATAGCATCCAATACAATTTTATTTAAGTATAATATACATAGCTTAGGTGTAAGTAAATATATCATGTATATTTGATACATATATGTATAGAATTTAAATAAAAAATAGTTATATTTTTATTTTGTTTGTACCTGATAATTTTGTATTATTTTATTTTACAAATTTATACTAGTACTTACGTTTCGAAGTAAAAAAGACTATGTCCAAAGTTATTTTATTTAGCTTTAAGAAATTATTCTTATGGATTTATTTATCAATTGTGGATTTTTTATGTTGGCACATGTTGCGTAAGTCCTAACATGGTGATGAAATGCTATTCTTATGAAGTTACTATCAGGGATCGGAGTTAGGTAGTGTCATATACTTGCGACGAAAATATGGTACGGAAAATTAATATGGAAATTCCTTTTCACGGGCTGTTATTAACTGTTTTAATCCCGGGACGCTTAGTAGTAATAAGATAATTTCATATTATTTGTATTTTATTTTACTCGCAAACCGGAGGCAGAAGACGAATTATAGATTACTAGCCCGCGACTTCGTCCGCGTGGACAACTTAACATCACAAGTTATTATGCACATCCCGTAGGAATGAGATGTTATTCGGGATAAAAACTATCCTAAGTCCTAGACCTAACCTATATGTGTGTTAAGTTTCATCCCGACCCGTCCAGTGGTTGAAGCGTGATTCAGTAACAAACATCCAAATATCCAAACTTTCGCATTTATAATATTAGTAGGATTAAATGAGCGATGTGGAATGTCCATAGTTATATTACTGTTACATAAATAAATGACAAATTTTTATATAGGTACATCTGGGAAAAATCCAGGAATATCCATATTAACATAAACATTTCGTCGCAAGAACATAAATGACACTACCTTATTCCGAACCCTCGTTGTTATAATCATTTTGCATAGTTTATAAAAATGAACTTTTACGATAATCTCATTACAAAGATATTAGTTAACACTTACAAGACTTGATGACTGACGACGATTTTAATGAAATCATTATCAAATAATGGGCCCGATTCTGAAGGCACACATTTAACATTTGACAGCGCTAAAATTGGTTTCGTCTTTATCTTCATAATACTGTGTAACAAGGATAGCAACAGCTTTAGTGCTGTCAAATTTTAACATTGTGTCTTCAGAATCGAGCCCAATATTTTGTTAAATAAACGTTAAACATATTATTATGATTAGTTGTTACAAATACCTAAAATCGCTCCACCAACTTCAATCACTGTCAGAAATATTTTTTTTTTAATTATGCCTTTATATTTAAGTTTGTTACCTAACAGTTAAAGTTTATTTTGTGATATTAATTTATAGTAATTGGTTTAGCTATCATAATATTGTATAGCAAATAATATAAATAAACAGCACAACGTTCTGTATGTCGGTCAATCAATTAGATAAATTATAATGTGATGCAGTTTTATTGAGGAAAGATATTTAAAAATAAAATTATTTACCTATGGCATTGAGAAATTTGTTTTATTTTTACTCTACTCTTTCTGCAGTGAGCAAACGCCGGACGTCATTATCAATAATCATACTTAGGTATACTGCTTGCTATGACGTGGTTATTTTCCACTTCAGATTGAGAGACAACCTGTGTTAAGCTGTTGGCAGTGACTGGATGCAGTCCAGCAGTGGACTGATATATGCTGATGATGACGTCAAATAAAACTTCATCAGCCTATATACGTCCACTGCTGAACATAAGCCTCCCCAACAGACGCCTCTTTTGGTGGGCTTTCCATTAGGAAATTTGCCATAATCATCACGCTTGGCAGACGGATTGGAAATCGCAGTAAAGATCTTAATATACACAGGAGAATACTGCTGCCCATCCCTGGTGCAATCCCTTAGTCGCCTTGACGACACCCACGGTATGTTTTTAGGTGGCCCTATTCTAAGCCGGGAACCACACGGCTTTGCAACTTTTTTATATTCTAAGCGAGGATATGAGGAAGGATAGAAATTAAAAAACAAATAAAAAGTTACGATTCAGTCCCTTCTATTTTGTCATGTAAAAAAACCAATCACAATTCAGTTCAGACGTGACTAAATGAATGATTGATTACAATATAAAAACGTTAATATAGTCTATACGAAGTGATTTTATAATCAGTTTACATAAAACTCGAATGAATTCAAGCACCTTTTTGTTACAATAAATTATAGTTTTGATACAATTTAGGATTTAATACACTCGACAGGTTCCGCTTTCGTCAGAAAGAATAATAGTATGTTTTATTTATGACCAAAGTGAACCAATTAGTTACACTTAAACTGAAGTTACAGGTACAAAAAGTAGCCTTAGGACATTCCTTGCCCTAGTCATTTCACTTTATGAAACAGGTCATTTTGGGACTAGACCATACTAATAATTTTTATGACTAAAGAGGAAAAAAACATACCTACTAATATTTTTTTTCTGACGAAAGCGAAATCTGACTAAAGGGTCTCAAACAACGATATCTATGTACTACTAGATGGAGCGTTCCAAACAATCGCTCTGTTCCACGCAAGTAGCCACAACTCTTTCACATTCACTTTGAAACTTGTGCAGTTACTATTCAGAACATTTAATTATTTACTAAATATTGACATTATTTGACCGTAGCGTCAATATTTAGTAATAATTAAATGTTATGCATAGTAACTGCACAAGTTTCATTGTGAATGTGAAAGAGTTGTGGCTACTTGCGTGGAACAGAGCGATTGTTTGGAACCAATTTGGAACGCTTCATCTAGTAGTACATAGAGATAGTTGGTCTCAAATGCAATTTTACACAAATTTCCAAAAACTGATTGCAATTACAGAACTATGCACTCAAATCGAATACTGAACAACTTCTAGTGTACGTACCACTTTTATTATTAACACGTTGGCTGCCATGAGCATCACCGGTGGGATCACGTTTTACAAAATCAATCGTTCGTTCGATCAAAATTCTACAATAAGTTGTTCAGTAGGTAATATTAAGTGCCTCTGTTACATTACTTAAGATAGGGGAAAAGATTCACATACAGTGGAGGACCAAGCTAAAAGACCATCAAAGCAAAGTGTCAGTTACTTCTTAGCAGTACTGCAATTGGAAGTTTGAAATTAGGTATTCTATGGCTTGACGTTTCCTCCTACCCTACCGCACTTGATTCCCAGATACTCTTTAGGGAACGTACCCAAACTACGTGACCCTTTTGGGGGGTGTTCAAAATACCACGCTTGGTCACAGGGGAGGTTAGGTTTTTATCACGTAGTCAATATCCTGTAGGGAAATTTCGCTCTTTTTCGAGCTATATTCAAATATGGCGCACAGTTTTTAGCGCTTTTTAAACTCAGGTGGAAACACGAATATTAGCTGATTGAAAACTGACAGTTTTTTCTTCTTGATAATATTTTTTTCACTTGTAATTATATGAATGCACGCACTTTTGGCGTCACGCGGCAAGCGCCGTATTAATAAAGACAAATATGAGTAAATTCGGTTTGCAAAAATTGGTTTAAAATGTGTCGCGTAGTTTGGGTACGTTCCTTTAGCTCTGTCCCACACTATGTGAAGTCATTAATGTGAAGTCAAAAAGCAAAGAAATTATTTTGTGTAAAGTATCAAAAAAGGTGTATTCGCGACGGTTCTTAACAACATTAATAATTATGAGCAATGCGAACATTTATGAGCATAATATAAATAAATATTTAAGACATCACAACATTCAAATAAAATTACGGCAAAACTTTACAGGGCTATGTAAATGCATACACAGCACACATGCACAACGTTCAGTTAAGATTTCGACTATTTAAGAGGCGGAATTTTTTTGTCTATCTATCTTACGATCATATAACACAGAGCCTGTCTAAGTGTCTTATTATAACTTTTAGGAATAAGTTATTTGACCTTTTGGGAAATATAAAAATAGATGCTTACATCTAATAATTGCTTACAATAATTAATATTGCGTGAAGTACACTCGGCCAATTCAATTACAGGCCCATAAAATCATGCTATTGCACTCTCACACAACCAACAAGCGTCGTT
This sequence comes from Esperia sulphurella, assembly GCA_947086405.1. Lineage (NCBI taxonomy): Eukaryota > Metazoa > Arthropoda > Insecta > Lepidoptera > Oecophoridae > Esperia > Esperia sulphurella. The sequence goes on from OX352265.1 coordinate 13,439,771, forward strand.
TTCGTTGTCATATCTAATGTCAATATATTAAGATTATGGAAAATTAAAGTTTCACAATCTGTCACATTGACAATATTCAGGAGAAAAAATCAAAAGACAAAAATAAAAACAAAAAATTATAATGCAACATATACATTAAAACTGTTCGAAAACTGAATAAAACACTAGGATGTGTCAGAAATTAAACTTTCCACTGTACAAGCCTATATTTTTGAGTTACCCATGTCTGACTATCGAACAGGGAAGCCTATATCGAATTGGGGATGTCCAAAAGTCGTAGAACGAAATATTGTTTGCATTAGTGCTGATTGATTATGATGTTTTATACAACCCTGTAAAATCGTAAGTGTTGACAGCTAAACAGAGATTCTATTGCACTTATCCCTGAGTAGTCTCTGTAAAGTTGCCAAGATATAATAATATAGCACGTGACTAAAAGGCAAAATGGACTAGTTCATTCTGAGGTAATTATCGTGAAGTAGTTTTTTTTATCAATTAAGTCAATAAATCAAGTTACATATATCAATCACTGTTTTGTAGGTACATATAATCATCATGTCAATTCTTATGGAACTATTGGGGTATTTTTATGAAATGATTATGGCAGTGAGTTCGATTCCCAATGGAGACAAACAACTTTGTGCAATGATCTGGGCGTTATATTGCTTAGATAATTAATTTGGTATTAACCAAGTGGCCTGTTTTGTTCTCACTGATTTCACAATATGAAGCCATACTTTATAATCAGTAAAGCAGAAAATACAAAACACGTTGACTATACCGCCTCTCCTCAGTCATATCCCCGGCACTTTTAATTACCTACTACAACTACAGGAGCACCAGCCTATCTGTACAAGTTTGTGTGTGCTCCTAAATTATTCAGTTCTTCTCTTTCTAACTTATAGCGTCGATCACTCTGCGCCGGTGGGCGGCGGCAGCCCAGTAGTTTATTCTGTCTTTTCTTTAAACTCTAGATAAAATTATGTATGAATCTTCACATAATTCGTCATTAAAACGTTCGTGTTTCAATACCCTACGTTATGTAACAGTTGCTTAAATATTTCCTGACCCCCATAATGAACTGGTCCACTTCTCCCACTCCCCCTATACCCTGCAATAAATAGTATAGTGTAGTGTTTGCAGTCAGGATCACCTGCTTCGGTGCGTGACTGCCTCGGCGCTCTGCCGCACCACGCGGAATATACCGTTCGATATCGCGACCACAGGCGAGAACAGCCGCAGAGGATATTCGCTGAGGACAAGGCATACAAATTATACTGTGCAAGACTGTACAATACATACAGTGTTTAGGAATGCTACGTTTTAGACCCATTATATCCAGGCTAGTCTGACAGCTCGCCTCTCCAGTCAGCTCATGACCATGGCTAGTGTAACCTGCTCGAAGCTCATTCATCAACATCATATAACCCCTTAAACGTCCACTTCTGGACATAAGACTTCCCCAATGAACGCCACCACACCCACTCCTCCGTCCACCGCATCCGGCCACCTTCTTCAGGTCGTTCGTCCACTTGGCGGCGGGGCGTCCCACCCTGCACGGCACCTTGGGCGGCTCGAGGTTCGGGCAAAAGTAAATACAAATCGTTGGCGCCCCTTAGGATACCAAGTTGGGGAACCTAACCATTTTTGGTTACCCTCCCTCCCCCCTGTGACCCGTAGTATATGTCAATCCCCCACCACGTTTTCACGTATCTAGTATTTTATATTTATGTATATTTGCGTTATATATATATTGCCGTGTGGTTTCCGGTAGAGTAGAATAGGACCACTCCAACTCTTCCCGTGGATGTCGTACGAGGCGACTGAGGGAATACATTATAAAACATCAATCAGGCCTCCCTAACCCGTCTGGCCAGCGCGGGGAGTGTAGGCCAAATCCTCCGTCTGTCTCCGGCAGATGAGAGAGGGTTGTGCTCCTGCAGTGGAGACAAAAATAACCTGATGATGATGATATTTGCGTTGTTTGCGAAATTGATTTTAAACAATTTTTCGTTAATAAAAGGGAACTTATCTTGAAAAAGCGCTAGTTCTCGTGACGGTCAACATTTTAAGAATCGATAAAGCCAGTACTTATAAGTTTCAAAATTGACTTTCAATAAAACTGTTATAATAATACATTATTTGATCGATGCTGAGATGATTTTCTAAAAAATTACAGCTTCCGTCAAAACTAAGTGACGAACACCTAACACCCCCCAGCCCCCACCAACCCATATTTTTCTTTATGTCTTTAGAATAAACAAAGAGATGAGTGTTTACTTACCTTCCTATCACAGGCGTAGCTTCGTTGCCACTCAATATAAACACAGGGAAGAATATGGAGTATACACAACCACTGGAACAATAAAAATTAAATTATATCCGCTGATTATATACATTCCACTGTTGGGATTAGACCAAGACTCAAAGATAGTATATGATAAACAAGTGACAATCGATAACCCACACTGTCAACCTTTGAGCTGTTAAAATTAGTGATAAGATATTGTTGTTCAAACTAGAATATGGTTAATGATCATATTTTTTTTGCATTATGGCAATATTTTTAAGACTATGAATACCGGGACAGTATGATTGGTTGCACTTTTAACTTGATGGGGTTATTGGGGTTATTTTAATTGGCTATGTGATTTCACACACTAATTTAAAATAGGATTATGCAGTCTTTTATTGTAATAAATAACGAATTCTCTTTTGAGTACATTTCCGGACCTACCGAACCTTTCACTGGTGAAATGCTGATTTGTTTTAGATATAACAAACCATTTATAGTCTTTTTTCTTCAAATGTTAAAAAATCGACCAAAAAATTACCATATAGGAGCATTTTATAAACAACGACTATTTTATATCCTATTTTATATATATATATATACTATTTTATATCCTGGGAAAATTACAATAAAAGTTTATCTCATCATATCAGCCCTTAGACGTCCACTGCTGGACATAGGCCTTCCCCAATAAACCCCTAAGTCCTCCGGTCACCTTCATCAGGTCGCCGGTCCAGCTGGCGGCGAGGCGTCCCACCCTGCGCGTGGCGAACCGTGGTCTCTTCTCCAGAACTCGTCTGCCCCAACGGCCGTCGGTTCTGCTACATATGTGAATAATAAAGTATAGTAACTACTAACCTTATAATATAAGACTGCGGTATCTGCGTCAGCACAGCCAACGGCAGTCCAAAGCCGAGGAAGTAAGGCCAGTTCGTCTCTATGAATGTGAGCCGTTTATGCAACTCCCAGCCCATGTTGAACCATTTGTACTCAAAAGAGTACAGGGAGTACAACAGACACATGTGGATCAAGCATAGCAGCTCGCCTATGTACGTTATAGGCAGCAGACTTACTAACATACTCTGGAAAGGGAGACAGTTCATGGTAAGGTATATAGGTAGGTGTTATATGGTAGGTAATACAGTATTTTCTTATCCAGAAAATGACAACAAATTTTAAGAGATGAAATATATGTATAATTTTTTGTCGAGTAGAGGAAGGGAGAAAAGAAAAGCTAACTGTAAATATCTTTACAAATAGGTAACATCTGCAATCCCTAATAAATCATATAGTTTGCGGTCGACAATAATAAAAATTAACAGGACATTTAGTAAACAAGAAATTAAAATTTCACAGCATGTCTGTTCAAATTACTGTATAAACACAAATGTGAAGACAATATACAGTAAATTATTTTTAAAGATTTATTGAGCCCGATTCCGAAGCCACACATTTAAAATTTGACAGCGCTAAAGTTGGTTTCGTCTTTATCTTCATAATACTGTATGACAAGGATAGCAACAGTTTTAGTGCTGTCAAACTTTAACGTTGTGCCTTCAGAATCGAGTCCATTAAATAATAGTTGGTCTGGGTGTCATATTTGTGTATTATGTCATCCTTGTCTAAATCACTAACAATCGTAATTCGTAATTAGACCAGTGTACATATTGTTGTGGCGTTATAAAAAATTACAGTACCTGGACTAAAAATAAAGCTTGCACCAGCAAACTGAATAGAGAGTCAGCAATGATTTTGCTAACACTAGACATGAACTGAGGCCTCCCTCTTCTATGCCTGTATGCTGAATCTGCTATATCCTGCGGACAAAACAGATAATTCAAATTGGAACAAAACAGAATAATCCTTAATTCATTGCACCAATACTGTGAATGGTCACTGTTTGTGTTTGTTTGTGCACGCATCATATAACTACTACTGAACCAATTCTGATAGTTATCAGCTAAGTTTTTTTCTAAAACTTGCATACACTGCATTAGTATCTGCTAGGAGTGAGAACTACATTTTGGAGATAGGTAAATGCGGGAGGGAGGGAGAGAGGGAGCCACGTATTTCAGTGGTACACAGCTAGTACGTACATAAGACATAATGTTACTCACTTGAAACCACAAACTATTGACAAGTTTGCTTAATAGGAAGAGTGGCAGCACCCATATCATCCTAAATGTCATGGAAAGGAATGGCTGCATCCAGGCCCAGACATTGTGTGCCACACTTTGGTCATGACCGAACACCACAGTAATTAAGTACTTTACCGTTGGCAATAATGCATACTCAAACACTAGTATGCTAAGTAAAAATATAAAACCATTCAGGATGCATGACTGGAGCACCCGTGTAAGTACTTTTGATTCCCTGGAAGAAAAAAAAATTGTGAAATCCAGAACGAAAAAAGAATACAATTATTACAGAAGTATCAAGTTTGAATAAGGTTATCATAGAACTGAAATCTTCAAAAAATTATTTTAGATATGTTAATCAGGGTTAGAAATTATCAAGAGAATTATTTTCTTTTATTATAAAAGATTCAATAATTTTATCATTTTCGTATACTATCACTCTTTGGTCCTAGTCAAATTGTGATAAAACTAAAGACATACAAAATGTACTAAGTATTCTGTTTGTTGACCGGTTTTTTAGTTTTAACTATTGTTTTATGATTTTTATTATTATCAAGATAATTATCACTTTGAACCCTGATGTCAATTGATAAAGACAAGCCCTTCTAATCTCAAGCCACAGATGTGGATGTCATTTGTTATAAATGTGTGACCTTTGTCACACTATTTGAATTAATTTGAAGTTTATTAGTAAAATGTAACCTAATACCTCTGTAATATGGATGGTTTTGTTAAGTTTCCTTTGTTTAGGATAGGTACTTTGTTATTTATGCAGAATCCACAAACCAACTCTTTGTTTTATGAATAACATTTGAGTTGGTACAATAAAATCAATGTTTCATCATACTCTCAAATTGAAATTAGTTTTTTTTTAAATAAGTAAACTAAGTGTGGTGTCGCTCATTGAGGAAGGCCTATCATCCAGCAATGGACATCAGCAGGCAGTAAAATACATATAGACATCAACCTGAGATGTCTACTACTGAATATAGGCTTTCTCTCATGAACACCACCATACCCTCTGCATCCAGCTACTTTCGGCCACCTTCTTCAGGTTGTCGGTCCACCTGATGGCTGGGCGTCCTGCATCCTGCATGTGCTGATCTACGGTCTCCACACCAGAACTTGTTTACCCAAATGACCATTAGTTCTGTGACAGATGTGGCCCACCCTTGCTAATCCTGTCAGCTATGTCGGTGACCTTGTTCTTTGTTGTATCTCATTTCAAATCATATCCTTCGAAGAATGCCTGAGCATTGCCCTCTCCATAGCAGAATTATGTAATAAATTAATATGATGATGTAATTAATTTCATGAACTTAATGTGTATAATAAATGGACATACTGTGCTTTTTAGGGATCAGTAAAAATGAATAAGCCTTATGATGATGCTTTTTTATCCGTTTGTCTGTCCGACATTAACGCGAAAACTATTGGCCCATTTGATCTTTAAGATAATTTTAAGAAAACTGTATTTTTTGATATTGAAATAAAATTTAAATAATATATACACATTGTGATGTGTGGACGACGTACAAGCTGCTTAGCTTCTTATATACTTACTGTTTAGGTTTGGGTTGTTTTTGTTTGTTTTTGGGATTATCAGGATCCGTATGAGGGGATCTACTGAGCGCCCTTTCATTTATTTCCTTATCTAAATATAGCAGCACGGTCACACCTCGCAAGCTGTCTATGAAGCCTCTTATAAATGACACAGAAAAGTTCTGTAACAAAATATAGCGTTATCACTCTATTATTATCATAAGTTTGAACTTTTGAACAAAGAACATTACGTGAAATCTAATTACCCTAACGCTTTCCATTTTGCACCTCGGCCCACTCTACTGGTACATTGTTCTTTAATATGATTAGTTTACTAATAAATAATTCACATAGTTGGACGTAATTCCATTGAGTTTGTAATATTTTTGCTAAAGAAAAATATTATTTTCCACGCGTCTGACAGACGACCAATCAGTGTTGCCAATGAAATGAATGTAGTGTACGGTTTTCGATCTCGATCCGATCTTATCCAAATTCGATTTTTGGGTGGGTAATATCGATTCAAGATGGCCACAAAATATAAAAATCGGATATAGAATATTTCTCTTAATATTAAATACTCCCTCCAGCGGCAGTTTAAGGAACGCGTGATAGAGTGCCAGGGAGCTGTGTTCAATCAATATAATTCCTTAATTCCTTTACCTTCTGTGATTGGTTAAATTATTATGGTGTGTGAATGATTCAATCAGTTGGTTGATTGAGTTGAGAATATTGAGTGAGTGAAGTGATTAATTTGTTTGTTCTTTCTATAAATATGAGTATACTCGGTACATTTATACCCGTGTTACAACTGGTAGTAAGACTGGTAGTAACACGGGTAACGAAGGCATTTATACACGTCATTTGTTTTATCGACTACCGCTTCCTAGGTGATAGCGCTGTGAAGAAGAAACGGCGCGCCACAACAAACTTCACTCAACACATCTTTTAAAATTACTATGATATGCAGCAGGTGTATCCTTAAACTTAAGTAAAAATCGACTCGATCGTAATATCGATCTTTTCACAAAAGATCTGAAACACTAATGCAGTGTTGATGATTGATTGAAGCACACTGAGGATAGTATACAGAAAATAAAAAGATAGGTAGTATTTCTCGAAAACTATAATACCCTTTGGCCCTAGCATTGGAAACCTTAAAGACGATCGTAATCAAAGATGTAAATTCGTTGTGATCGATGATCATAATATTGCCATAAATATAAAATCTGAGAACTGAGATGTTGCGTTTATTTTGGGTTTTATTAGTATTACCACAGAATTCTAGTATTACGTGATGTTAATTATTAATCCATAATAAACGCCGCCGTAAACAGAACAGTTTAAACGAATAGGTACTCTTATTAATTAAAACAGAAATAAAACTAATCTAGGCAGGATAGTTTCACCAAATCCTTATAATAATACATGAAAAACTTCAGACAGAACAGTAGGTACCAAAAAACGAATGGAAGAACAGAATTGAACGAACGAATGACTGATGTTTGTTTTGTTATTGAAATTGAGTTGAGTTGAGCGAGAAATTTTACTGCCAGTTTGCGAATTTCGTTACATAGGTTTATTTTGTGAATTTATTCGCTCACGGTTTCTTTTTAATGTGCCGAAGTATTAAATATGGAAAACGCGTTCATTCTCAACAATATAAGGTAATAAGTTCTTATTAGATAAATACTTAATTCACTAACATAGATAAGTATCAGTTTTGCATTAGCATGACCTCTTTAAATCTTCGTTTCTCATAGGAATATTGCGAAATGGTGCATATTCATGAACTGTGCATTGCCCCAGCTTGTAAGTATTAAGAAATATGGGGGGGAAAAAACAATTTTCTAAGTTTAAAGTTTGATGTTAAGTAGGTACTTAGGTAAATAGACTAGTACTGTACATAGATGTACTTATATGTATTACGTGCAGTGCTAGGTGATTTAAGTGTAGAAAGTTGCCAACTACCACTTCCTTTCCTCATAATAGTACAGTATGTTTTCAAATATGTTCCATATATGATCCAGTTCAGTTACTTGTCCTTAACCTTGAATTTATCAATATACCAGCAGATATTAAATAAACTGATGCTTATCCAAGCCCATGGATCTATCTGCCTTATTAGCAGTAGGTTCTAGATTATGTTCAATTATCCTATTTCATGATAAAAAATACACATATATACAATAATAAAGTACATCTATTTTTTTTGCGCCTTTTGTACACCCTAACCCTAACACGCCCCGGAAAAAATTTCACGCCAATCTTATACTACTCGTATCTTGAACTATAACAGTAAACCCACAAGGCAGCTGCATTACTGAATGCAGCACCTACAAATCTACTTCATTACCACCCATGCAATAAAAGTCGCAAGACTGATTGTAGATCATAAACCATAAACAAGGAAAAAATATATACACAGGATAACGCTGCTGCCCATCCCTGGTGCCATTCCTTAGTAGCCTTAACGAAGCCCATAGAAAGATATTCTGAGCCAGGAACACCTGATGATTTGATTTTAATTGTTTGTTTGTTAAAATCATGTAGCAATAAGCATAATAATGTCAGTATCAAACTTTTTAACAGACTATTTTGCCGAATAGTCGACTTTATTCAAATTCAAATTCATATAATTTATTTCAACATAGTAATGTCATATTTGTTGTACAATAAGAATAATAAAATAAAATTGTATGACTAGTCCGCACATCTCTAATAAAATATAATCAAGTGTCTCATTATATCTTGAACTAAATTTCTCCCAGAGGCATTGACCTGCAATTATAGATTGCTCAAGTTTTTTGAACACTTGTGTAAGTACTGTCGGCAATACCTTGAGGAATTTATAAACTAGTGCAATAGCATGGAGCTGAATATGTGACCAATATAAAAATAAATAAGTAAATATACTTTTTATTTAACAAATGAAAACATGTATATTATTTAGTGACCAAATTCCTTATTTTCGGTATATTTACTTATTTATTTTTGATCGCCTCTTTGGTCTAGTGGAATCATTGGAATCGAGAGTCAGAGGCCGTAGGTTCGATTCCCACTGGGGTCAGACAACTTTGTATCGTTTTGTACAAATTGGTACTGGTCTGGATGTTATTTGTGAATTGTCCTATCCTTGTTTAATTCCCATAGCACAGGAGGAAATCCTAGTTTAGGATTAGACAAGTGTATGTATTATATTATATGTAATATATTAGTATTGTATTTGAACAACTTCTAGATGACAACTTTCAGATACTCCGATTATTTTATTGACTTATACTATTTTATTTGTTTTTACTAACATTTAAACCCCAATTGATTTACACATGAAGTTAGATAAATGAATATATTAAACAGAACAAAAACTCTATGGTTATAATGAGTAGGTACATTCAAAATTTATTGAAGTCTATTTCTGTATTAAAATTAGCAATAATCACTAACAAAAACATAAACTTGAATTATAACCGGTTGCTATTTAATTATATATGCTTGATTTTATCCAAACAAATTAACTCGAAACTACAGATAAGCAAAAATGACCCTCATATGGCTCAAAGTTCAGCCACAAATGTGGACCTAAATAAGTTGATCTGTCATTTTAAGCAATTCCCCTCGCGGGGTTCGTGTAATCAAGGGTGAGAGAGGGGGGTGGGAAGTCTTTATACGTTGGTATATGAGTAGTATACTTCGCTCTGACGTTACATGCGCCGTCCGGTAAATAGTGTTGGCAGAATATCGATAGTCATAGCATCGATTGGTCTTTAGAAATAAATATATAGTATTTCATATAACAAGCGTCCCGGGCCTAACACATAGATGGTTCTAGTTTTATTGCATTCACCTCTTTTTCAGTTAGTACTAACCGTAAAAGACAGCTGTTAAAATTTCATGATATTCTATTCATTAGCTTGTGAGTTATTGTGCTAAGAGTGACGCTACTTTTATTATTTTCAAAACAGTGATCAAAAACAATTTCGTGTTTTAATTTTACACTGCTTCTTGATGGAAAAAAATACCGTTCAAGCGAAGCAATGGCTTGAAAAGTGTTATGGGGACTCCGCTCCATCAGAAACAACAATAAAACGTAGGTTTGCTGACTTCATACGTGGTCGTAGAGACACCGAGGATGCAGAACGCAATGGTCGTAATCCGTAAATCCAAATGAGGCCGTAACTACAGAAAACAAAAAAAAATCGTTTTGAATGATCGAAAAGTGAAGTTGCGTGAGTTACTTGACATCGTAAAGATATCAAAAGAACGTGTTGGCTTTATATTGCATGAGTATTTTACTATGAGAAAGCACTGTTCAAAGTGGGTGCCGCGTTTGCTCACTGTTGACCAAAAACAAAAAAGGCAAAAGATAAATCGTTCTACAAAAGTGGTATTGAAATGTTAGAGCGGCGCTGCAATGATTGCGTTGCTCTTGATGGAGATTACGTTGATGAATAAAGCCAACTTTGAACAACAAAAAATAATCCTATAAAAACGGTAATAAATAAAAAGTATCCTACCCCTCTACCTGTAATAAGTAAACAAAACTTAAACTTTAAAAAGTCGGGGTTATCTGGGTTGCGTGTTCTTCTTTCCTACAACCGACAACAAGGTCCTATTTTCAATAAATTTAAGACAATAGATTATTTATTTATTTACTTTAGTGTATAATCATTATCAATCAATGAGACGGTAATAGAAAAGTACAATGTTATATTGTGATTTTACTAAAGTCGTAATTATCTAGAAAAATAGATCCGACAATAAGGTCTCTTTTCACAGATAACATCACAAATACAGATAAAATTACAAGTAACTATTATCTATCATAGATATTTTAAACATACAGCTGCATATGCAAATATATATATATATATACAACTTATTCATCGTTCATTAGCTTAAGAACGGAAAACTGTGGTGACCCACAAAGTAGGGAATTCTAATTAAACCAGCGATATCAAATGTACCTAAAACTGCTGGTACATAAATGATTTTGTTTGTTGTTTGATATCGTATCGACTTCTGCCAGCCCTACGTCAGCACTCGCTCAAGTCCGCGCCTGCGTTCACTATGCAGTCAGTGAACGGATGCGCCGTGAGTTGCGCGTCAAAGCTGCGCCCGCGCATATTCGGTCTCGCTCCTTTGTGACGTAGTATGAGTTTTATGTTCTGAGTTCTTCATTGTGTTTCAAAATGAAAGTGGAAAGAGATGCAAGCCTGGCGGGGCCAGTGGACTCTAAGCCAATTCTTTCCGACAGGAAGGGCAGTCTGAAGGTGACCATCACACCAGCCCAGCACAAGACCCTTACACACTTGCCGAAGAGGCCACCAGTGGACTTGGCCTTTACGGACTTGACCTACAGGGTCCAGGAGGGGAGAAAGAGCAGTGAGTAACTTTTTAATTTATTTTAAACTTTTTACACAAACCAATTAGTGAACATTCTCATGTTCTTGGTAGATAGTAACAAAAAGGTCTTATAGCTTAAAGTGATTTATTTCAGACAACTTTTTTTTCTAATTTTGATATTCTAATTGATATTCTAACAGCAATGTTGATATTTTAAAAAAATACAGACTGGTTTTAATTATAAGTTATGGTATGACGCCAAATATCAGAAACAATGGATTCAGTTGACGTTAATGAACTGAAGATTACAAAAAACAAATATTTTTTTGTATGGCGAATTCCTTTATGTGCCGCTTGTTGGCAGTTATTGAGTTTAAGTAAATAAAAACAGATATTTTATAAATGTTAGTGAAGATGAAGTGTATAAAAGGCAGTATGAAAAAAAACTCATTATGGCGTGAAAATTTGTCCGGGGCGTTAGTGTGAAGAGTAAAAACCATTTTTGTGACCTTTAAAAAAAACTTAGCGCCCCCTTTGTACACCCTAACCGATATACTACCTATTATAGGTAGTTTATATGCACGTACTTCTCGAGTATTGTACCTAATAATTTAGTATTCTTTGACTGATAGAAGGTGCAGTGCTCGAAAAGTAACTTGCCTGTCGGATGTGAGAATACACTTCGGTTATTGATGAAGACACGCGAAAGTCATACATATACTGTGCTGAATACTGTGATATCTTTGTGACACTTTTACGAATTTACACGACTAGCTGTCTGCCCGCGACTTCGTCCGCGTGGACCACGTAACTTTATAAATTATATAGCCTTACACTCACAAATAACGTAGCTTTCTATTGGTAAAAGAATTTTCAAAATCGGTTCAGTACATCCAGAGATTACCCGCTACAACCTCACCAACTTTACCTCTTTATAATTTTAGTATAGATTTTGCCCGACACGCCAAGTGGGACTTCATCCTTATGTAGTAGATATATCACTCACGCACGAAACGTTTTGCTTCCGCTTTCAAAATGCGAACTGCTAAGGAATTTAACTCTCTACCAGCTTTTTTAAAGGAAGAGTTAATAGGCATCTTCAGGGTAGGCGCGCTTCACCTTAGGCCCAATTGTCATTACCATCAGGTGAGATTAAGGTCCGGCGTAAACCCATTAGAAATCAAATATATATATATATATCCAGCCTACTGACAAGTTAAACAATGCCTTTGTTAATATAAGTTGACTCGACTTGACATTAATCAAGCATTAATTGATGCTCAATTAGTCCTGTTCTATAATCACTCAAATATACCTAGTTCAATTCGAATAACGAGTTATAGAGAAACAATTTAGAATTCAATAGATAATGACGTTTTTCCTCGTTTACGACATCGATGTTTCCTTCATCGATACTTCGGAGCCTTGGGCCAGTTCCGTATTTTATCGCAGTATTAAATTATAATCTTCGAACGGCATAGAGCTGTCCATAATTAATTCCAAGAAACATTTTTAGATAACACAGGGCTGTAAAAAGGATTACATATGAACTTCTTTTGATACCTTGTAATTCTAATGGACTTGGATACTTGTTGCTACTGTTGTACGCCTGATGGATGGGGTGCTTTACGCTAATGTGTGAGGTCGCTGGGTTTGATTAAATTGATTGAATATTATATTGTCCAGCGTGGTTATTATCAACGCAAAAAGGCGGAAACGCTGTAACTCACAGATTTTTTTTTACGTCTAATGGCCTGGGTCTCGTGTCGCTACAGCTAATCGAAAGGACGCTGGACTCAGGCCATTCGACGTAGATTTTTTTTTCTTATTCCCAATTTGCAATAACCGAAATTGTTCATCAGTGTGGGTTAATTACAGCGTTTCCGCCGTTTAGATTAGATTAATTTATTGCACTTTTACAACTTCAAAACTCAATTTTACATGTCACTCTAATATGCTAAAAGGGATCGTCATAAAATAAACTACCAAATATAAATTACAATACAATACACTTTATTGCACAAACAAATACAGTTACAAGTTTTAAAGTAAGAAATAGTACAATTTAGACGATTTCTTCCAGACGTTTAAGACAGGTTGTCTTAAAAAAATACTTTTAAAACTTGTAACTGTATTTGTTTAAACAATTAAAATAATGTCACAGTATATAACAATTGTACATACATATGAATATTAAACTTTAAGAAGATAAATTTGTGAATGTTTGTACTGCTGGATATCCAATGTTCTGGAAATCCATCAGTATTCATCAATTCATCATCGTTCATAAAAAATTTTAAAGTTTAACTTGCATAACAAATTGCAAATAGTATACTATCAATTAAACATACCTAGGTATTTCGAAACTGCAGCAACCTTGGTATGCAAAAATGCACGTAACCATGAATGCATTGTCTGTCTTGCTTGAGGCATTAAACTTGTACTATGTAATTTCGAATTGTGAAAGAGCCAACGATACTAATAAGCAGAATAAGTCTTTCTTCACTGTAGGCAAATAACTGTAGATATGAATTAAATATAGTATTTGAATATTCGTCAATCGCAGACTGGCCTTTTTTGTAGAATGACGCATTTTATATGTTTTATTTCGATTTAATAGAATGTTTTGCAGCATATATACAAATTATTTATTCCCTAACGCAACTTATTATAAATTACATTCATTGTAAATTCAATTAATTATTAACACTAATTGAAAATTTAGGGGTGGACGATGTTGTGCAATTGAGAAGTCCCCAACTCAGCAAGGTGCTGCACTTGGAAGGTGCAGCGTTGGTTTACTGTTGGATAGGCTAGGGTGTCTCAGAGTGTGAGTGGATGGGGTGTGAGGGTGTGCGTGTTCTTAAAATTACGTCATATACTTTTATGGGCTTTGAGTGAGCAAATAAAAACGTACATCGAAACACGTTGCGCATCAGTAATAGTGGCTTCATTGCATCTCGTTCTGTGTTACTTGTAATTGGCATAGAAAATTGAACCTTAGTTAAGTAATCACAGCATTGAATTCTCAATTTTAATTATACGTATTATCCACTCAACGAACTGTCTAATTCCAAACTGTGATATCGAGAATCAGATACGGATATCACACTTCACAAATTTAACAGGCCAGGTTATAATGTACGGATCGCGCTGTTATCTGTCCCCGGCAGGAATCGAACACACGATTTCTGTTCTGGTATTCAAACCCAACGCCCACGCGACTAAGCCAACGTTAATAAGAGTATGCTGACCGCATACCGCAGTGACCTAAAAAGTTTATTTTGTTATCTAGACGTATTATTTATCTATCTATATAATTATATCGCCGCTTGGGTTCTGACATCATTGTAAATCGTTTCTGATATATTGAGATTTTCATAAACTTTAGATACAATAAGCCATTATTTAAAAAAAAACTTAGCATTTTTTTAATCAACAGCTGCGTCTTTGACGTAATGTGCAACTCTCTCTAAATAAATATAATGGTAAATTATTAACTTGCGCAGTTTATCAAGTTTCCCGCGGTGTTTTCCCGTAGTAAATATTTGTTACTCCCTGCTGACTCCAGGAATGCCTGCATACAAAATAACAGGCAGACTCGGTTAGTTTTAAAATCGTTAAAGATTGACAAACGTTTTTTTTTATTTCTGTTCATTTTCTCGACGCTTTAAAACTACGTTTAATAAGATACGAAGGATTGTTTTATAGGTATTAATTAATGATAAGATTATCTGCTCAAAAATTAACATAAAATCAACTTCCTTCTTATCATGGTTACTTCCGAGCCAAATGACTTTTATTTTGGTCTCAATGTCATATTGTTATGTTTTATTTTATCCGTTTATGTATATATAAATATAATTACAAGAATTCCCTGACTCAAATTAACTGGCTGACGGATTTATTGACGCTCAGTTCAATTCGCTGAGTTCAGAAACCTGACATTTTGCATACATGTACCTAAATAGGCAAGACCTGATATAAATGCAAATTTAATAACGACAATGATTTAGACAGTGGAAAGGTTAAAATGCCACTTGATCGAAAATAGACACCTGTTGTATTGAAAACTGTATCGGATAGCTACCAGGGTGTAATGAAATCATATGTGTGTGTCTTTGACTACTTACTTTGTTACTGCGGGTCTGGTATACCCTGTGATAATTAGATTATATGGGATCTTTTGTGTCAGTTTCAAGGCCTAGCATGTTTATAGGTGGTGCGAGATGTCATTGAGGCACTCCCACCCACCCCTCTTCCTCCCTCCTTAAATGTTGCTTATTCGTGATTTAACTGTACGTAAATACAGTGACTGAAGAAGATAACATACGTAATAAAAATAATCAGTTCAGTAAGCGGTTCGATTTCAAATGCGTAAATAAAAATTATGTCTACTTTTTGCTGCTAAATGCAAAGCTGCAGGGTTCAGTGGTATAACGCTTGGGTTTGATTTTGTGCGCAGACGATCTATTATTGCATTTTCGGCGTAGTGTCTCCCCTGGTCAGCCCTTGTAGAGTAGCACACACCCTGCATAAACACTCACTGATATTAGAGTGTCTTAGAAGTTATCCTAGTCTAGGCCCCAACAGAAAATTAGCACTGCACCTTCCGGATGCATCAATTACTGCGTTGGGGACCTCTATACAACACCACAACCCTAAGGACGTGGTGCAACATCGGCCCCGCGATTTCACCCACTTATTATTTTAGATGTGCAAGTGTTTTGATGATGTTTATCTTCACCGTTTAATAGCAGTCAGTAGATGTACTTCAGTTAAGATAAAAAAAACATTGGTACATGGCATGACCGGATCGAACTCTGACCTCTCGACTTGATAGGCTGCGTCTTCCCCACTGCCGCTTTATCTACCGATTGGGGTAAAATATTTAAACATACATGTAAAATTGTCTCGCAATTATGGGAAAAATATTTTCTGTAACGTAACAGTCTGTCATTTATTATGGTGTCGTATAATTGTCTAATTATTTCTTAACAGGTCACGCAACAGGTTATCCTTGGTCTCAGTAATTGCGTATATTCAAGGTTCAAGCAATATTTTTACCTTATTTATATCTAGATGACTTCAAAGTAGCAACGGCATCATACAAATTAATTACGTGAGCTGACATTAGTGTTGTCGGGATAGCGAGTCGATATATCGATGATAGGCCTTTTGTTCGATATTATTGTGATATCATGATCAAAGGTCGGACTCTACCGGATCCATATCACCACTCGAATGCGGAATGGAATGACCGGCAGAGTCCAAACTCAGATCATGATAATACTAGCGGTAGCGATAGCCCCGATGTACTGTCGATCGAGATCAATATTGTTTTGATTGACAACAAACTTACATCTTTTATTACTAATTAAAAAACATCGACATTCTCGGAGCACGAATACATTTCACATAGGGATTTAATCCTGTTATTTATCGACTTCTGAAAGTATCGACATTATTTACATAAGTTAAGTAAATAATAATAAATATTAATGACATTCATTTATATTAAATCAAAATTGTATTTGCTTCTTTCTTAATGGAAAAGAGGGGGTTTATATTGATATATCAACTGACAGAGACGGACAAATAAAAAAAATGCTGAAATTCTCATTATAACCCCCCGAATTAAGTGTTTCGAGGGCTGGGGTTGTTACCTAAGAATTGATTAAGATAGTTGGATTATATTATTGGATAAATATTATTGATATTTTCAAAAGTAGATAAATTATATTATTCAATCTCTATGTGACGTTTATTGTTGCCTCGGGAATTCCGATATGCTGAATAGTGATCAGTCTACTATTTGAAATACTGTTTTAATTTTCATAAATAATTCCCCTTCGGCACATGATAAATGAATGATTCCTATCAAGTATGTTTATTATTTTATCTTTCTAACATAAACAGAAAAATTCAATTTTTAATCAGCTTGATTTAAATGATCAACCTTGGTCGTGATCGTGAGTTCGTGACCTCACAATAGTGTTTATCGATATTACAACCATCGAAACTATATACAACACTACTGTTCCTAAGCGCTGTGATTTACTTCCGTTTAATTTATCATGCATGTCCTCTAGTAATGTAATAGCTTATTCTTCTTCCATGTTACGAGTTTGTTAGGCTACGTTTTTATATAGATATGTTATAAATTATAATGGGAACTAAGTGGTTGGTTTACGAATGAGCTAATGTACCTACTATATATTCTTTATTGCACAAATTTTAAAACTAAATACAGTTACAAATTTTGTGTACAAAGGCGAGCTTATCTCTAAAAGAGATCTCTTCCAGCCAACCTTACAGGGCGTGAGACAAGGCACTAAGAGCGAGGGGACAAAAAGTGCATAATATACCACATAATACCTAAATACCGAAACTACTTTACACACACATTTATATATACATAGTAAATACTTATAATAAATATAATAAACATACATAAATACATACATATCATAGTATACGGAGTGAGACAGATAGTGCTCTTTTATTTTAGTTTACCTAAACGATTTTAAAAAAGAAAATATGAATCTTTCCGGTCTTTTCTCAACCTGCCAGCCAAGTGTTCGTCGTTCATAATGTGTGGTGTGGTCTGTCAATGATTTTTTTCATTTTAGTTTTTTTAGTACACATAATTCAAAGTGCTTTCCATTCGGACATTATTATAAACATATGTATAAACTTATACCATGGTTCATATCTGTACAGTAAATGCAATCACTTGAATTTATTCTCTACTAGCTGTTGCCCGCGACTTCGTCTGCGTGGACAATTTCACAAATAATTATATATTTCTCGTAGGAATTATATGTTTTTTCGGGATAAAAGCTATCCTATGTCCTAATCCAGGACCTAAACTATATGTGTGCCAAATTTCATCACGATGCGTCCAGTGGTTGAAGCGTGATTGAGTAACAAACATCCAAATATCCAAACTTTCGCATTTATAATATTAGTAGGATGGTAATATTAGTAAAAAAAAGAATTGGTTCCAAAATCTTTCCTACCAGGAAACGGAAGATGAATTGAAGATGAATACCAATATAATACATTGTAATTATATATTCAACTATAGACCATAACATATAAGCTTACAAACATGTTTCACACACATATGAATTTTTGACATTGTAATTTATAATTTGGACATTATTTTGTTTTATGACGATCCCTTTTACCATATTAGAATGAAATGTGAAATTGAATTTTTAAGATGTAAAAGTGAAATAAATCTAATCTAATCATGCACCCTCACTACGCATAAATACTGAACATATCAGAACCACTCTTATTTATCATCATCAGTTATTATTAGACGTCCACTGATGGACATAGGCCCAATGAACGCCACCACACCCGGTCCTCCGCCCTCGGGCCACGTTCAGGTCGTCGATCCATCTTATTTATTGATGAAATTTATGTTCTTTACTTTCGTTCCAATTTATTTGGCTCTGTACAACAAATTGCTGAAACTATATAATAGTAACAACCAAACATAGCTTCAAAGTTAATATTTTTCTCAACTACTCTTTTCATGGGGTAGGGAGGCATTATTATTATCATTTTGTTTGAAACATTACCTTCATATACTTACGATAAATTGCCTTACATCGGAAGTGTAATTGCATGAGTGGACACTGCCTGGCCTGGTCTGATACACGACATCATACCAATTTGTACAGTGGGTGGTCCGATGACCTACGTTACTGATTAAGGCGCATATTTATCGGAGAGAATAGAATAGAAAGCTATGACCCGTCAGGTCCGGAAGGACAGGTACTGCCGAAATTGCACTGTTATCATCAGATCCCGTATCTGGTCGCATTGACGTCTCGATAGGAAAGGTAGGAGGTAAAATGAGATAATATAACAATAATATGTCAGACATTCACACCAATTATCCAGTCCCAAATTAGGCGGAGCCTGTGTTATGGTTACTACATAACGGATAAACATACTTAAATAAATATATAAACATCCAAGACTTGGTACAAACATTCATATTCATCATACGAACATTTGCCCCTAGCGGGTTTCGAACCCGCAACCTCCGGCGTGGCAGTCCGAGAACTACCCGTTCCCCCACGGAGGTCGTGAAACTTATAAACTTATAAATACCAGGGGAAGATTTGTTGTTACGGTAGTGACATTCTGTCTAACTCCCCGAATATAGAAGAAACCCTGGATCTGACAGAGAGAGTTATGTGCCTTAAGGAGCTGAGGAAACGTCTAATGATGTAGGCGTGCGATACGCAATGTTGGTGTTTCCGTTGTGAGTGGTTATGACTGACAACTACTCAGAACGCTGCGTGCAGAACATAGTGGATGGCGTAACAGTAATTTGTTAATTGTAATCAATTCAGCGAGCGATGGAGAGGTCTCGGTGTTTTCTTAAAGGATATGATCCGTAACGAGGACATCCGACGTAGAACCGAAAGGATTAGCGAAGCAAGCGTACGTATGGCCGTGAGTGGTATAGGCTGATGGTGAACCAAACATTCTCACTCAAGCTAATAGGTTCCCAGCCGAATTCTAATAGTCCACTCTCAGTCTTCTTGCAGTCAGCAACATCGTGTGTGAGGGCTTGAACAGTATGTCCTTCACGTCTGCCATGTACAAATGTTGGCTGAATATAGCAGCGTAATTTTTTATTCTGCTCTGTAATTGTATTTTTTATTTATTTTGTTTTTGTATTTTGTAATTGTGTGTAGTATTACAACTTAGGTAATGATATGGATCCGTGGTCTAAAAGAATTATTATTAAAGCTTCAAATTAAAAAAAAATGTCTGAAAGTAGAATTAAAAAGTATAAATATATTATTAATTTTCCCATTATTGCCGGGAAATTTAACATAATAATATAAGTTCAATGTTTCATTTCAATCGCTCCAGTGCAAGTGGTTTTGAATTATCCGCCTGACAGACAGACGGTCGGATAGGAAAGTTTCGCTATGAAGGTGTTAATACGATCTGCGGTACCGGTACTTGACGTATCGCAATTAGGCGTAAGGGTATCGATTCGTAAAACAACATTATAAAACATCAATCAGGCCTCCCCAACCCGTCTGGCCAGCGCGGGGAGTGTAGGCCAAATCCTCCGTCTGTCTCCGGCAGATGAGAGAGGGTTGTGCTCCTGCAGTGGAGACAAAAAATAACTTGGTGATGATGTATTGATTTGACGGATCCTTAAAAATAATATCTAAAACGTTAACAACATATTGTTATACTAGCTGTTGCCCGCGACTTCGTCTTCGTGTACAACTTAATATAACAAATTATTATGTGTTTCCCGTGGGAATGGGATATTTTTTTGGGATAAACTATCCTATGTCCTAACCTATATGTGTGCCTAGGACCTAACCTATATGTGTGCCAAGTTTCATCATGATCCGTCCAGCGGTTGAAGCATGCTTGAGTAACAAACATCCAAACATCCAAATATCCAAACTTTCACGTTTATAATATTAGTAGGATATAAAGTACACCAATCCAATATCAGAAATCACCAAGTATCTGTAGATTTTCCTCGGCATACCTACTTACGAGTAGTTATATTATTTTCTCAACTTTCATAGCTCGAATAGAGTTAAATACTCATACTTCTGGTAGGTATATATCAACGGTTGCCACGGGTTAGCAACCTCATCTCAGACAGGGGTCAGACCTGCGACCTTCTTCAAAATTATTCAGGAACTCCATATGAGCATAAATTCACTAGATTTTAAAAGTACCTAGGTATTTTAATTTTTTTGCCTCTTAGCACGATGTTTTGGGTATAAGTTGACATTTAAAATTCGATACCTACGGGAAATTCAATTAGCGTAAAGGACGAAATGCCAACAATGATATATATATATAAATTTAGATTACTTTTCTGTTTATATCGTTCAGGATCAAGACAATATAAGATATTTTGCTCTGACTGTCATTTAAATACTATTATAAACAAATTAAACATAAATAAATAAACAAATAATGTTTTCGTCCTTTTGAAGAGTCGTAATTTGTCCTTTACGCTAAAATTTGATCTTTTTAAAGGAAGAGTGAATAGGCATCTTCTGGGTAAGCGCGTTCCACCTTAGGTAGGCCTCATCGTCACTTACCATCACGTGAGATTGAGGTCAAGCGTAAACCCATCAGGAGTAAAAAAATTGCATGAAAAAGAAAACATCTGATTTGAAGCAAAGGATCAGAATTATAAAAATCTTTACTATTTTGTTTTAATGTACCTACATGATTTCTAACAACCCTGTTATAATTGTTTTCCAAATAAAATGATACAGATAACCCATTCATATAGGTTATTACCCGTTTCAACTGTCGAGGAACTACGATCCGTTGGGGTAGAATTCTCGAGTAGACCACGAGATCGATCTGCGCGGGTTGGCAGTGACTTGACGTGAAGGACTTGACGTGTTAGTGGCGCGCCTGCGAAGAGGTTTACGTTCAGCAGAGAATTGATGATCACATTGATCAGACATCGGAATTCTCTGGGCGCGAATAAACGTTACATATAGATTCAATGAAAAATTTATCGACTTTTGTCGGCGATACTTAAAACTCCTTTTCATAATGGTAAAGAGGGGTTTTATTTTGCAAATGATGAAATGCCCAGAGAATTCCGATGTCTGGTATCTGGCGTTGCGTAAGAGATATAGGAGATCGGTTTCACGTCTAATGTGGTCTGTCCACTACCTTTCTCATTACAAATTCTTTGAGTTATGTCGATGACCTTGTTCGTTGGATCTCGTCATTGCGGACCATATCCTTCAAAAAGACTAATCGGCATAGCCCTCTCTATAGACTGACTTTAAACTTGTTGATATCAATCAATCATCATCATCAGCCTATATACGTCCACTGCTGAACATAAGCCTCCCCAATAGAATGCCTCTTTTGGTGAGCTTTCCATTGGGAGATTTGCCATAATCACCATGCTTGGCAGACGGATTGCTGATCGCAGTATTGATCTTAATATACACAGGAGAACGATGCTGCCCATCCCTGGTGCAATCCCTTAGTCGCCTTAACGACACCCATATTTCATATGTACACACTAGGATTTTCTGCTGTATGATGATGGGATTTAGACAAGGACAAATTCACAAATCAAACGTCCAGATCGGGACTAGCTTCCACAAAGTATGTTCCTGATAGGAATCGAACCCACTACCTCTGGCACTCGACTCTAACGACCAAGCCACTAGGACAATGAGGATGTCCTTGATAATTAAAGTAAACCTACTATTAAACATAACTTTATTCGATTTAAAGTGATACATTATTTATGAAGCCCCGACTCCCAAACTAGGAAAACTGTATTGCGTTTTAATGTAAATAGACCGTTAATTTAGGTAGATATCATGTCAATTTCGTCATTGAATATAAATTGATATACAATTGCACCAAGAATAGTATGTTGTAACATCCTTTAGCTGGTAATAAATAATATAATCTCCCTGATAAGAACAGGTACTGCTTATCGTTCTGTCATTTAGCACGTTTTTCTTGGGTCGTCACAAAGTTTATAGTATTTGCGGATTTGTAAAATTTATGTGATAATATAGATAGATACCTTCATAGGTATCCGGAACGGAACCGCTTAGTCTTCCAATCGGTATAGGCGACTACTACTACAAGGTGATGAGCAGCAGAATGCATTCTGCTTTGAATTGCAAAATATACTGTGGAGTAAGGTGATCCCAGCGATACACCAACTCGATCGACATCAGCAGGCCCACTCTATAAGTATTTCGGATAAAATCCGTCGAATTACAAAGTAATGTTGTACTATTTTATTTATTCTGATATGGTTAGGCGTTTACGATAGACGCCTTTGTCGATGGTGGTTGTCACCCGGCGTGGAAGCTATGTATTGAAGGCTTGGAAAATATGAGGCTATGTATATTTTCCAATCCCGTGATTCCCGGGATAGACACGTTGCTAAATTAAATGCAAATAGTGTACCCTAGTGTAAGATCTAGATATAGCTGAGTTAGTTTCTGAGATACTTTATGTACTAATTGCATTATGACTAGTAAGAATTGTTATGAATAATTAAATAAATTATTATTATTATAAGTTATAAAAAAACAATTGCCCATATTAAATAAAATAAAATAAATAAATATGTGGGGACATTTCACACACGGCCACCTGATCAAAAACTAGGCAGAGCCTGTAATATGGGTATCAGACAGCTGATATACATACATAGATACATAATATAATATATAAATAACATCCAGTCACAAGGCAAACACAAGTGCTCATCACACGAATGTTATGTTATGAATGATAGATGTTGTAAATATTAACAGCTGCTCTACCTAATCCAATCACTGCATATTATACATACAGGCATATGTTTTCAATGAGTAAGTTAACAAAATTCACGCCGATTACGCCGGTCAAAAAGCGGCGGCGGCGGCGTCGGTGAAAATGACCGGTAGCGGCGGCGCTGCGCACACGTCTAATCAGAATATGGCACATGATCCCTTAGAGAGTACAAAATACCTTTTTAGTTAGACGAATATTATGCGAATTGCTCACGAAGTAGACTCCACAGTGCGCCGTCTGAGCGTGTAGTGACTAAACCAAATTACTATTACTTACAAATAAGTTTCATTGTGAATGTGAAAGAGTTGTGGCTACTTGCGTGGAACAGAGCGATTGTTTGGAACGCGTCATCTAGTATATTTCATTCCAGATTAATAGTCCTATGAAAACCAACGCTATTTGCGTCTCGGTAACATATACATGAAAGGGTCACCAGCAGCAAAAATAGGTTTGTATTACCAAGTAAACTTTGCGGTCCACTTAGGAACACCATCTATTGTGTATTTTGTTTTCGAGACGCAAATGCGTTTGTTTTCATAGGACTATTAATCTGGAATGAAATATAGTACATAGAGATCGTTGCTTAGTATAAATCGGTTGGCATATAGGAAAGGTTAAAGTCATATTTCTTTGTTTTAAAAGTCAACTTGGTTTCTCAGCACTTTGTTCTGTTAAGACATTTATAGAAAAAAGTGCATTGACCTGGTGTTGTAAGATCTTTTCAATGCTATTGTCTTATATTTTGGGACTTTGGTCTTTTGACGTCATTATCATTTTTATTTATACCACCAATGTTTATATTAACTTTTGCCTCGTGACACCTGCGATCAGTTAATTTCCAGTGGTAACATTTATTTTCCGGCATTAATGAATAATATACAAGCTTCATCATCAGGTTATTTTTGTCTCCACAGCAGGAGCACAATCCTCTCTCATCTGCCGGACACACACGGAGGATATGGCCTACACTCCCCGCGCTGGCCAGACGGGTTGGGGAGGCCTGATTGATGTTTTATAATGTATTCCCTTAGTCGCCCTGTACGACATCCACGGAAAGAGTTGGAGTGGTCCTATTCTACTCTACCGGAAACCACACGGCATATATACAGGCTTACAATTAACAAATTAAATGCAGGCACAGCATATATCTACTATTTAAACTAGACAATGAATTCTGAACAAAATCTTTCTTACGAAATATCCAAAGTTTTGTATGTGTAAATAGACATAGATTTGTTTTATAGTTAATCGGCATTAGCAAGGCATTAAAGTAAAATTAATTATATTCACACACATCAGTAATGTCTTTGTTTAGTTTCTAATTTATTATCGTTTGGAAGAATACTTTGGCATTTTGAAGGCGTCGTACGCCCGGCAGTGGCCTCATTGATTGCAAATGAGCTCGCCTCTGGTCATGCGAGCTCATTTGCATGCCGTTTTTTCACAGATGCTGCAGATTAGAAATCTAGTTACTTATAGAACATCATAGGTAACGGTGTACAAAACGTTATACGCTAGTAAACATACTATAAAAGAAAAAAAAGCAAATGTGAAAAATACAGATATAATGTTTTTCAAACATTTGATCGGTACCGTTTTATCACACTTCTGTATTTAACAGTAAGGAAAAAAAATCTCGTATGCACTTATGTTCAATTTGCACCTTCCTACTTAATACATATTTCCGCATACGTAAAATAGTTTGGTATTTTTTACGTTAAATATAAAGAATGTGAGAAAAAAATATTACATTCCACTAGGGTAAGACAACTTTGTACAAATTGGTCCGGGCCTGGGTATTATATTTAAAGTGTCTTTTCCCACTGCCTGTGTGGGAATCATATTTCGAGATATCACACTGGAGAGTCCAGTAGAATGCCACTTTTGGTGGGCTGTCCATTGAGGAACTTGCCATAATGACCATACTTGGCAAGGGTTGGTGATCGCAGTAACAATCTTAGTTTACACAGGAGAAGGCACGTACCTGGTGATATCCCGTAGTCGCCTTGACGACACCCACGGGCAGAATGGGGGTGGCCCAATTTTAAACCGGGTACCACACGGTTACTTGCCGCCAACTATATATTTCGACTCAAACACAAATCTGATATAATTATCACTTAAAGTACATTTATGTACGTAAAGTCCTAGTTTGTTCAGTTCTTCGCCATTAGTTAAATGGCGGTATTTTGTTCCAAGGATTACCCAACGATGTTTAACTTTATTCTAAGCACGTGGCAATGCCGTAGTATATTTTCCTTTTCTAGTTACAACAACTAGGTTGACGCATTAGTAACGTCTTGTATACGTATTTATGAATATATTTGCGAATTGTCCTATCCTTGTCTAATTCCCATTGTAGAGGAGAAAATCGTAGTTTAGGATTAGACATGTATATGAACTAAATAACACTTTTATTATTGACTTTTTCAATATGCAAGCTCTCTTATTTCCCATTTTCTACCATATTTCCTTTCTCTTTTTATCTTCATCGTCTTGAAAAAGAAAGTGTGTGAGTCGACATTGCCTTGGCCAAATTTCATATAATTGCCTTAAATGCATTTTACATAGACTGGGTTCTTATACTACTTATTTTATTTCCATTAAATCAACTTTAACTATCTATATCAACGAGATTCAGATATATTGTACTTATTTCGACTCGATTCATAAACGATAGAGTAATAATCTTACACAGATCTTATCTTCGTAGGGAGCCAGGAAGACCTGGCGACACTTCGACCCTTCAGGATCTTTTGTGCCAAACCCCTGACCACCAACGGTGCCTTAGAATTTCTTCTTTGGCGTATGCAGGTTTCCTTACGATGTTTTCCTTCACCGAAAACCCTGTAATATTTATTATAATCTTTATTGAACAGTAACATGATCATAAAATTATATGTAGCCCTGGCTCTCAATGGGACGTCCCGTGTGTCAGGAGCCAGTTCCTTCCCAGTTTCAAGTATAATTATATTCTGATGTAGTTTAAGCACAGGGCGGACACTTGTGCCAAAATGTATGCGATGGCGGGAAATCGACTACCTATTCTTACACAAATACAATAATCGTGTCCGGACACGGCAGAGCACGCACACATGCGTAAGGCAATCGTTAGGGGTGTCAGACCGCGCGGACCGGCCGTGGGCACCAGTAACTTTGTGATGGCGGCGTAAAGTGTGCATAAAAACAAAAATAGTTTATAGTATAGGTGGTAGATTAATTAAGATTTAAGTCGTAGGTATACAATCTTTTTGCCAACTTTCGATGTTTACGTGCAAAATCTTTATGCAACCATACAAAACTACGAATTCGTGATAGACTAGTTGGTACTGCGCTCACGTTTATGAGGTCGAGGGTTCGAATCCGGGCACAGGCCAAAGAACGAACTAAGAACGTTTTTAGTGAAGGTAAATACGTTAAGAAACCAGCCAAAGAAGTAATAATTCTAAGGCGTACAAACGCACAAACCCGCATTGGGCCAGCGTCGTGGACTATTGTTATGGAATAATTCCTACTCGCGTGTAATTTTTTCTTTCTTTCATTATGGTTTAAATATATCTTTCATCATCACTAAACATGGCGCATGTGCTAAAATAAAGTATTTTTCGACATACAGGGAAAAAATACGACACTCATCATTGTTCACATTATATATTTTTTTAATCTATACATATATTAAAACAGTAAAAAGGCGTTTCTGTACATTCAAGTAAAAAATAAAATTCAGACCCTAAGACCAGTGGAGTCCAAAAATATAATAAAAAAAATCGTGTCTATGTATGTATGTATGTCTGTACGGGCTAATCTTGGAAACACTGAACAGAATTTGACGGCGTACTGCGTTTCTTTTTAATTTCTTTGCAAGACGATCCGAAGCACAGAAATAAAGATCGCAAACGCGGTAATTCTTTAAATTTTTATTGTTTAAGTCGGGTCGCATCACTTGAATCCAGATACATCTGAAAAACAAAAAAGATTTTATACCCAAACAAAAGGAACTGCGGAAACGTTGCTACAATGTTACGTTGTAAGCTCACGTCACACGCCACTGTATGACACATGTCATTTTTTTCTTTTTATTATGCTGCAATTACACATCCGCGCAAGTCGGTAGACAATCGCTCATTGAATTTTGATTACATCAAAAAGGTGAAAATTCAAACGTGACGTCGGCTCCGTTATTTTTAATTTAATTAAATGAATATTTTATGTTTTTAAATTTAATTAAATATATATTGCATTTGTCTAATCCCAAACTTAATTTTATTCACTTCAGATCAGAACTTCTCATTCTCCTGTACCATTGAAATTAGATAAGGACCAATTCACTAATATAGTACCCAGACTAAGACGAACTCTAAAGACGTCTATACATAAAAGGAATCGAACTCACGACTTCTGGTACTTGAATCCAATAAGCAAGCCACTAAGCCAACGACGTGGTCAATAATCATGATATCTTCAACAGAGGGAGTCCAAACATTTATTTTTATCTTCGTGTATGCATGACTACCATAAATTAAAACTTACACAACCGAATTTTTTACTAGCATGAACACTTGGCAATTATGCGAATGCAGTACGGTGGACCACACGCTAAAGTCTAAAGTGTACAAAATATAAAATTTGCAGAGTATAAAAATTACCTTGATATATTAAGTCACACGAAACTAGGTGTTTTTCCAACTTTACCTAAAAAAATTTAGAATTCAGGTATCTTCTTACACACTACAATTAAACCCCACGTTGGGCGCTAGAATGTAAGTTCCTGATGATCTGCAGGTTCCTGAATAATTCATGGATATGATGAACGTGGGGTTTAATTGAAGGCGTGACTAATACTACTTAAATTCTTTAAGATTTAATATGTTTTGTCACAAAACATATCTAATTTCGCGTGACAAGTTACCTAATTCAAAAAGACCCACATCGATGCGAGCGTCTCGCGACTTAACGCAAATGTGTAAATGTCGTACAACAAACAAATAAATATACAATTGATTAAAATTGTATCAATGTCTATCTCAAATAACATTTTATTTACATTATCAAACAGAATAAAATAAACCAAAACGTATAAAATTATATTTGTATTACTTATAATACCAAAATTCAATCCTACAAATTGTTTGAATAAATAGGCAAAATATGTTACTTACCTCGATTCTTCTGGAGGAAAAGAATGAAATCGTCTCTTTTTGTTATTACTGTTAATCAAACAACCACCTACAGCACAATACTTCACCATTATTCTTTTAATTATCTTTCAAGCAATACATACAGCCCTGACGGTTAGTGCCCTAAACGCTACCCAAAACTGCGGCGCGGGGTGAGGAAGCTGTGATTGGCGGGGGGAAGGGAGTGTCCATTCTATACGTAGTATTATTAGGTATTCTATGGTTTAAGTGTATTCCATTTTGTGTGTAAGGGTGTTGTGAATGTGTTTGCGTGGAATAGTGATTGTGTATGTATGTATGCTTATTTTTAATTTTATTAGCTCGGAATGCTGACTTGATTTTCTGCTTCATTATAATTTAAATTTATTTAAACTGTAACGTACGTTTAAATAAACCGTACTAGAATTTCCAAAAAGTCATTGTTACGATCTGGGTTTGAAACCTACGACCTCATGAATGTGAGACGAGTGCAAAACCCAATATGATACCACGGCTCAATCACCAGCACCACAGATAGTGTTTCTATGTGAAATTGTATTATATATGTAAATTGTAATAATGAGAATGGAGTTTGCCCTATGAGTAATGCCCCCAGTATAACATTTAAACAAAGGACAATGTTTTGTGTGTCTTCATTGTGTTGTTTGTTTTGTGATATTGAAAGGTCGATGATTAAGTAAAGGAGGACTTCATGTCAATCTAATACTTCATCATCATCATCAGGTTATTTTTGTCTCTACTGCAGGAGCATAACCCTCGCTCATCTGCCGGAGACAGACGGAGGATTTGACCTACACTCCCCGCGCTGGCCAGAGTTGGGGAGGCCTGACTGATGTTTTCTAATATATTCCCTTAGTCGCCTTGGACGACATCCACGGGAAGAGTTGGAGTGGTTCAGTGGTGATCTAATACTTATTAGGTAAAAAAATTATATACACGCAACACACACACACACACAAAATAGAATAATACATTTTTATAGCTATTATATTAAACTAAACCTATTTGAAATATAGATATCATACCTACTTTCTGGGAAATAACCAGTTCACTCCTGACACACGTGACTTCCCATTTTTGGAGCCGTTCCGATCTGACCGGTCTTGATGATACATGCATAGTTTTATATATACAGGATATACAAACTATGCATGTGTAATTTATCGACGCACAGCTCAGATCGCTGGGTCTAAAAACTTTAAATTTAAGAGGTTGCTATAACGCTGTAGGAAACCAATCAGGAAACTAATAATTTTAAAAAAGTTGTTTCGGTTCAGTCAACAAGTCCTAGAACAGGACTAACTTGTACAAGGGTTATTGTACTAAGTTGTACTGCAAGTGAGAATCGTCCCCACGACCTCTGTCACTCGAGTTCATCGACCACCTCTAAAGGTGTACACAGACGGATGACGTTTCGCCTGCAATTTCAGCTACTAAATTGCAGTTGGATACTACCTTGTTTGCGTTGCGTTGGATTGTAACTACCCACCGACTGCACGCTGGCTGCATTTTATTTGCAGCAATAAAATAATCAAGTATTAATATGTGGTTCCCGATAGTCTTGTGGTTCCCGGATAAGAATGGGACCACCCCCAATCTTCCGTTGGGTGTCGTCGACTAAGAGATTGCACCAGGGACGGGCATCAGCGTGTCATCATGTCAGCCTTTAGACGTCCACTGCTGGACATAGGCCTTCTCCAATGAACGCCACCACACCCGGTCCTGCGCCCTCCGCATACAGCCGCTTCCGGCCACCTACACCTATCGCATTAGGTCGTCGGTCCGTCTGGCAGCGGGGCGTCCCACCCTGCGCGCGCCAACCCGTGGTCTCCACTCCAGAACTCGTCTGCCCCAACGGCCGTCGGTTCTGCGACAGATGTGGCCCGCCCACTGCCACTTCAGCCTGCTAATCCTTTCGGCTATGTCGGTCACCTTCGTTCTTCGTCGGATCTCCTCATTACGATTCCTATCCTTCAAAGATACGCCGAGCATAGCCCTCTCCATAGCTCACTGAGCGACTTGAAACTTGTGGATCAGGCCCACCGTTAGTGTCCACGTTTCTGCACCGTAGGTCATGACAGGCAGGACGCACTGACTAAAGACTTGTCTTTAAGAATAGGCGAAGTGAATATCAGCGTGTATAATAAGATAATTACCGCGATCACCAATCCGCCTGTCAAGCGTGGTGATTATATGTCAATTTCGAGGCATTCCGCTTACTATTAGGCAGATCGACTGTCGCCACTTCAGACCGTCCAAAAAAATTTCACAAAATAATTGATGGCCTAGAAGTCTAGTCAGTAGTAGGTACAGTGCGGTTTGGTGCAGGATTCGAAATTATCAAGATAATTATTTTCTTTGATAATTGTCATGATTTACCCATGCTGATTCTTAACGTGATCTCTTTAATTTTTGACTTACAAATGATTATTTAATTACTAAAATGTGGTGTAAAAAAGTCATTTATAGTTTGTTTTATTATTTGTAATGACAAAATTTTCGCAATTAAATATATATTTAGAAAAAAAATTACTAGTGATTTTGGTAATCATATTTGCAAAACATTTCTTCGGATT
Source organism: Esperia sulphurella (assembly GCA_947086405.1). Classification (NCBI taxonomy): domain Eukaryota; kingdom Metazoa; phylum Arthropoda; class Insecta; order Lepidoptera; family Oecophoridae; genus Esperia; species Esperia sulphurella. The sequence goes on from OX352265.1 coordinate 13,471,197, forward strand.
TCAGAGTCGGATAAACGTAAAGCGGCATTGATAGCGTTAGCGTTTAATTATTGTTTTATGATTTTTATTATTATCAAGATGATTATCAAGATATAATTATCTTGATAATTATCACTTTGAAACCTGGTTCGGTGATCGCATTATAATTAGGAACAACAACAACAAGAGCCTTTGTACACAATTTTAATCCTATTTGTTATTGTTGTTAATTTTGGTACAATAAAGCGTTTATATACATACGGATTTTATCCGAAATACTTTGCTACGCCCTCTGGTTGTGTTTGTAAGTACTGGATAAGTCAACACCGTTTTTTGTTATACAGATGTCAAGACTATCCTCAAGACTGTGTCCGGCCGACTGCGGTCCGGCGAGCTCACGGCCATCATGGGACCGTCTGGCGCTGGAAAATCAACTCTACTCAACATTCTTACCGGATATAGGTGAGTGTGGGGTGGTACGGTGGGCCACAGTAATGTAGCCTCTATAGAGGCGACGGCGGAGATTGCGGATCGGCACGCGCAGGGTGGGACGGCCCCGCTGCCAGATGGAACGACGACCTGAAGAAGGTGGCCGGAAGCGGCTGGATGCGGAGGGCAGAAGACCGGGTGTGGTGGCGTTCATTAGGGAAGGCCTATGTCCAGAACATAAGCCTCCCCAACACAATGTCGTTTTTGATGGGCTGTCCATTGGGGGATTTGCCATAATCACCAAACTTTGCGGGCGGATTGGTGATCGCAGTTATACAACGCAGAACGCTGCTGCCCGGCCCTGGTGCAATCTTTTAGTCGCCTTGACTACATTCACGGAAAGATTGGTGGTGGCCCAATTCTAAGCCGGGAACCACATGGCAGTACAAACGAACTACAGGAGCACCACCCTATATGTACACGTTTCTGCCCGTAAATTATTGTAGGGCCGTAAACCGAGCGCGCGAACATAGCCAATTGAGAGAGGGACAACGTTTACGTCAACAACATAAATGCTGCTCTTTCTAACTTATAGCGTCGATCTCTCTGCTAGATAGCTCGCTGGCGTAGTAACTTTAGCCCCTACTGAGCTGCGTACTGCCATTTTGCAGGCGACGTTAAACTGGCGGGGGAGGCGAGAGTCGCTTCGTTACGTAGAAATATTTAGTACTAGCTGTGCATGCGGCTCCGCTCGCGTGGACTACAGAATCCGCTCCCGTTCTCACTCTCGCTCCCTATCCCACTCCCACTCAGACTCTCAATCCCAATCCCGATCCCTATCGAAATCCCAATCCCACTCCCACTCCCGCTTTAACTGTAGTAGAAACCAATCACAATATGAATATTGCATATAATGGCTTCTAGAAAAATTTACTTTATTAATATCTCAGGTTCTAAGTGGCGTATCAAGATGAGACATGCATCAGATTTTAAGTTAGACCTCCAGCAAGACAACTGTGAAAATTGCATCAAAATTCATTCTGTAGTTTTGGCGTGATGTGGTAACAAACATATACAGACAAAAATCCTAACAATGATTATTTTGGCTTCTATTGGCCCTATAAAGACGGCTCATATAAATTTTTGTACTATATCTCCTATGTACAGACATAGACCAGTTATAATTTTATTATAAGTATAGATTCTCTGGTTCATGCATGTGTGTTGGAGTGTGCTCGGCGCACGCTTTCTCTATATTTAGCTAAGCACAAAGTAGTTGACACATTCTTTGCTTACGGTTTCGATAACAAAGAGATGCTTGCGACAACCGTTTCATCATCATCCTGTCAACGTCCACCGTTGAACTTAAATTCCTTTCTAAACTAACGAAAACAAAGGCATTTACGACTCGAAAACAATACGCTGCTCGCATGGCAAACAGGCGTATTTTTAATTTTTGTAAAACTGTGTGTTAAAATGCTCAATTTGACTATCTACTCCATCTTATATCGCTTTAATAATTACCATATTCATAAAAACCAGTTCGGTATTATCTGAAACACAGAATAAAATAGAGTTTAAAATTAAATCACACCGTTTTTTTAAACAAAATATATCTCTATTGTCCAGAAATAAGAGTTACTTCCAGTTTCCAGGAACTGGGGCCCGTAAGAATTTCTGCTAATATCCGTCGAATTACTATGTCATCTTGTCATATGATTTTTTGAAGGATATGATTCGTAATGAGGAGATCCGACGACGAACGAAAGTCACCGACACAGCCGAAAGGATTAGCAAGCTGAAGTGACATATGCCGCAGAACCGATGGCCGCTGGGGCAGACGAGTTCTGGAGACCGTGGATTGGCACTCGCAGGGTGGAACGCCCCGCCGCCAGGTGGACCAACGACATGAACAAGGTGGCCGGTAGCGGCTGGATGCGGAGGGCGGAGGACCGGGTGTGGTGGCGTTCATTGGGGAAGGTCTATGTCCAACAGTGGACGGCTAGGGACTGACTGCTCATGTGATATAATAGGATAAGCATTTGGTGTTAACTTTCGTTATAACTAAGATAGTTAGGACGATACGCCATACGCTCCAGTCCAGTTAGAGTCTACAAAATGGCTTTTGTCAGAAATTCTTACAGAGTCAGGCCCCAGACCGTGTATCAGGACAGCCAGGGATGTATTTTTTGAGGCGATTTTCTATATTTCTCTACAAATTAACAGACAATCTACAATGTCGAACCCTTGACCTCTAGCACCCGAGCAGCATGAGTATGAGCAGAACGAGGCGTGTTTATTCTACTCCGCCCTTTTTTTGCTAACGCGTTAGCCTGACGCGTTAGCAAAAAAAGGGCTTATTCACAAAAACAATATTAGCAATATCTTGCATATTAATGTGGAATCTTCCGATGTAAAACAAATCTTATAGCAATCGATAATATAACTTCAATAACTTGAGACTGGTTATAAAAATATTTTTAGAAACGTTAAAATATCTTGTTAAGTTTTTTATATACATACTCCTTCACTACAATACTAATAATTATACTATATCAAAAACGGCTATTACAATACATTGTATCTCAGTACCGCCTAAAGATGCTGTAATAATTCATTTTTGGACGCTATGATTTGTCAATTTCATTATAAGATCGTTTAGATAACCAATCGGTAACGAATGTTTCATAATCCTAATCAATTTTTTCGGTAATTATTGCATTAATACATGTTAAAAATAAAATAAACAATTACTATATTAAATCATGTATTAAGTTTTTATAATTAATATGTTTTTTCCTTTAATTATTATATTCAACACAATGCAAATTGTTTAATGAATAAATAAATACCAAATACTAAATACCAAATCATGTCTGACAAACTATTAATTTAAATAATAAAGAAAAAATCAAATAAATAGTGAAAACAAATATTATGCAGTATTGAATTTTAGTTAATTTTAATAAAAAAAAACGAAGTAAAAAAAATTCTTTTGTTTTAAACTAGACAAGGAATCTTTGCCAATACCGCTTAGAACGCTTCTGAACACCTTCACTATATTTCATTCCAGATTAATAGTCCTATGAAAACAAACGCATTTGCGTCTCGAAAACAAAATACACAATAGATGGTGTTCCTAAGTGGACTGCAAAGTTTACATGGTAATACAAACCTGTTTTTGCTGCTGGTGACCCTTTCATGTATATGTTACCGAGACGTAAATAGCGTTGGTTTTCATAGGACTATGAATCTGGAATGAAATATATATAGTCCGTAAGTTACCGAGCCCCGTAGCACAGAATAATTAATATTATAGTACTCAAGTACAATCAGGACCAACATTTCTGTTTCAGTTACTAATTGGCTAGCTATTTTTTTTTCATTCCAGTCAGCGACCTAGATGTCACTACTATTATCATAATCATATCATCCCTTAGATGTCCACTGCTGGACATAGGCCTTCCCCAATGAACGCTACCACACCCGGTCCTCCGCCCTTCGCATCCAGCCGCTTCCGGCCACCTTCTTCATGTCGTCGGTCCACCTGCCGGCGGGGCGTCCCACCCTACGCATGCCGATCCCCGGTCTCCACTCCAGAACCCGTCTGCCCCAACAGCCGTCAGTTCGGCGACAGATGTGCCACTTCAGTTTACTAATTCTTTCGGCTATATCGGTCACCCTCGTTCTGCGTCGGATCTCTTCATTACGAATCATATCCTTCAAAGAAACCCCGAGCATAGCCCTTCCATAGATTGCTGAGAGACTTGAAATTTGTGGATCAGGCCCACCGTCAGTGTCCAATACTATTATATTTGAGAAATATCCTAAATGTATTTTATATGTTCCTTATTTTACCAGTTTAACACTAATGCAGAGATTATGGTGTATCTTATGATTTATTCCACAATAGCATGAATAGATTAAAAAAAACCTAGTGTTGTAATTCCGGAATTGTTAGCACTAACGATATATTTTAGCAATATACCAAAGATTGAAGCCTTATCATCATCAGCCTGTAAGAGCCCCCTGCTGGACATAGGCCTCTCCCAAGGCGCACCACTGAACCCGATTTTCGGTTCTTCTCATCCAGTCTGTGCCAGCCGCCCTACGTAGATCGTCACTCCATCTAGTCAGGGGGCGTCCCACACTACGCTTGCCGAGTCGCGGTCTCCACTCGAGAACTCGTTTACCCTAATGGTTATCGGTTCTCCGACAGATGCGACCAGCACACTGCCACTTCAACGTACTAACTTATAAGCCTTATAGTCCGTAGTAAAGATTATCGTATCCTATGTATATTTCATTTCAAATCAATCGTATGAAAACAAACGCATTTGCGTCTCGAAAACAAAACAAATAATGGATTGTGTTTCTAAGTGGACCGCTTATTTTGCTGCTGGTGTTACCGAGACGCAAATAGCGTGGGTTTTTGTATGACTATTGGTTTGGAATGAAATATGGTGATTATTATAAGTCTATTCAAAATTGATTTAGTCGTTATAGCGTGGTTAGATAAGTAGCTAATAAACAAACCACATTTTCATCTGACGTATATTGATGCTAAAAACTATACTTATAATAACACTGTAACTGGTCTATGTCTGTACATGAGAGTAATTTAAAAAACAATTGTATAGGGCCAATAGAAGCTAAAACAATTTTTTTTTGGAATTTTGTCTGTCTGTATGTATGTTTGTTACCGCATCACGCAAAAACTACTGAATGAAATTTGATCTAGTTTTCACAGTTGTCTTGCTGGTGGTCTAACTTAAAATCTGGTGCATGTTTCGTCTTGATACGCCACTTAGAACCTGAGATATTAATAAAGTAAATTTTTCTAGAAGCCATTATATCGGTGATATTAAAACGACTGTTAATATTTCTTCCAGTAACTCAGTATCACATTTAGAAATCATTCATGAAAAAAACATCTCTTTTTTACGAAAATTATGATAAAAAAAATGCAATATTTCTCGAACGTACGAGTATGTTCATCATATAGGCGAGGTCAACGGCCGCGGCGCTGCGAACGGCGCGGCGCGTATGGGATTGAGTGAAATTTAGTTTTTGGGGCTAGGGATGGGGTTGAGGTTGGGGTTGGGATTGGGATATTGAGAGTCTCGAGTCTGAGTGGGAGTGGAAGTAGAAGTGGGAAGAGAACGGGAGCGGAAGTGGGAACGGGGGCGGATTCTGTAGTTCACGCGAGCGGAGCCGCGGGCACAGCTAGTATAATATAATTATTGGTAAATGCTCATTCAGTTATGCATGTCAACACATGCAGTGCGAGGGGGAGGAATGATAATGCTCGTGAATTGTCTGTCTCTTTCACACTCGTGTCCTGAGTACCATATACTCAAGTGTGCTGTTTCTTACGCAAATTGCTCTCATAAGCTACTCGTATGTGGTTCTTACGCCACGGACTCTAATACATTGAGTAATTGGGTATTTAATTGCAGATTCTCTATAAAATATCACTGAACTAGCGTCGGATCAATACAGATATTGCGGGACTAGGACATTAGGAGCGTAAATTGGCTAACTCCTAATAAACCTTCATTTTTATTTACTTGTCGCAGTAAAAACACTACAGCTCGGTTCTCATTTGTCGCAGTTTAATGCTTTATACACTAAAACCTATCTCAAAATACCTTTTGATTAATAGTGAAAACTACACCAAATATGTCTAGGCGTTCGATCTATTAGTAAACACACAGACAGACATTGCATTTTATATAATAATTAATAACTAGTTTTATATCAAAACGTTGGCCTAACCAAAAGTGAAAATCGGACCGAAATCAACACAGTAACAGTAGTTAGCGAAATTAGCCTGCATGCAGACAAAAGCTGCCGGACGACTTTGTAAAACAACAAAATGCGTTTAATAGTCATTATCATCAGCCTGGATGAGTCCACTGCTGGACATAGTCCTCTCCCAAAGTGCGACATTGAACCCGATTCTCGGTTATGCTTGGCGATCGCAGTGTTATAATGTGTGGGGACATTTCACACACCGCCACCTGATCCCAAACTAGGCAGAGCCTGTAATATGGGTATCAGACAGCTGATATACATACATAATATATATATATATATATATATATATATATATATATATATATATAAATAACATCCAGTCACAAGGCAAACACAAGTGCTCATAACACGAATGTTTGCCCTGGGCGGAATTCGGACCCGCGACCCCGAGCTTCGCAGGCAGGTGTACTACCGACTAGGCTACGGGGCCGACATTTGTTGTGTTGGATTTAATATATGATTTACAAATAAACTCCCTTCAGATCCAACGTTTATTTTAGTTACACAGTATGTTCAATGTTTTTTTGCACAATATGCAGCGGTTCGCCTCTCCACTCTCTTTGACCATGGCCATGGGATCTAATGACACCACCTCGCCTGCGCAAGCGCAAGAGTTGTGGAAGTGGGACATCAAGAGAATGGCATGCTATAACTGTAATGTTGCTGCCTAAATTAGCTTCCATTTCGTAGGCGTTGACTATCAATTTAGATCCTCCATCATACAGTGAAAATTCCTTATTTGAGTATATTTCAATTTCTGCGGCTTTTACTGCGTTGACATAGAAAAGTGCTACGTAGATATTCGGATCGGTACTTTCGTCGCGGCTTTTTTTTGAACCGAAAAGGCATAGTCGAAGTTACCAAAAGGTTTTACCGAATGGGCTTCAAACGGCAACCATGCACGAAGCCGAAGGTTCCTTCAGGCGGCGTTCGACATGTCCTACCTTTTGAAAACAACTGTTCTAATCACCTGTGACGAAGACGAATGCGCCGAATTATAACCTCGACGTCCTTCTGATCTTGACGACAGATTTTCTAGTCTTCCCTGAAACGAAGCTGTGAAGTTTCCCCTTTCCGTCGACTTTTCTACTTGAAATTAGCTTCTGCTTCTAAACTACAAGTGATATTTTCACGGCTCTTGCAGCAAAATATGGGTAATTTATTTGTCTAAAAACTGAGCGTTTTTTGTTCTCAAATATTTAATAATCTTGACAAAAAGTATATATTACTATTTGCATTGGACAGTGGCGATGAGCGCTAGCGTAGCGCTGCTGACATTCAAAGGAGAGGATGGTGCGTTGCGCGATCGCCTCCCACCTGAAAATATAGACTTAGTTGCCAAGATGCAAGGTACACTTCATTTCGGGTGGCGCAGGGTTAAACGTTTTGGCCAGGCCTCGAAGCTCAAAGACATTGGCGATTACACACGCCTTAAGTAAGAAGTTAGAAGTTCTCATGTTTCGTATGATGCTCGATGAGGCGCGTCATCACCGTCCACTACCGGATCTTGATATCAGTATCATTGGTCGCTAAGTAGGTCACGAGTAGATTGCAGCGTTTACACGCGCGCATTCAAACTGAACCCGATGGCTGCGCCTACGCCGGTAATTAATTATGTACATGTCGTCGGTTTACCGCACTAGCAATTAGAACCTTAAGGTTTTTGGGAAGAAGTCACTAATTGCTACGGTTATACCAGAGCAGTTACTTTTTGCTGTAAGCAAAATATACAGTCAGTATGCTTTGATAAATCACCATCATTCTAATTTTCACGTTATCATCATTGGATAAGGTTCTAGGTCTGGTCACTTAATTCGGCAGGTGATAGTGCATATGTTAAGTTCAAGTCCCATGTGAAGTTTATGTATGTCTACTAACGAGGTCGCTAATGACCATCAGATGGGCTGTCTGCACGTTTGCACGCACGCAAAAATATATCTCTCTTCTTATTCACTGTTACAAAATAACATTAAAACAGCTTTGTAAAAAGGCTTATTATAAAACGTATGATTATTTGAATGACAAAGATATATTGCTTCAGCTTCGCACAGTCTTTATATAATTGTACACTAACTTGATTTTAAAACATGTGTTGCTTGAAGTTGCGCTGTTTCTTCTTCACAGCGAGCGCTACCTAGGAAGCGGTAGTCTATAACAAATTGACGAGTATATAATATAAATATTACATACATAATATATATGTCGTAGGTGCCTGGCTCCGCCGAAAGTGTGGGCTCCCAAATTGAGTTTAATGCCGTTACAAAGTTAACAAGTTTACTGACTTCAATGACACTACATAAAATTACACTACATCAATAAGTAACGATTTTAGAAGGCAGACGATCCGTCTGTGTAGTGCCTGCGCACCGCACGCGTATCGAGCGAACAATGTCTCGAGTCTGCGCCTGCGCCAGTCCTACCCGACGTTCCGTCAGCGCGTGCTCGCGACGATCGCCGAACCAAGCCGAACGGCGCGCCGAACACACACTGTGCCTCCAAATCAGCTCCTCTTTTATTATTTCGCCGACATATATGTATATGTAATATTTATTTGGATGAGAAGAACCGTAGATCGGGTTCAGTGGCGCACCTTGGGAGAGGCCTATGTCCAACAGTGGACTCTTTCGGGCTGATGATGATGATGATGATATATGTATATATTCACTTGTCTAATCCCAAAATAGGACTTTATCCTGTAAAATGGGAATTAAGCAGGAGTGGACAGTTCACAAATAGGTAGGTATAACAACATACAGACCGGGATCAATTTGTACAAATTGTACAAAGTTGTCTGTCCCCGGTGGGAATTGAACCCACGACTTCTGGCGCTCGAGTTCAATGACCAAGTGATGCGGTCAAATAAATGTACCAAGTGTACTCATGCTCAGTAAGGAATTTTGACTTTTTGTTTGCCACACCATCAATAACTCGTACTTGCTATAAGGAAGTGGTAAGTACGTTACAAAACGTGTTTTCGAGGAAAAAAATGCTTGTCCAAGTGGGTACTCAGTAAGACTCTTAAGTACCCATTTATGTAGCGAAGGTACGACGGGCCTTGGAAAGGTAATTTATAATGAGTAATAACGTTTTATGTTTTATATAGGAATGGAATAGCCGTGACAACTTTTGTAAACTGTAACGTCGCTTGAAAGTTTCTTTGAATTGTATAAATATGCTTTTAGGGATTGAAACGGGTATAGATCGTATATTTCACGAGGGCACGCCCCACTCTATATGCTTCCATTTCATTGTATGCATTATATTGTTACTGTGTTAGTTCTATCGTTGCGCACTATCATCAATATGTAGGTACATGCATACAGAAAAACAATATATAATTAATAGAGGGGGCAGGGGGGGGGGGAGGGTTATATTAATATAACAAAATAAAACATATATGAGTTTCTTTCGATGAATATCAATTTGTTTGCACGCAAGTTTTCCGTAATCGATTCTATAAACGTTTTGCAAAAACATAATTATTATGCCAGAGGGCAGTTAGATGAATGACGTTTGTTTTTAGTTACTTGCTGTCATACGTTTAAAAGTTAAGCGCAGTAAGGTTGGCTGGAAGAGATCTCTTTTAGAGATAAGCTCGCCTTTGTACACAAAATCTGTAACTATTTACTTTTAAAATTTGTGCAATTAAGAATATATAATAATAAAGAATATATAATAATAATAAATTAAAGGATTTTTCTACTAAAACTAAAAAAAAACATTTCTTTATTCCACCAGGACATCAGGAATGGAAGGCAGCATCACAGTGAACGGAATGGAGAGGAACCTGTCCAGTTTCCGCAAGCTATCCTGCTACATCATGCAGGATAACCAGCTCCACGGCAACCTGACAGTTGAGGAGGCAATGGCCGTTGCCACCTCGCTGAAGCTCCCTTCAGCAACCACAAGGGCTGATAAAGAGGAAGTGGTAAGTTGGCACTTTCCATTTCCAGTATGAATCAACAGCAATTAGTTCGGCAAAGGTAGCTTCACACCATTATTAGCCTCTTAACATGTGTGGAAACAGCCCACGTTTTTCATCGTCGTCATCATCAGGTTATTTTGTCTCCACTGCAGGAGCACAACCATCTGCCGGAGACAGACGGAGGATTTGGCCTACACTCCCCGCGCTGGGGTTGGGGAGGCCTGATTGATGTTTTATACTGTATTCCCTTAGTCGCCTTGTACGATATCCACGGGAAGAGTTGAAGTGGTCTAGGGGAATACATTATAAAACATCAGTCAGGCCTCCCCAACCCGTCTGGCCAGCGCGGGGAGTGTAGGCCAAATCCTACGTCTCTCTCCGGCAGGTGAGAGAGGGTTGTGTTCCTGCAGTGGAGACAAAAATAACCTGATGATGATATAAGCGTTAGTTTAGTTTCATTTAACTATGACCTTATGGGTACCTCCGACCTGATAAAATAAATAAATACGCCTCATGTTTGAGAGTGCTGGTAACTTGATAGTGTGTCGAGGACACGATATCTCTATTGTACTTGTTTATGACTTTGACATACTTGAATACACTATTTTATATGTCTTTAGAACATCCTCGAGTAATTAGAGGGACTGAAAAATAGTTGCATTCAGCGTTGTGAGAAGTAGTATAAAACCTTACTGCTCATGTGCCATATCCATGTGTATAACAGACTAGCTGTGTCCGCTATAAATACCAGAATGCTTTGCTGCTCCGAGCCGTGGACCGCGTACTCCTTAAGAATATTTTCTAACAACCAACCCTTTTTCAGATCCAAGAGATCCTCGAAACCCTCGGTCTGTCAGAGCACCACAAAACGATGACCTCCAACCTGTCAGGAGGCCAAAAGAAACGTCTTTCAATCGCCCTGGAGTTGGTCAACAATCCGCCGATCATGTTCTTCGACGAGCCCACATCTGGTCTGGACAGTTCCTCGTGCTTCCAATGCATATCGCTGCTGAAGACCTTGGCTAGGGGAGGCAGAACGATCATCTGCACAATACACCAGCCGTCTGCGAGGCTGTTTGAGATGTTCGACCATCTGTACACGCTGGCTGATGGGCAATGCGTGTACCAGGGCAGCACGGGGAGATTAGGTATAGTACATCTCCTTTCTTTCTCCTGAAGTAATAAATTATCCAGTTCGTCCGACCACCTTGGCCTTGGTCCAACCATCTTAGTGGCATCCATTGCGTGGTTACTTTCTCTCATCTCTCTGGGTATATGCGGTTTCCGTAAACCTACAGGCTTTGAAAGAAGATGTTAGTAATGAATGTTGCGTTGGTTCGGATATTTGGAGCGTATGAGTAAAAGAAGATTGACAACAGAGATTTACAGCGCAAATATGGAAGGAACTTCAGCTAGAGGTCGTCCTAGGAGGACGTTCAAGGATCACATTGGTGACGTTGGGGTCCGCTGTGAGATGGATAAAAGGAGGAGCATGAAAAGGCTGATGGATGTGAGTGAGGCTAGTGAGGTGTGTCAGGATCGCGCAAAGTGACGATACATCGTCTCTGCCTGCCCATCTAGGACCAAGGGGTGAGCATTATGTGTTCTATTTGGAACGCAGCAGGATAGAACTTCTCGGGGGCAGATGCAAGTGATTGACAAACTTCAACCCTACTTTAAGGGGTAAATCGCGTGCCTATATAGCACTTTATCTCAGCCATAGCCAGCCTGTTTGCCAGTCAGCGTTATAGTTGTATATCTGTTCATTTTACGAAAAGACGGGAACTTCAAACGCTATGGTGAACTTATATAGAACAATGACCGAATCAACACCTAACCGTGTACCGTTACTGTGTATTAGTATTCTACGTTAACTATATTCCAAATCAATTGTCGTCCGAAAACAAACTATACAGACTACAGAAACGACAGGTCTGTATTACCGTGTAATTTTTGCGGTCCAATTCGGACCACTGCTATTGTTAATTTTGGTTTTCGAAATGCAAATGCGTTTGGTATCGTATGCGGATTGATTTGGAACGGAATTTACCAAGTTTTCGTACGTGTCTAATGCTTGAAGTTACTTAATTAAATATGGAGGTCAGTCGTTTTGACGTATACATTGACAAGCATGGTGATTAGAATATTATGACGGGTTCGAATCCCGCTAGGGGCAAATGTTCGTATGATGAATATGAATGTTTGTACCCAAGTCTTGGATGTTTATATAATTATTCAAGTATGTCTATTCGTTATCCAGTAACCATACTACAGGCTCGGCCTAGTTTGGGACTGGATAATTGGTGTGAATGTCTGAGATATTTATTTATTTATATTAACTCACTATTTTGGGTTTAAAGGTCTGTTTAAATATAGAGTGTAATAGGAAAACTCCAGAAAACTAGCAACCTTCAACCGTCAATAAGTATCTGAGGATTCGGATGTTATTCCTCGCGTAACATCCGAAAAAAAAGCTGTTTAACTAATAGTAAGTAAATTCGCTGACGCGCGCGATTCGATAGACTTTTGGAATCGGTTTGTTCCTGGCGTTGAGAGGCCGCTACGCAGCGCGGCGCGGTGATATGCGTCAACGTCAACTGCTGAGAATGTGATGTGTGTTTGTAGTTCAACACTAAAGATACATCTTATTGCACAGTGGAGTGGCTGGGCAGCCTCGGCCTGCAGTGCCCCTCGTACCACAACCCTGCCTCGTTCATCATCGAGGTGTCGTGCGGCGAATACGGCGACAACACCGGCAAGCTGGTGCGGGCCATAGACAACGGGAAGCATGACATAAGGTATGAAAAAAATCACAGAGATAAGTCAACTCACAGATATCACTTTTGTATTGTCGCTGGCTCGTAATGCATCTGTCAATGTTGCTGGACCTTGATTTAAAAGGTTAAGGTTAATTTTGGGTTGTGCAAATTTGACAGGTATATACAGTATAAGTTTACTAGACGGCGACTGCAATACTCTCAATTATGTACGATCTGTGTTTGTAATCATATGTGTACCAATAAAAAGAATTAGATACCTCCAATGAATACTACGTTACGCCGAGTAAAATTTGGGTCTATTTTGTTTTTTTTATCAAAATTGAGTCATTAAATTTCTAATTTCTAAAAAAAAAATCTTAAAATTCAGAGAGCATAATAATTAGACTCCATTTTGATAAAAACAAAATTGATCTAAATTTTATTTTGTGTAAGTATCGAATTGCTTAATTCATAAAATGTTATTATGAAATTGTGTTAAAGGGGAGATCCGGAGAGATTGCCAGTAGATTACTTAAACTTCCCTAATTCCATATTTTTTTCATACTATTGACTCCATCTATAATATATCGTAAAATTCACGAAGGCATGCCCCACGCTCTCTCTAAATCGTTTACATTTCATTGTATGCGTTATACAGTTACTGTATTAGCTCTTAAGTTACGAACAATCATTTGTGCATACCTACAAAGATACTGACGTTCGGATTAACTCCCCGCGTCCCGCTCTCACCACTCGCGAAAAGTAGTAGGGCGTGCCATCGTGAATTTTACGATTTATACCTTATTGGTCTTGAACCTTAATCTAAATTCGTTACTCGATGTTTTATGAATTAAACAGTTATTCAACTTTGTTATACCCACCCAGTCATGCAACAATTATTATAATCGAATCTGGTTTTTTTTCTGGTCCTTATCTTTGTTCAACGAAACTTAAAGGGGTTTTAACGACCTTTATTAAACAATCAAATAAGCATCAAAAATTTAAGAAATTTGATTATGTTATTGCGTCATTTTAGTCATCTCACCATTAATTTTAAAAATATTGCTAGATATTCCTTGAACCTTAATCTTGGATATTTGGATGTTTACTCAATCACGCTTCAACCACTGGACGGATCGGGATGAAACTGGGAACACATATAGGGTAGGTCGTGGAATAGGACATAGGATAGTTTTTATCCCGAAAAAACGTAATATTCCTACAGGAAAACCCAATTAATCGTTAAAAGCAGTGAAGATGAGTAAATATCGAATCCTACGCGGACGAAGTCGCGGGCAAAAGCTAGTTTATTATAATTAATGCAGCCTTCTAAGGTGCGACATCTAATTTCGTTGATGCAATTTTGAGGGGAGAAAATGCCCTAATCGCCACGCCTGGCAGGCGGGTTGGCTATCGCAGTGTCAGGCACTCGCACCGGTAACGCTGCTGCCCGTCACTGGCCTGCTGCATTTAGGCCAGAACATACTTTTGTACATGGTTATACCGTTCATCTGTCAGAGCCTCGTCCGTTCCTCAAGAGGGTATACAACGTGCTTTCAACCCCCTTAGTTATACTTATTTAAATTGAATGTCCTCCAGAAATGGCCTGCCATTCCCGGAGAGCAAGCTGCCAGCATACAATAACAAGAAAGACATGGAGGAGTCCCTCAACTCCGGCAAGGAGTGGAACAAGAACGACCTGGCCCAAGCGCCGGAGAAGTTCAAGTCTGACAACGTGGCTAACGGCAACGGGACCAGCAACTTGCAGAACGGCTTGCTGCAGTATGCTGCCAATGAAATCGCTAAAGGGAAAGGTGAGGTTTAATTTAAAATAATACGATTCCATGTATTCTAGGGGCAAAAACCCATCATCAGCATCATATCAGCCGTTAGACATCCACTGCTGGACATAGGCCTTCCTCAATGAACGCCACCACACCCCCTCAATGAACGCCACCACACCCGGTCCTCCGCATCCAGCCGCTTCCGGCCACCCTCTTCAGGTCGTCGGTCCACCTGCCGGCGGGGCGTCCCACCCTGCGCGTGTCAATACGCGGTCTCCACTCCAGAACTCGTCTGCCCCAACGGCGGTCGGTTCTGCCAAAGATGTGGCCCGCCCACTGCCATTCAGTTTGCTGATGAGGCGACGTGCGGCGTGACACGGCTGGCAGCGACTGGATGAGAAGAACCGAGGATATTCAGTGGCGCGCATGGGAGAGGCCTATGACCAGCAGGGTTCTTGCAGGTTGAGATTCACACATTCTTAAACATTACTAACTTATTTTTTAGACTGTCAGTGCATCACATTATATATATACAGCGATACAGCGAACGAAGGGCAAAGGTGATGGCGACGATACACTATTTCCTGTTTACTTTGTAACTCGTTTTGTTCATTTCGCAAACTAATGGCAGAGAATAAATCTACAAACAGATAGTACATATTTCATGGCAATTAAAATATTCAATCACCTCCCTGAAAAACTAAAACAAATTGATGCAAACAAATTTTTCCACCGAGCGAGCCTTAGAAAAATTACTGATACTCAACGATCTCTATGTACTACCAGATGGAGCGTTCCAAACAATCGCTCTGTTCCACGCAAGTAGCCACAACTCTTTCACATTCACTTTGAAACTTGTGCAGTTACTACTCAGAACATTTAATTATTTACTAAATATTGACATTATTTAACCGTAGCGTCAATATACGTAGTAAGTGAATAAATATGTGTATGGACTATCGGGGTGTGGTTTTACGTTGCGATGGTAATGAATAAAATATGTACGCGTATTTAAAACTAGAAACGTGTCTGTTGGGGTTAACCAAGTTATCTTCTAATAAATAAAAAAACGTAAATTGAAAATATTTGCAATAAATATATTTAGTGGATGGATGATAAGTAATGGAAAACAGTAAGATCATTTATACATTTGTTGTCTGTTTGTCTCTTAGTTTGTGTACGCTACACGTAAAAATTACTGAACCAAATCTGATGGAGTTTCCAGAAAAACTTGGGCTTAATTCTGAGTAACATTTTGTCTTTATTTCATGGTGATCTAAACATAACTAAATCAAATGTCATACAAAATAGTTTTCGAAAACTCTCATACGCTGCTACTACAACAAAGAAGTGTAAAGAAGGGGGTACAAGCTCGACGGAATTCCTATTGCAATGAGTGAGAACTACATTTTGGAGATAGGTAAAAGCGGAGTTGGTTGGTCATAGATGTGTTGCAGAGGGTTCGCGGAAGAGGGGGAGAAGAAAGGGGAGGGAAGTGGATGGTGAGGTGTGGGGAGAAGGGAAGGGCAAAGGACAGGAGTTCAAGGGGAGGGAGGTAGAAAGGAAGAAACTGAAGGAGAACAGTGGGCGGGAGGGTGGAGAAAGGGAGGTGGGGGAGCACGTATTTCAGTGGTCTGCGCGTACGCAGTCGAGGACACAGTTTGATAATAAAATTATATAATGTAACACCACACATGACATTCGAGCCGAATTTATTTCTAAACTGTTTTGATGACGGCTACATATTGTGAAATCAGTGTAGCAAATAACACGTTACAGAATTGATTACTCCACTTCCCTCACTCTCGGGGGCAATCGATAAGGACAGCAGACTGTACAAGTTACTGTCGCAAGGGAAATTGACCCTTTGCGATAATGATGTGTGGGGTCACGTGGTGTAGCCATTATACATTGTACTAATGTCAAGTCTAACTCCCCACTTGAGGTTTCTACTCATGTCAAGTCTGTCTCACTCCTCACTTGCGGTATAAAAATGTATCTATGCGGGGCGGCCCCGGTTGCCGGGACCTCTTGGCGAATCGCGTAGATACGACTATCAATGAATGAATATACTTTATTGTACACAAGTAACAGAAAATACAAAGTATACAAATATACAGAAAATGTACAAGTGGCGGCCTTATCGCTTTAGCGATTTCTTCAGGCAACCTTGTAGCTAGAGAAAATCGTAAGGGAGAACGATGCCCGGATTAAACCTCTGATGTTACGACCGTAAGAGCGCATTTCAAACCAAATTACAACTAGAATATTGTAATATTTGTAATAAATAATTAGTGCATAAACAGTACAATGTTATCAATATCTGCAGTAATTTTACAATTACTGCAGCTGACACACCGTGACGATGTTATCATCCCACGGCCGCAATTGTGATTTGGAAATTTACTTTTTTTTGTCATAGAATTATGACCGAAAAGAATATATGCGTTTTAGTTTATACGTTATTTATAAAAAAAAATTATCTTTTCCAACGAAATAAATTTAGAATTGGCAAGTGTCAATAAATACTTCATATACACTCTATTCTAGTCTATTCCCAGGATTTTGTCCTGTACGATGGGATCTAGACATGGATATAACAATTCACAAATCTAACATCGAGACAGGGACCAACTTCTACTTTAAAGTAGTCTTGTCTCTGGTGGGAATCGACCCCACGATCTTTGGCGCTCGAGTTTAACGACCAAGCCAACGACGTAGTCGAAATTAGACGCATTGTCAAAATGCATTAAATTATTTCTAACCTGCGCGCGCGCATCTTACACTGGGTGGAGGGTACCCTCTTCAGCTCCATATCCTTGTCATCCCTCATACAGTCTAACAATAATTTGGAGTGGGTAAACACCCGGTCATCATTATTATCATGTCAGCCCTTAAACGTCCAGTGCTGGACATAGCCTTCCCTAATGAACACCACTACACTCGGTCCTCCGCATCCAGCCGCTTCCGGCCACCTGCTTCAGGTCTGTGGTCAATTCAATTCAATTCAAATATTCTTTATTGTGCACCAAAACATATACATTTTTAATAAAAACAAATCTTACATATAAGGATGAATTTAGTGTCAATCTGGCGGCGGGGCGTCCCACCCTGCGCGTGCCGATCCGTGGTCTTCGCTCCAGAACTCCTTTGCCTGCAAAAATACAATTTATATGTGACATGCTAGGGCTGTATGTACACAGTGAGACCATGTGAGAATTGTCAAAATCCTGTTGGACAGCACTGCAATTAATAGTTGTCTTTCCTTCGTGCCGTACCACACGTAATTCCCCGAAGTTCTTTAACACGGTCCCCGACTGTATATATAATTATAAATACATATACATTCTCCTTATACCAAACCACATTATGTTTTAGATTTTTTTTGTAAACAAATCCAGTTTTTCTTGTTTTCCTCAATCCACTCTGCGCTTGCCAAATTACCCGGTAAATACCACACGGTTTAAATGACATTTCTTTCGGACAGGTGAACCGCTTGTGGTCCAAATGGAGACGGAGAAGCAGGACAACGCGGAGGCCGCGCTCCTGGGGGACAGCGGCTCCCCGCGGCGGTACGCCACGTCGGAAATCACGCAGTTCTGGGTTGTGCTGAAGAGGACACTGCTTTTTAGCAGACGGGACTGGGTGAGTTGTGTATTATTAAGTTGGAAACCGTACTTTATTATATAATTTACAGTATTATTTTTAAACTAGCTGTTACCCGCGATGTCGTCCGCTTGGACAACTTAACATCACTAATTATTATGTATTTCCCGTAGGAATGGGATGGTTTTTCGTGATGTCCTATCCCGAGACCTAACCCTATATCTGTGCCAAGTTTCATCACGATGCGTCCAGTGGTTGAAGCGTGATTGAGTAATATCCAAACTTTCGCATTTATAATTTTAGTACGACAAAACCTCATCGAATACTAAAAATTGCATTTAAAATGCCACAGTAATCTTCCAAATGACCTAAGAAATTATAAATAATGTGCATGAATATATATTTACACGTCATGCAGAACTTTGGACATTGCGTAAGGAACATTTTGTTCATTATTCATTGTCTAGTTTAAATAGTAGGTCGTTGTGTATGGACGATCTGACCGGTGACAACCCTACCTACTTTGTACTACAAGCATACACCATGCAGGTGGAACAAAAAAACGTCACCAGCAGATTGTTAACTTATAAAGATACAGTAATACCCCGCTTTACATGAGGGATACGTTTCGCAAAAACTCGCGTTAAGTGAAAGGGGTTTGCGATTTAACATCGCCAAAAGTGCGTGCATACCTATAATTAGAAGTGAAAAAAAAAATTATCAAGAAAAAAAAATTTTACTTTTCTATCAGCTGACGATTTGTGTGTCAGTGTTGCCACCTATGAGTTTTTAAAAAGCACTAAACGCTGCGCGCCATATTTGAATATAGCTCGAAATTTCCGCCCCCCTCCCGCCCCTGTGACCAAGCGTGGTATTTTGAAGCCTTATACCTGAATTTTTTTTTAGTTCCAACTGTAATTGCCCTGTAACAAAAGTTATAGATAAAAATATGTCTATGTCTAACATAATAATGACGTATGGTGTCGCATTATTCTTTCTTTCATTAGTCTTTGCGGCTGGTGACAGGTTTCTCTTCCAGCCTGTAGATTTTACTAAGCTTCAAGCCCATAATAGCTATAACATATATTAATATACTGATTATATAGGAAGCTATCATACACGGAACCTATGCTTTAATTTATATTTTGCCTTCATGCCCACTGACATATATTAATATACGAGTATATTGCAGTAAATAGCTTAAAGATGACTTAATAGAAATATATATTATAGTTTTGTGTGTGACCACAAATATTACTATAGAATATTTATTGTAATATACCTAGCTATAATTTATATATATAACGCAGATTTTTCTACGTAGAAAATGACGTCACTTTGAGATACTTGCCGTAAATAACTTGTTTACGATAATGAATTACGTCTTATGATAATGATGACACCCAGGTAGGTACCTTTTTAAAATGGAATCTAGTTCATTGACTTAATATTTGATATACTCGTATATATATAAAATTTAGGTCTATGGGAGGCGACTATGTAATGCTGTTACTTCTACCTGGTCTCGAGTTGTGCTAGAGTTCGCTCCTGTATTTAGCTCAAAACTATACTTTGATGCAAGTCCTGGTCTGGATGTTATGTTTGTGAATCGTCCTATCCTTGTTTAATTCCCATAGCACAGGAGAAAATCCTAGTTTGGGATTAGACAAGTATATGTAAGTATATATCTAATATTTAATGTAACTTAGTCTAAGAAATAATATTAAAACTGCTAAAATTGCTTTAAACTTTAATGTTTACCGCGAGTCTACTAGATGCTGATGTAAATTTAATTAGACACATAGTAGATAATTTGAATAACAAATCGCGTAGGAAGGTCCTTAGAATTTGTAAAAAAAAAGTATTATGACGTTTCTACGCAGTTAAGGAAACTCGTTTTTTTTCTTTTTTTAGTCTTGCAGTTCACAAAGTACTGATTTTTGACTTAAGTATATCTGAACTGGTGTATTTAAGTCTTTCAATTGTCACTTGTAACACTGGATTTTGCAAGGATTTTGAGAACTTGTCTAGTCTTGTTTTTAAATTTAAAAGTGTTCAAGTAAGACTCAATACCTTATCATCTCCTTGTCCTACAACAGTGCCCCAAGCCGATTTGGTGGACTTCACATTCGCCTTAGAATTTTGTCTTCGACATAGGCTTCGGTTTTTTCCTTAAGATGTTTTCCTTCACCGAAAACCTGGGGTATTATAGGTACACCGTACTTAAGTTTCGACCTCTAGAACGTGAGGCGAAATAAATATTCTTCCTTTAATATATAGGGATAATAAAAAAAAAACAGCATATTTATATCATTATCGGGAAACTTTACATACAGCTCAACCGGTTATATAGTTTTCCAGTTATCCGACAGACAGGTAGATGAACAGATGAATATATATATATATGTGTGTGTGTAAAGTAGTTTCAGTATTTAGTTATTATGTAGTATATTATGCACTTTTTGCCCCCCTCGCTCTTAGTGCCTTGTCTCACACCCTGTAAGGTTGGCTGGAAGAGATCTCTTTTAGAGATAAGCTCGCCTTTGTATACAAAATTTGTAACTGTATTTACTTTTAAAATGTGTGCAATAAAGAATATATAATGAACAAAAACACTTCGTTCTAAGGGTATCCGATTTGACGGAACTCTAAAAAAAACATTGTAACAAAGTGGAAAGGTCGCGGTTTTGCCGTCTGACGCACGTCAGTGCGCTGAGAAACCAGTCGTGGAAGAAACCTGCGAACAACGACCTTGGGGTAATACGCGTTCATCGCTTGCGTTGACTGTTTAAAATTGTTTTTTCAAGTTCAAACATGTTTATTTTAATTGAAAGTCGTGGTTTTGAAATCGCTTAACCGCGCTAAGTGGTTTAAGCTGCAAAACGGCACATACTTAACTAGGACTCTAAGAGTCCCCGCAGACTGCAAACTTTATATCAGGCTCTTAAACAGTATAAAGATGTATGCAAGTGCGCACACTATGACGATTTGTTGCCCCAGTGTGCGCACTAGCAGCTCAATCCGACTAAATTATCGGCCGATATAAAGTTTGCAGTCTGCGGGGACTAAGGAGTAACTCCCCGCATCCCGCGCTCACCCCTCGAGCCATCCTGAATTGTACGATCTATACAACAAAACTGTGTAATTGTTTAATTCACAAACCACCGGGTAACAAATACCCAAGCTGTTAATAGTTTGGTGTACCTGTGAGTAGTTTAATAGAACCGGTCATTGAAACTAACTGGTCGGTTGAAACTAACGACTTTCGTTCAGTCATCTCTGAAAAATTTTCAAAAATTTGATCTCTCTCTTGAGAAAGCCAAAGTCAAAATCATTTATTGCATATGAGTACACTTGGTACATTTATACACGCCATTTTTTTTATCGACTACCGCTTCCTCGGTGTTAGCGCTGTGAAGAAGAAACGGCGCAACAAACTTCACGCAACACATCTTTTAAAAATCAAGTTTGCATACAATTAATACAGATTTTGCGAAGCTGAATTATCATTAGTACCAGGCATCTTTGTCATTCAAATAATCGTTTATTTTATAATAGGCTTTCATACAAAGTTGTTTTTTAATGTGAATCTTAAACTTTCTGTCCGTCATATTTAAGATTTCCTCTGGTAGTTTGCTGTAGAAGCGTATACATTGCCCCGTGAACGATAGACAGGGAAAGACAGGGAGAGACAGGGAAAACAAATAAAAAACGATTTTTTGAAATTTTGAGTTCGTATCGTGGTGGGTACAAACTTTTAAACAGCATTGATTAAACTTTATCAACGCAAGCAGGAGACGACATTTTTGAATTTAATTAATAAAATAATACTTTTGTATATGATTATAGTGATTTAAGTTCCATCATCAGTTGAAACACTGTTAAACATAACCCGCCAATAGAATGCGACTTTTGGTGGGCTGACCACTGGGGGATTTGCCGTAATCACCACGCTTGGCAGGCGGATTGATGATCGCAGTAATATATTCTTTATTGCACATCTTAAAACTAAATACAGTAATAAATGGTGTGTACAAAGGTGAGCTTATCTCTAAAAGAGATCTCTTCCTAAATAGATTTCTTCTTCGTAATGATCCTAATATACACACAAGAATGCTGCTAACCGTACCTAGTACAATCCCTTAGTCGCCTTGATGACATATAATTACCAAATACTAGCTGTCGCCCGCGACTTCGTCCACGTGGACAACTTAACATCACAAATTATTATGTATTTCCCGTAGGAATATGTATTTTTTTCAGAATAAAAACTATCCAATGTCCTATTCCAGGACCTAACCTATGTGTGTGCCAAGTTTCATCACGATCGGTCCAGTGATTGAGTAACAAACATCCAAGTATCCAAACTTTCGCATTTATAATATTAGTAGGCTAGGATTAGTAGGATTAATTAAATAAGGACTCGATGTTGTTCGCAACACATCACGTCAAGGGATATCACGGAGCGAAAAGTGGGCGCTTTGCGACATTGAATTGCGCAAAGAGGCGGATACATCGTCTCTGCCTACCCCTCTGGGACCAAGGCGTGAGCATTATGTATGTATGTAATTAAATAATAATTAAATTATTTAATTCCAGACGCTGATGTACCTGCGCCTGTTCGCCCACATACTTGTCGGGTTCCTGATCGGCGCGCTGTACTACGACATCGGCGACGACGGCTCCAAGGTGCTCTCCAACCTCGGCTTCCTCTTCTTCAACATGCTGTTCCTTATGTACACCTCCATGACCATCACTATACTTAGCTGTGAGTATTGTTGAAGACCTTAACACCTGAGCTCCGTAATGTTAGCGATAGCCAACAAATAGATTAGATTAGATTAGATTTATTTATTTCACTTTTACATCTTAAAAATTCAATTTTACATGTCATTCTAGTATGGTAAAAGGGATCGTCATAAAATAAAATAATGTATAAATTACAATGTCAACAATTCAAATAATGTCATAGTATATAACATACTATCTATGTCAGTATATAATATTAAAATAAAAAATTTAAAATACACTTGGTATTAAATTATCACCAATTAAATTAAACGTCAGAGGGCCCACCAATTTCATTTTTTAGAAAATTCATTTATGGAATAATATTCATTTTCCAACAAAAGGTTTTTCAGTCGTCGACTAAACGTTTCGTCATTGGTCTCGTTACATATAAAAACTTCAATTACATACACGTCACAGGATTATATATTTTAAGGTTTTTCAAAACGATAATAAAAGAAGTTTCCTTACAATTTTTCACTAGCGCGCGCCAATGAATTGGTTCCTCTCTAAAAACCTTTCATCCGAAACTTAATAATTCAGAATAGGCCATGTTCTTTCAGACATACAGCTTAGTTGACTCTATTTGTTTTAAAGAAAATCAGTACCGCATGATATAAAGTATTGAATAATTATAATACACATATATAATCATTGCCACATTATAGCGATTACCTTTCAGTAAGCATTTCGGATTATATCCATCGAACTCAAAAGCCAAACGTTCGAATTGATAATTATACCTTAAAAAAATTATGTTGAACACAATAATTAATTAATCGATCGCGATTAACCGCTTCCGCGCATATCCAGACCATTAAGTATGAAAAATAAATGTATGAATATGATTTCTTGTGTAACAATATATGTTTATGTCGATTATTTTGTAATTGCATATAATAAAACTATTTATATATGCCTTTTTACACAACGTTTAATGAAATTATCATTTGTAAGTCGAAAATTAAACAGATCAGCGTGGATTTATCAAAGAAAATAATTATCATGATAATTTCGAATCCTGTTTTGTACTATCAAACGTCACGTGACATTCTGACAAGCGTTTGGCGTCTAAGTAGTACGAAGAGTTAGAAATACCTTTAATACGTCTTGCTTATTTAGAAGCCAAAAAGATTGATAATTTTCTAGACTTTGTAAACACACAACATCCAACAATTGGCATATAAAGTACAACACAGTTGAATAGCAACATGAAATCAAAAAGGTTTAAGAGCCTCATGGCCTCAACTTACTCTTTTTATTCGCGTATTTCTGGTGGATTTCGTGATCACTGTATATTTTATTCTAAACCGATAGTCATACGAAAACAAACGCTATTTGCGTATATGTAACATGTACGTGAAATGGACCCCAGCAGCATAAACAGGTTTGTATACCATGTAAACTTTGCGGTCCACTTCGGAACATTTATTTTGTTTTCGAGACGCAAATGCGTTTATTTTCATACGATTATTGATTTGAAATAAAATATACATAGAAAAAAAAATTAAATTACACAAATACAAATCAAAAGAAAAAGAAATAATAGTAAACAAACAAAAATTAAATTAAATTAAATATAAATGTGAATACTGTCACAGACGGGACGGGCCGCCGACGCCATATTGTATGGCGTCAATTTTTCCTTTCATAAATTACCTTGAGAGTTGTAAACTGGTTTAACTTTTTATTGCACACAAAATATGTATAAACGAAGAAAAGGAAATAACACCTATAAATGGTTAAATCTGTAGGTTTTTTTCGTATATTTTCCACTATGCCACAGCCAACGACATATTGAATACTAACTTATACCGCGACTTCGCCCGCGTTAAAAAATTTCCTATATAATATTCCAGCATATAAGCTGTCACTTTATTGCATACCAGTAACAATACATTAACAGAAATGTAAAAGTGGTGGCCTTATCGCTTTTAAGAATTGCTTCCAGGCATCATCATTATGTCAGCCCTTATACGTCCACTGCTGGACATAGGTCTTCCCCAATGAATGCCACCACACCCGGTCCTCCGCCCTTCGCATCCAGCCGCTTCCGGCCACCTTGTTCAGGTCTTTGGTCAATCTGGCGGCGGGGCGCCCCACCCTGCGCGTGCCGATCCGCGGTCTTCGCTCCAGAACTCCTTTGCCTGCAATAATACAATTTCTATGTGACATGCTAGGGCTGTATGTGAGACCGTTGTAGGAATATGATAGTTGTCAAAATCCTGTTTGACAGCACTGCAATTGGTAGTTGACTTTCCTTCCTACTGTACAGCACAAGATTAGTAGAAGATCTTAACACCGTCCCCGACTGTATGTAGAAATAGAATAGAATAATAATTTATTGGCTGCAACAAAACACATACAGTGCAACATTACATACAGACAGAAATAATACAACACCACATAATGGTCGGGTGCTCACGTCGGGATCGAATTATGTATAACTATAAATACATATTTACATTCAACATATATCATCAGGTTATTTTTGTTTCCACTGCAGGAGCACAACCCTCTCTCATCTGCCGGAGACAGACGGAGGCCTTCACTCCCGGCGCTGGCCAGACGGGTTAGGGAGGCCTGATTGATGTTTTATAATGTATTCCCTCAGTCGCCTTGTACGACATCCACGGGAAGAGTTTGAGTGTTCCTATTCTACTCTACCGGAAACCACACGGCAATTCAACATATATACATTCACCTTATAGCAAACCACATTATGTCTTAGATTTTTTTTGTACACCGACGAAGTTGTGTTTAGATGAACATTTTGTTCACAGGTTTCCTTTATTCTGATGGAATCGCTGATTTTGCGAAGCTGCCAGATTAGCTGTTTTGTCATGTATACTGGAATTATTATTATGTTTCCTTTTTGCAGTCCCCCTCGAGATGCCCGTGCTAGTAAAGGAACACTTCAACAGATGGTACTCGCTGCGGTCGTACTATTTAGCCATCACGGTGTCAGATATACCATTCCAGGTGAGTTTTGTGAACACTGTATCACTTTTTATGTCTTGACGAATAGATTTCGATAGCTTTTTGTAAGAAAGCGAGAGTTTTGTGCTAGAAAGTGAGAGTTTTGTGTTATAAACTAAGTTTTGTGCTAGAAAGTGAGAGTTTGGTGCTAGATAGTGAGTTTTGTGCTAGAACGTGAGATTTTTGTGTTAGAAAGTGAGTTTTGTGCTAGAAAGTGAGAGTTTTGTGTTACAAACTAAGTTTTGTGCTAGAAAGTGAGAGTTTGGTGCTAGAAAGTGAGTTTTGTGCTAGAACGTGAGATTTTTGTGTTAGAAAGTGAATTTTGTGCTAGAAAGTGAGAGTTGTGTTACAAACTAAGTTTTGTGTTAAAAACTAAGTTTTCTTCTAGAAAGTGAGAGTTTTGTGCTAGAAAGTGATAGTTTTGTGCTAAAACATGATATTTTTGTGTTAGAAAGTGAGTTTTGTGCTAGAAAGTGAGTTTTTTTGCAAGACAGTGAGAATTTTTTTCCAAGAAAGTTTTTTGTGCGGGAAAGAGGTAGTTTTCTGAAATGTTATTTATGACTTAATTTTTGCTCATTGTCCACAGGCGATATTCTGCGTGATCTACGTAGTGATAGTGTATCTGCTGACGTCACAGCCGCTGGTGTGGTTCCGGTTCGCGATGTTCCTCTCGTCGTGTCTGCTGATCTCATTCGTGGCGCAGAGCGTCGGGCTCGTCGTCGGCGCCGCCATGAACGTACAGGTAAGTGCCAACAGATAGGATATTTTTAACAGTCCGAAGTGGTATACGGATATTATATGATCTAAGCGGTCACTGCGGTGCTGGTCACTGATGGTAAGGCGGCTGGCAGTGACTGGATGAGAAGAACCGAAGATCGGGTTCAGTGGCGCACCTTGGGAGAGGACATTTTTTCAAGCTGATGATGATGATGAAGCGGTCACTGCCAAAAACCTGTATATCATAGACTACCTTGAGGATTGTGTTTCTTATACTGGCTCTCCTACCCTTCGAACCGAACCACAGCAATGCTACAGGCAAAGTGCATAACTGAGTACGTCCTGCGATAGTGAAGGGTTGCGGGAGGGGTGTTTTCTTTGCGTCAAAAGACTTCAGTCGGGGGTCGGCCACTAGCCTAACTAGACTTAACATATCATCCCTCCGCACCTCTACTGCCGCAGGAATCTACTCAGTTATGTTATTCAGCAGAAATAGCAGAATAGGTGGTGACCTCCAGACGGATCCTGCACTAAAACCCGGGTAATCATACTAATATTATAAACGCGAAAGTTTGTAAGTATGGATGGATGTTTGTTACTCTTTCACGTAAAAACTACTGAATGGATTTTTAATGAAACTTTACAATAATATAGCTTATACATCAGAATAACACATAGGCTACAATTTATAAAGATATTGTGTGAATTGTCCAAAATACATCCCATTCCTACGGGAAATACATAATTCTTTGTGATGTTAAGTTGTCCACGCGGACGAAGTCGCGGGCAACAGCTAGTGTTATATAAATGTACACGGGCTATTATCCGCGTTATGGTGCGGTATCGCGTCATGTCGCACTTGAAATCATAAACCGTCGTAACTCAAAAAAACATGTTTTGAGAAAACACGATTTGAAAGTTTAAAAAATTATATAAACAAAACGCCTTAAGAAAAGTACGCAATTTTAATTTATTTACTAAGCCTATGATTATCTGTTTACATGATGAAAAATAAAGATAGAGGAAATGGAGTAAGTTTTTTTTTGGTATTAATTACTCAACACTGCATTTTTTGAGTTACGACGGTCTATAGTTTCATGTGCGATATTTATTAAGTTAAAAATGAGCTCGACTCAACATGTCACGATTCATCCGACCTCAGTTCCGTGCCGATGATACCGAGCTTGATTTTATCTTAGAATCTCGTTATGTTTCTGTGTCCTCGTGCCGGCAAATGCCTATGGGACCTACTTCGAAAGCGTATCTGTAAATATTCATCGACCTACCAAAGCCATTTTGTACGCTCTAACGGGTCATGTGATGTATTCTTATAAGCGTTTGGCATCCAACTACGATAGTTAAATATTATCCGGAATTCTTATGGAGTCGACCGTTAGGGAAGGGGATCAGAGACAAAATATCTTCAAATCAAAATCGTTTATAAATAAATATATGGGGACATTTCACACACGGCCACCTGATCCCAACTAGGCAGAGCCTGTAATATGGGTTTATTCCACTTTAGTACATTTATACACGTAATTTTTTGGGACTACCACTTCCTAGATGTTAGCGCTGTGAAGAAGCTTCAATTTTCGTAGTATGAGTATTAATTAATAAAATTCCCAAATATATTTCAAATGAAAAAACAATATTCAATAACAAACTAAAGAATTATTTAATTTGAAAATGTTTTTATTCATTGCAAGGTTTGTTTTTAATAATAGAGACAATATTTCAATTGATGTTTTTATTTTATAAGTATTCCTGATATTTAATAAGATAATTTATAAGTATTTTTGACATTGAGATTCGTTAATAAGCTGGACATTATATTTTCTGTAATTAATTTCTATTTTATAATTTAATTTTATATTTTTAAATTATATACTGTAGTCCCTTGGTTCATATCAGTGCCAAGTGCCATCTTATTGAACTACATGAAACAATAAATGACTATATTTAAGTTTTTTTCTAAGGAGGTGCATGAAAAGGTTGATGAATGTGAGTGAGGCTAAGTGAGGTGTGTCAGGATCGCGCAGTGACGACCCATCGTCTCTGCCTACCTACCCCTCTGGGACCAAGGCGTGAGCATTATGTATGTTTTTTCTGCTCCAGAACGGCGTGTTCCTGGCGCCTGTGATGTCGGTGCCATTCCTGCTGTTCAGCGGTTTCTTCGTGTCGTTCAACGCGATCCCCGTCTACCTGCGCTGGATCACCTACCTGTCCTACATACGGTACGGGTTCGAGGGCACGGCGCTCGCCACCTACTCCTTCGACAGGCCCAAGCTGCAGTGTCATCAGGTATGCAAAAAATACTAAATCATAATGGCAACAATATATTTTAGTGCGCATAACTATATGATTGGTAATGGCTACAATATATTTTAGAACACCCAACTATACTTGTATTGTAAGTCTGAAATTTTAGGGTTATACACACTGAGTATTCCCCCTATATTAGATTAAATTAATTCAGTTACTCTTTATATTGTATCGAGGAGATACAATAATATAGTAACTTACATTAAGTAACATCTAGGCGGTCTTATCGCTAAAAGCTATTTCGTCCAGACAAGCTTTTATAATTAAAATACATTTTATTTCTCTTACCTAACAAAGATCAATGCACAAAATGAACTTAATCATGTATCATTTAAAAAAATTATAGCAATACAATAAATTAAATAATATAACAAAATTAAATGCCTGCATGGTGAATATAATAAGCTGTGCTGGCTAGCCCACCAGCACTGCCGTCTAGAACTAGCATTGAGACACTCCGACCACCCTCAGGATGCTGTTATCGGCGCATCAGCGAGGACACTACGTCATCCTCATCATCATATCAGCCCTTAGCCGTCCACTGTTGGAGATAGGACTTCCGCAATGAACGCCACCACACCCGGTTCTCCGCTCATATACATACACTTGTCTAATCCCAAACTAGGATTTATCCTGTGCTATGGGAATTAAACAAGGATAAGACGATTCACAAATATAATATCCACACCGGGACCAAGTTGTTCAAATTGTACAAGGTTGTCTGTACCTAGTGGGAATCGACCCACGACCTCAGGCGGTCGAGTCCAATGACCAGCTACTAGGCCAACGAAGCGGCCCAGTTTCGTTTATGACGTTTATTTACATCATCTGTATAAATATTATAGTACAGTTACAGCGTTCTTTATTTCCAGTCGTACTGCCACTTCAAGAACCCGCAGACCACGCTGGAGGAGTTGGACATGATAGACGCGGACATCACGCTGGACATCACCGCTCTCTGTCTCATCTTCCTCGTGCTGCGTATATCTGCCTTCCTCTTCCTGCGCTGGAAGCTCAAGTCCACCAGATAAGCGTTAAGGAGTTAGTAGGTGTTAAGTAGTTGGGGTTTTGTCACTGGAACTGTCACGGATTTACTTTAGGAGTCTTATTTCTGCCCGCCTCGTTAGGGATATAGCGTGAATGGACGTGGATTCAGATTCGTTTGGCTGACTCGCACTAAATATCGAAGTCTAATATGAAAATTGTAATTTTTTTCGTTCTCGCATTCACTCTCTCAGACACTAAGACAAGATGTTTATGTCGAATTAAAGCGTATAGTAACATATTTTATGTAATTTTTATCGCAGTATTTGATACGAAAGATGCAGTGCTTGCTGGCAAGCTCTCAGCAAAAAATATGTGGTGCTAAATATTTCTAAAAATTATACTTACTTGAATGAAAATGAATGACCTAGATACATGTATACTTGAATGAAAATGAATGACCTAAATATTTTACTGAAACGAATGAACTGAGATATTTAAAAATGTAAAAATGCGCTCTCGCACAAAGTGTCTGGAAAACCAGGGAAGAATTCACTGAAAAAAGTTCATGTAAACTAATTTGAGCTCAAGTTTAAAGCGCATTTTAAGTAGTGACTTGGAAATTAAAGTCGACTAAATTGGGCGCGGTCTTCCTTCGAATCGGAACACAGCAATTTATGCGTTGCAATAAATGTGTATCTATAGTGTGGTTGCGTGCCAGTTTTATCTGCATAAAAGTTCATTGACCTCATTTGTACCAGGAAGTCGAATAATAAAAATAAATAATAATAAAATGCGCTGCGGAGTGATGTCAGTGACGGGCAATGACACTTTTTTATGACGAGTGACAAGTATAGCCAATTCGACACCTGGCTACAGTTGAGGTCAAGTGATGCTGTTCATGCTACACCCATTGGAGCGCTTAAAATTTACTTGCATAAGAATATCATTATGAAATCGATTTGCTTTGGTTCCCAGTGACCGAATCCTAACGGATATTAGCTAGTAAATTGATAATTTTGCGCAATTATTGTGATAGAAGGATACAAGAAAGGATACACGATCGAGTAAATAAGGAACGAATCACTCTACACGCTGGAGTAAAAATATTACACGGGTTTCAATTGAATAATAAGCCGTTAACAAATTAATATTTTCTTGGTACATTTAATTCCTCTGAACTCAGTTGGGAGAGCACTCGCCTGACGTTCGCGAGGTTGAAGCTTCAACCCAAACCTTGACCACGAATAATAAACGATTTAGAAACCACACCCAGTTTAGAAAGTTTATTACCGACCGCGAATTACAAGATGGGTTTGTCACTTGCAATATTTTAAGTTGACAAATAAATCTACCTATACAAATTACATTACCTGACTTTCTAAACTTGATATGTATCTAAAGGGCCTCTTATAATAATGCAGGAAAACCCGAGGTGCGATTTTAACGTGAAATACCTTGTAACGTTCTTCTGCTAATATCGTTTACTAGCCCATGTTTATTTATAAAGTTTATATATTATTTATCATGACAACTAAATTATTTAAGGTATTGTGAATATTATTGAAGTGCCTTTTAATATACAAATATGAAGTCACAGCTTGTATGGTAGCTGTTAGAACAAATTCAAATATTGTGATAGTTTATGTGATATAAGTTCACAGCTGCTACCTATTAAGTGATAATGATTCTACTAATGTTGACAAATAACTTTAAAGCATTCCTTCTGATGTTGTGCTTTTATTTCTAAAGTTTTTATCAAAATCAGGGTACAGTCAAAGTTTCTTGGTATTTGGAACATTTTCAAGGTCTACATTGGGTGCTATTTTTGCTGTCATTTGCAACTTGCCAGAAAACTGCCCGTTAGCTCAGATTTGTGACACCGTCCGAATTTAAAGTATAAATATTATAGTTCATTCCCAAAAAGGATTAGTGAGGGTAAAGCCACGGTAGAGACAGTGCAGGTTTTTAAAAGCAGGACTGAGACATGTATACGGAGTGCCTTTACCTAACAATATACTGAAGTTATTTCAATAATTAAGAATTATGTAAAAGATTGTTTAAAAATAATGTAAAATGTCGCAAAGTTGTTCAAGATCTGATGGTGTAATTGCAGTGCCTAATACGGTATGATTGATATAAGAGTAAACTATAACAATATATTTATGGAAGGTATATAAATGCTCAAATTTATATCGTTTCCGTCACTTTTAATGTATTTTTTTGTTTGAGACTGCTCTATTGTTAGCATGGTAATGACATTTTTAAACTAAAGTAGGTTATATTGTATGTAATTCGTAAAATTTATTTATAGTTTAAAAAAAATATCAAAAAATTATCGTAATTCACTGTTTTGTGACTTGCCGTGAGGGCTTGCCTCGCCGTGAATATTACACGTAATGTAATGTAAGTAAATGCACATGGTAAAGACAGTTACAATAATTATAAGTACACTGACAGAAATGTACCTCTCGATTTAATAGGAATTCTTAACAAGTTATCAGGTATAACGACTAGGCGTCCAAACGTAAGAATTAACAGGAAGCTGATATAAAGTCATGTTCTAGCTGAAGTTTCTTGGATGATGTGTTAGCTAGATTCCCACAAGGAACCAGCATGGGTGACATAATATATGGACAAGATCAACGTCCTGGTACACTGTTAGTAATACTGATAGTAAGTGTGAATACTTTATTTATTGAATATGAGTATAACATACAAGCTGAAAATTAATAAATATCAAACACATCTAATTTAAATAAAAAATTTCGCCTAATTTGTCCAGCGAATGGTGCTGCAAAGTGCCTAGGACACTCGCTACGTTTCCCCGCCGGACGGCTAGGGCTACGCGCTGTTGAAGATACCTCCCGCTATTTTTCTCCCCAGAAATATCTATTAATTTTAAACCTAATAGGTGCACTAGGTCGCGTGCTTCTTTACTCCAAGGCCCAAGAGTCTCGACTGCATACTGATAGTTGGTTACAATTGGTTATATTTACAATTGGTTATAGATACCGATCTGGTTTCTCATCTTAGCTATAACTTTGCATGACAACAAAATGACATTTCTCTCAGTGTAATAACTAATGTCCGTTCGACAATTTATCTTTGCTGCGTCTGTTCCTTTACCAAATTTTTTGAAGAGTTCGCTTTCAAATTGCATTAAGATTTTTGAGAATGTTGTCGACCCTGCCAGTCTGTCGAGAATTTGTAATTGTCATTATCTTGCTCGTTTAAATTAGACTTATATGAGGGATCATGGTAATTTCTATTGTACTTAGCTCTGTAACGTGTAGGTAGATGAATATTATGGTCCAATATTATGTTATACGGTTAGTTTTAATGGTTCTAGATTATATTATGATGTTTTGTATAATTTTTTAAAATAAATGGTTTATGAAATTTTTTAAATGTTGAGTTTTCTTGTTGTGAACCTACTTTTAGGACGAGGATCTGCGAAGGCCATATTCCACGCCACGCTGGCTAGTTTAATAACAAGTAAGAAAAATACTTTTATGTTATCATCATTAGGTTATTTTTGTCTCCACTGCAGGAGCACAACCCTCTCTCATCTGCCGGAGACAGACGGAGGATTTGGCCTGCACTCCCCGCGCTGGCCAGACGGGTTGGGGAGGCCTGATTGACGTTTTATAATGTATTCCCTTAGTCGCCTTGTACGACATCCACGGGGAGAGTTGGAGTGGTCCTATTCTACTTTACCGGAAACCACACGGTTACTTTTATGTTAAATCATTGTATTTTGTATGAACCTACAATGTTAGCAGATTAGTAGACTTTCGTATGGAATTAGAATTTCTTGTCAAGCATTATGAAAATTTCCCCATGTCTTACATCAAAATTTTCACTCCAGAATAGTCACTTTTAATAAACAGTAACATTTTGTAAATTCTTATTTTTTTTTATATTGTCGTTTTCGAGTCGATGGTATTAAAAAATCTTTAGTATCAGATTGATATTTATTCACTGTCTCTTATGCGTTGGAAGCCGTGTGTCGTGCCCTCAGACTGTAGTATATAATCTAAGGTCGTGCCAGTGGAAAGGCTCTGAGTCACGGGTACAGAACAATAGTTTGAATAACATACAATTAAAAGTCGGCATTCATAAGTCCACTGCTGGACCAAGAGGTTTATCGCTCGCTGGTGTGGCGGGTTGGTGATCGCAGGCTAATTTAGTTGACTCATATGTACGTCATAAAATGACAATGAATGATACCATTCTATGCCGAATACGACAAACATTATCTAACATAAATTATTCAACCAATTAGTCGCTTCTAGAAAACGTGGTCGTCAGTATTTTTTTCATCAAGATATAGTTTAGAATTTAGTAGGTCAGGTCTGTACTGTAGGTTTGTGCTATCTTGACATAATAAGGTACCTATTTATCACAATGTTAAGTATCGTGTCGGTAACTTTCAAATTATTCAAGAATACGTTAGTAACTGGATGAGAAGAGCCTAATATCGGGTTCAGTGGCGTGCCTTGGGTGTGGCCTATGTCCAACAGTGGACTCCTACATCGATTTTACAACGTATATCGTTTTAACAATAAATATGATTATGATCTGCGCTCGAGTCCACCGTCCAAGCTGACTACCCAACTAGGTGATCAAATCAAGCGCTACGCTATGTTCCAACACAAGCAATCTGGAAATGATTAATTATACATCGTACGGTTCACGATGGCACGCCCCACTCCCTAAATCGCTTACATTTCACAGTACCTATGCGTTACTGTATTACTTCTATCGTTACACACTAATCATTAATGTGTGCATACGTATACTAAGATACTGACGTTACTAAATTACTTTACTAAACTATGACATTATTTAAATTGTTGACATTGTAATTTATACATTATTTTATTTTATGACGATCCCTTTTACTGTATTAGAATGACATGCAAAATTGATTTTTTAAGATGTAAAAGTGAAATAAATAAATCTAATCTAATCTAATCTTACATTATCTGCCCGCGTCCTGCGTTAACCCCTCGTGAAAAGAAACGGGGCGTGCCTTCGTAAATCGAACGATATATACCTACTAATTTATACAAAATATATGCATGTCGTAGCTTTAAGGGCAAGCTAAAACAATTTGTCACTAGCTCACGCATAAATCTCTTGCTAGGTCAACCAGTTGTTATAATGTCCTAGTAGGTAGTTACCGACTTAAACATTACAGGAACGTAAAGTAGACAACAAATGTGTGGTACAGGATCCTTTCACGTTAATTTCACACCTACAATGCCTGTCACGATTGGTCTGGACAGGGACGCACTCAAAGAAAACATGTAGGGCGCTAATTCAACGACAGATTATTTTAATTACCTATTTAGTTACAAGTGAAGTAATGGGATATGATGATAATTT
Organism: Esperia sulphurella; assembly: GCA_947086405.1. Lineage (NCBI taxonomy): Eukaryota > Metazoa > Arthropoda > Insecta > Lepidoptera > Oecophoridae > Esperia > Esperia sulphurella. The sequence continues at coordinate 13,506,686 of OX352265.1, forward strand.
CCGTGTGGTCTCCGGTAGAGTAGAATAGGAACACTCCAACTCTTCCCGTGGATGTCGTACAAGGCGACTAAGGGAGTACATTATAAAACATAAATCAGGCCTCCCCAACTCGTCTGGCCAGCGCGGGGAGTGTAGGCCAAATCCTCCGTCTGTCTCCGGCAGATGAGAGAGGGTTGTGCTCCTGCAGTGGAGACAAAATAATCTGATGATGATGATGATGATGATATTATATACCACTTACATCAGCATTAGTTTATGGTTTTGATTCGTAAATTAAGTATTCAAGCTTTGGAGCAAATGGCGGTCGGTATTACCATTACGACTAGCTAGGTATTGATGCAGACTATTGACCAGCAGCAGCGCAATCGTGGGTAACTGTATCTAGCATTGTGATCTCCAAATACAGGTCCGCGTGATCTTCATTGTCATTACTTCCGCATAGAACAAGGAATATGTTGGGCAGACTCGTGATGAATTTGGCCGTGGCAGAAAAAAATGTTTTAACGAACCTGTTTTAAACAAACGAATTAGTAGTACGCTCGCCTCACGTTCGTTATGTCGATGATTCAAATCCAGGGCCGTGTTAAAAAGTTTCTCGAAATTTAAGTACGATTTACGAAAGTAAAGCAACACGCCTGCCGGCTCGACATAGAGGAGAGACTATTAATACTAGAAGGGAGAGTTTTTTTCCGATCCAAAATATTCTGTCAATTTTCAGTGTGGATCTACGCACACTTGTACTTGTACTCTGTCGCTACGAAACATGTAACAAATCAAACAACAAATATATTTTTTAAAGTACTTATATATACGACGGTACAGGAAGCCGTTAATCATAATTGTCCGTCATCTTCAATATCAGAACATCAAAATAATAGTTTAGTTTTATTTATACTTTTATAACATCAATTTATGTCTGTTCTTCACAATATCTTATCACTAAATTAGGTAATATTTTAATTGTCTATCTTTGTTATCAAATCACTAATTAAATTTATTTATTTAAAATAGTTCATAGACACTATCGAAACGTAGGGGCAGTTCCTAGGTACGACGCGACTATCTCAAGCTCGCTCTCAACACTTGTGTCTTCTGTTTCTTAGCTGCTACACAGAGACTCTGCCAAAGCGCCATGAAGCTAGCTGCAGGTATCGCTTGCGTTTCGTAGTACCCATGGTGATGATGACTTAATGCCCATCCGACATATACTTATTTTAAATTCATATTCAGTTGTTTTATTTCAGACCTTTGTCCACATTTTTGTTAGCAGAATCTTATAAAACTATGTCAGTTGAGTTTAATAACTAGCAAACATCCTGCAAAAACCCTTTACAAACAAACTTAGTTATGCGGTCCTAATAATGATCTTTATTGCGTGGTAATAACAGCTTCTTAAATATTTTTTTCTACGATTCCTTACAAGGTACAGGACCCTCGGTGCACAAGTCCGACTCGCACATGACTGGTTTTTTTTAGACAGCGAGGTATGCAAAATAGTTTCTAAAAAAAGAACTGTATTTCATAGAACTTTTCTAAGAGTTAACTTTCTAAGAGGCCCTTTCGTAGAATAGTTTCATATCTTTATTGGACTCTAAAGTTGAAATGCCTCGGAAAAGTATGGAATCCGAAGAAAAAGCGAGGGTGCGCAAAATACTTGTTACAGCCCTGTTCATGAGCTATTTAAACTGGACTTGGAAGGAGACTGTGAGTACGTTAAATGAATGTTTATTTCCTTATTAATGTGATGCTTCTTTGAAAGGCCACGAGAGTACCTTATGTAGGTCACTGGAACGTTATGCGCCCTTGATGGCATTTTAAATAGTGAACTTTAAAAATTTACCAAATTAATGACAAGTGGACCAGCCTCCGTTTATTTTAAGAGGTATAGTTACATACCTATTCAAAGCTATCATCATATCGGTCCTTAGATGCCCACTGCTGGACATAAGCCTTCCCTAATGAACGCCACAACACGCGGACCCCCGCCTTCCGGATTGGTGATCGCAGTAATGATCTTAATATACACAGGGGAATGCTGCTGTCTGTCCCTGGTGCAATCCCTTAGCCGCCTTGACGACATCCACGAGTAGATTGGCCCTATTCTAAGCCGGGAATCACATGGTACCACGGGGAAGTGGAATAGTAAAAGTAGAATTCCATTTACCTGTGGTCCCACTCCATTAAAACTTAAATAGAAGATTAAAAAAACATTTAAGTATTAAAATTTGAGGTTTGGCATCCGCGAAACAGTATATACTGATACTTGCTGTTGCCCACGACTACGTCCGCGTGGACAACTATTATGTTATACTACCTACTTGATATTTTGGACAATTTACACAATATCTTTATAAATTGTAGCCTATGTGTTATTCTGATGTATAAGCTATATTATTGTAAAGTTTCATTAAAATCCATTTAGTAGTTTTTACGTGAAAGAGTAACAAACATCCATCCATACTTACAAACTTTCGCGTTTATAATATTAGTAGGATAATATGCACCGACGATGTTGGAGCGACGAGACTGGCTGACAGCTACCAATGGAGTAACATTTATGAACCATTTAATCTTTTAATAAAATATATAGATACATAATGCTCACTCCTTGTTTCCAGAGGGGTAGGCAGAGACAATGTATCGCCACTGTGCGCAATTCTGACACGCCTCGCTCACATTCATCAAACTTTTCATGCACCTCCTTTTATTCATCTCACTGCGGATCCCAGTCTTTTGAGAAGACGTCACCAATTTGATCCTTGAACGTCCTCCTAGGACGACCTCTAGCTGTAGTTCCTTCCATATTCGCGCTATCAATTCAACAAATAATTTAATTCTTTATAGAATTATTATAGATCTGATTTAGAATGAATTAAATTTTGCTATTTATTATTCAACTAGCTGTGCCCGCGGCTCCGCTCGCGTGGACTACAGGATCCGCTCCCATTCCCACTTCCGCTCTCTATCCCACTTCCACTCAGACTTCAAATCCAGGTCGAGGTCGAGGTCGAGATCGAGGTCGAGGTTGAGGTCGAGGTCCAGGTCCAGGTCCAGGTCCAGGTCCAGGTCCAGGATCAGGCCCAGTTCCAGGTCCAGATCTAGATCCTCAACTCTCTTTTTTTTGCAAATATCTTCAATGTACAGACACGCGATGTTTAAGATTTTATTTATTAGATTATATTAATTCATTCTATTATTAAATTGTACAAAGTCAAAGTCAAAGTCAAAATCATTTATTGCATATGAGTACACTTGGTACATTTATACACGTCATTTTTTTTTTAACGACTACCGCTTCCTAGGTGTTAGCGCTGTGAAGAAGAAACGGCGCAACAAACTTCACGCAACACATCTTTTAAAAATCAAGTTTGCATACAATCAATACAGATTTTGCGAAGCTGGTTAACATTAGTACCAGGCATCTTTGTCATTCAAATAATCGTTTATTTTATAATAGGCTTTCTTACAAAGTTGTTTTTTAAAGTGAATCTTAAACTTTCTGTCCGTCATATTTAAGATTTCCTCTGGTAGTTTGTTGTAGAAGCGTATACATTGCCCCGTGAACGATTTGCTGACCTTACTTAGTCTTAACCCTGGTAAAACAAGTTTATTTTTATTTCTTGTATTATAACTATTATTGTCACAGTACCTCAAAAAGAGAGATACATTTTTTCTGACATATAAAATATTATCTAAAATGAATTGACCAGCTACTGTTAATATGCTTATTTCTTTAAACTTTTCTCTTAATGAGTCTCTACAACGCAGATTATAAATTGCCCTAACTGCTCTTTTTTGCAAGATAAAAATGGTCTCTATATCTGCTGCTTGACCCCACAGTAGGATACCGTATGCCATGATACTGTGGAAGTAGCTAAAGTACACTAACCTCGGCGGTACAAGTTATTTAGATCAATTTTATTAATAACTAGCTGTGCCCGCGGCTCCACTCGCGTGAACTACAGAATCCGCTCCCGTTCCCGCTCCCGCTTGCACCACCTCCGCCACTTCCACTTCCACTCCCCTTTTCCCACGCCCACTCCCTTCTCCAAAGGTAGTCCAAACTCATCAATCTGAATAGTACGGAAATACTATTATGTGCAATGTATTACATACTAACCTTACCTACTAATGTATGGTATAAAACTAAAAATGTCCATTACTTTTGATTGAGTAAACGGATTGCGATGAAATGTGCCCCATGTTTCTGTAAAAAGTTCATCAAAATCCGTTCAGTAGTTTTTAAGTGATGCGTGCACAAACTCACAGACAAACAGATAAACAGACAAAAATTCCAAAAATGATCGAAATGTGTTCTATTACTTATCCTTAGGCCCTCCAAATTTTTTTTTGTAAATATCTTCAATGTACAGATAGGCGATGTTTACGATTTTATTCATTAGATGTATATTTATTACTGATATAACCTAAAACTTATATAATTCCAAATATTTACAAATAAAACTGTGTGTTATAATAAATTCTATAAATGGATCAAATGTAACACTATCTGGAAAAACAAAACCTTTATTGTTATTCGTAAGAGTTCCGTTACAGAGAAAGATTGGATTCGCAAAAAAACTGGTTTGTATTTATTTTTAGCACGTTTTTTTACAGCGGCAAAAACCGGTAGTGTATTTTTGTATTACCAAGGCCGAGGCTGTATTTAGAATATTTTTATGATCATCCATTGAACCCTTTTTTGTGATATAGAACCTTCTTCCCGCGGCTTTACACTGGTAGATTCGTTGTATTGGTCAAGTCTCATTGTAATAGTATTGTCACGTCGTAATGAAGAGATCCGACCAAGAACGAAGGTGGCCGACATAGCCGAAAGGATTAGCAAGCTGAAGTGACAGTGGGCGGGTCCACATCAGTCGCAGAATCTACAGACGAGTTCTGGAGTGGAGACCGCGGATAGGCATTGTATGCACGCGCAGGATCGTCCCGCCGCCAGATGGACTGACGACCTGAAGAAGGTAGCCGGAAGCGGCTGGATGCGGACGGCAGAGGACCGGATGTGGTGGCGTTCATTGGGGAAGGCCTATGTTTAACAGTGAACGTCTAAGGCCTGATATGATGGTCAAGTCAAAATCTTTTATTGGACATTAGTACACTTTTATTTTTTTTATTACACATTATTGACTATCTAAATAAACTCTTGTTTAACCTCTCTCGAACATGGTTTAGCTGAAAAAAGTACCTATATTTAAAGGGATAAGCGGTCACCTGCATGTGAGACTAGAGGATGAGGTCGTTAGTTCGGATCCACCTTTAGACGTACAATTTTGTACAAGTTGGTCCTAGAATGTTATATATTTTAATTGTTAATACAAACTCATACTTACTATCGGTAGGCGGATATAACTAAAACCAAGTAGGACCTTCTCGAGTCTTCAACTAACAGACAGACAGACATACGTAGAAGCTTTTGATATGAAAGGTGGTACTCAAAATCAACTACAAGTTCATTTAATTCGAGTACATTCGAACATGACTCAAATCAGCCACGTGTAAAACAGGCCGTTCAACTGTTTTTAGCCGTGTGTTATTGTACAGTGAAGGGCAAAAATATAAATACACACACAAATTTATTGTTATCAAAAATATGGGTTCTTTAAAAGGAACACAAATTGTACTCATAAATATTTACACATTTTCAGATGCTTAATGTATGTATGTATAATTTGTATACACCAAACGTTAACAAAAATATGTATCTTTAAACGATGCATTAAATTGTAAACATCTAAAATTATGTATTTTCAGACTTATTTTTAGCTGTTAATGTCCCTTTAATTAGCCACGAAACATTATCATTATAAACAAAATTTTGCGTAAAGAAATGTTTTTTAATTAATTATCAGTAGTTATTTTAAAAATTTTGCTCGGCCACAGGGCAATAATAGAATACGGTTTATAATGTTGGCATATAGGATTCACTAGAAACATTGTCGTTTTAGACTGAAAATTAGGTCAGCCAGTTAAATCTGGTAGCAAATGTAATAAACCTCTCAACTACCAGACGCTGTGTACTATTTCCGTATCAAATAGTAACGTTGAGGTATAAAATGAGAGATTATGGTGTACCTATACATATTTTTGCCACTGACTGTACGTGAACAATCATCTCTATCTCATCATCATCAATTCATCATTCATTACTTTGTATGACGTGCAATTGACAGTTGATATTCACTGACAGGGTCCCGTAAAAAAAATAAAGTAAAGTTCACGTCGTATACAACTGCATGCAGGTTTCGCAGGAATTTGTAGTGGTTAACAAGTAGGGAGATAGTCTGATGGTTTGCGACTATTATCCTTCTATCACTCTGCAAGAGTCGATTGCTGGACTTAGGTCTCTGCCAAGACGCGTCACTGAACTCGATCGTCGGTTCTTTACATCCAGTCACTGCCAGCCACCTTACCAAGATCTTCGCTCCATTTAGCCAAGGGGCGTCCCATACTACGCTTGCCCAGTCGCGGTTTCCACTCGAGAACTCGTTTACTTCAACGGTAATCGGTACTCCGATGATGTGAACAGCCCACGGTACTAACTTTTGAGCGAAGTCGAGGACTTTAGTTCTCTAGCGGATCACCTCATTTCGGATCCTGTTCATTAGAGAAACTCCGAGAATAGCTCTTTCCTGCTGAGCGACTTTGAGTTTTCGGACTACTCCCACTGTCAGTTGCGCTGTTGCGGCGGTATATCAACGGTTATGGCTGAAACATTAAATCTTCTATATTTACTGTTAGAATTATTTTTGGCGTAGACTTTTCTAACTTAATATTTACAGTATTTATAAACATGTGTACGAATGGATATATTTATACATTTTGCCTAATAAGTTCTATGAATTTTAATTTTAAACTTATACCTACTCTTTCTTTTCGTTCTTCTCTTGGCCATTAGTTGGTGTTAAGTCTCCTTGATTTCGTCCTTTCCTCTTCCTGCATTGATGACTTTTGACATAAAACTGAGTTGGAATTATTAGAAACTTTACAGTTTTTTTTACTTACTTTTAATAGTTTAAACTTTTAAACCCGGACGGACATATAAACAAACAAGCTTCGCATACGATTTCTATTACAGAACCCTAAAAGCTTACAGGAACTGTTAAATGTATATGCGTCAATGTATTAAGACTCCAAAAATAACTTGAACCAAACAAACATATGTTATTTAAATAGAGTTAGAATTTCCATTAATTAAAGTTTGTATTGTTGTTTGGAGTTTTACTGATAGACAGTAAACAGGGGCGGATTAAGAAAAAGTAGATGGGGGTCCAACTCTTTTGACATGCATGCCTTTGCTGCTTGGATTTGGGTGAGAACAATTGTGAAATTATTTATAGTGAAGTTATTTATTTTAAAGTTTATTCCACAAAATTAATAGGTACCGATTGGGTCATGCAGATAGGAGTGGTGGTTTTTTAAAATCAAATTGCTCCAAAAACGTATTGAAACATGCTCGTAACTAAGTAAATTAATAAATGAAAAATAAAATAATTAGTCGCTGGAAATTTAAATAGTAATATTAAAAAAAATATACTTTACTCACGACAAAGAATTGATAATTCTAAGGACAATAATGCAATTTTTTTAATTTGATGTAAGTACATGACTTTAATTAATTTGCTGCCGTCGACGTGTGTGTGTATGCTTGCATGCATCGTGATGATGATGATGATGGGAAAATACTAGATTGTATCATAAGGGAGCAAAATAATATTTTTACGACGAGGGCGCTTTTTTGTATCCAGAGCGAAGTGAGGGATTCTAGAGTAGAATCCTGAACGTAGCGAGGGATTCAAAGTACGTCGCCCGAGCCAAAACAATATTTTGCGCCCGTGTGATACACTCTACTTTTCATCACCCTCTATGAGAAAATAAAAGGCGCCTCATATTTTATTGTAATATTATTATTTGATAAAACATAGAGTAACAACTAAATTGAAATTAAATAGTATCTAATAATAAAACAACTAAAAACTTATATTTACATTTGAGACATTTTCGCAATTATGAAAATTTATTGTTACAGTTTTATTAGGAACTAGCTGTGCCCGCGGCTCCGCTCGCGTGGACTACAGGATCCGCTCCCATTCCCACTTCCGCTCCCTATCCCACTTCCACTCAGACTCTCAATCCCGCTCCAGGTCCAGGTCCAGGTCCAGGTCCAGGTCCAGGTCCAGGTCCAGGTCCAGGTCCAGGTCCAGGTCCAGGTCCAGGTCCAGGTCCAGGTCCAGGTCCAGGTCCAGGTCCAGGTCCAGGTCCAGGTCCAGATCCAGGTCCAGATCCAGGTTCAGTTCCAGCTCCAGATCCAGGTCTAGCTAAAGGTCCGGCTCCAGATCCAGCTCCAGATCCAGATCCAGATCCAGCTCCAGATCCAGATCCAGATCCAGATCCAGCTCCAGCACCAGATCCAGCTCCAGATCCAGCTCCAGATCCAGCTCCAGATTTTTCATCGTAATCGACTAACTCAATCAAAAGTTATGCGAATTTATAGTTTTCAAAAACTTACATTACATTGGTACCATACCCGCTCCCGCTACCGCTCACGAATTCAATCGAGCATATTTATTATACAGCCTACACTCCTCGCAGCGTATGCGAGTTTTCGGAAACTATAAATTCGCATAACTTTTGATTGACTACACCGATTGCAATGAAATAAAGCCTATATGCTACACCAAATTAAGCCCCATGTTTCTGTGAAAAGTCCATCAAAGTCCGATCAGTAGTTTTTAAGTGATGCGTGCACAAACTCACAGACAAACAGATAAACAGACAAAAATTTCAAAAATGATCGAAATGTGTTCTATTAACTTATCCTTAGACCACCTAATTTTTTTTTTGCAAATATGTTCAATGTACAGACACGCGAAGTTTACGATTTTATTTATAAGATAGAGTCTTTTTTTATTCAGCCGTCGGCGCGACTATGGGCCGTCGTACCAGCCAGTCTTTATTCAAACAATATTTGCGTTCGATTTCTTTGGCGCTGAACACTAAGAGTTTCCAAATTCAAAAAGTGCGCGGCAAAGATAATTGCGGCGCACTTATAAAGAGGATTAAAAACTCATTACTGCCCGCTATACGTTTCTTATAGAAAACATCCAATCAAAAGGGTGCACTTAAAGGCGAACCAAGTCGTCCTTTTCAAATAGATGTTATGAAAAAGACTCTTTCTACATAAGGTTTGTTTACAATTAGTAAGGTATGACTTGAAATGTTGTATGTTTTGCTAACGTTACTTTTGCAATGACAAGCAGCAAGCAGTATGTAAGTGTTTATTATTTCAGAGTAAGAATTGTGATCATTAAGATTGAAGAGGCTTCTTGAAATAAGCGACTTTCGAGTATACGTTCTACCGTTATAGTACATATGTAGGTGAATTGATGTAATAACAATTTCATCCAAATTGTTATTGTTATTAGAGGTAATAAAAAAAAAAGTAATTTTGGAGGCAAATCAACAAATTTTGACAGGTTAGCCAAAAGGAGATTTTATACCTATATTTTTTTTAATAATGTGCTGATTTTTTTCTTGAAATGGTTAATTAGTTTTTTTATGGATTTTACATAAATATGAAGGAACATTAAATCGATTTCAAGAAAAAAAAACCAGAATATTATTCATCATCATCAGCCGAACAACGTCCACTGCTGAACATAAGACTCCTCAAAAGAATACCACTTTTGGTGGCATTATTATAAATCATTTATTTAGCGTCTTCTAAGTTAGCCTCACTAAATTATTATTCTAATATCTATGGTTTTTTTTTATTATTATCCTCTGGTGGTTTACAACTATTTTTCGATCTGGCTAGCCACAGCATGATATGTTGATATGTCTAAGTGAGTAGCAAAGCAGATCGTCGAACGTTCGTCTTCGACCGATATGCTTGGTTGTAAATCAGCCTTTTCACGATATGCCTAAGTGTTAGGCACATCATAAAATGGCGTCAGATCACGATGTGGCTAGGCGCATCATGATCTGCCTGCAACATGTACATATACATAAACTTGTCTAATCCCAAACTCGGATTTTCTCCTGTGCCATGGAAAATAAACAAGGATAGGACAATTCACAAATGTAACATCCCGACCGGGCCCAACTTGTAAGTTAGCGGGTCCAATGACCAAGCCAATAGGCCAACGAGACGGTCGGTTACTAGGGAGTGATTTACCTATTACATTGTATGTATGTATGTATGTATGTATGTATGTATGTATGTATGTATGTATGTATGTATGTATGTATGTATGTATGTATGTATGTATGTATGTATGTATGTATGTATGTATGTATGTATGTATGTATGTATGTATGTATGTATGTATGTATGTATGTATGTATGTATGTATGTATGTATGTATGTATGTATGTATGTATGTATGTATGTATGTATGTATGTATGTATGTATGTATGTATGCTTTATTGTAACAAAAATAACAACAACAACAATAATAAAATAGGAATAAAACTGTGTACAAAGGCGGACTTATCCCACTTAGGGATCTCTTCCAGTCAACCTTAGAGTAACCGAAAGGACAAGTATAATGCGTTTAGTACCAAATTTGATAATTGTAATTATTAATTAAGTAACATAGCTACTAATAACTTCGTACTTAGTTCGTCCCTGCATTCAAAGTTGCTATTACAAGTTTTTAGACTTGATGCTACTCGATTATTAATTAAAGTGCTGCAAAGTCATCGTTCACTAAAGCTTTTTGTAGCAAGTTTTAAGTTATAATAAGTACACGTTGTTTATTATTGCATCAGCACCAAGCTGATGTGTTTTTCCTATGACGATGATAGAGTTAAAGCATAGTTAATTAACATCAATATTAGCGACCCGTAAAAAGGGTAGGTACCTAATGCTTTATACAAATCGTTATCGAAGATGACAATCTAGGCGGTTTCATCACGATGTCGTCTAGTAAACCCTTTTTGTCTGTCTGTCTTTCTAGCTGCCGGGTCCAATAAAGACTACTGGACAGTTTGAACTAAAATTCGGAACATTGGTACCTATGTAAAATTCCTTGACAATGATGGAAATAACACCATAAACTGAAGAAAAAAAATCTCCATACGAACGCACTAAGCTCTTGTTCCCTTCAACTAACTCTTGTCCCCTTGAACGGTTAATTTTTCATGGTTTAGTTTAAAATAATAGTAATAGTGGGCCCGATTCTGAAGACACCCATTTAAAATTTGACAGCGCTAAAATTAGTTTCTTCTTTATCTTCATAATACTGTGTGACAAGGATAGCAACAGTTTTAGTGCTGTCAAATTTTAACGTTGTGCCTTCAGAATCGAGCCCAATGATTACTTTAGCAAACATGCAAGACAAAATGCCACATAGTTAAGCACCATTTTTTCAGAGCGGACTTGTCAACTTGAAGTACTGGAGCATCCGCTAGTCTATATACCTCATACCATGAAGCAAAATAATTTTTCGTAGCTCATAGTTTCACCTCAAAGTGTTTTAATTCATGATTGGCACTAATTGGTTATTAAATTAGATAACAGATGATTTTTAAATGTGCATCTGTTATCTAATTTAATAACCAATTAGTGTCAATCATGAAGGTAAAAACTTTGAGGTGAAACTATGAGCTACGAAAAATTATTTTGCTTCGTGGTATGAGGTATGTATACATATGTATAAAAGGAACGCTGGGCTGGAGTGATCTATTAACGCACATCTCAACTGCTAGGCCCAAAAACTTAACATTACGCACGATTCCTCAAAATGACGCAAGCAAATAAGAAAGTTTTTTAGACTCCACGCGGACGGAGTCGCGGACAATAGGTAAGTCTAATACTACAATGGAATGAGGAATTGACAATATGACACATTTATATGAAATACATAGGTAGGTCGTAGTTGTTTACATGGTGATCGTATTAGGAATTATATTTATAAAACAGCATTAACGTGTCTATGTTAATTAAGGGAATTAACCAACTGAGTTTTTTTTGCGTACGCTACGCTTTACGCTATTTACTCGTAGCGTATAATACATTTAGTAAATAATTAAATGTACTGCGTACACTGAGAAAAAAATAAGTAGCCCTCCTACTTACATAAGGATAAAAATATACCACTATTACGTAAGTAGCCACCCCCATTATAAATGGTGTCGCCTACAACTGATTCAGTAGCCAGCCACATTATTACGTAGTGTGGTTACTTAGTAATGTGGCCAGCTACTGAATCAGTTGTAGGCGACACCATTTATAATGGGGACGGCTACTTATGTAATAGTGGTATATTTTTATCCTTATGTAAGTAGGAGGGCTACTTATTTTTTTCAGTGTAGTAACTGCTGAAGTGTCAAAATGAATGTGAACGGGATGCGGCTCCTGGAGTCGCAGTTGCGTGGAACAGAGCGAATGTTTGGTTCGCTCCGTCTAATAAGTACATAGAGATCGTTGGCTCCGTCAAAGATAATAATATATTACTAGGTACATGAAGGGGAAAAAAGGATTCGCGCCCCGTAAGGGCGAAGGCGCTGACCAAAACAGTTTTTACTTTCATGGTGTACACCAATTTTTGTTAGTGTGTGCAATAATTACTGGTGTTTGTCTGTGTAATTTATTCGACATATATATATTGTGGACTTTGGCTTGCTGCGGTTGCATTGGCGAACTACTGCCTCCGACCTCCTGCACCTGTTTCCTGAGCTACCCTCAGATAGTATTGCTGAAAAAACATCCAAAGTACCATCGACAAGATGTTCCATGGTGTCGAGGCACCGCACGCCCTGCCTGACGGCATGCGCAGTCCCCACCATGGCCGGGACCTGGAGTTCAGGGTACACATGCTCCAGGTACCAGCGGAATGGCTTGCAGTGCAGCTTCTCCCGAAGAGTTACACGCTCTGATATGCTGTGGTGGAAAGTATTTGTTAAATAACTGTAGAGTATGAATAGCTTGTATGCCGGTGGACCGAATAAAACCAGTTGTTTTCGACTAAATTTGACTAAATAATGACATTTATTCTATCTATTCAGAATTGCAATCCGCTACAATGGCATTGCTGTGTATCCCGGCTTAGAATAGGGCCACCCCTATCCTTCCCGAGGGTGTCGTCAAGGCGACTAAGGGATTGCACCAGGGACGGGCAGCAGCGTTCTCCTGTGTGTGTATGTTAGGATCATTACTGCGATCACCAATCCGCCTGCCAAGCGTGGTGATCATGGCAAATCCCCCAATGGACGACTTACCAAAAGTGGTATTCTATTGGGGAGGTCTATGTCCAGCAGTGGATGTGTTTTGGCTGATGATGATAATGATGGCATGCCAGAATAAGGGATAGGTTCGCTGAAGGTGGATTGGGATCATAGATACAGGTCAGCGAGCTGTCTTAATAGTAGATAGATAAACTCTTTATTGCACACAAATTACAATAAAATAGGCACAGATTTTTGGAAAGTGTATAAAGGCGGCCTTATCGCTTAAAGCGATCTCTTCCAGGCAAACTTTCAGAAGGAAAATAAGAAAGACATAGCGACAGAGTATTGCTGGTGAAAGAAGAGAAATGTATAATTTTAGAACATGGTAAATACTTAGTAATAATAATATACTTAAATACATACCTATGCATACATATATAGTTTATAATACAATACATATACCGTACGTAATATACTATGACAACCTCCGTGGCGGAACGGGTAGCTCTCGGACTGCCACGCCGGAGGTTGCAGGTTCGAATCCCGCTAGGGGCAAATATTCGTATGATGAATATGAATGTTTGTACCCAAGTCTTGGATGTTTATATATTTATTTAAGTATGTGTATCCGTTATCTAGTAACCATACCACACAGGCTCTGCCTAGTTTGGGACTGGATAATTGGTGTGAATGTCTGACATATTTATTTAGTAGTACTATATTAATAGTAGGTACACGGTTTTCAATAAGAAATTGTGTATTTAACGTGCAACGAGATCGCTCATGCTGGTTAACTCCAACTTCAATTTTCTATATTTCATAAATCACGATTACGCTCTCGTTTGGTAATAGCTATTTATACGCAAACCCAAGGGTATAAACGACCCGTTTTCAGGGAGAGCTCTGGTCCAGTCATGGATGTTGGTTGAAAGTATAAAGCGTTGGTTGACGACTCTTAGATTCGGTTGCGAAAACACCCAGAGTAGTCGTAAAATTGTATAACTTTTTATATCGCAAGCGCAATAGGGCAATTTGAAGATTCTTCCAAATGCCATCATGAAATTCATGATGACATTTGAATCACAAAATCGCGTGTGTTTGTCTTTATATTGCACTCTTTATATGTTACATGACATTGTGTAACTCGCTGTGAGTATTAAAATGTGATTGCTTGTGCCGCCGGTGGGTTGTAAAATTAGTTTTTCTACAAAGAGCCTAAGTCGAATCCAAATGGAGTCAGGTTAAGTTTGATGAAAAGACTGATGGCAAATATTCCCCGGAGCAATTTTATTTACCATTTTTAAAAAGGTAACTCCCACAAAAGGTAAAGGTATCTACCACATTTAATTTATCTTCTATCTTAAAATAATTACACTTGTTTAATAAATTCAATATAACTTAGTGTATAACAGTCAAGCCAAACGAGAAAGTTAATTTGTATAAATTTTTTTTTACAGAATACAGCCTATAATTTGTCGCTAGAAAGGCAAAAATGGCGAAGCGCGAAATTATGTTGAATTTTGCAGGAAAGAAATAATTTCTTTTTTTTTAAACAAAAAACATTTCTGAACATCTGATTTTGATAAAATAAATTGTTGTTTTATCAAAAACGGAGTTTTATTCTTAGATTCAATGCGATATAAATAAATAAATAAAAATAAATACGCCCTCCCAATTATAACTAGGGGAAAGACTGCGAAGTCTATGTATCGATCGATTCAAGCACAAAATAGGTGCGGGGGGGAGGGGGGGGGACCTATGCACACAGATACTCTACCTCAGTATGCAAACAGATTATATATTTAAAAATTTATAAGAAGTCTATATCTTACTTTATTTTATTGCATAACTTTTAGTTGAGTTGAAGGTTGCTGGTATACAAAATGTTACCAAATAGATAAAGTAGTCATATAAGATTAACTTATACAGCAAGCAAGATAGTCTTTTTGATTCAATGAATTTTTATATTATTAATTAATTATTTATACAGTAAATAGTTTCCATCTGTGTTTTCCATGTTTTTGTAAGCAATTGGCACCAAGTACATCCCATAACATTTTTGTCTCTATATAACACGTGTAGAGATAATAGAGTTTTTGATATTTGATCTACCTACATTGGTGCCATGAAATTATAGGTGATGGTTCTTGCATTTTTATCGGTTCGATTCCCGACTGAGGCAAGAATCTTAACAAAAAATTTGAATGCAGTTTTACTTATCCTATCCTACTAATACTATAAATGCGAAAGTTTGAATATTTGGATGTTTGTTACTCAATCACGCTTCAACCAATGGACGGATCGTGATTAAACTTGGCACACATATAGGTTAGGCCCTGGAATAGGACATAGGATAGTTTTATCTCGAAAAAACATCCCATTCCTACGGGATATACATAATGATTTGTGATGTTAAGTTGTCCACGCGGACGAAGTCGCGGGCAACAGCTAGTATTTAATAATAAAGAAATGTTTCCTTTAAGTAAAATGTTCTATCATCAATATTAAAAATACTTTCCCTCAATCGACGGCTTTTATTTTGTACTCTGTAGTCTAACGTCAACCATCATTTGGTTGGTTGGGACGCTGTCGCTATAAAATGTCACAAATCTAACAATATTGGTATTTTCGGACAAGTACAACTTCGATCGTTTTAAAGGAAGAGTGAATATGCATCTTCCATCTTCTGGGTAAGCGCGCTCCACCTTAGGCCTTACAGTAACTTACTATCAGGTGTGATTGAGGTCAAGCGAAAAATAGAATGTGTTTGTGTCTTTCGATACACCAGTGTTCTTGTACGTTGGCAGCGAGAAGCGCCTGAATATGGCAAGTCCTCTCAGTGCAGCCTAGACATTTAATAAAGCTCCGGATTCGATAATTAAACTACCACAAAACCCCCCTACTAACCATGGGTGGTAGAAGAGGGGGACCTCTCACGCCATTGACCATGAATCGAACAACCGTCTGCTATGTAGCAACTTGCAATCGCTACGTAGCCTCTGGCGGAATTCCGTTTACGAAACTGCGGGCGATAGACCGCATAATGCAATTGGCATTTGTTATTAAGACGAATTGTATGAATGATAGATAGGTAACCATTTCATTTTTAAATACAGTATGTATACAGGCTCCATATGCCACTAGACTGGCAGTGAAATCGCTTGAGATCAAGGATTCAAACTCTTCAGCAAACATTCCAGATGCTTTACTAAAGTTCAGTAAATTAACATAACTCTTTCTCAAATCAGCATTCAATATTCTATAATAAACAGATTATTGCATTTATAATGGGCTGATATCGGGGGCAGTAATTAAATAACCTTTTAAATTATTTTAGATCAGGCAACTGGAAGAAATGAGGTCAAAACAGTGGCACGTGGTTTACGAACACTCCCTTAGTTACTATAAAATGTCAAATAGTGGTAATAAATATATCTTAAATATAACCTAGTTTTTAATTACTAATTACCTAGTGTCAATCATGAAGGTAAATACTTTTTCCTTCATGTACAGTATAAGAAGTGTACTCCTTGATACCATGTTTAAGTAGGTACAAGGTACATACAATGCTCTTTGTAATACCATTACAAAAGTCAATGACCGGGTTGGTGAATGAACCTTGTTGATTATCGATGGTCACACTCATTCACTTACACATGCCTATTACTGGCAACAACTAAGATCGTAAAGTGAGTGACATTTATAAATACTTATTTTTTAATAGTAAAAATAGGAAATTAATTTAAAACAATGTAAAAAAATTAAAAGCAATAAAAGTACAGACCATATATTCATGTCTGAAGACTAACCTACACAGGGTGGACAATAGGTGTCAACAATTGATAGACAACTTAGTAGACACATAATATTGCTACTAGATTGCCCAGCGCGTAAATAAGAAAGAAATAAATAAATATATTTTTTTATATTCTAAATTCATCACAAACAATATTTTGATGGTCCCCTATGTCTCCATAACTAACCTTTTTTTAAATAAAACTAGTTAAATACTTAGAACCAAAAACCTTGTTTACTATTTAACTCAAAATATTGATTGATTTAAAAATTCTACCTTTATTAATTAAACACAAATTAAGAGGAAAAGTTCTTCGATTTGTATCAATTTCATTACTTTACCAATTGTCCACCAGTTTCGACACATTTTTGGACTCTTTTCAAGGTCTTCTGTAGACTTTCCATGTCATTCGAGTTTCGTGCTATAAAAAATAATTAAACGAGCGCAAATGTAACTGAATATTTTATTTTGAGGCAATCAATTTTGGGTAGAGTAAATAAGGATTTTTATTTTATTAAAAATAAATAAGTATGTAGATGTAGTAGCACATGGTCATGACTGCCTTCACTCAAATAAATGCAATAAAGGACAATGTAACTGTGAACCCTTGCAGCAGGTAACAGAGCAAACATACGTGGGTATTCTAATTGACAACCGATTTAATTGGAGCGCTCATATAAACAAAGTCTGTAGCAAGCTACGAGCTATTCTGGCAAAATTTTATATAATTAAAAATAGAATACCATATCCAGTTATGCTGACAATGTATAAAGCCCTAGCCGAAAGTATAATTTCATATGGACTCACGAGTTATGGCCGTACTTTCAAAACCTACATTGACCAAATATATAAAATACAATTAAGATTATTAAAGCTCATTATACCGAATAAAATAAAAAATAAATTACACACTGATAAAGAAATATTTAACTATTGTAAGATATTACCAATTCAAGACAAATTTAAATTAAATATACTAATAGAACAATTTTTTAGAACTGAAATACAATATCCAATAAAACATTGTAAACTCACGAGACAGGTCACTAATAATTTATTAATAAAACCACGATACCGTAATTATTATGGTAAGAGAACATCTGAATATATCGTACCTGAACTTATTAACCAAATACCTACCGAAAACAAAACCAAAATTAATGAATAAAATATACAATCTATACTAAAAACCTATTTTATCAATACTTTAAATACGTAATATCATAAAATAATATTATAAATACAAATTCTTTATTCATAATTTTCATTATATTAAAATAATATCTAAACTCTAATAATCAGTTAGTTTATTAAACATCCCTAAATAAATATTCTGACATGATGTTATGGATGATAGAAGTGGAGCCACCTGTATATACACTGCAACTAGACTCGATCGACCGGTTTATGGAACCGCGTGGACATGGCTGGCGACCCACAGCTGCCCATTGTGCCGCACGGCATGTTTATGCGAAATATTGTGAGCCCATTTTTCGATGTACCCGCAATACTGTACGAGTGTCTGTGCCCGTGTGCATCGTGTGAGCGATGGACAGCACGAGGTCTGGTACTACGACAAACCAAATAATGGTTTACCGGTACCAGTAAGAATGTAAGAATAATGTGTTTTAAATTGCATAATAAAAAAATAAAAAAAATAAAAAGTATGGGGATAAAAAACGGGCAATTTTCTCTAAATTATAAGACTGTCTTCAGAAGTTGTTTAATATCCGTCACTAACTACTGAGGTCACTATATGTGTTTTGTTACACTCTATATAATATGTAATTCCGATCCAGTATTGGGGTACGTAATAATTTTACTTTTGTATAACCTTGACATTTTAAAATTCAAATACTAGGTTTGTGAGCTAGTAAACCAAATCGATACTAGTAGGGTTACCAACTCCCGGAGGTTACTACAGATAAAACAAACACCAAATATTTATTCTAAAATCTTGTCTGCTGACAAATCGTTCTTGCAAAAGTTAATTTAACTTAAAAAAATCGTTGAAATTTTACAACAATAATTATTTTTGGCTCTACATAAAATTTTGTTATACAGTTCATATACTCATTTATAGAACAACGTTTAGAGATACACTTAGTTATTTTATTTAATTACAGTATTTTAGAAAAGGAATTTATCGAAAGCAGAAAAACGTGATTCGAAAAAAAAACTACATGACAAAAATGCATTTAGAGAAAAAGATCTAACAAATCTCAATTTCTTTGGCCATTGTCAAGAATTATTCATTTTGTTGTAAGCAGAGTCGCATTATAATCGTACCACTTAATCACTTAAATATCGGTAAAAGTTTTTTTTGTATTTTCTTTAAATGTATATATTACCTTTTTCTTCGGTCATGCCGTACAACTTCTCATTCTTTCTGTTCGTAATAATAAATCTTAAAATATTAATTGTGTTATTGGAGCCGGATATTTTTTGAAACTTCAAGCCCCGAGAATCCCGGAATTCCGGGAGAGTTAGCAACCATAGGTACTAGTGACATCATTAGTCTACGATTGATAACAGAAATTCTTAAAAATTTATTATTCTGTAAAATACAAACTCACGTGCGAGTCTCACTCGAGTGACTTCACTCACTTTGAAACCCAATTCACTGGTGATTCTGAAAACATTCTAAAGCACTCTCGACGTGAAGTGAAAGAACTCACTTCACGTCGATAGTGCTCTAGAATGTTTACAGAATGCCAATGGATTAGGTTTTGGAATGAGTAAAATCACGTGAGTGAGAGTCGCACGTGAGTTTGTATTTTACAGAATAGCCCTACAGGTTACTTTTAAGTATACGAGTATGTGAGACTAAGACTGTTTGTAGACATTGAGAGAATTTACTGGTTATGTTATGCAGATTTTGTGACGTGGAATATAATTTTAGTATACAACACTTGCAAAGAACTGTGAACAAATAATTGGTACAAACTATCCCAGGGTAGCAACAATGGAATATATTGATGAAGTAGTTTTTAAAGTAAAGACAATATACACAACCAATGAAGTAGTGGGAGTCAGGGCTGAATTTATTTTTCATAATTATTTTGATTAAAAGTATATATGTCGGCGAAATAATAAAAGAGGAGCTGATTTGGAGGCACAGTGTGTGCTCGGCGCGCCGTTCGGCTTGGTTCGGCGATCGTCGCGAGTACGCGCTGACGGAACGTCGGGTATAACTGGCGCAGCCGCAGAACCGATACAGTCTTCGATGGAAAGGTGTGCTGTGCGCAGGCGTTACGCTGACGGATCGTCTGCCCTCTAAAATCGTTACTTGTTGATGTGGTGTAATTTCATGTAGTGTCATTGAAGCTAGTAAATTAACTTTGTAACGGAGTTATACTCAATTTGGGAGCCCACACTTTCGGCGGAACCAGGAACCTACGACATCAGAAGCGGGATTCGAACCCCACGCCCTCAGAAGAGGCACCTACGACATATATTTTATTTATTTAATGTACGCAGGCAGGACAGGAAAGTTACTTATTCTAGAGCAAAACTTAATAGCTAAAAACAGCTTCATCTATATCATAAATTATCCTAAAACTAAAGTTCTAGAAATCAAATTAATCGATATGAATTTATGTCATTTTTGAGGTTTTTAGGCACGTTGATTACAAAAATGAAATCTAGTTCGAAATTCAAGATGTGTAAATATTGAAACTAACGCGGACAAAGTCGCGGGCAAAAGCTAGTATTCAATATTTCCACTGGTATTTTGTAGTAGAAACGTAAACCGTCACGATCGCCTCATTGGCCTAGTGACTTGGTTATTACACTCGAGCGCCAGAGGTCGCGGGTTCGACTCCCACTACGGACAGACAACTTTGTATCAGTTGGATCTGGTCAGAATGTTATATTTGTAAATTGTCTTGACTTAATTTCCATAGCATAGGAGAAAATCCTAATTTGGACTCAAGTAGTCTTAAGTGTGGTAATGTAAGTTATGTAACAAGCCAACTATTATACTTAGTATCAAAACTATTTCAGCATTCGTCACGCAAGGCTAACGACCGAAACAAAAGATAAATACTAGGTACGGATCAAGGTACTTACCTATTACCTACCTGTTTGGAAATAACACTGGCTATTAAATGATTATCTTTTTTAATAACATGATGGCCTTGCGTTGTATAAGCCTAAATTAGGTAGGTACATGTTGCAATTTCGAAAAAAAATGTATAAAAATCTCTTAAATATTTGTCCGAACGGACGGACAAAAAGGGTATCCATTTTGACGGATCTCTATTATAAAGAAGGAGGTAAAAGAAAGTAAGCGAACATATTAGTCCGTTCAGTTACTCTAAGGTTGACTGGAAGAGATCCCTAAGTGGGATTAGTTCGCCTGTGTAGGTCATCATCAGGTTATTTTTGTCTCCACTGCAGGAGCACAACCCTCTCTCATCTGCCGGAGACAGACGGAGGATTTGGCCTACACTCCCCGCGCCGGTACCTCTTTGTCCCTGTGTAGGTACACAATTTTATTTCTATTTGTTATAATTGCTATTAAAAGTACAGTAAAACTTTTACATACATTGTTACCTTACACTGTTAAAAATTATGATAATGATGATTATAAGCTGTTCGGCTACAACTTATTATTAGGGGTCGGAATTAGGTAGTGTCACTTATACCATTGCGACAAAATAATATTCGGGTTTTTTTATCCGATATTTATTGTAAAAAATGTTCGTCACTTTTTTGTCATTCATTTATATATAAACTCAAACAGTAATATAAATATGGACATTTCAATTACCAGTAAAATAAAATACAAATTCTATTTATAATTCTATTTTTGAAGAAATTTAAAACTAACAACAGAATAGTTTTGGAATTTAATTAACATCAGAAATGTTGCTTTAATTAGGTTAGATTTTTTCCAAAAATACCCTTAGCGTTTCCTTTGAGCACCGGCAGGGGATTTCTGGACTAAAAGTTCAAAAATCCCCTTCGCAGGGGATTTTGGCAGGGGATTATTGGAATAAGCCGTTTAATTTAGCTACCTACCTGTTATAAATATGAAATACATATTAATATTTAATTATAATAAAAAAATATATATAAAATGTTATTCTTTGTCTTACCATCAGGCAATTTAAGCTTACAAATTAAATTGGCTGAATTATTTTCTGACCCATAAAATCATGCTATCCAATCGCACTCTAACACAACCAACAGTTTTTGTTATCATAATTGTTTATCAATATATTTAAGATTCTGAAAAATCTTCTAGAAAACTTTCAGAACAAGAAATAAACAGTCAATTATGATGCACTAAACATTATAAGCAGCGTTCTCCTGTGTGTGTATGTTAAGATCATTACTGCGATCACCAATCCGCCTGCCATCCCCCAATCCTCCAATGGACAACTTAACTTACCAAAAGTGGTACTCTATTGGGGAGGCCTATGTCCAGCAGTGTACGTATTTAGGCTAGGGATTGCAATCCCGCAGCTCATTCAATCCCGCAGGATTGATATGCGGGATTACTCAATCCCACCCGCATCTTTGAAATTTTATGTTATAAAATCAAAAAGAAACTACAGATTTTTGTGTAAAAACCAACTTTTATTAAACATTTCTTACATTAATCCACAGAAATTATTTCTTTTCTATTAATTAAGTATAAATAATTACTATTCTGTTTTCTTAGATTCATCTTTAAATGTTTGGCATAGTTTAATAGTTTTGTTTAATTTTACCTATAGTAGGAGTAATGGAACATTATAATGCAACGCATCCTGCAAAAACGGGACAAAACATTTGGATGGGTACCAACATATGGATACCTGCAGGTATAGTGTATTAAAAAAATATAGTTACAGCATTAGTAATCTCTGGTTACGGGAAATATAATGTTGCATTAAGCCCTGACCTATAATGGAGCAGAAAGTGTCACCAGCCAATGATTTGTTAAATAATAAAGATATCCGCAAAATTCAAACTAATATAGCTACTAGGCGGCTTGATACTAAAAAGGATGTAACTGAAAATTTAAAAACAAAAAGTACTAGAACAGAAGTATTTTTTTTTCATACGGGGTAATAAATAAAAATCACATCACTCACAAATACCAATAAAAATCCTATTTATCAAGTACATAAAAGGTTATGTACTTCTTTGTCAAAATTACAGTAGTTATCGATAAAGTGCAATTATAAAGTCGTAGTGATTTCGCATTATTCTTCGCAACAATTATTATAAGACAAACTGGCTGGTATTTTAAATCATTGTATCGTCATTATCATCATCAGGTTATTTTTGTCTCCACTGCAGGAGCACAACCCTCTCTCATCTGCCGGAGACAGACGGAGGATTTGGCCTACACCCCCCGCGCTGGCCAGACGGGTTGGGGAGGCCTGATTGACGTTTTATAATGTATTCCCTTAGTCGCCTTGTACGACATCCACGGGAAGAGTTGGAGTGGTCCTATTCTACCCTACCGGAAACCACACGGCGACACATTGTATCGTACTGGTAGTTTATTTTTAATTCAATTTGGTTATTTTTTTTTCAAATCAAAAATTAGATTTTACCCTGCATGTAAATGATAACTAGGGCTATCGATTGGCATTAAAAAATATTTACTCTTTATAGGGAAAATACCATAGGGGTTAACTATGATCACGATTGTTCTGGTACTTTAAAAAATACAGTTACATACATCCTTCTAAGCATCAGGCCGCCTAGTAGCTATGTCAGTTTGAATTTTTCAGATATCTTTATTAGTTAAGAAATAATCTGCTGGTTACACTTTTCTGTTCCACCCTGTATTTTTCTATTACGTCCCCAAGCTATATTTATTATATATTATGGTAGGGCCGAACGTCAGTGAAATGAAGGCAAATACTTAAATACTTATAAATTCCGAGTAGCATTGTCTCCGTGTGTGATTTGCTATAATATACAATTATATCACAGCATATTAATTTCTGTTATAGCTACGTCTGTGACTGTCTTTAACAGCTGGATAACCATGCATTCCACACCTATATAACTATAGTCTAGCTGCAGTTCAATTTGTAAAAGAAAAGTTAGTCCTTGGTTAGTTAGTCGGTAACCGAACTTGGAGCGCGCCTGACGCGTCGCTGCACGACAACCAACAAATTTACGCTAACAAAACATCGCTGTAGTTATTATTACGGACGTACAACACAGTGCCTACTAAAATTTGGATTTACAGTTCTAAATTAGAAAGGTAAGGTATCGATTTATTTATTTTATAGCGTAGAGAGAGCTGTTTGATATATTTTTGGTACGCCCTAAAAATAGGTCACTGGATTATGAACGCAACGTTTGAAGCCGGCATGGCATTTGTTTGTTGTGATAGTTGTATAGATGACCGAATTACTGTATCTCTACATGTCTCTACGGAGAGTGACATGAATTAATTTTATGTCGAGATAATTAAATAATGCCGGCAAAATTATGATGCTAAGGTCACTAGTCTGTTCCGTTGTATGAAATACAATAATATGCGTCAATAATTTTTATTTATCAAGTAACCTCTACCTATTAAGTGTTTAGCGCAATAACAAATAACGATAATAACAAAACATTAAAAACCTAGCACTTATGTTTTTATTAATTGGGTCCAGTTTTGTAGTATGATCTAATCCTTTCTAACGAGGAAAGTCTCGTACTTACTAAAATGAATGACATTTTGTGGGTGTGTACAGCAGGTTATTTTGAACACAACCATATATTTTTATATCTACCAAATGTTTGTCTGTCTCGGATAAATCACCTCGGGAACTTCCGAATTTGAACTCTCCGAAATAGAAGAAACTTTGTAGGAATATACAGTAGGTTATTCTGAACACAACTATATAATTCTTTCGGGCCAAATGTCAAGCTACAACGGGAACACACATTTGAAAATCTACCTAATACTTACCTAGATATATCGAATTCTTTTGAAGTATTTCCATTTCGTTCGATATTTTGTATCTATTTGTCAATGGATTGGTCACCATTACATTTCTGTTTTGTTGTTTGTTTTTTATCTTATTTGGAGTTGAAATAATGGTTTTATAAGAGTGTATTGTCCGAATGTTAGTATGAAAGGTTATTACTTGACTCTTGATTAAATGAGGTAGATATTTTCAAATGTTATTAACTTGTTGTTTGTTAATGTTATTTATTTATTTATTCGGCTCGACAAAATATATTGTTGTGTTCATAATAACCTGTTGTACGTTCCTACAAAGTTTCATCCATTTCGGAGAATTCAAGTTCGGATGTTCTCAAGTTGATTTTATCCAAGACAGATAAACATTTGGTAGATCTAATAAATAAAAACGTATATTCGTGTGTCTGTACATTGAAGATATTTGCAAATAAAATTGGGGGTCTAAGTAATAGAACACATTTCGATCATTTTTGAAATTCTTGTCTGTTAGTTTGTGCATGAATGACTTAAAAACTACTGAACTGATTTTGATGGTTAATAATAGGTTCATCATCATATCATCCCCTAGAACTCGTCTGCCCCAACGGCCGCCGGATCTGCGGCATATGTGGCCCGCCCACTGCCACTTCAGTATTGAAGAGCTCCTGTAGTCGCGTTAGGACTGGCGTCCCTCCGGCCTTTAGAAGCTCCGCTGTGATACCATCGTCACCTGGCGCCTTGTTATTCTTAAACTGCTCGAGAGCTATTCTAATCTCGCCCACGTCAACGTCCGGGATGTCCTCAGTAGTCGTTTGGTAGCCTGCCGTAACCCCGGGATTCTTTTTTTTTCTTATTTATTTAACATTAATAAGAAAATACATCATATGTCTTACATAACTCACACATAATAAACCTCTTGGGTTTGTCCTATGTGCGGTGAGGCCGCTCGGTCACAGCGGACCATGCTAACGCTAGCACCCCCCGCCCTACCGTTACCTGGGCCGCTACCGTAGCCAGGAATAGTAGAGGTGTGAGGGAGCGCAAAGACATCCGGCGCTCCAAATGCTAAATAATAGGTTAGCATATTTGAATTGAAAGTGAAAAATTATTATAAAAAAAAGTTAGTAAAGTGTATATCGTAGGTATATTGTGTGGGTTCGGTAATTTTGTTTTTATTACTGATGGGTTTACGCTTGACCTCAATCTCACTTGATAGCAAAAATTATCTCGGAAAGATATATTGCATGCTGAATTTTTCCATTATTAGCCAATTTTATGTATAAGTACACAGTGTGGATGAAACAGAATAGTGTCTTCAGCCGATTATACCTTAACTAATACCGAAAAATTCATACTAACTGTTGTGGCCTGATTCTAAAAAGGATGTAATAAATAAAATCACATAAAAAAGTATCCAAAGAAGCCGAACGAAAGCGTTTTGTCCCCATAACATCTTTTTTTCTTTTAACGCCAAAGAAATTCCTATTTATCCTTTATATAAAAGATTATGATTATGAATTTCAAAGTCCAAATAAGTCCAGTAGTTTTTGACATCAGGAGTAACGACAGACAGAAAGACAGATGAACAAAAAGTTTCGCTATAAGGGTATATTATTTTTGGTGAATCCCTAAAAGAAGTTACAAATTATAACTAGGTATATAAATTTTTATAAAAAATAAAAATGATTCCGAGGTAAAGCGCGGCGTTTGTGGTAAACAAATAATAAAATAAGTAGGAGAAACTTACAAAAATGGATTGCAAAGTTTTCTCTTGTGTAGTTTTTAACTAAGCGCTCAGTAGAGTCTCAATTAAAATTAAATTAGTATAGAAGTTTTTCTCGAACACTTTATATTTAGTGAAACCTATGTATTTATGTACCTGAACTATATATATATATATATACACGAAGGTAGGCAGACACGAAGAATCGCCACTTTGCGCGACCCTGACACACCACACTAACCCCACTTTTCATGCACCTCCTATTCTTCTCACTGCGGACACCAGCCATTTTGAGAACGTTACTAATTTGATCCTTGATCGTCCTCCTAGGACGACCTCTTGCTGTAGATCCTTCCACATTCGCACTGTAAATCTCATTTGTCACTCTTCTTTCACTCTACATTCGTTACTACATCTTCTTTTAAACAACATTTGTAAGGTTGGCTGGAAGAGATCTCTTTTAGAGATAAGCTCACCTTTGTACACACCATTTATTGCTGTATTTAGTTTTAAGATGTGCAATAAAGAACATTCTTTATTACATACGTATGTAACCTATATATTTTTACTGTGGTACTTAACTATGGCTAAATTGACCAATAAAATTGATTTTATGGGCGTTACGCCATTCGGCCAGCCGATGAACGACTAAGTTGCAGTTGCAGCATCTAATCAATTAGAATCAGCGATGTTATAGACCATCACAGATGAATAAACAAATGAAATATACATAAGATAGCAGTAATAAACACAGCGACAGCATTTCTATACCGGCCTAGGCCATCAATGTCGACCAAAGCTTTTAAATGCACGCCTGACTGTTATTTTTATTTTAGTTACTTTTACTTTTAGAACCTATGGTGTAATTGGTTGCATTAGTGGGTACTAAAAAGCCCAAAACGCTGAAAATACAGCTAACTGAGATTATCCGCCATAGTAACTGTTATTCTATTAAATAAGACCTTTTCATTGGCTTATCAGATCACTTATAATTGGTTGCTATTAGTGGGTACTAAAAGGGCCATTAACGCCGAAAATACATCTAACTTAGATTAGCCGCCATAGTAACTAGGTGTTGTTCTACCTTTTCATTGGCGTATCACTTATTGTTTTTGGTGGCTGGGACCAAAACGCCAATCATCCTTTGTGACTGCTGCAAGTGACGAAAAGAAACATCTTACTGCCCACTGGCATATAATAATGTCTTTAGCGAAATGTTTATGGATTACTTCAATGAAATACACACACACACACACACATACACACACACACTTATTTGACACATAGTGTTATGTTAGACCAACTTTAATAATCAGCTGAAATACGTTCACTGCTGAACACAAGACTCCCTAGTAGAATGCCACTTTTGGTGCGCTGTCCATTCGGGAATTTGCCATAATCACCACGCTTAGCAAGGGGATTGGTGGAGAACGCATCTGCGCATCCCTGGCGCAATCCCTTAGTCGCCTTGACGACACCCACGGTAAGATTGGGGGTGGCCCCTTCTAAGCCGGGAACTACAAGCTTTAATATACATATTAACATTTAACAAAATTTTGTTTCGAAAATAAAATGGAAACATTGACAAAGAAAACTATTAATACAAGCAACATGAAATGTAATATTAACGACAATTATTTTTTTAGCAAACGAGCTCTATTTTTTTTCATTTTTTTAAATAAAAGCAGCTACCTCTCGTCGCCAATGACAATTGCATGACTCGGTGTGAGGCTGTTCAGTACTGCTATTTTGTAAAATACAAACTCACGTGCGAGTCTCCCTGAAATGACTCTACCCACTTTGAAACCTAATACATTCTGTAAACATTCTAGAGCACTGTCGACGTGAAGTGAGTTCTTTGTTCACTTCAATCGATAGTGCTCTGGAATGTTTACAGAATTACCAATGGATTAGGTTTCAAAGTGAGTGAAGTCACTTGGGTGAGACTCGCACGTGAGTTTGTATTTTACAGAATAGCACTACAGCTCCGACAAAGTCGAATTTCAGTAACCTGACCCAGGCAGGATTTATACAAATTATAGAAGGCATCGCCTCTCGTCCTGCAATTGTAAACTTGCCGGCCTCAGCAGTAATCCTTACCTTTTATAATTATAGTTTTATCATCACAGTAACCTGCATATAAATTTCCACAAAAATATCTGTCAACCTTCAAATCGAAGCTCCTAATTTGTTTTCCATCCATACTATTTATTAGTCTGATTCTTATTTGTTACTAGCTATGCCCACGTTGACTACAGGATCCGCTCCCATTCCCACTTCCGCTCCTTATCCACTTGCACTCAGACTCTCAATCTCACTCCCGCTCCCGCTCCCTCCAGGTTCAGGTCCAGACATGCGAATTTTATTTTTTATTTATTAGATTAATAGTTACCTATCATTTACAATTGAACGACCTATCTACCAGTTGTGATGAGGAAAACTTCTGGTAGGTAGATAGAAATCATCGAATAACTGCATTTTTTCCGCTTTGCGGGCGAACTACTGAAATATACTAGACCTGTAATAAATAATACTGAACTGTAGCTATAATATTGTACATAGGTATTGAAATATTAATCATAGTTCATTATGATACGTCAGCTTTGACTAATAGTAAAATATGAGTCAAACAGAACAACATACCTTTGAAAAATCAATAAATAAATATCTCAGACATTCACACCAATTATCCAGTTCCAAACTAGGCAGAGCCTGTGGTATGGTTACTGGATAACGGATAGACATACTTAAATAAATATATAAACATCCAAGACTTGGGTACAAACATTCATATTCATCATACGAACATTTGCCCCTAGCGGGATTCGAACCCACAACCTCCGGCATGGCAGTCCGAGAGCTACCCGTTCCGCCTTGTTCCAACTTGTTTTTAATAAGAGTTTCTTTTAACACGTATAACACAATATAATCCAGCTCTAAGTATTGTTCGCCCAAATTAAACAGTCTTACGTCGGGGTCACCACTTTGGGGATAACTGGTTATGAATAAAACGATGTGTGCTGTAGAAAGTATCAGTGAACTCTGAAGATTTAATTCGAATACCACTTATATTTATATAATTTGACTAGTTCACAATTTCAGCTATTGAGGGCATTATTAACTAATGTTACCTATGTAATATCGGTGGATATGGGTATCCCGTGCCGTGTGGTTTCCAGTAGAGTAGACTACGACCACTCCAACTCTTCCCGTGGATGTCGTACAAGGCGACTAAGGGAATACATTATAAAGCATCAATCAGGCCTCCCCAACCCGTCTGGCCAGCGCGGGGAGTGTAGGCCAAATCCTCCGTCTGTCTCCGGCAGATGAGAGAGGGTTGTGCTTCTGCAGTGGAGACAAAAATAACTTGATGATGATGATGATGGGTATCCCACACAGATTATAATCTTTTAATGAAAGCTCCAGACTCGTCAGTCAGTCAGTGATCGGACGGGGAGTAGTCCTATAAGAGTGTGCGGGACCATCGTAGATGCGCAATTAGGGTTCCTTCGTCACTGATTCCTTAACATTATGATCATCATATGGTCGTTTTATTTTACAGGTCTACTAACGTTCTAGAAATTAAGTTAGAACTATATTTTATAAAGTCACTTAGTTACATCATTATTGTTAACTACCTGGAAATATAAACTTAAACAACATATATTTCTAAAATTCAACAGTATATAGGAATATACATATATGTTTAATACCTTTTCAACGAATAAATATTTACCTAATTATTACCATTCATTGACAGAGATTTATTGTGATGTTGGACATACCAACATTTGACGACATCTGAGTTGAATCATCATCATCATCTTAACGTCGCATTAATTAATATTTAAATTCACCTTAACTACCATAGTTGTAATAATTAGACCCGAGGCCGAGTCGTAAAATACTAAGTAAGGGAGTTACTTAATGGTAAAATCAATCAGTTTTCCGCGCTCTGCCATCCGAATTTTCTTGCAGTTAAAGTATTTAGTATATAAGTAAGCCCCAATCACTGGAATTGCACGCCAGGATTGAACCACTCCTAAGCACTAATCAAGGCTTACAACCGTAAGTCTGCTCAAGAAGCTGTAGCGCTTAGCAGGAATAATTTACGCATAATAGTGAGAGCCCTCACAGGATACTGTGGTCTGAACAAGAACATGTTCAACCTCAAGCTCCGAACCACAGGAGGGTGCAGGCTCTGTGAGGAAGCAGAGGAACCCCCATGCACCTCCTGTGCGAGTGTGGCCCGTAATATGCGTAAAAGAAATACACACCTAGGTAACTACTTGCTACGCCCTGACGAAGTAAAACAACTCAGTGCTAAAAGCATTGTGCAGTTTCTAACTGCCACAAAGCTTAGCACCGAACTATAGTATGGTGGCGATCACAATAGACCAGAAATGGTCGCAGTTATACAAGGTCTAGACTGAGACCTTGACATAGCCCCAACTCGAATAATAATATAAATACTGCGCCCCTTGTTCTATCAAAATCGGTATATGTTTTTACTGGTGTCGTGATTAGCATTTGGTTCCAACACAAATCGCATACAAAAACAAACCCATTTGCGTCTCGAAAAACAAAATAAATAATAGACGGTGTTCCGAAATTGACAGCAAAGTTAACATGGCAATGCAAATTTGTTACTGCTGTTAGTATACCTTTCAATACATGTGAATGTTGTTTACTAGACGCAAATAGCGTTCATATTTGTATGCCATTACATGGAATACATCTATTGAGCTCGTATTGATAAAACAATTTAATACTTAAATAATTGATTAATGTTCGGAACGAACTAAAGTTGAAGATTTTATAATCTGTATTGTATTTAACGGTTCATTCATTCAATCCCTTTTACAACATCGTTCGTGTGGGACACACGTCAATTATAGTTTAATTTAAAATATACGTGAAACTAACGAAATATCCTTTTATTTATGTTTTATAACAACAATTAATGTACTCAATCTTCCCGTGTGTCTCATCAAGGCGACTAAGGGATTGCACCAAGGACGGGCAGCAGCGTTCTTCTGTGTATATTATGATCATTACTGTACACCAATCCACGTGCCAAGCGAGGTAATTATGGCAAATACCCCAATGGACAGCCCTCCAAAAGTGGCATTCTATTGGGGAGGCTTATGTACAGCAGTGGACGTATTTCGTATGATGATGATTTAATTATCATTATAATGCATTACATTTTAGCCGTATATATGGAAAGCCACCTTCATCCCACTAATATTTTAAACGCGAAAGTTTGTAAGTATGGATGGATGTTTGTTACTTTTTCACGTAAAAACTACTGAATGGATTTTAATGAAACTTTACAATAATATAGCTTATACATCAGAATAACACATAGGCTACAATTTATAAAGATGTGTGAATTGTCCAAAATATCAAGTAAGTAGGAAAAAATCTACCATCTGCGAGTTATTCTGGCGTGCGCTGCCAAAACCGCTAGAGTTATACATATGAATGTATGATGGAAATGTTTATCTTAAATAGTCCTACAAAAAAGCTACTCGAAATACTAATCGTGCGCAGACGAAGTCGCGGGCACCAGCTAGTAATATATAAAGGTATAATATTCTCTTTATCTATGCTCTTAGCTATAAAACTTATAAAAATAAACAAATCGAATTTTTGTTTCCGACACGCATTTTTTAAGGGTCGCGTCAAATGTAAAGGGGCCTATACAGTTGTCTATAACATCAATTCCAATGAATAATTCATACCTCTACCTTGTTTTACTCGTGTAAAACCTCTCTAAAAATACCCGAAGCGTTTGGTAAATTCCAGTTAAAGTAGGATAGTTTGACCGCAAATAGCTGTAGTATGGAGATTGACTATTATCAAAACCGCAAAGAGATACCTACGCATTACTCGAGGGTCAGTATTTTAAACCAAATATTAACTTACATAACTAAAGTCATTGAACTATATACATCTTATTATCTTACCCTTCACATCCCAACACTAGTACATACATACATAGTTTATGAAAATTGATTTTTCTATTTTTATATACATTGTTATTATTATGTACATAAAGTTATGACATTGTTATAAATCTCATACACGAGTTGTGTAGAGTTGACATTTTGTATACTATTTCTTTTTGACGATCACATGAACTCTGACCTTTTACGTAAGTTAATCTATGTATTAAAATTTGTAATGTGAAATGAAGAAATCTAATCTAATCTTATCATACATAATGCTCACGCCTTGGTCCCAGAGGGGTTGGCAGAGACGATGTATCGCCACTTTGAGCAATCTAATGTCGCAAAGTGGCTTTCCTTCGCCCGCTTTTCGCCCCGTGATACTCCTTGACGTGCCGTGTTGCGAACGAGCACATATTATACTCGTATTATTTTATTTTATTCATTAAGTCACCGACAGCGTGTATATCAATTATTACATAAGGGATTTTTTTATATTTAACTAGCTGTTGGCCGCGACTTCGTCCGCGTGGACAACTTAACATCGCAAATTATTATGTATTTCCCGTAAGAGAGAAACTTTTTCGGGATAAAACTATCATATTTCACGACCTACCCTATATGCGTGCCAAGTTTCATCACGATCCAGTGGTTAAGGCGTGATTTAGTAACAAACATTTATAACATCAGTAGGATGAAAATAGGCTAGACGATGCCGCCCGAAATAGGCAACGACAATTACGTACTAGTCTAATATTTACTTATATATAAAAGTTGCATGGAATTATATGAATAAATGTCTTTTTTTGACGTTAAAGTATATTTTATATATTTTTTTTCTTTATTTTGTGTTCGTGTATTCAGATCGTAAAATGTATAAGTATACGGAAATGCTTTATTTTAGTACTTAAATTAACTAAGACAACAAACAGGAAAAAATAATAAGTAAATAAAATAACATATATTATAATATAAATAATACCTAATAGTTCTGATCTGTATAATCGTATTTTGATGTTAACATTACGATTTTGAGAGAATACCATTTTCAGATTAGGTATACTGTCTAGGTGTTATGCGAAGTCTATATGTTTGGAAAAAGTCGTGGGAAAAGTAAAAAATACTAGTCAAAATCTTTTGTTGCACACATAATTTCTAGTGATGTTATCTTGTTAACTACAGTGGAGTAGTAGTTATGTTTCTCTTTGATACTTTTTTTTATGTTTAAGATCTTTATTTTTCATTAAGAATTAAAACAATTCACTTACATGAAAAATGCTGTTATAACCAAGAAGGTTATGTATGTAAAGTAAGCGTACAAATACATTTCAATATCAAAAACTACGCGGGTATATAAATAAAAAGTGTGGAACATTACAGTCATGCAATACTTAAAAATGTTTGTTACATTGTTGCACCAACCAGTATTATTGGAGTACAAGAAACTATCATAACTAGATGTGGCATTGACGGCATCTGCATATATGTCTAATTAAATGTGTTTGTGATATAAAATTTTAGTCCTTTTTTGAATGTATACATACTTTTCGATTCTTTTATATCTTTTGGTAATTTATTATATAATTGGACACCTTCATAGACGATATTCTTCTTACCATAATTGGTTCGGGGTGGGCGTAGTGTTAAATTATTTGCATTACGTAGCGACATTTTTTGTACAGTTTGTTTTTTAGTGAAACTTATGTTAGTGCGTATATCTTTATTTAAAATTTTTCGTATTAGGATGCAAGTGTAATATGTGTATGTTTGTGTAATGTTCAATATTTTAGTGTCCTTATATATTTTACGAGAAGGTGTTAGAAAATTGTAGTTAAATAAGACTTTAATCAATTTGTTTTGTGCTTTTTGTATTATAGCTAAGTTTGTTTTGACAGCAGACCCCCATACCTCTATTAAATAGTCAATGTGTGGTTTAACAAGCGAATTGTATATTAAGTGTCGTATACGGTGAGGAAGACAACGTACAATACTGCGTAAAGCACCCGTTAGTGATACTAATTTGGATTTAATATTTTCAATATGTGATTTCCAGGAAAGATAATTGTCTAATGTAAGACCAAGATATTTTTCATTTGATTTTTTATGAATTATTTTATTATTGATGGTAGGATGTGCAAAGTCCGATATTTTTTTGTTTTTTTTACGGTAAAACTATATATATTTTACTACGGTAAAACTATAAAAACGTCAATTTGCATTTATGTCGATTCATTCAGTACTTATAGAGAATCAAGGTTAGGTATCGTTATTCAAATGTGCTTCAACAATAGAGAGTCAGCATGAAATTTTTATATCACTGGGAAATAAATTATCATCATCATGTTGGCCCCTAAAAGTCCATTGCTGGACATAAGCCTTCCCAAAAGAAAGCAACCACACCCGGTCTTCCGTCCTCAACATCCAGTTGTTTCTCTTTACACCGATGCTAATCATCTGTTTTTTTTATGGAAATAAATATGAAATAATGGTTACAAGTGGTTTTGACTTTCACTAATTTGTGTTGTTTCGAAAATATTTCGTGAAAAAACTTCAATTTTATTATCCAAAATAGGCTTGATATATATAGGTCGTGCTTGAATGTCGTGCCGCTGCCATGGTCTAATATGGTAAATATGCACCAGACTCCTAGTCTACATAAAAGAGCAGCTTTATTCAAAACCGAAATTTGCCCATTTGTTAAGTAACTCATGACACATAATTATATTTTATTCCATAAACATTATTTTA
Source organism: Esperia sulphurella (assembly GCA_947086405.1). Lineage (NCBI taxonomy): Eukaryota > Metazoa > Arthropoda > Insecta > Lepidoptera > Oecophoridae > Esperia > Esperia sulphurella. Next base: position 13,542,005 of record OX352265.1, read on the forward strand.
CGTATAACTTCGAAATTTGGAAATCGAAGTATTTTCAGTTGCTTTTTTTCTATCGAGGAAAGTTTCTAAGATCATGTTCTGCGAACAGCGCAATTGTGAGAAATACGATCAATTATCAGAATCTATTTTTTTAGTAGTGGTACGGTTCGCTCAAAACGATTGAAAATCGGCGTCACAAATCCTTGCCTGCTCTAAATAAAATCCTGACCTCTATACTACACCTAAAATGTGGGTGTAAATTTTGAGTCCGCTGCAAAGTTGATGAAATGAATAATAAGAGGATGCATCATTTGACCTTCCGCTGTGCAGAGTTACGAAATGCTAAACATACAAGTCAACATGAGTGCGTTTTTGATGGTCATAGATAACGTTGTAAATTGCTAACAGTGTCAAGTTTGCATGCGTAACCGTCTTGGATATATCATTTTGGAGGTATAGTAACACTGGTTCTTGCGCCCGGGGTTGCTTCCGCAGTCATCAAGCCGCAGTTATGCTTATGTATTGTAAAGGTCGTAAAAATACCACAAACTTCGAGGGATTGATATCTAGGTAAATGTTAGGGGAAACACACACACAAAAAATATAACGCATTTTTAGTGATAACTAAATAAATAACTAATAATGCGTTATACCGTTAATTTTTTTATAACGCATTAGTACAAGACATAGTAATATATAGGGTTGCCATTCGTCCGGGTTTCCCCGGATTTGTCCTAGTTTACGGGGCGTCCGGGGAGCGTCCGGGCGGGGTTTCATTTGTAGTCTGGGTTTTACAGTTTTCAATGATTTGCAACAATTGAAACTATTTTTAATTTTACTGAGTATCTAAAAAAAACTGTTGACATGTCCGGGTTGTAAGCTCCAAAATCCGGGGTTTTCATACTTTTTCTCCTAGTTGGCAGATTTTAGAGATGGCAACCCTAGTAATATATTAACTTTGGTACAAGTCAAGAAGGTTACGTATTTAACCATAACTACGGAAATAAGTCATAATTTATGAGCTAACTTCGAGACTTGCAGTCATCATCATCATCAGCCTAAACGAGTCCACTGTTGGACATGGTGCGCCCAGGCGCCACTGATCCCGATCCTCGGCTCTTCTCATCCAGTCGCTCCATCTAGCCAGGGAGCGTCCCACACTACGCTTGCCCAGTCGCGGTCTCCACTTGAGAACTCGTTTAATTTACTTGCAGTAAAAATGCGTTACAATTTTTGTGTTTAACCTAATCTTTACCTATTATTTATCTATTATTGTTTTATGAGTCATAATATGAAACAATATTAGATAAATATTACGGGTTGTTATTAAAAACTCTTTAGGTAATTCAAGAGTAGACGCTTATCTTGTCTTCAAAGACTTTTTAAACACAACGCGTAATAATTATCAGTTATTATTATGACTTCGAGACTTGACATATAATTTGCACCACTGTTGTAGGTTTCAAAGAAAAAAGTGTTATAGTCTATAGTTTAGAAATGGGGGATTTGGAGAAATTCAATCCTGTGTTTTTTACACCATGAAATGATGATTTGTAATATTTGCCATCGTATTCAGTGCACAACATATGTGAAGCACAAAAAGATCGGTTGTAAAAAAGTAAGTATAATAAGTATTTATATAAATAATACACAAATGTAATTATTCATTACTCATAGTCGGAAAGTAGGTCGGAAGGTAGGAGCGGGTTGAAAGTAATACTTTTTAGCTCTAGGAGAATCGTTTTCAACTGACAGCTGTCAAATTATAAAAAAAAATTAGTTCTATTTTCACATTTCTATTCTCAGTTTATATTGAACCATGTTCCAACTTTCTATACAGCCACTCAATTACAGCGCGATGTAAAATTGAAATAACATTAAGTTAAGTATTAATTAAAGAATATATATTTTTTAAATCACTTTATTATAATTTACTTTCAACTATTTCTTTACAATAATATAGATTTGGGCAGAATATTTAAAAAAAATTCAATGATGGAAATAAGAAATAATGTCTGAATAGCCCACCGGCCACAGAAAAAAAAAACAAAATAGGAGGGAAAGCGGCAACCTGATTTTCATTTATTACACTCGTTTTTTCTTTAGCTAATTCATGTTTTTATTTTTACTTTCCTTGTATTCGTAATGAAAAGCACAGTGTTTACCTCGGGGTAAAGACTTATTTAGTCCCTCGAACTATGTGTCTCGGGACTAAATGTGTATGTGAATAATTTTTAAATTACATTTAGTATACTAAATGCTATTATAAATTGTATATAATATTTATTTTTATACAACCGATCTATGTAGTGTATTTTAGCTTGTATTTATTCTGTACGAGTAGTATATAACGATTTTTCTTATATGTTTTTTTGCCCACCACTCATTATCTGCATGACCCAAAGGTCAACTGGAATTTTGTACAGTCTATGCAATAAAGTTTATTAAATAAATTAATAAAAATGAAGTAACAAGCAAGTTCTGCTGGTCCAATAGAGAAGTGGTCAACGACCGTCAAATCGCAAACGTCAAACCTTATATGTATTTATCCGGTTTTCAAATATACTTCTGACGACTCTAGTGAGATATTATGATCCAAAAGCACCTTGGGTCCATAGCGCCTGCGCCTGCGCCTGACCTCCGCAAACCGGTGATTGTTTTATATATTGTCCGAATTATACATTTTACTTTTGGATTTACACTTTAAATTAAAAAAAATGCTTTTATTATTATTATATATTGTTCATTGCACATAATTTTTTATTAGAAAAAGACATAAGTAGTCAAACAAGTATTATTATTTTTATTCTTAAAAAAAATCATATTATTTTAAAAAATAACCATAAATTTATTTCAAAACTACTGTGCCTCTAGTGAAGGCGTCTCAGTTGATTCACGTAGCGCATTTTATTTAAAAGTAAAAAAAATGATGATGATGATCAGTAATCAGTAAACTTTATTGCATTCCATGGTGTTAACAGATAATAAAAAGACAGAGTTCTCATGGACCCATTTGGGCACAGCAAGTAGGAGAGAGGAGGACCAACAGTATTGTCGACGTTATCAAGTACATTATGTACATAATGTACATAAATGTACTCGTATTATGCATTATTTGTATAAATAATATTTTTATTTCATTTGTTGCATATCTGTTTGTTATCTAATTTTATCATAATTTATCATTTAGGTATTCATTTAATGTGTAGTAGCTTTTGGAAATTAATAGCTGTCTCAGGTATTTGTTAAATATCTTATTGTTAGTTTCTTCTTGCTGCTATGTTGATGCTAGGATCAAGCATAAACATCCTTGATCCTAGATGATAACCATATCACTGTCACTTGTCAATATTATATTTATAATCTGTGTCAGATTGGAAAATATCAGTCAGTAGGTTTAACTGAAAAGGAACAGGTTAAGACTATTTGAAGTTCGTAAAATAAATATTTACTCTCTACCAACGATCTCTATGTATTACTAGATGGAGCGTTCCAAACAATCACTCTGTTCCACGCAAGTAGCCACAACTCTTTCACATTCACAATGAAACTTGAAACTACGCAGAACATTTAATTATTACTAAATATTGACGCTACGGGTAAATAGCGTGAATATTTAGAAAATAATGAAATATTCTGAGTAGTAACTGCACAAGTTTCAAAGTGAATGTGAAAGAGTTGTGGCTACTTGCGTAGAATAGAGCGATTGTTTGGAACGCTCCATCCAGTAGTACATAGAGATCGTTGCTCTATACAAACAACATGCTGAGTTCAGTGGTGCTTGTAGATGGTAAAAATGTGTCCAGGTCAAAAAAAAAACATTGAATCTAAAAACGTTTGTTAGGTGAACGGATTGATACATAATAACAGCACTGAATGCATCGCATTGCATGTCTCTCTGCCTTTATTGCAATTGATATTGATCGCACGTTGTGCCTTCTTCAAAGTTATAAAATGTAAATTGCTGCTGTTATCATACGTATAAATTACCACTATTTCTACATTAAGCGTAGACTGTGTTAAATATTCATGCATTAGTGCATTACGGTTTCATAAACGCCATATGCGAATGACAAAAATGATTAACATATGCCTGAAAATTAACAAACAAAAAAATCAAATTACAAACAAAATTGACTTAATAGTAATTAAAAAAGTCTTAAAATCAACACATCACTAACATAAACTAATAAGTAGAAAACTTGTGAACATTATAACGACTTTGACTGATACAAGTGAAATTAATGCCTATCTAAAACTGGAATATACATTTAGCACGTTTAGAGACGAGACACTATTTTATTATTTACAAGCTAACTAGCTAAGGCCAACACGTTTTTTTCGGGTTAGTAATATAGCTCGTAGCTACTTTACATGCCGCATGTGCACAATGACACATGTTTTCATACCAGTGTAGGTAAACAGTCGAATCATGTTTCACAGTGTTAGTGCTAATGATAGATAACAGGCAACCTGCACAGTAAGCTTTGTTTGCATGAAGCGTACTGGTACCCGAGAATATTAAATACTAGCTGGTGCCCGCGACTTCGTCAGCGTGGACAACTTAACATCACAAATTATTATGTATTGCCCGTAGGAATGGGATGTTTTTTCGGGATTTCAAAATCAAAATATTTATTTTCAAAATTGGAATACATTATTCTCTTTTTGACGTCAAATTCTGCCTAAAACTACTCCACTTCCACCTGTATAACCGAGGGGAAGAAGTGGAAACAAACCCAACGGCACAGGGCCCTACCTTTGATTTATCTTATTCATTACAATCATTAAGTCTACCTATGCTACTATTTAAACTATCCTATGTCCTATTTCAGGGCCTAACCTATATGTGTGCCAAGTTTCATCATGATCCGTCCAGTGGTTGAAGCCTGATTGTGTAACACACATCCAAATATCCAAACTTTCGCATTTATAATATTAGTAGGATTACTACCTACTGGTACTGAACTAGGACTAATCATATACAACTAAGATATTTATGATATTCTTTATTGCACATACTTAAACTAAATACAATTATTAAATGTTGTGTACAAAAGCGAGCTTGTCTCTACAAGTGATCTCTTCCAGCCAACTCTTCAACGTGTGAAACAAGGCAGTAAAAGCGATGGGCCAAATTAGAGGATAATAAACTACATAATTGGGTCCGACTCTGAAAGCACACATTTAAAATTTGACAGCACTAAAATGGGTTTCGTCTTTATCTTCTTAATACTGTGTGACAAGGATAGCAACAGTTTTAGTGGTGTCAAATTTTAACGTTGAACCTTCAGAATCGAGCCCAATAACTAAATACCTTAACTACTATTATATAAAATAAATATAATTAATAATACTAATATCATAACTATAATTTAGGTATAGCATGTGGTTTGCTTTATTGGATCACTTTATTTCTTATACGTAAATACTTCTATAACCTCCTATGTAGCAGAAGATCTCACTCTTTCATAGCAAAAATTAATAAAGTGTTATATTATTTGATTTAAAATATTAAAACATTATTAAACATAAACAGGTAATTTTAATAAATGTCATACAAGAACAAAGTGAAAACAAAGCCTAAGATATTAAGGTAGGTATATATACACTGAAAAAAGTTCTGGTCAAGACAAAATTGACATTTTGTCTTGCTGTATGTTATCTAAACTAATCATTTTTTAAGATTATTTGAAACCAAACCACGACCAAATTAACAAGTTGAGTTATTTCAAGGGAACAAGATCTTGGTGCGCTCGTTGCGAGTAAAGAGTTAACGGTTAACAAGATTTTATTCAAATAAACAATTGTTATTTTTTTTCAGTGTATAGTTTGCTCCATTGGATACAGAGTGGATCTCAAAGTCAAAGTCAAAGTCAAAATCATTTATTGCATATGAGTACACTTGGTACATTTATACACGTCATTTTTTTTATCGACTACCGCTTCCTAGGTGTTAGCGCTGTGAAGAAGAAACGGCGCAACAAACTTCACGCAGCACATCTTTTAAAAATCAAGTTTGCATACAATTAATAAAGATTTTGCGAAGCTGGTTAACATTAGTACCAGGCATCTTTGTCATTCAAATAATCGTTTACTTTATAATAGGCTTTCTTACAAAGTTGTTTTTTAATGTGAATCTTAAACTTTCTGTCCGTCATATTTAAGATTTCCTCTGGTAGTTTGTTGTAGAAGCGTATACATTGCCCCGTGAACGATTTGCTGACCTTACTTAGTCTTAACCCTGGTAAAACAAGTTTATTTTTATTTCTTGTATTATAACTATTATTGTCACAGTGCCTCAAAAAGAGAGATACATTTTTTCTGACATATAAAATATTATCTAAAATGAATTGACCAGCTACTGTTAATATGCTTATTTCTTTAAACTTTTCTCTTAATGAGTCTCTGTTCTTCACATCCAGAAGTTCCATTACTGTTTTTTGATCGAACGCCTGCGCCCAAAAGTGGGATGTAAGATGCGCCGTGTGACAGTCCATGCAACGATTATGGTAGCAAGTTCTTTCAATATTATAAGATTTTTTTTTAAATTGTCTAAAGTTGTTCCACCCCAACGTACCAGGTCCATATGGTAGTCCGTGCAATGAAGAGATGGTTGACGTAAAAATCTCCCAATTTTATGTTCTGTGAGAGAGGCATGATGAGCTGAATCTTCGAATAACAAGGTTCGTGTGACATTCCGTGCATGCATATATCGTAATGGTATGATATATTTCTGGAAGGGGCAATGATATTAGAAAGACGTCCGATATTCCGCGCATATATAGTTAACCATGCATGTCATCGCCACAGTACGTCTGACTGGAACGTTCTACGGCTGCCTAATTCAAAGGTCAAAAGATCATTGAAACAATGGAACTGAAATGAACATGACACACGTTTGCCTATGCGCATCGATTAAAGAATAACATTTCAAATAATCTGCCATCTTTTGAAAGGCAAACAATATAATAAGAATTTATATAAAAAAGCGTCGCATTTGAAGCTGGGACGAAAAAAAGGCATTAAGATTTACTACGAAATAAAAATGTGGGCAGAGTTCAGTCTGTATCACATACTTGAATTATAATCAGTTCGTACTTTGGATTTATCTATGATGCCAATTTCAATAGAACCGTCCATAGTATTTAGTAAATCCTACTAATATTATAAATGCGAAAGTTTGGATGTTTGTTACTAAACCACGCTTCAACCACTGGACGGATAGTGATGAAACTTGGCACACATATGGGTTTGGTCCTGGAATAGGACATAGTTTTTATCCCCTAAACATCCCATTCCTACGGGAAATACATAATAATTTGTAATGTTAAGTTGTCCACGCGGACGAAGTCGCGGGCAACAGCTAGTAGGGTATAAAAATAAGTAGTGACCAAGTATACAAGTGCTAGTAGACATCTCCTGGACATTCTAAAAAGAATTGGATAGACTGGGCACGTGAATGTCTTAGTTAACGTTTCCCTTTTTCTCTCCTCCACTCACCCCTCCCTCCCTGGTCAAATCTTTTACTCTTTCCCTCCATATCCTCCCTCCCTTCCTCTTTGGTAGTGTTTTGTAAATTATTTAATTTGTTTCTTTCTGTCGCGGGAAATCCCGAGGATTTTTTTCAGTTTTGAAAATTGTGGGTTTACGCAAGAAAAAAATTAATAGTAGAATTTCTCAAGCTACTTAATATTGTATCTGTGTATTTTTATTGTGCAATAAATAAATAATAATTGAACAGAGTTGAAAAACTGCACCTATGATTAGCTGAAAACGTTGCATGTGGTCTGTTCATATCTGTCTAATACAGTAATGCTAATACATATCGGTAAACCAAAGGCGAAACATGATATTGTGATTAAAAAATTATCATATTAGAAGATGTTTCATGTATTTTTATACTGAACATGTAGAAAAAGAAACAGAATAAATTAAAAAGCATATTTCCACAAAAAAAAACTGTACCTACTCGTAAACCTGAAGCAAAATAATTTTTCGTAGCTCATAGTTTCACCTCAATCCTTCAGGATTGACACTAATTGGTTATTAAATTAGATAACAGATGATTATAATGTGCATCTGTTATCTAATTTAATAACCAATTAGTGTCAATCATGAAGGTAAAAACTTTGAGGTGAAACTAGGAGCTACGATAAATTATTTTGCTTCATGGTATAAGGTGTACAATATGTTTAAAAATGTGCATGTAGTTAAAGAGTTATACCAGTTTGTTATACAGTTATATTAATAATAATAGTTTATTTATTTTTTACATATTATACAAACATTTAAAAAAAAAATTAGTTTCAACAAGTAATTTATTCATCACAGTATAACACCCATTGTAAACCATACAACTCGTATAAAATGAATATTTATATGCGGTTTACTCGTAAACCGTTTGCGTCAAATGAGGAAATGATAGCTGAAACAGTAGGAAGCGAATTTTTCAAGGTTGCCAAAAAAATACTGTTTTGCTGGATTGACGCAATGCTGCGATCGCTGTCACCGGTACTTGACATAATCTGTGTGTAATGGAAGCACGTTGTATATCTGGCTTTGGCTTCTATAACGTCTATTGGACCGCATTTTTACCGCAGATCGCAGTGTTGGTCTACTATGGACCTGATGAAGTTGGAACGTCGAAGTGTAATGAGCAAGCAGAGTTTTTTTTATTCCTGATGGGTTTACGCTTGACCTCAATCTCATCTGATGGTAAGTGACGATTGGGCCTGAGATGCCACCTAGAAGATGCCTAGTCACTCTTCCTTTAAAAAGATCAATGCTGTACTTATCTGGTAATACCAAAGTTGGTAGGGATGATGGAAATATCTATGTAAAATTTTAATTCGTTCAAGTCACTTCAAGGTTATTTGTGTCTCCACTTCAGGAGCACAACCCTCTCTCATCTGCCGGAGACAGACGGAGGATTTGGCCTACACTCCCCGCGCTGGCCAGACGGGTTGGGGAGGCCTGATTGATGTTTTATAATGAATTCCCTCAGTCGCCTTGTACGACATCCACGGGAAGAATTGGAGTGGTCCTATTTTACTCTACCGGAAACCACACATCAAGTCACTGCTTATATTTTAACTGTTAACTGCTTTATATTGCTTAAATGTAATATAACTAGAGAAATATTACACTTCATTACATAATATTTATAACAACGGCATTCCAATACAACAACATCATTATTATACTACCTTCCTTTGTCCTTTATGTTTTATCATCATCATCATCAGCTTAAATACGTCTACTACTGGACATAGGCCTCCCCAATAGAATATCACTTTTGGTAAGTTGTCAATTGGGGGATTGGCCATAATCACCACGCTTGGCAGGCGGATTGGTGATCGCAGTAATGATCTTAACATACACACACAGGAGAACGCTGCTGCCCGTCCCTGGTGCAATCCCTTAGTAGCCTTGACGACACCCACGGGAAGATTGGGGGTGGCCCTATTCTAAGCCGGGAATCACACGGCGATAACTAGAACAATAATATGTTTATTTAGTTATAATAAAGTTTGTTTAAAATATGTATTTTCTTAATTTTAAATATATAACATAATTATCACGCCTTGATCCCAGAGGGGTAGGCAGAGACGATGAATGTGAGTGAGGTGTGTCAGGATCGCGCAAAATGGCGGATCCTGACACACCTCACTCACATTCATCAACCTTTTCCCGGACCCCAGCCTTTTTGATGACGTCACCAATTTGATCCTTGAACTTCCTCCTAGGACAACTCTAACTGTAATTCCTTCCACATTCGCGCTGTAAACTTTTGTCGCTCTTCTTTTACTCATACGCTCTAAATGTCCAAACCAACGCAACATACTCTTCTGAACCTTTTTCATTTTAGTAACCTATTTTTATTACACTTTCAACTAAGTTTCAACAGACATACAATTTACAAGGTGTTAAATGACGATATGATTTTGACGACAGCGACTGATCATGGGTTCCCTTCTACTGAGTAGTGACCTTCATTAGAGAAACCGGTTTTCAAAGTTCGATCCATAGTTCAAAGGCACAATTTCTCGATTCGTTAGGTACGGTCAGCAATGAAGAAGTAGTTACTTTGAGGTTAGACAAGTATGTCGTCTCGTATATCGTGGTTATGACGTTTTTAACAAGCTTATACAAGTGAAAGTCCACTACTAGAGGACTAAATAATCAGGTGAGAGATTTATTTATGCCCAGATCATTAAGCTAGACTTGGTTATCTCTAAAATAGTACATTATATTACACTTATTTAATCCCTAATTGTGCCGTGTGGTTCCCGGCTTAGAATAAGGCCGCCCCTATTTTTCCCGTGGGCGTCGTCAAGGCGACTAAGGGATTGCACCAGGGACGGGCAGCTGCGTTATCCTGTGCGTGTATGTTAAGATCATTACTGCGATCACCAATCCGCCTGCCAAGTCCCCAATGGACATCTAACCAAAAGTGGTATTCTATGGGGGAGACCTATGTCCAGCAGTGGACGTATTTAGGCTGATGATGAATCCCTAACTAGGAATTACACAAGGATAGGCCCCAGAAATCATATCAAGATAGAGTGGTTACAGCCACTCGTTTACTTCAGTCTCGCGCGTGCCGATTTTCGAACACAGCGCGCCCCTCATGCGTACGTTTATGCGTCGCGGTTACGTTTGTAGTGAGGAGTGACAGTTATGCAGTTAGAAATCGCATAATATGGCACTTTTGCAGATGTTTACCCGACCTTGACTCGGCGCGAAACGAGTAAGCGTTTGATAGTTTTGGCAACATATTGCAAATGGTTGGCACGCGTTTAGCGCCTGCTTCACCATTCTATCTTGATAGAATTTCTATGGATAGGCCTCAGTACAATACAATTCACAAATATAACACCAGATCGGGTCCAACCTGTACAAATTGTACAAAGTTGTCTGTCCCTAATCGGGCCGGAACCCAGTACCTCTAGCGCACGAGTTCAAGCTACTTAGCCAGCGAGGCAGTCGAGCCTGCCATCAACATTAATGCGCGGACAATGACAACGATTGAGTAAATTATTGTTATTAAAATAATTACTGGAAAATACCTGTTTTTTCCGAGTGGTAGGTACCGCTTGTTTTAGCTTTTCCCACAGTGAAAGTTGGCTGGAAGAGATCTCTTATAGAGATAAGTCCACCTTTGTACACTTTTATGTTATGCCCTTTTTTTTTGTAAAATTTTTATGTGCAATAAAGAATATATAGGTATGCCAACAGAACTGCGTCATCTGGTGCTAAGGGAAGTGAATGAGTTAGGATCGTGGATGAGTTAGGAAGGCGATGAGTTAGGAAAGCGGAATAGTTAGGAAAGTGGACGATGTCGTCCAGGTTTAAAGCACTGATATTTCATCAGTGGTAGGACTCTAGCGTAGATGGGTACCAACTTCTTACCTTTTTCTGCCGTCAAATAGAAATACATGCATTGCTGTTTTGCATCAAGTGAGACAGTGTAATGAGGGCATAGAGGGCTTCCAACCTAGTCCTCAGGCTGGCAATATACCTATGGCCTTAAGGCTTCAGGTTCATGGGAAACAGTAACACATCATCAGGTGGGCTGACTAGGGGTCATTTTACTTTCTCGTGGTTCATGAAACCAGATGGATATTGCAGTTGTACCCAGAACCGGATTAACCATGTCGGGGCCCCTAGGCAATGCACGTGTCGGAGCCCCTTAACCGTGTTCTAACTTCCTGAAATATAGTTTCTCTACCACAATGCAATGCTCCGCACGCGTGGACTGCTCACATTCAAATTGACTACGACTTCGACCCCGAAGCCCACGTCAACGCCCACGCCTACTCCTCTTTTCTCTCTAAGAAACATTTTCAAAAATGACTCGGGGCGTGGGGCCCTTAGCCGATGCGGGGCCCCTAGGCAGTTGCCTGCACTGCCTAATGGATAATCCGACCCTGGTTGTACCACGGGTCGGTCACGCTGTTTGCAACTTCGTCCCAAGCCCTGTATGGTCCAGTAAAACACTTATGATAAATTACTTGGTTCAAAATCAAAATATTTATTTTCAAAATTGGAATACATTATTCTCTTTTTGACGTCAAATTCTGCCTAAAACTACTCCACTTCCACCACTTCATTTTTCACATCATGTTTTGTCATCTGTCATCGTTGCCCTTTGATAACAGTTACCATTTGAGCCGGGGCAGATTACCAAATCCTGCCAATTCAGATACTGCGCACCAGTTTTGTTGGTATAATCAATAATGACACATTTTTTTATTGATAATGAACACATGTTCGCAGTTAAGGCATGCAAGTATTATTACTTGTACGTTTATTTTTCATAAGGGATGTTGAAAACTGGTTAGTTTTGTATATCATTATGCTATTCCTGTTTTTGTATCTGTCAGCGACGTCAAGTATTGATTGTAAGCGGAGAACTTACCAGACAATAACGATTTCGTAATGTGACTAAAATAATTACTTGCAAACACCTACCCACTTTATCCGAGATATATGTAAAACAGAACATCTAGTCTGTCCGCTCTTCAGGAAACCACTTCCACTTCAACTACCATCTCCCACTGCCACGCCGACTACAGTTCCAAAATTCTGTATGTTCTCACTCATTGCAATACGATTTCCGTCGAGCATTTACACCCTATACTTCTTTGTTGTATACTAACGCAGTGTATGCGAGTTTTCGAAAAATATAAATTCGCATAACTTTTATTGACTGGGCCTATTACATTGAAATAAAGCCTATATGTTACACCGAATTAAGCACTATGTTTCTGTGAAAAGTCCATCAGAATCGGCTGAGTAGTTTTTAAATGATGCGTGCACAAACAAATAGAGAAACAGACAAGAAATCCAAAAATGGTCGAAATGTGTTCTAACTTATCCTTAGAACCCCTAACTTATTTTTTGCAAATATCTTCAACTAGCTGACCCGTGCCCACTTCGTTGGGCGGTAAACATTTTCAGACTACCACGAAAAAGTCTTTTCATTTTTTGGGTTAATATATATCACCTAATATATAGCCTATATATTTTGTAGGACTATTTAAGATAAACATTTCCATCGTACATTACATATGTGTAACTCTAGCGGTTTTGGCAGCGCACGCCAGAATAGCTCGCAGATGGTAGATTTTTCCTACTTACTTGATATTTTGGACAATTCATACAATACGAGTATCTTTATAAATTGTAGCCTATGTGTTATTCTGATGTATAAGCTATATTATTGTAAAGTTTCATTATAATCCATTCAGTAGTTTTTACGTGAAAGAGTAACAAACATCCATCCATACTTACAAACTTTCGCGTTTATAATATTAGTAGGATAGGATGTACAGACACGTGAACGTTTTAGGATTTTTATTTTTTAGATTTTGCAATGGGACTACTTGTCGCTTAGAATAGCGGTGGTAAAATCAGTTTTAGAGGATTATTAGCCTTCTCGAAAAAATAACAAAAACAAAAATAGTTGATTCACGCATTTACGTTACACTGCCCTCTTTTATACATTATGGTTGGTTATGAGTTTGTATTATTCATGCGACCAAGACGAATCAAGGTATCATTATGGCAATTAGATGACATTTCATTGTTCTCTGACAGGGTAATGTTATGGAAACATGTTACGGTGTACAAATTTAGCAAGCATTCTTCAGTTACAGTTGCTACTTAAATAAATTGTACAGTTACATCATAATGCTGCTTTTGCTTAAACCACTGTACATGTCAGTCTAACACCTTATTTAGTCTAGGCATGTGCTGAGTCGTTGCCCTACTATATATATATATATATAGCTTTATATATATATAGTCTAAGTCTTTTTCTCTGTTTTGTTTATTTTAATTGTGTGTGCCTATTATGGTAGTAAAGTTTTTTTTTCACTATAAACATAACACAATGCTCACGCCATGGAGACAGAGGGGTAGGCAGAGACGATGTATCGCCAGTTTGCGCAATCCATAAAGCGACTTTCCTTCGCCCGCTTTTCGCTCCGTGATACCCCTTGATGTGTTGCGAACAACATCGACGCCTCCGTTTTGTAGTACCACGATTATCTAGGGAAATAATTGTCCACCTCGTCAGTCTCGCATGGCTCACTATAGGGTGGTAATATTTAGTATTGTCTGTTTTAAATACGTACCTATTTGTTTAAAATGCACATAGTATTGGAAAGATTGCTTACACTGAAAAAAAGGCTTCGTTAAATGAAACCGAAGTTTGTCTATATTTAAGTTCCTCTACGGTTAAATAATGTTAATATTTAGTAATAATTAAATGTTCTGCGTAGTAACTGCACAAGTTTCATTGTGAATGTGAAAGAGTTGTGGCTACTTGCGTGGAACAGAGCGATTGTTTGGAACGCTCCATCTAGTAGTACATAGAGATCGTTGGTCTCAAATGACAAAGAATCACAATTACAAACCGCCTTGTAATGACATTCGTCTTGGTATCTCAGTGACATTCCAAAACAAAATCAACGTAACATAACGAAATATTGGAATAACCTTCCACGGCCACTGAACGAATGACTTTCCAAAGTTTCAGTTAAACAGCATTACAAAAAGTTGTTTGTTAGAACAACAGGCGTTACCTCGGTAGTGTATTCTAGTCCATTTCGTACCCTTGGTAAAACAACGTCGTATATTTCGTACGTTTTTTGAATACTATCCAATGTTTCGATTATTATTTCATACTGTCGTTATTATATACATTATTGATTTATTTTATATTGATATACATTATATTTTAATGACGTATGTAGGTACAAATTACATTAGTAAACAAATATGTATGTATTTATTTAACTTACCTAAAAAACTTACCTTGTAAATAACTAACAGGAAACAAAAAAATTATATCTTTTTATACGTTAGGTAATGTAGTTTTATCAGCTTATATTTTCTTAATATCTCTTGAAATAGGTAAATTACAATCTCTCTTTGAGGCCATAGTAAATGGATGTAATGTACTCGTTTAGTAAATGTAATTTTTAAGTCAAAACTTTCGATATATCGCGTTTCTTTCATTAAAAGTTATTGATATCATTTTACTTAATAGACAACACAATTTCGACATCAGTTCGAATTTTTTCATATCTCATAAATTTAGGTACGGAATAATCACATATATATATACACATACATACATATATACATTTCTTTCGGTTCATAGGCAAACTCGTTCGCAGCGGGTGCGGAAAATCAAGTTGGTCTAGGCATAAATTATGCTGATTCGTTTATTGCGGCACAGGCATAATATTTGTTTTAAATATTGTATGTTACATAACTGCTTTATCTAATTTTTTCCTTGTTTTGTTTACTGTAATTATGTCAAATCACGGCAGTAAATATATGTATTTCTTAGTCCATGTATCAGCACTATTCCTTTTAGAATAATATCTTAATTTCCCCCGAATTACAGTGAGGTACTTGACGTTATTGTTGTTTATACAAGGCCGTGTATACCCAAAATCTGTATGTAGATTGGTCAGAATGGAGAAGAGTTGGATGTGACAAAAAATATGAAGTTATTTAACGATCTCTATGTACTACCAGATGGAGCGTTCCAAACATTCGCTCTGTACCACGCAACTGTGGCTCCGGGAGCCGCAACTCGTTCACATTCACTTTGAAACTTGTGCAGTTACTACGCAGAATATTAATTATTACAAAATGTTGACGCTACGGGTAAATAGCGTCAATATTTAGTAAATAAGTAAATGTTTTGCGTAGCAACTGCACAAGTTTCAAAGTGAGTCTGAACGAGTTGCTCGTTCCGGGAACGAGGAGCCTTGAGTGGAACAGAGCGATTGTTTGGAACGCTCCATCTGGTAGTACATAGAAATCGTTGAAGTTATTATATTTTTTCCGAAATTATACTTAAAATGAAGAAATCATATGCACCCTCTTATCTGTGCTGTGAGCTGCCTATTGGACACCCTACATATTTTGACTTTGACACATGGCGTATTAGGCAGGAAACTGGGTTCCAATTTCACTTACGAAAATGGGATTCTGAATGTTTCTACTTGTCCGAAAAATGTGATAACCACAATAAATATAAATGAACAAATAAATATTTCATGTATAATCTTGTCTTGTCCCAAATTATCATTTTCTCCTGTGCGATGGGAATCAGCCAAGAACAACGATCTCTATGTACTACTAGATGGAGCGTTCCAAACAATCGCTCTGTTCCATGCAAGTAGCCACAACTCTTTCACATTCACTTTGAAACTTGTGCAGTTACTACGCAGAACATTTAATTATTTACTAAATATTAACATTATTTAACCGTAGCGTCAATATTTAGTAATAATTAAATGTTCTGCGTAGTAACTGCACAAGTTTCATTGTGAATGGGAAAGAGTTGTGGCTACTTGCGTGGAACAGAGCGATTGTTTGGAACGCTTCATCTAGTAGTACATAGAGATCGTTGGCCAAGAATAGATCAATTCACAAATACAACATCCAGACCGGGACCAACTTGTACAAAGTTATCTGTCCCCACGGGGAATCGAACCCTGGCGTTCGAGTCTAACGACTAAGCCACATCGTCATATGATTTATATTTCTTCGTCAATAGATTGTAAGGAATATAAAATTGGGATGCATCAGCTTTTTGGTATACAAGGAATAACCCAATATAAATACAGTTGCTATTTCTAAAAAAAAACGTAATTAATGGTAATTAATTACATTATTGTGTAACGATAAAAACGTTTAAAAAATACTTAAAATGCCATAATAAACTTATATCACATGTAATTAAGAAACTTGTAGATAGCGGTAGTTTGCTACGAAGTCCATAAACAAACACGTCGGTACAGCTTGGTGTACAAGTGGGGCAGGGTCACGGCCATTATGGAACGAAACCAGAAAACCGGAACGAAAACCGTCACTACGAACTTACCTCGATAAGTACCTACAGTTTCGGGCCGCCCCGGCGTGGTTCTGGCCCCGCCCTAAGGAGTAATAACAACGCGAAATCGAGCGTCTTCGACACGGTTTATTTATTATCTGACAGTAGGTAACTAAAGGCGTAGGATGTTCGTTTTATTAGGGAGTGGTGTATCTGCCACGTAGTAACTATTAAGTAATCTGTGGTTGCTATGTGCGGGTGGCGCGGATGTGCCGTGCAGCGCGCAAAAATATATCTAAGGCGCTCGACTTAGCGTTGATATTTCTCCGTAAATTTCATTCCAGATTAATAGTCCTATGAAAACCAACGCTATTTACGTCTCGGTAACATATACATGAAAGGGTCACCAGCAGCAAAAACAGGTTTGTATTACCATGTAAACTTTGCAGTCCACTTAGGAACACCATCTATTGTGTATTTTGTTTTCGAGACGCAAATGCGTTTGTTTTCATAGGACTATTAATCTGGAATGAAATATACGGGCGGGGAGAGACCCACGCCGGGGCGACCCGTAAGTGTAGGTACTTATCGCGGTAGGTTCCATCGAGTGAGACGGAGGCCTGGCTGTTCGGAGTAATAACAACGCTAAGTCGAGAATTTTTGCGTATATTGTCTAACAATGGGAAGGAGGAGGTAATTAAAAGCGTCTAGGTACTTTATCTGTCATGTATTTAATCTATGACGAAACTGTCAAATTAAAACGTAAATACCTCGCTCGGAACAAAAGGAAATGATGCACTTGGAAACCTTGAAATTTTTAATTTATTGAATGACATAATTGGTGTCTGAAGTTACTTGTCCAACCTTTTTAGGGATCCGTCAAAACGGATACTCTTATTGCGAGACGGATACCATTTTTGGGTACGTATGTTTGTCTGTCCGGCGTATAACTCCACATCTGGACCAATTGAGCTGTGGAATATACTTGTACATGTAAAGTTGGCCGTTAACGATGGAGAATTATGATTAAAAAAAAACAAGATATTCCGTGAAAATAAAAAAAATTACGGCACCGCATATTGTGTAGAATGTACACTTTTTTGACGTTTATAATTTTTTTTATTGCACTGTAGCCTTGATATTAGCTAGACATTTAAAAAAACCGTGTATATATTTTACCGTGTATATAAAACTTATAAAAGTACTAGGGGTTTTCTGCGCCCCCTTTTATACACTTTGATCAAAGAGAAGAAGAAAGACAGGAACAAAGAAGTGAGAAAGAAAATTTTAGTCTTTATTAATCTTAGTCTCACTTCTTCTTTCAACTTGTACAATTTGTACAAGTTGGTCCCGTTGTGGATGTTATATTTGTGAATTGTCCTATCCTTGTTTAATTCCCATAGCACAGGAGAAAATCCGGGTTTGGGATTAGACAAGTATATTGTATATGTATATACATTTCTATTTGTTTGCACAATTTTCTTTTTTTTTTCAATTTAAGCCGTTTCTTTAAACGGATTTAGTTGAAGATAAAAAGAAAATTGTGGCAGTTTCTACCATGGGAAAACACTTCCCGTGGGAAGCACAAACTTATCGTACCCGAGGCCTGTTGCTAGTCCTACTTCCTACTAATATTATAAATGCGAAAGTTGGGATATTTTGATGTTTGTTACTCAATCCCGCTTCAACCACTGGACGGATCGGGATGAAACTTGGCACACATATAGGTTAGGTCCTGGAATAGGACATAGGATAGTTTTTATCTCCAAAAAACATCCCATTCCTACGGGATATATGTAATAATTTGTAAAGTTTTCCACGCGGACGAAGTCGCGGGCAGCAACTAGTTGACCATAAATAGAAAGTATAACAATTCAATAAAGTACCGCTACGTCGTACTTACTTTCTCGAACCGCAAAACTTTCTATCGATTTTCTCAGGAAAATAAGTGACGATAAAACGTATTCCAAGTTTGTTCAGTTCTTCAAGAGAGATCAGCGTGAACGTGGTCATGCTGAGATAGTATTTGACCGCGTATGACCTAGTGGCTTGGTGATTGGACTCGTGCGCCAGAGGACGGTTCGATTTCCACTGGGGACAGACAACTTTGTACATTTGTACAAGCTGGTCCCGGTCTGGATGTTATATTTGTGAATTCTCCTATCCTAGTTTAATTTCCATAGCACAGGAGAAAATCCTAGTTTGGGATTAGACAGTGTATGTATATGTCGCAGGCCGATTATAAAATCAGGCAGATCATGATGCGCCTGACAACCGCTTAGCGTTACCACGATATGCGTGAAAAGGCTGATTTACAACCAGGCATATCGGTCGAAGACGAACGGTCGAGGATCTGCCTTGCTACTCACTTAGACATGTCATGATGTATATGTAATTAAAAAAAAATAACACTGCATCATACGAGTAAGTACCTCTATTTAAAAGCATTCATACTTATCAGCAGACTAAAAGTGCAGAATCCTACTTCCTATATACTAATGTTATAAATGCGAAAGTTTGGATATTAGGATGTTTGTTACTAAATCACGCTTCAACTGCTGGACGGATCGTGATGAAACTTAGCACACATATAGGTGAGGTCCTGGAATAGGACATAGGATAGTTTTTATCCCCAAAAAATGTCCCATTCCTACGGAAAATATATATCAATTTGTAAAGTTGTCCACGCGGACGAAGTCGCGGGCAACAGCTAGTACTACATAAATAAGCGACACTCACCTCCCCCGGCCCTAGTAAATAGAGCATCGCGGGCAGTACCCACTACTGTGCTGTCGCCGCCCGCTGGTTCAAAGTTACCACACCTGCCGACGCTATAAGTTAGAATAAGACTTATGTTGTTAACGTCTACAACATTCCTCTTTTGATCGACTCTCCTCGCGCGCAGGGTGCAGTATCCCTATAATAATTTACGCACACACCCCTATGTGTTCGGGCCAACTGTAATAATGACATCTGTTCGGTTGTATGTCGTGCCTCAAGTATTGTAAGTATAGGTCCTGCAGTGATTTTGTAATTGAGTAGTTTCCATTACGTCTTAATTGCAAAGATTCTAGTAATTTGTTGGTTACGTCAATGGTTCAAAGCTGCATGGACTGTGCGCGCGACGCCTTGCACAATTATTGCACTCACTCGAGCGATGCAAGCGTTTAGAAATTCTAACGTTTACTATTTTACGAGGTTCATCGCCAGCTGAAATGTGTCCACTGCTGTACATAAGCCTCCCCAATAGAATGCTACTTTTGGTGGGATGTCCATTGGGGGATTTGCCATAATACCCACGCTTGGCAGGCGGATTGGTGATCGCAGTAATGATCGCCAATCGCGATCGTGAGTTGCAGGTGAATGATGCTCGTCCCTGGTACAATCCATTAGTCACCTTGACACCAACGGGAACAGAGGGTGACTTTATTCTAAGGCGCTCGAGTCGAACGATCAAGCCGCTAGGCCAACGAGGCCGTCAGACAGTGGAGGTACAAAGGTTCATGCCACACTGGGCTCGATTCTGAATACACAACGTTAAAATTTGACAGCACTAAAACTGTTGCTATCCTTGTCACACAGTATTATGAAGACAAAGTCGAAACCAATTTTAGCGCTGTCAATATTTAATTGTGTGTCTTCTGAATCGGGCCCACTGTACTCTTATCCCCTCCCCTACAGGCCGGTCGCACGCCTTGGTTCTACTCCCGGTTTGTCGGATAAGTTCCTCGCGTTGTTTCTGCTCCTCGTGCAAGCGAGTGTAATATTAAATTATCGCCCGACAAGTCGTGTGACGTGATCCCGGCGTGTACACCCGACCGTTAGTTCTAGTTTTGTATTATTTCTGTCTGTATGTAATGTTGCACTGTATGTGTTTTGTTGCAGCCAATAAATGACTATTCTATTCTAGTTCGATAAATGGATTATTATGATTAGAGTCTTCTGCGGTGACGCCATTTGAGTCTGTATCTTACGAATTACTTCCCGAACGACCGTACCTCATAAATACATCAATTAATCTACGTAAGGTACTATTTATAAACTAGCTGTGCCCGCGGCTCCGCTCACATAGACTACAATATTAAGTTTTTTTTTTATAAAGTTGATATTTGCCCCGCTTTCCCTCTCCAACCACTCATACCGTCACTGAAACGATAGTCCTAACTTATTGCAATCTAAACGTCGAGCATTATGCTTCTTAGAGTTTTTAAAACCTATAAATTCGCATAACTTTTGATTGTGTAAGCAATAAGAAATAAAGAGTAAATGTTACTCCAAATTAAGCTCTATATTTTTCTGAAAGTTCTATCAGAATTGGTTCAGTCGTTTTTACGTGATACGTGCACAAACTAACAGGTAAACAGACAAAAATTCCAAAAATGATCTTACATACATACATATATAATGTTCACGCCTTGGTCCCAGAGGGGTAGGTATTGATTGCCACTTTGCGCAATCCTGACACACCTCATTAGTCTCACTCACATTCATCAACCTTT
The DNA here is from genome assembly GCA_947086405.1 of Esperia sulphurella. Lineage (NCBI taxonomy): Eukaryota > Metazoa > Arthropoda > Insecta > Lepidoptera > Oecophoridae > Esperia > Esperia sulphurella. The sequence goes on from OX352265.1 coordinate 13,563,347, forward strand.
TCATGCATTCTCTTTTTTTATTTACCTCACTGCGGACCCCAGCCGTGTCTTGATCTGAAATGATCTTCATCAACATCATCATATCGGCCCTTAACCGTCCACTGCTGGACAAAAGCCTCCCCAATGAACGCCACCACACCCTGTCCTCCGCCCTCCACATCCAGCCGCTTCCGACCACCTTCATCAGGTCGTCGGTCCACTCCAGAACTCGTCTGCCCCAACGACCGTCGGTTCTGCGACAGATGTGGCGCGCCTACTGCCACTTCAGCTTGCTAATCCGTTCGGCTATGTCGGTCACCTCGTTCTTCGTCGGATCTAATGACCAATCATATCCTTCAAAGAAACCCCCAGCATAGCCCTCTCCATAGCTCGCTGAGCGACCTGGAACTTGTGGATCAGGCCGACCGTCAGTGTCCACGTTTCCGCGCCGCCTTACCGAAATGATCTTAACGTCCTTACTTATCCTAAGACCCTTACCCCCATTTTTTTGCTAATATTTTCTATGTACAGACACGTGAAGTCTACCATTTATGTATTAGATAAGTCTTCTGTCACATTCGTCATCAATTGACTTGTAATTCCGTTACTAATAAATGTTTTATTGCATTCGCCTTGCTAAAAGCCTGTTTTAATGTGTCATTGCTACAGGCTACAAGATGCCTTTATATATGTCGAACGATGATACTGCTTATTTTGTTATGATATATTTATTAAATAAATATGACGGTTCCTGCTATACAAAAGTATTAAAAACCAAAACGCTTTTATTTATTTAATAGTTTATTGTACACACAAATATACAAAGAACAACACAAAGAAAAGAAAATTATACAAAAGGATAAGCTTATTTCTAAAGAAATTTCTTTCAGCTAACCTGCGGTGAAGATAAGGGATTATGGAGAGGCAGTAGTCGCGTGTACCTACTATATATTAAATAATCATAGAACATATAACACAATAAGCATAAACTAATAGACTATAAATACCAATACAGATACATAAATATATATGTATATATAATATAATTTATATACTTTTCAGGATAAGCGAAACAAACTATTTTTTTTATATATCTACTTTTTAGATAGGTAGGTAGCTGTTGAAAATCAAAATACCTATTTCTTGGTATAAGTACATGTTTTACAGGTACTAACCTACTTATATATATTTGCCTCTTATAAAGCTTGTAAAATAAGTATATAATCTTGATTTATTCTATTAAAACGATCGTAAAAAAACCGAAAGTCAACTAATTCGAGGTCTCAATTGCCAAATCCTGACGAGCCCATCGCATTGCCCCATCTCCGAAGGCCTTTGCTAAACTAGTATAATTAATTATTGATGTTTTGTTACAGATAGTTCCAGTCCCACAAATAAGTGGGCTATCATGATTTCGATTTCGCGATACTGACGAAGATGTCTGGTGGAATGGAAGCGCCGCCGACGCAGAGCGCGCCTAAGGCGCTGGGTCGGGCGCACCTCTCGTACTTACCTCAGCGGCCACCAATAAACCTGAGTTTCCAAGACCTGACATACACGGTGCAGAATGGGAAAAGTGAGTGTTACATTAAGAAATATATACACAAAGCCTTTTAATCGGTGATCAGGAACTAGTTTTCTCAACTTAGTAAACAATGGCAATTACGAGACAATAGTAGTTACGTGTATCATTTTCTTCCGGGAAATAAACGTAATAAAATGAAATCATTGTCAACCTACGCTTCAACTTTTGACGTATCTACTTCACTTCATAAAATGTAGGATGACCATACATTCAGTAGGTGAGTATTAAAAAAAATCAGAAAACGTAATATTTAGTCTATTTTCTTTTTGATTAATAAATCAGACTTTATAACCAATGATAACCGATCAAAAGTCTTCGTGTATATTTAAGAAATAGTCGTAGTAGTCGTCTAAAAAAGGATAAGCTTTGCCAATTGTCACTTCTGCTTATTTAATCTATCAACTATGTTGATGTCGGTGACCTGATGTGGTAAGTCTAATATCCGATTTATCACATCATGCTACTGAAGCAAGCAGAAGTGGCAATAAGCAGAGCACGTCTGCCTCAGAACCTACGGGCATTGGACACCGCGGAGTGGACGCTCCATTTCCACTATAGATGGACCGATAACCTTCAAAAGGATGCTTTAGTGAAGGTTGGAGACCGGATGTAGTGGCGCTCATGGCTATGTCCACCAGTGGACGTCAAAAGGCTGATGATAGTACCATTATGTCCACTGTATGAGCTCAGGCGAAGGATGATCTCTGGGATAGAGCGAGAAAGAAGGTCCTGTCTATTATTGCGGTCTCGTGAGATCTGAAGCGAACTTCGGTAGAATAAAACTAAATAAACGTGGCCGAGCAGTGGTCGTCACATGTCTCAGAAAGGAAGAGAAGCATGGACAAGGGGACAGACTACATTATTTGTAGTAGACTATCAAGCAGGATGCACTGGGAATGTGCACCTGGACACTTCTCCTGCATTTATATCAATATGACTAGTTGTGCCCGCGGCTCCGCTCGCGTGGACTACAGAATCTGCTCCATTCTCATTTCCGCTCCTGATCCAGCTCCTCAATCAAAAGTTATGCGAATTTATAGTTTTCAAAAACTCACATACATTACAGTGGTACCCGCTCCCGCTCACGAATTCCGTCGTGCATTGACACCCTACACTTCTTTGTTGTATGCGAGTTTTCGAAAACTATAGATTAGCATAACTTTTGATTGACTGGGCCGATTGCAATGAAATAAAGCCTACATGTTACACCGAATTAAGCACTATGTGTCTGTGAAAAGTCCATCGAAATCGGTTTAGTAGTTTTCAAGTGTTGCGTGGACAAACAAACAGACAAACATCTCAAAAATGATTGAAATGTGTTCTATTACTTATCCTTAGACACCATATTTTTTTTTGCATATATCATCAATGTACAGACACGTTAGGGCGAGCGTATTCTCAACTAATATAATCAGATATCACAAAGTCGCCTGTTTCTCGTAGACAAAGACTAAATGTAACTAACTAGGTATGCTGTTATAAGACAGACGGGCAAATTAGATGTTATATTGCAGAAAATAGCAAATAACCGCTCGTCAAATGTTAGCCAATGTTTAGAAAGTTAAGTCAGACTGGGTGCATCGTAGTGAGGTGAATTGTAAATATTTAAGATATTCTCGGATAAATGAGTTCTATTGGAATGGTTCTTTATATTGTCAGCCTGTCGGTCACAGAGTGTTGGAGTCGCACAATAACCTCAAACGTTTCCAATCCAAAATCATGTTACAATCCACAAATCTATCGCTGAGATTCTATTATCTAAAAATTCGATGAAACGAAATTCAAATACACGATTTTCGATGAACTGGTACCCTCGACGGAATGATATTTGATTAACTAAGACTGAATCAAGCCTTCGACAACTTCGACGAAGCACAGTGTTTTATGGAACCCATTTTTGTGACATGTCCTTTTTATTCCATATTCCTGTAGTTGAAATCAATTAAAATGCAGGAGTAAAACTCCCGTGTGTCAAATATGCATACTTATGCATTATGAGACATAATGTTTTGAAATTTGACTTTTTTTGTCCGGATAAATATCAAAAAAATTATACCTTATAAATTATGATATTTGATAGATGACAACCAAATCATTTTTGAAAGGTCGGCTCTATGAGACTATCGTTCTAGGTTAATTCTTTCGGTAATGGGCGCGTTGACGTCAGTCTCTGGCTGCGACACTTTCCTATTTCACTGTCAATGAAAATATTTCAAAAATAATTTACATTAACAAGTGACAACCCTGACGTCGGAAAAAATCGGATATTCGTTTTTTTGCGATAATTCCAATAATCCAATAATTTGGACGTGATATTTTTAGGACACATAGAAGACACATTGGGCAACCGCTTGGTGAAAAATCTCGTTATAATACGGCGGATTATTTCTTCTGGAATCGGAACAAAAATATAAACTGAAAATGATTCCTAAACAAATGAACTTAGGTGTTTACTAATTGCTCTAAAATGTGTGCCCTTGATGGTTTTATCGATCAAAGATGTTGAGAGGATGATTATTTTAACCTTTTATAAGTTATGAATTTTTTTCTATATTTCTCGGGGGGAAAAAGTCAATTTTCAACAATTTCAACTATGAATATTTGACAAACAGGAGTTTTACTCTCGCATTTGATTTGATTCAAATCTACAGGAATCTGGAATAAAAAAGACATGTCACAAAATTGGGCTCCATAAAAAACTGTGAAGAAGCAATCTTAATGTTTTTGGTGTTTATGAAATTACTTTCGATATCGTCTGAGAAATACGGGCATAATTTTTCACGGGTCAAATTGAGAGCATGTGGTTTATTTTGTTAAATCAAGCAGCAGTCACATCGATACCCAGACTGCATGCGCAGTACATCCCTCGCAGCAGGCACGAACACGTGACTTTCGTCCTAAATATTGGTAGCAGCCGAGTGGTTAGCGCGCCGCACGTGAATGCACTTCAGTTTACTACCTGATCCATTCCACTTGGCTCTCTGATGCAATGTGCCGACGACCGACCATAGTCAAAGCTATACAAATTCGTTGAAATTTAGCCGTTATTACGGGCAGGTACAGCTGAAATCATTATCCATCATAATAATTGATCGTTATAGCGAAGCTTTTTGTTGTCAGTCGAATAAAATATAACTCGATAATTAGATTAGATCATTCATGCGAGTTAAAAATTTGGAACTTTTAAGTAAAATTGGCCGGTTATGATGGGAAAATGATGAAAATTTCCGGAAAACCTTTCTTTTTAGAGATAATAAAAGAATAGAAAGTGGCATAGCAGCGATTGACTTACGTACGGAAACTTAACAACGACACTGGAGGCATTGTCCTGATGGGAGTGCAGTAAAGCTATTATAGCGGGGTAAGGCAGAGCGCAGACTCGAGAAAAGGGCCCAGGGGTTCAGAACGGGGGACTTTGCCGTCCTGTCCTCTGGCACAGGACAATCAGAGCAGAACCTTGGCACCAGGCCTAACTGCTGGCTGTTTTACCAGGGTCTGCTCGCACTGTCTCGTTAAATCCTGCCACTCGAATCGCTGCGAACCAACCCGAAGCCAGCTGCCACCACCAAGACGCTCATTAGTCTGTCAATTACCCATCTGGCATTTCGCTCTAGCTGTAGATCGTCCGCCGGGTCGTCAGACTCGATCGCTCTCACGAATGGTCACATCTAAACATCCTTGTTGCGTGGGAAAAAAGCGAAGAATTAAGCTATTTTACAGTTTTCAATGTTTATTAAGTTAGAAAATGCCCTTCGGCCGTGTACCTAACGGAGGCCATAAGACTAGACCTATTGTTAGCTACATAATGGGTACGCACCGATTATTGAGAATGATCAAACAATTTCATTATTGTAATAAGTAAAATATAACCCAAATGTTTAAATTAATCATTTTGATTTTAAAGGTCAATGATAGGTACTTAATCATCGTAGGTAGTTGTGTTGATTATTCTCATAGGTTATCGAATAATAATAAGATTTATAATCAATCACATTAAATTAACAAATCGGTTTTATTTCTTTTGTAAATAAATTTAAATTTATTATAACTTGTATCCTTTAGCTCTTCGATAAGAAACCGGTAAAAAAATTTGATGATCGTAAGAGATATATTTCAACTTTTTATTTAACCACTCAAAAAATATTTTGCTGTACAAACTTGTTTACTTACCTACTTGATATTTTGCGACAGATCGGAAAACAAACCAGAGTCAACCTCTTCTTTTTTCTCAGCTACATAAGCAAGGCAAATAATAAATTTCCGAACCCTAGTTTATTAATTAGCCCAATTCCATGGTTATAGTGCCTCTACCCAGTGCTTCCTTCATTCTTGCGCCCACTTCTGACACAAATTATCTTCGAACAATACTGGAAGCATGTTTTGCAAAACGATTGATTTTCTTTTTGCGCCGTAGGGGAACAAACACGTAGGTCCTGTATGGAACGTATCAGACGCATAGGCGCAGCAAAGTGCGCATTACGCTCTCCGCTGTGACATAACTTCGCTCTGTTACCATACTGGTCAGGGACTTGTAGTTTCGATAAATGAAATGAGGCAGGTAGAAGAAGCTACGGGAACATCAATTTGCTGATATAAACTAGTGATTCTCTGTTTTGTCACTTCAAGCCGAAAGTTATTTAGGCAAAAATATGTGTGTGAGAAATCATCATCAATAAAGAGGACAGGATCAGAATACGTAATATGCCTATTAGAGAGTAAAATTACTTAGAGTCTGACGGATATTATCCGAATCGCCTACGGAGTATGGCAGTTAATAGTAATAGAATAGTTTTTTTGTGAATATTGCATTTTTGTGGGTTGCAGGTTAACCGTCGATATCATAGCCGACGAGTGAAAACCTCGTATGTGCATCAACGTAATTTTATAGATGAAAAAACCGAGATAGGGAACATTTTTCTTTCGTATTTAGTTTTGATATAACTATTTATATCACTCCACTCTTTACGTCCACTCTGGACATAGGCCTTCTTCATTCTTCTTTTAGTACGTATATTTGAATATTATTTATTTGTTAAACACATGTTAAAGCGTTCCAAATATCAAAATGGAATTTACAACAAAAATGGCGAGGGTTTCATTTGATATCACAGATGGCGCTAGAAGTACCAAAAGCTGATGTTTGTTATTTCGTACATTTCAAATGTTGTTTCCTAAGAAAAAATAAAATGCATTTTTGTTTATATGTGCTTTACGATGTTTTCACTCGAAATCAACATCCATTTCTTGTTTTACCACAGTTAAGACTTAGTAATATCAGTAAATCGTCCACGGGGCAATCGGGGCGGGGCTTCTACCACAAACTACCAGAGAACATCATATATGTGACAGACAGAAAGTTTAAGATTCACATTAAAAAACAACTTTGTAAGAAAGCCTATTATAACATACCTAAACGATTATTTAAATGACAAATATGCCTGGTACTAATGTTGATCCAGCTTCGCACAATCTTTATATAATTGTATGCAAATTTGATTTTAATGCTGTGTGAAGTTTGTTGCGCCGTTTCTTCTTCACAGCGCTAACACCTAGGAAGGGTAGTCGATAAAAAAATGACGTGTATAAATGTACCAAGTGTACTCGTATGCAATAAATGACCTTGACTTTGCACATGAGTACACTTGGTACATTTATACACGTATTTTTTTTATTGACTCAACCACAGTTTTCTAGGTGTTAGCGCTGTGAAGAAGAAACGGCGCAAGAAACTTCACGCAGCACATCACATATGCATGAAGTTATGCGGAATTCTTCCATTCGTCAGGTCCAAATACTCGTCTGATAAAATTATGGAATTATTAGTTATTTTATTACCAAGTAACGTAACTAACACGTAACGCAGACTGCTTTCTGTTACCATACCGGTCAGGGACGTATCTGTAACTGAAATATCACAGGCGATTAGAATGTGCGATCCGCGCGCCATCTATATCTGCGGCCCTAACTAAAGTACGGGTGAGATTTATTACGGCCGATGTAGGTCGTTTAGTTCACGATGGCATGTCCCGCTACTATTCACGAGGGGTGTGCGAGACGCGGGGAGCCAATCCGAACGTCAGTATCTTAGTATGCCCGCATTTATAGTATTAATGTGTAACGATAGAACTGACATACTAACAATATAATGCATACTAGGAAATGTAAGCGATTTATGAGGAAAATCCTAGACTACATTAATTTGTGGTTTTTAAAATATGAGTACCTATCTGACATAAGTAGTGTGATCTAAAAAAAAAAACGAAATATAATAACCAGAATTAGCTTTATAACTAGAAATAGCGTTTTTCTATGGGGGGAGGGGGCAGCTGCCTCCTACGCCCTTGTAGGTAGGTACCTATTACCTATGATATACATTGATAAAAATATATATTCGTTTGAAATGCCAGCATTACGAAATAATAAGTAACACAAAAAGAGTGTCAAATTATACTGTTTGCGCTAAAACGAGAAATTATTGCAAACGTCCAATCCAAGGTGAACTCAGTGTTTTTAAACAGATCCATTGCAATTCGCAATGCAACGGTTGCAGAACGTGTCCTTGAGTTACGACACATTTGGTTGTTTATTAACGATATTGTGATTAACCATTATATCGGTGATGGTATGTGCGAGGCTTCTGATCAGTCCCCAAGGTAATTGAATGGAGCCATAGATAAAAATAAACTGCAACTAGGCAAAAACAACTTCGAGAAGGAAGCCGACAGGATTAGGATAGGCTGGGCAGCATTTGGGAAGTTACGTCATATCTTCTCGTTGCGTATACCATAGTGCCTGAAGACAAAAGTCTTCAACCAGTGCGTCCTACCCGTAATGACCTACGGTGCCGAAACGTAGACACTGACAGCGGGACTATATTTCATTCCAGATTAATAGTCCTATGAAAACAAACGCATTTGCGTCTCGAAAACAAAATACACAATAGATGGTGTTCCTAAGTGGACTGCAAAGTTTACATGGTAATACAAACCTGTTTTTGCTGCTGGTGACCCTTTCATGTATATGTTACCGAGACGTAAATAGCGTTGGTTTTCATAGGACTATGAATCTGGAATGAAATATAGTCCGAAAACGCAAGGTCGATCGGCGGGCTATGGAAAGAGCTATGCTCGGAGTTTCTCTAAGAGACACGATCCGAAATGCGGTGATCCGCCAGAGAACTAAAGTCTTCGACATAGCTTAGAAAGTTAGTACGCTGAAGTTAGTAGGCTGGTCACATCTGTCGGAGAACCGATTACCACTGGGGTAAACCAGTTCTCGGGTGGAGACCGCGACTGGGCAAGCGGTAGTGTGGGAAAATCCTGGCTAGATGGAGCGACGATCTGCGTAAGGCGGCTGGCAGTGGCTGGATGAGAAGAACCGAAGATCGGGTTCAGTGGCGCACCTTGGGAGAAGCTTCTGTCCAACAGTGGACTCTTTCAGAGATGATGAGATAAAAATACAATTAGCCAAAAAGTTATTAAAAATTAACTAATTAACTTTTAGTTAAAAAACGAGTAGGTAGTTATGGAAACAGTACTCGTAAAATAAATAATTAAGACTTAAAGGTTTTGTATTATTCTTCGCAAGTAGTTTTTAAAAAGTTTGTTTAATTAAGTTAAAAAAACTAAAATCTATCTTATTATAAGTTACTTACATCCTTTTAGGTATTACCTTTGCTAGAAGCCTGTCAGTTTGAATTTGTCGGATATACTTTAATGAATAATCGGTTGGTATAAGTTTTCTGTGAGAGTGGAATTTGGAGCGGGAGCGGATTCTGTAACTCACGCGAGAGGAGCCGCGGGCGCAGCTAGTTATAACTAAAAATATTGGAATTGACATAATATAATAATGTATATAGATAAATTTATATAATAATAGTTCTTGTGATAATTTATAATTACTGACATTTTTTTAACTTTGACATCATCTATTCACTTACGTAAGTACCTATAAGTATATAGTTTTTACTTAAGAAAAGTTTTCTTGTAGTATTGTAAAAAATTCAATTACAAACTTAAATTTTTTTGCGGAATAAGTATAAATAAATAATAATAATAATAAATAAATATGTGGGGACAATTTACACACGACCATCTGTTCCCAAACTATGCAGAGCCTGTAATATGGGTATCAGACAGCTCATATACATACATAAATACATAATATAATATATATATAACATCCAGTCACAAGGCAAACACAAGTGATCATGAGTTTGCCCTGGGCGGGATTCGAACCCACGACCCCGAGCTTCGCAGGCAAGTGTACTACCGACTAGGCTACGGGGCCGACATGTTGCAATGCAATTTAGTTTAATTCTCATCTTTTTGTGACCATGTCCCAGGAAATAAATGTGTAATAATAATATTAGAAACATAACTAAATACAAAATGCTTTCGCCTTAGTCCCAGAGGGGTAGACAGAGACAATGTATAGTCACTTTGCGCGATCCTACATCGTCACAAAGCGACTTTCCATCGCCCGCCTTTGGCCCCGGGAATTATTTTTTCATTATTCTCCTTCATTAGAACCGATGAGAAAATCTATAAATTCACTTCATTCTAATACAGCTCATTATGTTCTCAGCACGTGCACACACACACCACACACACACGCATACACTCCAGTACACGCACAGTATATACTTGGCAATAAATGATTATGATATGATTATGATTAAATAAATAACATTCGACATCAGCCGACTGTATTCCGCCCAAACACGATTCTGCCTAAACCAGCTTCTGCCGAACCGCGAATCTGCCGAACAACGCGCAACTTATTACCTTGATCCAATGTAATAATTAGGCCAGCTTAACAATAATTTAAGCTCCTATAAGGAGCCCTGTCGTTGAAAGACTTACGCCTAGCTCAGCTACAAAAAACCGAAGAACTTACGTAGCCTAAAATAAGAGACTTGTGTAAAGAAAATATTGTAACGTTTTGATAATAAACTTAATTCCACGATTATGCCAATGGAATCGACCTCGTCAAAGAAAATGACGAATTGCAAATTATAATTCTAATGACGATGCGACTTTGCCAGTAACCTCTCTCGACCTCACGCATTGTCTTCATGACGATTTTCAATAAAAACAGTTGATTCGTAGGTATATAGTTATAGTAAATCTGTTCATATAAAGAATTTCATTTTGAAAAAGAAAAAACGCTATTTGCGCCTCGAAAACTATACACGTATCCTACTAATTGCCGTGTGGTTTCCGGTAGAGTAGAATAGGACCACTCCAACTCTTCCCGTGGATGTTGTATAAGGCGACTAAGGGAAATACATACATTATAAAACATCAATCAGGCCTCCCCAACCCGTCTGGCCAGCACGGGGAGTGTAGGCCAAATCCTCCGTCTGTCTCGGACAGATGAGAGAGGGTTGTGCTCCTGCAGTGGAGACAAAAATAACCTGATGATGTTCCTACTAATATTATAAAATGCGATAGCTTGGATATTTGGATGTTTGTTACTCAATCACGTTTCAACCACTGGACACTGGCCCTGTAATATGACATAGGATAGTTTTTATCCCGAAAAAAAACCTCCTATTCCTACGGGAAATACATAATAATTTGTGATGTTAACTTGTCCACGCGGACGAAGTCGCGGGCAATAGCTAGTAGGTACATATTCATTTTACTACGTTAACTTTGCAGTCCGCTTCATTTAGAAATTAAACGAACTTACCTCAGTGACATTTAATTTTAACAATAATTATGGCATGAAAAATGTCTTATATATATTGCCTAAACTTGTAAATGGTCTGCCAAATGATATACAAAATAATTATTTAACACAACATAAATACAAAAAACAGTTAAAAAAAATCTGTTGGATAGCCAGAATAATATATATAAGTATATAATAATAATATAGATAGTTATGTCTGTAAATGCTATAATCTGTAAAAGTAGATAACTTATTGCTGCGAACTCCTCTCCTACAGAAAAACCTCAATTTTCGTTTAGTTAGAAGACTTTAAATATTTATCTTTATTGTTTTTTTGATGAATAAAAAAAATGTAGGTACTTCGCTGCTTAATCTCTTCAATGATAAAGTAGGTAGACAGTGTAGTTTCCGCATCGCATTTGATCATGGGTTAAAAACCATATTTCATCCTTGCCCTTTACCAATCTTCCTTCAAATTTATAACAGAGAGACGCAAATGCGTGTTCCCATCATCGAAATAGATGGTCGTTGGTTCCCATATGGAATTATGGGTAACAGATGTTATATAGGTAAAGATGTTTGTATTTCAAGTAATTTTTAAGATTCTCGGAACTGAAGTACAAATTACCTGACCTGGTAAGGACCTGGAACAAAAAAGTTTTTTCGTCTGCAGTATTAGTGATTGTAATTAAATAATGAAATATATTACTTGCCGTTTTTTGAAAGTTCCTAGATATAGAATTATACATATATAGGCTCATGCCTTGGTCCCAAAAGGGTAGGTGGGATCGCCACTTTGCGCAATCCTGACACACCTCACTAGCATCATCATTAAACCCATCCAATACAAAAAGTAAATTCCTATTTTATTATTGTTGTTGTTGTTATTTTTGGTACAATAAAGCGTTTACATACATACATACATACATACATACATACATACATACATACATACATACATACATACATACATACTTACATACATACATACATACATACATACATACATACATACATACATACATACATACATACATACATACATACATACATACATACATACATACATACATACATACATACATACATACATACATACATACATACATACATACATACATACATACATACATACATACATACATACATACATACATACATACAATAAGGTAAGTTCTAGCTAAAAGTTAATTTTTTGTATTGGAGTGGTCTTTCCTATTGGCGACGTAAAGATAACGCGCGCGCTCATAGCGGCAACATTTTGAAAGCTGCTGAAGAGGCGAGACGTGTGACGTTCTTGCGTTATCACTTGGATATCTCTTCTAAATTTAAAAAGTTTCCATTTTTGCCCGTTAGAGGCGCTCGTTAGAATCTTTGCGGCGCCAATAAGCTTATAGTTAAATAATCAAGTACCTACCTATCCACTTTAACTAATGTTGGCATGATCGGCTCACAAATGTTTTACAAATAGCCTTGGCCTCATCCGTACGTTTACACTCGCTCTGTCGCATTACCTGCTTAATGTGTTTAATTCCTACGTTGAGTCTATAAACTAGGTTTTATGTTAGCAATCTACGATATTCCATCCATTAAATCTATCAAATTAACTACACAAACTTCGGCAAGTGTATATCTACAGGACCTAACAATAGATTATATTTAAAAAAAAAATACGTCACGGTAATATTCGAGCGTTTCAACCGCCGTCATTATCATCACCTTTAAAAGTTGAAGATACAACACCATGTTCGACGTTTTTTTATAGGTAGGTAGGTACAATCATGGTACAATAAGTTTCTGGCACTAGCACAGATTCTGAATTGATATAACAATAAAAAAATCATCAACTTTAAGGGTAACGGTAATAACTGCGGTTGCAACGCTTGAATATTCACCCGCCAATACTAAATAAAAAAAAATGTAAATGTACGGAGTGTATGGTCTACTTTACAATAGACTGGCCACTAATATTTTATATAAAAGCAATAGCCGCTTCAAAGCTTAAAAAGAAATCGTTTTTTTACTTCTTTTAGGGGCGTTGTAAATGGCCAGTATACATAATTAACATAAGTGTGTGGGTTGGATTATACTTAATTTGTATATAATAGAATCAAAAAATATTTGCAGGGTGTATTGTGTACTTTACAAACGACTGGCTGGTTGGAGAAACTTTGTCGCCTTTTTTTAGTTTACGAAAAAATAGAATTTATTTTTTTATGGCATTTCATAGATTTACTCGATGGCTAGTATTTTTTTACATATCTAATCAAGAATTAATAAAAAGTGTATGCGTTGTGTTACAAAAATAAATTCAACATTTTGTTTTTGGTACGATTTAATAAAATGTCGGGATCTTTTGATTTGGCGGGATAATCGTTAGGTCGAAGACGTTTCTTTTGTGTATTTAATGCTCATAAAAAATAAGTACTGACGGTTTTAAGTATAATTATGGAAGAATTTAAAGCTACAAGTGGTATAACAGTGTATATTGTTCGGGGAAACTAAGTAAAAAGCCTGCAACTTCTCGTCCATTCGTTGTAATTTGTATTGTATTGACAAACACTGGACCTGATTCTGAAGATACAATATTAAAATTAGACAGCACAAAAATTTTTGCTATCCCTGTCACACGGTATTATGAAGATAAAGACGAAACTAATTTTAGTGCTGTCAAATTTTAATTGTGTGCCTTCAGAATCGAGCCCACTGTATAGTCAAAGAATTTACTAAATATTTGCTGTATTGTGCCATAATCGAACAAAAGGGAAAATACGAATGTTTGATTGAATTTTTATTTCTGCTCTAGGCTTCCTAGAATCTAACAAAATAAAACGTAAACTCCGCGTGTCTGTACATTGACGATATTTGCAACAAAAAAATTGGCGGGTTTAAGAATAAGTAATAGAAGGCATTTCGATAATTCTTGGAATTTTTGTCAGTTTGTTTGTTAGTTTGTGCACGCATTTCTTAAAACTACTGAACGGATTTTGAGGGACTTTTCTTTTTTAAAATTAAGTATTTATTTCATCGCAATCGGCTTAATCAATAAAAAGTTAGTAGGTATGCAATATAACAAAAGTATAATGTTTGGTGCAATTCAGATTGTGGTGAGTTAGGACTACATTTGGAGCTGTTTTTTGCGTGGGCGTTGGGGGTCGAAGTCGAAGTTTTATTGAGAGTGAGTAGTCCTGCGAGCGAAGCCGTGGGCACAGCTAGTGATAGATTATATCTATGAAGTGTTGTGTAGTGCTGTGCATATAATTAAGCATCCACCTGTAAGTAGTTAAGCAAATAAGCACTTGACAAAACCTTGACTTCAGTTTGCTCTTAATTTACGATGCCTGTAATTTTCCCTCCATTTACCTTTGTTTTCCTTATGATTTCTTGACATTACAGTGTATTTAATAGTGTTATTTGTCGCCTTGTGTTATTACGAGCAAAAATATATTGTAAATGTACCTAATTATAGAGGTTACAGCTATAAAACGTGTACCTATGTAGATCGATGTAAATAAGTGGTTAAACTTAATTACAATAATTACGTAACTACAGTGAGAAACAAAGTAAATTAAATACTTTGTATTTTTAAATTAAGTCTAATTTAAAGTTAATCAAAGTGACTATAATTTTATTTAAAGGATTAAGTATTTATACTCCAACACTTCATACATAGGTATGTATAAGCCACGTGAATTAAACTATTAAGAGATTAAGTTTGAAAAACTACGACGATACAGCCAGTAGCGTATTTTAGATTTTTGTACTAAAAGAAAGAAAGAAAAAATATTAACTAAACATATTTAACATTATATACACTTTCATTATCATTATTATCTAATAAATAATTCGTAAACATCGCGTGTCTGTACATTGAAGATATTTACACAAAATATTGGGGGTCTAAGGATAAGTAATAGAACAATTTAAATCATTTTTGGAATTTTTTTCTGTTCGTCTGTTCGTTTGCTCGTCTGCTCGTCTGTTTCTCTGTCTGTTTTAGTTTTCAAATACATTAGTAGGTAAGGTTAGTATGCAATATAACAAGGAAGTATAATTTTAATGTTCAGTACTATTCAATTTGCAATGAGTTTGGACTACATTTGGAGCGGGGGTGGGAGTGGGAGCGGTAGTGGGAAGGGGAGCGGGCACAGCTAGTTATACATATTATTTATACATATTATTTATTAAATTACATAAAACCATTGCATTCTCTTAAAATTAAGGGGTGGACGATGTTGTGCAAGCAAGATAAAAAGCTATTTAGTGCTTTCTATCGATATCGTAGTTAGACGCCAAACGTTTGCTAGAATATGTCAGATGACCCTCTAGAGAGTAGGTACAATATGGCTTTGTTAGGGAGAAGAAGTTAGGGAGTTTGACGGTCACTACATACTATCTGCTTACTTACTAGATGTAGCGGTGCACAATGTTACCAGAAATTACATACTTATATTATCTATGCATAGTTTACGCAACAGCGTAAAGGCCGTGATACACATGCCAGTGCCTGCATACACATGCCAGTAAAAAGCATACAAGCCAAAAGTAGCCGGCAGGCTAATAACTAGCAGGTGATGCCCACCAGATACAAATGCTAGTAACGAGTTTGTTATTTACTGGCATGCTATTAAAAAGCATGTTGTTTACTACAAAATTAGTACCGCATACTTTTAAAAGATTGGGATTCGAAACTAGATTGTCGCCCCGAAAACGCAGATAAGCGATCTAATTTAGACTTAGAGAATAAACATGTACACTAATATTAGGAGAAATTGAGAATACAAAAATCAATTCACACCTGAACGTTTAAAGATTTTTTTATGAGAAACAGATTTGTATTACATCAATTGCAAACTAGACCAATTTAAAGAAGAAAATAAGCAAGTCGACTGCTTATATGGAAGCATCAGCTATAAGCTATCTTTCCATTTAATATCAAAAATGTAACTGAATAAATATGCCAGTAGCTCGCGTTTACCAGTTACTGGCATGCTTTTGTACAAGTACTAGCATGTATGTGTATCACTGGCTTAAGAACAGCACAAAAGTCAGTAGGCTTATCTTGGATCTCCATTATTGTCGCAATTGTTTATTTTTGTAATTGAAGACAACATTGACACATCAAACGTTTTGTAACAATGTGTATGTACCGTACAGTCGGCTCGAGAGGAGATTCGTCATCCTAAAGAAGATAGTCGTATAGTCTCTCTGGCTGGCTGTTTTCTTTCTGATTCGATTACTCATGATTGCCTTGAATGAGCCATTCTTACATACATAATACATTATGCTCACGTCTTGATCCTAGAGTGGTAGGCAGAGACGATGTAGGTATCGACACTTTGCGCGATTCTTACACACCTCACTTGCCTCACTCACATTCATCAACCTTTTCATGCACCTCCTTTTATTCTTCTCACTGCGGAGGGAGGTTCCCGCGTTTTTTGGAAAACAGTTTGTCGTGTATTTGTTTTTTCCAAAATAATGTATACTTCGGGCTTTGGTGTTTAGTAGGGATAGTACATTATGCAACAAATGTCTGTGCGTGTGTACATTTTGAAGGAAACATAAATAAACGTGACTAAGCTGATATTCTTAAAGCAGTGAACTTCCTAACCTCAAACCTTACTAAAGTTTACTATCAACGTTGGTAAGGGAGTTCTGTGATTATATCAAGACCAATGCGTCTGTGGTTCAATCAAATTGAAAATGGCCTTATAAGCTGCAAAAAACTAAGAAATCCTCTAAAAATGACCTGGCTGTATAGTCTAGCACTTTTGCCTGTCCGATGGATGAATCAACCAAAAAAAAAAATATCTCACTGCGGACCGTATCCTTTTTGAGGACATCACCAATCTGATCTTTGAACGTCCTCCTAGGACGACCTCTAGGTGTTGTTCCTTCCATATTCGCCATTTTTGTAGGCGATTTCTTCCAGACAACCTTAATGATATTTTTTACACAATCATCAGCTCGACCCGGAGGGGAGACGCGGCGTTAGCGTTTTCTACTGCTACATAACTTATGACCTTATTAGACGTGGAAATCTACGCACACACGCACACTTGTATATACGCTGTTGCTACAAAACACACACGTAACAAATCGAACAACACATTCATAACCTATCATAAACATCGAATACATGACCAGGTGGTCTTACATCTTCGGCAGAAGGGAAAGTCTGAGTATCGCGACTCTGCATATTATTTATTTTATATGATTTTGTTTAAATGATTTTTGTGTTAGTAAGTCTTAAGATATGTTAGTAAATCAAATTAAAATTATTAAAAAAGAAAATCAAACCAAATAAACAACTTTATATACATTTGTTGTGGACAAAGATGGTCAGCTTCCCAGTGCCTGTGCATTGGGCTGTCCAACTTGTTGCGTAATACGCTGAGGAGGCTGTTGGGGCTGGCACGAACCCGACGCACCAGGGAAGCGATTCGTTTGCGTATCATCATCAGGTTATTTTTGTCTCCCATACAGGAGCACCACCCTCTCTCATCTGCCGGAGACAGACAGAGGATTTAGCCTACACTCCCCGCGCTGGCCAGACGGGTTGGGGAGGCCTGATTGATGTTTTATAATGTATTCCCTCAGTCGCCTTGTACGACATCTACGGGAAGAGTTTGAGTGGTCCTATTCTACTCTACCGGAAACCACACGTTTGCGTATGATGGCGTAGAAATCGTCCACGCGTGCTTTAGCGAACATCTTTGATGAACTGCAGTGTCGTGGCCCCAGCAGCATTCTGAGCCCATTATGGACGGAGCAGGGTATTGCCTCTCTGCGTATAACTAACCCACAGGCAATAACTATGAAAAACCATAACAATAACATTGCTTGTTGCAGGTTCAAAGATAATTTTAAGAGGAATCAACGGGGACTTCCGTTCGGGGCAGCTGACCGCCATCTTGGGTCCTTCAGGAGCCGGCAAATCAACTTTGCTAAACATCTTAGCTGGATACAGGTAAATAAGTCTTCTGCGCACATCAGTTAGCGTCGATAAGGGGGCGATTTTTAAAAGCTTTACTTATTAACAACAATCTCTATGTACTATCAGATGGAGCGTTCCAAACAATCGCTCTGTTGCTCTTCTGTCGCTCTGTTGACATTATTTAACCGTAGCGTTAATATTTAGTAATAATTAAATGTTCTGCGTAGTAACTGCACAAGTTTCATTGTGAATGTGAAAGAGTTGTGGCTACTTGCGTGGAACAGAGCGATTGTTTGGAACGCTCCATCTAGTAGTACATAGAGATCGTTGCTTATTAAGTAAACTTTTTGTATATTGCTTATGTATTTACTTAGTAAGAGCAAAGGATTCCCAAACTCATAGTTGGAACAAGTGGTTTTCAGTTATCATCATATCAGCCCTTAGATTTCCCCAATGAAGGCCACCAACCCAGTCCTCCGCCCTTCGCATCCACTCGCTGGCGGCCGCGGGGCGCCCCGCTCCGCATGTGCTAGGTTTTCAGTCAAATTGGCTGTTTTGATATAAGTAGCATCAAAGATAATATATTACTAGGTAGTAGTATGTATTTTCATCTCCCGATTCAGGTTATTTATGTCTCCACTTCAGGAGCACAACCCTCTCTATCTGCCGGAGACAGACGGAGGATTTGGCCTACACTCCCCGCGCTGGCCAGACGGGTTGGGGAGGCCTGATTGATGTTTTATAATGTATATAAGCTAACAGATTTAATCACCTACTAATACTATAGGAACAGCAGCACCCGTCTGCCAGTACACGTTTGTGTGTGTGAGTAAACTATGATAGGGCTGCGGCCACACCGAGCGCGCGAGCATAGTCGATCGAGAGAGGGACAACATTGCACGTCAGCAACTTAAGTGCTTCTCTTTCTAACTTATAGCGTCAATCAAAGCCAGCCGTGTTCTATGCCTCTCTATTCCTCACATGCCGAATGTTTACCGCAGACGTAGCGGTACTAGCGGTAGTGTACTGAGGGCATAAAACCCAACACATAAAAGTTGCTATGCGTGAAATAAAGACAATAGGTTTGAAACACACTCGTGCTCAACAACTGGGTTCCATTGTTGTTCCGGCGGCCTTTTCCTGCCACTAACTGCCACATACCTGCTTAGTAACACACGTATAACATACAGTGAAAAGCGGAACGAGGTCATGTAACTTAAATGGGAAAATAGAAACCTAATTGGCCACGCGTTTATACAATTCAAATGAGGCAGACTTCGTTCAATGAGAGGTTTGGAAAACGAAATGGAATGTGCCATTAAAGTAATGCAGAGATCCGATTGGTCGCGTACATCGACGTAATATTTATGTCCTACACCAAGTATGACACAGGTATCTGACGAGGAATTAGGTTGTGGTTTCATTTGCGTTGGTTTGGACATTTAGAACATATGAGTGAAAGAAGAGTGACAAAAGAGATTTACAGCACGAATGTATAAGGAACTACAGCGAGAGGTCGTCCTAAGAGGAGGTTCAAGGATCGAATTAGTAACGTCCTCAAAAAGGCTGGGGGTCCGCAGTGAGAAGAATAAAAGGAGGTGCATGAAAAGGTTGATGAATGTGAGTGAGGCTAGTGCGGTGTGTCTGGTTCGCGCAAAGTGGCGATCCATCGTCTCTGCCTACACTTCTGGGACCAAGGCGTGAGCATTATGTAGTTTGTTTTTGTAACAAAAATGAGACACTCGTTAAATAAATAGGTTTCAGACATTGGCATGCTCATACGTGATAAGATTTCCGTAGTTTAGTAACGGTAAAAAAGTAGACTATCGCTTACAAACGGATACAACTTCCGTTCCAAGTCCAATGACGTCAGTCAGGTTAAAAAAAACAATGAGCTCTACATATATCAATAAAAAATAAAGTAGAAATAACTAATGTTGTAAATAGATTCTAGGATTTGGGATTTCATCTGCGTCATCGATTAATCGTAGGTACGCAATCGTGAACAATTTCGAACTTTGGAAGGAGGAAGGGAATGAAGGCCGACCAACATTGACGTGAACTTCACTAATAGAATGATTAACTATAAAAAAACATATTAAAGAAACATTAGCACCAGTGGAAATAACGTGGAAACTGTCCTATGTATAATATTACTAGCTGGTGCCCGCGACTTCGTCTGCGCAGGATTAGTATTTCGAGTAGTAGAATTTTATGGCGCACGCCAGAATAGCTCGCAGATGGTAGATTTTTTCCTACTTACTTGATATTTTGGACAATTCACACAATATCTTTATAAATTGTAGCCTATGTGTTATTCTGATGTATAAGCTATATTATTGTAAAGTTTCACTAGAATCCATTCAGTAGTTTTTACGTGAAAGAGTAACGAACATCCATCCATACTTAATACTTTCGCGTTTATAATTTTAGTAGGATTACTGTAACTGTATAAAATAGAGAATAACTGTAATAGAATGTAAAATTTAGTAGAGTGTATTGTAGTTCTGCGAATAATTTTTTACATAAGTACATACATAATTTTCACGCCTTGGTCCCAGGTGGGTAGGCAGAGACGATGTATCGCCACTTTCGAACAAATTTTTTTTTTAAATACAACATATATACACTTCTCTAATCCCAAACTAGGATTTGTTTTTAACATTTTATATGAATTCTTATACTATTTAGCGTAATGTATAGAAAAAGTATAATTGTTTTTTTTTCTCGATAAGTATATATAATATAGAATGTTTATAATCTTCGGTTATTTTTATATAAGTGCATGCGAACTGCTAAGGAATCGAATTCCCTGCCAGCTTGGGTATAACCGGACAAGTACAATTTGGATGTTTAAAAAGGAAGAGTGAGTAGGCATATTTTGGGTAAGCACGCTCCATCGTAGGCCTCATCATCACTTACCATCAGGTGAGACTGAGGTCAAGCGCAAACCTATCAACAATAAATAAAAAGCGGCCAAGTGCGAGTCGGACTCGCCCATGAAGGGTTCCGTAGCAGCAAGTAACATAATATAAAAGTTATAGTAGTTCGTTGTAACTTTGATCGATGTTTTAATAATAGTATTGTGGTTTACGATTTATGACGTATTAAAAAAAACTACTTACTAGATCTCGTTCAAACCAATTTTAAGTGGAAGTTTGCATGGCAATGTACATCATATATTTTTTTTAGTCTTATCATTCTCTTATTTTAGAAGTTACAGGGGGGGACACACACATTTTACAACTTTGGAAGTGTCTCTCGCGCAAACTATTCAGTTTAGAAAAAAATGATATTAGAAACCTTAATATCATTTTTGAAGACCTATTCATAGACACGTATGGGTTTGATGAAATCTTTTTTTTTGAGTTTCAGTTCTCAGTATGGGGAATCCCCAAAATTTTTGTGTTTTTTTCTATTTTTGTATGAAAATATTAATGCGGTTCACAGAATACATCTACTTGCCAAGTTTCAACAATATAGTTCTTATAGTTTCGGAATAAAGTGGCTGTGACATACGGACGGACAGACAGACAGACAGACATGACGAATCCATAAGGGTTCCTTTTTTGCCATTTGGCTACGGAACCCTAAAAACACTGAGATATATAACATACTAGCTGTTGCCCGCGACTTCGTTCGCCTGCACAACTTAACATCACAAATTATTATGTACTTCCCGTAGGAATAGCATGTTTTTTCGGGATAAAAACTATCCTATGCCCTATTCTATGACCGAACCTATATGTGTACCAAGTTTCATCACGATCCGTCCAGTGGTTGGAGCGTGTTTGAGTAACAAACATCCAAATATCCAAACTTTCGCATTTATAATATTAGTAGGTTTTTTTTTTCACAAAGCTTTTTGCAATAGTTCGCGTACGGAGTTCTCTCTTATTTTAAGGAACTATATAGGTCATTGCTTGGCTTGACTGGTATATCCTACTAATATTATAAATGTGAAAGTTTGGATATTTGGATGTTTGTTACTCAATCACGCTTCAACCATTGGGCGGATAGTGATGAAACTTGGCACACATATAGGTTAGGTCCTGGAATAGGACATAGTTTTTATCCCGAAAACACATCCCATTCCTACGGGAAATACATATAAATTTGTGACGTTAAGTTGTCCACGCGGACGACGTCGCGGGCAACAGCTAGTATGATAATAACATGACCAATATATAGATCTTCTTCGATGTGATATAATGGCCCAACCAACTAAAGACACTTTAAAATAACCTCATTGGTTCACCAAAGTTGATATGCGAAGGTCAGATGACGAACAGTTTGCACGCGCCACTTCTAAGATATTACTTGTGACCGTCACCTAATTCACAATTTCCCTAAATATCTTGTAATATCAACCGCTCCAGCTTAAGGCCTTGTGATAAAAAATTGTTGAGCAATTCTTGCATCGTCCACACAAACATGATAAGGAAAATAAAGATTCATATTCTACGGGTTTAAAGTACCACCAAAACTTGTTGAGAGTTTGAGAAGATGTGAGTCTTGCTGGCATTCAAGCGCAAGGATCGTGGGTTCGATTTCCACTGCGGACATCATCATCAGCCGAAATGCGTCCACTGCTGAATATAAGCGTTCCAAATCGAATGTTACTTTTGGTAGGCTATTCTTTGGAGGATTTGACATAATCGCCACGCTCGGCATGCGGATTGGTGATGGCAGTAATGATCTTAAATTACACAGGAGAACGCTGTTGCCCATCCTTGCTGCAATTCCTTAGTCGCCTTGATGACACCACGGGGAGATTTTGGGTGGCCCTATTCTAAGCTAGGATCCAAACGGCATATGTGTAATCTAGATAGAGCGTTCCAAACAATCGCTCTGTTCCACGCAAGTAGCCACAACTCTTTCACATTCACAATGAAACTTGTGCAGTTACTACTCAGAACATTTAATTATTTACTAAATATTGACATTATTTAACCGTGCGTGGAACAGAGCGATTGTTTGGAACGCTCCATCTGATAGTGAACTGGGGACATATATTTGTACAATTTGTGAACGTTGGTCCTGAATCTATAATGTTATTTGTAAATTGAAATTATGTTACGTCATCCCTATAGTAGGTTTGTATATGTTGATACCGTCCCCAAGATGCCACTGTATAAAAGCTATTACATAGCTAAGAGATATAAGCCTGTGGTCCTTTGAGTCAGGGTAATCCACACCCAGGACACTCATTCGCCTGCCTATAAGCTAGTGCATTGCATTCCCACATCAAGTACCTCATCGTGTCGCTGTCCTCTCCACAGGCTAGAGCGTAACTGTAGTCAGTTAACGGTCTCTGGTAGTCCCATCATATGCAGAAGGTTGGAATTACGCAAGTGGTACTTGTAATTTCATCATCATCATCAGCCTAAATACGTCCACTGCTGGATATAGGCCTCCCCAATAGAATACCACTTTTGGTAAGTTGTCCATTAGGGGATTTGCTATAAATACCACGCTTGGCAGGCGGATTGGTGATCGCAGTGATGATCTTAACATACACACACAGGAGAACGCTGCTGCCCGTCCCTGGTGCAATCCCTTAGTCGCCTTGACGACACTCACGGGAAAGATACGGGTGGTATTCTAAGCCGGGAACCACACAGCACCGACTTGTAATTTATGTAGGTAATATAACTGAAATATTTATTTATTGTTTATTTAGCTGTTGGCAGCGACTTCGTATACGTGGACAACTTAATATCACAAATTGTATTATATAAAGTACTAGCCATTGCCCGCGACTTCGTCCGCGTGGATCACTTAACATCACAAATTATTATGTATTTCCCGTAGGAATGGGACGTTTTTTCGGGATAAAAACTATCCTATGTCCTATTCCAGGACCTAACCTATATGTGTGCCAAGCTTCACCACGATCCGTCCATTTTATAATATTAGCGAGATGATTCAAATAAATATTTATTTATATACTAGCTGTTGCCCGCGACTTCGTCTGCGTGGACAACTTAACATCACAAATTGTGTTATATAAAGTATTAAATAAAATAGATTCTTCAATGCAATTCTCAGTTACGTCTCAAATTATGAAGTTTAAGTGGTTGCACTGGTTGTCTCATGGCGATAACCGAAGTGTATGACAACGTGCCCTTGAGCTTAATTCGCGCCGGAAAACAGTAATACCATGCGCAATGTACGGCAAACTTCGATGGTATAATTACAGCCACTCAAGCTGGCAGTTCTGTAATCACACTGACTTATCATCCATCGTAATCGTACAGCAAAGATACAAACTAAAAGTTTATATAGTTGCTATTATCCTTCAGTTTATAAAAGGAGAGTCCTGCAATACAACATTTCCACAAGAAATAATAATGATCATAACCTACTGCTGCCGCAAAACTTGACGGATCTCCTCGGCCAACAGTTGGTATTTGGTTATCCCGTTTATCGTCTCCACTACCGGAATTGTCCCCAAGTCGCTCACGGAAAACATGATAAAGGTCGGGCTCTCCGTGAGCGAATTAAACAGTATGCAAAAGACTGTAATTCTGGAGACGACGGGGATGGAAATTTACCCATAAGGAGAAAAACAGGAAAACGAATAATAATATATTTTTTATGCACGCATAAAAATCCATATAAATCGGACAAATACAAACAATATAAAGTGAAATAGATTAATTAAATTAAATACGTCATATAAAATAAAATACCATTTAAGATATACAATAAATAAAACACAAATATTACACCTATTATTGTTCTGGTTCTTGTGTACAGATAGCCAGTACTTTACGATGGGACTTGGGTATATATTTCAAACGAAACCGATAATGCCACTGCGTATTTTGTCCCAAAAGGACCGTCCACAAATGCTTGAAGCTGTACTCGCGAAGGAATGTGCCTGCGAAGTAAACATTCACGCTTCGAATGGTCGCTGAACATAGCTGAGCTCTAACTATGACATGTAATCCTTTGTTAGGTATATGATGCACAATAAAGATATATTTCATTTCATATATCATTCAAAAACAAATTTTGTAAAACTAATGCTCCGAATACGATAAATCCCGGTGAGTATAGTTTTGGTATGGTCCTGGGCAATCGCAGTATATTGAGTTTTACTATGCAGCCGCCCCACACTCAGCTTTAGGCCTTAGTCGTCTCATATAGGTACGAATCCACAGAAGGACTGGCAACGCTGCTACTCCGTTTCGGATATCCCACGGATGCGGATGCAATGACAGGCTGATAGCGGTAGAAAAATACAGAAATCTACAATTCACTTATCTTATCTTCTTAGAGGGCCAGGAAGACCTGGTGACACTTCGACCCTTCAGGATCTTTTGTGCCGAACCTGTGACCACCAACGGTGCCCCAAGCCGATTTGGTGGAAATACGCCTTAGAATTTCTTCTTTGGCATATGCAGGTTTCCTTATGTTGTTTTCCTTCACCGAAAAGCCTGCGGTATTATAAATAAACCGTACTTAAGTTTCGTAAAACTCATTGGTACGGGCGGGGTTTGAACCCACGACCTCATGAACGTGAGGCGAGTGCACAACCAACCGGCTACCACGGCTCCTACAATTCACTTGCCAAACAATGGAAAATCAATGACTAGTCTTTTTATAGTCGCATATGGAACATAAACAAAGCAACTGAACAATAAATATAATACCTGCCTAAGTATAAATATAACATATCCAGTTATAGGTAACTGTTTTGCGCCGAAATCTAATAATAGATCTATCTGAACCTACGATCTTTTGTATAAATAGATTGATGATATCATTGAGTTAATTATTTACTGTGATTTCGGTATCGATCGTTTTTAACTGTTTGGTGCATTGTTGGCATAGCTGCACATCTGTGGACTATCTAATGGGATTTTTCGCCAAACAGACTAGCTTATAATTATAAGGACTTTATCATAAGATTGTAAAATTAATTAGGTACTTAAAAACTTAAGAAACTAATTGTACATTTGTAAGCTACTTTATTATTTTTACTGTGTATTTTTAACGTGCAATAAATAGTAATTGAATTGAAATTTTTTGGCGATGGCTGGAAGATCGGCTTAGTCTGCATATATTACCATTAAATATTATCAGTAAAAACTTTAATTTTATTTTCGTGCCAAAATAGTTAAAGGTTTTATTATTAATCCTTTTTTGAATTGAATTGACTTATCCTACTTGGGGATCCCTCCCAGAATATTAATTTGGCACGAACACATATTTTTTTATAATAAATATTACATATACATACCTATACTCGTATAATCCCAAATTAGGATTTTCTCCTATGCTATGGGAATTAAACAAGGAATGTAACATCCACACCGGGAGCAGCTTGTACAAATAGTACAAAATTGTCTGTCCCCAGTGGGAATCGAATACACGACCTCTGGCGCCCGAGTCCAATGACCAGGCCACCAGGCCAACGAGGCGGTTATTAATTATAGGAAATTATATCAAATATCAGTAGTGTGATACAGGATGTAAATATATGTCTTAATAAATTTTACAAACGTAATCGTACAACTGAAAAACTTAGTGTGGAAAGGAGATTGACCCCGCGAGATGGACTATGACCTGATGACCAAATACCTACAATTTCTCTATTTACTTGTGGATTACAGTTGAAAAACACCCTCCTGACTGTTTAACTGAGATAACGTGTCAGCTGTTGCTACAAACAGGCGCCGATCAAAAAAGGTTGTGGTCACGGCCACCCGAAAATCGGTCAAGTGCGAGTCGGACTACGGACTCACTCATGATCGATACCTTACATTCCTACAAAGGAGACGTTTACAGAATGTTTGACGCCCCGGGCAAGAGCTTGTTGATATAACATCAGCCTATCGTTGTCATCAATCCACGATCCACGCTTGGCTATAAATATAAACTGCCTAAACCCAGTTATAATTTTGTCCCCAGGGTACTCGGCGCCAGCGGGCTGATTTGCACCAATGGCGAGCCCAGAAACCTTCGGCAGTTCAGGAAGCTGTCCCGGTACATCATGCAGGAGGATCTCCTGCAGCCTCTTATCACGGTGCACGAGGCCATGATCATGGCAGCTGACTTGAAGCTGGGGGGTGCTCTAGATAAGCAGAAGAAGGCTGTTGTTGTGAGTAAATTCAAATCAAGTTACTAATAATGATCTCAGAATTTTCATACGACCACTCAGTGCCGCTCAGCGTCGTTCAGCATCGCTCAGCACCACTTAGCACCGCTCAGCACTGTTCAGCATCGCTCAACATCGCTAAGCACTGCTCAGCAACGCTCATTTCATTCGAATGGGAGTTTGCGCTTATAATATGCATACGCCTCTACAATTAATAGAAACTAAAAACCAACCGCAAAAAATGTATTCGAATTCTATTTGTTTTGTTACATCAAATATGAATCGTAGTACTGTTATGTCCCGAAGGACAAAAGGGTCTCTCTTCTTTATTTTGTCAGGTTGAAGAGAAATAAATCTAATGAAAATTTGTCTTTTATTTGACAAATAATATTAATTTGCAATTTGTATTTAATAATCAAGGCAAGATTAGACTCCAGGATTAGGGATTCGCGACTTTACTTCGGGCATTCTAATTTGGCTCTCTGCCTGAGCAGAGGTTTAGGGGTATTTATATGATTTGATAATTTTAATGGGTTTGTTTGTCTTATTTTTAATTTTTATGGATTATGATAAGACCATTGATCTGTTAGTCAAGCCATGATTAATCAATTGCTCATTACATTTTCTTTGAATGTTTAAAGGTTTGTGACCTTATAATTGATTTTGTGAGGTGTCTTGATACTCGTGTACAAAAACATAATTTGGGATCATAATATTTATGATGAGCATATAGTAAACAAGTGCTACATAGCAGTACCTAATCGTGGTTTTTATTTTTTTACCAGTCCCATACCTACAAAGTATGTGATCCGCTTTTTCTAATATTTATTGCAGCAATGGAAAATAGTATAAATACTGTGATTATTTATAGGTCCAACTTGTTTTTTCTTTAAATCGGGTTTTAGTTATATAAATGCTTCTAATATATTTTGTCAGGAATCAGGAACTCCGGCCATTCTATTTGTTATACATAAACATTTTGTGACAGTCACTTCTAACGCGTTGTAAAGTATAAATTAAATTAATAAATTAATTACTGTTGACCGCCTCGTTGGCCTGGTGGCTTGGTCATTCTACTCGAGCCCAGAGGCCGTGGGTTTGATTCCCCTGTCTATAGACTTTGTAATAGTTGTACAAGCTGGTCCCAGTCTGGATGTTATATTTGTGAATTGTCCTATCCTTGTTTAATTTCCATAGCACAGGAGTAAATCCTAGTTTGCGATTAGACAAGTGTTGTAATATTTATTTAATGTTGTTATTTTGGTACAATAAAGCAATCCACTGTAGCAAAGCGACTTTCCTTTGCCCGCTTTTCGCTCCGTGATACCCCTTGACGTGATGTGTTGCGAACGTCTAGGGAAATAATTGTCCACCTCGTCAGAGCCCCGCATGATAGGCCCGGAGTCATTCATATGCTGTCAATAAGCTGTCACGTCGGATGCCGAACGTCATCATCATCGTCATTGATATCGAGCCATGAGCGATAGAGTTGACCCGATCCGTTAGATCAGCGACTACGTCCTTTTCGATTAAGTGTAAGAGCATCGCATCTGATCGTCATTATGCCCTATATTGCTCTACTGTCAAACCGCTCTGGAATGATCTTCAGCTATCTATTGGTTCTCTTCCACATTCGACGCAATCAAGGGGCAGTATTATGGCGAAAAAAAATATCAGCAACGGGCCGAAGTTTGACAATGAAAAAAAATATTGTTGATTTGAACAAGATCTTAATAGCCGTGAACTCCATATGAGCGCACCAAGACCTTGTTTCCTTGCACTAACTTAACTTATTAACTCGATACTCGATTACGATCTTGTTTCAAACAATTATAAACATTATGACTTTAGCTAACCTTTTTGTCGACGTCCGTGGCGGAACGGGTAGCTCTCGGACTGCCACGCCGGAAGTTGCGGGTTCGAATCCCGATAGGGCCAAATGTTCTTATGATGGATATGAATGTTTGTACCCAAGTCTTGGATATTTATATATTAATTTAAGTATGTCTATCCGTTATCTAGAAACCATACCACAGGCTTAGCCTAGTTTGGGACTGGATAACTGGTGTGAATGTCTGAGATATTTATTTATTTTATTTATACAGCAACCAAAATAAAATGCCACTAAGTTGACCGCATTTTTTCAGTGTAAGCAGTCTCAACAGCTCCCTGAAACTATTAGGTATATACTGAACCCGCAGGACATTGAATGTGTATATCTGACTGATTAATATACCCCATGCTAACTATATTTCATTCTATTTTAATAGTTATATTAATAAAAACTGAAAGCTTTTGAGTCTCGAAATCAAAATAATTACTAGATGATGTTCCAAAGTGGACCGCAAAGTTTACGTGACAATACAAACCTTTTTTGGAGCTGGTGACCATTTCATGTACAATTTATTCTATTATATTATTATTCTATAAAAAGTACTACTGTTTGTTCAGTTGAAGTGCTGAACTTCCCGCATGCTCCTTTGAATTTCTTCTTGAGGTTTCCTCACGATGTTTTCCTTCACTGCAAAGCTACTCTGAACAAAGTGATCTAGGTGTCACATTATTCGTGATAATTCTTATCCTATTTCTTAGGGGAAATTAGGAGGACCTGGCAACACTTTGACCCTTTAGGATCTTGTGTTAGCTAAACCTCTTGTCTACCAATGGTGCCCCAAGCTGATTTGTGGACTTCACATACGTCTCTTCAATTCTTTTTTGGCATATGCAGATTCCCTTCACCGAAAAGCCTGTGGTATTATAAACAAACCATACTTAAGTTTCAATAAGCTCATTGGTACAGACAGGGGTTGTACCCACGACCTCATGAATGTTAGGCGAGTGCACAACCAACATCTACGTGAAAAGTACTTATGTACACATATTTGTTAAGGAAATACGATAATGTGTTTACACTTTATCTAAATTTAAATACCTCCAAGGAGACTAGGTCATGACTACTTAGGGGTCACACTTTTGTACAAATATGACTACAAACTCATATAGCATGAGCCTACATTACAGCACAAACTAACGTCGAAAATAAAATTAATTTTTTCTTCTTACTTTCCTGGAATATCCTGAACAATAAGTTTTCAGGTCTTTCTGTTATATATTTTTTTTAATTTATGGAGCATAAATGACTATAGACCTGACTATAGTCTAATCCCAAACTAGAATTCTCTTATTTACTGGCACCAACATACGTAACGTACCCAGTGGGAGTCGAACGTTTTTTTTTCTCCCGCGTATAAATGCCTACTGGTATACCTACTCGTCTTGCACCGACTTAAACTCCGCGGTGGTCGTGTCCGAAGCACAGATAAAAGAGGGAACCCGGGAGATCGCCCAGAGCATGCGTTTGGCGTCCCTTCTCCGTGTGCCTCGCCGCTCGCGTTCGGCGGCCCGTCTCGGGGAGAGACTTGGTCCCTGCAGCAGCAACGAGGCCATCCCGTTGACGCTTAGGAATGAATGGGTGCACAGAGCTCCCGCTTCGTGTCCCCGATACCCCTTTCAGTCGGCTTGTACGACAGGCAGGGGATACCGTGACTGTATTCCTCGCCCCAGCCCACAGTCGAGTCGAGTGGGAGTCGAACCCGCTCTAACCCGGTATCCATGTATGTATGTAAACGCATTATTGTACCAAAAATAACAACAACAACAATAATAAAATAGGAATTAAACTGTGTACAAAGGCGGACTTATCCCACTTAGGGATCTCTTCGAGTCAACCTTAGAGTAACCGAAAGTATAATGCGTTTAGTACCAAATTTTATAAAGAAATGTACTTTTAATAAAGTTTGAAAATACATATTACATAAACATAAACGAACAATATATACATAGACGATACACGAATAAGTGAATGATACAAATATCTATGTATACATAAACTCATACACATAACATATAAATATATATATATATATATATGTTCATATATACTATTACATTACCTATATATCTCAATAAATACTTATTAGTAGTTTATATATTGTAATACATGTATAAGTCAGCACAAAGCTTCGGTATTGAACCCATAGTACTTTAAGTTGTTTTTAAAGGACACCAGGGAGGGGGACTACTATGCTACTAAGCCCTAAAGAAACTTTCACCTTTAATATCAGATAATTAAAAGCCTTTCTTTATTTCAGGTAGAAGAAATAGTCCAGCTCCTGAGGCTGAGTAAAGCCAGGAACACAGTAACGGAGAGACTATCAGGCGGTGAAAGGAAACGGCTGTCCATCGCGTTGGAACTTCTCAATAACCCTCCCGTCATCTTCCTCGATGAACCTACCACGTGAGTTAGATCTCCAGGTTAAGAATAATATAAGATTTCTGAGCCCGGTCTGTTTGTCTTTTAAAAACTAGTTGCGAAGAATAATGAGAAACCATTAAGACTTTATGATTGCCCTTTTTGCATAACTACTGGAATTTCGACAATCAAAACCTGTTATGTACATGATAAATAGGGCTTTTGATTGGCATTATTATGTCCCCTTATTAGGAAACATAATAATTTTGTTCTGGTACTTTTGTTTTCAATTTTTAAAATTTTCAGTGACATCCTTTTAACAGGCTACCTCAGCTATGTCATTTTGAATTTTTAGGATATCTTTATTAGTTAAGTTCGTTTGGTGAAACTTTTCTGTTCCACCCTATAGATTTCTATTAGCATTAATTTCGCCCCATGTAATTAGTTGTGCAGTGGTCGCCCACGGTTCAGTAACAATTGCTCTGAAAATAAAATAAGTAGCTCTCCTACTTACATAAGGACAAAAATATACCACTATTACGTAAGTAGCCGCCCCCATTATAAATGGTGTCGCCTACAACTGATTCAGAAGCCGGCCACATTACTAAGTAACCACACTACGTAATAATGTGGCCGGCTACTGAATCAGTTGTAGGAGATACCATTTATACCTAATGGGTGCGGTTACTTACGTAATAGTGGTATATTTTTATCCTTATGTAAGTAGCAGAGCTACCTATTTATTTCTCAGTGTGATAGCGTCAGTACTCGAAAAAATTGTTTTAATATTTCCTGTATTTATTTGGCATTGATAACATATCCTGACTGCTTAAACTTCTTACTGGTTCCCTAGTCAGGTCCTCCTTTCCATATAGGCCGAATGGACCCACGCTCTCAGCCGGTACGCTACACCCTGACCTATTCTGATGTTAATGTAGCGACCAAAGGGCCTATTCCATAAGCATTTCGGATAATATTCGTCGAACTAAAAAGCCAATTGTACTGTCTAATGGGTCATGTGACATATTCGGATAAGCGTTTGATGTCTATCGTAGTACTTATCTTCTGGGTAAGCGTGCTCCATCTTAGGCCTCGTCATCACTTACCATCAGGTGACATTGAGGTCAAGCGCGTCAAAAAGTTAGATGCTAAATACTAATCACAATATGTCACACTAGCTGTTGCTCGCGCGCGGCTCCGCTCGCCTCGACTAAGGAATCATTGTTTTTTTTATATAAAGTTGAATTTTCATCATCATCATCAGGTTATTTTTGTCTCCACTGCAGGAGCACAACCCTCTCTCATCTGCCGGAGACAGACGGAGGATTTGGCCTACACTCCCCGCGCTGGCCAGACGGGTTGGTGAGGCCTGATTGATGTTTTACAATGTTTTTGTTTGAAGTTGAATTTTACTTAGTGTCAATCATGCCCCTCCACTTCCCCTTCCCTTTTCCTTCCTCTATCCCACCCCTACCCTTCCTTGGACCCCCCCACCAATCCCACCTCACGTGCCCTTTATCCACACTCCCCTACAACCCCTACCCTTACCCCACCCCTTCCCAAACTTCCCCTTCCGCGCTTGCACTCTAGAAGTTCGTGCACATCGATACATTAACTATATATTATCTCAAATGACCAGACCATTGAGAAGTAGTCCAGAAAGCCGGCGAAGTAATTTCTATCGCAAATGGTTTTCGACTACTAGCGCGCTACTCGCGTGTTACTCAACCGTTGAATACTGTTTACTTTGCATTATCTCTGTAATTTTCGTCCGACCGTTAACGTCCACTGCTTAAAACCTTCCTTATTCGGGAATAACGTCCACAAAGGCCTCGCTAAGATATTACCTAGGCCTCGTTGCACCGCCAATGATCTTGGAAACCTGCTTATTTTTAGTATCTACGAGTTTTTATACAATTGTCTTTCATTACAACTTGCTAAGTACTTCCCGTTTGGCACGTGTTTCTAGCCCATATAACACTTTATGTACACGAGTACTACTGATACGAAGCAATTACCAGTTATATTATGTGCAGTTTAATATATACCCTTGTGGCGAAGTGTTTGTAACTTAATTGTGGCAATGTGTGTTTATTTCAGTCGTTATTGTCCTGCAATGACAATGTGATTCTAAATACACGTTAGTAACAGAATCAGCAACCTGACGGCTCTTTGTTCCTCATATCTCTTTGTGTTATGAATCTTACATTTTAATTAGAAACTGAAAATTAAAAATAGCTTCTCGCTCCAACGATCTCTATGTACTAGTAAATGGAGCGTTCCAAACAATCGCTCTGTTCCACGCAAGTAGCCATAACTCTTTCACATTCACAATTAAACTTGTGCAGTTATTACTCAGAACATTTAATTATTTACTAAATATTATTTAACCGCAGCGTCAACTTACTTGCGTGGAACAGAGCGATTGTTTGGAACGCTCATTAGAGAGATCGTTGTTGTAGGCAAATTAGATTTTTTTGTGTACAAATAGGTCTGGATGTAATTAACTTTAGTTACATTTACAAGTGAATCCCATCAAAATACCAAGATAAATAAAGTAAAATCATTGCTTTTTTCAATCATTGATTTTCTACCCAAAGGTTGTTTGACAAAATCGCGAAAAAAGGTCTGCTTGTACTGTACTTTCTACAGTGCCGTAACTAGCCTTTTACGCGCCCTGTGCGAGCTTCTATTATAGCGCCCTTGCATAATATGCACCCAAATCATTTTTGCGCCCCTCCGAGGTCTGCGCCCGGTGCCTGGGCACCGCACGCACCACCTTAGTTACGGCACTGACTTTCTATTCTATTCTATTCCTGCTATGCTAGTCGTGGTCTGTAATAAAGTATAATTTACTAGTGATTGACGACGGCAGACAAGCAAACAAACAGACATATAGACTGCTTTCCCTTTTCGCCTTCAGAATGTGCAATGAATGGGGGCGGGCACATTCATTGTTGGTTTATCTGCGTGTTCGTGTGACTGAACGAATTTAAATGATATTTTTATTGTTTAAAGCTAAAATAATATTTCATTGCAGACTAGGGATAGCATATCATTACTAGGGATAGCTATTTATTTATATACTTATTTTAAAGGGACTTTCAATTGTAACAGTGTATAAGTAAAGTTAATATAGCCATAGTGACACATATTTACAAAATCTATACTAATATTATAAAGAGGTAAAGTTTGTCAGGTTGTAGGGGGTAATCTCTGGATCTACTGAAACGATTGTGATTTTTTTTTTCCAATAGAAAGCCACGTTATTTGTGAGTGTAATAAATGTATGCTATATAATGTATAAAGTTACATGGTCCACGCTGACGAAGTCGCGGGCAAACAGGTAATTAGATATAATTTAAAAAATATATCAGAAATTTGCTAGTCGTGCCATTGAACTCTTTTGTAAAAAACTAAATATACCTGTCACAATAATTGTTAGGTATTAAGTATGGTAGTAATTATTACTAACGACTTTGCCAAGGACACATTTTGCGTGAAACTTTTTCGACTTTCTCTTCTATCTTTTTCTTAACGTACGAGTATAACTTTTTACTAGAACTTTCTCGTTACAAATGACCTAGAAGGCTTAACGTTTTATTAGACCTACTACGTCTAATAAAGCCACTGACACCAGTTTCTCTTTCTTCAGCTGCTTTCTACTTGTAAAAATATGAAACACCATCAATTCGTCATGCTACTCGTATGTCCATGGGTATGACAATGATAACATTGACGGCAGCAAGGTAATTAAAGTCGTCTAAAATTTGTAAAATTTTACGTTAATCCATTATTTTGATTATAATTATCTATTATTTGTCATGAGATGATTAAAAAATATATAGATATGAATGTTTCTATTTAAACATAACATTTTTTTACGTTATTACGATAAGCACAATAATGCAATAACAAAAAATTTACAATTTGTAGATAACTTAAATTTCTTTGCTGCCGTCGACATGTATGCGGAAGGGTTAGCAAAAACATCAATTGCCCGATTTGCCAGCCTCACTGACACGCGGTGTAGTCTGATATCTAACAGACGAGAGTCAGACGACTGAACAATAACAATAAAATAGAGAATGACACAGATTGGTGAGGGACGTTTTTTGTTCCGCACGTTTCTTCTAACATGGTCGGAGATATCGTTTATGCCCCATGATTACGAATTGTACATAATATAACTGGTATTAAAATAAAATTTACATTAATTTAAGATAGAATAATAAAATAAGAAATTAGGATCAGACTGCATGCCTTAGTTGTCTTGCACAAAGCGATTAAATGGAAAAAGGAATGAACTGAATGAATTATAACCGGTGAGCCACTGTTTTGAGGCCTAGCAATGCAAAGTCCAACGTGTCTGGGATAGGGTGTACAAAAAGGGGCGCGCCCCGGAAATTTCACGCCAATTAGAGATTTTTTTCCATAGCGCCCCCTTTTGTACACTCTGACCCATGTCTGCCCAGCCTGGATATTATGGACATTATTCTTGCATGGGAGAAAGCCTATACCTTCCTCAAAGAAGGTCACCGCAGTCCGCACCCGATATTCCACTATCCTTATCCAGATGACTCAGTTTCCGATCTTCGTTCCAACTGCGGTCTCCACTCAGCCATTGGCATTGCTACAAATGTAGCCTGACCACGGCCACTGACTGGAAATGAAACGAAGAATCAAGCTTCAAATAGTATATTTTTACAGTGGCCTAGATGACGTAGCATCTTCGACGTGCGTGTCTTTACTTAAGCGGGTAGCGCGAGGTGGGCGCACTGTCATTTGCTCCCTGCACACTCCATCAGCGCGACTCTTCGCGGAGTTCGACCACGTATATGTGGTGGCCGACGGAAGGTGCGGTTATCAGGGCACTTCTGCAGGCGTGGTCCCATTCTTGAAGGAGCTGCAGCTTCCATGCCCGAAGACCTATAATCCTGCGGATTTTGGTAAGAATTCTAGCTTGTCTGATTGGATTTGTACCAAATTAAATCTAAACTTTTACTTTCCATAACAGTAAGCTTCATATTTTTTTTACGTGGTCGAATCAATCCGTTTACGTTTTCAGAAGTGGTCGAATCCAGGAGTGGTCGAATCCAAATGTCTTTAAATCCAGAAGTGGTCACCTAAGATTTCAATCTTTTATTTAATTATTTTACAGTGATAGAAGTATCAAGTGGCGAGTACGGTTCTCATGTCGACCGCATGATCTCGGCTATAGAAAATGGCAGAAACCAGAGCTGGCGGGAATACGGCAACAATGAACACAAAGGGCTCGAGCCGGAGAGTATGGACATAGAGCAGCTGAACACAGGGGGGGTCGAGAAACTCAGCTACAAACATGGGAGTACGGGGCCGCAGCAGTTCTCAGTGTTGCTGAAGAGGATGTTACTGCAGACTGTTCGAAATAGGGTAAGTTGTTTAGGAAAATACCAATCTATAAATCCAAAAACGGACCAAATTTTTACGTATTCGTTTGCTATATCCAAAATTCGAAATCTCGATGGTCCGACGGTGTTGGGGAGAAGGCAGCAAAAAGTCGGTACGTAAAACGAGCTATAAGACAGACTGGAGAAAGTTAGGTGTATATCCAGTATAGAACTAACTACGGGCTCAAAATGATGATGATGACCCAAAAGTACGTTAGGTTTCATGTAACATTGAGTGGAGTTATTTTTTTCTCTGATAGAAATTGAAAGTGTTTCTTTTCGACCATGTTGTTTTCATTGAGTAGTCGTCGGTGTAAGGGTTTCTCAGAAGAAATTTAATTGTATTGTATATAAAAAAAATACTTAGTTCCGTTCATTGGGTCGATTGTTAAACCCGAGTTATGACCCGAGTCCATACGAATTTTAAGTACATTTCATTATCATACCACATGCTTTTCGATGAAGAAAACATCGCGAGGAAACCTGCAAAGTAACCAATATATGTCTACGCCAAACTGGATCAGCGTGGTAAAATATGACCCGACACCCGGTTATGAGCGTAGACGTCTGCCCAAAAGTGGGACGTATAGAGGCTGTTGATTTTTAGTTTGATTTGTACGCGAATAATTAGTCTCTAAGGGTTGAAACACTTTTAAAAATCCATATCGGTAGTCTTTTCCCGTAGGATTGTCATCATTTTGCTGACTATTCACAAAACTAAAAACAACACTCTATAATAGTCCACTGCTGAATCTCTCTCTCTTCTAAATCTCTCCCAAAATAGTAGGAAGTTTATGCACTCATCACCACGCTGGGTAAGCGAGCTGGTGATCACAGCACTAAAATGGAGTCTAATCCTGATATGTCCACAGGAAAACGGGCACTAGTTGGTGATTAGCTATTACAAGAAAAGTACAGCAAACGTTTTCTATTTTATTTCAGGATTACCTTTGGCTGCGAGTGGGCCTGCACCTCTTCCTGGGCATCATCGTGGCTATGCTCTTCAATAAGATGGGTAACGACGCCTCCAAAACCATCTTCAACTTCGGCTTCTGCTACGCGTGCATCATCGCTATGCTGTACACCACAATGATGCCTATCCTGTTAGCTTGTGAGTTTTTATTTTAAGAAACTCATGTTTCAGATGGTCTTAGTCAAATAAATCTTACAGAAAATTTAGGCATAGTCGAACATTCACAATGTTTATTTGCAAAACTGGGAACTCATGTACAGTTACATTCCGAATTAAGTGACCAGCCCTAGTACCTTATCCAACGATGATACAGTTAAAATTAGAATGAACTTGCTCATTAATCATAGAACACTAACTGTACTCTTTGAAATATACAAGGACAGAACAGTTCTATTGAAGTCGTTACGTAGCTATGTCAGCTCTAGATCCTCGGATTACCTATTGCAAGCAGAATCCTGTAGGTTCAGTAGTAGGTAACAGGAACTTCCTATCATCGAAGATAATATATTACTAGGTATCAGTTAAAAATTGGATTAAAGGCTTTCAAAAAACCTATTGTATGTTCTTCTTTTCCAGTCCCGTCAGAAGTCCAGCTAGTAAAGAGAGAGTATTTCAACCGATGGTACGGCCTCAAACCTTACTACGCTGCGCTGGTTGTCTCTAGAACTCCTGCCACCATCTTCTTCAGTCTCATCTACCTTTCCATCACTTACCCTCTGACGTCGCAACCAATGGAGCTGCCTAGGATATTAATGTTCACTTCAATATGTGTATTGGTGGCGTTAATATCTGAGTCTATGGGAACTGTGATATCATCTACACTGAGTGTGGTTGTAAGTATATTATTAACCTTATTCTTTGCATTGTTTTCTTTATTGTTCTGAAATTATAACATGAACTTTGAATCTCTAAAAAATCGGCTGCCTTGATCCAATGGTTCGGCAAATTCCTTGAGGACATAATCAGTAGGCAGCTCTGCTTATCTTGTCCTATCTTCTTAGGGGGCCAGGAAGACGCTACAACCCTTCAGGATCTTTGGTGCCAACTCTCGACCTCATGAACTTGAGGCTAGTGCACAACCAACTATATTGTCACGGCTCACAGCTCTGCTTAAAAACCAGTATATGCTGTCTTATCTTCAGCTTTAAGATTTTTAACTAAACTGTATTGCTGTCCTGTTCTAGAATTCAGTCTTCACTGGGCCGTGTCTCAGCGTGCCGTTGATGTTGCTGGCTGTCTACGGCATCGGCAGCGGAGACGAGTCTCCTCCCCTGGTGTGGAAACTGGCCAGGTCCTGCTCGTATATGCGGTACGGGCTCGAGGGTCTGGTGGTCGCTATCTACGGCGCCCCAAGGGACGATATGGTCTGCCCTCCCCACATAGACTATTGCGAATATAAGAATGCTGCGTGAGTATTTTGATGGTATTATATTAACATAGTTTTCTCAGTTGCTATTGTTCGTCAGCATTGACATAAGATTCTTGACAAATGTTCTCGATTCTGGTATACGTTCACTTATTGTTTTTTTGTTATCCTCAAATTGTTACTGTCACAAAGGTTAAAATTTGTAAGTCACCTGACATAATTGAATTTGTGACCACGTTATGGTCTATTGCTCGCACGTCTTGGTTGTGAAGACTAGCCTGTACCCAACAGCGGAACGCAGGTTGTTATTTGAATATGATAAGATCAATAATTCTATTGTGGGGCTGTGCGTTCGTTACTACAATAAGGTTCCGAATGAAATTATTAACTTGTCTGAACAAAAATTCAAATCTTCTATAAAAGTTAATCTGTGCAAGAAAGCCTACTATAAGTTAGATGACTACTTAAATGATAAAAGTCAATGGAGTGCTTGATGGCTCAGCATAGGTAGACTTAATGATTGTAATGAATAAGATTTCCCCACACTACACACCCCACACATTACTACACAGGTGGAAGTGGAGTAGATTTAGGCAGAATTTGACGTCAAAAAGAGAATAATGTATTCCAATTTTGAAAATAAATATTTTGATTTTGATTTGATTTTGAAGTTTATTTAATGAGTGGCTTGGTCACAGGACTCGAGAGCCAGAGGACGTGGGTCCTATCTTTGTTTAATTTACATAATACTGGAGAAAATCCTAGTTTGGGACATGTGTAGGAGTATGTATATATAATACTAGCTGTTCTTCTGCTAACTTCGTCCGCGTGGACAACTTAACATCACAAATTATTATGTATTTCCTGCAGGAATAAGATGTTTTTTCGGGTTAAAACTATCCTATGTC
The DNA here is from genome assembly GCA_947086405.1 of Esperia sulphurella. Taxonomy (NCBI): domain Eukaryota; kingdom Metazoa; phylum Arthropoda; class Insecta; order Lepidoptera; family Oecophoridae; genus Esperia; species Esperia sulphurella. The sequence continues at coordinate 13,603,566 of OX352265.1, forward strand.
CTATTTCAGGACCTAACCTATACCTGTGCCAAGTGTCATCACGATCCGTCCAGTGGTTGAAGCGTGATTGAGTAACAAACATCCAAATATCCAAACTTTCACATTTATAATATTAGTAGGATTATGCAATATACCTACATATATTTAATATATTCTTCCTCATCCATTCCAGCTACTTCGTGAAACTGATGGGCATGTCTGGTGTAACGTTCTGGGTGGACTTCTCGGTCCTCGTGGTCATGCTGCTGGGCATGAACCTGGCCGGGTACTACCTGCTGCGCCAGCGACTCTCGCCCAACTACGCGTTTAGGGCCATCAAGTATATTGGCAGATTTATCAAGACCAAGATGAGTGTCTCAAACCATTAAATATGGAGGCTGTAAAGAAGTAAAGCAACAACGAGAGATATTATGTAGAAGGGAGTAGATACTATGTAACTGAAAGGAGATAGTTAATAGCACATTAAGTAACAAAATGATTTTCGATTCTTTTAAATTACTTAAGTATATTTATGGTGTGTCCTTTAAGGCTCCTTACTCACCAAATTCTGGCAGAAACAACCTTGGGGCAGTTCCTCAAACCACACTCCTGTTATCGGCCTGGATTAAAGGTATCGTCTGACAGGACACCAGGCTTATAGAGCTCAGTTTCGACTGTATGAAAGAGAATATCATGTTATTCATCAGAGAGCGGTAAACATGCACTTACATCTAAGTTTAAAAAAAAATAGAAAACTTAAAAAAAAAGTTTGATTTGAAACTTTTGCTTCCTGATAAATAACTTTATATATATATTAGTTGATCACTCCAATTAATTATCAATGTTGCTATCGACTACTTCAATTGTATACTTTCAGGTTACTTAAACCCATTGTATGTTATTTTTGGTCAAGTTAACAACAGAATAGTTCCAAAATTTTGATTTCGTAGGTGTCACTTGAAAATAGTGAGAATGAACAATTTTAAGTTTAATCCCAGTAAGATAGTTGTAGGTAACAGTAAGAAAGCAAGGGGTATATACTATATTATTATAAGTTTGAAGATAAGTTTAAGTTATAATAGTTACTTATTCTAACGCAGCCTAAGGCTAGGCTAGGTTAACCTAGATTCAGGGTAAGGTTACATTAATAGGGGCCCCTTTTATACTTGCGCCTCCTTTGGCCCTCTCTTTTAAGCGGCTCTGTATAATTGTAAATTTCGCTGATCGAGGATAATTTTTTTCGTTTGTGGGCGTGATGTCAGACTGTCAAAACGCCTAGGTGCCACCTAGAATTTTTTTGTTTTTATTTTTTTATTTTATACTCTTACAGCACCATAACAGTAAATTTCCAATGTCAATATTAATTTTAACTTGTAACGAAACCCGGATTTGGACATTTGGACATTTGACAAGTGTCCAAGTGGATATTTGGAAAATTTTGTACATTTTGTCACTTGCACGTTTTGACAGTAGGCAATGACGCCCACGATGGATTTATTTTAAGACTGAAACGGACCCATCTTTCCTAATAACTGACCTTTTGTACCTTTATAGTTAATTATTTTGATTATATATTACGTTGATTTGAATACTGAGGATCATTAATTAAGCCTTACAATAAATATTGGTGGCATTTAGTGAACTTATTAAGGTTGCCAAAATGGCAATGATATTTTTATTTTACGCTCTACATTGCTCTGTTGCATGTCAGGTATTTTTCTCTGTGTCGATTTTAATTGCCATGGTATTCAAATCAACTTGGTGGAACTATGAGTAGTTTTACAAATCGCACATCCCGTGGAATAATGGCCTAACTGCAATTAAATTTTAGTTGAAACTTGATCTCGATTATTATAATAATAACGTGCTCTCTCAATCTACACTAATATTATAAAGAGGTAAAGATTGGATGTATTAAGTAATCTCCGAAACTACTCATCCGATTTCAAAAATTCTTTCACCAATAATTAGAACGGTGGACATGCTGTATATTATCCCGTTAAAATGGGGAGTGGGCGTGGGAGGAAAGAGGAAGGGGAGGGGTAAGAAGATTAATACTAAGTAAACTTAAAAAAAATGAAAACCATAATTCAGTTTGTAGTCTAGCGAGCGGAGTCGCCGGCATAGCTAGTTAACAATAAAACATATTTTTCAACTGATAATAGAAGTCAAGTTTCAATGGGTTATTTTTTGCAGTTAAGTAATTATTCCACCTGGTGTGCGACATGTTCCTAAGTTATTGTTCTAGAGAACACATTTTACTGTCCTAACCAAATTAATGGCATTGTATAAGTTATTTTGGTGATATAAATTATCAATTATTGTTAAAGATTTCCTTTCGAACTTAAATAATGTAAATAAATGTGGTGGACAAAAATCGTGATAAATGTGAAACAATTAAACGCATTTCCTCATAAAATGTCTTTTATTTACGAAAACTCTCTATCTCACTAAATTAAAATCACGCAATCGCTTCATATTGGACAAAACAACGCAATTCAACTTACTACGTGACGTCCAAGATAAAATGGCTGACCATTTTCGGGGTTAGATTATGAGGGTAGTTTTAATAGCTTCGTTATTAATATAGGAAACGACATTTTATCTTGGTACATCAACAAAATCTGACTAGGATAGTCACATTGCCATTCTAGAAACAATTTTAATCATAGATAAACTTAAAATTTTTTTTTCACAAATAATACAAATCATTGAGATTAATTTCACGTACTCGTGTTCCGTGCAGCCCTTTAATTTACTGTGCACATTATTAATTATAGATTAAGTTTCATTATATTTCTGCATGTCTATCGTATCTCTACAAAATAGTCATAAGACATGAGTGTTTAAGTCATAAGTACATTTAACATTATAATTACTATATACAGTTTTCTATATTATCAGGTATACGAATATCTATTCAAATAAGTAGCCAATTAAAACCGTAGATATGATGAAAAAAATAATTTTGAACATTCGTTTATGAAAACATGATTGAACAATAGATTTTATTTATAGGTAACGAAATAGGCCTCAATTTTATTATATAGCAACATTCAATTATAATAGGATTTAGGTATACAATTTCTCAAAGTATATAAGTACATCGAGAACAAAATACATTAATATAAACAAGGCAAATAAGTTGCAAAGATGATGAGCGTTCTGGTATGGGTGGGTAGGTATAACAATAAGTGATACGCCAATAAAAGTAGGTAATATTAATTATTAGGATAACTATTGAGATTAGCCGCCATAGTAACGACCTTTTCATTAGCTATCACTTATTGGGTGGTTTTAGTGGGTGGCAGGTTCCATACAAAAACTGCCACTATCCTATATTTACTTTAGGTTTCATGCATACCTCCAAGAACAGCATATAATGTATCCAAATATAAAGTACGTCTTTGCAAATAAAGAATGATTTTATACCTCCATTTTTACTTCTATACTTAGTCGGTCTTACTTATTTACGATATTATTATTTAATTGTAATATCATTTCGTAGGTACACCTCTATATTTTAAGGTATATATTATTGTTAATTGTGATTCAAATATAATTTAAAACACTAGGCAAGAGGGGTAAGAGTGCTTCGTCAAAATCGGCAGTGATATCTGGCGAGTTGTGTCGTTGCTGACGACTCTAAACTTACGTATTAAATTATTTATACGTAAATTTAGATTTGTGTTGTCTATCGATGACATGTCAGACACACGTAACTACACGTTTTCAAAATACAGAGGCAGCAAAAGTCTGGTTCTAAGTACATATAGGTGGTTATTTAATTTACATTGCATTTAATTCACATACAGTACTTAAGTCAGAATTAACACGAAATTAAATTGTAAACTAGCTATATAGGTATTATAGCTAATACAGCTATTAAATAACCGATATAATTAATCTTAAAATTAATAGATTCGTTTTTCCTACGCAATATACATAAATGTAAATAATAAAAAAGAATTTATTTAATATAAATTAATACTTTCAAAGAAGATTCATTTAACTATCATTTGTAAATAAAATGTAAAGTAACGATTCCTACAAAATTAATATTAGATAAAAGAACGCGAGTTTTTAGAATCTCTTTCACTATAAAACAAATTTTTGATGACAAACATTGTATTCCTTGTGAATTTTAAAAATAATGATTGATTGTACTATTAGGCTACATATTAATGATGTGATGTTATATTAATTAAGATTATGATGATAAAGGTACATTTTACTTGAGCTAAGAATGATATCATTAAACTAAGATTAAGTAGTCATTTGTCTGGCATATTGTCTTGAGACTTATTTCCATGATCGATGGCCTAGTGACTTGGCCATTAGACTGGAGCACCGAAAGTCTTAGGTTCGATTCCCACTTGGGACAGACAACTAACTTTGTACAAGTTAGCCCCGATCCGGATATTCTATATTGTGAAATGCTTGTCTAATTCTCGTTGTACAGGAAAAAATCCTAGTTTAGGAGTAGCCAAGAGAATGAAGGTATGATCAATACATCATTGGGTTGGACGCTTGTGAAGACTTCTACTTCCTCTGGCCTGTTTGGACAATGCATATGGACAATCATAATGGATTTAAAGTCGCTATGTAAAAAAAAACAATGAGATAGTGTGTCAAGTTTCTTTAGCCAAGGGATGTTTTCAGGTGATGTTTTCGAATGGACGAATTCAGAACACCTGAAAAGCTTTCAAATACCTAGCTAACCTTATCCCAGAAAGTATGGCAGACCCAAGCTCTGTCAGAGCCACAGTCGAGCAAGACCTGATTGATCAGGGAATGGAAAGATGAAGTCAATAACTGATTGATCAATCAATCGCTTAGGTCTTGCTCGACTATGGCTTCCTTATTTTTCCCTACTATTCCCTTACATATTTTCCTGTTAAATATTAACTTTATCTTTAGGTCCTTACGTACCCATATATCTGAACAGATGATGATGATGACAATGAAAATTGCTAACTAACCTGCAATACTTAATACCACAGTCATAGTCCATCATCATTCTATGAACAAGTGATGTCCTACTTTCAAATTCCACTATCCCGGCACTTTTAAATAGAATTACTTATCTACCATTAATTTATTGGTAACTCTATTTATATAGAATGCAATAGGATTCATTTAACAAACTTATATAGGGGATTGAATCAAACAACTGTTGCTTTAGGACTTTAGAATTGTCAACGTAATGCAAATCCTACTTCTGCATAAAAAACTTATTTACAACAATAGTTGTTCGACTTGCTATAAAATTTGTCGAATGCATTCAATTGCATCCCGTATAATTCCTATAGTATAATAATAATACATACGTAATTGTTTACTATAAATTGATAATCGTTCTTAATTATAACATTGTTATAGTAACTATTTAATTACATAAATCGAAATATGACCAATATAGTACATAAAGATTATAGAATTTCAAAAACTTCATAAGCTTATTCAACATAAAAGAGAATTCCATTTTTTTTAAAACAAATGCATAATTAAATAATCACACTAATGGAATGCCAAAAAAATTCTTAAGGTAAAATTTATAAAATAAACATTTGATAGACTTTGGCACCTATAACCTAAGGAAGTATTTTTTTGAGGTGCCATTTTTACCCAAATGAGATTGCGAAATATTCAAGACGTGATACATACCCTAAAGTCTTATTTCGTGACTAAGTTTTGATAATAAGTACAAATATTTCATCTCCAATATCATCCACCGTATAGGCAATCCCTACATATCCTATAGGAAAATTTACATGGATCTACCATACATACTAGCTACCTGTTTTAAAACGTTAGATCTCAGTTTAAAGCCTTGCATCGCCGCCAAGACATGATTTGGGTGAGATCTGTTGATAGCTATCCATAGTATGGATCCACGACCTGGGTGGATGATGCCCGTCTTGATACATATTTTGACGCCTAACTACGATAATAAGACGCCAAACGCGTCACATGACCCGAGTAAAACTTTGCGTTGTATTTCAACGGACATTCTTCGAATAGGGACCCTAGGATGCCTCACCCTACCTACTCGTAAATGATAGACAAGCTCATTGCACCAGAAACTGTAGAATCCGTAACTGATTGTTTGGATTTTATAACTTTAATAGCAATTTAATATTGGTGTAAACCGACCTATGGAGCTTGGGCACATCCTGTTATCCATACCCTGAATAACCATTATCCCGATATTCAACCAAATCGTCAAAAATCCTGCTACGTAGTCGTTTATCGTGCTACGAGTTATTTTGATAAAATCAGCTTACTAATGTAGTAGAATCAGCTGTTTTACCATCTACTATTTGCCTTTATTATTTCAACCTCACAAAAATCACAATCACTTCTCTATTCATCTGTTTACCGAGGTATCACCTCAAGGAGTTATGCTTAAAACGTAAACTGCTGACTGGGTTTCTCGTCGTCACACTGTTCCAAGTACAACGACGATCTGTCTGAGTCCAGACAGGCTTCTAATTTAGCGTGTCTGATCATGAGGCCTTTCCGCCTCCACATCTGGGCGTCGTCGTTAGGGTCGCAGGCTGCTAGCACGGCGGTGACGCGATCGTTGGATGACAGCGAGACGCAGAGGCTGTGGTGGCGAAGTAAACCGTTGTCGTAACGCCACTCTTGGTTGCCGCCCGTGTTGTGGCAAGGATACATGCCTGGAAGTAGACACGTTGGAGCTATGAGTTATTGATAAATAATGATAAAACCATTCATCATCAGGTTATTTTTTCTCCACTGCAGGAACACAACCCTCTCTCATCTTCCGGAGACAGACGGAGGATTTGGCCTATACTCCCTGCGCTGGCCAGACGGGTTGGGGAGGCCTGACTGATGTTTTATAATGTATTTCCTTAGTCGCCTTGTACGACATCCACAGGAAGAGTTGGAGTGGTCCTATACTACTCTACCGGAAACCGTTAGCCGAAAGAATAAAAGCAATTCCTGTATTTATTACTAATCGTAGGTGCATAAGAATCATTTATGAGGTTCAGAAGGTATATGGCTGCCTGTTTCACTGCTGTTATCATCCAAGGCTACTTATATGGTAGCTGGGGTAAGTTTTACGGTGGTGAAAAACATCAATCCCACGACATACTGATTATCCCAGATGTGGGTATCACGATATTTTCATTCACCGTTTGAGAACCGCCAGTAGGTGTACGTAGATTTTGAAAAATCACATTGATGGGATCGAATTCTGATCCCTGGACGTGACAGCTCGCGTCTCCTACTGCACCACCGACGCACTAATTACTACTGCTTCTGTATTAGTGAAACATCATATGATATAGAAGTAGTCACACACAGAACAACCATTTTTTTGGCATATTTAGCTACCCTCAGATAGTATTGGCGAAAAAACACTTACCCAAAGTACCATCAACAAGATGTCCCATGGTGTCGAGGCATCGCACGCCCTGCCTGATGGCGTGCGAGGTCCCCACCATGGCCGGGACCTGGAGTTCAGGATACACATGCTCCAGGTACCAGCGGAACGGCTTGCAGTGCAGCTTCTCCCGAAGAGTTACACGCTCTGATATGCTGTGGTGGAAAGTATTTGTTAAATAACTTGTAGAGCATCATGAAAAGCTTCTATAAAAATTAAGCGCGTGACAGTTCGGCCAAAACGATCTATTCAAAAAGGCCATAAGATAAATAATGTGTTGGTTGTTTTAGCGATGGGGAACCTACAATTTAAATAAAGAAAAAAATATATGAATCTTTAGCAATGATAGACCTTTTTATGGCAGATGCTAGTGATTTCTGGGTCGCTAAATATCCTATTTAAATGTCGATAACATTGTTCGTTGTTGTTTAAATAACATCTGTTATCTCTTTTTTTTTGGTAAATTGGAAATGCTGTTATGAATATCCCACTAATATTATAAATGCGAAAGTTTGGATGTTTGTTACTCAATCACGCTTCAACCATTGGACGGATCAGGATGAAACCCATAGAGGTTCGGTCCTGGAATAGGACATAGGATAGTTTTTATCCCGAAAAACATTTCATTTCTACGAGAAACCAAATTAATCGTTAATAACAGTGAAGATGTGTAAATATCGAAACATACGCGAAGTCGCAGGCAAAAGCTAGTTATGAGTATGTGTCAATAGCCGAAATATAATTTGTGTCTGTGAAGCATTTTTGTGAGCGATATAAACAGAAATTGGTGGAAGAAGTTAATGGCTGTTCATTATTATACGGTTTCTGAAACTGAAAGTGCATTGCATTGTAATAGTTTTGCATTGTATTCATTTATCCTACTAATATTATAAATGCGAAAGTTTGTAAGTATGGATGGATGTTTATTACTCTTTCACGCTTCAACCACTGGACGGATCGTGATGAAACTCGGTACACATATAGGTTAGGTCCTGGAATAGGAAATAGGATAGTTATAATCCCGAAAAAATAGCCTGTTCCTACGGGAAAACATAATAATTTGTGATTTTAAGTTGTACACGCGGACGAAGTCGCGGGCAACAGCTAGTACAACTCTATATGGAAAAATATAGTTTCGATATTTATATTTAGCAACCCAGTCCAAAACACTTTGTCACTTATACCTACCAGCGTTTCCTAGTAGGAAGGTGGTTTTTTTTTTACTTATCCCTGTTTTCACGAGTGTCTAAAAATCTAATGTAGGTAGGTACCTATCTATCCAGTCCATTCATTTAGCGCCCAACGTGGGATCAACATGTTACGAAGTTCCTGAGGGTCTGCAGGTACCTGGATACTGCAAAAACCATCCACAAGGGTCAAGGAGGATTCGTCCATGCAATGAACATGCAAACCGTCAGGAAACAAATTACGTTTGAATGTGGTCGCAGATGATTATGGCCTCAGCCTTCACCAGACTCCCTACACTTGTCTTTAGACAGTAAAAATAACAGAAAGTATTTCACTTACTCTCCAAACTCCACTTGCTTGGCTAACGGCTGCGACCTGTAATACAGCTCCTTGTAGTCATCCATCCACACTTCTGCTGCTCTCCTGGTGTTCCTGGCGAACACTGCGCCCGAGCCTCCAGGGAACGTGTACGGATGCCGTTTTCGGAACACGTGACCCACCCGGGAGCAGGGAACGATCTCGAGAGAGCCTCCACACTGCCAGACTCTGGAATTAATAAATAGAACGATGACAAGGTGAATGCAGTTTTTTTAAATTAACCTACTACAATGTCGTAAGATACTCGAATCTTGTCTCCTTTTTAACGTTTTAAACAACCATACTTCTCCCTCTTACTTACGGGAACGCTGTACCTTCACCCGCCCCTCTGATGTACCTTGTCGTTCTCACATTAGATCTCTTCTTAAAATTCCTTCTCATAAAAGTGACTTCTACTCCTATTCTTTTACTGTTCATGCGGTCAGGTTGTGGAACTCACTGCCCCCTCCATACGCTTCTCTCAGACGATTTCTGTGTTCAGATCACGAGTTAAAGAGCACTACCTTACCCTCTGTCAATAATATATCGTATATATATATATATATTTATGTATGTATATTAGTATTTATAGTTTATTAATTTATGTTTATTGTATTATATGTTGTATGATTATTTAATATATAGTAGGTACACGCGACTACTGCCTCTCCATAATCCCTTGTCTTCACCGAAAGTTAGCTGCGAGAAATTTCTTTAGAAATAAGCTTAACCTTTAATATAATTTTATTTTCTATGTGTTGTTCTTTGTCTGGGGTCCGCAGTGAGAAGAATAAAAGGAGGTGCATGAAAAGGTTGATGAATGTGAGTGAGACTGGTGAGGTGTGTCAGGATCGCGCAAAGTGGCAATCTATCGTCTCTGCCTACCCCTCTGGGACCAAGGCGTGAGCATTATGTATGTTCTTTGTATGTTTGTGTGTACAATAAACTATTAAATAAATAGTAATGTCCTCTCAGATTGTGCCTAAAATGGTTTCTGCGTTATTTCCTCATTGTGTTGGTTCAATACTAGGCTAAGGCTTTTAAATTTTTTTTGAATGCAATTTTCTTACTGTCTTTTATAAATAAAAGAATATTTAATACTTTTACCTTGAGGGCCTGTTCGTTCTTTCGCAACTCAATCATCGGTTGCTTCAATCCCCTGCTGGTCGGTATGGACCCCGACTTTGTAAACTAAACCACAACCTTGTTTCTAGTGGGTATATTAAATCATCTTCTCCTGTAAGTAACTCTTTTTAAAATGGACTCTGACGGTGAGCCCGACCAAAAGATTTATAGACAAGCTTCTACGAGGGGCGTTCAAAATATTCTCGGTATTGATATCTTACAACCTCTTTTTGAATTTGTTTTGTTACTGGCTGCTAAGGTTCATTCGTTGACTAAAAAAAAAGTATAATAGAAACCGAGATGTTCTATAGAGAGGGCAATACTACTCTGAGAAAAAAATAAGTAGCCCTCCTACTTACATAAGGATAAAATTATGCCACTATTACGTAAGTAGCCGCCCCCATTATAAATGGTGTCGCCTACAACTGATTCAGTAGCCGGCCACATTACTAACTAACCACACTACGTAATAATGTGGCCGGCTACTGAATCAGTTTCAGGCGACACCATTCTTAATGGGGGCGGCTACTTACGTAATAGTGGTATATTTTTATCCTTATGTAAGTAGGAGGGTTACTTATTTTTTTCTCAGTGTAGGGTTGTTTTTTTTCAAGGATATGATCCGCTGAGGAGATACGACGAAGAACCAAGCCACCAATATAGCTGAAATGATTAGCACGTTGTACTGGCAGTAGACTGGGCACATCTACCGCAGAACTAACGACCGGCAGACTAGGTAGACCTTACTCCAGAAGACCGCACCGGTAAATGCAGCGTGGGAAGCCCCACCTCCAGATGGATCGACGACCTAAAGAATGTCTGAAAGCGGCTGGATAAGGAGGACCTGGTGTGATGACTTACGTGAGAGAAGGCCTATGTCTAATTTGTAACTTAAATATATATACGAGTAGGAGCTTGTAGAACGTACGAACGTATACCTGAACGAAATCTCCAGGTTCTCCCCGCCCCAGACGTCCATCCTCATGTCGTACTTCCCCAGTTTGTTGAAGTACTGGCGGTCCATGCTGAACAGACCCCCCGCTATCATGGGGGTCCGAATCACCTGCGTGGTGTCACTGAGGCGGGCACTGCGCTCGGAATGGGAGAGGTATTCCCACTGGAAATAGTTGAAAGTATGTTAATTACAATTTGAGTGTGGTAATTGCACTAGGAACGGGCAGCAGCGTTCTCCTGTGTACATTAAGATCATTACTACGATCACTAATCCGCCTGCCAAGCGTAGTGATTATGGTAAATCCCCCATACAATGGACAGCCCACCAACAGGCATTCCATTGGGAAGGCTTATGTAAAGCATTGGACGTATTTTGGCTGATGATGAAGTTAATTATAATATGTACGTACATACCTACCTGAAAAACAAGTATGGTTATTTTCCCACATGAAATTCATAAACTGCGGAAACAGTAACTATGGAAATAGCTTGAACCCTGAGGAAGGATATAGGCTACTAATTTTATTTTGGCACTAATTTTTGGCATTTCCCGCGACTTCAACCGTGTGGGGCCCACTCTAGGTTATATCCACTGTGTCTAGAAACCGTGACTTGATATACGTTTTACTGTCGCTATTAGAAAATGCCAGCACGACATAGATTTTGGTTCTGTAGCCTCATAACAATTGAAATGTTTTTTATTATAGCTCGAAAACTCGATAAATAAAGACTGACACGTCCCTATGACATTTCTTGATTAGTCAGAAAGTGTGACAAATTAATATCGATTATTAAGACAAACTTACAAAACTCTGGTGGTTTAATATTTCGTCTGCTGCCAATATTTTGTTATTGTAAACTCCATACATAACTTTCTTCACATCTTTAACATCATAGCAAAGATAATATATACTAGAGTTAGATAGGCAATCCCCGAACAAAAAGTGTAAACCTAAAATTGGTAGCATAAACTTAGATGGCGCATTTGCTATCCAAGTTTAGCAGTTGCGAGCTAAAATCCGCACGGCGCTAGTGTTTTTAGTGCACTGTTTCTAGTGGAGACATACGAGTAATAACTTTCTTCATGTTTTAACATTATAAAACATAGTGAATACCGCGTTGATAGCTTATTTATTGCTAACAATCTTGTGGCATGTGTTTGTTTAAATAGGACAGAGCTTCTACTATGGCGTTATTTTTTTATAAAATAACAAAAATCGAAAATTTTTGATTAACTGGGTTCCGACTATTCCGAAACAGGAATAGATATGAAAGTTCGACACAACATTTAATTCTAAATGTATGCCAATTCCAAAAAGATATATATATATTATTATTTTTTTAATTTGACCCCTAAACCGAAAAACCTTAAAATAGGTTATTTGTTTTCATTGTTTATTTTTTAAATTATTTTTACATTATTTAGTTTTATGTTGTTTTATTTTTTTCATGTAGGATTAAATTTTTTATCCAACTTTATAATAAAAAAGGGCGTGTCACTTTTTAAGGGTAAAAATATACTGTGAGTAGTAGTTATCATGACCGGCTTCGGCATTAGTCATTATCAAATGAAAGATCATTGATATAATATTTGATTTAAAGTTAAATGTTTTTTTGGTTATATCAAAAAATCAAAATATGCATGCGCAATTTCGAGGCATTTACAACAATAATCTGAAAATTGGTCTCGGAACGTATCGAATGTGATAATTACTCGACAGTAGTTTGCCTTGGAGACCAATGTATGGTGCCTACCACGCTGCTGGCTGGTCCAAACCGGGCAAACCACTTGGTTTAAGCAGCTAAAGTAAGTACCTCCAAGTACCTTGTAGTCCAGCGGGTGTGAAGATAATTTAGAACAAAACGCATTCGAAGTTCTTTAGGATTTTTAAATTTTTGACCGGCCTGTTGGCTTTGTCATTGGATTTGAACGCCGGAAGTCGTACTTTTGTCACTTTGTACAAGTTGGATACGGGTTGGACGTCATATTTGTGAACTGTTCTTTCCGTGTTTAATTTCCATAGCACAAGAGAAAATCCTAGTTTGGGATTAGACAAGTGTGGGTATATGGATATATGTTTTTAGTTTTTATTTAAGTGTATTATTAAGCTAGTCAAGGAAAAGAAAACCAATCAGTTGAGATACCATATGAAGGGTCATGCCACAAATATATAGAGTTCAAATTACATTAACACAAAATACCAAATATGTGGATTTTTGGTTTTGTATTTTGTGCTAATCATAATTTAATTTAAACTCTATGGATTTGTGACATGACATGTATTTCCCTGTACCCTTCATATACCGTGCTGTGTCACAACACACTTTTCTACGTCAATAAAGTAATAATATATATATTTTAATAGTCTTACTTATGACAAAACATACTCGCCAAATCCACAGGTCTATAAACAAAAGTCAATGTCAACTGCAGATGCATCTTGCAAGATATAAAAATAGCACGTGGTTGTTAAAATGGCTTACCTTGAAGACCAGTACCTTGTTTAATACTATAAGGGCAAAACCGCTCCACAATACAACAAGTTATATTTCATTCCAGATTCATAGTCCTATGAAAACCAACGCTATTTACGTCTCGGTAACATATACATGAAAGGGTCACCAGCAGCAAAAACAGGTTTGTATTACCATGTAAACTTTGCAGTCCACTTAGGAACACCATCTATTGCGTATTTTGTTTTCGAGACGCAAATGCGTTTGTTTTCATAGGACTATTAATCTGGAATGAAATATACGTTCTACGAGTATATGCGAGAGTTTTTTGTCTATGGGAACAAGCTTTTTACAGATGACTTTTGTAAGCCCGCAGGCATTTTAATAAAACTTATTAATTATTGTTTCATATCTCACATTACCTACCTACCTTTTTTAAATATAAATATATACACGTCTTGTCTAATTCCAACCCGTAGAATAAAAACATATAGAAATATAAATAAACTTGTTTTACCAGGGTTAAGACTTAGTAAGGTTAGTAAATCGTTCACGGGGCAATGTATACGCTTCTACAACAAACTACCAGAAGAAATCCTAAATGTGACAGACAGAAAGTTTAAGATTCAAATTAAAAGACAACTTTGTACGAAAGATTGTTATAAAATAAACGATTATTTGAATAACAAAGATGCCTGGTACTAATGTTGATTCAGCTTCGCACAATCTTTATATAATTGTATGCAAACTTTATTTTTAAAAGATGTGTTGCGTGACGTTGTGGTGCTGTTTCAATAAAGAAATCGTAGCGTAGTCAATTTAAAAAAATTACGTGTATAAATGTACCAAGTGTACTCATATGCAATAAATGATTTGGACTTTATTATAACAGTAAGAAGTCATTTATATATTTTTAAAAAATCAGCCCAGAGCTATTACTGTTAGTAGAGTAGAATCCAGTAGAGAGTTACCAGTAGAGTCCAAATATCACTTTGAATTTTTTTCTCTGTACTTATACATGTATTTATGTGGGTAAATATGACCTTAAAGACCAAGTAACGCTTGCTCTAAAAACCAGGTATTGCTTACCTAATTTTTTTCTCCGTACTTATACATATATGTATATGTGTAAATAAGACTTATTGACCTAAAGACCAAGTAACCCTTGCCTTAAAAACCAGGTATTGCTTACTTTAAATACTAGGTTCCAGTCGAATCCGCCCCGCAGGTCAGAAGAGGCGCCGATGTACTGGAAGTTATCCATGCTGATGACGTCGATGACAGGACATACCACGCGTGTAGGGTCCTGGAAAAAATTAGATTAAAATTAAATAAACAACCACTAAAGTAGGAAGGTTCTATACATAGTTAACAATATAATAACAGTTCGAGTCACATAACTTGAACTGCCTTTAGAGTGCTAAGTAGTGTACAAATGTATAAACTGTCAAAGTGTATAAATGTACCAAGTGTACTCATATGCAATAAATGATTTTGACTTTGATTTAGTCGATTGTTATGTCTGTTTGGTGGTTAAGTACCTATGCGTATATTAAGTAGCGAAGCGCCAGCCTCACCCATACATCGTCGCTTATGATCAACGATGTGGTGAATAACATTGAGGAGGTTGTTATCCGAATTGATGACTCCTACTGTAGCTCAGATGAAGAGTATGAAGTGACCACCATTAGCACCAAAGAAAGAGCTTAAGGACCCCGGAATAGCTGGTTCGTCTTATTAATATGATACTTTTGTAACGATCAACCGCCTCGCTGTAAGTCCATTGGATTCAAGCGCCAGAGGTCGTAGGTTCGATTCCGGTCTGGATGTTATTTTTGTGAATTGTCCTATTCTTGTTTAATTTCTGTAACACAGGAGAAAATCCTAATATAGGTTAGACTAGTGTATGTATATGTATGCATGTATTTACTTATTTATTCAAGCCATAAAAAATGCAGAAAAAAATTCTCCACACTACGTTTTCCCAAGCTTAAATTATGTGTTGAGAACTGTACCTATGAGTACCTATATTGCATTGAGGACTTAATTAACAATCAATATGAACAGAACATTCCAGTCTGAAAAAATCATCTGTTTCGTACATTTTACAGTATTAATTAGGGTAAGGAATAGGAATTTTAAATAAATAAATGTCTAAATGTCAAAGTATTTGTAGACAGCTTTGTCTCATAAATATTCAATCTTCCTCAATACACTGCTTCCAGTATTCTGACCGCCATCCGTCTCGGCTAACACAGACCAATATTAAATTATATGTTGTAATTAAATTGAAATCAAAGATACAAAAGATAATTTTACGATGTCCGACTAATAAATCGTGGAAGTTAAAGTTCAAATTACACCTGTTTTACAACTTTGCCTCATTAAAAGGCTTCGATCGTCTTCTGAAGGCTTACAGGTGTAAAGTTGACTGAGTTAATTTAATACTACCATTTTATAATTTAAATACTAGTATATATGTACCTAATTGCGTTAACGGCCTAGCCTTCAAACCCGAAAATCCGTGGCAAGACGTGGTGGTGCGCGCAGATTACGATAACGAGGTCGCACGTTCAATCCGGGCCCGTATTCCTAATGAGTTTTTATGGTTTACTAGCTGTGAAACAGACCACTGAAATACGTGGCTCCCCCTGCTCCTGCCTACTCTTCTCTTTCTGATTCCTTCCATCCTTGCATCCTTTAAACCCCCTTCTAAACCCCCTATTAAAACGCAGATAAGTAGACTAACGCATTTAAATTCCAAAAATTCTAAATTAAACTTAGAATAAACGTAGAAGTAATAATCATTATGGTGAATGATGAGATGGATGAGATAATAGTCACACGACAGTCATTTATATTATGTATGTATGTATGTATGTATGTATGTATGTATGTATGTATGTATGTATGTATGTATGTATGTATGTATGTATGTATGTATGTATGTATGTATGTATGTATGTATGTATGTATGTATGTATGTATGTATGTATGTATGTATGTATGTATGTATGTATGTATGTATGTATGTATGTAAACGCTTTATTGTACCAAAAATAACAACAACAACAATAATAAAATAGGAAAGTCAAAAGTCATTCAGTAAAGTGGAAGCAGTGTTGTTTATTATATTTTAATTATTTTTTACATTAGAACCACTTTGGGGCGGGTGTCATGACCTGTTATGGCCCGTTTGCCATGGTTTGATAGGCAGGTGATATGATTTTTTTTAAATTAGTTGTTTAATGAAGAAACAAATTATCTAAGCTCAAAATGTATGAATATCATAAAGGTCAGATCGTATCTATTAGGTAATCAGGTGATTCAATCATCTACATTAATTTCAGTTTAGTAAAATTGCCCAAGCTAACCTTCAAGCTTCTGTCAGACAAGCTGAAAGGCAGTTTCAAACGTGACATGGACCAAAATATCGGTCATGGTCCACATGAGCGGACAACGCGGGTCAATCAAGTTATTATGTCGTGTATCAAATGATTTAGTACAATTTTAGCACTATTCAAATTGCACCATAAACTATTACATTTTATACTCATGTTGTGATGACATTTTGTTATTGTACAGGGAAATCTAGTGTGAAATTATGATCATGGTCTATGAAGGTAATCTTTTATTGTGATACAGTTATTGACTATTAGCTGTGCCCGCGAGTTCGCTCACGTGGACTACGGAATCCGCTGAAATCCTAATCCCAATCCTGCTCCCGATCCCGATACCACTCCCACCCCCACCCACCTCCCACTACAGCTCCAAATGTATTTCTGTATGTTCTCACTTATTGCACTACGAATTCCGTGGAAATTTATACCCTACACTTCTTTATTGTGTACTAATGCAGTGTATGCGAGTTTTCGAAAACTATAAAATCGCATAAGTTTGGATTGACTGGACCGATTGCAATGAAATAAAGCCTATAATATGTTACGTCGAATTAAGTGCTATGTTTCTGGGAAAAGTTCTTCAAAATCGGTCCAGTAGTTATTAAGTGATGTGTGTACAAACAAACAGATAAACAGACAAAATATCCAAAAATGATCGAAATGTTCTATTATACTTATCCTGAGACTTCCCAATTTTTTCCTGCAAATATCTTCAATGTACAGACACGCGAAGTTTACGTTTGAATAGATAAGTATATTTATTTATCAACGCACAGCTCAAACCGCTGGGTTCAGAAACTTTAAATTTAGCATAGGTAGATGTTAGACAACCAATAAGATGGGATTTTTCGAAATTATAATAAAACTTTAACGCGATGGAAAACGCTCGCCGTCCGCTAGTTGGTAATACTCGAGATCCCTTTGATTCACAAATATCCAATATCAGGAAACCCTCTAACTGTTATTTTATTACCGGATGTAGGCATTAAATGTAGAGGGTCAAGTATCAGGTGGAGTCACGAATCTACAGTGTAGAGGGCAATGCCTAACGTGATGGTGATATTCATCGCAATAAAAACAAAGTTGAACAAAATTTGATTTGCGAAGACGTGCCGAGGACTTGCAAGCTCAAGTTGTGGCAAAGGTCGAACATAGTACATAAAATAATATGCATACTAATAATAAAATGTGATATGTTATATTTATTATACAGTGGGACTAGTCCCAAAACTTCAATTCACTCAGCGGGCTATGGAAAGAGCTTTGCTCGGAGTTTCTATAAAGGACAGGTTCCGAAATGAGGTGATCCGCCAGAAAACTAGGGTCTTCAACATAGCTCAAACATTTAGTAGTGGCAGTGGGTTGGTCACACCTGTCGGAGAACCGATTATCGTTGGGGTAATCGATAACCGATTAGATTCTCGAGTGGAGACCACGATTGGGCAAGCGTAGTGTGGGACGTCCCCTGGCTAGATGGAGCGACGATCTGCGTAAGGCGACTGCCAGTGACTAGATGAAGAACCGAATCGTGCGTTTGGGTCGCGGTACCCTTTCAGCAAAGTTCTCTTGCTGCTCAATCAACTGAGCTAAACCTGTTGTCTTCATTAGCCTTGATGATGTTTCTGGAACTGCGTTTGTTGACACATGTACCAAAACAAGCGTGGCCTCATTTGCATTGTATTGCCGCATGAAAGAGAGGGGTTTATAGATTCAAATAAGATACTGTGTACACCTTAACTGATGGAATCACCCGTCAACAGAAGATATGTATTATCTTTCCAAGCAACGGTTGAGCTACTCGAACGGAAAATACTAGCCACATTCATAGTATTACCTGAGTCGCCTGGAAATCGCACTCTTCTGTGTTTAGGATTTCTTCAAGAAGCTGGAATCGTTCTTAACATTGCTCAATTTACCTGGCATTTCCTCGACGACCCAGACCATGAATTTCAGCTGTATAAACAAGATTTTGCTACGTTTAATGAGCAAAAGAAATAGAGATGGACCCCTTCTACAATATGTGACCTGAATCAATTAGCCTGACACTTAACGATTACACTCTGTACCTATACATACTTACAGACATGCACACCATAACGCACGCGCCCCAGCACGCACGCACTCATCCCCGCCAGCACGCACGCACTCACCCCCGCCAGCACGCACGCACTCACCCCCGTAAGCACGCACGCACTCACCCCCGCCAAAACGCACGCACTCACCCCCGCCAGCACGCACGCACTCACCCCTGTCAGCACGCACGCACTCACCCCCCCAGCACGCACGCACTCACCCCCGCCAGCACGTACACACATATACAATTAAATCCAGTGTCAATAGCAATGAACCCTGCAAAGTGAAGCTAATATTCAAGTTCTAAGTCTCATCCTCATTGCCAGCCTCAAGTCAAGGTCGAGGCATAACGGCGACTTCGGCAGTATTATGTGAATGTCACGAGCTAAACCGGATTCCATATGGGCAAATAGTCAGGCGCAAAGTGACATAATTGTTCTTTGAGGCGTTTAAATTAACCGTGACGTTTGTCTGTGTGTGCAGTTACGCGGCTAATCAAATTAATCTTGGTTTATAATGTAGTTGTACGACGGGTTTCATATAAAAAGTGATGTAGGTACCTATATAGAATTCTGAAGTACAACCAATCAGAAGTCATAATGTAGTTATGTAGTATTATTAGGTATTTATGCTGTAGTGTAAATGTAATGTAATGTAATGGAGATATAATGTAATGTAAATGTAATGGAGACGTTGAAACCCAAAAGCTTTTGATCTTGATTGGTTTGAACATTCTAAACTCGTCGTTTTCAATTGATATTCGAGTAACAGAAGTGCTATTCTCTAAAATACTAACTCACGTGCCAGTCTCACTCAAGTGACTTCACTCACTTTGAAACCTAATCCATTGGTAATTCTGTAAACATTCTAGAGCATTCCGAAATGAAGTGAACAGAGAACTCACTTCACGTCGCCAGTGCTCTGGAGTGTTAACAGAATGCCAATGGATTAGGTTTCAAAGTGAGTGAAGTCACTTGAGTAGACTCGCACGTGAGTTTGTATTTTAGAGAATAGCACTAAAGGATGCCTAGTACAGACTAGATTTTGAAATTCTATGCGGGCGAAGTCGCAGGCAAGCTATCCCTTAGTTAATAAGGTAAGTTTAGTTAATTTAAATTACTCTTTATTGCAAGATAAAAAATACACCAGATACAATAGCTTCAGAGGAGGTAAGTAGCTCAAAGTAGTTTATATGTACATAAAGGCGGACCAGTTGCTAAAGGCGATTTCTTCCAGACAACCTTGGTAGAGGATAAGAATAGCAGAGTAATGTAGATATGACCGTTCGGCTCCCTGCTCGCTGAGGTAACTCACTGTGTCTTGTTCGTGGATGGCATGGGACGACTGATGACGGATTGAAGGGAATGCTAGAGAGAGGAATGCCTGTTTCGTCTATAGTATAAAAGTTATTGTAACGCAATGGAATAATAATCTGTAATGTTGCAATATTTTAAATAAATAAATGTCTAAATGACCTTGTTCCAATACGACGTGGAAGGAATGATGTTTTTGTAGCGAATGTCCAGAGCTCGAGCAATTTAAATACTAAAAGTAGGTAATCCTTATTGTTATGAGGTAATCCTTCTCTCGAGTGCTGTAAAACTGAGGGGTGAAGGGAGGGGTGACCGCGGTCCACCGATGATCCGTCTTGCGCAACGAGTGTGTCTCCCGCTCACTACGCTTCAGAGAATTTGTGGTGCGCAATGGACAGGGGGTAGCGGTTTTTAATCAAATTATTCCTAGTGACGAAATTGATTTAAAATACTATGTTGGAATAGCTGTTTAAGAATGGAAAGTTTTTAGCCAGATTGGTCTGCCTAGATAAACGCTGTACTAAGTTTCGAGTAGCTCCCTAAAATACTAAATACTACCTACCTAAATACTTCTCCTCAATATTGTATCAAGTTAATTTTAGGAATTCGAGGTTCTGTTCTATCGTTTATTGCAAATTACAGAATTATACTGCTCGTTCATTTCATAACTCATGGGCTTGGTCGTTAGAGCCAATAGCCAAAGGTCGTTGTTTCGAGCCCCACCGATTTGGGACCGACGACTTTGTACAAATGTACAATTTAGTCCTGGATAGGATGTTATATTTGTGAATTGTTATATATTAGTCTAATTCCTATCGTACAGGAGAAAATCCCAGTTTGTGAATGAGTATCAGCTGGAATACGTCCACTGCTGAACATAAGCCTCCCCAATAAAATGTCACTTTTGGTTTGCAGTCCATTGGGGGATTTGCCATAATCACCACGCTTGAAACGCAGATTGGTGATCGCAGTAATGATTAGATTAGATTTATTTACGTCATAAAAATTCAATTTTACATGTCATTCTAATATGATAAAAGGGATCGTCATAAAATAAAATAATGTAAAAATATAAATTACAATGTCAACAATTCAAATAATGTCATAGTATATAACATACTATCTATGTCAGTATATAATATTAAAATAAAAATTTCAAAATACACTTGGTATTAAATTATCACAAATTAAATTAAACGTCAGAGGGCCTATTAATTAAATTTTTTAGTAAATTCATTTATGGAATAATATTCATTTTAAAACGAAAGGTTTTTCAGTCATCGACTAAACGTAATGATGTGATGAGTAATGATCTTAATATACACAGGAGAACGCTGCTGCCTGTAACTGGTGCAATCCCTTAGTCGCCTTGACCACACCCACGGGTAGATTGAGGGTGGCGATATACACCAGGAACCAAAATGCATAAAATATTTATTTATTACAAAAAAAAAATTGGACCGCGTATTAAAACGCTGTCTCCCAAAACTTAAACCAGCACCGCACTCAGTGGTATCTGTAACTCAGACGTGAGGTAAGCCACTTTTAAACTAAATCGCTTTTGCAATCTTACCACGGACGGATGAGGCGCCTCTGCCTCGTTCCATTACCACGGTAATTTGTGGTAAGACACGGCAACTTGTGGTAGGTTCCGGACTCACTAGGGTTGCCCGCTACTAAGTTAAACAGGTATACTATGTAACTTAGCACACATTTTTTAAAGTTTAACAAATAAAAAAATTGTAACTGCTATAAAAATTACATTCTATTTTAATGTTTGTTATTATGAACTGTAATTGTATAGATACTATTTAAAGTTGGCTTTGATTTTTTTTGAAAGCTCAAGCACATTAACATTAATAAAAAAGAGTGAGACTGACCGCATAATAAATGTCTCTGACCACGTCAAATAATGTCCAGAACAATATAAACAAATAATAACCAAATAGAAGTTTGCTTACGTCGTCGTCAGAGTTACCAACCCATTTTTAGGGTTCCGTAGCCAAATGGCAAAAAACGGAACCCTTATGGATTCGTCATGTCTGTCTGTCTGTCTGTCTGTCTGTATGTCACAGCCACTTTATTCCGAAACTATAAGAACTATACTGTTGAAACTTAGTAAGTAGATGTATTCTGTGAACCGCATTAAGATTTTCACACAAAAATAGAAAAAAAAACAATAAATTTTGGGGGTTCCCGATACTTAGAACTGAAACTAAAAAGATTTTTTTTTATCAAACCCATACGTGTGGAGTATCTATGGATAGGTCTTCAAAAATGATATTGAGATTTCTAATATCATTTTTTTCTAAACTGAATAGTTTGCGCGAGAGACACTTCCAAAGTGGTAAAATGTGTGTTCGACCCCCTGTAAGTTCTAAAATAAGAAAATGATAAGACTAAAAAAATATATGATGTACATTGCCATGCAAACTTCCACCGAAAATTGGTTTGAACGAGATCTAGTAAGTAGTTTTTTTTAATACGTCATAAATCGTAAACCACAATACTATTATTTAAACATCGATCAAAGTTACAACGAACTACAATAACTTTTATATTATGTTACTTGCTGCTACGGAACCCTTCATGGGCGAGTCCGACTCGCACTTGGCCGCTTTTTTAAAATGCTGGAATAAAAAAATATTCTGGATATCTTTTCGGAGAACTTTTTAAATGATTTTTTATCATCTCCTGAAATACAGTTTATCTAGTTTGGGTGTCAGAGATTAAAAAACACTGCATCGCTTTAAATTGCATATATAAAGTTAGATTTAGATTCTTCGTCTGAGGGTACAGTCTGATGAAGGTTGGCGATCATTAAAGTTAGCTGTACTCTTGAACAATTGCTCTGAACACAAATCTGGTGTACCATTGTTGCCGAAGCTAAAGGGTCCTAGAATACAGGCTTACTCAAAAAATTCAAGTGAAGAAAACCGTATACGTCATGTAGAAGTATGTAGGTACTATTTAATGGTTACTACTCGTATAGTAAGATATTTTGTTTTACCCTGTAGGTATAACACCTGTCACGCAAATATTTGTTTCGTTATATCGTATTTTGCAACAGAGTGATTGATCATTGTTAATGCAAATTGCATATACCTACGTCTTTTCAAAAACACAGCAAATGACGTATTGCCTACCAGCATATCAGGTATTCGATGGCCATGAAGTAATCATTTGTGATATAATCAGCATACATATACATAAGCCCAGTTTTTTTGTCTCGAATTTCCTTTGTAGACTTTTAATTGTAGATTATTGTAATTGTTTATTAGTTGTATTGTATTGTTTCTTCTATTTCCATCTTCTTTTAATATTTATTCGTTAACTTCAAACTAATTAAAGAACAGTCCATTGGTGGAACATGCCTCTCTCAAAAATTTTTTTAGCTTGTGCCCTAATTGTATTGTAAAGGAGCTCGGTCGTTGGACTCGAGCACCCATTGGGGACGTTCGATTCCCATTGGGGACATACATTTTCTACATTTATATGATAGCTGTATCATCTGCTACCATAAATTGCGCAAAACCACACCAATCTATCAATGATAGGTCATTTGGCATCAAACCACGTCATTATACTGCAGCTTAAAGTATCATACCGTACGCAACACGCTTCCTTAGTTGCGTCTGTACGTGGAACGTAAGTATTACGTCACAGATCGTTATCGTGGGAAAAGCCTTTGATTAACGAGCAGCAAAGCCTTTCTGTACCTATGTCATGACAGTAATATACTAAAGACGATGTTTATCGTCTTAGTTATAGAAACCTACTAATAAAGGATTCTTGATTACAGCCTCTGATAGACTTAGTAGATCGGAAGTGCATGACCCTCGAACTTTAGTTGTGGATACGATTCCAAACAGGGGATAATCAATTTTGTACAACTCTAGTTTTATATTTGTGATTTATTATTATTATTGTTTTATTTCAGACAAATGTCCATAAAATGTTAGTAATACCAAAGATAATACACAAAAAACTTAAAACTATGTTAGTATAGATACAAATAAAGTTTAAAATTGAAATATAATTAAAATACAATATATTTGACAATTGGTTTGGCACTGGAGTGGTTATGCTGTTCTATATTTAATTCCCATAGCTCAGAGTATCTTAGTTTGAGATAAGACAAGTGAACGTTTTTCAGAAAATGATCGATGAGTTTATCTCAAAAACTTGTCGGTATCAATTTTACTATCCTGAAATATCTGATAGTAACTTGAAAAAAAAAACGAATAAGAAGTGAGAAATGTAACTTGAAGAAGCCACTAAACATGAACTTAAATGCAACTGATTGAATAACAAAATGTCTGTGCATAATGAAGGGTTATCATAAAATAGCAAGGAAACCGGTCATAACGGTCAAGAATTTATTAGCAACTGAACTGCTGCGATGGCGCAACAAGAACATTTCATCATTAAACTAAGCCAGCTCTAAGTGAATGTAATGGTAACTTAATGATAGGCCTAGTGTCCCGAGTACATTCAATGACACTTAACATGATACGTAAGTGACAGCATCGTTCTTCACTATCACTCGACCTCCGATATGAGTGATTATATTTTCGGCAAAGCGTACGTTGTACACAGTGTGAGAGTTTCGTCTATGCTAAGAATTTTAATGTGATCATCGACAAGAAGCTTGATACTGCACTTAAAACTTCTAGTGGCACCATTTATCTAGAATATTTCGGCAAATAAGATTTTTCTGAATTTCCTTAACTATCCTTGTATGTTCCATTTCTGTGTACTTAGTTTAATGTTTAATCAATCTCCAGAAAGAGCAAAACATTTACTATAATGATGTTCGTTCGAAGACGGAATCCTAAAATCAAATGTAACTTGGTGCCTTAACTGATCACCCAAGGCTAAGAAGCTTACGGTTTTTCAGTGATCGGATATCAATATGTACCCTTGGTAGAAGACAATCGTATCCTTCATATGAAATAGGTATATGAAAGATTGTGACGAGCGCACTGTTTACTACCAAGGGTGCGAATACAGTATGGAGGACAATCAGGTAATTTACCCAGATTAATTTTGTAGATACGTTGGATATACGAAAACAAAGAACAAGTGTAAAGGCGACTTAGATCCCGCATCAGAAATTATAAAGTAAGTATCAAGATTAAATTCGCTTCATCTAGAGTAAAAAAAAGACGCGTACAGATAAATTTCGAATAAAAGGTAACGGATGAAGTCTAAAAGAATAAGGTACCTAATTTTCATTTAAAACAAAGGGAATACCCTTCTTGTCTTAAATGAAAATTAGGTATGAATACCTAAATTTAAATTAATGCCTGCATTTGGATTCAAATAAAAGATAACAGAGAAAGTCAATGCATAATATCCGGAAAGGGATGCTGAGAGATTTGACAGCCCCTGCACACGGCATTGAGTTAGAGAAGCTTATATAATAATATAGCATTTTAATTTTAAATGTGTCAAGACCAGAATTTAAGATTTTTAATTGTTTGATACTAACATAGTTTCCTTAGATTGCATACTAACAATTATGGATCATTGTTTACCGAAATAAAACTTTCATTTCATAGACACCTATACCTCATACCATGAAGCAAAATAATTTTTCGTAGCTCATAGTTTCACCTCAAAGTTTTTTTCCTTCAGGATTGACACTAATCGGTTATTAAATTAGACAACAGATGATTTAAAAATGTGCATCTGTTATCTAATTTAATTACCAATTAGTGTCAATCATGAAGGTAAATCGTAGACAAATGAATAAATTTATGAGGTAAAGACTTTGAGGTGAAACTATGAGCTACGAAAAATTATTTTGCTTCATGGTATGAGGTTTAGAAACATGGAGTTTCGTAAGAAATTGTTGAAAATAATAATAATCTTCAAAATTATCATAAATAGTTGTTGTAAAAACAATTCTCAGAGAAAGGAAACGCTAAAGGTAAAGAAAATGTAAGTTTAAAAGGTAACGGGAATACCAAAAGGCCAAGCTAGCACAGCACGCCCACAGTGAGCGCTGCATTAATAGAATCACGATCTTCTTGGTAAACCTTGACATTACCACTCAGACCACGTCTGAGTCGCTCGGAATGTCGCCCAGAACCGACGCAATTCACTTGTTTTAAAGTTGTTATGTCTTAGTTATTCCGAACACAGTATCTAGAAGAAACGAGTCCGTTCTAGGTCAAAACAAATTTATATAGGTATTTTAAAATAAAAATGAGACTGAGATACATACTCCTTGGATCTAAAAAATAATACTGTCAGCAAAGACACATTAGATTTTTAAAACAACACAACTGATTACCTATTTATTTTCAATGGAATGGAAATTCATCAAAATCAAAAATGGAAATTCGCGCGGTAATTAAGTATTTGTGCTTGAAGTTTTTTTTGTTACGGAACAAGTAGTTTAAGTCTTACGAGGGACTTATGGGGTGAATGCTCCGCGGTTGCATATTGGTGTATTAAGCATAAAAAACATCGACCAACGATGACCCTCCCTTGGGAAGCCATACAATGGCAATTGGTGGGCTGTCCATTGGGGAATGTGCAATAATCACCACGCCTGATGATCTTAGTATACACAGGAGAACGCTGCTGCCTGGTTCCTGGTGCAATCCCTTAGTCGCCTTGACGACACCTACGATTGAAGATTGGGGGTGGCCCTTTTCTAAGCCCGTAACCGGCCGTACAAGATTGTTACAACCTAGTTAGTTTGTCTTGTACAGTCCGCTCTCAGTTGCCCATGAACCTTAATTTGCATCTAATATCAAAGTTTTACATTTTAATCTATTAAATTTGTAGTTTGTTGACCTTGTGTGTGATTGAAGGCGAAAGTCAGAGGTCGTGTGTCCTTATACATACAAACATACATTTCTACAAGTTACATACAAGTAATGCTCACACCTTGGTCATAGACGATGTATCGCCACTTTGCGCGAGCCTAACACACCTCACTAGCCTCACTCACATCCATTTTCATACACCTCCTTTTATTCATCTCACTGCGAACCCCAGCCTTTTTGAAGACGTCACCAATTTGATCCTTGAACCTCCTCTTAGGACGACCTCTCGCTGTAGTTCCTTCCACATTCGCGCTGTAAATCTCTTTTGTCACTCTTCTTTCACTCATATGTTCTAAATGTCCAAACCAACGCATCATACCCTTCTTTCTATACATTCGATAATACATCTTCTTTCAAACCACACATTTTCTTATTCTTTCCTATAAACGGTGTTTAATTTATACCCTGTTAGGGTTTTGTCCCATTGCAAATTAAATGTACTAATGGTAAAAAGTTTCTCTAATACTACACTTTACTAGCTCTTAAACTACATGTATTTAAAATTGTTTACAAATCCGTTGAGATGAAAGGTACAAAACAGTTTCATATTCCAAATTTCTTTTAGGTATTTTTCAACTAAAAATATAACAGTAACAAAATGTTCCTGTTTTATTGTTTGTGGTTATTTAATGATTACTAGATGATTCAAGATGACTAGTTATCTTAGTTCATTATCTCACTCACAGTCATTCAGTGCCTAGTTAAACATCATTATTCAATCAAAATATTTGAATACAAGTATTGTATTAGTGTGGAACCACTTTTAAAGCATGTCCTACTATTTACGTTGGACAAGTATTACTCAGGTCCGATTTTCAGAGTGAATATGTTGTTTCTTTTCAAAGATTTAAAGTATATTGCAGATAATAAATAGTATATCTGTACTATTCAGACTGCGATGAGTTTGGATTACATTTGGAGCTGCGAGTGGGAATTAGAGCGGGAGTTAGAGTGAAAGTGGGAGTGGGAGTGGGAGAAGGCGTGGTAGTGGGCGTGGTAAAAGGGGAGTGGGTGTGGGAGCGGGAGCGGGTGGGAAAGCGGGAGCGGGGGCGGAAGCAGAAGCGGAAGCGGGATCGGGACCGGAGTGAGAGCGGATGCGGGAGCGGGAACGGGAGTGGAATCGGGAGCGGGAGCGGGAGTGGGAATGGGAGCGGATTCTGTAGTTAACGCGAGCGGAGGTGCCGGCACAGCTAGTATTAGATATACATACACTTGCCTAATACCAAACTAGGATTTTCTCCTATGCTATGGGAATTATACAGAGATTGGACAATTCACAAATATAATATCCCGAAGAGACCAACATTAACAAATTGCACAAAGTTGTCTGTCCCCAGTGGGAATCGAACCCACGACCTCTGGCGCTCGAGTCCAATGACCAATCCACTAGGCCAACGAGAGGGTCGATATGACGTTAACTCTATGTTCTTATAATTAAGTGACTCAACAATCTCTAGAAACTGTGCAATTTGTCTAAGTATACTCCACCATCACCATCATCAGGTTATATTTGTCTCCACTGCAGGAGCACAACCCTCTCTCATCTGCCGGAGACAGACGGAGGATTTGGCCTACACTCCCCGCGCTGGCCAGACGGGTTGGGGAGGCCTGATTGATGTTTTATAATGTATTCCCTTAGTCGCCTTGTACGACATCCAAGTATACTCGTATCTCTTAATTTGATAAATGAATTAATTCATTTAGTGTTTAGTTTGTTTACCTGTAGGTATCTCTCTGATCAGAAATGTATGGTACTTATACAAAGTTCCATTTTCTTATAAGATTCTACTAAGTTACATATTTGATTTGATCCTCTGAACTGATCATGTTCATAACCATATAATTGCTCTAAGAAGCCTCGTCACAGCGGTTTAAACGATTAGTTACGCACATTACCATGCTAATGTATGCATATTTGCCATTGCATCTATTATGTAGAGTAATGTCATTAGCATCGCATCGAGATGTGAGGCGCCTAGAGACGTTAGAGGGTACATACACATGTTGGCATAGTGACAAATGATTTAAGAAGATTTATTAAACTATTTAAAATAGTATATACTCCATATAATATTTAAAAACATAAACTTCGCGTGTCTGTACATTAAAGATATTTACAAAAAAAAATGGGAGGTCTAAGGATAAGTAATAGAACACATTTCAATCATTTTTAAAAGGGAGCGAGAGTGAGAAGGGGAGCGGAAGTGGGAAGGGGAGCGGAAGTGGGAAGGGGAGCGGAAGTGGGAAGGGGAGCGGATTCTGTAGTCCTCGTGAGCGGACCCGCGGACACAGCTAGTATAATATAAAGTTAATTATGTCAGCGATAAAGACTCAAATAAAACCGTGCTGCAATCGATAGATTCAATCGTAACGATCAAATCCCACTAATAAACATTTCATCTTAACCTGTTATTCTTTGCATTTCTGTCGGTTAGATTCCAGGCTGAGGTAAGTCTTCAAAAATCTTTAAAACTGTTTTTTTAAATAAAGGAATGTTTCTTTTGAGTAAATTTTGCTACCTTTAATATTAATGGTACTTTCCCTACAGGTGGCGTTTAATATTTCTACACGGTTATGGCATAAAGAAACTATTAGCTAGCAACTTGTCAATCACGTAGGGCCATAACGTTAGTCCCCTTTCCTAGTCCCGTTTCTTAGTCATGGGGCATAGGGCAGAAAGTCTTGAATCGGTAATTAGTTTAGTGAACACGTAAGCTCGTGCCAGTGGAAAAAATTACAGAGGTGTTGGGCATATTTTCGTATGTTGTTAAAGAATCCACTGAAATAGAAGTATAGTATTTTGAAGATCTGAGTCTAAACAAACTACCTAGCGTGGAACGTATCCCGCCCTGATGCCAACTTACCTACAGTCTACAGATTGACTACAGTTATTTGCATTTTCAGAAAGGTCATCAGACATTTGCTTTAACTAAATACTTTACTATCTCCGATTTTAATCGATAGAAATTCAAAAAGATCCTAGCCTGTGCATTCCGATTCGGAGAGTTACGTCAAAGTCCTGCCACGTCTAAGTCTTGAACTGTCCTATTCGTGGAATGTCTAGGGTCGTAAAATTTAACGTATAAGTCTTGAGCCGTCTTGATCGGAGAATGTGTCAGAATCCGCACACGGATGTGCATATAGATCACTTACCAAAACCAATCAGCACCGTGAGACTACTATATAAAATACCAAGGAATATATATACATATATATATAATATATCCTATATTTCATATAGGATTTTCTTTTTATTGAAATTTATTTGCCTAGAATATGGTGATAAAATTAATGACATATTAAGGGTAATGTTTCCTACATATTCTGCCGAACTACAGCGTGCAAATATTAATAACACATAGGTACTATACAATAACACTATTCGGGTTACCGTCCAGAACTAAAATGTAATCTGTTCTGTATGTCTAATAAATAATATAAAAGATTAGAATTGAAATACAAATATAAATTACCAAATATTACAAATGTCAAGTATTTAAGATTATGGGAGCATTCTTATACATTTATATTTTTCTATCATTAATAAATTCATTTACGTTATAGTAACATTTATCCATGCTTATGCATTTTCCAATGCTTAACCTCTAATTTAAACATGAAGCACTAACCTCCTTTATCCTCTGCAGCAGGGGCTCAAGCCAGTGCACGTTGCATTCCACGTGGGAGTCCAGGAAGGTGAGAACAGGAGCTGTGGCCGCGTCAGCTCCTCGGACGCGGGACCTCATCAGACCCTCGCGCTTGGAGTTCCTGATCACGCGTACTTTGCTGATCGCCCGGAGTGCAGCACCATCTTGGGCTGAGGAGGTAATATTGGCTGAAGGTTATTGGGTAAAAGGTACCTAAATTCAGGTAAAGGGTATAATTTCATAGGCAAAATTAAAACTTTAAAATGTTTCCATATTTCCGTCGATGGCATTTGCCTCAAATATGTTGTGGTTTTGATTTCTGGAAATTTATCCTGATTTAGGTTTTATATTTGTGGGTTATGATCTTTTATTTGATGTAGACACGTTCAACTTTGCACACAAAAGCAATAAAATATAGTAAATACCTAAAAAAACTAAATATACTTACGAAAGTGTGGGTAAAATTATATAGATATTTGTTGGTCAATTAGGGTTTAATAGTTGAATCAATTTCAGAGACAACCACATTGTTTCTCGATAACTGCATAGTTTTATGAAACTGACAACGATGCAGTTCCTATCTCGATATTGCCAATCTACAACTCTATGTAATAGTAGAGTAGGGTAATTGCATAGCTCTAGCTGAAGGAAGATAAATTGACATTTGGATGCACCGCCATCAATAGCAGTAAACGCAGATTGTGGGCTTGATCAGAGTAATTTACTTCTATCATGATTGACACTCACTCTAGCTAACAGGTTTGTGGCTGAGATGATTTTAGAAACGCATTATACGCTGAACAAGATTTTTATAGGCTTGTACAAGATGTTAGGTAGCATTTTTAAAAAGGTCTTTATAGTTTTCGCGAACGAGGTAGACTCTTAAATATATATCGTAGTCATAATAAATTTTTCGATGTCCCTAATGGACACTGGGTAGACGTTTTGATCATGATGATGACATGTTTGAAATTACACTTCGGTTTTTTTTAATTTCTAACTTATGAAGGTTTACTTTACTTCCCAACTCGTTAGGGCATAGTTCAAGGTATTTGACATTCTGTAAAAAAAAATTAACCAACCTTTATAAAGGATGTCCAGTAAATAAAAGTCCAAAACGAAACTGGGGGTAGATCAGGTGAAACTCTATGAGAATATGAAATTTTATGTTTGGTGAAACTACCCCCAGTTTCATTCTGGACGTTTATTTACTGGACACTTTATATTTGCGAAAGTGTGGATGTTTTGTCCTCAATTGCCTTTTAACAACTAAAACATTTTAATGAAACTTGGTTCAGTATATTTTAACATCCTGCGTTTGTAGGTATTCTGCTTTGTAGGTATTCTGAGCTAAGCAGAAACCATTTCGGACGCGGTACTACACACTCTCTGTCTTCAGAAGGCTAAACTAATATTTTGAAATTATACACCTACCTATTTCTATGAGAAGAGAAATAAATTGCAAGTAGGTATTCCCATTGTCTTCAACACAATTAATGTGAAAAAAAACTGTTTTACAGATTAGAAAAATGTTAGAATGAACAAATGCAGTTATTACCAACAAAGGAGACATGTTTCATTTCACAGTATTTAATCATTGTGTATTACTGTAATTTAGTCTGCCTTGTAGTCTTATGTTCCCACTAGCTGTTGCCCTCTCACTGTTGAAATATAGACAATTTGGAGAAGAATATTGGAATTTAAAAAGAATTTCAATTTTAATGTTTGCATAATATCCTTAACTTTGTGTTTTTCATCGAATACATATATACTTTTCTATGCAATCAAGATTCCTTGTCTGATTCCGAATTTGCAATAAAAGGGGATTGCTATAGGTGTTAGTTACAGCGTTTTCGCTTTTTATGTCGATGTGTAGTGTATGTCCTATATCTGTTAAAAAAACACAAAAGGGAAACATGAAAATTGACTACTTTTACGGAATTTTCCTCCTACATTATTAGACGAACCTCTATTTATTCTGACAAAATCACTTTATGGTGTAATTTTGAGGACTAGTATATGCTGGACTGCACTTTTTTTATATAAATATTAGTATTTATATGAGATTTCATCTTTTTGAAAACCCCCTGACATTTGCCATGTGTCCAGAACTTTAAAGTAACATTCTCAAATTCTGTTTAGCAGTTTTCAAGTTTAGTCTTCACCAACACACATACATACATTCTACTCCACTGATTTGAAATAATATTTAAGAACTGTTATTTGAAAAACACAGATTTTATGTTTATTTTGTTTGTTTAACTAAACCCAATACGCATGTGATGTTGATAAAAACTGCTGGAACGCAGAAAAGAACAGATACCGAAGAGTTTGGTTTATACCTCTCATAAAGAAGTAAATCTTGTAAGAATGATCAAGGTAATCTCTATAAAAAAACTAAGGTGTCCACTGAAAGTCTAGTTAATGAAAGGTAGGTAGAAGCTAGTCTAGAGATTACACCATTTTAATCGTCTCTAATAATCTCGATCTTCATCGCTATTTGTTCAGAATTAATATTCTAAGGAGACTCTTATACGTAAGTTAAGCAGTGCTTAATTAAGTAATTCTACTCACGATTATCGCTGAAGTCGTCGACGAGAATAATCTCCTTGATAAGGTGCTCGGGACTTCTGTTCAGGACGCTGCAAAATATGTATTTAAATAAAAGATAAAAGTTGAAAACACCAAAGATACCTCTAAGAATGATGAAAATCAGAAAGCAGTGGAAAATTGTAGATATACTTGAACATGTCAAGGTATAAATACATAGGGCGAAGGCATTTAGAAAAGATAGCAAGCTTGCCATATTCCTCCAACGTGTGGGCACGTGGTGGGTTCAGAGCGGAATATAATTATAAATGCAGTTTATAATTACCAAAATTAAGTGGGCTGATAAAATGTCAATGCTACGGCCCGGGTTTGAACAGTGGACTTTGCGAACGTAATACCAGTACACTACCAACTGCGGGGAAACAGGTCTAAAAAGACAGACGAAAGAAAGGATATAAGTAGAAAGGTTTGTTGGTTTGTGCGAGGTAATCGCAGAAACTATTAGACTGATTTTCAGAATTATTATACTGCTGGAGTATACTGGTACTCTTTTTCTCCATTCATACAGACGTAGGCTCTACACAAAGGCTACATTTTATTCTGAAAGTGGCCAAAATCAAGCTTTTTCTTTAAAGATAATAATAACCATTTCATAATACGAGGATTACTAGCAAACTAGGATTTTCCCAAATCAAGGGAAATTTTCCTGTTTTACACCAAAACATAGATGGTTACAACTTAACACATAGATTGGATGAATCTAATGTACGAAACCTTTGGGTGATGGGGAATTTTTTGAGGAGTGGAAGAGCTGGGTACACACTTATAAAAAAAGATTTTCTCAAGATTAAAATACACAATAAATGGTACATAAACTAATTTGTACGATATTAATTATTTATGAATAGGACAACTAACAAATACCCAAACCGGGACAAACTTGTTCAAAGTTGTCTGTCCCCGACGGGAATCGAAGCTTCTGCGCTCCACTCTAATGACCAAGCCAACGAGGCGGTATAAATTACCTGACAATCGTGCGCAGGAGTGTCGACCGCGCTTCGTTGTGGAAGGTAATAATGACACTTGTCTCCGGGAGATTCTCGTCGTATTTCTTCAAGCGACACCTGTGAAATTTGTCTAAGTTATTCAAATTCATTCAAAACTAAACTAAAATGACTATGAATTTATGTTTTGGCTATAAATGCGTTATTTAATATCAAATTACATAATAGGCTACCACCCACGGATTCGTGATTTGCTCGCGAACACAATGATGAGTATCAGAATTCAGAAGACAGTGACGGAAAAATTATTGTCCCGTAAAACAATTAAAGGCTTATATTCCGGGACAGACAATGACTGTTGTCATTAGTTTAGTTAAATATTTTCCTCTACTTTTAACGCCTTTCCATACATAGCATTAGTTTGTGCATGTATATGCATACACAGGATGTTATGAAGGTCGATGCAAAGCCTCGAAGAGGTCACAGGTCATGTCATTTGGAACATTTTTGTTTTTATTTGTTTGGAAATTGTGTTGTGTCTGGGAATAAATGTCTATCTATCTAATATTTTGGAAAATTTCCCGAAAATCTGCCTTTTATATGTCATAACTTTTTAAAGGTTGTTACAGAAAATCGACATAATTAATACATACATACATACATACATAATGCTTACGCCTTGGTCCCAGAGGGGTAGGCAGAGGCGATGTTTCGCCACTTTGCGCAATACAATGTCGCAAAGCGACTTTCCTTCGCCCGCTTTTCGCTCCGTGATACACCGTGATGTGTAATTTACTACATAATTAATAATGTAACTCTGTTCTAACAAAAATGACATTTGGCGCAGATAATAAGGAAAAAAATAATTATGAGCCAACCTAGGAATGGGTACAAAATATCTAGAAGTTAAACATTTAATCGAATTTTAAAAAGGCGATCAGGTTTTCAAATGCTTTTATAAAATTCTCTAGTTCAAATTTTCAACGTTATGCCATTATAAACTTTTAAATAATCTGTCAAAATTATTGATACTTGTTCAAAGTGATTACAAATTCTAATTATATAAGTATACTCGTATATCGTTGGTACCTACACTGGAAAAAATTAACAAGTCCACTTACTTGTCTTTGGTTTGAAATAATGTCGAATGAAATGGAAAATAAGACAGATTTCGTATGGACTTGATCAAACAAAACGTATATTTTATTTCACTTTTTTTTAAATCAGACTACTTAATGAGCCATTTGGTTAATAACAGTAATTTTTGCCAAAAAGTGTACTTGTTCAATTCTTCCGTACAGTCTGAAATGCATAAGCGGGATATATGTAGGAAAATGTATATGTAGCGAAATTAATAGTACACGATTTAGTTATGGTTGACTCAGCATTCACAAAGCTTTAGTATGTAATAAGTCTGGTATTTAGGTCCGGTTTATACCATAATTAGTACAGCAAGATGATACAGTATCTGTTCGAGTCGTTAATTCGAAAAACAAAAAAAAAAAAAACCGTAAGCCCCATTCATGTCTGGTAATATAAAATTACAGGCTATAGACTAATAAAACACCTGTAGGGACCTGTTATAAATTATTATATGACTTTGCTACGAGCAATAACTTTTGTTATACGACTTTAGAAAATATGCATTAACCGCTCATATTGCTCAGACAGTTGAAAAATATAAAAGTAGCTTAGTATTGAAACTGAATGTCCCGTAACAGCCTGTTTATTTAAACTAATGACAATAACTGACTGTCCCGGAAAAATAACATAATATGAGTGGTTAATGCCTTATTCTAAAGTCGTATAAAAAAGTTATTGCTCGAAGTAAAGTTGTATCTTTTTGTGCTAAATATATAATCTATTCTATTCTATTTATTACTAGCTTAGAGCCCAAGTAATCCATCAGCAAGATGGTTAGTATGATTGTACATATCACCATCAGCGTTGATGTTCACTGTTATAGGTACCCCTGTATTCAGCTGCTTTCGACCACATTTTTAGGGTTCCGTAGCCAAATGTGAAAAACGAAACCCTTATGGATTCGTCATGTCTGTCTGTCTGTCCGTCCGTATGTCACAGCCACTTTATTCCGAAACTATAAGAACTATACTGTTGAAACTTGGTAAGTAGATGTATTCTGTGAACCGCATTAAGATTTTCATACAAAAATAGAAAAAAAAAAAACAAAAATTTTGGTGGTTCCCCATACTTAGAACTGAAACTCAAAAATTTTTTTTTCATCAAACCCATACGTGTATCTATGGATAGGTCTTCAAAAATGATATTAAGGTTTCTAATATAATTTTTTTCTAAACTGAATAGTTTGCGCGAGAGACACTTCCAAAGTTGTAAAATGTGTGTCCCCCCCCCCCCCCCCCCCTATAACTTCTAAAATAAGAGAATGATAAAACTAAAAAAAATATATGATGTACATTGCCATGCAAACTTCCACTTAAAATTGGTTTGAACGAGATCTAGTAAGTAGTTTTTTTTAATACGTCATAAATCGTAAACCACAATACTATTATTAAAACATCGATCAAAGTTACAACGAACTACTATAACTTTTATATTATGTTACTTCCTGCTACGGAACCCTTCATGGGCGAGTCCGACTCGCACTTGGCCGCTTTTTTTAGGTTGTTGTACACAGATATGACCATCCCACTGCCACTTCAGCTTAGTAATTTATTCGACCATGTCGACAACCTTAATTCTTTGTTGGATCTCTTAATTTCTTATCATGGTTCTTGAAAGAAACTCCGGAGACTAGTCCTCTTCATAGTGACTTTAAAATACAAGAATAATAAAAATAAAAAAAACGTAAGCGCCACTTAGATGAGGTTCAATATATCTTGGTATGTCAAACTCTACATCATGAAGGCAGATATAAAAATATTGCATAATCTTAGCGTATCACTAATATAACATGTTATGTGATGACATGTGTGGGCATAGTGGCCTTAATTCTACGCATTCCGAGAGCAGAGCGACCTTCGACCGGACTTCGTTAACCTCCCATCTCATTTGTAGCTTAGGTCCGTAATCGTATGACATATTATTAAAGTTTGCTAGATATATTATCAGATGTCATTGTAAGCAAAATCTCTTTAAACTCGCAGTTTCCCCCCAAAAAATTAAAAAAACATTATTACTCGAAAAATTAAAAAAAAAAAACGGGAAATATAGGAAATTCGGATTCCCTTGGGGGCTCTTTATCTAGGTTTCCGCTTGACACTGATCCCACTAATATCATAAATGCGAAAGTTTGGTATTTGGATGTTTGGATGTTTATTACTCAATCACGCTTCAACCACTGTACGGATCGGAATGAAAGTTAGCACACATATAGGTTGCGTCCTGGAATATGACATAGGATAGTTTATATCCCGAAAAAACATCTCATTCCTACGGGAACCAAATGAACACATATACTTATATACTTATTATAAATACTATGTATTATGTATATATAAATATATTATATAATAAAACTGCGACAGACATATTTATGTGAATAACAATATAAAATATAATTATAAAGTGAGATAATACCCTTTACTTTTTCTTAACTCAATAACTTCAAAAGATTTGTTACATACAAATAAACGGGTTTTACCAATTCCCTTAACTTTATTATGTTTATAACGACGTGTTTCTCAAATTAGACACGCCATGATTACCATGTCGTAATCAATTCATATGGACTATAATAAATGGCTACCCGAAGTGGCATTTGAAGTGTCTCTATTAGTGTACCATCCCATTAAAATAAAATTATAAGTATTTAAATTAATTACAAAATATGACACACTTTTAGTGCTTTTGAAATTTTTATGGTTGTCAACGATGTAGATATTTTAACGACATGTTACAAAATTTATATAGAGGAATTTCTTAGCACATTGTATCCTTACGCTGACTAGCGGTTACCTATCTTACAAGCTAGGAATCCTAAACTAGAAACTAGGGTAGCTAAATTTCTAATGACTCATTTAGTAATGAGCATATTTTACGGGACTAGCTGGACTAAGTACGCCCTTTATTTTTATTGATGTTTGAGTGTCCCGTATATAAATATCATTATTTTTATCATCACTTGAAGTAACGCTTTATCCGAATGGATAATAATCATATTCATTGACCGTTTTACAAATCGCTGTTTTCTTTATTATTTCTTTCATCGCCGTTTATTTATTCATTGGATTATTTATTATTCATTGCTACTGTCTAAGGGGCCGTCCATTAATCACGTGATCTTTTTTTAAGCATTTTTTACCCCCCCCCCCCCCCCATTTCGTGATTTTTGTTAAACCTCTCCCCCCCCTTTCAAGCCTCACGTGATTAATGGACGGCTCCTAATGTAACAACCAACAAATTAACAGTTAGTATGCAACTAAATACTTACATAGCATTCCTAGTATCAGGTACCGGCCTATTACTGGGCAATGCATCCGACGCTGCCTGATTGAACCTATTTCTCACGTACGGGTCATTGTCCCGCAAACCGCCAGTAACATAGCCCCCCTCGTCGAAGTACGCTCGTCCCGTACTGCCTGTCCCGTAAGCCTCGTACGTGGAAGCGGGACTGCTCTCGGCCTCTTCTATGTCTGCGTGCTGCTTTATGAGGCGAAGGGCTATGTTCTCTTCCTGCAACAATGAAAGGAAATCGATGAGTAACGTATTTAATAAGGGTAATGAATGACATTAGAGACGTAGATAAACGACTATGGTTAATAATGTTTTGATGGTGTTTTATTGAAAACGGTTCAATAATCCTTCATCTTCATGTTACATTCCATAGAAATACATTGAGCTGGTTTGAAGAGAAAAAAAAACTGAATATTATTAAAAATCATTTATATGGTTTCATGAAAAGTAAGATTTTCTAAGTCAGATTCTTTTTCACTGGACGCACAGAATTGTAATAATAAATTAATATCATCAATTCATCATCATCAGTATACATTACAGCATTAATATCATCATCGTCGGTTTCCTGACGTTTATTGCTGATTAAGAGAGTCCTAGAAGTTATAAAGAGTCCTCCATTTGCATTATTTATTTCATAAACTATAAGGGATAAAAGATTGTCTGTTATAGTAAATTATATCAGGACTGGAATACCTAGGGCCTGCTGCAAATCGAAACAGCGTGGGATAAGTATCACTTACAATAGGTAAGTACCTATCGTGTCAACGCCCGACCCATTCTAACTTATTAGTAATCTAAGTACCTAATTCAAAGTTCCGTTTAATTTATGTCTAGTTTTATACCAATAAACATATTTTTCATTCATTCAAATCGATTTGGATAATTAAGACTAGAATTATAGAACTGGTTTCAATACGTTCAAGAGCTGGTTTTGCCAGTCTATTTCGAGATGTGATCTACGAATTGACAAACGTCATATTGCAGAACGGATCGCAAGTTGCATCGATGCTATCGCAAATTGGAACCGATCAAATGTCACTGAGATATTCCAATTGTAGTACAAAAATACTGGCTCCACCGCCAGCGTCAAGATACAAAAAAAACATATGAAATCATGATGGTAAAAACTTTTTGGTCGTCACCTCCGCCCTGGGGCGCGTTTTTTTCTTCATGCATGAAATAAACAGAAAATTTTTGGTACTTTATCGGTAGTAACAACAAGAACAACAAAACTTCATTGCATTAACTAAAGATAGTTATTTATCCAGAGAGGAATATCCAAACAAAAAGATTGATAGTGCATAAGTACTCGTATATACATTATACTTGTCTATTCCCAAACTAGGATTTTCTCCTGTACTTACTACGGGAATGAGACTAAACACTAGACAAATACAAGGGTAACAATTCACAAATACTTCCAGAATAGATGAACTTATATAACAAAGTTGTCTGTCTCTAGTGGGAATCGAGCCCACTAGCTACTAACCTCCAGCGACTAAGCCACTAGGCTAACGAAGCGGTTAATATACGAGTGTGATATAAAAAAGAAAATAATATTACCACGGTGAGATTAAATATGGACAGAAAAGGAAATAGCACGAAAAACTGTAAACAGAAGTATTGATATTATAAGCGGATGAATAACTATAAGGAACTTATACAAAACGTCAACAAGGGGAAAGAAAATTAAGGCAAAAAGAAATTTAAGGTTTACAGGACAAGGAAATGCAGGTCAAACTCAAAGTCAAAATAATTGATTGAATTTGAGTACGTGTAGGTAAAATAAAACAATTTTCTATTAGAGAAGACCATCGCACAAGTTGTAAGCCAATTTAATTTATTTGGATCATAGTCACGACCCTGAAGGAAATCAAATTCCTCTACTTTTACCGACCGAGTGTTACGGCATCATTAAATTATTGCCATCTTACGGTACACGAGTGATAACTTATTCATTTTGTATACCATAGACGACGAAAAAGCAATCGCTTTACAACAGGATCCAGCGTTACATGCTTTAAAGGCTTCCAGCTTAGGATTTAATTTGTGTACCTGATTTTAGCATTCTGCTGTCACGTAAATTGCATAATTTAGGTACCTATTAGTAACTATTATTATAACTGTAAAATCTAGCCTTTGGTATCACATGTGTTTTACTCAATTGTTACTTTTATTTATTTTATTTTATTACTAATTATTATATTATCGCGGGGAGTGTAGGCCAAATCCTCAGTCTGTCTCCAGCAGATGAGAGAGAGTTGTGCTCCTGCGGTGGAGACAAAAATAACCTGATGATGATATTGGTCCTATATTATAATTTGTGAATTAAGAATGTTTACTAGAAACTCTAATTAGATGATGCATCCAGTGTTATTATGGAGTTATTATAATATTTTCTAGATCTCAAAACTGAAACCTATCGTTTCAGTTTTGAGAGTGACAAATCTATCTGCTCCTAAACCTCGTATATATCATCATCATCATCATCATGTTATTTTTGTCTCCACTGCAGGAGTACAACCCTCTCTCATCTGCCGGAGACAGACGGAGGATTCGGCCTACACTCCCTACGCTGGCCAGACGGGTTGGGGAGGCCTGACTGATGTTTTGTAATGTTTTCCCTTAGTCGCCTTGTACGACATCCACGGGAAGATGTAATGTCTCGTATATATAATGTTTCTTTTTAATATTTTGAGACGATAAACTTTAAGTTATTTAGCGTTTATTCAGTGAATAAACGCTAAATAACTGAAGTTTATGAAACTTTCTCCAAATTACTGAAATCTTCCCTTATACACAGTTCCATGAATACTATGTTAGGTGTTCTACTTATGTTGACACTTAAGCCGTTTTACTAGCTGCTGTAGACATTTACGAGTAGCTTTTACAGCTTGTATAATTATTTAAGCAGCTTATGGTTTGTCCTCAAGAGAAATTTGCTTTTAATTATACATACTTAATAATTATTAAGTAGTAGGTAGATAGCACTGGAAAGCATGTTTTTTATTTA
Source organism: Esperia sulphurella (assembly GCA_947086405.1). Lineage (NCBI taxonomy): Eukaryota > Metazoa > Arthropoda > Insecta > Lepidoptera > Oecophoridae > Esperia > Esperia sulphurella. The sequence goes on from OX352265.1 coordinate 13,645,317, forward strand.
AATCACTTTGGAAAAGTAAATTATTCATACTCGTATGTAAATTAACAAAACTCGTACTTGAAATAAAAAGTGACCAAGTAGTGTTTCGCCTCAAAACAAACTGATTCTTAATTACGGCAGCAAAAACTTTTCGATCGTAATCCAGTATTCATGTTAAGGATACATTTGACGGACGGATTTCTTATACAAAACAAATAAGGTCGATTGATTCTTTAGGCGCCAGCCACACAGAAGAGAAGTTGGGCGAGGTCGAGGCGAAGACGCGGCGCGGTCGGGGCCGGACGCGACTGTCCAAACTACATAGGAGATACGTAGGCGAGAACGTACCATTGTGGTTTTAATTTAACCTAAACACATTTAATTTATTCCAAACACAAATAATATGTTTTGCACCCTCATTATTCTGTTTTAAGTTTTTCGCTAGCTATAAGGTTGCCTGGAAGAAATCGCTTAATGAGATAAGCTTGTACATTTACTCTATATTTGTATACTATGTATTCTCTGTGAATTCTGTGCAATAAAGTATATTCATTGATTCATTCATCGGGCACACTGATAGTTTAAGCGAGTCGCGGGCACCGCGCGGCCTGGCCGCACCCTGGTTTGCCCTGCGCCAAGGCTAGGTTTCAATAGTTTGTAATAGGGTGCAGACGACTAAGCGACTAAGTACTGTATGTTTATACACATTTTGTATGATATACAGCGGCGCCGCGTCTTCGCCTGTCATCACTTCTATGTGGCTTGCACCTTATAATAAAAAATAACATTTAGTTCTTCTGATTCCTTTTTTAAACGACATCACTACATGTAAACCTGTCTTATCTATAGGTATATAGATTTTATCTATGGGAATTAGTCAAAGTCAACTTACTACAAGAACTCACAAATTATTCGGGAATAGCCGAAAAGTTACATTACATTACAATACAATACACTTTATTGCACAAACAAATACTGTTAAAAGTTTTAGAAGTTAAAAATAATACAATTTAGGCAGTCTCTTCCACACAACCTTTGTGAAAGCTAGCGACTTCTTAATATAAACCGACGGTTTCTCTTCAGGTAATCCAACGATACTAGAACCGCTGACATGGGGCAAGTAACTGAACCACTAGGTATTTATTTATAGAGTAGATTCTCACCCAGGGAAGTATTTCCACTTTCCTTAACTTTCGTAAAGACCGGATTAAAAGCGTTGGCGGATTGCCCACGGCTTGAGAAGTCGCTTGGCGATGGCGTACGGCCAGACGTCGCGAATTAATGTTGCAATATCCTTCCGAAGTAAGAAAGTACCGTTAATTAGTGATTTTACAGACTACAGTATATTTTAATTAGATTCTTCATTAAATTATTGACATCTCTTTCCTTCGGATACCCTTTTCTATCTATCAGTTCGTCCGTCTACCTTTTTGTGTCGACACTGAAACAAACCAGAGTTAACGTTGTGTTTAAATTTTAAACCAATAGAAATTTATACACAAAACTTTTTTTTTATTTATAATACACTGTTTTATATTATAATAATTAGTACTTTCTGTTCAAAGCTAGGTGTTTTACACATGTCTAACTCCAAACTAGGAATAAATATAATATAATGTAATATAATATAATATAATATAATATAATATAATATAATATAATATAATATAATATAATATAATATAATATAATATAATATAATATAATATAATATAATATAATATAATATAATATAATATAATATAATATAATATAATATAATATAATATAATATAATATAATATAATATAATATAATATAATACTCAAACCGGAACCATCTTGTACTAAGTTGTCTGTGTTTAGTCGAAATCAAACCCACGATCTCAGCTGGAGTCCAAAGACCAAGATACTGAACGTGGTGGTGATATTTTAGGGTAAATATTTTGACTATAATTATTGTATAAGATCAACAGAATATAAATACGAATAAACATAAAAATAAACATTGTGTGATTTTAATTTTGCCTTAAAAAATATTTCAAAATCACTTTTATCAAATATGCAATTTCATTTTACTTACATAAATTATTTTTTCCCCTTTGGCGTCGAGTTCTTACAAAATCTAAAAGTAATCCTCAGCAGGACATCGAGTTTGTCAACATTTAAATTTCATTTTACAATATGCCCACTTTGGTCGAAATATTCGCTTCTTCAACCTTGACATATAGTTTAACATTAAACTTATGTAAATAAACTAGTTATGTGTATGATTGTCAAGATACCACAATATGTTGTCATGAATACAAAAGGTTATCAAAATAATCTGTTTTGCGTTTGCTAGTGAGGAAAACTACACAGGAAGACTTGGGGGACGTGATCAGAACTTACTTTTATTAACTCAGAAAATAATTAATGTTTTCTGACAATGGTAGTAACATAAAACATATAAGTAAATATTTTTTATAATTAAAAAAAGAACAATTATAATTATGAAACTTGTATCATGGTCACCCAGTAAACTGTTGTATTAGTAAATAGTCACATTTTGACAATTAGTATCTGTATCTGAGACGTAAGTATTCTTACTAACTGAAAATAAATACGTCATCAAAATAAAAAAGGAAATTTTTCATACTGTCGTTGTTAGGAAATAATAATTATTCATTGAGTTAGGATTAACTTCGATCTTTAAATATTACCTATGTATGTATGATACAGTGATATATACAATTATGATGCCAGTAAATATCATCATCATCATCAGGTTATTTTTGTCTCCACTGCAGGAGCACAACCCTCTCTCATCTGCCCGAGACAGACGGAGGATATAATAATAATTATTAGTTGAATTTAATACCTATGTGATTAGATTAATGTGGCATTAACTCTTTGATTTCTCATTAGAAACTCAAGCAAAGTAACTATAATTTACAACAAGTTGAAATCATCATTAACGCATCATATTACATCATTATAAATGATGCTAGCTCAAGGCTGTTGCCCTTGGAAGAGGCCTTATTCAATGCAATGGTGAAATACAGTGAGAGGGAGAGAATGAATACTGACAGGGGGAGGAAGGCAGAAAGGGCACGTGCCCTTCCAGGTGGGCTAAGTTATTATCATCACTCAACCAAACAAATCGGACAATCTCCTTTGTTTTGCAATTATGTTCCTGATATGAATATCAAGAAGATAATGTAAGTGTTTCCTTTATTGTCATTTATCCAGCAGCTGATGACTAGAACTCAACGTAGTAAATCATCCTACACCAGAATAATCCATCATTATCATGTAACTTTTATTGCTTAATAATCAATCATCACATCATTGTGTGTCTGTATTTGAAATTACTTTGATATAGCGTAGTATATTTCAGCTTCACTGCTTGTTACATGCTATCTAAGATTACTGCCCATGCCATTAGTCTTTACAATCATAGTGTTCTGCCCACTTAAGAACTTATGTCATAATCAGTCCGTTCATAAGTTGCAAGTAGATTTTTTAAGATTACAGATTTTTGCAATTTTAAAGCCAGCCAAATAAGGGTATGAGTCCATCATGCTTACAATTCTCTCTCATACTTATAAGAGATTACAATTTTGTTTACATTATGATATCGTAGACTTACAGTGTAACCTACATTATAATGGTGCCGTGACCAGGATTCTTTTATACCTCTTAGATCATTATCACCAAATGAGTTACCTGATCATTTATAACTTGAGAAAATGCACTTTAAAACCCACTTGAAGAGCCAATTAAATGCTAATAACATCCATGAAAATAAAAAATAATAATTAAAAATGCATCTTAGTTACATAAGCAATGAATAGTCTAAAACTAAGCAGAGTAAAATAGATAACTCGGTTTAATTACATCTCGAACTATATATTGCTTATTACATTGCTAGTAGAGCTCTCTCTCTTAAAATAATAAACACAGAAATAATATAACACGACCCTTAATTGAAAACAAAAATACAGATTACTTACTTGAAATAATGAAGTGATGGTATATAAAAAATAATCTTGTATATTTTATTTGATAGGTGGTAATCGTTTTAGACTTTCACGCTTTGTACATATTAGACCGAAAATGGTAGTTGAAGAAACTACTCGCAACGTTCGGCACTGACAGATCGGTCTCTCTACTCCAGTCAGCTCGTGGCTACGGCCAGGTAACTTGCTTGAAATAAAAATAATCGCGAATAAGAACCATGTATCTAATAATAATGACTTATCGTATCGTGGACCATGAAGTCGGATTTTCTATTTTTGGCGTTGTTATCCATGTCACAGAAATCATCGGAAGCTTAAACCCTGATTAGGTTTCAAAATGGCACAATTTGCTCTATGCTTCGTTACACGCAATCCAAGATTATTGGCTATGCTATTTGACTCCACACGACGTAATGCCATGCCCACTTGTGAACAGATTCGTCATGCTCTCTAAACCGTGATGATTCTGAAGAGGAAATCGTAGTTTAGATAATTTAACGCTATGTGACAGTAGGTTGAAATTTGACACTTTTTGTGATTAGTTGGTAAGTAGTAGTAGACATTTTTGAATGTGTCTTTTATGAGTAAGCAAAACAATTACGGATTATTTTCCATTTCACAGTCACAGTTCTACATACTATCACCAATTGATTTGTTCGTAATTACGTTTAACATGAGGCGTGAATTTTGCTACACGATTGATTACATGAAACCAATTGAAAGAGTCATTTATGGGTGGTACATAATTATAGACTTTTGTTAGTATAAAAGGATACCTAATTGACTGATTGGTTTATCAAAAGGTCATATCGCTAGCCAAACTTAAACGTTGCATAGAGGTTGACCCTCAAATACAGGTTTTCTCAACTTTTGAGAACATAAAAAAACTCGGACAAGTGCGAGTAGGAGGTTCAATGAGACAGAACCTAGATCCTAATTCATATACATTCCCCTCCTATATAAGTACTTTTAAATGTATAGAACACCCTTTTCTAGTACCTACCTAATTATTATTTTGTCATTTACCTGTACCCATCTTTCCCATACCCTCCCCCTCCCGTAGGTCTCTCCCCTCCCTCCACGCTTGGTATATACTTGTATAAAAGGCCTTTGTTTCGTACCGTTATATAACCGTAAAGTGTAATTATTTATGTGTGTGTGAGAGCCGAGGACCGGGAGGAAGGTCTATGTCTAGCAGTGAACGTCTATTACTCCCACAAATTGGTATGATAATGATCATATGGCTAATGATTTGAAGCTTCTACTTAGGATTTAATTGAGAATTAACTATTTCCTGTTTACTGTAAGTAAAGCTCTCTCTATCGATACTTGCTCTAAAGAGCTTTCTAAGCATACCTAACGGTTAGTGTCGCCAGGTTTTCGAAGGGCAGTCTGGAAAAATAAGTTTATGGTAATTTATACTAGAAATTCCTCTATATGCTGGCTTCCTTCATAGGATGACCAGATAGTATAAAATCTATTCTTAAGGTCTGGAAGAATTATTCACACTAGCACAGATTTTAATTCTCAAGTAGCACGTCGAAAGTAAAAAATATTAATTCAAATTAGGATACAATATCACCTATTATATGATTTTAAGAGCAAGTACTAGATGTCAGTCTATCCGTTAACAGGTCAATATTTTTAAGGAAAAGTAGCGACAATGCACGCTACCGCGTGCGGTTTAATAGTATGGGTTTGTTTGGTGGTCGGTGGTTTGTTTGTTGCGTGGATAGGTTTGTTTGTGGCGGTCCTGCGCCTATCAGTTACGCCGTAATGCGAATGCGCACGTTTGTATGTAGCTCAACCCTTAACTGAACGTCCTGACCTATAAGAAAAGTTTATGAGACACAAGTAACACGAATCACGTATAAACAAATTGGAGTATGTTTTTTTATTTCATGTCAAAGTATCCAGTCTTTATCCGTAATAGGCGAAGTAGTCACTATTTAATTTTTGTATGACCGTTGCCAAATGAATAAATGTGAATAAATGTTATAATAAGTACTATTTGTACTCTTGATTATGCAAATAACGAATAATGAATTATATAAAAGTGAATTACAGCACCTTCAGCGAAACTCTAACTCTCTTTATTCATTGCCTTTACGGTCGATTTATAAAACTGGTGTATAAACATTTACGTAGCTAATTTTGAAATCCGTTATATGACTAGTAATTGAAAATAACTAAGAGTAAACGCCTAAACAGCAAATTTATAAAGCTGTGATGAGAAAAAGCAAATTAGTTATAAATTCTGCATCTATCTGACTGAATACTGCATATGTAACGACAACATGACTTTTAAATGACTCTACGCTATATAAGGAATTTCTTATACGGCGTTTGGGCTACTTGATAAATGTAATCTTCATATTTATATAAAAATATGAAATAAGGACACAAATTGCAAAATAACAAGTTTTAGATTTTTATCTATTTGTGTATTTTGTTAGGGCATCGAGTAAAATTTAATAAGCAGTGCCTGATGTAACAATAAACAGTTATATGACGCGGGTAAGAGTTATAAAACGGGACATTGGGTTGGTCTCAGCCTACACACTGCCACTGAAAGCGGAACTGTCCCCCAGAAAAGAAGACACGACAAGAGGTCACCTGCCTCAGTATTCAGTACAGTATGTAACCAGTATCCCAGTGAAAGCAAGTGTACATTAATATGTCACGAATGGAAGAACATTATTTATGGTTCAACTGTGTTTGTTATCTTTGATTATGGTTAAGTATCCTTTTTATATCATAAAAGTGAAAGTATCATCTTCAACTTAATCACCTCTAATGCCGTGAGATTTTTTATGCACGTCAAGATAAATATAAAAGGCTAGATACTCGCCCTGTCGTGATGTTTTGGATTATTGAAGTTTCCCGCCAAAGAAATTATTGCTAGTCTCAAATGAAATACTTATACTACGACCTGTTTCGGTACTGAACCATCATTAAGGTGCTTAAGCATTGGATAAGCCAAGCAAAAAGTATTATAAATAACACAAACAAAATATAACATGTTTTATACTAGATACGTTGTGCGTTTATAATAATTTAATTTCGGGTTTCGCCGCTGTTTTACCGCTTAGAAAACTACACTGTCACTGGTGGTGACAATGATATGAGTGATCACTGGACACTTTACCCTATATGTGAGTTCTAAAGTTCACAACCTATGTTCTATATAACACAAAGGCATACGAAAACAAACGTCTCGGAAACAAAATAGACGATAATGTTGCGAAGTGGACTGCAAAGGTAACGTGTATTTACAAACTTGTATTTACAGCTGGTATCCCTTCCATGTATATGTATATTTGGTTTCAGAGACGCAAATAGCGATAGTTTTCGTATGACATCTCAATTATAATGAAACTCAACTCATTTTAACAGGTAGATACTTGAGTTACGTTGGCTGGTCTACCTGAACTAGAAAGAGAGGCGGTTCATCTCACATCAAGCGGCGCTATTCCACGATGAAGGATTACTTGTAAACTTGTTGAAAAAGGTTGAATATCGCAACTCATTGTATGTAACTTAAGTCAGTAGATCAGATGCTTTGTTTAAACAAATGGGTGGCATTGTTCGGAAGCGGCATAGAGCTGCGCGCTCGAAAGTGCAAGTGAGTACATCAGTGTTTCCCAGTGACTCGTAATGCGAGTGTAATGTCGCGCTGCGCGTGCGCCGCCGTGACGCGTGACGTGATGACGCGTCGCCAGCGTGACCGACACGCTGTATGAGTGTGAGTTAGTAAACTTTGCCATAAGCTCCAACTTCTACCTCAAATTGGGAGGTTTTGATGTTATTTATTGGGACAGGGTCGCCAAGTTGCACGTTTATGTTTTAAGGTCGAGAGTTCAAATTTGGGCATGACTAAGGATTTTTCAAGGAAAGCATGTGCGGTAATTTAAAGTCTTCATGTTGCTGATACTCCATGATGTTGATAAATAAAAACTATGAGCAATGCATTCTAAGTACATACACAATAAGCTTATCCTTTTGTATAATTTTCTTTTCTTTGTGTTGTTCTTTGTATATTTGTGTGTACACTAAACTATCCTACTAATATTATAAACGCGAAAGTTTGTAAGTATGGATGGATGTTTGTTACTCTTTCACGTAAAAACTACTGAATGGATTTTAATGAAACTTTACAATAATATAGCTTATACATCAAAATAACACATAGGCTACAATTTATAAAGATATTAAGTGAATTGTCCAAAATATCAAATAAGTAGGAAAAAATCTACCATCTGCGAGCTATTCTGGCGTGCGCTGCCAAAACCGCTAGAGTTACACATCCTACTAATATTATAAATGCGAAAGTTTGGACATTTGGATGTTTGGATATTTGGATGTTTGTTACTCAATCAAGCTTCAACCACTGGACGGATCGTAATCAAACTTGGCACACATATAGGTTAGGTCCTGGAATAGGACATAGGATAGATTTTATCCCGAAAAATTATCTCATTCCCACGGGAAATATATAATAATTTGTGATGTTAAGTTGTCCACGCGGACGAAGTCGCGGGCAACAGCTAGTACTAAATAATACCTAAAGAAGATCATCGACACACTCCTTTCGCTTCCTTTAGTCTCACCATTCTCTTTACACATCGCACATTCCTCTGAACAATGACGTAACAGCAATTACATTTCAGTTGAAACTTGATCTCTTTTGTGGTTTGAAAAGTGTGCTTTATTGCAAGGGTACAATTTTCAAATAATCGTAAAGCACAGTATTAAATCGTGATTTTATTGCAGTTACGCCATTGTTCTACGGGATATGCGACATGCTCGCCGTGGGACACGAGTGCTCTTCACGTTTCAGTCTTTGAGTGCCTGATCTGTCTGATTTTGTTAACGATACCGTAAACATCAATTAGTGTAAGGAACACACGTCAATTTTAAAGAGTCAAATTTTAAAAATTAATATGGTGTTTTTTTTTTATTTTGAGGCTTTTGAAAGACAGTGAAAGCAAAATTTTCTAGATCTTTAGCGATATAAACTCAAATTAAACTAATTCAGAATTTAACAGAAATGTAATTCATTTTTGTAATTTTGTCCCTTACGTTAATTGTTATTTCCTGTAACGATAATTATGTCAGTCTAGAATCGTCTATGTAGAATCGGAGCGAAAAGCGGGCGAATGAAATCCACTTTGCGACATTAGATTGCGCAAAGTGGCGATCCATCGTCTCTGCCTACCCCTCTGGGACCCAGGTGTGAGCATTGTATGTATGTAGAATCGTCTCTACTACTGCACACATTCGATATATCTGTGTCGTTGTTCGTTCATCTCTGATTCGTTAAACATATCCAAACCAACGAATCATGACTTTTTTCATTATAGTAAAAATGATGATACCTTCATCCATACTGTGTATAGCATCGTTGCGTCAAACTCGTAAATCATAGCGGATCGACCTGATCTACAAGTTTAAAGTCAGCAAGCTATGAATCATAATTCATCTGAGGAAATCCGAACAAGCCCTAAGGTCAGCAAGGAGATAGATACTTACTAATGTCATCAACGTGCGTCAGGAACAATTAATAAAGTTTATTATGTCATATCTATAAGTACCTACATCAAAATTTTGTCCACTTCGTTGGCCTAGTGGCTTGGTCATTGAACTCGAGCGCCTGAAGTCGTGGGTTCGATTCCCACTGGGGACAGACAACTTTGTACAACTTATCCTTGTTTAATTTCCTTAACACAGGATAAAATCCTATTTATGATTATGACAAGTGTAAGTAATTATGTAATATTAAAAAAAAACTACATATCAATAATTTCTGCCGACCACTATTACACATTTTATACAGTGAGTATTCTATTATACGCGTACACGCAGTCATAGTAGAATAATTACAATGCAGTTTTTGTAATGATCAATCTAAAGTATAATCTGACGTTTGATTGACGGTTGACAGTGCCATCCACTACCGTATCCGCATAAATATGGTTACAACAACAACAAGTAACAAGCATGGGCTACCGTTATCTGAAATAAATTTATTTATACATAAATTATAGCCTGTGTCTGTGTTATCACTGTTATCAGAATGTTTGCAAGAATTCTTGCGAAAGCCCGTGGAGCAAAGCCATAAAATTGTTAAAAAAAAGTATTGCGTAGACATTGGGTCCGATTCATTCATACATTTAAAATTTGACAGAGCTAAAATTGGTTTCGTCTTTATCTTCATAATACTGTGACAAGGATAGCAACAGTTTTAGTGCTGTCAAATTTTAACATTGTGCCTTCAGAATCGAGCCCGTTGTCCTTCTTCTTTGCCCTGTGCGCCTGGCTTGTCGAGCAGGCATTTTATTGCTATGAAGAGTTCTTGCAGAACGCATTAATTTAGTTTAATTAGTTTTAAGAATTTTATTTCACATTTTTATATTTATGTTAGTTATTGATGTTTTTATATTTGTGTTTAATTTGCTTTATAATTTGATTTCATTTAACTTGTTTATAATTTTTATTTGACCTGTAACGGAAGTTATCAATAAAGTATGTCTATGTCTATGTCTAGTTTTCTCTAGGCGACTGACAATGACAGTCATCTATTGCATTCTTCAGGAACTTAAATCTATTATCTTCAAAAATAGTCTTAAGTGGCAAAATGATACCTTATTTTAATTTTTTTTATCTAGAGCTCCTAATTTCTATGATTCGCCGAACAAGTTTTGTTTTGCACAAGATCTTATTTCTCTGCGAAATGAGTCCACTTTGTGCAAAATGTTTTTTGTTTTACAATAAAGTTTTACATATACATATTATACACTATTTTTTATCTCGTTCTCCTATTCTCTCTCTTAACTCATTCAACTTTTCTTAATATTACGATCGGATCCATCGGTTTCTTAGAACCGTGATAGCCGGTTGGTGTGCACTCGCCTCACGTTAATGAGGTCGTGGGTTTAAACCCCGCCAGTACCAAAGAGTTTTACGAAATTTAAGTACGGTTTATTTATAATACCACAGGCTTTTCGGTGAAGGAAAACATCGTAAGGAAACCTGCATATGCCCAAGAACAAAATTCTGAGGCGTATGTGAAGTCCACCAAATCGGCTTGGGGCACCCGTTGGTGGTCAGGGGTTTGGCACAAAAGTTCCTGAAGGGTCGAAGTGTCGCCAGGTCTTCCTGGCCCCCTAAGATAAGATAAGATAAGATCGGTTTCTTAGTTTTTATCCTTCGAAATATATTGTGCTGTCCTGATGGCGCCTATCAATCAATCAACCTTGTATGTCAATTCACATTCTCTTATGTCATAAACTCAGGTTAGTTCTAGCACTCTATTGTCTTAACAGGTATAAAGCCTCGTGTCCACAATCCACATACCAAACAGAACCGGATCTAATTTATGTCGCAACCGAGATCCAAGGACGCGGAGTGACCGAAGCACTTTCACTATCACGTGCTTAGGTTATGTAATTGGATTAATTTATTAAAGCGCCACTGTGGAGGCGATTGGGCACGTGGGCAGTGAGTAGGGGCCTTTAGTTTACTGTATTAGACAAATATAATAAAAGGGGCGAAAAGCGGACGAAGGAAAGTTAGTTTGCGGAGTTTGATAGCGTAAAGTGGCGATACATCGTCTCTGCCTACCCCTCTGGGACCAGGAAGCGAGCATTATGTATATATATAATAAAAGTTACCAATAGGCGTACTTATGGGTCCAATCGCTACCAGACACACCTCGATACTTCATCTACACTAATATTATAAAGAGAAAGAAAGATTTGTATGTTTGTACCGAATAAACTCAAAAACTACTGCACCGATTTCAAAAATTCTTTCATCTTTAGAAGGCTACATTATCCGGCATCAGAGTTGAGGTAATGTACACCACTTCATGTTATATGTTTACAGCAGAAGTTAATTAACACTAATCTAAATCAAAATTAGGATTAGTAAAGTAGTTAATCAAGATATCTTTGAATGGTCCTTGGCTATCCTTGAATGGCCCTTGGTCCAGACCGGGACCAACTTTTAAAAATTGTACAAAGTTGTCTGTCCCCAGTGGGAATCAAACCAACAACCTCTGGCCCTCGAGTCCAAGGACAAAGCTACTGGGCCAACGAGGTGGTCACATTAAGCATTTGGTGTTTGTAGTGCTTTGGTTTAGTATATATATATTTTATTTATTTATTCTGAAACCTTCAGCTAATTTACAAAAATATATAATACAGTATAAAATAAAATAAACATTAGCCATTAACAGATTCCTAATATATAAACATAAACATTATTGCATAGGTTAATAAAAGTAGATGAAAGTAGGAAGGTACAGAGAAAAAAATTTAAATAGAAATTTACAACAAAATAGGAAAAAATAATTTACATACTGTAACGTTGTTAATAACTCGAATGAATAAATAAGTACAATGCTAGTTTAATAAATCACTCACATACTGACTATGTACCGTTCTAAACTAATAAAACAGCACTAAAACTGTTGCTATCCTTGTCACACAGTATTATGAAGATAAAGACGAAACCAATTTTAACGCTGTCAAATTTTAAATGTGTGCCTTCAGAATCGGGCCCTGTTGACTTTTAGTAACTGAATCCTTTCTTTTCACAAATACTTGTACTCTATTTTTATTATACAACATGTAACAGAAAAGAATTTTACAGAATTAAAAATAAATATCAGCAGACAGCTGGCATTGTTAGCGCTTCTATTCTCAGTTCAGACTTCTAGACCAGATAAGACTAGAATCAATACACAGCCTAGACTGGTCTGTTTTTACATCAAAGCAGCGATCGTTGAAATGTGCCGTTAAGTATTCTAAACTAAATATATAATTCAACAACCTTATAATCACAATTATTATCAACCTTTAATGAGCCGCAACTCCCACTGCTAATTAAAGACATACACTAAAAAAGAGGGCGTAAGGGTCATAGCGTAATACGCTGGCCCGGATCGGGTTCATCATCATATCAGCCCCTAGAAGTCCACTGCTGGACATAGGCCTTCCCCAATGAACGCCACCACACCCGATCCTCTGCCCTCCGCATCCAGCCGCTACCGGCCACCTTCTTCAGGTCGTCGATCCACCTGGCGGCGTGAAAACTGCGTCAAGTCTTCACGTCGCCTATTCCACAATGTTTAAAGACAAAAGTCTTTAATCAGTACGTCCTGCCTGTCATGACCTACGGTGCAGAAACGTGGACACTGACGGTGGGTCTGATCCACAGGTTCCAAGTCGCTCAGCGAGCTATGGAGAGGGCTATGCTCGGGATTTCTTTGAAGGATATGATTCGTAACCAGGGTCGGGTTGGTGGACTCCAAATAAGTACGCCTTGAATTTCTTTTTGGAGCACACATGCAGGCGTAGCTAGGTATCAATGTTTTGTTTTACAGAAAATTCTCTGATATGATAGTAAACCGTACTTATATTCTGAAAACTCGTTAAAACTAAAGCACACTACGAATTATGCTACGATGATGATGGACTTCCGTTTCGCTCATTTCTTCATTTATCTTTCAGATCTTCGGTAAATCTAGCAGGGGGCGTCCTAATAAGCGCTTCTTTTGGGCAATATAATTTTATTTTATTTTTTTATTTTATTTATTAATTCTGAAACCTACAGCTAATTTACAAAAATATATAATACAGTATAATATAAATTAAACATTAGCCATTAACAGATTTCTAATATATAAACATAAACATTATTGCATAGGTTAAAAAAAAAAGTAGACAAAAGTAGGAGGGTACAGAAGAAAAAAATATTTGATAGAAATTTACAATCAAATAGGTATAAATAAATTATCTACAATCTACGTCGTCGTCGCAATGAGAGTTGAGTGCGTGTACGTGAGGAGTGTGTGTGTGGGGGTGCGTGTGCGCATGTGTGTGTGACTAGGCGAGCGATACGAAGCGAGAAGAGGCGAGGTGGGGGCTGCTCTGCAGGTGCTTTTCACAGGGTGCATTTTCACTTTAGAACTGTAGTACTATTCTCTAAAATATAAACTCGTGTGCGTGACTTTACTCACTTCGAAACCTAAACCATTGGCATTTTGTAAACATTCTAGAGCACTGTCGACGTCAAGTGAGTTCTTTGCGCACTTCACTTAGACAGGGCTCTGAAATGTTTACAGAATTAGCAATGTATTAGGTTTCGAAGTGAGTGAAGTCACTTGAGTGAGATTCGCACGTGAGTTTGTATTTTTAAGAATAGCGCTGTTGGATGTGCCCCAACGTCAATTAGTATTATATAGAAACGATTTTATTAAATAAACACTTTCAAAATGGAATATAATAAAAATAATATAAAGTAAATATAATATAAAGCCGTGTGGTTTCCGGTAGAGTAGAATAGGACCACTCCAACTCTTCCCGTGGATGTCGTACAAGGCGACTGAGGGAATACATTATAAAACATCAATCAGGCCTCCCCAACCCGTCTGGCCAGCGCGGGGAGTGTAGGCCAAATCCTCTGTCTGTCTCGAGCAGATGAGAGAGGGTTGTGCTCCTGCAGTGGAGACAAAAATAACCTGATGATGATAACATAAAGATCCTGTTTTGTCTCCGTTTGTTTACATTGTGTATTTGGGTGATAAAAATTATTATTTTATAGCAGTTTCGAACGCAATAAACCTGCGTCGTCTAATATCCGCACTATGAGACGTCAAGATCTGGAGCGATTAATCGTGGTCATATTGTAATGTTGGCACTGTAATAATAACAATAAAAAATATGTATAAATTTATGGAAAGTATAAAAAGGCGGCCGTATCTACCAAGCAACCGTTTCTAAGAAAAATAAGAAAAACATAGCGACAGAGCATTGCAGGTAAGAGAAAAGAAAATAATCTTAATCCGGATTTTCTCATTGGGATCATAATATCCTTCCAGGAACACTTAATTAAAAACAAAGAAAACATTGCTCGACTAAGATATAAATAAACTCAGGCCTTTCTAAATAAAAAGCCTCGTATAACAAATGAAAGTAGCAATAAAAAGATAAACACTTGCATAACATTCATCTTAAAAACTATAAAAGGTATGCCACTTTCTTGTGTTGTCACTGATTGATAGTTTAAGTAGTTGACTTTCAATAAGTTAAGCACACGACCTTGTAACTTAAACTGACCTGCGTGTTAGCATTGGCACATTACTCATGTTACAATGTCAACATTAAGTATTGACAGTGAAGACAACGTTTACAGATTTTCACGAACAAAAATTATTGTAAATTCGGCCAAAATGGGAATGCACTCCGAAGAAAAGGGACTATTGTTATACAAGCTTCCGAAAGGATTACCAAGCTGGCATAGAGTGGCCTTTGGAGCAGACGAGTTCTGAAGTAAAGGTCTGGACCGACGACCTGAAGAAGGTGGCCTGAAGCGACTGGATGCGGATAGCGGAGGACCGGGTGTGGTTGCGTTCATTAGGGAAGGCACATACTTATCCAGCAGTGGACGTCTACGGGCTGATATGATAATAAAGCTTCTAGACTTGAAGAATGTAAAAACACCAAATATATTCATATCATATATGATATTTTACAATGACGATGAAAGCTCTAAAAAGCTCTGTGTGCTTTTGTCTAATAACAGAAACCAAAAGTACATTCATAACTCATCCCCCTTCCATCACCGGACTACCAGACGTGATGAGGGACTTCATCCTTATGTAGTAGACATACCACGCTCTCGTACGAAACGTTTTGCTTCCTCTTTCATATTGTGAACTGCTAAGGAATGGAACTCTCTGCCATCTTGAGTATTTCCGGACAAGTACCATTTGGATCTTTTTAAAGGAAGAGTGAATCTTCTGGGTAAACACGCTCTACCTTAGGCCTCATCATTACTTACCATCAGGTCAAGCGCAAACCCTCAACAATAAAAAAACTATAGTAACCCGCTTTTATTTATTTATACTTTATTGTACACACATACAAGCCACACAATTCATTTAAACATAATATGTACAAAGGCGCACTGAACGCTGTAAGAGTTTTCTTCCAGTAAACCTTTGGGTGAAAGAGACAAATCAAAGCAGATAGGCAGACAGCAGTGCACATTATAGTGAAAATAAATAGTGAAAAAAAAACCTATATGTAAATAGAATATTTTTTGTTAGTTTCTATAATATATACACGCTGTAAACGAACTATTAACTGTGTTAAATGGTTGCAAATTACTCGTACCATTTTCAAGATAATAATCTATAAGCCAATCGAACTGTCATGTCAGAGCCATTCTGATATATAGATCTCTTTAAGATTTAACTCTTGCTTCATAAACTATATTCCATCAACGAAACAACTTGCCGACACTGCTGATAAAATCGCTAGTTCACAGTGGAAGTTTCCATACTCGCATTTATACTGAGCATGTTTGGACTATTGGGCAGGCACGCGTATTGTTCCACCTGACTGCCGATGTACGAGTATTCGAGATTCATCATAATAACAATCGTACAATAGGTATTGTTCATGATAGAAAACGTTTAGACTAATTCATCAACTAAACTATAAGCTACTGGACACATGTCTGTGCTGTCAGTGTGCTATGATAAATGACCAAGTTCATTTTAAGTTTTAACTTTGCCATCATTGGTTAAGGAGCTAGGGCTGGTCATTTAATTTAGAATGAGACTGTCCAGTAGCGGAATGAAAAGGTTTCAAAAATTCATTCTTCGAACACGTGTTACCGTTTCAAACTATGACACAAAGTCAAAGTCAAAATTGCATATGAGTAAACTTGGTACATTTATACACGTAATTATTTTATCGACTACCGCTTACCGCTACCGTCAAAATCTTTTGTTGCATATGAGTGAACACTTGGTACATTTATACATGTAATTTTTTTATCGGCTACCGCTTGCTAGGTGTTAACGCTGTGAAGAAGAAACGGCGCAAAAAACTTCACGCAACACATCTTTTGAAAACAGACACGAAACAGAATGTTGCATGGAAAATGTTTTATTGTTTGATAACGACATTTTTAGGTGTCATTTCTCTAATATTAATACCTCTCTCTAATATTAGTCAAAAGTGGCTCCAAATGGTTCGTGTAATATATAACACACGGCTGCTGCGTCGCCAGTTCCTTATTCTTGACTTGAACTTGGCTTCGCACGCTCCGCGTGTCTAAATACTTATATTTATCAATTGCTTAAACAGGATATTTAAATCATAAACCAATTATTGTTTTATCCAAATCCGAATTTAGATAAAATTACATGATTTGTTTTTGGAAAAAGAAAGATTTCTCTACTGTTAGTCAAAGTCAAATTCATTTATTGCATATAAGTACACTTGGTACATTTATATACGTCATCGACTACCGCTTGCTAGGTGTTAGCGCTGTGAAGAAGAAACGGTGCAACAAATTTCACGCAACACATTTTATTTTCGCCCTTCAGCCTTTCCAGCGACTATTTATGAATGTAATTCATAATGCATAATGTTAATATGCTCTCCTCTACTTCAATTTTCATGGAAATGTGTAAAGACACAGCGATAGGTCACGCACTGCAATAAGATCACACACGTTACGGCCCCCGCATAAATTGGATATTCCCGTCGTTCCCCCGGGCCAGGCTTGCAATCAGGCTCGAGATATTTTTAGATGAACCTTCAGTTAGATAGACGTATTTGTAAAATGTCAGTTTAATTGACATTTCGACTACAAAACTACGTTTTAAAATACTCAGTACAGACAAGGGAACGAGGTATTCATTCACCGATTTTGATTAAACTCGGTACAGATTTTGCTGTGGTAAATTGATCAATTTTGATCACGTAAACCCCCTGGGTCTTTAAAAATACTCGCCCGCCTCCAAAAGTTTATGCAGTCATCATCATCAGGTTATTTTTGTCTCCACTGTAGGGGCACAACCCTCTCTCATCTGCCGGAGACCGGCGGAGGATTTGGCCTACACTCCCCGCGCTGGCCAGACGGGTTGGGGAGGCCTGATTGATGTTTTATAATGTATTCTCTCAGTCGCCTTGTACGACATCCACGGGAAGAGTTGGAGTGGTCCTATTCCACTCTACCGGAAACCACAAGGCAAAGTTATGCAGTCAATTGATGTTAATCTCAGTAGATTGCAAACAATTATTATGGACTAGCGTGGCCGGGGCTCCGCTCGCGTGGACTTCCTGCCCCTTTCCTCCACTCTTCCCCTCCCCTTTTCCATACACTTTCCACTGCACCCTCTACTCTTACCCTTGATGCTGGTCCTAACTCATCGCAATCTGAATTCCGCCGACCATTATACTTTGTAGTATATACCAATGTAATGGATGTGAATTTTTGAAAACTATGAATTTGCGTAACTTTTGATTAAGTAACCCGATTGCGATGAAATAAAGACTAAATATTACTCCAAATTAATCTCTATGTTTCTGGAATCTTCATCTAAATTGGTTCAGTAGTTTTTACGTGCTGCGTGCGCAAATTAACGAATAAACTGAATTCCAAAAAGATATTAAATGACACTGTATGAACTTTAGAGAATCTATAAATAGTGCACTTACATGTTCAAAACAATAAATACATTTTATCGCATAAACAAATACGTTTTAAAAGTTAAAATAGTACAATTTAGGCTGTCTTATACCTTTGAGCGAGTTATTCTAGACAACCTTCGACCTGTAAAAGCGATATCCCTCCACTATGGAACTATTAAAGTATTAATCTATAAAATATCTGCATATTTCGTCAATTTGCTAGTTGAGTATAGTGCAATTTAGGCAGCCGTACCTTTATGAATATCACGGCTCGTAAATAAACACCACTAAGTCCAGGCTCAACCAAGCCACCTTGATAATAATATAATGTGTAGATTTATCTTAATGTGAAAAGGAGAAAATCCAATCAACACATCCTCTCGCCATAACATGGGCGCCGATCGATGGTACGGCAGATATCACGGTACCGGTTCTTCGTACGCGATATTTTCATTTTAAAGCCGCCTAGGCTATCTGCTTCAGTACAAACACTGTACAGGAAAATCTTTGATGCAATCTTGATAGCAAGAATAGAAAAGCATTATAAGGTCGTCCCCGTAGCCTAGTCGGTAGTACACCTACCTGCCAAGCTCGGGGTCGCGGGTTCGAATCCCGCCCAGCGCAAACATTCGGGTGATGAGCACTTGTGTTTGTCTTGTGACTGGATGTTATTTATATATTATACTAGCTGTTGCCTGCGACTTCGTCCACGTGGACAACTTTTGTAGGCTTTATTGTAGGACTATTTAAGATAAACATTTCCATCATTCATTACATACAAACTCTTGCGGTATTGGCAGCGCACACCAGAATAGCTCGCAGATGGTAGATTTTTTCCTACTTACTTGATATTTTGGCCAATTCACACAATATCTTTATACATTGTGGCCTATGTATTATTCTGATGTATAAGCTATATTATTGTAAAGTTTCATTAAAATCCATTTAGTAGTTTTTTTCGTGAGAGTAACAAATATCCATCCATACTTACAAACTTTCGCGTTTATAATATTAGTAGGATTATATTATGTATTTTTATGTATGTATATCCGCTGTCTGATACCCATATTACAGGCTCTGCCTAGTTTGGGATCAGGTGGCCGTGTTTGAAATGTCCACATATATTTTTTTAAAGTAACGTGCACAATCCCTATGAGAGTAGAACAATTTTGGATAACCTTTCAGTTGCAATATCTTTTAACTTCTGTTCCCCCTTCTCATAGGTGTGTAACTTAACTACTGTTATACCCATTTACTTTAAGAGTGTGGTTTCCGGTAGAGTAGAATAGGACCACTCCAACTCTTCCCGTGGATGTCGTACAAGGCGACTGAGGGAATACATTATAAAACATCAATCAGGCCTCCCCAACCCGTCTGGCCAGCGCGGGGAGTTTAGGCCAAATCCTCCGTCTGTGTCCAGGCAGATGAGAGAGGGTTGTGCTCCTGCAGTGGAGACAAAAATAACCTGATGAAGATGTTAAGAGTAATGGATAACTCTGGCAGGTCTCTTTAAAACTTAATGGTTTGACAGGAAATGGCAAACGGATAGACAGTCTGCCTGGTGGTAAGCGGTCACTGTCGCCACAACTGTTCAAAGCCACAACAATGCGAAGAAAACGTAGGGTTTTCACATTCTTCACCACCAGGGTTTTCCACCTGGAGGTCACAGGCAGCCTCATCACTGAGTAATTGCACGAATGGGCAGCGTTGCCGATAGCGTAAATTTTACACATTTGACGTACCTATTTAGCCTCCCATGTGTAAAATCGTGGTTATATGTACCTTTTTTGAAACCGCCGCCAAAAAGTACCTTGAAAGTTTTATGAAATAGGCAACACTTTTTAATATGCGCTAATAATATAGGTAAGCTTTCTCACGCTTCGAAACCAAAAAAATAGTACTTCTGCTGGCGTGCAGAAAAGTAAAAAAGTGGTGTAAAATTTTACATATGTACCTTTTTACCCCAAAATGTACCTTTTTAGCGCTGGATATGTACCTTTTGGGAACTCAGTTGCGGCAACACTGCGAATGGGAAAAACTCATTGTATATTACGAAATACGATTTAGTATCGCTTGTACCAAATAAGAATTGTAGGTGATAAGGTAGTGACCATCTAGACAGGCTACCACCGGTGGGTAGACTTGGCGCAAAGCCTACAGTGGAATCAAACATTTTCTATGGCGTGTCAATACTGTTTCCACATATACTACATGTTTCACTACAAATGCTTCGGATATTATAAAACTAGTTTGGAAAGTCAGTTGCCTGTACTAGTCACGATCCAGCCTTCGATAGGCTTCTCAATAGCGGCGAAATGGGTTTTATCACTCGGTAATGAAGGCTGTTTTGCATTGGAGGTGTAAAGTCACGACCTAATAGGTCGGGAGGAAGCCCGATGCTATGCCCGATTAGAATGCTATTAGTGTCTATGCCTAAGTATCCGAGTATCTAGAGGTATACTGTGTGTGAATACCTATATACTCGTATATACAAAATGTAACGTTAAACTATGAAACATACGAACTGTTTTACAATAATTACCGAAATAATGATAGGGGTTTGGCCACTTAGATACTTACCTACCTACTCGTAGCAAATATTTGTAAGGCAAGTTCAGGAAATCCGATAGTCGTAACTGTCTTTATGATTTTATAATTATCTGGTTCAATCGTCGTAAACCATCTAAGCTAAGCGGGTTAGTTTTGTGTTAAACTTATCCAGTATAGGTACTTGTATAATTTTTTAAAATTTTCGATATTCTTAGGCAGTGAAAAAAAGTGTTGGTCCTACTTTTTATTAGTGTTCAGACAACCGAAGCGTGATACAATTTCGTTTCTTATCCATTCGAGTCGACGACGACGCGATCGAGGTAGCTCAGTAGATATCACCACTGACGCGTGCGTTACATCAAGCGGGCGGCATCCGACTGATTGTTACCCGCCGACCATACACGGCGAGTTTTGTAAACAAAGTCCGGAGTGTGACAGGCCTGGTTTGGCACAAAAGATCCTGAAGGGTCCCAGTGTCGCCAGGTCTTCCTGGCCCCAACTGGCTAGCTAGCACACTGGCGAAATATGCAGCCATAAACTGTAAAATAGATCCATAGTGGGGGTATACCCGTGTTAGTGCATCTAACACCGCTATACCCCCACTATGTATGTATGTAAACGCTTTATTGTACCAAAAATAACAATAACAACAATAATAAAATAGGATTTAAACTGTGAACAAAGGCGGACTTATCCCACTTAGGGATCTCTTCAAGTCAACCTTAGAGTAACCGAAAGGACAAGTATAATGCGTTTAGTACCAAATTTGATACAGAAATGTACCTACTTTAAATAAAGTTTGAAAATACATATTACATAAACATAAACGAACACTGGGCCCGATTCTGAAGACACACATTTAAAATTTGACAGCGCTAAAATTGGTTTCGTCTTTATCTTCATAATACTGTGTGACAAGGATAGCAACAGTTTTAGTGCTGTCAAATTTTAACATTGTGCCTTCAGAATCGAGCCCAATATATACATAGACGATACACGAATAAGTATCTATGCACCTATTAAGCTGTAAAATGTCTGCATAACTCGCCAGTGTGATAGTTGGGTGTAGTATAAATTATTGTATTGTTATTGTAATGATGTTTACTAATAATACTTTGATTCCCACTTTGACTAGAATGGTGGACTTTAAACTTCCGATTTCCGTACGTTTGACTAACAAGTAATACGGTCCCAAACGCACCACATAATTGTAATTATGTTTATGTAACAAACGAGTCGTAACGCAGCTAGCAAAAAATATAAAAAGTAAAAGCTCGAGCAATTACGAGGTCATGAGTAGTGTGATGGTTGAATTTAGTGAGAGGAAAGTAATCAAGGCAAGCTGTTTTGGTTAACGAAGCCGTTTGAGCTTTATTATTCGGCTACGGCTAAACTGACCTAGAGGAGGGTTATATATAAATTTAGCAATCTGGGTACCGAAGATGAATAACTACTAACTACAAAAATTTGGTGATTTATGCAGATAGATTTAAAATTACGTGCGATATCTTAGGAGCTTTTCTATTAGTTATTAATTCACTTATAAAAAAGGATATCATTTTCTTAATCAACGTTCCTATAAACCTGAAAAATTACATAAATTCATATTAATTTGGTTTCCCGTAGGAATGAGATATGTCCTTTAATTGGAAATTAATGTAACAATAAATAAAAATTACAAATAAACAATTTTTTTTTTTAATCTTTATTTAAAGAGCTTTGTCATAAACATGACTATGTCGCTCTATAAGTATTCTACTTTATAACTATCTATTTCTAATGGCTATTTTATATAATTTATACAATTTCACACCCAAAACTGACAGAGGAAAGGCCAAGACACTGTTACAGCCACCTACTTGCCAAAACATCTCATTCTCAAAAATTTGCCTCCTGTACGACTCGTTCCGGACGCACTCCACCAACACGTGGTAGGCATCCTCCACCACGCCACATTCTGTGCAATGTGGTGATGGGACCTTTCCCATCAAATGTGCGAACTTATTCAGTGGAACGTGTCCGGAGCGAAGTCTTAATGCTGTAACGATGTCCTGGCGACTCAGTGAGCAGTTGTCAATCCAGGGACAATTCATAGGTTCCGTTTGGATGGTCTTGTACCATATACCTTTAACTTTAGACCTTTCATCAAAGTATTCCTTCCATGCCTTGAAACACATATTTTTTACATAGCATATGCAGTCAGTAAAAAACGGTAATTCACTTATTTATTATCCATAAATCTTGATAGGAGTATTGTCTGTGTCATGCTAAATCGAACTTTAAATATATGTTAACAAAAACATTATTACTTTTAATTTATTTCGATTTCATCTCGTCATCAGCTGAAATATGTCCACTGCTAAACACAGGCCTCCCCGATAGAATGCTGCTTTCAGTGGGTTGTCCATTGGGGGGGTTTGCCATAATCACCATTATTGGCAGACGGATTGTGATAGCAGTAAAGATCTCAATATATATAGGATAACGTTGCTGCCCGTCCCTGGTACATTTTATTTCATCATCAGGTTATTTTTGTATCCACTGCACACAGCCCTTTCTCATCTGCCGGAGACAGATGGAGAATTTGGCCTACACTCCCATTTCATTTGCATGTCATTTAATTTGATTATATTTTAATGTTTTAATTAATTTAATTTGTTTTATTTATCAGCAAAAATTCTAAGGCGTAGGTGAAGTCCACCAAATGGGGTTTGGTGGACAGGGGTTTAACACCAAAGATCCTGAAGGATCGCAGTGTGGCCAGGTCTTACTGGCCTCCAAGAAAATAAGATAAGAGTCTTTACCTACTAATTAATAATTAATTTTACTAACACACAATGAGACAATCAAACTATTTATCAACACATATTCTAATTGTTGTAACAGTTCAAAACAACGAGGCAAGTGTTTATGTGCCCTATAGCATTTTATCTACAATAGAAATAATAATAACTGCCTACATCATGCTGTTAATATAATTACAAACACAATTACGTATAAATTAACTAGCCGTTGCCCGCCACTTCGTTCGTATGGAATCACAACTTTATTTATTACTTATTTAGAGGCGCATATTTTTTTTATTATAGCATTGAATAAAGCAAAGAAACGATACAAATGTTACTAAATAAAAATATAAAATAAACATAACTTTATTCAATTTAAAGTGATACATTATTTATGAAGCCCTGACTCCCAAACTAGCTAAACTGTACTTCAGGAGCCAGTGTCTTCCCCATACGTCTAAATTAACAAAAAAAACATTAAAAAAAAGTTTTGTTGGACTCCACTGCTGCACTGGAGTACATATCTTCATTGAAACACGTCATTATTGAGTAGCTTATTATTATTACAGATGTTTTTATTATGATTTTTTCTGGAAACCCCTGGTTTAAGAACCCCTGAAATGTCACTTTGACGTTGACATATAATTTTTTTTTAATTTCGGAGGGATTTTAAAATTCGTTCACGATCAAACCACGATCCCTAAAGTTCGAGCCTAACAACTAGAATACTCAGCCCATGGGTTGGTTTAATGGATAACCATTGATAGTGAAAGTCCACTAGTCGCCGCGAGGCTAGTAAAGGCTATTATTTCGTTGAGTTCAAATCATTCATTAATTCCAAACTAATTATAATTATTAATATACTGACAGCTCAATGAATGAAGTACATTAATTCAATTGAAGAGGCTTTTAGAAGCAATTATAATAATAGGCTGAATCATGGGTCGTAAACAGATTTTAGTTCGTATACAGCAATAAATTTTTTCATATTTATCAATTTTTGAAAGTTATGTAGGTATAGTGTTGGGGAATCGGGTGTGGTGGCGTTCAATGGGGAAGGCCATGTCCAGCAGTGGACGTCTAAGTGCTGATATAATGATGAAGATGTATTGGTTTTGAAGTGGCCTTTGATAGGGCCTCATGAGATTGTTAAATAAAATAAAATAAATAAATAAATATGTGGGGACATTTCACACACGGCCCAAACTACAGACCTGATCCCAAACTAGGCAGAGCCTGTAATATGGGTATCAGCCAGCTGATATACATACATAAATACATAATATAATATATAAATAACATCCAGTCACAAGGCAAACACAAGTGCTCATCACACAAATGTTTGCCCTGGGCGGGATTCGAACCCGCGACTCCGAGCTTCGCAGGCAGGTGTACTACCGACTAGGCTACGGGGCCGACGTATATAAAACATTACATTAGAAATTAATGTAATTTAACGTAAATTTTTTCTTCTGTGTTAAGTGCACTAACACTGATATACCCCAGCTGTGGACCTGTTTTAGAGCTTATGGTTGCATATTTCGTCAGTGAACTAGTTCAGTTACTCCCCGGGCAACAGATTCGCATTATTTATATTTTCAGTAAGTTTTTTTTAAATATATAAAACCAAACTTCGATTTTCTTGTCGACTATGTAAATTAAATGTAGGACAATTCAGTAACTTATGCATAGTGGTCTGTCCCCAGTGGTAATCGAATCCACGACTTCCGGCGCTCGAGTCCAATGGACCAATCCACTAAACCAACAAGGCGGATAAAACTTTGTTGTTAAACGATTAGTGTTGATGTTGGAGGATACCTTTCGAATTTCGTCATTATTTATAGCTCTGTAGGCTATAGATTTGCTTCTAAAGACTGTATCAAATAGGTTAAGAGCTATCTGAGGTAGCCCAAAGTGTGTATCTAGCTAGACATTATTTTCTTAACCACTTAACAAATAATTGCTAAATGTTTTTATGCCTATATTCGCATCACCTGTTCGCCTGGTCATGACGTAGAACTTACCTGGAACAAAAATACATAGATCAATGAAACAACTAGTAAATTCCACTTATATTATAAATGTGGACGTTTGGATGTTTGTTACTCAATCACGCTTCAACCACTGGACGGATGAAACTTGACACACATATACTCGTAGGTTAGGTCCTGGAATAGGACATAGGATAGTTTTTATCATGAAAATTTCTCATTATTACAGGAAATACATAATATTTGTGATGTTAAGTTGTCCACGCGGACGAAGTCGTGGGAAACAGCTAGTAAAAAAATATAAATTGAAAAAATAACTGCTAATGCATAAAACATACAGTATAACAATGCAAACAGCATAAACGCTGTAACCCTTAACATGTGAATCAGAAAACAAATCTACTTCGCATGGTCTGTGTCCAGCGTCTTTTCGTGACAGTGACAGTTCAAGCTTTTGACAGATGTCATTGATACTCGATGTATTTAGCGCATACGCATTGTAATAAAACTTGATAAATATTGTTTCCTGTCTAACAATATGTTTTATATTAAAGTTGCACAAGACTATCACAAGCTGTAAAGCTGTGAAAAAGTTAGTGGTCGGACCAATCGTGACCAAGGTCACCCGCCAAATCACATCTGATTGGTTGCTGGCATGTCTTGATTACCCATAGCGTATCTAGCCTTTTATAAGACGGGATAATTAGTATTTTTGCAATAAAAAATTGCTCCATGTTCAGTTGTATCGATGTAATGCACGCTTTATTGATTGGTTTAACAAATCCAAGAAGATTTACTAGTCGCGTTAAAAATATATAATAGGTACGTGAGGAATTAAGTAAAATAAACAACGTAAGTTGATTACACTGACTTTTAAATTAAATTTATTATGACATTTGACTTTGACATAAAATTCAGTAGCTCTTTGACATCTTATATGCTAATGTAATAATTGTGATTGTGAATGTATGAATTTTAATTACTATTTTTTTTGTTATGTTGGTAGCTTAACTAAGTGTTTTGTATATCCATTGATTGTAATGTTTTTGACAATGTACGATTAGTACCAATAAATAATACGAATATGAATATATTATTACTCTATAACGACTAAATACAACTTTATACAGATTCTAGTATTACTTAAATACTCTTTGGATGAAGGAGTTCGCGTGTAAAGCATTAATATGTTTGTAGTTCTGAATTTAGCAAAATAGTCGAAGTTAAAACGCAAATAAGTCTTTTACAGCTTTTATTATCAAAGCTCATAAAGTCATAACTATCAGATTTCTTACTTCGCACGTAGTTTGAAACTGGGATGTTTTATTAGATGGTAACTAGCTAACTCAAGTGGGGAATCCTATACAAAGACCTTACCTATACGACCTCCGTGGCGGAACGGGTAGCTCTCGCCTGCCACGCCGGAGGTTGCGGGTTCGAATCCCGCTAGGGGCAAATGTTCGTATGATCAATATGAATGTTTGTACCCAAGTCTTGGATGTTTGTATATTTATTTAAGTATGTCTATCCGTTATCTAGTAACCATACCACAGGCTCTGCCTAGTTTGGGACTGGATAATTGGTGTGAATGTCTGAGATATTTATATTTATTTATACCTACAGAAATATTGCTACTTTCAATAATTTAAACTCTAGTTTATAATCCATTAGGTAGTTTCTTTACAAAAATATTATGAAACTTGATGAGATATTTATTAGGCAATTGGCTAACTGGAGCTGTCAAACTCAAACTTTAGCGAACTTTCAAAATTTACCTGTATCTACAGATGTGTAACTAAAGTCTGTATAGGTATATCAGAGTATTGGCTTATAATTTTATCTAGCTCACTTCTTAAGAGCAGTGTGAAACTAGATAGGATATTAGATAGCAACTAGCTCACGGGAATGGCGAGACACTCAAGAGCCTTATATTGTCCATAAAACTTAAGCAATATTTGTATCTATCTTTTGCCACAGCCTGTAAAGTCAAAGCCTGTAGCTCATAATTTTACCTAGCTCACTTCGCACGAACAGTGTGAAACTAGATGGGATATAAGATAGCAACTAGCTAACTGGAGTGGCGAAACTCAAGAACCTTACATTGTCTAAGCAACAATAGAGTTGCGTAACATCTATAAAGTGGTCCAGTAATGGGCTATGCTGCGAACTTACTACTTCAATACCTATTGTAGAGTTACTTAATGAGTCGTGGGCGTTGACTTAGAATAGCTCTTTAATCTAAGATAAATTATTTTACTAACAGGCAGGTGTAAAGTTGTATAGCAGACAGTCACTTTTTCAATTCAATTCAATTCAATTACCTACTCTTTATTGCAGACAGAGGTACAATAACAAAGTAGCTTGCATTAGTACATCTAAACGGTCTTATCGCTAAAAACGATTTCTTCCAGATAACATTTTACAGTATGCAAGTAGAAAATAAATTAAGCCTATTAGTTTTGTCAATGTGTTGGTTTGGTTTGATTTAACAACACCTTATTAATATATCCACACTGTTGGAACACAGGCTTACCCTCTAACAAGGGTACAGCTAGACGGTGACAACACATTGACAAAATTAAAAGGCTTAATTTATTTTCTGCTTGCATACTGTAAAATGTTATCTGGAAGAATTCGTTTTTAGCGATAAGACCATCTAGATATACTAATGTAAGCTACTTTTTTATTGTACCTCTGTCTACAATAAAGAGTAGGTAATTGAATTGAATTGAATTGAAAAAGTGACTGTCTGCTCTACAACTTTACATTCATAATTTATTTTCTAGTTGTATTACAGTCTATAAAAACAAATTTAGACAAACTTAACACTTTTATGTGGCATTAAAATAGGAATGGTTTCATTATAATTTTATATGCTGTCCGTAGCTATGAAAAAGTTATTTATTATCAGTTTGAATGTTTCTTTCATTACACGTCAATAAAATTTATTAAAAGGAATACTACCACAATAATAATAATATACCGACGGCCGTTGGGGCAGACGAGTTAAGGAGTGGAGACCGCGGATTTGCATGCGCAGGGTGGGACGGTCGCACCGCAGGCAGGTGGACCGACAACCTGAAGGTCGAAAGTGGAGGATCCGGTGTGGTGGCGTTCATTATGGAAGGCCTATGTCCAACAGTGGACGTCTAAGGGCTGACATGATTATGATGATTAAGAGCACTGGGCGAGGTACCAGCCAGGTTATGCATCAGGAATATTTATATACCACTTATAAAACAACTTCAGGCCGAGCAAATGCAAAAACAAAATGGTGTTAATAATTCCAATATAATATCTATTTATCGTGGCATCGTTGAATACTCATAGGTCAGAAATCAGATGAGCGTATTGAGTTTTTTAGGGTTCCATAAAAAAAAATCTTTTTAAGATTTTCGTGATAAAGTTATGACACGAGAAGTCATTTATTGAAATCTTATACAGAACTGTATATTATTATTTATTCAGTATACTTTTGCTTTTTTATTACGATAGGTATACGAGAATAATAAGTACTTTTTTTAAAGCTATTTAGTAGCATGACCGATGAAAGCATTTATTATGAAAATCCTACTATATTCAGCCACTGTTCTCGCGTGAATGTTCTCTAATCAATATTCTATGTACAGAATAAACACACATCTCTTTATAGCTACAGCCAACAAATCAGAAATTAACAAGTACAATACAAAAGAGTGTACTTACAAATAAGAAAAGGCGGAAAAATGATATACGTTACTTAGCATGCGCCAAAATTGAATAACACACCAGTGTAATAAAATAATATTGACAGAACCCACGCATCAACATGCGCCACCTATACTTTACTGACTTTTTACTGCACTTACATAAACATAAGAATGTAATATTCCTTCACGAGGAGCCTTTCAATCTAATGCTATAATAATGGACAACTCCTTTTAAGATTTTTGAAAGGCGTTGTTTTCGCGTGAATTCCGAGATGCGATCGTGATTTTAATCGTTAGCAATTGTTTTAAAAACATTAAAAAAAACTAAGATACACATTTTACAGTGTAGTTTCTAGGTCAAGTGGGGTATCGTAGGAAAGTATACCATTTGTATCTACATTCTAAACTAGATTTTTGTTTCCGTTTATGCCGCTTAGTTTTCGACTTGGAAGATTTACCGAAAATATTTTCCCCCCTCCATCTCTGAAGTTTGCAATGCGATAAATCTGAAGTAATTTAAGTTAATAGAAGTTTATATAGTAAAAATAAAACGATGTCTCTAATCAGCACAGTTTTTTAGAAATCAGCAAAAGTTCTTTACAAATAAACGTAGTTATGCGGACCGAATAACGAACTTTATTCCGTGGTTTATACCTACTTTTTATACGTTTCCTTTCAAGGTACGGAACCCTCGGTACGCGAGTCTGACTCACACTTGTTCAATGTTTTTTTTCTGTTTGACACTAGTAGATAAATTATATACCACATAGACTTTTACCACAGGAAAGTTGGTTCCCACGGGAAACTTGTATAGTCGCAAGAAACGCCGTAGAGCGAGAAGTAAAACAATAAATTTCTAATTATAAAGTAATGCTTTATCGTAATAAGTATAATGGCTTCAGGAAGGAAATACGAAATTAAAATTTGTAATGACCATTTTACACAATAAAAAAATTAGGAACTGTACAATAGTGTGAACATCATAATGAGTTTTAAAAAATTGCTATTGTTAGGTAAAAACGCTATCGATGTAGCAAAGTTTTAGCCAAGGACAGTTAGACATGAAAAATATCTAACTAAAATATTTTACTAAATTTTGGGTAAGTTGAACCTGTTTCACTCCGGACTTTAGCGATGTGACGTATTTGTGTAAAATCCCGCTTCGCTCCACAATCCGTAAGCGTAGGTAGCAGCCCTAGCCGAATCGCGTATGAAGATAATGTGTGCGTGATTTAGCGGTTCAGTGGAACATGAACTTTATTCTATGCACGTAGGTTTCATTTTCGCTTGCACTGATTTGTGTAAGTTTTGAGGAAACTGAACAAGCTTTCTTAGCGAGTGCGCCTATTGTACTTGTAGTATTACCTATTATTCTGTGAGTAAGTATGAATGTTTGTTCCTCAACCAAGCAATAGAGATCAGGAACTTGTAAGAGCTCGGTGAAACCAAGAATCTATAAGGTAAGGTTTACTCAATGTAAAGAAAAAAGATAAACGACTGTTTGATTCTCACAAACAAGAATACGACAGTAATAAATCAACCAGCCCTCCTGTAGGAAAATAGAAGACATAGAGGCAATAGCATGAGGCTGACGAGAAAGCCGTATTAAAAATACTTATTGTTTATTCAGCAGCCAAGATAAGAGAACAATGGAAGTCTGTTAATAGACATCCCTTTAAAATTCACAATTTGGCATGAAACGTATAACGCAAAGGAGAATAATAAAAGAGACACGGAAATGAGAGATTATATCGAGCAGCAATAACGCTTCGTTAAAATGGTTAAACCGATCAGGGTAATACACATTGGTACAGTTAATATTCTGAATCAGCACATAGAATAAACATTTACCCCAGAAACACTTGATCATCTGATCAGTTAGAGCCTTCTCCTGACCGAAACAATCAAAAGTAACGTTTTGAGTCATAGAGGTGAGAAACAAACATGCAAACAGATTATCAACTTAGGATGTATTTTGACTTTGCCACGCAGTGCTTTTTGGTAAAAAGTTTACTAGTGAGATACCTGCTTATAAAATGGACTTGTCAATTAAAAACAAATAAACGAACAATAGATATAGTTAACAAAATTGATTAAATAGGTTATATTTGTAGGGCAGCCTGCACTTACTTTCACTTTAGATTCTTTTCCAATATTTCATAATCATAACACAAAAACGAAATCCGAAAATAGTCCATACAATCACTTTTTATGGGATTTGCAAAATATAAGCACTAGGTTGGCATTATATTATTGCAAAATTTTACAAGCAATTTAAAATGAAAGTGACTTTAGAATAGTTAAGAATGAGTTATGAGCAATTAACTGCTTTGTAATACCTAGTTTTGTGTTTTTGTTTTAAGTGATGTAATATTAGATCTTTGTTTTTATTATGATCGCTAACATAGAATTAACTGTCCAGACAGTTTTATGATTTGATGTTTTATTGTTATTATCATCAAGCATTCGTTTTTAGTACAATCACTACCGTAATAATTTCAAAATTACTGTCTAGCTTGATACTGAGTTTGTCTACGCTTGATTAGATAATATAATTTGATCGCATATCAATTCCGTCGTCGATTCCTTTTTATTCTTTTTGATTGGGAACATTTATTCTCAGTAACATATATTTTGTAATAACAGCAACATTTTATGCACAGTAAAACAATACTTTTATTGAATTTATGTGTTTATGAGAATATATTTCCAGGTATAAGACAAGAGCTTTCGCCAATAGGGTATCTGGACCACGGATGTCTTAAAAACGAACACGTAAAAATATGATATTATGTTAATTAACCCTTATTCGCCAATTATGCCTTGTGGGTCAGATTCCAACAAATATAAAGTTTTAATGACCACTTCTGTTGCGTCATTTACCATTTATCGCACAGGCGTCACTTGTGTGGGAAAGTGAGGTAATTTGCGTGCGGCGTGCTCCTGAAGGCTTTCTCTGTTTAGTGCAATTTTGAACATTCTCAGCGGTTACTTTCTATTGTCAAGTTACGGTATCATTTCTGTCGACATTAGTAATAAGTAGTTACATATTTATATACGAAATATTTTAAAAATCTGAACAATTCCAAACGACAATATTTTCCTGGGCTATGAGAATTAGAGAAGGAGAGGACTGTAGTGTTTGTATTTTATATTTATTTCAACTCGATTCTTCTAGCCGTTCCTGAGAAAAAAGGTCTTGACGGATATACAGATGGACAAGGTTCCGTTTTTTTAATTCGAGGTACGGAACCCTAAAAGATACAAATTATGAACGTCTCTATCTTTTCCTTAAGTGACAAGTTTCTTATGTTTTTAATTTATTTTATATATTTTTTGGAAATTTACTTTTGGGAAGTTAAGCTCATGGGGTAAATTGCAATATCACAGCTCAATGTATATATTGTTCAATCCACGATGGCACTCCCCACTACTTTTCACTAATCGAATCGCCAATATCTTAGTGCACGCATTGATATAGTGCGTAGCGATGGAACTAACACAGTAACAATATAACGCGGACATTGAAATGTAAGCGATACAGAGAAAGAGTGGGAGGTGCCGTCGTGAACCGTACGCTATATAATATTACGATTACCTCTCTGTGAATAGGCTCTGTGGAAATCAATACATTTGTCGCCGTAATAAAGATGACGTCACCGCCGTTCCAAATATTAGGAACTTCTTATATAAATTCAAACGCACATGTTCACACCGAACAGCTCTAATCAAAAGAACCGTGGTGCTTGTTAACTGCTCTTTCAAATTTGTTTGTGCACCAAAAATGTCGGCCATCACTTTCTAGGTGCAGGTTACATTCTTAAAGGTTGCGCAATTACGTTTTTACATTTTATCTGCAGAATGTAAACAAGTCGATTTGCCAAATTGCTAATTTTTAGGAATTCGTTCAAACGAATTAGCGAAGCTTTTTTGTCAGGCGTCTCAACTACTGAATTGAATAAGCAGAAATTTGAAACCTACGTGCATGTTTTTAACGTTGTAAATCAGCCTGGCAATGATGGGAAAATTATGAAAATGTCATGATATTTTTTTTAAAGGAAGGACTAAGACTGTTTTCGCAAATAAGCAAAGACTACTAAATCGATAAAATATATAAATTTGATGGACATTTGAAGATATTTTTTTTCGAAAAATATTTCAGGACAATTAAACAAAATTTGTGTTCAGCCTACGCTATGCAGATTTTCCGAAATTTTGTTTTAATATTGTGTTTTTTTTTCCTCACTTTTATAAATTGTCTTTTCGTCCAGCAGAGTTGTGAATGGTTGGTAATTTTATCATATGAAATTTTTTTTTTTTGTACAGGGTTTGCATTGGAAAAAAGGTAATGGTCATAAAATCATCATCAGGTTATTTTTGTCTCCACTGCAGGAGCACAACCCTCTCTCATCCGCCGGAGACAGACGGAGGATTTGGCCTACACTCCCCGCGCTGGCCAGACGGGTTGGGGAGGCCTGATTGATGTTTTGTAATGTATTCCCTTAGTCGCCTTGTACGACATCCACGGGAAGAGTCGGAGTGGTCCTATTCTATTCTACAGGAAACCACACAGCATACGGTCATAAAATAAATAGGAATAAATACGATCAAGTAAATTTACTTAACTCTTTATTAGTTACAGCATTTAGAACTGATGTTAGATTTATTATGTTTTACCCGTCTACGGCGAAGCGAAAAGGAGGGTTATGCTAGTAGTCTCTCATGTGAACGTGCGTACCTATAATAAAATTCTGCCATTTTAGTAAAAACTATTAGTACAAAAAACTCATACAATATTCAATTTCCTAAATATTTCTATTTTTTACGAAATATTTATATTTTGAACATTTAACTTCCGAAGTTTGAGTAGCATATATCCTTCTTTTAATCAAATTACTTATTCCGTGTACTTATTTCACAGAATACGAAATATTACTAAGTACGTATAGAAGCGACATTCACCTCCGTTGCCCGCGAAATGGTTCGGCTCGTGCCGCGCCGCGTTGCCCGCCGCGCCGCCGGTACAAAGTTACAACGCGGCTATCGACCGGGCGGCGGCGCCGAGAGATCTACGCAATATGTTAGAAAGAGAAGCGCTTATATGTATCCAAGGATAATATATTACTAGGTGTCCCTCGCTCGGTCGACTATTTCCGCGCGCTGGGTGTAGTAGCATAGCCTTACAATAATTTACGCAGGCACACGCACGTGTACAGACTGGCTGGTGCGCCCGTAGTACTAGTAGGTGATTAAATGTATGCTTGTATGGAGTGTCGGGGGTGTGGTTATAGTTCTCTGAATAAACCTTAAGGGTCATACCATGAAGGAAAATAATGTTCGCACCTCATAAGTAATCTCAAAGTTTTTACCTTCATGATTGGCACTAATTGGTTATGAAATTAGATAATAGATGAGTCATCTGTTATCTAATTTCATAACCAGTTAGTGCCAATCATGAAGGTAAAAACTTTGAGATTACTTATGAGGTGCGAACATTATTTTCCTTCCTTTAGTTCAGATAACATACACTAAAGTAGGTATTCCTGCTACGTTCTTACATTATCTATTTTTATATCTTACTGCTATATAATAAATTAAATTTTCTCAATGGGATTACGTAACAGTGATAATCATCATGCGATATTTACAACATATTTAAATCTCTAACCAACGCCTTGTCTTAGGAATCCAGTTATTCAGGTATTTTGAATAACTTAACAGGCAAGAAATGATTTAATTGGCGGAAACTATAATTTTAGATATGACTGCCCTGTTATAATGATAGTGAAAGTGTTTTGTTGTTATTCTTTTGCGCAATATGTACCTACCTGCACCATTCATATAGATTTACTCGTATTTTCGAGAGCTAGAGGTCATCCTAAGGGACGTTCAAGGATCAAATTGGTGATGTCCTAAAAAAGGCTGGGGTCCGCAGTGAGAAGAATAAAATGAGATGCATGAAAGGCTAATGAATATGAGTGAGGCTAGTGAGGTCTGTCAGGATCGCGTAAAGTGGCGATCCATCGTCTCTGCCTACTATGGGACCAAGGCGTGAGTATTATGTAATTATGTATGTATGTATTGTCTACAAAACGTAAATCAATCAACACTGGAGATGAACCTTTGCCAAAGATACACAGACACAATTCTAGGCAAATAAGTGACATTTTATCTTGTTTGCTGTATGTCAGCTAAGTCTTTTGGGTAAGCGCGCTCAAACCTCATATCACCTACTATTAGGTGTGTTTGAGGTCAAGCGCAAACGCAACAACAATAATAAAAGAAAAATAGTGAAACTGACCGCATAATAAATGTCTCTGACCACGTCAAAGAGAGTAATAACGTCCAGAACAATATAAACAAAAAATAACCAAGTAGAAGGTTGCTTACGTCTTCGTCAGAGCTACCAACCCATTTTTTAAGTCTCATTTAACTCATTTTTATGATTATTTGCTACCAAACCGTGTTCAAGTTAACAAGTTTGAGTAGTGCAAGGGGACAAGAGTTCAAGAGAACAAGATGTTGTTGCGCTCGTATGGAGTAAGATGGCTGTTTACGGTTAACAAGTTCTTGTTTAAATAACAACTGTTTTTTTTTTGTGTGTACCAGACCACTAGTCATGTACCGAATTAAAATGAGTCTATGTACAGATGAGGTTTATTCCCGTAGTGACAGCTATTACGGAAGAAGTGCTAGGTTACTTGTCTTGTTACTGAATAAACGCAATTGTGAAGCTATAATTTAGTGTGCAATGATCACTACAGTACTCACATCATCATCATTATCAGGTTATTTTTGTCTCCACTGCAGGAGCACAACCCTTTCTCATCTGCCGGAGACAGACGGAGGATTTGGCCTACACTCCCCGCGCTGTCCAGACGGGTTGGGGAGGCCTGATTGATGTTTTATAATGTATTCCCTTAGTCGCCTTGTACGACATCCACGGGAAGAGTTGGAGTGGCCCCATTCTACTCTACCGGATCCCAAACGGCAAGTACTCACAATACAGCTAATTTATCGATAATTCCAACAACTTCGTGCAATTGCAATGTCCTTTGCACTTGTGCAGCTGTAGAGCTTCCATCCATCCACGTGGGCAGATCAGAGATTATGGTGATATCCTTTAATCCGAGCGACACTCCCTCAGTGCTCTAGCGGCACAACCTACAGCTTTACTCCGTTAAAGCATCCAAATTTATGTTCGTCCTTTACACTTGACATTGGCAAAATCCTAAGAAAGTCAATTTTAGAATTAGATGAGGTTATAAAAGCGTGTTTCGTAAAATATAACGTGTGCTGTATCTGAATAAGTAAAACTTCATCATTCTACAAACCTGTCGAAGAGTAATATTGCCCAAAGCAATAATAATGTGATAGGTTTTCCTCTAGTCAGGTTGTTGAGAGAATATGATAATCGTTTAGCGTAAAAACCAACATCAACAACCAAGATATTATTTGCTGAGATTTTCGCTATAGGAAGAAATTAATAAAAGTATGTCATGGTGTTATTTATTACATACAATGTATAAAATTCCTAAACGCAAAATTAAATTGTTGTCAGTGCTGACTCAATAAATAAATACATACATAATGCTTACGCCTTGGTCTCAGAGAGGTAGACATATAGGATGTATCGCCACTTTGCGTGATCCTGACAAACGTCGCAAAGCGACTTTACTTTGCCCGCTTTTCGCCCTGAACCAATAAATGCTAAAATATATATTTTTAAAAATGGTTGCAATTACTGGATATACCATTATTGATTAATTATTTTTTTTAAACTACCAAACCTGTCGGAAATAAATAAAAATACAATATAACAAACTTAATCAAACTTTGATCTCCTGAAATCTGTTAATTATATTAACAAGTTATATTTAATTAGAAAGATAAACACCATTTATCCAAAGTCTGATTATGACTCAACAAATGCATTTTTCACATATTTTATGAACGTTTCACATATTTTATGAACCTTTTCACATATTTTATAAACTTTTTACATAATTTATAATTAGATGTTACCCTGTTAAATTATTATTTATTGGTTTCCTACGTTATTTTACTAACCTCAGTCTGTGCTACAATGATTCATTCTTCTATATAGATGATTTCATTGCAGTATGTGATGAAAATGTAGATTTCTCATAATATTCCAATGTCAAACTCACACGAGATAGAACCTCTAGGAACGACATTCACTGTTGCAATAAACAATAACACAATTATACTTTTTGCCGACTGCGCATTGGCCCGTTTCCCACGGGCTTACAACAGTTTCACTGTCAGACATTGTCACAAGTAAAAACTTAGTTAGGACTTAGTAAGTTAATGATAACTTGACATGGAAATCTGATTAGATTCATGTTAGCAAGAATATATCTATATAAATATGTACATATATCGTATGGCATTTACGTACTTAACTATCATTAAGCAGAACAATAGTTGATATGGCGTAAAATCTCAGTTACCTGTATTTTTCGTATTATGGGCCTTTTATTCTTATTGTAATCGGTTGCTATAGTAAGTAAAGGGCCCATAACGCCGAAAATACAACTAACTGAGATTACACGCCTTAGTAACGATTGTTCTACTTAATAAGACCTTTTCATTGGCGTATTACTTGTTGTTACTGGTTGCTATTAGTAGGTGGGTACTAAAAGGTTCATAACGCAGTAAATACAACTGGGATTAGCCGCCATAGTAACAGCTATTGTTATACTATATTAGACCTTTATATTGGCCTATCACTTAATGTTATTGGTTGCTATAAGTAGGTGGGTACTAAAAGGGCCATATATCACCGAAAATACAACTATCTGAGCTAAGCCGCCTTAGTAAGTATTGTTCTACTTAATAAGACCTTATCGTTGGCCTATTAGAGCACTTATTGTAATTGGTTGCTATAAGTAGGTGGGTACTAAAAGGGCCATATATCACTGAAGATACAACTATCTGAGATAAGCCGCCTTAGTAACTATTATTCTACTAAATGAGACCATTTTATTGGCGTACCTATCAAGTTACATGCAAAAACGCCCGTCATTCTGTATTGCACTCTTATCACCATCCGGGGGCAATGTGTAGGGCCAGATAGCGGGGGTAACTCCGTAAGAAACGGTGCAATATAAGTTCTTCGATACGCACCCTATCTCAGATTCTCTTGTCACCTCAGTAAATGTAAGTTACGAAAAAAATAATACACCTTTGTATAGGTAAAACACTTAAGATGAAAAAAGGATAATTAATGCATTTATTCCCACTAGTTCAGTTCGGTAGTCGGGTAAAATCGTTTATATTCGTCAAATTGAAACAAAGATATCGCCACAGTATTTCAGCCCAGTGTCTATCGCGTGTCGTCGGCAATAACCAAAATGTCTGCTGACGACCGATACGCCAAGTAACTTCTTGGGCACTGTGCGTACATGACTGGGGCAAATAGTATTGTTTAATTCGGATCGAAATCTGACCTCTCAACAGTTTTATTCACGTTTTCTGTAACTCACCAACGATTCTCTTTATGTTTATGTTTCACGCTGTCCTATTACGAATTACCAGTACACTTCATTCATTCTCGAGTTTGAAATTTTTATTTTATTTTATTTATTTGACGAAACCAACAGCTTATTCGTATGCTTATTTAAACAATTTGTGCATTTATCTTAATTAACAAAGCCAATTACAGGTTTCCTAGTATACGCCACAATCTCCTCTTCGATTCAACTTGCGTTTACCAAACTTGAAAAAAATATTGTTTTGTTTACTTTCTGTTTTTTTTTGTTTTTCAACAAATATTGAGAAAAAACATCTGATGTCTACTTGAAAAAAAAAACAAACACGTTTTAACCCAACGATCTCTATGTACTACTAGATGAAGCGTTCCAAACAATCGCTCTGTTCCACCCAAGTAGCCACAACTCTTTCACATTCACAATGAAACTTATGCAGTTACTACGTAGAACATTTAATTATTACTAAATATTGACGCTACGGTTAAATAATGTCAATATTTAGTAAATAATTAAATGTTCTGAGTAGTAACTGCACAAGTTTCAAAGTGAATGTGAAAGAGTTGTGGCTACTTGCGTAAAACAGAGCGATTGTTTGGAACGCTCCATTTAGTAGTACATAGAGATCGTTGTTTTAACCCCCTTTTTTTCAAGAAACATTGGGAAGAGAATATTTGACATCTACAGTAGATGTCAAATGTTCTTCTTGTTTAACTTCAAGTAACTTGAAGTAACATTACGAGTATATGGTTGAATCATTCAACTATATAACGTTATTTCTGTGGACACACTTTTACGCGCCAGTTTTCGTGGGAAACTATTAATTAAAGTGAAACCCAAGTTCACAACGGGGGGTTAATTCTACTTCACGGTGTGACAAAGCCCGTTTTCCACACTTTCACCATAGTTATCGCTTTCGATAGAACAATCAGACCCATTTAATAACCGATCATTGTGTCATTACCTACTGTAGTTCTGAAAGTGATTGTTTTGAACATGAAAGTAAAAAAGTTACACACCCTGATGGAGATAGGTATATCCGCACACTTGACTTTGATAATAACCTGCTTAGTAACGTGTTCAAAATCAATAAAGTTTCGTATTATTTTCTCTTCGCAATGAGAACAGTTACGTAGCGTGAGGAGGGCAGTGTTGGGGTGCTCCCGCCCCAATCAGCATTTTTCGATGGGCGAACGACGATGGACGTTCTTGTAAGTTCAAATCTGCAGCTTCCAAAATCCTCCAAAATCATTGCAAAAGTATTGCAAAAATTATCATCAATGTTCAAATACGCAAAGTGTACAGTTTTATTTACTTGATAGATTAAACATGCATAAAGAGTTCTCAAAGACTTCAAGGCAGATGATACACAAGTAACGAGCGCGAGATGTACTCGTAAGTGGTGGGTACAAGCGACAGTGACCGTTCACCATCGGACGTGGTCCATCAATCTGCTACCTTTCTAATTTATATAATTTCTTATGGTGGCTACCATCTATTATTATGAGATGATCCGCCTGTACCGTATAGCCCAGTTGATAAAATATACGCGTTTTGTATAAAGGGTCTTGATTTCAATTCCTAGCCTCTTAAATGTTTATACAGGCATCACTCTCGGTTTTGGAAATGGGTCATACGCAAGAGACTACGTCATCATCATCATCATCCCGAAAGAGTCCACTGTTGGACATAGGCCTCTTCCAAGGTGCGCCACTGAACCCGATCCTCGGTTCTTCTCATCCAGTTACTGCCAGCCGCCTTACGCATATTGGAGACATAACAAATAAATGTTCTTATAAATTGAGTTATAAAATATTCCAAAAAGTACGTTATCTATCAATTTATATCTAAATATCTCATATGTACTGGTCAGATACTAAGTTACTATTTAATACTATATTTCATTCCAGATTAATAGTCCTATGAAAACCAACGCTATTTACGTCTCGGTAACATATACATGAAAGGGTCACCAGCAGCAAAAACAGGTTTGTATTACCATGTAAACTTTGCAGTCCACTTAGGAACACCATCTATTGTGTATTTTGTTTTCGAGATGCAAATGCGTTTGTTTTCATAGGACTATTAATCTGGAATGAAATATATACTCTGATACTAGTTAATATTGATATTAGCTATATCAGTATTTATGTATGTAAAATTAATAACTAAGTCATTAATAAACGTGTGGTTATATATAATATGTCGAGGTCTTCTAATAAGGGTACCGTGATGTAGGAGGAAATGTCAAACCAATTGCGTGCTGTATGAACAACAGGATTTTGACAACTGTCAACATTCCTCGGACGGTCCTTTAACTCGATCCTCCACTGTAGTTAATCTGATAACTGAGAGTCTGATATGCCTTAGACTTACAGTGAAGGACCGAGTTAAACGACCTTTCGAGGAATGTAACAGTTGTCAAAATCCTGTTACACAGTACTGCAAATGGAAGTTGACGTTCGCGTTGTTAAAATTGAAAGATATAAAAAAAATGTTTGATAATGATTATAATAATATTTATATCGTCGATATAAAGGCAAACTCGCTGAAAGGAAAAAAAATCAGCAGAATATTTTTATTTATTTAATTAAAATAATTTTTAACAACCGTATTCGATAAAACACACTGACGAGTTCATAACATTTTTTTCTAATTGTGCAATAAGCCACATACTTATCTCCATGCTGTAAAATGTTCATATGTTCAGTAAAATGAGTCTCTACTTGTTTAACTAAAACATGGTCTTCCTACAAAACATACGCTATACATAGTTACTCAAACCGACAAACGACGAATGTCGAACGATGGGCCGATAAGTCGGGTACATCATAAAATGGCAGCAGATCATGATGCGCCTAGCCACACTGATTTTATGATTGGCCTGCGACATGTATATAACAAAACGACCAAATTACAGCATCAGTAAATTTACCTTCCAGCGTCGATTTTGGAAAATGTGACATCACAATAAATGATCTATTGATCTCTATAATGAAAATAGATGATCCGATTGGCTCCGCCACAACTATGATGAATCTCTCAAGTATAACGGATCGTTGGTTATTCAAACTATGTTTAAGAGATTGCGTCAGAGAAATTGGTTTTTATTTGTCTCGCTCTGTTTGCTTTGCGATTGTTTTAAAAGTAAATCAATGCCGTGGTTAAATTAGGGAAGTTGGGTAAACACGTTTTTACTTCTGGTTTTCTTACCATCAAGAATAGAAGACAGATGATAAGTCAATGACTTGTGGGTAGATTTTAGACATTCTTTCATATAACATAATAATTATGATACATAAAATCAAAAAATCACATATATCTGTGTACTTAAAAGCTTGCCGAAATATCGGGGAAATAAACAGTGAAGTCATTTCTAACGTCAGAATTACACACAAACGGGCTTAAAAAATGCTCTGGGTAGAAGCAGGGATCGGAATAAGGTAGTATCGTATGCGTACTAGCGACGAAAATATGGCACGGAAGATTAATATGAACATTCTTTTACACGTGATTTTGTTACCTGTTTTACTGAAAATCCTGGGAATCTTAGTAGCAAAAATTAAAAACTATCCAATTAAGAAATGATAATTTCATATCATTTGTATTTTAGTTTACTGGTAAGCGGGAGCCGAAAGAAAAATTATAGATTACTAGCTTTTGCCCGCGATTCGTCCGCGTAGGTTTCGATATTTACACATCTTCACTACTTTTAAGGATTAATTTGGTTTCC
This sequence comes from Esperia sulphurella, assembly GCA_947086405.1. Taxonomy (NCBI): domain Eukaryota; kingdom Metazoa; phylum Arthropoda; class Insecta; order Lepidoptera; family Oecophoridae; genus Esperia; species Esperia sulphurella. Next base: position 13,688,031 of record OX352265.1, read on the forward strand.
CGTAGGAATGAGATGTTTTTTCGGGATAAAAACTATCCTATTTCCAAAACATAACCTATATGTGTGCCAAGTTTCATTCCGATCCGTCCAGTGGTTGAAGCGTGATTGAGTAACAAACATCCAAACCTCAAAACTTTCGCATTTGTAATATTAGTGGGATGGGATGGGATTAAATGAGAAATCTGGAATGCCCATATTCATATTACTGTATGAGGATAACCTCATACGGTAATTATGTATAAACATAAATGAATGACAAACAAATATTTAAATAGATCTAGGAGAATATCCCGAATTATTTCGTCGCAAGTAGGTACACAAATTACACTACCTAATTCCGCTCCCTGATCACAAATGTCATAACATTCATTTGGCAATAAACAATTCAGTACAGGATCGAAATTAATTTCAGAAGGAGTACGAACAAAAGTCAGCAAAGTGTTCTTCGTTCACAATATGTGAGGGTTCCGTTAAGGTAACTACGATTCAGAATAGCACCACTAATTCCCTCTGGATACCCTATAAGGCGACTAAAGAACAAATCCAGGTGACAAGCTTCAGCCACGTCTCTGCATTATCCTTCCTACTAATATTATAAATGTGAAAGTTTGGATATTTGGATGTTTGGATATTTGGATATCTGGATGTTTGTTACTCAATCACGCTTCAACCACTGGAAGGATCGTGACGAAACTTGGCACACATATAGATTAGGTCCTGGAATAGGACATAGGAGTTTTTATCCCAAAGAAACATCACATTCCTACGGGAAATATAATAATTTGTGATGTTAAGTTGTCCACGCGGACGATGCGCGGGCAACAGCTAGTACTTCATATACTAGGATCACAAACCTGCCTGCTCAACTTGGTGATTAGGGCGTAAACCTCATACTATACTGTTGTAGTTTTTGTAGTCGTTCTAACTTCACATACGTGATTAGAACTTCAGCTCCAGGGTCAGTAGTTTTTGAGTTATCCGGACAGATATATTATTAAAGCTCGTCACAGACGTAGTTATAATTTTATTAATATAAATTTTAGGTATGTTTGGGGGTCACGAAAATATGACAAAAATGCCTCTAAAGGAAATCAGACTTTTCTTTTTTTTTGTACTATTTGCCTTAGCACTAGGTGTCAGCATTCTATTCTTACATTTTATTTATGCATCACAAATAAATATATCTTTTATGCGATTATAAACTTATTTGCAGTTGTTAAACTGACCGCGACCTATGTTGATGTATGGGGACCAATTTTTAAAAGGGAAAGTTAAGTTTGTCTAGCAGTCCAGTTTATCTTTTTGTTAATGTTCGGTGCTAAGTTTGTACGGAAGTCTCGGTGCGCGAGTCCGACTCGCACTTAATTACTAAATTGTTATAAATACTTTTAATAAAATTATATTATCATCTCTCGAGTTCTGCTTCAGAGGCTTTTGATGTACTTATCCGGCTATACTCTTTATAATGTTCTTGTTTATTAATTATAGAACTCCAGGTACTTTTCTTATCTAATAAATAAAATCGTAAACTTCGCGTGTCTGTATATTGAAGATATTTGCAAAAAAACAATTTGGGCGTCTAAGGATAAGCAACATAATACATTTCGATCATTTTTGAAATTTTTGTCTGTTTGTCAGTGAGTTTGAGCACGCATCACTTAAAAACTACTGAACGGATTTTGAAGGACTTTTCACAGATACATGGGGTTTAATCTAACTTAATATTTAGTTTTTATTTCATCGCAATCGGTTCACATTTTTAGTTTTCAAATACATTAGTAGGCAGGGTTAGTATGCAATTTATTGCAAATAATAGTATTTCCGTACTATAAATAAAGATTGCGATGAGTTTGGACTACATTTGGAGCTGGTAGTGGGAATGGGTGTGGGAGTGGGCGTGGGAAAAGGGGAGTGGAAGCGGGAGCGGGATTGAGAGTCTGAGTGGAAGTGGGATAGTGAGCGAAAGTGGAAATGGGAGCGAAACCAGTAGTCCACGCGAGCGGAGCCGCGGGCACATCTAGTGTAACATAAGTAATATCATTGCTTGCGAGGCCTGCTTCCCAAACTAAAAGGTTGTTCGTTTTGATGGAACTCTGAAAAACAGTAGGTCAAACCACAAATTAACACTCAGTATCTTCTAACATTGAAACAACTTGAGATGACTTGCGTGTTAAGTAACGCGCAACTGCAATTTATGTCTTACTTACAGTAGCGAGTGTCTAACTAACTATTACGTAACCTTAACCGTAACATAGAGCTGAATTTAGTCTAATCGCCATTTTAATTCGGTCAGCAAGTTTGAATAACTGATTATATTGATTGTTATTTTAGAACGTAAATCAGAATAGGTACTTCTCGCTCAAAGACTAGTCTATACCTACAGACTTTTTCGAATGAACTGTGACCATTCGTTTGTATTTTCTATTTATTTTTCTTAAAAAAAAAAGTATGAGGTAACCTGTGCATCTGTCTCCGTCTCCCTCCGTCTGTCTCCGGCAGATGAGGAGGGTTGTGCTCCTGCAGTGGAGACAAAAATAACCTTATGATGAACCTGTGCTAGGTCGGTATCTCAGCAGGTGTTTAAGATGAGACGTCTTTGTTGCCCCTTGCCCCCATTCCCTCCAGTCCTCCTCTAGTTCAGCAATCCCTTTTTTATTTGACCATACAATCATATCAGTCTTTAGAGGTCCACTTCTGGACATAGGCCTTCCCCAATGAATGCCACTGGCTGGATGCGGAGGGCAGAGGACCGGATTGCTGAGGATTCGATGTGGTGGCGTTCATTGGGGAATACCTATGTCCAGCAGTGGACGTCTAGGGACATGAGATGGCCTCAACAAAACTATGTAAGTAGGTGGAAATGGTACTAAATGTCCTACATAGACAAATATGAATGAAGTGGGCCCAAGTTATCGGTATTTGGGGTCCACGCGACCTGAATAACAATTATAAAGGTCGTCCCGCACATATTTCGGACGTCCAACGACTTAGTAAACTTTATTATAGCCCTTTGTGGGCGTACATTTTCAAGATTTTTCATTAGATTGAGATATGATATGATACCATTCATCACCATACCAGACAATAGACGTCCATTGCTGCTGAATTTCAAGCCTCTAAACTCAGCGGTTTGGGCTGTGTGTTGATATGTCAGTCAGTCAGTCAGTCAGTCAGTTTCTTCTTTTATAGATATAGATAGAAGATATTCTGATCAACATTATAATACAGGGTAATTTTTGCTGCCAGTTTTCATTTTCGAGACACAAATAACATTTGGATTCGTTTGTTATTTTCATTTGGAATGGAATATACATGCCTCTATCGGGTTTTTGGTGCTAAAACTATTTGATTATTTATTATTATTAATATTTTATTTCAGTCTCATGTCCATATAATTGTTAGTAACATAAAAACCTTAAAAACTAAAACTAAAGCTACGTTAGTGAAACATACAATAAAGGTAATATATTTAAAAAGGTATATACAAGTTTTTTTATATTTGACAATTGATTTGACACTGGAGAGGTGAAGCCTCACCCAGTTGCTCAGCATAGGACTGTCGTACCTATCGGCCAGGGTGCTCAGGATGCTGTTGGTGCTGTCTCACATGCGACGCATCAGGGACGCGACTCGTTTGCGCACTATGGTGTCGAAGCCGTCCGTGCGGGCCTCGGCGAACATACCTGATGCGCTGCAAAAACGAGGCAGCCCCAAGAGCATCCTGAGTCCGTTGTTATATTGGACACGCAGGGCCCAATCGCGCGACTACTCAGTGTAATACACGTGTATTTTTAATAAACCCTACTTTTGGCATAATTGTTGGCCTTTATTCCACGAACCCGACACATAAGTAACAAGTGGTCCTTCGAGCCGGATTCATGTTCCATACGCCCACTAGGGTGGGGAGTGTTAGCGACGCGCTCGATATTTAATTGTAAATCGAGACAAACGTACCTAATTTTGTTATTATATAATTTTGTTATTTGTAAGAGGGTACTTATATAATTTATATGTGTCGACGACCCTGCGCGGATTTCTGCGACCCGCAGTCCGCAGCTAACCGCCAGCCCAATCGCGCGACTACTCAGTGTAATACACGTGTATTTTTAATAAACCCTACTTTTGGCATAATTGTTGGCCTTTATTCCACGAACCCGACACATAAGTAACAAGTGGTCCTTCGAGCCGGATTCATGTTCCATACGCCCACTAGGGTGGGGAGTGTTAGCGACGCGCTCGATATTTAATTGTAAATCGAGACAAACGTACCTAATTTTGTTATTATATAATTTTGTTATTTGTAAGAGGGTACTTATATAATTTATATGTGTCGACGACCCTGCGCGGATTTCTGCGACCCGCAGTCCGCAGCTAACCGCCAGCCCAATCGCGCGACTACTCAGTGTAATACACGTGTATTTTTAATAAACCCTACTTTTGGCATAATTGTTGGCCTTTATTCCACGAACCCGACACATAAGTAACAAGTGGTCCTTCGAGCCGGATTCATGTTCCATACGCCCACTAGGGTGGGGAGTGTTAGCGACGCGCTCGATATTTAATTGTAAATCGAGACAAACGTACCTAATTTTGTTATTATATAATTTTGTTATTTGTAAGAGGGTACTTATATAATTTATATGTGTCGACGACCCTGCGCGGATTTCTGCGACCCGCAGTCCGCAGCTAACCGCCAGCCCAATCGCGCGACTACTCAGTGTAATACACGTGTATTTTTAATAAACCCTACTTTTGGCATAATTGTTGGCCTTTATTCCACGAACCCGACACATAAGTAACAAGTGGTCCTTCGAGCCGGATTCATGTTCCATACGCCCACTAGGGTGGGGAGTGTTAGCGACGCGCTCGATATTTAATTGTAAATCGAGACAAACGTACCTAATTTTGTTATTATATAATTTTGTTATTTGTAAGAGGGTACTTATATAATTTATATGTGTCGACGACCCTGCGCGGATTTCTGCGACCCGCAGTCCGCAGCTAACCGCCAGCCCAATCGCGCGACTACTCAGTGTAATACACGTGTATTTTTAATAAACCCTAGTTTTGGTATAATTGTTGGCCTTTATTCCACGAACCCGACACATAAGTAACACCCTCTTAGTGTAGTTATGTGGTTATCCTCTACACGAAATATAACACAGAACAAGAACAAGTATGCTCTTAAGAAACATCTTCCCTGTTAATTTTTTATTTACGTAACAAGTTGGTTTTATACATTTCGAGAATTGCTTTCCCAAACACTCGTAACAATGTCATTTGTTTTTACATATATGTATTTCGGGTCTGCTAAATGATACTAACTCCTTGCCTGGTCACTGTAGTACAATCGACCGCAACAGTTACTCGTAGCTGTGATTATTTAACCTTATGTCCTTGCATTAGAGTTTATTTTAAGTTATAACGCGTTGTTTACTTTATGATTATGTACAGGATGTTAATTCGAAACCTTCGAAAAAATTGCAGTAAGGGTAAATGCAGACTGAACGGCATAATGCTCGAGCAGTTTATCTGTTAACATAAAAACAATCTTATTTCATTTTTATTAAGTTCAAAACGGAGTACTGCTCGCCAATGCTCGAGCATGCACATTCGGTCGTCATGAGGTTTCTAAAGCATTTATGAAATGTAACGAATTATCATAATTTATTTAGCAATGGTTTAATCGTTTTTATAATATCAAGATTTATTATCAAGTTTAAATCCTTGGCAATTTCATGTTCTCTGTTCACTGTCAGTATCAGAGTGCCGTCTCAGATACGCTACGTTTAAATAATGTCATTAGTTATAATTAAATGTTCTGAGTAGTAACTGCACAAGTTTCAAAGTGAATGTGAAAGAGTTGTGGCTACTTGCGTGGAACAGAGCGATTGTTTGGAACGCTCCATCTATAGAGATCGTTGCTTCAAATTCATGGTATTATTAAAACACCAAGTTTCCTAACACCGACATGATAAAAGAGCCATTGATTTCAAAATGACTGGGTCCCAGTCATTGGCAGGCAAACCACGCACTGCTTGGCTCCGGCTGGAATGTATATCATATATGTATTTATATGTACCTATAAGTACATATATAAGTATATGTGTGGCACTAAATACATAAAACATTAAAGATCGTTGGAGTAATGTGTCAGTTACATATAGCAACACTGCAATTGACAGTTTGACATTGGTTTAGCATCCAGAGCCGTAAAACACATTATTATTATAGTAGTACATAGAGATCGTTAATGTGAAGTAAATATTCTACTCAAGACAAGGGAACAAGATTTTCAATGTTTGTAATTTTTACAACATTAGTAGTAGATTAAAAAAATAATTAAAACGATTTCTAAGGAGAATTTATAAAAAAAAATTGTATTATAGACCGACAAAGAAGCGATTTTTTTATTATTTTGCAATAGCATACTTATCTCGAAGACGGTAACACTAATTTAATAAGTATAGTATCACATTCGAATTATTTACGACATTTCAGGGTTATATTCGAGTAAATTGCACTAATCTCACTTTTGTAACAAATATTTACAAAAACAGAGGAGCCGGAAATTTTTACAAACAGGAAAAATTCATTTGGCTTTTTTTTTAATATTCCTCATTTGTAAATAGTTAATACCGCAATTGTTAGTAATATATTGGCAGAGTTAAACATCATTAACTCAGAGAAATTAAAAAGAAATGAATTACTGTTTCTATCTTGTCTTGGTTACATCGCAATCTCAATCTATCGCAAAAATCTTCGATTATCTAGATCTTAGAGCAACACGGGGCCTCCGGCTCCACCCGTAGGACCACACCCCCGCCCGGCACTCCATACAAGAGAACAGATATAATTACCTAATATTACAGGCGGTCCAGCCCTAACACTTAAATAACTCGAATAATCGTTCGTGACAATAATAGTTATAATACAAGAAATAAAAATAAACTTGTTTTACCAGGGTTAAGACTAAGTAAGGTCAGTAAATCGTTCACGGGGCAAAGTATACGCTTTTACAACAAACTACCAGAGGAAATCTTAAATATGACATGAAAGTTTAAAATTCATTTTAAAAAACAACTTTGTAAATAAGCCTATAATAAAATAAACGATTATTTGAATGACAAAGATGCCTGGTACTAATGCTAATTCAGCTTTGCAAAATCTTTATTAACTGTATGCAAACTTGATTTTTAAAAGATGTTTTGCGTGAAGTTTGTTGCGCCGTTTCTTCTTCACAGCGCTAACACCCAGGAAGCGGGAGTCGATAAAAAAAATGGCGTGTATAAATGTACCAAGTGTACTCATATGCAATAAATGATTTTGACTTTGACTTTGACTAACCAATCGTACACAGCGATACATTTCGATACAGCGCATGACCGGCGGTCCTGTAATTTTGGCAGAGGAGAACGCCTGAGTATAACGACTCATTTCCAGTGCTGCTTTAAGATCTAGATCGTCACACCAGGAGGCGTTCATGCTTCGCTAGCTTGTCACCTAGTACATTTATTTTATACACAATAAAACTTTTTTGCACGCGGTCACCGACACCAAATTGTAACAGAACTGACGTTCACAAAAAAGGAAATTGGCAAAGCGGCACGTAGCTTATCTTCTTACGGGATCAGGAAGACCTGGCGACACTTCGACCCTTCAGGATCTTTTGTGTCAAACGCCTGTCCACCAATGGTAGGGTTGCCATCACCAAAATTGCGGACGCCGGACAAGAACTTAAAGAAACTGGACACTTGGGTGAAATCGACAGATACCCCTGAAAAGAATTGAACCCACAACATCGGGCGCTCCAGTCCTGTGACCAAGCCAGAAGTACAAGATTTTTGAATAGAATATAATAGAATAGAATATGTCATTTATTCATAGCTACGACACACACATACATGAGAAATAAACAGAACAGAATTAATAAACTACAATTTAAAAATAATCAAGGTACCTATGTGTCGCAGCAACAAAATGGCGCTGACTCAGCATAATGCTGCAGCACGCTACGCGAACTCCAGCGCTGGTATTCTGTCAGCACCAGGTCAAGTGACTTCACAGATTTAGTTTATAAATTGTAAATACAGTGTTACTTACCTTTAAAAATATATGAATGTTTCCTTTAGGATTGCCATCTCTAAAATCTGCTAAACCAGACAAAAAATCCGGATTTTGAAGCTTACAACCCGCACATGTTTACAGTTTATTTAAGATACTCAGTAAAATAAAAAAATGTTTTAATTGTTATAAATCACCTTTTTATTGAAAACTTAAAACGCGGACTACAAATGAAACCCCGCCCGGACGCTAACCCCGCCCGGACGCTAACCCCGCCCGGACGCTAATCCCGCCCGGACGCTCCCCGGACGTCCCGTAAACTAGGACAAATCCGGGGAAACCCTAACCAAAGGTGCCCTAAGGCGGATTATATTCGGTAGATTTCACGTACGCCTTAAAATTACGTCATTGGCATATGCAGGTTTCCCCACGATTTCCTTCACCAAAAAGCCTGTGGTATTATAAATAAACCGTACTTAAGTTTCGTAAAACTCATTGGTACGGGCGGGGTTTGAACCCACGACCTCATGAACGTGAGGCGAGTGCACAACCAACCGGCTACCACGGCTTTTAAGCCCGAAACACACAGAAAGCGAATACGTGGCGGAGGCGTTTTTCGGTTTTTGTAGTGTTCGATTTAGAATGAGATACTTCACACAGACTACCGCCGCGGGAAGCGGTATTTGTATGAAGTATACCGCTACCGCGACGCCTCCGCCACGCAGTCGCCTTCTGTGCATTTAGGGAATTAAACGTTGAGTAAATCGGATGAGTAAACTCAATTTTTCTGTTGGGGAGGGGGGGGAGGGGGGTAGTGTCGCTTCTTCACGCGGTAATATTTAGTATTCTTTGCTTCAGGCTTGGTAAGTGAGAGTTGTAAATAATACTTAGTATGTCCTTCCGTGCGTCTCTTGTAATAAAACGTTACCTACGTCCGTCTATATTTCCGTAACCGGCGAACTCTAATTCTCGACACGGATGGGAAAGTAAGAATAATTTTGTTTGAAACCGAGTCACGAGCTCGGTAATGTTGGAAAAGGTCAAATTTGTATTTAGTGTACACATGAAACATTTTAGGGATCCGTCAAAAACGATATACTCTTTGCGCTTATGTCCGTCTGTCTGTCCCCCGAATAACTCGAAAACTACTGAACGGATTATGATCAATTATGAAATTTGCAGTTTCTATTATACTTGTCTATTCCCAAACTAGGATTTTCTCCTGTACTTACTACGGGAATGAGACTAAACACTAGACAAATACAAGGGTAACAATTCACAAATACTTCCAGAATAGATGAACTTATATAACAAAGTTGTCTGTCTCTAGTGGGAATCGAGCCCACTAGCTACTAACCTCCAGCGACTAAGCCACTAGGCTAACGAAGCGGTTAATATACGAGTGTGATATAAAAAAGAAAATAATATTACCACGGTGAGATTAAATATGGACAGAAAAGGAAATAGCACGAAAAACTGTAAACAGAAGTATTGATATTATAAGCGGATGAATAACTATAAGGAACTTATACAAAACGTCAACAAGGGGAAAGAAAATTAAGGCAAAAAGAAATTTAAGGTTTACAGGACAAGGAAATGCAGGTCAAACTCAAAGTCAAAATAATTGATTGAATTTGAGTACGTGTAGGTAAAATAAAACAATTTTCTATTAGAGAAGACCATCGCACAAGTTGTAAGCCAATTTAATTTATTTGGATCATAGTCACGACCCTGAAGGAAATCAAATTCCTCTACTTTTACCGACCGAGTGTTACGGCATCATTAAATTATTGCCATCTTACGGTACACGAGTGATAACTTATTCATTTTGTATACCATAGACGACGAAAAAGCAATCGCTTTACAACAGGATCCAGCGTTACATGCTTTAAAGGCTTCCAGCTTAGGATTTAATTTGTGTACCTGATTTTAGCATTCTGCTGTCACGTAAATTGCATAATTTAGGTACCTATTAGTAACTATTATTATAACTGTAAAATCTAGCCTTTGGTATCACATGTGTTTTACTCAATTGTTACTTTTATTTATTTTATTTTATTACTAATTATTATATTATCGCGGGGAGTGTAGGCCAAATCCTCAGTCTGTCTCCAGCAGATGAGAGAGAGTTGTGCTCCTGCGGTGGAGACAAAAATAACCTGATGATGATATTGGTCCTATATTATAATTTGTGAATTAAGAATGTTTACTAGAAACTCTAATTAGATGATGCATCCAGTGTTATTATGGAGTTATTATAATATTTTCTAGATCTCAAAACTGAAACCTATCGTTTCAGTTTTGAGAGTGACAAATCTATCTGCTCCTAAACCTCGTATATATCATCATCATCATCATCATGTTATTTTTGTCTCCACTGCAGGAGTACAACCCTCTCTCATCTGCCGGAGACAGACGGAGGATTCGGCCTACACTCCCTACGCTGGCCAGACGGGTTGGGGAGGCCTGACTGATGTTTTGTAATGTTTTCCCTTAGTCGCCTTGTACGACATCCACGGGAAGATGTAATGTCTCGTATATATAATGTTTCTTTTTAATATTTTGAGACGATAAACTTTAAGTTATTTAGCGTTTATTCAGTGAATAAACGCTAAATAACTGAAGTTTATGAAACTTTCTCCAAATTACTGAAATCTTCCCTTATACACAGTTCCATGAATACTATGTTAGGTGTTCTACTTATGTTGACACTTAAGCCGTTTTACTAGCTGCTGTAGACATTTACGAGTAGCTTTTACAGCTTGTATAATTATTTAAGCAGCTTATGGTTTGTCCTCAAGAGAAATTTGCTTTTAATTATACATACTTAATAATTATTAAGTAGTAGGTAGATAGCACTGGAAAGCATGTTTTTTATTTAAATCACTTTGGAAAAGTAAATTATTCATACTCGTATGTAAATTAACAAAACTCGTACTTGAAATAAAAAGTGACCAAGTAGTGTTTCGCCTCAAAACAAACTGATTCTTAATTACGGCAGCAAAAACTTTTCGATCGTAATCCAGTATTCATGTTAAGGATACATTTGACGGACGGATTTCTTATACAAAACAAATAAGGTCGATTGATTCTTTAGGCGCCAGCCACACAGAAGAGAAGTTGGGCGAGGTCGAGGCGAAGACGCGGCGCGGTCGGGGCCGGACGCGACTGTCCAAACTACATAGGAGATACGTAGGCGAGAACGTACCATTGTGGTTTTAATTTAACCTAAACACATTTAATTTATTCCAAACACAAATAATATGTTTTGCACCCTCATTATTCTGTTTTAAGTTTTTCGCTAGCTATAAGGTTGCCTGGAAGAAATCGCTTAATGAGATAAGCTTGTACATTTACTCTATATTTGTATACTATGTATTCTCTGTGAATTCTGTGCAATAAAGTATATTCATTGATTCATTCATCGGGCACACTGATAGTTTAAGCGAGTCGCGGGCACCGCGCGGCCTGGCCGCACCCTGGTTTGCCCTGCGCCAAGGCTAGGTTTCAATAGTTTGTAATAGGGTGCAGACGACTAAGCGACTAAGTACTGTATGTTTATACACATTTTGTATGATATACAGCGGCGCCGCGTCTTCGCCTGTCATCACTTCTATGTGGCTTGCACCTTATAATAAAAAATAACATTTAGTTCTTCTGATTCCTTTTTTAAACGACATCACTACATGTAAACCTGTCTTATCTATAGGTATATAGATTTTATCTATGGGAATTAGTCAAAGTCAACTTACTACAAGAACTCACAAATTATTCGGGAATAGCCGAAAAGTTACATTACATTACAATACAATACACTTTATTGCACAAACAAATACTGTTAAAAGTTTTAGAAGTTAAAAATAATACAATTTAGGCAGTCTCTTCCACACAACCTTTGTGAAAGCTAGCGACTTCTTAATATAAACCGACGGTTTCTCTTCAGGTAATCCAACGATACTAGAACCGCTGACATGGGGCAAGTAACTGAACCACTAGGTATTTATTTATAGAGTAGATTCTCACCCAGGGAAGTATTTCCACTTTCCTTAACTTTCGTAAAGACCGGATTAAAAGCGTTGGCGGATTGCCCACGGCTTGAGAAGTCGCTTGGCGATGGCGTACGGCCAGACGTCGCGAATTAATGTTGCAATATCCTTCCGAAGTAAGAAAGTACCGTTAATTAGTGATTTTACAGACTACAGTATATTTTAATTAGATTCTTCATTAAATTATTGACATCTCTTTCCTTCGGATACCCTTTTCTATCTATCAGTTCGTCCGTCTACCTTTTTGTGTCGACACTGAAACAAACCAGAGTTAACGTTGTGTTTAAATTTTAAACCAATAGAAATTTATACACAAAACTTTTTTTTTATTTATAATACACTGTTTTATATTATAATAATTAGTACTTTCTGTTCAAAGCTAGGTGTTTTACACATGTCTAACTCCAAACTAGGAATAAATATAATATAATGTAATATAATATAATATAATATAATATAATATAATATAATATAATATAATATAATATAATATAATATAATATAATATAATATAATATAATATAATATAATATAATATAATATAATATAATATAATATAATATAATATAATACTCAAACCGGAACCATCTTGTACTAAGTTGTCTGTGTTTAGTCGAAATCAAACCCACGATCTCAGCTGGAGTCCAAAGACCAAGATACTGAACGTGGTGGTGATATTTTAGGGTAAATATTTTGACTATAATTATTGTATAAGATCAACAGAATATAAATACGAATAAACATAAAAATAAACATTGTGTGATTTTAATTTTGCCTTAAAAAATATTTCAAAATCACTTTTATCAAATATGCAATTTCATTTTACTTACATAAATTATTTTTTCCCCTTTGGCGTCGAGTTCTTACAAAATCTAAAAGTAATCCTCAGCAGGACATCGAGTTTGTCAACATTTAAATTTCATTTTACAATATGCCCACTTTGGTCGAAATATTCGCTTCTTCAACCTTGACATATAGTTTAACATTAAACTTATGTAAATAAACTAGTTATGTGTATGATTGTCAAGATACCACAATATGTTGTCATGAATACAAAAGGTTATCAAAATAATCTGTTTTGCGTTTGCTAGTGAGGAAAACTACACAGGAAGACTTGGGGGACGTGATCAGAACTTACTTTTATTAACTCAGAAAATAATTAATGTTTTCTGACAATGGTAGTAACATAAAACATATAAGTAAATATTTTTTATAATTAAAAAAAGAACAATTATAATTATGAAACTTGTATCATGGTCACCCAGTAAACTGTTGTATTAGTAAATAGTCACATTTTGACAATTAGTATCTGTATCTGAGACGTAAGTATTCTTACTAACTGAAAATAAATACGTCATCAAAATAAAAAAGGAAATTTTTCATACTGTCGTTGTTAGGAAATAATAATTATTCATTGAGTTAGGATTAACTTCGATCTTTAAATATTACCTATGTATGTATGATACAGTGATATATACAATTATGATGCCAGTAAATATCATCATCATCATCAGGTTATTTTTGTCTCCACTGCAGGAGCACAACCCTCTCTCATCTGCCCGAGACAGACGGAGGATATAATAATAATTATTAGTTGAATTTAATACCTATGTGATTAGATTAATGTGGCATTAACTCTTTGATTTCTCATTAGAAACTCAAGCAAAGTAACTATAATTTACAACAAGTTGAAATCATCATTAACGCATCATATTACATCATTATAAATGATGCTAGCTCAAGGCTGTTGCCCTTGGAAGAGGCCTTATTCAATGCAATGGTGAAATACAGTGAGAGGGAGAGAATGAATACTGACAGGGGGAGGAAGGCAGAAAGGGCACGTGCCCTTCCAGGTGGGCTAAGTTATTATCATCACTCAACCAAACAAATCGGACAATCTCCTTTGTTTTGCAATTATGTTCCTGATATGAATATCAAGAAGATAATGTAAGTGTTTCCTTTATTGTCATTTATCCAGCAGCTGATGACTAGAACTCAACGTAGTAAATCATCCTACACCAGAATAATCCATCATTATCATGTAACTTTTATTGCTTAATAATCAATCATCACATCATTGTGTGTCTGTATTTGAAATTACTTTGATATAGCGTAGTATATTTCAGCTTCACTGCTTGTTACATGCTATCTAAGATTACTGCCCATGCCATTAGTCTTTACAATCATAGTGTTCTGCCCACTTAAGAACTTATGTCATAATCAGTCCGTTCATAAGTTGCAAGTAGATTTTTTAAGATTACAGATTTTTGCAATTTTAAAGCCAGCCAAATAAGGGTATGAGTCCATCATGCTTACAATTCTCTCTCATACTTATAAGAGATTACAATTTTGTTTACATTATGATATCGTAGACTTACAGTGTAACCTACATTATAATGGTGCCGTGACCAGGATTCTTTTATACCTCTTAGATCATTATCACCAAATGAGTTACCTGATCATTTATAACTTGAGAAAATGCACTTTAAAACCCACTTGAAGAGCCAATTAAATGCTAATAACATCCATGAAAATAAAAAATAATAATTAAAAATGCATCTTAGTTACATAAGCAATGAATAGTCTAAAACTAAGCAGAGTAAAATAGATAACTCGGTTTAATTACATCTCGAACTATATATTGCTTATTACATTGCTAGTAGAGCTCTCTCTCTTAAAATAATAAACACAGAAATAATATAACACGACCCTTAATTGAAAACAAAAATACAGATTACTTACTTGAAATAATGAAGTGATGGTATATAAAAAATAATCTTGTATATTTTATTTGATAGGTGGTAATCGTTTTAGACTTTCACGCTTTGTACATATTAGACCGAAAATGGTAGTTGAAGAAACTACTCGCAACGTTCGGCACTGACAGATCGGTCTCTCTACTCCAGTCAGCTCGTGGCTACGGCCAGGTAACTTGCTTGAAATAAAAATAATCGCGAATAAGAACCATGTATCTAATAATAATGACTTATCGTATCGTGGACCATGAAGTCGGATTTTCTATTTTTGGCGTTGTTATCCATGTCACAGAAATCATCGGAAGCTTAAACCCTGATTAGGTTTCAAAATGGCACAATTTGCTCTATGCTTCGTTACACGCAATCCAAGATTATTGGCTATGCTATTTGACTCCACACGACGTAATGCCATGCCCACTTGTGAACAGATTCGTCATGCTCTCTAAACCGTGATGATTCTGAAGAGGAAATCGTAGTTTAGATAATTTAACGCTATGTGACAGTAGGTTGAAATTTGACACTTTTTGTGATTAGTTGGTAAGTAGTAGTAGACATTTTTGAATGTGTCTTTTATGAGTAAGCAAAACAATTACGGATTATTTTCCATTTCACAGTCACAGTTCTACATACTATCACCAATTGATTTGTTCGTAATTACGTTTAACATGAGGCGTGAATTTTGCTACACGATTGATTACATGAAACCAATTGAAAGAGTCATTTATGGGTGGTACATAATTATAGACTTTTGTTAGTATAAAAGGATACCTAATTGACTGATTGGTTTATCAAAAGGTCATATCGCTAGCCAAACTTAAACGTTGCATAGAGGTTGACCCTCAAATACAGGTTTTCTCAACTTTTGAGAACATAAAAAAACTCGGACAAGTGCGAGTAGGAGGTTCAATGAGACAGAACCTAGATCCTAATTCATATACATTCCCCTCCTATATAAGTACTTTTAAATGTATAGAACACCCTTTTCTAGTACCTACCTAATTATTATTTTGTCATTTACCTGTACCCATCTTTCCCATACCCTCCCCCTCCCGTAGGTCTCTCCCCTCCCTCCACGCTTGGTATATACTTGTATAAAAGGCCTTTGTTTCGTACCGTTATATAACCGTAAAGTGTAATTATTTATGTGTGTGTGAGAGCCGAGGACCGGGAGGAAGGTCTATGTCTAGCAGTGAACGTCTATTACTCCCACAAATTGGTATGATAATGATCATATGGCTAATGATTTGAAGCTTCTACTTAGGATTTAATTGAGAATTAACTATTTCCTGTTTACTGTAAGTAAAGCTCTCTCTATCGATACTTGCTCTAAAGAGCTTTCTAAGCATACCTAACGGTTAGTGTCGCCAGGTTTTCGAAGGGCAGTCTGGAAAAATAAGTTTATGGTAATTTATACTAGAAATTCCTCTATATGCTGGCTTCCTTCATAGGATGACCAGATAGTATAAAATCTATTCTTAAGGTCTGGAAGAATTATTCACACTAGCACAGATTTTAATTCTCAAGTAGCACGTCGAAAGTAAAAAATATTAATTCAAATTAGGATACAATATCACCTATTATATGATTTTAAGAGCAAGTACTAGATGTCAGTCTATCCGTTAACAGGTCAATATTTTTAAGGAAAAGTAGCGACAATGCACGCTACCGCGTGCGGTTTAATAGTATGGGTTTGTTTGGTGGTCGGTGGTTTGTTTGTTGCGTGGATAGGTTTGTTTGTGGCGGTCCTGCGCCTATCAGTTACGCCGTAATGCGAATGCGCACGTTTGTATGTAGCTCAACCCTTAACTGAACGTCCTGACCTATAAGAAAAGTTTATGAGACACAAGTAACACGAATCACGTATAAACAAATTGGAGTATGTTTTTTTATTTCATGTCAAAGTATCCAGTCTTTATCCGTAATAGGCGAAGTAGTCACTATTTAATTTTTGTATGACCGTTGCCAAATGAATAAATGTGAATAAATGTTATAATAAGTACTATTTGTACTCTTGATTATGCAAATAACGAATAATGAATTATATAAAAGTGAATTACAGCACCTTCAGCGAAACTCTAACTCTCTTTATTCATTGCCTTTACGGTCGATTTATAAAACTGGTGTATAAACATTTACGTAGCTAATTTTGAAATCCGTTATATGACTAGTAATTGAAAATAACTAAGAGTAAACGCCTAAACAGCAAATTTATAAAGCTGTGATGAGAAAAAGCAAATTAGTTATAAATTCTGCATCTATCTGACTGAATACTGCATATGTAACGACAACATGACTTTTAAATGACTCTACGCTATATAAGGAATTTCTTATACGGCGTTTGGGCTACTTGATAAATGTAATCTTCATATTTATATAAAAATATGAAATAAGGACACAAATTGCAAAATAACAAGTTTTAGATTTTTATCTATTTGTGTATTTTGTTAGGGCATCGAGTAAAATTTAATAAGCAGTGCCTGATGTAACAATAAACAGTTATATGACGCGGGTAAGAGTTATAAAACGGGACATTGGGTTGGTCTCAGCCTACACACTGCCACTGAAAGCGGAACTGTCCCCCAGAAAAGAAGACACGACAAGAGGTCACCTGCCTCAGTATTCAGTACAGTATGTAACCAGTATCCCAGTGAAAGCAAGTGTACATTAATATGTCACGAATGGAAGAACATTATTTATGGTTCAACTGTGTTTGTTATCTTTGATTATGGTTAAGTATCCTTTTTATATCATAAAAGTGAAAGTATCATCTTCAACTTAATCACCTCTAATGCCGTGAGATTTTTTATGCACGTCAAGATAAATATAAAAGGCTAGATACTCGCCCTGTCGTGATGTTTTGGATTATTGAAGTTTCCCGCCAAAGAAATTATTGCTAGTCTCAAATGAAATACTTATACTACGACCTGTTTCGGTACTGAACCATCATTAAGGTGCTTAAGCATTGGATAAGCCAAGCAAAAAGTATTATAAATAACACAAACAAAATATAACATGTTTTATACTAGATACGTTGTGCGTTTATAATAATTTAATTTCGGGTTTCGCCGCTGTTTTACCGCTTAGAAAACTACACTGTCACTGGTGGTGACAATGATATGAGTGATCACTGGACACTTTACCCTATATGTGAGTTCTAAAGTTCACAACCTATGTTCTATATAACACAAAGGCATACGAAAACAAACGTCTCGGAAACAAAATAGACGATAATGTTGCGAAGTGGACTGCAAAGGTAACGTGTATTTACAAACTTGTATTTACAGCTGGTATCCCTTCCATGTATATGTATATTTGGTTTCAGAGACGCAAATAGCGATAGTTTTCGTATGACATCTCAATTATAATGAAACTCAACTCATTTTAACAGGTAGATACTTGAGTTACGTTGGCTGGTCTACCTGAACTAGAAAGAGAGGCGGTTCATCTCACATCAAGCGGCGCTATTCCACGATGAAGGATTACTTGTAAACTTGTTGAAAAAGGTTGAATATCGCAACTCATTGTATGTAACTTAAGTCAGTAGATCAGATGCTTTGTTTAAACAAATGGGTGGCATTGTTCGGAAGCGGCATAGAGCTGCGCGCTCGAAAGTGCAAGTGAGTACATCAGTGTTTCCCAGTGACTCGTAATGCGAGTGTAATGTCGCGCTGCGCGTGCGCCGCCGTGACGCGTGACGTGATGACGCGTCGCCAGCGTGACCGACACGCTGTATGAGTGTGAGTTAGTAAACTTTGCCATAAGCTCCAACTTCTACCTCAAATTGGGAGGTTTTGATGTTATTTATTGGGACAGGGTCGCCAAGTTGCACGTTTATGTTTTAAGGTCGAGAGTTCAAATTTGGGCATGACTAAGGATTTTTCAAGGAAAGCATGTGCGGTAATTTAAAGTCTTCATGTTGCTGATACTCCATGATGTTGATAAATAAAAACTATGAGCAATGCATTCTAAGTACATACACAATAAGCTTATCCTTTTGTATAATTTTCTTTTCTTTGTGTTGTTCTTTGTATATTTGTGTGTACACTAAACTATCCTACTAATATTATAAACGCGAAAGTTTGTAAGTATGGATGGATGTTTGTTACTCTTTCACGTAAAAACTACTGAATGGATTTTAATGAAACTTTACAATAATATAGCTTATACATCAAAATAACACATAGGCTACAATTTATAAAGATATTAAGTGAATTGTCCAAAATATCAAATAAGTAGGAAAAAATCTACCATCTGCGAGCTATTCTGGCGTGCGCTGCCAAAACCGCTAGAGTTACACATCCTACTAATATTATAAATGCGAAAGTTTGGACATTTGGATGTTTGGATATTTGGATGTTTGTTACTCAATCAAGCTTCAACCACTGGACGGATCGTAATCAAACTTGGCACACATATAGGTTAGGTCCTGGAATAGGACATAGGATAGATTTTATCCCGAAAAATTATCTCATTCCCACGGGAAATATATAATAATTTGTGATGTTAAGTTGTCCACGCGGACGAAGTCGCGGGCAACAGCTAGTACTAAATAATACCTAAAGAAGATCATCGACACACTCCTTTCGCTTCCTTTAGTCTCACCATTCTCTTTACACATCGCACATTCCTCTGAACAATGACGTAACAGCAATTACATTTCAGTTGAAACTTGATCTCTTTTGTGGTTTGAAAAGTGTGCTTTATTGCAAGGGTACAATTTTCAAATAATCGTAAAGCACAGTATTAAATCGTGATTTTATTGCAGTTACGCCATTGTTCTACGGGATATGCGACATGCTCGCCGTGGGACACGAGTGCTCTTCACGTTTCAGTCTTTGAGTGCCTGATCTGTCTGATTTTGTTAACGATACCGTAAACATCAATTAGTGTAAGGAACACACGTCAATTTTAAAGAGTCAAATTTTAAAAATTAATATGGTGTTTTTTTTTTATTTTGAGGCTTTTGAAAGACAGTGAAAGCAAAATTTTCTAGATCTTTAGCGATATAAACTCAAATTAAACTAATTCAGAATTTAACAGAAATGTAATTCATTTTTGTAATTTTGTCCCTTACGTTAATTGTTATTTCCTGTAACGATAATTATGTCAGTCTAGAATCGTCTATGTAGAATCGGAGCGAAAAGCGGGCGAATGAAATCCACTTTGCGACATTAGATTGCGCAAAGTGGCGATCCATCGTCTCTGCCTACCCCTCTGGGACCCAGGTGTGAGCATTGTATGTATGTAGAATCGTCTCTACTACTGCACACATTCGATATATCTGTGTCGTTGTTCGTTCATCTCTGATTCGTTAAACATATCCAAACCAACGAATCATGACTTTTTTCATTATAGTAAAAATGATGATACCTTCATCCATACTGTGTATAGCATCGTTGCGTCAAACTCGTAAATCATAGCGGATCGACCTGATCTACAAGTTTAAAGTCAGCAAGCTATGAATCATAATTCATCTGAGGAAATCCGAACAAGCCCTAAGGTCAGCAAGGAGATAGATACTTACTAATGTCATCAACGTGCGTCAGGAACAATTAATAAAGTTTATTATGTCATATCTATAAGTACCTACATCAAAATTTTGTCCACTTCGTTGGCCTAGTGGCTTGGTCATTGAACTCGAGCGCCTGAAGTCGTGGGTTCGATTCCCACTGGGGACAGACAACTTTGTACAACTTATCCTTGTTTAATTTCCTTAACACAGGATAAAATCCTATTTATGATTATGACAAGTGTAAGTAATTATGTAATATTAAAAAAAAACTACATATCAATAATTTCTGCCGACCACTATTACACATTTTATACAGTGAGTATTCTATTATACGCGTACACGCAGTCATAGTAGAATAATTACAATGCAGTTTTTGTAATGATCAATCTAAAGTATAATCTGACGTTTGATTGACGGTTGACAGTGCCATCCACTACCGTATCCGCATAAATATGGTTACAACAACAACAAGTAACAAGCATGGGCTACCGTTATCTGAAATAAATTTATTTATACATAAATTATAGCCTGTGTCTGTGTTATCACTGTTATCAGAATGTTTGCAAGAATTCTTGCGAAAGCCCGTGGAGCAAAGCCATAAAATTGTTAAAAAAAAGTATTGCGTAGACATTGGGTCCGATTCATTCATACATTTAAAATTTGACAGAGCTAAAATTGGTTTCGTCTTTATCTTCATAATACTGTGACAAGGATAGCAACAGTTTTAGTGCTGTCAAATTTTAACATTGTGCCTTCAGAATCGAGCCCGTTGTCCTTCTTCTTTGCCCTGTGCGCCTGGCTTGTCGAGCAGGCATTTTATTGCTATGAAGAGTTCTTGCAGAACGCATTAATTTAGTTTAATTAGTTTTAAGAATTTTATTTCACATTTTTATATTTATGTTAGTTATTGATGTTTTTATATTTGTGTTTAATTTGCTTTATAATTTGATTTCATTTAACTTGTTTATAATTTTTATTTGACCTGTAACGGAAGTTATCAATAAAGTATGTCTATGTCTATGTCTAGTTTTCTCTAGGCGACTGACAATGACAGTCATCTATTGCATTCTTCAGGAACTTAAATCTATTATCTTCAAAAATAGTCTTAAGTGGCAAAATGATACCTTATTTTAATTTTTTTTATCTAGAGCTCCTAATTTCTATGATTCGCCGAACAAGTTTTGTTTTGCACAAGATCTTATTTCTCTGCGAAATGAGTCCACTTTGTGCAAAATGTTTTTTGTTTTACAATAAAGTTTTACATATACATATTATACACTATTT
Organism: Esperia sulphurella; assembly: GCA_947086405.1. NCBI lineage: Eukaryota > Metazoa > Arthropoda > Insecta > Lepidoptera > Oecophoridae > Esperia > Esperia sulphurella. The sequence continues at coordinate 13,709,693 of OX352265.1, forward strand.
TTTATCTCGTTCTCCTATTCTCTCTCTTAACTCATTCAACTTTTCTTAATATTACGATCGGATCCATCGGTTTCTTAGAACCGTGATAGCCGGTTGGTGTGCACTCGCCTCACGTTAATGAGGTCGTGGGTTTAAACCCCGCCAGTACCAAAGAGTTTTACGAAATTTAAGTACGGTTTATTTATAATACCACAGGCTTTTCGGTGAAGGAAAACATCGTAAGGAAACCTGCATATGCCCAAGAACAAAATTCTGAGGCGTATGTGAAGTCCACCAAATCGGCTTGGGGCACCCGTTGGTGGTCAGGGGTTTGGCACAAAAGTTCCTGAAGGGTCGAAGTGTCGCCAGGTCTTCCTGGCCCCCTAAGATAAGATAAGATAAGATCGGTTTCTTAGTTTTTATCCTTCGAAATATATTGTGCTGTCCTGATGGCGCCTATCAATCAATCAACCTTGTATGTCAATTCACATTCTCTTATGTCATAAACTCAGGTTAGTTCTAGCACTCTATTGTCTTAACAGGTATAAAGCCTCGTGTCCACAATCCACATACCAAACAGAACCGGATCTAATTTATGTCGCAACCGAGATCCAAGGACGCGGAGTGACCGAAGCACTTTCACTATCACGTGCTTAGGTTATGTAATTGGATTAATTTATTAAAGCGCCACTGTGGAGGCGATTGGGCACGTGGGCAGTGAGTAGGGGCCTTTAGTTTACTGTATTAGACAAATATAATAAAAGGGGCGAAAAGCGGACGAAGGAAAGTTAGTTTGCGGAGTTTGATAGCGTAAAGTGGCGATACATCGTCTCTGCCTACCCCTCTGGGACCAGGAAGCGAGCATTATGTATATATATAATAAAAGTTACCAATAGGCGTACTTATGGGTCCAATCGCTACCAGACACACCTCGATACTTCATCTACACTAATATTATAAAGAGAAAGAAAGATTTGTATGTTTGTACCGAATAAACTCAAAAACTACTGCACCGATTTCAAAAATTCTTTCATCTTTAGAAGGCTACATTATCCGGCATCAGAGTTGAGGTAATGTACACCACTTCATGTTATATGTTTACAGCAGAAGTTAATTAACACTAATCTAAATCAAAATTAGGATTAGTAAAGTAGTTAATCAAGATATCTTTGAATGGTCCTTGGCTATCCTTGAATGGCCCTTGGTCCAGACCGGGACCAACTTTTAAAAATTGTACAAAGTTGTCTGTCCCCAGTGGGAATCAAACCAACAACCTCTGGCCCTCGAGTCCAAGGACAAAGCTACTGGGCCAACGAGGTGGTCACATTAAGCATTTGGTGTTTGTAGTGCTTTGGTTTAGTATATATATATTTTATTTATTTATTCTGAAACCTTCAGCTAATTTACAAAAATATATAATACAGTATAAAATAAAATAAACATTAGCCATTAACAGATTCCTAATATATAAACATAAACATTATTGCATAGGTTAATAAAAGTAGATGAAAGTAGGAAGGTACAGAGAAAAAAATTTAAATAGAAATTTACAACAAAATAGGAAAAAATAATTTACATACTGTAACGTTGTTAATAACTCGAATGAATAAATAAGTACAATGCTAGTTTAATAAATCACTCACATACTGACTATGTACCGTTCTAAACTAATAAAACAGCACTAAAACTGTTGCTATCCTTGTCACACAGTATTATGAAGATAAAGACGAAACCAATTTTAACGCTGTCAAATTTTAAATGTGTGCCTTCAGAATCGGGCCCTGTTGACTTTTAGTAACTGAATCCTTTCTTTTCACAAATACTTGTACTCTATTTTTATTATACAACATGTAACAGAAAAGAATTTTACAGAATTAAAAATAAATATCAGCAGACAGCTGGCATTGTTAGCGCTTCTATTCTCAGTTCAGACTTCTAGACCAGATAAGACTAGAATCAATACACAGCCTAGACTGGTCTGTTTTTACATCAAAGCAGCGATCGTTGAAATGTGCCGTTAAGTATTCTAAACTAAATATATAATTCAACAACCTTATAATCACAATTATTATCAACCTTTAATGAGCCGCAACTCCCACTGCTAATTAAAGACATACACTAAAAAAGAGGGCGTAAGGGTCATAGCGTAATACGCTGGCCCGGATCGGGTTCATCATCATATCAGCCCCTAGAAGTCCACTGCTGGACATAGGCCTTCCCCAATGAACGCCACCACACCCGATCCTCTGCCCTCCGCATCCAGCCGCTACCGGCCACCTTCTTCAGGTCGTCGATCCACCTGGCGGCGTGAAAACTGCGTCAAGTCTTCACGTCGCCTATTCCACAATGTTTAAAGACAAAAGTCTTTAATCAGTACGTCCTGCCTGTCATGACCTACGGTGCAGAAACGTGGACACTGACGGTGGGTCTGATCCACAGGTTCCAAGTCGCTCAGCGAGCTATGGAGAGGGCTATGCTCGGGATTTCTTTGAAGGATATGATTCGTAACCAGGGTCGGGTTGGTGGACTCCAAATAAGTACGCCTTGAATTTCTTTTTGGAGCACACATGCAGGCGTAGCTAGGTATCAATGTTTTGTTTTACAGAAAATTCTCTGATATGATAGTAAACCGTACTTATATTCTGAAAACTCGTTAAAACTAAAGCACACTACGAATTATGCTACGATGATGATGGACTTCCGTTTCGCTCATTTCTTCATTTATCTTTCAGATCTTCGGTAAATCTAGCAGGGGGCGTCCTAATAAGCGCTTCTTTTGGGCAATATAATTTTATTTTATTTTTTTATTTTATTTATTAATTCTGAAACCTACAGCTAATTTACAAAAATATATAATACAGTATAATATAAATTAAACATTAGCCATTAACAGATTTCTAATATATAAACATAAACATTATTGCATAGGTTAAAAAAAAAAGTAGACAAAAGTAGGAGGGTACAGAAGAAAAAAATATTTGATAGAAATTTACAATCAAATAGGTATAAATAAATTATCTACAATCTACGTCGTCGTCGCAATGAGAGTTGAGTGCGTGTACGTGAGGAGTGTGTGTGTGGGGGTGCGTGTGCGCATGTGTGTGTGACTAGGCGAGCGATACGAAGCGAGAAGAGGCGAGGTGGGGGCTGCTCTGCAGGTGCTTTTCACAGGGTGCATTTTCACTTTAGAACTGTAGTACTATTCTCTAAAATATAAACTCGTGTGCGTGACTTTACTCACTTCGAAACCTAAACCATTGGCATTTTGTAAACATTCTAGAGCACTGTCGACGTCAAGTGAGTTCTTTGCGCACTTCACTTAGACAGGGCTCTGAAATGTTTACAGAATTAGCAATGTATTAGGTTTCGAAGTGAGTGAAGTCACTTGAGTGAGATTCGCACGTGAGTTTGTATTTTTAAGAATAGCGCTGTTGGATGTGCCCCAACGTCAATTAGTATTATATAGAAACGATTTTATTAAATAAACACTTTCAAAATGGAATATAATAAAAATAATATAAAGTAAATATAATATAAAGCCGTGTGGTTTCCGGTAGAGTAGAATAGGACCACTCCAACTCTTCCCGTGGATGTCGTACAAGGCGACTGAGGGAATACATTATAAAACATCAATCAGGCCTCCCCAACCCGTCTGGCCAGCGCGGGGAGTGTAGGCCAAATCCTCTGTCTGTCTCGAGCAGATGAGAGAGGGTTGTGCTCCTGCAGTGGAGACAAAAATAACCTGATGATGATAACATAAAGATCCTGTTTTGTCTCCGTTTGTTTACATTGTGTATTTGGGTGATAAAAATTATTATTTTATAGCAGTTTCGAACGCAATAAACCTGCGTCGTCTAATATCCGCACTATGAGACGTCAAGATCTGGAGCGATTAATCGTGGTCATATTGTAATGTTGGCACTGTAATAATAACAATAAAAAATATGTATAAATTTATGGAAAGTATAAAAAGGCGGCCGTATCTACCAAGCAACCGTTTCTAAGAAAAATAAGAAAAACATAGCGACAGAGCATTGCAGGTAAGAGAAAAGAAAATAATCTTAATCCGGATTTTCTCATTGGGATCATAATATCCTTCCAGGAACACTTAATTAAAAACAAAGAAAACATTGCTCGACTAAGATATAAATAAACTCAGGCCTTTCTAAATAAAAAGCCTCGTATAACAAATGAAAGTAGCAATAAAAAGATAAACACTTGCATAACATTCATCTTAAAAACTATAAAAGGTATGCCACTTTCTTGTGTTGTCACTGATTGATAGTTTAAGTAGTTGACTTTCAATAAGTTAAGCACACGACCTTGTAACTTAAACTGACCTGCGTGTTAGCATTGGCACATTACTCATGTTACAATGTCAACATTAAGTATTGACAGTGAAGACAACGTTTACAGATTTTCACGAACAAAAATTATTGTAAATTCGGCCAAAATGGGAATGCACTCCGAAGAAAAGGGACTATTGTTATACAAGCTTCCGAAAGGATTACCAAGCTGGCATAGAGTGGCCTTTGGAGCAGACGAGTTCTGAAGTAAAGGTCTGGACCGACGACCTGAAGAAGGTGGCCTGAAGCGACTGGATGCGGATAGCGGAGGACCGGGTGTGGTTGCGTTCATTAGGGAAGGCACATACTTATCCAGCAGTGGACGTCTACGGGCTGATATGATAATAAAGCTTCTAGACTTGAAGAATGTAAAAACACCAAATATATTCATATCATATATGATATTTTACAATGACGATGAAAGCTCTAAAAAGCTCTGTGTGCTTTTGTCTAATAACAGAAACCAAAAGTACATTCATAACTCATCCCCCTTCCATCACCGGACTACCAGACGTGATGAGGGACTTCATCCTTATGTAGTAGACATACCACGCTCTCGTACGAAACGTTTTGCTTCCTCTTTCATATTGTGAACTGCTAAGGAATGGAACTCTCTGCCATCTTGAGTATTTCCGGACAAGTACCATTTGGATCTTTTTAAAGGAAGAGTGAATCTTCTGGGTAAACACGCTCTACCTTAGGCCTCATCATTACTTACCATCAGGTCAAGCGCAAACCCTCAACAATAAAAAAACTATAGTAACCCGCTTTTATTTATTTATACTTTATTGTACACACATACAAGCCACACAATTCATTTAAACATAATATGTACAAAGGCGCACTGAACGCTGTAAGAGTTTTCTTCCAGTAAACCTTTGGGTGAAAGAGACAAATCAAAGCAGATAGGCAGACAGCAGTGCACATTATAGTGAAAATAAATAGTGAAAAAAAAACCTATATGTAAATAGAATATTTTTTGTTAGTTTCTATAATATATACACGCTGTAAACGAACTATTAACTGTGTTAAATGGTTGCAAATTACTCGTACCATTTTCAAGATAATAATCTATAAGCCAATCGAACTGTCATGTCAGAGCCATTCTGATATATAGATCTCTTTAAGATTTAACTCTTGCTTCATAAACTATATTCCATCAACGAAACAACTTGCCGACACTGCTGATAAAATCGCTAGTTCACAGTGGAAGTTTCCATACTCGCATTTATACTGAGCATGTTTGGACTATTGGGCAGGCACGCGTATTGTTCCACCTGACTGCCGATGTACGAGTATTCGAGATTCATCATAATAACAATCGTACAATAGGTATTGTTCATGATAGAAAACGTTTAGACTAATTCATCAACTAAACTATAAGCTACTGGACACATGTCTGTGCTGTCAGTGTGCTATGATAAATGACCAAGTTCATTTTAAGTTTTAACTTTGCCATCATTGGTTAAGGAGCTAGGGCTGGTCATTTAATTTAGAATGAGACTGTCCAGTAGCGGAATGAAAAGGTTTCAAAAATTCATTCTTCGAACACGTGTTACCGTTTCAAACTATGACACAAAGTCAAAGTCAAAATTGCATATGAGTAAACTTGGTACATTTATACACGTAATTATTTTATCGACTACCGCTTACCGCTACCGTCAAAATCTTTTGTTGCATATGAGTGAACACTTGGTACATTTATACATGTAATTTTTTTATCGGCTACCGCTTGCTAGGTGTTAACGCTGTGAAGAAGAAACGGCGCAAAAAACTTCACGCAACACATCTTTTGAAAACAGACACGAAACAGAATGTTGCATGGAAAATGTTTTATTGTTTGATAACGACATTTTTAGGTGTCATTTCTCTAATATTAATACCTCTCTCTAATATTAGTCAAAAGTGGCTCCAAATGGTTCGTGTAATATATAACACACGGCTGCTGCGTCGCCAGTTCCTTATTCTTGACTTGAACTTGGCTTCGCACGCTCCGCGTGTCTAAATACTTATATTTATCAATTGCTTAAACAGGATATTTAAATCATAAACCAATTATTGTTTTATCCAAATCCGAATTTAGATAAAATTACATGATTTGTTTTTGGAAAAAGAAAGATTTCTCTACTGTTAGTCAAAGTCAAATTCATTTATTGCATATAAGTACACTTGGTACATTTATATACGTCATCGACTACCGCTTGCTAGGTGTTAGCGCTGTGAAGAAGAAACGGTGCAACAAATTTCACGCAACACATTTTATTTTCGCCCTTCAGCCTTTCCAGCGACTATTTATGAATGTAATTCATAATGCATAATGTTAATATGCTCTCCTCTACTTCAATTTTCATGGAAATGTGTAAAGACACAGCGATAGGTCACGCACTGCAATAAGATCACACACGTTACGGCCCCCGCATAAATTGGATATTCCCGTCGTTCCCCCGGGCCAGGCTTGCAATCAGGCTCGAGATATTTTTAGATGAACCTTCAGTTAGATAGACGTATTTGTAAAATGTCAGTTTAATTGACATTTCGACTACAAAACTACGTTTTAAAATACTCAGTACAGACAAGGGAACGAGGTATTCATTCACCGATTTTGATTAAACTCGGTACAGATTTTGCTGTGGTAAATTGATCAATTTTGATCACGTAAACCCCCTGGGTCTTTAAAAATACTCGCCCGCCTCCAAAAGTTTATGCAGTCATCATCATCAGGTTATTTTTGTCTCCACTGTAGGGGCACAACCCTCTCTCATCTGCCGGAGACCGGCGGAGGATTTGGCCTACACTCCCCGCGCTGGCCAGACGGGTTGGGGAGGCCTGATTGATGTTTTATAATGTATTCTCTCAGTCGCCTTGTACGACATCCACGGGAAGAGTTGGAGTGGTCCTATTCCACTCTACCGGAAACCACAAGGCAAAGTTATGCAGTCAATTGATGTTAATCTCAGTAGATTGCAAACAATTATTATGGACTAGCGTGGCCGGGGCTCCGCTCGCGTGGACTTCCTGCCCCTTTCCTCCACTCTTCCCCTCCCCTTTTCCATACACTTTCCACTGCACCCTCTACTCTTACCCTTGATGCTGGTCCTAACTCATCGCAATCTGAATTCCGCCGACCATTATACTTTGTAGTATATACCAATGTAATGGATGTGAATTTTTGAAAACTATGAATTTGCGTAACTTTTGATTAAGTAACCCGATTGCGATGAAATAAAGACTAAATATTACTCCAAATTAATCTCTATGTTTCTGGAATCTTCATCTAAATTGGTTCAGTAGTTTTTACGTGCTGCGTGCGCAAATTAACGAATAAACTGAATTCCAAAAAGATATTAAATGACACTGTATGAACTTTAGAGAATCTATAAATAGTGCACTTACATGTTCAAAACAATAAATACATTTTATCGCATAAACAAATACGTTTTAAAAGTTAAAATAGTACAATTTAGGCTGTCTTATACCTTTGAGCGAGTTATTCTAGACAACCTTCGACCTGTAAAAGCGATATCCCTCCACTATGGAACTATTAAAGTATTAATCTATAAAATATCTGCATATTTCGTCAATTTGCTAGTTGAGTATAGTGCAATTTAGGCAGCCGTACCTTTATGAATATCACGGCTCGTAAATAAACACCACTAAGTCCAGGCTCAACCAAGCCACCTTGATAATAATATAATGTGTAGATTTATCTTAATGTGAAAAGGAGAAAATCCAATCAACACATCCTCTCGCCATAACATGGGCGCCGATCGATGGTACGGCAGATATCACGGTACCGGTTCTTCGTACGCGATATTTTCATTTTAAAGCCGCCTAGGCTATCTGCTTCAGTACAAACACTGTACAGGAAAATCTTTGATGCAATCTTGATAGCAAGAATAGAAAAGCATTATAAGGTCGTCCCCGTAGCCTAGTCGGTAGTACACCTACCTGCCAAGCTCGGGGTCGCGGGTTCGAATCCCGCCCAGCGCAAACATTCGGGTGATGAGCACTTGTGTTTGTCTTGTGACTGGATGTTATTTATATATTATACTAGCTGTTGCCTGCGACTTCGTCCACGTGGACAACTTTTGTAGGCTTTATTGTAGGACTATTTAAGATAAACATTTCCATCATTCATTACATACAAACTCTTGCGGTATTGGCAGCGCACACCAGAATAGCTCGCAGATGGTAGATTTTTTCCTACTTACTTGATATTTTGGCCAATTCACACAATATCTTTATACATTGTGGCCTATGTATTATTCTGATGTATAAGCTATATTATTGTAAAGTTTCATTAAAATCCATTTAGTAGTTTTTTTCGTGAGAGTAACAAATATCCATCCATACTTACAAACTTTCGCGTTTATAATATTAGTAGGATTATATTATGTATTTTTATGTATGTATATCCGCTGTCTGATACCCATATTACAGGCTCTGCCTAGTTTGGGATCAGGTGGCCGTGTTTGAAATGTCCACATATATTTTTTTAAAGTAACGTGCACAATCCCTATGAGAGTAGAACAATTTTGGATAACCTTTCAGTTGCAATATCTTTTAACTTCTGTTCCCCCTTCTCATAGGTGTGTAACTTAACTACTGTTATACCCATTTACTTTAAGAGTGTGGTTTCCGGTAGAGTAGAATAGGACCACTCCAACTCTTCCCGTGGATGTCGTACAAGGCGACTGAGGGAATACATTATAAAACATCAATCAGGCCTCCCCAACCCGTCTGGCCAGCGCGGGGAGTTTAGGCCAAATCCTCCGTCTGTGTCCAGGCAGATGAGAGAGGGTTGTGCTCCTGCAGTGGAGACAAAAATAACCTGATGAAGATGTTAAGAGTAATGGATAACTCTGGCAGGTCTCTTTAAAACTTAATGGTTTGACAGGAAATGGCAAACGGATAGACAGTCTGCCTGGTGGTAAGCGGTCACTGTCGCCACAACTGTTCAAAGCCACAACAATGCGAAGAAAACGTAGGGTTTTCACATTCTTCACCACCAGGGTTTTCCACCTGGAGGTCACAGGCAGCCTCATCACTGAGTAATTGCACGAATGGGCAGCGTTGCCGATAGCGTAAATTTTACACATTTGACGTACCTATTTAGCCTCCCATGTGTAAAATCGTGGTTATATGTACCTTTTTTGAAACCGCCGCCAAAAAGTACCTTGAAAGTTTTATGAAATAGGCAACACTTTTTAATATGCGCTAATAATATAGGTAAGCTTTCTCACGCTTCGAAACCAAAAAAATAGTACTTCTGCTGGCGTGCAGAAAAGTAAAAAAGTGGTGTAAAATTTTACATATGTACCTTTTTACCCCAAAATGTACCTTTTTAGCGCTGGATATGTACCTTTTGGGAACTCAGTTGCGGCAACACTGCGAATGGGAAAAACTCATTGTATATTACGAAATACGATTTAGTATCGCTTGTACCAAATAAGAATTGTAGGTGATAAGGTAGTGACCATCTAGACAGGCTACCACCGGTGGGTAGACTTGGCGCAAAGCCTACAGTGGAATCAAACATTTTCTATGGCGTGTCAATACTGTTTCCACATATACTACATGTTTCACTACAAATGCTTCGGATATTATAAAACTAGTTTGGAAAGTCAGTTGCCTGTACTAGTCACGATCCAGCCTTCGATAGGCTTCTCAATAGCGGCGAAATGGGTTTTATCACTCGGTAATGAAGGCTGTTTTGCATTGGAGGTGTAAAGTCACGACCTAATAGGTCGGGAGGAAGCCCGATGCTATGCCCGATTAGAATGCTATTAGTGTCTATGCCTAAGTATCCGAGTATCTAGAGGTATACTGTGTGTGAATACCTATATACTCGTATATACAAAATGTAACGTTAAACTATGAAACATACGAACTGTTTTACAATAATTACCGAAATAATGATAGGGGTTTGGCCACTTAGATACTTACCTACCTACTCGTAGCAAATATTTGTAAGGCAAGTTCAGGAAATCCGATAGTCGTAACTGTCTTTATGATTTTATAATTATCTGGTTCAATCGTCGTAAACCATCTAAGCTAAGCGGGTTAGTTTTGTGTTAAACTTATCCAGTATAGGTACTTGTATAATTTTTTAAAATTTTCGATATTCTTAGGCAGTGAAAAAAAGTGTTGGTCCTACTTTTTATTAGTGTTCAGACAACCGAAGCGTGATACAATTTCGTTTCTTATCCATTCGAGTCGACGACGACGCGATCGAGGTAGCTCAGTAGATATCACCACTGACGCGTGCGTTACATCAAGCGGGCGGCATCCGACTGATTGTTACCCGCCGACCATACACGGCGAGTTTTGTAAACAAAGTCCGGAGTGTGACAGGCCTGGTTTGGCACAAAAGATCCTGAAGGGTCCCAGTGTCGCCAGGTCTTCCTGGCCCCAACTGGCTAGCTAGCACACTGGCGAAATATGCAGCCATAAACTGTAAAATAGATCCATAGTGGGGGTATACCCGTGTTAGTGCATCTAACACCGCTATACCCCCACTATGTATGTATGTAAACGCTTTATTGTACCAAAAATAACAATAACAACAATAATAAAATAGGATTTAAACTGTGAACAAAGGCGGACTTATCCCACTTAGGGATCTCTTCAAGTCAACCTTAGAGTAACCGAAAGGACAAGTATAATGCGTTTAGTACCAAATTTGATACAGAAATGTACCTACTTTAAATAAAGTTTGAAAATACATATTACATAAACATAAACGAACACTGGGCCCGATTCTGAAGACACACATTTAAAATTTGACAGCGCTAAAATTGGTTTCGTCTTTATCTTCATAATACTGTGTGACAAGGATAGCAACAGTTTTAGTGCTGTCAAATTTTAACATTGTGCCTTCAGAATCGAGCCCAATATATACATAGACGATACACGAATAAGTATCTATGCACCTATTAAGCTGTAAAATGTCTGCATAACTCGCCAGTGTGATAGTTGGGTGTAGTATAAATTATTGTATTGTTATTGTAATGATGTTTACTAATAATACTTTGATTCCCACTTTGACTAGAATGGTGGACTTTAAACTTCCGATTTCCGTACGTTTGACTAACAAGTAATACGGTCCCAAACGCACCACATAATTGTAATTATGTTTATGTAACAAACGAGTCGTAACGCAGCTAGCAAAAAATATAAAAAGTAAAAGCTCGAGCAATTACGAGGTCATGAGTAGTGTGATGGTTGAATTTAGTGAGAGGAAAGTAATCAAGGCAAGCTGTTTTGGTTAACGAAGCCGTTTGAGCTTTATTATTCGGCTACGGCTAAACTGACCTAGAGGAGGGTTATATATAAATTTAGCAATCTGGGTACCGAAGATGAATAACTACTAACTACAAAAATTTGGTGATTTATGCAGATAGATTTAAAATTACGTGCGATATCTTAGGAGCTTTTCTATTAGTTATTAATTCACTTATAAAAAAGGATATCATTTTCTTAATCAACGTTCCTATAAACCTGAAAAATTACATAAATTCATATTAATTTGGTTTCCCGTAGGAATGAGATATGTCCTTTAATTGGAAATTAATGTAACAATAAATAAAAATTACAAATAAACAATTTTTTTTTTTAATCTTTATTTAAAGAGCTTTGTCATAAACATGACTATGTCGCTCTATAAGTATTCTACTTTATAACTATCTATTTCTAATGGCTATTTTATATAATTTATACAATTTCACACCCAAAACTGACAGAGGAAAGGCCAAGACACTGTTACAGCCACCTACTTGCCAAAACATCTCATTCTCAAAAATTTGCCTCCTGTACGACTCGTTCCGGACGCACTCCACCAACACGTGGTAGGCATCCTCCACCACGCCACATTCTGTGCAATGTGGTGATGGGACCTTTCCCATCAAATGTGCGAACTTATTCAGTGGAACGTGTCCGGAGCGAAGTCTTAATGCTGTAACGATGTCCTGGCGACTCAGTGAGCAGTTGTCAATCCAGGGACAATTCATAGGTTCCGTTTGGATGGTCTTGTACCATATACCTTTAACTTTAGACCTTTCATCAAAGTATTCCTTCCATGCCTTGAAACACATATTTTTTACATAGCATATGCAGTCAGTAAAAAACGGTAATTCACTTATTTATTATCCATAAATCTTGATAGGAGTATTGTCTGTGTCATGCTAAATCGAACTTTAAATATATGTTAACAAAAACATTATTACTTTTAATTTATTTCGATTTCATCTCGTCATCAGCTGAAATATGTCCACTGCTAAACACAGGCCTCCCCGATAGAATGCTGCTTTCAGTGGGTTGTCCATTGGGGGGGTTTGCCATAATCACCATTATTGGCAGACGGATTGTGATAGCAGTAAAGATCTCAATATATATAGGATAACGTTGCTGCCCGTCCCTGGTACATTTTATTTCATCATCAGGTTATTTTTGTATCCACTGCACACAGCCCTTTCTCATCTGCCGGAGACAGATGGAGAATTTGGCCTACACTCCCATTTCATTTGCATGTCATTTAATTTGATTATATTTTAATGTTTTAATTAATTTAATTTGTTTTATTTATCAGCAAAAATTCTAAGGCGTAGGTGAAGTCCACCAAATGGGGTTTGGTGGACAGGGGTTTAACACCAAAGATCCTGAAGGATCGCAGTGTGGCCAGGTCTTACTGGCCTCCAAGAAAATAAGATAAGAGTCTTTACCTACTAATTAATAATTAATTTTACTAACACACAATGAGACAATCAAACTATTTATCAACACATATTCTAATTGTTGTAACAGTTCAAAACAACGAGGCAAGTGTTTATGTGCCCTATAGCATTTTATCTACAATAGAAATAATAATAACTGCCTACATCATGCTGTTAATATAATTACAAACACAATTACGTATAAATTAACTAGCCGTTGCCCGCCACTTCGTTCGTATGGAATCACAACTTTATTTATTACTTATTTAGAGGCGCATATTTTTTTTATTATAGCATTGAATAAAGCAAAGAAACGATACAAATGTTACTAAATAAAAATATAAAATAAACATAACTTTATTCAATTTAAAGTGATACATTATTTATGAAGCCCTGACTCCCAAACTAGCTAAACTGTACTTCAGGAGCCAGTGTCTTCCCCATACGTCTAAATTAACAAAAAAAACATTAAAAAAAAGTTTTGTTGGACTCCACTGCTGCACTGGAGTACATATCTTCATTGAAACACGTCATTATTGAGTAGCTTATTATTATTACAGATGTTTTTATTATGATTTTTTCTGGAAACCCCTGGTTTAAGAACCCCTGAAATGTCACTTTGACGTTGACATATAATTTTTTTTTAATTTCGGAGGGATTTTAAAATTCGTTCACGATCAAACCACGATCCCTAAAGTTCGAGCCTAACAACTAGAATACTCAGCCCATGGGTTGGTTTAATGGATAACCATTGATAGTGAAAGTCCACTAGTCGCCGCGAGGCTAGTAAAGGCTATTATTTCGTTGAGTTCAAATCATTCATTAATTCCAAACTAATTATAATTATTAATATACTGACAGCTCAATGAATGAAGTACATTAATTCAATTGAAGAGGCTTTTAGAAGCAATTATAATAATAGGCTGAATCATGGGTCGTAAACAGATTTTAGTTCGTATACAGCAATAAATTTTTTCATATTTATCAATTTTTGAAAGTTATGTAGGTATAGTGTTGGGGAATCGGGTGTGGTGGCGTTCAATGGGGAAGGCCATGTCCAGCAGTGGACGTCTAAGTGCTGATATAATGATGAAGATGTATTGGTTTTGAAGTGGCCTTTGATAGGGCCTCATGAGATTGTTAAATAAAATAAAATAAATAAATAAATATGTGGGGACATTTCACACACGGCCCAAACTACAGACCTGATCCCAAACTAGGCAGAGCCTGTAATATGGGTATCAGCCAGCTGATATACATACATAAATACATAATATAATATATAAATAACATCCAGTCACAAGGCAAACACAAGTGCTCATCACACAAATGTTTGCCCTGGGCGGGATTCGAACCCGCGACTCCGAGCTTCGCAGGCAGGTGTACTACCGACTAGGCTACGGGGCCGACGTATATAAAACATTACATTAGAAATTAATGTAATTTAACGTAAATTTTTTCTTCTGTGTTAAGTGCACTAACACTGATATACCCCAGCTGTGGACCTGTTTTAGAGCTTATGGTTGCATATTTCGTCAGTGAACTAGTTCAGTTACTCCCCGGGCAACAGATTCGCATTATTTATATTTTCAGTAAGTTTTTTTTAAATATATAAAACCAAACTTCGATTTTCTTGTCGACTATGTAAATTAAATGTAGGACAATTCAGTAACTTATGCATAGTGGTCTGTCCCCAGTGGTAATCGAATCCACGACTTCCGGCGCTCGAGTCCAATGGACCAATCCACTAAACCAACAAGGCGGATAAAACTTTGTTGTTAAACGATTAGTGTTGATGTTGGAGGATACCTTTCGAATTTCGTCATTATTTATAGCTCTGTAGGCTATAGATTTGCTTCTAAAGACTGTATCAAATAGGTTAAGAGCTATCTGAGGTAGCCCAAAGTGTGTATCTAGCTAGACATTATTTTCTTAACCACTTAACAAATAATTGCTAAATGTTTTTATGCCTATATTCGCATCACCTGTTCGCCTGGTCATGACGTAGAACTTACCTGGAACAAAAATACATAGATCAATGAAACAACTAGTAAATTCCACTTATATTATAAATGTGGACGTTTGGATGTTTGTTACTCAATCACGCTTCAACCACTGGACGGATGAAACTTGACACACATATACTCGTAGGTTAGGTCCTGGAATAGGACATAGGATAGTTTTTATCATGAAAATTTCTCATTATTACAGGAAATACATAATATTTGTGATGTTAAGTTGTCCACGCGGACGAAGTCGTGGGAAACAGCTAGTAAAAAAATATAAATTGAAAAAATAACTGCTAATGCATAAAACATACAGTATAACAATGCAAACAGCATAAACGCTGTAACCCTTAACATGTGAATCAGAAAACAAATCTACTTCGCATGGTCTGTGTCCAGCGTCTTTTCGTGACAGTGACAGTTCAAGCTTTTGACAGATGTCATTGATACTCGATGTATTTAGCGCATACGCATTGTAATAAAACTTGATAAATATTGTTTCCTGTCTAACAATATGTTTTATATTAAAGTTGCACAAGACTATCACAAGCTGTAAAGCTGTGAAAAAGTTAGTGGTCGGACCAATCGTGACCAAGGTCACCCGCCAAATCACATCTGATTGGTTGCTGGCATGTCTTGATTACCCATAGCGTATCTAGCCTTTTATAAGACGGGATAATTAGTATTTTTGCAATAAAAAATTGCTCCATGTTCAGTTGTATCGATGTAATGCACGCTTTATTGATTGGTTTAACAAATCCAAGAAGATTTACTAGTCGCGTTAAAAATATATAATAGGTACGTGAGGAATTAAGTAAAATAAACAACGTAAGTTGATTACACTGACTTTTAAATTAAATTTATTATGACATTTGACTTTGACATAAAATTCAGTAGCTCTTTGACATCTTATATGCTAATGTAATAATTGTGATTGTGAATGTATGAATTTTAATTACTATTTTTTTTGTTATGTTGGTAGCTTAACTAAGTGTTTTGTATATCCATTGATTGTAATGTTTTTGACAATGTACGATTAGTACCAATAAATAATACGAATATGAATATATTATTACTCTATAACGACTAAATACAACTTTATACAGATTCTAGTATTACTTAAATACTCTTTGGATGAAGGAGTTCGCGTGTAAAGCATTAATATGTTTGTAGTTCTGAATTTAGCAAAATAGTCGAAGTTAAAACGCAAATAAGTCTTTTACAGCTTTTATTATCAAAGCTCATAAAGTCATAACTATCAGATTTCTTACTTCGCACGTAGTTTGAAACTGGGATGTTTTATTAGATGGTAACTAGCTAACTCAAGTGGGGAATCCTATACAAAGACCTTACCTATACGACCTCCGTGGCGGAACGGGTAGCTCTCGCCTGCCACGCCGGAGGTTGCGGGTTCGAATCCCGCTAGGGGCAAATGTTCGTATGATCAATATGAATGTTTGTACCCAAGTCTTGGATGTTTGTATATTTATTTAAGTATGTCTATCCGTTATCTAGTAACCATACCACAGGCTCTGCCTAGTTTGGGACTGGATAATTGGTGTGAATGTCTGAGATATTTATATTTATTTATACCTACAGAAATATTGCTACTTTCAATAATTTAAACTCTAGTTTATAATCCATTAGGTAGTTTCTTTACAAAAATATTATGAAACTTGATGAGATATTTATTAGGCAATTGGCTAACTGGAGCTGTCAAACTCAAACTTTAGCGAACTTTCAAAATTTACCTGTATCTACAGATGTGTAACTAAAGTCTGTATAGGTATATCAGAGTATTGGCTTATAATTTTATCTAGCTCACTTCTTAAGAGCAGTGTGAAACTAGATAGGATATTAGATAGCAACTAGCTCACGGGAATGGCGAGACACTCAAGAGCCTTATATTGTCCATAAAACTTAAGCAATATTTGTATCTATCTTTTGCCACAGCCTGTAAAGTCAAAGCCTGTAGCTCATAATTTTACCTAGCTCACTTCGCACGAACAGTGTGAAACTAGATGGGATATAAGATAGCAACTAGCTAACTGGAGTGGCGAAACTCAAGAACCTTACATTGTCTAAGCAACAATAGAGTTGCGTAACATCTATAAAGTGGTCCAGTAATGGGCTATGCTGCGAACTTACTACTTCAATACCTATTGTAGAGTTACTTAATGAGTCGTGGGCGTTGACTTAGAATAGCTCTTTAATCTAAGATAAATTATTTTACTAACAGGCAGGTGTAAAGTTGTATAGCAGACAGTCACTTTTTCAATTCAATTCAATTCAATTACCTACTCTTTATTGCAGACAGAGGTACAATAACAAAGTAGCTTGCATTAGTACATCTAAACGGTCTTATCGCTAAAAACGATTTCTTCCAGATAACATTTTACAGTATGCAAGTAGAAAATAAATTAAGCCTATTAGTTTTGTCAATGTGTTGGTTTGGTTTGATTTAACAACACCTTATTAATATATCCACACTGTTGGAACACAGGCTTACCCTCTAACAAGGGTACAGCTAGACGGTGACAACACATTGACAAAATTAAAAGGCTTAATTTATTTTCTGCTTGCATACTGTAAAATGTTATCTGGAAGAATTCGTTTTTAGCGATAAGACCATCTAGATATACTAATGTAAGCTACTTTTTTATTGTACCTCTGTCTACAATAAAGAGTAGGTAATTGAATTGAATTGAATTGAAAAAGTGACTGTCTGCTCTACAACTTTACATTCATAATTTATTTTCTAGTTGTATTACAGTCTATAAAAACAAATTTAGACAAACTTAACACTTTTATGTGGCATTAAAATAGGAATGGTTTCATTATAATTTTATATGCTGTCCGTAGCTATGAAAAAGTTATTTATTATCAGTTTGAATGTTTCTTTCATTACACGTCAATAAAATTTATTAAAAGGAATACTACCACAATAATAATAATATACCGACGGCCGTTGGGGCAGACGAGTTAAGGAGTGGAGACCGCGGATTTGCATGCGCAGGGTGGGACGGTCGCACCGCAGGCAGGTGGACCGACAACCTGAAGGTCGAAAGTGGAGGATCCGGTGTGGTGGCGTTCATTATGGAAGGCCTATGTCCAACAGTGGACGTCTAAGGGCTGACATGATTATGATGATTAAGAGCACTGGGCGAGGTACCAGCCAGGTTATGCATCAGGAATATTTATATACCACTTATAAAACAACTTCAGGCCGAGCAAATGCAAAAACAAAATGGTGTTAATAATTCCAATATAATATCTATTTATCGTGGCATCGTTGAATACTCATAGGTCAGAAATCAGATGAGCGTATTGAGTTTTTTAGGGTTCCATAAAAAAAAATCTTTTTAAGATTTTCGTGATAAAGTTATGACACGAGAAGTCATTTATTGAAATCTTATACAGAACTGTATATTATTATTTATTCAGTATACTTTTGCTTTTTTATTACGATAGGTATACGAGAATAATAAGTACTTTTTTTAAAGCTATTTAGTAGCATGACCGATGAAAGCATTTATTATGAAAATCCTACTATATTCAGCCACTGTTCTCGCGTGAATGTTCTCTAATCAATATTCTATGTACAGAATAAACACACATCTCTTTATAGCTACAGCCAACAAATCAGAAATTAACAAGTACAATACAAAAGAGTGTACTTACAAATAAGAAAAGGCGGAAAAATGATATACGTTACTTAGCATGCGCCAAAATTGAATAACACACCAGTGTAATAAAATAATATTGACAGAACCCACGCATCAACATGCGCCACCTATACTTTACTGACTTTTTACTGCACTTACATAAACATAAGAATGTAATATTCCTTCACGAGGAGCCTTTCAATCTAATGCTATAATAATGGACAACTCCTTTTAAGATTTTTGAAAGGCGTTGTTTTCGCGTGAATTCCGAGATGCGATCGTGATTTTAATCGTTAGCAATTGTTTTAAAAACATTAAAAAAAACTAAGATACACATTTTACAGTGTAGTTTCTAGGTCAAGTGGGGTATCGTAGGAAAGTATACCATTTGTATCTACATTCTAAACTAGATTTTTGTTTCCGTTTATGCCGCTTAGTTTTCGACTTGGAAGATTTACCGAAAATATTTTCCCCCCTCCATCTCTGAAGTTTGCAATGCGATAAATCTGAAGTAATTTAAGTTAATAGAAGTTTATATAGTAAAAATAAAACGATGTCTCTAATCAGCACAGTTTTTTAGAAATCAGCAAAAGTTCTTTACAAATAAACGTAGTTATGCGGACCGAATAACGAACTTTATTCCGTGGTTTATACCTACTTTTTATACGTTTCCTTTCAAGGTACGGAACCCTCGGTACGCGAGTCTGACTCACACTTGTTCAATGTTTTTTTTCTGTTTGACACTAGTAGATAAATTATATACCACATAGACTTTTACCACAGGAAAGTTGGTTCCCACGGGAAACTTGTATAGTCGCAAGAAACGCCGTAGAGCGAGAAGTAAAACAATAAATTTCTAATTATAAAGTAATGCTTTATCGTAATAAGTATAATGGCTTCAGGAAGGAAATACGAAATTAAAATTTGTAATGACCATTTTACACAATAAAAAAATTAGGAACTGTACAATAGTGTGAACATCATAATGAGTTTTAAAAAATTGCTATTGTTAGGTAAAAACGCTATCGATGTAGCAAAGTTTTAGCCAAGGACAGTTAGACATGAAAAATATCTAACTAAAATATTTTACTAAATTTTGGGTAAGTTGAACCTGTTTCACTCCGGACTTTAGCGATGTGACGTATTTGTGTAAAATCCCGCTTCGCTCCACAATCCGTAAGCGTAGGTAGCAGCCCTAGCCGAATCGCGTATGAAGATAATGTGTGCGTGATTTAGCGGTTCAGTGGAACATGAACTTTATTCTATGCACGTAGGTTTCATTTTCGCTTGCACTGATTTGTGTAAGTTTTGAGGAAACTGAACAAGCTTTCTTAGCGAGTGCGCCTATTGTACTTGTAGTATTACCTATTATTCTGTGAGTAAGTATGAATGTTTGTTCCTCAACCAAGCAATAGAGATCAGGAACTTGTAAGAGCTCGGTGAAACCAAGAATCTATAAGGTAAGGTTTACTCAATGTAAAGAAAAAAGATAAACGACTGTTTGATTCTCACAAACAAGAATACGACAGTAATAAATCAACCAGCCCTCCTGTAGGAAAATAGAAGACATAGAGGCAATAGCATGAGGCTGACGAGAAAGCCGTATTAAAAATACTTATTGTTTATTCAGCAGCCAAGATAAGAGAACAATGGAAGTCTGTTAATAGACATCCCTTTAAAATTCACAATTTGGCATGAAACGTATAACGCAAAGGAGAATAATAAAAGAGACACGGAAATGAGAGATTATATCGAGCAGCAATAACGCTTCGTTAAAATGGTTAAACCGATCAGGGTAATACACATTGGTACAGTTAATATTCTGAATCAGCACATAGAATAAACATTTACCCCAGAAACACTTGATCATCTGATCAGTTAGAGCCTTCTCCTGACCGAAACAATCAAAAGTAACGTTTTGAGTCATAGAGGTGAGAAACAAACATGCAAACAGATTATCAACTTAGGATGTATTTTGACTTTGCCACGCAGTGCTTTTTGGTAAAAAGTTTACTAGTGAGATACCTGCTTATAAAATGGACTTGTCAATTAAAAACAAATAAACGAACAATAGATATAGTTAACAAAATTGATTAAATAGGTTATATTTGTAGGGCAGCCTGCACTTACTTTCACTTTAGATTCTTTTCCAATATTTCATAATCATAACACAAAAACGAAATCCGAAAATAGTCCATACAATCACTTTTTATGGGATTTGCAAAATATAAGCACTAGGTTGGCATTATATTATTGCAAAATTTTACAAGCAATTTAAAATGAAAGTGACTTTAGAATAGTTAAGAATGAGTTATGAGCAATTAACTGCTTTGTAATACCTAGTTTTGTGTTTTTGTTTTAAGTGATGTAATATTAGATCTTTGTTTTTATTATGATCGCTAACATAGAATTAACTGTCCAGACAGTTTTATGATTTGATGTTTTATTGTTATTATCATCAAGCATTCGTTTTTAGTACAATCACTACCGTAATAATTTCAAAATTACTGTCTAGCTTGATACTGAGTTTGTCTACGCTTGATTAGATAATATAATTTGATCGCATATCAATTCCGTCGTCGATTCCTTTTTATTCTTTTTGATTGGGAACATTTATTCTCAGTAACATATATTTTGTAATAACAGCAACATTTTATGCACAGTAAAACAATACTTTTATTGAATTTATGTGTTTATGAGAATATATTTCCAGGTATAAGACAAGAGCTTTCGCCAATAGGGTATCTGGACCACGGATGTCTTAAAAACGAACACGTAAAAATATGATATTATGTTAATTAACCCTTATTCGCCAATTATGCCTTGTGGGTCAGATTCCAACAAATATAAAGTTTTAATGACCACTTCTGTTGCGTCATTTACCATTTATCGCACAGGCGTCACTTGTGTGGGAAAGTGAGGTAATTTGCGTGCGGCGTGCTCCTGAAGGCTTTCTCTGTTTAGTGCAATTTTGAACATTCTCAGCGGTTACTTTCTATTGTCAAGTTACGGTATCATTTCTGTCGACATTAGTAATAAGTAGTTACATATTTATATACGAAATATTTTAAAAATCTGAACAATTCCAAACGACAATATTTTCCTGGGCTATGAGAATTAGAGAAGGAGAGGACTGTAGTGTTTGTATTTTATATTTATTTCAACTCGATTCTTCTAGCCGTTCCTGAGAAAAAAGGTCTTGACGGATATACAGATGGACAAGGTTCCGTTTTTTTAATTCGAGGTACGGAACCCTAAAAGATACAAATTATGAACGTCTCTATCTTTTCCTTAAGTGACAAGTTTCTTATGTTTTTAATTTATTTTATATATTTTTTGGAAATTTACTTTTGGGAAGTTAAGCTCATGGGGTAAATTGCAATATCACAGCTCAATGTATATATTGTTCAATCCACGATGGCACTCCCCACTACTTTTCACTAATCGAATCGCCAATATCTTAGTGCACGCATTGATATAGTGCGTAGCGATGGAACTAACACAGTAACAATATAACGCGGACATTGAAATGTAAGCGATACAGAGAAAGAGTGGGAGGTGCCGTCGTGAACCGTACGCTATATAATATTACGATTACCTCTCTGTGAATAGGCTCTGTGGAAATCAATACATTTGTCGCCGTAATAAAGATGACGTCACCGCCGTTCCAAATATTAGGAACTTCTTATATAAATTCAAACGCACATGTTCACACCGAACAGCTCTAATCAAAAGAACCGTGGTGCTTGTTAACTGCTCTTTCAAATTTGTTTGTGCACCAAAAATGTCGGCCATCACTTTCTAGGTGCAGGTTACATTCTTAAAGGTTGCGCAATTACGTTTTTACATTTTATCTGCAGAATGTAAACAAGTCGATTTGCCAAATTGCTAATTTTTAGGAATTCGTTCAAACGAATTAGCGAAGCTTTTTTGTCAGGCGTCTCAACTACTGAATTGAATAAGCAGAAATTTGAAACCTACGTGCATGTTTTTAACGTTGTAAATCAGCCTGGCAATGATGGGAAAATTATGAAAATGTCATGATATTTTTTTTAAAGGAAGGACTAAGACTGTTTTCGCAAATAAGCAAAGACTACTAAATCGATAAAATATATAAATTTGATGGACATTTGAAGATATTTTTTTTCGAAAAATATTTCAGGACAATTAAACAAAATTTGTGTTCAGCCTACGCTATGCAGATTTTCCGAAATTTTGTTTTAATATTGTGTTTTTTTTTCCTCACTTTTATAAATTGTCTTTTCGTCCAGCAGAGTTGTGAATGGTTGGTAATTTTATCATATGAAATTTTTTTTTTTTGTACAGGGTTTGCATTGGAAAAAAGGTAATGGTCATAAAATCATCATCAGGTTATTTTTGTCTCCACTGCAGGAGCACAACCCTCTCTCATCCGCCGGAGACAGACGGAGGATTTGGCCTACACTCCCCGCGCTGGCCAGACGGGTTGGGGAGGCCTGATTGATGTTTTGTAATGTATTCCCTTAGTCGCCTTGTACGACATCCACGGGAAGAGTCGGAGTGGTCCTATTCTATTCTACAGGAAACCACACAGCATACGGTCATAAAATAAATAGGAATAAATACGATCAAGTAAATTTACTTAACTCTTTATTAGTTACAGCATTTAGAACTGATGTTAGATTTATTATGTTTTACCCGTCTACGGCGAAGCGAAAAGGAGGGTTATGCTAGTAGTCTCTCATGTGAACGTGCGTACCTATAATAAAATTCTGCCATTTTAGTAAAAACTATTAGTACAAAAAACTCATACAATATTCAATTTCCTAAATATTTCTATTTTTTACGAAATATTTATATTTTGAACATTTAACTTCCGAAGTTTGAGTAGCATATATCCTTCTTTTAATCAAATTACTTATTCCGTGTACTTATTTCACAGAATACGAAATATTACTAAGTACGTATAGAAGCGACATTCACCTCCGTTGCCCGCGAAATGGTTCGGCTCGTGCCGCGCCGCGTTGCCCGCCGCGCCGCCGGTACAAAGTTACAACGCGGCTATCGACCGGGCGGCGGCGCCGAGAGATCTACGCAATATGTTAGAAAGAGAAGCGCTTATATGTATCCAAGGATAATATATTACTAGGTGTCCCTCGCTCGGTCGACTATTTCCGCGCGCTGGGTGTAGTAGCATAGCCTTACAATAATTTACGCAGGCACACGCACGTGTACAGACTGGCTGGTGCGCCCGTAGTACTAGTAGGTGATTAAATGTATGCTTGTATGGAGTGTCGGGGGTGTGGTTATAGTTCTCTGAATAAACCTTAAGGGTCATACCATGAAGGAAAATAATGTTCGCACCTCATAAGTAATCTCAAAGTTTTTACCTTCATGATTGGCACTAATTGGTTATGAAATTAGATAATAGATGAGTCATCTGTTATCTAATTTCATAACCAGTTAGTGCCAATCATGAAGGTAAAAACTTTGAGATTACTTATGAGGTGCGAACATTATTTTCCTTCCTTTAGTTCAGATAACATACACTAAAGTAGGTATTCCTGCTACGTTCTTACATTATCTATTTTTATATCTTACTGCTATATAATAAATTAAATTTTCTCAATGGGATTACGTAACAGTGATAATCATCATGCGATATTTACAACATATTTAAATCTCTAACCAACGCCTTGTCTTAGGAATCCAGTTATTCAGGTATTTTGAATAACTTAACAGGCAAGAAATGATTTAATTGGCGGAAACTATAATTTTAGATATGACTGCCCTGTTATAATGATAGTGAAAGTGTTTTGTTGTTATTCTTTTGCGCAATATGTACCTACCTGCACCATTCATATAGATTTACTCGTATTTTCGAGAGCTAGAGGTCATCCTAAGGGACGTTCAAGGATCAAATTGGTGATGTCCTAAAAAAGGCTGGGGTCCGCAGTGAGAAGAATAAAATGAGATGCATGAAAGGCTAATGAATATGAGTGAGGCTAGTGAGGTCTGTCAGGATCGCGTAAAGTGGCGATCCATCGTCTCTGCCTACTATGGGACCAAGGCGTGAGTATTATGTAATTATGTATGTATGTATTGTCTACAAAACGTAAATCAATCAACACTGGAGATGAACCTTTGCCAAAGATACACAGACACAATTCTAGGCAAATAAGTGACATTTTATCTTGTTTGCTGTATGTCAGCTAAGTCTTTTGGGTAAGCGCGCTCAAACCTCATATCACCTACTATTAGGTGTGTTTGAGGTCAAGCGCAAACGCAACAACAATAATAAAAGAAAAATAGTGAAACTGACCGCATAATAAATGTCTCTGACCACGTCAAAGAGAGTAATAACGTCCAGAACAATATAAACAAAAAATAACCAAGTAGAAGGTTGCTTACGTCTTCGTCAGAGCTACCAACCCATTTTTTAAGTCTCATTTAACTCATTTTTATGATTATTTGCTACCAAACCGTGTTCAAGTTAACAAGTTTGAGTAGTGCAAGGGGACAAGAGTTCAAGAGAACAAGATGTTGTTGCGCTCGTATGGAGTAAGATGGCTGTTTACGGTTAACAAGTTCTTGTTTAAATAACAACTGTTTTTTTTTTGTGTGTACCAGACCACTAGTCATGTACCGAATTAAAATGAGTCTATGTACAGATGAGGTTTATTCCCGTAGTGACAGCTATTACGGAAGAAGTGCTAGGTTACTTGTCTTGTTACTGAATAAACGCAATTGTGAAGCTATAATTTAGTGTGCAATGATCACTACAGTACTCACATCATCATCATTATCAGGTTATTTTTGTCTCCACTGCAGGAGCACAACCCTTTCTCATCTGCCGGAGACAGACGGAGGATTTGGCCTACACTCCCCGCGCTGTCCAGACGGGTTGGGGAGGCCTGATTGATGTTTTATAATGTATTCCCTTAGTCGCCTTGTACGACATCCACGGGAAGAGTTGGAGTGGCCCCATTCTACTCTACCGGATCCCAAACGGCAAGTACTCACAATACAGCTAATTTATCGATAATTCCAACAACTTCGTGCAATTGCAATGTCCTTTGCACTTGTGCAGCTGTAGAGCTTCCATCCATCCACGTGGGCAGATCAGAGATTATGGTGATATCCTTTAATCCGAGCGACACTCCCTCAGTGCTCTAGCGGCACAACCTACAGCTTTACTCCGTTAAAGCATCCAAATTTATGTTCGTCCTTTACACTTGACATTGGCAAAATCCTAAGAAAGTCAATTTTAGAATTAGATGAGGTTATAAAAGCGTGTTTCGTAAAATATAACGTGTGCTGTATCTGAATAAGTAAAACTTCATCATTCTACAAACCTGTCGAAGAGTAATATTGCCCAAAGCAATAATAATGTGATAGGTTTTCCTCTAGTCAGGTTGTTGAGAGAATATGATAATCGTTTAGCGTAAAAACCAACATCAACAACCAAGATATTATTTGCTGAGATTTTCGCTATAGGAAGAAATTAATAAAAGTATGTCATGGTGTTATTTATTACATACAATGTATAAAATTCCTAAACGCAAAATTAAATTGTTGTCAGTGCTGACTCAATAAATAAATACATACATAATGCTTACGCCTTGGTCTCAGAGAGGTAGACATATAGGATGTATCGCCACTTTGCGTGATCCTGACAAACGTCGCAAAGCGACTTTACTTTGCCCGCTTTTCGCCCTGAACCAATAAATGCTAAAATATATATTTTTAAAAATGGTTGCAATTACTGGATATACCATTATTGATTAATTATTTTTTTTAAACTACCAAACCTGTCGGAAATAAATAAAAATACAATATAACAAACTTAATCAAACTTTGATCTCCTGAAATCTGTTAATTATATTAACAAGTTATATTTAATTAGAAAGATAAACACCATTTATCCAAAGTCTGATTATGACTCAACAAATGCATTTTTCACATATTTTATGAACGTTTCACATATTTTATGAACCTTTTCACATATTTTATAAACTTTTTACATAATTTATAATTAGATGTTACCCTGTTAAATTATTATTTATTGGTTTCCTACGTTATTTTACTAACCTCAGTCTGTGCTACAATGATTCATTCTTCTATATAGATGATTTCATTGCAGTATGTGATGAAAATGTAGATTTCTCATAATATTCCAATGTCAAACTCACACGAGATAGAACCTCTAGGAACGACATTCACTGTTGCAATAAACAATAACACAATTATACTTTTTGCCGACTGCGCATTGGCCCGTTTCCCACGGGCTTACAACAGTTTCACTGTCAGACATTGTCACAAGTAAAAACTTAGTTAGGACTTAGTAAGTTAATGATAACTTGACATGGAAATCTGATTAGATTCATGTTAGCAAGAATATATCTATATAAATATGTACATATATCGTATGGCATTTACGTACTTAACTATCATTAAGCAGAACAATAGTTGATATGGCGTAAAATCTCAGTTACCTGTATTTTTCGTATTATGGGCCTTTTATTCTTATTGTAATCGGTTGCTATAGTAAGTAAAGGGCCCATAACGCCGAAAATACAACTAACTGAGATTACACGCCTTAGTAACGATTGTTCTACTTAATAAGACCTTTTCATTGGCGTATTACTTGTTGTTACTGGTTGCTATTAGTAGGTGGGTACTAAAAGGTTCATAACGCAGTAAATACAACTGGGATTAGCCGCCATAGTAACAGCTATTGTTATACTATATTAGACCTTTATATTGGCCTATCACTTAATGTTATTGGTTGCTATAAGTAGGTGGGTACTAAAAGGGCCATATATCACCGAAAATACAACTATCTGAGCTAAGCCGCCTTAGTAAGTATTGTTCTACTTAATAAGACCTTATCGTTGGCCTATTAGAGCACTTATTGTAATTGGTTGCTATAAGTAGGTGGGTACTAAAAGGGCCATATATCACTGAAGATACAACTATCTGAGATAAGCCGCCTTAGTAACTATTATTCTACTAAATGAGACCATTTTATTGGCGTACCTATCAAGTTACATGCAAAAACGCCCGTCATTCTGTATTGCACTCTTATCACCATCCGGGGGCAATGTGTAGGGCCAGATAGCGGGGGTAACTCCGTAAGAAACGGTGCAATATAAGTTCTTCGATACGCACCCTATCTCAGATTCTCTTGTCACCTCAGTAAATGTAAGTTACGAAAAAAATAATACACCTTTGTATAGGTAAAACACTTAAGATGAAAAAAGGATAATTAATGCATTTATTCCCACTAGTTCAGTTCGGTAGTCGGGTAAAATCGTTTATATTCGTCAAATTGAAACAAAGATATCGCCACAGTATTTCAGCCCAGTGTCTATCGCGTGTCGTCGGCAATAACCAAAATGTCTGCTGACGACCGATACGCCAAGTAACTTCTTGGGCACTGTGCGTACATGACTGGGGCAAATAGTATTGTTTAATTCGGATCGAAATCTGACCTCTCAACAGTTTTATTCACGTTTTCTGTAACTCACCAACGATTCTCTTTATGTTTATGTTTCACGCTGTCCTATTACGAATTACCAGTACACTTCATTCATTCTCGAGTTTGAAATTTTTATTTTATTTTATTTATTTGACGAAACCAACAGCTTATTCGTATGCTTATTTAAACAATTTGTGCATTTATCTTAATTAACAAAGCCAATTACAGGTTTCCTAGTATACGCCACAATCTCCTCTTCGATTCAACTTGCGTTTACCAAACTTGAAAAAAATATTGTTTTGTTTACTTTCTGTTTTTTTTTGTTTTTCAACAAATATTGAGAAAAAACATCTGATGTCTACTTGAAAAAAAAAACAAACACGTTTTAACCCAACGATCTCTATGTACTACTAGATGAAGCGTTCCAAACAATCGCTCTGTTCCACCCAAGTAGCCACAACTCTTTCACATTCACAATGAAACTTATGCAGTTACTACGTAGAACATTTAATTATTACTAAATATTGACGCTACGGTTAAATAATGTCAATATTTAGTAAATAATTAAATGTTCTGAGTAGTAACTGCACAAGTTTCAAAGTGAATGTGAAAGAGTTGTGGCTACTTGCGTAAAACAGAGCGATTGTTTGGAACGCTCCATTTAGTAGTACATAGAGATCGTTGTTTTAACCCCCTTTTTTTCAAGAAACATTGGGAAGAGAATATTTGACATCTACAGTAGATGTCAAATGTTCTTCTTGTTTAACTTCAAGTAACTTGAAGTAACATTACGAGTATATGGTTGAATCATTCAACTATATAACGTTATTTCTGTGGACACACTTTTACGCGCCAGTTTTCGTGGGAAACTATTAATTAAAGTGAAACCCAAGTTCACAACGGGGGGTTAATTCTACTTCACGGTGTGACAAAGCCCGTTTTCCACACTTTCACCATAGTTATCGCTTTCGATAGAACAATCAGACCCATTTAATAACCGATCATTGTGTCATTACCTACTGTAGTTCTGAAAGTGATTGTTTTGAACATGAAAGTAAAAAAGTTACACACCCTGATGGAGATAGGTATATCCGCACACTTGACTTTGATAATAACCTGCTTAGTAACGTGTTCAAAATCAATAAAGTTTCGTATTATTTTCTCTTCGCAATGAGAACAGTTACGTAGCGTGAGGAGGGCAGTGTTGGGGTGCTCCCGCCCCAATCAGCATTTTTCGATGGGCGAACGACGATGGACGTTCTTGTAAGTTCAAATCTGCAGCTTCCAAAATCCTCCAAAATCATTGCAAAAGTATTGCAAAAATTATCATCAATGTTCAAATACGCAAAGTGTACAGTTTTATTTACTTGATAGATTAAACATGCATAAAGAGTTCTCAAAGACTTCAAGGCAGATGATACACAAGTAACGAGCGCGAGATGTACTCGTAAGTGGTGGGTACAAGCGACAGTGACCGTTCACCATCGGACGTGGTCCATCAATCTGCTACCTTTCTAATTTATATAATTTCTTATGGTGGCTACCATCTATTATTATGAGATGATCCGCCTGTACCGTATAGCCCAGTTGATAAAATATACGCGTTTTGTATAAAGGGTCTTGATTTCAATTCCTAGCCTCTTAAATGTTTATACAGGCATCACTCTCGGTTTTGGAAATGGGTCATACGCAAGAGACTACGTCATCATCATCATCATCCCGAAAGAGTCCACTGTTGGACATAGGCCTCTTCCAAGGTGCGCCACTGAACCCGATCCTCGGTTCTTCTCATCCAGTTACTGCCAGCCGCCTTACGCATATTGGAGACATAACAAATAAATGTTCTTATAAATTGAGTTATAAAATATTCCAAAAAGTACGTTATCTATCAATTTATATCTAAATATCTCATATGTACTGGTCAGATACTAAGTTACTATTTAATACTATATTTCATTCCAGATTAATAGTCCTATGAAAACCAACGCTATTTACGTCTCGGTAACATATACATGAAAGGGTCACCAGCAGCAAAAACAGGTTTGTATTACCATGTAAACTTTGCAGTCCACTTAGGAACACCATCTATTGTGTATTTTGTTTTCGAGATGCAAATGCGTTTGTTTTCATAGGACTATTAATCTGGAATGAAATATATACTCTGATACTAGTTAATATTGATATTAGCTATATCAGTATTTATGTATGTAAAATTAATAACTAAGTCATTAATAAACGTGTGGTTATATATAATATGTCGAGGTCTTCTAATAAGGGTACCGTGATGTAGGAGGAAATGTCAAACCAATTGCGTGCTGTATGAACAACAGGATTTTGACAACTGTCAACATTCCTCGGACGGTCCTTTAACTCGATCCTCCACTGTAGTTAATCTGATAACTGAGAGTCTGATATGCCTTAGACTTACAGTGAAGGACCGAGTTAAACGACCTTTCGAGGAATGTAACAGTTGTCAAAATCCTGTTACACAGTACTGCAAATGGAAGTTGACGTTCGCGTTGTTAAAATTGAAAGATATAAAAAAAATGTTTGATAATGATTATAATAATATTTATATCGTCGATATAAAGGCAAACTCGCTGAAAGGAAAAAAAATCAGCAGAATATTTTTATTTATTTAATTAAAATAATTTTTAACAACCGTATTCGATAAAACACACTGACGAGTTCATAACATTTTTTTCTAATTGTGCAATAAGCCACATACTTATCTCCATGCTGTAAAATGTTCATATGTTCAGTAAAATGAGTCTCTACTTGTTTAACTAAAACATGGTCTTCCTACAAAACATACGCTATACATAGTTACTCAAACCGACAAACGACGAATGTCGAACGATGGGCCGATAAGTCGGGTACATCATAAAATGGCAGCAGATCATGATGCGCCTAGCCACACTGATTTTATGATTGGCCTGCGACATGTATATAACAAAACGACCAAATTACAGCATCAGTAAATTTACCTTCCAGCGTCGATTTTGGAAAATGTGACATCACAATAAATGATCTATTGATCTCTATAATGAAAATAGATGATCCGATTGGCTCCGCCACAACTATGATGAATCTCTCAAGTATAACGGATCGTTGGTTATTCAAACTATGTTTAAGAGATTGCGTCAGAGAAATTGGTTTTTATTTGTCTCGCTCTGTTTGCTTTGCGATTGTTTTAAAAGTAAATCAATGCCGTGGTTAAATTAGGGAAGTTGGGTAAACACGTTTTTACTTCTGGTTTTCTTACCATCAAGAATAGAAGACAGATGATAAGTCAATGACTTGTGGGTAGATTTTAGACATTCTTTCATATAACATAATAATTATGATACATAAAATCAAAAAATCACATATATCTGTGTACTTAAAAGCTTGCCGAAATATCGGGGAAATAAACAGTGAAGTCATTTCTAACGTCAGAATTACACACAAACGGGCTTAAAAAATGCTCTGGGTAGAAGCAGGGATCGGAATAAGGTAGTATCGTATGCGTACTAGCGACGAAAATATGGCACGGAAGATTAATATGAACATTCTTTTACACGTGATTTTGTTACCTGTTTTACTGAAAATCCTGGGAATCTTAGTAGCAAAAATTAAAAACTATCCAATTAAGAAATGATAATTTCATATCATTTGTATTTTAGTTTACTGGTAAGCGGGAGCCGAAAGAAAAATTATAGATTACTAGCTTTTGCCCGCGATTCGTCCGCGTAGGTTTCGATATTTACACATCTTCACTACTTTTAAGGATTAATTTGGTTTCCCGTAGGAATGAGATGTTTTTTCGGGATAAAAACTATCCTATTTCCAAAACATAACCTATATGTGTGCCAAGTTTCATTCCGATCCGTCCAGTGGTTGAAGCGTGATTGAGTAACAAACATCCAAACCTCAAAACTTTCGCATTTGTAATATTAGTGGGATGGGATGGGATTAAATGAGAAATCTGGAATGCCCATATTCATATTACTGTATGAGGATAACCTCATACGGTAATTATGTATAAACATAAATGAATGACAAACAAATATTTAAATAGATCTAGGAGAATATCCCGAATTATTTCGTCGCAAGTAGGTACACAAATTACACTACCTAATTCCGCTCCCTGATCACAAATGTCATAACATTCATTTGGCAATAAACAATTCAGTACAGGATCGAAATTAATTTCAGAAGGAGTACGAACAAAAGTCAGCAAAGTGTTCTTCGTTCACAATATGTGAGGGTTCCGTTAAGGTAACTACGATTCAGAATAGCACCACTAATTCCCTCTGGATACCCTATAAGGCGACTAAAGAACAAATCCAGGTGACAAGCTTCAGCCACGTCTCTGCATTATCCTTCCTACTAATATTATAAATGTGAAAGTTTGGATATTTGGATGTTTGGATATTTGGATATCTGGATGTTTGTTACTCAATCACGCTTCAACCACTGGAAGGATCGTGACGAAACTTGGCACACATATAGATTAGGTCCTGGAATAGGACATAGGAGTTTTTATCCCAAAGAAACATCACATTCCTACGGGAAATATAATAATTTGTGATGTTAAGTTGTCCACGCGGACGATGCGCGGGCAACAGCTAGTACTTCATATACTAGGATCACAAACCTGCCTGCTCAACTTGGTGATTAGGGCGTAAACCTCATACTATACTGTTGTAGTTTTTGTAGTCGTTCTAACTTCACATACGTGATTAGAACTTCAGCTCCAGGGTCAGTAGTTTTTGAGTTATCCGGACAGATATATTATTAAAGCTCGTCACAGACGTAGTTATAATTTTATTAATATAAATTTTAGGTATGTTTGGGGGTCACGAAAATATGACAAAAATGCCTCTAAAGGAAATCAGACTTTTCTTTTTTTTTGTACTATTTGCCTTAGCACTAGGTGTCAGCATTCTATTCTTACATTTTATTTATGCATCACAAATAAATATATCTTTTATGCGATTATAAACTTATTTGCAGTTGTTAAACTGACCGCGACCTATGTTGATGTATGGGGACCAATTTTTAAAAGGGAAAGTTAAGTTTGTCTAGCAGTCCAGTTTATCTTTTTGTTAATGTTCGGTGCTAAGTTTGTACGGAAGTCTCGGTGCGCGAGTCCGACTCGCACTTAATTACTAAATTGTTATAAATACTTTTAATAAAATTATATTATCATCTCTCGAGTTCTGCTTCAGAGGCTTTTGATGTACTTATCCGGCTATACTCTTTATAATGTTCTTGTTTATTAATTATAGAACTCCAGGTACTTTTCTTATCTAATAAATAAAATCGTAAACTTCGCGTGTCTGTATATTGAAGATATTTGCAAAAAAACAATTTGGGCGTCTAAGGATAAGCAACATAATACATTTCGATCATTTTTGAAATTTTTGTCTGTTTGTCAGTGAGTTTGAGCACGCATCACTTAAAAACTACTGAACGGATTTTGAAGGACTTTTCACAGATACATGGGGTTTAATCTAACTTAATATTTAGTTTTTATTTCATCGCAATCGGTTCACATTTTTAGTTTTCAAATACATTAGTAGGCAGGGTTAGTATGCAATTTATTGCAAATAATAGTATTTCCGTACTATAAATAAAGATTGCGATGAGTTTGGACTACATTTGGAGCTGGTAGTAGGAATGGGTGTGGGAGTGGGCGTGGGAAAAGGGGAGTGGAAGCGGGAGCGGGATTGAGAGTCTGAGTGGAAGTGGGATAGTGAGCGAAAGTGGAAATGGGAGCGAAACCAGTAGTCCACGCGAGCGGAGCCGCGGGCACATCTAGTGTAACATAAGTAATATCATTGCTTGCGAGGCCTGCTTCCCAAACTAAAAGGTTGTTCGTTTTGATGGAACTCTGAAAAACAGTAGGTCAAACCACAAATTAACACTCAGTATCTTCTAACATTGAAACAACTTGAGATGACTTGCGTGTTAAGTAACGCGCAACTGCAATTTATGTCTTACTTACAGTAGCGAGTGTCTAACTAACTATTACGTAACCTTAACCGTAACATAGAGCTGAATTTAGTCTAATCGCCATTTTAATTCGGTCAGCAAGTTTGAATAACTGATTATATTGATTGTTATTTTAGAACGTAAATCAGAATAGGTACTTCTCGCTCAAAGACTAGTCTATACCTACAGACTTTTTCGAATGAACTGTGACCATTCGTTTGTATTTTCTATTTATTTTTCTTAAAAAAAAAAGTATGAGGTAACCTGTGCATCTGTCTCCGTCTCCCTCCGTCTGTCTCCGGCAGATGAGGAGGGTTGTGCTCCTGCAGTGGAGACAAAAATAACCTTATGATGAACCTGTGCTAGGTCGGTATCTCAGCAGGTGTTTAAGATGAGACGTCTTTGTTGCCCCTTGCCCCCATTCCCTCCAGTCCTCCTCTAGTTCAGCAATCCCTTTTTTATTTGACCATACAATCATATCAGTCTTTAGAGGTCCACTTCTGGACATAGGCCTTCCCCAATGAATGCCACTGGCTGGATGCGGAGGGCAGAGGACCGGATTGCTGAGGATTCGATGTGGTGGCGTTCATTGGGGAATACCTATGTCCAGCAGTGGACGTCTAGGGACATGAGATGGCCTCAACAAAACTATGTAAGTAGGTGGAAATGGTACTAAATGTCCTACATAGACAAATATGAATGAAGTGGGCCCAAGTTATCGGTATTTGGGGTCCACGCGACCTGAATAACAATTATAAAGGTCGTCCCGCACATATTTCGGACGTCCAACGACTTAGTAAACTTTATTATAGCCCTTTGTGGGCGTACATTTTCAAGATTTTTCATTAGATTGAGATATGATATGATACCATTCATCACCATACCAGACAATAGACGTCCATTGCTGCTGAATTTCAAGCCTCTAAACTCAGCGGTTTGGGCTGTGTGTTGATATGTCAGTCAGTCAGTCAGTCAGTCAGTTTCTTCTTTTATAGATATAGATAGAAGATATTCTGATCAACATTATAATACAGGGTAATTTTTGCTGCCAGTTTTCATTTTCGAGACACAAATAACATTTGGATTCGTTTGTTATTTTCATTTGGAATGGAATATACATGCCTCTATCGGGTTTTTGGTGCTAAAACTATTTGATTATTTATTATTATTAATATTTTATTTCAGTCTCATGTCCATATAATTGTTAGTAACATAAAAACCTTAAAAACTAAAACTAAAGCTACGTTAGTGAAACATACAATAAAGGTAATATATTTAAAAAGGTATATACAAGTTTTTTTATATTTGACAATTGATTTGACACTGGAGAGGTGAAGCCTCACCCAGTTGCTCAGCATAGGACTGTCGTACCTATCGGCCAGGGTGCTCAGGATGCTGTTGGTGCTGTCTCGCATGCGACGCATCAGGGACGCGACTCGTTTGCGCACTATGGTGTCGAAGCCGTCCGTGCGGGCCTCGGCGAACATACCTGATGCGCTGCAAAAACGAGGCAGCCCCAAGAGCATCTTGAGTCCGTTGTTATATTGGACACGCAGGGCCCAATCGCGCGACTACTCAGTGTAATACACGTGTATTTTTAATAAACCCTACTTTTGGTATAATTGTTGGCCTTTATTCCACGAACCCGACACATAAGTAACAAGTGGTCCTTCGAGCCGGATTCATGTTCCATACGCCCACTAGGGTGGGGAGTGTTAGCGACGCGCTCGATATTTAATTGTAAATCGAGACAAACGTACCTAATTTTGTTATTATATAATTTTGTTATTTGTAAGAGGGTACTTATATAATTTATATGTGTCGACGACCCTGCGCGGATTTCTGCGACCCGCAGTCCGCAGCTAACCGCCAGCCCAATCGCGCGACTACTCAGTGTAATACACGTGTATTTTTAATAAACCCTAGTTTTGGTATAATTGTTGGCCTTTATTCCACGAACCCGACACATAAGTAACACCCTCTTAGTGTAGTTATGTGGTTATCCTCTACACGAAATATAACACAGAACAAGAACAAGTATGCTCTTAAGAAACATCTTCCCTGTTAATTTTTTATTTACGTAACAAGTTGGTTTTATACATTTCGAGAATTGCTTTCCCAAACACTCGTAACAATGTCATTTGTTTTTACATATATGTATTTCGGGTCTGCTAAATGATACTAACTCCTTGCCTGGTCACTGTAGTACAATCGACCGCAACAGTTACTCGTAGCTGTGATTATTTAACCTTATGTCCTTGCATTAGAGTTTATTTTAAGTTATAACGCGTTGTTTACTTTATGATTATGTACAGGATGTTAATTCGAAACCTTCGAAAAAATTGCAGTAAGGGTAAATGCAGACTGAACGGCATAATGCTCGAGCAGTTTATCTGTTAACATAAAAACAATCTTATTTCATTTTTATTAAGTTCAAAACGGAGTACTGCTCGCCAATGCTCGAGCATGCACATTCGGTCGTCATGAGGTTTCTAAAGCATTTATGAAATGTAACGAATTATCATAATTTATTTAGCAATGGTTTAATCGTTTTTATAATATCAAGATTTATTATCAAGTTTAAATCCTTGGCAATTTCATGTTCTCTGTTCACTGTCAGTATCAGAGTGCCGTCTCAGATACGCTACGTTTAAATAATGTCATTAGTTATAATTAAATGTTCTGAGTAGTAACTGCACAAGTTTCAAAGTGAATGTGAAAG
Organism: Esperia sulphurella; assembly: GCA_947086405.1. NCBI lineage: Eukaryota > Metazoa > Arthropoda > Insecta > Lepidoptera > Oecophoridae > Esperia > Esperia sulphurella. The sequence goes on from OX352265.1 coordinate 13,746,561, forward strand.
AGTTGTGGCTACTTGCGTGGAACAGAGCGATTGTTTGGAACGCTCCATCTATAGAGATCGTTGCTTCAAATTCATGGTATTATTAAAACACCAAGTTTCCTAACACCGACATGATAAAAGAGCCATTGATTTCAAAATGACTGGGTCCCAGTCATTGGCAGGCAAACCACGCACTGCTTGGCTCCGGCTGGAATGTATATCATATATGTATTTATATGTACCTATAAGTACATATATAAGTATATGTGTGGCACTAAATACATAAAACATTAAAGATCGTTGGAGTAATGTGTCAGTTACATATAGCAACACTGCAATTGACAGTTTGACATTGGTTTAGCATCCAGAGCCGTAAAGCACATTATTATTATAGTAGTACATAGAGATCGTTAATGTGAAGTAAATATTCTACTCAAGACAAGGGAACAAGATTTTCAATGTTTGTAATTTTTACAACATTAGTTAGTAGATTAAAAAAATAATTAAAACGATTTCTAAGGAGAATTTATAAAAAAAAATTGTATTATAGACCGACAAAGAAGCGATTTTTTTATTATTTTGCAATAGCATACTTATCTCGAAGACGGTAACACTTATTTAATAAGTATAGTATCACATTCGAATTATTTACGACATTTCAGGGTTATATTCGAGTAAATTGCACTAATCTCACTTTTGTAACAAATATTTACAAAAACAGAGGAGCCGGAAATTTTTACAAACAGGAAAAATTCATTTGGCTTTTTTTTAATATTCCTCATTTGTAAATAGTTAATACCGCACTTGTTAGTAATATATTGGCAGAGTTAAACATCATTAACTCAGAGAAATTAAAAAGAAATGAATTACTGTTTCTATCTTGTCTTGGTTACATCGCAATCTCAATCTATCGCAAAAATCTTCGATTATCTAGATCTTAGAGCAACACGGGGCCTCCGGCTCCACCCGTAGGACCACACCCCCGCCCGGCACTCCATACAAGAGAACAGATATAATTACCTAATATTACAGGCGGTCCAGCCCTAACACTTAAATAACTCGAATAATCGTTCGTGACAATAATAGTTATAATACAAGAAATAAAAATAAACTTGTTTTACCAGGGTTAAGACTAAGTAAGGTCAGTAAATCGTTCACGGGGCAAAGTATACGCTTTTACAACAAACTACCAGAGGAAATCTTAAATATGACATGAAAGTTTAAAATTCATTTTAAAAAACAACTTTGTAAATAAGCCTATAATAAAATAAACGATTATTTGAATGACAAAGATGCCTGGTACTAATGCTAATTCAGCTTTGCAAAATCTTTATTAACTGTATGCAAACTTGATTTTTAAAAGATGTTTTGCGTGAAGTTTGTTGCGCCGTTTCTTCTTCACAGCGCTAACACCCAGGAAGCGGGAGTCGATAAAAAAAATGGCGTGTATAAATGTACCAAGTGTACTCATATGCAATAAATGATTTTGACTTTGACTTTGACTAACCAATCGTACACAGCGATACATTTCGATACAGCGCATGACCGGCGGTCCTGTAACTTTGGCAGAGGAGAACGCCTGAGTATAACGACTCATTTCCAGTGCTGCTTTAAGATCAAGATCGTCACACCAGGAGGCGTTCATGCTTCGCTAGCTTGTCACCTAGTACATTTATTTTATACACAATAAAACTTTTTTGCACGCGGTCACCGACACCAAATTGTAACAGAACTGACGTTCACAAAAAAGGAAATTGGCAAAGCGGCACGTAGCTTATCTTCTTACGGGATCAGGAAGACCTGGCGACACTTCGACCCTTCAGGATCTTTTGTGTCAAACGCCTGTCCACCAATGGTAGGGTTGCCATCACCAAAATTGCGGACGCCGGACAAGAACTTAAAGAAACTGGACACTTGGGTGAAATCGACAGATACCCCTGAAAAGAATTGAACCCACAACATCGGGCGCTCCAGTCCTGTGACCAAGCCAGAAGTACAAGATTTTTGAATAGAATATAATAGAATAGAATATGTCATTTATTCATAGCTACGACACACACATACATGAGAAATAAACAGAACAGAATTAATAAACTACAATTTAAAAATAATCAAGGTACCTATGTGTCGCAGCAACAAAATGGCGCTGACTCAGCATAATGCTGCAGCACGCTACGCGAACTCCAGCGCTGGTATTCTGTCAGCACCAGGTCAAGTGACTTCACAGATTTAGTTTATAAATTGTAAATACAGTGTTACTTACCTTTAAAAATATATAAATGTTTCCTTTAGGATTGCCATCTCTAAAATCTGCTAAACCAGACAAAAAATCCGGATTTTGAAGCTTACAACCCGCACATGTTTACAGTTTATTTAAGATACTCAGTAAAATAAAAAAATGTTTTAATTGTTATAAATCACCTTTTTATTGAAAACTTAAAACGCGGACTACAAATGAAACCCCGCCCGGACGCTAACCCCGCCCGGACGCTAACCCCGCCCGGACGCTAACCCCGCCCGGACGCTAATCCCGCCCGGACGCTCCCCGGACGTCCCGTAAACTAGGACAAATCCGGGGAAACCCTAACCAAAGGTGCCCTAAGGCGGATTATATTCGGTAGATTTCACGTACGCCTTAAAATTACGTCATTGGCATATGCAGGTTTCCCCACGATTTCCTTCACCAAAAAGCCTGTGGTATTATAAATAAACCGTACTTAAGTTTCGTAAAACTCATTGGTACGGGCGGGGTTTGAACCCACGACCTCATGAACGTGAGGCGAGTGCACAACCAACCGGCTACCACGGCTTTTAAGCCCGAAACACACTCAAGCCTCCTGTGTGTTTACGGAATTAAACGTAGAGTAAACCGGAAATTCGTAAAATTGACGACACGTACCTATCTAGAGCCGTACTCTATTTTTCTGTTGGGGAGGGGGGGGGGGGGGGGGGTAGTGTCGCTTCTTCACGCGGTAATATTTAGTATTCTTTGCTTCGGGCTTGGTAAGTGAGAGTTGTAAATAATACTTAGTATTTCCTTCCGTGCGTCTCTTGTAATAAAACGTTACCTACGTCCGTCTATATTTCCGTAACCGGCGAACTCTAATTCTCGACACGGATGGGAAAGTAAGAATAATTCTGTTTGAAACCGAGTCACGAGCTCGGTAATGTTGGAAAAGGTCAAATTTGTATTTAGTGTACACATGAAACATTTTAGGGATCCGTCAAAAACGATATACTCTTTGCGCTTATGTCCGTCTGTCTGTCCCCCGAATAACTCGAAAACTACTGAACGGATTATGATCAATAATGAAAATTGCAGTTTCTATTAGTTAAAGGGAAACTAAAACTGTGCCCCTGATCAGAACCGATTAAACTGAAGATTTTATCATGATAATGATGGAAATTATAAAAAAAAATTTACTATTTTCCGAGATGTTTTAGGAATTCTGAAAAATACATATTGACGGAGCGTTTACCATCAGGATGTAGCTTAGAATATTTATTTTACCATGGGAATGACTTCATAGGAAAACTAGGGGAATATTCTATATCGTATAATACGAGCAAAATAAATCTTTCAATATCAGTTGTTATCTATAGCATAGTATAATCAGAGTTTACATTAGTACGGTCAGCATTATTAACAAACAATTGATGACGCAAAGAATTAGCGCTCCAAGCGGCCGAAAATCGAAACTTTTGTAAGTTGATGTTAGACCACTGCGAAAATATTAATTGGTAGGTATGTAGGTACCTACGTATGATCATTGTACACATGAGTTTTTACTAGAAACCGAAAATCCAATACCTATAATTACAACCACATAAAACTTCATTTTGGTACAAAAAACTCATCGAATCATTGTTAATGCCCTACGATCTCTATGTACTACCAGATGGAGCGTTCCAAACAATCGCTCTGTTCCACGCAAGTAGCCACATCTCTTTCACATTCACTTTGTAACTTGTGCAGTTACCACTCAGAACATTTAATTATTTACTAAATATTGACATTATTTAACCGTAGCGTCAATATTTAGTAACAATTAAATGTTCTGCGTAGTAACTGCACAAGTTTTATTGTGAATGTGAAAGAGTTGTGGCTACTTGCGTGGAACAGAGCGATTGTTTGGAACGCTCCATCTAGTAGTACATAGAGATCGTTGTTAATGACGCATTCGTTTTTTTTAAATATTTACCTTAGTTTTTATCACACTTTTGAAAGTACTTTAAAGCGGACCTCCAGTTAATAAACGCGCTGTTTTTGCTGATCTTACGTTGTAACACTATCTGTACCAAGATAACGTATATACGGAAGCCAGTAAACAAATCTTAAAATAAGTGGACCATTCGCCAGATTGCTTGCAACATTACAGGCCAGATCTTTAAAAATATCTCAGTTTGTAGGAGAACTTCGGTCTTGATTGGTTATCTGTCATATAATTTTAAAATTAACAACTTTAATGTACCTTTATGTGTCTATTAGTGAAATATTAGTTCGTGTCATCATAAGCTTGTCGTCTTCCTGGACATTTTATTTAATGAAGTCACTTGGTCCTCTGCTTCCAGACATTTTAAATATTATCGGTCCATATCTAGCAGGGGGTGTTCTGCGCTAAACAGTGCGAGGTTTCCACTCCACAACTCGTCTGACCCAGCAGCCATCGATACTACGACATAATGTGGCACACTGCCACTTATTCAGCTTACTAATCCTTTCGGCTATGCCAGTGACCTCACTCACTTCTTTGGAGGATTTCCTCATTACAGATATGCTTTAAAAACTTCTGAGCATAGATCGGGTAATATTATTTTAGTATTTTTTAGTAGCTTGTTTACTAACTCACTGACAGGATATTATGTTTCGATCATCCTCTCACAGTGCCAGCCCGAGGCTAGTTTTAGAATGGAGCGAGATCCAATTATGGCGCCCCCCTTGATTGCCCTTAATATATATGTACAGTTGTGCGTGCAAGCATGGAACTTGGAAGATCTCTCCAACATCTTAAGTCTCTAATTTGTCAATTGAAAACAGCCATGCTCGTTGGTGCTGCACTCTTCACAGTACCTATAGAAACATTGATGTTTATTTACTCTTCTTTCAAAGTAATGGCTTTCTTTTTCTTCTTTCAAGACTGCACACAAATTAAGAATAACAATAAAAAATAGGTACAGATTTTTGGAAAGTGTACAAAGGCGGCCTTATCGCTTAAAGCAATCGCTTCAATGTAATAACTATGTGTCTAACAGATAGTTACCGAGAAACGGCAAAGATTTTTTTTCAATATCTGTTTTCATTAAGTCTAATCTTAATTTGTAACTAAATTATTATTATAAGTGACCGTATTAAATTTTTTTTATATAGGGAACCTAATTATTTTAACAAGAGGAATTCAACATTAGGAATACGGTGTACAATCTACGTTACGTTAAGGAAGTACTAATTAATGTGTGGTAGTGCAGCTCCACCATCGAAACCGAAGAGTTTGGCAGCGGGCATCCATTTGTGGCGAGTGCCACGAATGCACATACTCGTGGCTCGTATAGTAGAGATGATAATTCGTGCTCTCAACCAGCCCATCACTTTGCTTAGTGGACGGTCCCAACGATTAGCAATTGTTTCTGCCAGATTCTTAATGAATGATTCTTAATCAACAGTGTTTTCAGGTCGTCGGTCCACCTGGTACGGTAGTGTCTACCTCTATAATTTTCAATTAGACTTAGTGTGATTTAATGAATCTATATGACTTCTAGTAATTTGTAATTATAAACAATATTATACTACGTTTAAGGAAGTAGGAAACGTATTTATGTGTAGGAAGGAATGATTGTATCTTTTTATTATAACTGTATCTATAAATATAATAAGGCAAAACATTTCGTCGTAACACAAATATATACTTAGTTTAATTCATAGCTTACTTTCCAGTAAGCCAGTTACGCTTTATTTTTATAAGGTTAATGCATGTTCAAAATATATGCGCGTCACTAATGAATGTTCTATGAACAAATAACAATATCCTATTTATTGTTAAACGATTTAAAGAGAATAAAACTAGCTTAATTACGCTATAATATATTAAAATCCCACTAATGCGATTAGTGGGATTAATGACTAATATTGTAAATGCGAAAGTTTGGATGTTTGTTACTCAATCACGCTTCAACCACTGGACGGATTGGAATGAAACTTGGCACACATATAGATTAGGTCCTGGAATAGAACATAGAATAGTTTTTATCCAGTAAACATCTCATTCCTTCGGGAAATACGTAATAATTTGTGATGTTAAATTGTACACGCGGACGAAGTCGCAGGCAACAGCTAGTATGTAATAAATGGTAGCTACTAAAGAGTATTGTTATTTCAGCTGTATTAAAGTGTTAAAAACATATTCATAATTAATGAACATGAGTCACAAAAGCATTCATTTAATTAGGTAGTGTTAGGACAACCACTTACATCGTCATCTGTTTAAAGAGTTGGCTTAAAAGATAAATAATGCTGGCTTAATTTAATGGACAGTCGTACACTGTCTATTAAATTAAGCCAGCATTACATTAACATATTGGGCCTGCTTGTCGCGGCACATTCGCGTGCAGTTCGAGCACTCACATTTATATTATACCAAGCCAAGAGCTAAACACACTAGATTTGATATAAAGATTTATTTCGGCCCATAAAAGTCTCCTAATCATAATCATTAATTATTGATAAAAGATCCAAGTTATGCAAAATTCTTGCAAATATCAGGCATTAAAGTCTAACCTAGGTATAAAAGATTACAATATATATAGAAAAATATATAAAATATTAGTGGGCGAAGGAAAGCTACTTTGTGACATTAGATTGCGCAAAGTGGGGATACATCGTGTCTGCCTACCCCTCTGGGACCAAGGCGTGAGCATTATGTATGTATGTATAAAAGATTATCCTGGAACGTTTCTGCCATCTGCCAAAAGATTATTTTGGATTAAAAATAGCTGTGTGATATAATTTATTGATTTTTTAACGTCTTGCGGGTTAGATCGTTTATGCATAACTTGGTCGAAATATACCCTTTTCCTAAAAAAAATTATGCCACCAAATTTATTTGTTTAACTATTTATTATACACACAAAAACTTGACAAATATATTTAAAATATATATGTACTAACATCGTCAGAGAAAACTTCATGTTAGGGCACATAAAACAATACTAAATAAATATAGGTACCTGCACATAATGTAAAATTTTCCACACATTTAAAAAATTAAATGGTAATGTAATTAAATAGAAATATTAAGGTGCCATGTGGTTTTCGGTAGAGTAGAATAGGACCACTCCAACTCTTCCCGTGGATGTCGTACAAGGCGACTAAGGGAAATACATTATAAAACATCAATCAGGCCTCCCCAACCCGTCTGGCCAGCGCGGGGAGTGTAGGCCAAATCCTCCGTCTGTCTCCGGCAAATAAGAGAGGGTTGTGCTCCTGCAGTGGAGACAAAAATAACCTGATGATGATGATTATGTTATCAATGATTAACATTAGTCACCTATTTCTAAACCTGAAGTATTTACTGTTATTTTTATATTTCAAAAAAGGGTTTTGAATAGAATTAGTGGAAGTTACTATAAAATTTTCTCCTACTCCTAAACCGATTCCGAACCCACAAAATTAGACCTCCTCGTTGACCTAGTTGTTTATTGGTCATTAATCATTATAATTGAGCGCCAGAGATGATAGGATTGATTCCTACTTGACGGACGACAGACGACTTTGTACAGTTTGTACAAGTTGGGCCCGGTCTTCAAAAGTCAAAAGTCAAAATCATTTATTGCATATGAGTATACTTGGTACATTTATACACGTCATTTTTTTTTATCGACTACCGCTTCCTAGGTGTTAGCGCTGTGAAGAAGAAACAGCGCAACAAACTTCACGCAACACATCTTTTAAAAATCAAGTTTGCATACAATTAATAAAGATTTTGCGAAGCTGAATTAACATTAGTACCAGGCGTCTTTGTCATTCAAATAATCGTTTATCTTATAATAGGCTTTCTTACAATTTTTTTTGATTAATGTGAATCTTAAACTTTCTGTCCGTCATATTTAAGATTTCCAATATAATACATGTGAAAATTCTAAGGCAAGTGTATGAATATTATATATGATTACTATTTTTGTCTCATCCCGTCTGTCATGTTCTATATCTTCGTTAGCCTTGCAGCAGCATCTCAGGCGCTGGATTCGAACCCGATATCTACAATTTAACTGCAACGCTATCACGCAATCTGTACATTCACTTTTAGCATCTTCTTAGTCGTTTTATATTTACATCACAGTATTACATGTCGGTGTCTAAGTGCTTTTGGATCAACACCAATTTTTGTATTGAGTTTCGGTTTTAAGATGTCTATTATTTTTGTTTTAAGTTTCATTTCACTCGATTTTATTTTCTGTACCACTTTGCCCCATTATGGCGAAAACTATTCAAATATTTTTCGAAAATGGTTCGCTACCCTAAATCTTCCCGTGGGTTTCGGCAAAGCGACTAAGCGATAAACCAAGGGCGTTCTCCCTTGTTTATTAAAATCGTTACTGCGATCACCAATCCGCCTGCCAAGCGTGGTGATTATGGCAAATCCCCTAATGGACAGCCCACCAAAAGTGGCATTCTATTGGGGAGGCTTAGGTTCAGCAGTGGACGTATTTCGGCTGATGAATCGATTCCACATTCAACCACTTTTTGCTCACGAAAATTTTGTGTACTTTTTAGAATATTCGAATGGTATGTTGACAAAACCACGACGATTATAATATACTGCAGTTCCAATTAAAATGTCTCAACACTTTTGTATGAAAGATTAATTGATAGTCAAATACACAAGCGTTTAATTTGAATTATGTAAAACACTCTAAATACCAAATTTGTAATTTGTGTAAATGGTAATAAATTTATATAAAACCAGATTAGTGTTGCAAAAACACCGCATGACGCAGTGTCGTAACCCAAAGTTTAGCAATTTGAACACATACCAATTGGGAATACAATTTAGACCCAAAATTTACCACTAGTTTACGCGCCATTGTATCTAAAACGTTCTAAAATTGCCCTCAACTCATTATTTGTTGTGACAACACTAGTCACGCTATATTTGAGCTTTTAATTTTCCATGAATCACTATTCGGGTCAAGGTGAACGAAAACGCTTTTGAAAACAACAACGGATCTAGATTCTTCCTTATCAACGGTAAAATGAATTGTATTATTAACATAATGTTGTAAATAACAGTTTCTTAGCTACTTGTCATTGCAGTTATCGCAACGCGTGGGTAGCACGGAGCATGCGCAGTGCACTCCAATCGGTCGCAGGCTGCAGGGGTCCATAACCTAACAGCTGATCATTAATAAACAAAGCTCTCTTAAATCCTGGCGTTATTCCAATATATCCAACCACTAACAATCTTTTGTCTAACTCACCTTCGACTGTGCAGAGTCAGGCTGCATGTAGTAAAATAGGAAAAACATCCAGACAGCTCCGATAAGGAACAGAAGTTTGACGTTGCGTCGCATGTTTCCGAGCTTAAAATTAGATTTTACACTAAATTGAACGTGCACTTGTTGTCGAACGGCGGGCGTTCGATACACGCGATGCGCGTTTGTTTTTATTTTGTATTTTTGACGCGAGCGGCGCGCGGCCGCGCTTGCTGCTGCGGCTTGCGGACTGAGCCTAGTTCACAGAATAATACAGTCAGATAGTCGACCGGTCATGCGCGTATCGGTCCCCGACACCGCACTCAGAAATAGAATTTACTCAGTTGCGTTACTACTGCATCAGGGTGTCGTACGTGCGGTAGCTTAGCACTGCATTGTTTATAACTACTTTAAATACATTGTATGATAATATTTTATGGGTCCAGGGACTCTTCTGTTATAGACTTTTAATAGTTAATATTAAGTCATAAAATTGCAAATTGTTTAAGTTTATTGACAGGACAAGCTGTAAAAGATGATGTAAATATTAATTGCGTTCTCTTATACACACTTGTATATTCTCAAATAAGGATTTTCTCATGTATAACGGGACTCAGACCGAGACCAACTTGTACAAATTGTTCAAAGTTGTCTGTCCCTAGTGGGAATCGAACCCACGACCTCAGGCGCTCGAGCCAAAAGACCCAGCCACTAGGTCAACGAGGCGGTCAAGATAAACATCATCATCATCATCAGCCCGAAAGAGTCCACTGTTGGACATAGGCCTCTCCCAAGGTGCGCCACTGAACCCGATCCTCGGTTCTTCTCATCCAGTTACTGCCAGCCTTACGCAGATCGTCGCTCCATATAGCCAGGCGCCGAAACGTGGACACTGACAGTGGGACTAGTTCGAAAACTCAAGGTCGCTCAGCGGGTTATGGAAAGAGCTATGCTCGGAGTTTCTCTAAGAGACAGGATCTGAAATGAGGTGATCCGCCAGGGAACTAAAGTCTTCGACATAGCTCAAAAAGTTAGTACGCTGAAGTGGCAGTGGGCTGGTCACATCTGTCGGAGAACCGATTACCGCTGGGGTAAACGAGTTCTCGAGTGGAGACGGCGACTGGGCAAGCGTAGTGTGGGTCGCCCCTTTGCAAAATAAACTCTACCATGTAATTCAAATAAATAATTATACCTAGATGCTAAAGGTGTTGTAAAATAAAAAGTAGGACAACTTTCAACTTTTGATGGAAATGGGCTAATACAAGCAAAGAAAATTTGAAAATCGAAAATAGCACGCAGTTTCTAATTTTTTCTATTTCATGTGAAATAGAAAAAAACCATTCTATCAAAAAGTAATTGTGTAAAGCTCTATATTTCATTCCAGATTAATAGTCCTATGAAAACAAACGCATTTGCGTCTCGAAAACAAAATACACAATAGATGGTGTTCCTAAGTGGACCGCAAAGTTTACTTGGTAATACAAACCTATTTTTGCTGCTGGTGACCCTTTCATGTATATGTTACCGAGACGTAAATAGCGTTGGTTTTCATAGGACTATTAATCTGGAATGAAATATAAGTATATACATATATGTTTGAGAATAATACTAATTTTTATATTAAACGGTTTTATATTATCGTAACTTTCCGGATATCGATAGAAAAAGATGTGTTTAAAAGACATCCTGACTCTGGAGATAAAAACTGTTACTATGACTGTATCTAAAATGTAGAGCAATTTAGAAGGAAATCTGTGCAATAACAAACTATGGCCGATTTAGCAAAGTAAACACTTAAAGAAGCAATTACAAAAAATATAATGATTACTCATTATAAAACATCAATCAGGCCTCCCCAACCCGTCTGGCCAGCGCGGGGAGTGTAGGCCAAATCCTCCGTCTGTCTCCGGCAGATGAGATAGGGTTGTGCTCCTGCAGTGGAGACAAAAATAACCTGATGATGACTCATTATTCAACTACAACATAAATTGTTTTCTATTTTAGAGTAAATTGATGTCGAAAATCAAAGTTAGTCAAACAGTTTGCGTTTGCGACAAAGTAAATCAATTTGGCTCTACCAAGTTCCACGATTAGCATGAGTTTTTGTTGCTGATTTCATGTTGCTCTGATGACCAGGGACCGGAATTAGGTATTATTGCGATGAAAATATAGCACGGGACATTAAAATTATCATGGGATTTACTAATTTTATATACATTCTTTATTGCACATAAATTTTACAAAAAATGCACAACATAAAAGTGTACAAAGGTGGACTTATCTCTATAAGAGATCTCTTCCAACCAACCCAACAAACCAACTTTAATGAAAGGCCTGGTTGATGTTTTATAATGTACCTTATAATATGAGATTATATTTTCTTAATTGGATTTTATATACCTTTTCATTATTAGTAGTAAATAGTAGTTACTAAGGTACATTATAAAACATCGATCAGACCTCCCCAACCCGTCTGGCCAGCGCGGGGAGTGTAGGCCAAAGCCTCCGTCTGTCTCCGGCAGATGAGAGAGGGCTGTGCTCCTGCAGTGGAGACAAAAATAACCTGATGATGATGAATCTCATATTATTTGTATTTTATTTTACTGGTAAGCGAGAAGTAATGGGAGAATTCGTGGAGCGATGTTGAACAACCATAGTATAAATTTTGAAGAAAAAAAAAGTTAATTTCGGAATACCCATTTTGACATAAACATTTCGTCGTAAGTACTTACGTAAATTACGCTACACAATTCCGATCAATGCCGATAACCATGTCCATTTCACCAGATGGAGTTACCTCGGTATAATTAATTGAAATGTCGAAACTGATCCAATTGCTTTATTTGTTTATAGCAAACGCTAATGAATATTAAGTAATTAACTGGAGGCCGAACAATGGCGGTGTAACTATTTAACTAGGCCATGAATGCCGCAAATCGTCAACGGGCAGCTACGCTTCCGGTACGAGAGCTAAGTTTAGCAACAGACCTACGATTAATTACACAACGTACAGAATGTAGATTAAGTCCATCATCATCAGGTTATTTTTGTCTCCACTGCAGGAGCACAACCTTCTCTCATCTGCCGGAGACAGACGGAGGATTTGGCCTACACTCCCCGCGCTGGCCAGACGGGTTGGGGAGGCCTGATTGATGTTTTATAATGTATTCCCTTAGTCGCCTTGTACGACATCCACGGGAAGAGTTGGAGTGGTCCTATTCTACTCTACCGGAAACCACACAGCATTAAGTTCAAATATAGGTAATTAAACAATACACCAATAGAATATAATTTTGTCCAGACATATTTTTTTCTGGCACGAATACAGTTGTCATATTGATTTTTATGTCAATTTGTTTTTGTTATATACGTATAATAAATAAATAATAATAAGTTTGTATAAATATACACATTAAATTAAATATATCAGTTCATTTTGAATGACCTTCAAATAAAGGTCATTCAAAATGAACTACACAAACTTGGAGTTTTTTATATACAGGTTGTTGCAGGATAAACCTCCGTGGCGGAACTGGTAGCTCTCGGACTGCCACGCCGGAGGTTGCGGGTTCGAATCCCGCTATAGGCAAATGTTCGTATGATGAATATGAATGTTTGTACCCAAGTCTTGGATGTTTATTTAAGTATGTCTATCCGTTATCTAGTAACCATAGTACAGGCTCTGCCTAGTTTGGGACTGGATAATTTGGTGTTAATGTCTGAGATATTTATTTATTTATTTAAACCCGAACCCTAAAAAAAAAAATTTTAAGCAACAGGGTTGTATCCAGATGTAACAAATTGCCAGAATCTGTCGTAATCACTAAACATGTAGTAATCACTAAACGTGTAAGAACAGACTGGAAAATTTCTTAAAGGAAAAGAATCAAGTCGACTAATAATATGGAAGCACCAGCTATAAGCTGCCTTTCCATTTAAAATAAAATAAATAAATAAGTATACTCACATACCTATTCTGCGCCATCTGTAGTGAAACTTAGTTAATACTCTACCATCTTGCTTAGTTCGTGTATTGCTCGAGCTTTAACTTCTACAACTCTGTTATAGAGGGCAGCACTGCTGCCAGGTGCCAAAGAATAGAAGTTTTCTGTTATCAAGTTTTATGTTTATTCTAGTTTCCATTAATTGCTGATTTTCTGTACCAGCAATAATATTTAAGACAATGGAATAATATTTTATTAATAATTTATTTATTTAACTTTAATGTTTAAATCTAACATTCATAACAAAGTTTTAATTAGTTATATTTTTTTGTTTAAAGCTTTAGCTTGGCCCAACTTTTTATTTTAAAAAATAAAATTATAAATTATTATTTATGTATAGTTAATTTTATTCCTGGACCTATAGTTTTTATCCAAAAATTCACCTAATTGATATTTTATTGTAAATTATTAGGAAACAGTTTTAAATCTCATATTTTTTTATATCATTTTGTCTTACACCCACTAATTTTTACTTCATCATCAGGTTATTTTTGTCTCCACTGCAGGAGCACAACCCTCTCTCATCTGCCGGAGACAGACGGAGGAGATTTTTACTTGTTAAGAACAAGAACATTTAATGTCTACAAAAATAAATTTACACAAAATAAACAATTCGTTTCTGGATAGGCAAAATCGCTGAAGCGCCAAAATAGTATGTATTTAACGGAAGAAAATTTAAAAGAAAAATTACCAAAAAAAATCATACGTTTTACAGTCAAAATCGGATGCTTAGATTTTTTTTCTCTTTATTTAACATAAATTACAATTTTAACAGTAATAAAAAGATAATAAAGTAAGGTCCTATTTGGGCGCTTCAGCATTTTTGCTTTTCCAGCGACGAATCTCAATTAGTACAATTTCGTGGGCATTTAGTAAAAAAAAGTGTCTAAATGTACATGTTTAAATACTATCCCTCACGTTTCCCACAATGTCCGTCCGTACGTCCGTCATCCGGTGACGGCAGAGATCGCGCGCGGTCCGTCGGGAACGCGCGTCCCGCCTGTCGCATGCCACCGTGATCTATCGTCGCGAACTTTCCGATCTATCTGAATACGCCTGTTTTTCCTTTCTACTATTGAGTTTTCTTTTTCGGGGGAAGTGTTTAGTGAAGTTATGTGTTCTTTTGAAAATTGGAAGTAAATTTTGAGGTGAATTCGTTTTTTTATATATAAATAATTCTGCTTAGCATAATGTTTGACATGTGTCACTTAAAGCTGATTTAGTGTCTAAGGATTTGCATAGTTAATTAAATTTTTGTCCTGATAAAATTATATAGATTTTACTGCGTACATAATAAGTACTTAGTCCATTTTAAATTTCAGACTAAAATGTACAGAAGTGAATAATATCAATAATTCTGAATATTTGTACGAAGATTTCGACCAAGTTACTAATATATGAAATAATCTTTTGTTATCTAAGTTTTGTAAAACATTAATCAGGCCTCCCCAACCCGTCTGGCCAGCGCGGGGAGTGTAGGCCAAATCCTCCGTCTGTCTCCGGCAAATGAGAGAGGGTTGTGCTCCTGCAGTGGAGACTAAAGTTACCTGATGATGATGATGATGATGATCTAAGTTTTACTTACTTTTCATTACCACCTCTGACTTAATTTTTTAGTACACAAATTCCTCCGAAATATTCAGATATATGTTCTTATGTATGTTTCTTAACTTAGCTTAACACTTCAGAAAGTTATATATGAAACAGCTTCTACAAAATATTATTGTGGAGTTTGTTTCTTTGTTTCCGGACAATTGTCAAACTACCAAAAATAATATTGACACCAACCAACAGATAATAAATATTACATATATAGACTCGGCACTCGCAGGGTGGGACGACCCGCCGCCCGGTGGACCGACGACCTGAAGAAGGTGGCCGGTAGCGGCTGGATGCGGGTGTGGTGGCGTTCATTGGGGAAGGCCTATGTCCAGCATTGGACGTCTAGGGTCTGACATGATAATAATAACATATATACATACATTTGTCTAATCCCGACTAGAATTTTCTCCTGTACCATGGGAATTAAACAAGGATAGGACACATCAGAAATATATCTTCAATAATTATATAACATACAGAACAAATTGTACAAAATTGTGTGTCCCGGGTGGGAATCGACCCCACGACCGCTGTCATCAAGTGCAACGACCAAGCCACTAGGCCAACGACGCGGTTAGATGACAAATTACATACAATTTTAATACAAAATTCCATTCAACACCGAAGCCACGTTTAAAACATTAGATCTGCAACGGCATTGCTAATAATACTAACAATACACAGGGTGATGTACTCCCCCACACTTGCGGACGTCATAGGCACTCACCCCTGCGTATTCTAACAATCCACCGGTACGCATCGCCCATTGAGAAGTGTATGAATGTGAAGGTTGCGGATTCGATGTGGGGTTGATTAGAAAAGTGCACGTCGTGCATAATGGTATAGGTTCCGTCTATATTATTTTTTTATTGCCGAAGGGTTTGCGCCTGACCTTAATCTCACCTGATGGTAAGTGGCGGTGAGGCCTAAGGTGGATGGAGCGCGCTCGCCCAGTTAAGATGCCTATTCACTCTTCCCTTAAAAAGATCTAAGTTGTACTTGTCCGGAAATACCGAAGCTGGCAGTGAGTTCCATTCTTTAGAAGTTCGAAGAAAAGAAAGAAAAACGCTTCGTGCGCGAGCGTGGTATGTCTACTACATAAGGATGAAGTCCCCCATCACGCCTGGTGAGGGACTTTATATTTAAATATATTTGTACCAAGATTTATCAAAATCGGTGAGTGACACTTCGCAAAATTACCCTAGCCATCCACAACTGGATATAGACCTTCCCCAATGACCGCTACGATACTCGGTCCTCAGCCATTCGCATCCAACCGCATCCTGACACCTTCTTCAGGACATCGGTCTATCTATCTGGTACAAATGAAGCTTTGGTAAGAGTATACTAATTGATTTTGACATTCATACTTACGACATTACGGAAAACTCCTCGTCGGTCGGGTGGGTGGCTTTAAGGTTCAATTTCCCTCATAATTACGTATTTAATAAGTAGTAGTAATTATGTACTTTGTAATTCAAATTACATCCCGGTAAAATAATATTGTTGCATTTCCAAATTGTTCCTCATGAGTTTATTGTAAGTACATTAACTACCTATAGCATGTTTTAGTTCTAATTCCGATCCGTACTTTTATGGTCCTAAGTCAAACCATGGCTACAAATTAGTCTATGTATAATCGCAAACTATATTTTAGGGAGTTTCTTTAGAGTTCCGTGAAAATTGAGACTCTTATACAATCGAGTAAATGGTTGTATATCTACTATATTGCCGAAATTTAAATAACATGCCAACAAACAAGTTTGGCTATCTTATGAAAAAAGCATTATCACCTAACTGTGAAGTATGCGGCGTGGTAGAAGATGTCCATCACTTGCTGTTGGAGTGTGTCCGGAACCAGGCAAAGAGGGAAAAGCTGATAAGGATATTAAATGTTAATATAATGAATGTGGGCATATTGCAGGGCATCCTGACCGAGCCCTGTTCGGACTCGGCCAGAATGATATATGATTTATTTGTATTTGATTGATAGTGTATAATTTTAAAGGCTATGATGGGGCTGTCATATACGGTAGTATAAAAGACCTTAAATCAAAATGATTAAAAAAACATCGATCGCTGGCTAATTTGACGTACTCCTTTTTTTCTTTGTAGCAAATTTTCCGTTCGCATTTTTCCAGTAGTTTTCTTATTGATGATCTCGCAGACAGATAAGAATATAGTGTTAAATTTCGAACGGAACTCTAAAAATCTCCCTATATTGTTGAATATGGGTTGTAGGTGGATAGATATGCAGCTCAGCTTTTAGCCAGAATTTTGTTTAGGACTCTACAAATTGTAGTTTTCAAATACAATTCGAATCCCGCAAGGGGCAAATGTTCGTATGATGAATATGAATGTTTGTACCCAAGTCTTATATTTATTTAAGTATGTGTATCCGTTATCTAGTAACCATACCACAGGCTTTGCCTAGTTTGGGACTGGATAATTGGTGTGAATGTCTGACATATTTATTTATTTATTTACAACAAGCGCTTTTCCAGTAGGTCCTAAATTTTGATGATGAGCATTGATCTCAACTGTCACTCTCTTTAGTTATATTTTTTTTTTATTAAAATACATACTGAAACATAAGACATCTCTGAAAATCTGTAGCAAAGAACACCCACAACTCGACTGAGTTTTATGAGTTATCAGACAAAATCCGACCCTTATAACATGGTAACTTTGGGTATCTAAAATAGATCTTATATGCAAATGAGGGGCGAACTTTTCGACGAAATTCGTCGACAGGACCTCTTGTCTGAAGCCTTCATTGAGAACTTTGGGATGAAAAGGAGTTTAGAAGTGGTCCGAATTCACTTGGTTAATAACTTTTGAGTAGTCACAAGTTGCAGATCTTATAAATATATCTTTGTATAATAATTAATTTGTACAATATTTAGCATATATTTTATATCCAGGGCAAGCACGTAGACACGGCCATTTAAACTTAACTTATTAATACAAATCGAAATCGTTTTGAACCCAAAGTGTTTTGTTTTTAGGGTTCCGTAGCCAAATGTAAAAAAACGGAAACCTTATGGATTCGTCATGTCTGTCTGTCTGTCCGTTCGTATGTCACAGCCACTTTATTCCGAAACTATAAGAACTATACTGTTGAAACTTGGTAAGTAGATGTATTCTGTGAACCGCATTAGGATTATCACACAAAAATAGAAAAAAAAAACAAGAAATTTTGGGGGTTCCCCCAATACTTAGAACTGAAACTCAATTTTTTTTTTCATCAAACCCATACGTGTGGGGTATCTATGGATAGGTCTTCAAAAATGATATTGAGGTTTCTAATATAATTTTTTTCTAAACTGAATAGTTTGCGCGAGAGACACTTCCAAAGTGGTAAAATGTGTGTCCCCCCCCCTGTAACTTCTAAATTATGAGAATGGTAAAACTAAAAAATATATGATGTACATTGCCATGCAAACTTCCACCGAAAATTGGTTTGAACGAGATCTAGTAAGTAGTTTTTTTTTAATACGTCATAAATCGTAAACCACAATACTATTATTAAAACATCGATCAAAGTTACCAAAGTTACAACGAACTACAATAACTTTTATATTATGTTACTTGCTGCTACGGAACCCTTCATGGGCGATTCCGACTCGCACTTGGCCGCTTTTTTATTATTATTTTGAATTATAAAATTGTATTTTGGTACACAAGTGGCTACCACTATTTCGATCAGGTTCAAAGTTGTCTATCCTGCTTTTAGTAATCCTTCAAAATAGATAGCCTTATAGCGAAACTTTTTGTCTGTCTGTATGCCTGTCTGACCAACTTTTTAGACCAAGTGGTTTGAGATTAAGTGGTTAAATCAGTCAGTCATTCAGTAAGTTGCCTATACATACATACACTTTATTTATTTTATGCTCGTACTATATTGTGAGGTTGGAAGTAATGATTGTCGAGCCACTAACCACCTATCGTAATTTAGTCGTGTTGTACAAATAAATCGGCCGAAATCGGTTAAAGCCGTATAATTTCGTATGTGGAGTTGCAAACCGGCCAAATTACGATTTACGAACAGTGGCGAGTGGGTAAACTATCATTACTTCCCACCGTACAAGACTGTGTATGTCTAAATATGATAATTAATATAATTATTACAACATATACATACACTTGTCTATTCCCAAATTAGGATTTTGTCCTGTACTATGGAAATTAAGCAAGGATAACTCACAAATATAACATCCAGGCCGGGACCAATTTGTACAAATTGTGTCAAAGTTGTCTGTCCCCGGTGGGAATCGAACCCACGACCTCTGCCGTTCGAGTCCAATGACGAAGTGACTGGGCCAACGAGGCGATCAAAATCAAATACATATGTTAGTTTATTAGATATTGAGATGGTTCGTTTCACCCACCACCATCATCAGGTTATTGTTGTCTCCACTGCAGGAGCACAACCCTCTCTCATCTGCCGGTGACAGACGGAGGATTTGGCCTACACTCCCCGCGCTGGCCAGACGGGTTGGCGAGGCCTGATTGATGTTTTATAATGTATTCCCTCTGTCACCTTGTACGACATCCACGGGAAGATTCGTCTCACCCGCCACACATTAAAAAAAATTTGTCATGATTTAATATTACTAACGAAAATCCTTCCTGATAAATGGGTTTGATTAACACCCAATCGTCCAGTATGTCTACCGCTTTGCTTATTTCTCCCGGCTTATCCATGTTGTAAAACTTTCTAACCTCCTGAAGCGTGTCAGGGTCTGGTCCATCTCTCATGGATTTACCCTACGTCCGACAGACCCAAAAAATTATAAAAAAATGCATGACATATGTAAGCATGTAACCTAAAGAATAACTAACGCTTGATTAGATTTATCACGCAATATTAATTAATAACGTTTAATAAACGTTTATTGTATGTCTGGGTGGTTAATTGGTTGTCGTAACAGATAAACAACTTTTAAATAAATAAACTACTTCTTGGAAGCTGGGAGCGAGGGGACAAAGTAACTAAGTAGCTTAGTTTCGTAATAAAGCAAGAAACTTTATAAAACTGACTGCTAAGTAATTTTTGCATCAAGAAGCGTACTAAATAATGGAACTTTTTATCGCTTACACAAACGTTGTTGTACTGAGGTGTATAAGACTAGACACGCACTATTACACGCTTGTGAATCTGCCCTAAGATTTAGTCTAAGAAATGAAATTGTTACAGCGAGACTGCAAATTAACAAAATTCCTAATTACAAATCATGGAAAAATATATTGTTCTAAACAATTAGGGGAACAGATGTTTAATGCTTGTTTTTTTTTATATTACTAAGATGAAAATAAATTTTACGTCATATTTTCCTCATTAATCTGTTAAATACAAACATAACCAAATTCAACACCAAATTCTTTTTCAATTCCTTCACTGTCCGAGCCGCGCAGATGTGGAATAAACTGCCGACGGTCATTCGAGATAATACGTCGGTGACATCCTGTAAAACTAATCTGTATCACTCAGTATATTAAGGTATGTATGTATTTATGTAAGAATGTTTATTATAACTATTATATAAAAAGAATATTTCAGTTATTTAGTTATTATCAACTTATTTTGCCCCCCTCGCTCTTACTGCCTTGTCTCACACCCTGTAAGGTTGGCTGGAAGAGATCTCTTTTAGAGATAAGCTCACCTTTTATTACTGTATTTAGTGTTAAGATGTGCAATAAAGAATACATATATACAAAAATATTTTTTAAATTCTTTTAAAAAAGTTAAAAACGAATACAGTTTATGCGGGAAAGAAAGGAGGATTGGGATTACAGTCAGATTTGGTATGATGGTCTTTTAAACGCAATCAACGTCGCTAACATCAACAACAGCACTAAGAAGGCTCTTGGTCTTTTAAAATGAATTTTCTGTAATCGAAAAGCCAAGAGACTGCTGACGTTATTTTGTTCTTTTGTGTAGTAAGTGTACTTTGATCACCGTCGTATACACCCCACCCCTATTTGACACTACTTTGTTTTTCGCCCAAACTGTATTATATATATATATTTAAATTTAAATAAATAAATATCTCAGACATTCACACCAATTATCCAGTCCCAAACTAGACAGTCTGTGCTATGGGTTACTAGATAACGGATATACATACTTAAATAAATATATAAACATCCAAGACTTGAGCACAAACATTCATATTTATCATACGAACATTTGCCCCTAGCGCGATTCGAACCCGCAACCTCCGGCGTGGCAGTCCGCGAGCTACCCGTTCCGCCACGGAGGTCGTCACTACTACGCGATAGAATTATTTATACTCTAAATATGTATAAATTGATATATATCGTAACGAACCCTGCTTACGAATAACTGATATGACAGCGGAGTTGGAGTGTAGATATGAGAGTGGTAAAAGGACGACAAATGCCGCTGGTGGCGTGACGAATTACTCCTGGAACGAATTATTATTTACAGCCCCGGCCAGGCCCGGCAGACAGGTTATTTGCGAGGACACTTAAACTTCATTTAGAGTTAACACTCACCACTCAGCAGGTATTATGTTTATGCGACATTTTAGTACAGTCATATTAAGAATGAAGTATCCACGAATACGACTCGTTTCATAAAAAAAACACCCTCATTATGTTAAAGTCATACAATATACTACTTTCCTGCAGGTATAGTGTCCAAGCAACTAATATATCGACCTACTTTACTAGCTATGCCCGCGGCTCCGTTCGCGTAAACTCCAGAATGTATCCTAAAAATATCCATAACTTTTGATTGAATTAGCCGATTGCGATGAAATAAAAACTAAATGTTAAGTTAAGTTAATCGCCATGTAAAGCCCCATGTTTCTATGAAAAATCCATCAAAATCCGTTCAGTAGTTTTTAAGTGATACGTGCACAAACTCACAGACAACCAGACAAAAATATTAAAGATGATCGAAATGTGTTCTGTTCCTTATCCTTAGACGCCCCAATTTTTTTTTGCAAATATCTTCAATGTACAGACACGCGAAGTTTACTATTTTATTTATTAGAAGAAGATTGCACATAAATTTTACAAAAAGGGGCATAACATATAAGTGTACAAAGGTGGACTTATCTCTATATGAGATCTCTTCCAGCCAACCTCCACTGTCCAATAACTGTAAATAACTGACGTAAATAAAAATGTATTTTAACTATGAGATTTCTTTTACAATATATATATAACCTACTTTTTCACTGTTATATTAAGCTCGACATAAAAAAGTACCTAGGTATATGAAAAGCTTCGACCACCAAACACCACATTTCGGTTCCGTTGAACCATTAGCTGCTACCATCGACAACAAAAGGCTCTATTGAAAACCCAGAACAATAGTTAGGCCGTGTATGCACTGGAGGATTTTTACGCTCGGCGCGTCAGCTTGCGTTCGGGAAATAGGAGATAAAGTCTAACTTATTGTCATCGATCGAACAACGTACGTTTGGGCCGAACTGCCATACAAACTGCAGTAATATTTTTGAAAGATAAATGGAACAACATAATTTTGGTTTCAAGTACACTCGGCCAACTTTATTTCTGACCCATACAGGGTTGGCATGTTTTAAACAAAGTGTTAGTTATAAACATATATCATTTGATACATGCAGAAGTTTTGGCCTTTCCCAACAAAGGTTTGATCAGAATTTATTGTCTAGTTTAAATAGTAGTCAGATAAAAATCTCTTCGTACAAACGCAGATTTTATCTTCAACCTCAATTTAGAAGAAAAAAAAACATAGTGTCTACGGCAATACAAATATTCAGTATAGAAACTAAAGAATTTGTTAGCTCACGTCAACATTAAAGCCAACAATGTAAAATAAATTGGGGTCAATAAAAACTAGTCGTATTGTATACGACCCCTAAATTACGCACGCGACTGTGCTAACCCGTCGATCATAGAGGGTTCTGAAGAGACGTACCCTAGTGTTGCATAAGTATCGATAGTCGTGCTACTATCTCATTAGCCATCAGAAGCGATTTAATTAACAGAAACACTTTCAAAAATTAATATAACAAATATCTAGTAAACTCATTGACGTAATTTTTTTTTTTGCTTATATCAAAAATAAAACGTTTTTTAATTTGCTTTGCTATTCACCATTGTGGAGTGAGATTTAGTATTCTCTGCCATAGGTATGTATAAAATAAGAGAGCAATTTCTGCCAACAAACTGTATTATACAGTTTAGCGGAGTATGTATTTTTGTGGAGAGGTGAATAAATGTTTTTTTATGTGTATGAGCAATAACTTTTAAAGTTACACTGTCTGTAGTTATTAAATCCCTTCAGACGCATAACGCCTAAAACACTATACCAAATGCCAAATACCTATAACGCGAAATAGAAATAGTTGAATACTTTGAGTGATAGTCTAGAAAGCGAAATTGATTTTAATCGAAATTTGTACCTAATTAAACTAAGGAATCAAGAATAACTATTTTATCGACATCTATAGTGTTTTACTCAACGTGTGAGTGATCGATCACCGTAATGTATTCCATTACTATCCGTCATCCCCGCAATTAGTTTTTCTGCAAATATTTTCAACTACATAGGACAACAAGCTAAGTTTACATTTTGAAAAATAAGATGATCTAAAAATAAGATGATCTTATAAGAGAATATTTTTATTCACCTATGCTTGACATTTCTGTGTAACTGACACTAACTGGATAGGCGAGCTGTCAGTGTTCAACTGTCGAGAAGTTTCTTCAACTACCCACTATTGGTTTGTTAGACTCAAACCTTATAATTGCATCGCGCGTTAAATTGTGCATCTGCTGTGATGCCACTTACTCTGCCATGCTATCGATACTGTTACTAGTTACCGAACTCATCATATTATCGATAACATATCTATCCGCACGCCACACTACGCACCTCCTCCACCAGCCTATTGAAAAAATAGCGACCCCCTTTATAGTAAACAAAGAAACTTTAAATTGGATTCTCCTTGGCGAAATAGATTTTTGAATTTTTTATGCGCTTTCTAATAGCTGGTGCGTGATCAATTAGGAGTCTCAGATTTCGATTGTTAAGAGTTTTTAGTTGGTATTCAAAGCTTCTAGCCTAATTTTTATAGCCTAAATTTCATTACAACTTCTTAAATACTTGTATAAGGCCGCCGTTGTACATTACATTCGTCTTCTATGAACTTTTTAATTTATTTTAGTTTTATATGTACCTATTGGTGCAGAATAAAGAATATTTGAATTTGAATAACCATTTGGTAACGGTTGGTCAAGGATTATAGTAACTGTAAAGTGATAACCTCGTAATGGTGTTTTATTGTAATAACTTTTCAGAAGATTAAAAACATATGATAGAAGATTTAGCATCTTAGAAGGAGCTACAAGCACCAAGAGCTGATTGACAGAACTTGTCGTCTTTCTTGTGATATTTTCTCACCCAAAATGAAATAAAACAATAATGTGAAAAAATAGATACTCTCGTGGCACAAAATAGCTGTACACTAGCTGTAAGAGTTACAGTCAGCCATTGTAATGCCCAGCCAATACAGTAGCATTAATAAAGAACACGACATTAAAAAGAGCTGTTTACCGGCTTTTTATAAGACCTGAATGTGTTACCTTAAACATCCTTACATATCCTAAAATGACTCTATTACTCTCTCGTACAACTGTAAGTTTATCATGATCTTTTGGTCAATATTCATTATGTAAGTCCGTTTCATTGTTGCCTTAAAGATTTTAGAGTTTAAAACGGCTAGAGCAATTTTAACAAAGTTATTAACCTAAATAGAGATCATTGTATATGCACCTTGAAAACTAAATCGATTATATCCAGGTTATTGAAAACGTTATTCTTTTTCATTCCGGAAATTCCGGTGATTTATTGTGAAAATTAGTAGAAAAAGTGCTTCTGTTATTCTTTCTGTTAACCCAAATGTAAGCCGTACAGATATTAACCTAAATTTGAAAATATTTCTTTTCGTGTAAGTCTTAAGGTTTAGTTATTTACTCTATGCTGTGGCAAAGAGCAGACTAAAATCACAATATATTTGGTAGCCTTGTCTACGTAATGCTAACGATGTCACTACAGTATTTTTTTACATTCTTCATATAGTTTACATTTACAAAGTTTCAGTTAAACCAACATTATTTGTCAAAAAGACTTTAAAAGCATATTGTATTGGTACCTTTGTCTACGTAACGCTAACAAGTCACGTCAGGTATTTGTTTACATCCTAAATATAGTTTACATTTACAAAGTTTCAGTTAAACCAACATTATTTTCTTGTTATTAATATCTGGAAAGCACATTGTCTTTGTCTATCTTTAGCTACATAACGCTAATAAGTCACTTCAGGATTTCTTTACATTCTAAATATGGTTTACAATTACAAAGTTTCAGTTAAACCAACATTATTTCTTGTTATTAATATCTTAAAAGCTCATTGTATTACTGCCTTTGTCTTCGTAACGCTAACAAGTCACTTCAGGTACAAATACAAATACTTTATTGATAATTTTCATTACATGTCAATTAAAAATTAAAATATTAATTTATGTCATCATGTAAATTAAATTACAACATAAATAATATTACAACTAAAATAGAATATTTAATGTCAATAGATCTTAAAAATTTAAAATAATAAAAATATATTCGTATTACACGAATTGATTCAGTTTGTAGAACTCGTCCAAACTATAAAACGCGTGCTCGATAAGCCAGCGCTTTATCTGCGTTTTAAATGCCCTTATTACTATTGTTGTATTTGTTGCATCCTAAATATAGTTAACATTTACAAAGTTACAGTTAAACTAACATTATTTCTTGTAATTTTTCATCAAATCCTTGCGCTCGAACAAATTTATAAGTCTCGGGAATATTTTTTTAAGTCGCTTTAGGCTTTCCCTTAACACAGACTACTGAGCATAACGAGTGCTGTGCTCGTTAAGGTGCATTCGTTGCAGATTATTTACGTCTGCACCAGTAAAATTCACTCATACCTACTGGTAATGTACGAGCCCCTTTATTTACGTATTTTTAAGCGCCGTTACTTATCATCTGCCTCAACAGACTTCCTTAGTTTTGTAACAGATGTATATAATAATTTATTTTTGTTTGCTCTGAGAATTATAAGCTTAAAACGATTAATAAGTAAGTAAGGCATTTTGGAAACATTTGTTTAAAAATTAACCTGATAGATAACCAAGGTCCAGAATATTCATAGTGAAAAGTAAAATGCATAGATATTGAACGTTATGAAGGTATCGATGTAGTAGATAAGGGTAAGCTAGCTAAGGTAGCTGCGTAACGTTCACGAACGTAACAGTATTGACATTCTCGTCAATAGACGTCATACCGGGGGCTAACACCGTGACAGTACGTCTGTGGCCGTCGTATTTCGTCGTCTAGTGCCGCTTCATGAACTCACGTCTCGTGGGCTGTGTATAATAACCGTAGTCGAAACGTTCTAAGGAGGTTTCGTAGTTAAAATAGCCATTTTGCATTTTTCGATTGACATACAATGTTTCAATTTTGACAGCCAGTTCGAGTATAACATGAGTGAGGTAATGATGCGCTCTCTGTACTAGGGTTGCGCCGACAAGTATTATTCAAATCTACTTTAAAATTGCAAAAAGTGATACATTAGCAAAATATGATATAATCATATATGTTCCAAAAAATAAAACACATGTAACCTTATTTTACGACAATCACGTCCCTTTATTTCAAACAAATAGCACAAAAGCTGCTAACAATCGAATTTGTTACGTCGTGCTCATTCCAGTTGATACTTAGAGCTTAGGGCAATATATGTAGAAAGGTCTGGTACGTCTGGTAAAGTGGGTAATCAACGATAAGGTAAACCGAACATGAACATGGCATACGACGGGATTCCACTCCTCGATCGGAATCCAGAGATAGATGAAGATATAAGATCAAGGTCACGTCGAATAGAGCCGAATAGAGTAATGTGGCGATAGAGCAAATACGTGACTGGATTCAATCATTTGGGCTTAGGAAAATGTATATTATGTAGGACTTTACGATTGGGGGCAAAGGGTATGTAACAGAATACGTTAATGTCATATTTGGATTGTGGAGGGGGAGAGAGAAGGCGCACAGGAGTGAGGAGGAAGGCAAGGTAAGAGAACGCGGCAGATGGGAGATGAATGAAGAGGGAGGCAGGGAGCTACTAATTTATACATCTGCGGTTATAGCACTCACTACTGCCTACTCCATTATTTTATAGTCTTTGTTTTTTAACAAAATTTTTGATTATGTCGAAAGCGAAGGTATGTTCTTATAAAAAACGACATCAACATATATTTTTATGGTCTCCGCATAAGATATCGCAGGCGCAGCTAGTGTACAGTAATTTGATAATACTTGCAGGGATTGTCTGTGTAATCAACTAAAAAATCTTTACAAAACTAGAAAAAACTAACTTAGAGAACTATGTAGGTATATCTGACATTTTAGGCCTTGTGGTTTAGGAAATGCTTCGATTTATATTATTATTATTAAGAAATCTCTTCTACGCATCTTTCACTGTGGGAGAAGAAAAAAATAAAACTTGGTTCAAGGTTTTGTTGATCTCTCATTCTTTCGTGTGTTATTTGACAATTTGAATGTCTGTCGTATTCTAGTTTGGAATTTATATAAGCAGTGTTACAAAAAAAAACGAAAATACTTTTAAAAACTCGATATAATAATAGACGTGCGGTCAACTGTGTTAACTATTGAGAGCATTTTAATGTTACATGAATCATTTATTTCCGAAATGCAGACCGAAATCCACACAGGCCAGTGCAAACAGTGTAATCTACTTTAAAATTCGCTTTTACAAACCAAAAACCATTTCAACGCTTGGCCAATCAAAAACTGTTACGCGTTACCAACTGAAAATCGGTTGAAAATCTATATTGTTATAAGTTTTTTACTGATGAAGTAGGTACTACTATAGGGTATGTTTAATCGATAGATTGACGTATATTTCGACGTAGGTTTACCCTTGCATCTATATAAACAGACTGGTGGTGAGGTAGGGAAGCCAGACCTCTCTTTCCTTCTGCTTTGGTCTTTTCAATAATCATATGATCAATCTCACTTATGCAGATCCCAATGAACAAACAACGATAGTTATGCAGATGACATGGTTTTGCTGAGTCCTACAGTATGAAGCCTTAAAAAGATATTAGTTATTTTCGAGTGCATACGCAGGAATGCATGGTCTACTCTTGGGCACATTGTTGGAATATTCATCATCGGGTTATTTTTGTCTCCACTGCAGGAGCACAACCCCCTCTCATCTGCCGGAGACAGACGGAGGATTTAGCCTACACTCCCCGCGCTGGCCAGACGGGTTGGGGAGGCCTAATTGATGTTTTATAATGTATTCCCTTAGTCGCCTTGTACGACATCCACGGGAAGAATTGGAGTGGTCCTATTCTACTCTACCGGAAACCACACGGCATTATTGTTGGAATATACCTAGACATAAAAAGTCTGAGAGAAGTTGTTGTGCCATACATATTTCACAAAGACTTTTTCCAAAAAATCCTTTTTATAAGGAAATACTACGAAGCCATAATATAAGTCAGAATTTCCACTCGAACCTCATTCTGTCAGTATAGTCACTAGAAATATGTAGTCAATTCATTGTTTTCAAATCGAGTGTCAGTGGTAATCACTAGAGTGGTCATTGAAATTTCATGCAGGCGCCAGACGAGGAGCGGCACACGGGGAATTTTCGAATTTAGTACGCAAATAAAAAAAACTGAGCTCATTTTTACTTTTTGACGTTGGTTTTTTAAAAGAACAGAAGAAGAGATGGTCTTCAGAACTCTTGAATATACAAAAACTAGCTTTAGAGATTTTCCCGTTGATTGATAACTTAATAAATGAAGATGTTATACATAAAATACAAATATATATATACGTAAGTACCGAATGTAGATTAGTCTAGTAAAAGTAAATAAGTATAATTATTAGTCTGTATTGCACATTTACCGGTGCATATCGTGGACCTAAGTATTGTAAGAAGTTACTAATATGACGAGACTTCTTGTAATAAGCTAGGGTCTCTACTTGCTACGGTTATTCCCCAGCAGTGGACTTCTTGCAATAAGCCGGGCTTTTCCCAATACACTACCACCTCACTTCTATCATCCTCACCTCCGCTTAGCCTCTGATTCCAACGTTTAAAATCTGCATCCCTTTAGTCCATTAATTACGATAGGTGTTTTTTATCCTCCCTCCCCCTTTGGTGAATTCGGTACGATATAGTTCTCCCTCGCACGAAAAAAGTAAATCTAACTGCAACCGTTACTTCATTTATTTTTTCTGACGTTACCTGTAAACTTTCTTTTCAATAAAACTGCTTGAAATAAAGCAATGTACGATTCCATTTCAACTGTAGATCAATCGTTGCCTGCGCTCGCGCCGGTGCATCCATAAACACACGCGATGCCAGCGCCCTCTGTGTTTACATAGAGAACTTTATCAAGGTACAACAATAACAGTTCAGTCAATGAACTGCAGGTTACTTTGTTCAAGCCGCGAAATGTAAACAAATGGTGAAAATGTTAAAAATAATGTTTATCATAGTTTTTTTCTAATAGTGTAGTAGATTTTCTGTGAATTTTAACATCAAAGACTCCTAAATTTTAGGGAAAAAACAATGATTTAGTGAGTTGAAAATCTAGTTTTTAACAACTGCTAGACGGGTATGTGTTCTATCACGTGAACTCAGTGCGGTTTGACTAACTCAGAAAATTTATCATCTTCACGCAGATGACTTCAGTCTAAACATACAAAAATAAATTGTACTACAGCGCTCCACATAATTTCAAAGCGACGACAATACCTTTCTCATCATCATCATCAGCCGCAAGAGTCCACTGCTGGACATAGCTCCCAAGGCGCGCCACTGAACCCGATCCTCGGTTCTTCTCATCCAGTCACTGGCAGCCTTGCACAGATCGTCGCTCCATCTAGCCAGGGGGCGTCCCACACTACACCTGCCCAGTCGCGGACTCCACTCGAGAACGCTACGCTCGAAAATTTAAATTCAGTTGCTGAAGACCGAGTCGCGGATCGAACTCGGAACCCTACATCGTCATACTCACTGCTCTTCCGATCGTTCCCCATCAGTGAAACCTTGGCAATACGAGGCAATTGATTGAGTCGAAAAGAGACAAATTATTTACACACCCTATATTTACAATAAACGCACTCACAGAAACACTCCATTTCATATACAGTACGTAGATTTTTAAACAAACATCAATACAGAATGGCTCGCTTATTGACGTCTCTAAGCAAATAGAGGGGGATTTATTTGCGAGCTTATACAGACTGCTTTATGTGGCAAATAACATAATATAATGTAATTCGTAGTCCTTCATTAAAAAAACGTGCGTGAAATTTCAAGTAGAAAGGTAACTCTTGATTAAAAATAGACAAAAAGTCGTTTTTCCTGCTTTTATATATTATTGCGTATCCTTATTTTTCAAAATAGTTACTTCCTATAGCAACTATAGTTCATTTAAATGTGAAAACTACCTGTTGGTCCCTTATTACAAGTGCAATTCGTCTGTTTCAGTTCTAAACCTTCAATTCAGATAAATATTCATCGACCGCGGAAACGATTTGCCTAAAAGCCTTCTGGTCTGGCTCTTTATTTCCCTGGAATAATATTCCCTAAGTTATATTAAAATATCTAGTGGGTAGGTAATAGGTCCCAGCGGATGTTTTGCCTTGCTTTCAAACTTATGCAGTGTTACAATGTTCTCGGAAATGCAACTATGTTTGACTTCCTGCAGCTTTTATTATACCATTTCGTCAGTTTGTATGTGTCATGTAACTATTAACAGTTAACAGATGATCATTGATTAAGTGATGGATGACAGATATGTACGAGTATGATATATATGTAATGATTGATTGTATGTGTATGTGGTTGTAGGCCAAATCATCAGGTGATATTGTTGGCCATACATCACGCCAAGTGGTATCACCATATAAATGGATATAGGCAGAAGGGGTACATCATCATCAGGTTATTTTTGTCTCCACTGCAGGAGCACAACCCTCTCTCATCTGCCGGAGACAGACGGAGGATTTGGCCTACACTCCCCGCGCTGGCCAGACGGGTTGGGGAGGCCTGATTGATGTTTTATAATGTATTTATTCCCTTAGTCGTCTTGTACGACAGCCACGGGAAGAGTTGGAGTGGTCCTATTCTACTCTACCGGAAACCACACGGCAAGGGGTATACATCACTTGCTTACTTCAGTCTCGCGGGGGTTGTCGATTTTCGTATACAGCGCGCCCTCCCGCGCACTTTTTTTGCCTCGTAGCAAAGATAATATATACTACTCGTAGTCACGTTTCTAGGTGAGGAGATACAGTTATGCAGTTGGAAAACGGGTAATATGGCACTTTTGCAGATTTTTTGTCGGTGTTTACCCGACCTTGACACGGCGCGAAACGAGCCTTTGACAGTTTTTGCAATATATTGCAGATTGTTGACACGCGTGTCGAGCTTACTTTACCATTCTATCTTATTCATTTCTATGGGTAGAAGGGGCGAAAAGCGGGCGAAGAAAAGTCGCTTTGCAACGTTTGTCGAGATCGCGCCAAGATCTGGGACCAAGGCGTGAGAATTATGTATGTGTGTATGTATTAATTAGTTCAAGCGACGATCTAAGTCAACAGTAATAATTAAGATATTTGCAATGTTGAAAACCAAAAAACAGTAAAAGTTTAGTAGAAATAATTCGTTATACATAATTTTCGTTTTAAAAAAAATCTCATTTTTGTAAAAAAAAATTAGAAATATGTTTAAATACCAAACGGTTTTTCACGATCAGAAATTATCGGAAAACATTCAGCCCATAAAAGTTGTAACTTTCACAACAAGGAAGTTGTAACAAGGTTCATATTGAATTGAATGATCAAGGATTCAGTCATATGGGCTGAATCCTTTTTGCAATTTTTTTTTATAGTTTTTGAATATAGTTATTATAGAAAGCATGAACACATCCATGAAGATTTTACTTCTCAAGACTAGTTTGTTGAGTACCTACAGTTGAATATCGGCCTGATTATCTGTCCTATTTCTCCGTTCGCAAGACAAAGGGGACGGGAGATTGGAGCGGAATTAGATGCAATTTCATTGACTAGAAATGAGAATACCATTTCCGAAGTCTAGCTCGTTTTGTAGGAATATTGAAATTTTATAGAGGGAGGCGAATGAATGTGATTTCACTTTCTTTTGAAAATAACTTAAAACGAATGAATAAATAGAAAATACAGTTATATCGATGGTAATAGCTTAAGAACGTACCGTTTATAAAAAATATTACCTATATTATTAATATATAATATATGTCTGGTAGGTTAAAACTAGGTATAAATTATAATAATAAATTTAGGTATAATACATGACAAGTCTGTATAGCCTATAACCATTGTCTTTCCTAGGAGTTATAGCGAATAGAAAAAAGAACAATGAATAGTTGTCATGGTGAAACATTCTAACGCCACAACCACACAAGTTTAACCTAAGAATCCTTGTACATACTAAGAAAATAATACAAACAAACGCACGTAGCATATCTCTGAAGAGTAGCTTAGATAAGTTAAGAATCTTTTCATCAACAGAAAGGGTAATGTCCAATTAACTAGAAAACATTAATTAAACATTATGCATCACCACGCAGACGTTTCTGAATATAGTGTATAGCTAAACGACATTAATGAGGCAGGGAAGAGGGGAGAAGCACTCTAGGACAAACTGATGCATAATTAGACAGATCTGAAAGTGCCTATAAATATTAATATTAATCTTTAGCCTGTCAAGTCTACTATACTAAGTCTATAGTCTCTCTAAAGCTGTAACTTTGCTAGAAGTGGAGTTAAGTTAAGACATCTACCTATGAAATACAAATTATGAAATGAACATGCCACAAACTGAGTCAAAAGAATATAAAAACGTGACAATCAAAGATACTGTAGGACTTTTAAAAGAGTTGCTGTGATTAGTAATTACTGTATTTTCATGTACGTTAACACCACCAGGGATGGTTTTTTAGGATTGAAAAGAATGTATTTATTAATTTAACTGACTCTTGTTCCTCAAAAAGAAGTAAGAAGTAAAGCACATGGTCATACTGAGAACAAGTCAAATGTAACACCACACATAATGCAGTAAATTATTATGACTATAATAAAGCGCTTATTACTATGCTTGAAACCTACTTCTGCTACGTGTATGATATAATAAATCCATCTTCGTGGCTATTTCTTTAAATCAGTTTAAGTTTTCTCCAACAGCAGCTGTTCAAAAAACACCCACCCTGGAATATTTACACGTTTTCAATAAAAGAATTGCAGATGTTTTCAAAGTGGAACCAATTTGAGATGTAAGTCGGTCAGTAAGGCAGGTCACGTGATGCGGCTAGGCGATAAGATTCATCTTCGCGTACCTATTCAACTGCACGCTGAAGCTTGGTTTCGTTTAGGTCTGCGTGCCACGTAGTCGTAGATCTCTATCTGTAACTATGTCAATACATGCACATTCTACTCGTAGAACTGAATTTATCAAAACCTTACAACAAGTATGCTGGTTTCTACAACTAAATAAACTCTAGAACATAAACCTCTATAACTTTTCACTAAAATGTAGTTAAAATTCTCAAACTTTACATTTTTCAATATTAGCGTTGATATCGGGATCTTCGAATTCAAATTTATTTATGTATTCAGACTATTTAAGCAGACCAGGATTTATTTCACGCTTACCTTTAGCTGTAGTTATTTTTTTCATATAAATATGAATTGTGTTTATCTATCTTTCATTTATTATATGTCACATAATATTATTGGTATAGTTTAAATAGTATAGAACTGTGATTCTTTTATTTCATTCATCCTAATATTCAATACAACCTATTGATATCTCTATCCATTGCTGCATTATTACAGATTTGTTTGATGCTTGTCTCTCTCAACCGCTTCTATCTGTAAGTGTGTTTTTATCAAATTAATTTATAGTCATTCTAATACTACTAATTTAGGAAACAGGATCTATAGAATCAAGTGTTTTGTATCTGTTAATAATAAATGATGTGTTCAAAAAGATTTCTTTTGAAATTAACGGAGAATTTGCAAAACATGACAAGGCTTTTCCTCGGAATTCTTTAGTACCAACGTTACAATCTGAAGCTTTGAGGACTATTACAATAGAGCCTACCTAGACGATGGAACCATCCTTTGACGGATTTCCTCCAACGCTGCAACCACTTGTAATGCTTAAAATAAACCTTACCTCCTGAACTCAGAGTTCACATGAAGTGAATAATGTAAGAATGTCAGTATCGTATTCATCTCGTGCTGTGCGATTATTAATATGAGTAGTGATAGGAACTTGACAGGGTATAAGTTCTATATCAGCAGTGGAAATGATGATGTCGGATTTTCACAAAGAAAATTTTATGAAAATGGTAGAATTGTATAATAATTAATTAAAAAATTATGATATGATTGCTAAAACGTGATGATGGTTATAAATCATAACTCATAACTATTATATACTTACATTTGTAGATACAGTTATTCAACTGCATATATCTTTAGACCCATAGTCCGTAGGAAATGGGTCGTTTGTTAATAAAAAAGTTACCATTTTGTTTCTTTTATTAATGTTAAACTCTACACATCCTATTAAAATATGGAAAGTGTTTGTATGTTTGTTTGCTCCTATCTCAAGTCACGTATTTTTATATAAACTGAGAGTAACTAAATAGCCTTATTTTAAAGAATTTCAGATTCCCATAGCTCATTCGTTACTTAGAGTGTACTAAAGAATGGTGTTTTTTTTCCAGTTCCAAGTCGAGGACAATCGGGGGTGCGATGAGTGGGAGCTCGAAAGGGGGGAGGCGGATCCCCACGCCCATGCCTCCTCCTAATGAAAATGTGCACTATTCTAACAGGTGAGGTTAAACACCTCTAGGAGGTGATTTAATTGTGGCCTAGTATTGCGTTTCACAGATGTTTATTTGGATATTTTTATGTAGGTACGGCTGAACGGATTTTAATAAATCTTTATAGCTTATATCCTGTGATAGCCATAGGTTGGCAAAAATATTACATTCAGTGTTTGAAGACACCCTAAAGTAGTATTTCTATTTAAATGGAGTAATCTGACAGGTCCTTATGTCACTTTGTAAAAAAAATATATTGCCATATTAATTGTTATACTGATGCATTCTGGTTTTGCTCACTCTTCGATATGAAAGTGTAGATCATCATGAATCAGTACATACATTACAATTGCACTAAGTAAAACCTAGTCGTTTAACTTTTTTTTCTAGTTTAAATACCATATTATTAGCATTCTAGTTAATGTTATTGTCGTTTTTTTTGTGAACGGCACCCCATTGACAATACATGCTATTTTTCGATATCAATAAAAAAAAACTCCAAGCTCTACGAAGGTTTTATTTTTGCCATGAAATTGCATTTTATGATAACATAAAGAACAGTTTTTATCCCGAAAACTTAAAGAGTTTGTTAGTTGGGTTTCGCGAGAGCATTTTTTTCGTGTAGCAATTTTCCAATTTGCATTTTTGCTCGATCGCATATTTCCTAATCGCATTTTACCTCGATCGTTTATTGACAGTTCTTTTTGTCAGTCTGTGATTTAATACCTGGTTTCCCAGTACTGTGATCTGATAGGTAGTTTTATTTGCATATTTATTAATATAACTAGCTGTGCCCGCGGCTCCGCTCGCGTAAACTACATAATCCTCTCCCATTCCCACTCCCGCTCCCGCCAGCGCTTCCGCTTCCGCTCCCGCTCCGTTCCCGCTCCGGTCCCGCTCCGCTCCCGCTCCCGCTCCCGCTCCCGAGCCCTCACCCCCTCCCGCTCCCGCTTCCGCTCTCACTTCCGTTCTCGCTCCCGCTCCCGCTTCCGCTCTCGCTCCCCTCCCGCTTCCGCTCTCGCTCCGGCTCCCGCTCCCGCTCCCACTCCCAATTTTTTTTTGCAAATACCTATCTTTAATGTACAGACACGCGAAGTTTACGATTTTATTTATTAGATTTCAAATATGCTTATCTCATTACACTTTTCGAATTTTGCTAGAGCATTCCAAATAGAGAATCCACATTCCGGAGGCATAGTTGCCCTACCTTACTACATTAACAGGAAGGTATTCTGATGGTCCTTTAAAAGACGCCCTATATACGGAACCCAACCCGTCCCTCTTATACAAATTTGGTAGATGCCAATTCTTGCGATTCTCCTCATAAAATCTCTTTTTACAACATAATGAAAATAATCACGAATGAAAAGAAAAAAATCGGGAGAAGTTTGAGCAACTACCGCAGGTTTCGTGAATTGGAATCAGCAGAAATGTATTTATATCGCAAACTGAATATTTTGAAGGTCGAACCATAGATTCTCTATACTCTATATGACTCTATACTCTAAAATAGTCTAAAATATCTCATTTTAGATTGTAAGGTGACCGCGAGGCTCCTCATTTTTAGTGCTCGGTCGCGAGGCCTATGACGTCTCAGGGGGAGCTCAGCATTTTTTTAGTCGCCGAATCGATCTTTACGATGATGTAATATAACATTTTTTATTTTTAACTTTAATTACGCTTTTGAAGGTACCATTTTTGTAACGCAAATTTTCTTGGATAACCTTAGATGACATCATCATATTAGCCTTTAGACGTCCACTGCTGGACATAGACTTTCCCCAATGTACGCCACCACACCAAATCTTTCGGTTTCAGCATCTAGCCCATTCTGGCCACTTTCTTCCATCTGGCGACGGCGGGGCGTCCCACGACGGGGCGTTTTCGATGAAAAGGACCTTAGGTTTCAAGTTTCAGAAACACCCGTAACCCTAATAGTAGTCAGTTAAAATGTTATGGTTGTACAAGACTGTTGCGACACAAACAAATGACATTCTGAAATCGATACGCCTGTTTTTAAAGTCTCAACGGTATCACGTATCAACCACCCTAATTCCGAAAACAACACACGTGTCACTGCATTGCTGGTAACAGATAAATATATTGTCTCTCGATTGCCTTCACGGGTTTCCATTTCGTTTTAATTGATGGTCAATTAAAAACTATGAAAACATTATCAATGTTGACTTTCCAAAATCCTTTTATTAGCTATCACTATCATCGTCATCTCAACTCGACCCACATAAAGGAACAGCTGGGTATATTTTTCTAGTACTCTTTGAGTCATTAAATGTACTGAGGACAGGTCATCAGCCGAAATACGTCCACTGCTGAACATAAGCCTCCCCAATAGAATCCACTTTTGGTGCACTCTCCATTTGGGGGATTTGCCATAATCACCACGCGTGGCAGGTGGATTGAATTGCAGTAATGATCTTAATATACACAGGAGAACGCGGCTGCCCGTCCCTAGTGCAATCCCTTAGTCGCCTTGACGACACCAACGGGAAGATTGGTGGCCCTATTTTAAACCGGGAACCACATGGCACTAACAGCTCGCATATGTTTAAGTCAGCAGTGAGCAAGTTTCGTATTTTTGTTTTCTTAATACTTACTATAAAAACTAATATACAGTAAAAGGCTATATATGCAGCTATTTTAATGCCATTATGGACCTATTTTATAGCTTTTAGCTGCAGCTACAAATTTCGCCAGTGTGCTAGTTGAGTCTCCTTTAACGCTACTTGCAATATGTTATCAAGTTATCATTGATAGTAAAATACCTGAATCCGATGCCATGGATAAAGAACATAGTTTTGATGCTAATAAGTAGAATTCTAGAACTAGATCTATTCTCTGATTGGTTTATTATCACGTCATCTGTGGGAGCCACTACAGTATTTTGCTTTTTGGGTACTTGCAACTATTATTTTACTACTAATATATTATTACTAGCTGTGCCCGCGGCTTCGCTCGCGTGAACTACAAAATCCGCTCCCATTACCACTCCCGCTTCCGCTCCAAATGTAATCCAAACTCATCGCTATCTGAATAGTACGCAAATACTATTATGTGCAATATATTGCATATTAACCTTACCTACTAATGTATTTGAAAACTAAAAATGTCTATAACTTTTGATTGAGTTAGCCGATTGCGATGAAATAAATACTAAATATTAAGTTAAGTTAAGCCCCATGTTTATGTGAAAAGTATATCAAAATCCGTTCAGTAGTTTTTAAGTGATGCGTGCACAAACTCACAGACAAATAGACAAAAATTTCAAAAATGACTGAAATGTGTTCTATTACTTGTCCTTAGACCCCTCAATTTTTTTTGCAAATATCTTCAATGTACAGACACGCGATGTTTACGATTTTATTTATTAGATGATTACGCGTTTCTTCATTTTCTACTTCTTTCCTTACTTGTTTATTTTCCTAGTAAAATCATATTCAACAACTCGGCCACGTCATGTTGTGTAACTGTAAGCAACTGCAGTTATTAACTGCACTCGTACAAGTGCACCGTACGGTTTGGATTACAAGGAATTTGGTGGTATTACAAGGAAAGGTTTAGGTAAGACTGAGGGGTTGGCTTGGACACGAATTACTACTAAAACATTCAAGGAATCAAGTATCAAGACTTGACGGACAAGGGAAAAGGATAACGAGAAATTTGATGAAGACTCAGAGGTTATCAACGATCTCTATGTACTACCAGATGGAGCGTTCCAAACAATCGCTCTGGTCCACGCAAGTAGCCACAACTCTTTCACATTCACAATGAAACTTGTGCAGTTACTACGCAGAACATTTAATTATTTACTAAATATTGACGCTACGGTTAAATAATGTAAATAATAAAATATTCTGAGTAGTAACTGCACAAGTTTCATTGTGAATGTGAAAGAGTTGTGGCTACTTGCGTGGAACAGAGCGATTGTTTGGAACGCTCCATCTAGTAGTACATAGAGATCGTTAGAGGTTATTGGCTTTTCTATGAATGATGATGAAAAGAAATGATTAAAACTTGCAGTGAAAAATATTAATATAGCAATATGAGAGTCCTTACTTTTTGTAAAATGATAAAGTTATGAAATGTAATAAATAAGGAAAATCGTTTCAATCGGATGAAAACTAGATCAAACAGTTTGAAACAAGGTATCTACAAAATAGGACTACGGTTAATATTCGAGTGTTTGAACCGGCGTCATGACAATCACCTACAAAAGTTGGAGGACAATACCACTTCATCGTTCTTGTTATACAATAGGTTTGTGGGCCTAGCACAGATTCTGTCTT
Organism: Esperia sulphurella; assembly: GCA_947086405.1. Classification (NCBI taxonomy): domain Eukaryota; kingdom Metazoa; phylum Arthropoda; class Insecta; order Lepidoptera; family Oecophoridae; genus Esperia; species Esperia sulphurella. The sequence goes on from OX352265.1 coordinate 13,785,895, forward strand.
GGTGAAATATTCATCATCATCAACTTTTGGGGGTTACGGTGATGACGGCGGTTGAAAAGATTCTCAAACACATTACTTGTTACAATTACAAATGCTTGCAATTATTAATCACACAGTTTGGTTTAATTTTATTTATCAGAGAACAACTGTCCGATATAATTAATGAAATCTATTAATTTCCCAGGTATATTGACAGATACTAAGAAGATTAAATATTGAACTAGATAGCCTATTAAAGCAGATGACGTTGTAAATTAAACCAGTCAGCTCTCTGGTTCAGAGCTCGTTGAAAATAAATATTTTTTCTATGAGCGTTGACGGTAATGCATAAAAAATTAAAGCTCACATGAGCTGTAAAGTAAAAGTCGGTGCATTTTCGATGACAGCAGCGCATACAAACATGTGCACGTGTGGCACGGAGGAACTGCGTACAAGTGAAAAGCGATTTGAGCAAGACTCAGTGAACGTGGCCAATATATAGGTATCAAAAGAAACTCTCGTAAATAAAACACCTTACACGTTAAAGGAAACTAGGTAGTAGGTACTACAAATATAATAATAGAAATATAAAAGATAAAAAAAAAAATATTTATTGTTTTTACTAGTTGTGGAGGCTCTCTTTTAAGTGTGATCGCGCTCGAGGTGAGGTCACGCTCTTCCATCACAGATATTACAGTGTACCAGATATTGTATCAGATTCTTCTGAAAACAGTATTATACTTACTGTCTATATCTGATACTATTAAATTTTAAATAGAAATAGTTATTTTAAGTGTGCAAGAACATGTGTTGGCCCTAGACGGTGTACGTATGTGTGTACATGAAAAGTCGCAGGTTGAAGAGAGTAAGTTGAAAGACGAAGGCAGAAATATTCTATAGGTCTTGAGGCCTGTAATTTTTCTAGCAAAAGAAAAGGAAGCCTTCGCCGAGCTGACTATATACGAGTATCTTCGAGTAATTTGACAAGCATTAGAAGATAAAGAAGAAAGTCTTTCTACGCATCAGAATCTGAATTCTGTTCTCTGTATTCACACTTTAAAGTACTCTGTCTCTCACCATTTGCACCACCAGCTACATTACCGGCATTACTGTGTCGTCGGCATAAAACGTATGGACACGTCTTATAAATAAACCTTTCATACATTTTGACACATCGCGTCTTGTGATCTCGAATTTAATGCGATGTTGCGTTAGTTACTTATGCTACTGCAAAACTTTCCATATCACAAATGTATTTAGAAATCCGAAGTTGTAACATTGTATTTAATCATTATGATTTTTCTTAACAGATGATTACGGGAATTTGCGAATTTCTTGTAAGCTATCGAAAGCTGCTTAAAGACACCTTCTGATTCGCGTTTATTTAATCATTTATAATATGTAGTTTATGTCGTAGCAGTCAAGGCAGTGGAACAAGACGTGCTTTAGCGATTTTTTCTCTTGCATCCACTGGGGCAAGGTCTGTAATCATTTGAAGGTATGAGATAAAAGTCAAAGTCTGTCCAAACTAATAAAACCACCCAGGGAATGACCCATTTCTACCGTAAAGTAAACCATCATTGGGTAAAGTTAAGTGAGTGTAACTTAGATTCTGGGTGAGAGGGTGAGGGACTAATGACCAGGGGTTGGAATTAGGTAGAGTAATTTATATATTTGCGACGAAACGTTTATGTCAATATGGATATTCCGGGTGTTTTCTAAAGATTTATTTAAATACTAGCTGTTGCCCGCGACTTCGTCAGCGTGGACAGCTTAACATCACAAATTATTATGTATTTCCCGTAGGAATGGGATGTTTTTCGGGATAAAAACTATCCTATGTCCTATTCCTATATGTGTGCCAAGTTTCAACACCATCCATCCAGTGGTTGAAGCATGATTGAGTAACAAACATCCAAACATCCAGATATCCAAACTTTCACATTTATAATATTAGTAGGAAATAGGATTAAGTCATAAATTGTTCGTCATTCATTTATGTATAAACTCATGTAGTAATTAATATAAATATGGACATTCCACACTAATTTGTTAAGTTGTCCAAGCGGACGAAGTCGCGGGCAACAGCTAGTAATCTATAAATCTTCTTCCACCTCCAGCTTACCAGTAAAATACCATACCTACAAATATTATGAAATTATGTTTTCTTAATTGGATATTATATAATTTTTTATTGCTACTAAGAGTCTCGGCACTTTCATTAAATCTGTTAATAAAATCCGGTGAAAAGGAATGTGCATATTAGTTTCCTAGTCATATTTTCTTCGCAAGTAGGTACCTACATAAATGATACTACCTAATTCCGAACCCTGCTTATGACTCATAGCTAGATATAACTGGGGCTCTTGTAGCAAAACATCACAACATATGTAAGTATCTGAGACTGGTCCTCGGTGGAGTAGTTGTTCTGTTCCCATGTATTGTTGGGTCGTCGTTCAAAAGTGCACCCGCAGGGGTGACATGAAGTGCCATCATCGCGCGACGTGTTGCGGCTTCTCTTCAGGATATAGAACTTTTGGAAGCACTAAACTATTTCACTGCCCTGAGAGGCTGCTGAGCGTAAAACGTGAAGGCCCCTAAGTGTAGAACGTGAATGTTGCTTCTCTTTAGGATATAGAACTTTTGGAAGCACTAAACTATTACACTGCCCTGATAGGAGAGGAGGCTGCTGAGTATAAAACGTGAAGGCCCCTAAGTGTAGAACGTGAATGTTGCTTCTCTTCAGGACACAGAACTTTTGGAAGCACTAAACTATTACACTGCCCTGGGAGGCTACTGAGCGTAAAACGTGAAGGCCCCTAAGTGTAGAACGTGAATGTTGCTTCTCTTCAGGACACAGAACTTTTGGAAGCACTAAACTATTACACTGCCCTGGGAGGCTACTGAGCGTAAAACGTGAAGGCCCCTAAGTGTAGAACGTGAATGTTGCTTCTCTTCAGGACACAGAACTTTTGGAAGCACTAAACTATTACACTGCCCTGGGAGGCTACTGAGCGTAAAACGTGAAGGCCCCTAAGTGTAGAACGTGAATGTTGCTTCTCTTCAGGACACAGAATTTTTGGAAGCACTAAACTATTACACTGCCTTGAGAGGCTGCTGAGTATAAAACGTAAAGGCCCCTAAGTGTAGAACGTGAATGTTGCTTCTCTTCAGGACACAGAATTTTTGGAAGCACTAAACTATTACACTGCCTTGAGAGGCTGCTGAGTATAAAACGTAAAGGCCCCTAAGTGTAGAACGTGAATGTTGCTTCTCTTCAGGACACAGAACTTTTGGAAGCACTAAACTATTACACTGTCCAATATTATTGTATTTATTCATTCCCAGTATGCAAGTATAACTAGTTGGACTTTTGTCCAATCTGTCCTAATACCTAGTATGACTAGTTGGACTCGCCCATCCCAATAGGAGAGGAGGCCGCTGAGTGTAAGACGTGAAGGATTCTAAATGTAAATATAGTTTATTCAGTTGTTGAAGTAACTGTAAATAGTAAAAAAAACATCGTTTTACACATTAGGGCGTAAAGACACATCTCATATAATTCAGTTTTTAAGTCTCTATCGACATGTTTCTTTTATTACCCATGACATTTGCAGTAAAAAATATTGCGTACATAGATAGAGAATTAAAAATTTAATAAGATTATGTAATAAGTGCCTTTACGCCCTAATGATCCGAAACGAGGTAATCCGCCAGATAATTAAAGTTTTCGATATAGCTCAAAAAGATAGTACGTTGAAGTGGCAGTGGGCTGGTCACATCTGTCCGAGAACCGATAACCGTTGGGGTAAACGAGTTCTCGAGTGGAGACCGCGACTCGGCAAGCGTAGTGTGGGACGCCCCCCTGACTAGATGGAGTGACGATCTGTGTAGGGCGGCTGGCAGAAACTGGATGAGAAGAACCAAGAATCGGGTTCAGTGGCGCGCCTTGGGAGAGCCCTATGTCCAGCAGTGGGCTCTTACAGGCTGATGATGATGATGACGCCCTAATGTGATTTACGCTCTTTTTGCCTCGAGATGTCTTTTTACTCATATAGTATCGTAAACTGGACAAAAGTCTGTCCAAGTTTCTACGATCGTATTGATTGTGATATCATCATTAGGGGATCAGTAAGAATGACATAATAATATGATAAAATGACAAATTCATTAAGTAATACCCACTTCTTGTTGTTAATTATCATTTTGTATCCGATATGCCACTTCCAGTCTCTATATCGCCGGGCACCTCATCTTGCATCACCCTGAAGTTGCCATTATGAAGCCATTCTCTGGACAATGCCATTTGGAGTGCGCTTTCCATTCATAGGAAAAATTGTTCTGTACAATATTGGAGCAGAAAATAGTGGGTATAACAATAAAACAACTGTTGACAGATTTTTAGTTCTAGGCCTATTTTTATACCCATTTTCGCCAGGCAATCAGAGGGCTTGCATCGACTTCGAGACTCCATTTACGGCGTGACCTTAAAGAGATCCGTATTATAAATGTTCATAGATAAAGGAGAATGCCCAGAATTGTATGGGAGTTTGCCCTTGAACTTTGAACCTTGCGTCTAGATCAAATTGTCGTCAAAATACAGGCAAAATATTAAGGATTAATATAAAAAGAAAATAATAATAACTTATTTAAGTATAAATATAAATAAATATCTCAGACATTCACACCAATTATCCAGTTCCAAACTAGGCAGAGCCTGTGGTATGGTTACTAGATAACGGATAGACATACTTAAATAAATATATAAACATCCAAGACTTGGGTACAAACATTCATATTCATCATACGAACATTTGCCCCTAGCGGGATTCGAACCCGTAACCTCCAGTGTGGCAGTCCGAGCGTTACCCGTTCCGCCACGGAGGTCGTCAAAATCTTTTAACTATTTAGTAGGAAAATTGAATAATCTTACTTGGAATGAAATCTTCGTTGGCGCACAGTTTTCAGAACACCGTGGGTATATGGCCACGATTAACCGTTCCCGATCTTGATGTCATCGTTTGGTTATTAGGCGGCGACGGTATATTGCGTTCGACACTACATTAGACTCGTTAAAATAAAAATTTTCACCCAAATACATAATGTAAACAAACCGAGACAAAACAGGTGTTGACATCATATCGGATATGACGTCACAGTACGAAACTATAGTGCATATCAATAGTGAGTTCTAGTAAATCGATTTAACAAATTGAATAATCGATATTTCGGATACGTAACCATATTTTCATAAATATCTTTTAAGAACGTGTGTATTACTTTAAATCAGTATGAATATCGTATTTCCAGTCAGTAACGGAAAAAAGTGATGGGTGGATTATCGCGCCAGTAACTGAAAGGCAGTATCAACTATGGTTGACAAATATCGATTATAAGCATATCGATTTTAATTCTGCTTTCACTACTCTAGTTGAAATTATTTCGGTCGGCCGGCGGAAATAAATCAACGTTTTTATTATATGTTATTTTTAAACTCCCTATTCCATTAGCTTTAAAAAAAATTGAGGGTATTCATAATTCAGACCAATATTTTTGGTACATGAATGGTAAATACACATCTAAGGTCCACTTTTGGGCATTCTCCTTTCATTATTTAAACACACAAAAGTAGGAACTAGTTGAAGAAATTGCTGTTTGCAATTATTCTGGCATTATACAACTAATATTATAGACGTTAGACCGGTGGCTCATACCGTGACAGTACGTCTATGGACGTCGTATTTCCTATCGATTCGTTATCTAGTGCAGCATCACAAATTCACGTTAGTATTTGTGAAAGAATATTCAAATGTAAATTCATAACAAAAATATGTTAAAAAAATTTGATAGGCTAAGTCAAAATTCTTAATGGCACATCATCATCATTATCATGTCAGCCCTTAGCCGTCCACTGCTGGACATAGGCTTAATTGCACATGAGTAGTTTATACACTTTTTTTTATTAATTACAACCCCTTGCAGTAGTAGTTAGAGCTAGGAAAAAGCAACTGCGCAACCAACTTCCTTTATTAAAAAGTTATTTAAATAGACATATGGCATCAAAGTGCAGTATGAAACCGACTACAGAAGATAAGGATAGTTATGTCGTCAATATAAAGACATTGCTGTTTACTTTACTTACAAGCGCTCTGTTATCTGATAAGAATTAGGTACTGTCATTCAAACAGGTATGTTGCGACGATAATATGGCAAGGATTTTGTTAACTGTTTTAATATTTAATAATTAAAAAGTATATGATATTAATATCCAATTAAGGTAAGATAATTTAAAATAATATTTGTATTTTATTGTATTGTTAAGGGGGAGGCGGCAGATTTTTTTTTCATTTCATTTATTCAGCCTTAAATTGTATGTACATCAAGTTCTTAAAATATGTTTTAGTTCTAATACAACTGTACCCAAGGGGGTAGCTTAAAATATCTTGTAATAAATAAATTCTAAATTACACAATGTCAGAGATTAAAAATTAAAATAAACATGTCATAAAACACACACCAAGAATTAAATAAGCTCTATCAATTATTCCTCATTTAAAAATTCATCTAGGTTGTATGGACATTTTTTTATAAGTAATAATTTTAGTTCTCTTAGAAACTTTTTATCAGTTAGGGACCTGACCTCCTCAGGCAATTTATTATAAACTAGAAGAATTATAGATTATTAAATTAGCGAAGTGTAATGTCCATATTTATATTACTGTATGAGTTTATACATAAATGCAAAAGGCGTGACTCGGTGAAGCTCCTATATTAGCATTGTTATTATTTTATTTTTGTAAACTTACTAACATAAAATAAGTAAGTCAGGACTAACAAAATATGGATTTTTAATTATCTGAATATAAACAATTTTTTATTTATTTTTATTTTTATAAATGGAATGACAAATTATGAACATATTTTTTAAAGATATCTTTTTATAAAATCCCGAAATATCCATATTTATGCAAGTACATAAATAACATTTCCTAATTCCGTTTCCTACTGATAAGACAGTAAGTCAACAAAAATGGCAAGTAATTTATAATTATGCAAAAATAAGTACGAAATACTTTTAATAATACAGTTGCATTAGACAGATATTTAAAGAATTTAAAAAAGATTTTTCGACAAAAACATTATTGTCAGAAGTGGGATTCGAACCCACGCCCACAGAAGTGGACTGCGACCTGAACGCAGCGCCTTAGACCGCTCGGCCATCCTGACGATACGAACTCTGACGAAATTACGCTACATGTTCCACTGGAAGGAAAGGTCCGAGTTTGTACTCTCTACTGATGTTCTACAAACAATCACACCTTGTTAACGCTGCGCTATTTATAGTTCATTTCTCTGAACAATAAAGTTCAAAACTGCACGTGCGTGCATACCTTGCATATGCATGCATGCATCGGTACAGTAACCATATGGTAGGATCAAAGAGAGATGGAGATTCATATGATTATTAATTTGAAATGTGTTTATAATTGTTAAAAAAAAATTTATGAGAATCAGTAATATGAAGGTGTAATGGGGCGGTACAATATCAACCACTCTAAATGTCAACCTTGCAATCCTGTGAAAAAGGATTTAATTTAGAAAATGTTACTCTTCAGGAGACTAAATGAAATCGCCGCAGCCCCGATTGCCGGGGCACCTAGGCGAATCGCTTCAGTGTAACACTGACTTTCTTCTATGCAATACAATTTTGTAGGTACGTTTATGAAAAATTTAACAAGTCACGAACAAGCCGATTTAGGGAGTGCGAATTCTGTATACTTGTACTATTAATTATTCTGTGACTTAGGTACTGCATTGATAGGCTAGGATAGTTTGCTATATCATCATCATCAGGTTATTTTTGTCTCCACTGCAGGAGCACAACCCTCTCTCATCTGCCGGAGACAGACGGAGGACTTGGCCAACACACCCCGCGCTGGCCAGACGGGTCGGGGAGGCCTGATTGATGTTTTATAATGTATTCCCTTAGTCGCCTTGTACGACATCCACGGGAAGAGTTGGAGTGGTCCTATTCTACTATACCGGAAATCACACGGCAAGCTATATAATAGAATAATAATAATAATTTTATTCTCAGGCAATAGACCCATAATACCTATAATAAAATACACAAAACCAAAAACAGAATTACAAGTCAAAATAGGGAATGAGGGAATACATTATAAAACATCAATCAGGCCTCCCCAACCCGTCTGGCCAGCGCGGGGAGTGTAGGCCAAATCCTCCGTCTGTCTCCGGCAGATGAGAGAGGGTTGTGTTCCTGCAGTGGAGACAAAAATAACCTGATGATGATGAAGTCAAAATAATAAAATAAAATTGTAAAATTAATAATACTGCTGCTATAATAATAAAAATGCTGTACAATTCACAATTATGGTATTAAAATGCCATATTCCATGGTGCATGGAACCAGTCAACGTACGGTTGATTTATTATTATTATTCGACTTGGGGCTATTTCAAGGTCTCAGTCTAGACCTTGTATCACTGCGACCATTTCTGGTCTATTGTGATCGCCACCATGCTACAGTTCGGTGCTAAGCTTTGTGGCAGTTAGAAACTGCACTATGCTTTTAGCACTAAGTTGTTTTACTTCGTCAGGGCGTAGCAAGTAGTTACCTAGGTGTGTATTTCTTTTACGCATACTACGGGCCACACTCGCACAGGAGGTGCATGGGGGAACGTACGAAGGATACTATGGCTGGACGCAAGGAGGCGCGCCCAGAAAGACGCGACACGTGATCTTAGACCGCAAAGAATTCAGGAACTCTGGCCTTGGCGAACATGCCCGACGCGCTGCAATATCGAGGTAGTTTCATCAGAGCGCGATATGCTTTTATGGTTTGTACGGCAGCACAGCTCGGGTTCGTCGGATTTTAGCTGAAATACTTACGGGAGTGTGCACTCAGATATGTCTGCGATGACTGTATTAGCTGTTTTATAACCGAAGCTTGTCTACAATTTCGCACGTGTGTTCTGCACTGCGCCCGCCCTTCGCCGGAACCACGTGGCGAGATCAAAGGCCCCGCAGGATGTGGCGCCGTGTTGTCGGGATAGTTAAATGTTTCCCTATGGATTTCACTCATTTCACATTATTTATTACTAGCTGTTGCCCGCGACTTAGTCCGCGTGGACAACTTAACATCACAAATTATTATGTATTTCCCGTAGGAATGATATGTTTTTTCCAGATAAAAACTATCCTATGTACTATTCCAGGACCTAACCTATATGTGTGCCAAGTTTCATCCCAATCCGTCCAGTGGCTGAAGCGTGATTGAGTAACAAACATCCAAACATACAAACTTTAGAATTTATAATATTAGTGGGATTATTGAGTTTAATTTTGATTTATGCAGTTGACTGCCTGAATGATTATGGAATGAATTGACTTCTTAGCAATTTCCTAATTTATTATACCTAGTCGTTGGCCTAGAGGACTTGAACGCCAGAGGTCGTGGGTTCGATTCCCACTGCGGACAAACTTCTTTGTAAAATGTTATATTTGTGAATTGTCGTATCCTTGTTTAATTTCCATAGCACAGGAGAAAATCGTAGTTTGGGATTAGACAAATGTAATATTAGTGTCCGACTGAAGATTCGGTTTCGGTTTCGGCCAAAATCTAGTTTCGGTTTAGGCAAAAAAGCAGCCGAAACTTCGGCCGCGCCGAAACTCAGTGTCGCGCCTCGTTCGGGTGAGTTCGTGCCTTGCGATCGCCAGTCGCCAGCTTAGTTTGCCTGGCCGGCGCGATCGTGATGTTAATAATATTGTGAACACAATTAAAAATAAGTAAAATACTCATTTACATCTCTCATATTCGGTAAGTAGGTCCTTATTACCCCCAAATGGGGCTTGTAGGTGACCAATTAGCGCTCTAGGGTAATAATGTAGCTAGAAAAGCCCTAGGGCGGAAAGTAATTAAAAAAAAAACTCTTCACTCTTACAAAAAGTTCGCGTACATCTAACCCTTAGAAGAATAACAACCATTCGTTCTTCTAAGATCTAACCATCATACTGGCAATAGACATCATGCATTCAGCCCAATGACAAAAGAGGTCGCTTCGCTATTCAGCCTTGTCTTCATATGAGTATAATAGTCATCAATTTTAAATATCGAACGGCGAAGCTCAATTTCGTTCTTGAAAAAAATTATTTAAAAAAAAAGATGGAAAAAGGCGGAAATAGAAATCTTGCCATTTTGTGAAAATGAAGTTTTCGTTTTGGGAAGTTGTCAATTTGGGGAAGTAAACTACTTGCACCTGAAGGGTTTTAAAAATAGAAATAATAGCTAGTAAGAAATATTTTTTAAATATGTTTTATACCAAGTTTAAGTACATAAGTACACTAGGTATGTAATATTTGTATATTTATTGACAAACCTTTAGAAAACAAACAAACAAACAAAGACATGAATAAAAAAATCAATATCAGGGAATATTGATATTGTAATATGATATTTTTACATTGTACCTACATTTGTTCTTATGTTCACTTATATTGTTTGTTTTTGGTTTTTTTTTCTACTTACCTCACAATCGAGATGTAAAGCAGAGTAGTTAGCTCGGGTGTAAGCATCAATTGCACCCTCGAACTGATATCTCGGGCTGCAATTGATGCCTTACAGCCCTTGGCTACTAATCTACTATTAAGCAGTTTGTATCAAAATGTTGATTTTTGAGTTTACTTACAAGAGTTTCATGCCTTCATACCACACGGCAAACGACCAAGCTTTGGTGGTTTCCGGTAGAGTAGAATAGGACCACTCCAACTCTTCCCGTGGATGTCGTACAAGGCGACTAAGGGAATACATTATAAAACATCAATCAGGCCTCCCCAACCCGTCTGGCCAGCGCGGGGAGTGGAGACAAAAATAACCTGATGATGATGACCTGTAGGTAGAATTTAAAAGAAAACTATCAGAAGCTTCACCTCTAGTGAAGTTATCTCTCTCACCGCGATGCAAATAGCTGTAAAGTTGCAGTTAAGTGCAGTGACGTCACGAGGGGTGCGAACGTGTGTCTAATTGCCCGGGGACGTGTCGGAATGTGCTTGGAACGTGTTTGTGGGGTTGTAGTACACCTGTGCGGCGACTGAAGTTGCGAGGGGATGTATGTGCTGGGTTGCCAGGTGTTTTAAATTCCGCTAAAACGAGAAAGTTCTTATTTTACCAGAAATATTTCAGGTAAGTAATAAAAATCTCCCGCTCTGAGCCTCTGGCGAGGTGGGCAAGTATTTATCTAGATAATCGTGATTTCTCAACACGGAGGCGGCGATGGAGCTAAAATAGGGCGAAGGATTGCGCAAAGTGGCGATACATCGTCTCCGCCTACCCCTATGGGACCAAGGCGTGATTGTATGTAAGTAATATCAAATATTGGCAAACTTCTGAAGGAGAAGTCCGGCGACCGTCGAGCCAGATCCTTTTTTATCAGCCGCATCAGCCTGGACATTCAAAGGGGTAACGCAGCGAGCATTCTTGGCGCTGTTAAAAACTTTGCAGAGCTGGAGGAGATATTCTATCTGTAGAGCGACCCCTCCCATCCCCCCTTTAGTATTAGTATATGCCAAATTGTTTACTTTTTCTATCACCTCTGTTTCTCTGTATTTAAGTAATAAAAATATTCCTGAAATTTCAGTAATTTTTACAACATTGTCAGGGGTTATTCTGCATTTATGTTAATTTCAGCTCAGCTGGCGACGTAACACTGGCAGGGGGGATAGTGTCGCTTTTTATGTAGTAATTGTTATTTATTTATTTAATAGTTTATTGTACACACAAATATACAAAGAACAACACAAAGAAAAGAAAATGATACAAAAGGATAACCTTATTTCTAAAGAAATTTCTTCCAGCTAACCTGCGGTGAAGACAAGGGATTATGGAGAGGCAGTAGTCGCGTGTACCTACTATATATTAAATAAGTAATATAATAATTGTTAGTAAGTAGGTATTCTGTATTCATCGTGCGCGGTCTTCACACCAAAACTCACCCAGAGTGCTTCTAAACTTATAGAAGCCATGAAAACAAACGCATTTGCGTCTTGAAAACAAAATAAATAATATAGATGGTGTTCCGAAATGAGCCGCAAAGTTTATATGGTAATACAAACCTGTTTTTGCTGCTGGTGAAAGTTTCATGTATATGTTAGCGAGACGCAAATAGCTTTGGTTTTCGTATGACTATTGGTTTGGAATGTAACTACCCGATATTATTTTTCTTCGTTCAACCACTTGGCCGTAGATGGTGGATGGTGGCTGGTGCTGTCGATTTTGAGTTATCCGGTTAACAGTTGGTTTTCCTTTAATATCTCGTGAATTGGTGTTTTTTTAATGCGTACGCCATAAAAATGGAATTCTGCAAGTACGTGAATCAAGAAATTGTAATAAACAGATAATATATGAGCAAAAAGCTGTACTGTGATAATATTTGTAGTTTATATTATTTTACGCTGGCAACACTATACGCTTTTGGGGAGATTGGGAGATGCATACACTGCTATGCAGTTTTACGAGCTGTACCGAGAGCAAAACATAAACTTCTACCATTTCTTGAGGTAAATGTCACTTTATACATGAAATTCTAAGTGATGATTTTAGTTTCTTCAAAAAGTCTAGCAAATTATTTTTGTAACGGGTATCAAATAGCGTTATAAAATTTTAAATTTCAGCTCTTATATCATGTTGTCCTTGTAAGTACTGCTGGATTATTTTAAAGAAATATTTATTTGATATGTATTATTTTATTATTTATACATGCTGTAGGTACATATGTCAGTAATATTTTGTATTCTCGTGAAGACACAAAACTCTATTCAATACCGCCATCTGTCCCAAATCTGAGGTACAAATTAATCAGCGCCATCTGTAAATAATCTTTAGAAGCTTACATAACATGACAAAGTATTTCTAACTCGTTACGATAGATGGCGCTAAACTGGCTTATTAGCGCAATCTCTGAGATATTACCGAAACTATAAAACTATTGCATGTTTAAATTGTTACCGCTATCTGTAATAGGTGGCAGCACCCTTTCAAAAAACTTGAAGGATAGTTTCAAACAAAATAGTAGTCGGAAAAACTTTTACTAAAATTACATAGATTCAAGTTAATTCAGTGACAAATAAGTGCAAAGCTATAATTTGTTTATCATTCTAAATATACACCGAATTTCGATTAAACGAAACCACTTCACACAAAACTAAGTTTAATTTTTTAATAAGTAGACTTTATACTTAAGAACTACTTAATTATTTTTTTAATGTCTGCTACATTATTTATTTTACTCGTAGCTAGTATAGCTATAGCTATAGCGAAAGTATGTATGTGTGTGTTTATAGTATAAACACACACATACATACTTTCAAAGATACATAAACTCTCCTATGTACATTCTTTTTACACAAACAGGACATCTTCTCTGTCGTTCCCTCACTGCTGAGGATCGCGACCTTATAAAATGCGCCTCCACGCATAGCGGTCATTGGCCAGCCGCACTGCTTCATATAACATCTTAATACATCTTATTAGAATATAAATTATCTTTGGTAGAGACAAATACTAATTGCCTACTTCATTTTAATTCTATTTCAAATTCTATAAAATTCATTCTTCTTAATAATAGCTTTCTTCTTTGTTAAAATAAACTCGAGCATGTAAAATGACAAACTTTATAATTGGCTTATTTTTTATTAATTTTACACGCTGTAAATTTTGCACGAGTTAAAAAAAAATGTTATTTGACTTCATCGCTACATACATAATGCTCACGCCTTGGTCCCAGAGGGGTAGGCAGAGGCGAAATATCGCCTCTTTGCGTAATACAATGTCGGAAAGCGACTTTCTTCGCCCACTTTTCGCTCCGTGATACCCCTTGACGTGATGTGTTACGAACAATATTTATCGCTATGCATGGAATAAAAGGCTGTTGTATTTTATTTATTTATAATATATATTTTTTAATTCATTACAGCGTTCATTCAAATGTAACTAGTAAGTAGTAAGACCGCCTAAATTGTACCACCTATATTTGTAAATTTTTATAACTTATAACTGTATATATTTGTGCAATAATAGTAGATTGTATCTTAAGGGAGCAAAATATTATTTTTACGGCGAGAGAGCTTTTTTGAATCCAGAGAGTATGGCCGTCGTCGTATTTAAACTTTTTTGCGTTCGATTTCTTTGGCGCTGAACACTAAGATGTTCCAAATTCAAAATGCGCGGCAAAGATAATTTCGGCGCACTTATAAAGAGGATTAAAAACTCATTACTGCCCGCTAAACGTTTCTTATAGAAAACACCACCTTTGGGTGCACTTAAAGGCGAACCAAATCGTCCTTTTCAGATAGATGGGATGAAAAGTATATTTGTATTGTATTGTAAGAAATAGTCAGAAGCTCCATTACTTAGTATACCTATATCTAAGTACCTATTATTACCTATACGTATAGATACCGGGTAGGTACTAAGATCTGAGCCGTTAGCCGTCTATAAATCACAGTGTAGGTTTATTGTGCAGTCTCTAATGGCAGTCTGCATTGTGTTGTGCTACCAAAGACAGTTCTGTGTTCATAGAATGGAAACGTACGTAAACGTACTGTAGGTATAATGTAAGTGATTGTGTTAATAATAATAATAAATCATTTATTTTAAGGCAACTTGGCCCATAGATACCTTAGCCTAGAAATACATATATTTCATTCCAGATTAATAGTCCTATGAAAACCAACGCTATTTACGTCTCGGTAACATATACATGAAAGGGTCACCAGCAGCAAAAATAGGTTTGTATTACCAAGTAAACTTTGCGGTCCACTTAGGAACACCATCTATTGTGTATTTTGTTTTCGAGACGCAAATGCGTTTGTTTTCATAGGACTATTAATCTGGAATGAAATATACATTGAGCCCGATTCTGGAGGCACACATTTAAAATTTGACAGCGCTAAAATTGGTTTAGTCTTTATCTTCATAATACTGTGTGACAAGGATAGCAACAGTTTTAGTGCTGTCAAATTTTTACATTGTGCCTTCAGAATCAAGCCCAGTAGTATTAGCCTTAATTAACTAAATTACATGCACACACTATTTTGGGGGTTTTATAGTCTGTCATCATCATCACCAGGTTATTTTTGTCTCCACTGCAGGAGCACAACCCTCTCTCATCTGCCGGAGACAGACGGAGGATTTGGCCTTCACTCCCCGCGCTGGCCAGACGGGTTGGGGAGGCCTGATTGATGTTTTATAATGTATTCCCTTAGTCGCCTTGTACGACATCCACGGGAAGAGTAGGAGTGGTCCTATTCTACTCTACCGGAAACCACACGGCAAATTACATATACTATACTATAATATAATATACTTGTCTAATCCCAAACTAGATTTTTCTCCTGTACTATATGAATTAAACAAGGATAGGGAGAATTCACAAATAAAATATCAAGACCGAAACCAATTTGCACACAGTTATCTGTCCCCAGTGGAAATCGAACCCCCGACCTCGTGCGCTTGAGTCCAATAACCAAACCACTAGGCCAACGAGGTGGTCAAATATTTGGCGCTTTCCGTTTCTTTTAGTTTCCACTGTCGATATCCGTTATTTCATTATCATCTCAATCATCTACAGCGTGTAGTTAAATCTAGAACAATAATAACCTATCCTATACATCTGATTGCTAATACAGACGTTAGATTCACACACAACCCCTTCACGGCCAATACTGTTGGACATTTAGTGCGAAATTATACTCCTTTAGGCCAAAATACAAACTTAACTTTACCATTGTTAAACTACTTTTCATTTAATTCTCAGCTTTATGCTTATTTGATAAAGAGCGAAAAGTCTTCAAGAAGAGCGGAGATTCCAGCGTGGTAATGTAAGCGTGTAGTGGTTGAAATGTTTCTCAATAATTTATTACTCAGATTTAATACTGGCTATTGTGAATGTAGGAGATACTGTTTTGCGTGTTTCCATTGTTTAAAGGACTTATTTAAAAACTTAAGTTGTTCTGATTGGGGTCTTGTACCGTCTATAAAAATGACATCTATAAATATACCAAGTGTACTCATATGCAATAAATGATTTTGACTTTTGACCGAGTTATTTCAAAAAAGTGAGAATAACTCGTGAATTGTCTTTGTTTGTTGCCACTAACCTATTCCCCTTTCCCTCTCTCTCTCTCCTTCTCTCTTATAGAGTATTGGCCGTAATTACCGCAACTTATTTAAAAAAACGTTTTAATTTGTAGGTAAAAAAAATTAAGAAGGAAAAAGTTATTTGCCATACGGATCAACAACTTGCCACTTATAATTTTAACACAGCATACAATTTTATCTAATGTTTTTTACCAATTCGTTCTTTATCAGAGTTATAAAAACCTGAGCATTTAAAAGTGAAACCTGACCGAACGAAATAATTAGATATATTTTAGACACTAATAAAAAGTTAAAAATTGTGCTACGTTCTACTGCTTTTAACAATAACTAAACGCAAAAGAACTAAAGTCGCTGAACACGATATCTCTGTTATGTGTATGAATTTATGTATATATAGATATTTGTATCATTCACTTATTCGTGTATCGTCTATGTATATATTGTTCCTTATATGTTTAACGAATATGTATTTTCAAACTTTATTAAAAGTAGGTACATTTCTTTATCAAATTTGGTACTAAACGCATTATACTTGTCCTTTCGGTTACTCTAAGGTTGACTGGAAGAGATCCCTAAGTGGGATAAGTCTGCCTTTGTACACAGTTAAATTCCTATTTTATTATTGTTGTTATTGTTATTTTTGGTACAATAAAGCGTTTACATACACGATTTCATTGTACTGCTTCCGTAGTCATTGATTGCATATATATATACGTTACGTCACGCAGGAACAGAACAATGCGCACGTGCCCATCGGCATCTCATCGGCACTCCGCAGCAGATGCGATCTGCAATCAGCCGATAAAGGCGTATGATCGATGGAGCGACGCGCGCGGTGCCACGGGCGTGCGTTACGTATCGGTCCATGGAAGACGTATGGACTCGCCTTTATGGAGAATGGAAATCGATGTAAATGGATGGTTTTGCGAAATAATGTACGCCTTGAATTAATACCTACTTTCATACTTTAATTACGCCTATATCAAGAAGCTGATGTGGACGGTCTGGGAGGAATTGCACGGTGGAATGTCCCACCTTCTTGCAGTAAGTAAAGTGCTGTCATCCCCATAAAGAGAATAAGAATTCATTATCTTAATTCTTTAAGGCCTGAAAGTGTTGGAAATTGATGCTAATCGACCTACAGGTCATTCTGGGTCATTCGTGAAAATGGGGGTACCCCAGGGTTCAGTTCTGGGCCCATTTCTTTTTCTTGTATATATAAATGACTTGCCCTTTTTAATACAAAACATGTCCAATATAGTTTTATTTGCCGATGACACTTCGCTGATTTTTAAAATTAGCAGAAAAGATTGTGAACTTGCTGAGGTAAATATTTTACTCTCACGCAAATTCTTAACTGGTTTAGTGTAAATAACCTTGCATTAAATACAAAGAAAACTAAATGTATTAAATTCTCTGTACCAAATGTAATAAATGTAGAAAACAATGTGACATTAGGTAATGACACACTAGAATTTATTAAAAGTACTGTGTTCCTGGGTATAACTATAGATTCATCTTTACAATGGGGACCCCACATAACTTCATTAGCTGGCAGATTAAGTTCTGCCGCCTACGCCGTAAGGAAAATCAGACAATTAACTGATGTTGCTACCGCGAGGTTAGTGTACTTAAGCTACTTCCACAGTATCATGGCATACGGTATCCTACTGTGGGGTCAAGCAGCAGATATAGAGACCATTTTTATCTTGCAAAAAAGAGCAGTTAGGGCAATCTATAATCTGCGTTGTAGAGACTCATTAAGAGAAAAGTTTAAAGAAATAAGCATATTAACAGTAGCTGGTCAATTCATTTTAGATAATATTTTATATGTCAGAAAAAATGTACCTCTCTTTTTGAGGCACTGTGACAATAATAGTTATAATACAAGAAATAAAAATAAACTTGTTTTACCAGGGTTAAGATTAAGTAAGGTCAGTAAATCGTTCACGGGGCAATGTATACGCTTCTACAACAAACTACCAGAGGAAATCTTAAATATGACGGACAGAAAGTTTAAGATTCACATTAAAAAACAACTTTGTAAGAAAGCCTATTATAAAGTAAACGATTATTTGAATGACAAAGATGCCTGGTACTAATGTTAATCCAGCTTCGCAAAATCTTTATTATATGTATGCAAACTTGATTTTTAAAAGATGTGTTGCGTGAAGTTTGTTGCGCCGTTTCTTCTTCACAGCGCTAACACCTAAAAAGCGGTAGTCGATAAAAAAATGACGTGTATAAATGTACCAAGTGTACTCATGTGCAATAAATGATTTTGACTTTGACTACATACCATGAAGGAAAATAATTTTCGCACCTCATAAGTCACATCAATTTCCTAATCAGCGCAACCTACAATTTATCTGACATAATATTTTCTACCTAAAGGTTGTCTGGAAGAAATCGCTTAAAGCGATAAGACCTAAATTGTGCTATTTTTAACTTTTATAACGTGTAATTGTATTTGTTTGTGCAATAAAGTGATTGTATTGTATTGTGTCAAAATTGATGATTGACACTAATTGGTTATTAAATTAGATAACAGACGACTTTGAAATGTTTATTTGTGAGGTGACACATGAGTTGCGTACATGTAGAGATAAGAGAAGCGACATTCAAGAAACGCTGGCTTGAGTTCAGCAAACTAACCAGAGCAGAGAATGAGCAAGACCAGAAAAAAATTAGAAGATTAAGTAGCAAGCCCTGGGAGGCACTTTGTTTCTACCAACCAAAAAGAGAGCTAGGGTTATAACAATCATTTAGATCTTCAACCTATTTGACCGTAACCCTCTCACTCCGAGGATGAGATGAGGAGAACAAAAGGGTTCTCCGCATCCAGTTACTGTCTGCCTAACCGCTCGGCCACGACCTTGCCGCTGCCAGCGGCAGCTAGGAGCGGGGCGGCGAGCGGCGAGACCAAATGTACAAAAATGTTAGCAGCACGCCACGAGGGACCGCAATCAGCGGCCAACCCTTCGCCTGCCGAAACCGCGCCGCTCACCGCGCCGCGTCCCGCTAAGCCAAAAGTCGTGGCCGAGCGGTAACGCAGATTGTCTCTCGATTTAGCCGAGTACTGTCCCACATGCTCTAAGGTCCATAGGGAGAGTATAGAGGTGTCAGGTGCATTAACACCGATATACCCCAACTTTGGACCTATTTTACAGCGTATGGCTGCAAGTTTCGCTAGCGTGCTTGTTGGGATAGAACCCTTAGGTTACTGTTTGTCCGTAAAAAGTAGATACACGATGTCAGGCTGCAAAACGACACACATTTCAGCACGCATTTTATTCAGTTGCAGATTATTTAGGGCTCAAGGACTAGGACCGTAAATGAGGATAATTGTCAATAACTATCTAATATAATTAATTAAGTTTATATTTGACATACTTAAATAATTTAATCTAATCTAATCAAATTAATTTAATTGCAATTTTGTACAATTTAATAGTTGCATGTCGTTTGAAATGACTGAGCAGGAGAACTAGTTTTATGTTTTACACCTTGTTTTGTACCTTGTTCAGAAGCAAATTAATAGTCTT
The DNA here is from genome assembly GCA_947086405.1 of Esperia sulphurella. Lineage (NCBI taxonomy): Eukaryota > Metazoa > Arthropoda > Insecta > Lepidoptera > Oecophoridae > Esperia > Esperia sulphurella. The sequence continues at coordinate 13,805,596 of OX352265.1, forward strand.
TCTTTTTTTTTAACTCTTTATTGCACACACACAGATAAAATAAAAAATAATACATTAAAAGAAACACAAGAACAAAGGGCGAACTTATCTCTGAGAGAGATTTCTTCCAGCAGACCCGCGAGAGAGATAATTGAAATAAGAGAGGCAGACATAGTGTGTACGTAAATAAAAAAAACATATACATACATACACTAATATTCTTTCTTTCTTTCTTTCACAGGCTTATGATACTATAGGTATAAACGGCCCATATTTTTATGAACTCAGTTTTCCGTTATGAAATTTTATCACTCGAATATCAAATCAAATGTTATCGGAGCAAAAACGATTACTTCCCGACTTTTATTACAAGAGTCCACATAGTCCCCGAAATCTCCGGACCGACGGACATTCGCCGGAGCATATGAGGAAGTTACTTCCGATATCTCATATAATATAATATGGCGAATATCCGATATCATATGAGAGTACTTGGGAACCGTATTGTTTGAAGAACTAAGGACGGGCGTGGTGCAAACGACGGATTACAGCGAATCGAGTTGCCTACATTTGCGCAAATAGATGCGCTAGTAGAAAACAAATGACAAGAATAAATGTAGCATGTACGAGTATTTACTCGTAACATGCTATTACAATACAATACAATACAATACCACTTTATTGCACAAACAAATACAGTTACACGTTATAAAAGTTAAAAATAGTACAATTTATGCGGTCTTATCGCTTTAAGCGATTTCTTCCAGACAACCTTTGGGTAGAAAATATTATGTCAGAGAAATTGTAGGTTGCGCTGATTAGGAAATTTAAATGATAAGTAGGTACTTTATATGACTACAATAAATAAAATAAAATAGCAAATAAGTTATAAATATTAAGTTTTTATGGTTCTACACATACATTACATATACATATACAACAAATATATACAATACATACATACAATACTAATACATACACATACAATACATACATGAGTAATGACTTTGGCTCTGGCTTTTGGTTTAATTAAAGAAAACGGAAGCTTAAAGGTAATGTATTTTAAAATTTAATTAAAACTACCTTGAAAGGAAACCTTTAAGTCTGCGTCAATGAATTTCCGAGGCAAATCTTGCAAATTTTCTGGACGAACTACATATTGAAAGAAAAACTGTCGAAGCTAGGAAGCCATGCCAAAATCAAAGGAAATGGAAATTCTTCAAAGATAATTAAGTTGGATAGCCAAAGAAAGTAGACAAGTAGCATCGCTGGGAGAGTATACGAAGACTTTAGACGAAGGCCGATCACCTTATTTCAGATCCTGTCCCTTAGGGAAACTCCGAGCATAGCTCTTTTCATAGCCCGTTGAGCGACTTTGAGTTTTCGGATTAGTCCCACTGTCATTGTAAGTCATGTCCAGAAGTAAATCGTAATAGGCTGATGCTGTCTCTTTCTAGCAAAAAAAAATAGAGAAATGATAAATATGAATGTCCCAAGTACCCAAGTCTTGTTTTTTTTTAAGTATGTGTATCCGTTATCTAGCAACCATAGCACAGTCTGTGCCTAGTTAGTGACTGGATAATTGGTGTGAATGTCTGACATATTTATTATTATTATTATTTATAGAAGCGCAATTAGTATTTCCCATTTGCGCCCTAAAAGCGGTAAGTTCAAAACTGTGTAATATATAGAGCTCCTAGAATATCAATGACACTTAAAAATAACTCCGAACCACAAAACTAATAAAATTGGCCCGCTGGGGGCGCAGAAATCTGTTCCATTTCGAACGGGAGCGTTGTAAAAATAAATGGGGCACCCCAGGCAAGGTCGCTGCTAATGTGCACATGGACTCTATCCTTGATATTGTGTTGCTGTGGGTGTGACATTCTCTTAACTTAAAATAGTACGAGTAAAAACTTAACTAAGTAATGATGGCTGTCAATGAATTTTATGGAATCCTGGTGGAAGATCTTTAGAGCAATATCTAGTTATGTACCATTGTATGTTTGTTTCTGGTAACAAATAGCAAAGCATCTACTGATGGGATGTGGTTTGAAGGGTAAGAATTACATACGGGTATTAGCAGGAAGTAATTTCAAAGAGGCTGTTTGGCAGCACTTATAGTCTTTGCGTTTGGGTGACATCATTTCAAACGTGGCCTAAAGTGACCTCAGTAGAACTGACTTCTCGCTCGCCACTCCACAAAGTGATAAAATCCTAGTACTGAAGCAACAAATGAGGAATGTGTACAAAATACTAGCAACACCGTTGCAAGTAGGGATATAAAATACTGTGTTGGTAACACTGTAAGTTTTGGCCATTTAGTAATTCCGTACTGATCTATGAAAACGTCTGTCTTGAAGAGTTCATTATCAGTCGAAATATGTCCACTGCTGAACATAAGCCTCCCTAATAGAATGCCACATTTGGTGGGCTGTCCATTTGCCATAATCACCACGCTTGGCAAGCGAACACTACTGCTCCTCCCTGGTGCAATGTCTAAGTCGCCTTGACGACACCCACAGGAAGATTGGGGGTGACCCTATTCTAAGCCGAGAACCACTCGGCATAGCTCACCTCATAAATATTTTATATCCACAACTATCTTCTAACAACAATCCCACTAATATTATAAACGCGAAAGTTTGTAAGTATGGATGGATGTTTGTTACTCTTTCACGTAAAAACTACTGAATGGATTTTAATAAAACTTTACAATAATATAGCTTATACATCAGAATAACACATAGGCTACCATTTATAAAGATATTGTGTGAATTGTCCAAAATATCAAGTAAGTAGGAAAAAATCTACCATCTGCGAGCTATTCTGGCGTGCGCTGCCAAAACCGCTAGAGTTACACATATGTAATGTATGATGGAAATGTTTATATTAAATAGTCCTACAAAAAAGCTACTCGAAATACTAATCGTGCGCAGACGAAGTCGCGGGCACCAGCTAGTTTATCATATGTGCAGAATGAACTAACCAAAGTTGAATAAACAAACAACGCCATTAAACTAGTTCACGTGGACAAACCCGTGTTCTAGTCACTAGTACACAGTAACACAGTATTTTTCCGCCATTCAAAATCACAAATCACGAGCTCGAACCGTTCCTGACTTTCGCTTTGTCTAACTTAAGTTCCATTCAAAAAGTTTGAACGCTCTGACAAATGAGTCAAAAGTTACAACGCTGTAGCGGACAGCCGCAGAACGCCAACGACAATGGGAGTCCATATTTCTTTGCATCCTTTTATTTTTGTTCAAGCAACCAAACGGGGACAACTATCAAAAATAACAAACTCTAGTTCGTCTGAAACAATCTATAATAATAAAACGCTATCAACAAGATCAAGTGTAAGGTACAACGCTCAAAAAGGACAACAAAAAACAATCCGTAAAAACACTTGAATTTGTAAAATTATAAACTTAACCCAGAATTCCCTGTACCGCTATGAAAAATAAGCAAGGACGTCAATTCTCAAATATAAATCACCAAGGACTTCAAGGTATAGATGATCACTACATTACTTAAATAAGGAAGTATCAGCCCAAACACACATTGGTTGTGATACTACATATAGGATAGCTAGGTCCTATCATCATCATCAGGTTATTATTGTCTCCACTGCAGGAGCACAACCCTCTCTCATTAGCCGGAGACAGACGGAGGATTTGGCCTAAACTCCCCGCGCTGGCCAGACGGGTTGGGGAGGCCTGATTGATGTTTTATAATGTATTCCCTTAGTCGCCTTGTACGACATCCTCGAGAAGAGTTGGAGGTCCTATACGTGTATGTAATAAGAAGATAATCAAATTAGTATAGTGGCTAGATGACAATAGATTTTACTGACATCACTTGGACATGACACACAAATTCAGTTACCTACTAATCATGTTAACATCAAAACATGTTCCATTCCATAAAATCGCCATGATACTCACCAATGTTTTATTATCCTTTCCAGCCAGATACCAAACATTAAGTATCCTTCAAGTATCACTTTCATTTGACAAACAGACACGGTGTCACCCAATTTATTTTTGTATCCTTTGCCATTTCATCGCAGAAGCACCGTCGTTGTGACAGATGGTCTGAGGCTGTTATTTTTGTCTGTAGGGTGTTGAGTTATGGTTGTTTATGTTTATTTTCTTGGCGGGGACGTTGATGTGTCAATTAGTGAATACTGTACAGGGGATTTAGGGGTGTCAGTGGCTCAATTCGGAAGGGGAGGTCTCTTAAACGAAAGATCTGGATTCCATACCATAACGCGTTCATCATTAATAAAAGTGAACAGCAAAAGAATGTACAAATTATATCATCATCATCAGGTTATTTTTGTCTCCACTGCAGGAGCACAACCCTCTCTCATCTGCCGGAGACAGACGGAGGATTTGGCCTACACTCCCCGCGCTGGCCAGACGGGTTGGGGAGGCCTGATTGATGTTTTATAATGTTATTCCCTTAGTCGCCTTTACGACATCCACGGGAAGAGTTGGAGTGGTCCTATTCTACTCTATCGGAAACCACACGGCATGTTTACAAATTCTACGCAGAACATTTAAATATTACTAAATATTTACGATGTCAATATTTAGCAAATAATGAAATGTTCTGAGTAGTAACTGCACAAGTTTCAAAGTGAATGTGAAAGAGTTGTGACTACTTGCGTGGAACAGAGCGATTGTTTGGAACGCTCCATCTAGTAGTACACAGAGATCGTTGGGTATTACGGAGCGAAAAGCGGGCGAAGGAAAGTCATTTTGCGACATTGGATGCGCAAATCGTGACATATCCTCTCTGCCTACCCCTCTGCTGAAACCAAGGCGTGAGCATTATGTATGTTGGAATGTCCTCTGATTGTCCTTTAACCGGGTCCCCCACTGTAACTAACCCATAAATTAATAGCAATGAAATGTGAAGCTAAACTAGATACAAGAAAGATGGTAATGATAATTGTGTAAAAGAAAACAATATAAGTACACCACAAGCATCGTCGTAAACATAACGGTAAACGATTTGCGAAAGACACGTGAGAACCGTTTCGAAACCAAATGTCATTGGTGCCACGAGAGTGTCGTCTGTCGTGACATGACGAGGAACGATCACATTGATGAACTAGCAGATAATCGTATTACAAAGCTAATGGATCTGGTTTTTATTTTTTAAATTTATTTAATAATTGTATGTACCTATAACTATGGTGTAATATATTGTCTGTGATTGTTGTTTACTAAATAAAATAAAAAAATTAAAAATACACAATTTAATACATTACTTTGACATCCTCACTGGTACTGGTAAAGATTATTTGGTTTGTCGTAGTACCAGACCGGAAGAAATGTTGATGATATTATTGTGCTCTGTCGCTACGTGAATACAGGAAATACCAAACAGCGAGTCTCTTTCTTTGAGGAAAGTTAAGTTCTGAGGTGGAAAGAAATTTTTTGGGAGTGTTTTATCAGATTGAAAATTCCTTTCAGTTGTATGATTTTTGTCTGCATAAATATTTACCAAATGATCAATAGCACTTATACCCCATGGTTTCATACGTTCCATAAAACCCACCCATACAATTTGGACGTTCTCCTTTAAATTTAGTTTAACCAACAGAAAAATACATCAACACTTTTTAAGTTATCATCAACACATCTATTGATTACATCCACTGTGAATAAAAATTAATAATTATACCTAGGACCACATACCCGCTGACTGCTGCACCCAGCGCAATTGAGAGAGGGACAACGTTGTAAGTGCTTCTCTTTCTAACTGAATGCGTCGATCGCTCGGCCTAGTAGTACATATTGCCAGCAAGTTTGCGGGCGACGATAAACTGGCGACGAGAAATAGGTGAGTGTCGCTTTTTTACGTAGTAATATTTAGTAACTAGCTTTAGTAACGTGCCCGCGGCTCTGCTCGCGTAGACTACAGAATCCGCTGCCCTTCCCACTTCCGCTCTCACTCCTGCTCCCCTTCCCACTTCCGCTCCCATTTCCGCTCCCGCTTCCGCTTCCGCTCCCGCTCCCACGCACACTCCCACGCCAACTCCACCCCCACCCCAGACACAGACAAAAATTTCAAAAACTTATGATTGAAATGTGTTCTATTACTTATCTTTAGACCCCTAATTTTCTTTTTGCAAATATCTTCAATGTACAGACACGCGAAGTTTACGTTTTTATTTAGTAGATATTTATTATTCTTTGACATGAAGGCCCTATAGTAGACCCCTTGCAGCGTCTCTGTTATGCGACAGTTATGCTTGCGGTTATGATCGGGGCCTGCCTCTTCATTGTTTCCGAAGACGTGCTCCGGTATTGTCGAGCTTGTTTCACAATACACGTCAAGTAGGTATCGATGGTCCGAACATTGAACTGTCGGCAATTATCTACTCGGTAGAAAGTGTTTTACTTGATGTTGTACCGGCATCGACCGTAGGTAGATAGTGGGCCCGATTCTGAAAGCACACATTTAAAATTTGACAGCGCTAAAATTGGTATCGTCTTTATCTTCATAATACTGTGTAACAAGGATAGCAACAGTTTTAGTGCTGTCAAATTTTAACGTTGTGGCTTCAGAATCGAGCCCAGTGAAATGTTTATTGCGCACGACTGAGAAAACAAAATTATAATCCCATTCCCACTAATCCTACTAATATTATAAATGTGAAAGTTTTGATATTTGGATGTTTGTTACTCAATCACGCTTCAACCACTGGACGGATCGTGATGAAACTAGGCACACATATAGGTTAGGTCCTGAAATAGAACATAGGATTATTATTATTATTATTCGAGTTGGGGCTATTTCAGGATCTCAGTCTAGACCTTGTATCACTGCGACCATTTCTGGTCTATTGTGATCGCCACCATACTATAGTTCCGTGTTAAGCCTTGCAGCAGTTAGAAACTGCACTATGCTTTTAGCACTGAGTTGTTTTACTTCGTCAGGGTGAAGCAAGTAGTTACCTAGGTATGTATTTCTTTTACGCATCAGTGGTCCACACTCGCACAGGAGGTGCATGGGGGTTTCCTCTGCTTCCTCACAGAGCCTGCACTCTCCTGTGGTTCGGAGCTTGAGGTTGAACATGTGTTTGTTCAGGCCACAATGTCCTGTGAGAGCTCTCACTACTATGCGTAAGTTGTTCCTGCTAAGCGCTAGCGCTTCTTGAGCAGACTTACGATTGTAAGCCTTTATTAGTGCTTTGGAGTGGTTCAACCCTGGCGTGCAATTCCAGTGATTGATGGATTGCTCTAGGCAAAGGTTTCTGAGCGTTAGGCGTGCCAGGCTTGTTGGAACGCCACAACATGGTTCTGGACCGCATAGCGTTCCTCTGGCTCCCGCCTTTGCAAGTTCGTCGGCATTTGCATTGCCCTCGATTCCTGCGTGCCCCGGAACCCAGCGCAGAATCACCCTGTTCTTTTCGCCCAGGGAATTCAATACTGTCACGCAGTTCTGCACCAACTTAGAGTTTATTGTCTCTGAAGCTAGTGCCATGAGAGCTGCTTGACTATCCGAATGGATATATATGTGATGGTTGACGTAGTTCTTACGGAGGTTTATATCCGCACATTCAATAATGGCGTATACCTCCGCTTGGAAAATGGAGGCGTGTTGCCCCAAAGTTACACTTCTTCCGAAGTTTGGGCGCTCTCCGTAGACTCCACATCCTACGTCATGGCCTGACTTGGACCCATCGGTAAACCATTTCAGGCTACCGGCCTCCCAGTGAATTTGGCTGTTCAACCATTCATCTCTGGACGGCAGTTCCACTCTAAAAAGTTTTTCAAACTTGAACAGTGGAAGCATGGTATCCGATACCATGTTTAGGATTGGAATTTCTAATACCGAGTCTAGGACAGAACTCAGCGTCTTAGAAATCCAGTTTGCCTTCTCTAGGGCAGATAGTCTGTACATGCTGGATCTCGCGACCTGTTCAACATGCAGATGAAGAGGCGGTATATTCAGCAGTGCATTTAGAGCTGCTCCAGGTGAGGAGGACATTGCCCCAGTGGTAATGAGGCAGGCAGTCCTTTGTAGGCTGCTTAGTTTGTTGATTACAGTTATCTGGTTGGCTTTGTTACTCCAGACCACAGAGGCGTATGTAATTATCGGCCTCACAATGGCTGTGTAGAGCCAGTGGGATATCTTGGGGTTAAGACCCCACTGTTTCCCTGCCAGTCTGTAGCTTATACCTAAGGCAATTTTGGCCTTTTGTGTAATGTTGTCTATATGGCTGTTCCAAGTTAGTCTCTGGTCGAGTGTGACTCCCAGATACTTTACTTCCTTGGAAAATGGTATTTGTCTGCCATTTAGACTTGGCATGGTCAGTCCTTTCAACTGCCGTTTGTTAGTAAATGGCACAAGGACGGTTTTATCAGCATTTACTGATAATTCGTTCTCTTTGCACCAGTTGCTTATTATGTTTATTGCTCTTTGCATAAGGTACGAAATTGTACTTTGACAGAAACCTCGGACAATGATCACCAGGTCATCTGCGTAGCCTTGGGTGTCTATCCTTGTTTCTGCCATCTTATGCAGGAGTTGATCTACAGCAAGAGTCCATAGTAGGGGCGAAAGAACGCCTCCCTGTGGACAGCCTCTTGTTGTATTGACTTCAAGGTTCGTCCCATGGAGCGATACCTTGGCAGTACGGTTTGAGAGCATCGCTTTTACCCATCTAGTTGTGGTAGAGTCAACTTTTTTCGCCTCTAATCCCTTAACTAGCGTTTCAGTTGGGGTGTTGTCGAAAGCGCCCTCAATGTCTAGAAATGCGCATAGTGCAATTTGTTTGTCTTCCAATGCCTTTTCTACTCTGTCTACTAAGTAGAGCAGAGCAGTTTCTGTAGATTTTCCTCTACGGTAGGCATGTTGGTTACAACTGATAGGGTTGTCGGTTAAGACCTCTTCCCTTATGTACCTATCCAGTACCTTCTCCAGTGCTTTGAGCATAAAGGATGTGAGGCTGATTGGTCTGAAGGACTTTGGCAAAGCGTAATCCTTTCGTCCAGCCTTAGGTATGAATAGTACTTTGACCTTGGTCCACTCTTCTGGAATATGTCCCCAGGCATAACTTGCCCTGAAGATTTTTACCAGATATGGGGTTAAAATGTCTATGCCGTTTTGCAACAGCACAGGCAGGATTCCGTCGTCCCCACAAGATTTGTAAGGTTTGAAGGATCTTACTGCCCATCTTACTTGGTTGGGCTTTATGATTCTAGCAGCCCTGCTCCAGTCCTCATTTCGAGGTCTGTGCGGAGAGGTATCTGATTTCCTAGAATTCACAGCGCCTGGGAAGTGGGTAGTTATTAGAAGCTCCAAAGTTTCCTTTTCATTGGTTGTGAAGGAACCGTTCGGTGTTTTCATAAGACCGATTTGGTTAGGTTTGTCTTTTGCGAGCAGTTTGTGTACTCTGGCTCCTTGAGGCGTTTTCACAATTTCCTCGCAGAACTTTTTCCACGATGCTCTCTTGGCTCTCCTAATCTCTTTGTTATATTCAGTTAAGGCTTTTTTATAGGCCTCCCAATTGAGAGTCTGTTTAGCCTTGTTGAATAGTTTCCGGGTTTCTTGTCTGAGCTTATTTAGCTTCGAGTTCCACCACGGAACTTTTCTTTTGGAGGTCTTTGTCATGAGTGGGCAACTTTCCTCGTAGGCTTTTATGATGCCTTCCTTGGTAATTGCCACAGCAAATTCTAGACTCTCGCACGATTTAATACTTTTAGGAAAGATTTCAAGGTTCCGCCTTAGTTTGTCACGGTATACATCCCAGGCGGTGGCCTTCGGATTCCTATATGTAATGGGATGACAAGCTATGGAAGCTATGATTTCAAAAGAAATATGTCTGTGGTCAGACATTGAGGTGTCATCCCTAACATGCCAGTTGTTAATGTGCCTGGCTAGATTTTTAGTAGCAAAGGATATGTCTAAAACTTCTTGTCTAGCACATGTTACAAAGGTCGGTACACATCCTTTATTTAGTAAATGAAGATAGTTGGTCAGAAGGAAATCATTAAGTAACTCACCCCTGTTGTTGATGTTTGAGCTCCCCCACGCTATGTGGTGAGCATTAGCATCACAGCCTACCAGAAGCTCTGCGTTGTGGGTTTGAGCGTACTTCACCACGCTCGCCAGTTCTTCTGTAGGGTCTTTTCTCTCTCCGGATAGATAGGCCGAGCATATAATTACTCTTGACCCTCTCCATCCTTTGAGATTTATGTAGGCTGCAACCAGGTCGTCGGTGCATAACTCTGGAACAGGCAGAAAGTTAATAGTCTTATTAAAGACAATACATGCTCTAGGAACATAGGATAGTTTTATCCCGAAAAAACATTCCATTCCTACGGGAAATTAAAAGAAATTAAACTTGTAAAGTTCTAACAGATAGCTTGCAGCATCATATATATATAAGATTCCTAATGAAGAGATCCGACGAAGAACGAAGGTGACGACAAAGCCGAAGGATTAGCAAGCTGAAGTGGCAGTGGGCGGGTCACATATTTTTCAGATCCGCCGGCCGTTTCAGCAAACGAGCTTTTGAGACCGCGCATCGGCACGCGCAGGCGGGGCCACCCCGCCGCCGCCAGATGGACCAACGACCAGAAGAAGGTAGCCGGAAGCGGCTGGATGCAGAGGGCGCAGGACCGGGTGTGGTGGCGTTTAATGGGGAAGGCCTATGTCTAGCAGTGAACATCTAAGGGCTGATATGATGATAGCTTTTCTCTATATTCTAGAATACGTATATTAGTGACTAGAATCAATTGAACTGAATGCTTTAACCCGCTGCATATTCTGAGAAACCAATGAAATATTCCTACGTTTGCATCACCTTTGTTTTCCACAAGGGTACAAACTTTATTATAACTTAATTCGTCTGCAAAGTTGCACAAACCTGAAGCACCCGATCTCATGCAGGAGAATGTGTATAATTTTCATATTTCTTGTGGATTCAGTTTTAGTGAATTCTTGCCAATGTTTAAGAAAAGTTCACGAAATAATTGGGCGATTCTAAGTCAACGCGAATTAGGTTTAAAGTCGTATGACATTAGTTTTTTAAAAGGAACCAAAGCTTTATTACACCACCTAGCTCTGCTGTACTTTTGCATGATGTAAAAGTACTATTCCCCTTCTGCAATTTTTAGAACAGCATAGTTTTGTTATGAAGACTCAAGTATGTATGTATGTACTCAAATGCCTAGCTCGTGATCATGGCAAATCCCCCAATGGACAGCCCACCGAAAGTGGCATTTTATTGGGGATTGGCTTATGTTCAGCAGTGGACGTTTTTGGGCTGATGATAAACTGAGAAAACCCATCCACTAATATTTTAGTATGAATATATCGCTGAATACCAGGATATATCTGAAATATGATCAATAATAAAGTCTGAATAACAAATAGTAGGTACCAGGTTCACATAATTTCGAGACGTCTATGGCCGCTGGGTGTCTGCCCACTTATTAATATACAACCACGCAGCAACGCCCTGCCGTACGAGCTCTCATTTATAATCACGTTTATCTATTAGCTCTTACCACAGCTTCATAACTAGGTTGAAAGGGGGCCCGATTTCCTCTGAAGTAGAAAATAGATAGCGCTTTTAAGTAACCTGTAGTAGATTACATTATAAGGTTCGTAAATCGAAGATGATAATATTTTAAGTTCCAGGGACGGTCTTCTTTGTTTACGTCTCTGAATGTTCATCTGAATTCTACTGCCAAGTGTTGGCAATTTCAACCTTTTCGAGCATGAACTAAAGTCATTCTGTTCAGAATTATGTAGTTCTTAGTGGAAAAAAGCTTCCGGAGGGGCATAACTGGTGTTACAATACACGGTAAGCGGTAGTTTCTTAGATAAAGAATTTATCTTTGAACTATCTAGAGAACTAAACCCATTTTCAGCCTAATGTTAGCTTCTGTAAGATTTGAAATCTTTTGAGAGGCTTTGAAAATGATGATCTCAGCGAAATATCAAAAATTGACTTTTAAAAATAATAATTGACGTTTAAAAATAGCTACGTTTTGACAAAAATTAATAGTATCAGATTTAGCCGCGTTCAGTTTCAGAAAAAAAAAGATTTTAGTACCGCATAAGCGCCATAAATAAAACGAGGCGGCGAACTTTCCACCATGCCCGTTTGAGGTTTGTACGTCCTTATTCTGTACAATATTTCTACTTCGTAAATATCACAAAGTCCTCAAAAATTGAGATCAGAAAATTTATTTCTATGTCACGTGACTTATAAATAATTAGAGTAGAAGTAACAGAAATTGCTTGATGTTTTTCTACATGAATAGTGTTAATGTTGACTAGAACAAAGCGCTGAAAGCAAGAACGCAGCCATTTTTGTAAGTACAGACACATATGTCCATATTTAGTACACTTTTATTAGCTAGTCGGTAACGTTATACTTTTTTAATTTGGTTTTGTCAGTTTTTCTACGAGAGTGGCTGACAAGTAATAAAACCTGACTAGTGAGAAAATATTTAGGAGAGGTATTTTTTGATATTTGTATTTAGTCACTTGCGCAATTTATAACTATCATGCGCATAATCTCATCAATAAGTGATTCCAGACCGTTAACATAATTTTTATTTTTCTTTTTATTAGTCTTTAAAATAGTCATCATTAAGCGAAATAACTTAGCTGTTAATTAAATTAGAATAATACTTATACTTACTTACTATGTTACACTGTCCGGAGGTGGAGCCTGGCGACTTGTATTTACAGTTTACTATGTAACCTAGTTCAGGGACCAGACTTCACAAAAAATATGTGTAGTAAAGAAATTTGCACTTATTTGTAATTGTAACTTATAATACATATGTCAAATTGTAACTTATAATACACATGTATAAATACTTATGTCATCAGTTGCTACCCTTTCTGTATATTTAGGACATCCGTGACCGCTGAATTAAACCTCCTATCAGGATCGTCTTCAAGGTTCTCACGCCCATGTTGAAACTGATTCGAGCAAAACGTTACGGTGAAATCAATTGGAAAGGTGCACTGTCTGATCTGTGATGGCGTTACCTTCTGATGCTCATTTAATGATTTTACCTTTTGCCGCAGACATGTTGAAAACACTGACGCGCCAAAAGGAGCCGCAATGAACATCTGCTACTATTTAAAAAAAAAGACAAAGAATACGCGAAAATTACGAACCAGGATACTTACGAACAAGTGATACTCACTCACCACATAGCCACTGAGGTGGGTAGGTACTATTTTTAAAATGTTGTCTAACAAAGTGGATTACTTATAACCACCCCTCGTATTTCTATGTCTTTTAGCTGGTGTTTATGAATTTCTCGCAAACCAAAAGCTAAATTATAAGGACGTCAGAATAAGCCCGCTCGGTACAATTTGTCGGGGCCCGGACGTTCGGGCGCTCTCTCCGCAGGAAATGAGCGTATTTGTCTTACCTGTGTAGGGCGTGGTCTGACTTCAAGGGATAATAGGCTATGATACTCGTTATGCTCGATTTTGGATCGTATCGTGTTTCAATTACAGATGATAGATTTTTCAGATATATAATGTTATAAACTGGCATAATTGAGATTACCTATTTTAATTTCATTGATTTTACTTAGCACAATAAAAGAAGAGGGAGGGGGGGGGGGGATTTTTTAAATTAATATTTAAACAGCATATTTCTGAGACAGATTGACGCTATGCGTTTCAACTTATTTATACCGCATACACCAAGATATTTTTTTACATTGTAAATAAGTATACAATGACATATACATACATACACATGTCTATTTCCAAACTAGGATTTTCTCCTGTACGATAGAGTTAAACAAGGATATAACAATTCACAAATACAAATATAACATCCAGACTGGAACCAGCTTGTACAAAGTAGTCTTTCCTTGGTGGGAAATTATACATGCTGACTTCTTTTTCTATACTGACACTTGCACACTTACATCTAGCTATATCCCGCTAAAACTCGCACCGCGACCTTACCCAAGAGCTACACATTCATAAATTCACTTACTAACATTTATGAATGTTAATAATTAAGGACTAGGGGCTATATCACGGCGTTGGTGAGTTTATGACTAGAATTAAATTAGGACACTGTTCTACTGACCAAATTTTTACTATATTTTCATATAGCCTAGCACACATACTTACCCCCGGTAACACATACAATCAAACTCATTAGATTAGATTAGATTAGATCTATTTATTTCACTTTTACATCTTAAAAATTCAATTTTACATGTCATTCTAATATGGTAAAAGGGTTCGTCATAAAATAAAATAATGTACAAAATATAAATTACAATGTCAACAATTCAAATAATGTCTTAGTATATAACATAATATCTATGTCAGTATATAATATTAAAATAAATATACACTTGGTATTAAATTATCACAAATTAAATTAAATGTCAGAGGTTCATTTTTTAGAAAAGTCATTTATGGAATAATATTCATTTTCCAACAAAAGGTTTTTCAGTCGTCGACTTTAATTATTTACACTACTAAAGGAGCTATTCTAGTATATTTGACACGTTTGTGTGTGTGCGCGTTAATTATTGTAGAGTTATCAGCAGCGAGCGTGCGAGCATAGTTAATCGAGATCTCATTTAAACAGCAGCGGACCTACACCATGAGCATTTCGGTTAATATCCGTTGACCTACAAAGCAAATTCGTACTCTGTATTGGGTCATGTCATTTATTCGTATAAGCGTTTGGCGTTTAACTACGCTAAATGATTATACAAATATGGCATATAATCAGTTCAACAGTGAACTCAAAGAGTGTACTAATCATACGAGACTATCTTAGAGGTCGAACCTTCAGCTATTGCGTCGAAGGAACGCTCTCCCAACCCCGTCACATCAGAGCAAGGGTCCCCCAGGGCTCCGTTCTCTCCCCCATTCTCTATTCTCTCTACACCAACGATATCCCCGGTACCCCGGTATAAAGCTCGCTCTTTTCGCAGATAACGCTGTCCTCTACACGCCTGGCCGAAACCGTCCCAGAGTCATTCGGTTCTCCATTCCGCAGCCAACGCCCTAGGCGAGTGGTTCGGGAAATGGAGAATCGAAGTGAACCCTGAAAGGAGTGCATCAATGTACTTTTACAGGGGCTCCAATCGACTCAGGGACGGTGTAAAATTTAAACAATAACTCGAAACGAATACCGACTCTTACTGCGAATTAGATAACGAACGACTCTGAATTGGTATTCTGTAAACAAAAACAAGCCACTTTCGAAGTTGTGTGAGCTTCGTTGCTCGCATTTGTTGGACTAGTGCTTGACGCTCTGAAAAATATCGTAGTCAATATAATCGACATTTTTTTCTTTTAACTTATTTAAAGAAATATACTTATAAAAAATGATTTAAGTGTTTTCCTTTAACTAGCAGATCACTCTATACGACCGACCGATCCCATGGGAAAAGTCGGTCAAGTATCTAGTCGACACTCTAGACGAAGTTCTTACTTTTCAAACCCAAATTAAACGCATGCGCAAGAGAGCGGCCCTCATTCTCGGTCGTCTCGGTTTTCTCATTGGTAAAAATAGCAAGATGCCACTTAGAAACAAGCTTACTCTATACAAAACTTACATATACGTCCAATCCTCACCTACGCCAGTCCCGTTTTCGCCCACGCCGCTCCCACACACATCCACAGACTCCAGACCCTCCAAAACCATTCCAAGCGCAGAGCCACGGGTGCACTGTGGTTCGTGCGCAATGAAAACCTCCATATTGACCTCCAGCTTCATACCATAGCTCGATACTTAAAATTAAAATCTAGGGGTTTCCCTAGATGCCGCTACGGAACATCTTAACCAGCGATTGGTAAGTGCCACCACTTACCACCCCCGCGCAGACGCAAACGTCCGAAAGCGTCGACCTAGGCACGTGCTAGATGATCCCGACGACGAGATCACACTGGCAACCCGCCGCCAGGCGCCCGATAGGAACACTACGCCGACATACCACACATACATACTCACGCTACCGTCAAACCTCCGGTCGCTTCTCTCCGACTATTCAAAATCACGGCAACGTCCTAAGCCGAGGGCCGTGCCCCATGGACGCCCATAGGCCAGTTGCACTCCCCTAAAGTGAGAGCTGCGCGCCCTCTGCGCCAGCTAACTTGCGATCGCTCTCCCTCCGGTGAAGCTGTGAAGGCCCTCAGGGCCAACAGCAATAATCATCAGGTTATTTTGGTCTCCACTGCAGGAGCACAACCCTCTCTCATCTGCCGGAGGATTTGGCCTACACTCCCCGCGCTGGCCAGACGGGTTGGGGAGGCCTGATTGATGTTTTATAATGTATTCCCTCAGTCGCCTTGTACGACATCCACGGGAAGAGTTGGAGTGGTCCTATTTTACTCTACCGGAAACCACACAGCAACAGCAATGTCCTTTCGAAAAGAAACTCAAAGAGTACAATATTGCTCTTTATGCTTGCAGAGCAGGCAATTCCCCTGGTCTATTTTAAAACCGTGTGTACTAAATTTGTTTATTTTTGTTGCAGGTCGACGCCAAAACTGGTGGGCTCAGAAGCGTCATACAGACTTAGCCCTTACGAGAAGGAAGCTTTGAATGCGGTAAGTTATATATTTTTTTCTGGTCCGCTGATATCAAAGTAGTAGAAAGTACACGGAGGGTTCTGGTTTCCAATCTGATGTCGGTTAAGTCAAATTAGCAACACGGGAGTCGTCATACTCAGGCATTCCGTTCTTGCAAAGGCACTAGTGAATGGGCCGTATCGAAATGTGTCGATGTAAATAATAAATAAATAAATATCTCAGACATTCACACCAGTTATCCAGTCCCAAACTAGGCAGAGCCTGTGGTATGGTTACTAGACAACGGATACACATACTTAAATAAATATATAAACATCCAAGACTTGGGTACAAACATTCATATTCATCATACGAACATTTGCCCCTAGCGGGATTCGAACCCGCAACCTCCGGCGTGGCAGTCCGAGAGCTACCCGTTCCGCCACGGAGGTCGTCGATGTGTATGAGAGCTTATGAATGTGTGTTTGGTAGGGACAGCATACAAGTTATTTGCGTTAAGATGCATGAAATGATACGAGCATGACGTGTGGAGAAAGACTGGTTTATTTATCAACTACCCTTTACATATTATATTAGTATCTATTTATGACAGGTCGGTAGCTGCGTATATACAACAATGCACTGCCGGCTTGTATGCGTATGGTTCGAGTTGCTTTTGACTAAACATTTTTGCCAAAGGTGCGTTTGGTCAAAAAGTTTTTAGACAAAGGTGCTTTTCGTCAAAATAACATTTTCGTCAAAGTTTCTGTTTGGTCAAATGCTTTTTGTAAAATATGCTTTCTATAGAAAGAAGTCGAATTTGCGATGGTTATCGCTCGTCATACAAAAGTGTCGCTGTCAGTTGAATTATTACTAGCTGAATCACTACGAAGCGCGTTTCAGAATCAGGTTCGATAAAAAAGATTTTTGGTACTGATGGGGTCGATGTACTTTTATGCAGATATAGCTGGCACGTTCTACAGAGTAGGAATTACAACAGAATCTCTACATAGAATATTCCACAGTACTGTGGGACTTCGATTTAACAAATAACGATTTAGTATGTTGCGTTATAGGATTAAATTGGTTGCAAAATAAACAAAGTCATCTTTCAAGGGTTATTGCGTACAAGACAAATAGAGTAAGTATTTATACGCCTAACATACACCCTTGAGGAATTTCGCTGATCAACTACGTAAAGTAAAAAACATAGCTTGGGGCGTTTTTATGATTGCTAGCAATAGATTTTATAAAATGTGCGGGACTTTTATACCTTAAATAGTTAGAAAATTACGGTTAGGAAACATTATTTTTATAAATACTACAGTCTAGTCCTGTAAAAAATTCGAGTTTCTAACTCTATTCAATAAAATATATTTTTATGCTCATATAATCACTTACAGTTCAAAACTTATTCCTCAGGTACTTCCCGTTGACCTAGAATCTTGAAATATGGCTAAAGGTATCATCTCATAAAAAAAAAACTCTGCAGAAAAGAAATGACATATGAGGGAAAGTTGCGGATATAGGTATTTTCTGAGATTTTCTCACCCAAGCATTCAAAGTAACCTAACAAATTTCATTTTGCAGTATAAAAGTTATTCAGCATTCGAATCGGAGTAGGCAACATTACCTACTATAGAGCTAGTTTTTTAACAATCTGTCCCTCAGGTAAGCTACATTTAATAATGACAATAGCGAGGACTATTAGCAAAGTCTCTATTATGTTACCTAATACAATCCCGTTTGAAGTTAAATATGAGGATTCAATGCTGCGTCACAGTTGCTGTATTCGCGAATATTTGCTTAACGATATTGGTTTACTAGTTACACAACTTACTTTTACCGAGTTTGGTAATTCATATATTGGGTTCAATACTAAAGGCATAAAGTCAAAGTCAAAATCAACATCATTTATTGCATATGAGTACTATTGGATAAGGCCGCCTTTGTACACAGTTTAATTCCTATTTTATTATTGTTGTTGTTGTATTTTTGGTACAATAAAGCGTTTACATACATGCATACATACATACATACATACATACATACATACATACATACATGCATACATACATACATACATACATACATACATACATACATACATACATACATACATACATACATACATACATACATACATACATGCATACATACATGCATGCATGCATGCATGCATACATACATACATACATACATACATACATACATACATACATTTATACACGTAATTTTTTTATCGACTACCTAAATGATACATACCAAGACTTCTAATGAAACATGTCCAAATAACGACAGACACTATTTTAACTCCAAAGGGAGCACCACATTACGAAGATTGCTACATCAGTGGATGCTACAGTACTTTGCATACGGAAAACATTCCAGCGTCACACTCCTACATTATTCTTCAAAATCTATAAGACCTACATAATCCTGGAGTATGGGTTTCAAGTATGGAGTCCCTACTCTGCGAAAGATATCACTCTCCTAAAGAATGTGTAAGAGAGCTACAAGACTCTACCGCATGCTTTCAATAGATTGGAATACGAAATTAGACTGTTACGCCTAAACATTCATACTCGTAAAGAACGCAGAGAAAGAGGAGATCTAATTGATACCTTTAAGACCTTGAACAATTTGCAGAATTGGTTGTATCTATCACATCAATAAACATGTTTGAAAACAGACTAGACAATTTCTAAAAGAAAATAACCAAGTCGACTACTAATATGAAATCAACAGCTATAAGCTACCTTTCCATTTAAAATAAAATAAATAAATTTAATTATGTCGCGACTGGTCTTAGCCTCCGGAGACCTCAGGGCTGGCGTGTACCTCGCACAAAGGCTTAGCCTGGCGATCCAGCGAGGTAACGCCGCCAGTGTCCTGGGAACCATGCCGTACATAGGCGAGCTGGATGACGTGTTTTTACTGTAACGCATTTTATATATTAGTTTTTAATACTGTATATAGTTATATAAATTTTCATTAATTTCATATTTAATAATTTAAAAAAATATGTCTTTTGCGTTGTAAAGGTGTATGTATGTATCATGTATATATGTATATCACGCAAAAGGCCAAAATTGCCTTAGGTATAAGCTACAGACTGGCAGGGAAACAGTGGGGTCTCAACCCCAAGATATCCCTATGGCTCTACACAGCCATTGTGAGGCCGATAATTACATACGCCTCTGTGGTCTGGAGTAACAAAGCCAACCAGATAACTGTAATCAACAAACAAGCAGCCTACAAAGGACTGCCTGCCTCATTACCACTGGGGCAATGTCCTCCTCACCTGGAGCAGCTCTAAATGCACTGCTGAATATACCGCCTCTTCATCTACATGTTGAACAGGTCGCGAGATCCAGCATGTACAGACTATCTGCCCTAGAGAAGGCAAACTGGATTTCTAAGACCCTGAGTTCTGTCCTAGACTCGGTACTAGAAATTCCAATCCTAAACATGGTATCGGATGCCATGCTTCCACTGTTCAAGTTTGAAAAACTTTTTAGAGTGGAACTGCCGTCCAGAGATGAATGGTTGAACAGCCAAATTCACTGGGAGGCCGGTAGCCTGAAATGGTTTACCGATGGGTCCAAGTCAGGCCATGACGTAGGATGTGGAGTCTATGGAGAGCGCCCAAACTTCGGAAGAAGTGTAACTTTGGGGCAACACGCCTCCATTTTCCAAGCGGAGGTATACGCCATTATTGAATGTGCGGATATAAACCTCCGTAAGAACTACGTCAACCATCACATATATATCCATTCAGATAGTCAAGCAGCTCTCATGGCACTAGCTTCAGAGACAATAAGCTCTAAGTTGGTGCAGAACTGCGTGACAGTATTGAATTCCCTGGGCGAAAAGAACAGGGTGATTCTGCGCTGGGTTCCGGGGCACGCAGGAATCGAGGGCAATGAAAATGCCGACGAACTTGCAAAGGCGGGAGCCAGAGGAACGCTATGCGGTCCAGAAAAATGTTGTGGCGTTCCAACAAGCCTGGCAAGCCTAACGCTCAGAAACCTTTGCCTAGAGCAATCCATCAATCACTGGAATTGCACGCCAGGGTTGAACCACTCCAAAGCACTAATAAAGGCTTACAATAGTAAGTCTGCTCAAGAAGCACTAGCGCTTAGCAGGAACAACTTACGCATAGTAGTGAGAGCTCTCACAGGACATTGTGGCCTGAACAAACACATGTTCAACCTCAAGCTCCGAACTACAGGAGCGTGTAGGCTCTGTGAGGAAGCAGAGGAAACCCCCATGCACCTCCTGTGCAAGTGTGGACCACTGATGCGTAAAAGAAATACATACCTAGGTAACTACTTGCTTCACCCTGACGAAGTAAAACAACTCAGTGCTAAAAGCATAGTGCAGTTTCTAACTGCTGCAAGGCTTAACACGTTACTATAGTATGGTGGCGATCACAATAGACCAGAAATGGTCGCAGTGATACAAGGTCTAGACTGAGATCTTGAAATAGCCCCAACTCGAATAATAATAACAATAATGTATCATTATGTCCAAATAAGAAATACGTCGAATTGTAAAATTGTCCAATACAATGTCAAAGTAGATGTAAGTCTAAATAAATAAAAGACGTGGATCCCCAACTGAACAGGCAGATATGGACAACAGGTAAATAATACTTATTTGTGGCGAGAAAATGTTAATTCTAAATAAGAAAGCCCTTAAAACATCTCGCCTTGTAGCCACTAACTTAACTTCTAAGGTCCATGCAGTCCCATTGTTGCACAAATTAAGGGTAGCAGTGCCCCAGGAATGGCCATATTGGCAATGGCGCCTCGCCTTATTGGTCGCTGTTGTCCATTGTTGTAAATTAACAGAAAACTTTGCTTACATTTGTTATCGTGAGAACGGTTTTAATTCGTAAAAGGGTTTCTTACACGTAGTGAATATAACTCGGATCAAAGGTCGGATTTAAGCCAGTTAGCGCGCTGGCCAACGATCTCTATGTACTGCTAGATGGAGCGTTCCAAACAATCGCTCTGTTCCACGCAAGTAGCCACAACTCTTTCACATTCACTTTGAAACTTGTGCAGTTACTACTCAGAACATTTAATTATTACTAAATATTGACGCGACGGGTAAATAGCGTCAATATTTAGTAAATAATTAAATGTTCTGCGTAGTAACTGCACAAGTTTCAAAGTGAATGTGAAAGAGTTGTGGCTACTTGTGTGGAACAGAGCGATTGTTTGGAACGCTCCATCTAGTAGTACATAGAGATCTTTGGCGCTGACGTATTCGTAGTACCGGCGGGCGGCGCCGCGCGAGCCGTACGGCGGCAGCCCAGCAGTGTGACTGCCAGCAGTGCTCTATTTTGCAAACGATGTTGGACTGGCAGGGGAGGCGAGTAATATTTCCGACACACGTTTTTCAGTAGCTAAGTGTCTAGACATAATTTGTAGCATGATTAACGAAGACCTTAGTCTAGAGGGTAATCTCCTCCTACCATTATAATTCTTAGCAATTTAACGACAAAAAGCCGAATATAGTCGATTAAACACAGCCCTCATTAGACGACAATAAGCCATTATTGCGTGAAATTATTCAAACATTTCGACTTCAGCAGTGTCGCGGGTAAATCGGGCATATTCGTCAAATCCCTCCGTTTCCGCAACGACTGTTCTCAAAAGGAGTCTTAATGAGGTAATAGAGGCTCCGTGGAAACTGAGGCCTTCACTTTGGTTTCCTGATCTTTGATAGATTACGATTGCGATGTTTGTATAGAAAGTTTGTCTGTAATGTTTGGAAGACTGTCTACACTGAGAAAAAAATAAGTAGCCCTCCTACTTACGTAAGGATAAAAATATACCACTATTACATAAGTAGCCGCCCCCATTATAAATGGTGTCACCTACAACTGATTCAGTAGCCAGCCACATTACTACGTAACCAAACTACTTAATAATGTGGCCGGCACACCACAGCTTAGGCATTTACATTTGAAATACTTAACTAAACGTGTTAAGACGTGGTAGCCTAGTTCATGAGGTGTCGTGAACTTGAACCCCATACCACAGGCTTTTTGGTGAAGGAAAACATCGTAGCCAAAGAAGTATATTATATTCTAAGTCGTATGTGAAGTCCACCGAATGGCTTGGGACACCGTTGGTGGACAAGAGTTTGACACATAAGATACCGAAGTATCGAAGTGTAGCCAGATCTTCCTGGCCCCCTAAGAAGATAAGATAAAGTTTTTATCTCGCCTGAATATCTTCCTTCTTCAGCTCATCTGTTTTTTGCCTTTACGCTTCACCTCGCTGCATCTCTTGCTAGTATTCCTGACCGGAATATTCTGCCTTCCAGTGTGCGGGCGGAAGTAATACTGCACACTGATTGGTCCGGTCAAAGTCGTGTCATTGGTTGGACTAGATGACGTCGTACGCGGTTGGTGCGCGCGGCTTCTGGTTAAAGATATATAAGTCTGATGTTGCCAGAAGGGTTCTCGTTGCTTTTGGTGTCTATAGACATATTAGTCGATGCCTGGTCTATTAAGATCGCCCTTGGTGCAAAGTCAAAATCATTTATTGCATATGAGTACACTTGGTACATTTATACACGTCATTTTTTTTATCGACTACCGCTTTCTAGGTGTTAGCGCTGTGAAGAAGAAACGGCGCAACAAACTTCACGCAACACATCTTTTAAAAATCAAGTTTGCATACAATTAATAAAGATTTTGCGAAGCTGAATTAACATTAGTGCCAGGCATTTTTATCATTCAAATAATCGTTTATTTTATAATAGGCTTTCTTACAAACTTGTTTTTTAATGTGAATCTTAAACTTTCTGTCTGTCATATTTAAGATTTCCTCTGGTACGAGTAGTTTGTTGTAGAAGCGTATACATTGCCCCGTGAACGAGTTTGTTGTAGAAGCGTATACGTGCCTCTTTCCATTTATAGACTGCTACCTACTAACACCCTTGCACAAGATTGGACTGCTGCGTATAACAATTTAATACTAAAAATGCGGGGCCACCCTAAGAAATCATAGTTAATGTTTAGTTCAGTCTGCCTACTTCAAATCAGAACACAACAATGTAGAAATTGCTATTTTAAGGCAAAAAAAAATAAGCCTTGGTCCCAGAGGGGTAGGCAGAGACGATGTATCGCCACTCTGCACAATCTAATGTCGCAGTGCCTTTCCTTCGCCCGCATTTCGCACTGTGATGTGTTGCGAACAACATCGCCGCCTTGTTGAGGTACCACGATTAGTTAGGGAAATAATTGTCCACCTCATCAGAGCCCCGCATGATTCGGTAAGGCTAATAGTGCCGGAAGCATTCAGCATTTTAGTCAAACAGTAAAATTGTTTAATAAACTGCCAAATGAATTTAAAATTATTAATAATGTAAATGTTTTTAAACGCCGCTTGAAAGAGTTCCTACTTGTCAAATGTTATTATAGTATTGAAGAATTTTTAGGACATTAAGAATTTTTTTTTCTCAGTTGACATTGTTTAATAATATATATGGAATTGTTTGTATTATTGTTGCATGTTATTTTGAATCTTATGTTTGTGATGTTTCCGACAGAATGTATTTTGTTAAGGTTAAAATTGAAATTGAAGTTAGATACTGCATACAACTTGTAACTAACAACTTAATTAAAAGATTAACACCAAATAAAGGCGGTCATCCACATAAAGATAAATAAGTTTACGCTCTATTAACCGGCAGTGATTCAGCTAATGGCACAGAGTTGGGGCGAGCTAGGGAGATTTCCGGCGCCGGTGGGGACTTTACATGGAATAAATCTTGACTAATAACGTTTATAAACTCTAACTTAATTTATTCTCTGCCACTTATCAGACAGTGTATTTAGAGGAAGAAGTTTCAACATAGATAATGGCTAGTAGTAATATGGGAAATAATAATTGTCCCGTGTTACTACTAGAGCAGTTAGTTGTAACACGGGCAAAAAAATACCCGTGTTACTACTGGTAGTAAGACTGGTAACGAAGGGTATTTAGACCCTAAAAGATCTAGACAGAGGGGCAACAAAGTTATTCGATTAGGGAACAACTGAAGTGGGCTATAAAAAAGATGTTTATTAAAATAATTCAATAAAATATCACAGTAAATACCATATTAGATGCTTATTACAATAGTGGAAGTGCTTATTACTTATAATCATTATAAATTAGCAGTTGCTGTTCCAGTATAAGAGCTGGCATTTTAAGTTGGAATTTGAAGAATAAAATCATTAGAGAATGTGGACAGAGCGCCTGAGTGGAAATTATTTCCTACTAGCTATTGCCTGTGACTACGTCCGCGTGGACAACTTAACATCACAAATTATAATGTATTTCCCGTAGGAATTAGATGCTTTTTCGGGATGAAAACTATCCTATGTCCTATTCCAGGACCTAACCTATATGTGTGCCAAGTTTCATCCCGATCCGTCCAGTGGTTGAAGCGTGATTGAGTAACAAACATCCTAATATCCAAACTTTCGCATTTATAATATTAGTGGGATATTGGGCCCGATTCTGCAGGCATACATTTAAAATTTGACAGCGCTAAAATTGGTTTCGTCTTTATCTTCATAATACTGTGTGACAAGGATAGCAACAGTTTTAGTGCTGTCAAATTTTAACGTTATGCCTTCAGAATCGAGTCCACTATTTCAGTTAATTTGATCATCAGTAGCTGAAAAAGAAATAAACTGGAGAGCGATAGGTAACGTAATGAACAAATAAAAGTTTAATATTCTTTTTAGGATAGGCTACTAAAAGTCTTATAGAGGCATAACCCAGAAACATCTTTAGGAAGATTCAAATTCAGCATCAAAAAACGTCACGAGAACTAATTACTTTGCGGCACTTTACGGCGGTAGTTGACTCCGGGCCGTTTTTTTACTACGCCCGTAAAGAAGGCAATCAATTCGGCCACCTAACAAGTGGGCTGCCATCGGTTTCAGGTTTTGGTGCAAATACGGAACCTTTAGCGATTACTTTAGCAAAGAAAAACTATCCCTGATAGAAGTGCTCATGGATTTCTAGTGCAGGATGTGTCTTCTTTACATCGTTCTGGTTTAAGGAGTAAAAAGGTAAAAGGAGTAAAGTTATACAAGCACCTTCACAGTTTTTCTCTTTCACACACCCACACATACACTAAAAGACACTCTGATACACTCTAGCCTTGGCCCTAGCAGAAAAACAGCGTTGCACCTTCTGGAAGAAGCACTTTGCTGAGTTGGGGACCTCTCACTTGCATAACATCGCCCACCTCTTAATCTTAAGTTAGTATTTATAAGAAATAATTATATTGAATATGTGTCTTGATATACACTACATGGCATTATCTGATCATGAAACAGCTCAAACAGTTTCATTTGATATAGAAATTAATGAAAAAACAAGTTCTAAATTGCAGCACGGCTACTGGTTTGAAACGAAAAGAGATTACTCTAACTATAATTTAAATAAATTTATCGAATGCATATCTGCTCTATCTTTTAGTGAGGTTTACTTGGAAGATGATACTGACATTGCTTTCAACATTCTTCATGACCGTTTAACTCTTTTTCATAATCTGTGTTTCCCAGTAATTACAGTGAAAAGGATAAACAAGAATATCAAAAACATGTGGATGACAAAGGGTCTCAGAAAGTGTTGTATTAATAAAAGAAGATTATATTTGAGATATAAATTGTACAAGTCCAATAAACGTATAAACAAACATAAATACTCAAAATATACAAAAATATTAAAAAAGTGCATTTTCAAGGCTCAAAAGGTAGACACTTCAAAATATATTACGAACGCTAGAAACAAAAATAAAGCTTCATGGGATATAATTAACGCTAACGTAAAAAATGGGAGCGGACGGTCAGAAATCAATTCAATTGTACTACATGAGAGCGGAATTTTGAGTCAATGTCCAAAGGAGATGGCTGAATCTTTCAATAAATTCTATATCGGCATAAACACTGAAACAAAAAAATCTGACGATGAAGCTGTGAGACAAGAAATTACAATAAATGATAATACAATATTCTTGAGCCCGACCGATGCGTTTGAAGTTCTCAAGGTTATAAAAACACTGAGAAACACTAACGCGTGTGGTTATGATGACTTAAATATTAAATTAATAAAATTGTGTGCAGAAATGGTATCATTTCCGTTAAGTCATATAATCAATTTATCTTTTACTCAGGGTAAATTTCCAACAAAATTAAAGTACTCCATAGTAAAGCCAATTTTTAAAAAGGGAGACAAAACTCTTATGACCAATTACAGACCCATTACATTGACCCCAGTGTTATCAAAATTTTTCGAAAAAGTTATGTTCTTAAAACTTCACAATTTCATAACTTCTCACAATATATTAAGTACACAACAATTTGGTTTTAGAAAAAATAGTTCTACTACATTAGCCTGTTTCCACTTGATTAAACTAATTACGGAAAGTTTAAGTAGAGGAACCAGGATAGTCTCTATATTCTTGGATATGTCTAAAGCGTTTGATTGTGTATCCCATAAAATCCTCCTTAAAAAGCTTCAAAACTACGGAATGAGAGGGAAGGCATACGAATGGCTAGAAAGTTATCTAAGCAACAGACAACAATGTGTTGAAGTCACTAAGATTACACGAAGTCACAACCATACTTACCATAAGTCAGTCCATAGGTCTTCATATTACAAAAATAACTACGGTGTTCCTCAAGGAAGCATTCTTGGACCTCTATTATTTTTGCTCTACATAAATAATTTACCAGCCGCAATAAAACACGAATGCATACTCTATGCCGATGATACTACACTTCTGATACAAGACAAAGACAAAAACAAATTGACATTTGAAATGGAAATTAATAAATCATTATCGTCTGTTATAAAATGGTTAAATATAAATAATCTAGATATAAATATTTCTAAAACAAAATTAATGGAATTTCAAACTTATAACAGTAAATCAATGAATCTAAATGTGACATTAAATAATGATAAAATTGACATTGTACATGACACTAATTTCTTAGGACTAATGGTTGACAAATATTGTAATTGGAAAATGCATATAAATAAATTGACATGTAAACTCGACAGATACGTATTTGTATTAAATCGCCTCCGACACATTACGACCAGGGAAGCTACGCTCATGGCATATCACGGTTTAGTTTCATCAAATTTAAGATACGGAATTATTTTGTGGGGTTTCTCAGTCGAATCTGATAGAGCGTTCGTAGCTCAAAAAAAATGCATTAGGGCACTAAATGGAGCCCATTTTCTAGACAGCTGCAAACCTCTATTTAAAAAAGACAGTATACTGCCTCTACCTAGTCTGTACATGTACGAGATGTGCGTATTTGTACACAAAAACAATAATTTATTTAAAAAACAAAGCGACATTACACAAAAGGGGGGTAGAGACGGCTACAAATATAAACTACATGTGCCTGTACAAAAATTAGCCGTATTTAGTAAAAACGCATATTGCATGGCGATTAGGATATACAACCATTTGCCAAACGGTTATAAAGGCGCTAATATTAATTTATTTAAAAAGCAGGTTTTTAAGTACTTTTTGGAGAGGAGTTACTATTCAGTGTTAGAATTTTTCAATGATAAACAAGAGTAGACAAATTACATGAATATTATTTTTGACATTAGGTTTTTATTTATTTAGATCATGCATGACTTTATTAAAATTAAGTGTTATTTCTATATTTCAAGTTATTAAGAATGTAAAACTAAAATTTGCACGCCATGAATGGCAGAATATGAGAAACTGTTTTCATTGTATACCATATCATTTTTACCATATTCTAGCAAATAAATATTTCATTTCATTTCATTTCACTTGATTCAATAATTTATCAATGTTTTTATATTAAATTAATGGTTTTTCTACCATCATTTTCAATAAATAATGCTAATAAGGTCATGATACTCGTCAATATCGAAGTCATGATACTTCTGTCCCACGATACTATAACTGGGCACAATGTCTGCCATTTGTTTAGGTTGATTTACTCATTATTATGAAATATCTTGTAAGTTATAATCAATATGTGTAATGATGAATTAATTGAAGAGTTGCAATGGTTTAATATAAAAGTAGACATAATGAATCGATTGTTAGACGGAAGTGAAAGTATTTGCTATTGTGGCGCCATCTACAGACACTGAGTAGTTTGCCGGCAGTGCGGTAAATGGCGCGGGCATTCAGGCTCTTACCGTCAGCGGGTGAAGTGTATTTACAAAATATAAGGTGTGGAATACTCAGTGGTTTTATTTCTCGAAGTGTCTATCGTGAAATATGAATATAAATAATGTAATTATTTATTCATTAAACACAACCGTACCTATTAGTAGCTATGGTTGTGTTTATTGAATAAAGATTTCTTTTTTCTAAAAGAGTCAAAATAAACAGACATACAAGGCTTTCCATTTATAATAATTATAAATAACTAGCTGTTGCCCGCGAATTTGTTCGCGTGGATAAGTTCCGTGTGGTGCGAATTTTAAGGACCCGCACATATCCGACATAACAATTGACAGCTTTCACAAATCGTCGCTTTTCTGATATTATAAACAGAAATTCCCAGATCATTCTTGAAATTTTGAGAACAATCTGGACCAATTACAGTGACATATTTTCATAGTTCCTTTAAAAAAATCTAGAATATTCTAGAACATTTTGGAAAATTCTGGAATATTCTAGAAAAGTTCTGAATATTGCACTCACAAATGCACTTAACGCCATTCAGTACAATCTCGAGTTTATATGAGCCGCACAATGTGTTAGAAAAGGTTAGAAGTATCCCATCACACATTTTTACCACCCACCGTAACCAGACTACCTTTACTTGCAAGTGCAGACCAATGGATATCTACCACTGCAACGTGGTTATGAAGAAAAGGCTGGACATACATACAAACACACTTATCTTTTATATATATAATAAATAAATAGATTTACCCGTAACAGTCCTAATGTTACAGAATAGGTTTGTGATAACTTTCCATATGGTGAGCCGTCTGTCCGTTTGACTCTTCATAATATTAAATAAAAAGCCGGCAAAACTGAAGTCGAACGTTTCAATGGATTGGTCCATTTACAGCCCTTGAAACCTATTGCAGTTATTTTATTAAGAGATATCGTGGATCGTGGCCGAGATGCTTGATTGAACATTAAAGGTCACAGGTTTCCACAGCGAGTTTGTGAAACCGGTTCCGCTTTCAGTTTCACTTAGTTTCAACAAAGTAAAATGTAATAGAGAAGATATTATTTGGGGAAAGAAGTGGAAAGAAAAAGTATTGTCATTTATTTAAACAATACATCTAAATTAACTTTACAATCGACGTTACTGCCAGTTTTAATTACAAAAGGGGGGTGATTAGCAAGTAGGCCATAACATAATATTGACCATATTATACTTTTAGATAATACATTAGACTAAACTACATCTATTTGAAATATAGATACATGTCTAGTTACTGGGCTGGAACTGGTTCCACACATACGAGACTTCCCATTTTGGGAGCCAGTAGTATTATTCTCTAAAATACAAACTCACGTGCGAGTCTCACTCAAGTGACTTTACTCACTCCGAAACCTAGTCCATTGGCATTCTGTAAACATTTCAGAGGACTGTCGAAGTGAAGTGAGTTCATTATTCACTTCAGGTCGATAGTGCTCTAGATTTTTTACAGAATTACCAATGGATTAGGTTTCGCAGTGAGTGAAGTCTCTTGAGTGACACTCGCACGTGAGTTTGTATTTTAGAGGATAGCACTACTGGGGTGAATTTGTTATTTATTATTATTTTGATCAATAAGGATTTATTTCATTTTAATATACAATCACAAGATAATACGATTGATGACGAAAGACACAAATGGCACACGATGATTGAAGTTTCATATTCAAATTATCTTGTCTCTCATTCGCTTTTCTGTTACACGTAAAATTTAAAATTCCTTTAAACTGCTAAACTGCGAATGTACCAGCTGGCATTCAATGAATATAGTTACACTTTATGATCACTATCGCCTATAGTTCATCATTTCCACCAAACCGGTTGAATTTTGACGACAGTCCTCTCCATTACCATTAAATGTTTGATTGATATGAAAGAGATTACTAAGGAATTGAATTCTAAATACTGAGCTGAGACAACTTTTTTAAACCAATTAAGTTTTAAAAAACAACATTAGTAGCTTTATTTGTTTCGCTTACTTCCACATCTCTGAGGCTTTTATTTTTACGTTTTCATCCCGAATTACATATTCATACAATTACAATTACATATTATATATTTATAGTAGTTACAGTAGTACTATTAGCTTGACTTTTCGTTACATTTAATCGTTCTGTTACCAAGAAGAACTGTCTCTTCTGGGAATTTCTTCAGACCTGTTGTTTGATAAATATTCATGCCTGAGGTAAAATCCTGACCTCTTTTTCAATTGCTTGTCAGGAAACTCATACCGCTCTATTTAACCATAATACACGTTTGACTTCCATTTACCTTTACTGAAAAAAAAATATCAAAGGGGAGCCGCTAATGCATCGCGCGAGCAATCTCCAAATCGAGGGGTGCATAATTTATCATCTAGAGGCTACTACCTTATATCTGACGCTATTTTTATTACATCACACGTTGCTTGAAGAATGAATTTCAAATGGTGTCGGAAGTTTGTGTTGGGGGAGTAAATCCTAGGGCGGTACTACGGTTGCTATTTCTACGTTCAAAAAACTTCGATCGAGTTTTTCGTTATATAAATAGGACTTATGTTTTGGGTATCGTTCAGATAGTAAGTAGGCACTGTAAGTCATCTGTATCATTTCTACGTAATTATACTAAATAGCCAATGAAGTGATTATTAAAAAAACTAAACAGATACGACAAAATATAATTATTTCTGACAATAATTCTAACCAAATTAAATTTGGCGAATATCACTTTTCAATTAAATCAAAATCTGTTAACTCAAAATGGGATACTTGTACCTCTTATTGAAATCTACTATTTCTTAATTGGTTAACTTTAAATGTTAAAAAAAAAATTGCAAAAGAAAATATGGTTTTACCCTTTCCGATTTTTTTCCATTTGGTTTGTATTTCAATTGCTGGTATAGCAATGCAAAACTAACACCGCACAAACAGTGTCTGTGGTATGAAAAATCGATCGGAACAAAAAAGAACTTTAAACGTTATTGGTCAGTCTGTGGGTGAATCAGAGTGGAAAACTATTTGGACAGTTGGTAGTTGCATTTGTGCCACCATTTCTAAATGGACAGCATCCGGTGAAAGATATACATATGCTTTACAATTTATATAGCTGGAAAGGTCTATGTTCATACAGTAGAAGTAAACAGGCTGATAATGATAGTAAAGGCAGTTAGAGAGAGTGAGCAGAGAGTGTAGAGATACAATTCGCACAATTTACAATGTTCTCTAGAATATTTGTGTCGAAACTCGCTTCAAATATCCAAGCAAATGGTAGCGACACATAGAAGGTGTTTCGAGGGTATAAAAATCTTAAAAGAAATATGCGCTGAGAATCAAGCTGAAGTGACATTATACTTTGAATGATCACTTTGATATTTCACAAACTCATATCACATTATGAAATGTTGAAATCGTTACAATACGATTTAGCAAGTTTAAAAATAGTAAGCATAACCCCTTATAACTAGTGATGCTTCGTCTGGAATTATTTTGTCAAAGTAGAAAATTTTAAGAAGACTCTTAAATAAAATGCTAGACAGCAGTTACAGCATTGTTTTTTTATCCTTTAAAACGGCGTCCGAAAGGGGTCGAAACGTATTAGGCAGGATACAGCTACTACTAAGTAATGACGGAAGTAATTCTATAAATCTACGTTTTTAAAGTACTTTTAGCTAGGATCAAGCATGCATGATCCTAGACTTTTAGACTTCAACAGTTGTCAATATTGTTTGATTGTTTGACAGTGAACCATTTTTATTTCACTCAATCATTCATGACAGTTGTTTCGTCTTTTTTAGTAGCTTATTTCTCGGTATTACGGTTCAAAATCTCCTCACTCCTTTTCAATCAACCATGTAATTTTTATCGTTTTTTCGTCCCCTAACATCGTCAGAACATCTGTCAATGCGATAAATTTGACTATAACAACGTATTTCTGGTTTGCGGAGACCGGATGTAGACAGTGCGTGCCTAGGCGCTGGGGGGAGCAAAAATTAATAAGAGGAAACGCGATTTTAACAACTCCCAGACAAATTGATGCGGAACGATCATTTGTTACGTTCGAACTTTTAGGACGTATTCTGATTTCTGGGTTCAAATGTTTGAATGTTGGGATGTTTTCAGGAGCTTGGATTTTTTTATTATTTTTCGTAGGTTTAAAATTAAGTGTTGGAACCTCATGAATCAGGTTTTGTCTATATAGGTTGGGTTCTGTAGTGCTGTTCTCTAAAATGCAAACTCACGTGCTAGTCTCACTCAAGTGATTTTGCTCAATTCGAAACCTAATTCATTGGTATTCTATAAATTTCCAGAGCACTGTCTACGTGAAATGAGTTCTTTGTTCACTTCACTTCGATAGTGCTCTCTAATGTTTACAGAATTACCAATGGCTTAGGTTTCAAAGTGAGTGAAGTCACTTGAGTGAGACTCGCACGTGAGTTTGTATTTTAAAGAATAACACTACTACAAGGATTTTTTTCCTTTATTGTCAGGCTTGTTTCATGTGAGATTTCACTTGTTATTGGTAACTTATTATGTAGTATCAATTGTTACTTTGTCCAGTGTTGCCTGCATTTATGTTATAAATGAGACTACCTTCTGCTTATCCGTTATCATTACACCTACTTAAAATCTTTCTATTCAAATTTAGGACATACTCGTAATTTTATATTATTTCTCAATTAACCTAAATTTTAACTTATATTATAACATAGGCTTACCACCTTCCATTTCGCTTGTGAGTCCAGAATAGTGGCTTAGTTTACGACAGCTGGACCCACCCTCACTACTGTAAACTTAAATTGACGTTTAAGCAATATTGCAGACTCCGCATCTGCTAACTGACAAGAAAACAATTTGCCCCTAACTGTGTAGTAAGAAAGGTCTTTAAGGTGTGGTAATATAACTTCTACTTGTATAAGACGTGATAATCTTTGAACGAGAGCAACTCAATAAGATTTTGTCTACTGAAATATTTTATTAATGAAAGATTCATGAGAAAACAATTTTCTTTTAGAGAGTACAAATGTTTACTTTTTTATGTATTTTCGAAAAGAAGTGAAGAATTCATTAAGAGCAAAAGTGGCTACATTGTTTAGAAGTCTCCAGTCAAGTCGGTCGCTCACTACTTGTATAAAACGATATATGTGATCTTTGTATTTTTAAAGCAGGCTTCTGGAATATGTACTTTAATTGATGATTGATTAAATAAGTTATGTCAGAAAATGTGCGAAATATTTATTTTTGTAGAGCGTAGGTAGATTTGATTTGTACGACTTCTGGCTTCCAATACAACGGAACAATATCAGGTGACTTAACCAAAATTTTATAATGCTTTTGATAAATTAAAAATAGATAGATAGATAGATACTCTTTATTGCACACAAATTAAGGATAACAATAAAATAGGTACAGATTTTTGGAAAGTGTACAAAGGCGGCCTTATCGCTTAAAGCGATCTCTTCCAGGCAACATTTCAGAAGAAAAGATATTTCTG
Source organism: Esperia sulphurella (assembly GCA_947086405.1). Classification (NCBI taxonomy): domain Eukaryota; kingdom Metazoa; phylum Arthropoda; class Insecta; order Lepidoptera; family Oecophoridae; genus Esperia; species Esperia sulphurella. The sequence continues at coordinate 13,839,848 of OX352265.1, forward strand.
ATCGATCCTGATCTTGATTGTCGATTGATGAGTGGATAAAAAAATTACGTGTATAAATGTACCAAGTGTACTCATATTCAATAAATGATTTTGACTTTGATGGAAAATCAGCTGCTTTAAACTTCCTATATTGTAATAATATTTTGTGCAGACCAGACGTTGCTTTGATTATCTTGCAAGAACCCAATTAATAAAGGCTCAGCTTTGATAAACAAGATATGTGTCGAGATATTAGAAATGAAAGGAGTGACCAAGGAAAGGTGTCGACATTGAGAAATAAGGTATAATGGACGAAGGATAATGATGACATAAAACACGTACATATATTGAACAGACTAGAATTTAGGATTTGGAGCTAGAAATGCAGTTTTTATAAATATAATAATAAAACAAAATAAAAAATAGATATGGAGAAGAAATTTAAGAAGTTTTTATTAATATCAATCCACTAGTTCTAGTGAGAAAACTATTAAATTGGTAACACAACGGTACTACAACACAAATGACGAGAGATTTTTCACAAGGTTCGTACAAATAGTACTATGGCTGCTTTAGGCCCTCAAAATTATCTTCCGAACTGAAGATATACGAACTTCGGATAACAAATAGACGTCGCGCTCACGAGAACCTCGTTCGTTTCCCCTAGTAAGTATTCTGGAAGGAAAAGAAATATTTGTGTCAGCATTTTTCGATTTTCATGTTGTAACTCAAACTCAAGCCTGTTACGGAGGTTTGCTTCTCAACTGTGGGATGTTATATAAGTATTTATTTATAAAGAAAGAAAAGAAAAACATTTATTTACCTACTACCATAATTGGCACACACAATGAAATTAACCAAAACAAGATACATGAACTTATAATATGTATTTATTTAGATGGATTCGTTTAAAGACAATCGCACTTAGACAAGGCATCATACATAACATAACTCAAAACCTGTGGTCTGCTTCCAGTGGTAATTGAAGTCAAGACCGCAAGCGGTCGACCCAACTGCTAGAAATACTAAATCAATGAGGCGGTCAAATAGAAATTACTGGAATTGAGTTTTACACTAAGATATCATCACTTGAATATTTCACTGTCAAATTTAAACAGATCAGTTATCATTTGACTTATTTCACATTCGATCGAAACTAATGATCCACTCACATTTCCGTTTCTGAAATAGACTATAAACTAGGGGGCTACACTTTGTGATCTTATCATACGCACTTATGGATTTTTGAGTATTCGTGAAACTACCTGTAGAATACACTGGAGAATGAGAGGTCTAGTCCAATAATTATAACGAAAATTACAAGACAACTTGACTAATATAGAATGATCTATATTCGCATCTACGAGTAGGATCGACGTTCTGGGATATGGTCGTTTGGGTCTAAACTGGACATTCGGTGAAATGGACGTAATCGACCGCTCGACAACGGGTCTCCTCGCTTGCATGCTTTGCACCTCGATAGATACACCGGTATATATCGAAGACCGGTGGGTGGTTTCTAGTGCAAGATCCTTCCGAATGGTCACCCAAACAGCAATGCTAGCATTGTTGTAATCCGGTTCGAAGGGTAGGTTGCCATTTTATAAGCGACTTTAGCCACATTTAATCAAGCGGGCACATCTACATGCAGAATAGTGAGCTGTCTGTTCGTATACCACTCCAGTTCGGAAAAAAAGCTCATACACTAGGCTTTGGCAAGCGAACATATAGCGTTACCCACATTCTGCGTAATGAACATTTTGCGTTTTGAACGTTATGCGTATTAATCATTCTGCGTATAGACGTTCTAATCATTTTAATAGCTAGGCTATTTAGCCTAATAAATATCTTCGAGACGCAGCGTCACCGGTACGAGAAATAGTGCCACGTCTGGCCAGAGTAGCTATTAAGGGCATTATTTAATCACCCTTACAGGAGAGAAGCCTTGTATCCAAGAACTCCCCCGTAAAATACTGCTTAATGCCTGTTGCAGAAACTGAATTCTTCGTTCCATCATAACATTGTATTTGCTTAACGGTTGTAGATAAACTTGCAATTTATATTGTCGGCGATAAACCGCTGGTCCTTGCGTCAGCAAGTCAGCTGCATCGTATCGAGCCCTTTGTGCGTAACGCGTAATGACGAGCGATGTCGTCGCCCACCGCACTTATTAGAGTATTGTACTGAGGTAGAATTGCTAGAAGAGTCAAAAACTAGTCAGACGGTAGTGTGTAGCCAGCGCGGGGAGTGTAGGCCAAATCCTCCGTCTGTCTTCGGCAGATGTGAGAGGGATCCTGCAGAGGAGACCAAAATACCCTGATGATGATGATGATGATGATGAGGACGGTAGTAACGATGCAAGTCAGTGATATATTATTCATCGAGTCATGATGAAACTCATGCGTGCGTACCCACTGACGGTGGGTCTGATCCACAAGTTCCAAGTCGCTGAGCGAGCTATGGAGAGGGCTATGCTCGGGGTTTCTTTGAAGGATATGCTTCGTAATGAGAAGACATAGCTGGATTAGCAAGCTCAAGTGGCAGAGGGCGGGCCACATCTGTCGCAGAACCGACGGCCGCACGACGGGCAGAGTGGGTTGCCCCGCCGCCAGAAGAACCGACGACCTGAAGAAGGTGACCGGAAGCGGCTGGATGCGGAGGGCGGAGGACAGGGTGTGGTGGCGTTCATTAGGGAAGGCCTATGTCCAGCAGTGGACACTGTGAAGATACCGAATTATTGAACCACTTCAACTATATTTAGCTAAATCAGGTGTGGCAGACTTTAAATAAAATAAAATTTGTAAATTTCTTAAGCAAGGTTCTCTCTCCGTCGCTTTTATTATACTTCTGATAAAATTCATGGTCACTTCGTTGCTATGCCATCTAGGCCGTCGTCTCTGTTGGTAACCTCAGCCATTCACTTCCAGCTACACAGTTTCAGCAATCAACAGAGTCACCTAGACAAATTCACCCTCCCGCATTGTCGCTTTGATCTCAAATGCGATGTTTTGGTTTTCACTCACCCTGTGCGAGGGGAGAGATATCTATGCGGTGTCGATGTCGGTTCCGATTCAAGGACTTGTTCGCTGCAGATTAATTTTTACACATATTCCTAGGTATACAGAACACTTGGGGTTTTGTCGGCTCGTTAGTTCACTGACGTAGCTTTGGGGTTTTGGATTGAGGTATTTTTTACGGCTCCCGATTGACAGTCTTTTGATCTAAATTTCGTATTTTGTAAGCCCTAGCCGCTTTAAATTGTATTCATCTATGTCAAAGTCGGACCGCGGACTGGTATGCGCAGCATGCAGCGTCTCGCTGACAGATGGACCGACCGACCCAAAATGGTGTGCTGTGGTGGCGTTCATGGAGACTGTACGATCTTCGAAACGCTAATATGATGGTGTCAAAGTCATAAAGTAATGATTTTGCTGTCTGTGTATGGTACATGGGTTTAGGTAGTGCTAGCTTTTAGCCAAGTAACGTAGCCGGTTAGATGCATCTCGTAAAGTAAACACAAAATGCCAATACTAATGAATCCACATAAATATTGTCCACATCATCATCAGCCTGAAAGAGTCTACTGTTAGACATAGGCTTTCCCAAGGTGCACTGTAAACCCGATCCTCGGATCTTCTCATCCAATCTTTGCCAGCCGCCCTACGCATCTAAGGCGAGATTTTAAGATTGAAGAAGAACAAAGAAACGTACTTGAGGATTTTTCAATTACTATTAGGATAGTTTGGGTATTGAATCCAGAAAGTTTAAAAATCACCAAAGATAATATACCTATTTAATTAGTTCTTACAAACCAAAACATAATAACAACTCTTTTATTGCACACAAAATAAGGATAACAAATAAACAATAGAATTAATACTAAATAAGCTAAACTAAAATTAACTAAAAAGAACCTTAACCTAAGAAATGTAAAAAATTGGGCCCTTGTGGTAACGTACCCAAGATGCTGGCGGCATTATATTATATTATATTATATTATATTATATTATATTATATTATATTATATTATATTATATTATATTATATTATATTATATTAAAACACAACTTTGTAAAAAATATGATTATTTAAATGACAAAGATGCCTGGTAGGTGCTAATGTTACTACAGTAATGCAAAAATATTATAACATATAATATTTATATATGTTTGTATATAAAATTAATTTTAAAAGATGACATGTGTTCTGAAAATATGTCGTGCCATTTTGAAAGCGCTAGGAAGCGGTGGTCGAGTCGATAAACAATTTACCTTTATAAACTTTCAGATAAAATAGCAATTTTAGGAATGACTGAGTAATAAATATGAAGCGACTTTACCAATTTTGCATTATTGTTCAATTTGCAGTGTATCGCTACCTCTTCTTACAACTACGGATATAAATGACAGACACTTAAAAAACAGGATAGAGGCTGTAAATCCAGTGACGCATACACCTCAGCCATCTGAGCGTGATACCGCAATGCTTGGGTGGATAGCTTCGAATGGATGGATGGGTTTAGGAAATTATTATGATGCTATGACAAGGGGAGTCGAAATGAATTTTGCGACAAATAAAGCAGAAATAAGAATAATGACTATCATCAACGAAGGAAGAGTAGATAATGCTTTAGTTTCTTTAAGTATTTGTTTAAAGATTTAGAATAGGTATATTTATATAAGATGTCAATGGATAATAAGCTTTCCCGTGACTACATGAGCCAGATTCTCAGTAAGTCTGAACACTTAGTAGAGCCAACAATGAAGATAAAAGTGAAAATTTTACTACACGCTCTATTAATGATGTCATTAAGACAAGTGAAATGTGATAGAAACTACGAGTATATGACAGAACAATGCATATTTTAAAATCTATTTAACTAATTCCATATGAGTTTCGTCTGTTGACAACGAAAGCAAAGAATAAATTGGTGTTACAAATAATTCCACATTTCTATTCCGAAAAATACAAAACGAATTCGCAAACACATTTGCAAATAACATATTAGTTACCATAGTAATTTCTCCAACACTTCCATTACCGGGAATCCCCCTCGCAGAGATGGGTGCGAATGTTTTTTATTTGATTTCGCATCCAATTTGCCCCTCGTTCTCCAGAAGCGGCCCGGCCATGTGAAATGACGAGGATTATGCTACGTTGGATTATCGGGTTGATACTTTATATACGTGGAAAGCAAAAGGATATCGTTACTGATCTGCACGACCTTCTTAATTGGAGCTTCTTTTCAAAGTCAAAGGTCAAAATCGTTTAGTGCACATGAGAACACTTGGTACATTTATCCACGTAAACTTTTCGACTACTGCTTCCTTGGTTCTTCGCGCTGTAAAGATAACACGGCGGAACAAACTTTCAGTAGCACATCATTTAAAATCAATTTTGTATACAATATTAAAAAGATTGTGCGAAGCTGACGTAACATACTTTTTATTTAATTTATTTACACAATACTTAACAGCACAAAAAACTTAGATAGAAAACAAACATGACAATATAATAAGGCCAATATATAACAAAATAAAACAGATCACAAGATAAAAAAAGTGGAAAACGAATAAACTAAGAAAGTTATGATAATTTAAAAATTAAAGCAAAAATAAAAAGACTTTAGCAGGTAAGAATAATAATTTGCGCAAATGAAGTGAGTATCAGTGTTTGTGTGTATGTAGGGTGTATATGTATGTATGTAGGGGGTGGGGGGTATAATGCGTGTTTAAGGATTTTTTTTCCAACAACATGATAGATCTGATATCATGGCCTATAATTAACTAAACATTATTTTATTTTAAATATGTTGTTATTATACCACTTCAAAAATAAACATATTTTTGGGACTTGTTTTTAAGAAGCTGCTTATAAATATGAAAACAAAGTTTCTTTTGTTATTATAATATCATTATGGTTTACTTTAATTTTACCAATGGAGACCGTTCTTTCATCTTCTGTCAGATACTATAGATTTCAAGAGAGAACTTTTTTCTAGCTAGACCCAGATCTATTTATATGATATATAATTTATTAGACTTGCATTTCAACCCCTTATGTCTGTAATATTATTCAAAACTAGCTGTGCCCGCGGCTCCGCTCGCGTGGACTACAGGATCCGCTCCCATTCCCACTTCCGCTCCCTATCCCACTTCCACTCAGACTTTAAATCCAGGTCCAAGTCCAGGTCCAGTCCAGGTCCAGGTCCAGGTCCAGGTCCAGGTCCAGGTCCAGGTCCAGGTCCAGGTCCAGGTCCAGGTCCAGGTCCAGGTCCAGGTCCAGGTCCAGGTCCAGGTCCAGGTCCAGGTCCAGGTCCAGGTCCAGGTCCAGGTCCAGGTCCAGGTCCAGGTCCAGGTCCAGGTCCAGGTCCAGGTCCAGGTCCAGGTCCAGGTCCAGGTCCAGGTCCAGGTCCAGGTCCAGGTCCAGGTCCAGGTCCAGGTCCAGGTCCAGGTCCAGGTCCAGGTCCAGGTCCAGGTCCAGGTCCAGGTCCAGGTCCAGGTCCAGGTCCAGGTCCAGGTCCAGGTCCAGGTCCAGGTCCAGGTCCAGGTCCAGGTCCAGGTCCAGGTCCAGGTCCAGGTCCAGGTCCAGGTCCAGGTCCAGGTCCAGGTCCAGGTCCAGGTCCAGTCCCAGGTCCAGGTCCAGGTCCAGGTCCAGGTCCAGGTCCAGGTCAAGGTCCAGGTCCAGGTCCAGGTCCAGGTCCAGGTCCAGGTCCAGGTCCAGGTCCAGGTCCAGGTCCAGGCCAGGTCCAGGTCCAGGTCGAGGTCGAGGTCGAGGTCCAGGTCCAGTTCCAGACCTAGGCCAGGTCCAGATCCTCAACCCTCCCCTCAAAACCTCTTTCCCTCGTCTCTCCAAATGTAGTCCTCGTAACTAATCCATCGCAATCCAAATTCCGATCAACATTACTTTGTTGCATACGTATACCACAAATTCATCGTCATCTAGTAACTCAAACAAAAGTTATGCGAATTTTCAAACACGCACATTAGATTGGTACCATACCCGCTCCCGCTACCGCTCACGAATTCAGTCGAACATTTACACCCTACAAACTTCGCAGTGTATGCGAGTTTTCGGAAACTATAAATTCTCATAACTTTTGATTGACTGCACCGATTGCAATGAAATAAAGCCTATATGTTACACCATATTAAGCCCCATGTTTCTGTGAAAAGTCCATTAAAATCAGATCAGTAGTTTTTAAGTGATGCGTGCACAAACTCACAGACAAACAGACAAACAGACAAACAGACAAACAGATAAACAGACAAACAGACAAAAATTTCAAAAATGATCGTAATGTGTTCTGTTGCTTATCCTTAGACCCCCCCAATTTTTTTTTTGCAAATATCTTCAATGTACAGACACGCGAAGTTTACGATTTTATTTATAAGATTACAAGTTACTAAACCGAGCGTTAAGATATGTGTTAATTGGTCAATCAGTCAGTCATGTATATATATATATATATATATATATATATATATATATATATATTTACTAGCTGGTGCTAGCGACTTCGTCTGCGCAGGATTAGTATTTCGAGAAGCTTATATTAGCGTGGCGTATATAGCGATAAAAGTATCTATTTTCATTTAGGAATCAATTTATTACTACCAAATGTGCATTTGAAATAAATTACCAATTTTTATTGTAGTTATGGTTCACTATTTTGGCTATAATGGCTTACACATAAGATATAGATATATGCTGTGGCGGGCTTTTTTGTAGGACTATTTAAGATAAACATTTCGATCATACATTACATATGTGTAACTCTAGCGGTTTTGGCAGCGCACGCCAGAATAGCTCGCAGATGGTAGATTTTTTCCTACTTACTTGATATTTTGGACAATTCAAACAATATGTTTATAAATTGTAGCATATGTGTTATTCTGATGTATATTATACTATATTATTGTAAAGTTTAATTAAAATCCATTCAGTAGTTTTTACGTGAAAGAGTAACAAACATCCATCCATACTTACAAACTTTCGCGTTTATAATATTAGTAGGATACATTGATAAGTTATAGTATGCTTCCATCACTCTTCGTAGAACACAAATAGTTAATTGGGGCTCAGGTGCGTTCCCGTTTGCAATAAGAGGCTGCGAATTACGCAGTGGGTCCCCACACATGTGAGGACTGATGTAAAGGCAGCTGCAGACGGTGATACTTATTGTTCCGACCAACCGTCTGATCATATGATACCAACATTCAAAAGTCAATATTTTCTAGTAGTCATATTACTGTAGAGCTATCCTTATAGTCAGACTGTCACTACGTATGTAAACTACCTACTACTGTTTCGGAGTCATCTCGTATATAAGAAAAGAAGCGTCCTGAAACATACTGTACAGATTTTTGATAGCTGTGGTAAGACAGTGGTCATCATAAAAACTTTGTCGAAGTAGATTTATTATTGGTGGAAATTAAGCTATAAAAATAATAATGACTTTCTTTATTCAGGCAAAGAAGTATAAAAGGTATAAGTAAATAACAATACTAGAATAGAATGTTAGAATAAAAAATGAGATGATACTATACATAAGACTAGGTGATTACATGGTATCAGGACATAATTATGAATTGATGACAAAAGCGAGAAGTGTCTCACAAACAAACAAACTTTTTACAGTTGTCAGTTTAGTACAAAAGAGCTCTCATAAAACTTTTTAAAATTAATATGTAGATCAGTCCGTCCATGGACAGCTTTAGTTACGCGCGTTTTATGTTAGGTACTTTTGTTTGGATTATAATAAAACGCAAGGGTGATTTAAACCTAGGGTTTTTTCTACTAATAGGTTGTACTCTCATTATTACAATCGTATATCAAGGCAAAGGTACTTTGCTTATAACTAGGAAGGTACATAAAAAACCATAAGCGTTACTCGTAAACTTCGTCGCCAATGACATCACCACTCGTTAGAGCGGATTTAGTGAAGGGTTCCATCAAAAGGCTTCCAAGGATTACACGTAAATTGAAAACGTGTCTCGCACGGCATTCAGAAAGGTGCCCAATTAATGTTTGGCCTGCTTTTTGCGATGTCCGGACACGAGCAGTGCTGTTGACGGGTCGTTTACTTCTATTTCATGTTTCGTTTTATTGTGACTTGATATCGTATCTTGAACGAGTGCAGTAACTAAGATCGAGACGAACCATTTTGAAGTCACAAAAAAGACATTTAAATCACCACCTGAAAGTAATAGGTGCACTATAATAGTAATAGGTAATAGGTATATTTTAAGAAAGTCAGGAAAGCATACGCCGCTTTAATATCCCGCAAAATATTTATTTTATATTTCTGTTTTCGAGTTATCGAGCTGATAGACAGACAGATCAAGGAATCAATTGAAAAATTATCAAGGAAGAACTACTTATTTTCTTACAGTAATTGACAGGTGCAAAACTCGTAATGACCACTTGGTTCCTTGGCTCTTCTATAAAAGACGACGTAGGCGGTGTTCGCCATGATAGAGAGACCACGGCCACAGAATCTATAGCGATGACAGGATTGCCTGTGTTTCTGTTCATGCTGAAATATTACAATCTAATGGTAGCTAGTAATAACAGGATGAAAAGAGAACAAAAATTTAATTTTAATGATAATTTAAGAGAACTATTTATAGACCAGTGATAAGTTAAAGATGAAGTGTGCTATTTTAAAAATACACAGGTTTACCATTCAATAATTAATTGTTATATTGGGAATAGAAAAGAAATACCCTTGTTACTACTGGTAGGTATTAATAAATAGATTAAAAAAGGAGAATTAGAGACTTAGATGAAAGCAGCAAAAATATCGGAAGAATTTATACATGACTGGAAGTTAAGTGACTGATTAATTCTTCCATTGCATTAAACTGAGGACTAATTTATCTGGGTTCCCTATTCGCGGATTGATTATTGTATTCCTAAGTCTTTAATTAGAAATTGTATTGTCTCTACTTACTAAAACTCCTCAATCCTCCCTCAACCAACCCCCTTATCTCAATTCAGTGTTACACTGATGTTGACGCTAGGGGCGTACACGTTACTCTGGGACCCGTACAAAGGGTCTGGTATGGAGCCTTTAGACACCGGACAGTAGCTGTGTTTGGCGAACAAGGGGCTAATGCAGATGAGGTCGTGGATTGGCTACGGACGTATGATTTCGGCGTCGTTATCTGAAGAAAACAGGCACACTTTAAAATTATCGCATTAATGTCTAAGTCTCCTACTCTTTAAATACTTAAGTGGTTAATAGGTATGACTTTGTTTTATTGTAAACACAATACCGCCAATGTAAGCCTAATTCAGTAGCATATGATATGATATTTATTTAACGGATTTAATAACTGTGGAAGCTTTCACCTGGATCGCCGATATTTGCACCATTTCCATCAAATTAACTAGATCCATCACACACACAAACAATCAACACAAATATTAAACATAAACAGTTCTTAATATACAAACGTAATAAGCAACGGATAAATGTTAATCTGAGTCAATGTCAGTACCTTTATAATTTGTTATTGCGTGCAGAAAATTATTTAATAGTATGAATAATACATGCAATTCATAATAAAGATAGTTTCGACCAATTATAATTAATAAATTACAAGTTCATTAAAAATTAACTACACCAACTATGGCAAAAAGATCTATTTGTCTATCTTATTTAATATACTTTTTTATTCATTTTATTGTTGTTTAAGAAAAACCCATAAAACAGTCGACTAAATTGAATTAAAACCCGTACGTTACTTATTTAGTGTAGACGCAAGAAAATGAAATAGAAAACGTACTAATTATTATAATCACTAATCATAATTACTATATAACAAAGCAACAAACAACCTGTTCACAAAGCCCCTTAAATTTTGATAAAGCCTTCGTTCTTGTTTCTAATATTTTTATTAATCAGTGACTCTCGTCAGACCAAACTTAGTAGTAACTACGCAACTTGTGAATATCCACCGAGTAGCATTATTTACACAGTATTTAACTCCAAGGTACTATTAAGTATTCTATGGTCGAGGCTTGAAAACTTCTCGTCACATCATGCTTACCAAAAGGAAAAGCAAAAGAAATAAAAAGTCGTTTGTTTATGACGTCTAAGAATTTCAGGTCACCGTATTTCTTCACATACCTTTCCCCTACTAAGATAAAATCTTTCCACGACGAAACAAACGCAAACAAAAACGCGCTGTATTTGTTTTCACATACTCCATTGCTATCAGACAGTGACGGAACACCGCGCGCCCCGCGAGCGACAGGTGCGAGCGATTATGACGGTAGTTGGGGCAAAAATGTGCCATGAATAACCGTTACGCGTGAGTTAGAATATTATGGATATGAATGTAATTTGATTAGTTTTAGATAATCATACATTCATACATACAAAATGCTCACGCCTTGGTCCCAAAGGGGTAGGCAGAGACGATGTATCGGCACTTTGCGCAATCAAATGTCGCAAAGTGGCTTTCCTTCGCCCGCTTTTCGCCCCGTGATACTCCTTGATGTGATGTGTTGCGAACAGCATCGCCGCCTTGTTGAGGTACCACGATTAGCTAGGAAAATAATGATCCACCTCATCAGAGCCCCGCATGATTCGGTAAGGCTAATAGTGCCCGGAGTTCACTCAGCTCCGGGATATCGGCACGCTTACGACCAGGCTAGCCCCTGGACACGCATCCATCAGCACGGCATACCTTGGATTGGCGGATGGGACAGGAATCGGGGCGAGAGACAGGAGATGGGGGTATTAAGGAGTATAAGTATGAGGTAGGTAAGGGATACCGCTATTACGGAAGGATAGTGGGATTGTAGTAGCGATAACTCGGGAAGCCGGGACCGCATACCGTGACTCGTCTGGACAGCACCGGACAGGCAACTACCTCAACCAAGTCCCCTGACAGTTAGATAATTATTGACCCTAAATTCAAATTCTACAAATAGGTAGTAGTTATTGTGGATCGTAGGTACAAACATTGATGACATATAATAGGAAGAGCCCAGCAATGTCCTGCAACAGTGTCCTGGCCAACCCCTCATCTGAGGAGATCGTAATGCTGTGCAAACTTTATAAGTATTGTATAAGTTAGAGATAAGAAAAAAAATCCCACAGGGGTGACATAGTCAGAAATGACTAAACCCCTACCCTAGATAAAGATTTAAAAAAGAAACCTGCCACATTAGCATACAATATTATGTCACAGCACGCATGTAAACATATAGTGAGCCAAAAATATAAAAATAACTAAGATACAACAAACATTGTGATTCTAGTAGTATTAAATGTTATCTTAAAATATCATTTAATTTTGTTTTCTATTAAAATTGACAATATTTTGTCTTAGGTACGACTATATTACTTTTATTTTATTGTTTTCTTCATCTTATTCTCTTTTCTCGGCTTTTCTCTTTACCATATCGAAATCATCACAATTTTTCAAGGATTCAAAAGAGCTTCTTCTGCTGACCTAAATGAACCCCTGCCTTATCCCCTTTCACCTTTCATCGACAAGCACGAAAAAAAATGTTTTCATTACCGGTCGTTTCGTTTACACGCGGACGCTTTTATTTTCGTCAATCCCGCCGTAAAAGCCGTCGCGTGCGTCAAATTCGTCGAAAAACCCGTCAAATTGGCGAAACGTTGACATGGTCAATTATAATTGATAAATTAATCCGACCCTCTCGTTTGTGATACCCTCCGTTGCAGCTTAGGGTGTGGTTTTGGAATTCGCTGACAAAATATTTATATCATCTCCCTGTCTCCCACATATGAATGAATAACTGTTGGTTATAAATTCAATAGTATTAGATGCATGTGTTATTCACTAGACCATTATTCGTCATTTGAAAAAAGACAAAATCAACTTATTAGTCAAATGTTTTGGTGCAGAATATTTACTGTATAAAATGTCTCTGATAATGTATCTACGTGGATTTTATTGGCAAAATTAGGATTATTTACAGTTATTCTTAAATTATTAGTATATTCGGTGAAGGAAATTCAGCTCAAATACTTATAAAAGAAGTCAAAGAATTTACTGAATACTTACTATCTCTACTGCTGCAATTTCTTCAAAAGGTATTTTATCTGAAAACGGAGCAATGGTAGGATAAATAACTAGCCGCACAGACAGCGCAAGCTATCCCGTTTCGAGTTTAAGACTGTATAGCTTTCTCAATTTGCGAACAGATTAAAACCACTAAATAAACAATGCAAACCACAAACGATTTGCCGTCATCAGACCAACCATTCCAATTATCCACAATCCGTCGGCCTCTTTAAAACCAATTAATATTCCATTGATTCATCCCGGGATAATCCGCGCCATGATGTTTGCGATATTGAGACACCTGAGACTGCGAATCGATTTGTCTTTATTTTGGTGCTCAACTACCCATCAATCAGGTCATAGATAATGGATTTTAAAGCTAGAGCCATAGACTGTCAGAGATGTCAATGGGTGACCATTGACAACTCTGACCATTGCTTACGGGTTAATTATAGGTGAACCACTCAGTGCACCTGTTTTTCGTTGTCTCCGGTCCTGTCCTTCAACTGCTGCTCTTACGACGAGCTGTTACTCCACACCTTTATTCATTCTCATATCATGATCAGTGTCTATACAATCTTGACAGATGTTTGTTACAGCTTCTGACTCTGGAGGAGACAAAAAGCTTCTTGTAACTGAATATGACTATGAGAGCACGACACTTCTATTCATTTCTTTATAACATAGCGTGAGTCATACGTGTTTATGAGAAATACATATTATATCCTAGGCTTTTTCTTTTAGCCCTTTATCTTCTATATTTCCTTTCAGTATTGCTTGAATTCACCTTAAATTCAAACCAACATGAATATTGTTAGACGTTCTTATATTCGGAATCTAAAAATCATCATGAAACATATTATTCTCAATATCACACAACATTTTATATCGTTTTCAAAACCTCATTTTTCTCCAACAACTGTTAAAACTACAAATCTCACACACAATGGATTCAATATGAACATAATCACTTCACAGACAACGACCGCTATATTGTACGTCACAGGGTGTCCGGCATCTAACGTCCGGGGTACGGTGTCTGATATACAAGTGCAATGTCCACACACCCTCGGTGATTGCACTAAATTTGCTGTGGGGAGTTTGTTTTTCCCTTACTAGAAGTTATAAACATTCCGTAGCCTCTATGTTAGTCTCGTCTTTATGCCTTTGAATTATTAACCTACTACCTATCTACTTCTTTTATTTTCTTTTAGAAAGTTTGATTTCCTGGTAGATAGAATATTTTTTCAACATGTATAAGGTTTTGCTCAGCTCTATGCGATATAATGTAAAAGTTCCAATAAATAAATAAATTGAATTCTTTCCGTTGGATATTACAGCTGTATATCTTCGAGGATAATCGAGGAAGACTTTTTAATGTAATTTATAAGGTCAGTGATGATTATGATTCTTGACAACGCATATTCGGATTGTATACAACAGTACAATATAATTTAAAGTAAGCATTGTTATTCTACGAATTGTAATACAAAGTTTGAGGGAAAAATTCTAAAACCTCTCGACAAATTTCATTTCTTCCACTAATTAAAATCGTCGATAAGTTATCCGTAATCAATTTACGGTTAACTTATCGCCGATAATACAATCTACTTTATGTCTGTACCTACGGAATGACTTCATTAGAAAAGTAAATAGATTAAAGTCACTTAAGAGGGAGCACTATTACACACTAGTCTCCCATACAAACTTTTAAGTCAAATATTTTTGAAATGGAAAATCCTATTTTAATCAAACGTAAACAGGACACAACATTATTGAATCTGTACTTGTTTGTATATTATTTATAAAACAATTATAAACGTCATATGGATAATTTGACATCACTATCTAATAAATAAAATCGTAAACACCGCGTGTATTGTATATTGAAGATATTTGCAAAAATAAAATTAGGGGGTTTAATGATATGTAATAGAATAAATTTCAATAATTTTTGGATTTTTGTCTGTTTGTCTGTGAGTTTGTGCACGCATCATTTAAAAACTACTGAATGGATTTTGATGGACTTTCCACAGAAACATGGGGCTTAACTTAACTTAACATTTAGTCATTATTTGCATTTGCATTGCATCGGCTAACTCAATCAAAAGTTATGGGAATCTTTAGTTTTCTAATACATTAGTAGGTATGCAATTTAACAAAGAAGTGTATTATAATAGTTGGTGCTATTCAGATTACGATGAGTTTTAACTACATTTGGAGGGGTGGGAGTGGGGTAGCGGAGGCGGCGCGGAGGCGGAGGTGGAGGCGGGGGCGGGAGCGGGAGCGGGAGCTAGAGCGGAAGTGGGAATGGGAGCGGATTCTGTAGTCCACGCGAGCGGAGCCGCGGGCACAGCTAGTAATTTAATGAATGTTTTATTAAAATACTATTTTAAAAAAAAGTAATCTGTACGAATTCAACGATTTAGTGTTCTGCTTACGTGCATAAAGTTTCGGTGGAATCGGCCTTTCCAATTTAAAGATCTTTGAATTTAAAGTTTGTATGGGAGACGAGTTTTTAATAGCCCTCTTACGAAAACTGCTGCATTTATTTATCAAACTGTTTAGTTTGATAAATAAATGCAGCAGTTTTTTGTTTTGTTTGGAACTGTAGCAGCAGCTACAGTTCCAAACAGGGGTCGGCATCGGCTGTGTGACGTCGACACATAATTTTTCAATTTGCCCAGTTAAAACGCGTTTAGGAGATTGATTAATAAATCTCCCACCCATAGGTTAGGGGAGACTTATCGAGTTAACGTTCCTCCAGTCACCCTTCGCTCTCGCCCCTTAATTCCGAGAACTGAATGATCTCAGACATTTACTGTAGCAACTTATTTAGACGCGATGCAATACAAAATCGTACTTAGCTCATATTTTTATGCTTTTATAAGAAAGTTATTACTTTGTCAGTAATCTAATCATTTTATAAACGCGAAATTTTGTAAGTATGGATGGATATTTGTTACTCTTTCACGTAAAAACTACTGAATGGATTTTAATGAAACTTTACAATAATATAGCTTATACAGCAGAATAACACATAGGCTACAATTTATAAAGATATTGTGTGAATTGTCCAAAACGCTTGACCATTTAACATGGTGAAAAGGGAGCAGAGATTTTACCCCCTTAGGAACCGCAATCCTACTTCCTACTATTATTATAAATGCGAAAGTTTGGATATTTGGATGTTTGTTACTCAATCACGCTTCAACTACTGGACGGATCGTGATAAAACGTGGCACACATATAGGTTAGGCCCTGGAATAGGACATAGGATAGTTTTTAGCCCGAAAAACCATCCCATTTCTACGGGAAATACATAATAATTTGTGATGTTTCGTTGTCCACGCGGGCAGCAGCTAGTAAGATCATAATTATAGCTTCTTACCTTGCCTAGCCGCGTGGTTCCCGGCTTAGAATAGGGCTACCGCCAATATTCCCGTGGGTGACGTCAAGGCGACTAAGGGATTGCACCAGGGACGGACAACAGTGCTCTCCTTTGTATATTAAGAGCATTAAGAGCTGACAATCACCATCATCAGGTTATTGTTGTCTCCACTGCAGGAGCACAATCCTCTCTCATCTGCCGGAGACAAACGAAGGATTTATCATTGTACGCGTTATATTGTTACTGTGTTAGTTCTATCGTTAGACACTAATCATCGATGTGTGCATACGTACACTAACATACTGACCTACTAATTAGCTGCCCGCGTCTCGAGCTCATTCCCTCGCAAAAAGTAGCGGGGCATGCCGTCATGAACTGTACAATCTATTATTTATACCCGCGTAGTTTTTAATATTGAAATGTATTTGTACGCTTACTTTGCACACATAACCTTCTTGGTTATAAAAGCATTTTTCATGTAAATGAATTATTTTTATTCTTAATGAAAAATAAAGATCATAAACACAATTACTTACTCATTATTTTTTATATTTACTTATTATTCTTTCGTTAGAGCTAGTATTAAGAAATATTCCTTTGTTGTATTAATATTGGACTCGATTCTGAAGGCACAACGTTAAAATTTGACATCACTAAAACTGTTGCTATCCTTGTCACACAGTATTATGAAGATAAAGACGAAACCAATTTTAGCGCTGTCAAATTTTTAATGTGTGCCTTCAGAATCGGGCCCATTATGTATTTATTTTTAATCAATTTGTCTTTATTAGTGTAGATTTCAGTTGGAGTTTGCTGCTTGTATTGTGTATGTATGTATTATTTTTTAATATATTTGAACCATTAGTTTATTATGAATGTTAATTATTATTTAATTTATCTCTAGAAGTGGAAACTTTTAATTGGTTTTTTTACCATATGTGTAATGTAGTTAGTTATATTAGCTGTAAGTTTTCTTAAAATAAAATAAATAAATAAATTACTTAATTAAAGGTACTCTGAATAATATGCAATATGAGCATTAGGTGAGAATGTCCGGTCATTATGTTTTCATCATCATCATCATCATGCAGCCCCTAGACGTCCACTGCTGGACATTGGCCTTCCTCAATGAACGCCACCTCCGCCCTCCGCATCCAGCCGCTTCCGGCCACCTTCTTCAGGTCGTCGGTCGACCTGACTACGCTTTCGGATGCATGATTCTTTACAGGAAGAATGAAAGAATTATCAAGTGGGTAACCATGGTAACCATATTGAAATCTCAGGCACATTAGTGACTGATCATTGGGTGAGTTTGTTTTCACGTTCGTCTAAGCTTTGTACGTAAGTCCGACGAAAGCCTTAAACAGTTTACATTAGAACTGTTAGCGAACAATTTCTTAGGGGGAGTTAATCTCTTGTCATCTCACAAATCAACGTCGGCAACACATGTTGGAACTTATAATTGGTGCGAAAGCAATCAACAAGACAAACTCTGATTAATTAAATACTGTCGCAAATTAAACATCCGCGAATGAAGAATAAACTTAGGGTAGGGGATAGGGGCAGGCAGAGTTACGGGCATCACACAGTTATGCCACAGAGTATTAAATATTACTACGTAAAGAAGCGTCCCTCACATCCCTAGTTTAACGTCGCCCGCAAACTAGGGCACGGCTGGTAGTACTCATAAGCGCTATAAGACCGTCGCTGAGAGGTCGACTCTACACGTTAAAAACAGAAGCATTTGTGTTATTGACGTATAACGGTGTCTCTCTCTCTCTCGATCGACTATGTTCGTGCGCTGGGTGGAGCAGCCCTACAATAATTTATGCACACATACAAACGTTTACGCTCAGGCTGGTGCGCCTGTAGTAGTATCAGGTAGTTAAAATTTACACTTATCCAATTAGTGATTAAGAAAATATGGCAACAAACTCAAATATATCTGATACTGTATGGAATTAATGTGGAAGGATCTACAACTAGAGGTCGTCCTAGGAGAACGTTCAAGGATCAAATTAGTAACGTCTTCAAAAAGGTTGGGGTCCGCAGTGAGAAGAATAAAAGGAGGTGCATGAAAAGGTTGATGAATGTAAGTGAGGCTAGTGAGGTGTGTCAGGATGGCGCATAGTGGTGATCCATCGTCTCTGCTTACCCCTCTGGGACCAAGACGTGAGCATTATGTATGTATGTATGTATGTATGTATGTATGTATGTATGTATGTATGTATGTATGTATGTATGTATGTATGTATGTATGTATGTATGTATGTATGTATGTATGTATGTATGTATGTATGTATGTATGTATGTATGTATGTATGTATGTATGTATGTATGTATGTGTGTACTAAATGGCGCTTCCCTCTATTGACGCAAAAAAGCGTCCCCCTCTGCCGGAGACAGACGGAAGATTTGGCCTACACTCCCCGCGCTGGCCAGACGGGTTGGGGAGACCTGACTGATGTTTTATAATGTATTCCCTTAGTCGCCTTGTACGACATCCACGGGAAAAGTTGGAGTGGTCCTATTCTATTCTACCGGAAACCACACGGCTACCCACGGTAACCCACATCGATGTAACATTTTTATTATTGCAAATTCGGAATCAGAAAAAAAAACGCGTCAAATGGTCTGAGTCGAGTGTCCTTTCTATTAGCGGTAGAGACACTGTACCCAGATTATTCGACGTATTAGTATATTTTTCATGGTTCCGAATTTTCATGCGTCGTTCTGTAACCCCGCCTGTCAATTTTGTAAAAATTATGGACAAAAAAATATTACTGATTAATTACTTCGCTTACTTTTTCTTTATTACATTATCTAAAAACAGTAGGTGCGTCTGTGTGATACCAGACTTGTGAAACGGGCTATTAGTAACATACTTGTACATACATTCAACGTTGACGTACGACTTAAAAAGTTGCGCAAATGCGAACATTAAGGCAATCTTCTTACCGACAAATCCGGCAATCCTTCATACAAGACACATATATAAGTCTCTCGCTTCAATATTTTTCTTATGGCTAAAGAAATTAGGAAGAACAAATATGAAGGGTGGCTCCTACAGAGGCAGAGTTTAGCCAAACTTTCTTCGTCAAAGAATAATAAGAACAGTGGTAGGTATAGACGAATTATGTTAATTAAAAATAAAAATTAAAATCAATTTATTTCAGATAACAAAGATCCATACACAAAAATTAATAATTAATCATGTCACATGTAAAAATAATAATATAATAAAATGTCAACATATAAAATAACACATAAAATAACAATATAAATGCCTGCCAGTGCCTGCCGTCCAGTGGCTAGCAATGGGACACTCGAACTTACCCCCGACCACCCTCAGGATGCTGTTGGTGCTGCCGTGTACTCGGCGCATCAGCGAGGACACTTTTTTACGCATTATCGCGTGGAATCCGTTGACGTAATAATAATAATGTTTTTTTTTTCATTAATTAAGAAAGAAACAATAAGATAATCTTAAATTTCTAAGTCTTCTAACAAAACCAAAATTGAGGTTTAACTGTAGAAGACGAGTTCCCAACAATAAGTTATCTACTTTTAAAGATTATAACATTTACATACAACTAAGGTACATTTCATATTTATAAGATGTAGTCATTATTCTGGATAGCCAACAGATATTTTTTTAACTGTTTTTTGTATATATGTTGTGTTAAATAACTATTTTGTATATCATTTGGCAGACCATTTACAAGTTCTATGCCATTTACAAGACATATGTCATTCTACTCTCGCAATATCCCAGAACTTCTAGCGGTCATGGAACTACAACAACCATTCTTACCTAAGTCACTCTGTGGATTTCATAGAAATTAATATAGGTACATCACTTCTTTACTTCAGTCTCGCGCGTGTCCGATTTTCTGACACAGCGTGCCCCTCCCGCGCAATTTTTTGCCTCGTGCTCACGTTTCTAGTGAGGAGATACAGTTATGCAGTTGGAAAACGGGTAATATGGCACTTTTGCAGATATTTTTTTTTTTTTACCCGACCTTAACTCGGCGCGAAACGAGTAAGCGTTCAAACGCTTACTCGTTTGCACAAACTGTCAACAGTTTGCGCAATATATTGTTGTTGGTACGTGTGTCGCGGTTATTTCACCATTTTATCTCATTCATTTCAATAGTGGATTTATACTTTGTTAATTCTGACTTGTTGAATGTATTTTAGTCATGTGGTTCCTGGTTTAGAAAAGGGCCCTAATCTACCTATGGGTGTCGTCAAGGTGATTTAGAGATTTCACCAGGGACGGCCAGCAGCGTGCTTCTGTGTATATTAAGATTATTACTGCGATTACCAATCCGCATGCCAAGCGTGGTGATGATAGCAACCCCCATCATCAGGTTATTTTTGTCTCCACTGCAGGAGCACAACCCTCTCTCATCTGCCGGAGACAGACGGAGGATTTGGCCTACACTCCCCGCGCTGGCCAGACGGGTTGGGGAGGCCTGATTGATGTTTTATAATGTATTCCCTTAGTCGCCTTGTACGACATCCACGGGAAGAGTTGGAGTGGTCCTATTCTACTCTACCGGAATCCACACGGCAATATACATTAAAAACAAAATAGTTGTGACCAAAACAGTCCGCAATGAAAATATTTTGCCTTTTCTGCTTAAATGCTTATTATATTTTATTCTTTGACCTGCAAATATCTTGGAAGATAGCAAAAACTATGCTCCCTAATTGATTGACGAGCACAAAATTGGTTGCAATAATAGCACCTTCAGAGAAAACATGAGTCCATTTCCGGAACTATTCCTAATATTTATCAGAGATATATCGGTGTTAAGTTAGTTTTGACATTGAGAGCCGTGGTAGCCGGTTGGTTGTGCACTCGCCTCACTTTCATGAGGTCGTGGGTTCAAACCCCGCCCGTACCAATGAGTTTTACGAAACTTAAGTACGGTTTATTTATAATACCACAGGCTTTTCGGTGAAGGAAAACATCGTAAGGTAACCTGCTTATGCCAAAGAAATTCTGAGGCGTATGTGAAGTCCATCAAATCGGCTTGGGGCACCGTTTGTGGTCAGGGGTTCGGCACAAAAGATCCTGAAGGGTCGAAGTGTCGCCAGGTCTTCCTGGCCCTCTAAGATAAGATAGTTTTGACATTTATATCTACCTCGTAAGTAGGTACGAGTATGTCAAGTTAATGGAGATGCCTTATTTAAACATCACACCACAGAATCTAAATTAAAACATTATAAACATGAAGGTGGACACACCCACACAAACACATACGCAGCACTCTTATACACAATAGATACACTTACAAATAAGATTTTTATGTTACTTTTAATACTCCTCTTACTGACTGTTTATTTCTAGACAGAACGACTGTAAATACTCGTGTTATATTTTTAAATCCGGATTATACTGACCGGTTCTCAGACGCTGAAAGTCGCGGTTTATAAAACTTCAATCGGACAACGTTATTACTTGAAGTGCTTCTGTAACTGCAGAAGGTTTTGCGATGCAATAATAATGTTTCCTTAAATGTAAATAAATAATTGAATTGAATTCAATTACTCTTTATTGCACGATAAAAAATACACAGATACAATACGGCGTTTATTGGGGAAGGCCTATGTCCAGTAGTGGACTTCTAGGGGCTGATATGATGTTCACAGTTAGTGTTACTAACCGTGAACGGTTGTCTTGTTTAAATCAACAATTAGTATTTTTCAGTGTGCAGAAAATCAACAGAAAAACTATAAAAACTCTAAAAAAATACTTACAGCTATGAAACATAGTAATTTGGCATCTTCAGCGTGGTCTTTTATATCATAATTTGTCTTTGTGTTGCAAAATCTTAGTCGAGGGATGAAAACAATTTCTTGCTTATTTCCGTATAAAAACTTCTACGCTAACCAAGCACGGAAACTGCTCATTGAATGATGATATTCTGTCTCTCTCTTCTCACAACCTTTTTCAATGAGAGAGACAGAGATAAACATATATGAGGATGTAACCCTAAACAATGACGTTGCATTTTCAACCGTGCATTGTCATAAATCAGGAGATGTGAAAACGAAGCAGATAATGTCAGTAAGGTGATCGATAGCTTCATAATAATGAATATAATAGAGACAGCAATGTAATACTTTTAGTACAACTATAGTGCAGTTTCCGTATCTTATTCGTCCTCAAGCTATTTTTATTCGTCCAACAGCGATGTCTGCATTATTGCATTTCTGTTTCCAGAGTAAGAGAGCTAGTGTAATTTCAGACACACGAGGCATTCTGATACCTCAAATTAGCAACGCATACCTCAACAAAGTCAAAGGCAAAATCCTTTCCGCACATGAATACACTTGGTACATTCATACACGTAAATTTTGTATGCTTCCTAAGTGTTAGCGCTGTGAAGAAGATACCGCAACAAATTTCCTACATCCCTATAATCTGTAGATTGTTGCATGCAACTTTCAAGTTACAGCTGGTGTTCATAGACAACAGTCACCACCCACATTTAGGCACGCTGACTATTGTTTATAAAAGACAAAATAAATCAACATATTATTTGTTACGAAAGGGAAGTGTGGTTTGAAAGAAGATGTAATAACTAAGGTACAAAAGGGTATGAGCGTATGAGTGAAAGAAGAGTGACAAAAGAAATGTACAGTGCGAATGTGGAAGGAACTACTAGGGGTCGTCCTAGGAGGACGTTCAAGGATTAAATTAGTAACGTCCTCAAAAAGGCTGGGGTCCGCAGTGAGAAGAATAAAAGGAGGTGTATGGAAAAGGTTGATGAATGTGAGTGAAGATAGTGAGGTGTGTCAGGATCGCGAAAAGTGGCGATCCATCGTCTCTGCCTACCCCTATGGTACCAAGGCCTGAGCATGTTATGTATGTACGATAGGAATCAAATTAATCATCAGTTAGAGTAGATAAAACCACTAATACAATAATGAAATGCCATCAACGTCCTGTTAAAGATAACACCACTCATAAAACTAGACTAGATAGGATTGCTAAAGGCTTTCCTGGTACTCCGAGCCTTGTGTCCCGCGAAGGCTATAAAATAACACCCAGCTCCTATGTCCAATGAAATAGATCATAGACTAAGCAGCAAGTAGATAACTTTACTTATGATTCGAGAATTAAGTTTATACAAAAGAATAATCGAAGGACACAAACTGATTAATGTAGATAATGACATACAATATGATGACAATGAATGATATAATATGATAATGGCAAATTAATTTAATTAAAGATTTGTACATTTTTAATGAGAATGAAGGCTCTCTTTATTTATTTTATTAAACGAATACTAAAATACCTCAAGAAGAAAGGTACGGATGCAAATTTTGATGCACTGTGCACTCTATACAAGCAAATAGATGTAATCACATACTACTACACCTTGTGTGTGTGTGTGTGTGTGGCTAAACTATAGTAGGGCTACTGCGCCTATCCTTCAAACTTAGTCGATCGAGAGAGGGACGACGTCAACAACATAGGTACTTTTCTTTTTAACTAAAAGCGTCGATCTCACGGCGCTGATTGATAGCCAGCCGTGGTCTATTTTGGAGGTAAGCCCGAGAATACTAAATATTACAACGTAAAGAAGTCGCTTCTTCTACTTAAGTTTCACCCTTTTACCTGTTTCTGCTGTCAAATAGCAATTTGTGCTCCGAGCAGTTTATTAGTTTATAAAGGAGCAAGTTTTATTCCTATAACACTATGTGTGACATCTTAGTCTTAGAGATTATATTTTTTTTTACATTTAATACCACCGTATACAAATTGTTGTAAAAAGCTTTTAAAATACTGTGGATGTAACGGGCCATCATCATCATCATCTGCCCCTAGATGTCCACTGCTAAACATAGGCCTTCCCCAATAATGAACACCACCACACTGGTCCTCTGCCCTCCTCATCCAGCCACCTCAGGCCACCTTCTTCAGGTCGTCGATCCATCTGATTAGATCTAATAAATAATTAGCAGAAAAGATTTTATAATATTTAGTATTTTAGTAAGAACCCGACTTTAAAACTTAAACACAGAAAAAGATATGACTAATTGTTAAATAATACTTATATCCCTTTCCTTAATTGATCCTGCAAGAAACGACATAACATTATATTGTAAAATCGCTTCTTATACTTCAATTCAGCGCCTCACTCGTCCAAATCGGTCTACTGCTTTCAAAGTTATAACAATTTCGCTGTATGAGAATTAACTTTGTTGCCATTTTCTTTGACTTGTGATGTTAATACCTAGTCTTTTTTTTACAACAATAGTGACGAAGGTCGGCACTAAGCTCAGAAATCGAAATTCCGATCCTTTAAATGAGAGTTTAGTCGATCTATATCGACATACATAACCATTTAAAATTACTTGTGGGTTTTTTTATTTCATCTCCCAAAAAAAAACAGTTCACGTCAAAAACTTGCCATTTTTCAATTTTCAGAAGGCTACCCATCGATCATTGCCTTTTTGTGTTGTATTTTACAGCATTTTATATATTAGGCAAGATATTCTGAAACATGCCGTGTCAGTTCTGGTGAAGTTAAAGCTTAATCTAAGCTCCCAGGACCAGCAGCCATTACTTTAATCATCTATCTTTCATTATACCATAAAGTGAGATCGTAAAACAGCACTTTCCACTCAATATGGATTTCTCATATTCGGTTTTTCATATTCGTGCTTTGTAATAAAAGGAATCACTTAAAAAAATGCAGTTGAAAAGGACATTGGAGGGTTGATTTCTTATGTTTCGTGACACACAGCCAAAGATGCGCCGAACTTATTTATAGTTTTTGTTACCCTTATAAAGAGCAATATAAACTGTTTTGTTTGTTATTCTTAAACGTAGTAATAATGAATTTAGAATTAAGCTTAATATGATTTGGTTTGCATTTGCCATTTTTTAAATTGTTTTCAAATTGGCTAAGAAAAATACTGCAAGAAATCTTTACGTCTTTTTTTTTTCTTATACCATAACAACACCTGATACCTGCAGGTCTACTTCATAAGCGTTTCTACTAATATCCGTTGATTAACTGGTCACGTTTCATATTCTATAAGTATTTGGCGTCTTACTATGATAGTTTATAAACCAAACGCTTTTCAGAATCAACGATATTCCATCGTATGTCGATGATCAGAATATGTTACATGTTCCGTTAGAAAGTACAAAACAGCTTTTAGTTCAATGGCATGGTGTAATTCGTAATGGACATTATCATATTATATTAAACTTGTAAATGTTTGAGCATATCTGTTCATAGTTCTAATCGTCAGTGTGTCTCCACGAGGGTGGAAACAACAGGGTACTGAACATTGAATAAAATCTGCGAGCTCCAGGGGCGTTTCAATCCAAGGTTGTCGGCAGGAAGATTAATACTTACTTCCTTTGTGTTTGTCCGTAACAAATAAGGGGGGGAGGGGGGCAGGCAAAACTTGCCCTTGAAAGGTATTACATGTCGATGCAATATTGAGGATTACAATGGTTTACGACTTCACACGTATATTTGGGAAGTACCTAAAACTGAACGTACCTACAGATAAATATAGACTATACATATACATTTTCTGATAAATTGGTATCTCATGCAAAGATATTTATTTTAAATTTCCCAGGTATTGATTGAAAATGACATTTTCTAAAGGATTATTTCGCCGCTCACGGCACATTCAGGCATATCTCATTCATAAAATGTATAATGAATTTAATATACCTACCAAAATATTCGTATTTTTATGCTTTTTTGTCATTCTAATTATTGTATCCCTAATCAGGCAACAAAAAAAAATTATTTGCCTCTACTGAAAAGTAATTAAAAATGAGATACGCCTGTACGTTCCGTGAGCGGCAATTTGTTAAAGAAGTAAGAATAAAGACAACTTTGAGAGTAGAAGTGGTATGGTTAGTGAGAAGAAGCCAGAAGTATCTTTTCCCAACTTAAAAGTACTCATCTTAAGACAATAGTTACACATATTATATCTGGATTAGCTACAACTTTGATAATACTTTTTAGAGGATTCGCCCATGTGAACTATATCCAGAAGTGTCCTCATTGTCACAATTTTTCGTTGTACGTACATGAAATGAAATGAAATATCTTTATTGTGGATCATAGGTATATAAAGGATTACATGTCATAGTTAGAGCTCAGCTATGTCCCGCCACGTGGGCATACAATATTGTGTCGCAGTAAAGCATGCATTTGAAACCAAAGTAAAAGAAATAAATTAAGAGTACAAATTGAAACCTTAAATTGAACCGTCACCAAGAAATTCTTCCAAACTATAATAACATTTTTCTATCAACAGATCGTGGAGTTTTTTTTTTTAAATAAATTAATCTCATCTACATCTCGTATCGTTTTAGGGATTTTATTATATATCTGAGGTATCCTGCAGAATAGGCTTTTGTGTAACAAGGCAGTGTTTGCTGGTAACACTGCCATTTTATCTAATAACATGCAATAAATGATTAAAAAAGTTTAGTTAAAAAAAACCCTCATGGAATCTTTTATGTCATCCCCCGTGTTAAAAGCTGCTATTATCCCCAAAAATCCGTCATGGAAGTTATTATTCAATTAGGGAGAGGAATTTGTAGTCCTCGGACCTTTGCCTAATGACTGTCTTGGATTTTACTTACCCTAAAGTAACAAAATCCAGGACAGTCATTCTCTATGCAGATAGGACAAGGTACTTATTTAAACAGCAAGTCTTTGACAGAAGAAATATTCTATTCAAAGCGTAGTGTTCTACTCACTGCAGATAATTATGGTATATCAGTTACTTTATTAAGTAGGTAAGGTATATTAACGTTCATCCCAGGAGCACTCTACTCGAAACCCCCCTGTATAGTGGCACTTAAATAATTACACACACCTGTAACTGAATCATGGAACCAAACGTACTTATTACCATATGGCCTAGTTTATCGTTCATTACTATCTTTTAGTAGGCTTTCATTATTCTCTAGTCCTAAAAGTTCAAGGAATCCTCTCTTCTGTTTTGAACACTGCTTTGTTCTTATTTGCCTTTATTTCTGCTCTGTCGTCTTTATTTTCTATCAATGATACGGATCTATCCTCTAGTTCATTTTACATTTACAGTTATTTAAATTAAAAATTATTTGACATTCTCGTGGACAAGTATATTATACCATATCAGACTTTTTAAATGATGCAAATTTAAATTGACATTTCTATATTATTTTAATAAATCGCTTTTTACATGTATATATTCCGTTATTGACATCTGTATATTGTACCTAATTATTTGCTTTAATTTAAATATGTAATGAAAAAAATGTTTAATTTGTAAAACGTTTAACACTAAATGTCGTACACCTGTGGGCAAAACATAGAGTACCTAAATGTATTCGACCAGCTTAAAATTACTTGTGTTTACGATTAAATGATTTGAATTTGAATTTATTTTTTATCTTTATTCACGCCTGCCATCATTATTTGCGTGTTCTGGTAGAGAACGCCAGTAACTTTCCTATTATAATACAGCGTACACGAAATACATCAATGCAGACGTTGTAAAATTTTGAAATCCAACGCTTTTACCAATCAATCAATTTGGCCCGACGTCCCCTTGCTTCGCTGTTTATCATCGACAGCCTTTCTGGTGCAGTTTCATATTAGCATATCCACAATGTGCTTGCTGTAATAACTGAAAATTCAGTTTCGTTAACAGTAATAGGTATGCATCCCACTTTTGGCCGATTCATTATCATAACGATGGTGTGTAATTTCTAAAGGCCAGGACATTGTAAGTAGACCGCATTGTACAATATTTTAATAATTATACGATAGGTGTCACGGGAGTAATGGGATTATTTCGTCCCACTAGTCCCGTTGCAATCATCACGGGACAACTGAGAAAAGAAAATCCCATTTGTCCCGCAACGGGACTACCCAACGGGACAACTGGGATCAGAGGGCTCAGTTGGTGAACTTGAAAACTCCTTAGCATTTCT
Source organism: Esperia sulphurella (assembly GCA_947086405.1). Lineage (NCBI taxonomy): Eukaryota > Metazoa > Arthropoda > Insecta > Lepidoptera > Oecophoridae > Esperia > Esperia sulphurella. The sequence goes on from OX352265.1 coordinate 13,868,256, forward strand.
TCATCAGCGTGTATGCAAGTATTCATGATCATCCATGCCAGTATTACATCATCGCTGCAGGGAGTGAACCTTCCCCAATGTGCGTAACCACGATCGACCCCACTCGTACCATACTGCGTCCACCGGTACGTGATCTCCACTCCAGAACTCTTCTTCATCGGTAATAAGTTCTGAGACACTGCAGCACTTCAGCTTGCAAATAAATTTACTTATATTTGTGACTTTATCTCTTCGTCTGATCTCTAGTTACGAATCATACATTTTAAAGGAACTCCGAGCGTACCCAAGTGGCATTCGGGGTTCTATATAAGATGTATAGTGGTTCACATGTACGCCACAAGCTGTGTAATAGAACCAGTTTGGGCACAAATTAGACAGCCTTAAGTTCACTATGGCTGTACATTAGCGTTATATTAGCAGTTTAAGTAGTAACATCGGGCTCAAAGGCTGACTTACGGCGCTATATGGGACACATGTGAACCATACAACGTCCATGAGCGTAATAAAGAGTAACAAGTGGCTAAATACACAGCCTTCACAGTTATAAAATCCCACAAAAGTACTCCAGTGCTACCTAAAATTCACGTGTGTCCTAAATTATTTCTTTTATTTAATAACTTTCCTCATTTAGTTTGGTTTTGTGTGTACGCCCGGCCATCAGAAACATTAACTCCGGCGGATATCAATTGGATAAAAATTTATGATAACACGCGGTAAATATACCTGTTTTAAATACTTAATAATGTTAAATGCCATGGGAATGCAATTTTATCGTGAAAAGTATACATATTTACAGCTAAAATATTCACGCGCCTCTGTAAAAACGCGATATTCATTTTAAAATATTTAAAACTGGCTGAGAGGAAATCTACAATTTTCAGTTTTTGATATTATATTGGCATTATAATTATACTACGGTAATTAATTAAAACATGAAACCAAAACTCAATCGCTCTATCTGCGTATTTTGTGATAAATCTGCATGATAATTTTGGAGATTTATATGGTAAATATTTTAGGTTACGTGAACAAAATGGTGGAAATGAAATACGGCTAGAGCGTATATAGGTTCACATGTGTTCTGTTAGAATGCTGTTGGCTATATGAAGTCCCACATTTGTACCACTACAGAACCAATGTCTATAAATGTATTCTAATGTGAACTTATGTACAGCTTTAAGATGTAATTCAGGTCAATTGTGATCATCGTTTTATTCTTTCATATACTGAAATTTTAGAGATCCGCAATAATAATTATTGTCCGTTAAATCGCCTAGCCCAGGTACTAAGTCAAGTATGAATACCTAAAGTACAAATTTTGTAACAAACTAACAAAAAACACTTTTTGTTTTCGTGTGAGCCAAACAGTTTGGTGTCAGAGTATTTACACTTACAAAGACACTACGTTGTTCAAGGAGGTATTTAAAAGAATGTAAACAAACTAGATAAAGAGGGACGAATTTGCGAATATTCTTTTGCAATTTTTCTTCTTATTCCACCGGTTCTCGCTCTTATTTTCCAAGATTTTTTATTCATTTTCACAAATTTTTGCACGCGACGTTATAAACACAATACACGTCAGCTTGTGGGATAAGTGTAATAGAATATCACATTCACATTCATGTTCAGCTTACAGCAAATAAGAGTAGTACTTGTGGACAAATAAACTGCTATTGAAGTTAATGGACAACACATGTAGTCCTTTTAACAGCCTACAGTGCACATGTGAACCATTTAAACACTTCTATACAGATACTAAAAAAGGTTATTTTAATGACCACAAACAACTCCTACTACAGCTACTAGCTGTATAACAGTCTAAAACAAGTAAACATAACAGCCTTTGGCTGTATAAATGACCACGTGTGTTCTATTAATATGCTAGCTGTATAACATCGTACAAGTAGACCGTTAAACAGCGATTGCCGTATCTCTACCCTCCTATAATGCTCTTAGTCAGACGGCTGACTAAAGGACAGTTGTTAGAGTATTATAACACCAACAACCGTATAAAAGTATAACTCTACACTCCTATAAGTCCCTTAGACAGGTATAAGTGGTGTTAATCGCAATAATGCAGCTTATACATCACGAGTGAACTGTAATAATGCTTTAAGTTCACATGGGAACTAAATGTGTACTCTTAAATGGAGTAAAATGCGACTTGGGTAGCCCTCTTTATATCTCGCTCTTGTGGATCAGACCCACAGTCAGTTTCTGCGTTCACTGTCCATGGCCTGTGGTAGATAATAAAATAACTAAGTATTCATTCTTTAATTATTAAAATACATTTTCTTATTTATATTTTACTTTTAAAAGGGTTTAGTACATATTTATGACCCCATATCACCCATATCGTTACAAATTTAGCAAGTTTATATAGCATTCTGGCCTCCTCACATAAGTGTTAATCGAAGGGGAAAATAAAAGAAATACATATTTAAAAAAATCAAAGAAAATAATACAAAAATTGTTTTAATAATAAAAAGAGACGCCATTAAAAATTTAATATACATCAAAGGGCGTATTTCTTAGAAAGATGGTTATAATCCCAGAACAGAGTTTTGTAAAGAATACAAAGGAATGTGAAGCTCGGCGCTACTTACTGCAGCAGGTATGTAACTAGGTGGAAAATGGGGGCATTAAAATAATAAGGGCTTTTGACAAACGAATACCAATACGAATACCAATGAAAGGTACGAGCATGAAATTCTGCACGAAACTACTATATGAAAATTATATTTTGGGAATAAAAAAATTATTTTATTTATATTTGGAAAGCTTACAGCCTAAGTAACAAAATATACTTTAAACTTGTGCAATAATATGCCAATAACAATCTTTCACATATGGATGGAAAAACTTAGGTCTAAAATAGATATAATAATTAGAAATAATAAAGTATATATTATTATGTTGACACTAAGTTGTTATCAAACTAATATAATTAGACACAAATGTATTAGACAAAAATGTATTCTTCAACACAATGCAATATTTAAATTTTACATATCACACATACTAGTTGCCGAATAAGTACTACAAGCCCTGTATCGTACACAAAATGTTCAATTGAATTTTGTGTGTTTGCATTTTCTAATATATTTCTTTACATTAAAATACAATTAAATCTGCCGTGTGGTTTCCGGTAGAGTAGAATATAACCACTCCGACTCTTCCCGTGGAGGTCGTACAAGGCGACTAAGGGAATATATTATAAAACATCAATCAGGCCTCCCCAACCCGTCTGGCCAGCGCGGGGAGTGTAGGCCAAACCCTCCGTCTGTCTCCGGCAGATGAGAGAGGGTTGTGCTTCTGCAATGGAGACAAAAGTGACCTGATGATGATAATGACAGTTTAAAAAACTGACATAATTTGAAATAATAAATAAATAAGACAAAATCACGAAAAAAACTACGAACGTATATATCATTCCAGATTCATAGTCCTATGAAAACCAACGCTATTTACGTCTCGGTAACATATACATGAAAGGGTCACCAGCAGCAAAAACAGGTTTGTATTACCATGTAAACTTTGCAGTCCACTTAGGAACACCATCTATTGTGTATTTTGTTTTCGAGACGCAAATGCGTTTGTTTTCATAGGACTATTAATCTGGAATGAAATATAAGTATAAATGATAACGGAAAAATATTTACAAGTTTAGATACATGTATGAAATGATGAATTCGATTTAATTATCCTTATTACACGACAAAAAAAATCAGATACAATAACAATGTGGCTTGCACGAGCATCTAGGCGATCTTATAGCTAAAAGAAATAGAACTGCTGCCACTGGACCACTCAAAACTGAATACATACCTGTACTGAAATAAATAAAAACAGTTGGCGTAATAATTGGACTTGCTTGAAGCATGTTCCGGTGTCATTGTCCGCAGGAAATATTTTTCTTTATTACAATCTAGATATTACAGTAACATAATGTTTTTGGCTGAGAGCCTAAGCATATTATAATGTAAATTATCTTGTGTCAGAAATAAGATATTATTTTGACAGATAATGAAAATGCTGAAGGAAATAATTTTTAAGAAAGTTTGTTAACTTTTTTGTGCTTCATGTTAGCTTCGTGTCAGAATCCAGGTAAAATGACTTTATAAAACCAACAAATAAAATAAAGTCAAAGTGGAAATCTTTTTTGCTGTAAATGAGTACCTTCAATTGGTACTTTTTATCGAACACTTCCTAGAAATTAGGGCAATAGAGACGACGTAACTAATACTACTATTTAGATGAGAATCCAGAATATTGGCGTATAAATAATCAAACCCATAATATAAAATATTGCTGAAAACTCCATCCAAATTGGGTTAGTAGTTTTTTACGAAATGCGTGCACAAACAAACACACTAACAGACTAACATTGCGAAAATGATCTTAATACATTCTGTCACTTCTTCATCCCCGCAATTATCTTTCTCGAGAATATTTACCGAGACAAAATGTTTGCAGTTCTAATACATACATTATTATGTACAGATTTCAACAATACATATAAAATTAAAGAAAGATTTATAATGTAGTTTTGTATTATCTTAACAAGCTTAATAACAATTATCAAGAAAATTGTTTTCACCAGAAAAAGTTATTAAGCATCATTATTACTTGTAGATGTATAAACGTCTCGAAATTCCACCGACCTTAAGGCTCATTGCCCTCCTCCTAGAGGGGGAGGAATCACGCGAGAAATGCATTAACATACTCGAGTACTGTAGGCAAAAGTGCATTCACTTGTAAGTAATTAATTGTTAACGTGTTACTGTTAATACAAAGTTGTTTATTGTGTTGCTTAATTTTGTCTTATGTGATGAAAACATTATTTGTTACTGTACCATCTTCCCTTATTTCAAAAGGAGGAGGGAGAGGAGTGTCGTATGGTTTCCGGCTTATATTAGGATGACCGTCAATCTTCCCGTGAGTGTCGTCAAGACGTTCAAGGGATTGCAGCGTTCTCCTGTGTATATTACGATCATTACTGCGATCACCAGTACGCTTGCCAAGCGTGGTTATTATGACAAATACCCCAATGGACAGTCCAACAAAAGTGTCATTCTATAGAAGAGGATTATGTTTAGCAGTGAACGTATTTCGGCTGATGATGATTCAAAGGGAGCTTAAAAAGAATCCTTCAATGTTGGTAACGAACAGTCTACTGTGTTGCAGTCTATGGGCAGTGGACCATCAGGTATACCTTTTGTCGCACCTAGGTTTATAGTTTTAAATTAGTAAAACTCAGCAATACCTTATAACTTTACCAGTTAACTCGCGTTTACCTTGTGGCTTCGGTTAAAAGAATAGTTTAAAAAAACACTATTCTTATTCGAACAAAGTAAATACAATCTTTGGCTTAAACTATCAAATGATCAAAATATTACAGTTTAAAGATTAACGTAACTCACTTTACAAAAGCTTAGTCAAAATCAGAGACACCTGCATGCCAATTACCTGCGATTCAAAGCGTCTTTGTCTTCGAGTTGTTTGTACATTCGTGTCTCTAGCTAGTTCCAAATATTGACACACGGAACCCTCCGGATAAAGGTGGAAACCGTGCTTCTATACAGGCAAGCTGTTCTCTTATATTTAGGAAAGTTTTTGTGGGTATGTTAAAGTTATTTTATGGGAAAGAGACTGACTCTGATCTGAACTACTGCCTTCGTTTATACATAAATAAACAGTAAACTATTAACATTATCCTTGTCTCAAGCAATTGTCTATTATAATTATATATTTTTCCTGTTAACTAAATCCCTTAAAATTTGATTCTTAACTAGATTTTTTCGCATTTAGGCCTTTTGCCGTCCTCTGCGGGATACATACCTTCGCTTTCCTACCTACTCTGTCACTTATTCAATATTTCACGATTTTATAGATTTTCCTCATATGGTTATACTTCATTCTTTAAACAATTCTGTCTAAGATTGTTTTAGTTTTCACATTATAATACAAGCAATGCTCTTTGAGCTCTTCTGTCCTCTGTATCGTCCACTTGTGGGGATTGCAGCGAAGGCTGGGATGTTTGCTCTTGTGCTTCGATCGCTTGTACCGGCTTCAATTTAACTGAGTTTACTTATGGTGCACCGAGAATTGTGATAGGTTTTGGAAAATCCCTTATAGTGGGAACAGATGTAGCAATTTTGAAGTGCTCGTTGATTGTTGATATCTGAAGGATTATACTGTTGTTTTATTGTCAATAAGAATGTATGAGAGAAAGTAACATCAAGTACTACAAATGCCAACCTCAATGACGCGCATTTCAGCTTGATTGCTATCAGACTAATGACCTGCAGCAGTGCGGCCGTTAAATTTGTCTATTGCGGCCGTTATGGATAGAGAAGTCTTATAGTAGACTGATTAATGATGATGATTTTGAAAATGTATTGCTATTTATAGCAGAAACTATCCTTCTGTAACTATCTACATGTTTTCCACACGAGGTCACTATTATTATCAGATAATTAAAACAAACCAAACAAATACCGGAGGCCCTTTGTTAAACACTAAACATGGCCGAGACGGCAATCTAAATCGCAGAGAAAAATACCCTCCGGCTACAGCAGGGTATCAAAGTGGGTCCTCGGTGGAGTACACAGATGTCGTAGATAAAGCCTTTGCCAGCATTGAGCGGCCAGTTAGCATTCAGAAAGACGCCGCGGGCGGAGGCGCGATAACATCGTCGCAGAGTGTGCAGTGACAGATGAGACCTACGGGTGACACTGATGGCAAGTTTTTGAATGTTTTTTTCTAACGTAAGTAAAAAATGAACAAATAGATTATAAATAAACGAATGGATTTTCAATAAGTGATGAATTCAATACAAAAAATAATGTAGGCGTACTCTTCCTGTATACGACTATTATTGCTGTTAAAAAGAGAAAACTATGCTTTCACAAGTATATAAAGTTTTCGACACCATTTTTCGCATTACTATGAAGCCGAGTTGTCGCCACTTTCTATAGAGAGAGTAAACTGAGATGCTGGGTTCTTAGTATGGCTACTCAACGGTAACGTTGAGGGACGACAAAGTTAAATGTTGGGTGTGTGTGTATGGGTCGAGAGACACTGAAAACTGACTTCTCACACTCACAGCCACTGGCATGGTTCTGTGATAGAAACCCGCAAGGGTTTGTGTAAAAAGGGGTTTTGTGTTGTGATAAGGACCTCCATACCTCCCCCGTAGTCCTTCCCTGACCTCACTGGCTGAGCATGGATTATTTACTTATGAGGGCACTTGCAACTGCACCCGGCTCATATCAACTCGATCTCGCACTGCGCCTATGGAGCTAGGGTCATACGACCTTCACGGGGCAGAGGGTCGGCGGAAGCGACCAATCCCCGTGAAGCCTAATGGGGCAAGGGTCGATGACGGCACCTGGTATGTACGATACATGACACGATAGACAGTAACGGGGCAAGGGTCGGCGGAAGCGACAATACCCGTATTGTACGTCGAGCCGATATGAAGCCATTGTATAATTGTATAGCACGTAAAGCGTTTGACAGCAAATGAACTCTATAAATCGTACAAGATTCTACAGCAACAACGCGAGTGTTCAGTGTCTCTCTACCATGTCGTTGTCGTTAGTCATGGCACATAGGTAAAAGTATGTAATGTATGTAACGTTATGTAATCGTAAGACACTCACCAGTTTAAGTCGCCATGTCTGCACCTCGTGGGCATATACTCACGTTTAGATAGCTGTGGAGTACTTGTTGCAACCGTGTCGCTCCGCGACTCGGTTCGCGACTGTGTCGTTCAACGGTTCGGTTCTAACTGCCTGCTGCGCCGGCGAGGTATCGCCTACCCCACTCTACGCCGCCATCTTTTCAGTAGTGGCATAATAACAAGTTAGCAAAGCAAAGCAGTGTTACAAACATTACTATTTGAATAGCGCAGGTATACTCACCAACAGTTTATTGGCAGCTCGCGTAATTCGCGACACTCCCGACGACAAAAGGGAAGTTAGAACATGGTGAAAAGGTTGCGTGTCCATTGCGCTATCCTTTCTCTAGTTTTCACTGCTGCGACTCTTCTGACTCTGGATTCAGAATTAACTTCGTCACATTGTACTCCACCTGCAGGTGAAAGCTCTGCAGGTGAAACTTCTGCAGGCTGCACGTCAGAAGTTTCTTCTCGCTCAGCCAGGTCGGGAACTGGAAGAGATACGTGGTCGGGATCTGCTTCGCAAGTTTCTGTCGACGAATTTGCTATTGGTGGTACAAAGTTATGGTCGAGAACTTCAGGTGTACCGTGGTCGCAAGTCGTCGCTGGAACTTCAACGGCTATGGGTGCAAGAGTCAAAGGTTCTTCCACAGTCACGGGTTCGTTATGCAGCTGCACCTCGTTTGGATTACGATGAATTGGCTCATCAGGAGTGCTTGATTGCATCTGTGTGCTTCTCACGTCCACTTGATCCTCACGTTCAGTTTCAAGAGGATAAAGATGTCCAATAGAACGTGTGAATTCGTGACCGCCGATATCCACCTTCGCCACCCTGCATTCACCGTCGGAGCCCTTAATGAGTGAAGTAATTTTTCCCACTCTCCAGTTTTCTCTGTTTTTGAACTCACCTTGAAGCTGGACAATATCACCCACTTTCGGTATATGGTCTGAGCATACCCTTGGCTGTTTATAGGAGTGCTTGTACCTCTCTCTCAAGTTGAGGAGATATTGTCCGACAAACATCTTCTTGAATTCATCCAATATTTTCTGGCCTTTTTTCCAGCTCTGGATCAGGTCAAGTTTAGTAGCCGTGCCTACTACTTCAGGCGTTGTGTCCATAGAAGGACTGAGTGTAATGCATTTCCCCAGGCTTAGGAAATCTGCTGGTCTCAAGACATGTTCCAGTTCTGGCCCAACGTTGGTCAGTGGTCTTGAGTTCACCACGGCTTCAACTTCTTTCATCACAGTGGAGAGTTGGGATTCGTTCAATAGATGTTTCTCCAGTGTGCGCTTCAGACAGTGCTTGACAAGCGCGACGAGTCTTTCGTAAAAGCCACCGTGCCAGGGGGCTAGCTGTGGTATGAATTTCCACTTTAATTCATTTTTCACACAGTATGAACTTGACAAGACTTCAGACGTTAACTTGAACTGCAAGGCGTTGTCAGAGACTATTAATTGTGGTAGTCCTCTCGTAGCTACGAATCTTCTCAGAGCCAAAAGACATTCCTCGGCTGTCAAGTCTCTAACAATCTCCAAGTGTATAGCACGCACTGCTAAGCAGGTAAGAAGACATACCCATCTCTTCTCTTTACCAGTGTTGGTGTTCACATACATGGGGCCAAAATAATCAATACCTGTGAATGTGAATGGGGTACTGTAATTCACTCGTTCAGTTGGTAATGCTGGCGTAGGTGGCAGTTTGTACGGACCGCTGCCATGTTTTATGCACTGTGGGCACTTTTTCAGGACTTTCTGTACTTGAGCCCTTCCTTGAGGTATCCAGTAGCGCTGCCGAATGATGCTCAGTGTGTGTGACGGACCAACGTGGTAATTTTTCTCATGGGTTTCCTGGATTACCTTATTTGTGAAGTTGCAATCCTTGGGTATTAACACTGGATGTTTCATCTCATACGGCCATGTTGTATTAGTCATGCGTCCTTTAGATCTTATAATACCATCTACATCCATGTATAAGGATAAGTTCCTCGATAAGTGTGTTTCCTTACCATCAACTTCATCTGGGAAATGTTCATATTGAAGCTTCTTTATCTCATTGATATGTCTGTCTAGAGAATTGTCTTCATGTACACTGTCTACCTGCATAGGTACATCAGAGCTATCAATTTCCATGTCACCTGCATCAATGTCCTCAGGTGACTCTTCAATGAGCAGTTCTACTGGACTGTCCATGTCCAGAGCCTCCCCAGCCGAAAAGAGCGTCCTCTCATCGATGGTTTGTTTAATGTTTGGCCAGAGGCTTTCCTCTTTCAAGAGGAAGTCTGGTCCTTGGAACCATAGTTCCTTTTTCTGGTCCCAAAGTTCGGGTCTTGTGGCAACATCAGCTGGGTTGATTTCTGTGTTGACATAACGCATTTCTCCATTATGGTTATGTTTTATTTCCTTAACCCTTCTAGCAACAAAAGGAGGAAGCAACTTGTTTGACTTCATCCAGCCTAGAACCACAAGACTGTCACTCCATAAGTATTGTTTCTGAATTGGCAGGTCAATATTGTTTCTCACATATTTCAGCAATCTGCTTCCAATTAGGTAACCCAGTAGTTCCAGTTTTGGGATCTTTAAGTTATCCTTTTCATCAATTGGAGTTACACGTGACTTGGACATAATTAGAACTGACCTGACGTTGCCACTGCTCCTCAGATACACGACTGCAGCGTATGAATTTTTCGACGCATCCGTGAAGCAGTGAAGCTGATATTCTGTGTCACCTTCTGAAACAAGACGGCCAAAATATCTAGGTACTTCTATATGTCTTGCCTTTTGCAAGTTACTCGCTGCCATCTCAAGTTTCTGCATCAAGTCTTGAGGAAGTTCTGCATCCCATTTTAGTTTCCTCTTGCATATTTCTTGAAATATGAGCTTTGCTGAAAGCGTCAATGGAGATGCAAAACCGCAAGGGTCGTAAACTCTCGCCAGGGTTTTAAGAACTTTCCTTTTCGTGTTCATCGGAGTCTCCAATTCTTTCCTGTCATTCGCCTTAAGTTTCAAGGTGTCACTGTCCAAGTTCCACATTAAGCCAAGAACTTTTGTTTCAGTTGCTTGTGAGGCTCTGTGTTCTGCTGGTACAGTCTGGATGAACCGATTATCATTTGACATCCAATCTCTTATGTTCATGGAAATCTGGTTGAAAATCTCTCTAGTCTGACTGTAGAGATTTTGAGCTTCTTCGGTTGAATCAGTTCCAGTTACCAGATTATCAACATAGCATTTATCAGCGATTTCCTCAAGCAGCTTCTCGTTCGTTCTGGACATATGATGTCTTATTGTAGCAGTGAGGAGAAATGGGCTTGAGACGACGCCAAAAGGTACTCTAGAAAAACGCATGTGGAGTAAATTGTCATCTGTAAGTTCCTTACTTATGTCTTTTACCCACAGGAAGCGCGTCACCTCTCGATCGTTTTCTTGGAGTCCAACTTGAAGAAAGGCTTTCTCCACATCTGCTATAATCCCTACCCTCTTGGTCCTGAACTTGAGCAGGAGAGCTGTCAGATCCTCCAGCATTGAGGGTCCACTATAGAGACATTCATTCAGACTTTTATGATCTGCTATTTTAGCAGACGCGTCATAAACTATTCGTCCTCTTTTTCCTTCCTGTCTAACCATGTGATGAGGTAAATAATGGACTGGAGGCATGTCGTGAGAAGAGAAGGAAACATGAGCTGGTACAACTTCAATGACGTTAGTCTCCAGTTGTTCTTTTAGAATTTTGTCATAATCTTTAAGTGTCTCCATATCAGTTCTCTTCATAAGACCCTTCAGTCTCCCATATGCTAGTCCATAGTTGGTAGGAAGATCAGGTGGATAATCAATCCATGGCCACTTAACTTCATATCTGCCATCTTTGTATTGTACAGTCTCATTAAAGTGTTTTACAGCTTCTTCCTGTTGTGTAGTCTTAGGAGAATCCCTTATTCCTATGCTTTCAAGAGCCCATAGAAATTTAATATCAATGTTTCTTAATGGCAGGTCAGGTTCAACATGGTGTGAATTGCTTGGGTCATAACATTGACAATAAGTCACCACAGATAAAGTATCATGATCTTGGGTCTGAATTAAGTTCCCAGTGATAAGCCATCCAAAATCAGAGTCTAGTAAATATAGACACTCGTCTATTTTTATGTTATGGTTCCGCATAAATGAAAAATAACAATCATTTCCAATCAGTAGATCTACACCTTGGCCCACTGTTTCGTCATCAGCTATGACATCAACAAGATTATTATTATTGAGAGCAGGGACAGGTAGCTCATCGGTGATACGAGGAACAATGTTAACTCTAATTGTCCTTCTTATTCCTCGCTTTGTCTCAATGACAACTTCAGCTGATGGACTGGAAATCTCGGTGGGCTTAGAACATCCAAAAGTGTATATCATAAGGAGATCCTCCTTGTCAGGTTTCAGTCCTATTTCTCGTGCAGTTTTCGCTGTGATGTAGCTGCGCTGACTGCCACTGTCTAGGAGGAGTCTGCCACCCTTCTCCGCATCACTGCTGGGGTTGTACAGCTTGACCACTGCCGTCTGTAAAAAAGTTCGTCCATCAGCTTTGTTGCATACTGTAATTTCTGTAGATAATTTAGACCTACCATCATTCTTGGGGCACAGCAGTCTGTGATGATTACCCTTGCAGATATAGCAGCTCTTCTCTGCCTTGCATGACAGTACATTGTGCCCTGGACGGAGACAAAGGAAACACCGATTTGTCAATTTATTTCGTCTCTCTTCTGTTGTCCTTGCATTGGGACATAAGGTGCTACTGTGCGCAGAACTCTCACAGAAAAGACATGGTAGTCTCGACCGTTTAGTCTTTGGACCTTCCAAAGGCAGGACCCGTGTCTTTTCCTGCCACCTTCGCTTACGGTTCATTATGGCAGGTGCTATATTCCCCTCATGTCTCTTGGGTTTCATCCTGGTCTGAACATGTAAGGCTTCAGTCGATGTTCCAACAATCTCATCCTTTGAAGTTGAAGGCTCAGACTGTTCCCTGGCTGTAATTATGCGCTCCAGACCATTGAGCATATCTGTAGCCGAGCCATCTAAACCATTTAAAATGTTGAGCTCGTATTTTACTCGCTCAGGAAACATTTCCTGTATGAGGAAACGTAGGTGATTAGTTTCGGTATCCTCACCAAGAGATTTCAGAGTCCTCAAGTGCTGCAAAACTGAATTTAATGTAGACCGACAACTAGTGGCAGTATCAAATGCTTTCGATACTCCATTTAAGGCCTTATAATGGGCATCGATGACAGCTTTCTTCTTCCCGTAACGGTCTCTGAGCATGTCCACTGCGATCTGGAGACTATCATTTGTAGTACTAAGGCCTTTGACTACCTCTCGAGCAGGACCATCCAAACATCCTAATAGGTAGGATAGTTTATCGACGGGCTGTAGGTCCCTAGTCATGACACTAGCCTCAAATCGATCCCAGAATTCGCTAAACCCTAGTATATTTCCATCAAACCTGGGCAATGTTAATATAGGTAGCTTTGTTACCTGGGCACGTGTATGACTAGGTCGCGGTTCTGGTCTCTGGATCATGTGATAGAATGCCTCCACGGATACGAGGGCCTCTTCGGCTAGTCCCTGTGTATCCAGCCCGGAGCTAATCAAGTCGTTTTCGGGATTATCCAATTGCGCATATTTTTCTAAGTCCTTTCCGATGTTGTCAAGGCTTAGTCTTAGACCAATCTTGATCTTCACTACTTCTTCGAGTTCTATCTCCTTCTTAGTTGGCAAAGCGTTGCTCTGCGTCACCAATTCTCTTAATTTTGTGATATGCAACTGTAGTCGCGACGTGACCACGCGTTCCATCTTCTCGCCGTTCTACCAGAAAGCGCAGGAAAGATTTCGTGTAATGTAACGAAACACAAAGTAATCCGGCGTTCTTGTAGCACGTTTTTAAATCAGAAATACGTATAAACTAAGACAACAATTTCAGAAATGTAAAACGAAATGGCATGGAGAAGAAATGGTTAGGTTATAAAAGGAATCCTTGACCGAGTGACCGAGTAACCTGTAATAACCTGCAAGATAAATTGTCAATCAATCACTCATTTTATTTTGACACCATTTTGTTAATATTTTTTTTTGTTCGTCCTTCGGACAGGCAAAAGTCGCTAGACTATACAGCCAACCATTATGTTAATGTTTCACCGCCAAAATCAAGTCAGCCAATCATATCTCTCCTCAAACGTCAAAGACGCCTAAGGTAATAATTTCTATAGTGAATAAACACAAATGTCAAGTCAGTTGTGGAAAAGACACAAAGTAATTGATTGAGTGATCGATCGATTTAGTTCCTTGAAAACGCAACAGATTGCAATGTTTCTTCGTACCATATATATCGAATCTTTTGCGTTTTAAGTGTAAAGGCGATTATTTAAAGCTGCATTCACAATGATAATATGAGAAAAAGGGATACTACGACAGATCGGGTAACAAAACCGCGGCAATTAGTCATATTATGAATGTTGCTTATAGTTAGAAAAAAAAACAGAGTATAATTATTATTTTTCGTTTAAATTTGTATGTAGGTAAACAAATTAAAACAGAAAAATAACTTTGTGTTTTATTAATGTTGTTTTGTATATAAGGTTAGCAAATAAATGAATAAATAGTATGGGTTATGTATTTTTCAGGTTAGTGTGAGCTCAAACCGTTTAACGGCCCTCTTTACGGTTACCAGGATCTTGAAAGATCAAGGTTCGAGGCTGTGCCAACCACACTAACCCGACATGGGCCTACGTTGAGAGTACATACACCAGACTCCATCGGCCCTCCGGACGCCAATGCCTATGAAGGCAGTGACTTGAGGATTGTGTCAATCTTGGTTTAGAAGAACACAAACCGAATCAGGGAGCCGGCCCAGGGTGCCACTGCCACTATGACAGCGACACGAGGTTTACGTCCCTCTCAACGCATGCTCGTCAATCGAATCCCAGCACCTCCACCAAATTTGTCGCCACTTTCTATAGAGAGAGTAAACTGAGATGCTGGGTTCTTAGTATGGCTACTCAACGGTAACGTTGAGGGACGACAAAGTTAAATGTTGGGTGTGTGTGTATGGGTCGAGAGACACTGAAAACTGACTTCTCACACTCACAGCCACTGGCATGGTTCTGTGATAGAAACCCGCAAGGGTTTGTGTAAAAAGGGGTTTTGTGTTGTGATAAGGACCTCCATACCTCCCCCGTAGTCCTTCCCTGACCTCACTGGCTGAGCATGGATTATTTACTTATGAGGGCACTTGCAACTGCACCCGGCTCATATCAACTCGATCTCGCACTGCGCCTATGGAGCTAGGGTCATACGACCTTCACGGGGCAGAGGGTCGGCGGAAGCGACCAATCCCCGTGAAGCCTAATGGGGCAAGGGTCGATGACGGCACCTGGTATGTACGATACATGACACGATAGACAGTAACGGGGCAAGGGTCGGCGGAAGCGACAATACCCGTATTGTACGTCGAGCCGATATGAAGCCATTGTATAATTGTATAGCACGTAAAGCGTTTGACAGCAAATGAACTCTATAAATCGTACAAGATTCTACAGCAACAACGCGAGTGTTCAGTGTCTCTCTACCATGTCGTTGTCGTTAGTCATGGCACATAGGTAAAAGTATGTAATGTATGTAACGTTATGTAATCGTAAGACACTCACCAGTTTAAGTCGCCATGTCTGCACCTCGTGGGCATATACTCACGTTTAGATAGCTGTGGAGTACTTGTTGCAACCGTGTCGCTCCGCGACTCGGTTCGCGACTGTGTCGTTCAACGGTTCGGTTCTAACTGCCTGCTGCGCCGGCGAGGTATCGCCTACCCCACTCTACGCCGCCATCTTTTCAGTAGTGGCATAATAACAAGTTAGCAAAGCAAAGCAGTGTTACAAACATTACTATTTGAATAGCGCAGGTATACTCACCAACAGTTTATTGGCAGCTCGCGTAATTCGCGACACGAGTGGTATCACGGAAAGTCGCTTTGCGACGTTGGATCGTGAAAAGTGGCGATGCATTGTCTCTGCCTACCCCTCTGGGACCAGGCGCAGCATTATGTATGTATGTGCTATCACAACGGTTACGATCATAACGTGAAGTAATTTCACGAAATTCATATGCGACAAAATTAAAATATCACCATCATCATAGGAACAATGACGAATGTCTGTCTGGCTTGCAATTTGGTAGCATTAAAAGGTCACCAAAGAAGACCAATTGACATTTCATAAGATAAAATCGATTTAAAAAGAAAAAGGAAATTATTTGTTTTCTCAATTCTATACATTTGTAATTCATATTAACATATTCGTGGATACTGCCCACGTGGCGTGATTTCGTGAACTACTTCTATTAGTTATTGTTTTGAGGGTTTCCGAAGGATACCTCAGAGTTCCGACGAAGAACGAAGGTGACCGACATAGCCGAAAGGATTAGCAGGCTTTAGTGGCAGTGGGCGGGCCACATCTGTCGCAGAACCGACGGCCGTTGGGGCAGACGAGTTCTGGAGTGGAGACCACGGATTGGCACGCGCAGGGTGGGACGCCCCGCCGCCAGATGGACCGACGACCTAAAGAAGGTGGCAGGAAGCGGCTGGATGCGGAGGGCGGAGGACCGGGTGTGGTGGCGTTCATTGGGGAAGGCCTATGTCCAGCAGTGGACGTCTAAAGGCTGACATGATGATGATGACCTCAGAGTACACAGTTTCTTTATATATAAACAAAGGAATGTGTGAGCGAGTAATTGAAAGAATGAAGTAAATGGTTACACATAGTATAAATACTGTTATACAAATCAATTTAATTTCACACACTGCGAAGGTACAAGGTGATACTTTATCCGGACCACCAACCTATTTGATTTGAGTTAACTTTTTATAGTAAAAGTTCGACGCTGAGCGAACTTTCTTCTTCTTAGTTTGCTTATGTACCCAACTTTTATAAAGGAAACAAAGTATTAAGCGTGTAAGACCCGCATAGTAACTACTCGTAATGAGTAGAGTCAAACAAAAAGTTGGCAACTTATACTCTATATATATTATATACTACTACGAATAATACTATAGTTATTTGACTTTTCAATAGAAACTTAGTAGGTACTTCTGTTTTAAAATATCCTACGTCCTTCTAGAGAAAATCTATCTTATAAGTGTGAGCTGAGCTTTTAGTAGCTTTAGAAATTTATCATTAACATCGGTGTGTTGATGTGGATAAATATCACCTCTTTATTATTCATCATCTACCCGAACACCCGTCAGATCTAGAACAGAGTGAGCGACCACTGCTGCTTAAAGCTTGCTAATCCTTTTGGCTATGTCTGTCATCTTAGTTTTTTGCTGAATCTCCTCATTGCGGATCAAATTCTTCAAAGAAAACCTTTTATTAATGTAGATTAATCTGATCTACCATGACTTGACTGTTCTCTCTAATTACTAATCTTGACCCTTTCGAAGCTCTCTATCCTTGAAGGCTATATGTCTCGCTGATATCACTTTTAAAGTGACATTCTCTCATCCAAAGGTAAATCGGCGCCGACGAGTCGTATTCATTGCATCCCCGCGTTATGTGGATGTCAGTGGTCCTGTATGATTGGGCAGTAATGGATTGGGTGTAATAAACTAGATAGCAGTGGAAAGATATAATTTAGTGATAACTGTCATATTTTCCTCGTCATGATATGGTCATTATCTACTCCTTACTTGCCTTCTTTTCGTAGATTAGTTAATATTTCTTAGAAATTTTTATTATATAGTATCCTGCGATTCTCGCGTGATAATCAGTCTCTCAACGTTCCATGTTTTTAAAACAAACTGTAACCAACGCATAAAAAAAGTAAATTGAAAAGATTTTGCAATACGAAAAGAAATGGACGATAAAACGCAGGAAATTAATTATTCAAATTAAACAATGTAAAGGAAAAACAACAAAAAATGTTGACACAAAGCTCTTTTATCCAGACCGTCAATCGCTCCGATGCGCGGACGGACAAAACTCACAATCGCAAAAAGCGAATATCGCGAAACACGAATTTCGCAATTGAGGAACGCGAATTCGCTTTTCACCTTTGAAATGTTTCCGATAAAACTGCTGTTGTTTTGACGGGAGCCGCGACGCGACGGTGAGATATTCAAAAGGTAGCCGTTGCAATAGTAACATTGGAAAAATAAAAAGTACAATTCTAATTTTAGCAAAATTTGCTTTGAGGCGTTTGGGGTCGAGACCCAGGGCGCGTGGGGTTCCGGTGCCCACCATCTTTTCAGGGACATCTCGAAAAGACTGGTGGAGAATACCCGGGACCCCAGAGCTGGCGGCTACTTTGCCCAGCGCGTAAGCCTCGCAATCCAGCGAGGCAATGCCGCCAGTCTCCTGGGTACTCTGCCAGCAGGGGACGAACTGGGGTCAATTTTTTATTTGTAGTGTATAATAGTTAGGTTTTGTTTTATATTTTTTTGTTTGTTTTGTAATGTTAAGTTTATATTAATTAAATATTGTTTTAACTTGATAAATCACCAGAATAATAGATTATTAAAGTCATTTTAGCAAAATATAACCAAATAATTACTTTAAGCTAAAAATATGTGGTACTGAACATATTGACTAAATAGAAATATAACTATAACTACTTATTTGACCTTCCAAAAGCCTTATTAGTCATTACTCATTATCTATTTGTTTTTACTACACTATTGTCTGTCTCAGTAGTTAAATAAAAATTGGAAACACAAAAGACTCTTTGTTCGCTTTTAACGCAAGAAGCTGCTGGACCTGACTGAAATTAGTTGTAGTTGAACATAGTTTACGAAATAAGGCCGTGATATTGTTCAACAAAATGCCTAAAGAACTGAAAGAAGGAAAAAAGAAAAAGTACGTTTAAAAATAAATTGAGAACACTTTTGTTGGAGAAGTGCTGCTATGACATTACCGTTTTTTTCGTAAAATTAATGATAATTAGGGTTATATATTAAGATTTAACATTATATGACATAACATATGATGACGATTCTATCAAAGTAATAAATTAAATAAATGTTAAATTTATTACTTTGATAGAATCATCATCATCTCATCATCAACCTGAAAGAGTTCACCGCTGGACGTAGGCCTCTGCCACTGGACCCGATCCCACTGAACCCGATCCTCGGTTCTTCTCATCCAGTCACTGCCAGCCGCCTTATTTTTATTCTAAATTAGGAAGTTACTCAGTTACGAATTTCGTGAAACAAATCGCATAACGTCCCATCAAACGTATAAAAGACGTGATAAATAATTTTTAACTAAGTTCAAATCGTGCTCGCGTATGATCGCTCAAGAGTGGTAGAGCCAATGAATTGAACTATCAAAAGCACAGCTACAAAGTCAAAGTCAAAATTATTTATTGCATATGAGTACACTTGGTAAATTTATGGCTAATTCTCATCGCCACGATTCTCATCGTCACCTTCGTGGTAAATTCTATTTTTTGCTTATATAAACTATTTTAATAAAAAATCTAATAGCGCTTGATAATACGAGTAAATTTATAAGTAAATTAATCAAATCGTAAGTCTCGGTTGGAAGTAATAATGTTTTGAAGTTCTAGATGCCACGAAAGTGACGCGATGATCCACGAAAGTGACTCAGTAACTTTACAGCCATTATTTTCTCAGAATTGACTACTGGTTATGAGACTAAATGTTCATAAAATAACAACTTAATCTTATTTTCATAATTAAACAGGCAAATACATGATATTCAATCAAGCGCAGAGAGAGTTACCAGTTCGGTCCTAGGTTCGGTCATCCTATGAAATAGGTTCCTATTATTACAGATATGCTATGTCAATTAAAACTACATAATTTTAGTGAAAAGTTCTTATTATAGAACATTATTAACGTAGGAAATAAATAGAAACTTTACTGTGGTTTTATTAATCAGGTACTTATATTTCGGAGGATAGTTTTACTCTAAAATACCCTCTTTATACATGTGATAACATAATAACATACCTAATGTGTCTAAACTTATAACAATTGTGCATAATTTGAGTATACTTTAATTGTAATATCACTGGTAATTTGTGACATTCACAAATAATCAGTCTCCGGTGGTAAAAAATAATCAAAAACTTAACCTAATTGGTTGTAATATAAACTATTTCCTAATGATGAATCAAGTAAGTCTTTAGAACTTAGATTATATACTACTTTTAGTCTGAACTTTAGAAAGGCTAAATCTCTCAAAAAATAAAAACGAAACGTTACACGTTGTTAGGCAGCACTTTTCCTTTTCAAAAACAAAAACGTTATTCTATAAAAAAATCTCATTACAAGAAGACGGTAACATCTTCAAACAATAAAAGAAAATATCAGAACGTTAGTTTTTGCGTAAATCAAATATATTGTAACTCGAATCTGGATCATCATCAGACCAGAAGCTACGTTGGTGTTGAGGGTTCATTTTTACCATCTTGGTTCGAAACCCTAAAAACAACGTTAATATACTTACTTACTTTAATTAGTACCTACCCATACTTCATGTTTAATTAGTTATCTATTAATAGTGTAGTTGTTAATTTATCATGTAAATATACTTACTTATGTATTCAAAACACTATTTACCACATCAAACTAGTTGATTTTGTAAATACGTATACACCAGTCGCTATATTTCGAAATAAAACAATGCAAAAAATCACTTTCGTGGCAAAAACTCACCTTCGTGGGTAAAACGCCACGAAGGTGATGCCACAAAGGTGACGAAAATATCCCTTTTTTATAAATTCCTGCAAAGTTTAGGTGTATTGTTTTAAATCAAATACTACATAAATATTTCTTACATTTTGGAGTTTCGATGAGCTAACTTTAATTTCCATTACCAAAATACAATGCACAAATATGTTGTCCACGCAAGTGATCGGTACACCTACGAATAAATATAAACTTACCAATATTTTTTACTCACGGAACGATGAGTCGCTCGTCCCACTTCTGCGAAGCAGGAACACAACTGACGATGACCGAATCGAACTCTGTGATTAGTTGCTGCTGTTGTATTCAATAGCAAGCCTTTATTACTACTCAAATCTTAAGTACCTAAAATCGTGTGACCGACACATATTGTGTTTCCAATTCAAAATAATGACGAAAAGTTTTTTTTTTACACCAACGTATGTAAAGTGTATTTAATTACGATGACTTTGGTATATATAACATACAAATACACTGAAATTTGGTAAAGCAGTAACCAAATGTTTTACTGCAACGGGAAGTGTGACACGATGAGAATACGAAAAATGGCCCCGTTTTTGATCGTTCGTGTTAATTATTTATATTATTTTTGCTTCAATTACGGCAAGTTTTATTTATTTTGTGACCAAATAGATGTTTTATCCACCAATCCACAAGTTATGTTTTTAACTTATACTGTTTAGGAAATATGACTGTGTGACCATAAAAATTGAGTGACAATGAGAAGTACCCTTATACACGTTATTTTTTTTATCGATTTTAGCTTCAGAAGAGAATCTTTATAGCAAAGTAAATCTAATTCACAATATAAAAAAGCCAAAGTGAAACCACTATTGCTGGCACACTCGTGTCTCTTACTATTTCTCACAGCATAGTAATTTTTAGAGTGCATTTATAAACTGATATTCAGTTGTTTGAAATAAGCTTCGCCAATAATCTTGATGATTTAGCGAATTTGTGAGATAATATCATCGTCATTATCATAGCCCTTAGACGTCTATCGAAAGCGGCTGAATGCGGAAGGCGGAGGACCAGGTGTGGTGGCGTTCATTGGGCAATGCCATTTCCAGCAGTGGACGTCTAGAGGCTGATATGATGACGATGATGAGATTTATGCAATTTTATTGGTTGAGGTTAGATACAATAATAACAAAATACCTTCATTTTACAATGATGGAGTTAACTGTTGCATTTAATTAATGAAATACTACACTTACCGATAATATTATACTTATTGTCGACAAAATCACAATTTCAATTTTATTTGTGCTATGCCTGGTATAGCTATGTGATATTTTAACTTTTTGAATCAAGTAATTGTTAAAATTGTATGTATGACTTGTAAAAGGGAAAATAAACACAATAAATTTGAATATTAATCCAATTGATAGCTTACATAGGAATTTTATGCCGTTGAGCAATTACCTACCCCTCACATTTGAATAATTGTATCAGAGTACAAATAAAGAACTGAAGTGAAAAAGCCCTAACTATTCGGCGTGTTTGTTTCGTAATTTGTCCCTCTTTCACGACTATGGATGACTTTATGAACTTGTATGAATTTGGTTCGGTATAAACTGGCAGACTGACAGACACCCACCTGATCGTACACGGAGACTGTCGTGTCTCAACCCAGAAACCACAAGTTCCACAACCACTCACCACCCTGAGTTAGATGCCTCTATTGCCTGTAATTAAACGGGCTCTTCTACCCTTCAAACTAGATCACAACATTACTGTTTGGCTACAGAAATTGCTTAGAGGGTGGTGACCTATACTGAAGGTAGTATTTTTTAAGCTACTACGGGAAATTAAAACTTACTGTGATAAACTTGATAAAGAACGAGTAGCCCCGCGATGCAGAAGCTAGTCATGATAATGATCATCGAAACATAACTAAAATATATCGACCCTGTTCAGGAAGAACATCGCAATGAACAAAATTAGAGATTGTTACTTTTTAATCACTTCGCAGAGTCTCAATATTTTTACATAGTAATCGAAAGATTCATGAACTCATTTAAGTCAAAATTATTAATAACAGCAAACTACCATAAACAATTTTTGTTACAGGTAAAGGCAACTGCACCGAAAATGGACCGAAATGGCTACTTCTTCTACGTTGCCGCAACCGCGAAAAAGAAAAAGATTAGCCTAATGCAACCGAAGCCTCCGCGAGTGGCGTTCGTTGACGAGAAACGTCGGCCAGGGGTGGCGGAGAGAATCCACTACCAAACCAGTGTGGCCCCGACTGCCACTGAGTACGGACGTGTGGACCCAATGACGCAGAGAGGCCCATCTCCCGCGCCACGCGCGCGTTTGTACACGCAACTCGAAAGTTATCAGCCGAGATACCATACGATACGTGAAACTAGTGATAAAAAAGATAGTGAGTGCAGGAGGAGGAAAAAGGAGCAGAGAGTGCCTGGACATCCGCAGGCTGTTTTGAGGTAAGTTTAAAACAACTCTACATTAATCTTAAACATGGAAAAGTTTTGTAAATTAAAATAATGTTATTTAATCAAAACCTACTGAATCCATTGATACGGAAATCATTTCGCATCTATTATTTATACAAATTGTTGCCAATAAAAGGAAAATAAAACGCGATAACGGTAACGATAACAATTGCTGTGTTAAACAGCAAGTAAAACTAAAACTTTTACTGACCCTATCCTAAACTATAAAAAGTGGATAAAATTAATGTAACAAAATTTTGTGCCCACCTGTTAGTAATTAAAGAAGAAGGTTGTGTATGTTGACGTTGATACTATTTAAGAAACCAACAAAGAGAAATCTTTGTGACACAGGTACATAACAAACAATTTAATTGCAACAATTACTTCATAGAAAATACCATGAAGTAAAAAAGATTTCGCGCCCCAAGGCCGGAGAATGGCGGAGGCGTCCACGCAAAAAGTTTTTACCTTCATAGAAAATAGTAATAAAAATAAAACATTACTTAACTTCATTAACAACTTCAACCACAATAACAAATAGGAATACAATGGTGCACAAAGGCGGATTTATTCCACCTAGGGATATCTTCCAGTCAACCTTAGACTAACTTAAAGGATGAGTATAATGCATTTAGTATATTTTTTTATAAAATAAACTAAAGAATGCTTATATTCCTCAACAAACGATACAATTCAAGTGGACCAGAAAGATTTAAGTACTCTACTTAAAAAACGAAAACAAATGTATAATTTTCTAAATACAATACAAATATATAAAAGAAACTTAAAGATGATCATAACATTAAAAGCTGGATGAAGCTATAAATACATATTTAATCATCTATATTAATACTAGATATGTTATGAGATCACTGATCATAATTTTGTTTACATTAATGCAAATGTAATTAACGTTTCAATCCACGTAAATGGGGCCGAGATAAACTCTGTCTGCGTCGGTCGCAGAGATCCCAACCAGAAAATGAATATTAATAAGAAATTTACCAGGTGTTAAAGAACTAACTATATAGATGCGATACTATAATGCAATATGATAACTGAAATACACGTACATATGTTTGTATATTACTTGTTTAAAGACAATATCGTACGCTCGAACCATGTAGATCAACAAAGCGATTAAAAATTCGAGCAAATCGTAATAAACTGAATATAAAATAACAAATAATTAGTAACTAAACATTAAATTTTTCGAATTTGTTCAAACTTTTCAGATTTTGTTAGTAAACATTCCAAATTATCAAAACAAAATAGATTGCTAGTATCCCTTTTTCTCATTGATTTACATAATCTGGATTATCTATTTCTAATACTATTCCTCACCTACAGAGAGTATCTATTGAAGATAGTACCCAACATGGTCTTACATCGATTCTCCAATCAGACCGACAGATCTTCAATTATTCACTAATAACTGGTCCTATATAATTGCACCGAGCCACTGACATAGGATTGGATTCCATACCAGGCAATGCTTTATTATAATCCTCTTTACTATAAAAGGAGGGTATGCTCGTGATTAATAATGCAACATAGATAACGTACGAAGTTTTGAATATGAACAAAGTTAACAATGCAATCAGTGAACTTGAAACTGTCTTTAAAGACGGACATTATAAGGTATAAAATTGGGTGGAAGTACGAGATTGCAGAGAAAAGTTCATTGGTTTTATTATACATAGATGCAGAGAGAAGCACGATTGAGTTCTGTCAGGAAAAATGGAACGAAAACAGAGTTGGGATGATTGACGGGATGCCTGAATGGATTGTTTTGTTAGGGTTTCCCATTCGCGAATAGACTGGACTGTGAAACAGATATGGCGTAACGTTTATATGATTTACTAAATTTGATAGTTTTTGTTTGCCTAAGAGAGATGATCAAAATTTACTTGCATTAAAAACCGAACGTTTATCTACGTGTAGGTTATAGAAATTGAACCCGTACATAGACAAAAGATCAGGTTTCAATACTATAACAATGACTTAAACAAAACTAACACCTGCAATCTCTTTATTAATACAGTTTAATAAGGTACCTAGTTTTGTAATAATATTTCATGATATCTTATTTATCGCGTTTTAATATGTGCTACATCATAATAAGTATTATATTTAGTGTCCGACCGAAACAGGATTTGCAGCCGAAACCAAAACTTATTTATACATGTTAATAATTCTATTGTATGCTGAAATCTAGTGTGTTTTACGTGTTAAATAGTTAATTCGTGTTAAGTAAATGAAATAATACAAAAAATAACAAAATAAGTACGTAAGATAATATAGATTTTTTTGTTACATTAGGTACAATACACTTTATTGCACAAACAAATACAGTTACAAGTTTTAAAAGAGAAAAATGTAGGTCTTATCGCTTAAAGCAATTTCTTTCAGCCAATCTTTGAATATAAAATATTATGCCAGAAAAAAAGGTAGGTTGCGCTGATTAGGAAATTTAAATAATAAATGGGTACTTATAAACATTAACTTTATGTAATACTAGCTATTGCCTTCACACTTGACAACTTAACATCAAATACATAAATTTGATACACAACTTAACATAAATTATTATGTATTTCCCGTAGGAATGGGATGTTTTTTCGGGATAAAAACTCTCCTATGTCCTATACCAGGACCTATATGTATGCCAAATTTCATCTGTCTAGTGGTTGAAGCGTGATTCAAACAAGCATCAAGCAAAACAAACATCCAAATATCTAAACTTTCGCTATTATAATATTAGTAGCATTAATTTTAACATGAACAAATATAATAAACAATGTTACATTTGTAAATAAACTCGACACGAACTCACCTTAACAAAGCACGACAATTCACGAACACTGAGTTTCGGCTCAGCCGAAGTTTCGGCTGATTTTTGGCCGACACCGAAACTATGGCCGACACTTGATTTTTTGGCCGAAACTGGCCGAAACCGAATCTTCGGCCGGACACTAATTATATTCCATTAAAATACCATGTAAGCCAACATCTCTGATTAACAGAACATTAACTTTTTAGGGATCCATCAAAACCCTTATAGCGTTGCTTAATTGTCTGTCTGTCTAATAACTGGAATGTTTGAACTAAAATTTGGCACATTATGTGAAAAACTGGACGGTGTTGAATGTAAGAATATTCCAGGAAAACTTTAAAAAGTAACGGATCCCGCACATTGTATACGACGTACGCTTTGCTGACTTTTCTTTGTTCAAATTACTTTATGCAATTGCCTGACTTGAGGTGCTATAAAGCTCACTTAATAAACATTAAATGCAAAAAACCTGACACCTCTTTACACCTGAGACTCAGCAGTCACGAACAACATCGTTACACTAATGCATTTTGACCATAAAATATGTTTTTTTAGAATCACAAGCTTTGAACAAAGCACTGCTTTCTGCTCCAACATATTTGTAGATGCTTTAACCATACTTAATTCTTTAGCTACTCATTATCTACGGTTGTTTTCCAGTAAGCTGATAACACATCAAGCTTTACCTTTTAAGCAAACATAAATTCTTTATTCATTTATATAAGAAGTCATAGAATTTTATTTCTCATCATAAGACAGATCTATTCTTGTCTTCTACTTGGGCACGTAACAAAAGATACACAAAGTCCTTGTTGATGCTAATGAAAATAATCTCTGCTTAAAAATTCATCTGCTATGATTTTTTTCTTAAGATTACCCCAATATATTCTCTTGCACAATAAGTGAGATTCTGAAAAGGACTTTACCAGTTTAATGAGACGAGGTTGAGCGGACATAATGCTGGGATTTATATACTTCGACCCACATCCCCGATTCTTTTCAAAGGTTTCCCAGCAAAATTAAGAAAGTTTAATGAACGCAGACATTTGGGACGATATTGAAAATGTCTCGGGAAAGAATAATTTGAAGTGATACGTTCGTGTGGAAATAACTTATTTGGAGTTACTCGCATTTCGTCTAAGCAAGGTTCAATTCTCTGATCGTCGTTCTGATGCTATAGCTAGTAGTTTCTACAGTTTTTGTGTTTTAATTCGCGGCAAGCCATTAACGACTGTATATATTAAAATGAATCCACATATTTCTTGCTAGTTTTTTTGCTTTTCCCTAATGGACACACCACACCCAGGAGAAAGAATCCGCTTATCGGTACGTAATCTCTACTTAAAAACTCCCAGAATAGCAGTGGCACTTTAGATTACCAGCTTCTTTGTCGATTTATTGAGAATAGTGTCAATCACAAGTACCAGTAGGTGCTACTGGACTACCGTGGTCCGAGATCGATTCTCTAATACTCGCTGCTGCAATAAGTTCATCTAAGTTTCTTTAAGAACGATCTCATTATCTGCATAAGACAACACTACGTTGTAGACTGGGTTTTCACTTGTTGTCTATTGTGAATTGTTTTCACATCACCTGTTGCATTCTTCGTGACGTCTGGGTTGTTATCTATTCCAGCTCTTTGAAGAAATAAACCCATTAAATTCAGGATCATTACACCTTAAAGACCGTGTAATTTATTACAAAAAGGTGTACTCTCTCGCATTAACGTAAATCGTTGGTAATCATTTCTCGTGTCGATTTACGAAGTCTCTTGCTGGGGTCATTTCACATAATTCTTAAGGTTTCATAAGATAATTTGCAGACGGGCGCGTTATAAATTTCCCTAATAATACGTCGAGTGACGTCGTCGTTGGCTACTTCCCTGTAGTCGACGTCGAGATCTTTTTTAAAAGGCTCTCTCACGAATTTATGAAAGTGACTGTCATATTACATTCTTGCAGGAAAGTTAATAAAGCACAAAAGGGCCACTTGAAAATATGTCAGTTTTTATTAATCGCCGTTTTCAAGTTACGATTTATTCTTATTATGTTTGGTTGATGTCGTTTATCTGCCTATTAAAAGGTCAAAGAATTTTGGGACCTTCAAATTTGTGAGAACGTTAAAATATCTTTTATATTCTGCATGTTTATAAAGTCTGTATGTTTATAGGCTAAATGGCATCGGATAAGGATTATAATTATCATTTATTAAATTAGGTACTTGCAATATATCGAGCCACAACCGTCAACTTATCTTAAACATTAGTATATATTATCTTTTCTTAAACGAAACTTTTTTCTTCAAAATTAAGTTCGAATACCCAAAATTACGAAGAACGAAGGTGACCGACATAGCCGAAAGGATTAGCAGGCTGAAGTGGCAGTGGGCGGGCCACATCTGTCGCAGAACCGACGGCCGTTGGGGCAGACGAGTTCTGGAGTGGAGACCACGGATTGGCACGCGCAGGGTGGGACGCCCCGCCGCCAGATGGACCGACGACCTAAGGAAGGTGGCCGGGAGCGGCTGGATGCGGAGGGCGGAGGACCGGGTGTGGTGGCGTTCATTGGGGAAGGCCTATGTCCAGCAGTGGACGTCTAAAGGCTGACATGATGATGATGATGACCCAAAATTTATTGTAAGAAATTTATTTCTGCAAAATTGACGGTTACGATAAGTTGAAGGTTATGGCAACATAATGTGGTCGTATATACTGGTAGACTATACTTTTTAAAACTTTTCTCATTAAATTTTTAGTGTTCCTCCACGAACTGCATGTCATAATTATACATTACTGATAATGATAAAAATATTTGTAATTACCCTTTTTTGGTATGCGAGGCTTGCAAAAATTCGTAGTTCAAGGTCCAAATCACAACAACAACAAGAACATAATAGTAGGTACAGACTAGTAGTTGTCCTTGAGAGTTTTCAGAGTTCATTTGACAATGACAGTTGAGAGCAGCGCCGCCTATTGCCGACTTAAGCAACTAAAATTTAGTACCTACCTAGTAGAAAATCGCTTATTTTTACTAACATTCTACACCTGCACCTCATACCATGAAGCAAAATAATATTTCGCACCTCATAAGTCACCTCAAAGATTTTACTTTCATCATTGACACTAATTGATTATTAAATTAGATTAACAGATGCATCTAATTTAATAACCAATTAATGTCAATCATGAAGGAAAAAACTGTGACTGATGAGGTGCGAAAAATCATTTTATTCATGGTATTAAGTGTAAGGAATGTCAAGGGAATGATTTCCACTGCGCTGATCGTATACAGATCGATTGGGGTCAAATATCATCAAACCATTATGATGTCATAATACTATATGGTGATAACGAATCACCTATGGAATTAGTCGTCGTAAAGCAGCCAATCCGCTTTATGGTGTAATTGACCCCATAACATTCCCATGGTAATGACGTCATAGAGCTGTAAAGCTTATGGTGCCAGTGATAGTGTGTAATACTGCACTATTAGTGTTCAAGTATCTGGAGCAAATGAAGTAGTAGACTTGACTCGAGTATCCGTGGAAAGAGTAATCTTACTAATATTATAAATGCGAAAGTTCGGATATTTGGACATTCGGATATTTGTATTGCTAATATTATAAATGAGAAAGTTTTGATATTTGGATGTTTGGATCTTTGTTACTCAATCACGCTTCAACGACTGGACGGATCGTGATGAAACTTGGCACACATATAGGTTAGGTCCTGGAATTAAATTAAAAATTAATTAATTTGGGAAACCAAATTAATCGTTAAAAGCAGTGAAGATTTGTAAATATCGAAACCTACGCGGACGAAGTCGCGGGCAACACTAGTGATAGCATAGGCAAATAATACTACTTAAAGGTGGATTCTGACCTATCAGTGCAGCCTCAGTCCTGAGTCAGTCTTTTTAGTTAATTTAAGGAATAATGGGTCATATTTCAAATGCAGTAAAGGGTCCGTCCATCAGTGGTCATTCCGTGCAGTGTCAATTCACTTCCGTGAAATTTAAGAAACTTATTAAAATACACCTTATGCCATTGCATCAGGAACTAATTAGCATGTATTCAGTTTTCATATTTTCCTTTGACACATTAAAAATTTGGGACATCTTTGGGGCAGATGAGTTCTTTAGTGGAGACCATGGATCGGCACGCGAGGGTGGGATGCCTCGCCGCCAGGTGGACCGACGACCTGAAGAAAGCGGCTGGATGAGAAGGGCGGAGGACCAGGTGTGGTGGCGTTTATTGGGGAAGGCCTATGTCCAGCAGTGGACGGCTTCTTAGCCCTTGCTGACATGATGATGATGACATCTAAAAACACTGAGATGGAACGAATCCGATAATGTGACTGCACTGATGGCTGAGATACTGACTGAGAGAGCACCTTAAAGCGACACCCCCCCGCCAGTTTATCGTCCCCCGCACAACAGAGCACGGCTGGCATTACGAATTACGGGCGCCGAGTGATCGACGCTTTCAGTTAGAAAGAAAACACTTATAAGTGTTGTTTTCCACCGTTACGTTGTCTCTCTCTGGATTGCGCTGAACGCAGCAGGCTCCCTACTGTTTTTTAGGCACACATATAAGCGTGTACGGACATACTGATGCGCATGTTATAGTAGTAAGTAAGGTAGCATAGTCAAGAGAAATTAAAAATATGTTTCAATTTCATCCGCCATACCTGATTAAACAAACGAACACAAAATATGTTATTGATAACTTAGTTTTAACTAAATCTCCACAAGCAAATAGATCTGGAGACCTTAAATAAACTTTCTTAAAAAAAAAACGCAACAAATACTTTTTTAATATGTAGTTCCAAGTTCTGTCGCACGCTGCGCTACTGTCAATGCCATAAAAATATGTGTAGAGGTGATACATAAAACTCCATTTTTGTTATATATAAAAATGATCAAGAATCAAAAAATTATATTATTGAGCAAATTGCAAAATGTGTTAGTTCCCGATGACAATCGAACCAATGGCATCTAAAAGATAAACCAACGAGAGGGTAAAATAAAATAATATCACTTGAATACTTAAAAGACCACTTAAAAACAAGGTCAAATTTCTATTTATTCTGTCTTTTCACCGCATTATTTCTAAAATACCGTTCCACGCCGTTTTGCGTTCTAATAATCCTGACAATTCGCCTAAGGATTATAAAGTAATTATAAAAGTTTAATTGAATGAGGATCGCGAGGATTTTGTATCTGAATTTAATTAAAACAAAACTGCTATGTCATTGACAGCCTATGGGTACAAACTGTAGGAGTTTAGGTTAAAGCGCATTCATGATGCTAATGTTGGTGCTAATAATACCTTGTCTTTACCGCAGGTTAGCTGGAAGAAATTTCTTTAGAAATAAGCTTATCTTTTTGTTTAATTTTCTTTTCTTTGTGTTGTTCTTTGTATATTTGAATAGAATAGAATAGGTCATTTATTCATAGCTACGACACACACATACATGAGAAATAAACAGAACAGAAATTAATAAATTACAATTTAAAAATAATCAAGGTACCTATATGTCGCAGTAATAAAATGGCGCTGACTCAGCATAATGCTGCAGCACGCTACGCGAACTCCAGCGCTGGTATTCAGTCAGCACCAGGTCAAGTGACTTCACAGATTTAGTTTATTTGTGTGTACAATAAACTATTAAATAAATAAAAATAAATAATATGTAGTGCAAAAGGGTAAGCTTTAGTTAGGGAAAATATTGCTCCCCTTAGTAGGGCTCCAGTGCGGGGTATTTCTGGATGAGTACCACACTCTTACCTCCGCCAAATAGCAATACTTGCTTCGCTGTATTACGCTACACTAGGAATTCCTATTCCTTAGGATAACCACGCATTATACGGTTTTAGATTCTTGCATGCAGTTAGCCTACCGGATGGTAAACCTACCATCTGGTATGCTGTTTAGCCTTTTACCACACTTGCAAAAAAATCAATCACGTGCGTATAATGTACTATGACGATGTTAGATGAGATTTAAATGAGGTGGAAGCTGGAGATGAAGACAAATTCAATAGATAGATAAAATGATCTACCCTAAAATCATAAGAATAGGGTATTGTAAAAAACGTAAACAGGGATACGCAGCGTGAGACTTCCCGCTATTACGAAAGTGGCCGGATGCAAAGGCAGAGGACTATAGTATGGTGGCACTCATTCGGAAGGCATATATCCTGCAGTGGAAGTCAAAAGGTCTAAGTCAAATTCTGGTATTGATGATGCTTGAAACAATAGTTTTCAGGAAAGTCAATGATTCAGATGTAAATGACAGTACAAAGAAAGACTACTGACTATTTTCTCCTCAATTTAAGATAAGCTATTCCGACCGATACGTTAATTGAATTAGTGAGGTAAATACAGCTGAGTAGGCGACCTGTATTAATTAATTAGGCTCCATTCAAGTGGCTGAATCAGTCTCTGATTGACGTGACAATGTACAGCACAGCCATCGATGGAGAGTAGGTAGACAGAATCGATTGACATATCTGAAGCTGGTGACTAGAGTTGTCAGGAAGTAGATTGTATGCTACGTTAATAAACTACGTGAATATTTCAAATTTAGTATTCAAATCGGTAACACAACTGTATGCACAATTGGGCATAGGCTCCTAACCATGAAGAAGTTATGATTTAATAAAGAGTATTGTCCTGAAAGGAAAAGCTCATCATCCTGGGACAAATGGAGGGAAGGTGTGTCAGAGGACGAGTTCTGACGAGGTGGTCGGACCCGGTGAGGAGGGTGGCTGGCGGATCCTTGTATGAAGCGGTGCGGCTGGCCAATGACCGCTATGAGTGGAGACACATTTTATACGGTCACGTTCCTCAGCAGTGAGCAAACGACGAAGAAGAAGAATTTAAAGTCCAATTACGAATACGTAACACATCTTATAGATTAGATATTTGTTAATAAGGTTGTCAACCAAATAAGGCCTGGTCTCTAATAAAACCCAAGCCCACAATTGAAAAATCCTACTTCGCGAAATCGTCTTGCCGTCAAAGTCTGTAATATAGTATAGGCACGTAACTTAAGAGACTTGTCTTGCAGCCGGTTCGTAACCCGATGATCCTCTTAGAATCTACAGGCTGTAAACATCTGTAATGCAATACTCTTTCTGTGTTATATTCAATTACTCGTATTGCTGCGTAAATCGTGATCACTTTTGTTTATTCATTACTAGCTGTTGCCCGCGATTTCGTTCGCGTGGACAACTTAACATCACAAATTATTATGTAATTCCCGTAGGAATAATATGTTTTTTTTTTCGGGATATAAACTATCCTATGTTCTATGCCAGGACCTAACCTATATATGTGCCATCATCCCGATCCGTCCAGTAGTTGAAGCGTGATTGAGTAACAAACATCCAAAAATACAAATATCCAAACATCCAAACTTTCGCATTTATAATATTAGTGGGATTATACTACTAATATTTAGTGTCCGACCGAAACAGGATTTGCAGCCGAAACCGAACCCGAAACCGAAGCTTCGGCCTGGGTCTCAGTTCGGCAGAGCCCGAATTTTAGACCTGTTAAAATTTCTAATATATGCTGAAATCTAGTGTGTTTTACATGTTATAAAGTTAATTCGTGTTAAATGAAATAAAAAAAAAATAACAATATGTAACATAAAATAGATTTGGTTTGTTACAATAGGTACAACACACTTTATTGCACAAACAATTACAGTTACAAGTTTTAAAAGTATAAATAGTACAACTTAGGTCTTATCGCTCTAAACAATTTCTTTCGGACAATCTTTGGGTATAAAATATTATGCCATAGAAAAAGGTAGGTTGCGCTGATTAGGAAATTTAAAAAAAATGTTAAATGGATACTTAAATAACATTAACTTTATATAATATTATAAAGTTAATATTACATGAAACAATATAATAAACAATGTTACTCTTGTAAATAAAGTCTATACGAACTAACCCTAACAGAGCGCGACAATTCACGAACACTGAGTTTCGGCTGATTTTTGGCCGAAACCGAAACTATGGCCGAAACTGGCCGAAACCGAAACTGAATTTCGGTCGGACACTACTAAAATTTTACTTGTTCTGCTTATTTATTAGTAAAATTTATTTAATAATAATACATATTTTCCTGCGTGCGGTTTTGTCTAAATTCATTCAAAAAATTGGTACTTATATGAAAACAAAGTCATTTGCGCCTCGAAAATAAAATTAAACAATAAATGGTGTTCCGAAATGGACCGCAAAGTTTACATAGTAATACAAACTCCTTTGAATATACAGGAACATACTGAATTAAATGACCAGTTCTTATCTAATGACGATAAGGTTGAAATTAGAACGAACTTGACCATAGCGGACGTATATGATGACAGACAATGTTTTCGTATATGATCAGATCATTAATTTGAAATGTAATATACGGTCAATCGATTGTCCTTGGGAACTTTAGGCTTTCTAGAACATATCAACTTCCATTAGTGAACGAATTTCAAAATCGGTTCCGTTTTTCCAGAGAATTACTCGAGTTTTCATACAAAATAAACCTCTTTATTAAATTAGAGTAGGTAGATGTATTATGTGTGTGGGGTATGTAGGGGCACACGTAGGCTTGAGTAATTCACATACCAGCGCTGACTTCAAAGGTATTGCACTCCGGTAGTAATGAAAGTACGCTGCTGCGTGCGGTGAAATTAAAAATATTTCCAAACTGCACCGCGGTTGCTAACATTGTTTTCGTCCCCATGTCAATAGGGCTCACCGTAAAATAATATTTCAGGTAATGTATTTGAAAAAATATATATGTAACATTAAAATGGCGGCAATTTCCACATGACATTCATTTTCTTAATTGGATATGGTAAAAACCCGCTACGCAATAAAAGCAGACTGATGCAACCTACTTCCAAGTTAGGACTACACTCGTCCAGCCCTCTCGTCATGTTAGTAAAAACATATAATCACCTGCCCGAAATAATAAAAGAAGAAACTAACAATAAGATATTTAACAAATACCTGAGACAGCTATTGATTTCCAAAAGCTACTACACATTAAATGAATACCTAAATGATTAATTATGATAAAATTAGATAACAAACAGATATGCAACAAATGAAATAAAAATATTATTTATACAAATAATACATAATACGAGTACATTTATATTAAACAACTTGATAACGTCGACAATACTGTTGGTCCTCCTCTCTCCTACTTGCTGTGCCCAAATGGGTCCATGAGAACTCTGTTTTTTTATTATCTGTTATTACCATGGAATGCAATAAAGTTTACTGATTACTGATTACTTTTATTTCACGTACCTTTTTACCTCAAAATTTTATGAAACACAATGCCATATAAATGGTTTGGTTATTATATATACTACATACAGTAAGAGGTTGTTTGACTTAAGATTTGACTGTATGACTTTATTGTCTTTGCTTTTAATAAAAAATACTATTACTGAATGGTTTCCATCTAGGATCATGTGTTTATTTTTGTTATTATGTTCTGTGCATAATTTATTAATTTGTTTTAAAAAAATGTGTGTGATCCGACGGTTACGTCTATATGTTCTAGGTTCATTATTTTTTATTCGAAAATTTGGGGTACAAAACATTTAAAGTCTACTAAACCCTGAGATATGGCTGCGCAACAATGACGGTCGTAATTTCTATGAAAATGTTATACCCTTAGGGCGTTTTCGCACTTATCCGTATCCGATTCTTATTCGATTCTTGTTCGATACCTAAAAATACGGCCGGGAAAATTAACGTATAGCGTCTGCGCTGTGATCCGTTTATAATCGAGTGTAGTGGGCAAGCGTACATACAATTTATATGGCGTCCACTTCGGCTCGGTTTTGATCCGCAAACGATCCGAACTGTGAATTTACGTATCGAATACGTACCGTTTACTTATGAGTGCGCAAACCACCATACAATTACTAAGATGGACAAACCGGATCAGAAACGAATACGAATCGAATAAGAATCAGATACGGATAAGTGCGAAAACTTTCTTATTTTTAGTCACAAAATTAGACTTTCGCGTGGGTGTACACGTATTTATCTAATAATTAAAATCGTAAACATCGCGTGTGAAGATATTTGCATTTGCGGTAGCGGGAGCGGAAGCGGAAGCGTGAGCGGAAGCGTGAACGGGAGCGGAAGCGGGAGTGGTAATGGGAGCGGATTCTGTAGTTCACGCGAGCGGAGCCGCGGGCACAGCTAGTTGTCTAATAAAGTAATACCTATATCTTGTGTAACTCAGAACTTACCTATAAATTACCTATTATTGAAGTCAGAACGTATAAATGGACCTTTCGATCTAAATACTAAACCGTGTGGTTTCCGGTATAGTAGAATAGGACCACTCCAACTCTTCCCGTGGATGTCGTACAAGGCGACTGAGGGAATACATTATAAAACATCAATCAGGCCTCCCCAACCCGTCTGGCCAGCGCGGGGAGTGTAGGTCAAATCCTCCGTCTGTCTCCGGCAGATGAGAGAGGGTTGTGCTCATGCAGTGGAGACAAAATAACCTGATGATGATCTAAATACGCGACTTATTCCACCAAACGCATTAGGTTAAGGGGGATATTAAAAATGTATGCGGAATACATTTGTATGTCACGGGAGCAGATTCAGTGCTTATTCTGAATCGGTCGGAATTTCCGCTGATATATTTTGCTACAAATTCTCGCCTGTACCGTCAACAATGAAAGTTAGTGGGAGTCATTTAAAAATTGCATATAAGTATTAATAAGTATAAGTAGTAAGTAAGTAAGTTAGTATTGTGAAAATGAAAATGAAATGAAAAATGTTTTATATCGGTAGCAATAAATTGACCTTAACTAGGTTGAGACCTACTTTTAGATGTTTCGAACACCTGTACCAGAAGGCCCCGCTCTTCCATAATGTGGTAAGGTAATAATAACATTATTTGTTAAAAATACAAAATAAATAAACGAATGTGTGTGTGTGTGTGTGTGTGTATGTGTGTATGTTTGTGTGTGTATGTTTGTGTGTGAGTGTGTGTGTGTGTGTGGTGGGTGTGTGCATGCGCGTGTTAGGCTATGTAATTCAAAAGTGATTCTGTTTCCTCATAGTTATTTGGAGATTATCACAAGACTCGTCTACAAGTGCAATGGTAACAAGTTCATTGCCACGTAAAGCCTGCCTTAAGTGTTTTTATTCCAATGACACTCTTAATTCTTAGGTAATAAGGACCAAACCCCTCTCTTACCTATTTCTTCCTTGCCACAAGACGACGTCTTGTGACAACAAATGGTTACAGTGGGAAATAGAGCTAAACCACCGTCGAGGAATATGACCACAGAAACCCTATTAGATAAAATGCAGAAGTAGGCGGGGCACGCGTGCCTACAATTTGCAATATATTGCATTAAGTTTCGCGCTGAGTCAAAGTCTGGTAAACATCGATAAACAATCTCCAAAAATGCTATATTGCAGGGTTTGTAACTGCATAACTGTATCTGCTCACTAGAAACGTGACCGCGACGCATAAAGAGTGCGCGTGAGGGCCGGTGTCCGAAAATCGGTACGCGCGGAACTGAAATAAACAAATGTCTTAACCGTTATATCTTGATAGGATATCTGTGAATGTGACAGTTACAAAAGCACCACTGCAGTTTGAAGCTTGATATTAGGTAGTTTTTAGTTTGACGGTCTCTCTCCTACCTCAATACAACCACGAAAAACCGTGGCGGAACGGGTAGCTCTCGGACTGCCACGCTGGAGGTCGCGGGTTCGAATCCCGCTAGGGGCAAATGTTCGTTTGATGAATATGAATGTTTGTACCCAAGTCTTGGATGTTTATATATTTATTTAAGTATGTGTATCCGTTATCTAGTAACCATAGCACAGGCTCTGCCTAGTTTGGGACTGGATAATTGGTGTGAATGTCTGATATATTTATTTATTATTATTATTTATTACACCTAATTTCCCTAAGCATTTTAACTCAGTTCTCTACTGAACTTACTAACTCTTCTCTACCACCGGAAGAAAATATATCGATAATGGAAATGTAAAAAAGCTGAAACGCCACTCTCTCGGAAATCGACACCCATCTCGTAAAACAGAAGGTCTGAGCGAGTCTTGGTTACAATAGACGATTAGATAGCATATTCTAACGTTTTTTTTGCGAGTGTTATGTAATATCCTCACACAATTTTATTTTTGTCTTTAAACTTTATTTCTGTAAAGTTCCCAAAGTAGTGCTTTAGCGGTTTTATCGATAGGTGTACAGCCTTAAAAGGCTCTGTAGGTATTTTATATTTAAGTAACAACCCCAAAAAGAAGATTATTACCCGGAATAGAACCTCAGTTCGACTCGCAAAGTTGGCAAAGTAGGTTTGGTTAACTTCGTCGTTTCCAATAAAACTTGCCGCTCCCAAGCAATCTCAGACACGAGATGAATACATACAAAAACACAGATATACATACAAACTACCATATTGTATACGTAACCCACGTGCTGGACAAATATAATGAATCTCATTAGAACCACAAACATCACACTAAACATTGTGGTCAACTAATTAACTCCCGACTTAGAATAGGGCCACCCCAAATCTTCCCGTGGATGTCGTCAAGGCGCCTAAGGGATTGCATATAAGATCATTACTGCGATCACCAATCCGTCTGCCAAGCGTGGTGATTATGGCAAATCCCTCAATGAAAAGCCCACCAAAAGAGGCATTCTGTTGGTGAGGCTTATGTTCAGCAGTGGACGTATATAGGCTGATGATGGGATACTCTTCTACAGCAAAGTTTATTCAGGAGTAAACCTTTAATCAAAGTGGAAGTCATTAACACTTTTTACTTATTCTAACTTCGCGATTTTTACCCCTGATTTATTGCGACTTGGAAAAAAGCATTTGGGACTTTGAGACTTGGACGGGATTCAGTGATGGAGTACGGTTTGTGGAAAATGTTAATTAAACTCTAAGAAAATGTTAGAGAAAGTCTTTAAAATATTTGAATGACTTTCCTGGATCTACTCTTTCTTATTTTGCTTGTGGTATTTCGTCGCTAGCCGCAAATATTTACTACCTTTGGTTGTTTTTCAAAATGTCGAAGCTTAGACTCTTTCGATAAAAGGTAATTTATATCAGTAGCTGATTTAAGAGTGGTTTGATTATTGAATTTGAAAATCGTTCTAGAACAAAACAAAGACGTTTATATATCTTTCAAAATCCCCTTAAGTTTTGCTTATCAAATCAAATATTATTTATTGTACATCAGTTTTCAGCGATTTCTTTTGTCTTGAGCTAATGTCTCAACTGCGGTGCTCTTTGATATTGAAAGTCCTCTAAAAACATTCCTTTTACGCAAGTTGGAAACAAATGCAACGTCAAATCCGTTCCACGTGTTGTAGAACCGGATTAATCCACACCTTTTCCAATAAAACTTGACTAATAACGTCTTCTTTGTGAAGTTGGTGAGAAGCAAAGGGAACTCGTGTTTGTACGCAACAGAGTTGAGCAACCTGATGAGTATTGACTTTAGGAAGCTCAGTATTAAACATAGACCTGAGATTTTGATGCTACGACCTCGTTGGCCTAGTTTTAGTCATTATCTCGGTCATCAAAGGTAGCGGGTTAAGTTTCAGTGGAGACAGACAACTTAGATGGTTTGGAAGTCATTTTACAAAACAATATATTTGTAGGAAATTTAGTGACTCACACGGAGAATATTTTAACAGAAATTTAATTATTTTAACTCAATTTTGCTACGAATAAAAAATAGGTAAAGGAAAAAAAATACATATACTGTACTATTTACTCAACACATAAAAATTATGCTTGAGTTTTATTAAACGTCGGTAATGATAATTCCTAAAATATTAAAAAGCCATGTAGAATTCTATAAATCCATATCGTTTTTGAATTAAGTACAACAATGATTTTACAAAGACCCGTTGATACCGTTACAATACACTATAAAAACCATTGTTGATTCGAACAAGTCATCTTAGGTTCATATGAGCGCACCAAGATCTTGCTCTCTAATCTAACTCACAAGACCCTGGTTTGGTTTCAAATAATCATAGTAGCTACTATGGCAACATGTCACTTAGTTGACTAGCATATCGGGCTCGATTCTAAAGGTACACAATTAAAATTTGACAGCACTAAAAATAGTTTCGTCTTTATCTTAATAATACAGTGTAACAGGGATAGCAACAATTTTAGTGCTGTCTAATTTTATAATTGTACTTCAGAATCGGGCCCATTTTCAGTGTAATTTAATAACTCGTGCTTTAATAATTATTACATAACTTTCTCTTTTGTTACATGACTAACATATGAACATTATACAGCACTAGAATAAAACAAAAAAAAAAGATAATATGGTCAAAATTAAAAGGTCTAATTAAGACAAAAGCTTTCTAAAACACAAATTTGTTATGTTACTCAGTAGTTTGATAATAATGATAATTATTTCATTTCAGTAATGGGTTCGCCCTCAAACCTTTTTGTAAAAGAACTTTTTCTTCTGAGTAAGTCCCTGGCTACCTTTGTTGCAACCTCTTTGTGAAATTACTACTACTTTTGAGACGTTACTAAAAATTAGGTCAGAGTTCTAGGGTATAACAAAACCATATATAAATGAAACTGTAAGTGTTTCAGTAGAATTAATCGTTCATGGTGATGTTGGGGCTACTGTAGCTCATCAGAGATATTGACGAAAGTACACAGATATTCGTTGCGGAAAATAATAAATTGCTGAAGCGCCAAAATAGGATATTAAGTTAGATATTTTTTACTAAAACAAAGGCTTTGTATTTAAACATCCGATAATCAACAATATGATATTTTTTTCTCAAATTCGTATGTTTAAAATTCAAATTTTGCCTTTCCAGCGACAATATGGATTTCTTGTCATCTTGCATAAACGAGTGGCATCCCTGATGTCTACAGTGTGGGGTAGTACCAATATAGTGCTAAAAATTATTCGGGATAGAGTTGATAGCCCAATAATTAGACATTGGCTGAGTTCACACGTAATTTTTTCAAGTACGGGTAGCATGTGACATCTCTCAATATAATCACACCTTTCAATAAGCAATTATTACTAACCACAAGATAAACTTTTTTGTCTGAAACAAATATATTCATTCATTCATTAAGTACCTTCTCTTTGCACCGCCGTTCAAAAACAGAAAAATATTTCCAATCCCCCGTGAAGCATATTCGACCTTTTTATGATTTATCGTCAAGTTTCTTTCTTTACGTATGTAGTTTGATAAGGGTCCGTGCAGACGACAATGTCACGCGTGGCAGCCACTTGTCAAAGCACAGACTCGATTTGTCGCTGGCGTGTAAACTTATTGTTGCAGAGCAGCAGCATATTAGTCGGTGTTTTATTTTATTACAACTCATCAAAAGAACATAATATCACAATATACTATCCGTATTGTTACGTGACAAATAGGAATGCGTGTAATATTTGGAAAACATACCTATAACATTTCTGTAGTATCTTTTTCAAACATTAATAAGATTATTTCGGATAATATGTTTGCTGATAATTATATCGTATTTTTGTAAATTGAGATAAGCGTTCATTGTTAAGACCCATGTCCAGCAGTTGACGCACAGAATGTTTGATCGATGACATGTTTCATTGGTTTAATTGATGTAAGATTGCTAACTCAACCGTAGTCTCTAATATGACTTTGTTGGAAAATGCTTTTTTAAAATTAACCTCAAATTTGTTATCAGAAGCCCCTAATTACAAGTATACAAGTTTTGAGCGCGGACGGAACTATTTTTTTCTTTCGTGACCTCCCTAGTTGACAACCCTGATGATATAATTTGAAACGCGATTTATTCAAAAGTTAGGCGGAGTTAGAAAATACTGCTTTGGTAGCTTATTGCTAAAATATAGTGGCATATATCTCCTTAGGACAGAGTTTCGATGTCGGCCTTAAAAAATATAATAGAATAAAAACCAAAATACTAATAAAATGAAGTTAACTTTGCTCCTACTAACTTTTTCGCGAAGTTGATAACATAAATACGTGTAGTCGATAGAACCCAAACAAATGATGTTAATATGAAAATGCTGTCGCGAATAGTTTTCCAGAAACATTTTTTTTTTGTTGCGTTTTACGTTCGGGGGTCAAATTGAGAAAAATAGTTTCTTAAAAATCACTTGGAATTGACGCGCGGGAATTTTACTAGTACATTTACAATTAAAAGTTTTGTCGGACTATGCAATAAAAAGGGCATGTCACTTTTTTAGTGCAAAAAACATACTGTGTAACGTAAATAGGCTGATATGATAAGCTTATAGTCTTCCACGAAGCTTGCTCTTTTGTGGCCATTAACAGCTGATTGCATGAGATACTTTTACTTATTTTACTTTTACTTTTTCTTGCTTTATCTCTAATTCGATAC
Source organism: Esperia sulphurella (assembly GCA_947086405.1). NCBI lineage: Eukaryota > Metazoa > Arthropoda > Insecta > Lepidoptera > Oecophoridae > Esperia > Esperia sulphurella. Next base: position 13,910,411 of record OX352265.1, read on the forward strand.
TATTATCATTATTAGCAGTCCGCTGCATCAGAATAACAGTGACAGTACTGGTATCAATTTGAACTGCTGTCGTAGTCTGCAAAGGTCCTTAGTTTCCACAGTAATACATAGTTCCGTAAGTTTTATTATGCGCTCCGAACAGAGGAAATCCGGAGTTTTTGACTGGGAGTTAACTTTATTGAGCGTGTAAACTTTACGTCTTGTACGACATTATTCTCAATGTTGGTTACCTACCGTTCGAGAAACTGGAGTTGTTTGTGAATAAGTTTCGAGAACTATCAATGCCGCGAGAAGCTTGTCTCGCATCTTACTTATCTCTACAAACATTTTGATAGAGAATTATATTTTCTGCTTTTTTATATGACCTAGCTATTCAGGGTTGGTTTTTGTAATCAGATTTCTGTATTTCAATCGATTTAGTTTTATTACGCGTCAAACTACTATTTATTAGATAATTCTTTTATGAAGTAGTTGGTCTCTCTTAGTAAATGTCGATGATCCTATGTGAGATAAACGCCCATATCACTAGGTTAACGAGGCAGACATTTCAATGACTAACAACCCACATCACTTTTTACTAAAATAAGCAGTAAAAAATCTGAAACAAACTTTCTTTAAAATTAGTTTGCATTCTTAGAAAGTTTCTTTTTATAGGTACTTTTACTTATTTTAATAAGCATTCTACCTTACTGATTTTAATTAATTGTGTTTTTTTTAACTTGTCAAGATACAAGAATAAATGTAATTTCAAAACACTTTCTCCAAATAATCATAAAAGTTTAACGGTAAATTCAGGAATTGCTAAGTAATTTTATTTATTTATTTATTGCACACACACAGATAAAACAAAAATATTACATTAAAAAGAAACACAAGTACAAAGCGCGAACTTATCTCTGAGAGAGATTTCTTCTAGCAGACCCGCGAGAGAGATAATTGAAATAAGAGAGGCAGACATAGTGTGTACGTAAATAAAAAAAAAATATACATACATTACTATATACCCACTTACATAGATTATAACCTACACGATAAAAAATATAAGTATATAAATAAATATTAATAAAAATAATTTCAAAGTATCGAACCATGTATTTTTTATATTACCTATATAATGACATAATCATACCAAGTAGAGACTAACAGTTAGTTACTATCACCTGCACACGGTTAAGTATTACTTAATTAGCAACGACTCACCGCAAAAGGAAAGGACCACTGCGCAATTACCAAGGCATGAAGCTTTTTGTATACCGACAGATGTTTTCGAGTTCGGCTCGATAAATCTACAAATTGGCCCAGTATTTGGGGTAACCATGTATTCAGTTAAACTAGGATACGGAGGGTAATTTTTTAATTAGTTTTAAGAGCTATGATGAGACAATGAGCCCCTAATGTTTGAATAAACATTATATGATGATGATACTTTATGGGCTGTCAATCTGACTTTTACTATTCAGAGGCCACTTCATCATCATCATCATCATCAGCCTAAATACGTCCACTGCTAGACATAGGCCTCCCCAATAGAATACTACTTTTAGTAAGTGCTCCATTGGGGGATTTGCCATAATCACCACGCTTGGCAGGCGGATTGGTGATCGCAGTAATCATCTTAACATACACACACAGGAGAACGCTGCTGCCCGTCCTTGGTGCAATCCCTTAGTCGCCTTGACGACACCCACGGGAAAGATAGGGGTGGCCCTATTCTAAGCCGGGAACCACACCGAGGCCACTTGTTAGGCATTTATTATGGATATTAATGAATATGTGACATTTGAGATAACTGTATTACCTAAATATAAGTACCTAAGGTTCAATTATTTAAATTTAAAAATGTCACAAGTTTCAGTAAGCGACAGTTGGTATCCTATCTCTAATGCTATGTTTGTAACGGTGTGTCCGTTTGATACTTTTTTTTATTGTCATCGTAAAACCTGTGAAATTCCGGAGCAAATTTCTTTTGCCGGAGGTTGCGGGTTCGAATCCCGCTAGGGGCAAATGTTCGTATGAATATGAATGTTTGTACCCAAGTCTTGGATGTTTATATATTTATTTAAGTATGTGTATCCGTTATCTAGTAACCATAGCACAGGCTCTGCCTAGTTTGGGACCGGATAATTGGTGTGAATGTCCGAGTTATTTATTTATTTTTAAATTGTCACCGTAGCCACGAGTTTATGGTTTTTTGTTCATCGAGCGATATTTTACAACACACGTTTATGACGCTTTTTGATTAATACGTCTGTGATCGCGGCTAACAGTTTGTTTATTGTTTTTCCTTCGGTAATGTGACTTATGGCGTCGCAATAAAAAAGGGAATCAACATTTTTTACGTGCAATTCTGTTTCACTCAAATATTGGGTAAAAGTCCCAGGATATTCAAATCTTAGGTAACGATACAGTGATCCAAATAAATAAAATCGTTATCAACAAGATTTTTAATTTTTGTTATTTCCAGTGTTTTAAATATATTTTTGAACAATTATTTTAAATAAGCCGAACGTTTAATAATAATAATAATAAAATCATTTATCTCTTAAAAAATATACATACAATAACTCCGCCAAACTGTATAATACAGTTTGTTGGCAAAAATAGCTCTCTTACTTTATACACATCTATGTACTTGTACCTTTGCTGCATATCACTTTCTGGACTTCAAAGACACATCAACACATTACACAAAAGATCGTGGGTTCGATTTCCACTGGGGACAGACAACTTTGTGCAATTTGTACAAGTTGGTCCCGGTCTGGATGTTATATTTGTGAATTGTACTATCATAGTCAAAATTATTTATTGCATTTCCTTGTTTAATTTCCATAGCACAGGAGAAAATCCTAGTTTGGGATTAAACAAGTGTATTGTATATATTCTGTGCACAAATTACAATATTTTGATTATTTAAATTGATATCTTAAACTTGACTTGTACATTTGCTTGTTTGCTTGCTTTATATTTTTGTATTGATTTTTTTTAAACATTGTATGACTATTTTTCCTTACCTAATAAATGACTTATCATAATTCTGTGTACATATTTTAATATTTTTGATTATTTAAATGTTATTGAATGTTTCATAGTGTCATCATCATCATCATCAGGTTATTTTTGTCTCCACTGCAGGAGCACAACCCTCTCTCATCTGCCGGAGACAGACGGAGGATTTGGCCTACACTCCCCGCGCTGGCCAGACGGGTTGGGGAGGCCTGATTGATGTTTTATAATGTATTCCCTTAGTCGCCTTGTACGACATCCACGGGAAGAGTTGGAGTGGTCCTATTCTACTCTACCGGAAACCACACAGCAGTTTCATAGTGTAATGTATTTTAATTAAGTCCGAAGGATATTGTTAAATTATATCAAAACTAGAATTAAGGAAAATGATTTCTAACTCAATTGTAATATATAATATAGGCTAATAATAGTAATAATAATGAATTGTATATTGTGTAATATTTATAAATGTTAGAAAAATGCAAATTATGACTTTATTCTCCTTAATCCTTTATAAAAAAAATCAAATATTATCATAATCCTTCGATGTGTGAAATATATAAAATAAAGAAGATATATTTTGAAGAAGCAAATAATATGCAGGTCAGTTCCGACGCAGGGCCGACTAGCTGCAATATCTCAGTGCCAGGGTTCTGTACACTGCGACCTACACGTAATTTGTCTAAGAACAATGAGATATTTTTCGCTTGGAGCCACAGGCATTGTCGGTGCACTGGTAATTCAAAGTCATTGATGTGTAGTGTAAATGAAGTAGAGTAAGCGAATGATTGAATTTTTGTAAAACAAGTGAATAACAGCATCCACGTGATTTTAAAAAGTTCTTATTCATTATGCGGAGAAGGACATGAGATCAATTCTTTTTCATCATCATTATCATCAGCCTGTAAGAGCCCACTGCTGGACATAGGCCTCTACCAAGGTGCGCCACTGAACCCGATTTTCGGTTCTTCGCATCCAGTCTCTGCCACCTTCCCTACGCAGACCGTCGCTCCATCTACCCAGGGGGTGTCCCATACTATGCTTGCCCAGTCGCGGTCTCCACTCGAGAACTCTTTTACCCCAGCGGTAATCGGCTCTCCGGCAGCGACTGGATGAGAAGAACCGAAGATCGGGTTCAGTGGCGCACCTTGGGAGAGGCCTATGTCCAACAGTGGACTTATTCAGACTGATGATGATGACATACACACGTGTACGGACAAGCTAGTGCGCCTATAGTAGCAGTGGGGCTTATTCCAATAATCCCCTGCGAAAAATCCCCTTATGGGGATTTCTGGAATTTTTTGGAAAATTTGTCCAGAAATCCCCTGCCGATGCTCAAAGGAAACACTAAGGGGATTTCTGGACAAAAATTCCAGAAATACCCTTAACTATTTATTTTTATTTTTTTCTTCATAAAACGCAGTGGGTAATTAAATATATTCGCTTGTATGGAGAGCCGGGGGTGTGCTCCGCGTTTCCTCGCTCTCTCTTCTCCCTTTCACCACAAGCAAAGCTAAGCTCTACACGGCCCCTCTACCGATAGCATCTCCGTATCGCGTTCCATCGCTCCTAATCGCCCATTGTGTGCAGTGCGATACTGATCTACTGCAGACCTGTGACGCTCTCACGTCTCAGATCTATGGATCACTCATGTATATGGCTTTCTAATGATGGGGGTTATTTGTTTATTAAATGTCAAAAGATTGAGAAAGTTTCCTTTGGATACTCTTAAGCCCTTAAGGTTATCGCAAACGTACCATCGCATCGGATCATCATAGCCTCGCTTTCGGCTCTGCATCGGCGCGTCATCAGCTCAGTTCAGTAGCTCCAAGCTGTTGGCGCGGTTACGACTGGGCGACAGATCATACGTTGTCAGTAAGTCACCTAGTAACTCGAGAATCAGAGGTCGTTAGTTTGATTCCCACTGCAGTACAACATCTTCGTACAGTTGGTGTCATATTTTGGGGCAACTCAACAAACAAAAAACTTGCTTTTAGAGCTCAAAAACGATGCATTCGGGCAATATGCAATTTGAAACAAATAGATTCATGTAGGTCGCATTTTATAAAACTGAAAATACTGACTCTCCCGTGTATGTATATATATGAATCGGCGGTTTTTGCAAAATCTAATATTAACGTGTTCACATTTAAAAGGCAATTAGATAAAATGGCAGTGTTACCAGCAAACACTGCCTTGTTACACAAAAGCGAATTCTGCAGGATACCTCAGATATATAATAAAAACCCTAAAACGATACGAGATGTGGATGAGATTAATTTATTTAAAAAAAAACTCCACGATCTGTTGGTAGAAAAAAGTTATTATAGTTTGGAAGAATTTCTTGGTGACGGTTCAATTTAAGGTTTCTATTTGTATCTAAATAACTCTTAAACTTTTTTTGTAACTTTGTTTTTAAATGCATGCTTTACTGCGACACAATGTTATATGCCCATGAGGCGGGACATAGCTGAGCTCTAACTATGACATTTAATCCTTTTATATACCTATGATCCACAATAAAGATATTTCATTTCATTTCATTGGCACTGGTATGGATGTCTTAATATTGTCAAATTACTTAAGTACAGGCAAAAAATATAGTTTGAGATTCATCATCATCATATCAGCCATTAGACGTCCACTGCTGGACATAGGCCTTCGCCCTTTACATCCAGTCCTCCGCCTTCCATATACAGCCGCTTCCGGCCACCTTTCTCTGGTCGTCGGTCCACCTGGCGGGTGGGTATTCCGTACTGCGCGTGCCGATCCACGGTCTAGTAATAAACATCTTATCGTTTGTTTCCACCCTTATTATTTGCGGTAGGTGATTATAACGAGAGGGCTGGACGAGTGCAGTTCTAACTTGAAAGTAGGTTTTTATTTTATTTTATTTATTATAGTCATATAAGTACCTATTTATCATTTAAATTTCCTAATCAGCGCAACCTACAATTACTCTGGCATAATATTTTTCTACCCAAACGTTGTCTGGAAGAAATCGCTTAAAGCGATAAGACCGCCTAAATTGTACTTATATAACGTACTTATGTAACTTCTATAACGTGTAACTGTATTTGTTTGTGCAATAAAGTGTATTGTATTGTATTGTATTGTAGGTAGCATCATATAAGCCCTTAGACCTTTATTCGTTACTTATATACATATATACATACATACATACATACATACATACATACATACATACATACATACATACATACATACATACATACATACATACATACATACATACATACATACATACATACATACATACATACATACATACATAAGGCTCAAGCCTTGGTCCCAGAGGGGTAGGCAGAGACAGAGAGATAGAGGTATATTCGGTTTTACCTACCTCCTTGTACAAGCTACGGGATAGTTTCTCTGTTCCAAATTGATTTTCACGTACTATTAGATATTATTGTACCTACGAGTATAATTATACCTACTATTACCTGCTATTCCAATCGCGCAAGTGGGTAGAAATAGAAATTAAATTACTTATAAATACGTAAGCAGCCTCAGAGTTGCTTGCTCCCGCCCGCCCAAGCTAAATTATGTAGCGGTTCAGATCCTGCGCTATTCACAGTCTCTATTGTACTAGTGGACTTCAGAATAGCTGAGGATTTAATTTTAAATTTTTAGTTTAGTTTTTATTACATTTTACTAAGTTAGCATCGGAGAGTAATTTATTTTATCAGCATATGTAGGCATGTAACATAGGATTCTAAGAACACGTTACTCAAATGCGTCATCATTCATCATCAGGTTATTTTTGTCTCCACTGCAGGAGCACAACCCTCTCTCATCTGCCGGAGACAGACGGAGGATTTGGCCTACACTCCCCGCGCTGGCCAGACGGGTTGGGGAGGCGTCTGAAATGCGTATTTTTTAATGATGTGAGGGGACTTTCCCAGGGACTAAAAATGGCATTCAATTGGGAAGGATTATGTTCAGCAGTGGACGTATTTAGGCTGTGATATTAGTAAAAAAATTTCAACAGTAGTAGTGGTAGTACATAGGGACGACATACCTATGTTAATTGTATATGTATGTATGTATGTACGTATATTACATTTAAAAGTATATATGAATTGAAAACTAACTTGAATACTAACACCAGACACACACTCACACGCATCCCACACACACACACAGACACCCTCCCCCCCCCCCCCCACACACACACACTGACACCCACACACACACACGAACACGTCTTTCAATTTTAACCGGCGAAATAACTTTGTCCTTCCCGTGGGGTGGAGACCTGGCGTCCTGGAATACAGGGATTCCCTAAGTCCAAGCGTCAGTCTCCATAACAATCTTCCTTGCTATTTGACGCCTAATTAAGTTAATTTAAGCCTTTAATACTTTTGTAAAGATTGCTTGGAGAAAATAAATAAAAAATAAAAAAAAAAAAAACATTAGCCCTAAAGATGTTTCCCAAGGTAAACCACTCCTTTTATATTTGAAGCGACGGTTGCTGGCAGGTTGAAGAGTGGAGCTAATCTAGGCCTCGCCTGGGGTCGTGTGGGGCTCACTCCACTCAGTTCCGTTTAGATATTAATGTTGACGGAGAGTCCTGAGATTTTCTGAGAAATTTTTACCCTGTAGCATCGTGGTTCGTAGCAATTTGGCCTTAATCTTGTATTTTTTTCTTATTTCAGACGATGTAGTTTTATTAACTTACCTCGTCTCTACCACTAGATAAAAAAATATTGAGTTGACTCACTTAAGTTGAAAGTTATAACAATTTTTAATATTTTTTTTATATAAATGTTGTAGAGGCCTTTTCGTCTAAAGACAAAAAGGAGAGGCAAATTTCAAAGTAGCTATATCGAAGATTTAGTTCTCACCTCATTTCAGATCTTTGAGTTTTCGGGCTACTCTCATCGCCAGCATATACTCGGCATTACATACAATCCAACTGATTTAATTACCTACTACTACGACAAAGCAGTAGCCCGCCCGTACGCGTTTGTGTGAGTGCGTAAAGTATTGTAGGGCTGCAGCAGCGAGCGTGCGAGCAGAGCCGATTGAGAGAAATAACGTTACACGATAACAACACAGGTCTTCTTTCTAAATTATGGCGTCGATCGCTCGGCATCGCCGTACGGGAAATGAAAAAATCTCCAATATGTATTTGTTTTATTGCTTTTTAAACAACCGTAGACATCATAATAACGACCAATTGTTTCATTTTTAATCATTGTATATCATTCACTACACCATAAGCAGATTGACAAATTCATCAAAAATTCAACCACACGCGCATTTAGAAATCGGCGCGGCAACCCTGCGGTACGTACTTCTAGGCTTACTTCTATTTTTCTGGCGACCTAAAACTAGCTGGGGAAGGTGTCTCTGGGTTACGTAGTAATAGTTAGTAGTCAAATATTTAATTATTGATTACTAGCTGGTGCCCGCGACTTCGTCTGCGCAGGATTGGTATTTCGAGTAGCTTATATTAGCGTGACGTAGAAAAGAACTAACACTGGACCCGATTCCGAAGCCACACATTTAAAATTTGACAGCTCTAAAATTCGTTTTGTCCTTATCTTCATAATATTGTGTGATAGCAACAATTTTAGTGCTGTCTAATTTTAACATTGTACCTTCAGAATCAGGCCTATTATGACATTAAAATTGTAATTTTATGGCGCACGCCAGAATAGCTCGCAGATTTTTTCCTACTTACTTGACATTTTGGACAATTTACACATATCTTTATAAATTGTAGCCTATGTGTTATTCTGATTCATAAGCTATATTATTGTAAAGTTTCATTAAAATCCATTCAGTAGTGTTTACGTGAAAGAGTAACAAACATCCATCCATACTTACAAACTTTCGCGTCTATAATATTAGTAGATTTGTTTTAGGTAAGTCCTGCATCACTCTTTTAGGCAAGTTGTTCATAGATCAGCCGCGATCGAATAATCATTATCATCAAGAGTTCTAAGGCTAAGGAAACGGGAGTAAGATAGTCAGTGAGAAAATATTCCTTGACTTGTCCCTTGCATTACAATACCTACCCTCATACCATGAAGCAAAATAATTTTTCGCACCTTAGTCACATTTTAAAGTCATCTGTTATCTAATTTAATAACCATTTAGTGTAAATCTAACAATTTTTAATAAATTACCACACAAAAAAATGGTGTTACCAACAAATAACTTTACAATCGAGTTACACGGATGGTTTCTTCAGCACGCATTTTATTCAGTTGCAGATTATTCAGGGCACGAGGACTAGGACAGTAAATAAGGATAATTGTCAATAACTATCTAATATAATTAATTACTTTTATACTTGACATACTTAAATAATTTAATCTAATCTAATTATTTTAATTGCAATTTTATACAATTTAATATTTGCATGTCGTTTGAAATGGCTGAGCAGGAGAACTAGTTTTATGTTTTACACCTTGTTTTGTACCCTGTTCAGAAGCAAATAAATAATCTTTCTTTCTTTCAGTCATGAAGGTAAAAACTTTTAGGTGATTTATGAGGTGGGAAAAATTATTTTGCTTCGTGGTATGACCAGTAGGTATTATAAACACAGAAGATAACTGGTCTTGCAGTGCAGCTGATACGAGTATTTGACTAAATTAGCCGCTTTACTGAGCACATCCAGCTTACGGCTAAACCCAGGTACTACACTGAGTTTGAGAACATATTTTCAACATTTACTTTTTCAATTTTAAATAGAATATTTTTAGTGACTTAAGTATGTTATTATTAACATTCACATAGAAAGTAAGTTTATTAATAGTGGTGCAGCCGATACCGATACGATATCGGCGTATCGGAGCTTTTGACCGATATATCGGTATCGGCGACATCTGAGCCGATATCCAGACCGATATATCAATATACAAAACTTCATTTCAAATTTGACGCAATAGTGCATCACGACTCATTATCATGCTACTCGTATATCAGTGTGAGGATATATTTAGTTCATTTATTTTGTGGACTGATTAAACGTTCGGTTAAAATTGGAAAATAAATTCTCTATTAACATACTTACCTATTCTTAATATTTTCATAACATAAAACATAACATAATGCTTACGCCTTAGTCCCAGAGGGGCAGGCAGGGACGATGGATCGCAACTTTGCGCGATCCTGACACACCTCACTAGCCTCACTCACATTTATCAACGTTTTGTCACGTTTTGTTAGTCCTTTTAAATATTCATCAAAATCTATAAGACCCGCATAAGAGTAATTCTGGATTTTATAAGCAAAGGGGTTGTACGTATCCAGGTGGAACAATTTGGCAGAATATTTTATATCTGCCGAACCGACTGGACTATTCGACTACTGGTATGGAAATATCACCTATAAGTGGCCTTTTCATTTGAAATAAAATAAATGAATAAGATTTCGAAATTCACTTATATCCTTATTTCAAAACAAATTCACACCTAGCTTCAGTGTGTCTACAGCTTAACTGTAACTGAAGATCTTCAGTAAGACGCCCTTGCTTATTTATGAGATGTTAGCTCTGACATGAATTTATGCAGGTATGATAAGGGGTACCTACACTCATGCCGACGTCCTGTAATCAGTGTCTGATCTCGTGCATCTTTCGCTAATCATTTTGCGAGCTCGAGCGCAATGACATTGATTAGCACTTAGTCGGGGATTTCGTCTCGTAGGGGAATGTTACCCAGATTAGATTTACTATCTTTTATTTTTTACTTAACCTCATTTCCAACTTAGGTACATGTTTAGTAATCGGTTAAAACCATACCCTTGTAGCTCTTTAGTCTGTATTTTTGTCTCCCTAATAACTTGAAAACTACTGGATAAAATTAAAATTTAAAGAGTTTTTGACGACTTAATAAAAGAAAATTAAAACTATCTTCCGCACAACTCAAAATCTATTGATATGAAATGTTGAACATGAATTTACAATTGCCTGGAAATATTGAGAAAAAGATGTTAAAGTTTAAAAAAGTTACTGTTTATTTCAGAAAAAACTATTGAACATATTTTTTATTGGATCTCGCGCATTCTGTACCATGGAAGTTTATGTAATATTACACAAGTTTGCCTCTAACACCATAGGTTATGACAGATACAACAAAAACAAATAAATTACACCAACGTAAAACAATGTCTTCTTACACAATTGGATAAATTATTAAATCCATCTGATTTTATAAAACAAAATATGTCAGACATCGCGTAGTGTGTAGACCCCTTCAGACTGCATATCCTTGACTTCACCTATCTGCATGTTTGAAGCAAACACGAACTACCAAACACAACCAACCGCATGTAAAGTCTGGAGCATGAACAAGTCTTAGGACTGTCGGCGTATACTTATGTATATTTCATTCCAGATTAATAGTCCTATGAAAACAAACGCATTTGCGTCTCGAAAACAAAATACACAATAGATGGTGTTCCTAAGTGGACTGCAAAGTTTACATGGTAATACAAACCTGTTTTTGCTGCTGGTGACCCTTTCATGTATATGTTACCGAGACGTAAATAGCGTTGGTTTTCATAGGACTATGAATCTGGAATGAAATATATAAATATGTGCAGTGTGAATCTCGACTTAGAATAAGGGCCATCCCCAATTTTGACATGGGTGTCGTCAAGGCGACTAAGGGATTGCACCAGAGACGGCCAGCAGCGTTCCCTGTGTATATTAAGATTATTACAGACTGCGATCACCAATCCGCCTGCCAAGCGTGGTGATTATGGCAAATCCCCCAATGAACAGCCTACCAAAAGTGGCATTGTATTGGACAGGGTTTTTTTCAGCAGTGGACGTATTTCGGCTGATAATAATGATGATTAGAGTAAAACTTGTATCTATCTATACGCTTTCAATTGTAATGCAATTATAGGACTGTAATGCAAGGTTCTTCTAGATTATCACCACCCCCATCTTTCTGCTGCTAAAGATATTAACACTGTGTTCCGGTTTGAATGGTAGGAGATCCAGAGTTATTACAGGTACTTCAGACATTCCAGTCGACCATTTTTGAACGTGGGGCTTATGCTAAAACCCCAAAAATGTCAAGACCTGGAGCCTACTCCATGAGCATCTCGGGTAATAACCCCATCGAACACCAAAGCTATTTTGGATTCTCTAACGGATCATACGACATATTAGCGATAGATCGCCACGACCTCTATGTACTACTAGATGGAGCGGTCCAAACAATCGCTCTGTTCCACGCAAGGAGCCGCAACTCGTTCACATTCACAATGAAACTTGTGCAGTTACTACGCAGAACATCTAATTATTTACTAAATATTGACGCTATTTACCCGTAGCGTCAATATTTACTAACAATTAAATATTCTGCGTAGTAACTGCACAAGTTTCATTACGAATGTAACCGAGTTGTGGCTACTTGCGTGGAACAGAGTGATTGTTTGGACCGCTCCATCTAGTGGTACATAGAGATCGTTGTCAGATCGCGACTATTGTGAGACGCCAATCGCTTATCATATAGATATCAACGGATATTAGCCGAAATGCTTAAGAAGTGGACCCCCAACTCTGTGATTTGACAGTAATTATATATGTACGAACCACGTATATTGAGTACCAAATCCCTTCTTTCCAGGGCGCACTGTAGAAAAAGCACAAAACAACTTAATCCCATTATAATGGACACGTTACAATTTAGTCGTAGTAAAGCAAAAGTCGTTCATTTAGTCGAAACTCTGTTTTACAACTTGAAACGTTTAAAGGTTTAATGCGTGCCCCGGCATTAAATAGGACGTAAAACTGAATGAATCGACACAGCGGCTTTTAGACCTTACGACTACAAAAGTCGTGAACCCTTTATATTAAGAACAACATAAATATGTCGTAGTTGTCAAAAGGGAAAATATACCCTAGCTTACTCTTGCGACTCAGACTCGTCGGTGTACGAGAACCTAGTACCCATCTTAGCCGGGGCGGGCTACAAATTGAGTTTAACACCATTTCAAAGTTAACACGTTTACTCGCTTAAATGACACTACAGGAAATTACATTACATCATCAAATAACGATTTAAAAAAGCAGACGATCCGTCGGAATTATGCCTGCGCACCGCACGCGTATCGAACCAAGATACTCTCGACTATGCGCCTGCGCCAGTCCCACTCGACGTTCCGTCAGCGTTCGCTCGCGACGCTAGCCGAATCAAGCCGAACGGCGCGAGGAACACGCACTGTGCCTCCAAATCAGCTCTTCTTTTATAATTTCACCGACAAATAAAATATTTTGAATTTCGAATTTACAATACAAATAAAGTTACAAGTTTAAACATTTAAAAATATTACAATTTAAGCAGTCTTATCACTTTAAAAACCCACACACAGAGATATTAAAAAAAGATATTTTAATGTTCTGTAATCACGACCTACTTACGTTACTTTTGCTTGTTTCGATTATCTATTTCTTAGTTGAAATTTATATTTAAATTCTTGTTAAATTCTTTTTTCTTTCAATATTGAAAGTGAGAGCCTAATCTGTCGAACAGACAGTATTTATGTAAAATTTCCTCCGATGCATATATTTTTTAAGTATACTTTTGTGATGAGATAAATAAATAAATATCTCAGACATTATCCAGTATCACCAATTATCCAGTCCCAAACTAGGCAGAGCCTGTGCTATGGTTGCTAGATACACATACTCAAATATAAATATATAAACATCCAAGACTTGGGTACAAACATTCATATTCATCATACGAACATTTGCCCCAAGCGGAATTCGAAGCCGTAACCTCCGGCGTGGCAGTCCCAGAGCTACCCGTTCCGCCACGGAGGTCGTCAAATAATAAATATTTATTTTATTATTGTTATTATTAAAAATGTCGTCGTGTTCGAATCATCGTCAACAATCTCCAGACCAGTCTAAAACCGAACCTTCTAAGAATCGTGATCGTGTCGTATGCAGAGGAGGGGCCGTGTCATCCCGACAATTAAGTTGCAGTTATACGACTGTCTAATAACGATATAAAATACCTTTGTTGCTTCTAAGCAGAGACTAATTATTTTCTCTCTGTTTTTCATTAAAAGCAGCGTCAAACTGCTGCACTTCATATTTTATTATTCCGTAAGACGGACGAATGTCAGGTGAACAGCAATATTTCCATCATTACCCGTTGACGTCAGTGCATCATAAATATCTCCCATTTAGGTCTATGGTCATCTAGTCTGGGTATTATGGCATTTAAAAGTTTATTTAGGAGTGAAAATTCTCAGAAAGAATAAATCTTCTCAACTCAAAGTTACAAAATTCGATATGTTCCAAAAAAAAAACTTAGTAGAAGAGAAATATGGCTTAAAATTTGTTACCGTCCTGTACCCCCTTAAACCAATGTTTTTTTTCGAAACTTACAAGTACATACCAACATTTAGTTATTTAGTGACTGCTCCAAACGAAGAAGGTAAACATCCTCAGGAAACCAGCACATCGGAGATAATCAGTGTATATGTGTAATCGGAGCTGATGTTGCACCACGTCTGGTGATAAACTTAGCACAACAAAAAGAAAGAAAAGAAAGAAAGAAAAAACATTTATTTACTACCATAATTGGCACACACAAAGAAAAAACCAACAAAGCAAGAAAAAGGAAAAAAAATAAAAATAAAAATTATAAGAACTAGAGAAAACAATTTAAATTTTTTAACATAGTTAAAATAGTATGCGTGTGCCGTGACAGCAAAAGGGCAAACGACTCAGCATATGCCTAGACCAAGTAAGGTGCTAGGCGCTGATTTTCAGTCGCACCCAAAGGATGGTGTCTCCATGATGATGATGATGATGGCAGGCCAGGTTAACGTCACCCGCAAAATAGAGCACGGCTGGCAGTTCCTCCCGCCGCCGGTGAAAAGTTACTACGTCAGCGCCTTAATGACCAGTGCCGAGAAATCGACACTATAAGTTGGAAAGAGAAGTACTTATGTTGTTGACGTATGACGTTGTCTCTCTCTCAGTTGACTTGTTCGCGCTCTTGGTGCAGAGACCCTACAATAATTTACGCACACACACAAACGTATACGGACAGGCTGGTGCGCTTGTAGTAGTAATTAAATTTGTTTAGCTTATATGGAGTGCCGGGGTGTGGTATAGTAATGGCAACAACATACAGTTTTTAAAAAGTAGTATATAAAATCTCTCATAGAAACAGTATCTATGAAAATTCATTTCTAACTCTGAAAGTTCGTTAAGTAACCATCAAGCTATCACAACTCTCTCTCCGCCCCCGACAAAGTTTTAACCTGGCGGCGTAAATAAAGTTGAAGTTGCGAGTAAGTGAAATTTTAAACATTCTCATGATGTTTTTCTACTGAGTCTGTCAATATTGTTTTTTTTTTTTATTATTACCACATTTTTTTCTTGTCTGTTTGTTTGTCTAACTCCCTGATGAGCTAGTAGACTTGAAATTTTATACGTAGGTCAGAATTGGATGACAATGTAACATTAACTCGCTTTCTTGTCTGTCTGTTTGTTTGTTTGATGAAAAATTATGCGATTCAACAAAGAAAAATAAGGTTTTCGATGTAGTCGACAGAGTTAGTAAGCTGAAAAAAAAAAAAAAACTTAAGTACGGTTGATTTACGAGTATAATACCACAGGCTTTTCGGTGAAGGAAAACATCGTAAGGAAACCTGCATATGCGGAAGAAGAAATTCTGAGGTGTATGTGAAGTCCACCAAATCGGCTTGGGGCACCGTTGGTGGTCAGGGGTTTGGCACAAAAGATCCTGAAGGGTCGAAGTGTCGCCAGGTCTTCCTGGCCCCCTACGAAGATAATATAAGATAGTAAGCTGAAGTGCACCTCCTGTGGAATCTTTGTCATAAAACATTAATACCTATTATGATTGCACTATAGAACTATGATGCTTACTATATTGCCGTATATGTTGCTACACTGTTGAACTACTACTATATTGCCGTGTAGTTTCCGGTACAGTAGAATAGGACCACTCCAACTGTTCCCGTGGATGTCGTACAAGGCGACTAAGGGAATACATTATAAAACATCAATCAGGCCTCCCCAGCCCGTCTGGCCAGCGCGGGGAGTGTAGGCCAAATCCTCCGTCTGCTCGGGCAGATGAGAGAGGGTTGTGCTCCTGCAGTGGAGACAAAAGTAACCTGATGATGATGATGATAGAACTATGACCATTTACGCCGGAACACAGCAATGCGGCCTTGGGTTATGGATCATATGGATTAACTGTATCTATTCAAAAGTAGAATGGAGACTTACAGAGGCTTTCAACTCCGCCAGAAACTTATATAATACCATTTCATGTAAATGTCACATGACAGTCTTGCCTGGACGTCTATTTACTGGCTATGTGAATACCTTCAGAGCTCAGTTCACAGAGAATTAGTCAAATACGAGGAACTACGAGCAACTTGCCGTTCATTGGCTGTAGCCCCTACTACGGGTCACGCTGCTCGCGAATGAATGTTTAAATGTATCATTTTTTACTATTTCTGAGCTTTGCATGCATTATAATATAAATTATAATTCACTGACTCAATAATTTAATAACGATTTAGCTAGAAAGTGGACAGATCAAAACATTACGAGAAAAAGTGAAAGAAATAACTGACTGTGTTATTTAGGCAGTTCAATATTCTTGCTTATAATTCAAGATTGCAATAAGCACTATTTGAATTTTATAAAAAAGAGACGGAAATTATTTTGCATAATATGTAATTCTTTTCTCACATTTAGAAATTATTCCTTAACGGTTAGTGCAATTCTTGGATTCTTCGGAGGCTTCGCTATATCGTCCAAGTTTTGATCACTTACCTGCCTTGGCAACAATATACTATTAATGCTTTTACCTGGCTTCACAGATATTTCTAATCTTGATTAGAGTAATTATGTATTCAAATAATTGATACTATGTAGCGTCTGCATGTCTATCTCAACGCAACGAGTTTCATGACGTGGACTATCGTCAAGCGTCTCGCATCTGAGATGCGGAAATATATAATTAGTACAATGGTGTTATTGTCAAATCCAACAGTATTCTGAGGATCAAAGATCATAACCGTTATGTGATCATAAATATTCGATGGCGTAACTTTGATATTTAAATTAATTTAACATGTTACATAATAATAATACATTAAATATCAAAGCCAAATTTATTTTATTATGTAGTTAAGTTTTGTATTCTTATACATATATGAATATATCACTGGATTGCATTTTTTAGCACTATCGGTAAGGTATAAAAACACATATTTTGACGTAAGTGCTCATACACCTCTCTTCTATAACTGTGACAAAGTAGTAGGGGCTTTTTTCGTATTAGTCAAATACAGAACATAGTTGTCGCAGGCTTCCCTGCAAGTATCTTGAGAGATGGAAATCACGTATATATGTATGTGTAGCTTTGAACTTTAATATGGACGTGTTTACTTTTGGATTAGGAATTAAAATTTAGTTCTCCTCTTTTAAAGAGAGATAGATAGAAGAATTACAAATTCCAATGAAAGTAAAGAATTAAAGTTCGTATAGGTATTTAAATGTAAAGTCGGTAAAATCACTAAGTTTGTGGCGGTAATTGGTTATTTAAAATCATCTATATAAATTTAAAGAATAAACACGTTGTACCTAGCTATTACGTAAACCAACACGTTTTAATTTTTATATTGCATTGAAAAAATATACTTACAGTAAAATTGCAAAATACTTTCCACTATGTCACATTATCGTAGTTTTATTAATGTTTACAGTATTAAATTAAAAATAAAAACACTCTTTTGTTCTTTTATTTACTTTAAATAAATTAATTTTTAACGTAACTCGTATTTTATCGTTTTTCCTCGAATATTAGATATTAAATGACTTTTTTTTCGTACAAAACTTTATTATAACAGCCTGTAGATGTTCTAGTTCCATTTCATTATTAACTGTAAAGTCCTTGCTATGCTTGCTTATCAAAAGTGGAGCGATATCAAAAACGCGTTCAATTAAAAGAGACAATGAGGTATAAATGCAATACCCCTTAGAACTTTAAAAAATACTGACATCTGTGGACTGAACATGACATGCCACATTCTGATAGAGCTTGATCTCATCTAACCTCAGTTTCAGCCTGTATGTATAAACAGAGTTAATTATGCTGTACCGAGAAGTTTTTGTGACGCAAGTTCTCACGAGTGGTTATAGGTATACCTTAAAAACCTTTGGAATTACAGAATAGCAGCTCTCTCATTCAGGAAGTGAGTAAATTAGAGTATGGTAGTGAAGTGGCGTCGCGAATGGTGCGAAGCTTCATTATTTATTAATTAAGTCAACTCTAAGAGCCCCTTATTAAAATTCAAAAGAGCACGTCACGCTGATCCTCTTAATTTTTTAATTTAACATCCATCCCAGACAGTTCTGCAATGAAGAAATGTAATTTTATTTTAATTTACGCAGCTGAATATTTAAAATGAATGAACTTTTTCCACGGCGTATTAAACGACTTAATCCTTACCTGCTATGAAAACATATATTAATACTAGTTATTGCCCGCGACTTCGTCCGCGTGGACAACTTAACATTGCAAATTATTAAATATTTCCCCTTAGGAATAAGATGCTTTTTCGGAATAAAAACCATCCGATGTCCTATTCCAGGACCTAACCTATATGTGTGCCAAGTTTCATTCCGATCCGTCCAGTGGTTGAAGCGTGATTGAGTAACAAACATTCAAATATCCAAACTTACGCATATAAAATATTAGTAAGATGTATATATCCCATCAACGTACGTCCACTGCTGAACCAAGCCTCACCAATAGAATGCCACTTTCGGTGGGCCGTCCATTGGGGGATTTGCCATAATCACCACGCTTGGCAGGCGGATTGGTGATTTGAGATCTTATACAGGAGAACCCTCATATTCTCACCTAATTATAATAATAAATGATAATTATAATTAATAACATAAAATTTATGCCATTAATTGACAATTAATTAATAATAATAATAAAATAATTTATTCATCTCTTAAAAATCATACATACAATAACTCCGCCAAACTGTATAATACAGTTTGTTGGCAGAAATAGCTCTCTTACACACATCTATGGCAGAGAATACTAAATATCACTACGCAATGGTGAATAGCAAAGCAAAGTTACAAAGTTTTTAATTTTTTTTTAAAGTTTTTTGTTTTTAATTTAATTGACGTATGACATTTATTTGATTTATTACTTGGTTTATTTAATTTTTTTATTGTATATAAGTACTGTATGTTGCTTTTTGTTTTATCTTAATTTATTTTTATCTTAGTATAATATAATTGCGAATACAATTTATATTGTTTATGACTAAATAAAATAAAATGAAATGAAATTAATAATAAAAGTATTTATTATCAAATAAAAACCCTAATATACGTATACAAGAATGTCTATCTAGTAGTATCGGAATGAAGAGGTTCTTCAGTTTTCAGATACACTCCTTTACATGCCGCGAGCTCATGTTACCATGTTTGACTACCATAAAGCATGGAAAATTATGTTTAATTGTTAAATAACAAAGTTTAAATTTACTCAGATCAAAGTTGAATGTTCTTTGTTATCTTGTGTGAGAAGATTCTTATCTTATAGATAATAATATGTTTTTGACCTTAGACCTTTTTATTGGTTTTGTTATAGAAACATTACATCAATATTCGGTTTAGCCCTTAGATTGGTTTTCAGTCTGAGGTTAAGCCTGAGACTGAGATGTCATTTCTGTAATATTGACAGGATGGAGTTGCAGTCGGTAAATAAGGAAACAAATCATTTCAAATATGGAAATACTTTTCCTTGCACTAGGTACAAGCAAAAATAGACTTTAAGGTGACGAATCTTTTCGTACTGTAATTCATAATTCATTTAATTTGTATTAAAGAAAGACACGGCATACAGAAATAATGACTTATTTGTATTGTATAAGTAAAAAATTTCAAATGAAGTTTGGTAAAACAATCAAAATAAAATAAAAGTTTAAATTCAAAGCATTAAAACATTAGTTACGACGTACTTCTATTGTCGTAAATTCATAAATTTTATAGAACGCCTGTTCGACAAGCCAGCGTTTGGACTTCTGTTTAAAAGAAGCTGTGCTGGATGCAGCTGCGACGTCAGACGTATATAACGGGACCCATGACATGCATCAATATCATGGACTTGGCCAGTTTGTGGGAGACGTGCATTTTGCTCTCGGCTCCTCGCGTGTTGTAGCCGTGTACGTCTTTATGTTTGGGGAATTCTTCCAAGTTATTTATAAGTAAGTTGTACTGTACTGCACTGTTTGAGTGGTTTTTGCATATGTTAATTATGTACAACTAGCTGGTGCCCGCGACTTCGTCTGCGCACGATTAGTATTTCGAGTAGCTTTTTTGTAGGACTATTTAAGATGAACATTTCCATCATACATTACATATGTGTAACTCTAGCGGTTTTGGCAGCGCACGCCAGAATAGCTCGCAGATAGTAGATTTTTTCCTACTTACTTGATATTTTGAACAATTCACACAATATCTTTATAAATAGTAGGCTATGTGTTATTCAGATATATAAACTATATTATTGTAAAGTTTCATTAAAATCCATTCAGTGGTTTTTACGTGAAAGAGTAACAAACATCCATCCATACTTACAAGCGTTTATAATATTAGTAAGATAGGATTTAGTACAGTCAACACGGAAAGCGGTTGGTCAGGGTGAGGGATTAGAATCGCTTGCAAGCATGTGACATGTACAAATTATGGTGTTTTTTTGTGTACCAAATAAAGGGTTTTTACACTACAACATAAACACACCGCATTTATAGGTCAATTCTGGGTGTCCTACATTTAAAATGAGGCAGCAAAGCGTACGTCGTACAAAATATGCTGGTTCCGTCAAATATATTTTCTTAGTTCGATAGTTTTTAGTTAGTCGCTTAAGCCGTACAGAAAACGAAGTTTGATAACCAGCAAGGAAAATGTTTCATAAAATCATAACCCAGTTTTGTAAAACAATTTTTTTACGGCCTGACGTCCCGGTTTTATGAAGAATATCTTATCCTGTTTAGAACCAACCCATTTATCGGTGACTTACTCCTTTCCTGTTTGAAAACCGCAGTTATATGAAAGCAAGACAATACCATTCAATTACTAGAGGATAGAGTAATAAAATAGATGGAGTATATTAAAATATTCTATGTGTTCTAGCCGTACGTTGAGCACGAAAACATATATTTAAATCGAAATCTTAAAAATAACGCTGGTGTACAATGGTGCCAGATGAGTACATAATGAAACACTACTTACATTAAATACTTGCACATATGTAGGTACTGGAAAGTGAAACGTATGGAAAGGGCCATTTAAATGACTTTCCCATGAGCGCTGAGAAATTTACGAATTCTTACGAAAAATTACTCACTAGTCCAGGATTCAAAAGTTACTAAGTAGTTTGAATCCTAGACTAATAAGTATTTTTTGTTCAGAACCTGATGACAAATGAATGTCAAATTGACATGCATTATTTTGGAGTGTTTCAACGATTACAGTATTTTTTATCCAGCACTGAACTCGACTATACAAGTTTACTTATGATCATAATTTAATTTACACATGCACAGAAGAGCTTCGCTTTTGACGGAACCCTAAGGAAACACAATTGAAATCGGAGCACCACCACAAATAGTTTCTACTTTCCACCTTTTTCTCACATCTTTTATTTAAACTGCAGTCGAATCTTTCCCAAGTAGCAATCAAGAATAGTGACTAAATCCTACATATCTATACTTTATCTAAAGTTGGATTTGGTTATATCAAAAAAGTTTTCGTTAAGTCATTTTTTTCTTTAAGACTAACTAGTTTTATACTACTGCTACTTTAGCAAGTTCAGAATACCCAAAACCAAGTTAAGTATTCTCAAAACTGTTTTGTATTAGGTATGCCTACAGTTGAAACTAAAAATCTTTTTTAACTGTACTCAGATTATTTGAAGGCTCACTTAAAACTCATTCAAATAATTCAAGCATCTGTTTAGTCTTCCAAAGTAAAAATAAATTTTGTAGATAAACTTAAGATAATTGTAACACCAAATTCTGGGAACCGTTTTTCTGAAGAACATTTTATTCCTTTATTACTCAAATTAATCAGTTTAGAGTAAAAATACATTTAACGGGACGTATTTATCAAATGGAACCAAGTAGAAAGATGGATGACGTTGAAAAATTAAAAAGATCTGGTAATTTTCGTTCGAAATTCGAAATATAAAAAAAATAGTTTAAACAGAGTGCAAGCTGCAAATTTCAACAATGCATCATCTTCGACTCAGACCTCAGTGTCGTTATTAGGAACTACAGATCACGAGGAAGAAGATACTGCAGAAAATTGGGAAATCAAAATAGTGGACAGTAATTCCGATTCTAATGAATCGAAAGGTGATGATTTTAATTTTAGAGACCAATTAAGAAACTGGTCTATTGGTCACAATATACTATACATACTGCAATCAATGGCTTATTGCAGATTATAAATAAGCATGATCCAGGTGTTGTGCCAAAAGACGCAAGAACACTTCTGAATACAGTAAAATCTGTAGATATCAAACTTTGTGGCAGTGGAGAATACTGGCATAATGGATTTAAAAAATATATTTTACAGTATTTTGGAAATTTGGATAAACATATCAATCAATTTACATATAAATGTAAATATCGATGGGTTACCTACATACAAAAGCTCAAAAGTAGAGTTTTGGCCAATTCTATGTAACATTCCTGAGATGAACACTGTGAATTTTGCACTACTTATACGTCATCGAGTGAATAATTTATAAATGAATAGTTTTTTTTTGCATACACTTCTTTCCAGCACAAAATACACTAGAATAATAAAATGACAAGCTAAGAAAATATCAAGTAATCTGGTGTTAACTAAATCAACCTAAAGAATCATTTAATACTAAGTAGTAATAAATAGTAATACATCAATACGTTGTTTAGTATAAGTTAAATGTAATATCTCTTAACTAGCATTACTTTAAATCTAACTTGTCTTTACTTTAGCTAAACTAGCCTTACAAAATCAATATTTTCTAAAGTTTTACTTCGTTAGGAAAAATAAGATTTAACGCCATTTTGCACTTTAAGTGAAAAAATAATAATACATTTTCCGACACCACCTCATGAAAAACTAGAGAAGATTGAAGTTATATTTTTGTTAGAGTAATTCTAACTTTATAAAAACTAATTTATTTATAGAAAATTTAATATTCTGCACTTTATGCTGCCAAATTTTTCAATTGCAATACAAATATCCTAAATTTTATTGTTATTTTTACGCTATTTTAAAGGCCCGTCTGTTTTATAGCACTTTCTATCGATTTTACACGAGAAACAATCATGCGTTTTAAATTTCCAATGCATACAACGACATAATACATCATTTTCTAGACATAAAAATTAGTTGTATAGCCGCCATTATCATAAGCCTTCATCTTGTTTTTGTTTAAGTATAAAATGTTCACCATATTTTCTAAAATACTATGACATAAAGTAAAAAAAGTTTTAAATTTTACTTCAGTAAGTTATGATAGAACCTGTGAAATTCAGTATTGATAGTTTTAACTAGGTTTTGTAGATATCTTCAAGTCTATTTCTTGGTCTAAAGTCGACCTACAAGACATCTTGAAATCCGTGTTTAGAGCTCTGCAAAAACCACTCTCTTAAGTAGGGTTAAAGTTTGTCTAAACAGTAGTCTTAACTCTGTCTTAAATTTGTCCTAAATGCTGTGCCCACTTGTACTTAACTGTATCTTGAGGCATATCTTCAGGGATATCTTGAGGGACGTAATAGGTTTAGCCAAGACAACAGCTGGAATACGTCTACTTGTCTTTAAGATAATTATAATACCCTTTTAAGACATTTGTTTGCTACTTGGGTTTCTCTATCTCATTATTATTGAAATACAGTAAGTACTACTTTTCCTTGACTCTGTCAGAAAATTGTGAAAATAAATTTCAAATTACACATAATCTTTACAAATCCCTCCTTAAAACCGACCTTTTGCGAGTCGTTGGAGGGTTTTGCTGGGAAATTGTAAAAGAACAATTATCTAACTACTGCTAGGCCTTTGAGTGTATTAAATAAATAATGTCGGTGCCTCGGGCCGGGTCGAGGCGGTATTACCATTCGGAGCCCCTACCACGGAACGATGAAGGTATCAATTTTGCTCTCTTCTCCTTTACGATGAAAACCGACCACCTTATTTGTGTAGGCGCA
Source organism: Esperia sulphurella (assembly GCA_947086405.1). Lineage (NCBI taxonomy): Eukaryota > Metazoa > Arthropoda > Insecta > Lepidoptera > Oecophoridae > Esperia > Esperia sulphurella. Next base: position 13,934,690 of record OX352265.1, read on the forward strand.
TTTACACAAAAAAAATTTAAAACTCATTTAGAATATTTGACCTATGTATTTATTATTCTTATAATATAATGCTCCACTCATAATATTGCGGACATCTGATAAAAAAAATGTTTTAATTACTCTCATACTTATTTGATTTCAACCTTTGAGTCCCATTGAGAACTCTAGGCTATGTCGACATTGTTGTGTTTACTTTTTTTATTTATATTACACATGGCTGACGTTAAAGCGTCTTCGAAATACATGGCAAGGATAATATCTGTTCAACTTCAACAACAAATTCTATTAAAACGAAGAATATTTAATCCGAACCGAACTCGTGCGGTTCGAGAACCCGTAGTAGCGCACAGTTTATTTAGGCCGCGATCTAACTCGCATTTCTTTGTCAGCCTCTTTACCTTCCCAAATAAAATATTCAGGATATCTTCACTTCCGACGCTCGTACAATATTAAAGGCCCTTTTTCGTGGCATGTTATTGATAAAGCGGACGCGATATCGAGTATCTTATTCAAGGAGACTGTATACCATTTAAAACATGTTATTTTATTATTGTTGCGGTGAGTTTTTTTTATTTATAAATATTATATTACATATTTATTTTTTCCTAAGCAATTCTACTGAAATCACTGGGTTTATTTGTAGGATGTTTGGTCGAACTTGTACAAAACTTATGCTGTTTCTAAAATAGGTACTTGAATGGAGACTATCTAGGTTTAGCAACTTTTACTTTTCGCGCATTGCACAGTGTGTTAAGAACCCCATTTTTGGTGCATTTAGTTTTTATGTAAGTAATCGATAGTTCTTAACATTCTTAGCGCTAGAGTTCAACTCCGGCTTTGATACGATTCGTACTTTTTTTTTAAATGCCAAAGAGTATTTCGAAAAATATCCGATTCTTAAAATACGTTTTTTTTTATCTAAAATGGAATTACTTATCGTGATTTCAATTAGTTCCAATAACGACATATATAGTAACATAAATTTTCAAAAAATTCTGTCCGTTTACCGTGAATAGGAATGGAAATATAATTTTATTTCTCATATTTCGTTTTATTTTTTTTATTTAACACTTACAATGTATTAGGCCAAGATTTCTACATTAAAGATGGTTTACACTCTGTTTTATATACAGAATTAAAATCACAACCTAATTGCTTGTTATCCACAAGTTACTGCAGATTTTATGATTTTTTCAGGGTTGTCACTTTCGTATATCCTAACCAATATCTGGTAAAAAAGAAATAAAAAGAATGACTAAAAGTATATCCACCCAGTTTGGTATGGCTTGAATGGTACTGGTTTTTTTAATGAGAAGTGGTGACCAGGGTCTGATGATGGAGCGGGAAGATAGGAAGTCCTTAATGATAAATGGTAGCCATAGATGGTGATAGAAGGTTCTAGAACAACACCTTCTAGATCCTTCCATCACATTCCAGAACATTCTAGACCCTTCAAAATGATGTCCATAAAAAGTTGTTAAACATTCGAGAGACTTCCAGAATTTTCTCGAACTTTCCATACTTGTCCATTAGGTACCCATTGTCATGGTCATGTGAACATAAACCGTTACTAACTACTAGACTGAGACTTAGTTTGAGATTAGATAAGTGTATATGTATATATGTAATATTTATTTATTAAAAAAGTACTTGTACTAAACTATATGATGTATAAGCTCGTGTTACTACTATTCGACTCACGAACTATCCACCTAATAACACAAGGCAAATTCCACTAACATTATAAATGCGAAAGTTTGGGTGTTTGTTACTCAATCACGCTTCAACCAATGGACGGATCGGGATAAAACTTGGCACACATATTGGTTAGGCCTTGGAATAGGACATAGGATAAAACATCTCATTCCCACGGGAAATACATAATAATTTGTGATGTTAAGTTGTCCACGCGGACAACGTCGCGGGCAACAGGTACAAAGCAAATATTTTGTGGGCCAAGTTTTACTGGGGATAATGGACTGCACACCACTTGTAACTACATCTATCGTTATAAGTAAGTATCTGGTATCTGTTATCTTTGTAAGGCGGCTGTCATTTACATCATAGTCGGGGATATCTTCTTCTCACCCCTTGGGGGGGGCGGGGAACCTGTACCGAGGCAATGGCCTCTTACCAGGGGCTTCGTGCGCTGCCCGTTAATACGGGCAGGTCCTTAGAGCGCGGAGAGACTCCGCTGTGATAAGCTTGAGACCTTTTCTTCTCGCCGGCTCGCGTGCTCAGCGCACCAGGTGGAACCCCCGACGGGGAAGCCCAGCGAACGAGCAGCAGCAGAGCCGGCTAAGCGTAGGTCTCATGGGTCAGCGGAGTCGTCATCCACGAGATCTCTGGGTAGTTTTTTGGCGTCTGGAGGCCGCGCGTGATAGGGCGCGGTCTCCTGGATATGTGGCAGCGCGGAGTTGTTCGCGCGCTGGAACATGGTCGTAGCGAGGCGTCGTATGAATTTATCCAGGGGTTCCATCTTAAGGTCCCGCTGGATAGTGGCGTTCCTGACGAAACGCGGCGCTCGGACGATGGTGCGCAGCGACAGTGACTGCTGGGCTTGCATCCGGTTGTGGAGAGTCTGGCTGGCCAGCGCGTACCACGCTGGGGCTGCGTAGGTGAGCCTCGACCTGATGTACGTCTTGTAGACGCCTGTCTTGACTCTGAGGGGTAATACATCATAGTCGTGTTTGTGTCAAGCCTTTGGGGAAACCTTCATGTAAAATAGACTACGTGACATAAATATAATAAAAGAGAGCCGATATGTGAGGACTCGACGAGATATCACACGGAGATAAAAATAAGTAGCCGGATAACGTAATTCCTGTTGTAACCTACGTACCTAATTACTGTTAAAAAACATCCACTTGGTCTGATAAAAGAATGGGAAAATGGGAGGAGTTTTATTGATTAGGGTTTAAGGAGCACAGAATTGGTTGAATTCTTTCGTAATCCAAAACACGATCAAAAATAACATTTAGTACACTAGGCATAAACAGAGAGATTAATTAAGTACACCAGACTGAATGTAAAATGTTTAGACGATTGGTAGGTATACTGTACACGGAGAAAAAAATAAGTAGCCGGATAACGTAACTCATGTTGTAACCTACGTAATTACTGTTAAAAAATATCCACTCGTAAGGCATGGGCCGTCAACATACTGCGTACGTAGTTTGCAGTACGTAGTCGGACTACGTACTACGAGTGGATGGTTTTTCACAGTGGTACGTAGCCGGTATGTTTCACCGGTAGCACGTGAGCAGTACACGTAGCCTGTTGTTGCAACGTTGTACTGGGTCTGTAACGTTATTACTGCGTCTCCACACGTCTGCTTAGGATGTAATTCAACTACTAAAGATGTAACATCCTTAGTAATTGCGTAACCTACTTATACGTAGTAGGCGCCGTACCCATTATGGAGCATGTTGTTTCTCATAAACGCGTCATTGAAATACAACATTCTTACGTATGTGTCAACTAAATTACTGTTGTAACATACAGAATAAGTAGTACGGCGCACACACAGTAGTAATGTGTATCAATTATGTAGTATTTTTTTCTCCGTGCATTTCTCTGAAGTTGGTTGATACTTTACTATCAAGGCACTTGTCATTATCGCTCGAAAATACGTCCACTGCTAGACTAAGCCTCCCCAATAGAATGCCACTTTTGGTGGGCTGTCCATTGGGGGATATGCCATATTCATCACGCCTGGAAGACAAGCAAGCTCGGTAATGATCAGTGATCGCAGTAATGGTCAGGAAAACGCTGCTGCCCATCTTTGGTGAAATCCCTTAATCGCCTTGACGACGACATAAAATATTCGGTAAAAGTGCCTAATATTCCGAATACCCAATATAAAACGAATATTCGGCCCATCCCTAGTTTTAAGACAGTTCAAAGGACAGCCTGTGCTCTTGTTCTATATATACTTCCTTCTCCTGTAGCAGTCCAGAAACAAATCCTAAATCGTACCTTTGACTTTTGTAGGACTGTGCCTATTTAGGCTAAACAAGGTCTTACAGTGTTCCTGGAAAATGCTATAAGACTGTCAGTTCTTATGAGAAGCGATCGAATTTAAGACTAGGCAGACATGCCTCACTCCGCATTTTAGGTATAAAAATAGACCTACATGGCGAGGCCCCGATTGTCGGGGCCAATCGGTCAGGTTGGCGAGAGATGTGACGCATTAGAGTCCCGTGTCGCCGCTTGGCAATACGAAAGCGTAGGTACCAGCCCCAGGCAAATCGCGTACGAATATCAACGTGTGATTGATGAAATTGAATTGAAATGAAAATTCTTCTATCCGCGTGGGATTCAATTTGGCTTGCATTGAATTTTGTAGGTAAGGTATTGAGAAACTGTATATACAAGCTTTTAGGGAGTGCGCCTTAGATACGTGCTATAGACCAGGAAGCTATAAAACTCAAATAAAACACTTTGTGCACTGGTAGTTCCCAGGATGATATCTTCCTCAACAACGGAACCCTACAGAACCAAATTGCGGAAGAACATTACTAAGGTATGAGAGTCTCGTACACTTGTTGTTTAGGTAAAATATATTGTACGCTTACGCTTATATTCCCGCAACGAATGCCCTTCAGGAATTCCGGGAAAACCCTCGCGAAGTACCGCGTACGTGCCCTATTTACTAAATAAATGTTTGTAGTCCACCTGCCCACAACAAAACTAATTTTATTAATTTTAATCACCACCTTTCGCGTGCTGACACACATTAGATCCCTGCGTATGAAACATGGCCGCCGATAAAATAGTTACCAGCGATATTCGTAGTACGCCCTTTTTAAAAGGTCATTAAAATGTGTATAATGACGATAAGACATTGTTAATGACACGCATTATGGCTAATGTGTTGTATGATGAATGAGTTACCGCGACAGAAAAGTGAGTTTTTATAGTTACAATGCTTTGTTTGGACGAGATAAGTAGAATAACTTTGCTTAGAATTTTTCATTCGGACGTATAGCGAAAGCTATAGTGAAGTGGCCGACCGTTCGGTTTCTTCGGCACTTTCGAATAAGTTTACCTAATAAGTTCAGGGTATTTTTTGTTCAATACATAACTGTTTCCTTCTCATCGTGCAAAACATTCTGGCAATATTCAAGGGATGGCGCACTCATGCTCACTTGTTCCACATCCTACGGCGCAGAAACGTGGGCTCTGACGGTGGACCTGGTCGACAAGTTCATCTCGCTTAGCGACCTATGGAGAGGACTAGGCTCCGGGTTTGTTTGAAGGATATGAGTCGTAATGAAGAAATACGACGAAGAACGAAAGTGACCGACTTATCCGAAAGATTAGCAAGCTGACGTGGCATTGAGTGGGCCACATCTGTCGCAGAACCGACGTCCGTTGGAGCAGATAAGTTCTTGAGTGGAGACCGAGGACGCTCCGCTGCCAAATGAAACTATGACCTGCAGAAGGTGGCCGGAAGCGCCTGGATGCTGAGGGCCGGGTGTGGTGGCGTTAATTGGGGAAGGCCTATGTCCAGCAGTGGACGTCTAAGGGCCGATATGATGATGATTATGATATATTGTTCCTTACCATTCATCTCAGTAATAGTATAATTTATAATCAAAACTAAATGTGCAAAGTTTCGGCTTTCGGTCAAAAACTACATAAAGTCTATATAATAGACTTTCGGTTTCGGTTTTTAGAGGAACACACTTTCTACAGAGCTCTATGAGAGCGACGTTGCTCTCTCGATATGTGAAAAAATTCACGAGGAATGCTCGCATACACGTTTGAGGAGTATTTTAGGGCACATTGTGAGAGCATTCGGAGATAAGCCTACAGGCTGTCATACCTTCATTCCAGAGATAGCGCGAGCGTTGTAAAGTAACTTAGGTATTTTACATGTAAGGAAAACACTTTACTGTTATTAAAGGTGTTATACACGTATGTAGATATTTTTAGTTATTGTCTTACATAACCAACTTTTACTGTACGAAGAGGGAGATGAACTAACTAATAAATAAAATCGTAAACATCGCGTGTCTGTACATAGACGATATTTGCAAAAAATAAATTGGGGAAAAAAATAAACAACGATCTCTATGTACTACTAGATGGAGCGTTTCAAACAATCGCTCTGTCCCACGGAAGGAGCCGCAACTCGTGCACATTCAGTTTGAAACTTGTGCAGTTACTACGCAGAACATTTAATTGTTTACTAAATATTGACGCTATTTACCCGTAGCGTCAATATTGAGTAACAATTAATTCTTTTTGCGCAGTAACTGCACAAGTTTCATTGTGAATGTAACCGAGTTGCGGCTCCCGGAGACGCAGTTGCGTGGAACAGAGCGATTGTTTGGAACGCTCCGCCTAGTATTTAGTACGTAGAGATCGTTGGGGTCTAAGGATAAGTAATAGAACACATTTCTATCATTTTTGAGTGAGGAAAGTCGGTCATGGAACTGAAGGGGCAAAGTAGTGAGTAAAGTGTATGGCGAGTGGAGGGAAAGGAGGCGAGGATAGGGGAAGCTGTACGTTAGCGATAAAGCCGCCTTTGTACACTTTCCAAAAATCTGTACCTTTTTTTGTTGTTATTCTTAATTTGTGTGTAATAAAGAGTTTATCTACACATAGGTACACAAAACAAAGTATTATATGCATATAATAGGCAGCGGCAGTGGGAGTGGGAACGGTAGCGGGAGGGGAACGGGAGCTGATTCTGTAGTTCATGCGAGCGGCGCAGCGGGCACAGCTAGTACTAAATATTACTACTAACAGAAGCTACACTGACACCCCCGCCCACCAGTTTAACGTCGCCCACTATATAGAGCACAGCTAGCAGTACGCACAATTCGGCTGTCGCCGCCCGCCGACGCCGAGAGATCGACGCTTTCAATTAGAAATACTTGCACTTATGTTCACGTATAACGCTCGGTGCAGCAGTCAGCCCTACAGTTATTTACGTGTACGGACAGGCTGATACCTGTAGTAGTAGTATGTTATTAAATCTATTCGGTTGTATTGTGCTGGTCGTGTAGTCATAGGTTGCCTTCAAGCGCATTGCCTTGTATCACTCTTAGTAAGTGCTCATATCTTTTGGGTTATAAGGACTGCTACTATAAGGCTCTTATAGCACCCTAGCATCTTATACTTTTATGTTTAACGAATATGTATTTTCAAACTTTATTAAAAGTAAGTACATTTCTTTATCAAATTTGGTACTAAACGCATTATACTTGTCCTTTCGGTTACTCTAAGGTTGACTGAAAGAGATCCCTAAGTGGGATAAGTCCGCCTTTGTACACAGTTTAATTCCTATTTTGTTATTGTTGTTGTTGTTATTTTTGGTACAAGAAAGCGTTTACATACATACATACATACACCCTTATATCGCCGTTGTGTAGCCACTGTAGAACCTAAGGTGCTATAAGAATCGTCCCTAGAACAGAGAGGAGCGCGCTAAAGATCTAAAGATTAGAACTTTTGGTGTTAATTAACACTCCCTTTTAGCTCTTATAGAGCTTCGTGATATTTGGGTTGCCTCTTTATATCAAATTTTATGACCTAAATATACTTCGTATATAATAAAAATGTGACCTTTGGTTGTCGGAATATCAAAAATATTTACAAAAATTAATTGGAGGGATGTGGAATTTTTGTCTGTTTATCTTATGTTCGTATACGGCATCATGTAAAAACTGCTGACCCAGTTTGGATTGAGTTTTAAGAAAAAAACATAAGACTTATCTTAAAGCATCATTTGTTTTTTATTTTATAGCAATCGGCTCAATTAATCCAAAGATAGATATGAGAATTTAAAGTAAAAAATAAAAACATTACATATGATAATGAAGTTGGTGCTCGGCGGGATTCAAAGCTGCGTTTGTTGAATGAATGAATGAATGGTTCTTTTTTTGTAACCAAAACAACCAACCTAGCACTCAACAGGTGGTTATTTTGTTAATTGGACACTGATAAAGACCATTGGCAACAATAATTAGATTTTTCCCTTACTAACGTTGATAGTAAGCTTTAGTAAGGTTTGAGGTTAGGAAGTTCACAGCTTTAAGAAGATCAACTTAGTCACGTTTATTTATATTTCCTTTATAGTGTACACACGCACAGACATTTGTTGCATAATATACTATCACACCAAAGCCCGAAGTAAACCTTATTGTGGAAAAAATAAATACACAACAAACTGTTCTGCAAATAACGCGGGAACCACTAAATGAATGAATGAATTAATGCATGAACAAACGAACGAATGAATGAATATACTTATTGCACACAGAGAATACATAGTTTACAAATGTAAAGTAAATGTACAAGCGGCGGCTTTATCGCTATAACCGATTTCTTCCAGGCAAAATTGTAGCTAGCGAAAAATGTAAGAGAGAATGATGCGGGAGCAAATGATATGGCTTTGATATTTTTAAATAATTATGCTAGATTCTTATATGTTATTCTTGAATTAATTTCTTATATGTATATTCGTCTGAGTCCCTATATTTAAGTTCTCTACAGATATAATTTGAGACTTCTTACTAGCCTCCCTACAACCAACATTAAGTATATTTATCTAACACAATTCCCTTCCAACAAAATGAACACAAGGCATTACCAAACGTAAACAGTACAGCTGATATAAAAATCCTTTGTTTCCATGACCTAAAAACTGACCGTTTTATCAACCGCTGAAAACCAAACCGTAGATTCACAATGATAAACCGAATAGGGTGAAACAATCACGCGAACGAATTGAAAAAAGACAAATTTGGTTGCCAGATGAATATAATTCATGAATTATACGGCTTAGTTAAAATTCACCCTTAGCGTGAAAGTCGGTTTTGGGAATATTAATAATACAGAGGTAGTTGAATGTTGGATAGCCTACAATTGAATTTGGTTGAATTATAGTTGGTTAATAAAAAATATGTTTAAGAATTACAACCGCTGTCATTCGCAGCCCCTTCAAAAGTTCATGAAATGAATCATCATCACTATATCAGTAGTGCTATTCTGTAAAATACAAACTCACTAAAAACAACTTTGTAAGAAAGCCTATTATAAAATAAACGATTATTTGAATGACAAAGATGCCTGGTACTAATGTTAATTCAGCTTCGCAAAATCTTTATTAATTGTATGCAAACTTGATTTTTAAAAGATGTGTTGCGTGAAGTTTGTTGCGCCGTTTCTTTTTCACAACGCTAACACCTAGGAAGCGGTAGTCGATAAAAAAAAATGACGTGTATAAATGTACCAAGTGTATAAATGTACCATATGCAATAAATGATTTTGACTTTGACTGGCGACGACCAGTGCTCTAGAATGTTTACAGTATGCCAATGGATTAGGTTTTTAAGTGAGTAAAATCACTTGAGTGAGATTCGGACGTGAGTTTGTGTTTTACAGAATAGCACAACAGCCCTTGGACATCCACTGCTGGACATAGGCGTTCCCCAATGAACGCTACCACACCCGGTCTTCCGCCCTCCGCATCCAGCCGCGTACTAAAAGCTATTTTTTACAATTAGATCGTCATTATCTGAGATATGACCTATACAATTAGATTCCCATCGACAATGCCTCCTGCCCGCATTGTCTCCGGCCCTCTAAGCGGAATGCTCGGCTATCGGACTAATAATTATTTCCATTGTCTTATTTACCCCTCGAAAGGGACAATTAGAGGGCCACGTAATACCTACTCGGATATCTTGTGGTGTAACGAGTTATCTTCTTATAAAGGATATATACCTGCTTTGACTAAATGTTTCACTAATCCATAAACCCTTTCAGCCGCGTAGAAAACTATGTTTGATAAGTAACCAGCAATCTAGTAGAAAGGAAAAATCTCAAAGTCAAAATCATTGATTGCACTTGAGACGTTTCTTCTTTATCTTCATAATACTGTGTGGGAGGGATAGCAACGATGTTAGTGCTGCCAAATTTTAACGTTGTTGGGCCCATTATATAGTTTGTATAATTATTCACCAACATGTAATGGGGTTTCTTTGAAGGATATGATTCGTAACGACGAAAAACGAAGGGGACCGACATAGCCGAAAGGATTAGCAAGCTGAAGTGGCAGTGGGCGGGCCACATCTGTCGCAGAACCGAAGGCCATTGGGGCAGACGAGTTTTGGAGTGGAGACCGCGGATTGGCACGCCCCGCCACCAGGTGGACTGACGACCAGAAGAAGGTGGCCGGAAGCGACTGGATGCGGAAGGCGGAGGACCGGGTGTGGTGGCGTTCGTTGGGGAAGGTCTATGTCCAGCAGTGAACGTCTAAGGGCTGACATGATAATTATTCGTATAATGTTAATAACTAACATCATCATCATGTCAGCCCTTAGTCGTCCACTGCTGGACATAAGCCTTCCCCAATGAACGCCACCACACCCTGTACTCCGCCCTCCGTATTAGATCTGCCGGAAACTGGGGGTCGCAACTTCTGTTTACTACGTATTCATCGGGGAGGTTTGCGTATAATGGCCATGGCCACACTAGGCAGACGTGGCCATCGCAGTACTAGGCCTCGCACCGGTGACGCTGCTGGCTGGCACCCCGGTCTGTGGCATTACACCCCCCCCCCTTATAATTATGATGTGCTTACTATGGTAAAGAGAAAAGAGCTACCTACCCAACCGATTTCAAAAACTCTTTCACATTCAAAATTTCCAATTGTGTCTTCATTATCAGGTTATTTTTGTCTCCACTGCAGGAGCACAACCCTCTCTCATCTGCCGGAGACAGGCGGAGGATTTGGCCTACACTCCCCGCGCTGGCCAGACGAGTTGGGGAGGCCTGATTGATGTTTTATAATGTATTATCTTAGTCGCCTTGTACGACTACAACGGGAAGAGTTGGAGTGGTCCTATTCTACTCTACCGGAAACCACACGGCAAATTGTGTCAATTGTGTCTATATTTCATTCCAGATTAATAGTCCTATGAAAACCAACGCTATTTACGTCTCGGTAACATATACATGAAAGGGTCACCAGCAGCAAAAATAGGTTTGTATTACCAAGTAAACTTTGCGGTCCACTTAGGAACACCATCTATTGTGTATTTTGTTTTCGAGACGCAAATGCGTTTGTTTTCATAGGACTATTAATCTGGAATGAAATATAGCTGTGCTTCATTTTTACTGCATAAACAAATCTAAGACATTATTCTGTAACTGGGGCTATGGTTGTCGTAGAAATGACAATAAAATTCACTACATTTTAAAATTTATTTCAATATTTTCACGACTTTGACGCTGCAAACGGAATTCCTAAATGCAACGCAATAATTAGTTACGAAGCGTAACTCCAGATACACACAGGCGTATAGTTCAGCAAATAACGCTAAACCAAGTCAGAACAAATCGCATATAAACTTGTCACTAAATGTTGCTTCAGACTTTAAACAAATATCTCAAATGCCTGTATCTAACAGAAAAAATGGAGACTATACTTATCAGACTTAATGTTCAAAGAAAAACCTGATAGCATTGTTAAACACTCGATCCTTTCTGTTATCTCCATTAAACAAGTTGTAGAGAAGATGTTTTTGCCGAATTACCTCTTATCTTACCGGTGGAACAAAGCCGCTAACAACATGAAACATCCTATTATAAACAAAAACATGTGTCAATATATGTACTTAACCCAATGACATATATTTATTGATGGCGTCATGCCTTTACATAATGTTCTCCTAGTTATTTTAGATCATAGACATAAAAAGACAACAAATGTCGTAAATTACCAAAAACTCAGTTAAATGTCACGATTTTCAACGAGAAGGGACGACAAAAGTAAACTAAAATCCATTCCAAATCAAATGGCATACGAAAGCAAACGCATTTTCGTCTCGAGAACAAAATACGCCACTGTGTTCCGAAGTGGACCGCATAGTTGACATAGTAATATAAAGTGTTTTTTTGCTGCTAGTGTCATGTAAAGTCTCCGATACGTAATAACATGCGATAATTGTCATGCGAATAGATTTTCGCATGACAATTAGTTTGCAATAAACAGTGAATTTGCCAACTGTCACGCCCGTATGTCCCAGGTGTTAGGGATGCATTAATAATGCAGTGACGCGGCTGAGTCGCGACGGGAGGGAGGCTGCCCGCCAATCATATTAAAATAACCCCCCAGCCCAGTATAGTTCTCTTCTCTCTGCGCTCGTGTGTATAATATTTTTGAAACTTACTTTTTTATATTGTTTGTGGAAAAACTGCGCTGTTTTTTTTTCTCTTTTCTTCTAGTACGGTGTTTTTATATGATTTCTAAAGAAGACAGAATACTACGGTTGCACCAATTTCTGAATCCTAACAATACACTCTTTCCTGACGCCATCTTGTGGTACTCAACCCGCGAGTGACCACATTAACCACATACCTGGCACTTACACACACAAGCGAGCAGATTTAATTACCTACTACTATTGCAGGCGTACCCGCCTGTCCGTAAAGTATATTCAAATCCAATTTTCTCTGGAGATAAACAAACCACTAATTGTACAGAAGAGTCAATATTTTTCGTCAGTCCGTCAAATAAATAACCAGTTTATGAATCCACACTGTGCGTCACTAATTTTGATGCAGTTTATTATGCTTAACACCACATATTACGATCGTTAAGTCATAATTCTTATGTTTTACACTTTTTCCATTTGCGTTTGAGGCAATGAGCTAAGCTTTTATCTCTGTAATCTATGAAAACCAGTGATGAGATTCGCAAATACCGACAATAGTAATTTAATTCAATCAGTTCATTGATTGAGCCAATTCAATGATTCGATTATAAAGATTTTAATTACTTGTCTATTTAAACATGTATTGTGAAAATACTGTATTTATTTATTTAGTTGATGGTTTTGTTAAAAAAAACTTTATTTTGTATAATTATCTAAGTACAGTTTCGATTCATCATCTTTACTCAGCTTTGATTCAAGACTCAAATGAATCTGTTCAGATTGAAGTTTCCCATCTCTAATTAGTCTATATTGTTTTTGGAAAACTGTCAAACGCCATATTTGTTTATCTCCAGAGAAAATTGAATACGAATGGGGTATACACGTTTGTGTCTGCGCACAAGGCTGCTGCATCCAGCACAATGGAGAGAGGGACAACGTTGTACGTGAACAATATAAGTTAGAAAGAGAATTTCTAACTGAAAGCGGCGATCGTTCGGCGCGAGCGAGTGGCATCAGGTCAATAGTGCGTACTGCGGGGGACGTGAATGTCGCTTCTTTACCTAGTATTCTCTGTCGTTAGTGACCGACCATCTTAACAGTGAAACTGGGCGAACATGATCGCGACACGCGCCGCGCCGCGCGAATCGTCCTCCAATCCTTACAACGACCACCAATGGCTTCACCTCGGTATGCACGGCACAGTGGTGTCGTAAATCCACTTCGTGATGAGTACTGGCGGTAGAACAAGGACATATCCAGGCTGATTTCTTTGGAGGGTCAATACTGACAAGCTAGTAGTAAACTAAGACAAATTATTAATTTTCGAGTTGTATCCAATTTGGAATAAAAGGGAACTTTATTGCTTTTTGAATAATATTTACCAAGTAGTATTGCTTGCACTGATATATATTCATCATTCATCATTCATCATCAGGTTATTTGTCTCCACTGCAGGAGCACAACAGTCTCTAATCTGCCGGAGACAGACGGAGGATTTGGCCTACACTCCCCGCGCTGGCCAGACGGGTTGGGGAGGCCTGATTGATGATTTATAATGTTATAATATAACTGATATATATCTTAAGCCTTGATTACAGTGAAGATAATTATGTACTTATAGACAATGTATTTCCTGGGTAGAACTTGGATAAAGAAATGAGAAAAAAAACCTATCGGCAGTAACAGATAATGTCATAGCGCCCAATACTAATCCTATTAGATTGTCTCTTTTTTACAGTGACCTGTTACCATCTGTTACTTTAGTTATGTATAGTACAATATTATATTATAAAATTTCAATATCCATGCACATTTTATTTTTATTCTTTTTGACCTACCGCTTGTTTTAGCTTTTCCCACAGTGAAGGTTGGCTGGAAGAGATCTCTTATAGAGATAAGTCCACCTTTGTACACTTTTATGTTATGCCCTTTTTTTTTGTAAATTTTATGTGCAAAAAAGAATAATTAATTACTTTATTGTTGTATCTTTTTAATTTTTACGTACATTAAAGAGTAATTGAACTGCCTGATCATGAGTATGCCTGCTTAGCCCCAGGGGTCAACACTGCCTAATCAACTAACAAATGAAGAATAGCGGTATGATGATTCAAACAAGCCAGTAGGAAGTTGACATAACTTTGATGTCAGACCCTGAGTACGTCCCTGCGTAACTCCAGTTGGTGAGTGTCACCGACGGACGCGAGCGGCGCTTTGACGCACCCGCAGCCGTCACGAATGAAACTGTCTTGAATGTTAATCCGAATGTAGATGAGGACGTTCTAGAACAATGAGCCTGAGGTTTTACAAAGGTGTTTTGGGCCTTACCTACCTTAAGCAACACAGCCGCCGGCTCGACCCCGAGGCACAGAATCCCACTAATATTATAAATGCGAAAGTTTGGATGTTTGTTACTCAATCACGCTTTAACCACTGGACGGATCGGGATGAAACTTGGCACACGTATAGGTTACGTCCTGGAATAGGACATAGGATAGTTTTTATCCCAAAAAATATCTCATTCCCACGGGAGCCCAAATTAAGATGAATGTATGTCAGTTTTGAGGTTTTTAAGCACGTTGATTACGAAAATGATATTGTATTTTGAAATTTAAGATGTGTAAATATCGAAACCTACGCGGACGAAGTCGCGGGCAAAAGCTAGTACTAAATATCCTACTAATATTATAAATGCGAAAATTTTGATGTTTGGTTTTTGTTACTCAATTACGCTTCAACCACGGGACGGATCGGGATGAAACTTGGCACACATATAGGTTAGGTCCTGGACATTGGATAGTTTTTATCCTGAAAAAACATCTCTTTGTTCAAGATTTGTAAATTCCGATCCCTACACGGACGAAGTCGCGGGCAACAGCTAGTTACTACATAATGAAGCGACACTCGCCTCCCCCTTATAGTTTAACGTCGCCCGCATATTGAAGCACGGCTGGCAGTACACACTACAGGGTAGCAGCCCTTCGCCTCGTGTAAGATCTACTGATGATTTCATTTGCGGAATAACTAATATATACTCTGACATGACATTAATGTCAGCCTTTAGACGTCCACTGCTGGACATAGGCCTTCCCCAATGAACGCCACCACACCCGGTCCTCCGCCCTCCGCATCCAGCCGCTTCCGGCCACCTTCTTTAGGTCGTCGGTCCATCTGGCGGCGGGGCGTCCCACCTTGCGCGTGCCAATCCGTGATCTCCATGTTGTACATGACATTAAAGATTATTATGATATATAAAACAAAATGGTTCCTTATTGTGCTGTGTACCTATGCTTATTATGTAACAAAGCTGTAAAGAATAAGAATAAAACTAAAAATAAAAAAAAGTAATTTAAACGCATTTTTGTACAAAAAAACTTGTTTATTTTTCTCTTATACCTACTCCCATTTTTCACCATTCATACATTTTATTTTAAATTACATGTCTATGTTAAATAACACTACTTACTAACTTGACGACCTCCGTGGCGGAACGGGTAGTTCTCGGACTGCCACGCTGGAGGTTGCGGGTTCGAATCCCGCTAGGGGCAAATGTTCGTATGATGAATATGAATGTTTGTACCCAAGTCTTGGATGTTTATATATTTATTTAAGTATGTTTATCCGTTATTTAGTAACCATAACACAAGCTCTGCCTAATTTGGGACTGGATAATTGGTGTGAATGTCTGACATATTATTTATTATTTTATTTATTAAAATACACACACATTTACTCTCATACATAAACACACACACACCACCACTCACCCACACACACGCACCCACACGCACACACACACACACACCCACCCACCCCCACACATACACGCACACACATACTGTACACGCGAGATTTGATTCAGTTATTTTCGTTAAATTTCTAAGTTTTCACTCCATTATAATATAATATATATAATATGTAGAAATAAGTATTACCTGTTTATATAAGAAGAAACGATGCTATATTTATATTTACAATACGAAACAATATTTGTAAAGAAGAGCGGTGCCTCCTAACACAGGCTCTGCGAGCCTAAAAGGAGACACCTGCCTCCGAATTTTTATGTAACTTTTTCTAATGAAATAAATAAATATTAAATATTAAATTTATTCACTGAGTTATCTATAATTCGTGTGCCTGAAAGTATTTAGAACGCCTGAGACTACTCAATAACCAGATATAATATAATGGTCATGTAAAGAATTGAGAAGCAATTAATTTAAGTACAGCCTCATTCCTTATTTTATTTTCTTCGCCTTTTGTTTGCCATTATTCCTCATCTAAAGTGAAGAAAAACAACAAAGGAAGACAATAAAGAAAAAAAAGACAAAAAAGAGGAAGCATTTCCTTTGTGTGAAACGAAAAGAGCATCATTATTTTCGAAACAATTACTGTTAACATTTTCAATTTTGACAAATCCTTAGATATTTTTAGGGTACCATCAAAACGTTGACCCACTAACTGGAAAAACATTTATTGTATTGAATGAAAGTGGGCTCATTGTTTATAATAGATCATAAAACAATAGAAATAAAAATAAACTTGTTTTACCAGGGTTAAGACTAAGTAAGGTCAGTAGCCGTTTGGTTTGCCGTGTGGTTTCCGGTAGAGTAGAATAGGACCACTCCTACTCTTCCCGTGGATGTCGTACAAGGCGACTAAGGGAATACATTATAAAACATCAATCAGGCCTCCCCAACCAGTCTGGCCAGCGCGGGGAGTGTAGGCCAAATCCTCCGTCTGTCTCCGGCAGATGAGAGAGGGTTGTACTCCTGCAGTGGAGACAAAAATAACCTGATGATGAAGGTCAGTAAATCGTTCACGGGGCAATGTATTCGCTTCTACAACAAACTACCAGAGGAAATCTTAAATATCACGGATATAAAGTTTAAGATTCACATTAAAAAACAACTTTGTAAGAAAGCCTATTATAAAATAAACGATTATTTGAATGACAAAGATGCCTGGTACTAATGTTAATTCAGCTTCGCAAAATCTTTATTAATTGTATGCAAACTTGATTTTTAAAAGATGTGTTGCGTGAAGTTTGTTGAGCCGTTTCTTCTTCACAGAGCTAACACCTAGGAAGCGGTAGTCGATAAAAAAAATTACGTGTATAAATGTACCAAGTGTACTCATATGCAATAAATGATTTTGACTTTGACTTTGACAACCTATGTTGACATATGTCTTTGGGTGCCACTATAAATAAGGCAATCCTACTTAATATAATAAATACTAGTTTGGATATTTGGATGTTTGTTACTCTATCACGCTCCAACCACTGGACGGATCGGGATGAAACTTGGCACACATATAGGTTAGGTCCTGGAATAGGATATAGGACAGTTTTATCCAAAAAAAACATCCAATTCCTACGGGAAATATTTAATAATTTGTAATGTTAAGTTGTCCACGCGGACGAAGTCGCGGGCAATAGCTAGTAAATAATGGTGTCAATACGACACATCTTCACTGCTTTTAACAATTAATTTGGTTTCCCGTAGGAATGAGATGTTTTTTTCGAATTTAAACTATTCTGTCCTATTCCAGGACCTAACTTATATGTGAGCCAAGTTTCATCCCGATCCGTCCAGTGGTTAAAGCGTGATAGAGTAACAAACATCCATACTTTCGCATTTGTGATATTAGTGGGATGGGATGGGAGAAGGGCCAACATATATAAAATATAAATAAATATCTCAGACATTCACACCAATTATCCAGTCCCAAACTAGGCTGAACCTGTGTTATGGTTACTAGATAACAGATAGACATACTTAAATAAATATATAAACATCCAAGACTTGGGTACAAACATTCATATTCATCATACGAACATTTGCCCCTAGCGGGATTCGAACCCGCAATCTCCGGCGTGGCAGTCCGAGAGCTACCCGTTCCGCCACGGAGGTCGTCAAAATAAAATTCTTGAATTAATAATATTATTTCTATTGACCGCCTCATTGGCCTAGTGTCCTGGTCATTGGACTCGAGCGCCAGAAATCGTGGGTTCGATTCCCACTGGGGACAGACAACTTTGTACAATTTGTACAAGCTGGTCCCGGTCTGGATATTATGTTTACGAACTGTCCTATCCTTGTTTAATTTCCAGAGCACAAAATCCTAATTTAGGGTTAGACAAGTGTATGTATATTATGGAATATTTATTTATTAAGTTGCCCAAATACCATTTTACCCATTTAGTACCCAAAGGTTGTCGGACGAAATCGCTTAAAGCGATAAGACCGCCTAAATTGTACCATTTGTAACTTTTACAACTTGTAACTGTATTTGTTTGTGCAATATAGAGTATTCTATTGTATTGTTATTTATTTCTGATTTATATAAGTAAGAACTAGTTGGAATGTATTTGCGGAACCCTCACATTGCGTACCTACATACTCTTAACTGGCCTTTATCCTGGAAAATCTCGGGCGGCCTGGTTTGCGTTAAGGCAAGCAAATCCTAGGATTAGTGCTGGGTTTGTTTGCTGTCGCATCACTCTTGCTGGCTTGCGGAATGCGACCTACTTCTGACGATGAAATAATAAAGTAAATTGTTAAGCCGTTTTTGGTAAACGAGGTAATGCTCGTGATAATCAGTGACCGGAGTTGGTGGAGCTATTATTGGTACCTGCAACATGCTGTCATAGTATGAACATGCCGTTTATACTTGTGTGGGAAGGGATCGTCATTTTCATTCCCCATTTTTTGAGGGCATTTTATAGAGGGCATCATGGTCAATCATACATACATAATATCCATGTTCTAATGTTCTGGAGTTCTTGTTTTAGTAAATTACTTGATGCAATGTTCAAATGTTAAGCTACTTTATTATAGTATCTGTATATTTTTATAGTGCAATAAACAGTAATTTAATTGAACTGAAATAACATATAATGATCACGCCTTGGTTCCGGAGGGGTAGGCAGAGACGATGTATCGCCAATCTTTAAATTAATTAAATATCTAGTATTACATTATCTTTGCTGGTACTAATTGCTTCAGCTTCGTCCAGTCTTTACATCTATCTCTTTTTAAATTATATAAACTGATGTCTTATTATTTATTTTACACTAGCTGTTGCCTGCGACTTTGTCCGCGTGGACAACTTAACATCACAAATTATTATGTATTTCCCGTAGGAATGGGATGTTTTTCGGGATAAAAACTATCCTATGTCCTATTCCAGGACCTAACCTATATGTGTGCCAAGTTTCATTCCGATCTGTCCAGTGGTTGAAGCGTGATTGAGTAACAAACATCAAAATATCCTTCTGTGTCCTTACACATAAGATATAGATATATACTGTGGCGGGCTTTTTTGTAAGACTATTTAAGATAAACATTTTCATCATACATTACATATATATGAATGTATGATGTTATAACTCTAGCGGTTTTGGCAGCGCACGCCAGAATTGCTCGCAGATGGTAGATTTCTTCCTACTTACTTGATATTTTGGACAATTCACACAATATCTTTATAAATTGTAGCCTATGTGTTATTCTGATGTATAAGCTATATTATTGTAAAGTTTCATTAAAATCGATTCGGTAGTTTTTACGTGAAAGAGTAACAAACATCCATCCATTACAAACTTTCGCGTTTATAATATTAGTAGGATTTACTAGCTTTTGTCCGCAATTTCCTCGGCGTAGGTTTCAATATTTACCTACATGTGTACATATCTTGAATTTCAAAATAGATATCATTTTCGTAATCAACGTAACTAAAAACTCAATAATGACATAAATTCATATTAATTTGGTTTCCCGTAGGAATTACACGTTTTTCTGGATAAAAACTATCCTATGTTCTATTCCAGGATCTAATTTATATGTGTGCCATCATCCCGATCCGTCCAGTGGTTGCAGCGTGATTGAGTAACAAACATCCAAACTTTCGCGTTTATAATACTAGTGGGATAGATCAATATGATGATTATTATTATAACCTTCATAACAGAGACATGTACTCGTATTTGTACTTATCTATTTTCCTGTAGTAACTAACTTTATTCAATTATTTTTACGTCGATATAAAATGGAAAAGGTATTAAACCTATTTTTGCATCTTCGTGTTCTTATTCTTTGAAAGGAAGTTTACAAATCGTTCTAAGTAAAAGTTCTAAATTATATCCCCTCAAACACGAAATGTAATACAGTGCTGCCGTCTTACGTCGAATGAAGATACTAAAGAGCTCCCGTAGGAAATCGGGACTAACGGGATAGACACAGGATTATGATTCCTTAGTCGTGGAATAGATGGCGCTACTAAGAACTTAAACCAAAATGAAGAAACATTCATAGGTACGTAGATATATTAACGGTACCCACGCAGTTTCCTGGAATTCTATAGGATTTTTAATAATCCAGCATTTATTTAAATTATCGATATGTTTATCATTTGAAAAATTCTCGCTGTTCTCACCGCTTTCGACCCACTTCAGGAATTTTTGGAAAATATATTACTTACTATTTCTCCTTATTTTTGAAATACAGAAATAACGTGACGTTTAGTAATTTTCAAATAGAAACTAGGTCTAATCAATTTCAGATCATTGGGAAGAAAAGTCCGCAAAATGTATGGTGTCACAGTATGGTTTTGTCAATATATTTTTTTTAAGATTTCCTTGAATACTCAGGAATACCACTACTACAGGTAGACAACTGAGTTAAAAGTCGTTTTCAATCAAATCTGCTCTTTAAACCCGTAAAACAATAGCGAACCTAAAAAGCAGAGCCCTAAAAGCAAAGCAGTATACCTATTTATTGAACACACAAAATATTATTTTAATATTATATACTTCAGAACGCAAATAATTCAGAGATCGCGAAGAATTCAGAGAACAAGTTGACGGGGAGTCAAGTAAATCTACTTAGACTAATATTCCAACTGCAAAGATATGACGTATGAGATGTACCCACAACGCAATGCCATTACAAGAGAGGGGCTAGAAAGCAATTTCATGTCAACGGCGACAGGCGGACTGACAACCTGACTGCATCTATTATTAAACACCGTTAAATTTTGATCACGTCATGATGAGTCGAAACACCTTAGCTGAGTTTAATATTAAGATGCTTAGAATAAGTATAGATTGTTACAGATTCCATGATTCACAAACCTACGACTCAGTGGTTTTGGTCATAAATTTAGTAATTTCAATATATACCTATCTCTTCAGTTCAAACGTTTATTGTAATTATGAAATATAGACAACCCAAAGATACTTGCCTAAATGTGTGTTTGTACATTGTAGTACTAAAATCACTTGTTGCTTTACAAATTATGATATAAGTTAACTTGTAATGGTACTGTAATAGTATAATAAATAAAGAAAAGAAAAAACCAATGCCAAAATAATCATAAATTTCAAAACGCACTACAATACATGCAGATTGTTCTTATCTGGATGGATTATGCTTCAGATAAGAAATGAACGGATTGTTAGAAAAGATTTTGGAGGATTAAGTAGTTAAAATTTTGACACAAAAATAATGTTTGCGCCATAAGTCAATCTCCTGGAGCTCAAAAATATACAACTGTGAAAATGTTCATAAAATGGAATAGAAGAAGATTATTGCCGTTTAACAATTTAAATTTATTTATTTATTTTTAAATTTATTGTTTATTATAATGTGACAATTCACATTATAATAAACAATCTATTACAATATATCAGGCAATGAGCGAATGACTTAGTTTATGCTGGCAGCGTGCTTATCCACTGTACTGCACTGATTCTCAGGTTCTACCCATCCATAAAGAATGATCTTGTCACGAGCTACAGCCTGCTAAGACATAACATAAGTTAAAACAATCAAATCATAAGTCCATTAAGAAGCAATGGACTTACTTTTGTACTTAAATGCCATAGACGCAGAAATTCACAGGTGCAGGTGTTTATATGAGATAGTAGTGCTTCAGACCTATAAAATAAAGACAATATAGAAGACCTCTACTTATAACTTTTCTTTTGACAATGTCTCTTTTATTTTTAACACATGTGCCACTAATATTAGTCACAGTTGACAAATGCACAGATTTACGATGCAAAAAGATAATAAAAGCCACGTTTCAACAAGTTGCTGCTAGTTTTCTTTTTCTGCTGTCACGGTACGATGTAAGCTTGTTAATTTTATAGCTTTTAACCTCGACATGTAAAATGTGAAATGAAAAAGGTCACACGTGCTATTAGTCCCTTATTTTATGTGTTTTTTGCCCGTTATGTCGAAAAGAAGTTCATATGTGTTCCTTTAATATTTGTTTTAAACTTTTTACTACTTAAGTTTTTGGGTTTGTGGGTTATTCTGTATGTTTCGTATTTATCTTTGTTTTATTTCTATGTTTTCTTAAGACATACATAGACCTATCGTCTTATATTTT
The DNA here is from genome assembly GCA_947086405.1 of Esperia sulphurella. Taxonomy (NCBI): domain Eukaryota; kingdom Metazoa; phylum Arthropoda; class Insecta; order Lepidoptera; family Oecophoridae; genus Esperia; species Esperia sulphurella. The sequence continues at coordinate 13,957,258 of OX352265.1, forward strand.
CTTTTCATCGGGAGCTAGGTTAACCTGGATATAGTTACTTCAGCCATTCGGTATCTTGTATTTTCCTCACTCTACATTTGTGTATATCAAGTATGATGGCGCAAATTAGGGAATTAATGAATATACAACAGTGGACGTGAATATGCTGATAGTGATTAGACCAATGCACTAACTAAAACTAAAATAAGACTAACAATAATCAAATTTCCAATAATAAAAAGTCGTTCTTTTTGACAACAAAGTGTTCAAATTACAATAAAGAAATAAATATACTTACAATGTGTTTGAACTTTCACCTTCCAAACAGTTAACTGTAAAATTTTTACGACTTTAACAACGTACGTAACTGTCTGTAAATTGGAAAATTTATTAAAAGTATTGATTCAGTTAAGAAATGAACATAAAATCAAAACTGATATAGATATCCACGTCCATTGAATGAAATGTCAATTTAAGGAAACAAAATAAAATATTATTATGAGTTAGTGGATCACTGGTCAGTGTCCTGATCCAATATATTAATTGGGTGACAATAGATGAGCATTTACTAACTTTAAATAAAACTATGAAAATAAAAAATCTACAAAATATCTCAATAAAAATGTTGTATAAGTATAGAAAAATTATGTGAGATAATATGTAAAGGAAACACGGTCTAATGTAAGTGATATGCAAAGTCCCAATGGAGTAATCCGTCCTTAAATTGCATATACATACTGGTATATGATTCCGTAGCAAAATAAATATTATTTCCATGAAATTTACAACAATATATTTGGACATTTATGGAACTCATAACCTAAAGAAATGTTAGTAAAATACGAATTCGTAATATAAAGACTATGATTGCTGCTGGACGATAAATGGGTGAACCGATTTTTCTATTTCAATTTATTAATAAATAAAATTTAAATCTCTAAAACTGATTAGTTACCATCCCAACACCGCTACTGCAAGTGGAGAATGTACATTTTTGTTTGCAAGAAAATGAATAATAAGGAATTAAATTGCACTATCAATTTAATACATCTAAATAACTGGAATTTAGTAACAAATACTGGAAATTAGTATGAAATTTAAAAACAATATCTTAATCTCACCTATAGTTAAACAATAAATATGATCTGATTTGATTTGAATAGCATTAGCTCCAAAAGAAAATGTATATTATCAAACTTAACCCAGCCAGCGGACCAAAGTAATATTGTCCCCTGGGTCATTATGTTTTTACTTCAAAATATTTATTCAAATTCAAATATTATTTATTGTGCAGTAATAATTTCCTTTTTACTTTTAGACACATAATTTTATGACACTTTTAACTTCTTAGCATTCTTGATTGAAATTTGCAGTTATATGACAGTATTTTATTAACGACTAGCTGTGCCCGCGGCTCCGCTCGCGTGGACTACATAATCCGCTCCCGTTCCCTTTCCCACTTCCACGTCCACTCCCACTCAGACTCTCAATCTCCCAATCCCAATCCTAAAATAGACAAACAGACAAAAATTTCAAAAATGATTGAAATGTGTTCTATTACTTATCCTTAGACCCCCAATTTTTTGCAAATATCCAGGTCCAGGTCCAGGTCGTTGATTGACTGCACCGATTGCAATGAAATAAAGACTATATGTTACACCGATTTAAGCACTATGTTTCTGTGAAAAGTCCATTACCATCAGTTCAGTAGTTTTTAAGTGATGCGTTCACAAACAAACAAAAAAACAGACAGACAAAAATTCCAAAAATGATCGATGTATTACTTATCCTTAGACCCCCCATTTTTATTGCAAATATCTTCAGTGTACAGACACGCGAAGTTTACGATTTTATTTATTAGATTAAAAAATGTTTCATTAATATCAAAAGACAAAAAAATTATTGACTCAAATATTGTCATTTTGTTTGTTTTATGTTTCCAGAAACAGTAAATTCACTTATATTCAATTTCCATGTTGTAAGTGGCTTATAGATTTTACCGAATATATCTTTCCATCACTAGCTACTCCTTTGACCTAAGCATTCCAGTGTTCTATAGCCTTAACTGAGTGCCAAACTAACCCTGTAGCCGGTTAATTTAGTACAAAGGCGAGACAAGGGGCCTTTGTGACCGCAACAGTGTTAACTCGCCTGGGATAGTATCTGCTAAAGCAGATCACTTCATATTTTAAGTAACCTTAGGATTGATTTTAGATATACGTTGTTAGATTTAGTTGTCAATGTAATAAAAAGGCACCTTGTCGTCTATTACTTAGCAGACGAGTTCTGAAGTGAAGACCGCGGATCGGCACGTACAGGGTGGGACGCCCCACCGCCAAGTGGACCGACAACCTGAAAAAGGTGGCCGTAAGCGGCTGGATGCGGAGGGCGGAGGACCGGGTGTAGTGGCGTTCATTGGGAAAGGCCTATGTCCAGCAGTGGACGTCTAAAGGCTGACATGAGACATGATGATGATAAGACTTAGTAAATTAGATGGCTGTTGGAAGTGTTTGACTGATTATTGTCATTCTTGACTGATTTTACTGTTACCTAAATTAAGTTATATACATTTAACTATTGCAGTATTTTTGACCACATCTTGACAATGTCATTTATCTCACAGGAGATGCCACTGGTTATACTGTACTTAGAAATTTTTAGAAAATATTTTGCATTCCTCCTCTCGCTCCCTGAAATAAAAAGTTCCTCGTATTTATTACACTGCAGGTAGAAAGGTCTCGACTTCCTTTGTTGCCTACTTGACTCATTCAATATAATGAGAAAACCAAAAATAAACCAAAACCACAAACGCAACATCGACACACGAGTCCGTCTCAGCAACAAGGCAATTTGTAAATTATTTCTGGCGTACGCTACGCCTATTAGGACATCTTGATAGCTGTCTGTCGACTTCTTTCAGCGTCTATTTAAAAGCTGCATCCAAACAAACTTTAAATACCCTGCATCAAACTTGCAATCATTCAATTTTGAACCTTGACTCTTTAAATTAACAACAATTTAAAATTAATGATCACCATCTACAAATTTGCCTATGCATCGTATAGTATTTATAGTAACATTTGCATCCAATTCTAGTTGATCTACCTCGTCTCTCTTAGCTCTATATTTGTGTTCATCTTCGGTGATGCTTCAGGCATTTTCTGAGGTCGCTAAAATTGGTTCACAGTAGTCGTCCGAAGACCGTTTTGTTATGATGTCGGCTTCAAACGCAGGGTGTGGATAAACGCTTACATATTTTTAAGTGGAAGATATATGGGTCTTTATTTATGGATTATCGGAAGCAAAATGCCATGCACAATCCATACGTGATTTATTAAAGGAAAATGATGCTTACAGATTATTCCTGCTTATTTTTGTATCAGTAGTTAAAATAATGTTTAAAGGAAGCGCAGTGTTCGAATACGTTACACATTTCTTAAATGTTTGTGACATCTTTTGACATTATAGGTACGATATGTTATAAATATGTCAGACCTTCACATCAATTATACAGTCCCAAACTAGGCAGAGCCTGTGCTATGGATACTAGATAACGGATACACATAATTAAATAAATATATAAACATCCAAGAGTTGGGTAAAAACATTCATATTCATCATACGAACATTTGCTCCTAGCGGGATTCGAACTCGCAACCTCCGGCGAGAGCCACCCCGTTCCGCCACGGAGGTCGTCAAAATCATTTTGTTTATTTGTTCAATTACGCAAAACACTTGAAAAAATGCTTGAAATGTCATAACTAGTAATGTTTCTTGTATTTGCTTGCTATATAAATCATTAGCGATATTGTACGCTGGGTGGCCGGGCGAAACGCGAATAAAGTCCTGAATTATTGCCGGACACACTGACAGGGCGTCGCCGGCGCCGGTCTACTGATTTCTAAGTATGGTACTTTGATGCAAGTAAATCAAAATTATCTTTGTCATATGAGACTATTATGTTATGAAATTAAATCCCACTAATATTATAAATGCGAAAGTTTGGACGTTTGGATATTTTGATGTCTGTACTCAATCACGTTTCAACCACTGGACGGATCGGGCTGAAACTTGGCACACACATAGGATAGGTCCTGGAATATTATGGGATAGTTTTTATGCCTAAAAACATCTCATACCCACGGAAAATACATAATCATTTGTGATGTTAAGTTGTCCACGCGGACGAAGTCACGGGCAACAGCTAGTAATTCATAATCCACCTCAAGTCGAGTTACGTACCTCAAAGATATGCAATAATTTCGGTCCGACCGAAGATTCGGTTTCGATTTCAGCCAGCTTCGGCCAAAAATCTAATTTCGGAAATAATTTCGGTTTCGCTCAAAAAGCAGCAGAAACTTCGGCCGCGCCGAGACTCAGTGTTTGTAAATTGTTGCGCTTCGTTCGGGTTCGGTTTCGGTCGAAACCGAAAAAAACCATAGAAATACTATCAAGATACAATAGTGAAGTAGGCGCGACACCCGTGCCAACGAAGTGCAATATATTGCAAAAACTATCAAACGATTACTCGTTTCGCGCCGAGTCAAGGTCAGTTAAACATCGACAAAAAATCTGCAAGGCTATATTGCGCGATTTCTAACTGAATAACTATATCTCCTCACTAGAAACTTAACCGCGAGGCATAAATGGTGCGCAGGAGGGGCGCGCTGTGTCCGAAAATCGGCATGTGCGAGACTGGAGTAAACAAGTGGCTGTAGCCGCTCTATTTTGATAGGATTTCTGTGGTCGAAACTGACACGAAGGTCAAAGTGTCGGCTTGGGCTGCAAATCCTGTTTTGTTCGAACATTAGATATAATATAGTCCTAATTAATACCAATGATACATATATAAAAGGTATATCAGGTTTTTCTTATGTTTGATCCTGGTCGAAAAAAATTGATGTAAGTTTCACGTCCATATTGTTTTTTCTTTCTTTCTTTGATGCGTTTAAGTTTACGATGACGCTTCTTTATCTATCGTAATCTTGGGTCACAGGACCAGGACAGTAAGAGTTGGAAGTTCTGTCGATATATCTTTTTTTCATCGCTAATTTAACAGTAGATAGATGGCTGTGCAGGTAGCCATATCTATCCTTCAAACTACTTAATCAAAATAGATTGCCTGTCATCAATCGACAATCTGCGTTCAGCATCACATTGTGCAATAAATTGCACCATTGAATGCTACTACACAGTGATTCAAGATGCTTGTTGAGATTTAGTACTAGACTTTGTGTTGTGGACAGTGAATTAGCTTGCTATGGGTTTGATAAACGATCGTTTGAAGATACGTGATGATTAACGTACGTATCGGAATCGGACTTTTCGTAAATAGCCTTTTCATCCACATGGTCCTGCAATGACAGGGGAAACTAGTTTACCAGTCTCGTTGGTTTAGTCATTGAACTCGAGCAACAGAGGTCGTGAGTTCTGTTTTCACCGAGGACAGACATGCAATTTGTTTAAGTTGGTCCTGGTTTGGTGTTATATGAAATGGTGGCTATAGAGAGTAAATAATTTATTTAACTCTTTATTGCACACACAGATAAAATAAAAAATAATACATTAAAAGAAACACAAGTACAAAGGGCGATCTTATCTGAGAGAGGGATTTCTTCCAGCAGACCCGCGAGAGAGATAATTGAAATAATAAAGGCAGACATAGTGTGTACGTAAATAAAAAAACATATACATACATACACTAATATAAACTATATACCCACTTAAATAGATTATAAACTACACGGTAAAAAAAAATATATAAGTATGTATATAAAAATAATATTTCAGTTTATTTAATTTTATAGGTAAGAAAGAATAATACTTTGTTTTAATTGTTAGATTTGAGTTTTTATGTTTTTTGTTAAGTAAAATACGTAGATTGACATTGCGATTTTTGGTTTTACTTAAATGTTTCTTAGTGGTTGCAAATGAAGATTTTTTTTTCTCCCATCGCAACTATATAAGTTTGAGAAGTTCTTTATCCTTAACCGCAACTAAGTTGCGATTAAGGAAAAAGTTCTCTTGATTCGCAACTGGTTGCGAATCTCAGTTACGAAAACGGCCGGTGACGTTTGGCGATGTTTTTTGACAGCAGGCTTGATGCGGAGGGCTGAGGACCGGGGGTGGTGGCGTTCACTGGGAAATGCCTATGTCCAGTAGTGGACGACTAAGGGCTGATATAATGATTGATATTCAGTTTTTGTCCAATGTTTACACTTTAGGAGAAATCCTAGTTTAGGATTAGACTTGCTTACGGTAGGAATATGAGTTGTCTAATAATGTAGTGGTTATTATATTGTGTGTTTGAAGCAAAGCCTAAGATCACTCGGACAGTACGATGGATATTTAAGTGAGTTTTTATGGAAGATTTTTTTTATAAGTTAGATACGTTTTGATGTCGCACTCTAATTAAATATGTTATCTTAACACTGAAGAATCTTAAAAATATATCAGTGCCTTTACAGGCATTTCTGTTTTATAACTAAAGATACTTTGAAAAAATATCAAATGTAAAATCAACCAGCCTCGTTATTCAAAGGGTAACCCAAACAACCAGTTGGTACCAAAAACAATAAATCAAATCGACAGCACAGTGGAGCGGGAAATAAACGGAGCGGGCACAAAACTTTCATTTCGTTGCCGCCTCGCGGAGTGCACTTTACTAGAAACATCATGGCTCCTATTACCGGTTCTCACATTGTAGGTCATCAGCCGAAATGCGTCCACAGCCTCCCCAATATAATTCCAATTTTGATGGGCTGTCCATTGGGGATTCGCAAGCGGATTGGTAATCACAGTAATGGTCTTAATGCACACAGGAAAACGCTGCTGCCCGTCTCTGGTGCAATGCCTAAGTCGCCTTAACGACACTCACAGGACGATTGGAGGTGAATCGTGTACGATTAAAAAAACAGTAGTATATCACGTTCTGTTCCAACACAAATACGAAATCAAACGCATCTTGCGTCCCAGAAACAAACTAAATGATAGATGGTGCTCCGAAGTCAACTGCAAAGCTAACGTGGTACTCCAAACTTATTTTTGCTGGTAGAGTAGGCGGGCCGGGTTTGAATCCTTTACCTTACGAACATGAGGCGAGTGCACTACAAACTGTAAGGCTATCACGACTTCGTAGTATGCGACCGTCTGCATAAAATGCCTGTCTTATTAAAGTATGCCTACCCAAGTAGTCAGCACACTCTTATTTATAGCAATGCACATGTTGCTGTGTTCCAGCTTAAAGAGTAACAGAGCCAGTATCACATTAGACACACGAGACCTTACGGTGGTCGGCGCTGAGTATGGACACATTGGAAATACTCTTGTTTCAATATGAATTTATTGTTAGTTACATACATTGAAATGAGAGTGTAGGTGTCAGTGATTATCACATAGTGAAATTATGCCTAAAATGCCGTACGTGTTATATTTGTTGCCTAATACTTACATGATATAAATGAAAAGAAATAACACAAAAGTACGAAAAAGCCGTCACAATAAAAATAAAAAGACTAAAGTGCGTAGAATCAGAGAGAACAATAAGAAGGAATCACATATGAAGTAAAATGGTGGCAAGTTAGTATCCAAGAGGTAAGAAACGCAGAAGAAGCAGACAATAATAAGAGATGGAACGATGACCTTGTAAAAGCGGCAGGAAAAACTTGGACGAAGTTAGCCAGAGAGAGACGCATGGAAGATCTCAGAGAGTCCATTGTCAGCGGACAACCAGTAAAGTTTCTGACATTGTCATATCATCGAGATGTCCACAAAGCTTTATGGTTTTACAAACTGATCTCACTCACTCTTCAAATTCATCTCACATTTCAAAAGTTACCTATGGTAGCCCATTCAGTACACTACTTCGTACCTATATTACATTCAGTGCTCCAGGACAGTACTAAACTCGGACACTTTCGCGCACTATTGTTTTTTAAACAAGCCTTAAATGGGTTAGAGAGAAGTTTCAGGATGCTTTCGAAAACTTAAAATCTTTTATACGTTTTTACTGAAAAAGTTTCATAAAATTTATAATTTAGTACTGATGAATAATTTCTACCACTTGTTAGCAAAACAATCAGCAGTTGGATGTTTACGTCGAATGTTAGAGGTCGTGAATTCGTGAGTTAGATTCCTCCCGCTTGCATCGGGGATCGGATACATGGTGTAGTAACGTTTTTGTTTGGTTTTGTGTATATCCAATAATGTTTAAAACCTTACATTACCACTGATTGTTCTCGCATAGTTGCACTAGAAATAGATTTTTCCCAAGACATAATTATAAGCGAGCAGGGTGGACTGCAAGTACATAAATCATTGCTGTGCCATATCAGATGGGTTGGCACGGAAGTGATTCACGTATCGAACAAAAATTAATATATGTAAGTGTTTTTATATTATTACTAACATAGTATTAAGTCATACTAACAAAGTGAGCTCTGGTTGCTTTATTAAATATTTTTTCTATTCTATTTCTATGCTATATTTACCAAGTGTCGCTAAAATCTAATTAGTACTTACTACGAGATTGAGAAATACGTTCATACTTTCGCATTTATAATATTATTTAGACAGTCGTGGAACAACGATTCAATTCAAAACTATACCTACATAATATAGTTCTAGCTAGTATTCACCCAATATCACAAGATATGCATGTAAAATATTTGTTCGCGTCAGGATTTGTATTTCAATGCAAATTCAGTTATTCGCTTTTCAACGACGGGATTGATATGGAGACTAAATAAATATTACGTCAAACTCCGACTGTAATAATAGAGACACACGACTACGTTGTTCGTCGTACTATATGTGTGACTGATTAATATGAACGAACTTCTCTCTTGGTATAATAATACCAAGAGAGAAGTTAGAATCACCTATTCCGTTATACTTATTTAGGCATTTATTTAAAATATTGAAACATTACATATTATTATTCCATTGCGTTACAATAATTTGTATGCTATAGACGAAACAGGCATTCCTCTCTCTAGCATTCCCTTACATTCCGTCATCAGCCGTCCTATGCCGTCCACGAACACGTCACACTGTGGTGCCTCGGCGAGCAGGGAGCCGAACAGCTGCAGGGCGCGCGCGACGGGCGAGTGCCGGTAGAGGTTGGTGCGCGAGTGTGGTATTATTTAGCGTCACACGTGTCTGTAGCAACATTAATTCAATCATGAATTATGAACCTGTTAATAGCCACCGATGAACTCAGACTTTTATCTGCTACCTACTCCATTACCGCTCCTCCTCCTAGCTGCCCATCCAGACATTACCTATTTTATTCTATTCTTGATAACTGTTTTTATATGTCGGTTATTATCAAGCTATAACAATTCATTCGTACCTCATTTATACATTCAGCCTCTTATTGTCACCTTTTTCAGGTCGCCGTCAGTCCATCTGCAGAACGGTCTCCTATGTTTCGCTTACTGGATCGCGGTCTTCACTTGAAATCTCAGCTGCCCCAACTATCGGTACTGCGACAGATGTAGTATCTCTAATCTTTTCAGCATTGCCGATAACCTTAAATCTCTATCGGATCTCCTTATTTCAGTTCATATACTTCTCAGAAACTCCAACATTGTGTGATGAACACAAAACCAGTATTTCACCAACAATTCACAAACCCCCGCGTCACAAACGATTTGCATATGAAAGCCATAACTCTTTGACACGGAAAATTTAATCTTTTCAGTAATTAAATGAGGACCCGAGAGTCCGCTGACCTAATTAATGATACAACTTCGCACATGTACGAATTTAATTAGGTTATGTTTTTGTTTCAGGTAAGAAAAATGTCTTTTCGGTGGCGACATTTCTTTGCTGTACTGAATCTACTATCTACAATGGACTCGTTTGAACTAGTAAATCAAGAAAAATAACTATTTAAAACGAACACCATTTTGAAACACAGGTGACGTATGTAGTCATGAAGTTAAAAACTTTTTGGTGGCCGCCTCGGTGCGGAGGCAACTCCTCAAAAAAGTTTTTAGTTTATGTATGTAACCCGGGTAAAATTTTTTGGGTGGGCGCCCGCGCGAGCGCAATTTTTTCTTCATGCGTATAATATAGTGGAGTGTGTTATAATTTGTTTCTTACATAAGTTTCCATAAAGACATGGAATTAGTTCCACATCACATAGAGCGAGCAATCCACATTCATAGACGACACCAGAAAATTAAAAAAAAATCCCTCACGTAGAGGTTAAATTTTTTCTAGATTTTCCTTTACAATCTTATTTTATATAGATATAATTGCTATTTCTAGTGGTAAAACTGATAAATAAGCGGTATAGTATATTAATCCTAATTATCAGCCGTTCAATGGTGGACGCAGGCATCCCCAACAAGGCCATGGGCACCAAATCACACACGGTCTTCGGCAACAGCCGCTATCTGGCGTCAAGTCCAATGAAATGCCACAAAAGTGACCGACATTGCACAAAATGTGCTACATGGCTCAAGGTACGCCTTTAATGGAAATATTATTGCTCAGTAAAAATATTTTAACGTCCATCAAGAAACCGTTAACGATGCACTTTTTGCGGCCACTCTGATCTTCATGGGACAATAATAAGTGGCGCTCGGTTTTAATATGTCATAAACTAACGAGACCACTTTATATTCTCCGCTAAAATATCCCGTTTACTTTGAAATAATGTCTGAAAACGATTTCAGTGTCGGTAATACTAACTTTGTCGCAAAGATTGACAAACCAACATATTTTATCAGTTACATAACTCAAAACCATCAAATTACCATGCGAATTCCTTAGAAATAAGGTTGAAAGTGTGCTTCCAAAAAAATGTTCAATGTAGTGTTGAGTTGGCGTACTTGATGGCAAGTCCTGAGTGCATCCCTGTCCTTGGTGCAAGCTTTATGTCTCCGCGACGTTGCCGGGAAGCATCTTAACGTTTCCTAGTAAAATGCTTTCTTGGTACATTCCCGTAGACTTCTACTGGGAAAAAACCGACATTGTTCTACTATATATTAAGTGTTCATACAATGTTAGTTGGATGTGAACCATTCGTTGTATTCTGATTCAGTTTGGTATATTGTAATGATATCCGTTTCCAATTCTCGTAATTCTGGATTTTAAGAGGTAAATGTTTCCGCCTTGGTTAGTATTGAATACAATTTATCGGATTCCACTATTTTGCACAGACCTGATTGATAAAATGTAATACAATAAACGAAATCGCTACACTCTCTTGAATTTCTTTCATAGTTTGCTGTTTCGACATCATCAATTAGGTACTGAAGGATTCGCAATTTTCAAGAGTCTTAAAAAGTGAAATCAGTGTTAATGTCAATCTGAAGATTCCCATCTTCTTTGCTATAAGACATTGCTAGAGAGAGTGCTAGGTGGCACAAATGGTTTCAGTCCACTAGACTCACACAAAACCTAATCATACTCTTTAGTTTCATTAAGAAAGCTAGGCTTTGTTCTTATCGGCAGTCCTCTATTTTTATAGCCGGCGCTAAAACTTCAGTAGCTCGGAAACAATAGGTCTGAACATTAGTAATGGGATCGTGCCGTCTCAAGAAGCACTCGTGGCCGTGGCTTCGATAAGGCTCCTATTGCAGACAAAGTCGTTTGGTGCAAGGGATGTAGAAGAAGCGAGAAGAGATGCTGAAACTAGAAGAGATCAAAAGGGTTTTCAGCTTAGCGATACTTACCACACAAGTAATAAAGAAAAATTCACATGTGAATTCACATTTCAGTCAGGTGATATCTGAGGATATACAACAGGGTTTAAAGACACTGATGAAAGATGTCTCAGGAATTACTTATCAGCATTCGTGAAAATGTGGTTTAGCGGTAGTATTATTGGTGAATTGCACATGTCGCACGCTTAATAATAAACTGGAATAACTCAAAAATCTGAGATTTTGACTTTTCATCATAAAACTAATTATTTAAGCGTCAAGAATCGATACAGTTCAATCGGCGCGCAGATCGGAGCAAAATGACAGAGTAAACGCATCACCCGTCTCTTTATTATTAACGCGGGCGCACATGCGTTTCATGCTAAAGTGACGTCTGTCAGAGATGAGCCGACTTCGATGTGAACAGGACACGGTTTCGTTAGACCGGCGGCGGAGTAACTCTTAAAAAACCAGTTTATTATCAATGTCATGTACGGAATTTATATTTCTGTTTAGTCATAAAGTGAGTTATCTCGAATTATTTCACCTTTTTAGAAATTAATTTAATCCAAAAAGCGAACTAATCCGATATATTTCAGTTTAGTTTTAATTTTTGTCCGAATTCATGGAAAAAATAAAACTTAATTCAATTTAGTTTTAAGAGGGGCATGAAATTGAAAAAAAACATTTGAAATTATTTCTATTTATAGTTATTATGTCATGATAATACAAAATTAAGATTAGAGTTATTTCGTTTTACTATGAAAAATACTTTCGCAGCCTTATTTTGATTGATTAATGGTCGAGTGACTCACAACCTCAGAGTCAGACTCTGACTCCAATAAGATTGCAAATCCAACTAATAAAAATCCTCCTAGTGATGACGAGTTTGGATTGTCGTCACAATTCTGTTCGGAAACCAAATAGAATACAACAAATCCAACAGACATACATAAAGACGAGACTGATGCTTTATTAAGAATTTCCTTCCAATACATATTCGTCAATTAAATAAGGTGAATATATACCTACAATAAAAATAATGCTACATAATATTTAGTTATTTTTAAATACACACGCGCACCAGTCACCATTACACACTCAACCGCAAAACACATAACATGCACATAAACAAATACACCCAGAGATAAACACACTGGCGCACCGCTACTACTTTTTACTATTATCATTTATTATACTTACCTGCATACTTACTAAACACATTTTACAAAACTTCTAATCCGTCTACATGCATCATGAAACGCGGGACGATTTGACCCAATCCTTCATCTTATAACAATTAAAGTGATTTAGATTTAAGCGTTAATGATCCTACATTATACACAAAGACAACAATAAAAAAGCGAACCCTATATAATACCATCATCGTCCGAATCCTTATTGTCAAGTTCTGCACCCAATGATCGTTTACCTGTCTATGACGATTCAAGCAAAGTACTACTCAATAAAGAAGCCGCAAACGCACACGTGATACTGCAAACTGGAAACAGAATAAAGCTAAACGTTTGCGTAATCGATGTCAGTCGTATATATAAAAAGCATGTAATATCGCTGAGTTAAGCCTGTATAGAAAAAAATGCACTGAAAAAATTATCACTCATGGTAGATGAATATTTTAAACAGTTTTAGCGTTTAGGGGATTTGTGCAAAGAGAATTTATAAAGGCAGGCCTAAGCAGTGGATGTCTAAAACACAACAACCAAAAAGAACAGACCAGAGCCTAATTCAATACATTAAAAGTATACCTATTAACTCTATTTCAAAAATTTAATCCAAAGAAACGATAGAAATATACGGTAAAAATGGTAACAAAGAAAAAATATAGCTGTTATACGTATTATAAAATTCTGTATTGCAGTGTCGACGAGCGAGGAATTCTTCAGCATTTAACTATACATTAAAACTCAATAGCTACAATATGACTTTTACCGAACTAATAAAGATTAATACAAAAAATGGCGCAGCTTATCAACACGTTGCTATTTTGGACTAAGGCTGATGCTAAACATCGAGAACAATTGAAATAGGGTGTGTGTTGAAATTATAAAGAATTTGTGAGAACACGGAGGACCAATTGATCATAATTTTCTATTCCGAAAGTTAGAGGAGACTTAAGCAGACAGTGTTTACAGTTAAATTGAAAAGTTTAAAAAAAGTCTGGACGCATGTAATAGCCCTGATGAAAAATTTAACCTGTTAAAAACTCTAAGAAATGTAAGCCTCCCGTCAATTTACCTACATAAGCTAATATTCGAGGTTGTTGAGGAGGTTGCGGGTTCGAATCCCGCTAGGGGCAAATGTTCGTATGATGAATATGAATGTTTGTACCCAAGTCTTGGATATTTATATATTATTTAAGTATGTATATCCGTTATCTAGTAACCATACCACAGGCTCTGCCTAGTTTGGGACTGCATAATTGGTGTGAATGTCTGAAATATTTATTTTTATTTTATTTTTATTCGATAGTTTTATTTTTTTTTAAACGATTGCAGGAAGAATGGAACACAAAAGTTAATTTTGGTACAAATTGAGTTGATTAAAAATTTAACTGGAATGACATAAAAGTGTTGAAGGATACAAAGGGCGACTCATTCAAATTAACTACAAGACGCGCATACAATAAGTTTAAAAAAAGTTTTAAACTTACAATTTAAATTTGGTTCTACAAAACCACTTCTGATGGCTGTTTATTTATAATTTTGAGACTGATTGCAGATTTAAGCTGCAGTTCAATATTTTGGAGTTCTTGTTTTATAATTATTTGTAGTTTTTGTGACAAAAAGCAGTTTTTAAGAAAACTTTAACTGGTTTATAAAATACATTTTAAAAATAAAGTGAAATAAATCCTAAAATATGTAGTGGGGTACTATTTTATTTTAATAATAACTGAATTAATAGGTTTTAATTCGCAGAATTTTTTTCAAATCAATATTGATTTTCATCATAAAATGAAATAAGTTAAGAGGTTTTTTTTAAAACGTTAATTTTTTTAATATATTGTTACTTTTTTTGCAATCCTTATACATGACATTATTCATTGTACATTTGACTATAATATAAGACTAACCAAACCAATAAATAGGCTCCAATCTCACGCGAAAGTTTAAATATTGGCCACGCGGCAACGAGTCAAAACTTTAACAGCGAATACCCAAAAGTTTCTGTTTTTGAGATAATTCACTTTATTATTAAGCGTGCGATGTCATGAAATTATATGCAAGGGACGTAGAGAAAATTCCTCTTCTCCTAAACTCCCATATATACAAAAGCTAATAAACACACTTCACACACAAAAGCCTGCTAATTTCCTACATTTTGATCACATATTGTAATTTCTTTATTTTATCTTAAACATCCGTTCTTCTTTTCATGTCTTATGTTTAAACCTGTTACTCGTATTAGCCATACAAAATAAGTCGGTTTTCCAAATAAGTCAGAAGAATGACTAAAACAGAAAGGAGTGCGAATCATAACGAACTTATCGCAGGACAGAATTAGATCTACAATTAAAATGCTTCTACTGTAGAAGGTGTATTATGCTAGAAGTTTAAAATTGATTGAAGCGTTGAAAGTGGTGGTGAGGAATCGGGAAAGAAACTATAAGCAACAAAAGCGTAGTAGCGTTTAAAACTTACACAAAAATAAACAATATATTTTGTTGCCATCGTGTATCGTTAACTTGCACCAATTCATCGGCTTGACTAACGTCTCAACATTTTTCACTAAAATACCACTAGTCGCAATCAAAAATTTATTAATTCAATTATGATTGCCACGTAGGCAGCGATTCCAATACGTTTCGCAAGCTAGCGTTATTGTAGGGCAATTAAAACAATAGTTCAGTGCATTAGTAAGAGGATCCCGTGCCGAGTTCCTTCAGTTTCTTATTTCCAATTGTGCTGGCGAGCGCTCGATGCTCTGTGAACTTAAGGCCTGTATCTTTTAGGCATATTGTTAGCTTCTTCTCTTTCGCTCAGTTTTACTTTTATAGCAAATTTAATTAGCTAAAAATGTAGCTTAACTATTGAGTTGGTTGTCAAAATATTACCTATTTGATAAGTATGAATCATCATAATCTGTTGAACATACTTTAAAGTAAAAGTCACCTTTTTCTAAATTCTTATTTAATATTTTCTTTCCTCGATTCTTTAAATGTTGGTTTTCTGTATTTTTTTATTCACTTACTCTTTAGTTGTATCTTTTCCTTTTATTGAGTTTGAAATTTTTATTAAATAATTTCAGATTTAATTAATGTAATTATTCTACTAGTTAATTAAAAAACCAGAAATTGTACATAACTTCACAAATTGCAAGTTCCATATAATGGGCCCGATTCTGAAGGCACACATTTAAAATTTGACAGCACTAAAATTGGTTTCGTCTTTATCTTCATAATACTGTGTGACAAGGATAGCAGCAGTTTTAGTGTTTACCATTGTGTTTAGTGTTTAACATTGTGCCTTCAGAATGGAGCCCATTATCTCGTTAGAAAATATAACTTCATACCTATTTATTACTAAATCTTCTACACTTCTGATGCTTCCCCTTAACTTATCGTTTATACTTTAACAGACCTCCCGAGAGTCTCCGTGCCAATGATTAAAGTTTCTTTTTCCCTTATTTAACTTTACTTGCGACGTTAAATTTCATTCGGTTTAGAAATTCAATCATTTATTCAATGCATTTTACAAACTTAACTTTGGAATATGATTTCAAACGTTTTTCGCTTTATTTCTTATAGTATTCGAGAATTTCTGATGTTGCAAGATTCTTTTTAAATAAAATGAACTTTCCTACAGTGTGACGGATTGTAGAAGTGATAGTGATCATCGTCATCCAGGTGGTTGATGTCCACTGCTGAATGTAGGCTCTCATTAAACCGGTAGAATAAAGAGTTTACTTTGTGAGTTTGTTACAGGCTGATAGATAAACTCTTTATTGCACACAAATTAAGGATAACAATATAATAGGTACAGATTTTTTTAAAGTGTACAAAGGCGGCCTTATCGCTTAAAGCGATCTCTTCCAGGCAACCTTTCAGAAGGAAAATAAGAAACATAGCGACAGAGTATTGCAGGTAAAAGAAAAGAAATTTATAATTTTAGAACACGGTAAATACTTAGTAAAAATATTACTCAATTAAATTTACATAATAAATATTAATACATAAATATGCTTGATATGCCTGATATTACCGAATTAATTTTGAAAAAAATTTCACGGCAAGAATACTCATGATTAACATAGCTCGGGAAATAACCGAGATCCCATTAGAAAGTGGAATAACTGTGGGAAAAACCTAACTTATTACAATGGCAGTGTAAAAAGTTGTTCACAAAGTATTTATTTGTAGAAAATTCTGCAGATGCCGATTGGATCCATTATGCTGCACCAATTTCGAGTGAATTGTTACGATAATATCATCTAATAAGGCCGGGATAACGACAGCCGTTACGTTTTAAATGATAACCGTTATGACGAGATCCCATCGTGTTACATTTATTGTTATTATTACAACTTCGTTTCATTTGCTACACTTATTGTTAATAACGCAATAATGTAACAGTTGCAGGCATGTTTAGGACGTTACGGAACGTTTTTGCTAAATGGTAATAAAAAATAACAATTATGGCGTTCAAAGACACCCTATTATTACCTGAGAAGAAAATGTGTTTGTTCTATTTTAGACACAGAGTTTCTTATTATTATTTATTGGAGAAACAACAGATACAGACCACAATTACATTAAACAATTAACATATACAATAAATTAAAGTCCGCACCCTTAACATTCTCACTATGACGTACATTTATAAATACATTTTGAGCTTAAACTACACCAAACATACTATAATAATAAAAAGATACACATATAAAGTTAATTTGATATTACATTTTAAACTAGGATACGATAATGAGAGTTAGTTTAAAACATACTTACTTAAATGATAGCCAAGTATAATGTAATCAAAGTAGGTAAAAAGGTATTTCAAAGAGCATAGTAATTCCCATAATGATTGACGATTTTAAACGGTATGAAACTTATGAGACAACCGTCGCCTGAAAAATAGAGCTGGTGCGCCTATAGTAGTAGTAGGTAATTAAATCTATTCACTTGTATACAGTACTGGGGGTGTGCTTTTGCCCTGCCCTTATATTATTTTATCTTCTCAGGGGGCCAGGAAGACCTGGCGACACTTCGACCCTTCAGGATCTTTTGTGCCAAACCCCCGACCACTAACGGTGCTCCAAGCCGATTTGGTGGACTTCACATACGCCTCAGAATCTCTTCTTCGGCATATGCAGGTTTCCTTACGATGATTTCCTTCACCGAAAAGCCTGTGGTATTATAAATGAACCGTTCTTAAGTTTCGTAAAACTCATTGGTCACACGACCTCATGAACGTGAGGCGAGTGCACAACCAACCGGCTACCACGGCTCTGCCCTGCCCTTGATACTAGGTATTTAGAAAAATCTGTAATATAAAAAACAAGAAGCTAATTTAACGAAATCATCTCACCACGGTAGTGACAAAAGCCGACCGCTAGCTACCAAGTGGTTAGCTGACAAGCCCGAAACAGTATCAGGCATCGGTAAATTAATTAAGCGGCCACGTGCGTGTCCACGGGTCGGACATGGACCGTCCACGGCACGTGATAAATCAATCAAATGGACGCGCGGTTCATTTGTTCAGTTGTATTTGGTCGATGTGAATTTGTACGGTAGTCCAAATAGGGGCGTCCGGTATTTGAATTCTGTGATGTTTAGAGTTCTGTTTTAAAGGGCTTTGAAGGGTACGAGAAACAGTGTTACGTCTGAATTTATTTTAGACATTTAAACATATATTTATTTATTTAAAATATTGAAACATTACAGATTATTATTCCATTGCGTTACAATATTTTTTATGCTATAGACGAAACAGGCATTCCTCTCTCTAGCGTTCCCTTACATTCCATCATCAGCCGTCCTATGCCGTCCACGAACACGTCACAGCGTGGTGCCTCGGCGTGCCTTATATCACACATCCGGTGGAATAACGACATAACTGCAATTAAATTCATTTGAAACTTGATCCTTCTCCAATTCACATTTTTGTAAAAATTAATATTATCGTTTGCCGAAATAATATGGACAAAATATAAAATACTAGCTTTTGCCCCCGACTTCGTCCGTGTGGACAACTTAACATCATAAATTATTATATATTTCCCGTAGAAATGGGACAGATGAGATATATTGCAAATAATAGTATTTCCGTACTATTCAGATTGCGATGAGTTTGGACTACATTTGGAGCTAGAAATGGGAGTGGGTGTGGGCGTGGGAGTGGGCGTGTGTGTGGGTGTGGGCGCGGGCGCGGGAGTGGGCGTGGGAAAAGGGGACTGGGTGTGGTAGCGGGAGCGGGATATTCAGAGTCTGAGTGGCAGTGGAAGTGGAAGCGGAAGCGGAGGCAGTTAAAGGTAGTTAATGCAAGTATATAAAAAAACTAAGTAAAATGGCTGCAAACTTCCAGGTAAGTCAGCCCGTTTTAGAGTCTGAATAATCGTAGAGGGAAAAATATTATCCTCCTATACTTCCTACTAATATTATAAATGCGAAAATTTGGATATTTGGATGTTTGGATGTTTGTTACTGAATCACGCTTCAACCACTGGATGGATC
The DNA here is from genome assembly GCA_947086405.1 of Esperia sulphurella. Lineage (NCBI taxonomy): Eukaryota > Metazoa > Arthropoda > Insecta > Lepidoptera > Oecophoridae > Esperia > Esperia sulphurella. The sequence continues at coordinate 13,976,584 of OX352265.1, forward strand.
GTGATGAAACTTGGCACACATATAGGTTAGATCCTGGAATAGGACATAGGGTAGTGTTTATCCCGAAAACACATCCCATTCCTACGGGAAATCCAAAATAATTTGCGATGTTAAGTTGTCCACGCGGACGAAGTCGCGGGCAACAGCTAGTCTAAAATAAATACAACTACTGCTATTATTATTTATTTTCAGTTAAACAAACGAGAAAAAATCATATTTACGGTGGTCGCTGTCTTCATTTCCATATATTACTAAACACACCCCTCTTTGTTTACCTTTTGGTAAATTTACAAGTACACTAATAACTGCCTTTGACTTCCTTCCATGCAAGTAACTAGTTTTCTTCCTTCTTTTCCTATTATTAAACTTTATATTCAATCCGTAGACTGTTTTTTTTTATTTAACATTAATACGTCACATGTCTTATATAACTCACACATAATAAACCTCTTGGGTTTGTCCTATGTGCGGTGAGGCCGCTCGGTCACAGCGGGCCATGCTAGCGCTTGTTGTACATTATAAAGAAAGTTAAGTACAGAACAGATGACAAAATAAATGTATCTATGCAACCTTGTAATCCAATAAGTATAATTCTACAATATAAGTATAATACTTATATAATAACCTATTCTTATTTATTTTCCGCTAATGAAGGTAGTGTTTTTTTTATTACATTTTTGTATTTTTTACTATATACATAGGTATTTTGTATGTTAGGTAGTTAGCTCTTAGCGTCTACATGTGGCTTAAGGCACAGAATAAATTAATACTGCAAAATTAAATATATGCAATCTGTACTCTAATTCTGTACCTACTTCAAATTGTTCTTTTAAACAATCCAGAACGACATTTCGGTTCCACTTCAGACTGCCTATTTTTATTTCCGTTAATAATCTAGATATCAATATAAACCTTTAAATATTGTAAATGAGGAATCGGCCTTTTGACTCGTGCACTGAAATTCGTACCCCTGTATCTAGCTAGACTCCTTAGTTTGTTATTTTACGAAAAATGAAACCAACAATAATCTTCTTGATTTCAAGTTGCTTAAAGCTTATTAAATTAAAACTAAACTACAATTTTAAAAGCACTTGAGTATAACATTATTATTAATATGATACAGAGAATGCCTATGTAACAGAGCTTTTACGAAAAAGTATATTGGAAATATTATTATTTCTTTCTAATTTAAGATTAGAATAGTAAACAAGCAAGTACAATACCCTACTTAGCCAGAAAAATAGCCAATCAAACGACATTCTGTATTACCACCAAAACATGCTGTTTTCATGTATTATAAAAAAATAATTTTTCACGATAACATATTTAAGTTATTATCCGATGGTCAGACAACAATAAAACTACTCGTTTCTCGCCCAATTTTATGGACTATTTCGTAAAATGTGCAATAGATCAATGCCCTTACCACGCGTTCTCGCACGCGACAGCTACAAGTGACTTGTAGTCACGCGATCGTGACAGAAGCCAAGTAGCGCAGACATAGAGACATTTACAAGTGACATTCGCGTTTCATGAAACTTTTTTAAGAGCCTGTCACCGCTGGGAACACTTTTGTTAAAGTCTGGTTTCTTCCTTAAATATAAGATATAATTTATGTTGCTATGAATTGTATATATTTGCACCAAAAATAAATGTAGAAATCAAATTTATCACAAAATTTCTGTCAGTAACTACTGTTCGTATGAATTTAAATTTTAAAAACAAAACATTCTAATCTTTAGATTTTAAAAATACTTGCTTTTATTTTAAAATGTTAAAATGTAGGGAATATACATTTTTTTGTTTTAGATACCATAATCGTTAGATAATGGAGATCAGTAGGCATTAATATACAATTATTTAAAACAAAGTTTCAAGTTATAATTAGGTACAGCTATTATACCATTGAAATCTAAGGTGATGTATAAATTTGTATGTGTATTATCAGCGCTCACATGATCTATACATTAATCTGAACCCGTCGACAAAAAATTTTTCTGGAGTTAATGTGTTTGTAAATTACTTGATTCAGTATGTTATAACTCTGACGGTAGAGAATTACTAATACAAACAACATATATGTGGGACGGTGGAATATGCAAAACGCCTCAGAATTTTTAATACTTTTATTTTAAATCAAAATTAAAAGAAAACATTGAAATAGCACTTTCATTGCCATCGCCATTTCTCTCTCCAATCCTATCAACTTAAAAATAGTAAAACAAAGCTCATACTCGTACGTAGTGCCAACCTAACCTAATTGGTTTGAAATTGGGCGCCATGTACTACACCTCTTCCACATATATGTTGTTAGATCAGAAATAAAATTCCAAAGATCTGTTCGAATTTGTTCACCGTGGTAGTGGTTCTGCACATTTTTTAACTGGACCTTATTTATGCACCATTTCCGTGGAGGGGACTTTGACAAATGCCTGCAATTTTTGTTTCCGTACGTTCTACCTTCCCGTAATACGGCTGGTTAGTTATTTATATCATTTAGTTAGTTGTTTGTAGATAATGTTTATATCATCTTTTAACTCTAGTAGTGGAAGCGTTGTAGCAGAGAATAAATACTAAATAATACTCCGTAAAAAAGCTCGACTCAACTCCCGTCGTCACCCAAAATAAATCACGGCGCGTAGTACGAAAGAGATGCACTTATGTGTTGACGTATACCGTTGTCTCACTCTCGATAGTACAGTACACGACGCTGGTCTAGATATATCTGTGTTAGTTTCTGAAATACTTTATGTACTAACTAGCTGTTGCCCGCGACTTCGTCCGCGTGGACAACTTAACATTACACATTGTTATGTATTACGTGTTACTAAATCCTAAAAGAAATCTATTATTCTGGTTATGCATTAAAAATATTAATATACATAAAAAAACATACTATCCAATTGAGAACCTCCTTTTTTGAAGTCGGGTAAAAATTAGCGTTCCGGCGGCGGTTTCGCCCGTTGGACCACAGTTTTTTAGGTTTCCGTAGCCAAATGGCAAAACACGGAACCCTTATGGATTCGTCATGTCTGTCTGTCTGTCTGTCTGACTCTTTACTTCTATAATTAAATTTGTATGGGGCCCAAGGTAGCGTAAATTCATGACTTGGGACTTGCCCTACCTTCACTGGTAGGTGACTTTGCAGTTACCTCCGTTGATCCTCGCTTAGAGGAGTTGCGGGGGGAGAATGGTGAGGAGGCGGGAATGTCTGTCTGTCTGTCTGTCCGTCCGTATGTCATAGCCACTTTATTCCGAAACTATAAGAACTTACTATTGAAACTTGGTAAGTGGATGAATTCTGTGAACCGCATTAAGATTTTCACACAAAAATAGAAAAAAAAACATTAAAGGAGAATGACCAAAATTGTATGGTAGTTTGCCCTTGAACTTTTAACCTTGCGTCTGGATCAAATTGTCGTCACAATACAGGCAAAATACTCAGGATCATTATAAAAAGAAAATCGTTTAAATATTTAGTGGGAAAATTCAATAATCTTACTTGGAATAAAATCTTCGTTGGCATGCAGTTTTCACAAAACCGTGGGTATATAGCCACGATTAACCGCTCCAGATATTGATGTCATAGTGTTGTTATTAGTCGACGACGGTATTATTGCATTCGACACTACATTAGGCTCGTTAAAATAGATTTTGTCACCCAAATACACAATGTAAACAAACGGACCAAAACAAGTGTTGAAATCATATCGGATATGACGTCACAGTACGAAACCATAGTGCATATCAATAGTGAGGTTCAACTACATCGATTTAACAAATTGAATAATCGATATTTCGGTTACGTAACTATACTTTCATAAATATCTTTTAAGAACGTGTGTATCACTTTAAGTCAGTACAAATAGTGTATTTACAGTCAGTAAATGAAAAATATGATGGGTGTATTATCGCGCTAGTAACTGAAAGGTAGTATCAAATATTGTTGACAAATATCGATTATAACTATATATCGATTTTAATTCTGCTTTCACTACTCTAGTTGAAAAGATGCCGGTCGGCCGGCGGAAATCAATCAACGTTTATATTATATGTTATTTTTAAACTCCCTATTCCATTGGTTTTAAAAAAAATTTGAAGGAATTCATAATTCAGACCAATATTTTTGGTACATGAATGGTGAAGACGCATCTTAGGCCCACTTTTGGTCATTCTCCTTTTGGGGGTTCCCCATGCTTAGAACTGAAACTCCAAATTTTTTTTTTATCAAACCCATACGTATGGATAGGTCTTCAAAAATGATATTGAGGTTTCTAATATCATTTTTTTCTAAACTGAATAGTTTGCGCGAGAGACACTTCCAAAGTGGTAAAATGTGTCCCCCCCCCCCCCCTGTAAGAGAATGATAAAACAAAAAAGAATATATGATGAACATTGCCATGCAAACTTCCACCGAAAATTGGTTTGAAAGAGATCTAGTAAGTAGTTTTTATTAATACGTCATAAATCGTAAACCACAATACTATTATTAAAACATCGATCAAAGTTACAACGAACTACAATAACTTTTATATTATGTTACTTGCTGCTACGGAACCCTTCATGGGCGAGTCCGACTCGCACTTGGCCGCTTTTTTTTAAATAAAGTTGACATTTACATTTATCATGAATTAAAAGATTATCATATAATCAATAAAAAAAAATATATTTAAAAATTATATTTGCACAATATTAATTGTGCAAATCAGGTGATATTTCCTTCCCCCCCCTCCAATTTGTCCTTTCCATACCCTTTCTTTCTTTCCTTCTCCATCCCCTTCCCACAACGTTGAAAACCCTTTCCCCCACCCCTTCCCTCTCCCTACTCCTACCTCTCCCCCTTCCCTTAACCCACCCCTTCCTACACCCTTTATTTACCACTGCCCCCACATCTTTCCTCTCTTACCCTAATCCCTCTATTCTTTTCCATCCGACTTCCTTCCCCCCCATATGCAACATAGGAAGGGAATACCCTTCCTATGTTGCATATCCAATTAACTGTACAACAAAATGTCTGTCAAACTGTTGGACATGCCTTCCCCAATGAATGCCACAACGCCCTACAGATCCAGCCGCTTCCGGCCACCATCTTCAGGTCGTCCATACACCTGGCGGCAGGGCGTCCCACCCTGCGCGTGGGACGTCGCGTCCCACTCTAGAACCCGTCTGCTCCAACGGCCGTTCGGTACTACGACAGATGTGACCTGCCATTTCAGCTTACTAATTCTTTCAGCTATGTCGGTCACCTTCGTTATTCATAGGATCTCCTCATTACGAATCATATCCCTCATAGAGACTCCGAGCATTGCCCTCTCTATAGCTCGCAGAGCCACTTGAATCTTGTAGATCAGGCCCACCATCAGTGTCCACATCTCCGCGCTGTAATCATGACAGGCAGGACGCACTGATTTAAGATATTTGTCTTTAAACATTGTGGAATAGGTGACGTAAAGACTTGACGCAGTTTTCCGAATACTGCACAGCCTAACTGGATTCTTCTGTCAGCTTTTGAAATGGATCCTACCCAACTATATTGTCTGTCCTAGGCAGACGTACTCCTGAACAGCTTCGATATTGACATTGTCGACGATCACCGGTCTAATACAGGGCCACTAATTATCGTATAGCGAATTTTTTGTATCGAGACTTGTGGAAATACCTGAAATACTTCAGCTAAAATAAATCTATAAATGAGCTTTAAAACATCTCTGTCACTTTCTGTCAAGTTCTTGCAACGACCAGTAATGTTGAACTACACTTTCATACAAATGATATGAAATGAGAGGTCAACTTGTATATCAGCATCCTGACATTTTATTGAGATATGACTTATACCAGTATGAGGCCCGGACTCAAAGCTATTAAACAGTGAAACGCCGTCAAATTCTGTTCAGCAGTTTCCAAGATTAGCCCGTACATACATACATACAGACAGATAAGAAATTTTTGAATTATATTTTTGGACTCTACTGGTCTTCAGTAACGTCCGGGCAGTGAAATTTTTTTTTTAACTTCAATGTACAGATTCGCTTTTCTTTTGTTTTTTCTACTCTTTTATTATATGTATATATAGATATAGATTGCATTATGATTTCTAAGATAAATTATTATTATTATAATCAGGTTACGTCTGGCCAGCGCGGGGAGTGTAGGCCAAATCCTCCGTCTGTCTCCGGCAGATGAGAGAGGATTGTGCTCCTGCAGTGGAGACAAAATAACCTGATGATGATGATCAGGTTGGCAGGCGGATTGGTGATTGCAGTAATTGTTTTAATATACACAAGATAACTCTTCTGCCTCTGGTGTAATTCCTTAGTCGCATTGCCGAAACTTCATTCATCATCAGGTTATTGTCTCCACTGCAGGAGCACAACCCTCTCTCGTCTGCCGGAGACAGACGGAGGATTTGGCCTACACTCCCCGCGCTGGCCAGACGGGTTGGGGAGGCCTGATTGATGTTTTATAATGTATTCCCTTAGTCGCCTTGTACGACATCCACGGGAAGAGTTGGAGTGGTCCTATTCTACTCTACCGGAAACCAGACGGCATATACTTAGGGGAAAACTGGGGGTGGCCCCAATCTGAGCCGAGAATCACACAGAGCCTTGTATGATGATGGGTTATACAACTTATCGTATTCGTTATAAAAAAATTGCTGATACAGATTTGAAAAACATTTTATGATAAAAACAGTCATTCCCTAAGTCCAATTTTACGACTATTCCGATACTTTATGACTATTCGCTGCAGACGTCAAAAGTCATAAAATTTATGACAAAGTGAGGTTTTACAATCGGCCTAATTAGACTGGGGCACACTTTGTAGGAATTTTATTTCATTTTCCGTCTGTTTTCAATTAAAAAGCGGTAATTTGTGAACGAGCAGAATGAAAGAAGTTCTTAGTTCTATGATTTATAGGTTTGTGGAGTCGTAATTTTTTTATGTTACATGCAATGTAGTCTAGCCTGGTATTTCTTATAGCTAGGTAAACTACTAGGTCCTTTGCCATACAAATAAGCAAAGTTATTAAGGTTGTTACAAACTTGTATCCCATACAATAATATGCTTAGAATGGATCGGACACTTCTAAAAATTTTTTTAAACGCAATCAAAACACTTTTATTGCCGTATGGTTTCCGGTAGAGTAGAATAGGACCACTCCAACTCTTCCCGTGGATGTCGTACAAGGCGACTGAGGGAATACATTATAAAACATCAATCAGGCCTCCCCAACCCGTCTGGCCAGCGCGGGGGGTGTAGGCCAAATACTCCGTCTGTCTCCGGCAGATGAGAGAGGGTTGTGCTCCTGGCAGTGGAGACAAAATAACCTGATGATGATGATGAGAACACTTTATTTTTAATTTGTACAGATTACTTTTTTGGTTAAAATTAGTGTTGTTATAGTGATTTCAAGTCTTCCATATTAATGTTAAAATACTTTTTTTTTAAATAAAGTGTGTCGAAAATGTAATCTGTCAAATTCAACAAGTTTGTATCTTGTTTACTTGTATTACGTTTCATTTGAATTAGCATTTCCTTATAGATTTTTGTACTGAAAGTTTGTATGGAAAACCAATTTGTAATAACCCTACAACGAGGAAAGGAAACCTTAGCAGTATCTTTAAAATAAGTTTATTAAAACGAAACAAATTAACTGTGATTGTCTATGATAGGCTTGCGACCCAGGTCGATATTTTATCTCATAATACTTTTACATTACTGTATTAGTCGATAAAGTTAACTTCAAGTTACTTAGCCAACTGCCTGCGTGGTTTAGTTTTTTAAAATTCTTTATTCCTCAAATATAAATAGAATCAACATAATTACATTCTTAAAATAGATTATTATTAAGTTTATTAAGCTGAGAGCACTTTTGAAATTTTAGTTCTTTCAATGATTCATACATAACATAAATAAATTGATAACAGTCTGAACTTATTATTCTCTAGGTTCACTTATTGCATGTCTAAGTATGGCGTAGTAAGTGAGACTAAGAAATTTCTGACTGATTTTTATTTCACTTATAATTAATATTATTTATTTTGATTGTATTTAAAATATAATATTGAATGAGTAATGAACTTAAATGACCGACCTGTAATAAAAGTAACTTATCAATATATATGTCTTAAAAGTTAGTAAAGTTTCGTATTCATCTGAATGAATGTAGAGGCATTGCATTGAGGCAGACATTTATTTATTCTTCAGATTTCAGTAAATACCGATCTAAGCGACCTTGTATGCTAGATAGCATAGATAATTGTAAAAACGGATCAATTTGAGCATTTGCTAAAGTTTTATGATCTGAAAATAAAAGCCTTACCACAGGACTTTGTGAAGGAGTGTGCCGCGGGGCGGGACAGTTTCAGGCTTTTTAATTAAAAAGCTGGAGATTCATTGGGGCCGCTTTAATTTCATTGCGCCATCTTCTAACCAGATGACGGGCGTGCCAACTTATTTACTAAATAAACTGCAATGAAAACTGTGCATCATCGCCTGGCGCAAAGGCAGCGGGAAAGACGAAATTTCCTATTTTTTGAGATGTCAGTTCTACCACCGTTACGCCGTGAGAGCTTTTTTAAAACTAAATAGGGCCCTAGCGTTTCAACCCCAAACGGCTCAAATATCCTCTGACGTGGTGGCGGCAGAACCAGCCTTGACCGCAGAAGCTGGGAAATAGGCCATCGCCGCAGTTTAATACAGTACGAGTATTTTATCTATACATACATAATTCCTTCTTGCAATCCAAATACAGAATGCATGGAAGCTTGTGGTGATTATAAACCAAAGTTAGCCTCCACGTCGTTGGTCGCCTTTTAAAATAAATAAAAAGTTTATTTATTCAATATACACTCGGGGAAAAGTAATGATTAGCAGGTCGACCGTCATCTTAAACCGACCGTATTATGCAATCACATGATAAATACGATTGATGACAAAGGAACTAAATAGTACACGAAGATTGAAGTTTCATGTTTAGATTATTACACGGAAAGTTTGAAATGCATTAAAACTGATAAACACTCCCTTTCCGTAAGTGCACTTTAAACTAGATGCCTCTACGAATATTATGTAAAAAAAACAAAGGTGATAACGTAATAACTGCGGATGCGCAAATGAGTACCTATGGGGTAATGTTGCGGTTACTAAGTAACAAAGCTTTCAGCTCATATCAGAGTTTTGCTTTTTAGGCAACATATAAATGACATGCTTTGAGAAAGAAAACCATTAAAAAAACAGACAGAAGTTCGCACTAGTTTTATGTTTTGGTAACTGTAGTTTTCAGTTTTGGCTGAAAAAACATTAATAACTCTTCATATTAAACTTTGTAATTTCATTATAGGTAAATATTTAGAATAGTAATTCTTAAGTAAATAGATGACGATAAACGTGCAGAGCACTTAAATGTAAATGGAGTAAATACTAAGCTACTTAAATATATTTCAATATTCATAACACATTTAAGTATATGAATCGCAAGTTTTGAATGAGTTATAAAAAGGAACGATGAAATCAAAACGTAATAAAAAAACATTGCACTTTACGACTAATTGACAATGTCAGAATCAAACCCAAGAAGAGTAAAAACGAATAAGTTTCACCTTTTCTGCTTTGACATCTCATTCCGTATTCTATAATGACTGTGACACGGATACAGGTAAATTGACTTAACATTACCTATGCGTGAAAGATAAAGAATATCCATATCAGAGACGTCAGAGTGACGGATTTTCGTTACGTGCGTGACAGAATTTCGCGACAAGATAAACTCCCGGAGGAACGTGTAGATGGAAACAAAAATAATGCCACTCCTCATTTTAACTGACATCTTTTGAAATGAAGTCAACGTGATAAAGACAGCTAAGGTCGGAATGGATAGCTTCATTACAGTATTAATATTTTACGAAGTGGTGGTGGATTAAAACAAAAACACGCTTACGGCATAGAATACTTAATAATACGGTACGGTGAAAGGTGAATTTATAATGTTTCAAGTTTTGATCACGCGTTGCTTTAAATTGTAAAATCTGTATTGTATTTAACGCGGCGACAAACTAATCTTTAGGGTTTTAAAAATAATTAAAATGGGTAACAAAAATAATAGGTTGGCAGCTACACTAAAGTAGCATTTTAAGTATAAAGTAGCAGCTGTATATTGAGTTGTAAGCTTTGTTTAAATTTAAATTGGCAGTAATCTTTTGGTGTGGCAACTGAATTTATTCTTAGGCGACAACTTGACAGCGGATAAAGAGTAGAAAATAGGCTTTCATAAATTATGCAATGAGGTTGTTTATATAATTAACTGAGATGAGAAGAAAATATTAACATGGTCATAAAAAACATACTTTGTGCGACATTTTAAGAGGTGTAAATAAAGCAAATTGTGGCATGCAAAAAATTATAGATGGTCTATCGTATTATTTCTTGACTTAATTTTTTTTTGAAATGGCAACACAGTGTTTCAACCGAATGGCTAGACCCAATATATGTTTACAAGTGTATATTTTAAAGAATTGAGAACAAGTGCATGTGCCTTGCTTCCATCCTGCGCTAGGTAATACGGTTTTCCAAAATGCTAAGTTTTTTTTTGAACTCATCAAATGTATGCCACGATTCATTATATGTCATGCCCGTAGCCTTATTAGGTTCTAAATATACTTTTTTAATGCAATTAGATATTAAAGTTTTCACTTTAATGTTCTGTTTTGCCCAACAATATCCTTCTGTCCATTCTTTAAGTACAATATTATGAGTTTCTGGGAATGAATCTCAAAGTCTTCTTTTTGCTCGTTTGTTGAAACTGCTAAGCAAAGCGGATAGAACTTGCAGTTTATGTTTGTTGTATGTTGTTCCCTCAATCAAAACATAGAAACCTTGCCAAATTAACTTGTACGTGGCATCAGCGTGCAAGACATCAATAGAGCTTGTAAATTTCAGTAACTTTTTTGTTGTCAAAACAAATCTGAAGGTAGGTTGGTAATTTCTACACGATGACTACTACTGAAGCTGATCAATTACCGCCTATTTTGGTAAAAAAATTCTACATATATTTGATATTGGTTTCCCATGTGTGATTTCAATTGCACCGTCTATTTAGTGATATTCCAAACCCGTCAGGGCACCTGACACAGCGCAATTAACCGACATTGTTTCGATAAATCCTTATTTGTCTGCGAGTGCGACCCCTTTTTACTGTAGCGACGTCAACTCAGCACTCATTAGTAGTAGGGGTCAACGCCATGCGTTGTACTACACTTTAGACTTTAGTTTTATTCAGATAAATAGCTTTACATTATGTGGCATTATTTCATTAAAAAGAAAAATGGAGTCATTATCTCCAGTTAAAAAGTGCAGGTTCACAACTACAAGCAATACCTAATGGCAATATATAATCGAATGCACTAGTAAGTTTACGTTTCTATGTTTTATTGTGTTTCAGAACCTAACCAAGATCTGAGAAATCACCTTATTTTTGTTTGATTTTATATTTGTAAATATATTTAAACAAAATAGAACATATATAATAAATTCCATCAAAAACTTTTTGCCATTAAAATTGTTGTCATTAAAATATAGATCGCCTGTAGCTTCACCATTTCCTTCTTGTACTTTTCCACTCTTCTCTTTACCAGAATGTAGCTTCTTTACCTATCTTGTTTCTCTACCTAAATCTAAGTTATCCAGTTCTTTTTATTTTGTACAGAAGTATCCATTCTGTAAGAGCCCTTTTCCGTTTTCCATGGCCTGACAGCTTGAAGGTATTCAAAAATTAAAAGCGGATATAAAATTTAGGCATCGGTAATTGACAATGTAACTGAATAGGCTAGAGACTTCATACTTTTCTTGACTGTAGAGCTGGTAAATTCTGTTTTAAAGGTACTCGTAAAGTTCAAAGTTGAGCAGCGTCTGACTACATCCGGAACAAAGCTCCAAAATAGCATCTCGTCAAACAGTCTGCCATATTGAACCAAAACTCAGGTTATGCATGTTCACAGACTACAAGCAATACTTAAAGATGAAAAAAATATTTTTGTACAGAAATCTACTCATCAAAATATGAATACTTTCGTATTATTTTATCTTATCGTATGCTTGTTTATTTGTTGTTATTGAACGTTGTTATTTGCATATGAAACAAAACTATCCTTTACAGATTTTAAAAGTCTTATGTCTTTCTGGCACTTCAGAAGCAGCCTTCAGTTGATTTGAGGCATACAGATAGAGTTTTCATACTGGATTTAGCATCAACTGCGGTATGGGGGCATCGAGCGGTGCGGCGCGGCGGCACAAAACACGAAAACTCGATAAATTTTAAAGTGCTTCATGCCTCACGCCTGCAGCCATCCGTCGCGCGTCTGCAGCTGCCAAAATACGCGCCATTCCGCAACCCTCATTAATATTGCGCGAAGGATCGCTTTGTTCCCAATTTTCGGTCATTTGAATTAAAAATGGCGTTCCGATGTTTTAAACGTCCCGTCTGCGTCAATGGTTTAACGTTCAATGGTTCTCTTATAAACGAAACCATATTTATTAACAATTATTCTTCATGACCGGGTATGGTGGCGTTCATGGGGAAGGCCTATGTCCAGCAGTGGACGTCTAAGGGCTGATATGATGATGATTCTTCAATCTTCATGAACGGTAAGTTCATACGTAATACTATTTAAGTACCTAGTTCCTGCAATAGCATTACTATTTGTTTTCTGTATTTCTACACACATGTATTACTCAGTTTATTCACTGTAGAAACCCTTCTTTTCTGTCTCATTAAAATAACGTGATTTTTAAATATGCCATTTTGAATACTTTCTATGTGAGAGTACTTATAAATATCTTTTTGTATCTTGTTGCTTGTATATTTGATTAATTGTAATGTTATATTTCGAATGCTCTAATAAACATGGATTAAAACTGATTTATCAGCCATCTCCTTAAATTCAACATTATTGCTCAAAGCTACAAAGTACGAAAGCATGAACTTTGCAAACGTTAGACACGTCTACCTCGTTAGGTAATCAAATTTGTTTGCTGTGTGCTAACGAGCCGGCCGGCCAGGACATCGTAGTCGCCAGACAGCGTCGTGACTTGCTTATCAATATGGAATATCGATGGATATAAGGTTGGAGATAGTTTTTGAGCCTTTGATTCAAGAGATTTTATTTGATGCTCTGTCTTATAAATGTGGCATGTTCTGTCATAAATTCACATCGTGTTCGTGTTCAACTGCAAATATGATAATCATATATTGTTATATTTTTTTATATTGTTATATTTCTGGTATACGTTTTTAAAATATGACGTTTGGTGACGTGACGTTAAGTACTATAGTTTTCACCTGGTCACAAAATATGTGAACATGTGCAGAATATACTCTTGCAGTTTCAGCTTTCCAGATTACCACCGAACCTTTTTGTCAAAAATTTATTTATACTAAATAGTTTAAACTTTTTATGTTTAAGCTGATCAATACTAACAACTATAAGTAACTAGAAGCTAAGACAGATTTCTCAACTTTCATATTTAAACGTCTACTAAGATGAAATGTTTTTCGTTAAATTAACTTTCCATAACCATTGTCGTCTTTACACATAATTAGCATTTTAATAATACGACCATACGCTACCTTAAACAATACTTTTCAACGTATTGTTTATTAATTTTCCTATTGTCTTTCTAGTTTTTAATTAAATGACAATAGCTTAATCATCCTTTCATTTAAAGTTGGTTTCATTCACATACATCCGTTCTCACGTACGGAAATTAAGACTTAAAAGACAAATTAACGGGGAAAAAATAAAGCTGTAAAGTCAATGACACAATGATAGTCATTGTCGAGCACTTGTGCCTCATTAGGAATAAAAAAAAACAATTAAGCTGTTCACCTGCACCATTTTAAAATTTGCTGTTCAAACAATCGACAACTCCTCTGTTGTTTGAAAATAAAGATCAGATTCAATTGTCTCCAGAATTAAGTAGACACAAAGCTAAGTTTGCGTTTTCATCCTCCTACATACGTCACTTGCAAAGTACTTCGGGCGATTCCTTTATGAGCATTGTGGACTTTAATCCAGACGTGAATGGCATTGTTTAAGTCACACAGTCCTCATATAGCCCAAAGGATCGTAAAGGTCCATTGTTAACTATTGTTATACGTGGATATGGCATTTTACAGTGATTCATTTAAATAGTTTCAGTGAAGAAGAAACATGGATGGGGATGACCTTCTAAGTACATTTTCATGATTGTCAGCTTGTTCTTATGATTAGTAAAATCTCTGAGTTTTCTGCGTGCTTCTAACTTCTCTAATCAGTTGTTTTTCGTTTGGTGAGGTCGTAGAGTACAATGTCCTCTCTATGAATTTCCTAGAAGAACACTATAATTCTATACCTCTTATGTAAATAAAACGTAGATAAATAGCGAAAACTAGTTTTTACGCTGTCAGACAGAACAAGATTTAAATATGATATGATGATGTTATTAGGATTTATTTCCAGACGACTCCAACATTATCATAAAGTTTTTAAAGATTGACACATAGATGAACTGAGAGTTGATCTTTCGACAGGAAAAGCAAATGAAACCATGACGTTGTCGATTTATAACATTACTGCAAACTGGTCAACTCCTTCAATTATACCTTTCAATTCTCGATTAACATGAATATCGATCCTGTTTATCTCGACTGGTTCAAAGAAACATGTTAATTTGGTACGGGACCGAGTAATTTGTTAATCTCACAATCAATCTGATCGGAGAGATCGGGCCTCAATTAACCAGACCTGCGTAATGTCGATGTAATGGATGGTTTTCTCCACGGCGGTTATCAGACTCTCGTTTGTTATTTTGCTGCAAAAGAGACTGAGTATAAATACATATAATGTTTTCTTCACAAAGTCCTTTTTTAAATAGATGTGATAATGACATTTAGAGTTTTACGTAGGTTTTCTGTGGTGGTTTGGTTTCGAAAGTGCTTTCTAATATTTGATACTACTTCCATCTACTATAAGTATTAATATAATTATAAGAGTAAGAGTTAGTATTTTAAAGCAAGGTTCTCCTTCATAAAGACCCCCGGATGCCGTCGAAATTTGTCGGACATAGGCCTTAAACAATCCACGAAAATAATTTCCGCAAAAGTTTTAAAAATCTCACATAAATTCAGTAATAAAATATGGATTAATAAACTTGCGGAAAGTGAATGTTTAGCAGGTCGGAAGTCACCTTCCATCACCGTATTATTCAATCATGAGATAGGGGCAAACGAATGGTACACGATGACTGAAGTTTTATATTCAAATCATTATACGCAAAATTTGAAATGCCTTAAAACTGCTAAACATTCCCTTTTCATGAGTGTACATTAATTTAAATTAAAGTGTTCTGAACATGCCATGAGGCGGCTGGATGCGGAGGGCAGAGGACCGGGTGTGGTGGCGTTCATTGGGGAAGGCCTATGTCCAGCAGTGGACTTCTAGGGGCTGATATGATGATGATGATGATGAACATGCCGAAAACTTCATGATTTTTGTCTTCTGTCAGTATAGGCAGTGTAGTCGTTTTATCTTTAGTCTCGGTTTCTGTGATGACCGATTCATTGTTATTTCACAGGTGGCCAACAAAACGATCGTTCACACCCATAACGTCCAAATCAGATTCTGCACATATCCCCCAACTTGAAAGGGCGATCCCAAAATCTATCGTCAAATAATCCCCCTGTATTTCCGTCCACTTTTCACGTAACAGGGGAACTGTTTACGTCACACTTAACTTGGTTACACACCACTCCTGAGAAGTGATCGTAAATAAAATGGCGTCTAAAACGGTTTTTTTTAAATAAGAGAACTGTATAAAGAATTGCTTTGTATGGATCGTAAATCTCTGTAGTAAAAAATTGTATTTCTGGAGTGGATGGTTCATTTAGTTTGTCTTGGGAATAGGCCATCACCGCTACTTTGTACCGAACACCCCTCGTTTGCTCCAGTCTCAGTCGCAAAGAGTTTTAGTAATATTTATAGCTTCGTCGTTCAAGATCATGACTGCTTTTTATAGTTCATCTCTTATAATTTTATTCGTTGTGTACCTATAGAGAACTATTTATGAATTTGTCTTTTCACCGACCTTTGCAACATTTTCTTTAGTCTAATGTCAAAGTTCGCGCTTATACACGCCAGCATTCTTATCCAGAAACTTGTGGCTACTTCAGTTCAATAGTTCGTCGATCAATCTATCTGGAGGGCTCGGCCTGTTGGTCTTTTAAGTTAGTGATATAATCTAGAACATCTTCTTCCCCAATTTTATTCGATCCTGTGGCATACATTTTAAATTTAATTTTGTTAAAACTAATGTTAATGCCTGATTATATCATTTGTTTTCAACTTTCCTCGATTTCTTCATGCCTTGTTATTTATGTTCTTTAGATGTGGCTACTAAGTAATTCCAGCAAAACGTTTTCTCTGCACTTGTCCAATTTACTCTCAATAACTGCAATAATAAACTCCTCTCGCAAACTGTACCACTAATTTGCTCTCTCAGACTCCGACCTATAATTGGGTACTTACTTCCATCAACGTCAGACTTCGTTTCACAGTAGCCGTCACTGTAAAATTCATGCTAATTGCGGGGGGCAGGGTGCCGGGCCATTGGCGGTGTCACTCGGTAATGGCTTTTAAGAAATGTAATAAATTATTCCATGCCCGCGCCGCCAGGTGATGGTAGGGTCGGCCTGTGTGTGGTACAAGATGCAAAAAGATTCTAATGCTGACAGTAAACCCTTTCCGAAGGGGAACTCATAAAAAAAACATACTGTCAAATTGAGAACCTCCTCCTTTTTTGAAGTCGGTTAAAAATGTCTGATACTGATGAAATTGAAAGTAAATTATGTAATATCAAAATCCTAAAATAAACCGGTTTACACATACTTGTATTTAATATTTATTACAATAATAGAGTGGGACGCCCCGCTGCCGACGACCTGAGGAAGGTGGCCGGAAGCGGCTGGATGCGAAGGGCGGAGGACCGGGTATGGTTGCTTTCATTGGGAAAGGCCTATGCCCAGCATTGGAAGTCTCAGGGCTGATATTATGATGATTTATAGTCATTGTAATATAAAATAAATCTTATGACCAAACGCTCTGAGGATTTTTCGTTACCTTCCTTTTTTCAATTGTACATCTTTCTAATGCTATTAGATAATCCATCTAGATGATCTTTAGATTAACATACATTTCATGTAGGTATTGTATCGGATCTTGAGTGATGTGTGTTTAGATGGTTCCGTTTATAGCCAACGAAAATCAACTTAACCTTAGATATTATTGTAGTCCCACTGATCAAATCATCGTTTCCTTCCACCGTATGTGATACGTCTATTTCACAAAGTTTAATGTGATTCATCATCAGGTTATTTTTATCTCCACTGCAGGAGCACAACCCTCTCTCGTCTGCCGGAGACAAACGGAGGATTTGGCCTACACTCCCCGCGCTGGCCAGACGGGTTGGGGAGGCCTGATTGACGTTTTATAATGTATTCCCTTAGTCGCCTTGTACGACATCCACGGGAAGAGCTGGAGTGGTCCTATTCTACTCTACCGGGAACCACACGGCAAATTGATGTGATTAAAAGTTTTCTATACTGAATCTACAACTTCCTACTTACCCGCTTTATTCCTGTCTCTTGTTCCAACCTTCACTGTCAGACGTACGACATGCTCTCTTATCGTTTTCCAAGAATTCGTCTTTTACTAAATATTACACAAACAAAGATGTCCTTTTGGGGGCGACTTTGTTTACTTTAATCATAGTAAGTGACTTTCTTTGTCGTTTCACGTAACTATATTCCAGTTACAAATATAACCCAACCCTTATTCTAAATACTTTGAAATAATCATCTTTATCACTAATTACTAATTAGGGAATTTGACCGCCTCGTTGGCCTAGTGGCTTGATCATTGGACTCGAGCACCAGAGGTCGTGGGTTCGATTCCCACTGTGGACAGACAACTTTGTACAATTTGTACAAGAAGGTCCCCGTCTGGATGTTATATTTGTAAATTGTCCTATGTTTAATTTCCATAGCACAGGAGAAAATCCTAATTTGGAATTAGACAAGTGTACCTATGTATATGTATATTATGTAATATTAAAAAAAACTTATTTTGAGTTACCTTAAAATAGGAGGTCATTTAATTACTGCAGTAATATCCTATTTTTCACAGCAGTTAGTAAACATTACTCTTATTCTTAGATAGAGTTAGTAGTCTAGACTTTCTACTCCACGACAGTGTAAGTTTTGTGCACGAAAGTGAGAGTTCTGTCTTCGTTCTCATTCATTCCAACAAGAGTTATAATTTGTGTAACTATTTATTTTACACACCATAAAAACGAATAACATACTCGTATGGAAGTGCGGATCCATAGTTGTGGACACGGTGCATGCCCACAACCCTAATTGAGGTCGATAGGCTGTGTTATATCCAATGCCTTAATAAAATTAAACAACGGTACAAAGGTCTTGGTCGGGGCGTCATACATACTGTACACGTCTCCTTTGTAGGAATGCAATGTATCGATCGTGAGCAAGTCCGTAGTTCGAACTCGCACTTGGCCGATTTTCGGCTGGCCGTGACCACAACCTTCTTTGAGGGCTGGATCCGCGCTTGAACATAATAATATGTAGTAATGGTGATAAAGCTTGCTTTTCTTCTATCCCCATTTTGTTAAGTTTTCATGCATTAAATCTTTTAATACTAGGCAGTAATTTTTCCCAATATTTATCGAAACTGATTACAAAACCATGGAAGCACATAATAGTTTAGATGAGAAACAATTTACTAAACCAACCGAAGTGATTTCAAAATTATAGGAAGTTACTAAAGTTTTCAGTCAGCCACAACTAGCAATATGTGGTGAATTATAAGGTATTGCTGCATAATAAACTCGATTTCCACAACAATAAAAGTCTTGTACCCGAATTTTTTTGTGGCGTATATCTGTAAATAAGTTAAATATGTTGGAGGTATCTCATACCAGAGATAGAAACGCGTGTGCACACAGAAGGTAGTACCCTGTGGGACGTCATCAATTCTCGTTAATAATTAAGGCTGTCAGGTTGCGTAGGCATAGCACCGCTGGGCCGGGTCAGGTAGAGATGAGCTAAGTGCATGATACCTACTAACACTCTCAACTAAGTTTCAATTACATGTTTCTGAAGTTCTATGACATCATTATTGTGCAGACGCTGATACGGAAAGGGGTCAGGAGTGTGTGTACTAATTAGTGTCTTAACGTAATGTAATTAAGTTGCTTTGTCCTAACTAAATGATAGGTTTTTATTACTTTCTTGCAGCTTGTCCATTTTCGGTTTCTGATTTTTTATTGACTTAAAAGTATCTAATTTATATTAGGTTAGAATACTAGAATGATTTGTGTATGAGAATGCCACAACATTTATTTTAAAACATCAATTTTTACTTTCTTTTTTCGAAAAATTTAAGAGATGTCACTACACATTTTGTGTTGTTATTAAGTGTTGTAACTGTGAAACATATATGTTATCTTTAAGGGTAAATTTATAGTCTAAACAATTTTCACTTTCCCCTGGCAAATTCCCATACAATCAAAACTTCCCCACCCCAATGCAACACCCTTGAAAATCAACTGTTACCAGGAGGGGCAAAACGAACGTGAAAAATCGACATTTAATAGGTGGCTAGCCATTTCGCAAATGGGAGTAACTCTTACCCCAGGGTGATGATTTACCATTCTTCAGTTAGGGGTCTAAAAGGGCTCGAGAGAGTTGACAACAATTGTCAATTTTTCACTGGAAGGTTTTTGAAAACATGTTGATTAACTTTTTCGTAAATTTCAATCAACTACGTATTTTTCCCTTTTTTTCCAAAAATGCTTTTTTGTTTTTTTGAAATAAAAGGAAAATATAATAAACCTTTCACACAATTTTATTGGTTACCAAGACTACTTGGCTATGGCCACTTGATGATAAACAGTTTTTTTAAATATCCTTTTGATTAAAATTAGAGAAATAAGTTGTCTTATTATTTTTATCCGTCTCTCTTGACATTGTAACTTATAAAAAAGCGAGATCATCATCACATCTGCCTTTTGACGTCTACTGCTTATTGACGTATACATAATCGTAATGTGCGATTATGTATATCAGTCAACGAGATGAATATTTAAGGAATATTAAGTTTTCACTCAAACATTATTCTAGTTTAGTTACGTGATGGTTGTATGCAGTGAAAGGAACATCACATGTTAAACGGCAGGCCTGTGACGTCTCCAGGAAGTAGTGCACAGGAAGTCAAGGGAAACATTCACAGCACGAGGAGTGGTTTCATTAATAGGAAGCAGCGGACGAGGAAACACATATAAACTGCACTCGTACATCCAGAGATAATTGAAAAATAAGTTCATATTTTCCGATTCTATTTAATGTACAGTTTTCAACACCTTTATATTGCTTCGAATAATTACAGTAAGAGTTTTCAAAAAATTTCATCCAATGTTTTATTCAATCCAAAAATTATTTCGGAAAGCTTAAGTTTGGCGTCAAATATTTTCTCTACAACACGTCAAATTTAAACTTGAAAAATGAGAATTGAATTTGAATGAATGATAGGTACAGACACCATTAGTGAGGTCAGTCAAGAAGGGTTATAATCACATACAGATATTTTACTTACAAACACACATTCGAGATTGTATATTTGTTTAGGAAATGTCTACCTTATTACAAGCGATTTAACCACATTGTCGAATATAATACGGGTAAGCGACATGTATGAAACATAAGAAGAACTCTTAGAACCATCTTAGAACGTCACAAATAATCTACAACTACTCTCGGTTTGTATCGCGGTAATTACTCAGGACGGTTGCCTTGCCTTATTTCAACAGAAATGTAAATGACAGCGTGGTCGAGTGACCCGATAAGTACGTTGATATCAACAGGATCCTGAACGTGCTGGCTGACTCTCCGATTCTGGAGTGGTGGATACGACTGCATGCAGTCAAGTAGCCTCGCCCCCAGTACTTATCGGGTAGCCAAAACATATTTTGTAAACTACTAACATTGGTGAGTAAGAAAATTGTTACTAGTATATATGGACTATGCCTGAAATAAAATTTATTCTATTCTATTCTATTCTATTCTATTCTATTCTATTCTATTCTACTCTATTCTATTCTATTCTATTCTATTCTATTCTATTCTATTCTATTCTATTCTATTCTATTCTATTCTATTCTATTCTATTCTATTCCATTCCATTCTAAGCTAATCTATTCTATTCTATATACCTATTTAAATTACATCATGGTGCAGACAAATTAAAAAAAAAGATAACTGACCGATAAATAAAAACGGTGCGGTAACTTAATTCACCTGGAGTATATCACCTAGGTGAATAAAGTTACCGCTACTTCGTAGACTTAATTCAGCTAGGTGATTTGCAGGTGCATTAAGTTCACTATTTGGTAGACTTAATTCACCAGGGTATATAATATGTTTCTATAAATTAGCAGTTGGGTCATCCATCCTATCATCTTTTCACTTGCACCATCAAAAAGTACAGAAGTATTACGAACGCCGCCATTTTGAGATTACCAGCGGCCCGTGTGCGGCGCGACTTAATTTATCGCCCACCGAAGTGTTTGAATTGTTAATGTTTTCGTACTAAGCGGAAAGTCGGAAGTCGAGTTTTAGTATTTATTTTGGATTTTTTTTAATTTCAACTGCTTGTTTTGAAAATAGTTTTTACCAAATGAATTTTTCTCGGCGTTGTGATATTGGCAAAAATAACAAATACATAAATAATATTTTTATAACATCAAGTTTCCAGTTTCATTACAAGTTACCAGACACACTTCAAATAATATTAACATTAAGTATAGGTATGTCATTCTAACATACAAAATTATCACATTATTTGTAAATTGCTAAATCTATTATGGATGTCGTGTACTCATTTCAGACTCATTTCACTATTAGGTACTTACAAAGACTAATTTGTACAAAGTTAAAGTTACTGTTAGTATCAGTTGTCCATTTCGCTTCAACTTGTGAGTTTGTCTGTTTTGTATTCTCCTGTTTTAAAACGTATCCAATTATTGTAGATCTAATTTCCACATTTTACAGAAATTAGGAAATGACACATCAGTTCATATAATTAATTCTACATACGTGCCACCACGTACGTATATTTTAAATTTCGACTGTAGTTTTCCGAAAGCTTTAGGTATTCTTCATGCTTTCATACGAAATAACTTTCTTAACCTCGTTTCAGTTTTGCCGAGACCCTAAAAAAGAAACGTCACAGAAGCTGTACCTAACTTTCTCTCAAGACAAATATTGGGTAAAAGAAAAACTTCTGCTCCCTGTGTCTCTGGACGTCAAATTACCGTCAGACTAATACCCCGTTTATAGAGGATGATCGAAACTGTACAAGTGGGTCCCAAACATAGGCTACACTTAATTTCGTAATGGAGTTCCCTCGGGACGTCTTTGACACGAGCTTGTATTATCGTGTTCGCTTGCTGCTTTTGCTCGATACTTTGTTTTTCTTCTTCCTTAAAAGTTTTTAGTATATAAGGATTATTATAATTGTTTCTACACAATGTTAGTATATCACTGCTCATTTTCCTAATTCGTCATTTTCACTGATTTGTCACTTTCGCTACTTCGTCAGTTTCGTTTATTCGTCACTTTCGAATATTAATATCTATCGTTAGAATAAGCCAGGGGACTTGGTTCTGATAGTTACCTGTTCCGTCTGCCAATCCAAGGTCTGCCGTGCCGATGGATGCGTGTCCAGGGGCTAGCATGGTCGTAAGCCGATATTTCGGAACTGGGCGAACTCTGGGCAGTATTAGCCTTACCGAGTCATGCGGGGCTCTAACGAGGTGGACAATTATTTCCCTAGATACTCGTAATCGTAGTACCTCTACTCGGAGGCGGCGATGTTGTTCGCAACACATCACTTCAAGGGGTATCACGGAGCGAAAAGCGGGTGAAAGATAGTCGCTTTGCGACATTGGATTGCGCAAAGGGATGGTACATCGTATCTGCCTACCCCTGGGACCAATTGCGTGAGAATTATGTATGTATGTATCGTTAAGAAATATCATAGATTTACTACGTAGCTTTTTAATGACACGAGAGTGGATTCAGGCACTTTTGTCTTTAATTATTGCAAATAGTTAAATCTTTGACCAACGTATAATACTGAAAATAAGAGGTTAGTAAAGGCTGAATGATGATGATGATTATCTTTTCTTTTTTTTACGGAACTTTTCTTTTTCACACTGATATTATTCATAGTACTTTTTTTAACTTAAGTCTACATTTTTTTTTATTCGAATTCATAGCTTTCATTGCCCTACTTATGGCTCTGGCTTCTGTGTGTAACAAATCAATTACAGTACAATCCCCGGGGAGTTCGGGACCACGCCAATCATGAAGCACTTTGCAGGCCTCATCATTTATGTAATTCGTAAGTAATAGGATATTTTTTTGTTATGAAGAAGTTACTTAGTACCATTGCGAAAAATAAGTCAGTGAAAAATGTGTATGACTAGGTCGCAACGTGAGAAAGAAACACTATATGATCTTACTGAATGCTGCATCATGGTAAGTAATAAAAAGAGCTGGATCATGCGACTGTATTTTAAGACTGAAATAAGGCAAATAATCTCTGGAGTTCCCAATAATGTCTGATATTGATGATGTAAAATTCAACAGTGTTATTCTGCATTGGTTCTAAGCCATCAACACTCATAATGTTGACTTCAGGCGAGTGTCCAAGTAGGGGGTCAGGGGGTCATGACCCCCAAAAGGCCTTAGCATGATCCAAATAAAATAACGAACGAAACAGCTTTCACTTTACTGAATTAAGTCCGTCTTACCTACTATACGTAAATGTGCTGTGGCCTATCTATCTTCCATCTATTTCATCATTTTTCATTTGATTTGGCTAATCCGATGACCCCCTTTTTAAAATATAAGTTAACAAGCACATGCTCAATCATTTCAAAATCTGAAACATCATGATTTCATAGACAGTAGTGCTCTTTATAATTATTTACACAACTTTTTCCATTAAACACTTATAGTAACCCAGCGTGTACAATGATAAAAACAAGGCAAAGATACTGAAGCTCGAGTAAATGAATCCTCATCCATGCCGTCCTATCACGAAGCCCAGTGGTCACCCCAAAATTATTTATCACATATCTGTCTGTCGGTCGCAGTAATAAGTGTTTACGGTACACACAGTCGTGGAGATAAGCGAACTAATTACGATGTGAAGTTTGAAGAATTAAACTGAGAACTGAAAAAAATTTGCATGCATGTTTTTGAACCGAATAAAAGGAGATCTGACTACGTGAAAACAGCTTTCTATCAAGTTTAAGAGTTCGGTGTGGACGGACAGCGATATAATGAATCATTTTCTTAACTCAATAACTGCTACACCGTATATTTGAAACCTCTATAATTTTTTGGGAATATTCCGAGATATTCGAGGAACATTTTTGCCAGGAAAACATTTTTTTAGTACATGGCTAATTCTCATCGCCACGATTCTCATCGTCACCTTCGTGGTAAATTCTATTTTTTGCTTATATAAACTATTTTTATCAAAAATCTAATAGCGCTTGATAATACGAGTAAATTTATAAGTAAATTAATCAAATCGTGAGTCTCGGTTGGAAGTAATAATGTTTTGAAGTTCTAGATGCCACGAAAGTGACGCGATGATCCACGAAAGTGACTCAGTAACTTTACAGCCATTATTTTCTCAGAATTGACTACTGGTTATGAGACTAAATGTTCATGAAATAACAACTTAATCTTATTTTCATAATTAAACAGGCAAATACATGATGTTCAATCAAGCGCAGAGAGAGTTACCAGTTCGGTCTTAGGTTCGGTCATCCTACGAAATAGGTTCCTATTATTACTGATATGCTATGTCATTTAAAACTACATAGTTTTAGTGAAAAGTTCTTATTACAGAACATTATTAACGTAGGAAATAAATAGAAACTTTACTGTGGTTTTATTAATCAGGTACTTATATTTCGGCGGATAGTTTTACTCTAAAATACCCTCTTTATACATGTGATAACATAATAACATACCTAATGTATCTAAACTTATAACAATTGTGCATAATTTGAGTATACTTTAATTATAATATCACTGCTAATTTGTGACATTCACAAATAATCAGTCTCCGGTGATAAAAAATAATCAAAAACTTAACCTAATTAGTTGTAATATAAACTATTTCCTAATGATGAATCAAATAAGTCTTTAGAACTTAGATACTACTTTTAGTCTGAACTTAAGAAAGGCTAAATCTCTCAAAAAATAAAAACGAAACGTTACACGTTGTTAGGCAGCACTTTTACTTTTCAAAAACAAAAACGTTATGCTATAAAAAAATCTCATTACAAGAAGACGGTAACATCTTCGAACAATAAAAGAAAATATCAGAACGTTACGTTTGCGTAAATCAAATATATTGTAACTCGAATCTGGATCATCATCAGACCAGAAGCTACGTTGGTGTTGAGGGTAGAATTTGTAATGAATTTTACCATCTTGGTTCGAAACCCTAAAAACAACGTTAATATACTTACTTACTTACTTACTTTAATTAGTACCTACCCATACTTCATGTTTAATTAGTTATCTATTAATAGTGTAGTTGTTAATTTATCATGTAAATATACTTACTTATGTATTCAAAATACATCAAACTAGTTGATTTTGTAAATACGTATACACCAGTCGCTATATTTCGAAATAAAACAATGCAAAAAATCACTTTCGTGGCAAAAAATCACCTTCGTGGGTAAAACGCCACGAAGGTGATGCCACGAAGGTGACGAAAATATCCCTTTTTTATAAATTCCTGCAAAGTTTAGGTGTATTGTTTTAAATCAAATACTACATAAATATCTCGAACATTTTGGAGTTTCGATGAGCTAACTTTAATTTCCATTACCAAAATACAATGCACAAATATGTTGTCCACGCAAGTGATCGGTACACCTACGAATAAATATAAACTTACCAATATTTTTTACTCACGGAACGATGAGTCGCTCGTCCCACTTCTGCGAAGCAGGAACACGACTGACGATGACCGAATCGAACTCTGTGATTAGTTGCTGCTGTTGTATTCAACAGCAAGCCTTTATTACTACTCAAATCTTAAGTACCTAAAATCGTGTGACCGACACATATTGTGTTTCCAATTCAAAATAATGACGAAAAGTTTTTTTTTACACCAACGTATGTAAAGTGTATTTAATTACGATGACTTTGGTATATATAACATACAAATACACTGAAATTTGGTAAAGCAGTAACCAAATGTTTTACTGCAACGGGAAGTGTGACACGATGAGAATACGAAAAATGGCCCCGTTTTTGATCGTTCGTGTTAATTATTTATATTATTTTTGCTTCAATTACGGCCAGTTTTATTTATTTTGTGACCAAATAGATGTTTTATCTACCAATCCACAAGTTATGTTTTTAACTTATACTGTTTAGGAAATATAACTGTGTGACCATAAAAATTGAGTGTCAATGAGAAGTACCCACATAGTCGTAGTACAGCCACATTTCGAATTAATTAACAAGCTCCAGCTGAACTTCGTCATTTATCATATCATAGTGCATATAATTGACATACGAAAACAAATAAAACTATAGATACACCACACCATCTACGGTTTTATTTTGTTTTTGGGACGGAAGTGGGCCGCAATGTAGTTTTTTGCCACATGTTACCGAGATGCGAATATTTAGCGTTTGTTTTCTTACGACCGACAATTGATTTGGAATGGAATATAGGGAATTCTATGCAAATTTTTAAGTAAGTAAAGTTATTAATTTGAACTATGTATACATAGAACAATCAGTAGGGAATCCTTGATATTTACAGATAGAAGATTGGCTTGCCTATACATCCGTGTGTATCTATCTTGTGAAAGGTAATTGGGCCATCAAAAATTGATCGTCATTCGTTCAAATGCGGGCTCCGCGTCGCCTGTTGATATCACTTCTCATTTGTCTTTATTACAAACGCATTTTTTATCAGTTTAGTGGTTGACAAATGCGTGTCATCAGTGAGTGACTGGATTTGATTCATTGATTTATTGTTGTTCGGTTAATGAACAGGTTAATTCAAAAGTTTCGCTCGCCTCGATCACTCCCACGGCAGTCAATTCAAGCGAACTTATTAAATTACTTACTACTACTACAACTATACGTTTGAGTGTATGCGTAAATTATTGTAGGGCTGGCAGCAGCGAGCGAGGTAGCCGATCGAGAGGGACGTTAACGTCATCAACATAAGTGCTTCTCTGTCTAACTTACGGCGTAGATCTCGGCGCTGGGATGAGTCTGATAGCGTGCAATGAAACGAAAAATCTTTGATCCCCGTTGTCTTTATTACCTCCTAAGCATCCGTACACAGCACACTAAAGAACCATATTGTTTTATCAATAATAATCTTCAATTACAATATATCAATATTGTCTATCAATATATATTCTTACCTCAAATTAAAACATCAGCCTGTAGATCGATAAATTCAAAAATACATAGGCGCAACGAACGGCTACAGCCCAGTAGTGCTTACTACCAGCCGTACTTCTACTTTACCGACCGTAACACTGGCGAGGGGAGGTGAGTATCGCTTCTTTACGTAAAAATAATTTAAAGTATTCTTTTCCTTTCAATAAAAGGTACAGATCATATAAGTATCCAATTTTTAATTAAAAAAAAAAAGTAAGCTCGATACATCCCAACTAGCACACTGGCGAAATATACGGCCATTTTACAGCTTAATAGCTCAATAGCGGAAGTATATCAGTTTTCGGTGCACTAACACCGATATACTGCCACTATGGACCTATTTTACAGCTTATGGCTATACTGGGCTCGATTCTGAAGGCACAACGTTAAAATTTGACAGCACTAAAACTGTTGCTATCCTTGTCACACAGTATTATGAAGATGAAGACGAAATCAATTTTAGCGCTGTCAAATTTTAAATGTGTGTCTTCAGAATCGGGCCCACTATTTGCTTAATTAATGAACAAGAATACCACCCTTACTATTCCAAATATTTAAATAAATCCCAATGCAAATAGAGCCATTAAACATGTCTTTTATAGCCACAATCGCGTCGAATGTTGCCTTAAAAATAAAACAACCCTAGAATTGGGTGTTTTATAATCACGCCATACCACGATTAGAGGTCCCTCGTTGCAGTCAGTGAATTAATATAGGAAGCGGCCTACAGTGGACGATGGCTACCGATTTCAAAGTTTAAGTGACGATTTAGATGTTATCTTAAGTGCACGATTTAATTTAGAAGGAGATAATATGCATAAAAGAGAGGGGAGACCAAATAATACAAAAAAAAACAATTCTGAAGGCACACATTTAAAATTTGGCAGCACAGCACTACAGTTAATTAAGTCGTTACTTAAATCGTTCACGGGGCAATGTATACGCTTCTACAACAAACTACCAGAGGAAATCTTAAATATGACGGACAGAAAGTTTAAGATTCACATTAAAAAACAACTTTGTAAGAATGCCTATTATAAAATAAACGATTATTTGAATGACAAAGATGCCTGGTACTAATATTAATTCAGCTTCGCAAAATCTTTATTAATTATATGCAAACTTGATTTTTAAAAGATGTGTTGCGTGAAGTTTGTTGCGCCGTTTCTTCTTCACAGCGCTAACACCTAGGAAGCGGTAGTCGATAAAAAAAATTACCAAGTGTACTCATTTGCAATAAATGTTTGATTTTGACTTTGACTTTAATTTTGTTTTGTTTTCATAGTACTGTGTGATAGGGAAGATTGGGGGTGGCGCTATTCCAAGCCGATAACTACACAGCTCGAATGAAAAAATACTCATACTTATAATCATATATTTTTTACATTTTGTTTATATATGTCAACATCTTTTTTTTTTGATAAGAAAGAAAAAATATATTCATGAACTGAAAATCAAAATACTGCCCCATTTAGTAAAACAGAATTAAAAAAAAAATAAAGCATGTCAGGGGACTTGGTTGAGGTAGTAGCCTGTCCGGTGCTCTCCAGACGAGTCACGGTATGCGGTCCCGGCTTCCCGAGTTATCGCTACTACAATCCCACTATCCTTCCGTAATAGCGGTATCCCTTACCTACCTCATACTTATACTCCTTAATACCCCCATCTCCTGTCTCTCGCCCCGATTCCTGTCCCATCCGCCAATCCAAGGTATGCCGTGCTGATGGATGCGTGTCCAGGGGCTAGCCTGGTCGTAAGCGTGCCGATATCCCGGAGCTGGGTGAATGATAGCTTTACGACATTAGATTCACTCACTCACTCAAATAATATGTTTAAATATATATATTTAAAATAATTTTTTAATTATAATTTAATTTTATTTATAAATATATATAAATATGTTTATTATATTACTATATAGTTTCATTTATAAAGCTAATGATGGGCGTTACAGTAGCTTCTTATCCCAACCCATAAACTCTTCTGTGGCGCTTATAATAAAATCCACAACAGGTTTAATGGATGTTTTATGAAGAAATGCCCCAAACTTAAATGACTATATCAAGGTGATACCACCTGGTAATGTCATTTTTATTAAATCATAAATTTTACACTTTTTTACACTTTACACACCTTTACGAGCTAATGTTTGGAGATACGGAGTAAATGTTTGCCGGCCTATCAACGAATTTATGACCTTTTTAAACGCGTTGGCAGAAAGAAGGTTTGATAAAGAAATTAAAGTCACACAGTATCTTGGAACCACATGTTTGCATTTTAATAAAGGTTGACAGAGGCAAAGCAAGGGAAGTCTCATAATAAAATTTGTATTTGCTGATAAGATACCCTCTCCATTCACATGTTGTGTTATTAAATCGAGGACCCAAATCCGAAATCCTAATATTTAAGCATTCATCACAACGAACAGCAAACCTCTTTTTACCCGTATGACTGTCTCTCCGCCAGAAACCTTCAAAACTACTGAACCGATTGTGCTGAAATTTAGATTCGCCAGAGAACTAAAAAGTTAGTACGTTGAAGATACAGTGGACTGGTCACATCTGTCGGAGTTCGGAGAGTCGGTTACCTTTGGGATAAACGAGTTCTCGAGTGGAGACCGCGACTGTGCAGGCATAGTGTTGGACCCACCCTGGCTAGATGGAGCGACGATCTGCGTATGGCGGCTGGCAGTGGCTGGATGAGAAGAACCGAAGATCGGGTTCAGTAGCCCCTCTAGAGTGGCCTATGTCAGAGAATCCTACTAACTATTATTATAAACGCGAAAGTTTGTAAGTATGTATAGATGTTTGTTCCAGTTTCACGTAAAAACTACTGAATGGCTTTTAATGAAACTGTACAATAATATAGCTTATACATCAGAATAACACATAGGCTACAATTTATAAAGATATTGTGTGAATTGACCAACATATCAAGTAAGTAGGAAAACATCTACCATCTGCGAGCTATTCTGGCGTGCGCCATAAAATTATAATTTTA
Organism: Esperia sulphurella; assembly: GCA_947086405.1. Lineage (NCBI taxonomy): Eukaryota > Metazoa > Arthropoda > Insecta > Lepidoptera > Oecophoridae > Esperia > Esperia sulphurella. The sequence goes on from OX352265.1 coordinate 14,007,197, forward strand.
ATGTCATAATGTTAGTTCTTTTCTACGCCACGCTAATATAAGCTACTCGAAATACTAATCCTGCGCAGACGAAGTCGCGGGCACCAGCTAGTACTACATATTACTACGTAAACTACGACTAAACGACTACGTCGCCCGCAAGATGAAGCACGGTATGTAGTACGAAAGAGAAGCACTTATGTGTTGGCGTATAATATTGTTCCTTTTCTCGATAGTCTACGCATAATGGCTGGTAAGCCTATAGTAGTAATTCCACTAATATTATAAATGTGAAAGTTTGGACGTTTGAATATTTGGATATTTAAATGTCTGGATGTTTGTAACTCAGTCACGCTTCAACCACTGGATGGATCGTGATGAAACTTGGCACACATATAGGTTAGGTCCTGGAATAGGACATAGGATAGTTTTTATCCCGAAAAAACATCTCATTCCTATGGGAAATACATAATAATTTGTGATGTTAAGTTGTCCACGCGGACGACGTCGCGGGCAACAGCTAGTAGATGTATAAATCTGTTCGCTTGCATGGAATGTGTCTATGCCCAGCAGTGGACTCACCCAGGCTGAGCATGACGATGATACTAGTAAGGAAAACTGAGTTGTGTATGTCGAGCTCGTACACTTTTCCGACATTTTAGTTTCGTCGAACCGTATGGCACAATATCTACTTCTCCCATCCATATAAACAAAAGGGAAACGTAAAGACGTTTGTTTATCCAATCATCGGTGCTCTCTCTTTGAGATGAAAGCACTGTTTGTTTTTCGAACGTAACTAAACGCAGCTCCCGTAGCTTTGATGGAACTAAACGCGATAGCTCCCTTGCTACATTACACGCAGCGCTATGGAATAACGTATTGTGTAGTGATGGTAAATTCTCGATAACATTCTCCCGGCCGAGAATTTATGAGAACTTAAAAAGTGATGCCAGTATGCCGTGTGGTTTCCGATAGAGTAGAATAGGACCACTCCAACTCTCCCCGTGGATGTCGTACAAGGCGACTAAGGGAATACATTATAAAACCTCAATCAGACCTCCCCAACTCGTCTGGCCAGCGCGGGGAGTGTAGGCCAAATCCTCCGTCTGTCTCCGGCAGATGAGAGAGGGTTGTGCTCCTGCAGTGCAGACAAAAATAACCTGATGATGAATTATGAAAAAGTGATGCCACTTTTCTCTGCGATTACCAATGCAACTAAATATGTGTTTAAGTATATAATCGTAATATGTAGACTGGTGGTATTACAATTATACACATAAACACCTATAAATTGCGTTTGTAGTCGTAGGGAAAAGTGGCTTCACTCTTTAAGTTCTCATAAATTCTCGGCCAGGAGAATTTTCTCGGGAATTTACCAACACTAGTATTGTGTCTGCGCTTTGTTTCGGAGTGTTTGCTATTTCATAACAGATTTTTGGAAGTTTTGACGTGAATTCTATCAACGTCTTACGTTAAGGCGTACTTTCGACGTCTTCGTGTAACTATATTTCATTCCAGATTAATAGTCCTATGAAAACAAACGCATTTGCGTCTCGAAAACAAAATACACAATAGATGGTGTTCCTAAGTGGACCGCAAAGTTTACTTGGTAATACAAACCTATTTTTGCTGCTGGTGACCCTTTCATGTATATGTTACCGAGACGTAAATAGCGTTGGTTTTCATAGGACTATTAATCTGGAATGAAATATACAGTTAGAAATGCAATAGTTACACCATCGATTCGGCAACTACAAAAAAATATGTACTGGACCCCGCTCTACATCCCCTCCATGACGTCATCGGCCGCGCGACCGAGTACTCTAAATGAGATGCCGTGTGGTCACCGCTCTCTAAAGTGATCTGGCATCAGAACTACTCGATTAGACGAAAAAACTGTATTTTAGATAATAAAGTATAATCTATCACATAGGCCTTCCCGAATGAACGCCACCTCACCGCATCCAGCCGCTTCCGGCCACCTTATTCAGGTCGTCGGTCCACCTGGCGGCGGGGCGCCCCACCCTGCGCGTGCCGATGCCCGGTCTCCACTCCAGAACCCGTCTGCCCCAACGGCCGTCGGTTCTGCGACGTATGTGACCCGCCCACTGCCACTTCAGCTTACTAATTCTTTCGGCTATGTCTAATATAATCTATGTCTATACTCCGATTCTCGAACGAAAATAATAAACAATAATAAACCATTTGACAGATGCTTTAGGGTTAGTAATATTTCCAAAATCGGTTAAAAGCTATTTAGTTCTATGAACGTCTTTACTTCACCAATAATCCACATTACAAATGTACAATAATTTATCAACGATCTCTATGTACTACCAGATGGAGCGTTCCAAACAGTCGCTCTGTTACACGCAAGTAGCCACAACTCTTGCACATTCACAATGAAACTTGTGCAGTTACTACGCAAAACATTTAATTATCACTACATATTGACGCTACGACGCGGTTAAATAATGTCAATATTTAGTAAGTAATTAAATCTGCCGCCCTTAGCATAACCAACGCACTTGCGTCGCGAGCAGTTTCGAGAAAACGGCGCCTAAAGTTTTTTTTCATTTTTTTGCTGTCTTAACGAAACTAACAGAGATATTTAAATTATTTTAATATTATACTGTACCTATCGACCTTGGCTTTTTTATGAGTTATCTTTTTTGTATATTTAGTTATTCTTTATATTACAAAAAGCCCGTAAAGTGTTTGTGACTAGTTAATATGCGAATAATTTAGGTTAGTTGTCTAAGCATAACCATCGTAAGTGCATCAGTTGCGTTGCTTATGTCTAGGAAATTGCACTTGTGACATTTATGCCTAGCAAATATGAAAAACTTAATAATGTGTCCTTAATGTTACCAACACAACTGCAGCAAATGCGGTTGTTATGACTAGTAGACAACGGCGGATGGATGCAAATACGGTAGTAAGTGCGGTTCTTATGACTAGTGAATAAGGTGTATGGATGCACATACGATTACTTTGTTTTAGTGTCAAAAGTAATCACATGTTATAGTGTCAAATTAAACTATTTATTTAGAAAGAAAGCTATTTGCAATCAATGCAATGAACATCAAGTTTACTTATTTGAAAACTTTAACACAGATTTCTTCCCTAAACTAAACATACAGAGATCAGTTTAGTTTCTTAGAGAGATATATAACTTTTGACTTAAAATAACAAAGTGGTAAACAAAGGGATACCAGTTTGGCGTTGATTGCCCCTTTTCCTTCTTCATTAATGCCTCTTGGCTTCATTTTAGCACAGTAAGTGCTGCTGGAAATTTCTGTTTTTTCCCCCTCGACTGCAAGAAATCTAGTGTCTGAAACTCATCATTAGTTTCTGATTTCTTTTATTTTAGCATGTACAGAATCATTAAAAATCTCTGGCTTACTAGATGGAGCGAACCAAGCAAACGCCGCAGTTGCATGGAGCAGAGGCTTAACGCAACTGCGGCTTCGGCGCCACAGTCCGTTCACATTCACTTTGACATTTGTGCAGTTACTACGAAGATCATTTCATTATTTACTAAATATGTACACTACGGGTAAATAGCAATATTTAGTAAATAATTAAATGTTCCGCGTAGTAACTGCAAAAGTGTCAAAGTGAATGTGAACGGGGTGCGGCTCTTGTCGTGTCCCCTTGAAATTGTATTCCAAAGCGCCGTTAGTGGAACATATTCAACAGTTTGTCTACCCAACGGGACAAACCTATCATTAAAAGTAATCAGACTAATGCAAAATATTAGCCAATTTATTTAATCCACCTCTATGTCATCATTACGTTTTGTAAATCTACCTACTGAATATCACTTCGAGTTTCAATGACTAAATATGCGTGCTATTATAGTCAAGTATCGGTGTGCTATGTAATTAATGCATTATTTAGTTCACATTTTACTACTCTACTGTCATGTTTGGCATCACACCCAAGACGTGCCAAAAAAATAGTCTACTAACTAACTTTTAAATGATAAACTGTTGCGTTCTGTCTCATGTTGTTGCTGATCGTATAACATTTTATAGATAACCCTTGTTCTTTATAGATCATAGAAAAGTAATTCTTGTGAATTTGCTTCCTTTCGTCGGCATTTACATATTCGAGTAACAAAACATTTTTGTATGACACATCACATGGAATTTTTAAAGACAGTTTTGTCTCTGTTCTTCTATCGTTTTAACTGTCTCTGATTCTTAGGTTCTTCAATTTTTATTTGTCTTGGGTTTTCCAGCAGTGAACCCTTTTCCAACTTTTACCATTAATCATTTCAGTCATTATTATTTATTAGGTTGTTAACAAAAATACTAGTCGGAAACAACACATATGACACTTACAGTAGTAAACCACAAAGTACAATCAAATATGAACCTAAGCATAACCATCGTATCTGATTTATGTTACTTCTGATTTTTGCCCTTTGCTATACACATTACTAATCATAAGCACCGCAAGTAACCATGTACGTTATTTATGCTTAGTGTATCGTTATAGTGCTAACGAAACAATCCTAAGCATAACAACCGCATGTACTTTTAGGATGCTTATGACTAGTGTGTGCCGCGCATCCAATAAATGTCGTGCCAATATTTGTACCGCAATGGCTGTTACGGTGAATATGATTAGTAAAGAGGTTGGGCATTTTGCACTTACGATGGTTATGCTTATCAAAAACCGGGAAAGTAAACAATATCTCAGAAATTGGACCACTGATTCTGAAAGATCTCGTTGCGCCGATTCCGAATATGCTATTAACTCAATTTTCACAAAAATGTCGCTTGCGTTGGTTATGCTAAGGACGGCAGAAATGTTCTGAGTAGTAACTGTACAAGTTTCATTGTGAATGTGAAAGAGTTGTGGCAACTTGCGTGGAACAGAGCGATTGTTTGAAACGCTCCATCTAGTAGTATATAGAGATCGTCTTAATTTATACACTGATTGTAGTGGTATTCGTAACTAGCATTTTAAAAACTGATTTTATAAATCATCAATCAATAATTTGCCGAAAAGTGGCGTCGGTACTGACAACCCTGATGTGTTTACGAGATTTATCACACATTGTAAACTATTGACACGTAATTATACATTTATTTTTGTAGTTTACAATTACTCTCATTGCACTGCCATATGCTTTTGTTACATTCTTCTTAAAATACAAGGCAAAGAAAATATCCCTTACGGCCATATTTGTAGTACTACTTTTTTTATGGTGGTGGATAATGATTTGAATTCTGGTCAATGTAAACAAAAGGTAGTACTATGAAAAGTAAAAAAAAAAAACACTTTTTGGGTTGACAATTGGCCCGAGTTGTTGGCGTTAGGGTTTACTTTCTTAAATTCGCCTAGAATCGTGTCATTCATTATAACCTACTTTTTTGATGGCGTTGGAATGAGGGCTTACTGGCCAAAACTTAAGTCAAATACATTCTTTTTCTGCGCCTCCTTTCCCTATTATTAAAATAAATTTGTAATGTTACAAAAAAAACCTTAAAATTAAAAAAAGGCACGGACACCTTCGTCCTAATTTTTTTTATTGCAAACTTTAGTATTTCTTTTCACGAAAAAACAAACAAAGTCTAAATTTTTGCAAATAAATGTTAATAACAGGGTAAATAATCTACAGTTCAATTTTGAAGTTAAAACTCGTTGGTACATATTGTACAGAAGAACCAATTTGGCGGGCGGCAATGTTATACAAATATTCTCATCCTTAAAAATGACACAATTTCAAAAGGTTTTGAAATGTTCTGATCCAAGGTGTCAGTCATTGCTAGGCAACAGTCTGTTGGTAAACATTATTTTCATTCCTAGAACGAAATATAGTATAATCTATGTTTTGACTTAAAAATAATCAGTTTGCGATATAAATAAATTTATACAGACTCGCTTGCTGTTTGCAAAAGATTCATCGAATGCACGAAGTCTACGGTAAGCGTCCAAACTTTTTTATAAGTCGACTTTTATCTATGGACGTCGTATATCGTATTGATTCGTCGTCTAGTGCCACATTACGAACTCACGTCACGTGGTCTGTGTCCAGGAATGTGTTAAAACTGAGTTAGAATTGAACTTTTCTTAACTCTATGAAATAATGTTCTGCTAAAGTACAAAGACATAAAACCAAACACGCCATACATAGAGCGCACTCAACTTCGTCCCTAACATCCTCCCAAGACACTTATGACAATATAATTACTACTATCCATAGCTAAAGTTCACGTGTAAAAGTTGAAAGGAGGGGACGGTGCTACATCCGGAACCGACACGCTTGCATGCTTTGGTAAAATGACGTGTCCCTTGCACTTCTTAACTTCAACCGCGCTCTTAAGAAGTTTTTTTTTTAAATATAAGATGGGATCACCATTGCCCTCAATCTTACCTGATGAATAGGAAAACGTGGTCAAAGATGGAACGACCTTAGAACGAGCTTGTGGTCCTCGACTTAGAATAGGGACACCATTATCTTCCCCTGGGTGTAGCCAAGGTGACTAAGGATTGTACCAGGGACGGACAGCAGCGTATATTAAGATAATTACTGCGATCACCAATCCGCCTGCTAAGCGTGGTGGCAAATCCCCCAATGGACAGCCCAGCAGTGGACGTATTTTGACTGATTCCATATTGTAAACTAATGTGTATAGTAAATTGAATATGAATAAAGATAAATATGAAGCTGATCGCGAATCTGATTTCATATTTGTATTATATGACAAAATGCCTATAGATGTCGCCTTTATTATACTATCTCTACTGTTACATGCATCCGTTACATACATGCGCAATCAATACAAATTACTGAACACAGTCACAATAAAAGTAATGTATTTATTACACAAACTCGCTTACCAACCAATTTGCTATTGTCCAACTCAAATTCAATCCCTATTTACTTGCAACAGGTATGATACTTAGTAAATTTTGTGCCAGATATGGTTGGTTAATCACTGCTGCTCTTATGCTGTTTAATCAGCTGTAACATGTTTATTATTTTAATGTGAATGGTGACGCCGGCGCATCCGCCGGTAGTGGACAATTCAATTTAAGAACTGATGAATGAGTAGACCCTACAATGCATCTGAGAGAATAGGGTTATAAACAATTGACACTGATATATAGTACTGAACTATGAGTGGACAGCGATAATGATACTAAAATTACAAAATATTTAGGTAATCTGAAATACTTTAAAGTAAAAAAAGCTACTGACCAATAGAAATAGCCCATCCGATGAAGATATATATATATATACAAAATAATCACGAATTTACACAGTGACAGATAATAGTAACAAAACTACATACAAAACATGATCAATTTATAGAACTTAGATTATTTTAAAATATACCCCAAAAACTAAATCAGTTTTCAGCAGAACAATAAATATATGTCGAAAAAAAACTGCAATGAATACGAAAATATAGAAATATAAATAAACATGTTTTAGCTCTAGCTGCAACATATTTTAAAATAACTAATAGTTGTAAAAAGTTATGTCTAGCAAAAGACAAAAGAGTTAATAGCGAAGTAAAGAAGTTCAAGCATACATCTAATTTAGATAAAGAGTTTTAGATAAACGGTACAAATCACTGGGCACAAAAACGACTTTACATAGCTCCTTTCAAATGCAAATGGCTGTATTAAATTTGCAATTTAGACCTCGATAACGCAGGACTGTGTGGTACAATTCAGGAAATAGACATTGTGGAATAAAAAAACCACAACCGTGAACCTAATGAAATATTTGTACCAATCGGCATACTGTAAATATTGTTAGATTGCTTTTATACGAGTACATTGTTTTATCCCAAGCTAGAGTTTCCTACTATGTAGGTATATTAATCAAACGCAACTAGAAATGAAGTTCCTTCCTTTTACTCATGTTCAAGAAATTAGTCCATCGTCATTCATTTCTCTTCCTCTCTTTCCTCACTTTTATGAACTTATACAGTAGTTTCAACTTAATCAATTCCTCATCTGTTATATTACGCATCTTTGTGTATTGATCTCTCATTTCTTGGACCACTGTATAACTGCTGGCGACGGGACGAGCGCCAAGAGCCTTCAGACAATGAAGACACCCCTATTGTGATGCCTAAATAGGTTTCATGCATCTGGAATGTGTTTCACTTTTTCACAGAGCCTCAAATTTTGTGTATTGGATAAAATTCTCTGTGTTGTCTTATTTGCTTCTACTATTTGAATATTTTTATTAGACTATCCAGACCAAAAGCAATTACTTACTGAAATATTACAATGTTATGATTTAAAATGACATTAGTGTTTATGATAAAGGTACATTTCTTCTACGATGTTTTATTTTCGTCTGCAATTTCTACAAAACTGTTTATAAAATAAGTAACAAATACTTTTGATAAGGCTTTAAGAATATTTTGTACAAAATGTACAAGCTAGACAGCTAGGGGTGTTATACTTATTGCTGATCAAACGAGCAGCTGAGTAAACATTTGAGTTGTTTCTAAAATGGTTATGTACCTATTTATTATTTTGTCTAATGCAATTATTATTAAGTAGGTATTTCTAAGAAGATTGGTTGAGTTGTGTATCACTGGCCTTTTTCCTAATCCGTCAGTTTCGCTAGTTTGTCAATTTTGTTTATTCGTCTCTGAGTTTAAGTATACAATGTTGCCAATATCAAAACACTTTTCAACCTGAAACGAAAATGTACAGAAGAAAAGAATGTCCCATCTCTTAAACGTTAGTCATCGAAGGTTAAAAGAAATGTTACATTAAGGATAATGCAGCTAAGATAATTTCCACTCAAGTTGGCCGATGTCTTCGCTTAGGGCCGGTGAGTAACGCCGCGGGGCGCACTAACTGATGGGGACTTAGCAGGAATCTCTTAATTTATAGCCTCCATGTTAGTTGATGTGCCAGTCATGAGAGAAAGCGTTTGTAGCTGTAAGACGGGCAAAAATGCCATCATACACCACAATCCCGACATTCCATACAAGCGAACAGATTTAACTACCTATTATTAGTACTTATTTAATAATTGTTATAATTAATTGTCTTGATTTATTATTGAACGCTGTAAATTCTTTTTTTGTTAGGGTAAGAAATAAATGGCTTTTTTATTTTTATTTTATTTATTTATTTATAGTACAGGCGTACCAGCTTGTCCGTACACGTTTTCGTGCTTGCCTAAATAAAACATAGTAGGACTGACTGCTGCACCGAGCGCAATCGAGAGAGAGACTACATTATACGTCAACAACATAACTGCTTCCCTTTCTAATTCAAAGCGTCGATCTCTCAGCCCAGTAATGCGTACTACCAGCCGTGTCATATGTTGAGAGCGACATTAAACTGGCGGGGGTTTATTTATGTAGTAATATTTAGTATTCTCTGACACTACTGAGGCGGTCAGTAGTAAGAGGGGTACGATAAAGTACCCGTATTACTACTTGTAATACGATTCATAGTACCACGGGCAACAAAAGGTTACGGAAAGTTTAGCATTAATCTGGAGTTTTCTCGAAAAATTTTGCTGCCACCAGGAAAAAGTCAGTCGTAAAATTTACATTTCTTAAGAACATTTTAATTTTGATTAGTTTGAAATTCTAATATTTAATAGTTTTTTCGTACTATGAATAGCCAGGTATCACCAAATACGTACCCTAACGAAGCAGAGGTCGGAATCTGTTCATAAAACTGGTAATTACAAAAATACATTGATTTAACTAATTTTTTTTACCTTTAATATAACACTTAGTAGTTCGGTTTCTGCTCATGGCTTGCGCCTAATCAAAATGTTATCTAGAGACTCATAGTGAGTGAAATAATCTGATTTGTCCATTTGCCGGTCGTACGACGGTAACAAACGGCGGTGCTTCGATTAACACGATTGCTTTTTGTTCTTATTGTGATTATTTCTTATTCCTACGTTTTCTGCAGAAAAAAGCTTATGTGAAGGCATTTATTTATATTGTATTGTATTTATTTATTCTATAACAATTTCTTGTGTACGAATATAACTTATTCTAACAATTCTATAAACCTAGGTGCTTACAATTATTAATGTCAAAAAATATTTTAAATTAAAAATTAGAGATTAACAAATTATAATAGTTAAAATTAAAATACTTAAAATCAACTATGAGTGGCATCAAAGTCTAAAAATCATTCACAGAGTAACAACACTTTTCCAGAAGAAATGCTTTTAATTTAATCTTAAATATACTTAGTTGTTTTATACGTTTTAATTCGTTGGGCATCCTGTTAAAGAATAAAACGGCTAAACGGCTATAACGGCTAAACGAATATACAACATTTGGCTCAGTTATCTTTGCTCGGGTCTTGAGTATAGTATTTTGATTTCATCAAACAAAATAAGAGTCATCTTAAGCATTTGTAACTAGTATTTACTCTTACATAGAATAACATATTCTATATATATAATTTAGGTACGTCGTTCAATTATTATAAACTGATAAAATGTCTCTTTCACTAAGTTTCTATTTTAGGACAATGTTCAGCTTTTGAACGAGGTTCTAGAAAACCTTCAAGTTTGAAAGGACTTTCTAAGTATTCCATTTACGAGACTTCAAAAGTGTCGTGATTCTACTTAAACTTTTAGAGCCGTTTTTACTCTGAATAAATTACGTTTCATGTGATTTTGGTTAAACAAGTCTTTACTATACATTTTCTTTTTGGAAACTCTGCAATGTGTTGTTTTTATAAAGTAACAAAATTATAAACAGAGTTATGCGTGAATCCATAGCGCCCCTTATCGCGTCAGTCCCCTGGCTTGTCGCAAATCCGGGGGCATTTGTACCCGACCCCGGATTATTGGTGTGCCCCGAGGCAAAAACAAGAGCCGGGCAATCCGAAGCAGCATCCGTCGGTGGCCATGATTCATGATCGCGGAGTTTGGCGAAGTTTTTGCGCACTCAATTAATTGCACCGACTTTTGGGAAAACGCGTTGCGTCAGGTGCGGGGCGCTGTTGTTTGTATTTTAACGTTACCAAATAAAGGACTGCTCTTTTTCAGGCCTTAGGTTAAGTTAAATTCAACATCCTTTATTGTACATGACTATAATTTGTACATTTATTTCTATATTTTTTTATCAACTACCACTTCCTAGGTGTAAAGAAGAAACGGCGCAACCGTTTCCAGCAACACATCTTTTAAAATCAAGTTTGTATACTACATTTAAAATGTTTTACGAAGCTGAAGCAACATGAATACCAGGTGTTTTTATTAATCCAAACCTACCTCATTTCCACGTATATACTGGTTATTCCTTTACATAGTTTTCATTTCTGTTTCAAATTTCGCAAAATTATAACGAACTTTTGATTCTTCATTCATCGTTATACGATTAAGTAAATAGTGCTAGTGAATAGTTTTCCAGTTGAACAGGAAGAAAAAAAAGGAAGCAATTCTTACAAAACTAGAACAGGAAACAATAAATGAATTCCCACTTCTTTGAGTTGTTGTAATCCAATAAGGATCGATGGGTCAATTGAATCAGACCTATAAAGAAAAGTAGTTTCTCTGCTCTACGCTTAAACTTTATAACCTAGTAAAGAAAAGCTCTCGTTGTCACTTCTGCGTATTTTCTCATACTTGTGTCAGTAGATTTTGTTAATTTTAATCGCGGTACAAAGTCAACATCATTTATTGCATATGAGTACACTTGGTACATTTATAAACGTAATTTTTTTTATCGACTACTGCTTCCTAGGTTTTAACGCTGTGAAGAAGAAACGGCGCAACAAACTTCACGCAACACATCTTTTAAAAATCAAGTTTGCATACAATTAATAAAGATTTTGCGAAACTGAATTAACATTAGTACCAGGCATCTTTGTCATTCAAATAGTCGTTTATTTTATAATAGGCTTTCTTACAAAGTTGTTTTTTAATGTGAATCTTAAACTTTCTGTCCGTAATATTTAAGATTTCCTCTGGTAGTTTGTTGTAGAAGCGTATACATTGCCCCGTGAACGATTTGCTGACCTTACTTAGTCTTAACCCTGGTAAAACAAGTACAGGTACAAAAAAGTACCTCTTAAATGAAATATATCTTTAACCGAATTCCTTAAATTTATGTAAGACTAGCTGTGCCCGCGGCTCCGCTCGCGTGGACTACAGGATCCGCTCCAATTCCTACTTCCGCTCCATATCCCAGGTTCAGGTCCAGGTCCAGGACCAGGACCAGGACCAGGTCCAGATCCAGGTCCAGGTCCAGGTCCAGGTCCAGGTCCAGGTCCAGGTCCAGGTCCAGGTCCAGGTCCAGGTCCAGGTCCAGGTCCAGGTCCAGGTCCAGGTCCAGGTCCAGGTCCAGGTCCAGGTCCAGGTCCAGGTCCAGGTCCAGGTCCAGGTCCAGGTCCAGGTCCAGGTCCAGGTCCAGGTCCAGGTCCTGGTCCGGGTCCGGGACCGGGACCGGGACCGGGACCGGGACCGGGACCGGGTCCGGGTCCGGGTCCGGGTCCGGGTCCGGGTCCGGGTCCGGGTCCGGGTCCGGGTCCGGGTCCGGGTCCGGGTCCGGGTCCGGGTCCGGGTGCGGGTCCGGGTCCGGGTCCGGGTCCGGGTCCGGGTTCGGGTCCGGGTCCGGGTCCGGGTCCGGGTACAGGTCAAGGTCCAGGGCCAGGGCCAGGGCGAGGTCCAGGTCCAGGTCCAGGTCCGGTCCAGTCCAGTCCAGTCCAGGTCCAGGTCCAGGTCCAGGGCCAATTCCAGGCCCAGACCCAGGTCCAAATCCAGATCCTCAACTCTCCCCTCAGCCCTCCCCTCAATCCTCCCCTCTACACTCCTCTCAACCCTCCCCTCAACTCTCCCCTCAGCTCTCCCCTCAACTCTCCCCTCAAACCTCTTTCCCTCGTCTCTCCAAATGTAGTCCTCGTAACTAATCCATCGCAATCCAAATTCCGACCAACATTACTTTGTTGCATACGTATACCACAAATTCATCGTAATCGGTTAACTCAGTCGAAAGTTATGCTAATTTTCAAACACTCAAATTACACTGGTACCATACCCGCTCCCGCTACCGCTCACGAATTCAGTCGAACATTTACACCCTGCATTCTTCGCAGTGTATCGTCCAGGTGACCTTGGCTCGCGTGAACTATAGAATCGCTCCCATTCCCACTCCCGCTCCCGCTTCAGCTTCCGCTCCCGCTTCCGCTCCTGCTCCGGTCCCGCTCCCCTCCCGCTTCCGCTCCCGCTCCCGCTCCCACACCCACTACCCTTTTCCCACGCCCACGCCCACGCCCACGCCCACGCCCGAGCCCACGCCCACGCATACTTGCACTACAATTCCCACCCGCAGCTCCAAATGTAATCCAAACTCATCGCAATCTGAATAGAACGGAAATACTATTATGTGCAATATATTGCATACTAACCTTACCTACTAATGTATTTGAAAACTAAAAATGTCTATAACTTTTGATTGAGTTAGCCGATTGCGATGAAATAAAGCCTATATGTTACACCAAATTAAGCCCCATGTTTCTGTGAAAAGTCCATCCAAGTCCGATCAGTCGTTTTTAAGTGATGCGTGCACAAACTCACAGACAAACAGACAAACAGACAAACAGACAAAAATTTCAAAAATGATCGAAATATGTTCTGTTGCTTATCCTTTGACCCCCCAATTTTTTTTTTTGCAAATATCTTCAATGTACAGACACGCGAAGTTTACGATTTTATTTATAAGATATTTATAGGCTTTAAAAAGTTTCATGGTCGAATGTCAAAATCAAAACACAGGGTACAATTATTTATACAAATTACTACAGACTGTATACCTCTCTCTTTATTATACCTACACATCACCTTCTGAACCTATAACTGCCTCGTCGTTTTTTATATCACCATTTGCACAGACTGTTTCTAAAAATACTAGTATTTTGCCGGTATCATAAATTCTGGATCTCTCAAATAGGCTTGCCTATTGAAGTGCGTGGACATTCTGAAATTAGAACGCGAGGTTATTTGCACTTAAGCCGGGACAAAAGGCGCGCGCGCGAGCGAGCCTGATTGTGCCCCGCGGCGACGCCTCGGGCGACTATTCACCGGTAAATGGTACGCAAACTACCGGATAAACACACTGGTTTCAGGCTGGACTTATCTACATGATACGGTGTTTCATTAAACATGCAATGACTGTTAATTATATTGCCAGGAAGAACTCGCTTTCCTTCTAGTTAACTATTACGAGGTTTACGCTGTATTTCTCATACTTTATTCATTCAAACTAAATGTTATCTTTCTAAGTTAAAATAGTAAAAATTCTTTACATTAGTGTACTCATAACTTTAAAACAGGAACAATAGCTATTCTCAGTCATAAATACTCTGAGCATATGTTTTTGACTTAGAAACTACGATCACATCGTCTAGAATTGATATACTCTCACCAATCATTTAAACATTGTAATTTCAGGCTGTTGTACCTAAATCTCTTATTTATGCGTTAACTAAGTATAAGAGTGAAATTTGCAACTTGTGATGATCAGTATCATTATTTACAGTATTTTGTTCAGTCATCACATCACTGAGATCTCATCACTCTTCAATGTCAAGTCTAGCACTCCTGTCCACATGGAGAAAAAAATACTACATACGTGATACACATTACTACTGTGTGTGTGCCGTACTACTTATTCTGTATGTTACAACAGTAATTTAGTTCACACATACGTAAGAATGTTGTATTTCAATGACGCGTTTATGAGAAACAACATGCTCCATTATGGGTACGGCGTCTACTACGTATGAGTAGGTTACACAATTACTAAAAATGTTACATCTTTAGTAATTGAATTACATCCTTACGTAAGTAGCTAAGCAGACGTGTGGAGACGCAGTAATAATGTTACAGACACAGTACAACGTTGCAACAACAGGCTACGTGTACTGTTCACGTACTACCGGTGAAACATACCGGCTACGTACTACTGTGAAAAACCATCCACTCGTAGTACGTAGTCCGACTACGTACTGCAAACTACGTACGCAGCATGTTGACGGCCCATGCCTTACGAGTGGAGGTTTTGTAACAGTAATATACGTAGGTTACGACAGGAATTACGTTATCCTGCTACTTATTTTATTTTTTCCCGTGTACAGTGTACCTACCAATCGTCTAAACATTTTACATTCAGTCTGGTGTACTTAATCTTCTTTATGCCTAGTGTACTAAATGTTATTTTTGAACGTGTTTTGGATTATGAAAGAATTCAACCAATTCTGTGCTCCCTAAACCCGAATCAATAAAACTCCTCCCATTTTCCCATTCTTTTACCAGACCAATTCCATATTAAAGTGAGTGCCAAAAACTTCGCGAACATTCGCCATAATACGAGGTAATTTCAAATTACATCCGACTCAGTTGGTACAACCCCTCCCGCCTGACTTGTGACACGAGGCATTACTTGCCGTTTGGGTTCACGACATTTTTCTTTATTGTCTTCTGAAAATATTTTGTTCGTTCTATTGCATTCATGTCGCAGTTAAATAATGGAGACTATGTCGTCTGATCGTTCATTCGTTCCTTTCTTGTCATTGGAAGGATACTTGTAATCAAAATCAATAAGTAACAACTAAGCATGTAATCTATTTTGTTTCCTACTATGTATACAAATACAAATTTCTTTACTTACTCCACACATTTTTAGTAAAGTCTGGTGCCTGAACTAGGTTACATAGTAAACTGTAAATACAGGTCGCCAGGCTCCACCTCCTGACCGTGTAACAGTGGCAGGTACCTAATTATCCAATTCAATTAACATCTAAGTTATTATGCTTATAGTGAAACCTAAATAGAAAATAAGGAATTTAATGATTTGAGTAGTGATGAGTATATGTATGCCCCCATACATGTGCTCATTGTGATGGTGTGAGTGTGAAAAGGAGCGTATAACATACATAATTTCCATAGCTAATTTAAATCATCCGTAATAGTAAATCCTTTTTAATTTTCAAAAACCGTGCTAAAGAACACTACCTGTCACTAAGTTAGGATTGGAATCCATATCTTAAATGTATTTTATGAATGTTTGAATATTATTATTTAATAATGTATAATAATTGTATATTATTAGTAAATATTTATTTATATACTTATATTTTTTATCGTGTAGGTTATAATCTATGTTAGTGGGTATATAGTTTATATTAGTGTATGTATGTATATGGTTTGTTTTATTTTTTATTAACGTACACACTACGTCGGCCTCTCTTATTTCAATTATCTCTCTCGCGGGTCTGCTCGAAGAAATCTCTCTCAGAGATAAGTTCTCCCTTTGTACTTGTGTTTCTTTTTAATGTAATATTTTTGTTTTATCTGTGTGTGTGCAATAAAGAGTTAAATAAATAAATTTATTTGTTTCAGGTATGTAGGTAATTTACGGAATACTTGGCATCAATGTTCAAGTAAGTGAACATACTACATATTGAAATGAAGAAACCTGCCTTTTATACTGAATTTTTTTTTTACATACTACTTCAAATGTCACTTCTGAAGTTAATCATTCATCATGATCAGCCGAAATGCGTCCTTTCCTCACCAATAGATTACCCCTTTTGGCGGGCTGTCCATTGGGATTTGGCATAATCACCACGCTTGGCAGGCGGATAGGAGATTGCAGTAATGATCTTAATATACACATGAGAACGCTGCTGCCCATCCTTGGTGCAATCCCTTAGTCACCTTGACGAAATCCTCGGGAAGATTGGGGGTGGCCCTATTCTAAGCCGAGAGCACCACGGCATTATTCATTAATTAGTTGAAATTATTTATTTAACACTGAGAAACTGTAAAAAAACCAATAAACCTCATAAAACACATCCAAAGATCAAACTATCTGATTTCTCAATCCATGCTTAAAAATAACCTTTCACACTTCAATAGCGGCTGCTTTCAGCGAGAGACTTTTAGATGTGGCAACACTAAATATTTATACGTTGCATTAGAATTCGTATTCAACCACAACAGTGGAAATTGTACGAATTTCATGCCAAGTGGCGACCTCTTGTATGTTATATGGAGAAACAAGACTGTCTTTAACAGCCAAAGGTTGTAGATTGCTGTAGCAATCTAGTTATCATATTAGCGACCACCGGCTGCAGCGGAGCTGGAAAAGAGCTTTGTAACTTCTATTATTATTGTTAGTAGGTCGTAGTTTCTTTTATTCTTCTCACTGCGGACCCCAGCCTTTTTGAGGAAGTTACTAATTTGATCCTTAGACGTGCTCGAACGTTTAACGAACATTGAAGAATAAAAGGAGGAGCATAAAAAGTTGATGAATGTGAGTGAGGTGTGTCAGGATGGCGCATAGTGGCGATTCATCGTCTCTGCCTACCCCTCTGGGACCAAGCAGTTTCTGGTTAGTAGTTAGGATCCAACTCTTCCCGTGGATGTCGTACAAGGCGACTAAGGGAAATACATTATAAAACATCAATCAGGCCTCCCCAACCCATGTGGCCAGCGCGGGGAGTGTAGGCCAAATCCTCCGTCTCCGGCAGATGAGAGAGGATTGTGCTCCTGCAGTGGAGACAAAAATAACCTGATGATGATGATGGGTTAGGCGTGATTATGTTTGTATGGATGTATTAATGTATGTATGTATGACTAATTGCCATTATTTTTTCAGTATCTCTATTTAGTTATAGATTTAGTTATTTTAATTAAAACGTTACTAAAATCCCGTGAAAAAAATCCTATTCTTCATTTCGTCGCAAATACATAAACGACACTACCTTATTCCGAACACCGATCATCACATACATCATAAAAATTTACCTAAACCCCTGAGTCAAACTGAATCATTCACCCCCAACATAAGATTGACCAGTAATCTAGCAGGGTTTCTAAAAGCCGTCAATTAACTGGACCCAAGTAACAGGGTCCGGGCGTGATGGGACCTGACAGTAAAATCAAGTACACTCGTAGCTATAGCTACTTATATACTGCTGATATTTTATGTTGATGACCGACACAACTATCATTATGTAAATTTACATAGAAATAAAAACGGCTCTGCGCTGCATCGAATTCGCGTGAGATGCCACTTTTCAATCTTTGGGCGTGGCTTCTGTAGGATTGTTAATGCAGATTCCAAAAAAGCATTTTGGTTCACATTATCAGGTCATCTGCCGTGTGGTTTCCGGTAGAGTAGAATAGAACCACTCCAACTCTTCCCGTGGATGTCGTACAAGGCGACTAAGGGAATACATTACATTATAAAACAACAATCAGGCCTCCCCAACCCGTCTGGCCAGCGCGGGGAGTGTAGGCCAAATCCTCCGTCTGTCTCTGGCAGATGAGAGAGGGTTGTGCTCCTGCCGTGGAGACAAAAATAACCTGATGATGACCGACACAACTGCATCAGAACTGCTTGCCTAACTCTACGCCCCGACTGCATGCTCGCTGCATGATAGCTACAGTCCAACGCAGTCGGACCGCGAGTACGTTAGCTGGTCGGCAGTTTTGTTCACACCTTTATCACTTTTCTCAAACATTTCTTCTTTATAAAAAAGCTTTTAATATCCTCATGTTAGTCCCCTAGATTTTTTCCTGTCGATTAAGTTCTTGTATTTTCTCCGATTTAAAATCTTCTAAATGATTTTTCTCTTGTATGTGATATTCTTCATATTATTATCCTGTATAGACTGTACAGTTCACGACGGCATGCCTTCTCTAAATAGCTTACATTTCAATGTATGCGTTATATTGTTACCGTGTTGCATAGGTTCTTCCCGCTATATTTATTTATACCAATGAACCTTCCAGTCCAAGTTCTTTCTATTAAATAAGTAAAAAAAATAAACAATACTTGTTAAGAAAAATATACAAAAGATTTCACACCGCACAAATTATACACATGCTTTAATTTACAAGATAATCTTGGGAAAGTATATTTACATATCTGACGATCTAACATCAAAATCATAGTTATTCATTAGAACAACGCTTCCCACGCGTTAAACAGTATCAAATTACTGGGGCGGACGTACCCAAAGTGTGTTCACCCCTAATATCAAACACCAACTTATATTTACGATCAACAAACACTGTATCTACTA
Organism: Esperia sulphurella; assembly: GCA_947086405.1. Taxonomy (NCBI): domain Eukaryota; kingdom Metazoa; phylum Arthropoda; class Insecta; order Lepidoptera; family Oecophoridae; genus Esperia; species Esperia sulphurella. The sequence continues at coordinate 14,026,244 of OX352265.1, forward strand.
ATATTGATCCCTATTCTCCTCTTAATAAAGATTACGGTTGAGTTTCATTGTCAGATCGAGGAGGTAGTAAAAATCTGTTTGAAGAATTTTGAAATGACGTGCGACTGCATTACAGAGATCACGTACTCCCTTAGGGTAAAGAGAGGGGAGGTGTAGGGAGGGGGATTAAACGGGTCACTGGACAGGTAAATACTATAATGCAAACAAATTCAACTCACTTTAATGCACCATTGATATTTATATTTAGGGGTGGGGTAACGGAAGTAGGTAGTCCCTACATGAAATAACATTGGGGAGATTGTATTAAACAAAACAAAATTAAAAACTACAGCAGATAACTTTTGAATATCAAATGCCTAAATTTGCCCTAGGTAGATAAAATTCAAGAAAGGTAGAAAAAGAAAGGGGGGCATTTATAAAACACGTGATTCCAGTTTGACCTCTTTTGATCCTCCACCCTGTACTTATACTGCCATGGCTTTTGCTTGAGGGGTCTCTTCTCCTAGGTGGATCCTAGTTTTCCTAATAAATCTACAATAAGTTCATTTGCCTATTAATTTCAGAATAGGTATATTAGCTTTGTTTCGTGTTGTCAGAACTAGGTATCATTATTTAGGTTATATGAGATGATAAGAAAGATACACTTTTCTCCTGTGCTGTATAAATTAAATAAAGATTCAATTCACAAATATAACAACCAGACTGGGGCAAATTGTATAAATTGCACAAAGCTGTTGAACCCACTACCTCTCGCGCTCGAGTCCAATGACAAAGCCACAAGGCCAACTAGGCGATCGATTACATTGGGTTTGCTCGGACCCCATGTAGCACAATGTAGATTTTAACCAAACCCCTTCCTTATCAAGGCCACGTGGCTTATGAAAGCCCTCCAAATACAAGGTTACATTTAAAACTGTAAAAGTAAATTTAATAAAATTAAACATGATAAAATAAACAACAAATCATAGAATAGTTAGTATTAGTTAGCATAGAGTTTCATGTAGCTAGTTACAACCTGATTGGTTGTCAGATGAGTGACGTCACAAAGCTCACCCTCAGCCAAACCGAGCCGAACACAGTCTAATTGACCGGACAATAGAGAACAGTTCTCGATATACGATAGCCTATTGGTTATTATGGGCTTTGGTATTATGAATTTATGACAGACACTAACAAGTTGAGATTCTGTATTGCGTAATTTATTTATTACCAAGCTGGTTTTGTGAGTTTAACCATGACACTATATCTATCTAAATGCCGTGTGGTTTCCGGTAGAGTAGAATAGGACCACTCCAACTCTTCCCGTGGATGTCGTACAAGGCGACTAAGGGAATACATTATAAAACATCAATCAGGCCTCCCCAACCCGTCTGGCCAGCGCGGGGAGTGTAGGCCAAATCCTCCGTCTGTCTCCGGCAGATGATAGAGGGTTGTGCTCCTGCAGTGGAGACAAAAATAACCTGATGATGACATGAAATCTAAAACTGTCATACTCAAGGAAAAAGTAGTTTTGAGTTTTTCTTTTCTTTATTATTTATTAGATACAGGATTCTACTTAGAAGTTTGAACATATCAGTCTCATTGTTATATGCATAAACACTTAGATTCTATTTTTATTGCCTACGTTAACCATTCTGGCCTAGGAAATCGGTAACGCTATTACAGTTACCAAACTCTTATAAAATATATTTAAATTCTTTGTCTTCTTTCTGCCGGCCGCACTCCGCTTAAATATGGTATTGAGTTATTAGTACAAAAAAGAACAAGCGTTTTTTTTCTCTATAGAATAGTGAATAGTGAATAGTGAATCTACGTGTTAGCCTGGACAACAATATTTGTCATATTGTGGAGTCTGTAAGGTTTCTGGGGGTTGAAATCGACTCTTACCTGAACTGGAAACAAGAGGTGAACGCTATCGAAAGCAAAATAAGCTCAGCCTGCTATGCTCTCAGAAGTCTACGTGAAGAGATTACTACTAGACAGCTAAAACTGGTATACCATGCGCTTGTTGAGTCACGTTTAAGATATAGTATTATTCTCTGGGGAAATAGTTATAACTATAATATAAAAAAGGCATTTGTCATACAAAAACGAGCGATAAGGGTGATGGTACGGATTCCCCCGTGGGAGTCATGCAGAGAGCATTTCACCAGGCTCAAGATACTTACCGTACCTTGTCTGTACATCCTGGTGTTGCTCACTAATATGGCAAAGCATCCGGGAAGATACGAACACCCAGATGAGGCTAGTGTAAGACAGCACACAAGGAGGAAAGATTTACTGAACTCTATTAATCCGAGGTTAAGAGTTGTGCAGCACAGTGCTCGTTGTCAAACAGTAAAATTATTTAATAAACTGCCAAATGAATTTAAAATGATTAATAATGTAAATGTTTTTAAACGCCGTTTGAAAGAGTTCCTACTTGACAAATGTTATTATAGTATTGAAGAATTTTTAGGACATTAAGTAATATTTTTTTTTCTCAGTTGACATTGTTTAATAATATATATCGAATTTGTTAGTATGTTATTTTGAATCTTATGTTTGTGATGTTTCCGACACAATGTATTTTGTTAAGGAATAAATTGAAATTGAAATTGAAAATTGAAAAAGCACAGGTTTTTTTTGTGACAGTTGCCTCTAATAATTATGCACAGAGTCGAGATTTCGTTAAGATAGAAAAGTCAATACATTTTTATGCGAAGTGAATATACATTCACTTCGCATAAAAATGTATTGACTTTTCTGGTTATCTGGTATTCTGTTTTGAGTTCTTTAAAACTGCATGGCCTTTTTAAATCTCTTTTAGGACTGTAAGTCCGTCAGAAATTACTATTAAAAACAACTGGCTGAAACATATGGTTTTTTTACGGAAGTCGGGGCTCCAAAAAAACTGTATCACTTTAAATTGAATAAAGTTCAGTTTATGTTTAAATAGGGAACGTCATACTCAAATTGACAAACAAGTAGAAATAATTACTTAACTGTTAATATAAGAAGAGTTACGATATAAATAAGAGCGGTGCCCACTAACACAGGCTCTCCGAGCCTAAAAGGAGACCCTGAATATTTATGTAACTTTTTTCTAATGAAATAGAGATTATTATTATGTGGGAAATCTAAGTTATTGTCTCGCCTGGCCAGCAAAATCAAAATGCTTGACGGACTCCCTCCGGCTGAGGAGTCCAAGCGGCCGGAGGTCAGGGCGACAGAGAGAGAAACAGCGGGCTATCCGGGCGGTGTCCAGCAGCACCGCCTTCTGCATCACCGCCGGAAGCAAGCCCACGCGGAGTTCCAACCGCCTCAGGTGGTCAGCGAGGCTGATTGGAATTAACCCGTTCGCAGACTATAGGGAATATTATTATTATACTTTTTATTTCAATAACTTTATCTAAAAATAGTTCGAGCCGTTTTGTCATACCTAATCATTTTATAAAATCATATTTTCTCAAACTACCTTTTTTGACCTTTAACAGAGTTTAGTTTTATATGCTATACAGATACATACGCATAAAAAGACATCGAAGAACCTTTATAGCTAAGGATTTCAACAGCAATCGTGTATCCTATTTTAATATTACGCCATCAAAGAAGGTTTTTACATCGAAAAGGAGTTGAAAGGAGTCCGATAAAGGATTGCAAATGAGTCGCCCCCAGTCGCCTTCGTTTTCCCTTTAATTAGTGAGGAAGTGCCCCAAATTCCCGCCCGTCTCAGCTCTAATGACTGCCTGAAATCTCGGCCTAAGTAATTATACAATTAGTTTCGTTTTTATTTCACTTCCTAACGTGAAAAAAAAATATATTTGTTTGTTTCGATGAAAAGGAATAACATTTTAAGCGAACTTGCACACACTGAACTTGCAATTGAAGTTTTTTTATTTAAAAACATTAACCAACCAGAGTTTTCTTAAGTCAGCAAATTCAGAAGTAAAAGAAGCAAAGCTGTTGCAACCGAAATACAGCGTAATAAAAATTATATTCAAAAACACAACCCTATGACATTATTTTTTCTATTTATTAGGTCACAAAAGAGTATTTATCAAACTTCTTAATGCCATAAGAATTAATAAGTTTAGTAAAAATTCTTGCCTATCTTATGTCAGAACATTTATTAAGTAAGTACATTGTACTGTATCATTATCCTGTTTAGTTTTATTCGCAATTTTAAGCCAAATCTACAATGAAAACATCACTTTTAGCTACGGAACTCATAATGTATCTCGTGTGAGCTTTAATTTCTTAATTTTACATTGAACAGTAAAATACGGACACCAGGCACTTAGAACTATTTGAAGCATTTCAGAAACATCCATGAACCTCGTGTTTTCTGCTCCGAGGTACCAGGCGATCATAGCATTGGAGGCGTGGGGTATGTGAGATGCACTAGATATCATTGTAGCTATGAAACTGAACTTCAGGACCGGCAGTGGCGCGTCAACCGCGGAGGGCAGCGCACGTTTTGCGCGTAGCGTTTGTGTTGAGCTTCGCAGCGCGTGTATTTATCGTGTACTAGTGAATTTGGACGAGTGACGCGTTAATTTATTGTTTATGTTTATTTTCTCCTGGTGTAGTTTTAATCTTTACAGATTCGTTAAGGTTCGTGGACATTGCTTTTTTTAATTATTATTTTTATGATTATTTTTTAAACACATAATTATTAAAAAAAAAGCCTTACCAATCGATTTATTAGTAGCGTTTTCAATATTGTTTTGTTATTGAATAAATGCAAGAAAAAATATTAGTTTACCTGTGAAAATTTCCCTCATCTAATATTTTTATGTTAAATATTGGTTATACCTATGTCGGTTATTCAATTATTAAGCCCGCACCGATAAAAAACAAGGATTAGTCATATTTCAAATCAAATGATATATTTTTATTGTGTACCAATAACTAATAATAATTATAAAAATTTATGTTACATGTGATATTAGAATGATGAATCTAGTGAATCATATTTTCGGAGTGAAGCAAAACTTCAAAATCTTTTTATAATCTGTGTACGTATTTTTAATTCTTCTCTTAGGCATTCGAGTTAGAGCTTAAGAAATTATCATTTTAACAATGCACGTAGAATTTATGTTTTCATTTATAAATAAATTGGTGCCGTAACCTGGGATGATCGATATGATTTTCATATTGTTGAACGTAACTAAATATATACAAAATATAACATACAATTAGAAAAATGCTCTTAATTTTATTTTTCCAACATTAATATAGGTACTTGGATGTGATTCAATTAATTTATCTTTTAATTCATTTTATGTAAAGTTTTAGAAACATATTTGCCAAATAACAAATTCATATTACGAATCAATGTTAATAAGCTACTTTCAAATGAATTAAGAACACGTATTTTTTATCACCAATAATACTGTCATAGTAGTTTTACCTCTAACTGTAAAAATAGTCTAAAAGAGAAAAAATATACAAGGAAAAAATACCCCTATGAAAGAAAAATTCTCCTACACCCATTCCATAGCATTTAATCAAACTAAAATCATCCGCTGCCGTTCATAGTATTTCCACCACGTGTTCTCTGAGATCAATCATTTGAGTTCCCTCACGGTTAACACCTAACACCGCTACTTCAATTTTACTGGCCAATTGTACCTCCTCAAAGGCATTTTTATTCAACAAGGCACAATTACAGTAAGTGCGCAAGTTCTACGTAGCGCCGGCAGGTCAGCGGTTCTCAAAGCTCTTTTATTTGTATTTTGTGACCCCTAAGCCACAAGGCCCGACGATGTCGCCAACGATTCTATTAGTTATATATAGGCAAAGAGAGGTAATGCGGGTTTACAGTATAGATCTTTTGAAAAACATCATAATTATCAGCTTCTTCCATGACCTTTATTGAATTTATATTACGTGTTGTTTTGCAATCAACTGAAGTTTTTTTTACAGTATTACTAAATTATTTCTTCTCTTTGTATTTTTTAATCATCAAGGTTAAAAGCCAGCTTTACTTGTATTTTTTTATCTTCAGATGTTGATAATGTTCCCATAAATAACAAAGCAACAGGGGTGCCCTTATTTAAAGTTTGAAAACCATTGCCTTTAGCAATAAAAATCTGCAGTGAATAGAAATAAATGCAAAACTGGAAAATCCAAAGTTTTTATATGTTTTTCTTCGAAGTTTTCATGTTTTCCTGGTAACTGCCTACTTGTAGAGTTGTTTGTAAATGTTTAATTGTAAAAACAAGGCCATTCCTAAGGGTCCGTATAACTTACGGCTAAGTAAATATCTAGTTGTTGACTTAAAGCATTCAAGTATGTATTGTTTTTTTTACCATGGTTTCGACGTTAATAGCATAACAGAAATATAAAATTACATTATCTTGCACCTACCTAACACAATCTCTCACCTTGAACCAAAGGTTGACTGGTAGAGAATGCCTTCGAAATTAAGTTCGGCTTTTATGCAACTGTGTGCACTAAAGCTTAAACAAATAAAAAAATAACAATAAATGCGACTAAGGGATTGCACCAGGAACGGGCAGCAGCGTTCCCCTGTGTATATTTAGATCATTACTCATTACTGAGATCACCAATCCGGCATCCAAGCGTGGTGATTATGACAAAACCCCTAATGGACAGCCCACTAAAAGTAAGTAAATATTGGAGAGCTTATGTTCAGCAGTGGACGTTTGTGGGCTGATGATGATGAAAGTAGTATCTACACAAAAGATTTATTGTTCTTAATATAAGAAAAGCAACCTAATAAAAAAATGTATGTTGTACGTTAATATATAGTTTCGATTTTCTATTATTGACTTAAATTCAAAATCTAGTTGCTAAAGTGAAATCAAGAAATAATAAGTCAAAACAAAAATGTCTTTAAAATATTTTTATTTATATCCTGAATAACAATCGACCCTTATACTTTTATGTGAGATTTTTAAAGTAACTAAATATTTTAGACTACGTCTATGCAAACTCTCTTTCATACAAAGAGTACCTGATCGCCAGACAGATTAAACCGTCGGAGCACCGACCGTACCTCTCTATATTGGAAATTATCAGCCATCCGACCCTCCCATAGAAATACCATAGGTACTATAGGAAGAGTTCTAGATTATCCTGTCTAGTCTCTTTGAGGGTGGTATGTTAACACGTTGAAGCACGGTTACTGCATCAAAAAAATTAACAAAGTGCAACGATCTTATGTACTACTAGATGGAGCGTTCCAAACAATTGCTCTGTTCCACGCAAGTAGCCATTACACAACATATTTACTAAATATTGACATTATTTAATCGTAGCGTCAATATTTAGTAATGATTAAATGCTCTGCGTAGTAACTGCACAAGTTTCATTGTGAATGTGAAAGAGTTGTGGCTACTTGCGTGGAACAGAGCTATTGTTTGGAACGCTCCATCTAGTAGTACATAGAGATAGTTGGCAAAGTGATCTTCGTACATACGTATTATTCACTTTTTTATAAGCTGACAGAATACCTTTAAAGTATAAAACATGTTACAGTTAGTACCAAATTCGCGTTAGAAGTTGTTCAAGAGGACGCCTATCAGCGTTGTGTTGAAACTGGCAATTTCTACAAGATACCGTACAGACGTGAACGTGTGAACTTATCCTAGTAACTGTGAGTCAAAACACATAAGGTTGTACTTAAAAATGAGGTTTAATATGTTGTTAACACGTTCGTGGACAGTATGTTAATAAACATCATATTTCGTATTCTTTCGTCGTCTAGTGCCGCCTCACGAACTTACGTCACTTAAACTGTGATGTACCCACGAATGTGTTAATCTCCGAAATTAAGAAACAATATTTTAAATAAATATTCCACAAATGCACTCGTCTATTTCGAAACTAGGATTTTCTCCTGTACAATAGGAATTACACAAAGATAGAATAGTTCACAAATATAACATCTAGACCGGAACCAATTTGTACAACTATTTAAAATTTCCTGTCCCTGGTAAAAACATGAAACTACGACCTCTGGCGCTCGAATCTAACGACAAGGCGCTGACCCAATGAAGCCGACCAATTTTACTTAATACTAATGGGTATTTCTTTTGCAAAATAAGGCATTTTAATTGTATATACTTTGGCGGACTTGTCTATTGAGGGAACTCTACCACCTTACCTTTTTATATCTAATAGCAGTAACTGAGTGACCGGGTTTGACGTCGACAATATACGAATAGTCATCAGCTGAAATACGTCCACTGCTGAACATAAGCCTCCTCAATATCATGACAATTTTGATGCATGGGCTGTCCATTGGGGGATTTGGCATAACCACGCTTGGCCGGCTTGGTGATCGTAGTAATGATCTTAATGTACACAGGAGACCGCTGCCCGCCCCTAGTGCAATCCCTTAGTCGCCTTGTCCCTATTCTAACTACACAGCTAGTACCATACAAATAGCAGTATTTAATTATGCCTCGTTTAACTACAGAAATACAAAACATAATAAAATGCATAATAGCTTGGTATTCGGAAGTAAATTCAAGAAGAACTGCTAGTAAAAGGCAATAAGAAACCAATAACATTCCGAATCGGGTCCACTATCGTTTAACGAAAACAAAACACGAAACTGCTAAACTAATTAATAGTACAGAGAAACTATGTAAATCGTAGTAATAAACCACCCGGCTGGTATTAGAAACTTTTGGGACACACTGATCAATTGTTTGTCGAATAATTTCATCATATCAACTCTTAGAAGTCCAGTGCTGAATATATCCCTTCCCAATGAACTCCACCATACCTGGTCCTCCGCCTTCCGCATCCAGCCGCTTCCAGCCACCTTCTTCAGGTCGTCGGTCCATCTGTCGGCGAGGCGTCCCACCCTGCACACCTCCCGCCCTATCGTTACCTAGACCGCTACCGTAGCCAGAAATAATAGGGCTACTCATGTTCTTCTTGATATTAAAACCTTGTTTTTAATTTTTACTAACACAATCGACCGTTGTTATTTAAAATTAGAATTAAAAAAAAATACTATATGTCTGCTCGTTCAGATAAATAACTAATTCAGATAAGCTATATCAGTCACTAAATTCATTAATCGAATTTGTCTCGGAATAAATGACAGTTTCATTATATTTATATTTTTATAGACAAACCAAGTCTAGTTTTTGTTGCATCGGAAAGATGTAAAAAAAAATGTTTACCAAACAACCGTACCGTGTGGCTCTCAAGCAATAAACGCGATCGTCCGACAACATACGCTAATGAAATTTATAATCCATAAAACTAGGGGTTCCTTGTTGTTTTATAAAGTGTAATAATCATAAAACCACGGTGCTACATCGTTTGGCTTGGACGTGCCGTGGGCCTCCGGCGCCTGAGCCTGCTGTAAACGAGTATACACTAAATACATAGCGTATAATATCGATAGTGGAAATGTAAAACCCCTAAAGCGCCATTCGGTCGGAAATAGACACGTATCTCGCAAAATACTCGGTGATTATTTGTTTTAATAGACGATTATATGGCATATTCTAAGGTTTTTTTATCGAGTACATGAAAATACGTCTCTTCTTTTTATCAAAATAAAGCTTTTTTTCTGTAAAGTTCCTTAATGGCAATCATGATCAACTGTACAGATTTAAGCGATATAATCATAATCATATTTATTGGTAAACATATTTAGAAGTCAAAAGAAAGAAATAATCAATTAAATTGAACATGTCACGTAATTAATAACAAATAATGCTAAAAAGTTTTAACACGTTGAAGGACAGTCACTCGGGCTCCATTGCTACAGGACACCGTACGGCGTTACTGTCCACCAACGTGTTAATACGTTAAAATGAAAGTTAACACCGAGGCGGGGTAACTAAATATATAACAAATCATAATATCACAAAATTATTATGCGTAAACGCAACACTCCGAATACCGAACCCTCTAACTCGGACGGATGGGCGAGGCTGAAATTTTGATAGGCGGCCATTCCTTTAATTCATAAATTAATTAAACTTGCCGGGCTTCGGGAGACAAAACTTGGCCGTCATTTAGAATGATAAGCAGGATTCATTAGGATTCACCCCCCGCCCCCTTCACCCTGCCCCGGGGCGTCCAGATCCGGGGCTAACGAGTGGGTCACGACAGATTTGTCTACTTAAATCTTTGAGGGAGGTTATTTATGTTATTTTGAAGAAAAACCAACAGCGTACAACAAAATACCTGTCGTGGTCAGTAACAGAGGCATTCTGTATTACAACTTTTTTCTATTTATTGTGCCTTAAAAATTAATAATAAAAACGACTTGTGTGCACACATGCATAAAGAAAAATCATGAATAAAAATAGAAAAAACTAACATTTACAAACAGTAAAACTGTTTGTAAATGTTAATTTTAATGTTTGTAAATGTTAAAGAGATAAGCTTTAAAAGCTTAAAGCTTTAAAGCTTATATCTTTAAGATATTCCTGCCAGCCAACCAGCGACAGAGAAAGTTTCATGTTAGAGCAGACATGTGTGACTTTTCTCAATTATAAACAACCCTCCAATCAAACTAATTTATTAGGATGAATTAGAAATCAAGCGGTAATTTTTTTTTTGTTCTGACAACACGTACAGTTGATTAACCCAAACTAGAATTCGCTGTGGGTACTAGTATTAGACCAGGACCAAATTCCTTCAAATAAGGACCTAATCAAAAGCACATCCTCCGGCAAGGATTTTAAGCTAAACGCTAAAACTCAAATGGGGAAAAACTAGTGGACAGATAAGGAAAGTTGACCATTTGGACAAGTAGACCGATGGGGAAAGTAGACCGATCGCTCCTGACCTAACGACACAGTCAAAGTCAGTTCGCGAAAACAAATATCCAAAATTTTCTAACTAATAAGCGTAATTGAGGTCAAGGTCAACGCATAATAAAAAAAATTACATAGCAATATATCATCATCAGGTTATTTTTGTCTCCACTGCAGAAGCACAACCCTCTCTCATCTGCCGGAGACAGACGGAGGATTTGGCCTACACTCCCCGCGCTGGCCAGACGGGTTGGGGAGGCAATATATAATCATACACTTTCTTAGTATTATGTAAATTTAATTGGTGCAAACTTAACTCGAAGCAGACCGTGTAAACTTATACCTGAGTAATAACATCAACAAGCATTATTAATAAACTCGTGCACCAACACTAGGAGTAGCTTTCTCTGAGATTTCACGACCAATAAAATAGTTACTATTGAAAGTCGTTAAACGCAGCGATTGGCTGACGATTTATTTGACAAGTTATTGCAAATAAAGCCTCCGGTACGCAATCAAAGATTTTACTCGCGCGTGATTTAGTTAATATCTTTTATATTAACTTTGTAAAGAGCTGGGTTTATATAGTCCTTAGTTCAAATTCTATTTAAAACAACAGGTGTTCGTACTAGTATTGAGCATAAAAATATGATGTTGCGTCACAGTTTTTTACTAAATTGGCTTTGTCTGCTGATACTGGAGTTGAAAGTTCATTGTGGCAGCATTATACAGGCGTCTCAACACCTCGATATATCGCCAATCGACTTGGCATCGCTGCAGGGATTCCAGAACAGCTCATGTTTCGATGGGCTTCCTTGTAGTCCACAAATGTAAGACACAAGGGCTGGTTATACTCTTCGGTCTTCTGTATAACCTGCCGCAATGTGTGTATCGCCACTTTGCGCAATCCAATGTCGCAAAGTGGCTTTCCTTCGCCCGTTTCTCGCTCCGTTTTACCCCTTGACGTGATGTGTTGCGAACAACATCGCCGCCTCCGTGTTGAGGTACCGCGATTAGCTAGGGAAATAATTGTCCACCTCGTCAGAGCCCCGCATCACTCGGTAAGGCTAATAGTGCCCGGAGTTCAGTAGTCAAGGCGTGAGCATTATGTATGTATATTATAATGGAACTTCATCATCAGGTTATTTTTGTCTCCACTGCAGGAGCACAACCCTCTCTCATCTGCCGGAGACAGGCGGAGGATTTGGCCTACACTCCCCGCGCTGGCCAGATGTGTTGGGGAGGCATAATGGAACTTACAACTTCGTATTTTCTTCGCGGAGAGATGGGTGCAGGGCGGGCTGTAAACAAGTAGGACATAAGTAGGTTAGGTATATACGCTAAAAAAGAGGTCCAAAAAATTTCATGTACAGATTTTTTTGTTTCTGTACATGACGTTCGTTGGACCTCCTTTTTAGTGTATGCATCTAACCTTGTTTTATCTGGATTCCATCCCGCCCTGCACCCCTCTCTCCGCCCTCAGCTCATAATATAGTCTCAAAGGGAGTAAAGGAGTGGTGTTTTGTGAAGACGTTAAAAATTTACAGCTACTCTTCGCTTTGTGCTTTATTGCCGAAGCTGTCGTCTGATGGAAGCAATATTCGGACGCGCTCTCCTATTCTACTAATATTAGAAATGCGAAAGTTTGGATGTTTGTTACTCAATCACGCTTCAACCACTGGACGATCGTGATGAAACTTGGCACACATATAGCTTAGGTCATGGAATAGAATAGTTTTATCCCGATAAAACATCCCATTCCTACGGGAAATACATAATAATTTGTGATGTTAAGTTGGACAACTTAATTCCACGCGGATGAAGTCGCGGGCAATAGCGTTCATATGAAAATGTTAAGTAAGGAAAATATATTAAAACTTTTTTAATTATGTTTTTTTTACATTCGCTTCATTTAAGTTAAAGTATCGCTTAAAGTGAAATATATATAAAATAAATATTCATATGATAAAGTTAAATCAATTAGTCAAAAATATGTTAAAGTTTTTTTTACTTAGAATTTTCACATTCGCCTTATTTAAGTTAAAATTAGTATCAAATGCTATTGATACAAACGGACAGTAAAATAATTAGGTTAATTAAACCCTGTTTAAGCCAATTTCTCGCAAATCACGTAGAACTATTTTTTATTGTCGCTAAAATTAAAATTAATTATAAACATTAAATTGACTCTATAACATAATAGGGCGAAATTTTCGCAATCACACGTATTTCTTGGTAAATAAAGTATTTAGTAAGTAGGTACAAATAAATTTTAAGGTGTGAAATGTAATAGTAGGTTATGATATGATTATGTATATAAATCTGCAATTAATCAAGTGTATACTTATTTAAATTATTTATTTATTCATTTTCAAGTTTCCAATCTACTGTCTCAAGTTGAGACTCACTCAACCGAATATTTTTATTTTCAGTAAATTTACAATGAAAATGTATCTTGTTCGTTTACTCATATAAACTTAAAGACAAAAGTGACAGTGCTGTTAACTGACTTACCAAAGAGAATGTGTGCAAGAACTGTAAAATAGTTTAGAAGAAAATGGCGTCGTACAGTCACCAAGAGACGCAGTCCAGTCCAGCGAAGGAGTTGCCAAGGTAAGACTATTTATTTCTAAGAAATTCAACCAATGCTTGGTCCTGTTTATTATCTTTGAAAATTAAAAATCTTCGTTCACAGTAAGCGATTTTTAAGTAGCCCTAAGTAGAAATGTTATATACAATTAAGTAAAAGGCTACTTACTATAACGTTGTTATACCACAGAATAAACAATACTTTGTACTACTATTGAGGGATTTTCAAGTAAAAGGTACCTTATGTTTAAAACCATAATGGGCTCGATTCTGAAGGCACAATGTTAAAATTTGACAGCACTAAAACTGTTGCTCTCCTTGTCACACAGTATTATGAAGATAAAGACGAAACCAATTTTAGCGCTGTCAAATTTTAAATGTGTGCCTTCAGAATCGGGCCCAATATGAACTTAAATAAACTAATAAAAGTATAAAACTTCTAATTCAGTGAACATCAAAACAACTTTTGTGCAAGTGTATATGCAAGACTGTTAAATAGAAATATATTCGGATTAATGCTGCTCGTCTATAAGTCAGTAATAATAAGTATAAACTTACATAAGGTTATAGACTCAAGTACAGACAGTGTCCTAAGAAAAGTATCCTTTTCAGAAAAATAGAAGCTACGTCGTCCTTATATTAATTTAACTACTTCAGATGCAACAGCGTATAACTTTAAACGGGCTCTTACTAGACAGACCGACCTTGCCTAGCCACCTTCCCTAGCGAACAGTTTAATGAAAACTTTACTTAATAATTTAATAAAGAAGATTAATAAGATTTCTGAGTGTAGACTAGAGGTCATCCTCAAGTTTTAATTGAGTTTTAACGTTTAACTTAAAACCGAGACTTCTTTCGTAGAAATGGTTATGGGTAGTAGTAAATTAGAATATTGATTCACAGAGATTCTTAATTTGGACTCTGCAGAGTAAACAGAATGCTGCTAAACAATGTTCAGAACGTTAGCTTTCTAATCCCGAACCTTTATGTTGTACCTGTAAAAGAAAGTATTTTCTACAAGTGAGGTTTCCTATTTTTTCCTAATTATGCAAAAACATCCTGCAAAAACGATGTCTAACTCATTCTTTGACTCCTAAACTATTCAATGTAAAGATTCACAAAGTCATGATTGTTGAGTTTTCACCAAAAGATTTTAAGAGGCGTTCAAAATTATGTAAACTAAATATATCTAGAATTTCCATTAACCGGATGGGAATCTTGGGAATCATCCTCACTTTCTCTTTATTATAATACTTATGTCTATTATAATCAACATTGTTGAAACAAACCGGCGTGTCGAGTCAAATTAGCTTATCTCCGCTGGTTGGACATATGCCAGCCTCTCGTATGACAACCTATCGAAGTAGATAAAATGGTTAAACTATCACGTCGCTCCATGACTGATGACAGATGGCTGACAATTGTCATTTATCAATGGTAGATTTGCCTATTGGTGTTATTAAACTTTATCAAATTAACTTAACAGCCGGATGCGACATACAAAGTACATTCTGATTAGATTGTGTAGCTATACTAACTTTTGCTACCTGTAATATTAGCTTCCGGTAGTAAAATTGACTAGCTTTTTTGTCATAGCTACAAAACAATAACAAGATGAAACGAATAATTCCCATACCTGAACTGGCTTCAAAATGCAAAAAACATTATCCACTTCGTAGCTGGTTACAAAAACTTAGTTACATAGTGGGCCTAAAGGGCGTTGTCTTCGTTTATTCAATAGTTGTTATATATTACAATTAACGACTTCTTGGATATGCAAAAATATGATAAAAATAAAGCCTATATGTTATTAAATTTTACTTTTATATTCGGCTGATTTGTGTGTTTTAAAGATTTTATCAACTTTACAAAGTCTCTGGTTCTAGATTTCATTAGATTAGTTTTTAATTATAGAAGTTAAATGATTACTGTAAAAAAACACACGTTACCAGAGAACGGAAATACTAGATATTATATTACCAAAATATGATTCCCAGGTAGAAACTGCTGGTCCCACGAAATCAATAGAGCCTGTCTAAATATAGCCCATCAACTCGATACACAATAGCCAATCAGCAGTCCAACTTTCAGGGAAAATATGCGCAAAAATGCTTCACGAATCGTCTGATAAACAAAGCGCCTTTTTAGCCATTGTCAATGTTAAACGTAGGGAGATAACAGGAGGCGGACATTGAACGTTTGGTCAGCTTTGGACGTAGCACGAGCTTTAAATTTTCTTTTTGCTCATTCTACATCAGTTTCTTATCTTTCTCTTTTTCATTAGATACTTATTTGTGTCTTCGTCAATCAAAGTGACTTATTTGTTTAAAACGTACACCAAATATATTAGATCAATGCATTTTGAGTATAAACATGTAATTCTTATAATATAGTTTTCACATTGCAATTTTCTCTATCTCACTAGTTGTTCCTAGTTCTTCTGTATATATTTTTTCTGTAGAGACTGAAATCAGTGTCTTTGAAAAAAAATACCTTGAATGTTCAGCTGGTTCATTAGATTCATTCACTAGTAGAGGTTTATCGTTTTTAAAATACCTACTACTTTTCAGTTCTATTAGAATTCTGTCTAAAAACAATAAAGTCTACGTTATTTGCCAAAGTTTTAAAACTGTTATTATATTTCCTATGTTCATTTTTAGCGAAACAATTTGTTTAATAATTTTAATATCAACGGAGTCGTCGTCGAGTCGTAATGTGATCGTACACAGATCGTGACTCGTTAGTGAGAGCTATCCATTTTCGTCCAGAGCCGGATGTAAAATCAATACAATGACTGCGGAGCACCATCGCAGACATTTGTTTCTGTTCCAGTTAAAAATGTTTGTTATGTTTAATACTTTTCAAAGTGTTTGAATTTCTCTGGCTGTGGAATTTGTTTGTTATTCGTTGAGATTACCTTTGGTTTCTTTTTTGTATGTTTTCAATAGATTGTTTGATCGTGTTTACTGTTTTACTGAATTTGTTTTCATATTTAGCGTATCTGTAAATATTCCTTGTTTTAAACTTATAAATTGTTTCATCTTTTCCAAATGTATTTAAATATGGTTACGTATCTACTGAAATGTTACTTAATATTACTTTAAATCAATGAATAAAATATGTTTTTATCAATACAAACACCATAACTTCTCATTTGAAATTAATATACTTTCAATTTTGTTTTAAACCGAGTATTAGCGATTGGGACACTTGCTGGATTCAATTCATCTTATATGCTTTATTATTATTTTTAAATTCTATTTTGCTAAACGATACAGTATCTTGATTTTCAGTACATGAATATATTTTTTCTTTCTTAGGAAAATAAAAGATGTTGACATATATATTTATACCAGAAAGTCCTGTAAGAAAAAGATCATAAGTACTACACCAGAGATTCTATTTGAAATACCTACACGTCATGCGTTTTAATGCTTGACGGGAATTACGAAATTCCGTACGCTATACTCGTATTTAGCGCTCTCATATTGACGGCCATGGTAATATAATTTTTAATATTGTTCCCGCAATGAGTTATTGTCATTGGCAATGCATTGTAGTACGTTAATTGCGTTAGTGACAGATTCATTACTTTGCGAAAATTTATATTGAATGACAATTATAATGCAGAAATTGTGTTAAAATTTACATAAATTATCGTCAGTTGACAACTCACAGTATCTAACCTATTGTTAATGTTTCAGATAAACTATATCAATGACCATACTGAAGCTACTGAAATTTGTATAATTTTTTTTACCGTCACTTTTTGCAGCTGCAATTTAGATCGAAAGTTGATCAATCATTAGAATGGCATTATAGAGATGAAACTCCTTGCATTTAGACAGATATTTCTATCTACTAGACAAACATTAATTACTTCACGATATCATAATCATCATATCAATCCATTAGACGTCCACTGCTAGACATAGGCCTTTCCAAATGAACGCTACTTACATCCGGTCCTGCGCTCTCCACATCCGTTTCCGGCCACCTTCTTCAGGTGGTCGGTTCATCTGAGGGCGGGGCGTCCTACCCTACGCGTGCCGATCCCCGGTCTCCACTCCAGAACTCGTCTGCCCCAACGGCCGTCGGTTCTGCGACAGATGTGACCCACCCATTGCACTGTCATTTTTGGCTTTGTCGGTCACCTTCGTTCTTCGTCTGATCTCCTCATTAAAATCTTATCCTTCAAAGAAAAACTGAGCATATACCTCTTCTTACTCGCTGAACACAGTGAATTCTATATATAGTGGATTATATTAGCCTTACCGAATTATGCGGGGCTCTGATGAGGTGGACAGTTATTTCCCTAGCTAATCGTGGTACCTCAGCAAGGCGGCAATGTTATTCGCAACACATCACGTCAAGGGGTATCACGGGGCGAAAAGCGGGCGAAGGAAAGCCACTTTGCGACATTATATTGCCCAAAGTGGCGATTAATCGTCTCTGCCTACCCTTCTGGGACCAAAGCGTGAGCATTGTATGTATGTATGTATGTATGTATGTACAGTGGATTCTTTGTCTACATTAGGTACAAGGACTTTAGAATTGTCACCATCTCCATTTTAAATTTAAATTATAAGACGAGAACTTTAAACTCTGGTATTAAATTGCTGTACAGGCGTCATTCCACTGGGAAGGAGCTAGTAATACGGTTTCCTGACTCGTGTCGTACCCTTGAGGACGTCGTCGTCGCGTTCTCGTCTCGGCGGAGATATGGCGGTAAATCTATTTTTATTTATCGATCGAATGCCGACTGGAAAGTTAAAATAGTCACGTAGGAACCGGAATATCATCTGATGAGTCTTATTTTAACTATGCTTGCAATAATTCGCGGGTTCGAATCCCGCCCAGGGCGAATATTCGTGTGATGAGCACTTGTGTTTGCCTTGTGACTGGATATTATTTATATATTATACTAGCTGGTGCCGGCGACTTCGTCTGCGCAGGATTAGTATTTCGAGTAGCTTATATTGAATTCACTATTTTGGCTATAATAGCTTACACATAAGATATAGATTTATACTGTGGCGGGCTGTTTTGTAGGACTATTTAAGATAAACATTTCCATCATACATTACATATGTGTAACTCTAGTGGTTTTGGCAGCGCACGCCAGAATAGCTCGCAGATGGTAGATTTTTTCCTACTTACTTGATATTTTGGACAATATCTTTATAAATTGTAGCCTATGTGTTATTCTGATGTATAAGCTATATTATTATAAAGTTTCATTAAAATCCATTCAGTAGTTTTTACGTGAAAGAGTAACAAACATCCATCCATACTTACAAACTTTCGCGTTTATAATATTAGTAGGATTATGTAGCTATGTATGTATATCAGCTGTCTGATACCCATATTACAGGCTCTGCCTAGTTTGGGATCAGGTGGCCGCATGTGAAATGTCCCCACATATTTGTTTATTTAATTCTACCATCACAAGCTCAGTATTGTCAGAGAATACTTAATATTACTATGTAAAGAAGCGACAATTACCTGGCAGTAAGGCTGCCGTCGTTCAGATAGCGCAGCGCCACCCGCCGGTACAAAGTTACTACATCATCAGCCCACACGTCCCTCACAACCCTCCCCAATACAATGACAGTTTTGGTTGGCTGTCCAATAGGGAATTTGCCATAATCACCACACTTGGCAGGCGGATTGGTGATCGCAGTAATGATCTTGCTATACACAGGAGAACGCTCCTGCCCGTCCCTGGTACACAACCTTAGTCGCTTTGACGACACCCGCGGCAAGATTGGGGGTAAGCCAGGAACCACACGACAAAGTTACTACATCAGCGCGCTATCGGTCGAGAGACGCTGTGGAGGAAGGTGAGGGCTGCAGAGCAAAAAATTTAGAAATTCGGAAATAAAATAATACCATTTTTTCTGGCAGTATCTCTCTTCTCTGTCGTTCCCTCACTGCTGGGGATCGCGACCGTATAAAATGCGCCTCCACGCATAGCGGTCATTGGCCAGCCGCACTGCTTCATATAAGGATCCGCCAGCCAGGGTGGCTCACCGGGTCTGACCACCTCGTCGGAGCTCGTCCTCTGGCACGCCTGCCCTCCACTTGTTCCAGAATGATGAGCTTCTCCAGGTCGTGCTTGGGAGATCGCATAATGTGACCGAAGAAGCTTAGAGTCCTTTCATTGCAGATAGTGGAGAGCATTTGTTCTCATGGCTGTCCATGGTATACCAAGTAGTCTTCTCCAGCACCACATCTCAAAAGCATCAATTTTGGAAAGATCCCGACTTTGAACGCACCAGGTTTCAGAGCCATACAAAAATATTGAAAAGACGAGGGCCCGTACCAATCTCATCTTGGTTTTGCGGCGGATGCTTCTGTTTTTCCATACTTTCTTGAAGTTGGTCATAGCGCTTTTGGCCTTCATTTGTTAGGAGTGACCCAAGATACACAAACTGACTAACCCTTTCGTATCCCTGTAGTGCATTAGTAGGTGGAAGCAGCTGCCCGCGGTATAATAAGAACAAAAACTAAAAAGAATTACAAATGTCAATAAAATATAAAAAAGTCTAGTTCATCGTCAACAGACGCTATAAGTTAGAAAGAGATGCATTTATGTAGTTGACGTATAACGTTGTCGAGTATGCTCGCGCATTCTTGGTGCAGTATGCCTACAAAGTTTATGCACAAACACACGAACGTGTACGTCCAGGCTAGTTATCATCATCATCATCAGGTTATTTTTGTCTCCACTGCAGGAGCACAACCCTCTCTCACCTGCCGGAGACAGACGGAGGATTTGGCCTACACTCCCCGCGCTGGCCAGACGGGTTGAGGAGGCCTGATTGATGTTTTATAATGTATTCCCTTAGTCGCCTTGTACACATCCACGGGAAGAGTTGGAGTGGTCCTATCTACTCTACCGGAAACCACACGGCCAGGCTAGTGCTCATGTATTTAGGTAGGTGATTGAATTTGTTCGCTTGTATGAAGTGTCGGGGGTATGGTATTGTTCATGACTGTTTTCTCATAGAAGTTCTGTGTTTGGTTTGAAGGGTGAGATAGCCGTTGTTATTGCAGGCATACGAGGCGTGCCATTGTTCCTCAGATTGGTAACCCAACCATATAGAGGCAAAACAATCTTTAAGTTCTGTTGTTCATGGGCGATAATGGCTTAACTCGTCATCAGGTTCTTCTGTCTGTCGATTTAGTATTTATCAACATGAAATTAAAGATTGTATTTTATATTATTCTTAGTGGTTCCCGCCTACTACCGTATGTATGAGTATGTAAACGCTTTATTGTACCAAAAATCACAACAACAACAATAATAAAATAGGAATTAAACTCTTCCAGTCAATCTTAGAGTAACCGAAAGGACAAGTATAATGCGTTCAGTACTAAATTTGGATAAAGAATTGTACTACATATGTACTTATAATAAAGTTTGCAAATACATATAACATAAACATAAACGAACAAGATATACCTACCTATATAGGTATATAGACTGTATACTAATAAGTAAATGATACAAATATCTATATTTCATTCCAGATTAATAGTCCTATGAAAACCAACGCTATTTACGTCTCGGTAACATATACATGAAAGGGTCACCAGCAGCAAAAATAGGTTTGTATTACCAAGTAAACTTTGCGTTCCACTTAGGAACACCATCTATTGTGTATTTTGTTTTCGAGACGCAAATGCGTTTGTTTTCATAGGACTATTAATCTGGAATGAAATATATATTTTTATTGTATGTACATAATGAGAATAAATGACAGAAAAACATATCAATCGCAATCTATACATATAATAAAACTTGTCTATGTCTGTACAAGTGAGATATTGCAGATTTTTTTATGAGGGGTCTTTATAGGACCAATAGAAGCCAAAATAATTGTTTTTAGAATTTTTGTCTGTCTGTCTGTTTTTCTATCTGTTTATATGTATGTTTGTTACCTCATCACGCCAAAACTACTGAATGAAATTTGATACAGTTTTTACAGTCTTTTTGCTGGAGGTCTAACTTAAAATATGGTGCATGTTTCATCTTGATACGCCAATTAGAACCTGAGATATTAATAAAGTAAATTTTTCTAGAAGCCATTATATGCAAAATTCGTATTGCGATTGGTTTGTACTACAGTTGGAGCGGGAGTGGGAGTGAAATTAGGATCGGATTCTGTGGGCCGCGGGCACCGCTAGTAATGATATAAGAACCAATTATCTAATCATTGGACAGCCTCGTTGACCTTAGTGACTTGGTTGTTAGTCTCGAGCTCAGAGGTAGTAGGTACATTATCATCCGAAATACTGCTGATAAACATAAGCACCCCCAACAGAAAGTCACTTTTGGTGAGTTGTCCTTTGGGGATTTGTTATAATCATCACGCTTGGCAAACCGATTGGTGATCACAGTAATGGTGTTAATGTACATAGGAGAACGCTCTTGCTCGTCCTTGGTGCCCATGGGAAGATTAGGGGTGGCCCTATTCTAAGCCGGGAACCATACGGCTCATGGTCTAATACACAAATACACGTCCTATCTTTGTCTAATTTCCGTATGTATAGGAGAAAATCCTACGTTGGTCTGAAGTGGCAGTGGGCTGGCACTTCTGTTGGAGAACCGATTACCGCTGGGGTAAACGAGTTCTCGAGTGGAGACCGCGACTGGGCAAGCGTAGTGTGGGACGGGCGTCCTGGCTAGATGGAGCGACGATCTGCGTAAGGCGGCTGGCAGTGACTGGATGAGAAGAACCGAGGATCGGGTTCAGTGGCGCACCTTGGGAGAGGCCTATGTCCAACAGTGGACTCTTTCGGGCTGATGATGATGATGGGGTTTAGACAAGTGTTTGTTAATGAACTATCTATGTATTATTTCTTCTACGCAAAGGGTCCGGGTTTTTATTCCTAGCCACAAAAACTTTAGTAAAAATAGATTATCTTATAATTATAAGTGATACTCATTATAAGTGGTGTTTGATTGGTCGTTCTCTATTATGGATTTCTGCATACCCATATTGAACAAGTACAACTAACAAACTATTAGATACCTCCTGAATCTATCTTTAAAACGCACACTAAATCTATCTTAAACAGATTTTACTCTTATCCAAATCGTAAATCTAATCTTGAATCATAAAATTCCTTTCTCAAAATCCTGAGCCAGGGCATAAATCTGAATTTTAAACCGATCCTAGCTATAAATTTTTATTTTAAACTGATCACGAGGACATTATCCTTGTTTAATATTAGCGCTGCATAGAGGTGCATTTCACTAGTTCGCAGGTAACCAATTTTATTTTGCGGTTCAGTTACTTCCACTGCTATCATATCCTTAAACATTTCCTCCATTTCTTCATTAATCTTATTGTAGTCTTCGGATACTACAAAATCTTTATGTTCTTCGTTGGATTTCCGTTGTTTGAAATTAAGATTCCAATCCCAAGGACAATGTTTAATAAAGTTCTCAATTTCGCCAC
Organism: Esperia sulphurella; assembly: GCA_947086405.1. Lineage (NCBI taxonomy): Eukaryota > Metazoa > Arthropoda > Insecta > Lepidoptera > Oecophoridae > Esperia > Esperia sulphurella. Next base: position 14,049,045 of record OX352265.1, read on the forward strand.
GTGCATTACACAGTTGGTAGATCCGTAAGTTATGGCGCGATTATCGACGGTAGATGAATTATGAGGTGACGGGGTTGGGGGAGAAGAGGAAGGGGATTTTAGATGAGGAAACTTTATTGTGTTTGATTTAAAGCGACGGTGGTGCTATATGCGTGGAATTTTCAGTTTTAAAACGAATTTCAAGTGGAAAAGTTTGGCAATTGCTCTAAAATAGGAGAGATTATGGTATGAGCTGGAAGGATTTAGTGTCTCTGTTGATGTTACGTAAGGCCTTGCTGGATACTTTATACTTCGTAATACTAATGTGCTTTTAGAAACCCTTATAGCTAAGATTTTTTGAACGTATGGATATCGCATGCATGTAAAATTGGCCGGTAATGATGCGAAATATATAGAAATTCCAAGGAAAAATGTCAATTGCTCGATATTCGAGGAAAAGAAAAAATATAATGTGCGTAATTCGCACTGGTAGGGAGAAGAGAAAGGGAGGAGGTAGGGAGGGTAAGAGGGATAGGGAAGGGGTAGGGGAGGGAGTTTTCAACGTGGTGGGAAGGGGATGGAAAAAGGAAGTGGGTAGAGTGACATATTTGTTTAAGATTAGATAAAAAATACGCAACTTCTTGCACAATAGTACAACATAAATAATATAAATAACTGTGAAGCAACTTTAAAAAAAAACAATGATTCTTTAGTACTACCTTATCTTAATTATTTTATTTTAATGCATAGTAGTTTCTTAGAATTATATGATTTGTAATGAATAAATCAGAAGAAGAACGAAGGTGATCGACATAGCCGAAAGAATGAAAAGTAAGGTGAAGTGGTAGTGGGCGGGTCACATCGGTCGCAGAATCGATGGCCATTGGGGCAGATAAGTTCTGGAGAGGAGACCACGGATCGGCACGCGCAGGGTCAAACGTTCGCCGCCAGGTGGATCGAAGACCTGAAGAAGGTGGCCGGAAACGGCTGGATACGGAGGGCCAAGGACCGGGTGTAGTGACGTTCATTGGGGAAGGCCTATGTCCAGCAGTGGACGTCTAAGGGCTGATATGGTGAATGCATAACCAGATTAATAGTATTCTTTCAGGATTTAGTTATTTGGATTTACATAATAAATTACAATTCTTCTTCTTCTCTGTCGTTCCCTCACTGCTGAGGATCGCGACCGTATAAAATGCGCCTCCATGCATAGCGGTCATTGGCCAGCCGCACTGCTTCATATAAGGATCCGCCAGCCACCCTCCTCACCGGGTCTGACCACCTCGTCGGAGCTCGTCCTCTGGCACGCCTGCCCTCCACTTGTCCCAAGATGATGAGCCTCTCCAGGTCGTGCTTGGGAGATCGCACAATGTGACCGAAGAAGCTTAGAGTCCTTTCATTGCAGATAGTGGAGAGCCGTTTTGTTATGTTGAGCTCTTTAAGAATGGAGTCATTTGTTCTCATGGCTGTCCATGGTATACCAAGTAGTTTTCTCCAACACCACATCTCAAAAGCATCAATTTTGGAAAGATCTCGACTTTTAACGCACCAGGTTTCAGAGCCATACAAAAATATTGAAAAGACGAGGGCCCGTACCAATCTCATCTTGGTTTTGCGGCGGATGCTTCTGTTTTTCCATACTTTCTTGAGGTTGGTCATAGCGCTTTTGGCCATTCCGGCTCTGCGGTTAATTTCCTCGGTACAACTGCCTTCATTTGTTAGGAGTGACCCAAGATACACAAACTGACTAACCCTTTCGTATCCCTGTAGTGCATTAGTAGGTGGAAGCAGCTGCCCGCGGTCTACCACCATTACCTTGGTTTTTGAATGGTTGATCTTTAGACCAAGTTTGGCACTTTCTACTTCGATTTTCTTTAGTAGTATCGCTAACTCTTCCTCACTAGAAGCAACTATGGTTGTGTCGTCTGCATATCTCAGATTTGTAATTTTCCGACCTCCCACCGCAACGCCGCCATTCCAGCCTTCCAAAGCCTTCCTCATTATGTGTTCTCCGTACAAGTTAAATTACAATAATACTTACAAAATAAATGTAGTAATCAAAGTCAACAATAGGTAAATTTTTCGTAAGTCATAAATAAATATTCATACATTTGTATGAATATTCCTTACGAAAACTAGAATTTACTCATCTACAATGGGAATTTGTTATATTTCAATTAATTTTTACATTTGAGTCATCCTATGCTTCCCCCCGATGTTACTAAGCATACATCACAACCTCTACCATCGGCATTTCGGCAGGGTCTATCATTAATTTATTAGTTGAGCCCGGGACCAATAAACTAAATATCTGAAAAAAAAACTGCATTATTAAATTCTATCCAGTCATGTCGTCCAGGACTTTTCTCTATAAACATATAGGTGTTGAGCTTTAGTATGCCAACAATATGGCACATGACAGCTCCTGACTATGTTATGAAGCTTCTAATATAAATTCAAGCTCATTACCATTCCGATCGCGATCGCCGCCACGCCCGTGTCTTCCTGAGCACGTGTGATATATGAAAATTTTTACGGGTTTTGAGGAAAAACTTTGCCATTTGCATCACATGACAGAATATGGAAGCTTGTTTTACTATTTATCTCGCTTAGGTATGATTACATTAGCATTATCCATACTGCGAGCCTTGCTGCGAGACTTAAAACTAATACTATTGAAATTTATCTAAAAAAATTCTAATACTTTATTTCCTTATCTAAATTATTTCAATTTAGTCATAACGGGGAAGATAATGACTTCTGGAATACTAATTTATCTAGTTTGGGATACAGGGCTTCAAAATCCTGTATCACTTTAAATTCAATAAATGTATGTTTAATATTCCTCTCAATCAAAGCCTTATTCGTCCTTTCCGGTACTAGAAGTCGAGTCTCTTTATTTTAGTGTATGTACAGTATTTATTTACTTAGTTACTCGATACCAGTCCTATTTACAATATATCTTTAGACATATCCTCTCAACATATGCCAATCAAGCATTTAGTTCTCGACACCTTTTCCACCTTTATAAACGATAGCATTTATTACATCATCAACTTTATTATATTTCGTTTGTGACGTACAAACGATCATTATTTATTAATGAAACCAACCACAAATTGAGAACAACTTGTACACGTGCGGTTAATATACAATTTGTTACCACTGTTGCATATAATTTGTTCCAAAAATAACCACTTGTTCAAACTAGCCGTTATTAATGACAGGGGTGTTATTTTGAGGTTCATAAAACAAATCATCCATGACATCGGTGTACATTGAACAGATATATCAAGTATGAGAATCATATTAATAGATGAATCCAAGACGTAAGCAAGATATTTTAAAGTGATGAGCAAAAACATATAAGACCCAGCAGATATTAGTCCACTAAATGCTTATGACAATATTATTGTTTAATATCCGACAGTGGATATCAACAGGCTGAATTAATCATATTTTATTCTAACAGAAATATTAAATTCATGGTACTAACTCCAACCTCAGCTGAAGAAGTAATGCCACTGTCAGTTTTATTTTTTTTATTTAACTACAACCTTTACTGATGGATAATGGTTCTTTCATCGTAGCTGGTTGTAGGTATGTCATACATAAAACTTTAGTGAAAAGCGTAAGAAGAAAAATTCTTCTAAGTAAAAACCAACATTAATATTTCTTTCTTGTACTAGGAATCCGGCTTTATAATCCGACTAATATCCACTGCTGATGTGACCTTGTTAATTTGTATCGTTATTAATGTAATTTCCATATACAACCTAAACAGCAATAATTATATAAGAACGTCTTCGAACCAATCTTCAAGCTTCGGAAACTGCGGGTCGGTACGGAATACAAAATACGGAATAGCGGATATTGCGGGCCTCGGCCCAGCGAACCGAACGCGCCGCGGATTCGTCTTCTTATTGCGCTAGCGGCCATTACACGGGACAACTGTGATTCGATAATCGCGCTGTTTATCCGCGACTTGGGCAATTTGTGGATGAAGATATCAATTTATTTCTGCCCTGATACGAAAGAAAGAAGGCCGCTAAGTAATAACGTGAAAGCCCCTAATTGTAAGAGCTATTTCATTAATTGAAGAAACTGTACTAATTTTCATTGAATTCTAGAAACCCAGAAACATTTTTGCCACTTTCTCAAAATTTACTTTTACACCTTTACGTTTAAACTTAGTAGCTTTCTTTCGTATCAGTGCAAATTTATCAATTGAATCCTAAAGGAAAACAGAGTAAAACCCATCATCAGATCTGTCTTACCCAAATCGTTCCCTGCAGGAGAATCATATATAACTAATAATATGTTCAAAATCGTTCAGCACAACCAGTTTTTCTTCTTAAGTATACTCTAGGAGTTTTTTTTACTAACGAAAAAACTCCAGCTAAGCACGATACCCTAAGAAGCTGTGGCAGCTTATCACATTGACTATCTCAAAAGCACATTTGAGAACATTTCAAGGTTTTAAAATGCTATTTCACAAAATTGATGTTGATATAAAATTTCACCCTCGATATTTGCAAAACGCTAACAATAAGAAATATAACTTTATTGTTGCAACGATGTCTGTGGAATGTTCCGGAAACTGATCGAGGAATCATTGATTTGGTGGTTATTGTTTTTGTTTGCCACTTCGGTGCACAAATCCGCGGGATCTTCTCGCGCAATTTCGCTATCGTTTCTTATTTATCTGCTATGTATATGATATACTTATATCTTCGCGTGTACCATTTTTAGGGTATGATTTCATTGTGTTACGTTATTAAGAAGAATTTTATTATGATCGTTAGTATTATCCATATCTCAACCAGTTTTAATGAACACTGATTGATAGCTTCATATTCTTTTAAATTTTATTGCGCATTCTTCTTTTTAATTGTATAAAGATGGGTAACAACCTAGTGGGTTTGTCAGATGAAGATACTATTGATTCCTATTATAACATTGATATTTCCTAAATCTCTGACAGTTCAAAAGAAAACTCATATATATTCCAAGTGTAATGTACATTCCTAATCACCATTATGAGCTCATACCTATTCTTACCTTGCTCATTTAGCGAAACAAATTCTGTTCCATTGTCTTCCTTAAACTGCTCAGGATCCTACACCCGATACCTTTGTATTTGGGTCATAATTGTGAATGCGGATCACGCACCTCCATTTGTTCCGATGTATTGCCCGGCCGATGCCCGGAACACCTGGCTTGTTTAGATACTGCCATTACGGTTTACCCGATTTGGGGGTGCATAAGATTTGCTTTTATATTGAACTTTAGCCGTTCATCGCTCTCATGAAAGTTGTGTACGTACTTAGCATTATTTGCTACAGAATACATCATAACCCAATACGGTTCGTTAAATTTTACATAATTGTATCTGGTATCGAGCCTACAAAGTTTGTTTTTGTTTTGTGAAGTTCTTATACTGATAGATAATTATAAATAACCAAAAACCACAGTCAAAAGTAACATAGATTTTTTCACCAAATTTGTCGGTGTCTAGCTTATTTATACACTGTATACTTATCAGTTATAACTGATTGGTTGTAGACAACCTTTCAAAATTAAGATTGGCAAAATTACCTACGTATTAATTACATTTTAATAGACTTTAATTTCATGCTTTTAATAAAAACAATAATTTACTTTAACTGTGTTCATTAATTGCCCTGTTTTATGCACTGATAACATGTTATATACATCGCACTAATATTCATTTCAATCATCAATGCCTATTTCAAGCGTTTCCATAATTACCAAGCCTGCGACTATCTTGAATATAAAATCGTTTTCAAATTGCAATCTCGACTCTATCTCAGCCAACGGCGACAACTTTACTATCTTCACAATCAGTTTCTAGGAAATCGAATAGGTTAATTTACTTCTCTCCTTTTATCTCTCGGTGCCATTATGAGCAGTCAGAAGCATTAATATTATTATTTTAGCGAGTACATTATTCGATTCAATTATTCCATCGTTAGATCTTAATCTGTCCTTTGTTGTTCTAGTTTCAGTAGGTATTTGAATTACAGAAATGAGCAGTGTATGTGTAACTTTGAACCATGGAAACAAATTCATATTATTACCAAACTTTATGGATGTTAGCTTTAAAAGAGATATACAGGGTAGAAATATCGAACTCCACCTGGAGGGAAAGTACCATTGAAGGTAGCAAAGTTTGCTCAAAGTAGAGCTTCCATTATTTTTAAAAGTAAGGAACGGCGCTTGTCTCAGCCTGTAATCAAAACGATACAAATACGAAAAAAAAACATAAGGATCAATTCTCTCTAATAGATAATAAATTAGAATAATACTGTATACTAAGTGCTGTGGATTTTGTGAAAATAAATAAATAAAGTTCATCTTAAAGTTAAGGAAAATTATGAAATTTCTATAAAATCCATATTTATATTTCAAATAAATTATCAGAATGAGCCCAGGTTCAATACTTATGTTTTAATCTATTTTCAGGCTATGCATATTTTCAAAACTCTCTATGGTAGAACTATTTCAGTTCCCGGTATATATTTATTCCCAGATCGAGTCGTATTCGATTCAAAGAGTGGCTCCAAAATTTTTCTGATAATTTTTTAGCACTTAAATACGGATTTTATCTAACCAAAGGTTTTTCTTGTCCGCCTCTTTATAGAAATTTCATGATTTTCCTTCGCATCGAATAATTAGCTCGAAATAAATATATATCGGGAACTGAAATAGTTCTACTACAGAGAATAATCTCGAATACCAAGTACAATGGCGGTATGAAAAGGTACGTCATCTTAAAGTCTAAGTGTAAGAAACATATTGAAAACATTTGAATAAATCTTTTATACGATTTGTTTACTTTTGAAACGACTCCATCTTCAATTCTGTATTACTGAAAACCTACACCTAAATTTAAACTTTATTTTCAAACTATTAAAGATAATTTTCCACGCAACAGTCTATTTTATGGCATAATTTGAAAATGTAACATGTGCTCGCGTCATGTTGAAGGAATGACTATGAAAACTGAATAGAATAGAATATATATTTGCATAAATAGGGTGCAGTCAGGTCTTATAACTAACAACTGGTATAAGATCATGCCTATTTAGCCATTCATATAACAGCATGCAAATGTTACACACTACAAACTTAATATATGAATTTTAATTACATTGTCAATAATAATAATAATTATGTCAATTTAATTTACGAGATGTCATGTGTTTACACGGTAAATATTTAACGTACCTACTGTTCTATGCATTAATTATGACGTTATATTTCTGCCTGTTTTAAAAATTCCTGTACTGAGTAAAACATTTTTTTCAAAAGCCAACTGTGTAGTGATGCTTTGAATCGATTTGTGGGAAATTAAACAGAAGAACCTTTTCATTCCGCCACTGTACAAGAGGAACTAATCCTAATTTCAGTTTCGAATAGTGAGGGATCATATGATTCCGACGTGATCCAATCTCTGTGTATGATTGATACACTAGCCTCTGTCTGTGGGTAGCATACACAAACTTCAAGACCTCCCGTCCCCTCTTGTTTAGAAGTATCAAGGAACCCCACGGGGAATGCAAGTTGATGCCACGGGTCATCAAATTCTGGTAGCGTTGAGACAGGCGCCATTTTTTACCACTCTATTTTGACAGTTAGACGGTTTTCCAGGAGAAATGACTTATATTGGGCTGGATTTTTCTGACATTTTTGATTGGATAATTTTGTAATGCTTCTGAGAAAGATTTGAAATTATTATAACGAGAATTTAAGTTAATTAAATGAAATAATTTTATATGTAGTTTAAAAAATTGCTTAAATATCTTAATAAACAAAAAGCCTACTTCTCGAGACATTCTCGTTAAAATATACAAGATTTCATACAGAGTCGTTGATTTGTAGAGGCCAATCAAATATACGTTCAAACTACTGCAAACCTTTATTATATATCAATAGGGTTGGTTTTCGTTCCACTTTAGCTCAAATCAACGTCGTAATATTCTCCAACCAAATCGATTCGTCGAACCACCGACCCGTATTCATGAAATTCAATGATATCGTATTCCTTTTGAACCAAAATCACCGATTGCGTAACTCCAAACACTACTGAAAGACGAAGTTCCCAAATCGCGACACACCACGTGAATTAGCATTCATGAATACCAATAGAGGTGTCACGTCGGTGCCAAACGTACCCGGGTTCGTTAAAATGCTACCCGGGTGGCTTCGAGTTATCCGGAGGCAGTTCTTGACGAATTTATTGCTTAAAGGAAGTTGGTGACTGAGAGCTAGAGAAAGAAATGTGAAACATATTATTATTTCGTTTCATCCATCGCCGACGGAAATTTAAACTGGCGTAAGAACAAACCACTACTTTTTAGGAGACACATTTATAAACTTATTAACACAAAAATTCAGGGCCTATGTCCAGCAGTGGACTTATGGGGGCTGACATGATGATAATGATACACCTAAGACTGATATACATCTACTATGGATCATAAACAGTCGCGAATATGTCCACTGCTGAACATAAGCCTCCCCAATAGAATGCCACTTTTGGTGAGATGTCCATTGCAGGATTTGATATAAGCACTACGCTTGGCAGGTGGATGAGCCGTTTGGTTCAAAAAATATTTTTGCTAAAAAGTGAACTTGTTATATTCTTCCAATACCCATACCATCCATGTTGTCGTGCTACTTTGCAAAATAAGATTATTAATAATATTAGTAATAAATTTTATAATAGAGAGTAGGCAAAGTTATTTTCATAAAAAAGCGTGACTTTAATTGCTATTTGAAGAACTTATTTAATTTATATCATTTGTTTGTTTCAGGTAAGGAATTCTTCACTTCACGATAATCCCCTGAGATCCCCCATCTCCCCCCTTCCCCGGCCTTCCTATCCATTGCTCCTCAAAGTAAGTTTTTCAGATTAGAAATGTGACTATCTTATTTTTTAGTCGCAGCAGAGTTTTCAAACCTGTAAAGCACTAGCAACTTCCCTACGGTTGCAGATATCTACAAATGGTAGTCAGGTCATCAAACTGACCGTTTGCTCGTCTGTCCTCCTATTTTAAAACTGACGTACTAACTCTACTATTGTATTAAAACCCAAAGACTTACGTGTAACAAAAACTGTTTGAATTCTTATCACTTTTATTCATGAACGTCATTTAACTAGGTACCCCTGCATTCTTAGAAAACATGCAAACATCCCCGATTCCCATTCAAGCTTATCTTGAATCGTCTGTCAAACGCAGTTGCGTTTGGAATCCATTCCAAATACAAAAGTAGAAGATTTTTAAATGGAAACATACTTCTTCACGCTAATCTGGAACTGTCCTCAGCACGAGGGCGCCGAAATGTCTTTACACATAGTATCAGTTTAAGGAAAAGCAGGTGACGTAGATCTAAAGGTACATAAATTACTGGAAGTGGTTAAGAATGAGGAAAATATAAATGAAAAATAATTGTGATTTCCCTAATCTTAAAGAAATCTTTAAGTAATTATAATAACAACTGCGAAAAATCATGAGGAAAACTGTTTTTTTTTTATTAAATCAATTTGGCTACTTCTGAAAACTTAAGCAGTTTTCAGAAGTAAGAGCCGCCTGCTCGTTAAGAGCCAATTGGCAATGTGACGTCATTGTCACATTGGCTCATTCAATTTTTTTTTAAATACAGTTTTTAAGATATCGCGAAAATTATTTTAAAAAATATTTTTCTGATCTTAAGTTTTATTTTTCTAGATAAAATAGTTACACTCATCTTCCTCTTTGCCACTAATAAAGGATGGTGGGTGTTTTTATATGTAACCCTGGTATCCCACTTTAGCAACCAATAATAATAAGTGAAACGCCAATGAAAAAGTATAGAACAATAGTTACTATGGCAGCTAAACTCAGCTATATTTTCGGCGTAATGGGGCTTTTAATACCCCTCTTCTAATAGCAACAGTAACACCAAGTGATACGCCCATGAAAAGTTCTTTAGTGGCTATGGCGGCAAACCTCAGTTTGCTGTATTTTCGGCGTTATGGGCCTATATGTATATAGTGCAGGCTCTGCCTAGTTTGAGATCAGACGACTGGTTGTGTGGATATCACCATAACCTTTGATCTGCCCACGTGGATTCCGATAGAAAGAAAGAAAAACATTTATTCACTACCACAATTGGCACACACAAAGAAAAAATCAACAAAGCAAGAAAAAGGAAAAAAAATTATAAGAACTAGATAAAACAATTTAAAAATTTTAACATAGTTAAAATAGTATGCGTGTGCCGTGGCAGCAAAAAGGCAAACGACTCAGCATATGCCTAGACCAAGTAAGGTGCTAGGCGCTGATTTTCAGTCGCACCCGGTGGAGACAAGCTTGTCTACAGTGCCAAACAAAGAAGTATTAAATATGATATGTGTAATTGCAATACGTATGTACCTAGATAATATAATATAACACTTATAGAAGGACCCACAGCTGCAGAAGTGCAAAGGAAACTGTAATTGCATAAAGTTATTTGAATTGTCGGTAAATTAGTTATATTCACAAACATTAATAGAGAGACATCGGGGGAAATTTTACATATATACACCTTTGTGGGAGCTGGTGTCCGTACAAGGCTCGAAGTCTGATCACAAGGCTCTCACTCTCATTGTAGATAAAAACAAAAAATTAAACTTAAATTCGTCTCCGTCTGTCTTCGGCAGATGAGAGAGGGTTGTGCTCCTGCAGTGGAGACAAAAATAACCGGATGATGATGATGATGAAACTTAAATTATAACAATGCGAATTCGAGCGCTTGGTGATATAGGTATTTTCGTTTGACTAGGTAGTGATTATATCTGTTACGTAGCAACTATTAAGTAATCTGTGGCAGTAGGTCCACAGATCTTACATCTGTGTAAGTATAAATGACACTGGAGAAGGGAGGATCTGTAATTTACATAATGCAATCAGCCGGCAGCGAGAACCGATGATTTGAGCAGCCACTCGAGCCGGCTGGTTACGGAGGGAAATCATGGAATTTTAATTTTGTTTAAAAGTCCACCTTAGAGCGACCCATTGGGATCCTCAGAGAGACTTGATTGATGATTGCAATGGTTATTTAGGGAATAATGACATTTTTGACGTTTTACACTTATGACTGACTTTCAATTACATTTATGCAATAATGCTATAAGTAACTAAACTTCTAATCTGCTTTGTCTGCATTGTCTAGTTAGAGCTGGAGCCGTGGTAGCTTAATTAGTTTTGCACTCGCCTCACGTTCATGAGGTCGTGGGTTCAAACTCCGCCCGCACCAATGAGTTTTTCGAAACGTTTATTCATAACTAGCTGTGCCCACGGCTCCGCTCGCATGAACTACAGAATCAGCTCCCATTCCTGCTCCCCCTGCCGTTCCCTCTCCCCCCCCCCCCGCCCCCATTTCCGCCCCCGCCCCCGTACACAAACTCACAGACAAACAGGCAAAAATTTCAAAAATTATTGAAATGTGTTCTGTTGCTTATCCTAGACGCCCCAAATTTTTTATTTTTTTTTCAAAAGTATCTTTAATGTACAGACAGGCGAAGTTTACGATTTTATTTATTAGATACCACAGGCCTTTCGGTAAAGAAAAATATCGTAAAGTCCACCAAATCGCAAGCCCATGCTGCACAAAAAACCCTGAAGGGTTGAAGTGTCGCCAGGTCTTGCTGGCCCTCTAAGATGATAATTAGAATTGTCTAGTTTACGAGAAAATAGTGGGTCAATGCAAACGATATATATGTACTACTAGATGGAGCGTTTAAAAAAGGCTCCGGGAGCCGCAATTCGCTCACATTTACTTTGAAACTTGTGCAGATACTACGCAGAAAATTTAATTATTACTAAATATTGACGCTATGGGTTAATAGCGTAGTACATAGAGATCGTTGGTCAATGCATTTAAGTTTTATATAATTGGAAGTTCGACGTTCGACCTCATTCTTCAAAGCCCTTTATCTCGGTCCTAGGTTTAAAGATATTCCAGTAGTGTATACAATTCTACTGCCCGTTACTTTGATTAAGTAATCATTCCCGGATCTGGAAAACCAGAGACAATTTTAACCCCGCTGATCCTTCGCTTCTTTGTATTCATGGGGCGAAGCAAAGTTATCCCAGGTGCGTCCTCCCCTAACCCCGTCTTCCACTCCTTTAGAAAAATTTCAAGCATTTTTAAATTACTGGCTGTCTTCAGACAGAGGCCACGAAATGGTCGGTTTGTGGCGCTTAAATAGATAAATTGTGATTCAGCCAGTTTGATATTTTGTTTACCGAAGCTGACCGAAAAACGATAACTATATTTTGGTCACTACCAACCTAATAAATTTATTAAAGCTACTAAATAGATAGTAAATTTATATGTTTTAAAGGGCAGTTGCAGGGGCAGTACTTACTTCTCTAGGTTTTTAGCACAGACCACCTACCCTAGGTGGTCCATGGTTTTTAGTCTTGTTGCCTGAATAGAAAATGAACCTTATGGTAATGAGTAAATGGTGAATCTATCATGATTGAGATTTATATTGGATATAGTGTGGTATGCCGACCTGCTTAGATGGAGCGACGATCTGCGTAAGGCGGCTGGCAGTGACTGGATGAGAAGAACCGAGGATCAGGTTCAGTGGCGCGCCTCGAGAGAAGCCTATGGCCGGCAGTGGTCTCTTGCAGACTGATGATGATGATGCAGGCTGATTGGCGCATCATACTTTGGCAGCCATACCGGTCCTGATTTCACGGCTCGTAAATAAATGCATTGCCGTGTGGTTTCCGGTAGAGTAGAATAGGACTACTCCAACTCTTCCCGTGGATGTCGTTCAAGGCGACTAAGGGAATACATTATAAAACATAAATCAGGCCTCCCCAACCCGCCTGGTCAGCGCGTGGTGTGTAGACCAAATCCTCCTTCTGTCTCCAGCAGATGAGAGAGGGTTATGCTCCTGTGAAATAAATGCATAAGATAAATAAAAATTACGGTAAATTTTCGTTGTTACGCATTCGTGATGCCTTGTCTAGCTGGTTCCAGGGCCCCATCCTTAGCATACCTTATTTCTTGTTCATTTTATCTTCGGACATACTTTTTCTGGAAAGGTTTTAATGTCTCCATCTTAGTCCGCATCGTTATTAATCTCTGAGAGTGACGCGACAATTAATGCGGCGTTCTACATGAAATCTTTAGTCGTTCTAAATTATAATTTTAATTTAAAAAAAAACTTTTATCTTTATATTTTACGTTAGGTCAGTCGTGAAGTTGTAGAAATTATAGAATTATAGAAATTCCAGGAAAAAAAATCTCAGATATTTCACGAATCCTGACAAATAGTAATATATTTCGAAAGAGGGTATTCTTATAAAGTATTTCTTTTTTCAGATTTAGTTTAGAAATATTCGTACATGATGTCTACTCAAGTTTACACACATCATGTCAGCCTCTAAAAGTCCACTGCTGGACATAGGCCTTCCCCAATGAACTCTACCACACCAGGTCCTCCGCCCTCTGTATCCAACCGCTACCGGCCACCTTCTTCAGGTCAAGGTCAAGTTTACGCACATAATTATTATATTCGGTACCTAACATATTAACACACGGTTTCTTATATTCACATTAAGGTATAATACAGTCTATTATACCATTAAAAGTCTCATAGCATGCTCAATAAACGTTAATTAGACGAATAATATACGCCATTTTGAAACCAAAACTTGCCCTCTACGCTGCGGCTGAAAATTATCGTGCAAGCACCAAAACAGGCAAACAGACATAAATCTCAATCTGCACGATTTATGCAGTTAATTTCTGTGCCATTGTCGCGCCGAAACATGCACGCGTGTCCCGGTGTACAAGCATGTATGCACAGTCATCACGAAAAGTGTTATTTAAATTAACTAGGATTTACTTATTTCGGGCTAATTATCTCATCGAAAACTCAGACATTCAAACATAGTTTTCTCTCCCACCCTTTTACACAAAAACTACATCTTACTCTAGTAAACAACAACAACAACAATTATTTATTCTTTATATTTTCTTAAGTTTGTTAGTAGATTTCTTCCCTCTTTGTTAAAATAACAAAAAAATTACTAATTTTGTAATTGATTTATTATGTTTTTTTTTGTATTATATTTGTTCAATTAGACAAGCTGTGAAGTTCCCATGAAATAAAAATAAATAAAAATATTACAAAAAATTATAAAATTTAATTTAAGTAATAATAAAAAATTAAAAACAATAAAATGTTTAAAATCTCTTATACTCAGTGGGCCTGATTCTGAAGGCACACATTTAAAATTTGACAGCGCTTAAATTGGTTTCGTTTTTATCTTCATAATATTGTGTGACAAGGATAGCAACATTTTTAGTGCTGTCAAATTTTTACGTTGTGCCTTCAGAATCGAGCCCAGTATTTATTTCATTCTAAAATTTAAAGTATAATAAAGAAAAAAGTGCTATTTCCCTCTTTTCTTATCGTGATAGACTGTAACGGGTCTTCCATACCACGCTATCAACGCTCTTGAGATAAGTATTCTTAAAATATATTAATAAAATCACATAATGTAAAATTCTACGCACATAAAATTTAATTACTCGGAAATTTCGAGACGAATATTCTCTACATTGTTATAAATAATTTTCTTCAGAATGTAATAGATACCATCCTAACCTACATACGTATACTTTCAAGAGCTTAATTTGTTTCACAAACGTTTCTACGTTTTCTTTTGATTAAAAATCTTTTATTGCTTCCAAATCACCACCGTGCATCAGATTATATATATTAAATATCTATATTTAGACACTTACATATTATTTTATTATTGAAACTTACGTGAGATTCGAACAATATAATTAAGTACACTTATTTGTTTACGAATTACTATCGTAAATAGATACATGTTATTATTAATCACCAGCTTAAAAAAATGTTTTTCCCGGACTTGTTATACTTAAGTCATTACTGTTCTGCTCCCTTTTCTTACAGTTGGATGGGTGTTAATTTGCCTGCCTGTACGAAAGGATTACGGAGTGAAGAGAGACGTTAGAAAGCACATTTTTGTATACAAAGATTTCTCTAACACTTTCGTTTACGACTGTACTCTAATTCTAACTTAACTCCACCAAACTTTAGCTCCAGAAATACACTGCTTGTTGCCGTCGCATAAGTAATGAAATAAAATAGTGCCGTCTGCAATATTAATTACCCCGTCACACGACATTAGGTATTGCGTAGGGGGGTTAGCTACTAGGTAAGGGGGGTTCAACCAAAGGGGGAAAAGGGGATTACAGAGAGTAGGCTGTCAAGTTACTGGTAATCGGATGACGAGATTATCCTCTGTTTTGATAAAAATAGGTCGAATTTATATGAAATGAAAACATATTATGATATAAATATTTTTTTAAAATACGTACCTTTATAATTCTGTAGGTTTGCTTATTTTATGAGTTTTCCTACCATCTCCGAAATGTTGGAATGCAGATTTGTTTGGACTTTTTTTACGTCGGGAAAATATTGGATTTCCATGAGGAAACCGACTAAACTTAGAAAACCACAGAACCAGATAGCTCGTAAAAAAAATTTTCATCGCAATGCGCCGAATAACATTATCCTTCTTAGCTGACGCAGTCAGATGAAATCTATTTTTACAATACACATTACTGATGGTAGATTGCAAATAATTGCGCGTGCATCTGACGTGAATTGTCGAAGGCAGAATTATTGGTTGCAGATTTCAGGCACTCCCTTTTTTTATATTGTCATGAAGCTTTTGTTTGAAGAACTGTTTGTGAAGACGAGAATAGAAGTAATCATTGATTTTTGAAGGGAAAAAGGCATCCTTCTTATATATTTCTTGGTTTTTGTTTTAAATATAGTCTAATTTTTTTTTTCTGAAATAAATTAAATGCGCATCTTCGAGGAAGCTCATTCCATTTTCGGACTCGTCATCAGTTTCCAGCAGGTGATAAATATTGAAGTTATGAAGTATATAAAACTATACTGAGGGTTGAACCCCACTATAGCACGCCAGCCAGCACCGAAATGCGCCGCGCCGGTTCCGCTTCTTGCGCGTCAAATACGACCGCATGCGTTAGCACGTTCTTGGAGAACATGCGCTTTAAATCGCGCATTCATTATCGTTATCGTTCCAAAGCAAAGTTAATACGACAGTCTTTTTTTAAGAATTTTTTCTTTAAAGTTACGAAATTACCACCACTAAGGTCGAGGTACATAACTTGAGTCGATTGTTAGGTCTGTCTGTTTGTATTATATGAAGTGAGGTGCGACTGCCGGGAGTCACGCGATTAGTCGGTCAATCCCAGACTTCACCTGTACCTAGTGATGGGAAATTCCCGAGAACATTCTCCTGGCCGAAAATGAACACCTATAAGTTGCATTGGTTATCGTAGGGAAAAGTGGCTTCTCTTTTTAAGTTCTCATAAATTCTTGGCCAGGAGAATGTTCTCGGGAATTTACCATCACTACCTGTACCAAATATTAAGTATTCTGACACTGCAGCTCAACCTTAAGTACACTTGCGTAAAGCTTAACCGGTTTCGTTTTTGTAATAATATAAAGAACAAGTTTAAGATACACATTAAAAAACAACTTTGTAAGAAAGCCTATTATAAAATAAACGATTATTTGAATGACAAAGATGTCTTGTACGAATGTTAATTCAGCTTCGCAAAATCTTTATTAATTGTATGCAAACTTGATTTTTAAAAGATGTATTGCGTGAAGTTTGTTGCGCCGTTTCTTCTTCACAGCGCTAACACCTAGGAAGCGGTAGTCGATAAAACAAATAACGTGTATAAATGTACCAAGTGTACTCATATGCAATAAATGATTTTGACTTTGACTTTTGTACTTCTGTAAATCTCAATTGCTCATATTAAAACTTGTTGTTAAATGAGTAACTAGTAAGTAAAGTTGTAGTAACTTACTTATAGGCAACAGGTATATCAACATAACCTTCCATTGATATACATATATGATATACATATATTAACGAACCCTGCTGCAAATACCAACCCAGCATGTTGCTCCAGACATAAACCTCATTTTGTTTTGAGGGTGGTCAAGTCCAGCAGTGGACTACTTATAGACTGTTAATGACGAGAACATGGAATCACAACCTGCACGGAGGTGAATCCGCGGGCAATAACTACTATGCAAATAAAACTCTTCTCTCTTGACATTTAATAAGGCATTTGCAGTCAACGTTTCGAGCCGATTGGAGACAAATGAAAGCCTTCCTACAAGTTGCGTGCTGCTTTAAGTTATAAGCGAAGCGATTGACAAGTTGTAGCTCCATTTATTACTCTCTATGGCCGTTTATTAAAACCCGGGTAACCTTGTTTCAATATAGAATTTGGAATCTAGAAGTCATCTTGTGAATATAATTATTTCATTTCATTTAAAACCATAATTTAATAGTAGTACTAAAGTAATTTTTCTGTTTGTTAATGCGTAGGTAGATACTGATTTTCTACACTTTATATATTTATATATTTTTATTTTTCTGTACTTGATGTTTGTAACAAAAATATTACAGACTAGGATTATAAACACGACTTACGATTTCTTCTCCAGCTTATAGTAGAATATTTTTTTCAATAATCCTTGTTTTGAGGATTTTTATGGAAAACTATGGGTGTAACGGAGTTCTACCAAGCACCCTTCACTCAATCTATCACAAGAAGCACTATGACCGTCAAAGCGTAGAATATCGGTGTCACGCTGCTCTGCTGAACGATGCTGAGTCACGGCCCTTTCTCCAGCACAGCAACACTGTTACTATTTCATTGTTCTGTTAGTTTGTTTAATGTACCTTTGTACTTATCTGTGTCTCAATATGTATTATTGTATTTGTGCTGTGTTTAAATAAATATAAATAAATATCTCAGTCACTCACACCAATTATCCACATACTTAAATAAATATATAAACATCCAAGACTTGGGTACAAACATTCATATTCATCATACATACATTTGCCCCTAGCGGGATTCGAACCCGCAACCTCCGGCGTGACAGTCCGAGCGTTCCCCGTTCCGCCACGGAGGTCGTCATAAAATAAATTCAAAGTCGTTTAAGAATAAATTGATTATCTACAATTACGAAGTAGAATTTAACACGCTAACAGCTTTACACTAGGACCGTTTCTAAAGGAGTAGCAAGGCTCGAGATAAATGAAGCTCAGGGAATGTCTCATAATAAAAGTACGAGTGTTGACTGTCAGTATTTTAATAAGAACATTGTGAAGACAACTGAGCTGAGCTGAATTAATATTTACCATAATGTGACGTAAGATTTTCAGGTTTTCTGGAAGAAGTCGCTATTAAATTAAAATTAATTCTGAACAGGGCCCTGTGCCGTTGGGTTTGTTGCCACTTCTTCCCCTCGGTTATACAGGTGGAAGTGGAGTAGTTTTAGGCAGAATTTGACGTCAAAAGGAGAATAATGTATTCCAATTTTGAAAAAATAAATATTTTGAATTTTTTTTTACGATAGATCGCCCAAATGTATTAATGTAAGATACTTTATTATTGTACCTATGTATTTTTATACTTAATTAATAAAGAGTAATTGAATTTAATATTAGCTCAAAGTTTATAGCGTAGCGTATGAAAAGCTTGAGGATGTTAACTAGCGTAGCGTATGAAAAGCTATTTATTGAGGGTGTTATCTAAAAACTGATTAAATAAGTTTTTTTAACAACAAAGGATAATGTGACATCTGATTTAACTCGCGTTGTTAGTACATAGCATAACAATGATAAAAGGAAAACCAAAAAATTCCAGATACGAGAATGCGAAGTAGCATGATTGTAGTCCTAAAGTAATAGTAAGCTTATATCTATAGATAAATATTATAATCACGTCTAATAGGCGGTAGTACGTTTCTAATTTTAAATTGAATAGAACAGTTTTTTTACCGACATTGAAAATGTACAATAAATTATTATCTCTCTTCTCGTAGCTATGAGAATTTAAACTAAAGAAAAAAATCTTTACCCGCTAAAAAGGCCGTGCATTTACTTCTTATCCCATGTTAAAGGGACGGAGGACATGGAACATTAAATTGACCCATATCAAGAGCACGTATAAATACACTGACTTACCACTTAAACTAGAAAATTAATTCTGAACAGCATGTTTCTTCACTGAATATACCGTGAGACGATGTCGGCGATTAGTTCCTAATTCTTAATTTTCCACGTGTGAAATTTTCTTCTTTATGAAAAGTCTTAAAATTAGAAATCCGCACAGTAATGTTTCTGTACTAGGTGTTAGAAGTAGTGTTAATTCATATAAGATTGCTTGATTGAGTGTGTTTTGTTTGTACATGGGTGGTTTATAACAGCTGGTTAAAAATATATACTAATTTTATAATTTTCTTTAAAACAAAACATCTACAGAAACACACACTGAAACACTTAAAATATCGATTGAGTTTCGACTCTGCCAGACGTACTTGCTATAGTTACTCCCTTGACAGTGTGTAGGGTATCAAAGGCCTAAGGCTATGTCTCTTCATAACTCTACGGGGGCTGACGTACTGACGTATCATTATGTCTGCATATTTGATGGGAGATGGAAATGCAAACAAAAGTTGGTTGCGAAATGCAAACTTTGAAAGGTGATTCTCCCACTAGATATGACTTTGGCAGATTTTGCATAGTATGTGTCCTTTACATTTTATGTTAAATGTTCTAATAATGTGTCAATGATATACAACCCCCTGAACAAAACTCTCAAAAGTCGCTTTTTAAGAGTTTGAAGGTTGATTATTGCTACTAAATATGAATACGTGCCCCTTATTTTTGAATCATCATCAGCCTGTAAGAGCCCACTGCTGGACATAGGCCTCTCCCAAGGCGCACCACTGAACCCGGTCCTCGGTTCTTCTCATCCAGTCTCTGCCAGCCGCCCTACGTAGATCGTCACTCCATCTAGCCAGTCTATTTTTGAATGCTTTCGATATATCAAAAAACGAATCAAATCCGACACGGACACTTTATTACTTCAAGAAAATTTGCGTCTTATACTAGATATATCTATGTAGATATAATAACAAGCAGTAGTCTGCCTGGGAGGCAGGATCTAGGATCTCCTGTCTATGGGTAGCCAACTTTCCTTGTAAGAACTATAAGAGAATGCACAGCTCGCCTCAGCTTGCTGAATCGTAACGGTAGACGACGATGATGTGATACGAATGGCGTACATTAAAACCTTCTTTTCCCCCACTTTACACTCATTAGGGGTTTATTTCCGAATTCTTTCTATTGAGGAGCTATGTGCTAGACTAGAAGTGCCTGGAGATTCGTATAATTTCAGGGTTTGGCTTCGTTTGACATGCATCCTTTGGCAACCTCAATTTGCTAAGTAATTCCGCGCTGTGACGTTGTTCAAAAGTCACTACTGGTCATACTAATTTATTTAAGAGTTAATTTCAAAGTTTCAAACCAAGATTTAATATTTAAGTAGTCTTAGAAATAATATGTGGTGAGATATGTGAAGTCGTTTCTACATGGACCAGACTCAGGATTGAGCACAATTTTCAAACAAAGAATCATCTATGAATTTGTCTGAAAGCTGTTTTTCCGTTATCGATTTCATAAACATTTCATAAAAAGAAATATTATTGTGCTAGTCGGATAAATGACATATAAATTAGATTTCGAAGACACATTTTCAGATCGTCGGTACATAGACTTTTCGTGGCCCCACTGTGCCAAACTGGCCCGCACACAGTCTCCACTGTGCCAAACTGGCCCGCACACAGTCTCCACTGCACTAAACTGGCCCGCACACAGTCTCCACTGTGCCGCACCGGTTCGCCTACAGTCTCCAATTTATCGTATTCTAGCTTGGTGTTCTGTTAAGAATGTCTCTGTGTCTATTTGTATGTATATTTAGTTACTGTAATAGTACTGTCCCTTGTAGCTAATAAAATAAATCTGGCAGGGGGACGTCTTAAGCTGCAGTTACCTTATAGAAATCGTCTGCCCCAACAGATATCGATTCTGCGACAGCTAGATCATTGTCGCCTCAGTTGTAAATTGTAATACATTTGTATTTTCTTAAGAATCTAGAATACATTGCGTGACATACTAAGCATCTTTATATCCTTGTCCCGTAATATTCCCGGTGGCACGCAACATTAGCACGCCGTCGCATCAGTTCGGAGTTGCCGTGACGTGGGGGGGACATTAAATTCGGCTTCGTCTTGCTACATTACTCCTCTCAGCCCACCAGTGTTGTGCCCTACGGTTATAAATATTACTCGTGACAGTTTTGGGATGACGTGACGGGGAAATAGTTGTCAAAACTATTTTGCGTATGTTAATAAATGAAGGCGCCTTGTTGCCCTAGTTTTTAAGTCGGGCATTCCACTGTGCTCGGAGACTAAGTTTCTTGAATTTTGGAATCAAATACCAGAGGTCTTAGTTTCGATTTCCACTAGGGACAAAGCAAAACCGGTTTTGTGGAGATCAGGCATCAGTACCTGAAGTAGACAAAACCTGGTTTTCAGGTCACCAGATCTCCAACCCAATTAGTCCTTAGTGGGAATCAAATCCACGACCTCTGGCTTTTGAGTCTATACAACGTTCTTTTACTAAGGGTACGTATATGTATGTCTGGTTCGTGGTTTACCCTAAACCTGCTGCAGCGCCGTACGTACGTCAACAAACAACGTCGCAATAAACGTTGCATTTGCATTCCCATTAGTGCAACTGTTTGCGGGAGTGTACTCCGATGTATGTTATTTGCTAAGTAGATATAGTGTCGTGTTGTATTGCAGGTACGTGAGAAATCATCCACTACAATAATATATCAAAAATCTTACCCATCTATCTATACCACAGTGCGTGAAGACAAACGATCTCGATGTACTACTAAATGGAGCGTTCCAAACAATCGCTCTGTTCCACACAACTGCGGCTCCGGGAGCCGCAACTCGTTCATATTCCCTTTGAAACTTGTGCAGTTACTACGCAGAACATTTAATTTTTACTAAATATTGACGGTACGGGTAAATAGCGTTAGTATTTAGTAAATAATTAAATGTTCGTAATAGGATGTTTGTAACTCAATCACGCTTCAACCATTGGACGGATCGGGATAAAACTTGGCACAAGCAAGACCTGGAATAGGACATAGCATATTTTTTAACCCGAAAATACATCTCATTCCTACGGGAAACCAAATTAATCGTTAAAAGCAGTGAATTTGCTCACAACGTGGCGCCACTTTGTATGGATATTTATCTGTCTAGAAATAATGATCCTATCAATTTTGAAATTCAAGATGTGTAATTATCGAAACCTACGCGGACGAAGTCGCGGGCAAACGCTAGTGGGTACATATATAGCACTGGTTATACACATACACTACATATATAAAAAACACAAACAATACATACATACGTAACTACATACATATGGGAACATACTCGTAAATGGAAAGAATATAGTGCGATATTTAAATGAAATACCTAAGAAGCAAAAAGTGTAGAGCAAGGGGCAATGTGATCAGACATTCAAAAGGCGGTCCTTGACTTGCCTCTTGACCACGTCTAGGGACTTCGCCTGTCTGGTCGTTCTTCTTAAGTCATTGTTACACGGGGGTACAACATATAGATCTCGCAGTATTCGGTTACAATTAACACACGAACTGTTATGAGACTACTACTCTGTTAAAAAAATTCTACTCAGAAGGTTATTTGACCGAAAACTCTGTCCCAATAGAAATGGCAAACGAAAAGAATCGCCATTTGCGTCTCGGAACCAAAAAAAAGGAAACAATTTTTAATTTGGAATTTGTACTTGTTATTTTTGACCTTAATTTTATTGTTTTGTACGTTTTTTCTTTTGTGTGTGCAATAAATTGTTAAATAATGCAAATTTACATGGTTATATGAAATTGTTTTTACTGATAATCTATATGTTTATTTTGTTCCCAGACGCAAATAGCGTTTGTCATCATTTGCCATTTCTACTGGAATGAAGTGTATATGTCACTATTACTTAGATAAAGCTGTCGAATAATATTGTTCTTAAAAGTACACTACAGTGCAAAAATAATAGTCTACAATAATGTTTTGTAAAGTTCACACGACACGTGGGCAGAGAGTACTAAATATCACTACGTAACGAAACGCTACTCACCTCCCCCCGCCAATTTAATATCGTCTGCAAATTAAAGCCCGGCTGGAAGTATGCACTACTTGGCTGCCGCCACGCAATATCGACTCTATCTATACCTGTAATAAAACCGTAACTGGTGTATGTCTGTACATGGGAGACATTGTAAAAAAATGTGTACGAGGAGTCTTTATAGGATTAGTAGAAGCCAAAACAATTGTTTTTAGAATTTTTGTCTGTCTGTCTGTCTGCGAGAGAGGGAACGGGAGCAGATTCTGTAGTCCACGCGAGCGGAGCTGCGGGCATAGCTATATGTTAGGAGGAAAATGACTTATATTGTCGACGCATAGTTTTGTCCCTCTCTCGATCGACTACGTTCGCGCGCTGGGTGTAGCAGTCCTACAATAATTTACGCACACACAAACGTGTACGGACAGGCTTGTGCTGCTGTTGTAGTCTGTGCGCTTGTATGGAGTGTCGGGGGGTTTGACGCAAGCGACAAACAGTTAAAATATTTCCATTGCCATTAGATGCGCATGTTTGAACGCAACGGTACACTGTTTGACAAATACTCCGGTATACCGCGCTGGGTCGCATCAGTGCGTGTTTACCTTGATGTTCGATGGTGGACCAACCGTCTGTCTCCGGCAGATGAGAGAGGGTTGTGCTCCTGCAGTGGAGACAAAAATAACCTGATGATGATGGACATTTTACTATTCAATGTTCAAACATAATGCTGCTGCTACAAAATCAATGCCATGCTAGGCTTGCTACGCCCGTAGCGGTCCTAGTAGAGTTAATAAGATTTAATCTTCATAATAATTAAGCCATGATTTTATTTCAATAAAAAAATATATTTCATATACACATATTTATAGTCTAATCCATAACTTGGATTTTCTCTTGTACGTATGTGAAGGGACAGGATCCGAAATGAGGTCCAGAGAGCTAAGTCGATAAAAGTAAGTACGTTGAAGTGGCCGTGGGCTGGTCACATCTATCGGAGAACCGATAACCGTTGGGGTAAAAGAGTTCTCAAGTGGAGGCCACGACTCGGCAGGCGTAGTGTGGGTCTAGATGGAGCGAAGATCTGCGTAAGACGACTGGCAGAGACTGGAAGAGAAGAACCGAAGATCGGGTAAAGTGGCAAGCGTCGGGAGAGACCTATGTCCAGCAGTGGGCTCATGCAGGCTGATGATGATGTGAATTATACGACTACGAAGTTGTCTGTCCCTAGAATCGAGCCCACGATCTCTGGCTCTCGAGGATATTGACTAAGCCGCCCGTCGGTAAAAATATACTACGCCAGCACTATATCGACCGGCACCCAGGGTTGGATGCTATAAGTTAGAAAGAGAAGCACTTATGTTGTTAACTTTTAACGTTGTCCCTCTCTCGATTGAGTATATTCGCGCGCTAGGTGCAGAAGCCCTACCATAACTTACGCACACACACTAACGGTACTCCACTGTAGACTGCAGTAGTAGATAATTATATGTTAGCTTGTATGCAGTACCGAAGGTGTGCCTTTGCTACGAAGATTGCTACGGCGTAGTACCTGAGACAAATGGAGAAAAAAAATTACATTTCAGAATACGTCAATGTCCTACTCTAAAAATAAATTCGAGATTACTTTTTATTACACACATTTTTTTATATATTCCCTACAAATATAATTAATAAAAAATAAAAAAGAAAACATAATTTATTAAGATACGTTTAGACCAACCATTCTACAAATAAATCTAGTGGTTTTAGTAGGATGTCTTAGAATAAATATATATAACACTAGCTGTGCCCGCGGCTCCGCTCGCGTGGACTACAGAACCCGCTCCCCTTCCCACTTCCGCTCCCCCTCCCACTACAGCTCCAAATGTAGTCAAAGCTCATCGCAATCTGAATAGTACCTAACATTAAAATTAAACTTCTTTATGTATATTGCATGAGTAGGACCACTCCAACTCTTCCCGTGGATGTCGTACAAGGCGACTGAGGGAACACATTATAAAACATCAATCAGGCCTCCCCAACCCGTCTGGCCAACGCGGGGAGTGTAGGCCAAATCCTCCGTCTGTCTTCTGCAGAAATAACCTGATGATGATATACATTTTTGGTTCTATCATCAATAGTTTCCTCAGCGCATGCGATGGTAGACATTATATGGCTATTTTTTTACACCTTAGCTTTAAAGATTTTTATTCTCTTTTATTCTCACCTTGGGTTACATTATTGAAGTTTTAGTAGGGATCCCTAATTTTTTATAGTAATAAATATAGCCTATATTACTCACGGATAATGTAGCATACTAATGGTTAAAGAATTTTTGAAATCGGTTCAGTCGTTTTTGAATTTATTCGTTACAAACATACAAATCTTTCCTTTTTATAATATTAGTGTAGTGTATGTAGATGTCAATAATTTTTTTTTAATTAAAGGCTTAAAAATCCAAATACAATGAACAAATATAACATGAAATAGAATCATCATCATCATGTCAGCCTTTAGACGTCCACTGCTGGACATAGGCCTTCCACAATGAACGCCACCGCACCCGGTCCTCCGCCCTCCGCATCCAGCCGCTACCGGCCACCTTCTTTAGGTCGTCGGTCCATCTGGCGACGGGGTGTCCCACCCTGCGCGTGCCAATCCGTGGTCTCCACTCCAGAACTCGTCTGCCCCAACGGCCGTCGGTCCTGCGACAGATGTGGCCCGCCCACTGCCACTTCAGCTTGCTAATCCTTTCGACTATGTCGGTCACCTTCGTTCTTCGTCGGATCTCTTCATTACGAATCATATCCTTCAAAGAAACCCTGAGTATAGATGAAATAGAATAATTCCATTAAATATATAATATGACATAAATAAAAATGGTACTCCTACTTTCTGTTGGGGCCCTGGTGAACAGATAGCCAGTACTTTACGATGGGACTTGATCCATTGCAAATGACACCGAGAATGCCATTGCCAGAGTTGCGTAACCTACTAATATTATAAATGCGAAAGTTTGGATATTTGGATGTTTTTTACTCAATCACGCTTCAACCACTGGACGGATCGTAACAAAACTTAGCACACATATAGGTTAGATTCTGGAATAGGACATTAGATAGTTTTTATCTAGAAAAAACATCACATTCCTACGGGAAATACGTAATAATTTGTGATGTTAAGTTGTCTACTGTGTAAGACAGACTACTTTAAAATATACCCAAATAAACATCTTTCCTTGAATTTCGGTTACGATTTTTCGGCTGACAAAACGCAGGGCTTACAAACAAAGGCCGACAATCGCAGGCTCGATTTGTCGCGATTATCTGACTAGTTAATCAAGATTAGCTCGGCCGGCTCTAAGCTGCCGCTAAATAAATTAATGCATTCACAAAAGAGCTTGCCTGTTTCATTTTAGTTTAGAAACTAGTGACTGTTTTGAGAAATAAGGAAGTTTTTGAGTTTTATGAAAATGATTTGCGTTTTGACACCGTTACTACTTTATATGAGACTCTCAAAATAAAATTTGTGTTTAGAATAGTACAGTAACAGTTAACACGTCTTCTCAACGTGTTAGGTATAGTAAAATATTATTTAATTATAGGGAATGAACTTATTAAAACAATAACTCTATGTAAATTACCCACTATTATACAAGCACAAATAACTTGTTCATTCGTAGTTCGCGTAAAGAGTTCCGAATAGTTTCCAAAAACTAAACTGTCCCCGATGCATAATCCGACCGCCTTTATATCCGGTGGGCAGGTTGACGGAACGTTCGAAACGCACGGCGTTGTTTCACGACTCGACACTTACATAGAACCGGGTTGTGGTAGTTTCTAGAGACACACACGGCCTCACTACTATTTCTTGCAATCGTCTCTTACTTCCAGATCGTTCGGTAATCTTGTTTACAGCACTGGTAACAGTATAAAATAAAATAAAAAATAAAATATAAATATGTCAGACATTCACACCAATTATCCAGTCCCAAACTAGGCAGAGCCTTTGCTATGGTTACTAAATAACGGATATATATACTTAAATAAATATATAAACATCCAAGACTTGGGGACCAACAGTCATATTCATCATACGAACATTTGCCCCTAGCGGGATTTGATCCCGCAACCTCCAATAGCGTACAACCTCCAATACAACCTCCAGTACCAAGTAATAATATATCGGTATTTTTGTCGTCGAAATATAGTCTTTAATTTTGTTTATATACATATTATTTTGTCCCCAAGCTTACTTTACTCGCTACAGAACTCCACACTTCCTCTCTTTTTAATCACTGCCGCGTAAAAAACTGTTTTCACAGTTGGTTTGAGTCATATTGCTTTGTGCATGCATATGCTACGATTTCATATGCTGGGGCCATACTAGCGGTATATTCTTTCATCGTATTTCGAGCACATGCGACCTCCAACCTCAATTTTTTGCATGGATGATCATATTTGAGTGCATAAAATTGTTAATTGGTTTTATATTCAATTTTCAATATTTGTGGCTCGCATGTTTATAAATGAGATTTGCATATATTTTGCAGCTCAATTATACAATCGAGTTATTAATGTAAATTTTTTGGGTTGATTGAATTTTTGTATTAACAGTGAAGATTGCTAATTTTCCCGCTCCCTATCCCACTTCCATTCCCACTCAGACTTCCTATCCCAATCCTAAATATATATAAAGCCTATGTTACTCAGGGATAATGTAGCATTCTAATAGTTTTTTTTTAATAATTTTATTTTATTTATTTAATTTTATTTATTATCACAAAATCCACAGCACTTAGTATACAGTAGCATTATTCTAATTTATAGTTCTTACTGCCAATAACGGATTTACAATATATTCATATTACAGTCTAGTGATTGTGTATGTGTGTGTGTGTGTTTAAAATCGGTTCAGTAGTTTTTGAGTTTATTCGTTACAAACACACAAATCTTTCCTCTTATAATATTAGTGTAGATAATTTAAAGAAAAAGATTTAAGAAGTACCTATATACCTACATAACGACGTATTGTCAGCAATTTTTCACCGACACCAGCGCCTCAGGCTGCAGCAGATGCGATTTACGTTTAATACTTTGCTATCCATACACACAGGGGCGGCATTTTGCGCCTTTAAGAGGCAGGGTAAAGGTGACATATCTTGCAATTGTAAAAGGAATTCATAGTGTACCTTCTGGGTTACTCAAGAAAGAAAGCAGGAAAGAAAGAAAAAAACTGCTACTGTTCTGTTCTATAAATTCTGTAAACTCGAAAAAATTTCAACCAAAGCGTATGTTCATACACATTGTACTTTTCCAGAAATATTTGGGAAAATTTAAAAAAAAATTACGTAATTTCCTATCATTGCCGGGCAATACTACAAATGTACGGGTTAGTCCAACTAGTCTTACTATTAGTTCTAGATCGGACAGATCGGACAAAAAAGTCCAACTAGTTATGCTGCTCAGTATGACATATTTGATGTTCAAAATTTAATTTCAATAGGTTCAGTAGATTTTTAGTTATCCAGAGGACTAACACAGTTGTAGCTCCCTTTAACTCGTAATAAAAATAGATTTACCTCTCACAAACAATTTGGAAAAAGCATAAAACGATCAGAAATCGAGTGAACTGAAAGCGAAACGTAAACGAACGTTCCTGACTTTAAAATTCAAATGGTTTCTGAACTCGTTCCCCGCGGCTGCCGTATGTCCCCCACGAGATTTACCGCAGTAAATCTCAGTCGGAACTTGCGCGACAAAAATATCATTATGTAAATTTACATAGAAATAAAAACGGCTCTGTGCTGCATCGAACTCGCGTGAGATGCCATTTTTCAAACACTCACGATCTTTGGGCGTGGCTTCTGTAGGGTTGTTAATGCAGATTCCAAAAAAGCATTTTGGTTCACATTATCAGGTCATCTGCCGTGTGGTTTCCGGTAGAGTAGAATAGGACCACTCCAACTCTTCCCGTGGATGTCGTACAAGGCGACTAAGGGAATACATTATAAAACATCAATCAGGCCTCCCCAACCCGTCTGACCAGCTCGGGGAGTGTAGGCCAAATCCTCCGTCTGTCTCCGGCAGATGAGAGGGGGTTGTGCTCCTGCAGTGGAGACAAAAATAACCTGATGATGATGATGATGATCAGGTCATCGTACTATACATATATGTAACAGACAAGACTCTGGCGCAAATACAATGGCGATCTACGAATGAATGAAAGTTTTGATTTCAGAAAACAATGATCCATAATTGTTAGTATGCACATAATAATTATAAATTAAAAAAAACTAAAATGTTAGTATAAAACAATTCAAATCTCTCTAACAATTTGAATCTTATGTTCTACCAAATTCTACAAAACAATTATAACTAGAGTATGAAATCGAGGAGCACGGGAAAGATCTCGGGTGGTACTAATAATGGAGTAAAATTAGCTACTGTCTTTCTGAATCCCACATCAGACTCAAAAATAAATTATTATTGTATGTAGTTTATGTGTACAAATATATGTATGTTTACTACTATTGTTAACTTCTCTCTTTCCAGACAAGGTTTGGCTGGAAGAAATCTCTTTTTACAGATAAGCACACACAGGTTTATACGTCCTCTTCTTCTGTGTATTTATTGTTATATTTTCTTTCTATACAATGAAGTTATAATAATAATAAAAGTTAAATAAAACAAATAACGAACCACGCAGTTGTACTTATTAAATAACAGAAACACTTGCTGTTCAAACATAATAGCTTATAATTGTAGCCAACTTACAATAAATAGCCCTTTTCCCTGTTCTCTCTACAATAGACTAAAACATTCGCGAGAGCGAACAGTTTTCCGCTCTAACACTGAGTTTCAGAGCCGTTGATATGACAGACAGGCAAACTGCAGTGGAAACACGTAATAAACATGAATGGTATTGTTTAAACCGCGGTTCACAATGAATGTCTGCCTAAACTGAGAAGCCGACGGCGTATCACGTATTCTCATAGGATTTGATTTATAACATTAAAGGAAATAACGTTTGATGAATCATCCATTTTCCTGAACTTACTTAATTTTTTTATGTTCTAGATGTCCCATATGGCCTACAAACCCAGATTAAGCAAACACTATACCTAAGTGCGTTGGCACCCTAAGGACTATGTAAGAATGCCTAGTATCTCTGTAATTACACTTAACTGTTCTACCAAAATGCAGCTTAAGTGTACGAAGTAGGGTTCTAAATGCAAATATATACTTATATCACTTTTTAACCTAATGCCAAACGCCTCCACGAGTATCATGATCAGGTTATTTTTGTCTCCACTGCAGGAGCACAACCCTCTCTCATCTGCCGGAGACAGACGGAGGATTTGGCCTACACTCCCCGCGCTGGCCAGACGGGTTGGGAAGGCCTGACTGATGTTTTATAATGTATTCCCTTAGTCGCCTTGTACGACATCCACGGGAAGAGTTGGAATGGTCCTATTCTACTCTACCAGAAACCACACGGCAACCACGATGTGAAAAAGCAATTTGGCCTATAAAAATCATCAGTAGCCATTTAAAGTATGGATCCATAATCTACAATTTCCAACATGTAATTTCCTGCTTTGCAATACACCCGTGTATCAGTTACTTATCTCTATTGTCATAATAACACGTAATTAGCAACTTGGAACAGTGGTACAAAACCGCCCCAGTTAATCCCGTACAGTCGGCGCCACAATCTGACAGAAGGCAGACCTTCCGACTGCCAAGCCGACCAACAAGCAAACTGGGCAGCCCTTACCAATGTGTCAGGGGTATCAAAGATTAAGAAGCTTAAGAGATTTGAGTCCTTTCAATTACAAACGATTTCGGAATGGAAATTAATTTTTTTTATTCCTGGTGGATTTACGCTTGACCTCAATCACACCTGATTGTAAGTGACGATGAGGCCTAAGGTGGAGCGCGCTTACCAGAAGATGCTCTGAGAAAAAAATAAGTAGCCCTCCTACTTACGTAAGGATAAAAATATACCACTATTACATAAGTAGCCGCCCTCATTATAAATGGTGTGCCGGCCACATTATTAAGTAGTTTCGTTACTTAGTAATGTGGCTGGCTACTGAATCAGTTATTGGTGACACCATTTATAATGGGGGCGGCTACTTATGTAATAGTGGTATATTTTTATCCTTACGTAAGTAGGAGGGCTACTTATTTTTTTCTATGCCTATCCTTTAAAAAGATCCAAGTTGTACTTGTCCAGAAATACCGAAGCTGGCAGAGAGTTCCATTCCTTAGCAGTTCGCATTATGAAAGAGGAAGCATTCCCATTTTGTAGCTAGTTACGAAAGGTTACTAAATGGGACGATACGGACTGTACTAGTGTTTTGACTTTCTAAGCGATAAATGGAATAAACACGTAAATATCAATTTACAAACGTTAAATTTGATGCAAATGCGAAAATTGTCAACATAATTTTAAATACACATTAAACAAATTTCTCCAAGGGACAGAATGAGATGATCCGCCAGATAACTAAAGTCTTCGACGTAGCTCAAAAAGTTAGTGCGCTGTGCAGCAGTGGGCTGGTCACTTCTGTCGGAGAACCGATTACCGCTGGGATAAACGAGTTTTCGAGTGGAGACCGCGACTTGACAAGCGTAGTGTGGGTCGCCCCCTGGCTAGATGGAGCGACGATCTGCGTAAGGCGGCTGACAGTGACTGGATGAGAAGGACCGAGGATCCGGTTCAGTGGCGCGCCTTGGGAGAGGCCCATGTCCAGCAGTGGACTATTTCAAGCTGATGATGATGACGCTGTATCTCTTACGGGGATCCTGAGTCCCGTTTACTTTCTTTCGAGCATATTGTTCAAAAATCATTGTAAGTCAATGAATTGAACATAATAAATAACCTCTTCCACGCTCGAAATAGATTCGAGTTTTTCCGACTAACGTTCATGCGAAGACGTAGTAGGGGAGACATTCCAAACCCGACGCGCACCAACCCTGCGATTTAGGGTTGAACAGGAATATGGTTTTCCTCATTTCCTCCATCGAAATTCCCCGTGTACGTTTATTTTTATTCCTATTTGTATTCCTTTCCTGTGAGGCAATATTTTTTCGCGACGTTTCTATTCAGCGCGCGTCAGGCCGCGCCCACGTGTGCTTGCTTTATTGTGGACGTACACGTAATAATGTCACGCTTAGCTTTTCAATTATTTATTATTAATAATAGTTAATTAACGTTTATTAATTACCGGGCTGCTGCCGCTAACTTTGTTTTTTTGTTTTAGAAATTGATTTTCCACTCCAGTTTCTTTAATTTTTCCTTCATTTCTGGAAAAGGAAAATTAAAGAAACTGGGGGGAAAATCAATTTCCAAGACAAAAACAAAGTTAGCGGCAACTCAATCGGTCAATAATTCGTAATTATCGGTCGCTAGAACTAAAGTTAATTCTTGTTTTAGTTCTAGCAAAGTACTTTTGCCCATCTGTCCATCTGAAATATTGTTATTTCAGGCAAAAAAAAAACTTCGCTAGAAGGACTTCAATTCAAAGCCTCAATTATTAGGGTTCATTTATCAGACTGTAAACTTCACCTCTTTATAAAATTATGAGAATATTTTAGGAAAACAACAGTATTTTCAGTTTTGTGATTTGAACTCCAAAAGCGAAGCCTTTTTTATCCGTTCGTCCAGGGTATAACAAAAAAGCTTGCGAATAGACCACAGACTGTACTTCACCATAAAGTCCAAAATATCCCCAAAAAAACGTAAATCTCCGGAACACGTGCCGACTAATAAACCTGTCCTAAATAAAAAAAGCGCTCAGCAGAAACACCGTAACTCCAGAACTAAGCCGTAAAACACGTGGAAATTCTGCTTTATGGGGTTACAAAGCTTCGGCTCTGGGGCGATGGGGCAGATTACGATTTCTATTTTATAAATGTCAAAGGATGGAAGTGAGAGGGAAAAGATTGTAGGGAATAAATTATCACCCCTTCGACATATGAGGGGTGAAGCCAAAAGTTCGCAAATCTGACATTTCCTTATAGTTTCCTTATGGGACTTATAAGATTAATAATAACATTATAGCTACCATGTTTTGCTGTTGAAATGTTATTTAATATCCATGTTCTTATTTCTATGTCAAATACGATACGAAGGGATTTAAGATATGTCCGCTCACGTGGACTACTAACTCTCGGCCCGACGTCGAGTTCCACTACGACTCAAACCCCGACCCCGACCCCGACACCCACGCCCACGCCCACGCCCACGCCCACGCCCACGCCCACGCCCACGCCCACGCCCACGCCCACGCCCATTCCCATTTCCATTCCCACTCCTACTCCCACTCCCACTCCAGCTAAAAAATTTTGTCCAAACCAATCGCATCTGATATACCGATCATAATCCTTTTACTTCTTAGTTACACTGCATATACTCGTACCTAATAAGTAATGTATGCGATAAAATAAAGAATAAATGTTAAGTCCCATGTTTTTTGTGGAAAGTCCATCAAAATCCGTTCAGTAGTTTTAAAGTGATGCGTGCACAAACTCACAGACAAACAGATAAACAGTCAAAAATGATCGAAATGTGTTCTATTACTTATCCTAAGCTCCTCAATTATTTTTTTTCGCAAATATCTTCAATGGACAGACACGAGAAGTTTATTTATTAGATTGAATATTTATTAGGAAGTTAATTAATTATCTAACATTTGTAACAATACTAGCTGTTTCCAAGATTAGCCCGTACATACATACAGACAGACACGAAATTTTTTTAATATATTTTTGGACTCTACTGGTCTTAAGTAATTTCCGGGAAGTGAATTTTTTTTTTTACTTCAATGTACAGATTCGCTTTTGTTTTGTTTTTTTACTGTCTAATTATATGTATAGATTTTAAGACTGTATTTCCGCTCTTGTTTTTCTTTATCTGTAATCTTTCTGTAGAGAAAATAAAGATATATTTTATTTATTTATTTATTTTATAATATTAGTTTATAGGATAGTATATAGCGAAATACACTTGGGATTTATTAGTAATTGAATATTTATTAGGAAGTTAATTAATTATCTAAAATTTATTACAATATTAAGAAGAGACAAAGTTCCATCATAAATATCTATCATATTACCAAAGACTACAGTACAATATTAAGCAGAACATTGTATTTCGTGTACAGTACAGCTCTGCAAACAGCCGTTACACCTGTTCTCCAAACTCAGTTGTAGCGTATTCAAAACTACCCCCGGGGTGGGAGCGAGCAACGGAAACGTTTACCGAATCGTTGCACTCCCGTTGCATTGCTTTTATTGTCTCGGTTGTTACGGCATTATGTGAATATGCGATTCTCGGTTTTGATATTATTTGACAATTGATTCTTTGGATTTCTTATACACGTTCATGATATTGCTGCTTGCATCTGACACAGCTAAGTTTAATACTATTAAAGTCTCTATGTATGTATGTATGTATGTATGTATGTATGTATGTATGTATGTATGTATGTATGTATGTATGTATGTATGTATGTATGTATGTATGTATGTATGTATGTATGTATGTATGTATGTATGTATGTATGTGTGTGTGTGTGTGTGTGTGTGTGTGTGTGTGTGTATGTATGTATGTAAAAGCTTTATTGTACCAAAAATAATAACAACAACAATAATAAAATAGGAATTAAACTGTGTACAAAGGCGGACTTATCCCTCTTAGGGATCTCTTCCAGTCAACCTTAATACGTGGTACTTTTGTACAAGTAGAGAGATCTAGAGATCCGTCGACTCATAGCCATATATTATATTTATTTGTATAGGTATCAGGGTCTAAAAACCAATAAATCATGTATTTAAAAAAAATATCAATCAATTTTTTATTTTATTTTATGATAGTTACCTAGATTTTTTTTACCCTATATAGTGAGGCAACTATTTGTGGCGATAGCCTCTTCAGTTTCAGCTGAAAGAGTTTTTTCTACATTTTGCATTGTTTACACTAAATTACAGAATAGATTGGGAACAGAAAAAGCTGGAAAATTAGTTTTGGTTGTTTAAATATTATAATCATCATCATCATCAGGTTATTTTTGTCTCCACTGCAGGAGCACAACCCTCTCTCATCTGCCGGAGACAGACGGAGGATTTGGCTTACACTCCCCACGCTGGCCAGACAGGTTGGGGAGGCCTGAATGATGTTTTATAATGTATTCCCTCAGTCGCCTTGTACGACATCCACGGGAAGAGTTGGAGTGGTCCTATTCTACTCTACCGGAAATCACACGGCAAGCATGTAGGTAAGCTACTTTAATATTGTACTGTTTTTTATCATGACGTTTATATTGAAATACAAACAACAAATCCACTAACAGCGATACCATAATCCCTCTCAAGTACAATTAATCCGCAACAAATCATACAACCAATCTCTCCTTTGTCCATAACCTGTGGCCACAATACAAAAATGGCTCTTTATCCAGCCGTACCCAAACTTTGACGTCAGACTACACAAAGAGCACATCACACACGTACGTACCCGCAGTTTGGGGAGAAGCCCTGATGCTTTGTGTCCTAAGGCATTAGTGTACGGAGTTAATACATTTTTCACGCTAAATAAAGTTAAACTACTGAACACAAGCTTCCTCAATAGAATGCCGCTTTTGGTGAGCTGTCAATTGGCGGATTTCCCATAATCACCACACTTGACATAGTGTTTGAAACCGGAAATTAATTAAATATTTATAATATCGTTACCGTACTTAGGTATTTTAAAACCAATCAGAATTGCTAATTTTTCTTAAAATCTTTATTCTTGTTTATTCTTATTGATATTGTCTGTTGTGGGTACTGTGCTTTTAGATTCACAACTCAAATTCAATAAATACTATTTATATTTTGTAATGGAATATCTAAACGAATTAATTCCAAAATTTTCCCATAATTTTAAGACAATTTTACATATGCGTATGACCTAAATTTCACCTCAATCGGTCCAGTAGTTATCGAGTTATCCGGAGGACATACAAACACAGATTTCTTATCCATCGTAAACTACGCCATCGACAAACTATGGCAGAATTTAGCAAAGTACCGTACAGATGCCTCACCGCTCCTAAATACCATCATAAAAATAAGCTACACTATCTTGTCATTGTTGCGCGCCATCTATCATAATAGTAGAATAGCAAATAACGCATAGCGCCATCTATTATTGATTCTCAATCAATTGTAAACGTAACTCGATGAACTGTCAAAATTGTCATCTATACATATAATAAAAGAGTAGAAAAAACAAAAGAAAAGCGAATCTGTACATTGAAGTTAAAAAAAAATTTCACTGCCCGGACGTTACTGAAGACCAGTAGAGTCCAAAAATATAATTAAAAAATTTCTTATCTGTCTGTATGTATGTATGTATGTACGGGCTAATCTTGGAAACTGCTGAACAGAATTTGACGGCGTTTTCACTGTTTAATAGCTTTGAGTTCGGGCCTCATACTGGTATAAGTCATATCTCAATAAAATGTCAGGATGCTGATATACAAGTTGACCTCTCATTTCATATCATTTGTATGAAAGTGTAGTTCAACATTACTGGTCGTTGCAAGAACTTGACAGAAAGTGACAGAGATGTTTTAAAGCTCATTTATAGATTTATTTTAGCTGATGTATTTCAGGTATTTCCACAAGTCTCGATACAAAAAGTTCGCTATTCGATAATTAGTGGCCCTGTATTAGACCGGTGATCGTCGACAATGTCAATATCGAAGCTGTTCAGGAGTACGTCTGCCTAGGACAGACAATATAGTTGGGTAGGATCAATTTCAAAAGCTGACAGAAGAATCCAGTTAGGGTGGGCAGTATTCGGAAAACTGCGTCAAGTCTTTACGTCACCTATTCCACAATGTTTAAAGACAAAAATCTTTAATCAGTGCGTCTTGCCTGTCATGATTACAGCGCGGAGACGTGGACACTGATGGTGGGCCTGATCCACAAGATTCAAGTGGCTCTGCGAGCTATAGAGAGGGCAATGCTCGGGGTCTCTATGAGGGATATGATTCGTAATGAGGAGATCCTATGAATAACGAAGGTGACCGACATAGCCGAAAGAATTAGTAAGCTGAAATGGCAGGTCACATCTGTCGTAGTACCGAACGGCCGTTGGGGCAGACGGGTTCTAGAGTGGGACGCAACGTCCCACGCGCAGGGTGGGACGCCCTGCCGCCAGGTGGATGTACGACCTGAAGAGGGTGGCCGGAACTGTAGAGCGTTGTGGCATTCATTGGGGAAGGCATGTCCAGCAGTTTGACAGACATTTTGTTGTACAGTTAATTGGATATGCAACATTGGAAGGGAATAGGAGGGGAAGGAAGTCGTATGGAAAAGAATAGAGGGATTAGGGTAAGAGAGGAAAGATGAGGGGGCAGTGGTAAATAAAGGGTGTAGGAAGGGGTGGGTTAAGGGAAGGGGGAGAGGTAGGAGTAGGGAGAGGGAAGGGGTGGGGGAAAGGGTTTTCATCGTTGTGGGAAGGGGATGAAGAAGGAAAGAAAGAAAGGGTATGGAAAGGACAAATTGGAGGGGGGGGGGAGGAAATATCACCTAATTTGCACAATATTAAAATATAAAAAAATTATTGATTATATAATAATCTTTTAATTCATGATAAATGTAAATGTCAACTTTATTTAAAAAAACGCGGCCAAGTGCGAGTCGGACTCGCCCATGAAGGGTTCCGTAGCAGCAAGTAACATAATATAAAAGTTATTGTAGTTCGTTGTAACTTTGATCGATGTTTTAATAATAGTATTGTGGTTTACGATTTATGACGTATTAAAAAAAACGACTTACTAGATCTCTTTCAAACCAATTTTCGGTGGAGGTTTGCATGGCAATGTACATCGCTATTTTTTTTAGGTTTATCATTCTCTTATTTTAGAAGTAAAAGGGGGGACGGGCACATTTTACCACTTTGGAAGTGTCTCTCGCGCAAACTATTCAGTTTAGAAAAAAATGATATTAGAAACCTCAATATCATTTTTGAAGACCTGTCCACACGTATGGGTTTGATGAAAAAAAAATTTTTGAGTTTCAGTTCTAAGCATGGGGAACCCCCAAAATTTAATGTTTTTTTTTTTCTATTTTTGTGTGAAAATCTTAATGCGGTTCACAGAATACATCCACTTACCAAGTTTCAATAGTAAGTTCTTATAGTTTCTTAATAAAGTGGCTGTGACATACGGACGGACAGACAGACAGACAAACAGACATGACGAATCCGTTGATTCATGAGGGTTCCGTTTTTTGCCATTTGGCTACGGAAACCTAAAAAACTGTGGTCCAACGGGCGAAACCGCCGCCGGAACGCTAATTTTTACCCGACTTCAAAAAAGGAGGTTCTCAATTGGATAGTATGTTTTTTTATGTATATTAATATTTTTAATGCATAACCAGATTAATAGATTTCTTTTAGGATTTAGTAACACGTAATACATAAGAATGTGTAATGTTAAGTTGTCCACGCGGACGAAGTCGCGGGCAACAGCTAGTTGCAAATAAATCACTTGGAAAGCAACTGCATTTTCTCTCCTCTCAACGATACAGTCATTCATACTATATTTTTTTATTTAAGTTAACATCAACTTAAAATAATTAAGTTATTTCCCCGCTTAATGATATCACATGGCCCAACAGAACAAAGCTGAAAAAACCCTCCCCGATTCCCTCATGAAAGGAACAACTCCAACGCAACAATGCTATGATCTCTCTAATGAAGAGTTTTGTACACAAAGGGGCCCAACTCTGTATTAATACGCCATGTTACGGGCCCATGGGTGTCCCTTGCTTGCTGTGGAATTATTTATATTATGTGGTCGACATTAAGGACGTTTTTAAGCTTAGCTTCTGTATTCCGAGAAATAAAATTCTTCTGTAACGACAGATATTGAAGTACGTGATCATTCTCGTTTCTTATTTTATTTAAGTAGGCCAGTCACTGCTGAAAAAAGTCTTTAAAATCGAATGTATCAACGAAGCAAGCAACCGAGACAAAAACTGTATCGGATTTAGAAAAAATATATATTATATACTATAAATTATATACTATATTATCGTTTAAATAGATAAATTACGAACTATAATATAATTTAAATAGTAATTAATTTAAAAAAATACTCCTTAACTTAACGATCGTAACGTTAACAAGAAATAATTTCTATTCTATTAGATGTTTTTACTAAAAATTATAGAATAAAATTTAAGTTTATACTTATTTTGAAAAATGTTTTTTTCTTTAACAAACCTTGTTTTCTAAATATTATTTTGACAGACGTGAATGTAGTAAAATAATTGAATTTTCAATAAATATCGAAAGTTAGTAAACGTGCCATGTTTTGCCTTGTTATTGACGATAGTATACGACTATTCATAGCAAGAATAATACACTTTTTTCCAAAATGCAATTTTTCATGTTTAAATAAAAAACAGTTTTAAAAAAGTGTTTCGAGCCGAAAAACTTTGTGTAAATACTCTACGAGTCCCGTAATATGAGTCCAAAATACTGCAAAAGAACTTTTAATAACAACTGTTTATAATAATAACAATATTATATTTTTTGACAGAATCGTTGATTAGTAAACTATTTTTTTATATTTTAGTCTCCATTATTTTAAGCAAGGGAGATAGATTAAAGAAAAGATAACACAACACTGCCAGCATTTAAGATGCTCTTAAAACCTAAACATCGTTTATATATTCTGAAACTGAAGTCTAAAACGACACAACACTGTAAAATTACGAACCACCCTCAGCAGAAGCACGTATCTACAGGATGTGAACAATATATCACATACAATATTCATACGACGGATGTTGCGCGTGAATGTAGCACGCTGTATAACGCGCATATTTACATCCATTTGTATAATGCCTTTGTGAAACGGTGCTGTAAGGAATTGTTTTATGAATACTGAAACTTGTACTTGTTGAGGTAGCAGACGTTATTTCATAAGGTTATTGGTTTTCTGTAATGTATATTATCATTATCAGGACATGGAGTACTGACTATTGATACGTAGTCAAGCGACACTCACTTTCCCCAGTGGTACGTCGCCAGCAAAGTAGAAGTACGGCTGGAAGTACGCGCTACTGGGTGCGCGTATTATTAGTTGGTTTAGAGCCGTGGTAGCCGGTTGGTTGTGCACTCGCCTCACGTTCGTGAGGTCGTGGGTTCAAACCCCGCCCGTACCAATGAGTTTTACGAAACTTAAATACGGTTTATTTATAATACCACAGGCTTTTCGGTGAAGGAAAACATCGTAAGGAAACCTGCATATGCCAAAGAAGAAATTCTGAGGCGTATGTGAAGTCCACCAAATGGGCTTGGGGCACCTTTGGTGGTCAGGGGTTTGGCACAAAAGATCCTGAAGGGTCGAAGTGTCGCCAGGTCTTCCTGGCCCCCTAAGAAGATAAGATAAGATTAGTTGGTTTTACAGACTGACCAAATTACTAACTCTATTTTCAAAATGTACCTATAAACTTGTACAAAGTGGTCTGTCCCAGGTGGGAGTCGAACCCACGACCCCTGGCGCTTGAGTCCTATGACCAAGACACTAGGCCAGCGAGGCGGTCATTTAACTGTATTTTTCGAATAAATAAATAAATAAAATAAATATGTGGGGACATTTCACACACGGCCACATGATCCCAAACTAGGCAGAGCCTGTAATATGGTATCAGGCAGCTGATATACATACATAGATACATAATATAATATATAAATAACATCCAGATACAAGGCAAACACAAGTGCTCATCACACGAATGTTAGCCCTGGGCGGGATTCATACCCGCGACCCCGAGCTTTACTACCGACTAGGCTACGTGGCCGACGGGAATGAACTGCAACTACAACCCAGCTACCTATTTCAAGCCATATATTAATGAGGCTCTAGAATTCACTTTCCACAAACCCCTACCTGGCCGCATGCCACACGGCGAAGTTGAAAAAATTCGTCTAGCCACAGAAATAAAAAGGTGTGGGAGAAATGTTTGAATTTCGAAACTTTCGTCGTTCGCGTGCGCCATGAAAATGTTCGCGGATAGTTTTAACCATTCAGCGACGGATATTGAACGAATGAATGACACAACGTATTGTTTGAACGGTTTTTAGTTTTATGACTTTCTTTATATTCAATCGGAGATTTGCCGGACCGATGTTCTACATTTTGAATGAAAACGTTCTGCTAAGTTAAATAACGCGTGCTAAGTTTAATATACAAATCACGGCTTTATCTATTACTAGCTGTTGCCCGCGACTTCGTCCGCGTGGACAACTTAACATCACAAATAATTATGTATTTCCCGTAGGAATGGGATGTTTTTTCGGGTGAAAAACTATGTCCTATTCCAGGACCTAACCTATATGTTTGCCAAGTTTCATTACGATCCATACAGTGGTTGAAGCGTGATTGAGTAACAAACATCCAAATATCCAAACTTTCGGATTTATAATATTAGTAGAATTTTACCTCGCCTACGGCTCTGGCATTAAAATCTTGGCCTCGATTGGTATAATCAACTTTCTGCACTGCAGCCTGGTGGTTCGCTCTCCACATTCACTGTACAAAAACTGTTCCTATTACTTGATTCATAAATTATAGTGTTACTTCTTGTTTGTTAACCAAATGATAACTTCATTAAAAATATTAAAATGACAGTCACTACTTCAAACTTTCATCCGTTCTCAACTACTTCATAACGTTTTCAAAGTTATTGTCGCAGTCAAAAAATTCAAAATTAAATTCCAACGGAAAAGGGTCCTTTATCATGCAATTGCACTCAACTTAACTAAAAGACAACGCTTATAAATTTAAAACTCCCAAAACGACTGAAAGTAGTCACGCATGGTCGTATGTCGCGACCTTATCATTAAATCGTGTGGTACCCCACTTAAATTCACTTCTGTGTTTTATAATTTATTTGTCACAGGACAACCCCTAAAAACGCACCATATAATTCAAATCACGAACGTAAATAAAACGTTTATGATGCTATTTGGCGCCATTAAAGAGTAATGAATTAAAAAAGTACAGTTCAAACGCTGTTTTATGAGTATTAATTGTTGAGCGTAATTGGAGTATAAAGGCGTCACGCGACGTTTGTTTTACGCTCGTGTGAAAGTGGACTTGTCGTTATTGGACTTTTTAAATGGTTGATGGCTTAAAAGTCTTGTAACCAAGCCAAAATATCCTTAAAAAAAGTAATTGTTAAATATGTGAGCGGTAATTTTTGTATGACCCGGTAATTTTTATCTTATTGTTTAACAACGATCTCTATATACCTACTACTAGATGGAGCGTGCCAAACAATCGCTCTGTTCGACGCAAGTAGCCACAACTCTTTCACATTCACAATGAAACTTGTGCAGTTACTACTCAGAACATTTAATTATTTACTAAATATTGATATTATTTAACCGTAGCGTCAATATTTAGTAATAATTAAATGTTCTGTGTAGTAACTGCACAAGTTTCATTGTGAATGTGAAAGAGTTGTGGCTACTTGCGTGGAACAGAGCGATTGTTTGGAACGCTCCATCTAGTAGTACATAGAGATCGTTGTTGTTTAATAATATCTTTCGTCTAAAACATTATTAAATTGTCTGAATCCTTCCATTTAAATACTGATATTAATATCTTTAAATTGTGGACATATCTCATATTATTTAGAATTATCTACGGTATTCGTTGTATTACCACAAGTTTCAAGTCACTCAGCGATCTACGCTCGAGAGATTTCGAGATCCGACCAAGAACGAAGGTCACCGATATGTTATATGTTAGGCCGAAAGGATTAGCAGGCTGAAGTGGCATTGGGCGGGCTACATCTGTCGCAGAACCGACGGCCGTTGGGGCAGACGACTAGGGCAGGCGTAGTAATAAATATTAAAAAACCTTTTATTTAAAATATTAATACAGTTTTAAGTAAAAACCCCACAAAACTGATTTCTCAGTTGACTAAGGCGAACAGTCTCACAACCATATTTAATATTAAACCAGTCTTCTATATGTATATATGTGACTTGCGCTCAAGATAAGTCAAGAAGGCATTCTCTATAATCAGTCGCGAACTTACGTTTGTTATCCTGCCGACGTATACTGTTACGCATTTCATTGTAGATTATAAGGATACTTCGACCAAGCAATCTGCCCCCGAAGTAGTTGTTTACTCGCGTGAAGTACTCAAACTTTCCCTAAGCGACCATTCTGGTAAATTCGTCATATCGAGTGGTGTGTAGTGTGGGACATCCTAGCTAGTTGGACGGAGACGTTTTGCGTAAAGCGACTGGCAGTAACTGGATGAGAAGAACCGAAGATCGGGTTCAGTGGCGCGCTTTGGGTGAGGCCTATGTCCAGCAGTGGATTCTTGCAGGCTAATGATGATGAAGATAATAAATAATTTCATTATTGACAAAACCCTTTTAAAAGGCTATCAGATAAAAGAGTTCCCCAAAATAAATATGACTCAAAGAAAACCCCTGGTGCGATCGGAAAATAATATCAGACAAGTTCTAAAGCTTGGCTTATTCATGCCCCAAGGAACATTCTATCAAATGTCAAGAGTCGACCTTTTCAGATTGTTTTCGCCGTGGCCGTCGGCCCGTGAAATCAGCGACATGCCATGGACATAAACATCCTTTCAAATTGCAACATTTCTATCTCCCAAATCTCACATTTGGTGCGCGTTTTATTTTTGTCGAGCTTGTACGCTTTGCAAATTCGCTTTGGAAGTTAGGATAGTAAAACATTCTTCTGGTGATAGTAAAACAGCTGTTCGCAAGTGGAGATCACGATGAAGCAGCGAGAATGTAGGTCTTCCCAAAACTACCGACAGAGAATGCTAAATATAACTACGTTAAGAAGCGAACATCACCTCCCTCCGTCAGTTTTAACGTCATCCGCAAAAACACGGTTGGCAGTACACACTTACGCCGCCGGTAAAGTTAAACTACACCAGCACATAAAC
The DNA here is from genome assembly GCA_947086405.1 of Esperia sulphurella. Classification (NCBI taxonomy): domain Eukaryota; kingdom Metazoa; phylum Arthropoda; class Insecta; order Lepidoptera; family Oecophoridae; genus Esperia; species Esperia sulphurella. Next base: position 14,093,191 of record OX352265.1, read on the forward strand.
ATAGCTTTAGTACTATTCTCTCAAATACAAACTTACTTTCGAGTCTCACTCAAATGTCTTCACTCACTTCGAAACCTAATCCATCGGTAATTCTGCAAACATTCCAGAGCACTATCGACGTGAAGTGAACAACGGCCAATGTTTTTTTTATATTTTTCATCACAAGTCAAAAACTAAGCGACATAAAATACTAATAGGAATAGTACAAATGAATGTATTTTATACGATACCCATTTGACCTAGTAACGGCAGTTTAAACTTTTGCCCCCATTTCAGCCTTTATTGAAATGAAAATAAAATATAAAAATCTCTTGTTTACAACGAAATTGGGCAAGGATTATTTAAAACTACACCCAATTACAAGTTGTTGCTGCTGCATAGCATTATTACTTGCTGAAATAAACAGCTGTGGCAGACGAACGGACGCACCATGAGAGACAGCATGACTGCAAAATGCTTGTTTTTAATTTTTATTTATTGATGAAAACAGTAGAGAAATGAAATGAAATGAAATTTATTTGCCTAGAATATGGTGATAAAATTGATGACATATTAGGGGTAATGTTTCCTACATATTCTGCCGAACTACAGCGTGCAAATATTAATAACAAATAAGTACACATAGGTAGGTGTATACAATAACACTATTCGGGTTACCGTCCAGAACTAAAATGTAATCTGTTCTATATGGCTAATAATTAAAATAAAAGATTAGAATTGAAATACAAATATAAATTATCAAATATTGCAAATGTCAAGTATTTAAGATTATGGGAGCATTCTTGTACATTTATATTTTTCTATCGTTAATAAATTCATTTAAGTTGTAGTAACGTTTATCCAATAAAAAGTTAAATACGTTTTTCTTAAATAATTGTAATGTTTTGTCTTAAGATACTAACATATCTCTACCTCTCAAATAAACCTCCATTTTAGTTTCATTAGAAGGCCAGATAGAATGACAATTCCTATATCTGGTCTTCTAACTAAACCAAAATTGAAGTTTAGCTGAAAATCAAAAATACCGCGCTGCAGCAGGCAGCTCGCATTCTCTTCAACCCCCCAAGTGAGCGCTGCGGCTCGGCTGGTCTGCGCTGACCCTAACGGTTCCGTTTTTACCATTTAGGTACTTCACCCGAAAAAGGTTAAGTTAAGTATATTTTATTTGCCTTTGACTTTCTTGTTTCGTGATGAAACTCAACTAGCTAATCAATATCCATTCATCTGACCAATTTTCCCCCTCATAGAGGTTGTTATCAGCACATACGAGACACGAACGGCCGTAACGGCAAAGAGAGAGTTATCTAAACATTCCCGTAGAAGAATGTTAATAGTTCTAAGCACCATAAGGTATGGGGCACGCGGCACGCGACTGATGCACGCTAGGGTTGTATGCCGGTGTGGAACGAAGCACGTCCTGAACATAGTTTTTGCCTGGAAATTCTTATAGGGGCGTGTGAAGCGTGTGCTAATATATATGTTTGATATGTCAAAAAAGAATTAGAACTCGTTAATGTAAGGTTTGAGATCGATTGAATAGTCAACACTTATCTTCTTATAGATAAAATTAATGTATTTCCTTAAATAATAGGGGATTGCAATAGCATTATTTTAAATTTATTATCAGGCATTTCCCGCAACTCAAATATAATTAGGTATAAACCTATAAACTGATGTATAGTTACAGTTATTTTAGGAAAAGCCGCAAAAAATAAGTGTTTAATTAAGAGTACGAGTAAGAGTAAGAGTAGTAAGAGTAAGAGTAGTACCGAGAATAGAAAACACCTTCCGTTTTCATGAACATTTTCTTTGTAATAATTGTTGTCTAAATATAGAATAAGAATAGAAGCTTATGATTTTTTGTGACAAAAATAAACTATTATAAGCACAGTTCAATAAAGTTTGATTGTGGACTAAAAATACAAATAATAAAATTTAAAATGTTTTTTTCTTTTAATTGCCCATAACGCAGCTAATAAAATGATGCTAGAAGATAAGAGACAAAAATTGTGTACTTTATTATGTTATGAATTTTTGATTCGCATTTGGGAAGCCTATATTCATCACCGGACATCACCAAGTGGAAGACACAAAGCTTCAAACTACTCACTAATAACACTTTTTACTTACTAAGTTCCTTAAAAACAATATAGAAAACCTAAAGTTTTGTAATTGAAAAAAGACCTGAAGACCATTCATCGCGAGCCACCAATTCCCGAACCGAACGGAAATAAATGAATGGTACGTGACGTCACTGGAGACCTTTTTACATTTTTCAAAAATTCGCCCCGCGCCGTCAATACGGGGCGCTGGGAAGGCATAAAGGGGGCGCCACACCACCAGTGATGGATGGCGTCTACGTGACGACTGACGACACCGAACGTATTTTATTTTAATGCCTCGTAACCCGCTACACAAGAAGCGATTGTCGGAGGATTCAGTCTGCTCACCAAGTCCTACGTGTTAGTAGTTTTGTCGTAGTGTGAAATGTCTATATATAGATAGTTCGACAGTTGCGTAAAACATTCATAGTAACAATAGGATCAATCTTAAAGCAATACGGTCGCCGGCTCGTCCCAGAGGGGAGACGATATAACACAAACGTAACAAATAAAAAAATAAAATATTTTTTTATTGAACAGAAACATAACATTAAATCAGATGTAGTTCTGGCTCCCAACATGTGATGTCCCGTGTGTCAGGAGCCATAGAATCGAACAACACATCATAACCTATCGTGTACATGACCAGGCAGTCTGGTGCTATGGCACAGAGGAAACCTGAGTGTGGCTACTTCACTTCCCTGTTGCTTTAAGGTTTCAATACTATCGAATATATATGATAGTATGTCGGTCAATCAATAGTCGGGATGTCATCGTGACGTCACAATGTATCGATAGGCATAATATCGTTTGTATGACTGTTTTGCCATTATAAACTATGACGCTTCAACTGTCATCGGTCTCTAAAACGACGATGTAAAATCAGTCCGCCCGACCGGGTCTGTCATATCAGATCTGATGGTATGTAGCGCCCATAACTCCGCCTCTGGAGTGTGGAGAGGCTTAAAATTGAAAATTCTCTCGGTGTATTGGAAAGTAGTGTCACATTCCAGGAAAGATGACGGTGTCACAGTTATTGATATGCGAAAGAGGTTACGTACCAAAATTCTTGGGAACAACATAGGAAAAAAAAATAGAGCCTCATTTGTTGCTACAGACTGAAGGCATACATACATATTTAAATAAATAATTAAACAGACAAGTGAGTCCCTAGCCCTAGTACGTTCATTTCCCATTTCTTAGGAAAAGCTGTCTTTACTTTATTTCCTTTTGATTTATTATCATTTACTTGGCATATGGTCCTCTTATGGAATTCTGTAAATTACTAAAACCTACACGAGCAATGCCGAATTATGCCGTGTGGTTCCCGGTATAGAATAGTGCCACTCCCATTACTCCCATGGGTGTCGTCAAGGCAACTAAGGGATTGCACCAGGGACGGGCCGCAGCGTTCTCCTGCGTATATTAAAATCATTACTGCGATCTCCAATCAGCTAGCCAAGAGTGGCGATTATGGAAATTCCCAAATAGACAGCCCACTAAAAGTGAGGATTGCACATTCCATTTGGAAGACTGATGTTCGTATTTGATGATGATAATCTTATCTTATCTTTTAATAGGGGGCCAGGCACGCCCGGCGACACGTCGACCCTGTGGGATCTTTTGTGTCAGCCCCTTTTTCTATGCTGTGCTTCCGTCCCCCACAGTTCGTTGCATAAAATCTATTATACAGCTAAGGGGCAGAAGCCTGTAGTCCTTGGGTTCTGGATAAGCCACACCCAGGACACTCATTCGCCTTGCAGCTAGTGCACTGCATTCACACAGCAGGTGTTTCACCGTTTGCTGTCTTCTCCACAGGCTCTACAACTGACAGTCTGACAGTCCGATCTGATGATGATAATAGTGTTTGTATTCAAGATTGAGGGTGGCCCTGTTCTATGAACTATACAGCGTCCAAGCGGCCAAGAAGTCTACTAAAAATGCTATGAGATTTGTCATCCGCAGACTAATCACCTACATATAGATCCTTCTCTAATTTCAGCTTGATACACATACCTTGATCTTCTCGACAATTCCTTTTAAAAAGCACATCTTTTGCAAAATAATTCTAAATACATGTTACTAAGTTACTATGCAGCAAGAGACTTGCACATGCATCGAGATTTCATTATCCCCAGGATTTCGCTTGCGGCGGTCTACAGACTTTCAGTCTCTGATCCCGACTCGGCTAATGGTCCGTATCGATATAATGCTGATATCTGAAAGTCACAAAACTATCTTGGGAGTTCAGTTTGTAATTTTATTTTGTTCATTATTTCTTTATAACTAATCATCATCAGGTTATTTTTGTCTCCACTGCAGGAGCACAACCCTCTCTCATCTGCCGGAGACAGACGGAGGATTTGGCCTACACTCCCCGCGCTGGCCAGACGGGTTGGGGAGGCCTGATTGATGTTTTATAATGTATTCCCTTAGTCGCCTTGTACGACATCCACGGGAGGAGTTGGAGTGGTCCTATTCTACTCTACCGGAATCCACACGGCATACAAACTCATATGCAAACGTTCTCAGCCATGCACAAAATAGATGTGAAACAAAATGCAAACAGAATAATGTCGAATTAGCTTATAGTTAGTCCCAGAAGGTTAAAATAAATGAGTATGAGTCATCATCATCCCTTCCTAAGCATGCCTGTAAGAAAACAGTCGCACAGTGGCTCCAAAAGCTTGATTATGACAGCACAGAGAACCTTTTATCTGTCATATCCTAACAAGACTAACAATTTTTCTATTTATAATTTATTATAACATCAATGCATGTATACAACCATTACACACACGCATACACACAAAATCTCCCCCACGCACACAAACACACACCCCATCACACACACCCACACACACAAAACCTTCACATACACATTCGCAAGCATGTTTTTTATTTGTACCTATTTGCTGTTGTTATTTTACTTATAATATTTTTTTTTTGTTTACGTTATGAATAAGTTTCGCCCTTTATTGTGAGTGAGAGCCTGGTGATTTGTCATACAGGTTTCTACCTAGTACAGACACCAGTCTCTCGCAAAGGTATTTTTATTATTTTATGGTTGCTCTTGTTTTTTTTTCTTTATGTATAACCTTTGTGTAGAGAAAATAAAGATATATTTTATTATTATTTTATTTATCATCATATCAGCCCTTAGACGTCCACTGCTGGACATAGGCCTTCCCCAATGAACGCCAACACACCCGGTCCACCGCCCTCCGCATCCAGCCACTTCCGGCCACCTTCTTCAGTATGAGTATGAGTACGTCCTCAAAGAGGCTGGGGTCCGAAGTGAGAAGAATAAAAATAGGTGCATGAAAAGGTTGATGGATGGGAATGAGGCTAGTGAGGTGTATCAGGATCGCGCAAAGTGGCGATACATCGTCTCTGTCTATCCCTCTGAGACTATGGCGTGAGCATTATGTATGTGTTTATGTGAGTATGAGTATCGTACAAATGCGATGAAGTATGGCTTGCTTGTCACTCTGCTGGTGACCTTGGTTTTTCATCGGATGTCATTACAATATTACGTATTACATACTTCGAGCGTACCAGATTTAGTCACAAATTCAATACTATTCACTTCCCTTCATAATCCACTTATTCTTTTAGATCTGTCGTTGATCTTTCATCAGATCTCTACAAACTTAATCCTATTAACTCAAGATTATGACTTCCGAGTGGAGAGAGCCTGGTGATCTGTAAAACAGGCACTTGCCTAGTTCAGACACCAGACTCTCACAAGGCAAATGCTGTCCATTGATCTATTGTTAAGTCTAGCGTAATGATTACTATTGTATGTATTTACCTTGTGAGAAGAAATAAATAAATTTATTATTATTATTATGCTTTAAAATAACTGTGTCAACGTCATCTTGGCGACGAAGAATGTCCACTGTTTAGATACTGTCTCTTCGCCTGCGATGTTACTTATTATTCTAAAATACCTCATTGTATCAAACTTTGTAGTAACGAAACAACTAATAATGCCTAGCTTACTTACCCTAACGTTTCTTTACCTTTGTTGCAGGACCTCAACCACAAAATGCAACGGGGGATCTCCTCACCGCGAGCGGCGGCGGCGAGAGGAAGACGCCGCGTCTCTAAGCGGCTTCAGTGCAGCGCTGCACCGCGCGGCGCCCCCGCCGCCGCCGGCGTTGCTGCGGCGGCTCGGTGTCAAAGAGCCTACAGGCGTGGGGAAGGTTAGTAACTTTCAACTCTTTCATACAAGACTTCAAGAAGACTTAAGTATAGCGCTGCATCGCGCCCCGCCACATCCGCCGTCTGCGCTGCCACAGGGCGGCTCGATGTAGGTCGAAATTAGAAGATTCTTTATCGGCTCGATGTATATATAGGTAGAAATTGGAAGATTATTTATCGGCTCGATGTATTTATAAGTAGAAATTGGAAATTCTTTACCGGTTCGATGTACATATAGGTAGAAATTGGAAGATTATTTAACGGTTCGATGTATATATAAGTAGAAATTGGAAGATTCGTCTTAACGAGTTTAATATACCGCAGATACTATTTGGGACATTCATTGGTATGGATGAAAGAAATAATGTAGTTTATTAACACTGTTACGTATCAAAATACAAATTTGACTCCAAGAATATGTAATACTTTATAAACAACAGTGGCAATAAGCCTCTGACTCGGCTTTGTTCCGCGGGAAAACCAAGACGTTGATTTTCAAACAGCCCATTTAATTTGTCAGGGCTCACTAGGCGAAAAACTAGGACCCATGGATAGACGGGTTGTCTATCTTGTTTTTATTGCCTCTTTTCCATAATAATATTCATTCTTATATCCAACAATATTAAAAAGTACATGTTTCTTGCGAAACACCTATTAATAATTATAATTACAAAACATGATTACCCAATCGCTCCCCATCGAAGGTGTCTCCAATTTAATCCAAAGCCCAAACTCGAGTGGCAGTAACTCAAGTGATTCTTGAAGTAAATTAACAGCAAAATTTATCCGATAAATTCGTAAGAGACGAAGTTTAGTCACGATCGAGCGAGATAGGGCCGACATAGCCATGTTTATATTTGCTTGAACTTATGTTACCGACAGATTTTTGAATCCTTATGGTCTTGCAAAGAATATTACCTATTACTAATAAATCAGTGTACGGGTGAATCGAAAGAAGAAAGGACGATTCTGAGTCTGTTAAAGCTCGTTAGGATTACCTGGTATTCCTTGCTTCATCGTCGACTTATTTTCGACAGAGGCTGTTTCCAGTGAGTGTTGTCTGTAACAAAAGCTCGACCTAGCACTGACCAGTGCACTAAAAAAATACAAAAAATGATTATTTTTAGAAACTTAGGTATTACAGCGAATAGTTGGGGCCTTCTTTTAAATTTAGCGCTTTATTATGTTATTTGCATAATCTAGGATTCTTTAAAAAGTCTAAGAAATTTTCATTGGCGATGCAGAATACAAGCACGCCTCTAGCGGCATAATTTAGAAGCTGCTTCAGAAAATAACTATTTGCGAACCGATAACTTTGACGTTCTTGCGCTAACCTCAGTTTGATTTTTTGCAAACCTAAGGGACTCATTGAGAAATTGTCGATATTCGACCACTCGACAATTACTACATTTTATAATATTTTACGAGCACTGATATCTAAATATTCGCCTTTAGAAAGTGACTAACTGAATCCTTTCTATCCTATCCCTTTCACTTGTCAGTTGTCCCCCACAAAGCTCATGCTACTGTCCGAGCAAATCTTAAGATGTCAACCGTATTAGGCCGATGATTCAAGGCGCGGCTCTCGACTCCGCTAATTGGTTGCACCTAATGAGGCGGCTGATGACCCCGCACTAATGAGCTGCCCCTTAACGAGTGCGCTTCGTGCTGATTCATATCGTTTATTAGCTGGTTCTGCTTGTAAACTTGTGTTTCTCACGTTTTACTTGTGGTTTATTTATATGTTTATTGAGCACCCATAGTGTAAGTTCTATCATCAACGAAAAAAATAAATAAATTCTTAGACACGCATTATACCCCCCCCCCCCCCCCACACACACACACACACAAACACTCATACACACTTCATTTCCATAAATAAGGTCCTTATATGTATACATATGATGAAATTGGCGTTTTGTCTAAACTGGCCACTTTGATCTCAAATATCTGGCATTTGGTTAATAGTTCCAAATTCAAATTTATTTCATATTTAGGCTTGTGTTTCGAATTTATTGCATCGTTTGTTTTCACGGCCACGCCATTTGAAAATTTTCAGCAACGGAATCAATTCCATCCGTATGGACCTAATATCACAGCTCAGACAAACTTTGACTTTACATTAGAGCCTTATTTTTCAAATTATAACCCCCCCCCCCCCCTTCTTCTCTGGCCACAGGCCTGCAAACTCATCTAAAGGCTTTTCTTGACAACAAGTTATAATCTCTATATCTCTATAATAAATCGAGTTATTGTACTAGACTAGACAGACAGACAATGGAAGGAGAACGTTAAACTTTGAGATTTGAACGTGCTAGGTCCGAATTAATGCTTCGTGGCTTATTTATGAGGTGTGTAATGGACGAGGAAAACGATAAAAGCAGATGGTCTAGTTAAAATACAGACCCAAATGTGATGAATAATTTCAGTTCAATTTAAAGCATTGATCGTTCAGTTCACGACAGCCCACCCTACTACTTTTCGCGAGGGGTGAGCGCGGACGCGGGGAGTTCATTCTGAATGTCAATATCTTAGCCCTTTTGCACATTATAAAAAAAAATCTTGTGTCTTATAAGAAATCCAGTCGCATTGGTTGTTATATGGGACCATACACATTACAATACAATTATCATCTAGACTATAGCCACTCTTTTTGTTAGCGTCTATTTCCTAAAATATTTTCATATTAAAAATACGAATTCTAATTTAAAGTACCTTAACCCTCCGATGCACACGTGAGGTCTAAAAGACCCCGTCCGTACGTGCTCGGTCGGCAGACCGGTAATGTCATAAGACAACCGGCTAACAAGACGCGCTGTGGGAATAGCGACCGGACTCCCTTGTCGTAGGTTTGCCAGACGAAGTCTAGTCTACGAATTAGAATACTACATTATTAAAAGTGAAATGTCTAAGAAAATATGTTTAAAACTGACAAAGTACGTCCAGAATTCGAGTAATTTTGTTTTAAGCAACAATTCGACAATCCAGAGGTTGTCATTGTTTATTATACAAGTACCTATATATGACGCTTATTAAATACTGTTTACCCACATCATATCAGTAAATATTTGTTTTTATCTAAGTAGATACATTAAAGTACCAAAAATGTATTGACGTATGTATCATCCATCAAATCGAATAAAAAGGCAAGTTAATATGTTGGGGGTTAGGTATAAATTTCGGGGACTACACAAATCTTAAATCTTTTTCTAAAAGCTTTACAATGAATATGTTATTATCATAAAATAATTTGACGTTACAAACATAATTGTAGCCATGTTGTTTTTAATTTGAAACCGGTTAACGAAATTGACTCGGTTTAAATAATTTTTCCCCGTGTATCAACAAACCGGTAACCGGTTAATACTTCGTAACGAGCGTCTCGTCTGTTTATTTAGCTATTAACGCGTGCAGACAATTACGCGGCGGGCGGCTGGGGGGTTAACTTGATGAGTGACGCGCTAACAAGATGCAGGTGCGCTTTTTATTTTATTTTGCAACATCGTACTTACTCCAAGATATATTATAATATTATGTTACGTATTTTCTTTAATTTTTACTCTGTTTCTTGAAGTTAATTATAATAAAAAATGTATAAAACCAGCCTCTTGAAAGAACCTCATCCGTGAGGGACTTCATCCTTATGTAGTAGACATACCATGCTCTCGCACGAAGCGGTTTGCTTCCTCTTTTATAATGCGAACTGCTGAGGAATGGAACTCCCTGCAGCTTGGGTATTTCCGGACAAGTACAATTTGGATCTTTTTAAAGGAAGAGCGAATAGTCATCTTTTGGGAAAGCGCGCTCCACCTTAGGCATCATCACTCACCATCACAAAAAAGCGGCCAAGTGCGAGTCGGACTCGCTCATGAAGGGTTCCGTAGCAGCAAGTAACATAATATAAAAGTTATTGTAGTTCGTTGTAACTTTGATCGATGTATTGTGGTTTACGATTTATGACGTATTAAAAAAAACTACTTTTGGTGGAAGTTTGCATGGCAATGTACATCATATTTTTTTTTTAGTTTTATCATTCTCTTATTTTAGAAGTTACAGGGGGGGGGGGGGACACATTTTACAACGTTGGAAGTGTCTCTCGCGCAAACTATTCAGTTTATAAAAAAATGATATTAGAAGCCTCAATATCATTTTTGAAGACCTATCCATATCCGTATGGGTTTGATAAAAAAAAATGTGGGAAACCCCCAAAATTTATTGTTTTTTTTTTCTATTTTTGTGTGAAAATCTTAATGCGGTTCACAGAATACATCTACTTACCAAGTTTCAACAGTATAGTTGTTATAGTTTCGGAATAAAGTGGCTGTGACATACGGATGGACAGACAGACAGACATGACGAATCCATAAGGGTTCCGTTTTTTGCCATTTGGCTACGGAACCCTAAAAACGGTTATTTTCAGTATAAAAAATTAACAGACCAATTATTCGTAGGAGTGGAACAGAAATTTGCAATTCAAGGAGTTCGTTGCAGATAAGGTGGAATGCCAGGAATGTTGGACAAAAACGGTTGGCATCGCAGCGTTCAGCTTATGCGATAAGGTAGAGCGTAGTGGAATAAACGTTAAGAAAAGTTATTGACCGCCTTGTTGGTTGGTTTAGTTAGTGGCTTGATCTTTGGACTCGAGCGCCTGAGGCCGTGGGATCGATTCCCACTGATAACAGACTAGTTGGTCCTGATCTGTATGTGACATTGTGAATTGTCATATTTTTGTTAATTTCCATAGAACAGAAGAAAATTCTACTTTTCGTGACGACTATTCGTCACGAAAAGTAGAATTTTCTCCTAATTTATGTGCTATAATCGTATACATAAGTACCTATTTTATTTTTGTTTTAATTCCCTAATCAACGCACATACCTTTCTCTCTTTTGTCTAAATGAAATCATTGTGTATTGTAATTATTTAATATAATAATCTAAATAAGTTTTTTTTAGGTATCATTCATCTCAATCTCACCTGATGGTAAGGTAGTATGAGGCTAAAGGTGGAGCGCGCTTACCCAGAAGATGCTCTTCTTCACTCTTCCTTTAAAAGATCCAAATTGTACTTGTCCGGAAATAACGAAGCTGGCAGGGAGCCCCATTACTTAGCAGTTCGAATTATGAAAGAGGAAGCAAAACGCTTCGAGCGAGAGCTTCTACATAAGTATGAAGCCCACCCCCCCCCCATTCCCCATCCCTCCACGCCAAGTTACGGCAATTTTGAGACAAAATAAAGATATTTTGTTTAATTTTTTTTTTTGTATAATTTTGATCCGATATCAAAGTTTAAATACGGTACACATAGATAATAGTAACGTTCAAACAAACACGTCAAATAAAAAAGCTGCAAGACCAAAAATAGTAAATAACTCCATTAACAGCAAATACATTTTAAAAACCTACATCAAACGAAAACTCAGACAAACACAATAACAACCAGGTCTGAACACCAAGAAATGTGTCTGTAAATCTCGTACAGTGCGTCAAACAATCTCCCGCGTTATTAGACCTTAATACTATTGCAGGGGTCTCTGAGGACCCCTCGACGGACGATGGAACAACAACTAGCTTCTTATAGATGTGCTATCTTTTATTTGCTCGAATGAGTTCGTGACCATCTGTGAATCTGAATGGTGGATATTTATGGAAAAGGATATAGGATAATGAACTTAATCATTAACTCTGTTCTTTCTCTTCAGATTTCTTTCTGTATTTTTATTATTCTGTTTCTGTGTCATCTTCTATATTTTCTTGTTCTTTTCGACTTCTCCTTCTACTACCTCTGTGATGCCTCTTTACTCCCGGTAATTCTTTAGGAGCGACAAACACAGACAGTTCCCGATGGTATCTTCTTTGAATTAAGGTGTTGTCTTATCATCTCCGTTGTTCTTTTTGTCTGCTTTGTCCATAAAAATACATATATGTATATACTTTTTGCGCATTTTAAAACTAAATACAGTTATAAATTTTGTGTACAAAGGCGAGCTTATCTCTAGGATGATTTTACAGGATGTGAAACAAGGCAGTACATTCTATTTTAGAAGAGTAACAATGATTTTATTAGTTGTATTATTTTTGAAATGTATTTTTGATTAAAGTTGGAGCATCCAGTACAAACATGTGCTGACTACCTTTCAATGTCTGGCAGTACCTTCTCCCCCAGTATTCTCCTGTCAATTTGTACCGGCCAATGAGATCGACGGCCGCTGCCCGCGGGATTAAACTCCTTATTGATTATTGGACCCTTTTTTATAAGACTTGGTCTGAGTGACGAGCGAGATGATCCTTCACACAAAAGTGTATGTATGTATGTAAACGCTTTATTGTAAGTACCAAAATTAACAACAACAAAAATAAATAAAAGAAAAGAGTTGTGTACAAAGGCGGTCTTATCCCACTTAGGGATTTCTTCCAGTCAACATTAGAGTAACTGAAAGGACTGGTATAATGCGTTTAGTACCAAAATTATAAAAGAAACGTACTCATAAAATATACACTTACACTAAAGTATGCATATAATTACATACTTTGTTATTATCGGGTAATTTTAATCTAATTGCTTGGTATGGCAAGGTGATGCGCCCAAATTCCATGGGATGGGAACCTGGTGACCTGATTTCATAGATTCATCCTATTTTTAGGCACCAGTCTCTCACAAAAGATAAATTGTACTTATTTTAATTTTATACATTATAATTGTACTTAATCTTTGTGTTGAGATAATAAATAAATTTTGTATTGTTGTATTGTGCTCAGTCCTCAAAAAAAAATTTTCATGTCAACTCAGTCACAAAGCTCGTCCAGGGGCCAAGTTAACAGTGCAACAAATAATTATCTTGAAATGAGTCGATTTGGCCCGAGCCAGACGTCTTAATGAAATTGCTGTAAAATGACTTTAAGATTCCTCTGAATATACATACATACTTTTTGAAATATTTGATGCTAAAATAATAAAATATGAAGACAGAAAAAGAAAAGGATAAGAGATGTTACATGTCTTGGCTGTACTTTGAGCTCGAACCGAATAAACACTTTTCGTAATTGCCAAATAGGCCCCTATAGGGCGAATTTTATTGGCGGCGAGTCGCCTCCCTACCCAAGAAAGGTAAGTATGATTTAGAAATCGCTTAACGCCTCTCGCCCCGCTCAAAACTTGTACGCTAAAAATAAGAGCATCCCTAAAGTATAGGATGATTTATACAGTAGAGGGTCCCCGTTATTGATACGAACTACAGACCTAGTTCTTTTTTCTTTTGATGTGCACGTGATGTGGGGGAAACATATCAATTTGGGGACTATTACCGCTGCTCTTTTATTTTGAAATTGCGATACAAAAACAAGGGGTTTATGGGAGTTTGTTTTTCACACAAGCTAGATGAAGGATTATTTTGACTCGTAGGACTTTGCTATTAACTTTTTAACAGTCCAATTTATGACAATTTTGGAATTGCTGCGTGTAGCAAACAGTTCGGTGGACCCAGCAGGATTGTTCATATAATTCTTGTTGTCTCATGGTGTCAAGGTGTCACCAAAGTGAATTGTTACAATTTAAAGGCTACAAATACATTATTATTTAATTTGCTTTCAATTAATTTGACATTTTGTTTTTAATTAATTTGACATTGTTATTTTTTACTATTTAACTAAATTTTATGATTATTATTTTATACTCAAACATTACGTATGAGTACTTATTTATGTATGACGTGTATTTAAATTTTTTTTTATTGATTAAGAAAAAACAATAAGATAATCTAAAATTTCTAAGTCTTCTAACAAAACCAAAATTGAGGTTTATCTGTAGAAGACGAGTTCGCAACAATAAGTTATCTACTTTTAAAGATTATGGCATTTACATACAACTAAGGTACATTTCATATTTATAAGATGTAGTCATTATTCTGGCTAGCCAACAGATATTTTTTTAACTGTTTTTTGTATATATGTTGTGTTAAATAACTATTTTGTATATCATTTGGCAGACCATTTACAAGTTTAGGCAATATATATCTGACATTTTTCATACCATACATATTATTAATTTTTGGTACAATAAATCTATTTCCATATATTAATTTTCTGACTTTTATAATTAAATTTTTATACAAATTTTTTTAATTAGACTAATAAATGAACTATAAGAGGTCCCAGTGATACGTGAGAAGTGTGGTTTGAAAGAAGATGGAGTAACGAAGGTAGATAAGCGTAGTTGCGTTTATTTGGACATTTAGAGCGTATAGTGAAAGAAGAGTGACAAAAGAAGTTTACAGTGAGAATGTGGAAGAAACTACAGCTAGAGATCGTTCTAGGATCAAATTAGTAACGTCCTCAAAAAGGCTGGGGTCCGCAGTAAGAAGGATAAAAGGAGGTTAAATATTGAAGAATATGTAAGGCTAGTGAGGTATGTCAGGACCGCGCAAAGTGGCGATCCATCGTCTCTGCCTACCCCTCTGGGACCAAGCCGTGTGCATTATTATGTATGTATGTATGTATGTATGTATGTATGTATGTATGTATGTATGTATGTATGTATGTATGTATGTATGTATGTATGTATGTATGTATGTATGTATGTATGTATGTATGTATGTATGTATGTATGTATGTATGTATGTATGTATGTATGTATGTATGTATGTATGTATGTATGTATGTATGTATGTATGTATGTATGTATGTATGTATGTATGTATGTATGTATGTATGTATGTATGTATGTATGTATGTATGTATGTATGTATGTATGTATGTATGTATGTATGTATGTATGTATGTATGTATGTATGTATGTATGTATGTATGTATGTATGTATGTATGTATGTATGTATGTATGTATGTATGTATGTATGTATGTATGTATGTATGTATGTATGTAGATACATTGTCACCCTGAGGATTCGAATGTAATTCTATGCCTTCAGTGAAAAACGATTTAACTTAGATAACGCTACTTGTCAGGAGACCAATGGATTTATGGAATTTCACATGCATATGAAAGATCAATGAACCACCTTCAAGTAAAAAAATCAACCACTTATTTCCTGAAATTTCCTTTTTACCTTTCCTGGATTTCCTGAAAAGTCAGAATTTCTCATGTGTCTGTTATTACACTGGTTCTCTTTCTTTTCAGACCAGAACGTACAAAATTTGATTTCATTGCGATTTTATAAGCAAAAAATTTGTCTGTAGCAAATCATTTTAACCACGTGCCTCAAGCCTTGAAGAGGTTATTCATTACTAAGAAATGTTTGTTATTGTTTACCATTTCTATTTTCAGATGCCAAAAACAATGTAGGTCATGTGGAATAAAAGGAAATATTCACCGGGTCTGTTTGGGCCTCAGGCGATGACGTTTCGATGAGAATTCCAACCCTGGACCCAAACAGGGAATGCTGTGACGAAAGAAAGGAATTTATTCATATTTCTGGAACTACCCATAATTGACCATTCTCTGCTTCAAATTCTCTGTACCTAATGATCATAGGTAACATAAGTATATGTTTGCCAATATAGGCAATAAGTACATAATATGGTAATCAATATGTCAACCTCCATTGTTGAATACCCATCACAATACTGGAGTAACTCTCGACTTACTAGGTACGGTCACTATTACTTAATAGTTACGTACTATATTAAGTCGGGGTAGTTTTCATTTTGCGGCATCAAAATGCCGAAACGATCTACCGCCGCCAATCAAAGAAGCAATAAGTTATTCTATTTGTTATATATATAGTTTCTTTTTCACTATTAATTTTCTGTATAAATAATGTGCACTGCTGTCTGCCTATCTGATTTGATTTGTCTCTTTCACCCAAAAGTTTACTGAAAGAAAAATCTTACAGAGTTAAGTGCGCCTTTGTACATCATATGTTTAAATGAGTTGTGTGACTTGTATCCTCCGTCTGTTTTCGGCAGATGAGAGAGGGTTGTGCTCCTGCAGTGGAGACAAAAATAACCTAATGATGATGATAATGTGTGACAATATAAATAAAAGCTAAAACATTAGCCCTGTTTAATAAGTTATATAAGGAATGTCTTATATCCTGGCAAAGTCTACCTACGTTTGCTCTATGTGATTCATTGGTTGTCCCTACAGCCCTGCGTATGTTGTTTTCAGTATGTATTATTTTAGCAATGTGTTTTTTTTATATTTAGGGCCTTACAAACACTTGCAATTATGCTTACATGTAATACTCTTACTTGGTGCTTACACTTTGGCAGTGATAACGATTACCACTCCTTTTCTCGTCGATTTTAGCGATGCTCAAACAATAATGGCGATGCCAGTAAAGCAGCGCTTGGCTGAGACATCGATCACAATAATTATAATAATCTCACCATCATAATTTTTAAGTTAATGTATATGTAACTTGTTGCATGTTGATGACAGTTAAGTCATCTTTTGTTTTATTTTTTATATTAATTCTCGCCCGGGTAAGAATTTCTCCAGTGGGAACCATACTTACGACTTCCGGAGTTAAAGGCGTCTACACACCTTTCTTGCTATTTTCTCAAAATTCCCTTTTTACACTTAGCCTCCTTCCTACTCTCGTACAGGGCAGTTTAATGCTCATACGATGCTGCTCCCCAGTACCTGGGTTTATCCTTAACCAATAATAAATTACGGTTTGATCGGGTAATTTCGTTCGCCGCTAACTAACATTGAACAGCTATTCTCACGAAAATTTCGCCGACCGCGTCCCGCACAATTCCATTAACGTGCCACACCTGCAAACTATAACGAGATAGAAGAGTCTCTAATAAATACAAAGCAATTTCATAATCTAGTTTAAACCCAATATGCAGAGGTGAGGTTCAGGTGAACACTGTTTTTATCTAGTTATATCGGAAAATACGAAACGGGAAAGGTAGCGAGCCCGCTGGTGTGGTTGGATACGAAAATCATTACATGAAAAGTCTTTACATAGTTGTTATTAATGTAAGTAGTAGTTATTAAAATACCACTGCTTGAAAAAATCTATTATTAGATTTATCTGGCGACTCTGAATGTCGTTGAATCGATCTGTGAAATCATTTTCCTGTTACCTTGAAACATTTTCTTGTAATCGTGAATTTACTTCACAAATGTATAAAAGGATCATTTTTATGGTCTATATAAACCTAAAACCAGTGCAAATTATGATCAATAGGAGAAACAATATCATGTCTAAAGCTGTCCTGATATGATACGAGAAAAGATGCTAAGTATGAAAAACGAATTTACTCTCTGTTACTGTTAAATTACTAGGTCCACAGTCTGGTCACGGACAGCAGCGTAACCAGTGTGAGGTGAAGAATTGCAAATTTACGATACGTCGACCTAGCATGGCCATCGGACAGTATGTTGATGCTAACCCTAATATGAATCGTGCTTTAAAGTAACTGCACCAGATTCACAGCGGCTACGTGCGTAAAATACTTCAGTGTGTTTTCATTTCAGGCTAGTGGCGGTAAGTTTCTAGTATTTTCATCCAATTATCCACGCCTTTGACCGCCCGTTCTCTAGCTAAATGAACTCATAATTGTAGAAACAATAACAGCTTTGGTCCAAGCCTCTTTGTGGATTTGCATAGTTAGGAATAGTATTAAGGTGTGCAAGTTATTAAATCGCTGTGCATTCTGTATCACTAGCTGATGCTCACGGCTTCGTCCGCGTGGAATACCATACCTTAGACATAGAATACTTAATAATATGCCTTAGAAGTGAATTTCTAATATTTGTTTATTAGTAAGTTCTTGTGTAAGTCGTTTTGAGGAACCTTTACATAAAATTACTGTTAATTAATAAGTCATCGTTAATAGATCAGGGTACGATTTCTTTTATATACGAGTATCTACGAGTATGTGGATAGGTATAACTGCCAAAGGGCCATTTTGAAAACTTTCAATTCAATTCGATTACTCTTTATTGCACGATAAAAACAAAGATACAAACAATAATATATTAACTTACACATATACATCTGGGCGGTCTAATCGCTAAAAGCGATTTGTAAGTTTATATGATGATAAAACCTGTAAACATTACATAATCTAAAGAGTATTTATGAAAAAAAAAACAATCGTATGAAGATAATTTAATCCAAATAAAAAAGCACTAAGAACATCTCATCTAACCGTCTATTGATAGCAATAATCACCCAATGCTTCTATTTTGCGAGATTTTTGATCAAATGGCGCTTCGCGACATTGTGAAACACAAAGTAGTGGCTGAACTAAGAGTAAAAGAATGTTCGGTGGTTAAAACTTTAAAACCGATCATTACCCAAACTTTTTACACTAACGGTTAGAGCACGTACACACATGAAATAAAGCTAATAACTCGAGTAAAGTTTGGCAATAAGTGCTGGTGGGCTGGCGTTTTTATCAAATTATCAGAGCTTGGCGCCTGGCCAGCTCTAGTCCAGTCGCGCACGTAACGCTTAAGCAAAACCAAATTGGAGAGAACGTCTGCGTTCAGAATCAGATAAGTACTAACTACTAGCACTTTAGTACATGGAGATACTAAGTATCTTGTTAACTGCACTTTACGTAAATGACTAGCTTCTACAATTACTTAGTGTTATTTGTTTTCATTTACTCGCAATAGCCTGTACGGGCAACTCTTTGATATCACCTAACCACTTATGACTTTGGCCCTATCTAAACCTATCTCTTTCACTTCTTTAAGATAGCCGAAAATGAGATCCTTTTGTATATTGCTGTCGTTTACCCGTTTACTAGCGGTACACGACCGAAATAGCATTATTATTAACAATACCAAAGCTTATATCGAAATATAGAGTACTGCTCTCGCCTATATGTATACCTAATAAAAGACAGGCTGATAACGATGGATAAAATGATTGATAACTGATTGCGAATTGAATAAGCCATTTTGAAGTATCTCTTCAAATAAAAGGAAAAGTTTTAAGTACCTTTTATCATCAAATATCAAATTACTAACTACGTGTCAATCCGTTAAAAAATCTACCGAATTTTTAAAATCTCGATCGTTATTAATATAAATCTCGTTTTCAAGTCTCGATTTTCAATAACGCCATCTATTGACACATTACACAAAGTTACCTTTACCTTTCTCAGCCGATCGCCATTTGTCGACAGTAACTACATATATATTTTAAGAAACTAAGTTGTTAACCGACGACCTGAAGAAGGTGGCCGGAAGCGACTGGATGCAGAGAACGGAACGGAAGGTCTATGTCCAACAGTGGACATCTAAGGGTTGATATGATGATGATGAATTATTTATTGTATTTTATATGTGATGCTGTCAAACGAATGTTTCATTCACTCATTCTTTCTTTCACACTCGTGTTGGCGACTGCACTCCGTCTAGTCCACGACCAACTAATGTAAGCTATTACACCGGCCGTATTCGGGTTTAACTGCGACTAAATGTAAACAACGGCCGCCGCTCGCCTCGCTGCCACTTTGTCACGGGCCTTTTTTGGCGATTTTGTTTTATGTCTGCGCCGGCCTTTTTTGCTGCTACCACCATTGTTATGGGGTTATTTTCTCGATGATGTCCCATTTAGTAATTAAGCATGCAAAAATTCTAGCATGTTGCTACGTTCCCCCTTAGGCCAGGGAGAGAGAAAGAGAAAAGCATGACTCTGTAGCTGTGGTGTTCGTCAGCTACAGATTCATACAATCATTTAAAAGAATTACGTAGGCAGAAAGTATTAATATCTCAAAATCCACGACATGACAACGAAAAAAAAATAGAAAGTTTGATGTCGACAACATAATACTGGCGAATGATATAAACTGTAAATATATGGAAAAGTTTTAGTCAATATATAGTTAATCGTATCAGGATAGGACTAAACAATCCATTAGATCATTCTTTGTTATACCAGCTGGAATAAAGAATAGTAACGAAAACTGATAACGAAGACGAAGTCACATAGTTTTCACTGGAGCATTTTTTTGTAAATGTACAGATAATAATTTATTGAAAGTCCATTTAAAAAGCTATGAAATACTGGTGAGTAAATTTCCCCCACTTGTTTTCACGTAGTTTTTTAATTATACGTGAAAACAGGCGGGGGAGGGGTATTGGGGGTACAGGTGGTCAAAGGGTGTCAAAAGTTATCAAAAATGGGTCACGTACTATGGCCAATCAAATTTTTAGTTTAGGCCCTCAGAATATATTGTATCGTCATTTCAAAATGCTACAAGTCTCGAATTCTCTGAAAAAATGTCCAGCTTTATATAGACACAACATCCCACTAAATACTTCGTCTACCGTAAACAAAGCTGTTGTCATTGTAAACTAGTATTCCAATAGGATTAATTAATTCGCGGTTTACTCACCACTGCGCTGGGTTACCAGTCGAAAATTAAACAACTACGCGCCAAATACCCGCAACGTCATATTATAATAGAGGCATTTAATTAAAAACCGTTATCGTTGAATAACGTGTTATTTAACTCGTTAACGCTTGGCGTTATTGACTTTTCATTTCGGTCTGTGAGGGAAACCTTACTTCGTTACTTTCCAGTTGGGTTAGGAAAAAAATCTTATTAGCTAGCTTCGCGTGTCTGTACATTGAAAATAAATGCAACAAACCATATATATGCAAATAACGCCACTGGTGTTGATGTTCCTGCGCGAAAAGGAGAAATAAATATACACCTACCTAATATTTATATTTTTGAAGGACGATATTTTCAAAGCACTCGATAATAAAGTAATATAATGTCTCAAGGTCGAGTGCAGACCGCCGGCGCCGCCGAGCACCGACGACGAAACCGTCAGCTCGTTAATCAATTACTCGCTTGTTTTCATTCAAATTATCGCCCGCTTTTTCATTCTGCTTGTTCAAAGCCATGAAACCAGCGAATGAGCTAAAACTTTAAACTGTGGCTTGTAACCTTCCAATAAATTGGTTTCGTTTCTAATTACTTCAGTTTAAGTTATATATAGTCCTAGACCCATACGTCAACCTAAGTAATTATGTTTACATATACAATACAGGTTTTTTTTTACCGTTTATTGGAAAAATTTATAAACCTTAATTAAAATTGCCCATGTACTGTGTACACTACGAGTATGTAAAAATATATGATCATTAGTGTCTTGTTACACTCGCAATTTTTATGATTAGCATAGGTAGATGGAGCGACGATCTGCGTAAGGCGGCTGGCAGTGACTGGATGAGAACTCGAGATCGGGTTCAATGGCGCACCTTGGGAGAGGCCTATGTCCAACAATGGACTCTTTCGGACTGATGATGATGATAGGTATTATACTGGTCTATGGAAGTGTCAAAATGTTACTGTTACAAGAAGCTGAAATTATCATACATTTTAGCGGTTGACTTTGCCTTAAACTACTCCCATATAAAATATCTTTGTTTATGAGTGCGAATTTTACAGACTAAATAACCTATGTTGTTGCAAACGTCCAAACAAAATTCTTATCTATTTTATTAAGTAGTCGTAATTTAAAAGTAGGCGATATTAATTTTAGCATCTAAATTACGAAGTACGTACGAAATAACCCCCTTCTTCGTGGCCAAACTCAGTTGAACAGCACCATTGATCCGCATCGTAAAATCCATTGGACAACACTTTTACTCTTGTTTTTTTTTTCTTCCTAATTGTCAGCTGATTGATTCCTCTTTTTCGGTTCATTCGAGTTCCAATTTACAACTCCATTAATATCAATTGTATTTTTTTCAAATTTGGAGCTTTGTTGTGTTTTTCAATCGATATAGGAAGTAATTTTACATTTGCTTGTAGAACTTAAGTGATGATTTTTTTATTTATGTTGTTGCACTATGGAACTTCTACTAACAGATGTTAATATTGATATAATATATAATTATGCGATTTAATTTAGTTCAAATTCTCTATTATTTGGTTTTAAGCTCACTTTAAAGTCACAGATTCACACCTTTACACCTACAAAAATATATTTTCCTATATACAATACATATTATACACTTATCTATTTCCAAACTAGTCTTTTCTCCTATATGCTGGGAATTAGACAAGGATAGAACCATTCACAAATATAACATCCAGACCGGAACCAGCTTGTACAAAGGCCCTGGTGGGATCGAACCCACGACATTTAGTGGTCGAGTCTAACAACCAAGCCACTAGGCGGCGAGGCGGCTAACAAACGAGGCGGACGAATATTATTTGATTATCCACACCAGGGCAATATTACCCCATTAGGTCAGATCAACCTATAACGTTATCCATTAGGTCAAATCGACCTATAGGTATAGTTGTCTACACATATAGCTTCAACCGATTCAATTCAATTCAAATATTCTTTATTGTGCACCAAAACATATAAATTTTTTAATAAAAACAAATCTTACATAGAAGGATGAATTTAGTGTACAACGGCGGCCTTATCGCTTTCAGCGATTTCTTACAGGCAACCTTTGGGTGGTGGCGAATTTTTCGAGGAGTGGAAATACTGGATGCAAAGAGTATACAATTTATATAACATAAACTTGCATGAATACTTAAATAAATATATGCCTACATACCGATAACTAGTAATACGAAATACATACTTAAATAAATACATACAAATAGAAAAATAAATACGAAACACTGTCTATTATGTAATCTGTTCAGTAGCCACATTGTGATTCATAGTGAACACGCAGAAGCTGTTTAAATATGGGAAGTGGCTCTAACGGTAACTCTAGCCAATTAGGGCTACAATACGACCTCCTATTTACCAAAATTGCCTTCACAACAGTACGCGCAGGATCGAAGTCAATGTCCGCTCAAATCTACGTTTGATAAGCTTATTAGGGGCGCAAAATGTTCACCAAATTAATTAGCGCCCGTCCCGGCGACCCGTAGCGGGCTATTGACGTTATTATTGGGGTAGAAGTGACGAAAGTGGGCGATTCCAGTGAATACTAAATAAAAATCACTCACGCCTTTAGTATACTACAGCTGCGATCTGCGGTACTGGTGTGGTATAGAATCTTGTATGAAGAGCACATTGCCTATACTTATATCTCGCTCTATCTCTCGACTTTCCTATAATTGTGTCCCTATTCCTCACGTATCGCATGCTTAACGCAGATAACTATGGTGTACTAAATACGTCAAACAAAACCCATGCTATAAGCCATTTTTTTTAGGTTTTGAGGATTTGTGTTAGAACGTTTCGTGTGCATGTACATAATTACACTGTCGGTCTACCTTTCAAACTGAAACACAAGAAGCCAATGCTTGTATTGTATGGCAGCATAAATAGAAAAAGGTCACCATCCATATGAATCCTGCCTAAAATCCTCCCATCGCAGTTGGTAATAGTATAATGAAAACAGAAACAGCTGACACAGTAGCTAGTCGGTTGTACCAAATAGGCTTAGAAATCTGCCAAGTGTCTATTTTAAGAAGAAAAAAAGGTAAGGTTAATTTTTTTTAAATAACCCGGTGAATTCCGGAACTTCGATGAAAAGCTAAGGCTTTTCAGAGTTTTTTTTTTGTTTTTTTTTATATTCTAGTACTAGTGTTATAAATGACACTTATATGGTCATTTTCCCTGAATTTAACTATATTAAATCGCTCCCGCTATCCTCTCGTTGCTTATACTACAGTATAAGATATGAAGCTATAATGGCTACCGGTACGTGAATTTGTGAGCTGCAGTCATTTGGGCTTTTAAATCAATGTGTTGTTGATAAAAACGCGGTAAGCTTAGTGTTTACGACCAACCGACACGACAGCGTTAGAAAAGCAGCGCGATTTGAACGTTCGTGATACTAGCTCGTATGTTTTTTCTTCTTGGGTGCTTTTGGAATGCTAGTTAATATATTAAAAATATATATACATGTTTGCCGTGTGGTTCCCGGCTTAGAATAGGGCCACTCCTATCTTTCCCGTGGGTGTCGTCAAGGCGACTAAAGGATTGCACCAGGGACGGGCAGCAGCGTTCTCCTGTGTTTGTATATTAAGATCATTTACTGCGATCACCAAATCGCCTGCCAAAAGTGGTACTCTATTAGGGAGGCCTATGTCCACCAGTAGACGTATTTAGGCTGATGATGATACATGTTGCAGATATTTGTCCGTTTACAAACGGCGGGCGTTGTCAGTATGTATACAAACGCATGCTGTTTTGTAAAATGCCAAAGCCTTTGTCATATTTTTTAAAGAATATCTATGGGGTTCCTATATGTTTTATGTAAGGGGTCTACAGTTCACGTTTAATTTTCTAATCACCTGCTTCCGGCATTTTACAGTGCAGTATGCGTTTGTACACTGATGACGCTGTTGGTAGACTGATGACGCCGTTTGTAAACTGATGACGCCGTTTGTAAACTTACGCCAATTTGCCTGATAATTAGCTACTTGAAAGCGCGATTATATGTTGTCACGTGAATAAAGTTCAAACGAAGAACTATTCAGTTATGCTTTATTAAACGCATTTAAGACGTAAATTTCGTACTAAAAAAATTGCATCCTAAACTTGATCGTTTTTACAATGCGATTGTTAAAAAAAAATCTATACATGTACCTGATTTTTTTTTAAGATGTAGTACTAAGTACCAAGACTCATTTACCACAGATATAATGGTTAGCACATTTTATAGAACAAATTACATTAATATGAAATTCAATTTTGTTTATTTTTGTGAAGCAGCGACATTTGCCAGTTTTTCCTCAATCATTCTTCATTCCACGATATCTTCTACCTGCATCTTTTCTAAAATTATTCAGTTGGTACAATAATGTGCAAAATGCATTTAAAACCCATTTAAACACGAATCAATTCATGGGCCCTTGAAGAAAAATATGAGTAAACGAACGATCGAACCAACGTATGAATGAATATACTTTATTGCACACCAAAAAAGTATCACACCTTTTAAAATCGTTAATCACTATGGTTGCTTTACTATCTCTTTGTAAAATTTGATTTTTTTATTACATCATAGCATATCATAAGAGATTTTATCTATCATTTGACTTTGGTTTAAACTCCGTGTCTAAAATAGAACAAACCCAAATTTAATTCTGTTAAACATCTATTCCCATGGCTTTCTAACGGCAGTGGTGATGACAAAACGACCACATAACACCACTATAACGGAAACCCTGTGACCCCTTAAACACCATATTTATGCCCCCGCATTACGTTTGGAATGCCAGGGGGCTAAATTCCGTGACAACCCCCTATTAATTCAATTAACCCAATAAATACCACGGAGTCACCGTTCGGGTAATAAGCATTACAATAATCGTATATAACGTGGTATACAATATTTTTAAACGCGAAAATGTCGTAGTAAAGATAAAAGTAAGTGCGTACAAACACGCTTTTGTTGCGAAAACGTTGTTTTACTTTTCTACGCAGTGCGATCATTTAGGGTTTAATAATAATATAATAATAATAAATCCTTTATTTTCAGGCAACTTGGCCCATAGATAAATACCTTAGCCTAGAAATACATAAATTATATAACCTTAATAAACAAAGTCTTAATTAAACGCACACTATTTTTGGGGGTAAAGTCTTTGCCTCCCTATATCGTTTAAAGTAGTAGTCATCATCAACATCAGGTTATTTTTGTCTCCACTGCAGGAGCACAACCCTCTCTCATCTGCCGGAGACAGACGGAGGATTTGGCCTACACTTCCCGCGCTGGCCAGACGGGTTGAGGAGGCCTGATTGATGTTTTATAATGTATTCCCTCAGTCGCCTTGTACGACATCCACGGGAAGAGTTGGAGTGGTCCTATTCTACTCTACCGGAAACCACACGGCAAAAGTAGTAGTGAATCTTTGTAATGTAAGAAGTACAATTTTATGAAGTTAATGTAAATTACCGGAAAGTTAATCACTTCGCTGGACAGGCTAGTTGGTGGTAGCAGATTCAGGCAGTGTATAAAATATTGTATATCCCTGAACTGACCCATTTTCACGACAACAGAATGCCTTCTCGTTTGCATTTTATTTTAATATTCTCGGGTCACTGACAATGGCTGAAGTGATTTGGTGGAAATATTAAGAGGAGAGCGGGAATGTCTACTATCCCATTAAATTAATAATCTAAACACTAAAGCCGTCTCTTTACATTCGATCGTTTAAAATCGTGTTCTGTAATGAATTTGCTGAGTTGTTTCGTCCATCGTAATTTAAATTCACATAAGTATTAAGTTTAATTTGTAATATGTAACATTTGCACGCTATTATATGGATGGCTAAATAGGCATGGTCTACCAGTTGCTAGTTATAAGATATGACATTTGTACCCTATTTATGCAAATAAATATTCTAAATCCTCACCTTTTTTTTTCTTAACGTAATATATTATCTTTGTCTTAACGGACCGGTTTCAAGGGCGGCCCTAGGGCGCCATCATTGGTGGAGGGAATAAAACGCCAAAGCATCTGCATAAGAATAAAACCCAAGCACCTTACCTTACCCGCCGTAATAAGAATAGCAAAAAGACAGAAAACAGAAATATATAAGAATAGCAGAAAGATATGTGGAATAGGTCTGTCAAACATCTTGCACTAATAATAAAACCGTTTCGTTGGCCTAATGTCTTGGTTATTTTATTACATTCGAGAGTCAGAGGTCGTGGGTTCGATTCCCACCAGGGACAGACAACTTTGTACAATTTGTCTAATTGCCGTAGTACAAGATAAAATCCTAGTTTGTGTATGCATATGAAATATTTTTAAATTATTCTATTTTAGCCCACCTAAGGGCATGTGTAGCTATCGCTGGGCGCTTGTAACTCGGGCCGTATTACCCACGTATCGCTAACGACAGGTCCCCAACGAGTTCATAATGTGATATTTTTATTCGACCCGTTTGTCGCAAATAAGAGAGGCTAACAGGACTAGATAATATGAACTTAGGCGTATAAACCTAAGCAAAGAATACTCCCCCCGCCAGTTTAACATTACCCACAAAATAAAGCCCGGCGTATAGTACGCAGCCGGTTAGAAAGAGAAGCACTTAGGGTTGAAGGATAATGTTGTCCCTTTCTCGACAGTTTATGCGCACACCCAAACGTGTACGGAAAGGTTAGTGCGCCTCTAATATTAGTATGGTGATTAAATTTGTTCGCTTGTTGGAGTATCGGGGGCACAGAAATGGATATAAGTAGAAAGGGTACATCACTTGTTTACTTCAGTCTCGCGCGTGTCGATTTTCGGACACAGCGCGCCCGCACCCCTTCCGCGCACTTTCTTGCCTCACGGTTTTTTGGTCACGTTTCTAGTGAGGAGATAAAATTATGCAGTTTGAAAACAGGCAAAATGGCACGTTTGCTGATTTTTTGTCGGTGTTTACCCGACCTTGACTCGACGCGAAACGAGTAAGCGTTTGACAGTTTTTGCAATATATTGCAAATTGTTGCCGGGCGTGTCGCACTTGCTTCACCATCTCATTCATTTCTATGGTCGGGGCTGTAGTCTAGGCCCCTCTGTCAGATTTGGCTATTAAATATATAAATTCGCTGTTTGAAACACTAATAGAGTGACATAGTCATGCTTATCTATACCTATAATAAAACTGTAACTGGTCTGTGTCTGTACATGGGAGATATTGTAGAAAAATGTGTAGGAGGGGTCTTTATAGGGCCAATAGAAGCCAAAATATTTGCTATTAGAGTTTTTGTCTGTCAGTCTTTCTGTCTGTCTGCATGTATGTTTGTTACCTCATCACGCAAAAACTACTGAATGATACAGTTTTCACAGTTGTCTTGCTGGAGGTCTAACTTAAAATCTGGTGCATGTTCCATCTTGAAACGCCGCTTAGAACCTGAGATATTAATAAAGTAAATTTGCGTGGGCGTCGTCGGGGTCAGAGTCGTAGTCAAAGTCGGATTGAGAGTGAGTAGTCCACGCGAGCGGAGCCGCGGCGGGCACAGCTAGTAAAAAATAAAATAAAAATTTATTTCAGGCGTTGCCTATAGCGTTAGTAACAAAGATACCTTATAACTATGTTACTAACTTAATATTAAAACAATAAAAATGAATTTTTTGTATCTTTGACGAGGTGGACGCGGGTCCAGTGCTCGCCGCCACAGTCTGCAGGAGGCTTATGATAAAGCTCTTTAAATTAAACAAAAAAAGGCGGCCGACAGTCTTTTACTTTCTTATTATCATTTTACTACGATATTCCTGGCCCGCGACAGGAGGCTTCGACGGAAGCTGCATGGAGTTTATCGATTACCACGACCCGGATGTAATTGCCTGTCTTTTCTTGTGCTGACAGCTAGAATCTCATTGGCTGTTTAGAATTTGAATTGTCGGTTGTTATTGAGGTCAGGTTGAGGTTAAATCGGTACTCCATTGAATAGCAAAAGACCTTTGAGAGTAGTATACGACAAAGCTAAGAGGAGGATATTAATTAAAATGTGTCTAATGCAAAGTTAAATAACGTTCGCTTTAAAATGCATTTATTTTTTGTATCATACATTTCCGCCAAATCAAAAGCTACAGAAGAAATATATAACTTACTAGCTGTTGCCCCTGACTTCGTCCAGATGGACAAATTAACATCACAAAATTATAATTCCACATGAAAATGTTTGCAAGTAGTTTTCTTTAATTTTTTTTCTCTAATCCTAAAACAAATATTATATCGCAAGGGCATATCCCCTTTCCCTCTCCCTCTCCCCATCACCCAAACACAGACAGACACGAAATTTAAAAATTATATTTTTGGATTCCACTGGTCTTTTTTTCTAAATCAATGTAAAAACGCCTTTTTATTGTTTTATTTATTCATCATCAGGTTATTTTGGTCTCCACTGCAGGAGCACAACCCTCTCTCATCTGCCGGAGACAGACGGAGGATTTGGCCTACACTCCCCGCGCTGGCCAGACGGGTTGGGGAGGCCTGATTGATGTTTTATAATGTATTCCCTTAGTCGCCTTGTACGACATCCACGGGAAGAGCTTGGAGTGGTCCTATTCTACTCTACCGGAAACCACACGGCACGGTTTTATTTATTAGAAAAGTAAAATTAACCGATATTGAAAATGAACTGAATTTATCACGAATATTATTATTTTACGTGACACTTCAGGAAAGCTAAAATATTTTTTATTGCAGAATTCATTTTTGCTGACTTTTTTCAGTTCTAAAATAAATTCATAGGCAACACGTACTTACGTTAGTAGAATACGAGATTCTTATACCGGGTATATCAGTCTTTATTTCTTATACATACTTTCATTTTTTATCTTTTTTATTAAATGTTTCTGTTCATTTACAAATAATATATTCCTGGAACAAAACCACGAGAAATGCAATAACAAACAATAACAAACAGACAAACAGTAACACTAGTACTACAACAATATTGCCAATTTACACCACGTGCCACGAAAACTGCACACACAAGAATAAAAGCAATATTCCTAGTAGTTCGCACAGGGACTTAGTCAGGGGGCTATAAAGGCGGCCCATGATAATAAAAGATCCATGTGCCAGTAGAGTGTGCATACTCTATACATGGTTTCAAAAATAACTACTTTAGCTATATCTGGACTAGTTTATGTATTGCTTTATTCCTTCAAATAGTAATTATTTATGTACACTCGTGAAAAAAGGGAATGATTATAGCAGGTGGGCCGTTGATTTACCATATTATACACTCACGAGATAATACGGTTGATGATGAAAGAAACGAATGACACGCGAAGATTGATGTTTCATATTCAGATTCCTTCAAACTGCTAAGCATTCCCTTTCCGCGAGTGTACATGCCAGCTACTCCTACAAACGAGTAACTTAAA
The DNA here is from genome assembly GCA_947086405.1 of Esperia sulphurella. Taxonomy (NCBI): domain Eukaryota; kingdom Metazoa; phylum Arthropoda; class Insecta; order Lepidoptera; family Oecophoridae; genus Esperia; species Esperia sulphurella. The sequence continues at coordinate 14,123,258 of OX352265.1, forward strand.
TGCATTGACCATATATGTAGCAAATGTCGAATTTGATATATTTACCGCGTTATGTCAATCGCGTTTCATTTATTTATTATTTTTATTCAGATACTCGACTTCTTGGTACAGGTGGATTCAATGTTATAGCTGGCACGTACTATAGTGTTCTTACACGAGATATCCCATCCTAGTCCTCAGGATACAACGCACTTTATAACCTCTGGATTGTTGCTCATGGCGATTCAAATATTTCAGTCTATAGACGAAGGTAGCCGCTTGCTATCTAGTGCTTGTAATAAGTGTCACATTATTTACTCTTATGAAAAAAGGGTTTTATTGCCTCTTTATTATTTCCACGCAACTCGAAGTAGCACCCACTGCAAAACCCCTAACTCCGTCCCAGAGTTCGCACATATATTAGTTTCACAGAAGTGTGAACTCCGACCGCAAAGTTCAACGGTCTCCGAGCTCCGGCCCACGGAGAATACGCAGGTTTATTAAAGTGCAGCGCAATAAATTTGAATAAAGGATAGTTATGGAGTTTTCGTGTCCGCCAGTGTTTTAATGTAAGTAATAGTGTGTAATGTGAGTTAATGCTTGTTTCACAGCTGCATGCTGTGTTTGCTCTTTAACATTGTTAGCAGATCATTGTCTCTGCTCGTCTAGTATAGTTAATATCGTAGTTAATATATAGTATAGATGTATAGAATGGCATCAGATAATACTAAATATTACTAGGAAAAGAAGCGACAATCACCTCCCCCCGCCAGTTTAACGTCGCCCGCAAAATAGAGCACGGCTGGCAGTACGCACTACTGGGCTGTCGCTACGGTACAAAGTCACTACGACAGGGCGCTATCGAAAGATTTCAGTTAACCAAAACCCATGCATTACACACAATAAGAATTTAAAGTTACGATTCATAATCAGTGTATTATTGCAAAAGATATTATCGCTAACTTTGTCAATGTTGTGGGACAGGGCATAATAAAAAACTGGAACTGGAACTGCTACTCTTTTTACATTATGATCTCCTTTCTAAAAACTTTGTAAATTTTTAAGAATACTTTTTATTAGTAAAGTCAAAATATTGGGCCCGATTCTGAAGGCACACATTTAAAATTTGACAGTGCTAAAATTGGTTTCGTCTTTATCTTCTTAATATTGTGTGACAAGGATAGCAACAGTTTTAGTGCTGTCAAATTTTAACGTTGTGCCTTCAGAATCGAGCGCATTGTCACGGGAATTTATTTGATTTTCATTTAAATTAATTTTAATTTAATGTTTGAATTGGATTTATTTACACAATTTGTAATGTGAAAATGGCTCTACCATTCGAGTCACAGGAATTTGTGGATATAATATGATTGTACTTCGAAGCTCGTGGTAAGTACGATGCAAAATGAACTCAATCGATCGAGTTGAGCGAAACTAATGGTTTGCATTACGTTGAATTCACGATTAAGTTCGTTAGAAAAATAAACCAAAAAGTTAAGTTTTGATTTTAATTAGTTGGGAAAACAATGATTCAATTACTGGTGACCTATAGAGCCTCCGTTTTTTAGGGTTCCGTAGCCAAAGGGCAAAAAACGGAACCCTTATGGATTCGTCATGTCTGTCTGTCTGTCCGTCCGTATGTCAGAGCCACTTTATTCCGAAACTATAAGAACTATACTGTTGAAACTTGGTAAGTAGATGTATTCTGTGAACCGCATTAAGATTTTCACACAAAAATAAAAAATCTAATAAATAAAATCGTAAACTTCGCGTGTCTGTACATTGAAGATATTTGCAAAAAAAAAATTGGGGGGTCTAAGGATAAGCAACAGAACACATTTCGATCATTTTTGAAATTTTTGTCTGTTTATCTGTTTGTCTGTTTGTCTGTTTGTCTGTTTGTCTGTGAGTTTGTGCACGCATCACTTAAAAACTACTGATCGGATTTCGATGGACTTTTCACAAAAACATGGTGCTTAACTTAACTTAACATTTAGTCTTTATTTCATCGCAATCGGCTAACTCAATCAAAAGTTATAGACATTTTTAGTTTTCAAATACATTAGTTAGGTAAGGTTATTATGCAATATATTGCTTAAAATAGTATTTCCGTACCTACTATTCAGATTGCGATGAGTTTGGATTACATTTGGAGCTGCGAGTAGGAATTGGAGTGGGAGTGGGAATGGGAATGGGAATGGGAGTGGGAGTGGGAGTGGGGATGGGAGTGGTAGTGGGAGTGGGAGTGGGAGTGGGAGTGGGAGTGGGAGTGGGCGTGGGCGTGGGCGTGGGCGTGGGGGTGGGATTGAGAGCGGAAGCGGAAGCGGTAGCGGAAGCGGTAGCGGAAGCGGTAGCGGAAGCGGTAGCGGAAGCGGGAGCATAACCGGAGCTGGACCGGAGCGGGAGCGGTTATGGTACCAGTGTAATTTGAGTGTTTGAAAATTCGCATAACTTTTGACTGAGTTACCCGATTACGATGAATTTGTGGTATACGTATTCAACAAAGTAATGTTGGTCGGAATTTGCACTGCTATGGATTAGGTACGAGGACTACATTTGGAGAGACGAGGGAGAGAGTTTTGAGGGGAGGGTTGAGGGGAGAGCTGAGGAGAGGGTTGAGAGGAGGGTTGAGGGGAGTGTTGAGGAAAGGGTTGAGAGGAGTGTTGAGAGGAGTGTTGAAAGGAGGGTTGAGGGGAGAGTTGAGGATCTGGACCTGGAACTGGAACTAGGCCTGGACCTGGGCCTGGTCCTGGGCCTGGGCCTGGCCTGGACCTGACCTGGACCTGGATCTGTACCTGGGCCTGGGCTTGGACCTGGACCTGGATCTGGATTGGACCTGGACCTGGACCTGGAACTGGACCTGGACCTGGACCTGGACCTGGACCTGGACCTGGACCTGGACCTGGACCTGGACCTGGACCTGGACCTGGACCTTGACCTGGACCTGGACCTGGACCTGGTCCTGGACCTGGACCTGGACCTGGACCTGGACCTGGACCTGGACCTGGACCTGGACCTGGACCTGGACCTGGACCTGGACCTGGACCTGGACCTGGACCTGGACCTGGACCTGGACCTGGACCTGGACCTGGACCTGGACCTGGACCTGGACCTGGACCTGGACCTGGACCTGGACCTGGACCTGGACCTGGACCTGGACCTGGACCTGGACCTGGACCTGACCTGGATTTGAAGTCTGAGTGGAAGTGGGATAGGGAGCGGAAGTGGGAATGGGAGCGGATCCTGTAGTCCACGCGAGCGGAGCCGCGGGCACAGCTAGTTTACAATAAATTTTGGGGGTTCCCCATACTTAAAACTGAAACTCAATTTTTTTTTTCATCATTGATTCAAATAAAATAAAATAAAATCAAACCCATACGTGTGGGGTATCTATGGATAGGTCTTCAAAAATGATATTGAGGTTTCTAATATAATTTTTTTCTAAACTGAATAGTTTGCGCGAGAGACACTTCCAAAGTGGTAAAATGTGTGTCCCCCCCCTGTAAGTAAGAGAATGATAAAACTAACGAGAATGATAAAAATAAGAGAATGATAAAACTAAAAAAAATATATGATGTACATGCAAACATCAAACTTCCACCGAAAATTGGTTTGAACGAGATCTAGTAAGCAGTTTTTTTTAATACGTCATAAATCGTAAACCACAATACTATTATTAAAACATCGATCAAAGTTACAACGAACTACTCGTACAGTAACTTTTATATTATGTTACTTGCTGCTACGGAACCCTTCATGAGCGAGTCCGACTCGCACTTGGCCGCTTTTTAATAATGGCCCGGGTTCTAGGCCACACACTGTATACAATTGACGTGCCTTGTCACGTGTCACAGCATACACCCCGCTCCTAACAAGAGATCGCGTCAACGACAAATTGTTGTCGCAATATACGACCAAACTTAATAACTGCGTAAGTTTTTAGCGCGTAAATCTTGCGCGCACGTGTGCGAGCGCGCTAACGCGACCGCCAGTGTCGTGTGAGGCCCCCCTAATGGCTGATTGTTTTAGTTTCGATTGCTTTTATCTGCCGCATATGTGGGGCATGTTTCTTCTATGAAGTATTGTTGGGGATATCGATTTTTAGGAAAATATTTAGGAGTAGGTACTAGTCGTTCAGAGGGCAAAGGAAAGACCTATGCTCGGAGCTTCTCTAAGATCCAAAATTGATCCACCAGACTAATAAGGTCATCGACATAGCTCATAAAGTTAATAAGTTAAAGTGGAAATGGTCTGGTCACATCTGTCGGAGAACCTAGAGAGAGGCCTGTGTCCAGCAGTGGGCTCTTGTAGGCTGATGGTGGTGATGAGTAGAGTGTGGGCGTTCTGATTTTTTTTTACTCGGTCATCATTAAACGTATTAAACTAATCCTATCAATTACTATATGGTTGACTGGAAGAGATCCATAAGTGAGATAAGTCCACACACCATTTTTTGTTATTAGTTATTTATTATATAAAACTACATACTACGCAATCTCAATTTTTTTATTATAAACTTTATTGCACTGAATGTACAAAAACATAATGCCAATATAACATTCTCTTCCAGTTGACCTTTGAGTCATGCACATAATGAGTGGTAGACGTGAAAAAAAATCATATAAGAAAATTGGTTTTTCTATACTATACTTACATAATAAATACAAACTAAAATATACTACATGCTAAATATAACCTATAAATTATTCATATACACATTACTACGTAATAAACTACATATGTAATATATGAATCATCATCATCAGGTTATTTTTGTCTCCACTGCAGGAGCATAACCCTCTCTCATCTGCCGGAGACAGACGGAGTATTCGGCCTACACTCCCCGCGCTGGCCAGACGGGTTGGGGAGGCCTGATTGATGTTTTATAATGTATTCCCTCAGTCGCCTTGTACGACATCCACGGGAAGAGTTGGAGTGGTCCTATTCTACTCTACCGGAATCCACACGGCATATATGATTAACTACAATCAAAATATATCTAAAACCTCTCCCGCTTCCACCACGCTATACTAAGTACACGCTACCTATCGCTCATGCCTTACACCAATACATGAAGGTTGACAACTCCTGCCACCTAGTTCAGCCCTTCCCAAACTTTGCGCCTTCGACACGCGCGTCACGATATTCTTTGTAACTCGTGCACAACTTGCCGGAGTACCAAGTTAAGGGAATATAATTCTTGTAACAAATAAAGGGAAAACTTGAACACTGTCGATTTCAGTTCACAAAAAAGACGTCTTTATTTTGGGTCTTCGGTGATTGAAACGCAGACGAAATGCACAAAACAGTATTATAATACGAATTTTCTACTAAAACAGTAAAAATCAGCGAATGTAAATGATATGCTGCAGTGTGGTTTTCCGGCTTAGAATAGGGCCACCCCCCAATCTTCCCAGGGCTGTAGAAGAGTTCTCCTGTGTATGTTAAGATAATTACTGCGTCCGCCTGCCAAGCGTGGTGATTATGGCAAATCCCCCAATGGACACCAAAAGTGGCATTCTATAGAGTGGGCTTATGTTCAGCAGTGGACGTATTTTGGATGATGATGAATATAAAAGATACGACGGCCTTCTACTAAGGGTATACGTTATGTGTTATTTATATTTCTTCTTAGTGGCTTATTAAAATCCACAAATCGTTAGGGATCGTCACAACTTTGAAGCAAATACAAAAATACAAAATTAATTTAAAACAAATATGACATTAATCGACTCTAATTTTAAAAATAATGCTTATTATGATATAGAAATGGTGCTATAACACCCTTAAATAATGTAAAAGTACTTTGATGAGATGAATGAGTAATAAAACTGATTAAACTGCATGCATTATCTATTATTTAGGTGTGTTACAACCGTCCACCATCGCTGTTACAACCGGCCTTGGTACGGGGTTTGTTGTAACAGTGGCAGACATTTTTTAAATCAACTCCTGTCTGGCAACTATTGCATCTAGGTTCTTATTCTAATGGCTTAAAGACAAATGTGTACTCTTTCATTTAAATCATTTTATTAGCTGCTTATAGCCATAATGGCAATGCTACACGTGATCAAAGCAAAATTGTTACAACTGTACCCAGTCTACCCTACTCGTATATAATGCCGGGAGGCAGCTCTGCTATTCCTGGCTACGGTGGCTCCGTTCGAACCATCAGAACCATCTGAGCTAGGTATCCATACCAATTCCAATGCGAACGAACGCCGCACTTCAATCTCCCACTTCAAAACAACGTTTAACTAATAATTAACTTTTGAACAGTCGGTTCAAATCCAAAACTTGTTTAATTTGTGGCGCGGAAGAAGTGTCCCTTCGCTGCGTTCGCGCTTAGTCACGTAATCGCTCTCAAAACTTGCTGTGTAACAATCGTTAGGGAGAGAGCTCACTGAACGGGATAATTTTATCATTGACTAGCTACTGCTCGCGGCTGCATTCGCCTGGTCCTCGAATGTTTCGTCACGGCCTGCTGGCGCTGCTCACTTTTTCATTTCATTTATTTGCCATAAATTGTAGGTACATACAACATATAGAAAATCTTTTTTGTGACGTATTAATACGTAATTTTATTGTCGTTCATATGCTTACTCAATATTGTATTAAACTATTACAATATTACTCAACATTCGACGACACCTTCGACAGTCGATAGACGCAAAGTTCAAGTCGTTTGCATTTTACTTTTTATTATGAAAATTCCGGTCCTCACAACATTGCCCACATTGGCCTAACTTTACATTACAACATAAAATAGTTACAAATTAACTTCCAGCTCGAACTAAAAGTATATTTTGTAATCATTACTGTTCCTAAATATATCTAATTATTGGGGACAATAGTAATAAACTTGATAGTAATAAAATTGTTTTTTGTGTGCACTACACCTCATACCACGAAGCAAAATATTTTTTCGTAGCTCATAGTTTCACCTCAAAGTATTTTCCTTCATGATTGACACTAATTGGTTATTAAATTAGATAACAGATGCACAATTTAAAATCATCTGTTATCTAATTTAATAACCAATTAGTGTCAATCATGAAGGAAAACACTTTGTGGTGAAACTATGAGCTACGAAAAATTATTTTGCTTTATGGTATGAGGTATATATGTGTAATGAACAATCAATCGTTTATTCAATGCTGCCGGCATGCGTCCACTGTTCAACCATCATCTATACATTCGACAATGCCCACCCCACACACGATGCGTACTCGTACTTCCGTCATCCAGTATCTTTCGGACAAGCCTTTTCCATCACTCCAAAACTTAGATTGTTGACTCTAAAGCTACTACGTTTACGATATTACGGCCGTGTCGTTCCCGGCTTTGAATAGGGCCACCCCAAATCTTCCGTGGGTGTCGTCAAGGCGACTAAGGGATTGCACCAGGGTTGGGCCGCAGCATTCTCCTATGTGTATATTAAGCTCATTACTACGATCACCAATCCGTCTGCCAAGCGTGGTGATTGTGGAAAATCTCCTAATGGAAATTCCACCAAATTCAAGAAGCATTCTATTTGTTGGGTGAAGGTCTTTTAAAATGAAATCGTGGACTGTATTTACTGGTATTTATTTCTTCACCAACATAAAATTTAGGTTTTCTTAGCTATAGCACTAGACACAATGAAGATTTTAATTTTATTAGCGACAATTGCCCGCTAATCCGGAATATATTTGGAACACACGTTTTACCCCAAGATGGCGAACCGAATGATGCGGAAACGGAAGTTAGTCACTTCTTATTTTATATTATATGTTGCCAGCATACAAATATTCTGTGTTCGGATGTGTTCCGAACACTATTGGGGAGGCTTATGTTCAGCAGTGGACGTATATAAGCTGATAATGATGAAATATTAAAAAATACACAGATACAATTTATTTACAATTTACAATTTATTTGAGAAAAGTGTACAAATGTATACGTACTTTTTAATAAAGTACGTATATCTTACATTTGTACACTTTTCTCATGAAGAATCAAAGGTATGTTAAAGCAGACTCGAAGGCTCGACCCGGAAGAGAAACGCGAGAATTCCCTTACCGACTCGTAGTTGTCTACATCTACCTGGCAGTAGGCAAACTTTTTACCGAACACCCTTCAAGGACCGTTGACGAGTAATGAGGCACTTTACTCCCCCGCCAACAGTTTAAATGTTTTTGCCCTTTCTCAAATCTGAAATTTAATTCTGAATAATGATTTGAAGTTTTTTTTTTTCTCCTAACGATTGGGTTCGAACTGTCTAGCTGTATTCTAAACCAAAATAACCGCTACTAACCTTATTATAGTTATATAAATTGCTTACTAACAACATATATGGGGATATGTATTTCTTTCAGCTTCTCTGATCTAGATAATAATCAAATCTAAGAGACGCGGAGCGAAAACTTTGTAAAAATATTTTGACGTGACATATAATGTCCAAATCAGAGGATTGGCATTAGAAAAAAAAACCGAAACATGACATTAATTGTATTCTAAAGTACCTATATGGTTCCATATTATATTCCAAAGAATATCATTAGGTAGTAATTACCATCCTGAATGTAAATCTATATAAGCCAACGATCTCTATGTACTACTAGATGGAGCGTTCCAAACAATCGCTCTGTTCCACGCAATTAGCCACAACTCTTTCACATTCACAATGAAACTTGTGCAGTTACTACGCATAACATTTAATTATTACTAAATATTGACGCTACGGTGAAATAATGTCAATATTTAGTAAATAATTAAATGTTCTGAGTAGTAACTGCACAAGTTTCAAAGTGAATGTGAAAGAGTTGTGGCTACTTGCGTGGAACAGAGCGATTGTTTGGAACGCTCCATCTAGTAGTACATAGAGATCGTTGATATAAGTAGATTAAATTGTACCTAAAACCATATTGTTGTTTATTTCACGATGTAAAGTTGCTTCTTCTACCTTTCTCTGATGGTCTACGTTGTAATTGATTTCCGAAAGACGGTTGCAGTAACCATAGTATTCTGTTGGAAAGGTTTTCGAAAGCAATTCATCATTACCATCATCATCATCTATCTGTAGTATTTGTTTATGTTACAATTACTAAACAAAGTTTTCAATAATTGGTAAGAAGATTGTCACAATACGGAATGAAAGTTTGCCACATTATACTTATCGCGTCGAACTCTCAAACAAATTCTTGCCGGCAGTCATGGGAACTTGGCAAAATATGCGACGACGTGTGGACTAACTTCCACGAAGTTATGTGGCCCTGGGCTTAGAGCATTTCGAAATTTATGTATCCCTAGCATTTGCTAGTTTGTTAACTAGATCAACAAGTTTTGGATCATAACCAAACGAATTTTTATCTCAAATCCTATTCTATTCTATGGTATGGTATGGTCGTCCGCGTGGACAACTTAACATCATAAATTATTATGTATTTCCCGTAAAAATGGGATGTTTTTTCCGGATAAAAACTATCCTATGTCCTATTCCAGGACCTAATCTATATGTGTACCAAGTTTCATCACGATCCGTCCAGTAGTTGAAGCGTGGTTGAGTAACAAACATCCAAACATCCAAACTTTTCACATTTATAATATTATAAGTAGGATTAGTAAAAATAGGATGTTCAGAGGTCGTTTATTGTTAAAATTTTGGCGTACTATTTTCTTTATTTAGGTAATACTGACAAGGTAAAATTTTAAATGCTTATACGTGTATCGCTTGAAATTATGTCTATGAATAAATTGTTACAGTCAGTCTTGTATTCTGGATTTCTATTCGTAACAAGGTATGCTGGACATAACATGTCAAAGTGGCCTCTGTGTACGCCACCAGTAATCCAATTTGCAGTAAGTTCCGCAACTTGCGCGAACTCGCCAGACTTAGTGATTTAAATTTACAACTTCGTCCATCCCACTTGCAATTTTAACGATCACGGCAAGTTCACTTTAAATCAGATTTTGCTTTTAAGATGCGGGTAATAGATGGAAGTTGGTCTTCTAGTTTCAGGCAGGTAGTTTTAGAGGGTGAATGTTTAACCAAGTCATTGAGTTTGCGTTTGTAACTTCATTAACGCTATTCTTAAAAGACCGTTGTATCCCACTGCTAGGAAAAGACCTTTTCCATCTATTTCGTATTTAGCACATGAATCTAGCTCATCGCACAATAGTTTCCGTGGCCAATGTGGTTTCCTCATGTTGTCTTATTAGTTGGAACCCATTCACCTGTAATTTTGATTCACAGTTCTTGCCAATTAAACTGTAGCCTAGCTTCTTTCCAAACTTCGGTAATTTGTATATAGAAGTAATTTGTATAAGCGACTTTAGGATCATTAACTTAAATTTTAATTTAATTATGTACAAAACAGTCTCTGCCGACTGTTTTTGATTGAATTTATTACTCGATTCGCGCCGTATCACCACCACAAATCGTTTGTATCCCTGAGTTTCAAACAGTGGCCCACTTTGTTATAATAATGATGTCTGGTGAATGATCTTTAAATCCTTGCTTGATTCTGCGACGGAAGTGTGAATTTCCAATACGAGCTACAACAACGGTGTTACCTACAAATACTTATAATGTTTTGGTTTAATAAACGTCTTACATTCACCGCTAATTGGAAGTATTGGTATAAATACAAAAGGGTAATGCGATAAAGCAACTAAATCTCATACCTTATTTTAACAAATATCTTGATTGTTATATTTTGTTACAAGTTCTACAGAGGCAAATGGCTAAGTTGCGTGCTCAAACGTTTTAGCAGGTTAAATCAACGAATCAAGTCACTGGGTTAACGCGAAATGGTCTCGCATTACAACAATGTTAAAAGATAAAGCGGATAAACAACGATATCTAACAGCAGGTATTTGCGGAACTAGATGAGCAGATAGTTATTTTTTAAATAAAATATTAGGAGATTAACATTACAATGTTGCTGAATTTAAACAAAGGGAAAGAGAAACAGGATCAATAATCCCCCCATCGCCTGTTCCTATAGCAGAATTAGGGATTGTCAAGCAATTGCTCGAAGAAGATTTTTTGAAATGTCGAACAAATTCACCAAACAGTAATAACTAATATATTACCAAAGTTTCTAAAACTAATAATGGTTAGATCAAAGATAATATATACTAGAGTAAGATAAGCAATCCCCGAACAAAAAGTGTAAATCAAAAATTGGTAGCATAAACTTAGATGGCGCATTTGCTATCCAATTCTAAAAGTATTATCTAAAATCCGCACGGCGCTGGTGTATTTAGTGCACTGTTTCTAGTTGTGGCGAAGGTAAAAAGTGGTAACACTACCCGTCGCTAGATGTCATTACATGTAATCATCTAATGAGTTCATGAACGTGTTACGTAACAGATGGCGCTAATACGAAACTAGTTACAATCTGTCGCAACTTTCATAGTAACAACAGTTATATAAAAAACGAACTAATGGCAGTTATACCTGTCTTGCTTTAACATAGATACTTCTCATTCACACCCCTAGCCGCCATGCCCGCCATGTTTCTTATTGCAGTGTTGTTCTTTGAATTTCTTTTTAACCGACTTCAAAAAAGGAGGAGGTTCTCAGCTCGACAGTATGTTTTTTTTAGTATGTTACGCGATTACTTCGCCAATTCTGAATGGATTTTGATGTTTCTTTTTTTGTTTGGTAGGTTATACTTCAGAGGTGATCTCATATAAATTTTATCGAAATGGAGGAAGTTGGCTGGCGGGATTTTATCTCAAATAACCAAATGTATTTTTTTCAGTACTTTCTGATCCTATTTCTTTCAAATCCGATCCATAAATTCCTTTAATGAGTCATTAATATTACATGTAGGTATATACATCTCTGTGTTATGGAAACAAAGTACCTAAGGAAAGGACAATTCAATATAACATCCAGACTCGAACCAACTTGTACAAATTATATAGTTCCCTGCCCCCAGTGAGAATCACGAGTCCTGACTCACTCACTCTAGTACATAAATATTATCTTTACTACAACGATCTCTATGTACTACTAGATGGAGCGTTCCAAACAATCGCTCTGTTCCACGTAAGTAGCCACAACTTTTTCACATTCACAATGAAACTTGTGCAGTTACTACGCAGACATTTAATTATTACTAAATATTGACGCTACGGTTAAATTATGTCCACGCTCCATCTAGTAGTACCTACATAGAGATCGTTGCTTTACTATGACCTGTAAATTTGTTTTTCTTATCTTCTAGGTAACTAAAATTGGAATACAATCGCAATTGCACAGTGCTCTGGTAAATCAAGCCGAGGTAGATATCTAGATATTCAAACAGGTCACTGACCTGAGGTCAACTGTTCTTTCTCGTTCCATTTGTTTTTCACAGTTGCGAAATATGTTATGTTTGGTAGCGATTACTACTAGTAGTGCAGTCAAATTCCGAATTGTGACCATCCCTAGCACCTTACTGTTATAGCGATAAAGTAAAAATTAGAATGAACATGGTTATTTATTGTATCAACCGAAAGTACCAAATAGGCATGACGAAAGATTTTGAAATCCTCTTCCGTAATGTAGGTACACATTTACTATTTACGAAAAAACCTTTATTTCGGTATAAAACTTAAGTTTAACGGAGTTTAAAGCCATTTTGATAATATTTTTTCAATATTGCGCGCAAACAGCTCGCAGCTGTCATGGCGTCGGCTCTGACGTCACGGTTAGGTAAACATGTCATTGTGTCTATGCGTACGAAGAAAGTCAACAAAATATTCAAATAATTCGTGTGATAAAAATGAATTCCAAAGTTTATAAGTGGTGTGCAGTACTGCAGTGTAAAAACACATCAATAAAAACACCCAACAAAGTGTTTGTACATGTTCCAAACAAGTTATGAACAAGAGATAAATGGTTTGGTTAAAGCTCGCACGGCGAAACAACGTAGTCACGAATTCGCCACTTTATTTCTGTGAAGACCACTTTGATGTGAGTATGTTATCATATTGATAGATCTTATACTTAAAATTGAAATAGTTGAAATATTGAGGCTATGGAATAACTAATTTATTGAGGTTATGTTTGTTTTGGTCTTGGCCATCATTCCTAATAACAATTTTAATCGTTTACTTTTCTTTTTCCAGTTGCCAAATGATATGGAAAATTATATGGAGTATCATGTGATGGGGTCAGTATCACAAGTACGTATGAAACCAGGATGTATGCCCCATGAATTTATATGCCAACCAGACAGGAAAACACGAACATCTGACACAACAGAGTGACCCTATATAGCTAAGAAACGAAGAATTATGATTCTTGAAGAGTGTAAAAAGGAATTCGAAGAAAAATGTATAGTTACAAAACAATCAAGTTTTGAAGAAATTGCATCCGGTAGTTCAGGTATTTAATATTAACTTATTTATTAGAATATAGCATTGAAAAAGTTAATTTTATTCTCAGTGTTATTACATAAATAGGTACATTGTTGGTACACACAAAACTACATAGATTTTTCTGTGACCTAGTAATCTCCTATTTGTGTTCATAATTATAACATTGCACTTAAATAATAAAATATTTGTTTTACAGTTCAGCAGAATGTAGAAGTTCCCCAAGTAACACCAAGAGTGTTGGATAAATCAATTCAAGTACACACATGGAAAACATTCAGAAGTAAAGCTAACCAAACAATAGTCAGTTCAGTAAATCAGATGACATCACCATTGAAGCCGTTTCTACATTCTGTCTCTACATCACCATTTAAAATCAAGCATCAAGGTGTTAATAGTAACATGCCTATCTTAAGTTTGGTTAAAGTTCTTGATGATGTGATAACTATAGCTTGTGGTTTGATTAATATACAAGATTCTCTTATTAAATAAAACACAAATGAAATTACTGCATTTTTATTTCCTATTCTATACTTTTATATAACAATGGATACACATAAGTTTTTTCAAAATTTAATAACACTTTCAAGCCTGACATATATTGCTCATCAAAAGTTATACATATAATTTCTATATTTTTATTACTAGTAAAATTTGGGTCTGCGATGCTGAAATAACACTTATTTAGACCACTTAGGTACATTTGCATTTGAACCTGGGCAAAGCATTTCTTGCTGTGTTTCCCATTTTTTATATAATTGAGATACGTTTTGTTGCTTATGGGACATTTTATCTCCACAATGCTATCTTGACATATTCCATCAGGGGAACCTGCTATCATTGGATATTTTTGGGATATGAACAGTCCAGTATTCTTGATTTTTTTCCCTAGTTTCTTGCTTATTATATCATTGGTCTGACACCGACTCACTTCATAAGCTCTAGAAGCTATTACCCTGCCATACCTCAGTTCAAACCAAAGGTTATTATTGAACTGGTCCCTGGTTTCAGTTTCAATCTTGTTAATAAGATCAACAGTCAAATTAATTTTACTTAAAAATAAGTCACAACACTCTTCCTTATATGTAAGCACAAGTTGGTGCATTGAGACGCTAAGTAGTTTATTACAATTATAATCTTGTTGATACTTTAGTAGCTCGCAGTTGTCATATTTTCTCTTTTGTGCTTCTTCTAAAAAAATTTCAAGAACTGGAGTTAGAAGGCAATATAGGGCTACCTTTAGATAGATCTTTTGCAGATATAAATTTCAAGGTAGTGCCAACTCTTGATAGCTTTGATTTCCGCCAGTAACATTGAACTTCTGTGCATGAAGGTTCTTCGCTTCGTCTATGGATCCACATAAGCAGCGCTATGGCATGCTTACATCCGCCCTGGGGAGCAACACAATCATGGCATTCGATTGATATTACTTTTTCTTCATCTTCATCAACCATCAATGTAACAGCATATAGTTTTGCATGGACTTAATGCTCTGGGCAAATTTTGCACTTTACTGTACAAATGTTTCCTTCCCGTTTTAGTTGCACATAACTGATTGCATCATCCCCATATGATGGTCTTGAAGACCTAAAATAATTGAAATTAATTAGAACAAATACATACACACTGACTTGGTGATTTAGGTGTTTACTATGAGGAAAAATACTATACAGTAGTATTCACAACAACTAGGGATCCGCAAAAAGTATCGATACCTGAGTAGTATCGATACTTTCGTTACGATACCAAGTATTTTCGTACTGGATACTTTTGTTACGATACTTTACTAGGTATCGATACTTCGTCACATACTCGATACTTTTTGGTGTACCGATACCAGACCTACTTTGTTTTTCGTATCGCCCAGCGCCAGGGATGAGAATACGCCAGCGCAAGCTCCGTACGCTCCGTGTGTAAATGCGGCAAACCGCATTGTATACTCATAGAGTGTCATCTCATTACCGTTCTCTTCTTTCTTGCTTTGCTGATGCATAACGACCCTCTCGGTCGAGATTTAGAGGAAACCACTATCTTATTAAAGTATGATGTCGTTGCATGGAGACAAATTACTTTTTATGTCTGATTTTGGTCTGATTGCAGTGATAAAGACTAGGGGTTTAAAAAGAACCATATTTACATCTACCATTAAGTCAATGTTTATTGTAATAAATAAATAGAGACGGAATATTATTATTATACCAATAATAATATTCCGTCTCTATTTATACTATTTTTATTATTATATTTGAGGTTTCTAATGTGATGAAAAAGTACTCGATACTGAGTAGTATCGATACTTTTGATGCGATACTGGTATCGAATACAGTATCGTTACTTTTATTTTTTCGCGTAACCCTAACAACAACAAAACACAGAGAATGACAGTATTGTTTACCTAGGCGTGACGTCATGCACTGTGATTGGTATTTCAGTCAAAATGGCCGATTGCAGTATTTTAATTAATGTTTTATTTTATTGAAAATCTTAATAATCTGAACCTTTTAAATAAAACTAAACCAGTGTTTTAAATTCTTTTAATATGAATTTTCCCCTAACATCATTAAATCGACGATTTTTGGATACTGTCGATCCATACCATTTTTAGTTTCGCTTTGCTTAAGTACTCAATTTATATTTTTACTATGGGTAGAGGGGATAATAAGGTAATAATAATTTAAAGTTAAAGTTGCAAACTCAAATTCGAAATATAATTTTTGAAAATTTTCATTTGTAGCTCAGATTTGTACAACAAAAACGCGATGCTAACGTCAAACGACGTTCCGTTCCGTAGGTAAGCTAAGATTTCGACATATAATTTTTGAGTTTTCATTTGTAGCTTATATTCGTATAACAAACACGCGATGCAAACGTCAAACGACGTTCCATTCCGTTAATAGCTAAAGAAATGTCACTTCTTATGCATCAATGCATTCAAAGATATGAGCTATTTGGGTAAGCGAATGAATTACAGCAAACATGAAACGAAATGTGTTTGACAGCAAAGCTGTTATATAATGAAATTGAGAGCTACTGTTCATTAACTGCTCGTCGTAGTTTATAATATTATCTTTGTACTAAGTAATATAGGTATTATCATAATTGATTACATACATGTCTTGTTATTTACCTAAACGCCATCTATTGGGGTTTGTAAATGCTATTACATTATGAAAGATATAACGTCATACGACTATTCGACCATAGATGGCGTAAAAGTCTAATTTTTCAATATTCTTATCGAATTGTGATAATTCGTTACCTGTAGCGCAATCTAGTGGACCGTTGAGTAACTACAGCTTGATTGACGCAACCAATAATGATATTTGCGGCCCTCGGTTAGATGCACTTTCCTATACTAACATTTTATAATTCCTTCCTTAGTCAATTATTATCAAATATTAGCAAACTTCTCAGCTGCCATAATTAAATTGCTGTCGGAAGAACCAATGCATCATCTGATTTATTGTGAAATTAAAGTTGATTATCTTTGCTGCAACTACTTGAAATTATCAAACAACACATTATACAGATACCTGAGTTTGTTGCGTGTCTTTCATAAAATACTTTACCACTTTCAATTTAACAAGTTATGTTTATAACAACTTTAATATAATATGATTCAAAGTCATTGCACAGAAAGTGGAGGGTAGTTACGTTTACCTTTTTAGTAGAAGCTATATCAATTGTAAAAATATGATTGTATATTTTATTTAAAAGTTTAGCTACTGAACGTTTAAAAGCACTACTTTAAAGTCAACACCCTAAACACCGAAAAGAATTTCACGAACAGCAAGTCAGCGGCAATGGCTTCTCAACGGTGATTGCGACTGCGATAATTCACTGGAGCGCCGTTTTTATTTTTCCCCGTCTTTATGAGACCGTTTGCGGCCTCCACCCTTTCAAATTTACTGCCCAAGCCACTATCAATCCTATAGAACAGTTCAACTGGCGACATTACAGTGAGATTGTGTATTTCACTGTGATTTAATCCACTACGATTACTTTGAGCTGTTTACGTCAGCGTCTCGTGGTAATGGTAATTGAGTTCAACCCTTTGCGAAATTGTTTTAATAAAATCTTTTTTATGGTTGCTTACCTCCCGTTGTCGGAAGAATTTCGTTTAAAATTCTCGGATTCAAAATGTAGGGTGAGAATATTTATCTTCGTTTTGCATATTTATATAGATACTTCTTTAAGAATTGCATTTGCAATTTATGGTATTATTCAGGAGAACTTTAAAATGAGAACTATCACTGGTTCCCCTAAAGAATTTATCAAAAACACAATAATTATAAGCAATGTCATGCAAGCCTATATGGCCATTATTCGCTTCGAACGTAGTAAACGATTATGAAGAAGAATCGATGGTTGAAACTTCCAGTACTACCAATCTAGATCACTGTATGTTTATTTATCTAGATCTCTAATCTCCTCTTATATTTATATAAGAATAATCTAATTTCGTTTTTACACGTTATCAGAACTGAACTCAAAACTCATCTATATACTTAAAAAATTTCCTTTGTACTCGTATATGCTTTCTCGATGTGTTTGTTAAGTTAGTATACAAAATCTTTTTCTTCTTAGTCCTTTCTACAGATTTTAGAATAACATTATGACAATCTGAGACACAATAATTTTATGAGAACTCTACATCCAAACAATAAGGTGAAATTTATAGCGTTATATGAAACTACACGTAACATAATATAGAGTAAGGCAAGTCATACGGAGAGAGACAATGAAACCAGAGTAATATTTCATGTGTAACCACTTGCCATTACTTCGCAGCGGGCCTGGGGCTCCGCTCCCGAAGCCCTTTCGTTGGATATTATGAGCCTACTTATACGCAAGTACTTCTGCTTCTACCAACTGAACTGTTTCTGCTGAATGAGTTTGATTAACATCTTTCTTTATCATATTAGTAATGAAAGTTATGTTCCGTTTAAGTCATCTAACTGAACTGAACTGTGAAGTTTGTTATTACGAGCCTACTTTATGCAAGTACTTCTACTTCTACCGAGTGAACTGTTCCTGCTGATTGCGTTTAATTAACATCTTTCTTTATCATATTAGTAATGAAAGTTATGTTCCGTTTAAGACGTCTAACTGAATAATTATATATTGTTCAATAATATGTGGGGAGAGCCATCTCATCCTCAAGTAGGCAGATCCTATGGGGAAAGAATCACTTTTGTTCCGGTGGTTTTTTTATATTTTCATTTACATCTTTTTTGGCATCAGACTACATAGTAGCTATTTCAGTTCTAATAAATCTCAATATGATATTTATATGATATAAATATAAATATCTCAATCTCAGACATTCACACCAATTATCCAGTCCCAAACTAGGCAGAGCCTGTGCTATGGTTACCAGATAACGGATAGACATACTTAAATAAATATATAAACATCCAAGACTTGGGTACAAACCTTCATATTCATCATATGAACATTTATAAGGTTAAGAATTTTTCGTATATCTTAATTAGTTAGGAAATAATTGACAATCGGCTAGTGATACTTTTTTGATCCATTCTGTATACGAGTACATGCCTAAATGTAAACTTGTCCAATCCCAAACTAGTATTCTGTACTATGGGAATCCCACTAATATTATAAATGCGAAAGTTTGGATGTTTAGATGTTTGTTACTCAATCACGCTTCAACCACTGGACGGATCGGGATGAAACTTGGCACACCTATAGGTTAGGTCCTGGAATAGGACATAGGAAAGTTTTTATCCTGAAAAAACATCTCATAATAATCTGTGATGTTAAGTTATCCACGCGGTCAAAGTCGCGGGTAACATCTAGTTAATAATAATAATAAATATTTTCGTATATAAAGTTGTCTAATCCTAAACTAGGATTTTCTCCTGTACGATGGGAATCAGACAAAATTTAACAATTCACAAATACAACATCCAGACTAGGCCCAACTTGTACAAATTGTACAAAGTTGTTTGTCCATCATGGGTATCGAACTCACCACCTCTGACGCTTGAGTCCTACAACTAATCCACTAGGCCAACGAGGCCGTCAAAATTAAACAAGGATAGAACAATTCACAAATATAACGTCCAGACCGGAATCGAACCCACGCCCTCTGGGTCCACGCCACTAAGTCAACTAGGCGGATATATTTAATGTCGCTGTGTTCGTAATTCCATATCAGAATACATGTACCTACACATCTTTTTATAGGGTGCTCCCTTAACCAATGTTTGGTTTAAATCTGGTAGCGCTCCCCTTTTAATAATTTTCACCTGAGCTCACCCCACCCTCCCGCGGCGCTGCTCCCGAATTTATGCGCACCTAGATAACATCTTCATCGTAAGAATTCAGGGTAACGTTTAGGACAAGGATACGTGGTTCAATGGAAAGTGTTTGTTTATTTGATTTTTATTGCATTCGTATCTTTGAAAACATGTTTCTAATAAGTACAGTATGGCTTCAGGGAAAGAGGTACGTTGTGGTAGGTGGGAACGTCAAATGTACTGGAATAACTTTTCCCGTGGTAAAATTAAAAATTAAATAATTTTTTTTTTATATCTGATTAATAAATCCATATTCATATTAAAATAATGATAACAATACTAATTAAATGTAGTAAAAAAATTAACGAAATAAAACAATAAAATAAAATACCAACATAATTATATGAAAGTATGTTAATCAAGTCATTTGCGGTTCTCATCGCGATGCAAGGACAGCCAGTATCTAAGGATGGGACTGCCCAGGCACTCGCACATCGTCAAGAGGATCTCATTTTTAGATTTACGCAGTCGGTCCCAAGGAGGCAATACGTTTCTTAAAAGTTAGGAACTCTGGCTGCGGCGAACATGCCCGACGCGGTACTGAATCTGAGTAACTTCATTAGGATGCGGTATGCATCATTATACTACACCCTAATTGTACTAATAATGCGTTTATTTATTTAATAAAACTAGACGACAAGAACAAACTGTTCTCGTAAAAGGTATGAATCTTTAAATTTGGGCTACAGGTGCTATTCGTTGAAGCCAGACCTTTTTACACTAAGCTCCTCCTGTACTCCACTCCCCCCCCCCCCCCCCAAAGGTATGGAAATGTAAGTTCCGCAAGTTCGCACCAACCACGCTCATGCCACTTCCAGCTTCTCTATCGCTTACACCATAAGTATTGAGGGCCGAAAGTGTCGCTTACAATATTACGATGTTAACCACTCCAGGAGATTTGCATAATTCATTCAGGCCTAGGATCGGTGGGGGAGAGCAACGTATGCTTTGATTTAATATCAAACGTTAATTGGCCCCTCTAGTCTTAGAGCTTTCGTGGTTTTAGTTAAGTGGGCTTTAAGATTATCTATAATTTCTGTGGTAAATGTTTGGAGGCAGTTTGTGAGACTGATATGTTAAGTATATTATGTAGTTTATTTGCGGTTACCACTGTTCATAATCATCATCATGTCAGCCCCTAGAAGTCCACTGCTGGACATAGGCCTTCCCCACACCCGGTCCTCCGCCCTCCGCATCCAGCGTGCCGATCCGCGGTCTCCACTCCAGAACTCGTCTGCTTCTTACTTCCTCCCCCTGCCAGTTTAACGTCATCCGCAAAATAGAACACGGTCAGTAGTATGCACTGGCGGGCGGTGCCGCGCTAAGATATTGGCACTTTAAGTTAGAAAGAGAATTTTTATTTTGTTGTCGTATAACGTTGTCCATACAATTATTCACGCACACGTGTACAGACAGGCTGTTGCGCCTTTAGTGCTAGTGGGTAATCAAATCGATTCGCTTTTATGAAGTGTCGGAGGTGTCTTTGTACTCAGTTTGTAAATGCTGTAGTCAAAACGCAATTAAAAAACTACTTGGCAAATTTGGATCCAAAATTAGGCGTAGTTATTTAAATAGAATAGGCCAGCGCGGGGAGTGTAGGCCAAATCCTCCGTCTGTCTCCGGCAGATGAGAGAGGGTTGTGCTCCTGCAGTGGAGACCAAAATAATCTGATGATGATGATTTAAATAGATGGATCTGCGTAAGACGGTTGGCAGTGACTGGATAAGAACCAGGACCGGTTTAACTAGCGCGCCTTTTGGAGCGGGCTTTAGTCCAGCAGTGGACTCTTTCAGACTGATGATGATGATTTGGCCGCCTTGTTGGCCTAGTGGATTGGTCATTGGACTCAAGCGCCGGAGGCCGTGGGTTCGATTCCCACCGGAGACCGGTCTGGATGTTATATTTGTGAATTGTCCTAGCCTTGTATTAAACCTGTAACACAGGAGAAAATCCTAGTATAGGATTTGACAAGTGTATGTATGTAATAGTAATATTAATATTAATTTAAATAGAAAAGAAAATCAGTCACTATCTACTTCTTTTTTCATACGTATATATCCGATTAAACCTCAATTATATGGTTTAGGTTTTTGTCTAGATTTTTTTTTTATATTTTTGTCAAATTAAACAGCATTTTTTCCCCTTTCTCTACTTCGCTAGGTACCTACCTACATATAACTTTTTCATAAACACAAATACAGTATTCTACAATTTATTTCTTTACAATGAAATGTCTCTTATTGTTCCTTCAGGCAGCGTTGTCAAAATGACACAGAAACAGAGCATGCATAATTCATGCTGTACGGTCCATATTTATGTGTTGTGGGGCCCCCTTGGCGACCGCGATCCAGTTTTATGGTTCTGTGTTATTATGTGTTAGTTTATCTGTGTGTTCTAGGATAACTCAATAATGGCTGAACTAATTTCGTTCAGATTCGTGACAGAGACATATCGACGCAATTGCCCAATGTATTTTTTTTTGTTATTGCAAATTCCGATTCAGAATAAAACCGGCACGCGCAGGGGGGACGCCCCGCCGCCAGGTAGACCGACGGCCTGAAGACGGTAGCCGGAAGTGGCTGGATGCGGAGGGCGAACGACCGAGTGTGGTGGTGTTCATTGGGGAAGGCCTATATCCAGCAGTGGACGTCTAAAGGCTGACATCATAATGATGATGAATAAAAAAACAACTATGTAGAATTTTCTGGGTCTTTTGTATTTTTTTATTAGCCGTAGGTACACGGGACCCAGATCATTCGACGTAGATTCCGAATTTTCTATAACAAAAAATTTGTTATTACAAAAAAACTAATTGGTGTGGGTTAAAAGGTTTTCGCTTTTTTGAGTCAATATATTGTTTACTAGCTGTTCCGCGGCTCCGCGTTCGTAGACTACAGAATCCGTTCCCGTTCCCACTCTCGCTCCCTATCCCATTCGCACTCAGACACAATCCCAATCCCGATCCCACTCCCGCTACAACTGTAGTACAAACCAAATGAATTGTACCGAACATAATAACTATACTTCTTTGTTATATGCATATTTACACCTTGGGTTACATTATTGAAGTTTTAGTAGGGATTCCTATTTTTTTATAGTAATAAATATAGCCTATGTTACTCAGGGATAATGTAGCATTCTAATGGTGAAAGAATTTTTGAAATCGGTCCAGTAGTTTTTGAGTTTATTCGTTACAAACATACAAATCTTTCCTCTTTATAATATTAGTGTAGATGTAGATTGATAACTTTTGTTACCTCCCTGTATTACTGAGAAAAAATTTAAATTAAACCAAAATAAATTTAAAATGAGAATATCCAATATAATTTAAGTACGTCAGTGAGTTATGTATCTAACTTAAACCTAACAACGTCAACCGCTGGACGTTGTATGTACTTATGAACTATACGAAAACAATGCCTATAAGGGAATAGCATAAATAGAATACTTTAGGGATTATTTTGAAAGCATATTAGTTACTTAATAATTTTTATACATACATAATGCTCACGCCCTGGTCCCAGAAGGGTAGGCAGAGACGATACATCGCCACTTTGCGCAATCCAACGTCGCAACGCGACTTTCCTTCGTCCACTTTTCGCTCCGTGATACCACTTGGCGTGAACATCGCCGATAAATAATTTAAATTTATTTATATTTAAATTCACACCCAGTTACAACAGATGCTTATATAAAGCTCTTAAGGGTGTTGTGACATACGATTTTTAATGCAGGCACGTCATAAATTCACCCTTAAGCCCATAAATAAACGATATTGTATTACTCCGCCGCCGCCGCCTGCTTTCACTTTGTAACGTTACTTTGTTTAAGGTGTCGCTTCCCCTTAATAGGTTTTTTTTTATAATATATAAAAAGGCAAAGATTTTATAAGTCTTAAAGTTCTCGCCATATTTTTGTTAGATTTACGCGAAAGTAAACATTGTAAAGGCCCGGGCATACCGTCGATAACTCCTTGTGACGCTGCGTTTTGACGATAAAACGTTCGTTTTCGCCGCAAATTCGCGCGACCCCAGTTTAGCATAAAGGGATGTTTTACGGGCGAAAGCTGCGGCCTTCTTGATTGATTGGACGAATCGTAAACAAGGTTCGCGATTTGAGATAAGTGTGTCGCTTACCTTACCTATAATAATAAAACCCGAAAATATGATCAAATCATTTCGCATTAGATAAGAATAAGTCTGTTACCATTATATTATCGTCGCTGAATTTTTTTTTTATTATTTAAAAATGTATTGCGCAGAAAGTACAAACGGCGAACATAATGCCTATATGGCATTCTCTTCCAGTTGACCTTTGGGTCATGCAGATAATCAGTGGTAGGCGCAAAAAAATATATATAAGAAAATTGATTATATATACTTACATAATAAATACAAACTAAAATACACTATACATACTAAATCATCATCAGGTTATTTTTGTCTCCACTGCAGGAGCACAACCCTCTCTCATCTGCCGGAGACAGACGGAGGATTTAGCCTACATCTCCCCGCGCTGGCCAGACGGGTTGGGGAGGCCTGATTGATGTTTTATACTGTATTCCCTTAGTCGCCTTGTACGACATCCACAGGAAGAGATGGAGATACACTCTCAGTTGGACATATCACTCACTACACACAAAACCTACAATTTGACAAACTGTCCCAGGATGGAGACCTGGAGCCTCAGATACAGGGCAACCTAGTTTAGGCTCCAATACAACATATTTACATTGTTAACTATTACTTAATTAATTTAAATTTCTATCATAATTCATGTAAATTTTGTCTTATGTGATGAACTTACTGTTTAAATAAAGTTTTTATTATATACTAGCTGTTGCCCGCGACTTTGTCCGCGTGGACAACTTGACATCACAAAATATTATGTAATTCCTGTAGGAATTAGATGTTTTTTCGGGATAAACTCTATCATATGGTCTATTCCAGGACCTAACATACACGTGGGCCAATTTTCATCCCGATACGTCCAGTGATTGAAGCGTGATTGAGTAACTAACATCCAAATATCCAAACATCCAAATATTAGTAGGATAAATAAAATTTCCTTACGAAATAAAACATATAAGTAAGCTTCAGACTACTTTAATTGGGACGTCATCAGTCAGCCGAGTTCGATTGTGATGAATGTAAATGTGCCATTATAAATTAAAAATAATTTTATTATCGTAAAATAAAAATAAAATATAATTATGTCGTAACGTGAATGTATGTACGTATGTATTAACGCGAAAATCGCGCGCTGCGCCTTACAAAGGAATTACCATAATCTTTACGCGAATTTTCTTTGTCGAATTATTGAGGCGTATCGACGACGCTTCGAACTTTATTACAGCTATACAGGCTGACCTAAAATACATTTAGATTGTAGAGCAGTAGTGTTAGCATTAGTAACGACGTATTTTTGTAATCAAGGACTAAATAAATAGTTTCCTCTTTATAACGATTTTTTAAAACTGTTTATCAATTTATGCTACGTGTGTTTACCTTACTCAGAAATAGCATCACTGATATATTGAAACTTAAAACATATATTCGGTAATCCATTAAATTATTTAACTTTAATTATAAATAGCTTCTTTCCCCACAAAATTGTACAACAAATTCTATTCACAGAGTATTTTCGCTTATATTTTTACATATGAGCCTGAACTGAACTGCGATGACACATCTGCCCAGAGCATTGCCATTACGTCCGCATAATAGACAAATGATGTCCTGTAATGGACTTTGACAAACTGATAGTGAAACTATAAGATCCTGTGTAAACCTTTCGGACCTCGAAGACAATACTCACCATGTCGCCGCGGATACCATGGTTTGATGGCGCCGGCTTTAGTAGGGAAGCTCTAGTTCTGGCATTCAGGTTGTGGTCTGGTCACATTCCTTTAAATAAATTCCATCATCCGATGAAAGTAGTTGAATCACCGCTATGTAACATATGTAACAAAACTAAAGATTTGTTACATATAGTACTGGAGTGTGGACAGAACGCAGCCTACAGAAGGCACTTTCTGGGGGATAACGTGGGTCACAATGGCGATGTTAATATAATATTGAGCAGCCCCTTATCTGACAATGCAAAACAATTATATACGTTCGTTACGTTATCTCTCAGACTGAGGTCTGAATAACATGACAAATTAGTGTTTCCTTACGAGGCTGGCAGCGAGTCACAAGCCTCAGCAAAAAAAATTGATAAAAAAAAATCGCGAGTTCACCCTGTATGAACTCGCGGCGCTAGAAATTTTTGGGTACCTTGGCATACTCCTCACTCAACAGATAAAGGCGCCGAACAGTGTTCATTATACTGGTTTAATTTTATGCATGAACGCGTGCACATTGTCACGATCGCTGCACTCCCGTGGCCCAAATTTCCCCAAAATTCAAATTTCGCCCCAACGGGAAATTTCGCGATATTCTAACGCCGAGGCCGGGGGCGAAACCGCGAGCGCGGAACTCGGAAAAGTTACGAGTATTTCCCCTTCATTTATGGTGTACCTCGGGTGGTACAATCCATATGCCATCGTTATGGATCGGGAACGGGAACATTCATGATTGTCTGAAAGGTATAAAACGACCCCGAACCACTAGTTAGGAAAATGTGGTTTCAATCATCGATCTCTATAGATGGAGCGTTCCAAACAATCGCTCTGTTCCACGCAAGTAGCCACAACTCTTTTACATTCACAATGAAACTTGTGCAGTTACTACGCAAAACATTTAATTATTACTACATATTGACGCTGCGGGTAAATAATGTAAATAATTGCTCTTTGGTCATTTTATCTTTTTATTTAGTCAGCTTATCGCAGAAATAAGTTAAGTTTACTTAGGAATACAGGTATTGTATTTTAGAAATTAGCTGTACATACCTTCGAGCTTGTAAAATGAGCTGTCATTTAAACAAATAAAAATTAAAAGAAATCGATAGACTCCATCGAGACCACTTGGTAGTAGACAATTTCGGCTCTAATGCAGTCAAAAGCAAATAAGGCGACCTGATCAGTCAAAATCATCTCGCAAGAAAATTATTCGAGGCACCTTCCATTACAGCAGGCAAGATCTAACATTATTCTACGCCGCAGAATGACAAACAGGCCGTAAGGGACGTCTTGAGGAGGAAAAAACAAATCTGGTTGTCAACAAGCGAGATGGGTCTCGTCAGAAACGACATTTTTTTTCTGTCGTAAAGAACGGCGAAACTCATTTGGTCGCGTGATAGGGATTTAAATTATCTTGTTACAAAATCTTGGGCGAACATTTTCTATTTGCAAATGTAAATCATTAGAATGTTGAAAAAAGTCCAGTTCTTTTTTGAACAAATTGAAGAGAAGCGCACACACTGTGCGGGTTTAAGAGTTGCTTCAAGCGTGACAGCTAGCGATAACTAGCTGTTTAGAATTAAAAATCAAAATGTTTATTGACCATGCAACGTGGTACGTTCCATTTTAATCGTCCTATCCTTGGGCAATCTATAATCTGCGTTGAAGAGACTCATTAAGAGAAAAGTTTAAAGAAATAAGCATATTAACAGTAGCTGGTCAATTCATTTTAGATAATATTTTATATGTCAGAAAAAATGCATCTCTCTTTTTAAGGCACTGTGACAATAATAGTTATAATACAAGAAATAAAAATAAACTTGTTTTGCCAGGGTTAAGACTAAGTAAGGTCAGCAAATCGTTCACTGGGCAATGTATACGCTTCTACAACAAACTACCAGAGGAAATCTTAAATGTCATATTAAATGACAGAAAGTTTAAGATTCACATTAAAAAACAAGTTTGTAAGAAAGCCTTTTATAAAATAAACGATTATTTGAATGACAAAGATGCCTGGTACTAATGTTAATTCAGCTTCGCAAAATCTTTATTAATTGTATGCAAATTTGATTTTTAAAAGATGTGTTCCGTGAAGTTTGTTGCGCCGTTTCTTCTTCACAACGCTAACACCTAGGAAGCGGTAGTCGATAAAAAAATTACGTGTATAAATGTACCAAGTGTACTCATATGCAATAAATGATTTTGACCTTGACTTTGACTTGATTTGTTTATTTTACATAGCACAGAAGAAAATCCTAATTTGAGAGGAGACATATATGTTTATATGTAATATTAATTTATTTATTATTATAATTCTTAGCAAAGTGGAGTAAGTTGAGTAGAGCTCATTGGTACGTATCCGCATTAAATCCTATCTCAACTAAGCCACCAAGACTTTTTAATTTCGCCCACGCAGATATAAAGGCGGGTGCAAACGACGCGTGCGCCCATGCTATATCTTTGCCAGACGGCCGTGCGTCAATCAGGCTTTACGGATTTACCCATCAGCCAGTCAGTCGATGCATCGCGTTTTAACGGGATTTAATTCTAAAGCATCGTACTGACTAATATTAAAAATATGAACCACTCTTTGTATGCTTAGATGGTTTAGTGAATTTTATGGAGTCATTTTAGGGCTGAAACTTGTTGTTATATTCTTTATTGCACATAAATTTAACAAAAAAAAGGGCATAACATAAAAGTGTACAAAGGTGGACTTATCTCTATAAGAGATCTCTTCCAGCCAACCTTCACTGTGGGAAAAGCTAAAACAAGCGGTAGGTTAAAAATAATAAAAATAAAATGTGCATGGATATTGAACTTGAATGTACCTAAATGTAAAATTGCCCGGCAATGTCTGTTATTTTCCGAAATACCCATTTAAGGAAATTACTCATCATTGACGAAACCCGCAGATTGTGTATGATTGTACAGTTTTCTGATTTTTTCAGTCATGTCAAATCAATATATCAATATATTCTTTATTGTGCACCATTACATATAAAAAATGTGACTTAGAAGGAAGGATGAAATCCGCGTCGTCCGATTGGTATCAGAGATAGGGGAATCTATCTATCGTCTTATCGCTTTTCATCTCTAAGCGTATAATATAATTCTTGAAAGTATATAGAACTATTAAACAGAAGAATCTTGAGAATTTGAAGGAATATGTACTCGTAAAGCCCAAAATACCTTTACCGTTTTCCGCAGCAGTCTTAAAATATTACACTTGCATGAAGATGACGAACTAGTCTGAAATAAATGACATAATAACTGTAATAACTCCTTTCCCACAACATCAATAATTAATTTACATCAGTCAAAATAAAGCTCCCTGCACAAGGAACGGGCGACAGGCTCGTCCGGCCGTCAGTCGGCTTACGGGATTGCACCAGCCGCCAGCGACTGGACTGGAATCAAGCGCTCCATTGGCTTCGAATCCACGTCCTAATTTGACGTTGAAAAGTATTTTTGACACTGGGTTTAAAGAGAAAATATACATATATAATACGGATATTTCTAAATAAAATTGCGTAAGTTTATAGTTGAAGGTATTTCTTAATCCAGGATTATGAAACTAGCAAGATTCTCGCGATGTATCACTCACCGATTTTGGTGAAACATGTTACGGAAAACATAATAAATATGTCCGATTTCAAGAAATCGTTTTTATCTGTCGAGACTGTTACTTTTTTTTTTTAATGACCCAGCACCAATCGATGGTAATGCAATTAAGAAAAGCGGCTGAGATGATCCGCCAGAGAAATCGACATAGGTCAAAAAGTTAGTCTGGTTTAGTGGCAACGGGCTGGTAACACTGACGGAGAACGGATTAACGTTGGGCTAAGCGAGTTCTGGAGACTGCGACTGTGCAAGCGTAGTGTGGGACGGGCGTCCAGGCTAGATCGAGCGACGATCTGCGACAGAAGCTGGTAAAGTCTGGATGAGAAGAACCGAGTATCGGGTTATGGGAGATACCTATGTCCAACAGTAGACTCTTGCAGGCTGATGATGATGATGAAAAGCGGCTGGATGCCTAGTCCAGTAGTAGACGTCGATAAGCTGCTATTAAATTATGAGGCCTATTTGATGACTTTGACCAAGATTGACTGTCCCACAAATTCCTGTCTATCCTACCTGATCATAAATCTGTTGTTGAGAACCATCTTTGAATAATTAATTAACCTGGCGCAAATTACTCGATACCTAA
This sequence comes from Esperia sulphurella, assembly GCA_947086405.1. Lineage (NCBI taxonomy): Eukaryota > Metazoa > Arthropoda > Insecta > Lepidoptera > Oecophoridae > Esperia > Esperia sulphurella. Next base: position 14,152,968 of record OX352265.1, read on the forward strand.
TTGTGTAATGGAATTTCTCAATCAGTAATTAAGCAAGCAACGCACGTTCTTAGCTAACAATAGTATTGGCGGATTACATTGCCGAATTACACTGATTAGCTGATTTAATTAGCGATGCTCGCTGTGAGCGACTACGGCAGTTAGAAATGTTGGCAATATTATATTTCACGTTCTTCTATCTTCCAAATAAGCGCAATTTACCTTCGGAGTTTTATATAAAATATCCCATAAAAGTTATATCGTACTGTAGCTGTCGTACTAGCTGTTGCCCGCGACTTCGTCCGCGTGGACTACTTAACATCACAGATTATTATGTATTTCCCGTAGGAATGGGATGTTTCTTCGGGATAACAACTGTTCTATGTCCTATTCCAGGACCTAACCTATATGTGTGCCAAGTTTCATCACGATCCGTCCAGTGGCTGAAGCGTTATTGAGTAACAAACATCCAAATATTCAAATATTCAAATATCCAAATAAAAATAAAAAAAGGAAGGATAGGGTTGACGTTTTTACCTTTTTAAAAAGCACAGTACAAATCATCATCATCAGGTTATTTTTGTCTCCACTGCATGAGCACAACCCTCTCTCATCTGCCGGAGACAGACGGAGGATTTGGTCTACACTCCCCACTCTGGCCAGGCGGGTTGGGGAGGCCTGATTGATGTTTTGTAATGTATTCCCTCAGTCGCCTTGTACGACATCCACGGGAAGAGTTGGAGTGGTCCTATTCTACTCTACCGGAAACCACACGGCACAGTACATATACCATTGCCTAATATAAGATTTACACAGCGGGCCACATATGCCGCAGAACTGTTGGCCGTTGGGGCAGACGAGTTCTGGGGTGGAGACCGCGGATCGGCACTCGCAGGGTGGGACGCCCCGCCGCCAGGTGGACCGACGACCTGATGAACGTGGCCGGACGACCTGATGAACATGAACGTGCGGAGGGCAGAGGACCGGGTGTCGTGGCGTTCATTGGGGAAGGCCTATGTCCAGCAGTGGACTTTTAGGGGCTGACATGATGATTATGAATATAAGAATTATGCTTTAACTTGATCATTATCACACTTACTTTATAATATTCCCACGCCCGATCCTCCACCCTCCTCATCTAGATTACTAGCTTTTAACCTTTCTTATCAGAATGGCCTATTAGGTCCTATGTTGCTGAACACACCATAATACATGCTATGTTTTGGTGGACACAAAAACAATTATCATCATATTAGCGCTCAAACGTTCTCTGCTGGACATATGTCTTCCTCAAGGAACGCCACCACACCCGGTCCTCCGTCTTCCGCATCCAGCTGCTTTCGGCCACCTTCAGGTCGTCTTTCCATCTGACAGAAAATTTCTATAATACATCTATTACTATTATCGACTTCATTTTTGTATCAAAGGTAGGGCCCTGTGCCGTTGGGTTTGTTGCCACTTCTTCCCCTCGGTTACACAGGTGGAAGTGGAGTAGATTTAGGCAGAATTTGACGTCAAAAAGAGAATTATGTGTTCCAATTTTGAAAATAAATATTTTGATTTTGATTTTGATTTGTAACATTTCAACGCAGAATTCACATTTTGATAGCACTGTCATTACCTCCTTAAAGATTTGCCGACGTGTCGAAACTGTCTAAACAGTCTACTTAGAACCATTTGCACTACAAATTTAATTGCAAATTTGCGTTGCTGCCACCACCGCACCATCCACCCCATCTTGTAAATCAAGTTGACATCGCAGGTGTAATCAATTACTAACTCGTGATTCGCAAGACAAGTCTCTACCAAGGTACGCCTACTTAATGTGTCACTAGGCTGCTTGGTTTTAAGTAATAAATTTGATTTGTAACGAGGCAAGGAATTATTATTAAGTATTGAAACTAAGTAACCAGGCGTAGTGTGATGGCTAGATGAAGAACGATCTGCGTAAGGTATAGCTGACAGTGAATGGATGAGAAGACCGGATTCAGTGAGCCTTGGGAGAGGCCGAAGTCCAGCAGTGGACTCTTGCAGGATGATGATCATAAGAGAGAAAGAATTTTTTTTTTTTTTAAAGAAAAAAAAACAAACGAACCGAGCGAATTATTTCGCTTTGTCTATTGACACAGCCTTGGTAGAAGTGACTACATCGTGAAGATTGAGACAGTAACTACGAGTATATTTACGAAACAAGACGGTATTAATTAGATTACTTATACATAAAACTTAAAATTAAATAGAGTTAGGTAGGTATCGAAACTAAGATTAATAATAACTATGAAGGTAGACCTACATATATCATTATAGAAGCTCGCGTCAATGGATTTCATGCCATCTTGAGAAAAAGAGCCGCCTCGATGCTAAGCCGTGGAATGTGTTGTGCTGATCAACATTTTTGCTAAAAAAATTACAGATTAGAATTAGAATTCCTAAGCAAAATAATATATAGTAGGTCTCTCCCCATGTGAACAGCGAACACTAAATCTGTGCTAAACGAACCGTATCCTAACGGAGCTTTCTGTAAATCCACTCGTTTGAGCAACGCAACAATACGGGGCCTTTTGTGATGCCAGAGAACATCTCTAAACGACTCTCAACATTTGATGATGACCGACGTTAATATTGTGTTTATTCGCTAGCAGTTTGGGTAATGGGATGGGAAAACTTGGAAACTAGAAAACTTATCATATTCGTATTTTTACTCGAGATTGCCAGCTTGTATTATTATATATTTCATTTAGACATACAATATAATACAATACACTTCATTGCACAAACATATACAGTTACAAGTTATAAAAGTTACAAATAGTACAATTTTAGACAACCTTATGGTAGAAGATATTATGCCAGAGAAATTGTAGGTTGCGCTGATTAGGAAATTTCAATGACATACAGTCATAGTGTTAGTAAAGGCCTTAAATGCTATGTAGAAAACTTTTATTTATCTTTATTATTTATAGAGGGTTTGTTCTGCTTAGAACATGTCACCCTCATTGTTACATGCACACACACTTAACCTCTACGTTTAATACCAATATTAACAATTTTATATAGTATCCTGGCCTCCTCTACTAAGTCGTGTAGTTGATGCGCTGATATAACAATGCCCTCAAAATGTTATTATATTAAACGGTTTGGCTTTGAAGGAAACATTTATTATAATGAATGCCCATCCTAAAAGGTAACATTCCTTCATTATGGATGCATATTCCAAAACTATCCCAGATATGTACTTATGAACGTAGAATACTTGGGTTTTTCCCAGTGGGCAGACTGATGGTCAGACTAGTCTAGCCAACGGGAATTTTTCTTCCCGTTGTTCAGATCGGCTCGTAGTTTAGTAAAGTACTGTAAATACGAAAATACGAAGAGGTCATAAAACTATTAAACAGGTTTTATTTGTGACATTATGGAGTTTGTTGACACTGGTTGAAACTCTTTGCAAGTTGTTTCATGGTTGTTTACATATAATTGTTCTTTTATTTTTTTCCTTGTGTGGTCTCCTAGATACCATTCCGTGATCAGTTTGCTCCATCGACCTGTAAAATAACAGAATAAAAAATAAAATAGCCTCTCATTCCTGACTTGCATGCATACATTGATAAATTGATTAAATTAAATACATTTCAAAGTTATTAATTATTTCCATTATAATTTGATGTTGAATTAGTTCTTGTCAGTGTGCATGTTGGCAAAGGCCTCCTCTAGCCTCTACCATTCTTTTATGTCCCGGGCCACTGCTCTCCACGTAGGTCCCGCTCCGTCCCTCAGTTCATCCTCCCATCTCCTGCATGTCCTGGCTCTGTTTCATCTACTGTATGTATATCTAATGACATGTCCAGCCCATTTCCACTTATTATTAGTATAGCTTCATCATCATCATCATCATGTCAGCCTTTAGACATCCACTGCTGGACATAGGCCTTCCCCAATGAACGCCACCACACCCGGTCCTCCGCCCTCCGCATCCAGCCGCTTCCGGCCACCTTCTTTAGGTCGTCGGTCCATCTGGCGGCGGGGCGTCCCACCCTGCGCGTGGTATAGCTTACGTATTTTTTATTTTCTCAAAAAGCAAAAACTCACTGATATTTTCTTTTCAGGTGAAAGTGATGCTCCGGGTCGGCGCTACTGGCGAAGGCCCTTTCACATCGGGTACGCAGACGTTCGCGCTAGACAAGCGCAAGAAGCAAGTCAGCCTGTGTGAAACCGCCCCTACAGCCGCCGCAGCGCCCGAGGATAGAAAAGTCGGAGTGGCTGCTCCTAAGATGTTTGCGTTTGATGCTATATTCTCGCAAGATGATTCGCAGGTATTATTCACTTATATTACTTATGTATTAATTTCACAGGATTTCAGAATCTTGGTAACTTCACTAGACTTGGCTCGTTTTCTTTGTCTTTGTCATTTAATTTCCCTTTCTTGGGTGTCAGCTGTCCTTGTTCTAGTGCACCAGAAAAGTCGGTCTTTACAGTTTCTTCCCACGATCTACAATCATCAGATGAAATAGTCATGTTTTTTAGTACTGAGTACAAATTTTGATCAATATTCATGAGTTAAATGATTGAGTGGTTTAATTAACCAAAAGACAAAACTTAATACATGATTATCAAATTGACAAAATGAGAGCGACTTGGACATGTTGGAAAGAGAAGCAATCGACGCAACCGATAATAAAGGTAAAGATAATAAGAGTAAAGTTCAGAAACGGCAATAAAACAAAAACGTTACCGTATAATGTGTACGGAAGCCGAACAAATGAAAGCATCTTGCCGCAAATACTAAACGAATTACCAGAAAGTTTGGTGGACGGCATATTGGGGGGCAATGCGCGAAAAGTAAAAGTTGCTATGAAGGGGTACTATCTGGCGAGCAGCAATTCCTAGATAGCTTCCATTCAAGTACCTTTAATAAGATTTGTTTGTACAAGTAGCGACCAACCACCCTACAAATAAACCCAGTGGTTTCAGTAGGATGGCTTAGGAAAAAATATGTTGTATAGTATAATTTAAATAATAATAAAAAACTTTGTAGAAAAAAATTAGCACGTGCAGTCATCGGATATTCAGGCCGACGTGCCAGTTCCTTCTGTCGACTCACGACCCTGCCCCGGTGCGGGACGACCGATCCCTTTGCGAGAAATAAGAGAATACTCACTATTACATAAAAGTTTCCTCTTAGCACGTTGGCCTAAGTCATGGGAAGTAAAGAGACGCTTCCAAATTTATATCGGTGAGAGATTGTAATGTACAAATTTACTAAAGAAGATCGATAACATAGCAAGGGAATTATTAGAATAAGTGACAAGATCTGCCATGAATAACTGGAACTGGACGCCAACAGGAGGATAGGATAATATATATAGGATAATAGGATAACTCCAATAGGAGGAACTCTTACTGGCCAACACATGCAATTTTTTTTTATAATTTTGTCACATATACAGTCACTTTTAAAACTATTCTTTACAAATAAGAATAATATTTCTATTATTTCTTGTTCCATTCTTACGATATTAAACGCATTATCAGAACCATAATAAATCGTCTAACTCTACAAAACAAACTCATACAAATAATTCAGATACCAAATGGTATCAAACGTAAAAGTTAAGTCAAAATTGTCTTGAGAAATCGCTTTTGCATCATAATCAGGTTCAATAATATATATGTTAGTCCTCTGCTAGACGTAGTATTCCTTTATCTCTCCGAAAGCTGAATTCAATCTTTGGTTCTCCGCATTCTGTCACTGCCAGCAGCTTCTCCAAAACATAAAATACATAAATGTTTTACAAAACGCTGTCTGTCGTGCCTTAAATCTTGCTGAATCCATGCTAACGGCTGTCGCATCTCTCAGTGCAAGCATTTTCATGCACCAAAAATGTCTTCGTTGGAGCGGACTGCGAATTCTCATGTTTAAATTGTTAAACGCTGCCGTGCTTATAGCGCCAACTTTGTCGTCCAAGAGATTCCAGGTTTTAAAAATATTCTACTTTCCAAGGAACATATATGCTAGTGCAACTATTTATCAAGGAGTGCTTTGCTATAGGAAATAGCCAGGAATATGAATTTTAATTTTGTTATGTCTGATTCATTTTGTTTTTTATTCATAAAATGTTATGTGCCTTTGTTTCTTTAAAATCATATGATTTAAAGTATAAAAACATCTATGGAATCTCTTTCTGTCAATGTATAAATTATTATAATATATTCTATAAAGACTAAGTATCCTGAAAATGAATATAATTAATACATCAAATAAATTACTATTCGTTATTTAGCTTATATGGTATTTGGTAATACTGATCACACTTATCATAAACTTATGTTTCCATAAAAGGACATGGCTGTGAAACCACACAAAAAGAAATTCAAATAAAACCTATATTGGTATGTGAGTGAAACTTCTGAATTTGAATTAGTACGAGTTTCTACCAACTAAATTCAAATTCAGAAATCTCGACTTCACAGAACATAAATTATCGCAGCAGTATTGTAACAGTGCATTCGGCAATCCCATTAATATTGTGTAATCCTCTTTATCTAGTCCAGTGTGTGGTTTTGCTCGTACATTAGGCATTGCAGCTCAATTTGTATTACAATTACATTTGGGTTTAAATGCGAAAATGTGTTTTAAATAAATAATTTGGAAACTCGCTCTGACCCTGCAGCTTCTTTGGTACTTTACGTTTTCTATTCTATTATACCTAGTTGAGAATTGTTTTCAACGAACTCATGTACTATTATATTTCTTGTAATGATTAGAGTTACGTGTGTTCATTTAACTCTGTCAAATTTAAGTATTTTAAAGTAATGTAGTTAATAATTGAAACGTTTTAATTTCAAAGATAGAACTTGTAACTAAGTAACAAACTACATTTGATATTATTACCTCTATTAAGGACGCTACTGATAGAAACTCATTATAGACTGTTGATGATATTCGATATAGTGAAGAAATCACTACTTCTATCAAATTATCACAATCGATTAAAAAAAAGCAAAAGGTCAGCATCCATAGTATAGTCGACTCCATCATGAAGCCATAATCTCAGAACACTGCAAACATAATCAAGAAAGTGATAAGACAAAAAACCGACAAGCTTCGTAATGTAAACACAGCCTATAGGTATGAGTGTGTCCACTGCAGTTATCCGTGCAATAATTCAGCGGACACGACGGACAGTGGGCTGACGGGAGCTTAGGGGGGCTTTGCAAGTAGCCTGCTGTCGCAGTGTGACTGCCTCCTAGTAGAGCTATCATAGCTGCATTACGTATAACCACATTTCGCTTTCACTATTCTGTTAATGAAGAATAGTCTGCACGAAATAATAAATAGGTATACTGCCCTGATACGAGAGGAGGCTGCTAAGTGGAATTTTCAGAGAATTGCAAAAATAACTGAATATTCTTAGCTAACTAAAAAAATAGAATTATAGAAAGCCAGTTGGTAACTTTCGGCCATTTTCTGGAAACTGTATTCTTACATTTAGCGATCTTCTCTCACACCAGGGCAATATAGTAGTAGTAAAGTTTTCTTCGCAACTACCTGTTAGAATGCTAAATTGTTCTAAATGGAGATAGGGCACCATAAAATAATATGTTCTTAAGGTAAAGTCTGCTTACTGTTGGCAACGTTCTAAGCTAGTATCCTCATTGGAAATAATTGTAGTAATTTTTAAGTGTTAGCCCGTGAGCCCTTAAAAATACTAAAAATATTATTTCCCTTAAAAAAATAAAAAGACAAAGACTAAATAAAATTGTAGTAGGTTCCGCCAGTTTTTAAATATGTTCATCGTAATCAGGCACATCTTTACAATCGTTTAACAATAAAAGCTTGAACAACTAATTGGTCAGCAACTGGCTTCTACATGACACTGGACTGGCTGTCCTATACAACGGACAGCTATTTTAATGTACCCATTTGAAACGCCACCAACGTGTGATTCGAGAACTAATTTTTACGTTAATTATGGAGATCTTTAGCGCCGAAATGATTTAGTTCCAGGGAGATACGTTACTAGTCGTAATGGACTTCAGCGCCAAAATGTTGAAAATCAACTAGGCAAAAAAAACAGTAGTCCAGTTAATAGAAAGATTAGTGGTTCTTTACTAATCACTATCAAATTATAGTTACTATCATTACTTGGTTAGCGAAAATATTAAATTTACTTCCATTAGTAAATCTACCTAACTACTGACGTAGATGTACATATATTTATGTCTATTCCCCCCTTAAAGGTACAACCTAAAAGCAAAAGCATCAGTGTGGTAGCAAAGGTGAGCAAAATGCGTTGAATTATTTAGGCAAATCCAGCACTTAGAGCGTGTTTACCTCTCAAAGCTGGGCTCAGCTACCTTCCTGGTGTTTTCTTTCCTCGCTAGTGGGACCCCAGATAATTAAAAGGACTTAAGGTGCCGCCACTGAGATTAGACGGTTGAAGGGTCGCCATGAGTTTTGTGTTGTAACGGAAAATGGCAAATGTATTGTAAGACTGAAATATTTATGTTTATGCAGCACCACAGCATAAAATAATAAAGATCACACTTTGATTTTGTTAAAAAAATATAAGCTATACTGCTCTCTAATTTATTTTCTAGTTAATAATTTTTTGTTATAATTTTCAAGCTAGTTTTACTGCGCCAATCAGACAACAACATAATCAACAAAGCTTGAAGTGCTCTGAAAATGTGTTGTACTTATTTCGAAACGAATGGCCGACAGACTACAATATCTTTTGCTTTTTGCTTAATTTTTATTATTACAAAAATGTATTGCATCTTGCTTTGTTAATGAAATCCATAATCCTATAACATTTTATTTACCATGTGAAATGCGTTGCGACATAAATTCATGATTTCTGTGTTCATTTTGAGAACATGTCATTTATTAGTAGGGACCTACTTAAATTGTTAAAAGAATTTATTTCAATATGAATATTGAAAAATGTGTCCAATTTTTTCTCAAATCCTGGCAGGCCTACGTCAGGGATTCGTTCTCTCACTCGGGAAATATTGAAATTGTTGTGAATGAAAATTTTAATGACCGCCTCTCGGGTTGCTAATTGAAAATGCTTAGATCCTTCCAAATAGAGGGGCAGGGGCGATGGAAGGACGTAGTTAATCAATTTTGTTATCGCGTTCCGTAATTTTAAATCAAAAAGATAATTTGTTTAATTTTCTCTTTATTCAATGGGTCTGGAATTCTGGAGTTGGGAGAATTTTAACTGTATCAATTTGAACATTAGAAATTTTTCAACTGTCATCAAAAATTTGAATGTTCTTAATAGCTTGAATGTAAGCAACTTAAATATTGGATTTCTCAAAGGCGTTTGACAAGGTAGTGCCTGAACATAAGAAGTCATTTTAAATATATGAAATATTTTAGGATTTTGGACCTTGAGTATCTATAATGGGTATTGTTAGATGAAATATTAGATCAAAAGAGCATTAAAACTTAATTTTAAAACACCGCATTGAAATTGTCAGTCGTCTGCTATGACATCAATTCATACCTTAGGGGAGCTATACTGCGGTTACTTCACTCGGGTACACTGCTCGTATATAGGAGATATGGGCAGTTAGAGACTTAGAGCCCGTTGTGGCTTTTAAGTAGAGTGTTATTAGCTAGTCTCTCAAGTCTAGATTGTCAATTGTTATGATGATGTCCCCCAGACCGATGTCGGTCGTGGCGACTGCTACAGATTTGGACTTGGGGTTTCTCTCTATCGACCCTTTTTATAGCTCCGGTAACGAACTTTTGCATAAAACAACTGTTTTATTCTATTTATCTTTTTATACATTTATAGAATAAAATACATACAACTATTTATTTAATTACCACCTGATTTAGCTGTTTTCGATTATAACTTTGTTTTGTATTGAGTTTGTAGCAGTATATTGTTATTGAGTGTGATGAACAAATGGGGCTGCGGCTGTATTCATTATATTTAGTCGTCTATTCATATGAGTAATAGCAATAAGTGTGTTTAGTATATTGGTGTTTCAAAGTCACTTATCCATCAGTCTAGTCTGATGCATGTCTTTTAATAAAATACAGTCCTCATTAATTCCATTTTCAACACCAGCTCTTTTATCGTTATTAGTATTTTATCGTATCTTTTTCCTCACATTTATGTGTCTATGAATATTGTTCCAGACGGAGATTTGCTCGAGCGCATTGACTGACGTCATCCATGCCGTCATCAATGGGACAGATGGTTGCCTCTTTTGCTTCGGACACGCTGGACTAGGTGAGGTCTTTCATTCTACTGTCATCAACAGCCTATCAACGTGGTCAACGCCGTCATTAAGTTTTCTTTTTATATTATAATAGTGTCACTTCTGCGATTCCAAATTTTTAGCAACTCGAAAAATAATTTGTGGTCAAATGACTGGTTTCAATTTTCGGAAGTTTATAACTTTTACACTATTTTTAATGATCAGATGGAAACTTTAGAATAATGCAGACAACATATTCATTGTCATAAATAAAAAAACTAACAAATATAACATCCAGTCCACCTAGAACACAGAACCAACTTATACAAATCCAACCATATGAAGTGAACTCCTTATCACTAAAACGAACGTGAAACTCAAATTATGTTTTGAGAAAACATTTGAAAGCTTAAAAATTATTATAGAAAAATGACTAGAAACAAAAAAATTACATAGTTATTGCCCGTTATTTTTGACCGACATACAATCATAAAACAATACAGAAGTCACTACAGAAATAGAGACATTTATGAATGCAATACAGTATGCAGTGTAAATAGACATAGCTCTATATGTGACTTTATTAACTTTTCTATCTTAACTCTCTGGGATATTATTAGAGTCGTTATTTATTCAGTGTTTGGTTTCATATGCGATATTTAAAGTCTGATTGATCTTCCCATGCATACATTTTCAAACACCATGTTTAATCTAAAAATCTTTCTAAACTCTAAAGTAAGTACGAGTATACGCGTCAACCCGCAAGAGGCTGGACTATTTATCAAGTCACTATAAAGCGCCACAACTTTTCTCGCCCTACCGCCACTTGCGAGAATTTGCATCGAAATGGGGAAGTCTGGGAACTCTTAATTGAAAGTTTGATAAATACGCAAAGGTCTCTGGAGACATCGCAAGTAAATAGTGCTAAAGTATCTCTGCACAGAGCTGTTGGAACTACTATTGCAAGCCACAGAAGTGGGAATTCTCTCCTGTTACTTTGTGATCATTTGGCCAACCTGTTAAAGTTTTATTTCGTTATTCTGTTCGTTGACTATAAAGCTTTTGTAATTTAGAAGGACTTAGTAGAAAATAAGTTTATTAAGACCTTACAAATCTTTAACCAAGACCAACCTAAGAAAGTTTTTCTATCGGTGTCTCGTAAACAAGTACTGGACCACATATTAATATATATACAGAAATTATGTTCAACAGATAAGATAATATCTAACTCGACATCTTAACAACGAATCGTTCTAACAATGGAGATAATACCACCGACAAACAATAACAAAACGAGCTTATATTTTCATTATTCTGCTAATGCAGGAGGTAAGACTACAACCGACTTCATAACCATTCCCTTACCCCTTCAAGATTAAGGTTTAAATGCAAATTGAAGCTCCATCTAAATGAAACTTTCGAAACGCGGGTAAAATCTTCACTAAACCGAGCTTAGTGCAACATCCCTGCTTATTTTGTGGGTAGAATCGAGTGAATGAAACATTTGAACCTCGTTGTTGTAATACTTAAAGCATCTAAAACAATTTGAGGATGTATAAATTATTGTCAACGATCATCTAGAAACTGCCATGTTGTTGCAAAAATATGCTTGGGTTAAGATGTAAGATAATGCAAAATTATATATTTGCTATATATAATTTGTCAAACAGTTACTTTTAACCCCTTCGAAGCATATCTTCGGAATCGTGACGATTAATAACGAATATAAATTATTTTTTCTTTACGAGTACAATAGTTAGATACTCTTTTAAGGTCAAAGTCCTTTATCTCACATGAGTAACCTGGCATATTTATGCATATAATTTTTTTATGGACTTCCGCTTTTTAGGTGTTAGCGCCGTAAAAAAGAAACGGCTCAAAAAAATTCCAGCAACCTTTTTAAATCAAGTTTGTTTACATTAGTAAAAGATTATAAGCTGAAGCAACATTATTGGAAGGCATTTCTCTCATCTTCCATTTTATAAGAGGCTTTCTTACAAAGCAGTGTTTCAGTGTGATTCTTCAAGTTTCTGTCCGTCATATTTAAGATGTTATCTCGTAGCTTGTTGTAGAATCGTTGCGATAATACATTGCATTAAAGTTACAATAATATTAAAAACCTTGTAGAATTCGTATAAAATAAAATAATCACAAGATTGTAGGTAACTGCGGCTAGCATCAACTTTAGCAACTCCAGGCCATATTTAACTATTACATTCTATTAAGCACTTGTACCTCAAAACAATATCATTAACCACAGGTAAATCCTACACAATGCTGGGGCGACCGGACACTACGAACACTCTTGGAGCTATACCCTGCGCTATCACGTGGCTGTTCAGAGGAATAGCAGAGCAGCGGCATAAGTGTGGCACCCGCTTTTCCGTCAGGGTATCAGCTGTGGAACTGTGTACCAACACCAACCAGATCCGGGACCTGTTGGCGCCATATCAGAATGGTAAGTAGCTATCTACATAACTTTGACTTCTTAAAGGATGAAATATAAACAGCATTAAGGGTTTCCAAACCAATGCATCAGAGACTAGTCTGAATTCAAATGGATGAACTCTGCAAAAGGAGTTTATATAAATTCGGATACTATGCGACCTATTGCCATAAAGGCCCTACTGGGGCGTCAGGAGCATCCGAATTCGGACTGATCATATCATCAATAATCCATGAATGAATTTATTTATATAATTATTGTATACATCTAATTACTCGTAATAAGAACAAAAACTAAAACAAAATGAGAAACTATTCGAACGCCTCGCTGACGAATTGGTTTGATAAGGCTTTATGTGGTATAGAAATTACCTACCCGCATTATTTTGACAAAAATAAAATAAAAATGAAAAGAAAAATCCAACAATTCTTCCTTAGAAATGTCGTTCTCTATTAAAATTTAAGTCTGAAGTCTCATTATAGCTGAACTATTACAAAACTTTTTTCACAGACACAGAACAATCACCAGGAGTATATCTCCGAGATGATCCACTCTTCGGGACTCACCTTCAGAACCAATCAGAACTTCGAGTGCACAGCGCGGAAAAAGCAGCGTTTTACTTAGATGCCGCCTTAGCTACTAGAGGGGCGAGGGAAGAAGGGAAAGACAGTCACCTTTTGTATACTCTACATGTATACCAGTACAGTGTTGGAGGAAAAGGGGCAGGTTAGAATTTTATTTCCATGGTTAAGCATTTAATACAAATAAAAGTATCTTACATATTGCATAATAAGCTTAAATTTTTTAGACTCTATTGAGAGCTATAATAGTGTCTTAAAATTTCAGCTCAACAATTAGTAAGCAAATTGACATGCAAAATTAAAACAATTGGTTTATTTACAGTTGCTGGAGGCCGCAGCCGTCTACATCTGATCGACTTAGGAAACTCAGAAAGAGGAAAAACGTACGGAGGAATACCATTATCAGGTTTAGGGAACATATTACTTGCAATATTTAACGGTCAAAGGCACTTGCCGTATCGAGATCACAATCTTACACACGTCTTGAAAGAGTGTTTGGGTTCACTAACCTGTCATACAGCAATGATTGTGCACGTATCACCAACTGTCCAAAACTACACTGATACTTTGACGACGTTGCAACTGGCCTCAAGAATACACAGATTGCGTCGAAGAAAAGTCAAATATTCCTCAAACAACAACGCTGGCTCAGGAGGCAGTTCTGGTGAGGATGCCTCTAAACCAAGTAGTAGTGAACCTGATCCTTCAAGTAGTGATTTATCAGCTGATACTGTCATTTACGTAGGTCCAATGGATGACGCAACTGATGGAGAGCATCCACCAGTATATATACCACACATAAACTCTGGTGACAATAGATGCGTCCTCAGCAAAGCTTTAAGAGGATCAGCTGCAGAACACAAACACAAATCTTCATTATCCAGAGTAATTGAAGAGAAAAGTCCTGTACATAAATTACATTCATCTCCAAAATCATCACCATTAAAAACTATTCTTCATTCAACTAACTATACTCCAAAATCTTCTCCTGTTCACTCAACAACGTCGAAGTCTACACCTTCAAAGAAGCCATGTCCAAAATCTTCAGAAGACGGCAAAAATAATAGCGATGAGCAATGGATTGATGGCCCTAGAATATCTAAATCAAAACTCGTAGAAGTACGACATATTATCAAAGAAACGCACGAAAACCAGCGTGAAACTTGGATCGACGGGCCAATGCAAGAACCTAAAATGCCTCTACAGTTTGATCCCGTTCCAATTCCACCTAACTCAATAGCTCTTCAAATTGGAGTACTCGGTTCACATGGTAACGAGAATATTGGATATGGATATATGGACAATCATAAGAAAAATATGATACGAAAATGGGTCGAGAATCAAACTACCCAAATTCATAAATCTCGGCACAATTCACCAAGTCATAAAGGTCAAGCTAGTAATAAAGAACCTGTACAAAAGGTGTCTGATAAACAAGAACCGCAAGGAATGGAAACAATAATAAAAGATGCTGCAAGACGAATCCATGTAGAAGAGTCCACAATACGAACTGGTTTAAAGGCAGGTTCAAAAGGAATGGCTATAGAAGAAGAAAATGTAGGTCCACCTATAGCAGATTATTCAACCCCAAAGAAATCTGGCGGTTCAAAACTACCAACGAGAAATGAAATAGATGAAGATGATGATAGTGAAGAGTTAGCGGAAATTCCACCAGCACTACCACTTATGCAACCTAGTAGTTTAAGTAGTAGAGAAGTGTCTATGGAAAGTTTAGATAGTAAATTCAAAGAGCGAATGCGAATGGATGATGAATTAGTTTCAAATCGCAGTAGAGATATTGACCTACATGGTATGAGTAGATGTGCATTAGATGACGAAGATGAAATTTTAGAAATAATTGAAATAGAAGAACCTTTGGAACTAGTTCCAATGCAAGACAGCTGTCTTCAGGTTACTGAAGAAGACATAGCTTTTTGTATGGGATTATCAGAAAATCGTTTTCCAGAAATTGACCAAGAAGATTCTGAAGATCACCCACTGAGAATACTAAGTCAAGAAAATCTCACTGTTGCATCTACATTTACAGATACGCTTTCATTGTATAGTGAAGTTGAACGTCAAATTAGAAATGAGGCATACTTGAGACAAACAATAGGATTTTATGTAGAAAACTTTAACTGTGAACTTGGTGACTTGAATCCCCATGAGAGTTTGCCTTCATCTCGATCAAGGCTCGATGATCTAATGGGTTTAACTGATTTGTATGGTTCACGAAGAATATTAGACAACGAAGACATGCCTACTTCAAGAATTGCTCCAGTATTTCAGTCTCTGTCTCTTTCAAACGTTCGAGACACGGAAGAATTCCATGGCGATGGTTCAGTTTACAGTGAACCTGCTTACAGACCGAGTGATAAAATATGTGATAGTTGTAAACGAACTATGTCTAGACCGGGTAGTGCGGTTGGGGAATGTGGTGCATATCATGATTTAGAAATGACGCACAATGATTGCTACGGTCCGTTTGAAAGGTATCGGGGCAACGACATAACTGACGCAAGAATAGCTTCATTAAGACATCCAGACGGAGCGTCAGATCCAAACCTACGCGAGGAACGGCGTGTACCAGGTAACGGAGCACCATCAGCTAACTTCAAAGAATTAAAGTCAAACTTACATCTAGAAGTTACGCCTCCTGTTGTCACAGCTGAGCCACGTTCTGAGAAAAACGAAAAAGGAGATAAAGTTATAGCCCGAGTCGCTGCAAGTTCGAAGCCTGATGGTTATGATAGTGGTCACGAATCAACACCCAGGACTGGAAAACATAGTCCAGCAGCGACTTCAAGACGAGCTGAGTCTGGATATGATTCGGTTCCTAGAGATTCAGACGCATCTTCGTTGGACTCCTACCCAACTAGGCGGGCAGCAGTTGCTCGAGCCCATGCAAAGAAGCACACCACAGCCAAGTATAAGCAACATAGTGATCGCTCATTCTGTTCTTGGCTCCGTAACCCTTTCACTTGTAAATATGCCGATACTGACCCAGAAATTAGTGACTTTTAATTACGATTATTCTCGAGGTACGAACCTTGTAGTTTATGTGTTTAATATTCTAAATAACATTTATCATTAAGCTACGTTACCGAATTTAATCTGGAGACTGCTTTTGTACTCTAGATGTACTTGTATTTATAGAAAAAGGCTTTCGCACTAATACGATGGGGTTCCGCTGTATTTTTCTAAGTCGAATAAAGCTTCTTTGTGCTCTGAAGTATATTTTTAAAGACTAGTAAACTATCAATTAGTGTAATTGTAACACTTATAAAAAAATAACGAGTGCTATACTCGTGACTAACTCTGTTAGTTGTACTTCCGCTCAGTTTTGTACTTTTATATTCAATGTGACTTTTAATTTCGACTTTGAAGGTAGATTTTGTATGGACACTTATAAACCTCAAAGCAAGAGTCTTCCTCTGTCTTCCCCAGCCTATGACTTCTTCATATCGAGGCAAGTCTGCCTACGTCAACATTTGGCACTTACTTGATTGTCGCACCGTTGTTCGACATTTTTGTCTTCTATTTCAATCACTACCTTGAAATCTGCTTAACTTGGAAAATAAGATGTTGTTACAGCGTTATTTTCAGCGTCAAAGAGCAAGTAAATCTTTTAAACATATATATTGTTGAATTCTGTAGAACAAGTACAACCTCACAGTAAACTCATAAACTAGTAAACTTGTAAACTCATAGTAACATTTTCATTAAATGAATATTTAGTGATTGTAATGGAAGAAGTAATTTATATCGATATTAAAACACTGAATCGTTTTAGAAACTAAGACTGTTGTGTCGTTGGCCATGTTTTACATAGCTTTAATATTTTGATATTCTAACTATTGACATTCACTGTATCAAAATCGGCGCGTCCGTCTGTACATAAGACACGGAAGGTGAAATTTTTTAACATTGCATTTAAAGAATACCGTTGAGTATTTTTTAAAGTCTCGTTATGTTTAAGAAGTGTTCAAGAATTTTACCAAGACACTTGATTGCAATCATTAATGGCTTTATCGAATGTTGGTGAACTTAGTTAATGCTTTATATTGTCAATGTTTCGTTATTGTACGATTAATATAAATATATATCCTAAATTCTACTATGCGTTCATATTAGTTTACAATAAATTGTTCAATTTCAACTGAGACTACGTTTTCTTTTAACCCTTAGACATACCTACTAATTAAGCAACACATCAGGACGAATTGAAAAGTTACCAATAGATAGCCTCCCAGAAATGATATAGCCAAAAGTCAGTAAAGTGTACGTACGTCATGTGAGTGTACTGAAATATCTCGAAAATTTTAATTTTCTCTTTATTTTCCGTAATTTTCTAATAATTCTCGACCAATTTTACATGTATCTTCGAAATTTCAGCTCCGTTGGGTTAGAATATCGAGTTAGATAAACAGATAGCCAAAGAGCTTAGGTATCAGTTTTGACGGATCCCTAAAAAGGGTAAATCTATGAATACTTTTATGAAACAGCTGGTAGAGTAAAATTCGAAATTTAGAGTAGAACACAAAGTAACTACATAAAGAAAGTGAGTAGTAGTTATATAAGTAACTTTGGGGCAACACGCCTCCATTTTCCAAGCGTAGGTATACGCCATTATTGAATGTGCGGATATAAACCTCCATAAGAACTACGTCAACCATCGCATATATATCCATTCGGATAGTCAAGCAGCTCTCATGGCACTAGCTTCAGAGACATTAAGCTCTAAGACCTGCGTGACATTATTGAACTCCCTGGGCGAAAAGAACAGGGTGGTTCTGCGCTGGGTTCCGGGACATGCAGGGATCGAGGACAATGAAAATGCCGACGAACTTGCAAAGGCGGGAGCCAGAGGAACGCTATGTGGTCCAGAGAAATGTGGCATTCCTATAAGCTTGGCGCCCCTAATGCTCAGAAACCTCTGCCTAGAGAAATTCATCTTCATCAATCACTGGAATTGCACGCCAGGATTGAACCACTCCAAAGCAAGGCGTACAACCGTAAGTCTGCTCAAGAAGCTTTAGCGCTTAGCAGGAATAATTTACGCATAGTAGTGAGAGCCCTCACAGGACACTGTGGTCTAAACAAGCACATGTTCAACCTCAAGCTCCGAACAACAGGAGGGCTCTGTGAGGAAGCAGAGGAAACCCCTATGCACCTCCTGTGCGAGTGTGACACACTGATGCGCAAAAGAAATACATACCTAGGTAACTACTTGCTTCGCCCTGACGAAGTAAAACAACTCAGTGCTAAAAGCATTGTGCAGTTTAAGCTTAGCACCGAACTATAGCATGGTGGCGATCACAATAGACCAGAAATGGTCGCAGTGATACAAGGTCAAGACTGAGACCTTGAAATAGCCCCAACTCTAATAATAATAATATAACTAAGTATGTGAAAGAGTCGGTTAATTGTTAATATTAACCATTTTGAGAGAATGATATTATACCACCATATCCCGTATATCTATACATATAATAAAAGAGTAGAAAAAACAAAAGAAAAGCGAATCTGTACATTTAAGTTAAAAAAAAATTTTCACTGCCCGGACGTTACTGAAGACCAGTAGAGTCCAAAAATATAATTAAAAAATTTCTTATCTGTCTGTATGTATGTATGTATTTACGGGCTAATCTTGGAAACTGCTGAACAGAAATTGACGGCGTTTTCACTGTTTAATAGCTTTGAGTTCGGGGCTCATACTGGTATAAGTCATATCTCAATAAAATGTCAGGCTGCTGATATACAAGTTGACCTCTCATTTCATATCATTTGTATGAAAGTGTAGTTCAACATTACTGGTCGTTGCAAGAACATGACAGAAAGTGACAGATATGTTTTAAAGCTCATTTATAGATTTATTTTAGCTGATGTATTTCAGGTATTTCCACAAGTCTCGATACAAAAAGTTCGCTATTCGATAATTAGTGGCCCTGTATTAGACCGGTGATCGTCGACAATGTCAATATCGAAGCTGTTCAGGAGTACGTCTGCCTAGGACAGACAATATAGTTGGGTAGGATCAATTTCAAAAGCTGACAGAAGAATCCAGTTAGGGTGGGCAGTATTCGGAAAACTGCGTCAAGTCTTTACGTCACCTATTCCACAATGTTTAAAGACAAAAATCTTTAATCAGTGCGTCCTGCCTGTCATGATTACAGCGCGGAGACGTGGACACTGATGGTGGGCCTGATCCACAAGATTCAAGTGGCTCTGCGAGCTATAGAGAGGGCAATGCTCGGGGTCTCTATGAGGGATATGATTCGTAATGAGGAGATCCGATGAATAACGAAGGTGACCGACATAGCCGAAAGAATTAGTAAGTTGAAATGACAGGTCACATCTGTCGTAGTACCGAACGGCCGTTGGGGCAGACGGGTTCTAGAGTGGGACGCGACGTCCCACGCGCAGGGCGGGACGCCCTGCCGCCAGGTGTATGGACGACCTGAAGATGGTGGCCGGAAGCGGCTGGATCTGTAGGGCGTTGTGGCATCCATTGGGGAAGGCATGTCCAGCAGTTTGACAGACATTTTGTTGTATAGTTAATTGGATATGCAACATAGGAAGGGAATAGGAGGGGAAGGAAGTCGGATGGAAAAGAATAGAGGGATTAGGGTAAGAGAGGAAAGATGAGGGGGCAGTGGTAAATAAAGGGTGTAGGAAGGGGTGGGTTAAGGGAAGGGGATGGAGAAGGAAAGAAAGAAAGGGTATGGAAAGGACAAATTGGAGGGGGGGGGGGGGGGTGTGGGAAGGAAATATCACCTAATTTGCACAATATTAAAATATATATTTTACCACTTTGGAAGTGTCTCTCGCGCAAACTATTTAGTTTAGAAAAAAATGATATTAGAAACCTCAATATCATTTTTGTAGACCTATCCACACGTATGGATTTGATAAAAAAAAAATTTTGAGTTTCAGTTCTAAGTATGGAGAACCCCCAAAAGTGTGAAAATCTTAATGCGGTTCACAGAATACATCCACTTACCAAGTTTCAATAGTAAGTTCTTATAGTTTCGGAATAAAGTGGCTGTGACATACGGACGGACAGACAGACAGACATGACGAATCCATAATTTGCCATTTGGCGACGGAAACCTAAAAAACTGTGGTCCAACGGGCGAAACCGCCGCCGGAACGCTAATTTTCACCCGACTTCAAAAAAGGAGGTTCTCAATTGGATAGTATGTTTTTTTATGTATATTAATATTTTTAATGCATAACCAGATTAATAGATTTCTTTTAGGATTTAGTAACACGTAATACATAAGAATGTGTAATGTTAAGTTGTCCACGCGGACGAAGTCGCGGGCAACAGCTAGTAGACAATAAATAGTATACTATTAATTTACTTATAGGCGAACTGGAATATTTTTGTCAATTTTGTTCTAAAATAAACCCTAATATAAGCAATTTTTTCTCCATAGTCTTTAAAAATAACGGCAAATAATCTACGAATAAAAGAACTGTATACAACGGAGACTCCTAGCAAAAACCATGAATAAATAAAGCGAAACTCCGAGTTCCCAACGCCCTAAGGGCAGAATTTCAAAATCTTTTGGGATATAAAGTTTTTTCCCTCCACGTAAAGCGGGGGTAACTTTGCCCCGTTAAGAGGGAGCGCTATTATCTTTCATTTCGCTAGTAATTTAACATTCTCGGAGCGCCCCTCGAAAATCAGGCTATCAAATAAGACGTTTACCCTATTTTTTTGGGGTGACAACTTTTTTCCTGGAAATCTCCCAATAATTTGTTAAAGTGGCAGCTGCTCTTAGCCCATAACGCTTATCGAGTGATAAAAAGATTTTTTTTCCTTTATGTTTAAACGCTTTGGGCAAATTGGTGGGGACCAATATTTCTTATCAGGTGCAATTACTGAGAAAAATTGGAATTTTGAACTGTTCGAGACAGATGAAGATTTGATAATACCCACAAACAATAATCACAAAGTTAGCTAAGCTACTACGGTCAAATATAGTTGATGCACAACACCTATACCAAGCTGAACAACATTATTGATAATTTATTCATACCAGCCTTTCGAAGAGAACTGCTGGACATATGTAGGCCTTCTTCACTGTGCGCCACCAGACCCAGTCCCCCGCCCTCGCATCAAGCCGCCCTCTTTAGATCATCGGTCCACCTGGATCCGGTGCGTCCCACCCTGCGCGTGCCGGTCCGCGGTCTCCACTCCAGAATTTATCCGCCACAACGGCCATCAGTTTTGCAACAGATCCAGCACCTCCACTTCCATTTTAGCTTGCTAATCTTTATAATGGCAGTTGAGTCGAGTATTGTGCATTAGTAATAACTTAATAAGTTATAGTAATAAGTTGTTATTACTAATAAACTTACAATTCCTTCACTGTCCGAACGGCGCAAATGTGGAATAAACTTCCGACGGTCATTCGAGATAGTACGTCGGTGACATCCTTTAAAACTAAACTAAAAGAGCATTATTTGTCTCACTCAGTATAATATGGTATGTACGTATTTATGTAAGTATGTTTATTATAATTATTATATATAGTTCAGGTATTTAGTTATTATGTAGTCTATTATGCACTTATTTTGCCCCCCTCGCTCTTACTGCCTTGTAAGGTTGGTTGGAAGAGATCTCTTTTAGAGATAAGCTCACGTTTGTACACACCATTTATTACTGTATTTAGTTTTAAGATAAAGAATAATCTAACTGACAAATTATAAGAAACGCGCTGCGCAGTAATGTCAGTGACTTTTGTATGACGACAGATAAGTATCGCAAATTCGACTTGTTTCTACAGATAGTGCCAATGTACTTTAATGCAGATATAGCGAGCAGGTACTATAAGTTCATTTCAAGTTATACGAACTTAACATAAAATCTCAAACTCTACTTTATTGATAATTTTCATTACATGTCAATTTAAAATTAAAATATGTCAGAAGTCATTAAATTACAACAAAAATAATATTACAACAAAATGAACATCCACCAAAGATTTAATAAACCCCCCCCCCCCCCCCCCACTGTCACATAACACTGCTAAAATAAGAACAAAATGCGAATAAAAATAATGACAGAAACAAAAGCGAACAGGGAGTCGAACCTAGAACGTGATGGGAACGCTAAGCAGCGAAACCAGACGCGACACATCCGACACACCGATGCCTTGTGTCAAGTGAAAATATACTCATGTCCTCAAACCATAGAGTAGGTTATGAATGATTGTCTATGGTACGTATGTGAAACACTGGGACGTGACGTGTATACGAAAATGTAAGGAAATAATAACAAAACAAATGTGACCAATGTGGAGGTAGGTAGGTATTGGAAATGGTTTAATCTTAAGACGCAGCCAAGGAAGTTCTCCTAGGAGGACGTTAAGGATCAAATTGGAGACGTTCTTAACAAGGCTGGGGTCCGCAGTGAGATGAATAAAAGAAGGAGCATGAAAAGTTTGATGGATGTAACTGAGGCTAATGAGGTTTGTCAGGATCGCGCAAAGTGCCGATGCATCTTCTCTACCTACCCCTCTGGGAGCAAGGCGTAAGCATTATGTATGTATGTACGAAGACACGGGCAACCAAGATTTTTTTTTTAATATAATCTGAACTGAAAGAACTATATGCATATAAATAAATTAAAATAACATTAGTTATTAAATAATTCAAAATAGTTTTACCAAAAGATCAATAGCATAATATATAAATACCTACTAAAGGAGAAAATGCGAAATAACGATATTATGAAATTAACATAATTGTTACCAAACTATGGTAACAGGATTATTGCACCAAAATATAACAATATAATGTTGCCTAAACTACAGAATGGTATAAAATATACAAAGGATATATAAAAATACATTTGACAGAGCGAGGGCAAAATTTTTTTACATATAATTTAGTTCGATTTAAAAAAATGTGGAATACATACGCGTAGATGATAGTTTATTTTATTTTTTTCAATTTGTAGTACGCCTTGGTCCCAAAAAGGTAGGCAGAGACGATGTATCGCCACTTTGCGCGTTACTGACAAGCACTTTCCTTCGCCCGCTTTCCGCTCCGTAATACCCCTTGACGTGATGTGTTGCGAACAACATCGCCGCCTCCGTGTTGAGGTACCACGATTATCTAGGGAAAAAATTGGCCACCGCGTCAGAGACCCGCATGACTAGGTAAGGCTAATAGTAGTATACTTTATTAATTGCAAAATAATCTTCTACAGAAACATCATATTTGGTTATCTTGTAGAATAATCTACCAGTCAGTGGCTGTCATGCAAGACACATTAATTGAACTGACTTAACGTTACTAACGGCGAGCCAATACTGATCGTGGACCTCCTCGACAAGTTTAAAGTCTCTCAGCGAGCTATGGAGATGGTTATATGCTCTACGTTTCGTTTGGAAGATCCGATAAGAACGGTATGGACAAAAGGATTATTAAGCTGAAGAGACGTGAGCGATCGCATAAAACGACGAGTTCTCCGGAGCTCCAGTGGAAACCGTGGACTGGTGTCGTGGTGTCGAGGAACTCCTCGCCGCCAGATGGGCCAACTACGATTTAAAGTGGATGACCGAAAGCAAATCAATACGGGGGCAGAGGACCGGGTGTGGTGGCGATTATTGGCGTAGGTCTATGTTCAGCTGTGGACGTTGATGCCGTGTGGTTTCCAGTAGAGTGGAATAGGACCACTCCTACTCTTCTCATAGACGTCGTACAAGGCGACTAAGGGAATACATTATAAAACATCAATCAGGCCTCCCCAACCCGTCTGGCCAGCGCGGGGAATGTAGGCCAAATCCTCCGTCTGTCTCCGGCAGATGGGAACTCTCTTCCTACTTTTGCTCTTTACTTCTTTAATTAAATTTGTCTGGGGCCCAAGGTAGCGTAAATTCATGACCTGGGACTTGCCCTACCTTCACTGGTAGGTGTCTTTGCAGTTACCTCCGTTGATCCTCGCTTATAGGAGTTGCGGGAGGAGATTGGTGAGGAGGCAGGAATGTCCCCGGCAGATGAGAGAGGGTTGTGCTCCTGCAGTGGAGACAAAAATAACCTGATGATGGACGTTGTTGATATAATGACGAAGATGAAAGTAACACACCAGCTATAAGCTACCTGCTAGGGATCGTGGACTAATAATATATTTAGAAAGCGGTATCGGATGCTGTGCCAAACAGCCCTTGTCGATTCAAGCCACGTAGGGCACGAATGTCACCCGAACGGGCTTTTTAAAGAAACAAAACTTGGCTCACAATGTAATGCAACTTGGCCGGCGCACTCCGAGTCGCGTTTTCCGTTATTGCCGTTTAAAGAGGGTCGTTTAAGTCGGGACGTAAAAAAACATTTCGTTGCCAGTGGTTCAAAGTCTTTTTTTAAATAAACCTCAAAAATACCTCTAAAAATTAGTATACCAAAGAAAATACAATATCAATCTATAATAATGCGAACGTGTTAATAATTGATAATTTGCGTTATCTACATCTACACTAATATTATAAAGAGAAAAGGTTTGTAACGAATAAACTCAAAAACTACTGGACCGATATCAAAAATTCTTTCACCATTAACGAGTCGTACAGGAGGCAAATTTTTGAGAATGAGATGTTTTGGCAAGTAGGTGGCTGTAACAGTGTCTTGGCCTTTCCTCTGTCAGTTTTGGCTGTGAAATTGTATAAATTATATAAAATAGCTATAAGGAATAGATAGTTATAAAATAGAAAACTTATAGAGCGACATAGTCATGTTTATGACAAAGCTCTTTAAATAAAGATTAAAAAAAAAAAAAAATTATTGATCCCTACTAAAACTTCAATAATGTAACCCAAAGTGTAAAAAAAATTGTCATAAAATGTCATTCATCGCATGCGCTGCGGAAAATATTGATGATAGAACCTTCGCGTGTCTGTATATCCTACTAATATTACAAACGCGAAAGTTTGTAAGTATGGATGGATGTTTGTCTCTTTCACCAAAGATAATATATCTTTCACGTAAAAACTACTGAATGGATTTTAATAAAACTTAACAATAATATAGCTTAGACATCAGAATAACACATAGGCTACAATTTATAAAGATATTGTGTGAATTGTCCAAAATATCAAGTAAGTAGGAAAAAATCTACCATCTGCGAGCTATTCTGGCGGGCGCTGCCAAAACCGCTAGAGTTATACATATGTAATGTATGATGGAAATGTTTATCTTAAATAGTCCTGCAAAAAAGCTACTCGAAATACTAATCGTGCGCAGACGAAGTCGCGGGCACCAACTAGTTGAACATATTTGTACGAGTCGGAGCTGGAGCTAAAGCGGGAGGGTGAAGGGTGACAGGAATTAACGCTTAATAAGTTTCAACTTTATTTAATTCTGTAGTCCACGCCAACGAAGCCGCGGGCACAGCTAGTAACTGATAATGACAAAACACATTATGATCAAACTTAGTATTTACAGTACCTACTTATAGCTGATCTTAAATATAAATTAATACTCTCTCTATCTAGGCTGTAAAACAATTTCTGTCAGTCAAATAAGAACCGATTCTGTAGCACACATAAAACAATTGACAGTAGCTTATTCTTGTCAGTAAAATTAATAAAGTGCAAGTGTCAAATAATATCGACTTTTTGTACACCCTATAAATATTTTCAGTCAAACTAATATCTCTATTTATGGTTGTTAGTCTATAACTCTTCCTTAAAGAAAATAAATAAATGAACGAACGAACGATGGAACGAAGAAAAAACCATAAATTATAAAATATATATAAAAAGTAGTCGTTGCTTAGATATTGTAATAAGGAAATTCGTATGTTTTTTTGAAGTCAGCCAATTCCAAAATTCCACCCTACCCTTCCGCCAATCCATCTAACGACCTGACGCGGTACCACAGAATCTCACATATTTTTCACGGCGTCAAATCTGAGCGAGTTACGTCGTCGGTCTCAAATCGAATTTGTCTCCTTACAGTTGAGCCGAATCAATCTGCATTATCCGAGTGAAAGTGTTGGTGTAAGCGATGAGCGATTTACAACGGATGCACAAACTTCAAATAATACTGCATGCGATGCCGGTACTTAAAAAAGGACTCTGTTTTAATCGAGAACTACTAATAATAAAATACATAATAGAAGTAAAAAAAAACTAACAATAAAAAGACACGTATATACAAACTGGTAATATATTAAAAGAAATAAATAAATCACAACACAACTGACGTAATACCTACCCTCCTGACACCCCACACTGCCTCTACCGGTACGCGATCTCTTGAACTCCCGAGGAAGTTGCTTTTGAGTTCTTCAACTCATTTGTATTGACTTAATATTAAAAGGTTAGTCAGCGTAAGATTAGTTGGCACCTATATAGCAAAGATTCCTCAGACTTAATTTAAAAACCATCGTAATTGCTCGTTTCGTAATATTTTTTTGAGAGCACTGACATACAAACAGTAGAGTAGCGGCAAAGGTAGAGGACCTTCGAAGGAATGTGACAGTTGCCTAACAGTGCTGTGAGATACGTTTGACGTTCCCTCCTACTTCACATCACCTTATTCCCCGAAACCCTTTAATTCGGTCCCCCACTATAAGACAGAGCGTAGGCAAAATAAAAGGTAGGATAGATACCAGAGCAGTTCTCGCCTTTGATCAATGCTTGACATCGCTGACAGATACAAAATCTATTTGTTATATTTATGAATTGTCCTATCCTTACTTAATTTCCATAGCACAGGAGAAAATCCTCATTTTGGATGAGACGAATGTATGGGCCTGATTATGAGGGCACACATTTAAAATTTAACAGCATTAAAATTGTTGCTATCTCTGTTAAAGAGTATTATAGAGATAGAAACGAAAATAATTTTAGTGCTGTCCGATTTTAAATGTGTGCCTTCAGAATCGGGCCTTATGTGTATGTAAATATATTATGAAATATTAATTTATCTGTAAGTGTGATTCTCACGATCTTTCGTTGTCTGTAAAATCGCTCCCTCTCGTCACATTGGACCAAAACTGAAGACGTGTCGAAAGACGCCCGGAGCCGCTACGATTTCTCAGGATTTGAGAGCGCTCTCAAACTAAGCGCACGCATCTCGAGAATGTTTACACTTCGACAGCGGCGTCTTGTAGTGTTGGGCAGCCGTGTGTCAACACTGTCGTAACAGCCTAGTTGGTAGCGCGCTCGCCTTATGGTCATAAACATAGACATATCCATATTTTTATTCATAACTTCTGTTACAGGTCAATTAAGTACAACATGAAAACAGATATTAACAAATAAAAATTAAAACACAATCAAATTTAATAGAAACAAATTAAAACTCGGAGACAGACGGAGGATTTATCCTACACTCCTCCGTCTGTCTCCGGCAGATGAGAGAGGGTTGTGCTCCTGCAGTGGAGACAAAAATAACCTGATGATGAAATTAAAACCAAACAAAAATAATAATCAAAAATAAAAATGTCAGATATAATTTCAGAAATAATAATTAAAATTAAAAGTGTCAGATATAATGAGTTCCGGAAAGCCTATGTCGGAACAGCCGATATAGGCCTTCGCAATGAACGTCACCACAACTCAGTCGAAGTCGAGGGTTCAAATCAGGCCCCGAATAGCCCAGAGCGTCACCGATGAAATATTTATATGATACCTACGCCATAAAAACCATACGTTTTCATTCTTACGAGAATATTCAATATCCATCATCAGCCGAAATACGTCCACTGCTGAACATAAGCCTCCCCTATGTAATTCTACTATTGGTTGGTTATCGACTGGGGGATTTGCCATAATCACCACGCTTGGCAGGCGGACTGGAAATCCCTTTTAAGGATAAGCTTGGTACACAAAATTTGTAACTGTATTTAGTTTTTAAAATTGTGCAATATTATAAATGCGAAATTTTGGATGTTTGGATATTTAGAGGTTTGGATGTTTGATACTCAACCACGCTTCAATCATTCGTCCAATGGTTGAAGCATGGTTGAGTTTAGTTGAGTTCTGATCCATTCTGTATACGAGTAGGTACATGCCTAAATGTAAACTTGTCCAATCCCAAACTAGGATCCTGTACTATGGGAATCCCACTAATATTACAAATGCGAAAGTTTGGATGTTTAGATGTTTCGATGTTTGTGACTCAAACACGCTTCAACCACTGGACGGATCGGAATAAAACTTGGCACACATATAGGTTAGGTCCTGGAATAGGACAAAGGATAGTTTTTATCCTGAAAACATCTAATTCCTACGGGAAATACATAATAACTTGTGATGTTAAGTTGTCCACGCGGACGAAGTCGCGGGCAACAGCTAGCAAATATATAAAAGTAAACGACAGCGCCTGCTACACGAATCATCGCATCGGTGAACACAGGCGCGTCCCAATCGCAGTAGGCGTCTGTCGACAATTTATATGGATCAAGGGATGGCATTAGAGACATTCGTGTCACCGTCGATAAGTATTACCTGTGCCCCTACTACAACACTGTGCTTTGGTCGAAACTCGGACAACAAACTCACTGATTAATATCAGTGAGTTTGCTGTCCGAGCTAGATGGAGCGACGATATGCGTAAGGCGGTTGGCAGTGACTGGATGAGAAGAACCGAAGATCAGGTTCAGTGGCGAGAGGCCTATGTCCAACAGTGGACTCTTTCATCAGATGATGATGATGATGAAGAAATATAACCAACATACATATCTAGATATCATATTATACTGAGTGAGACGGATAGTGTAATCACCAGCCTATTTATATGTGTATGTGTGCGTCAATTATTGTAGGGCTGAGACGTGTTTCTTTTTCTAACATATAGCGTCAATCGCTCGGCGCCGCACACTATATTCGGATTCTTTAAAAAGTAAAAAAAATATTATACAGAAAATAATATTCGATAGTAGGTAAATTATACTGATGGACCGACGACCTGAAGAAGGTGGCCGGAAGTGTCTGGATGCGGAGGGTAGAGGATCGGGTGTGGTGGCGTTCATTGGGGAAGGCCTATGTCCAACAGTGGACGTCTAAGGGCTGATATGATGATGATGATAAGGTAAATTATACTAACTATAAAAACAGAACAATGAATCTTGTTCCTTCTCATAAAAAATGGGCCTTCATATTAAATTTTTGCGTATATCTTCTTTGAGGGATGTAAATCTGGCGGGGGAGGTGGGGGTAGCTTCTTTATGTAATAATAACTAGTTAATATTCTTTGCCGTGTGGTTTCCGGTAGAGTAGAATAGGACCACTCCAACTCTTCCCGTGGATGTCGTACCGTACGACACGATACGACATCCACGGGATGTCGTACTAATCCTTTCAATTGTGTCGGTGACCATATGTTCTCCATCAGCTTGTCTTCGTTACTATTTTCTGAAAATTTCTTCAATCCATTTGAAACAATGAAGAACTCAATTTCTTCAAAAAGCTCATTCATTTGAAACGATGAAGAACTCTTAATGTTCTCTTCTTCATTTTCTTTCTTACTGTATTCTCATGTGTGTGTGATTTGTAAAAACACATTAAATTTCAGCATTTTTGCATGCCAATTTCAACTACAAAAAAAGGATTTTTTTTATTCCTTTGACTTCTTCTTCTTCTCTTGTCGAATGGTTCCATTAGATCATGCGCGACCAGAACGCCGCTGTACCGACGGTCTCATCCGTTGCATTGCGGAGATCCTGCTCGTCGCAGGAGTGCGGGCACGCCGGGCGCGCCAGGAGGTGCGCCATGGTTTGCGTTGCCGTTCCGCATATGCACTGAGTCTGTGGAGTTGCTTGCATCCCCCACCTGACAAGGTTCTCCCGGCAGCGACCGACCCGTGTTCCCAAGGTAGCTTGTGGCCTGGTGGCAGCTCCTCCACGGCTTGGACAGAAGTCTCAGGTGGAGGGCACCTATCGCTATTACTTTGACGTATTCGCTTGAATCAATCAAATTAATTTAATATAATCTCATTGTCATTTGTGAAAGTGAATATCAGGTGAGTACACTTGTGGTAGGCACTAACATTAGTACTTTGCAAGCATTACCACGCATTGTCCACCATTTTATTAGTAATCTCTATTTTATTGGGATTAGGGTGTTTTATTGAAATAATCATGTTACTCGGTTTGTAAGTGAATAAGAGTGTGGTTACACTGAAGTTGAGAGTTAAAAGTATTTAGATACTATGCAATAAAAATTTAGTAGGTAGTATTTACGTATTAGGATGATTTTCTCTTGTTAAATGCGTATTGAATTTAATGATAAATGACTTTAAATTCAATAGTAGTTCCTACTAGGAACGTATATAGAATTAAAAATTATCTAAAGATACGGTGGAGGTTCGATGTGGAGGTTTGGTGAGGTGCGGTGAAGCAGGGACACCGCAGGGACGTCACACCATAGAATAACTTTATTATTATTATATTACATACTAGCTGTGCCCGCGGCTTCGCTCGCGTGAACTACAGAATCCGCTCCCATTCTCACTCCCGCTCACTCTCCCACTCCCACTCCCGCTCCCGCTCCCGCTCCCGCTGCCATCTCCGCTCCCGCTCCCGCTCCGCCTCCACCTTCGGACTACTACACTACCACACCCACTCCCCTTTTCCGACGCCCACACCCATTCCCACTCCCACTTCATTCGCAATCTGAATAGTACGGAAATACTTTTATTTGTAATATATTGCTTACTAACCTTACCTAACTAATGTATTTGAAAACTAAAAATGTCCCTATCTTTTGATTGAGTATACCGATTACGATGAAATAAAGACTAAATGTTAAGTTAAGTAAGCCCCATGTTTCTTTGAAAAGTCCATCAAAATCTGTTCATTAGTTTTTAAGTGATGCGTGCATAAATTCACAGTCAAACAGACAAATAGATAAACAGACAAAAATTTCAAAAATGATCGAAATGTGTTATGTCTCTTATCCTTAGAAGCCCCAATTTTTTTTTATGCAAATATCTTCTATGTACAGAGACGTGAAGTTTACGATTTTATTTATTAGATAGATACATACACTTCTAATCCGAAACTATAATTTTCTCCTGTGCTATGGAAATTAAACAAGGATTGGACAATCCACAAATATAACATCCAGACCGCGACCAGCTTGTACAAAGTTGTCTTTCCAAAGTGGGAATCGAACCCACGCCCTACCCACGTACCAGAACCCAGTGCTCTAACCAAACCACTAGACCAACGAGGTGGTCATAGAAAATCATTATGCTGTATTGTTTACTATAGGGAAATGATCATATAGAGTAATAGCTAGTTTGTCCGTCGGTGCATCGCGCTCTATGCAAGTTATTCACACCCCCCGCGCCGGCACATATTTTATGCGGAACCAATCGATATGTCCCGCTCCACAGGCGCGGTTAACGGTCCCCAAATGTCCCTGCGCTAGCCTCAATGCCGAATTTCTCTGCAGTTCAGTGAATTTCAGCGCAAACGGGCTCAATTTTGCATTGAAACAGTGAAAATTAACGTGCAGCATTAGTAGAACTGGGTATGGAGGGATATTTTTTGCATTCATATTTGATTTAAAGGCTTGCCCCGCCGCCAGACTGACCGACGACCTGAAGACGTTGGCCGGAAGCGGCTGGATGCTGAGGGCGAAGGACAGTGTGGTGGGGAAGACCTACGTCCAGCAGTGGACGTCTAAGGGCTGAGATGATGATGATAATATTGATTTTTGTCACAAATGTAACATCGCTTTCAAAACTGAACTGAAAATCGATATGTAACAAATCATCGAGCAGTAGCAAACGAGCAGACAGGATATTAGTCCACTTGAGAGAGATGACCATACATCGTACAGTTCACCAGGGCACGCCCCACTCCTCTAAATCGCTTACATTTCTTTTGGCGTGGCGTCAACCCTCCTTGACTAATGACTGACTGTCGAAGACGAGACTGACTGACAGACAAAAATTTAAAAAGAACGACGGAGAACAAAAGGACAATACTAAATGCGTTTTTACCAATAAATATAAATCGGAAGAAATATCAGTTTCTTTGATTCTAAGACCGTTCATCATTGTATGCGTTATATTGTTACTGTGGTCTATCGTTACGAACTAATCATCAATGTTTGCATACGTAAACTAACACACTGATGTTCGGATAGGTTCGGATAACTCCCCGCGTCCCGCGCTCACCCCTCGTGAATTGTAGTGGGGCGTGCCGTCGTGAATTGGACAATCTATAATATTTTTACGCAGAGAAAACCCTGGGCGATCACTAACTACAATATCAAGTCTTTAATTTTAACTTACGTATGAAAATTAAAATGTTTAAAATTTTATAGCCCCTGCCGCAGGCTTCGTTACCCCCGCCCCGAAGTCATGATTCCCTTTTTATTATGCCCCCCTTATTGTCTACAATAAAAATTCTAGGAGATAGCCTATAAAATTTAATGTTACCCAGTTTCGCAGTAAAATACTTACGGCCGTAAAAGTTGCTGTAAATCAGCTGAAACCTGAGTTGCAAGGAGCTGTTTATATATTTATGTGTTTGTAATAACTACAGGGCTTGTTGAGGAAGCTGGGAGTTTTCAGCATGAATAGAAATACATACAGTATCCGGCCATATGGCAATAGGGCTCTCGTAGGGCCAAAATTTCCCTCTGATTAGTCCCGTTACGGGACAAATGGGATTTTCTTGTCCCAGTTGTCTTGTGATGATTGCAACGGGACTAGTGGGACGAAATAATCCCATTAGTCCCTTGACACCTATCGTATAATTATTAAAGTATCTTACGATGCGGTCTACTTACAATGTCCTGGCCGCTTGATATTATATGAGTAACATCACAGATAATATATTTAAATGACGTGCATGTGTATGACAAATGATATCGTATGTCATTCATATGCCTTACCCACTCAAACGTCCCGGGAACTACAGTACCCAAAAAAGCAGTGACAGCGCACTCAACTTCTGTGCGCTCAATAATTGCTATTCTTGTCAATTAGGCGTTCTTCAGTTTAATCATCATCATCATCAGCCTAAATACGTCCACTGCTGGACATAGGCCTCCCCAATAGAATACCACTTTTGGTAAGTTGTCACCACGCTTGGCAGGCGGATTGGTAATCGCAATATCTTGAAGATGATCTTAACATACACGCGCAGGAGAAGGCTGCTGCCCGTCCCTGATGCAATCCCTTAGTCGCCTTGACGACACCCTCGGGAAAGATAGGGGTGGCCCTATTCTAAGCCGGGAACCACATGGCAATTGTGGAATTATACCACAGGAATAATAAAGTCAGTTTAATAAAGTGTTTCTATTACACACGCGCTATTAAATTTGTCGTCTACTGACTTTCAATACTAAATTCATTTAAAAGAATTGAAATTTATAACATATAATAAATAACAATTTGACGTTTTGTGATTTTTATATCTATTTTTAGTTTTGTAGTCCACGCGTGCGGAGTCGCGGGCACAGCTGGTTAAAAAATAAACATAATAATTTCCCCCGAGATTCATCTCAAAATGCGTGCATGCATGTCCATAAACAGTGGGAACTTGCATTTAAATAAAATACACCATTTCGTTTATGTTTCAAATCCGAGCTTAAGGTTTTGTAGTGCAGAGAATACGCACAGAGAGGCGATAAAATTTATTGTCACCCACGCGACATCTGGTGCCT
Source organism: Esperia sulphurella (assembly GCA_947086405.1). Classification (NCBI taxonomy): domain Eukaryota; kingdom Metazoa; phylum Arthropoda; class Insecta; order Lepidoptera; family Oecophoridae; genus Esperia; species Esperia sulphurella. The sequence goes on from OX352265.1 coordinate 14,186,834, forward strand.
CCCCTTAACGCGGTCCCAACTAAAGAAAGTCAGCGATCCATATTGAAAATAAAATTCAACCAGTGAGTTTCTGGCTGTAAAAATTATGTACCACTGAGTTACACTGTGTCAAGTGACAAATGAGAGAATTTTTTTTTCGATGCTTTTGGATGGCTAATTTAAAAAAGTATAGCAGCTTCGGCAGAGTCAGGGCGGACCTCATCATCATCATCAGATTATTTTTGTCTCCACTGCAGGAGCACAACCCTCTCTCATCTGCCGGAGACAGATTTAGGATTTGGCCTACACTCCCCGAGCTGGCCAGACGGGTTGGGGAGGCCTGATTGATGTTTTATAATGTATTCCCTTAGTCGCCTTGTACGACATACACGGGAAGAGTTGGAGTGGTCCTATTCTACTCTACCGGAAACCACACGGCAGACCTAGTGGAGCACTAATAATCGGCTGTTATGAGGTGATAATAAAGTTCAAAGTTGCATGTAACCAGTGGATAGCGGCGTATGCTCTTGCTCTCATTTTTGAACTTTATTCTAACACCCTTAATAACGATTCCGCTAAGTCTCTGCTGGCCCTAACACATTTTACCGTTGATTTCAACAAAAAAATCTGTTATTATTGAAATATCACTAAACTTCAGTTTTTAACAAGTTCACTAATAAGCGACTCCGTCGCCAAGCAACCAAAAACTATTCTTTTGCCCTCATGGGGATAGTAAACATTATGAGGTGTTATCTAGATTTCATGTCTATTTTTACGGAATACCAATTCGACATAAGTTCTGGAGTGGAGACTTCGGATCGGCACGCGCAGGGTGGGACGCCCCGCCGTCAAGTGGACCGACGACCTACAGAAGGTGTCCGGAAGCGGCTGGATGCGGAGGACTGAGGCCCGGATGTGGTGGCGTTCATTGGGAAGGCCTATGTCCAATAGTGGACGGCCAAGGGCTGAAATGATGATGAAGAACGGAGATTTAACAGACAAAGATGTCAGATGACCCACCAACTGCCATTTTCAGACATCCTAGATACGACAAAACAAACACAAGGATTTACCGAAATTCCTGCCTGAACTATATTATTATATTTGCCAGAACATAGAGTAAGTTACCTTTATCGTCAGCGATGTAAATAAATTAAAATCGCTTCCCGCTCATGCTCTACTCTCTATAGGGGAAGTCTAAGGCGAACTGTTCCAGCGTACTCAATATTCAGAAGAATATAACCTTCACAATCACATTGCGTACAATATAAATATATAACTTATTTATCTATATGCCAATGTATAGATGTATGAATCAACCCGCAGCTCATACTTTAATCAAATTTTCTTTGCATACTATTTCTCCTTTTATAATAAAGTCTATAACTAACAACAAGCTTTGTCGGTGGGAATTTGATAGTCTGCAGGTTTGCACGTTGTTCTACACAAGTTAACTATGCTGTTAGCCTCTGGGCCAACGAGGTGGTCAACTAGGAAGCGGTAGTCAAGCGGAATGATAACTGCATGACTCTCATTATGGGTCTGACTCCTAATCGTCCCAGCCTCTGCAGATTTTACCATACTTGCATGGCGATAAAAAATAATACAGTATCTTGAATAGGTATACTGCTACGTTGTTTGTTCGATGATGCGTGCGTTCGATTCTGATAAACAAAAGTACAATTAATACAAGTTGGTCCCGATCTAGGTGATATTTTTGTACATTGTCCTAGTCTAATTACAATAGTACAGAACAATGTCTAAAACAGGAATTATATAGCCAGTTTGAAGGTTTTTATATTGCTTGTAATTTTTTTTGGTCAAAACCTCTTTATCCGCAATCCAATGCGTTTTCTTATTTTCCTTGGCAAAGGTTGCATGGAAGAGATCGCTTTAAGCGATAAGGCCGCCTCCCTCCTCCATCAGTCTATGTCTACCTGTTATTATTAATTTGTGTGCAGTAAAAACATTATCTATCTATCTCAGAAACATTATTATGAGTAAATATTACTTTCTAGCCCATAAAACCTTATATGCTATTTCTTTCGGCTATTTTTACAGAGCAATACAAACATGCAGTGCAAAAGTAAAGTCAAGTAATATTTGCAAATTTAATTACCGTCAGATGTTTCTTTCATTTTCTGCGTTCCTTTTCCCCGTACGCTAAAAATTCAATTAATATGCAAAACCTTATTGAAATGTTTTCTTATCTGCTGTGCGCAGAGCAGACGTTTTTAAAAATATTAATTTCAGTTTTATATTTTGTGCGTATACTTTGGTACTTTTTTACCCGATAATATGTGGCCATTGTTGCCATGCAACAGAAAACGACACCCATATTGGATCACCTGGAATTTGACAAATCTACCAGGGACGGGCGGCAACGTTCTCCTGTGTACATTAAGATCATCACTGCGATCACCAACCCGTTTGCCAAGCGTGGTGATTATGGCAAGTCCCCCAATGGACAACCCACCAAAAGTGGAACTCTACTGAGGATGCATGTTCAACAGTGGACGTATAAAGGCTGATGATGATTTGACAAATGTAAAAAGTTGGTTGTTATGCCTTATAGGTTGTAATGTCGTGTACCTACTGCATGGTCCGAGGCATAAAACAGACAGACAGACAATTTAGGAGATGCCTGTAAACATAGCAATTGTATATATGTACATTTAGCAAATTCATTGAATAACAATTTACCAGAGGAGACAAATCTATAATTTTTTCGATTTTACCACATTTTTAATTTGGATTTAAATGGATAATTAAGTTGCTACGTGACATATTTTTGCCTATGAATGAATGATTATTTAATATATAGTAAACGCAACTACTGCCTCTCTTTGATCATTGATCTTCACTGCAGTTTTGCCGAAAGAAATTACTTTAGAAATAAACTCAACCTTTTGGGTAATTTTTTGTGTGTTGTGTCTTTGTATTTTAGTGTGTACAGCTAGTGCCTCCGCCCCTGTATCCACGTGTGTGTACTTGGAGAGGCTGGGAGCTGAGGCCTTTTGCACATTATAAGACACCAGACAAGAAAAAATGTCTATATCCGACATAAGAAAAAAATTCTTGTAATATGTATGGTCTCATATAGCAACCAATGCCACTGGATTTCTTATAAGACATTTCTCACAAGACACAAGAAATTTTCTTATAATGTGCAAAAAGCCTGACGCTGCCGCCTCTTCATGCAAATATTTGACCAGACGAGACCTACAGTCCTATCTCCCCTAACCTGTCGTAAATAACGATACTGATAGATATTACTGGATACCTGCTACCACGACAACTAGGGTAGCAACCGGATGTTTGACGGGTAAGTATTAAGAGTGGTAGTTTGGTGGTTGGATTTTCTCACTGCCAGTCAAGCAGGCTCACGAGACTGATCAGGTGCTGACGGCTAAAGGAGTCTTGGCCGCAGTGAGAGGTTGGTCAGGCGTGCAGTGAGACTCAACAATGCATGTGAGAATAGCTGTTTATTTTATAAAATAGTTAACTGCATAATACAATTTTAACTTTACTCGCTACACAGAGTATCCTACTCTAAACAAGTGGTTGTTTAATGTCATCACTTATTTCTAGTATCACAGTATTATATATATATTTTTTTATTTTATATATAGGAAAATCTTACAGCATTAAATATAAATTTAATAATTTGCTTAAAATAATAGGACGCCAATTATAAGATTTCACATTTTAACAAAAAAGAACTTAATAACAACTGAACATAAAGATGTACAAAATAAAAAAAAACGAATAACAATAGAACACATAGGATAGTGGGGGGGGGAGGTGATTGTGTCTGGAGGTGTGTGTGTGTGTGTTGTGTGTGGGTGTGTGTGTGTGTGGGTGTGTGTGTGTGTGGGTGTGTGTGTGTGTGTGTGGGTGGGTGTCTAGGGGTATATCTAGGTTGATCGCAAACTACAATGAATTATTAAATTAAATAAATAGACATTTAAAAAAAATATTGAATCTGTGTTACAGATTTGTACCTAGACAGTGTAAAACCGCAGAAAAAAAATATATTTATGCCCTTGACAGACTGATGCCTTCCATCTAGTGTCCCGACCCTTGGAAAGCAGTTAAAATTAAGCTAATTAACTTTTTAGCCCCCCGGCCGCCGGGGTGTCATTAAAACAAAACAAAAGTCAACTTTACACCCCCCCGAGGAGTCGACTATGCGTCCTCCCTTTTTTAATGCGTAAAGTTAAAGTCGGTCTGTGTGGCGCTTTAATTAGCAACACAATGACGCTAAAAAATAAAAGGGAATTAAAATTGTGGAGCGAAAGTTGAATTAAATTTAATACCTAATCATGGCGATCATGATCACCATTACATGATTCATTAAGCAACAAGGGATAATCATCATTGATTCAATGACATTTAAACAATATAGATTATTATTGCTTCTTGTATGAGATGATTGCTGTCATGTAGGGTTGCCATCTTGTTTTTTTTTGGTTGATTCGTCCTTCGGACAGGCAAAAGTCGCTAGACTATACAGCCAGGATTTCTTAGTTTTTTGCAGCTTATAAGGCCGAAGCCAATTCTTATTTTTCCCGACACTATGGTCTTGATATAATCACAGAACTCCCTTACTAACGTTGTTAGTAAACTTTAGTAAGGTTTGAGGTTAGGAAGTTCACTGCTTTAAGAAAATCAGCATAGTCACGTTTATGTTTCCTTCATAGTGTACACACACGCAGACACTTGTTGTATAATATACAATCTCTACTAAACACCAAAGCCCGTAGTATACGTAACTGTTCTCCAAAAAACGCGGGAACAACCCCCGAAAGCGTTGAGTCGTATTATTCGAAAACCAAATTTTTTTTTTTGATCGCTTATCATTGATGGAGTGATCATTTTAGGAGTGGTCATTATGGGCCGTAGTCAACGTACCACATACATTGGATAGAGAGAAAATCGATCATAAATGCGAAAATGTGTTAGCTTGGATTATTTTGGAAAAAACAAATACACAACAAACTGCTCTCCTCTCGGTTGACTAGTATTGCAAAAATGTCGATTGTCAATAAAGCAACATCAGTGCGGATACACCAAGGGTACGAGACCACCGGTCATGCCGTATTAGATATGTCAATATGTACGAGTGTTTATGAATGTGTTGTATGATTTATTTCAAATGATTTCCGTATTGATCGTGGATGGTGGGAATAAGAGGATGTTTCGCATCGGAAAAAAACGCAATGAGTCTCGCCTCCGAGTCGAGCTGGCGGCGCGGGTGGCCCGGTGTTGCTCGAAGCATGTTCAACAGGACCTTTGCATTTAGGTCATTTTATATTATTGTATCCCCTTACTACCCTCCCTTAGCATTACTTTTGAAATAGAACACTTTTTTATTTTTGAGGCTTGTAGCCGTAATTATTAGTTAACAAATAAATCTAGGTCAACGCCGCGCGAGTGATGCGTGTAGTAGTGTTATAAATCATCATCATCATCATCAGGTTATTTTTGTCTCCACTGCAGGAGCACAACCCTCTTTCATCTGCCGGAGACAGACGGAGGATTTGGCCTACACTCCCCGCGCTGGCCAGACAATGTGTGGTTTCCGGTAGAGTAGAATAGGACCACTCCAACTCTTTCCGTGGATGTCGTACAAGGCGACGAAGGGAATACATTATAAAACATCAATCAGGCCTCCCCAACCCGTGTTATAAATATCAATTACAAATTAAATAGTCTTTTGTTAGCCGCAACTCGACTGTGTATTACTGACCACACCTGCTCATCACTATACTCGATATTTTCCTCTAAATCGGAAGTTAATACGGTAGTGACGCATTTTATGCCAACCCGATGACTCTATATTTATTTATTGATCGAATATTGCGTTTTTTATGGTGTTCAAATTATAACAGTTTATTTCATATACATTCAAGGCATTCGAATGTGTCTCGTGCTATATAATCCAGTCTATGAGCGATACATATTTCTCCTAGATTACAACCCCGCCGATTTTTTTACATGGGCCTACAACCTGAAGAAGGTGATTGAAAGCGGCTGGATGCAGAAGACACCAGTGGACATCAAAATAATAATTATGAAAAACTTACAATCCCAAAGAATAAAAAAATCTAAGAAAGAAATCCTTATTCTATGGCCGAGATCATGACATCTATTACCCCACTAAACAACACCATCTGTTACAAACTGGAATCTATTGTAATGTACTTACGGGCACACCCCAAGGGATCCCTTAGAACCTCAGATTTCCTTTAAAATTACTTATGTACGTGATCTGGAAGCAAACGGTAGTCTATTATTTTAATAGTTCATTCGTTTTGAGAGAGAGAACCTACAGTTTATTTGGTTAACTCTAACCGGTATGTGTGTTGCAGAATAACATTTTTATTCCATGGAATAGAAGAATGTCGGTTTAGTTCGGGTTCTAAATAAGAAATATGCAAAAACAATGAATTGGTATCCTTTATAGTACGTGTCAGCTACATCTGCAGAAAAGTACATTAACCCCGCCTATAAGAAGAAGTCCTACTAAAATAAAAACCAATAAATAAATCTTAATATAACACACTGTTGCGAGCGATAAGTAAGTATCGCAAATTCGATTTTTTGCTACAGGTGGGATCAATGTACTTTAATGCGGTTATAGCTGACACGTATTATGTATTGTTGAACGTAATCAAAAGCGCTCTTATCACTTTTTAAGTGTTCACTGAAGTGTAAGGAACAATTTACATCTACATTTCCTTTTGCTAAGGTAGTTGAATCGGTTAAGTGAAATACTAGAGTACTTATACCAGAGAATGCTAAATATTACTGCATAAAGAAGCGACCCTCACCTCCCCGCCAGTTTAACGTCACCCTCAAAATAAAGCACGGCTTGTAGTATGCGGCCGGTTAGAAAGAGAAGCACTTATGTGTTGACGTATAACGTTGTCCCTCTCTCGATAGTTTACGAGCACAAACAAACGTGTACGGTTTGTGCTCCTGTAATAGTAATAGGTAGATAATATGTTCAAATGTATGAAGTGTAAGGGGTGTGCCTACACTATGGTTATTGCTTCAAAAGGTATCAAAGTCACTCTTCAAGGTCACTATTTTCTCTAAAACTCATCTGCTCCAATTTTTGTCTCCACTGCAGGAGCACAACCCTCTCTCATCTGCCGGAGACAGACGGAGGATTTGGCTTACACTCCCCGCTCTGGCCAGACGGGTTGGGGAGGCCTGATTGATGTTTTATAATGTATTCCCTCAGTCGCCTTGTACGACATCCACGGTAAGAATTGGAGTGGTCCTATTCTACTCTACCGGAAACCACACGGCAATGTGGTTCCCTGTCCCCAGCCTGTAATATCTAATCATTTCCGGCATACTATTCATGTTCATAATATCGGAATATCTAATTCGACTGCTGGACATAGGCTTCTCCAATGAACACCACCACAGCCGGTCCTCTTTCCTCCGCATGTAGATCCTGTCAGACACCTTCTTTAGGTCATCGATCGATTAGGAGTTCCACGCTGCGCGTACGCGTCTGCCCCAACGACAAATGTAGCTCGTCCAATGCTACTTTAGCTTGCTAATACTTTCGGCTATGTCGGTGACCTTAGTTCTTCGTCAGATCTCCTCATTGACGATTCATCATCAGGTTATTTTTGTCTCCACTGCAGGAGCACAACCCTCTGTCATCTGTCAGAGACAGACGGAGGATTTGACCCCACGCCGTGTGGTTTCCGGTAGAATAGAATAGGACCACCAAGGCGACTAAGGGAATACATTATAAAACATCAATCAGGCCTCCCCAACCCGTCTGGCCAGCGCGGGGAGTGTAGGCCAAATCCTCCGTCATTGACGATAATCATCTTGAATTATGATGGTTATCATATCCTTCAAAGACACCCCGAGTACAGCCCATTACTCACTCAGCGGCTTTAAACTTGTGAATCAGACCCACCATCAGTGTGCACGTTATAATAGATACCTACTATTAAGAACATTTAATACAATGTAATTTACAAGGTAACAAGCTCCCGTACAAAAGGTACTAAGGAAAGTTTCAATTGTACTTTAAAACTTGTAACAATCCTGGTCTAGGCAGACAAATGAAAATTAGAGCACTGCTAGTTGGACAAGTTTTCAAGTGGCTTGGCGCATGTACCACAGCTCGCCAGAATTGCTATTAAGCGTTATCTAAACTGCACTGGTCAGGGACGTAATGAGGGGCCTTCAACCCCGCAAGTACCCCCGCGAGTATTAGATTTTTATAAGATAATTGCAACGTGTGTTTATAGACTCCCCGTGGGGATTGGGGCACATTTCAAGATTACTTCAAATGCTAACAAAGACGGGCACCAGTTAGCATTACAGATTTTATGCCACTCTCCCATTCTTGACCACGTAAGAATTGTTCTAGCAGTAACTAATATAAGCATATGGTAAATTGGCAACTTGCGCTCTCGCTTTTCAACTTTATTGGTACACATTTAAAGATAATTATAAATTGTCAGCGTAAATTTCGCCGCGCTGCTCTACATCAGGTCTGCGCTGACTCATACACACACGCCCCCCTCGAAAGGAAAATCCTTATTACGTCCCTGGTACTAGTAGCACAGGAGTCCAATTATTGTCGAACATATCCTATAAACGAAGGCTGCCGGCATTCAGAAGAGTACTAATACCATCCTAAAATAGAGAGAACAGCGATAATAGTTCGAATTATTGATTACAGTATCGTAAATTAGAGGTATATTGTTTATATAATTGTAACAGATTTTTATAGTAATTTTAGTATCGGTACTTCTAACGTTAACTTAATAAAAGATATTATCATATGAGACCAAAGATTTTCAAAAAGTCTTTCTTTGGTGTCGCTAAACGATTGCGTTCTACGTTTAACTATTCTCCGCAGTAGACGTTTGAAATAGAGATATAATTTTGGAATTAGGCATAAAATATACTCAACTTAATCTATGATTTAACCCTTCCTGACCAACTCACCGACCAACTAGTTGGTCCGTGGGGAAAGAATATGTAATTGTATGCCCTTCGGACCAACTCTCAGTTGATCAGTGGTCATAGTAAATTTCTGTCAGTAGGTACACCTATTCCTATCAAAGTATCCCCGCACTACCACATACTACGATAGTAGGTACCACCCGGTAAATTTCTAAAAAACAGAAGACGTTAAACTAAAACGATATAATGAACTTATATATGGTCGAAGTTAATGGAATAAGTCGTAGTTATGTCAGCTACGGAATGTAAAGAAACTGTTTAAAATAAATGCACTTCAATAAATTTATTTTAAAATCTAATAATATGTTATTAAATTCAGTGGCACCCGTTTGTTTATCAATATTTTGTGATTATCTGTTTTTCACTTTGAACTATAATAAACATGACATTCGACTGATTGCATTTACCAAACGAAGTGGTTTTTTTTTAAATCTTTTTATTTATAGAGGGTTTGTTCTGCTTAGAACATATCACCCTCTTTGTTACATGCTTACATACTTATCCTCTACGTTTAATACCAACATTAACTATTTTGTATAGTACATTATAAAACATCAATCAGGCCTCCCCAACCCGTCTGGCCAGCGCGGGGAGTGTAGGCCAAATCCTCCGTCTGTCTCCGGCAGATGAGAGAGGGTTGTACTCCTGCAGTGGAGACAAAAATAACCTGATGATGATGATGATAGTATCTTGGTCTCCTCGGAAATTAGTGAGGCCAAAATACTATAGCTGTTGCCGAAGTCTAATAATTTATTTTAATTTCAAATTGTCTCCTTTCTGCTTCGTTCCGGTCACACTCCACTAAAATGTGGTAGACATCTTCCATCGTTCCACACTCTGTACAATTAGGAGAAGACACCTTACCCATCAAATAACATATGAAGTGTTATTGACAGCCTATCCTACTAATATTATAAACGCGAAAGTTTTGTAAGTATAGATGGATGTTTGTTACTCTTTCACGTAAAAACTACTGAATGGATTTTAATGAAACTTTACAATAATATAGCTTATACATCAGAATAACACATAGGCTATAATTTATAAAAATATTGTGTGTGAAATGGTCCAAAATATCAAGTAAGTAGGAAAAAATCTACCATCTGCGAGCTATTCTGGCGTGCGCTGCCAAAACCGCTAGAGTTACACATACGAGTATGTAATGTATGATGGAAATGTTTATCTTAAATAGTCCTACAAAAAGCCCGCCACAGTATATATCTATATCTTATGTATAAGCCATTATAGCCAAAATAGTGAACCATCGTGATGAAACTTGGAACACATATAGGTTAGGTCCTGAAACAGGACATAGAATAGTTTTTATCCCGAAAAAACATTGCATTCCTACGGGAAATACATAATAATTTGTGATGTTAAGTTGTCCACGCAGACGAAGTCGCGGGCAACAGCTAGTAAGACATACTTGCAAGTAGCCGTTATTAGCATGTGATGTTTTGTTGTTATCTGCATATTATGACAGTTTTGATTTGAATGACATTGTTAATTAAAAAGAGTTTTTTTTTACATATTACATATTTTCATTAATGCTTAGGATATATTTTCAAACATATTTATATTCAAATCGGCGCCATTCAAAACGTAGTTTTATTTAAGTTTAGGTCGCTGAAAGAAAAATAACTGATTTAATTAATATAGTTAAAAACAACACTCAGACATAAAAGAAAATATAAAAGAAGATTTTGGAATTTGTATATTTAAAAAAAAATCAAATAAGAACACCTAAGCATTCACAAACAAGATCCTATCGAATTCGCGAGGCAAAAAGAAATAAATCCCCCGGAGAAAGCGTTGGAAAAAATCGATATACGCAAATCAGTGATAACACGGGGTCTCCGTAAACTTTTACCGTTTATTTCCCCTGCCTCCCTCCGTCCCCTGTTACCCTCTCCGTCCCTGGCTTATCGCATCCGATCTACAAATCCAATTTCCTAAAATAGGGATCGATCCGACAAATCATCGGGGCAACTCTATTATCCCCTATTGAGGAGGGATATCGCACGGTGACTTGCTTACTGAAAGTGGACAGAAGGCCGGCCCGTACAGCCGTAGAGAAAGTCAACAGACGAAGCAAAGGAAAATGACTTTTTTATAAGAAACGAAGTTGACTCCCAACTCGAAAAGAGATGCTGTGCATGGGAAAATCAATTTTTTCTTTCCTTTGGGCCCAAAAATACTAATACAGGAACACTTTTGTGACCCTCGTTGGCCTAGTGGCTTGGTCGTAGTCGAGCTCGAGGTCGTGGGTTCAGCAAATTTGCTTCCCGTGCAATTCTCAGTTCTTTTAAATTAGTAATCCGTACAATTCTCCATGTGTCATATTATCGGACACAATTTGTACAACCAACTCTTCAATTTTGATTTCTACAATTCTTTTTCTTTAAAATGACTAATAATATTTTTCCGTTCGTCCATTTGGTAACCAAATATTGTAACTAGCCATAAACGTAATTACATAATTTGTTTTATAATTTCATCATCAATCAGTTCCTTTCACCATAAAAAATATTGTCAATCTCTAAAGAGATGGGAATCTCTTTAGAAATAGAAATCCAGGAGGAAATGAGGTTGGCGTTTAAGCTCATGGTTTTGTTGCACCCTTTACACCTCTAATGTCTGTCGAAACTCATATAAACCACAATTTAAATACAACGAAAGCAATCTTTCCCAAAGGTCAAGTTAAACATCGAGAAATGCCAGTAACTCGGAGAAACAAAACTCCCCTTTGAGTGGGTTTATATCTTTTAAAATGGGTCGGACTCGCCCCGCGTCAAATGGGAAAGAAAAGCGACCGTTTTTTTCCAGAGTGTGACCATCATGCTTGTGGGACTGTATTTATAATAATAACTTTATTCACGCAATAAAAATGCATAAAAAGTATTAATAAAAAATAAGTTAAAATTAAATAAAAAATTTGATCAGTAACATTGACTAGGTCATAAAAATCACAACACATATTCCGCTACTTCCAGTTTGCATTTAGGTGAACGGATAGCCTATATTTAAATTGCTGTTTTCAGGGGCTAGATAAGTCCTCGCTAATCGCATCTTAGAATTCTGTTGTTAGAGCATAGGTACACAGTCTATTCCAGAAGAAAGACATTCGATCTCTTACAACAGCAAAAATATCGGAAAATCTGGAGCAAAGCGTAGCAACTTCATCAGGATACGGTAAGCATCTACATGTACCCTTATGGAGCTTAGGGATGTTATGTCACCCACAGCTGGTATGTGTAAAAAGGTTCGTGCCAGCCCCAACAGCCTCCTCAGCGTGCTGCGCGACAAGGTGGACAGCCCAATGCACAGGCACTGGGAAGCTGTTCACCTTGTCTACATCAAATGTAAAGTTATGGTTATAAATGTTTTTTTTTCTTTTCTAACAATTTTCATTAATTTACTAACATATCTTAAGACTTACCAACACATTATAGATCAACATCTGAATTAAAGAATTAAATTAAATTAAAAAACACTGGCAGTGCACCTATTTATAGTTTTATAAGGTTTCTTTTATTATTTATTCTTTCTTCCACCATTGTTTATTGATCTGTCGAGTGAGGACATAATAACGAAAAGTGGCGTACTTTAGGTACTATCAGAGGCCAGCCATAACCCACTTTTGGGTTATTAAGCCATCGAGTAAACTTCACAAAACATAATGACAACGAATTCGACGCAATGATTCAAAGTGTTTACTTCTTTTAGTTTAAATAGTTCCTCATTTGAACGTAGCATGGCCAACCTACCTACATCGCGGTCCGCAGAAGCGTCCTATCCGGTGATCTCAGTCTTATCTGTTTCATACGTCACGTGCAAGAGTTGGACGAAAAGTTTCAAGTATTCACATACTATATGTATTTGATTACCTATTTATTAAATACAAGGGTTCCTAATACACTGGGAGCATTCCCTCTTTGTTTCGCCAGGCTCTGGTTCTCTAGGCGATGAAGCTGCCAGCTCTACGGTTTCCCGAAGCTATCATGAGGCGCATTATAGATCTTTATTCGCCGCGACGACGAACGGCACAGATACATTATAGTCTTATCCGAAGTCAGCGCGAACTTACAAAATACGCAGTTGTGTTCCGATGTGAGACGGGACCAGCGTCCTTGCCGCCAAGAGACCATCCTCTCTCTTTCCGTCGTACTGGACAATGCCATTTGGCTCCAAAATGGAAGACACATTCGCAGAGCCATGGGTATGAGTATTTGAAATATTTCTTTACTAAATAAATACATTTTATACGCAAAATAATAAAAAAAATAAGGTAGTTAGGTACTTTTGTAAGACCAATTTCAAAATCTGTGAGCCCTATATGTGACGATATAAATTGTACTTCACTTTGTGCCTCACCCACCTGCTACGCACCCTGTCCTCAATCTTAGCTTGCAATTTTTTACACATTAACCTTTCTCCTTCTTTTATTTTACCTTTGCAGATAAAAGATACTTGGGAAATTTCCATTTAGTTTCATTTCTTATGTAACAGACTATTTTGTGCTGAAAAAACTATTTTTGTTGTAATTCTCATGGGACCGACTACATATACTTACAGTCGCGAACGTTAATTTGAGACCCATTTACTAAACACTCCTTTGCGAAAAGGTCCAAATTTTCAATCAATTTACAGCTCTAGCAAAGAAATTTAATTGAGACGGGTAACATAACTAATTATAAGTCTATGATAAAAGTTCAAATTTCATCAAATCTGGAAAAATCGTTTATATTCATAATAATAAAAGAGAAAAGTTTTATTTCTAGTATATAAACAGTCATTCATTCATAATCAGGTTATTTTTGTCTCCACTGCAGGAGCACAACCCTCTCTCATCTGCCGGAGACAGACGGAGGATTTGGCCTACACTCCCCGCGCTGGCCAGACGGGTTGGGGAGGTCTGATTGATGTTTTATAATATAAACAGTCAATTCAGTTCAAATACTATTTATTGCATCATAAATTACTAATGCATACTACATAAGTACAATATTAAGTACACAGACACAATATTAAAAAAGCTTACATTCTGTACAGTCTTGTAATTTAGATTAGACGGTGTGACAGTGACACACGATTAAGATATGTCCTTCTTGCAAATAGATTATCCAAGACGTCATATCCGGTGTGAGAGAGTAGTTAAGTAAGAAGTTTCAATAGTCCTGTTAGATAGATAGATAGATAGATAGATAGATAGATAGATAGATAGATAGATAGATAGATAGATAGATAGATAAACTCTTTATTGCACACAAATTAAGGATAACAATAAAATAGGTACAGATTTTTGGAAATTGTACAAAGGCGGCCTTATCGCTTAAAGCGATCTCTTCCAGGCAACCTTTCTGAAGGAAAATAAGAAAGACATAGCGACAGAGTATTGCAGGTGAAAAAAGAGAAATTTATAATTTTAGAACATGGTAAATACTTAGTAACAATATTACACAATTGAATTTACATACAAATATACTTAAATACATACCTATGCATACATATATAGTTTATAATACAATACATATACCGTACGTAATATACTATATTAAATGTTAGAAATTATAACTAAAAAGATTGGGCATCGCATAAACAACTCGGAATGTCATCATAAGCATTCGCTCTTTTCCGTATAAGGTTGCTGTAAAATATGAAATCGTGTATCTAACATAAAACATCCTAAATATACAAATACCTACTGTTTTAAAAAAGGAATCGACCTACTTTGCTTACATATCATTAAATCGCCTACTAAAATATATAAAATCTTATGGGAAAACTTCATAATAAGTATCATCATCATCATTTTATTTTTGTCTCCACTGCAGGAGCACAACCCTCTCATCTGCCGGAGACAGACGGAGGATTTGGCCTACACTCCCCGCGCTGGCCAGACGGGTTGTATGTGTGAAAAGTAGCATACTTATTGTAACACAATAAGTATGCTACTTTTAAAATCATCGAAATTCATTAATTAAAAAATCTAACCATTTCTTTATTTATAAAAGTTTCTTATTTACCATGAAATCGTAGTATAAGTAATTTTCTACTAAAATTTGAGCTCCTAACCTAAACTTAAGCTCAATTTAAGATACAGCTTAACTCAAGTACTCTTTTAGTAAACTGAAACCATACGAACTATCTGAAAAGTAGGCACTTTGGGCACGAAACAGCCTCAGAAACCCGATCCCGCGCGAGGGTAACGCAGACACGTGACAGAAGTGCGAACGAGCTTCAGGAAACGATATAACTACTGCGGCACATGTAGACAGCAAAATTGTTCATTTTACGAAATAACCGCTCCGTTAATATCATTCGAAATACAAAGCCATTTTGTTCTCCATGTTAATAGCGTTTGACGTCTATCGTAGTTAAACCCCAAAACGCTTAATAGTACAAATAAAGTGACATAGACATACTTTATTGATAACTTCCGTTACAGGTCAAATAAAAATGATACACAAGTTAAATAAAATCAAATTATACACAATTAAATATAAAAACATCAATAACTAACATAAATATAAAAATGTCAAAAGAAATTCTTAAAACTAAATAACTTAAGTTAATGCGTTCTGAAAGAACTCTTCATAGCAATAAAATGTCTGCTTGACAAGCCAGGCGCACAGTCTCTTTTTGAAAATAGGTAGGCTTGGAGAGCTGGTGACCTCAGTGGGAAGCCGGTTGTACACCGCGGGACCCATTACTCGTATCGTTTTAGTGACCCGTAGAGAGTACGAAATGTATTTTTATTTGGGCGGATATTATAGACGGATATGATAATATCATTTAAAAAACTAAAAACTTTTGTAAATGCAAAATAGTGATGGAAACACCTATTCTTACCTTAAATATACCTTCTTACTACCACCAAAGGGCAAAGCCTGCATTGCTGGTTCAGGTTTGAAGGTTTTACCCATAAAACAGTGTAATTAAAACATGCACAAGATTATGAGATCGATACGCGTCAAAAACTAATGTATACTAAGTCAAAATGTACAATAAACTATTTATGGTTTCCGGTAGAGTAGAATAGGACCACTCCAACTCTGCCCGTGGATGTCGTACAAGGCGACTGAGGGAATACATTATAAAACATCAATCAGGTCTCCCCAACCCGTCTGGCCAGCGCGGGGAGTGTAGGCCAAATCCTCCGTCTGTCTCCGGCAGATGAGAGAGTTTGGTGCTCCTGCAGTGGAGACAAAAATAACCTGATGATGATGATGATACTTTATTAAGTATACAATAAAACCAATGTATATATTTTTTACCACGTCACGTATGTAGATAATATACCAAGTATACGCAATGTATATAAAGTCAAAATCGTTTATCATGTGCGATAAATAGTAGAGTCTTGGTCCATTTTACACACTTTACCGCGTACAACGCGCGAAAGTCTACCTAAAATGTGCTAAATTGCCAATTGGCAGACTTCTCTGCTTGCCCGCAACATCGATATACGATAAAGTCTCCGTGCACATTACGGCGTTTATCCCGAACTAAGTGCATTATGTGGTTGCGGAAATCTCCCGCCGATGCGGTTGTCTACGCGTTTGGGGCAACTGCGTATCGTGTGCCTATTTCGATAAGATATCAGTCTATAAGATACATTTGACCCTGTCTGACGATCCTGAGGCTATAATTGTGTGATAAGGATCAACAATGAAGCAATTTCAGGAATTTCATTCAAATTATATAAATTAGGGACTTACTTGCTTTTGCGACTCTATCGCTGCGACCTGCAGCAAGTTTGAATAAAAACTGTCACGACCCATGACACGTCATTTTGTATGTTACATATTGTATACAGTTGCTACATTATAATTACGGTGTCGCATGCGACCGCAAACGGTCGTATGCGACCCTGGGTCACATTTCAGTCGCACGAGTTCAATTCTTACTTTAGCTTAGGTACTGTTCTTTCCCTCTTTCGATCGAAATCTTCATTTCTATGGTAGCACGTAATAGCCCCGCAAGTTTCAATCCCACCACGGAACACTCCAGCAATGCTATTTACATAATAAAACAAAAGGGGACGAAAAAGTCCGAGCTCAGACGAACACATTTAGAAAAGCCTTCTTCAACAGCTAATGCAACTATTTCCGTATTTCTAGCGCGTGGAATAAGGAGATAATGGTCGGGAGTTCGTTGATCACCATCAAAGAGGGTCCAAATCCTAATGTTATATTATGTAATACTAACATTATATAATATGAGAGTAACTGCAGGGACATAGAATATGGAATCCCTCAAGGTAGCGTATTGGGTCCGAGTTTGTTCTTACTTTATATAAATGACATTTGCAATATGAAAGTTGACAGTGCTCACATCCTCTCCTCGCAGATGATACTGCAGTAGTTTTCGAGGGATCGTCCTGGTTCAGCATTCAGAGACCGAGGCCGAAGATTCGATTTCGGTTTCGGCTGCAAATCCTGTTTCGGTCGGACACTAAAAATAAACGATTATTTGAATGACAAAGATGCCTGGTACCATGTTGCTTCAGCTCAGCACAATCTTTATATTATTGTATACAAACTTAATTGTTGCTAGAAGTCTGTTGCGCATCTTCACAGCGCTAACACCTAGAAAGCGGTAGTTAATAAAAAAAATGACATGTATAAATGTACCAAGTGTACTCATATGCAATAAATGATTTTGTCTTTGACTTTGATGATATTATATCGTCCAGTAGTGCGTACTGCTAGCCGAGCATACTGTCTATTTTGCGGGCGACGTTAAACTGGGAGGTGAATGTCGCTTCTTTATTCTCTGCCTGTACTATGTGATTACTGATTAAACAACTTTTTTAACTATGGAGTGCTCTAAGTATTCAGTTCTTTTTTTGGTAAAAAGTATTTATTTTATAGGATTCTTTCCCTACCTCTCAATGACACGTACCATTGAAATGTAGTTCGCAAAGTTTCAGAGGGCAAATACCCTAACAATACAATACTTCAGTAGCCATCGTCACAGTATACATATAGATACAGTAACTGCACCCTTTTCACCCGTTTACGAGAAATCCTTTTTAAAAACCTCCTTCAGTCACAAGCTGTGCTGCGTCGCGACGGCCCGAGGAGGGCGTTTGATTTAGATAACGGCCCTCTTTATATCGGAGATGCTGTGTTGCCAGACTGTTTCGATATTTTTAAAATTCAAAGTTTTTATTTCAGACGTTGTCCATATTGTTGTTAGTAGAATCTTTTAAACTATATTACTTATAATAATAATAATAATAATAGCCTTTATTTCTGAAATTTTTACATTTAGTATTAAGAATTATATTAAATTAAATCTCTTATTTCAGTGTGCCTTCTGGCATAGGCCTCCTCCAATTCTTTCCAGTATGTCCTGTTTTGTGCCACTCTTGTCCAGTACGGTCCTAATGTCTGTTTTATTTCATCTTCCCATCGTCTTATTGGCCGTCCTCTGTTTCTGGTACCATCTCTTGGGTACCAGAGAGTCACCAACTTGCTCCACTTGTCCAGACTGCAGCGAATCATATGTCCAGTCCACCTCCACTTCTGTTGGTCAATTCTTGTCAATATGTCTGTCAGTTTTGTTCTGTTCCTTATGGTGATATTGCTTATTTTGTCCTTGAGCTTTAGTCCGAGCATGCTTCTCTCCATAGCTCGTTGGCATTTTATGAGTTTCTCTCTGTGCTGCTTCGTCAGAGCCCAGGTCTCGCAACCATAAGTTATACATGGAAGAATGCATGTGTTGAAGGTCTTCATTTTAGTATTAGTACTGAAGTCTTTACTCTTCATTATCTCTTTCAAAGACCAGTATTTCCTCCATCCATATGTTATTCTTTTCGATACTTCTTTTGACATTTGATCCATTGGGGAGATTATCTGCCCAAGGTAGATATACTCGGAGACATATTCCAATTTTCTTCCATCCATTATTATGTCGGTTTCCTTTGAGTTAGTCATCATTTTTGTTTTACTCGTGTTCATTTCTAGTCCTACTTTTTTACTTTTTTCGGCCAGGGTTTGCACCATCACTGCTAGTTTTTTTGGGTCTTCTTCTAGTAGGACCAGGTCATCTGCAAATCTAAGATGGTTTAAACGTTTTCCATTTATATTGAGGCCCAAATCGTCCCAGTTTAGGTTTCTGAAGATATTTTCAAGTACTGCCGTAAAAAGTTTGGGGGATAGTGGATCTCCTTGTCTGACTCCTCTGTTTATGGGGAATGGTTGGCCTATTTTCTCCAGTTTTATGCAGCTTTTGCTTTTGGTGTAGATACTTTTGATGATATTTATGTATACAGTGTCAACTCCTTGCTGTTTTAAACTTAACCATATGTATTCGTGACTAAGGCTGTCGAATGCTTTGGCATAGTCAATGAAAGCAATATAGATGGGTTTGCGATATTCGTTATATTTCTGTAGAAGCTGCTTCAAGGTATGGATGTGGTCGATTGTGCTGAAGTTTTTCCTAAATCCTGCTTGCTCGATTGGCTGGTTCTCGTCTAGTTTATTAGATATTCTTCTGAGTATTACCTTGGCAAACACTTTGTAGATGTTTGACATTAGACTGATTGGCCTATAGTTACCGATGTCCTCTCTAGCCCCTTTTTTGTGCAGGAGAATAATATGGGATTCTCCCCATTGATTTGGGATAGTGCCAGTTTTTAGAATCTCGTTAAATATTTTTGCCAATATTGGGCTTAAATCTTCAACGGTGCCTCTCATCAGCTCGTTCGGTATCTTGTCTGGACCTGGTGCTTTTTCCAATTTCTGGGATTCGATAGCTTTCTCCACCTCTGATGTTAGGATATCTGGTATTTTTTCGTTTTCGTCTCCTGTTTCTTTCTTTTCTAGATGTTTTTCCGTTAAGATTTCTGTTTCAACACTGTTATTGTTTGAGTAGAGGGATCGGTAGTAGTCTGTGGCTAGATTCTGGATTGATTTCCGTTTCGTAAGGGTAGATTGTTTGTTCTTTAGTTTAGGTATCCATTCTTTTCCTTTTTCTCTTAGTTCTTTTAGAGCTTTTTTAGTTAACTATATTACTTAGTTGATTTTAAAATTATAATTACAAATACAAACTATTTAAAACTATAATAATATATTAAAATAAAAATTTAAAATTTGATAATGGGCCCGATTCTGAAATCACACATTTAAAATTTGACAGCGCTAAAATTGGTTTCGTCTTTATTTTCATAATACTGTGTAACAAGGATAGCAACAGTTTTAGTGGTGTCAAATTTTAACATTGTGCCTTCAGAATCGAGCCCACTATTTATTTATGTGTAACCGAATCGAGTGCCACAATATGGGGCGGTCGACTCGGCTTGCTGTAACGCGAAGGATACTGTTTTTATCGTACCGTGATTGAAAAACCTTTCGCGTATAGGTTAACCTAAGCGTATCGCATAAGACTGTCAATCTGTGATTGATTTAGCGGTTCTGCGTAACATAGACTTTTCCTCCATACCCGTAGAATACAATTAAATTTTGTAGGTACGTTTATGAGAAACTAGCTGGTGCCCGCGACTTCGTCTGCGAAGGATTAGTATTTCGAGTAGCTTATATTAAGCGTGGCGTAAAAGAACTACTAACTTGATATTTTGGACAATTTACACAATATCTTTATAAATTGTAGCCTATGTGTTATTCTGATGTAGAAGCTATATTATTATAAAGTTTCATTAAAATCCATTCAGTAGTTTTTACGTGAAAGAGAGTAGATAGGATTCGCAACATCCATCCATACTTACAAACTTTCGCGTTTATAATATTAGTATGATAGGATTAGGGAGTGCCCTTCAGTATTTGAACTACCTATTATTATTATTTTTTTCAGAAGCAAGCACCCGAGCTATAAATAAAATTCTAGTCAAATCACATTCACTAACACATAACTTTTCAATAGTATCTTATACTTCTTCACAAAACTAAAACTACTTATAAACGAGGCCCCGGTAGTGACGTTTTCGCTTCTCATTGGTTGTGTCTAAACTCAGTGTAGCCAACATCATCATCAGGTTATTTGTGTCTTCACTGCAGGAGCACAACCCTCTCTCATCTGCCGGAGACAGACGGAGGATTTGGCCTACACTCCCCGCGCTGGCCAGACGGGTTGGAGAGGCCTGATTGATGTTTTATAATGTATTCCCTTAGTGGCCTTGTACGACATCCACGGGAAGAGTTGGAGTGGTCCTATTCTACTCTACCGGAAACCACACGGCAAGTAGCCAACATATTATAATAATAAATATCTCAGACATTCACACCAATTATCCAGTCCCAAACGCAGAGCATGTGCTATGGTTACTAGATAGATACGAGTAGATAATCTCGATTCTTAAATAAGGAGTTAAGAATTCAATTGATTTACAATTGGTCCATATTAGGCAATGCTTCGAATTATATATAATATGGTGTATTTAGTTTTATATTGTTACCGTGGGTTACAATAACCTCACTTATAGAAACAGCTGAGTTGAAAAATACTAGTCTTCAAAAAATCTCCCAGGTTTAATGCAGAATTTTTGTATGTAGCAACACAGAATATAAGAACGTGCCCTCTCGCCCTCTGGCGTTTTTCGAGTCAGCATACTGATTTCTAAAACCCATGTGCGGGATTGAAATTGAAGATTTCATTTAAATAAAATGTCCTGAACTGAAAATTCTTGGCACTGCAAAGAATGCACCGTAAGTGAATGCACAGGATCTCGTACATGAACAGAACTTTGTAACTTTGCTTTGCTATTCACCATTGCGTAGTGATATTTAGTATTCTCTACCATAGATGTGTATAAAGTAAGAGAGCTATTTCTGCCTACAAACTGTATTATACAGTTTGGCGGAGTTATTGTATGTATATTTTTTTAAAGGTGAATAAATGATTTTATTATTATTATTAGAAACAGAAATCAAGTTTTATAGACTCTTCTACGTTTATTGTTACTGCTTAGCGCGCGTAGTAAAGCATTTTCCACCGCTAAAAATACACTTAATTGCACAAACCAATACAGTTACAATTTTTAGACGAAAATAGTATAATTTAAGTGGTCTTACAGCTTTAAGCGAATTTCCAGATGACCTTTGAAATATATGCAACCAAAATATATACAACTCTGTCGGTAACATATACACAATCTGTGCCCGCGGCTTCATGCGATCAGACTACTGAAATACGTTTCCACTGACATGGTTTTTATAGTATTTTTAAAGCCTTGGACATGTTCAAAAGAAAGCGAAAAAATTAAAGACTATAAAAATAAGTTGGTTGTAGTCAGAATTGCAGTTGTGTATGTAAATACCCCTCTCCCTTTCTCCCCTCACCCCCTCCCCAGTACAAACTCTTGTACCGGTTCCTCAAACCTGTTCATAGCTCATTAGCTCTTTGCAGGTAATATTCAGGTTTCGCCATAAACCGCAAACAGTTTATAAAATAACGTTTCGGCATTAAAATTGCTGACATACAATACCGCACGCAGTTCATTTTAATGTGAAATTGTTTGCATACCCACCGACAGAATAATTCCGCTGCGAAATCCACAATAATTGTTGTTTTAATAATTTTGTCGAGAATGTTAAAAGAGCAGTAGTGCTATTCTCTAAAATACAAAATCATGTGCAAGTCTCACTCAAGTGACTTCACTCGCTTCGAAAACTAATCCACTTGATCTTGGTTTGGCATTCTGTAAACATTCCACCGATGTGAGTGAAGTCACTTGAGTGAGACTCGCATATGAGTTTGTATTTTAGAGAATAACACTGCACAGTTTCTATACAGTGCAATCACCAACCAGCCTGCAGAACAGGTTCTCGAAAATAAATAGTTCTAAAAATTTTCAACAGATGCCACTGACTGTATCATCAAAAGTATGCAAGAACGGTTGCAAAAACCCGTCAATCAAGGCCATAAAAATATTTAAAAAGAACATTGTCAATGACACTTCAGATCAATTCAACTCTATCTATAGCCGACTTCAGCAACTAAAATATTAGATACATAGTGGAAAATCGATTATTGCTCACGTGGGTAGGGCCAATCGGCTCATGACCACGCATTAAGACAAACGTTAGCCCTTTAAAAAACCAACCATTGACAATACAATTTTATTATTCTTATTGTACAACAAATATGACATTATTATGTTGAAATAAATTATTTGAATTTGAATGACAGTCTAAAACAATACAACTCCATCTATCGCCGAATTTAGCAACTGAAATATAGCTTATTAAAGATTACGTGAGTGGTGCCAGTCGGCTCATGGCCATAGTGAGTCGCATACTCTGTCTGCCTCAATTTTTAAGAGCCGGGTAAGCGGTCAATTTAAGCATGCCTCGCTCGAAAACGCTCACCCTCCTCAAACTTCGTTTTATCTCTATCAGCAGATCCAAACAGGAAACTTATGTCGTTTTTATATCACTCTCACGTATGTAGAGACTTCACTATGCACTTCAATTATTTTTAGATTTTAATGGCATCATCAGCACAACCTAAGCATAGATTTCATTACCTACTACTACAGGCGCACCAGCCTGTGCGTACGCGTTTGTATGTGTATGTGTGCGTCAATTATTGTAGGGCTGCTGCACCCAGCGCGCGAGCATAGTCGATCGAGAGAGGGACAACGTTATACGTCAACAACATAAGTGCTTCTCCTTCTAATTTATAACGTCGATCTCTCGATAGCCGCGCTGGTGTAGGAACTTTGTACCGGTGCGAGCGCGGAGGCAAATCAGTAGTGGGTACTGCCCTGCGTGCTCTATTTTGCGGGCGACGTTAATCGGGCAGGGGTAGGTGAGTATTGTATCTTTACGTAGTAATATTTAGTATGCTCTGTCATCAGCCTTTCTAAATGGTCGCTGCTGCATCAGTTCTCCGTTTTGCCCAGCCAACTTTCAGGTCGGTGGTCCATAAAATCAAAGTCAAATATTCCCTAATTTAGTGATAAGATATTGTTAAGAATAAACGTAAATTGATGTTACAATGGGCTCGATTCTGAAGGCACAATGTTAAAATTTGACACACTAAAACTGTTGCTATCCTTAAAGACGAAACCAACTTTAGCGCTGTCAAATTTTAAATTAATGCCTTCAGAATCGGGCCCATAAGTAAAACTATAAGTTGTATTATAAACTATTATTTTAAAGTTCTGATACTGAAGATGACGGACAATAATGATTATCGGCCTCCTGTACCATCATATTGAATAAAATAGATCAGCTGCTTAATTGACAGAAAGAACTATGTTACAATAAATTTAAAAAAAAACTAAAATATTGAAAATGGGTAATCACTAGGCACAGTCGTAAAAGAATTATTTATTTCTTGAAATATAAATAAAGGGAAGATGTTCCCGTCAGCCGTTATTCCCGGCAAAGATTCCGTTATCCGCATCAAGATGCCGCTGTCCGACGGGAGGCGTCCGAATAAATTCGTCCGAGTCCATTAAAACGTCACTCAAACACTCTGACGCCGCGGGTGAAAATGTAAGCACGTAAACACATTTTAGATAGGTACAAACGAGTGTTGTATATGAAAATATTGCTCAAAAGACCTCTTAAAACAAACGATCTCTATGTACTACCTACTAGATGGAGCGTTCCAAACAATCGCTCTGTTCCACGCAAGTAGCCACAACTCTTTCACATTCACAATGAAACTTGTGCAGTTACTACGCAGAACATTTAATTATTACTAAATATTGACGCTACGGTTAAATAAAGTCAATATTTAGTAAATAATTAAATGTTCTGAGTAGTAACTGTACAAATTTCAAAGCTATGGTTAAATAAAGTCAATATTTAGTAAATGTTCCTAGCGGGATTCGAACCCGCAACCTCATAATCATATAAGATGTCAAAGAGCTATTGAATTTTATGTCAGGGTCAAATGTCATAATAAATTTAATTTAAAAGTCAGTGTAATCATCATAAAGTCGAGCTATTAATTAATAATAATATGTAGTCAATATAAACTAGACAACACAAGAATGAATATTCGAAACCAAACGCTTATATTTTCTTCAATCTTAGTTTATATCGCTTTATGCATAACTCCCAAACTATATTTTTTCATTTTTACATAATGATCTAAATCTTTGTCTGATATCATATATCTAATTTTAAAAAAAACACAAAATTAGAATTATTATACAAACATGACATTGGTAATATTTTTATGAATATGCCCAGGAATATGTGAGTGGTCGCCCTTAACATACAATTTTGAAGCTGCAAAGATCATTACTGATCCGAGTGCTACGCCGTAGCACCTTGTTTAGCATTTTAAGCCTTCATGATCGCTTCTCCCACTAGTTCCTCGTTCCTGTAAACCTATCAACTTTCGGTATGCACTGGATTTCATTAGTTACGAAAAACTGTCTCCTATGATGTACTGAACTCCTAGTACGAAGCAATTTTATGATACAGCTTGCGCGATGGGCTTTCGTCGCTAATAAAAACCCCACCTGCCTACAGCCACAGGAAAAACTTGGCTTTTAATAAGAAAAGTGATGAGCTTCCCAAGAAAATTTATTAAATAAGTTCTGTAAGCAAATAGCGGTTTTCAGATTTTTATATGCATGATATTGGACCTAAGTGCTGGAAATATGAAAGCAATATATCGATAGTGGAAAGGTTGAAAATCGACACCTGTGTAGCACGACGTGAAAAATTGATAATTAAATAAAGACAAATAATCTCACTTAGTGTTATAATAGTTTAACAGCACATAGTGTTGTATAAGTTAGTATATAAGAATGTAAGTAGATCATGGATCAAGCCGTGTGGTTTCCGGTAGAGAAGAATAGGACCACTCTAACTCTTTCCGTGGATGTCGTACAAGGCGACTAAGGGAATACATTATAAAACATCAATCAGGCCTCCCCAACCCGTCTGGCTAGCGCGGGGAGTGTAGGCCAAATCCTCCGTCTGTCTCCGGCAGATGAGAGAGGGTTGTGCTCCTGCAGTGGAGACAAAAATAACCTTATGATGATGAAGTAGATCATAAGGTGATTATTGATTCAGAACTCTTGATTGTGGACAAGCATTGTTAATATCAAGAAATTTCATTGAACAAAGAAGTGAGTTACACATCATTGCTCCACCATCGTCTCCCAATATTACAGCTGAGTGATTGTTCATTGTAATCAACGATTAGATGGCATTTTCTAACGGATTTTTTCAGTTCCATGAAAATACATGTCACACTAAATTAAATTTAGACATTTAGACACTAGTTTGTTTAAAATATTGCAACATTACAGATAGGTCCTCCATTGCGTTACAATAACTTTTATGCTATAGGTAAAACAAACATTACTCTCTCTAGAATTCCCTTCATTCCGTCATCAACTGGTCCATGCCTTCCACGAACAAGTCTCTGTAGCGCCTCGGCGAGCAGGGAGCCGAACAGAGCTGCAATGCTCGCGCGACGAAGTATTTATTTCAAAAAGAAGATTTCAACTTTATTTTTGAAAAGTTACCAAAATGGCTGTGTTGGGTTTAATGGTTGTATGTAGTAACGAAATGTTTTTCTTTGTACCCATATAGTGTATAATTACGGTGCGTCTCCTGCGATTTTTTCTGAAACATTACACATAAACATCGAAACACTGGGGCGTAAACATTTGTGTAAGCTTACACAATGTTTTTGTTTTCCGTGTCGGATAGAAAACATTCCCCGCGCGAGTGAAGGGGGGAGGGTTTGTTTTAATTTTGACAATAAGTTTCATACACGGAAAAAAATCAGAATCCAAATCGGTCCTCTATTCTGACTTCCTGATAAATATAAAAATTTTGAAGTACAGTCTAACTAGACTGTTTTTTGACATCTACAATCGCTAAAACCGCAAGTATGTTTTTCTCGTCAGTGATCATTTTGACGTTTTCACACAACTTGTGTATGAAATCCAATGTTTGTGTGTAATGTTTCAAAAACCACGCGCAGGCTACGTGGCTTTAAAGGTTTGTATAAATTAATGTCGATAGGACAGTCGCGACGCAATAATTATCGATAAGCCCTGCAATTAGGCATGGTGCCAGCGTGGGTTTTCACTATAGACTCAATGGAATGTAATTGGCATGATACACTAGGAACAAAGTCGAACGTAAATGAGTAAAATAATTAACCTCAGTTCTACTCGACACCACTCTTAAATCTTATTTAATGTTAAATAATCTATTGCTTTCTTTTTTCAACCGACTTCAAAACAGGAGGAGGTTCTCAATTCGACGGTATGTTTTTTTTTGTATGTTTGTTACGCGATTACACCGCCAATTCTGAATGGATTTTGATAGTTCATATTTTGTATGGTAGGTCATACTTCATTTACTTCTTCTCCTTATCTGTAGTTCCCTCATTGCGGAGGATCGCGTCCGAATAAAAAGCGCCTCCACACATGGCGGTCATTGGCCAGCCGCACTGCTTCATATAAGGATCAGCCAGCCCCCCCCTCACCGGGTCACCTCATCGGAGCTCGTCCTCTGGCATGCCTGCGCTCCACTTGTCCCAGGATGATGAGCTTCTCCAAGTCGTGCTTGGGAGACCGCACAATGTGACCGAAGAAGCTTAGGGTCTTTTCATTGCAGATAGTGGAGAGCTGTTTCGTTATATTGAGCTCTTTAAGATTGAGTCATTTGTTCTCATGGCTGTCCATGGTATACCAAATAGTCATTACTCTTATTAGCTTAGATCATACCAAAGCTCATTATTAGTTGACAACCTCGGTGCTTTACTAGCTTGGTCGTTGGGCGCCAGAATTCTTGGGTTCCAGTCCCTCAAGGGACAGACTTTGTTCAAGTTGGTCCCAGTTTTTTGTGTAAATGAACGATTTAGACAAAAAACCGCGACCAACTTCTACCTGACTAATTCCCATTGTACAGGTGAAAATTTAAGGTTGGATTTAGACAAGTATTTATGAATAAATACTTATTAGTAGGTATTAAAATATTCATATGTCACCGCGCACATTGAAACTCTGATTTCTATTTGTGAAACTCTTTATTTTCCAATATTTCATCATCATCATCAGCGGAAATACGTCCACTGCTGAATATAAGCCTCCCCAATATAATGCCACTTTTGATGGACTGTCGATTTGGGGATTTGCCATATAATCACCACGTTTTGCAGGCGGGTTGATGATCGCGTAATGAGCTGCTGCCCGTCCCTGGTGCAATCCCTTAGTCGCCTTGACGACACCCACGGGGAGATTGAGACTGGCTCTATTCTAAGCCGGGAACCACACGGCACAGAAATTATTTACTTAAATACATAAACATATCAAAAGCCAGTGGCGAGTATCGATTTCCGGAAGTGAATAATGCACGCCACATCCGGCCCCGTCTGACAGTCAATTAGTCGCACTCGTCTGTAATACACAGCCTCCCTTTCCCACTATTCTAAATTTAAAACATTTATTGATTTCCAACTATATATATCTCTTAGTAGCTGTTGCCAGCCTTAATCATTACCGGAACTCCGAAAAGTTATGACAAAGAATATATCTAATTAAATATTTCGCCAGTGCACCATCTGTGATAGGACCAGAAATTTATTGTATAACTAGCTGTTGCTCGCGACTTCGTCCGCGTGGACAACTTAACATCAAAATTATTGAGGAAGGTAGGTTGTGCAGTTAAATAAACGTAGAAGTATAGTTTATATCATTAAGTGCATACTCTCATACCTACTCAAATCATACATATTTATTTAATACTAGCTGCTGCCCGCGACTTCGTCCACGTGGACAAATTATTATGTATTGCCCGTAGAAATGGGAGGTTTTTTCGGGATCACTATCCTATGTCCTATTCCAGGACCTAACCTATATGTTAGGTTACTACGATTGAACCGTGATTGAGTAACAAACATCCAAATATTCAAACTTTCACATTTATAATATTAGTAGGATTGTGTAATCTCAACTTGTGTACGACCAACTTGTACAAAATTGTCTGTCCCCATTGGCCACGACCTCTGGCGCTGAAGTCCATTAATTATTTCTATTACCAAGTTTATTTTGCTTACTCACACACACACAAAGCTGACAGAAGAATCCAGTTGGGCTGGGCAGCATTTGGAAAACTGCGTCAAGTCTCCACGTAGCCTATTCCACAATGTTTAAAGACAAAAGTCTTTAATCAGTGCGTCCTCCCTGTCATGACCTACGGTGCAGAAACGTGGACACTGACGGTGGGCTTGATCCACAGGTTCAAAGTCGCTCAGCGAGCTATGGAGAGGGCTATGCTCGGGGTTTCTTTGAAGGATATGATTCGTAACGAGGAGATCCGACGAAGAACGAAAGTCACCGACATAGCCGAAAGGATTAGCAAGATGAAGTGGCAGTGGGCGGGCCACATATGCCGCAGAACCGACGTCCGTTGGGGCAGACGAGTTCTGGAGTGGAGACCGCGGGTGGGACGCCCCGCCGCCAGGTGGACCGACGACCTGAAGAAAGTGGCCGGCTGGATGCGGAGGGCATCTAGTGTATAGAGGTATCTGTGTAGCAAGGAAGGCCTCATTTGAACACCCCATTTTTCTCGCGGCGAAGATGTTACTTCATCATCAGCCTGTATACGTCCACTGCTGAACATAAGCCTCCCCAATAGAATGCCTCTTTAGGTGGACTTTCCATTGAGGGATTTGCCATAATCACCACGCCTGGCAGACGGATTGGTGATCGCAGTAATGATCTTAATATACACAGGAGAACGCTGCTGCCCATCCCTGGTGCAAACCCTTAGTCACCTTGACGACACCCACGGGAAGATTTGGGGTGGCCCTATTCTAAGCCGGGAACCACACGGCATTCTATGCCGTGTTACTTAATCTTTTGCAAAGATTAAAATCCATATGTAGGTGAGTTTGAGGTTATTGACCGGAAATCGCTGTACCTACTCACTGGTCATTAGAGGTGAGTGAGCAAGTGACGCGTACGACGCGGATACGTCGCGACGTGGCGACGACGTCGCGTCACGCACCTATCACGACACATTCCCTCGCTTCACTGCGCTAGAGTTGGACGCTGTAATACTGTTCAGGGATACTGTACTGGGATATTGATTATGATTACATACACTTTATTATAAGAGCTATATATTTATAATGGACTAGCTGTTGCCCGCGACTTCATACGCGTGGACAAGTTACATCACAAATTATTATGTACTAGCTGTTGCCCGCGACTTCGTCCGCGTGGACAACTTAACATCACAAATTATTATGTATTTCCCGTAGGAATGCGATGTTTTTTCGGGATAAAAACTATTCTATGTCCTATTCCAGGACCTAACCTATTATGTGTGACAAGTTTCATCACGATGGTTCACTATTTTGGCTATAATGGCTTACACATAAGACATAGATATATATGGTGGCGGGCTTTTTTTAGGACTATTTAAGATAAACATTTCCATCATACATCACATATGTGTAACTCTAGCAGTTTTGGCAGCGCACGCCAGAATAGCTCGCAGATGGTAGATTTTTTCCTACTTACTTGATAGTTTGGACAATTCACACAATATCTTTATAAATTGTAGCCTATGTGTTATTCTGATGTATAAGCTATATTATTGTAAAGTTTCATTAAAATCCATTCAGTAGTTTTTACGTGAAAGAGTAACAAACATCCATCCATACTTACAAACTTTCGCGTTTATAATATTAGTAGGAAGTAGGATTTCCCATAGGAATGACATGTTTTTTCGGGAAAAACTATCCTATGTCTTATTCCAGGAGGTGTCAAGTTTCATTCCGATCCGTCCAGTGGTTGAAGCATGACTGAGTAACAAACTTTTGCATTTATTATCCCAATGTTAGCGGGATACCCAGGGCAGCTTTTTTATCCGTTTATCTGTCTGTATGTCCGGAGGATAACTCGTAAACTACTCGACTGATAAGGCTGAAACTTGGTACATACCTATAAAATAAAATGGCCTGAACATACGTCAAAAATTATGTATGTTTATTATTTTGTTGTTTAGGAGTTATTAAAGAAAAACTAAAACTGTTTTGCAATTCAAGTAAACATCCTATATTGCTCATAATACAGGTAGGGTGGGACGTCCCGCCGCCAGATGGACCGACGACCTGAAGAAGGTAGCCAGAAGCGGCTGAATGTGGAGGGCGGAGGACCTGGTATGGTTGTGTTCATTGAGGAAGGCCTATGTCCAGCAGTGGACGTCTAAGGGCTGATATTATGATGATGATGATTGCTCTTAATAAGTATTTATAACCCTCCGATAACTCAAAATTTATTGAACCGATTGGGCTGAAATGAAACATCATCAAATCAATTCATAGCCGTCCACTGCCGAACATAGGCCTTCCCCAACGAACGCCACCACACCCAGTCCTCCGCATCCAGCCGCTTCCGGCTACCTTCTTCAGGTCGTCGATCCATTTGGCTGCGTGGTGTCCCACCATGCTGAAATGAATACATGTAGAAATATAAGAAAAAAATCAAGTCACTTATAAGTCACTTTTAGCTTCTAAACTGTTGCATTCAGCAGGGCTGTTTGCCAATTTACCACTCCTTCCCCTAAAAAGCCAGCAAAGATCCGTCGTTGTGCAGAATGTGCTGGTTCCTTGATTTTTTTCTTATATTTCTACATACGATACCACACATATTATTCTCTTTCTTTACTGCTCCTATAAACAGTTAATCAAAAAATCGATATTGGAACAAACTTTTCGTACGTAAAAATGTGAATGGCGCTTCAAAAATCCTCGATCAAAAAGTTGGACGTGCCGATGGACGCGCAAATTAGATTTGTTAGTAGAAGCCTCGCTCAAAGCCTCTACGTCACGTCACGTATGGAGATGGAACAGGGATGAATCTGGCTTAGCTCTTGGGGGGTCAAACTATATATGTGATTAAAAAGCCCAAAAAGTTGTAAATCTTAATGACTGTCGATAGTAGGTGACAAATGTTTCAACAATACGTAAAAACAGGTTATCATTTATCAATTCAAAATGGGTTGGCTAGGTTAGTCAGATCAAATATGTCAGATGCAACAAGAAAAGTTTCCTCCTATACCCACCTGTCGTAATGCCAAAAATACCGTAATGTTGAAAATCTTACGTTTCTTGTGTTTAATATTAATACCTATTATAAGTTTAATGTATCGGTTACCTAAACCATTAAACTTATAATACCAATTATAAGTTTACCGTACAGGTTTGTGATACATATCTGTTTGTTTGTACCTGAACGATTATATACGAGAGTAAATTCTTTTTTATGATACTTTTTTATTAAAATATATTTGTCTAAAGAAATAAGCTTTCAGAAGAGAAGACATAAGTATTTTTATTTAATTATTTGTGTTTTGTTCGTACTGGTATGTGATTGGGGGGTCCTGACCCCAATGTCCTCTCCCTTAGTTACACTCTAGAATTGGAAACGTTCTACACAATTGTTACGGGTATTTTGTTGGGAATGACGGCCAAATTGACTTTGTGTCTGAGGCTCGATATTTGACAGCAGAGCTACTCATCTTTGTATGGGGAAAATATCAGGTGCTAAAGCGCTAACCCGCCACGTTGTCGAAAATCGATATAGAATATTCTAGAGTTTCAACCTATTGAGCCTCCCTTTCCCACTATTCTAAATTTAAAACATTTATTAATTTCTAACTATATATATCTCTTACTAGCTGTTGCCAGCCTCAATATCATTACCGTAACTCCGAAATGTTGATGAAAAATAATATTTCTAATTAAATATTTCACCAGTGCACCATCTGTGATAGGACCAGAAATTTATTGTATGACTAGCTGTTGCCCGCGACTTCGTCCGCGTGGACAACTTTACATCAAAATTATTAAGGAAGGTAGGTTGTGCAGTTAAATAAACGTAGAAGTATAGTTTATGTCATTAAGTGCATACTCTCATACATGCTCAAATCATACATATTTATTTAATACTAGCTGCTGCCCGCGACTTCGTCCGCGTGGACAACTAATATCACAAATTATTATGTATTTCCCGTAGGAATGAGATGTTTTTTCAGGATTAAAACTATCCTGTGTCCTATTTCAGAACCTAACCTATATGTGTGCCAAGTTTCATCCTGATCCGTCCAGTTGTTGAAGCGTGATTGTGTAACAAACATCCAAATATCCAAACATTCAAACTTTCGCATTTATAATATTAGTGGGATGGGATACAAATGATGAACTGGTATTGTCTCTTCAACTTTTAAAAGGTAACGGTATATAATGACGGCAGTTCAAACGCTCGAATACTCAATACAATAATAACATTTATTTATTTCAAAAAAAGTCCAACTATTATATTTATAACTAGTAAATGTTTTTGACTATGAATATTTAAAGCTACACACTTCTTTCTTTCTTTCTTTCTTTCACTGCTGGACATATGTCTTCCTCAATGAACGCCACCACACCCGGTCCTCCGCCCTCCGCATCCGGCCAGCTTCCGGACACTTTGTTCAGGTCGTCGGTCCATCTGGCGGCGGGGCGTCCCACCCTGCGCGTGATGATCCGCTGTCTCCACTCCAGAACTCGTCTGCCCCAGCAGCCGTTGGTTCTGCTGGCTACTCCTTTGTCAGCTTCGTTCTTTGTATGATCTCTTCATTACGAATCCTTCAAAGAAACCCCGAGCATAGCCCTCTCCATAGCTCGCTGAGTGACGTGAAACTTATGTATCAGGCCCACCGTCAGTATCCACGTTTCTTCACCGTAGGTCATGAGTTCATGACTTAATGGAAGGACATGAATTAATTGTTAGACGCATATTAGGAAGTCAAATCTCAAGTCGAAGTCCTTACACTATATACAATTATCTGCTATAAAGGCACATTAAAACCATCGTCGCAACGACCTAAGTGCTGCTAATTGACATTCGGATGACAGTCGCAGTTCGTAACGTGCTACGACCCCCGTATTCCAGCATTTTGATAACTTATAAATAGCTTCGAACAGGGAAATTATAATTTCCCATTTTGTAACCAGTTACGAAATTTAGTTATTTAATGGAAAAAGAAACACAATTGTTAATTTAAACAAGATCTTGTTGACCGTGAACTAAATCTTGTCCCCTTGCATTAACTTGTTAACTTGATCATGGCTTGATTTCAAATAATCATAAAAATGACATTTAAGCTAACATAAAACAAACAACAAAAAATAACACGTAGTTGACGAGAATTTATTTAATTTTACGAGTTGATGAGATACACACACATTTAAAATTTGACAGCGCTAAAATTGGTTTCGTCTCTATGTTCATAATACTGTGTGACAAGGATAGCAACAGTTTTAGTGCTGTCAAATTTTACATTGTGCCTTCAGAATCGAGCCCAATAACCGTGTATCAAGGGATTTATTTTACTATCAACGTATCCACTTGGCAACAATTGGCGCGCAACACGTGACGCTCAACATGTTCGGCAACGTTGTAAAACAACGCGCGACATGAACATGACGTGCGGCTTGTTGTTTGTTTAGAGAGCATCGTTGTTGAGCATCAATTGTTGTTGAGTGAAGACGTGACGCGCAACAATGTCCTTAATGAAATCAACACGACATGTTGTCGACGACTGATCATGCGTAGACAGACAACGTTGATGTTGCCTAGTGGATACGAGGCTTAAACCTGGTTCGATTCAGAGTGGGACCGCCATAGCGTTTTTTCCCATGCAAAACATTCGGTGGCGAATCTAAGCACACAGGCACACTTTTACTCTGGCACAAAGAAACACATAAGTAAGAAATCAAATAACACATGATAACCGATGTTCTACAGTAGAGGAAAACGCTAGCTACTCATAGTTGCGAGAACGCTCGTCCTTGCGTTTCAGACGTAGCGCTCATGAGGGAATTATAAAACGATAAATAAAATAAACGTCCTTACCGTGTGGTTCTCGGCTTAGAATAGAGCCATCCTAAGTCTTCCCGTGGGTGTCGTCAAGGCGACTAAGGGACTGCACCAGGATGGGCAGCAGCATTCTCCTGTGTATATTAAGATCATTACTGTGATCACCAATCCATCTGCCAAGCGTGGTGATTATGGCAAATCCCCCAAAATGGAAAGCCCACTAAAAGAGGCATTCTATTGAGGCTTATGTTCAGCAGTGGACGTATATAGACTGATGATGATGAAATAAAATATAAAAACAAACTTAATCACGATTAAAAATTATTTGACTAACAGAGATGCCTGGTATTATAGTTACTTCAGCTTCGTAAAATCTTCACAAACTTGATTTTAAAATAAAATGTTGCGCCATTTCTTCTTCACAGCGCAGCGCTAACACTCAACACCTAAGAAGTGAAAAAAAAAACGAGTATAAATGTACCAAGGTACTAATTGATTTAATTATTTTTATTTCTTTTATTTATTCATTCTGAAACCTACAGCTAGTTTACAAAAATATATAACACAGTATAATACAAATTAAACATTAGCCATTAACAGATTTCTACTATATAAATATAAAAATTATTGTATAGGGCAATAAAAGATTATAACTCTGATTTTAAACAAAAAATTTATAACCCAGTAATGATACTAGAATAAGGACGTCTCACAGGGTTTCATGCCATTTGGTTGAATCGATTCCAACACAGTCCTATTTCTATTTAGCGAGATAGTAGCAAAGATAATAGGTATATCAGAGATTTTTTTCATTTCATTTCATTTATTCAGCCTTAAATTGTATGTACATCAAGTTCTTAAAATATGTTTTAGTCCCAATACAACTGTATCCAAGGGTGTAGCTTAAAATATCTTATAATAATAAATAAATTCTAAATTACACAATGTCACATATTAAAAATTAAAATAAACATGTCACAAAACAAATAGTGTATAAGAGATAGTAGTCTATTGCATTTAATTTACTTAAATATAGGTAAGTATTTTAGCTTAGTACATATTTTTCTGAGTTCTGAGCAATGCTAGCAAAAACAACTTTATTGCACAGGAGTAGCTTAACGACGTATGGTTCCCGGCTTAAAATAGGGCCACCCCCAATGTTCCCGTGGGTGTCGTCAAGGCAACTAAAGTATTACACCACTGACGAGCAGAAGTGTTCTGATGTGTATATTAAGATCATTGCTGCGATCACCTGCCAAGCGTGCTGATGGTTGTTGCAAATCCCCAATGGACAGCCCACCAAAAGTGGCATTCTATTGGGGAGACTTGGATAGATAGATACACTCTTTATTGCACGCAAATTAAGAATAACAATAAAAAGATAGGGACAGATTTTTGGAAAGTGTACAAAGGCGACCTTATCGCTTAAAGCGATCTCTTCCAGGCTTATTGTCAGCAGTAGACGTAGATATTGAAATACCTGCTGATCACCATGGTGTTAAATAAACTCCACAGATTTTTAGCATGGAGAAACAGATTTTAGCTTAAAACCCCATCACCTGAATATACTTACACTGAAAATTTGTTTGGTCAACTAAGAGGCATTTCGTCTTAGTTGCTGTATCTTAGCTAAAGTAATCATTTTTATTATCGTTTGAAACAAGATCGTGATCAAGTTAACAAGTAGACTTACCTAGTGCAAGGGAACAAGCTCGTATGGAGTTAAAATTGTTGTTTACTGTTAACACACGGAGAAAAAAATACTACGTACGTGATACACATTACTACTGTGTGTGCGCCGTACTACTTATTCCGTATGTTACAACAGTAACTTAGTTGCCACATACGTAAGAATGTTGTATTTCAATGACGCGTTTATGAGAAACAACATGCTCCATAATGGACATGGCGCCTACTACGTATAAGTAGGTTACACAACTATTAAGGATGTTACATCTTTAATAGTTGAATTACATCCTTACGTAAGTAGCTAAGCAGACGTGTGGAGACGCAGTAATAATGTTACAGACACAGTACAACGTTGCAACAACAGGCTACGTGTACTGCTCACGTACTACCGGTGAAACATACCGGCTACGTACTACTGTGAAAAAACGTCCACTCGTAGTACGTAGCCCGGCTACGTACTGCAAACTACGTACGCAGCTTGTTGACGGCCCATGCCTTACGAGTAAATGTTTTTTAACAGTAATTACGTAGGTTGTTATCCGGTTACTTATTTTTTTCTCCGTGCAAGATCTTGTTCCAATCAATAAAATGATTTTTTTTTTTCAAAGTACGCACCCAAACTGGCAAAACACATATTTTATTTCAAGGTAAGGGATTACCTTCTCGCAATATCAAAAATCGCTTACAAACACACAACCCTCAATGTCAGCATTAACCTCCAATCTAGGATTATGATTTGCTTATAAACATCACCAGTATGTTTTGGCACTTGACGTTCTTCAAAATAGACGGATAACTGGCAGTATGTAAAGTTCAAGATATAGTGGATTGTTTCGCAAATCCAGGTAGTGAGACATTTGGCAAAGGTCCCCTTGCCCTTGCCAGAGTTGAAGGGAAGGCTGAACGAAGGAAGGTATGTAAATAATAAAGTGTAGAACAAGTCATATGATCTTAGCTTTTTGAAGTTGCCTGGTTGAAGTCACATTTAATTGAAATACAGACTGGAATGTTAACTGACATTTCTATAGTTTTTAAAGGCCCAAAGCCTCCAAAGATGGTTTAGAGATTTTTTTGAAGCTGAAACACGTTGCTAATTATTATACGAGTACAGTTGAGCATCGAGCATCGGATGAACGAACTTTGCGCGAAAGTGGCGATGCATCGTCTCTGCCTACCCCTCTGGGACCAGAGCGTGAGTATTATGTATGCATGTATGTACAGTGGAGACGTTATAAGGATAAGAGTATTATAATTATCGCAAATGAATTTTAAATAAGACATATTTTGAAGTTAAATTGAAGAAAATTATAGTGAAAGCTATTCTTTTTCAGCAAGACAAAACTTTTAAGTAAAAAGTATATTAAAATTAAAGTGTAATTTTAAAGCTAAGCTTTTTAAAGTGGGATCTATTATTTTTAAAGTTCAGTTATATATATATACCCCCCCCCCCCCCCCCCCCCCCCCAATTAAAATTAATCTCTCCTAATGATTCGTATATAACTCGTGCTGGACGCAGAACATTTAATTATTACTAAATGTTGACGCTACGGTTAAATAATGTGAATGTTGTGAATGTGAAAGAGTTGTGGCTACTTGCGTGGAACAGAACGATTGTTTGGAACGCTCCATCTGGTAGTACATAGAGATCGTTGCCTTCCCGATATCGCCTGTGATTTGCCCCTCTCGCAACGACTAGCGACTGGCCAAGTGAATCCCAGAGGTGTCTAACTCCGTTTAATGCATTTTATGGCCACCGATCGCGCAGTAAGTCATAAATTTAACTCTACTCCTGGCGCTATTTATAATTAGTAACGATTCTGGAGGGATTGTTGTTGAGTTTCCAGTTGAAGTTTCAGTTTCAGCTTCCGGTTATACATCATCAGCCTATATATAATAATAATAATAAATATAAAATTCTTTATTAAGGACAACAAAAATCCACAAAGTATTAGTAGCAACTTATGAACTATGTTAGTATAAAATAATTAGATTTGATTTAACAATATTTACAAGGTGCCACATAATAGGGCAGTCGTACCTTTCTGCGATTACCCTCAGGATGCTGTTAGGGCTGCCCCGAACTCTCTGTAGTAATGATGTTATTTTTTTTCGCAAGGAGGCGTGAAAGCCATCGGTGCGTGCTGCTGTGAACATTGCCGAGGCACTACAGAAGCGGGGCAGCCCCAACAACGCCCTGAAGGCATTGTTGTATTGGATACGCAGAGCGTTGTATGATTTTTGGGTGTATTTGCCCCACAGGCTGCTCGAGTAGAATGACGTACAGTATGCTTTAAAAAGCGTCACTTTTACTGAGTCTGTACATCGAGCAAACCTGCGGGCCAACATATTAGCCCTGACAGACAACGCTATATATGTCCACTGTTGGGTGAAGGTCTTAGAAAAAGAAATCGTGGACTGTATTTACTGGTATTTATTTCTTCACCAACATGCAATTTCGTTTTTCTTAGCTATAGCACTATGAACAATGAAGATTATTAATTTTATTAGCGACAATTACACGCTAATCCGGAATATATTTGGAACACACTTTTCACCCCAAGATGGCGAACCGAATGATGCGGAAACGGAAGTTAGTCGCTTCTTATTTTATATTATATGTTGCCAGCATACAAATATTCTGTGTTCGGATGTATTCCGAACATCCACTGCTGAACATAAGCCTATCCCCAATAGAATTACACTTTTATTGAACTTTCCATTGGAGGATTTGCCATAATCACCACGCTTGGCAGACGGATTGGTGATCGCAGTAATGATCTTAATATACAAAGGAGAACGCTGCTGCCCATCCCTGGTGCAATCCCTTAGTCGCCTTGACGACACCCACGCGATGATTTGGGGTGGCCCTATTCTAAGCCGGGAACCACACGGCATCCGGTTATACAATTCAATATTATTTTAAATAAATATTTCATATACATATACTCGTTTAATTTAAATCCAAACTAGGTAATCCCATATACAGTCAACGTGAAAAGTAGCTGAACAAAAACTAACTCCAAAAAGTAGGTACTGACTGTTCTTACTAGCTGCTGCCTGCGACTTCGTCCGCGTGGGCAACTTAACATCAATAATAAATAAATAATAATAAATATGTCAGACATATATTAACTTAACATCACAAATTATTATGTATTTCCCGTAGCAGTGAGATATTTTTTCGGGATAAAAACTATCCTATGTCCTATTCCAGGACGTAATCTATATGTGTGCCAAGTTTCATCCCGATTCGTCCAGTGATTGAAGAGTGATTGAGTATCAAACACCCATCCATACTTACAAATTTTCGCGTTTATAATATTAGTAGGAAGGATGTACACTTGGTACTTAACTTCACAATAACCTGACCTTTCTGTTTTTCATAATAAATTAAGTTAAGGCCTCAAAATAAGCAATAAAAAATATACCACTTAGTGTGGGACTCCCCCTGGCTAGATGGAGATACGATCTGAGTATGACAGGATGACAGGAACCGGGTTCAGTGCCGCGCCTTGAGAGAGGCCTATGTCCAGCCGTGGACGACGCTAGGCGGATAAAGAACCTAATATGTCTAGCAGTGCAAGCTGATAGAGAAACTATGTATCCATATGTTCAGAATGTTAGCTCAATCGGTACTGTAGTTTTCCAGTTACCCGGCGAACAAACCGATGAAGAAAAAATCTGCGTAATAATCGTTTTGACTACATTTGACGGTACCCAAAAAAAAAGGAACCGAAACAGTCCCAACCCCATTTGAAAATTAATATAACAACACACCCAACGTTTCACAAAGAAATTGTCGTTCTGGAGAAGCGTATTATTTCAAGCTGAAGGCATTAGAGACGGAGAATATTGCCCCGGGGCAATTTACGAGTGGGGCATTGCGGGGCGCCTTATCTCCAATATTAAAGATTTCATTAAATCATGCCCCGCCCGCAATAAAACAGTTTGATACCGCATTTATGCGCTACGAGTCGGGTGACCAACTTAATGACGTGTACATTTTGACCCTTATTGCTTGGTGCAATTATAAAGCGAGTTTCTGAA
Organism: Esperia sulphurella; assembly: GCA_947086405.1. Taxonomy (NCBI): domain Eukaryota; kingdom Metazoa; phylum Arthropoda; class Insecta; order Lepidoptera; family Oecophoridae; genus Esperia; species Esperia sulphurella. Next base: position 14,227,389 of record OX352265.1, read on the forward strand.
TTAGCGGTTAGTCGAGCGCGGCCGGTCCTGGAACCACCAACACTTGACATTTAAGGTGCACTTTCGAGCATCGCGACCGTCGTAAGCCGCGCAACTTTTTAATCTGAGCTAAACATTATAAAAATGTTAGACGCCGCTTCCGAGGCCAGCGGCCGATCGTGCACATCTGTCGCGCGCGACAGATGCGCTGGCCTCGGAAGTGACGCTATACGTTTTCACAGTGTTTAAGTATTTTCGCAGCGAGCGCTACCGACCGCTATAGGTCGTGATGCTCGAAACTGCACCTTTACAGCCACATTCACATCCATTGATAATATCAAACGAATAGACGCGAGATGTACTGGATGAAGTATGAAATGACGTTCATTCAACTTTCGCTGTGGAGAGCTACCTACACACAATGCTATTTTTTACATTATTAATATACCCTATCGTAATTATCCTTGTCTATTATTCCGCGAACGAAGTTTGTATGTTGTATAATCTATTGTTGCACTGTCTACGAATCACTACTGAAATATATCGTTATACATTATAATAATAATAGTAGCCTTTATTTCCGAATTTTTTTACACTTAATACTAAGAATTATTTATATTAGATCTCTCATTTCGGTGTGCCTTCTGATATATAGGCCTCCTCCAATTCGTTCCAGTATGCCCTGTTTTGTGCCACTCTTTACCAGTACGATCCTAGGGTCTGTTTTATTTCGTCTTCCCATCGTCTTATTGGTCGTCCTCTGTTTCTGGTGTATCATCTCTTGGGTACCAGAGAGTCACCAGCTTGCTCCAATTGTCCAGACTGCAGCGAATCATATGTCCAGTCCACCTCCACTTCAATTCGTCAATTCTTGTCAGTTTTGTTCTGTCCCTTATGGTGGTATTGCTTATTTTGTCCTTGAGCTTTAATCCGAGCATGCTTCTCTCCATAGCTATTTGGCATTTTGTGAGTTTTTCTCTGTGCTGCTTTGTCAGAGCCCAGGTCTCGCAACCATAAGTTATACATTAAATAGAATAAAAAAAAACGTTCGTGTATCAAAACTCGTAAAAGTCGTAAAACTCGAGAATGTACCACACAGCGGTTCTATGTTATGTGTCCCGAAAGAAGCAGTGTGTCTAGAACATTCCTGTATTTCTGCCCCGCCGGATAAATAAGCAGCCGGTGTATGCACCGGGGACAGATTTGCTGAAGCGAACGATTCGAAACGTATTAACCAAACTTGTGAACAAATAATTACTACAAGTGTATCTTGTTTTAATCAGTCGCAACCGCTACCGCTCATGACATCTATCACGTCCTAAGATAAGTTACAACTTGGGATAAACCAGTAAAATCTGCTATTTCAAATGTAAATTTCACGCACCAAGTCGCTCTAAGACCTTGTAATAAGGTTTATGGTCATTTAAATAAACTTTTGGTAGTGACTTATGACGGAGTATCCTCTGGGAGAAATGGTCAGTTAATGACGTCACATTTGATATATGAACATGTAACTTATATATAGATATAGTTATTTCTAGTTCGTAGTCAGCTTATTCAGCTTAGTAGTCGGTCAGTAGCTGGATTAAAGCCCTAATATAAATGGAGCTTCTATTTATCTTGCAGGAAGATATGAACGATGTCTGTCGTAGGCTGGTCGTAGGGTATTCATTTAGCACTGGCGTGGGCGTCACGATGATACTCGTACTTCAAGGGTTGGTGGGCGTTTTTGTATGTAACCCTGTATCACTAATAGCAACCAATAACAATAAGCAGTAATTCGTCATCATGTCAGCCTTTAGACGTCCACTGCTGGGCATAGGCATTGAACGCCACCACACCCGGTCCTCCGCCCTACGCATCCAGCCGCTACCGTAATCATAAGTAAACAATGGGCCCGTTTCTGAAGGCACACATTTAAAATTTGACAGCATTAAAATTGGTTTCGTCTTTATCTTCATAATACTATGTGACAAGGATAGCAACAGTTTTAGTGCTGTCAAATTTTAACATTGTGCCTTTAGAATCGAGCCCAATATTTACTATGGCGGCTAATCTCAGTTAGCTGTATTTTCGCGTTAGTTAGTTTTTTAGTACTCAGTACTCACCCACTAACAGCGACCAATTATTATAAGTAATACGCCAATGAAAAGGTCTTATTCAATAGAATAATAGTTACTATGGCGACTAACCTCAGTAAGCTGTTTTTTAAAACGTAATTTATGTATCAGTTTTGCATCGTTTTCCTCACATTTATATTTAGTTTTAAGTTTTTTTCTTATTATATTAAGTTCCTGAAACATTTTTTTTGTAATTTCCATTCGTTCCAACGAACTATGACGTCATAGAACTGTTAATACTTATTTATCCCTGGTATTTCATAGTCATAGACATAGTTATATTTATTTATGTGTTACAAATATTACATCTAGATAGATTTCTGTGATTGAATTTGAAGTTACCGTTTTGCTAAGGTTCATTAATTCTGTAGAACTGTTGAAACTTTTAGTCTCTTTATTCTATTTATTTATTTATTTTTAACATCATATGAATCAATCCATAATGGTACAAATTCAAATACAAACGAAAAAAATTAATAATCATTTAAAATATTATATAATAATAATAAAATAAAATAAAATAAAAAGCCTTTTATTTCTTGCGTTACTTAATTTCAATTTTACAATACTTTTAATCTAGTAGTATTAGTCTGCAAGAACCCCTCCGCAGGTGAAGGCCTCCTCCAAAGAACTCCAATTGTCTTTATCTTCGGCTACTTGCATCCAGCGAGGGCCAGCCGTCTTAGTAACGTCATCTTCCCAAGTCAAATATTATATACATTAGATAAAATTACAAAGTCAAAATATAAAAATTCTATTAATATTACTATGTCATGATATTATTTAAAATCAATTTATTTTATAGTACTTTCAGGCATCGTTCCTTCCATAACTCTCTAACACTCATCTATGATGGAACTAGTGGTTACCGTTTTTTTTTTTTAATTTTTATACAATACAAGAGCATCCAAACCAATAAATATGTAAGTCACGTCAAAGATGCTTTCTCAACTAATTTATACAGGGCATAATCCTCATTGGGGCGTCCCTACGGGGCCCTTAGCTCAAGACGAGGCGGGCCCACTCCCCTGTAATAATTATCAGTGGACCCCGGGGGGCACGCGCAGTGAACTACATACCATTGCCACTTCTATTTGCATTTTGCGACTTCGCCGGACCTTTGCAGAATTTTGCGATTTAATTTTGTGAAAAAGGGTATATTTAATTTTTGAGAGGGTTATGTGGGATTTGTAATGAGAGGGGTAAATATATTATCATCATACCTTCACTTTATGAACGATATTACCGCCTTTTATTTATTAGTAAACATCGGCAACAGCGTGCGATTTTGATTTTACACTATAGGCAGTGAAATTGATTAGATGATTTCAATATATACGTTATTTTAACAATACTCCTTGCCCAAAGGAATATTTCAAATAAATATAGCCAAATATATATCCGTGTGGTTCCCGGCTTGGAATAAGGGGTGGTACTAATCTTCTCGTGGGTGCAGCTAAGGGATTACAACAGCATTCTCCACTGCGATCACCAATCCGCGTTCCAAGCGTGGACAACCCACCAAAAGTGGCATTCTTTGGGAGGCTTATGTTCAGCAGTGGACGTATTACAGCTGATGATGATGATGATAATAACGTCGACATATCACTTCAGCTGGTCACCATTTTTTAACTAGAACTTGAAATTGTTTTCTTAAAATAACCGAATGTTATCATATCATGCTGAGTTGGATGTTTATTTATTAGATTAATTAATTCGATTCTACAAATACTGTAGGATAAATACCTTGAACAAATTGTACAATATTCTCTGTACCCAGTGGGAATCGAACCAAAACCTCTGGCGCTTGCTGCAACCGCCTAGAGCCACTAAGCAAACGAGGCAGAACTATTTGTGAAATGCTATTTCTCTTTCATCTTTGCATAAACTTCCAAAGTTCCACAAATAGCTTTAAAAGCCCGGAACAATTAACGCAACGCAGCCATCTCAATATAAATTCTATTTTAACCTCACAACGGAATAGATCTGATTAAGTGCACACAAAAGGCGGGCACTATTAAAATATCAACGATCTCCATTCCAAAACCTCAGTCGCTCTCAATGCTAAGGTATTTCCAATTACTCCTGAATCCTTCCATTCCCCTGGAAGGAATTTTATTAATTTCATCTCTGTCTGCTTACCTGTAGACCAACTAGTGCGAAAAGGACAGACGAAGGTTTTGAGCTATCGTGTTGGGTTAATTTTCATTCGCCCGAGGCGGTGTCTCCATATCTAAAATTGAAAAGGTAAGTGAACTATTTATGTTGCCAGTAGTAATAACAGTCTTTGTGAACGATGGGACCGAGTGAATGAAATTTGTATTATTTGCTATGTAGGGTTGATTTAGGACAATGAAATTACGTCACAAGAGAGATGTTTTCGCACCTGCGTTAATAAAATAAGAGAGGGAAATATAGCCTGTAGGTCGGTTAATTGTGCTCAAATTACTGTTAGTAAGTTAACTGTCTATCATCATCTTTATATCGGCCTGATGACATCAGTCCACTACGAGTAAGTTTAGATATTATCATCAGCCGAATTATGGCAAAGTCCCCAATGGACATCTAACCAAAAGTGGTATTCTATTGGGGAGGCCTATGTCCAGCAGTGGACGTATTTAGGCTGATAATGATGATATTCGTGGTAACTTACGCATTTCTATGTGGTAATTTATGTCATTAGTAATCATTTCACGCACATTGATAATGCCATTGTCTATATAATTATTTAGGTCATTTAGAAGAATTCTTAGGCATTTTGAAGGCGTCGCACGCCATGTCAGGGGTCTCTCGACTGATCGGAAATAGCTATCACCTCCAGTACTGCGAGCTCATTTGCGTTGCCGTTTTTTCACTGTTCTAGAAGTTTAAAAACTTTGGTCCACGTGCCATAATAATGTCAGATTAGTTCACAGAACTAATAATGTTATATTTCGCACATTAAAATGATAAACCGTCATAACTCAAAAAAACATGTTTTGAGAAATCACGATTTAAAAAATTATACAAACAAAACGTTTTACTAAGACTTATTATCTGTTTACCTAGTGAAAAAACAAAGATAGAGGAAATCGAGTACGGTTTTTTTTTGTATTCATAACTCAACACTGCATTTTTTGAGTTATGACGGTCTATAGTTTCATGTGCGATTTGTGAATTGTCCAATCCTTGTTTAATTTCCATAGCACAGGAGAAACTCCTAATTTGGGATTAGACAAGTGTATTATATTATATTTATTCATTATCATATTAACTATAATGTGAACCAAGCATGTTTGCGCTTCAACCTACATTGTAATAGACTATGAAACTAGAAATTAGTGATGATTGTAAATAACTTACTTTTTAGACGTACCTAAATACTTAGTATTTTGCAGCAGCGGTCACTTTAGTCGGTTACTAATTCACAGACTGTCCAAGGGCTGTCCTTTACTACTACCAGTACAAATATCATAACATTCAAAGTTTGACTATGTACAGTGGCCCAGAGATTAGGTTGTTCAGTGTTCAAATTCATTGCTTCAACATATATGTCGCTATCACATGTTACCTTTTCAAACTATGCTACAAAATAGACTATTGCATGGAAAATATTTAGTTTAGTTTTGTGTCATTTCTGTAATATTGACGTGATAGAGTTTGTGAAACAGTTACAAAAACGTAAAGGTAAGACCTCACCCGGAGCATTCGTTTCCGAGCATTCAGAAATGGCGTTGCCAATACCACAGATTACACGTAACAAATATATCACTGCCTAGTAAAACGAAAATACCCACACTTTTCATCACCTACATCTTCCCATTTTCAGACAATACACGCAAAAAGGTGCTCGACTTAGCGTTGTTGTGGGCGGCGGCGTTTGATACGCCGCTCGACGTGCAAAAATGTGTTTAAGGCGTGCGATATAGTGTTGTTATTATTACATACGGACGGACCAAGAACCATTGTTCGACCGAGTGAAGGCCTGCCAATATGATCAGTGACTGACAATCTGCTCAACTCAACATTCACACCCCGCGCAAATGCTCGAAGCTCAACGAATGCCCCTGGTGAGGACGTAGCTTTAGATTTATTCAAATGTTTATTAACGTTTCTTGCACTGGTACAAGCAAAAATAGACTTTAAGATGACGAACCTTTTCATTCTGCCACTGTACAAAACAGAATATATCTTACAATATTATCAGCGACACTAACCCATGTCAGGGTGGCCCCGAACGGGGCAGCCCCTCGTCACGCGTGCCCCAGAGGCAACGTAGCGGTAATTTGGGGAATTATTCATGCGACACCGAGATCAGCTGTTAATGACCTTATATAGGTATGATTAAGTGCCCAGATTATAACCGCAGTCATACTCGTATGTGTTACATTGTAACTAATATTATGTGCTACAATTTGTATGTATGTATGTATGTATGTATGTATGCTTTATTGTACCAAAATCACAACAACAACAATAATAAAATAGGAATTAAACTGTGTACAAATGCGGACTTATCCCACTTACGGATCTCTTCCAGTTAACCTTAGAGTAACCGAAAGGACAAGTATAATGCGTTTAGTACCAAATTTTGTTTAAGAAATGTATGTGTTGTTTGACTCAATAATATTTCATACCTAGACCTATCACGTCGTACAATAAATAACAAAGATAATATAACTAGTAAGAGACAAAATACTTGAAAAAAGCAACAGATAATCCGTCTGGTTACGAAGACCACTGGAATCCTATAACCATTTTGTGTTTCAGTGCTCTTCCTGATTTGGACGGATTAGGCCGCCATTAAAAACTCTGTCCGTTTCACACATCGGTTTTTTACTACTGAGTTGCGCCAGCCTGATAAATAAGAAATAACAAAGCCAAAACATGGCATGTTTACTAATTTAGAAACGTCCCAAATTCGAGGTTTACTTTCCAGTTCGGATTAAAACTAAGACGTGCTTAATTGAAAAGGCTTTCAAGCTATAACATTAAGTTTCATTGGTCAGCTTTACCTCAGCTAAGGGACCACCAGTGGCCGTAGGTACTCTAATGGTAATGTGAATGACCTCGGGTATTCAGAGGTACTTTTATCGTTTGTTTACATGCATTGCAGTTGTATTGGACCAGAGGCCTACACCATAAGTATTCTAAAAGCGTTTGGCTTCTAATACTACGAGTTTGACGCTAAAAGCTTATTGCTTCAAGTCATGTGACCTGTCATGTCAGGTTGAGTAGGAACAACAGAGAAGTACCGAGCTGCTGATGCTTGGAATGAAACGTAGTAAGCGACAAATCATTAAAAAAATTATTTAAATTAAAAGAGCAGCTTTATTCAAAACCGATTTTTTTTTTGTGTAACTCATGACACATAATTATATTTTATTCCATAAACATTACTTTACGTATAACTTCGAAATTTGAAAATTGCAGTTTTTTTAGTGGCTTTTTTGCATTTTTTTTCTATCGAGCAAAGTTTCTACGATCATGTTTTGAGAACAGCGCATATGTCAGAAATACGATCAATTCCAATAATCTATATTTTTGGTAGTGGTACGGTTCGCTCAAGACTATTGGCAATCGGCGACATATTTTAATGCCTCCTCTTAAAGTTCGATGTATATAAGCCGAAATGCTTACGCAGCCCTCAGCTCGTTGGCTTAGTGACTTGGGGTAAGATTCGGCCTCTTGGAGGTGGTGGGGTCGATTCCCACTAAGACTAAGGACAGGAAACTGTTATATATTGGTTTTTTGATACATTATTCCTAAATGTAAGCTACTTTATTTTATTTTTATATTATTTGTTTTTACAAAATTCACAGCACTTAAAAAACAATATTAATCTATTTAGCAATGCGTAAAATTATTTAGTACTATATATTTTTGTACTATTTACAAACCGATAGTTTCAGGCAACTATAATGATTTTTAACACTCATAAAATTCTGGTAAACTGAACAAAAAATATAGTGATAAATACATAGCAGTATAGTTACTTCAAACTAAAGTTATGTTACGGCTACAGATAGGTTTGTTGCTGCTACGAAGTAGTACATATTAATATGTACCAACATTATGGTTTACACTACTAGATTAGATGGTATAGATGAACCAGAATTTTCTAGTAACGTCTACAAAATGAATAGTTGTCACATATACTACAATAAAATCTAGTTATCTTAGCAATATTCTGGTAAACAGTACTAGATTTTTCTTTCAGTGTGTGTGTGTGCATTTGTACACATATTATATAATTGAATGTGACTAGATTACATGTGTGTTATATATACGTTAGCAAGTGCATTAATTATTTATTTATTTGAATTTTTTTTATTAGTGTATCTGTATGTATTTTTTATCGTGCAATGAAGAGTAGGTAATTTAATTGAACTGAATATTTGGTCTTAGTAGGTACTACATAGTCACTAACACTTGACCATATCACAAAAAATCTTATTTTTGCTCTATTTTCCTATTACTGTCGGGAAAATTTCGCTTTTGCACACATGATCCAAATCATTTCAAGAGTTTTCGAGTTATCCGGCAGACAAAATGATGGACAAAAAACTAATAAAATAAAACTAATACTAATATTCTAAATGCTAAAGTTTGGATATTTGGATGTTTGTTACTCAATCACGCTTCAACCACTTGTCGGATCGGGATGAAACTTTGCACACATATAGATTAGCTCCTGGAATAGTATATAGGATAGTTTTAATCCCGAAAAAACATCTTATTCCTACGGAAAATATTTAATAATTTATAATGTTAAGTTATCCACGCGGACTAAGTCGCGGGCAATAGCTAGTTACGAATAAACGTGTACAAAATACCATTTACAAAAGCTTTGTTATAAACTCCAATGGAATATGACACGAAGTTTAAAGTAAGTGACGTACGTAGTAGCGCACGTAGTAACGTACGTAGCGCACTAAACACATACTATGTAGAAGTCAACGAAATACTTAAAGCTGAACTATGCTTAAGACCCCGACTGGCTCTCGAAACTGAATAAGCCAGAAGTGCTCGCAATGCTGAAGACATCGTGCGCGCGACGTGAAGGGTTAGGAGAGCCCTTGAATCCCGAAATCATGTTAGGGCAAGAGCACTCCAAACTAATAGATCAAATGTTACTAACAGAAATGAAACTGTCATGTCGTCGTTGATACTGTAAACGGATGTCAAAAAAACCTAATGCTTATGCCTTTGCTTGCAGTATACCAGATTCGTAAAACACCAAAAAGCCTACTTCATAAGCATTTCGGATAATAGACATTACTATAAAGCCATTTCTGGAGTGGAGACCACGGATTGGCATGCACTGGTTGGGACGCCCCGCCGCTAAACGGACCGACGATCTACAGTAGAAGAAATCCATCAAAAAATGTTAACAAGTTCAGCTTGTTAAGTAGTTTTGAGTTTCAGTTCTAAGTATGGAGAACCCCCAAAATTTATTGTTTTTTTCTATTTTTGTGTGAAAATCTTAATGCGGTTCACAGAATACATCTACTTACCAAGTTTCAACAGTATAGTTCTTATAGTTTCGGAATAAAGTGGCTGTGACATACGGACGGACAGACAGACAGACATGACGTATCCATAAGGGTTCCGTTTTTGCCATTTGGCTACGGAACCCTAAAAAGTAAATAAATGACTAATATACAAGAAGAAAGTTTGTCTTGGTTGATGTATGTTACGGGTGGGACGCCCCGCCGACAGATGGTCCGACGACCTGAAGAAGGTGGCCGGAAGCGGCTGGATGCGGAAGGCGGAGGACCGGGTGTGGTGGCGTTCATTGGGGAAGGCCTATGTCCAGCAGTGAACGTCTAAGGGCTGATATGATGATGTACGTTAGCTAAAGTAATCATTTTTATTATCGTTTGAAACAAGATCGTGATCAAGTTAACAAGTAGACTTACCTAGTGCAAGGGAACAAGATCTTAGTGCGCTCGTATGGAGTTATGGTGAAAAATAAATTGTCTATTGGATTGATTGGAAGTGAATAATCACGGTTGACAAAATCTTGTTTCAATCAACAATTTATTTTTTTCACACTAAAATTAACACGAATTTTTATATTTATATTTCATTCCAGATTAATAGTCCTATGAAAACAAACGCATTTGCGTCTCGAAAACAAAATACACAATAGATGGTGTTCCTAAGTGGACTGCAAAGTTTACATGGTAATACAAACCTGTTTTTGCTGCTGGTGACCCTTTCATGTATATGTTACCGAGACGTAAATAGCGTTGGTTTTCATAGGACTATGAATCTGGAATGAAATATAGTTCCATCGTTATATTCCACAATGGTTTTACTGATCAACTTCAGTAACAGTAAAACAAATGTGAAATATGAAAAATAAAACATAAAAATTAATTTGCTTACTTCTATTAACCAATGTTTATCCTTTTTAAATGAAATGTAAATATAAACATAATTATCGACATAGCAAATATACAATACAAAGTCAACAGCAATACCCAAAAAATTATAAAAGAGGATGATAAATATTATTCGTACTAGCTGTGCCCGCGGCTCCGCTCGCGTGGACTGTAGAATCCACTCCCGTTCCCACTCTCGCTGCCTATCCCACTTCCACTCAGACTCCCAATCCTGATCCCGATCCCAATCCTAACCCCAACCCCAACCCCAACCCCAACCCCAATCCCAATCCCAATCCCAATCCCAACCCCAACCCCAACCCCAACCCCAACCCCAACCCCAACCCCAACCCCAACCCCAACCCCAACCCCAACCCCAACCCCAACTCCAACCCCAATGGCTTCTAGAAAAAAATACTTTATTAATATCTCAGGTTCTAAGAGGCGTATCAAGATGAAACATGCACCAGGTTTTAAGTTAGACCTTCAGCAAGACAACTGTGAAACCTGCATCCAATTTCATTTAGTGGTTTTTGCGTGATGCGGTAACAAATATACATACATACAGACAGACAGACAAAACGTCTAAAAACAATTATTTTGGCTTCTATTGGCCCTATGAAAACCCCTCATATACATTTTTCTACAATAACTCCCATGTACAGACATAGATCAGTTACAGTTTTATTATAGTTATTCGTATTAATAAAGTTTTATGCCTACCAGCCAGAGAGATCTTAGAGAAAAACAGGTAAAATATATAATAAAAAAATTGCTCTTTCGTCTTTACTTTTACCAGTACATACAATATTTACCCCGCCTGCAAACCTGATGAAATTGATGAACTTTCTAACAGGGCCGTATGTAGTCATGGGGCGCAATACCAAAAAGCACGAGAATACCAGTACAATGTATAATTGTCTACCTAGATTATCATCATGTATTTGCTTCTCTGAATCTCAATTTGCATATAAAATTGCCTTTTAACGTCAACAACTTCGAAAACAGTCCATTTAAACTAATATGAAGAATGAATAGGCATCTTCTGGGTAAGCGCGCTCCACCTTAGGCCTCTCACTCACTATCAGATGATGTGATTGAGGTCAAGCGTAAACCCATCAGGAGTAAAAATAAAACTATTTAAAGATATACTTCATGTAACTATACAAATATAACCTATAAAAATATAGACAAGTTATTATTTATAATAATCGCTTTGGAACAAGTGTAAAATAAACATTTTGATAACATGCTACTTTATTAAAGCTTTGACTCACAAATTACATAGAAATCGGTGAACATACTCGTTGCTTCAGCTTCGCACAATCTTTAGAATATGTATAGAAACTTGATTTTAAAAATGCTTTGCTGAATGTTTATTGCGCCGTTTTTTCTTCACAGCGCTAATAACTAGGAAACGGTAATCGATAAAAAAAACTACGTATATAAGTGTACCAAGTACTCAGGTGTTATCAAAGATTTTGACTTTTCCTAATCAACTGCAAAACAGGTGCCAATAGGAATAAGGCACCTGGGCGCTAATTTCCCTTGAGCCGCCCCTGGCTTCGTCCTAAACAAACAGCAACAAAACCGGCGAGGAAATGCGAGGAAAAAAACCTGGAAACAGCGCGTGTATTGCATTTGAACAAAAGTTTACCTGACCCAGAATAACTGGCTTTTAGGAAATAAGCGCCTTCTCTTCTATTTACTTGACCTTTTCCCTTTGAAGTGAATAAAGTGAAATATAGATCAAAGTGAAACTTCTCTTTGTCAGTTAATCTGTTCCAAACCCTCGATGATGCTAACGTCATCATACCTAGCTCTGAAAGATACACAAACAATGAGTGTAAGAGTTACTCATCATCATCATCATCATCGGGCAAAATACATCCACTGCTGAACATAAGCATCCCCATAAAACGCCACTCTTGGTTGGCTGTACATTGAAGGATTTGCCATAATCACCACGCTTGGTAGGCGGATTGGTGATCGCAGTAACGATATGAATATAGACAGAAGAACGCTGCTGCCTGTCCCTGGTGCAATCCTTAAGAGTCCCCGCAGACTGCAAACTTTATATCGGCCGATAATTTAGTCGGATTGAGCTGCTAGTGCGCACACTGGGCCAACAAATCGTCATAGTGTGCGCACTTGCATACATCTTTATACTGTTTAAGAGCCTGACTAAATTATCGGCCGATATAAAGTTTGCAGTCTGCGGGGACTCTTAGTCGCCTTGACGACACCCACGGGAAAGATAAGGGTGGCCCTATTCTAAGCCGGGAACCACACGACTAAACAAATTAATAAATAATACATAATTAATTTATATATGTATTCATCTACATCCACTTCTCTATTCCCAAACATTTCTCCTGTACGATAGAAATGAAGCAATAATCAAATATACGTAGTTGTCTGACCCTGGTGGGAATCGAACCCACGACCTTAAACCTCACAGACTCTGACCAAGACACTAGGTCAACGAAGCGGTCGAAAAACGTCATCACAATCACGAATAAATACGTTCTAACTCAAAGCCTCCTTGTCAGGTAAGTAGGTAAGTACGTACACACCAAGTAATTTTCGAATGCTGACAACAAGATGTAACAATCTCCTTTCTGTTCTAATATCCTGACCGTAAACGCAGTCTACAATCTCCTGTCTCACACAATATCCTGTCTATTCCATTGCGTTGTGATTGCTTTTAAAGGTGGATTACAAGAAATTGTACATTGTTGGAGAAGCAGAAAAGAACCTATCCAACGAGGCTATACAGACTACTGTAGTGCTATTCTCTAAAATACAAAGTCACTGGCGAGTCTCACTCTAGTGACTTCACTCACTTCGAAACCTAATCCATTGGCATTCTGTACATATTCTAGAGCACTGTCGAAGTGACGTGAGTTCTTTATTCACTTCACGTCGATAGTGCTCTGGAATGTTTACAGAATTACCAACTGATTAGGTTTCGAAGTGAATGAAGTCACTTGAGTGAGACTCGTACGTGAGTTTGTATTTTAGAGAATAACACTACTAAGAAAATACATTTTTAGAGAACGATTTCGCATTTTTCTTACTTTTCCATAACATACAATCTTCGTAACATTTTAAATTCCTAGAACTAGAAAGCCATTTTGTACCTCTAAGTGGTCAATTTATTTATTTTGATAAGCGTTTACCCACAATAGTTAGAAATTCATCAGTTCGATAGATTGACAAGGAGTACAACAGAATGGTGTCACAGAGGAGACAATAGGACACAAGGAAGACCAAAGAAAAGGTGGATAGACGACATCGTAAATGTACCAGATAGTAACATGGACCAGAAAAACAAGGAACAGGAAGGAGTAGGAGAAACTGGGGGAGGCCTTTGCTCGGAAAAGGGCAGATAGAAATATTTATTATTACTTTGATCGAGTTAATGAAATCAATTTAATAATACATCAATAACTATATCAATAACTATAATATAACAATAAATCAATTTAATAATTACATAAACAAAATAATATTTATAATTATACTTATTAATAGATATTAATTTAAATATATATTAATGTAAAATGTTATAATTGCTTTTATTGGCAACTGTTATTTTATTTTAGTTAGATGTTTACCAGATTCCCTAACTACATAATTAGACTATAAGAAGGAGTCAGTGAATCCTTGATCAGCTGCAAAAGTAACTAGTCTTTGTTTTCTGTCTGTGACTGTCTATCATATTACATAGACCTTCAGCTAAACTGTATATGTTTACGTAATATGTTTATGCAGCAGCCATTCGTCAACATCTCCAATCCTCCTTAAGGGTGTCATTTAGAAACAATGACAGCCGAGAAGCGGTTCGCCGTAAACTTTACGACTCTCGGCGAAGCCTCGCTCTCACCTGACGAGTTGAGATTAAGGGCACTCATCAAACGCAAAAGGAAATTGTGTCAAGACCTTTTTAGCTGCATAATACTATGGGTATTTTGACAACCATGGACTCAAAATATGATGTATTAATGTGATGAAAAACTCTTCCAACGGGACCAAGCTATTTTAGAAGGCAAATAACATATCGAAAACTAACATTTCCGCTCCCCACCTTCGTATAAATATGACTGTTGTTTTTAAATGAATTAACTAAAATAATATGAAGAAAAGACCGCTGGTATGGGATGCGACCTGTGTGGACACACTGACCCCGTCCCATATCCAATCCACCTCAGCCGCGGCTGTAAAGGCGGAAAATGCTAAACTTCTTAAATACGCCAACCTCGACTCCAGCTACTTATTTATACCCGTCGGTGTGGAGACACTGGAGCCCTGGGGCCCGGAGACAACAAAATTGATAAACGAGCTGTCTTCGCGCCTCATAGAAGCTTCCGGTGACCAGAGGGCTGGCCAGTACCTCAGGCAACGCATTAGTTTAGCCATACAAAGAGGGAACGTCGCCAGCCTTCTGGGCACAATGCCCCAGTGCGACCACCTCGACGGCCTTTTTACTTGTAGTTTAGTGTTAGTAGTATTTCTATTTCTTAATGTTTAGTTATATTTGGCTTATGTTTGAGAGTTTTTAAGTTTGACTAAAATAATATGCAGTTGATAGTTTTACAGGTCCTAAATTATCTATGTTTTGGCTGTTTCATGCCTAGGACCAGGTGAAACGACGACACGGTGTTCCGACTGTAGGTCTATGTCGAGCCGTGGTAGCTTGGTTGGTTGTGCACTCACCTCACGTTCATTAGGTCGTGGGTTCAAAACCCGCCCGTACCAATGAGTTTTCGAAACTGAAGTACGGTTTATTTATAATACCAAAGGCTTTTCGGCGAAGGAAAACATCGTAAGTAAACCTGCATATGCCAAAGAAGAAATTCTAAGGCGTATGTGCAGTCCACCAAATCGACTTGGGGCACCGTTGGTGGTCAGGGGTTTGGCACAAAAGATCCTGAAGGGTCAAAGTATCGCCAGGTCTTCCTGGCCCCCTAAGAAGATAAGATAAGTAGGTCTATGTCCAGCCGTGGACGTCTAAGAGCAGATAAGACTGAATTATGCCTTAGACTAATACAGTAAATGAAAAATTTACAAACCTAAAACCTATAGTAATTTTTTCGGTAGGCAGATACTAGGTTAGGTTGACCGCCTCGTTAGCTTAATAGTTGGTCTTTGAACTCGAGCGCAGGAAGGAGATCGTGGGTTAGATTCCCACGGGGCTAGAAAAAGTACAATTTCATCTGGTTGTTATCTAATGAGAAGTAGAAAGTCTTAGTTTGGGATTAGACAAGTGTGTATCTAGAGTTATTTATTTTAATTACCTGCTCGCTGTGACCTAACTAGCTTGTTAGCTACTAGTTCAATCTGGCGAGCGAACATTGGCGGTGTAACTACTCAAATATAAGTCATGACATCAATGACACAGTCCAATAAGCAACAGAGTCACCGAAACTAACGTCTTATGTGAATTTCTCAGGAAAGACCACAAGTCGATCATTGTCCCTGGTTCTTGAACCACGGTCATTCAGTGCACTTTAAACTCAAAGACTGATTCTATCTCATAGTTTTGTCGGAAGAACTATCAAACGTACTCTTATCGCTGTAACTTTAACCTTTTTTGTTGTATGAAATTCTTTATCTTACATTTCGTAAGTTGAACAACCGACCGGCATGTTATCCGGCCCTGATTCGCCACTTCTTGAGTGTTAAAAATAAATGTGATTCCGGTATAACATGTACAATATCATAATCGTTCATTGACGCAAATTGATAAAGATACATTTTGATAAAAATTGAACCGACAAGATTCATGGTTTAGGAGTTATCATTATTCTAAACACTTAGATAAAAGAGTCTCAAGGCATAGAATACTTACTAATATGCTCAAGGTCCGATATATATAACTTGAAAAAAATACAAGAAATCTGAAATCTAGTGCTTAAACGACACTCATTGAAGTAGATCACCTAACTACACACAATAATCACACACGCACACACACCCCGCTACACACACATACACTGAGCATGCGGGATTTGATGCAATTATTTTGCTTAATTTCTAAATTTTCACTCCATTACAATATGTAGAAATAAGTACTTACCTGTTAATATTAGAAAAAACGATACGATATATATTTACAATACGAAACAATATTTGTAAAGGAGAGCGGCGACTCCTAACACAGATTCTCCGAGCCTAAAAGGAGACACCAGCCCCTGATTTTTTATGTAATTTTTTCAAATGAAATCAAGATTATTATTATTAAAAAATAAAGATTATTATAAACATTTCGATCATTAAAAAAACTAGCACACTGGCGATATAGACAGCCATAACATAGTGGAGGTATATCGGTGTTACCTAACACCGATATACCTCCAGTATGGAGCTATTGAACTATAAATTAGCTGCATATTTGGCGAGTGTGTAAGTTCCAACTCGGATGACTGACGGATATTAAATGTCGGATAATATCCGTAGAACTACATACATAACGCTCACGCCCTGGTGCCAGAGGGGTAGGCAGAGACGATGTATCGCCACTTTGCGCAATTTAATACCGCAAAATAGCTTTCCTTAGCTCGCTTTTCGCACCGTGATACCCCTTGACGTGATGTGTTGCGAACAACATCGCCGCCTTGCTGAGGTACCACGATTAGCTAGGGAAATAACTGTCCACCTCTTCAGAGCCCCGCATTATTCGGTAAGGATAATAGTGCCCAGAATTCACCCAGCTAGAACTAAAAAAGCATTAACGAATCATATAACATGTTAACGGATCGCAGCGATGATGTACTAAAGCAAGTTATGATTTTTAAATTAGTTGTGTGACTTATATTTGTGTACAATAAAGTATAAATAAAATAAAGTATAAATAAATATGATGGAAAAGTTATCAGTTTGTGGAGTACTAGTGATTTTGGTAGGTGGTCATTTACAAAAGTTGTCACTTTGGGAAGTAGTTAATGTAGGAATAGACATTATGCCCCCGAAGGGTCACAGATACACGAACGATCACCTAATGAAGGTATAATCGTTTTTTGAGCCGACATTGTTGCCTAAACATTGTTTCCGGTAGAGTAGAATAGGACCACTCCAACTCTTCCCGTGGATGTCGTACAAGGCGATTAAGGGAATACATTATAAAACATCAATCAGGCCTCCCCAACCCGTCTGGCCAGCGCGGGGAGTGTAGGCCAAATCTGTCTCCCGCAGATGAGAGAGGGTTGTGCTCCTGCAGTGGAGACAAAAATAACCTGATGATGATTGTTGCCTCTGCCGGCTTTTTCAACTTTATCGGACAATATGACTTCACAGCTTCTCTGAACAGCAGGTCTCCTCTCTATGTGTCACTTCATCGCCAAGTCTAAAGTACTTAAAATCTGTCAACTATGAGCGACAAAATGGCAAGCACGTCATTCCTCACCCGGGAGCCACTAACGGCAACGGCAGCAGTTCAGGAATAATGACGAATAAAATAAATGCATGATTTTAATCTCGACCGCTAGCAGCGTGTCGTAAACTGTTTACGACCGGCCACTTACAGCTTGGAACAAGTCATGAGCAATCCGATCCAATAAGATTGGTCCTGAATCTCCTATACACACTGACAACTGCATATAAAACAGATGATAAAGAGCAAAGACTAAGTGATCGCGGCCATTGCTCAGTGTCACAATATGAAGATTTGGAATTTTAAAAGTTTCTGATTTATATGTAAGCTCAATGGTACAATATAGCCTCAAACTATAGTGGAACCTCAAGTATCTTGTGAAGTTTATAAAGAAAAGTCAGCCACCGGTTTTTTATCTCAAGTTGTAGAAATTACACTCCAGTTTCATGACCGATTTAAAAAAAAACGCCACGTGCAGGGTGGGACGTTTCACCGCCGCCAGGTGGACCGACGACCTGAAGAATGTGGCTGGAAGCAGCTGGATGCGGAGGGACCGGGTGTGGTTGCGTTCATTGGGGAAAGCCTATTTCCAGCAATGGATATGATGATTTTATGGCTCAGAAATATAATTGGTCTGGTCTCAAGTTGGAAATGTAACATTCAAAGATTGAAAGCCAAACTAATACTACCATGAAACCTTTCCAGCCCTTCTCCTCTCTAATTTCCTTTTAAATCGCTCTATCTAACAACTCGCCCCACAAACATCGCTACGCGTCAAACTCCCGCACATTTGTTGCCCAACCCTTTGCTAATGCGATTTGTGTTTTATGTTACGAGTGACGTAACGCGGCCGCTTCCATGTCTCGGGAATGGCACTTCGTTGATTGCCGGTCGTAGCCCGTAGCTGTTATGAGCGAAATTTTAAACGCTTATTTTTATATGCCTCAACACAAGTTTTGTAAAGCTTTCACACGTGGAAGGATAGTGACGTCGTACGGCGTCCTGTAGCAATCAATGACCAATCGTGGACAGTCGCATCTAAAATCAGATTATTTGCAACGATCTACTTACGATCAACGAACGATGTACTTACTAGATGGAGCGAACCAAACAATCATTCTGTTCCACGCAATTGCGGCCCCGGGAGCCGCAACTCCTTCATATTCACTTTGACACTTGTGCAGTTACTATGCAGAACATTTATTTATTACTAAAAATTGACGCTAAGGGTAAATAGCGTCAATATTTAGTTAATAATTAAATATTCTACATAGTAACTGCACAAGTTTTAAAGTAAATGTGAACGAGTTGCGGCTCCCGGGGCCGTAGTTACGTGGAACAGAACGGTTCGCTCATCTAGTAAGTACATAGAGATCATTGACTATTTGGCAATTCAAAGAACACCATCAGCCTGCTGACGTACCACGGGCACTCAATACAAGCATCTTTATCATCATATCAGCCCTCAGACGTCCACTGCTGGACATAGGCCTTCCCCAATGAACGCCAACACACTCGGCCCTCTGCCCTCCGCATCCAGTCGCTTCCGGCTACCTTCTTCAGGTCATTGGCGTGCTGTCTTTCTAAACATGGAGTTATTAGGACTTAGTATTATGAAAAGCTTGACCATTCCTATTTAGTCCGTTTGCTACCATAACAGTGCCATGAACATCTTGATACAAGACTTTACAGAACTTCGTCACAACACCATAGAGCGTGCGAAGTTATTTGTCCCGCAGTCCCGCTCATATTTGTCCCGCTCATGTCCCGACAGTTTATCATGTTATATGAGCACGAGGGAGGCATCCGCAGGGCTGGGTCTCGCGAGTTTATATTAATTAGGTGCCAGCCCAGCAATCCAGTGTTGCCACTTGCGGATTTATAAGGTTTCCCCGTAAAGTTGGGAGGTTTGAGGGTAAGGTCCGACTGTTGCACGGAACAGGCTGCAGTTTGAAGATTGACATTAGGCACTTTTCACTTATATACAAATCGTCGTTGACTTGTTTCTTTCTGCAAAGGGACGGATGTCAAAAAACGTTTGTACAGGTAATAAAATAACTTATTAATTGTCTCTCTAATAAGACATATTTACTTACAACCGAGATTTTTCTAGCAAAATTCGTTTGGCGTTACTATTTGAAAATAGGTTTTTTTTTACATCCTACCCAATTGCAAAGACGATATATCATGTGAGCTGTACACTGCCACTTCATATGGTAAAAAAAATATTCAGCAAAGCGAACAGGCATTAAAAATGTTATAGTAAGACTAACAGACTGTCTCTTATGAGGAATTTCTTATGAGGAATGCAAACATTCACTCAGATCGCTGACCCAACAAGTATATTTATTTATTCATAGTAGTGACTTAGACGTTGTTATACACACATTTTTATGAAAACTAGCATAATATCAGTAGCTTGCATTGACACATGTCATACATAAACGTCAAAATCTAGCAACAAAGCTAAGTTTGAAGATGTCGAACGACTTTGTCAAACGTAAAACCGGACGACAAATGTCGTAAGGTATTATTACTGACCGACAAATTCATCAACATACATTCGATTCCTGTCGCCCGACCTTACATTTACACAAAACGCATTTACACTCGTATACAGTTTTTTGAGAATAACACATAATAATATAGTAGGCAAATTCAAATTAGAAGCAGGTAGAATTAAAAGCATATGGCAACCCCGAGGCCGGAGGTCACGTACGCGACAAAGTAGATTTTGTGTTCAGCCTGTAGCTCTTCATTATCTCTTTCTTTATTGTTTCCTTAACCTTTTGGGGCCGTCACAATATCACATTTTTCGACACATAAACGATTAATTTCTGATGGCCCCTTTTATTAAAAACTGATATATTAATTAAGTGAATACACCTTGTTTTGCAGTATGTTACAGTTATATATTTTAGCTGCTTCGTTGGCCTAGTGGCTTGGTCGTCAGACTCGATTCGTACTGGGAAATCCGTCGAAGAACGAATGTGAGCGACATATCCGAAAGAATTAGCAAGCTAAAGTGGCAGTGGGCGGGCAACATCGGGCCACGACGGCCGTTGCGGCTGGCGAGATCTGGAGTGGAGACCGCAGATCGGCACGGGCCGGGAGGTAGGCTCCAAAGACAGTTGAACAAACTGAAGATGGTGGCCGGAAGCGGCCATGCCTTCCCAAGTTCATTGGGGAAGGCCTATGTCCAGCAGTGGACATCTAGGGGCTGATCTGATGACGATGATGATCATTGGGTAAGGTGATAAAGCTGATCACTTAATTCGGAATGTAACTGTAAATGAACAGTTTTTTTTATTTTATAACAGCTCGAAGGTATATTTTCTTCTAGACGCCATAAATAAGGGGTATTGCAGACCGGCCACAAAGGCGCACCAACAGTATCGTTAACCGTTCGTCGCCGGCCGGAAGCGGCAAATCATTCACGCGGCCGGAAATACCCCCGGCGTCGTCGCCGAAAAAGTCGAAACTACCCGCCATTTCAATTAAATTCGACGAACGGAGAAAAGTTGGATGATAAATTCAGTTTTTTTAAGGATGACGAGGGCTTTGTTTTTAAGAAAGAATATGAGGAGAATTATTTTTTATTATGTTCATTGAAAGATTTTTGGGGAGAAATGAGACGCGTCTCTTTATTCGAATTTCTATTGCATTGTCTCAATTCGAGATATTTTTTTATAGTAAATTGGAAGTTTTAAAAATTAAAGCAACTCCACATTGCATTGAGAAGTGACTGGAATGAGGTTACAGTTTAACTTAGTCTAAAGATTTTTTCATACATTGCAATTCAACTGTTGCAAATATCGTAGGTGATATAGAATCCACTCATCATCAAGTACATAGGTACTGATGATAGCATCAGAGAATAATAATAATAATAATAATATAAGCCTTTATTTACTACAAACATTTTTTTTTTTTTATATATCTATATTTACATATACAATCCTTTATGCAATAACCTATGTTTCATCTCCCTCTTCTTTGTTTGCAGTTTGTCACAAGACAAACTGCAAACAAAGCATCAGAGAATACTAAATATCTAATAAATAAAAATATAAACTTACATTGTAGATATTTACAAAAAATAAATTGGGGGGTCTAACGATAAGAAATAGAACATTCGAAATATTTTTGAATTTTTTGTCTGTTTGTCTGTTAGTTTGTGCAGGTATCACTTAAAAACTACTGAACCGATTGTGATGGATTTTTCACAGAAACATAGGGCTTAACTCGAAGTAACATATAGGCTTTATTTCATCGCAATCGGTTTACTCAATCAAAAGTTATGGATATTTTTAGTTTTTAAATACATTAGTAGGTATGCAATATAACAAAGAAGTATAATTTTAATGTTCAGTACTATTCAGATTGCGTTGAGTTTGGACTACATTTGGAGCTGGAGCGGTAGCGGGTGCGGGAGCGGGAGCGGGATCTGGAGCAGGAGCGGCAGCTGGAACTTAATTATTTTAGGCGTTTCTAGATTTTTACAATAAGCAGCGTTTTGACTCAGATATTTTCTTTTTAAAACTTAACAAGATCAAAAGCTCCAGCAATTTATGTTTTTTTTTTTAAATTTTTTATATTTATCATATACCTACATACCTATATGTCAATGTTATTTCTATCTGTATAAGCCGTCCTTAATACCTATTGTCTACGCATCGTCTACTGCACGAAACGGAGCGCAACGACGGTGGCGCCCTCACACGTCAAAAGCTAGCTTCAGCTAGCTGTCATCAAAAATCAACTCCATGAAAGTCATCACATGTACTATTTTCTCTATTTTGCAATATAAAACTAATTAATAATGTTTAAGATCTTTATTTTTCATTAAGAATTAAAACAATTCACTTACATGAAAAATGCTGTTATAACCAAGAAGGTTATGTATGTAAAGTGAGCGTACAAATACATTTCAATATTAAAAACTACGCGGGTATATAAATAAAAAGTGTGGAACATTACAGACATGCAATACTTAAAAATGTTTGTTACATTGTTGCACCAACCAGTATTATTAGAGTACAAGAAACTATCATAACTAGATGTGGCATTGACGGCATCTGCATATATGTCTAATTAAATGTGTTTGTGATATAAAATTTTAGTCCTTTTTTGAATGTATACATACTTTTCGATTCTTTTATATCTTTTGGTAATTTATTATATAATTGGACACCCTCATAGACGATATTCTTCTTACCATAATTGGTTCGGGGTGGGCGTAGTGTTAAATTATTTGCATTACGTAGCGACATTTTTTGTACAGTTTGTTTTTTAGTGAAACTTATGTTAGTGCGTATATCTTTATTTAAAATTTTTCGTATTAGGATGCAAGTGTAATATGTGTATGTTTGTGTAATGTTCATTATTTTAGTGTCCTTATATATTTTACGAGAAGGTGTTAGAAAATTGTAGTTAAATAAGACTTTAATCAATTTGTTTTGTGCTTTTTGTATTATAGCTAAGTTTGTTTTAACAGCAGACCCCCATACCTCTATTAAATAGTCAATGTGTGGTTTAACAAGCGAATTGTATATTAAGTGTCGTATTAATCCTCAAACAACACTTTTATTTGTGTCTCGCAATGGACACCTATAGGTAACATTTTTAGAAATCTGGAACACTAGATCAGTGAGCCTGTTTCCTAAACATAAAATAAACTGTTATACTCTTAAACTTAACGTTATATAAAAACTAGACAAGTGTTAGTTGCAAACACGTTTGAGTTCACTCGGGAGCCTTTAAAAGGCTTTTCCGGGAGAGTGGTCTTCACTGACGTCAGGTTTAGATCTCGGAAGCGCCGGACGTTGCCTACGTCACACTCGCATTAATTTCTTACCAACAACCACTACCATAGTTTGTAATTTGTACAAACAGTAGTCTGTTTAAGAGGCAGTGTTTGTTTGTCCCTCTATTCGTACCTCGGAAACCTCATGTGCGACCGAGACAAGTGACGACAGCCACCGCATATCGAGCATTATCAGGTTCGGTGGAGTATGGCGACTCCGAGTTTATTGAAGCTCTCTGTAATTGCATTCGTCCCTTGCATCTTTTTTGCATCAAACATTAACGCATTCAACCTTCCCAGGCGGTACTAGAGCAAAAAATACCAAAATATAGTGGGGGATGCACTAACACCGACATAGCACCACTAGAGACCTATTTTATTGCATATGGCTGCATATTTCGACAGTGGCGACGATGCTTCAATTGCGTTAATGTTTCCGTTAATTTACTTTTAAATTCTTAAACTTTATTGCACAAATTTATACAAAATGCTTAGGCTTGATGCTGTGAAATGCCGTAATATTGTTAAGACGATATCTACCTGCCAAGCGTGGTGAATGGCAAATCCCCCAATGACATCTAATCAAAAGTGGTATTATATTGGGGAGGCCTAAGTCCAGCAGTGGACGTATTTAGGCTGCTAATGATGATATTCGTGGTAACTTACGTCATATCTACGCAAATTTCAAGTGTTGATAGATAAGTCATTGGGCCTGATTCAGAAGGCACACATTTAAAATTTGACAGCGCTAAAATTGGTTTCGTCTTTATCTTCACAATACTGTGTGACAAGGATAGCAACAGTTTTAGTGATCTCAAATTTTAACGTTGTGCCTTCAGAATCGAGCCCAGTGTCTTATTATGTACTCTATACGATTAGATAGATGGGGAAATTTGATATTTCTTAGTATGAATGTTTGTTACCTAGATCGTCAAACATGAACGGCTTGATGAATCTTGATGCAGTCACAGCTGGATTTGAACCCTCGACCTCAAGAAAGTAAGGCATACGCAGTCGATAACGTGGTCTCATGGTAGTGGTCGTCTCGCCACTGTACATTTTTCATCATTTTCTCAGCCGTAAGCGGTTTAAGTTTTTCATCGTCTACTGCTGGACAGCACATTTTTGTTAATAGTTTCTTGCGCCACACATAATTGGTTTATTATAAAGATTCGTTAGGTATTTGTAAATACTTACTAATAATAACGTGTAAGGAACTGAAATCCATGAGAACTTCCTACTTAGTTTGGAAAGGCAATGGATATAAAGGATTTACGTTTATAAAATTCTAGTGCAATACGTTTAATATTTTCTTGTGCCACCCGGTTATTAGAAATTATCCGGTTATTACGAATGGCCTTCAATTAAATTTAAACAACCCTAGTTCACTTGAATTTCAAAATTATTTAACCTTCTAGCGAGGGAGAATTAAGACGCGGGTGCAAGATATTTATGCTAGGACTATATTCGTGCGCCAGAGGTCGTGGCTTCGATTCCCACTGGGGACAGACAACTTGTACAAGTTGATCCCGATCTGGATGTGATATTTGTGAATTGTCCTATCTTTTTTTAATTTCCATAGCACAGGAGAAAATCCTATTTTGGGATTATACAAGTGAATGCATATATGTATTTAATATGTTACAAAACACATATATAGTACAGATAATAAATAATGTTAAAATAAATTATTAAACACATTTATTTAACCCACATTATCCACAACATATGTTTTAGTTACCGCATTCCGTAATGGACAAGCAGCAAGTTTTCGAAGATTGCCATAAGAGATTATGTCAATTTCGGTACCAGCATCACTGGTGAGAAGCCTAGCTCAGTCATGTCCAACGCATCTGCCCAGCGTGGTTCATCATCATCATCAGGTTAATTTTGTCTCTACTGCAGGAGCAAAACCCTCTCTCATCTGCCGGAGACAGACGGAGGATTTGGCCTACACAGACGGGTTGGGGAGGCCTGACTGATGTTTTATAATGAATTCCCTTAGTCGCCTTGTACGACATCCATGGGAAGAGTTGGAGTGGTCCTATTCTACTCTACCGGAAACCACATGGCAGCCGCAAATGGGCAAAACTCCCCGAGCAACAATATTTATTTTGAGTGGCGTTCATTGGGCGAAGGCCTATGCCCAGCAGTGGATGTCTCAAGACTGATATGATGAACGAATTCTTATATTTCTTTTCCCCACTCCTGCTTACAGTCTCTCCTTTCTTTCTTCCTCTTATAAAATCCATAAAAAACTTAACAAAATAAAGCTGTTTCGACTTAGAAACCCAATATAAATTAGTTGGAACGAGATCTCCAGTCGTTTAGTTGTGTAAACATAAATAAAGTCAACTAATTCTGTTCATTTATCAGCGCATCGGCTGCGGCAACTTGCCAGGAGTTTGTTGTGCATTCTCGCAATTCCCCGTTTCTGGGGCAACGATCTGCTAAACTTTGTATTATTCGTATTCGTCATCATCACAGTATCTTATCTTGTTTAGGGGCCCTGGTATACCTGGTGACATAACGACTCTAATTCCCAACTAGCACACTGGCAAGTTATGCAGCTTTTTTACAGATAAATAGGTCCATAGTGGGGGTATAGCAGTGCAGTAAACTAAGACGGATATACCCCACTATGGATCTATTTTATGGGTTATGGCTGCATGTTTCGCCAAAGTGCTACGAGTAGTTGGGTAGCCGACGCTTGCGCGAGAAATTGCTAACTTTGTGCATGTAAGGGCGATCTTAGAGGTTACCTACGTCATTTTTAAGCTAATTTCAAGCTGTGCTTTAATATATATATACGATTACATAAATGGGAAAGTGGGATGAATCTTGATATAGTGATAGCTGGATTTCAACCCTCAACCATAATAAATAAGGCTTACGCACTCTTAAACTCTCGATAACACAACCACGACCCATATATACCGATATATCTTGGTTAACTCAATTCAATAATAACAAATCACCAAGAAACAACTAAACAATTGATTCAATTAAAATGCAGTTCTTTAAATTAGTTGTCAGCTATTTATCATAATTTACTAATTATATTTATTTAACGAAAATATATAGTTATACCTGCCTACGTACAATATGGGTAAGATTTAGTGCAACAAAACGAAGCCAAGTTCTAAATAAACCGGCTGCAATCACGCCGTGCACTAGTTATGTTCTTACAGTGAAAACGGATTTAACTTTTTTAATGACAAATTACCTTTAATATTGTGATTATTTTTTCTTAAAAATGGTTTAATTTACTTTCATATTCATGTCAAATTCCTTAAAACCATTGACCCGTTTTGTAGAAAAATAAATGTGAACATTAAAATAATTTATGTGATCTACTGAAAAGTAGCATTTTCTAAGTGAGATTCTTTTTCACTGGAGGCACAGAGTATTTTACACGATTCATTTCGAGTTACTTTTGAACTTCCCGTAACTCAGTACCCATTCGAGATATATATAAAATTTAAAACTTTGTACACCTTCTAGTGTATGGTGCTACATTTCAAAACTAATGCTTTAAACAATAGTTCTTTTAACTTGGCATACGTAGAGTTATAAGGTTTCAATAATTTTGTTAGCCCAACAATTATTGAATGGGGACTTGGCGCCTTTTCACAGCGATGTTTTGGTGGCATACTATGTATCCAGTAGGTTAACAGCACTGAGACGTCAACGTAATGCAACTGCCCTAATTTATATTGTAATCAGTTTACTATAAATTCAGAATATTTACGTAGAACAATATGTAAATACAGTCACATTCCGAATCAAATGACCAGCCCTAGCACATTACCCAGTTACGATAAAGTTCAAAATATAATGAACTTGGTCATTTTTCACAGCTCACTGACTGTACCTTCCTATATACCTACTTATTTAGTCAATAGGTACCAGTTCTGCAGTGGAGTACCGTACTCGCAGCGTAGGACGCCCCGTAACCAGATGAGCCGACGACCTAAGGAAGGGAGCGGGAAGCGGCTGGATGCAGAGGGCGGAGGACCGGATGTGGTGACGTACATTATGAAAGGCATGTTCAGCAGACATCAGGCCATTTCGTTCCGGTTATTTTCAGTGTCTGTGTGTAATATTTGAACACCGTTGGTTACTTGGGAGAGATGCTTTAAGCTATAAAGCGAACGGCTTTGTATACATACCAACTTGTTATTATAATACTAGCTGTGCCTGCGGCTCCGCTCGCGTGAACTACAGAATCCTCTCCCATTACCGCTCCCGCTCCCTCTCCCAGCTCCCAGCTCCCAGCTCCAAATGTAGTCCAAACTCATCGCAATCTGAATAGTACGGAAATAGTGCGTGCACAAACTCAACAAACAGATAAACAGACAAAAATTTCAAAAATGTTTGAAATGTGTTCTGTTGCTTATCCTTAGACTCCCCCCCCCCCCTTTTTCAAATATCTTCAATGTACAGACACGCGAAGTTTACGATTTTATTTATTAGATATTTATTAATAAAAAAAAAGTTAAGTATATATTACCAAAAGTACACGAGGTAGAGTTTTATGAGTTTCGTATTTGCAGTATGAGTTGATGTACCTACTTCTCCCATTGTATACGCCTACAAATTATAAAGAAGCCGAAGCATCTGGTTTTATGTTAACGCGACAACCTTAAAGAACTGCTAATTTTCACAACTGACTTTCATTGATTTATTGAATTGATTTTTTTATTGCTTTTCAGATTAATCACGAGTACGCCATCCCATGCACTTTAAATCATCATCATCAGCTGAAATACGTCCACTGCTGAACACAAGTCTCCCAAATATAATGCCACTTTTGGTGGAATGGCTGTGGGATTTGCCATAATCACCAACATAAAGGCGTTTGGTATGTGAATTGGTGATCGCAGTAATGATCTTAATGTACACAGGTGAACACTGCTGCCGGTCTCTAGTGTCGTCAAGGCGACTAAGAGAACACCCACGGGAAAATTGGGGGTGGCCCTATTCTAAGCCGGGAACCACACGGCTATAGGTCTTTGAATTGAATGAACCAACAGAAAGTTCCTATTAATATAATTATTATGCAGTGGGTAATGGAACAGCGTAAAGAGGGCACAAAACAAACATACACACATTATAACAACAATGATAACGACATTCCTGGTGCTCCCTATCTAATACACTCATTGTGAATTTGTTGTACTACTTTATCCCTACGCCCAACATCGTACCCTTGGTAAAAGAACATCGTAACTAATGAATAAAAACGTACAGTTCGCGTGTCTGTTCATTGAAAATATTTGCAAGAAAAAAATTGGGTTGAAGGCAACCATCTCTATGTACTACTAGATGGAGCGTTCCAAACAATCGCTCTGTTCCACGCAAGTAGCCACAACTCTTTCACATTCATAATGAAACTTGTGCAGTTACTACTACGCAGAACATTTAATTATATACTAAATATTGACATTATTTACCCGTAACGACAATATTTAGTAATAATTAAATGTTCTGCGTAGTAACTGCAAAAGTTTCATTGTGAATGTGGAAAGAGTTGTGGCTACTTGCGTGGAACAGAGCGATTGTTTGGAACGCTCCATCTGGTAGTACATAGAGATCGTTGGTTGAAGGATAAGTAATATAAAACATTAAGATTATTTTTGGTTTTTTTGTTTGTTTATGCACATCGATAACGTACGATGAGTTTGTCCTTTTATCCTGTCAGACCATAATCAGAAACTCACCACCGCTAAAAGTTAAAGATTTCTAGAGGTCTCTTTCATCATTCTACTCTCCTTACCTAAACAAGCATATCTCTCCTAATTGGAGAGACAATATAAGAAGCGTCTCGAAATCCTACATCAATATTGTTGTAGCACAAAATAGTCCAAAGTATCTTCCTCATTTGAGTTTATTTTCGACCAGTTTATTGCCAAGTTAGTTAATAGTCCAGGCGCGTAGCTAAGAGCTTGTTTCAGGGGGGGTTTGAAGAAACCAGGATACACACTGAGTCACCGTGAGATATGATAATTATGATGACTTCATCCTCTGAAATAAAGCCCCGCTACACTGAGGTAATTAAATAAAATAAAATTAAGAATAATAAAACCATAGGACTACCGAAAGTAGTTACAAAGTGAAATTACTTTCGTTGTCATGCAAATAAAAGAGAAAGGTTTAAAAAAATTATCTGCCGTCTTATCATTGGCGAAATATCAATGACATCAACTAAACAACAATCGTCAGCGTCGCGTGCGAGACAGCACCAACAGCATCCTGAGCACCATGGCCGATAGGTACGACAATCCTATGCTGAGGCACTGCGTGAGGCTTCACCTCTCCAGTGCCAAATCAATTGTCTAATAAAGAAAAAAAAGTACATACCTTTTTAAATATGTTACTTTTATTGTATGTTTCACTAACGTAGCTTTAGTTTTAGTTTTTAAGGTTTTATGTTACTAACAATTATATGGACATGAGTCTGAAATAAAATATTAATAATAATTAACGAGGGCCCATTGGGAAGAGATCGTACACCGAACTCCAATCCCTGAAGTTCTAACTACATCCCTGGTCAACACTCACGATAATAGGTCGCTCCCGTAGTGTGGTGTGTTTCGTGTCGCCATGAGGACGTGTCTCGTCGTGCTGGTGGTCGTAGCGTGCGCGGGCGCAATCACTCGCGACCAGTTCTACCCCCACGGGCAGGGGCTGGACCAGCGGCTGCCCCGGGGCAGTGATGTGCCGTCTCCAGAAGTGACGCTCAAAGTGCCCATCGTGTTTTATGGAGAGACTTACGAGACTGTTTTTGTGAGTAGCTTTTGGTGACTGGAATGTCACTTTTGGACTAGTTTATTATTGGGATGATTTCTGGAGCCAATAAATCTATCAACTTATCCTCTATTTCTTTTACTTCTTTGAGTCTTTTCTCACTTTATTTGTATCAAGTGTACTATGTGCAAATAAAAGTTTTTGGCTTCGACTTTGTCACCTATCCATTCAGACCGGGACCAAGTTGTACAAATTGTATTAAGTTGTCTGTCCCTAACGGGAATCAAACCCAGATTCGAGCCCCAGAACGACAAAGCCACTAGGCCAACGAGGCACTTACAATCACTAACGGTTTGCTAAAACATATGAGTTACTAAACGTTGCCACATTTGACTGTATATTAAGTGGACCATTGACTTCCTCGTAGACCTAGAGGTTTGGTGGTTCGTCTCGAGCGCCAGAAGTCGTGGGTTCGATTCCACTGGCGACAGAGAACTTTGTATAATTTGGTCGTAGTCTGGATTACTCTGGATGTTACATTTGTCATTGTTATTTATTTAACTTACATTATAAACATCACTAAGGCCTCCCCAACCCGTCTGGCCAGCGCGGGGAGTGTAGGCCAAATCCTCCGTCTGTCTCCGGCAGATGAGAGAGGGTTGTGCTCCTGCAGTGGAGACAAAAATAACCTGATGATGATTTATTTAACTAATTTCCGTAACGCAGGAAAACGTCTTAGAGATTAGACCAGTATGAAGGGGTTAAATCTAGGATCAAGTATACTTAGTAACTAGGGTTCGCAGTCATACAACTAAAATAAAAAATAAAACATTTTGTCAAAACTGCTCTACTGATTTTGATCAAACTCTACATGTTCTAGAATCTCCTAGCAGTATCCATTGGTCTGGCAAATTTCATATAAGGAGTGTTCCAGTAGGTACTAAAAAAATTACAACTTCAATTTCTCGAAATCGCTCAGTGAATTGGTTTTAATGTTTTTTTTATTATTTTTATTTATAATACTAAAATTCCGAATCCTGTTCTACTATTTAGTTTAATATCATAAATGCGAAAGTTTGGATATTTGGATGTTTGTTACTCAATCACACTTCAACCACTGGACGGATCGAGATGAAACTTGGCACGTTTATAGGTTAGGTCCTGGAATAGGACATAGAATAGTTTTTATCCCGAAAAAACATCTCATTCCTACGGCATATACATAATAATTTGTGATGTTAAGTTGTCCACGCGGACGAAGTCGCGGGCAACAGCTAGTTGGTCGTATATCTGACAGTATACCCCTTATTGCATATTTTGTTTAAAAAAATTACCTACTATTAAGTACTAAGTACCTATTGATAAAAACCACGAGGGGCTAAGTTCGAATTCATTATAATACGGAGTCGATAAACCTTAGATTATGATATTTAAGTAACTCCTTTTGGCCCTCCCAACCTCGCGGTTATACGGGCCAATCCATTTTAAGTAGGTACGAGTATATTCGTCATTTAAATTTTGATGTTTCTCCCTTATGGGGCGAGACGCCACACCACATTTACTCCGTTGTCATCGCCGCTTATGCCAGGCCCTCTCGAATTCTCTTAGTCGCGCGAAGTTCGCCTCCGAACTCACCAGATCCGCGAAGTAAACTGGTCCAATAAACCTTAGATGTGTTGATTTCCTCGCGATGTTTTCCTTCACCGTTTGAGAGCAGTCTTGACCGTGAAACAGGCGTGACCGGGGATCGAACTCAGACCTCCCTACGTACGTTACGTTTTCGCGAGAAAGTAGGTATGTAGAGCGCTGCTGTAGAATTTATTTCATTAGCAAACCATAATCAGAAATGACATGAAATATCTTTATTGTGATTCATATAGGTATAGAAAGAATTACAACATTGTGTCGCAGTAAAGCATGCATTTAAAAACAAAGTTACAAAAAAATATTTAAGAGTTAATTAGATACAAGTTGAAACCTTAAATTGAACCGTCACTAAGAAATTCTTCCAAACTATAATAACATAGAAATAAATCATCTTTTCTGATTACACAGTACATCATCAGCCGAAATACGTCCACTGCTGAACATAAGCCTCCGCAATAGAATGCCACTTTTGCTGGGCCGTCCATTGGGGAATTTGCCATCACCACGCTTGGTAGGCGGATTCGCGGAAAGATTGGGGATTCTATACCGGGAACCACACGGCAAGTTGAATAGTATGAGACCGTAATTAAAAGTTCTACTACTTATAATACGTATAAGGAAATATTTAAAGTAAAAAATACTAATTGTAAATTAGACAAAACCTTGAAGAATCCTTTGTGAGTGAAGAGTGAAAAATTTAAAGCGCGAAGACTTTTGAGGACTTTCAAGGATTAAATTGGTGACATCTTCAAAAAGGCTGGGGTCCGCAGTGAGTAGAATAAAAGGTGCATGAAAAGGTTGATGAGTGTGAGTGAGGCTAGTGAGGAGTGTCAGGATCGCGCAAAGTGGAGATACATCATATCTGCCTACCCCTTTGGGACCAACGGACCAATGTATGTACGTATGTACACAATCAATTAGTTAACTTATTTGTAGACCACTAACACGTTAAGAGCGTTGACCCTCGTCTAAACAATGCATTATACGTACCCATTAATTAACACAAGCTATATACCAATTGGTGTTGCAACAAACGGGACAAGTTACCGTAGGTACATTTTAATCTTATTCAATTGTTCCCTTTAGCTTAAGCCCCGTGGCTTCCCCCGCGCTGCATTTCAACTGCTTAGCTTTTATTACATTCTTAGTGGTTTCCTACGTTATTTGGGGAATCAGTATTTTGAATCAGAGGAGGAGGCAGTATTTTAAGTTTCTAGCCAAACTATCTGACACAGTATCGTACCTCGAAATGAGAAAAACTAACTCTTATAGGATCACTTTGTTATCTGTCTGTCCGTCTAGACCCTTTTCTTAGGAACGGCTATAAAGGTCTCGAAGTGGAATAGTGATTGCACCAGGGACGCAGCAGCATTCTCCTGCGTATATTAAGATCATTACTGCGATCGCTAATCAGCCTGCCAAGCGTGGTGATTATGGCAAATCCCCCAATGGATAGCCCATCAAAAACTGCATTCTACTGGGGAGAATTATGCTCAGCAGTGGACATATTTCGCATAATGAAGTGTCATTTCATTACAATAAACTAAAATGTGAAAATCACATTGTATGTCAGTGAGTAGATGTATTATTCGGCAGATATATCATTGTCTGATTTCCTAAAACAATCCATGAATAAAGCCTGTCTCTTCCTCATGATGGCATAAAAATCATCCATCCTATTCTCAGCCAACATGAGTATGTAATAGACATACTTACCACGCTCTCGCACTAAGCGTTTTGCTTCCTCTTTCATAAAGCGAACTGCTAAGGAATGGAACTCCCTACCAGCTTTGTATTTCCGGACAAGTACAATTTGGGAATTTTTGAAGGAGAGAAGATATTCTGGGTAAGCGCTCTCCACATCGTGACTTCTAATGGCTGATATGATATGATTACCACTCAACTTGCTTATTATTATTTTTATAATTATTACCAATACTACCACTTTCTTATTATTCATTAATCTAATTCACACTTTTAATTCATCCTTTATTATTTTTAATTTTAACTTTTTTGTTCCGTTACTGCTCCACTTGAATCTTTTCTTTATTAATTAACTTTTCACTGCTCTGCTCATTCTTAGTGCGTCTTTCATTGTATTATATCTATAACTCTATAAATATTTGAAAATAGATTTTGTTAATGTAAGTACTGTTTTTTTTAAATATTATTATATTATTTTATAGTGTTGTTCGCAACACATCACGTCAAGGGGTATCACTGGGCGAAAAGCGGGCGATGGAAAGCCACTTTGCGACATTAGATTGCGCAAAGTGTCGATACATCGTCTCTGCCTACCCCTCTGGGACTAAGGCGTGAGCATTATGTATGTATGTATATTATTTTCTATAGACACTAAGTTAGCTGATTACCTAAAAATAAAAAATAAACTTTAAAAAACACGCACGTCTATTGGGAGTACTTTTTTTCAGTCCCTTCTAATATTTACGCAGGCAGAGACGCCGCACAATCTAGTTAATATATAAAAATAACTCAAAGCCCAAACTTGATAAGGCCTTGGCACTCGCGGATATATTAGATACGAGGAGGTCGAAAAGTCGTGTGGTTTGGGTTAAAAAAACAGTGCCGCAGTCAGTGACCGTCGACCGTCGTTCCGATATACTGTCCACCCATGCATTTCCGCTCGTCTGCACTGCTCTTATCGTATTGCAAATTGTTTGCGCTTGCACAGTTTTTGGTGAAACATTAATACGTTTTTATCAATTAATTAATTTAGATGTTCAACTTTGTAGAGTTACCTATTATTTTCCTCGACATAAGATTCATCATCAGGTTATTTTTGTCTCCACTGCAGGAGCACAACCCTCTCTCATCTGCCGGAGACAGACGGAGGATTCGGCCTACACTCCCCGCGCTGGCCAGACGGGTTGGGGAGGCCTGATTGATGTTTTATAATGTATTCCCTTAGTCGCCTTATACGACATCCACGGGAAGAGTAGGAGTGATCCTATTCTACTCTACCGGAAACCACACGGCCACACGACATAAGATTGATAGTTGATTATTGACTACACTGATAATAAAACACAATAGTTTATTGGAACAAGATCTTGTTAACCGTTAACAGTTATCTTAACTTCATCCGAGCGCACCAAGATCTTATTTCCTTGAACTCTTGTCCCCTTGCACGACTCAACTTGTTAAATGGATCACGATACCTATTGTTTCAAACGATCATAAAAATAATTACTTTAGCTAACATACAGCACCAATAGAAAAGCCACCACAATTTTGTTCAGTGTATAGTCCCGGTTGTAGAATCTAATGCAGTATTTGCTTGTATGGGAACAACTCTGTTACTTGCCCTGTTTCTACCGCCTATCGCCGAACTTACTTCCAACAATCTTTTATTCTATATTTCATTCCAGATTAATAGTCCTATGAAAACAAACGCATTTGCGTCTCGAAAACAAAATACACAATAGATGGTGTTCCTAAGTGGACCGCAAAGTTTACTTGGTAATACAAACCTATTTTTGCTGCTGGTGACCCTTTCATGTATATGTTACCGAGACGTAAATAGCGTTGGTTTTCATAGGACTATTAATCTGGAATGAAATATAGTTTAGTTCTTCCACACACACACACACACACACACACACATACACACACACACACACACTCCCACACACACATCCAAACCACACACAAATACAGACACACCTACAGCGACCCTCAGATTAATATTTAATCTGCCGGACAACTTTACCATTAACTTGGATCTATTTACAGCATTAGTCGAGTTAATGTCTGGTCGATATTGACACAAAATCAATAAGCTACATTAAGAAAAATCATTACGAACGTTTACTTTGAAGGGAATTAAAAGTCGTTAGAAATTTTAGAACTCGTTATCTTTATCACTGGTGAAGCAAGAGTCGGGACCTCTTGGAAGCTGTACCTACCTAATAATTTGATATGATATCGTTTGGCGGGTCACAGTTACGTTTACATAATGTGCCTAATCACATTAGATAATTTACTATGTATAGATGCTACGTCATGACACCAGTTACCAGCGCTTCGTCTACGTTGAAATGACAACAATGTGCTAACTCTTTGAGCTATATCGAAAACCATTGATTCTTTGACGGATCACACCATTTTGATTCCTGTGTCTTAGAAAAACTCCAAGAATACAACTAACTCTCTCCCCTACTCTGCTTACAGGTTAATAACTACGGAGTGCTGTCCTTCAGAGCTGACATCCCATCTTTTCTGAACGCAGAATTCCCTCTACCGTACCCTTCGATTGCTGGCTTCTACACTAATGTCGATACTACGCAAACAGGCACAGTCTTCTACAGAGAAACCGATGAACCTCACGTCCTGGTGAAAGCGGAAGAAAGTGTCCAAAATAACTTCCACGAATATTACGATTTTAAACCTACTAGCGTCTTTATTGCAACATGGATTGATGTCACGTACACTGAAGGCACAGATCGGAAGAATAGTTTCCAAATTGCCGTGATCAGCAATGGAAATGAAAGTTTTGTTGAGCTGCTCTACCCAGAGAGGGAGATTCAATGGATTCAAAGAGAACCTAAACAGTACAGTCTACCTGATGCTAAAGCACAGGCTGGTTTCATAGCCGAAGATGGGCGTGTATTTACTCTGAGAGGCTCAGGCAGTCACCAGATCCGGAACATAGTTTCGTAAGTATTTCAGATGTCTTGTAACGCGAAACGTTTCTAAACGCCTAGACACAAATGGGTCGGTAGATAACTCTGTGCAAATATCTGTTAACCAAATTTCAGAAAATCAAAAAGACTTTGAAATTACTTTAAATTGTAAATGGATTCTCGGAATAAGCGAAGCAAGCGCACAATAATGATTTCTACAGGTCTACCAATCCTTATTTTCTCAATAAACCTCTTCTTCATTTCAGATGGTCAAATACTCACGAACCTGGCAAGTACGTGTTCCGCGTCGGAAACATACCCCTAGACGCAAATATTGCTGTTCCTGACCAGTACAACCAAAATGAAATAGAAGTCGAGGAGGAGTCGAAGACCTGCGCCCAGAGTGGTCCCAGTGTGTGCCACACACAAGCCAGGTGTGTCGATTACCAAGCTGGTATATGTTGCCAGTGTAACGAAGGATTCTATGGAAACGGCAAGTCGTGTATCAAAGATGATGTTCCACTAAGGGTACATGGTAAATTAAATGGTGTCATCAACGATATTCCTCTGAATGACGTAGATATACAGGCGTACGTTGTTGTTGCTGATGGCAGATCATACACAGCTCTATCACAAGGACCAGCTTCTATAGGGAGCAGTTTACAGCTGCTTAACGTTCTAGGAGGAGTCATCGGGTGGTTGTTTGCTAAACCATCAGGCACAGCTAAAAATGGTTACCAGATAACTGGATCACTGTTCAATTATTCAGCAGATATTTCCTTCACTAATACAGGAGACAGAGTTACAATAAATCAAGAGTATTTTGGGCATGACGTATTTGATCAAATTACTTTAGAGTCTGACGTTAGAGGTACTATACCTGTAATACTGACTGGTACTAAACTTGAAATATCTGAATATGAAGAAACGGCCAGTATTCAAGAACCTGGTGTCGTATTCTTACAATCTACCCGTACTTTTACCAATAAGGTCACAGGTGAACAATATACACAGAAAGTTACACAAACAATTACATACAATCCTTGTCGTTACGCACCGACATCAGACGAAGATTTAAAACCCTCAACATTAAGAGTAACTAAGAATTATTTAGGATACGAAACCAAAGACAACATAGTCAGGTATGGGATGAGCAATAAAATAATGCCGCTTGGTCAAGAAGATCCTTGTATAGAGGGTAGGAGTACATGCAGTCCACACAGCACCTGCATAGCCCAAGGAGACTCTTTCACGTGTATCTGTCAAACAGGTTTCACTAATATCTACCTCGACAACTCGGCTACGTGCGTAGATATAGACGAATGCGCTGCTGGAACACACAACTGTGACGCCAATGCAGATTGTTACAACCATGATGGTGGATTCCAGTGCAGATGTCAGGCTGGATACGAAGGAGATGGCGTACGCTGCACCCGAGCATCACAATGCAGGGAAAAGAACTGCGACCCTAATGCCCATTGCGTAGAAAACTTCGGAGCAGAACCCACATGCGAATGCAATTCTGGCTACACTGGAGACGGTCAACGTTGCTGGCCAAGTAATTACTACTCATGCGATAACTGCTCTCCATATGCCTCCTGTGGGTATGATGCAGGCGCCGGTAGTTACAGATGCCAGTGCAATCCAGGATATACCGGTGATGGTCACTATTGCGATGAGAGCAGGCCAGAACAAACAACCACACCGTATTATCCGCCACCTTCTCCCAGTTCACCTAGTCCACCTACAACGAACGAGGCAGATTATAACAACACCTTCGTCTTACCCAACTGCAACGATCCATATGTATCCGGATGCACCTGCCCGCCTGGATATTCCAGCTATAGAGACGAAAGAGGCAACGATTTATGTCGTCTAGTCAACAAACCTTCGACTCCCGTTACAGATTTTAATGATACTTCTAGTAAGATATTTTATCAAGCATTGATTTAAATTCTATTGTCTACTTCTATGTGAGAATAACTTTCAATCTTTCTTTCAGTGAGATGCGATACCGATTCAGACTGCCCACCAAATGCGATCTGCTCCTATTCACCAACTGATCCATTCGGCACTGGCCACTGCGTTTGTCCTGAAGGCTATGAAGGTGACGCATATGAGTGCATGGAACGTTCGGGACACACCTGCACTTGCGGTCCTAATGCTCACTGTATTGAAACGGCTTCTGGGGAGCTGATATGCGTCTGCGATGCTGGTTACCATGGCGACGGATACACATGCAGACCAAACTTCAGCTGCACTAACAACTCCGACTGCGAGTACCATGCCGAATGTCGACCAGATCCCACCAACAGTGAATACGTATGTCAGTGCATAGCCGGGTACATCAAAGACCAAAACGACGCCTGCATTCAAGACGGTCAGTTGTGCAACGGAGCGTATTGCGCGGAACATGCGTCTTGTCTGTACGACGACACAATTGGGGTCGCATACTGCTACTGCGATAACGCGTACGAAGGCGATGGAATATCTCAATGTATTCCACGAGGAACCACATGTGACGTGGCCAATGATTGCCATTCCGATGCCACTTGCACGCCTCAAGATAATACCTATCAGTGCATCTGCAACGAAGGGTTTGTGGGTGACGGATACTCGTGCACACCTGAAGAAAACTGTCGAAATAACCCATATCTATGCGACAGCCATGCCTCTTGCCTGAAGCGAAGTGAAAGCTACGTCTGCGAATGTAACTCGGGCTACAACGGGAACGGAACTAATTGCGAGCTGAACCCACGACAAGTTGGAAATTTCCTGGTTGCAACCGACGGTGCGACGGTGTACAAAGTGCCTTTCACAGTCAGTCCTAGAGATTTCGCTACTCCCATCAACAGCGGTGTATCCCAGATAGCAGTGAGCGTTGACACGGATTGTGGGACGGGAAAGATTTACTGGGGAGATGTTGTTGGAAACACTATTTGGAGAGCCGCTTATGACGGATCTGGACATGAAGCGTTTTTGAGTCATGGTAAGTCTGCCTTTACAATTACTCGAGTCAAATTTAAATTAAAGACGATTAGACCTGCTTTCGGCCTACTGTGCCCATAATACCAACAGTTAACCAAGCCTTCTAATAATTTGGTGCCTAGTTCTATGTACAGAGGTAGGTATTCGACAGATGCAAACAAAAAGTTAAATAAATGAACGTATTAAATTATTTATAGGTAACTACGATAAAAAATTAAGAAATAATTAAATATGAAATAAATGCCACAGTTCTCTTACATCATCATCATCAGCCTAAATACGTCCACTGCTGGACATAGACCTCCCCAATAGAATACCACTTTTGGTTAGATGTCCATTGGGGGATTTGCCATAATCACCACGCTTGGCAGGCGGATTGGTGATCGCAGTAATGATCTTAACATACACACACAAGAGAACGCTGCTGCCCGTCCCTGGTGCAATCCCTTAGTCGCCTTGACGACACCCACGGGAAAGATAGGGGTGGCCCTATTCTAAGAATGGAACCACACGGCAACTTACGCCAACATCATACTTAAAAAAAAAATCACTTGCTATTTCTATATCTAGATCTTATTGTGGAATAAGTACTAATACACTTCCACAGACATCAAGTCGCCAGAAGGTCTCTCCATCGACTGGTCAGCAAGGAATATCTTCTGGACCGACTCCAGGAAATTGACCATTGAGGTCGCCAAACTGGACGCGCCGACGACGAGAAAGGTCTTGTTCTCCGGAGGTGGTATTTCGAATCCCAGAGGAATTGTTGTGCACCCGCAACGAGGGTAAGTATTAGAACTTGTCGCACAATATAAGAAGTAACATTTTTGACAATGTTTGAGAAGATTTAAAGTTTACTAATTATTTAGTTTATAAAGTTTACTTTGAAAGATATGATTCGTAATGAGGAGATCCGACGAAGAACGAAACTCACCGACATAGCCGAAAGGATTAGTAAGCTGAAGTGGCAGTGGGCGGGTTACATATGCCGCAGAACCGACGGCCGTTGGGGCAGACGAGTTCTGGAGTGGAGACCGCGGATCGGCACTCGCAGGGTGGGACGCCCCGCCGCCAGGTGGACCGACGGCCTGAAGAAGGTGGCCGGTAGCGGCTGGATGCGGAGGGCGGAGGACCGGGTGTGGTGGCGTTCGTTGGGGAAGGCCTATGTCCAGCAGTGGACTTCTAGGGGCTGACATGATGATGAATTATTATTTTTTATTTGACAGTTTAATACATCATTAATAGGAAAGTTCACAGAAATTGAAGCCCATTTCTATGTGAACTATGAGCACTCACGAGATATATACAGTAATATAAACCCGTCGTCAAGGAATGATTCTGGAGTTCTTATTTTAGTAAATTACTTAATGCAATATGCGGTATAGAATTCCATATTTTAATCACATATCTGCTGGTACGCTCACCATAAAAGTTTAACACATCTAGCGACATTTGTTATCTCATTAGCTTTAGAATGTTGTCTCTTACTCTGACGAATGCTCGGGTTTCTTTAAAGAATATGACTCGTTATGAGGAAAACCGACGAAGGTGACCAATATAGCCGAAAGAATTAGCAAGCTGAAGTGGCAGTGGGTGGACCAAATCTGTCGCAGACGGCCGTTTGGGCAGCGCAGGGTGGGACGGTCGCACCGCTGGCCCGAAGAAGGTGGCCGGTAGCGGCTGGATGCGGAGGGCGGACGACCGGGTGTGGTGGCGTTCATTGGGGAAGGTATATGTCCAGCAGTGGACGACTAAGGGCTGATATAGCGTCCACAGACGCAATTTTTAAAAATAACCTAAAGTCGTGGCTTGTCGAGCAGGCGTTGTACAAGTATAATGACCTTGTATGTAAAATCACATAAAATGTAAGATCTACATTATGGTTAAATTAATTATTTAAATATTATTATTATTAAGTTTTGACATTTCTTTGATTTGTATTTTATTTTAATTATTTTTTTATGCTTACTATTGGTAAGGAAATATTATTTTTAAGTTAATATGTAATGAATATTATTAATAAATTATGTCTATGTCTATGACCATGATGACGACTCTGACGAATCAACCTACGAGTAACTTCACACTTTTTCAATACAGGAAAATCTTCTGGTCCGACTGGAACCGCAGCGCGCCGAAAATCGAATGGGCCAACATGGACGGTACCGAGCGAGGAATCTTCCTCGACCAATCTGACGTAAAACTCCCCAACTCCCTGGCCATTGATTGGTCGAGAGACAGACTGTGCTATGCTGATGCCGGACTATTCGTCATAAAATGTGTGAGCATCGACACTCTTCAGAGGGAAACCATTGCTGCGAACTGCTCGTATCCGTTCGGGCTGGCGATAAATGGAGATAAATTCTATTGGACGGATTGGAAGACGTGAGTATTTCTGAACGTAACGTAATCAGAACTCTCTAAACATACCACGCTCGCGTACGAACCGTTTTGTTTCCTCTTTCATAATGCGAACTGCTAAGCAATGAAATCCGAGCGAGAGAGTGAGAATATTGTAACAAGTGACGTCGACATAAAAAGCGCGCGCGTTTTGAAAAGTTGCGATAAATAAACTTTAAGAAGTTTGTCATTTCTTGATGGATTTTAATAATTTATAAAATAAAACCCTCTGCAATGCATAGTAACTGCAAAAACTGCTATTTATGTAGGTAGTTGATCTTCATTTCCGTGATTCTGGCACCGCCGTTTCAGAAGCGAAATAAGCTCAGACTCCTTTCTAAACTCTCATAGGCTATTTTTCACATTCACAGATTGAAAATCGAATTCTACGACACCCGTAACCAGCTTAAGGGCCAAGTCCCGATAGCAACAGCTTCAAGAAGGCTTTACGGCGTGGCCGTCGCCCCGGACCAATGTCCGGCGTCCAACAACGTGTGTCAGTATCGGAACGGAAACTGCGAGCCGGACCAGCTTTGTCTGCCGGACGGACGGGGCAGCCGGACCTGTGTATCCAGCGCAACGTTATACTAAGTGCTTTTAATAGAAGTTTCGTTAACATAGGACTCGCTTGAAGTTGTACGTCACAGATAAAGTGTGGTACACTCGCCAATTAAATTTCTGACCATAAAATCATGCTATCCGTATTGCACTCTCACACAGCCAACAAGTGTCGTTATTGTTATCATCATTATTTACCATTATATTAAGATTCCGGAAAATTTACTCGTGCAAAAACGGGGCAGAACACTTGGATGGGTCAAAAATTAAATTTGTCGACCGTACATTTTAAGTTAGTCGCGTGCTTGTTAAGTATCTCTAAACAACACTGTTAGTGTATTCTAGTAGATAACCTCTGTAACTACATATTAAATTTAGCGTGGTTTACATAATTCCAGTTGACATTTATGTCCAATCAAAGCTAGTAGCAGGCGTATGACTTCCATGTGTTTAAGATTCCGGAAAATTTACTCGTGCAAAAACGGGGCAGAACACTTGGATGGGTCAAAAATTAAATTTGTCGACCGTACATTTTAAGTTAGTCGCGTGCTTGTTAAGTATCTCTAAACAACACTGTTAGTGTATTCTAGTAGATAACCTCTGTAACTACATATTAAATTTAGCCTGGTTTACATAATTCCAGTTGACATTTATGTCCAATCAAAGCTAGTAGCAGGCGTATGACTTCCATGTGTTTAAGGTAATAAAACATTTAAAATAGAATGC
This sequence comes from Esperia sulphurella, assembly GCA_947086405.1. Lineage (NCBI taxonomy): Eukaryota > Metazoa > Arthropoda > Insecta > Lepidoptera > Oecophoridae > Esperia > Esperia sulphurella. The sequence continues at coordinate 14,270,750 of OX352265.1, forward strand.
ATTTATAAATCCAATGAGCTTGAATGTTTTTCGTAAGCATGTATTTACTTTATTGTAACTACTGGAATTGACACTGAATATAATCAACTGGAATAGCGATTCAGAAAAGTCGAGTGAGATGTGACCAATATTCGTCTGCAATAATGCATTTATAATCTTAAATTATTTGAATATTCTATTGACATAAGCAAAATCTAGTTTACACGAGGCCAGTTAACTAAGTTTTAAATCAGATATATATTGGATCCTTAAACCCAGCAGCCGGTGGGCCACGTGGTATAAAACTAGTTCGATTGGCACACAACCGAAACGAGTAGTCGTATCCTTATCACAATATAAGGCAAAAGGTACAAGATTTTCGATCTCTGACTCGTTTAATAATAAGGACACTATTTGAATACCATCGAGCGGATTTGTCAATCGAAATTTGACTAAAGCCTCAGTAGTAGCAAGAAGCTGTGGGAAGTCACGAGACTACTACTGGAATATGATCCACTAGTCTCGTATAAACTAGCCTTAATCCCGAATAATAAAGTCAGCTATTTAAACGAAATTATGCCAATAAAATATTCAAAAACAAAATATAACTCAGTATATAAAATAGGTAAGGAAATTGAGAAATACTAAGTAACATATTTTTAAATTGCTTTTTTATTGTTAAAAAATAAATTCACATCAATGTTGCAAATTCTTAATATCTATTATAAAATAGATTCAAACAACCGAATGTAATAGGCAGTCTTAAGACTTTCGACATCTCATTTGAACGTAGGACTACGTCTTCGAACTCGTATCACTCAGAATAAAGGGTGCACTTCAGATAGATTCAAATATACTTTTTAATCTGTAACCTCTACCATCTGCGTTATGATTAAGTATTGCAAGTCGTCGATGAAAATTTAAATTGGCCTTAGGGGCAAAATACTAAAATCGTTTTTTTAGCTTCCCAAACTTAATTTTCATTTCTCTGTTCAATCGTATATTTAAAAAACTTTGAAAGTCAGTAACTCTATCCTTTGACATGATTAATATACGTGCACAAACAAAAAACTTACAGTCACAAAGAAAAAAAGAGTTTTTTGCGTCTCCTGAAAAGTAGTTTGTCCTTTATGCCAATTTAAATTTCCGTCGACCAAGTGCAAAAACACTTTATAATGGTCAAAAGACTAGATGTTGCCCACCTGAAAAAATACTTCCTTATTAAGGAACCTACAGACGCAGAGCGGACGATGAGCCGTGCCTCGGCTGATTGATTAGTCATGCATTATAGTATATCATTTAATATTTACATTACACAGGGTAATTCAAAACTTAATACAAAAACTTCGGCAATCGCACCTTACAGGCTAAAAGTTAAATTAGCTTGTTTCTGATAATTGCATTTTGAAACTTAGCTTTATTCAACGTAATTACTGTAAGCATTAATTAAATTACGAAAATGCGACGCAGAAGCAAGTGTTTTGCATGATTATTATAAAAAACAACGGAGAAGTATTTTTGTTTAACTTAACAGTTACAACATGTATATAAATCCCTCAAATATGCCCACTTGCCCAATCCCGAACTAGGATTTTCTCCTGTGCTATGGGAATTAAACAAGAATGGTACCAACTTGTACAAATTGTTCAAAGTGGTCTGTCCCCAGTGGGAATCGAACCTACGACCTCTGGCGATCGAGTCCAATGACCAAAGTTTGTGTAGATAATTTTGAATGACCTTATATGTAAATTTCGAATCTACGACCACACATACCAACTCGTAGTCCTACGCTCAATTATAGAATTAAAACTTAATTAAATAAAAAAATTATACACAGTAAGGTAAGATCTTGTATGTACTTGAAATGATGTAATTTAATGATACCAAAGCAATAAAGTTATTTATTAATAAACTTTTTCGTTTTAAATTTAAATAACAGTCAAAAATTAACGTTGTTTAAATCAACAAAATAAACCCTAGACTTTTAAATCGTATAATTTACACTAATTCTAATAAATACCTTATAATATCTAAATACAGTGGTTGGTTTGAATATGTCAACTGTCAACTCCAACCTGTTGAATTCTACTATTAGTTACAGAGTTGAATTTTGGTTTAGTGGCAAATGCGTGGACTTTTATTCCTACATACGCACCTCGATAAACTGTAAGCAGTTCCTATTATATAACAATTTCATATCTCCCCCATTTTCATTCCGCTCGAAATAGAAAACTGAGTCAAAAATTAGAATACTGATGTAAACTAAAATTCTAAGTGAAATTCTGCCAAATAAAATAAACCTGGCTACAGTGAAATCATTTAAAACCATAGTTTTAAATTTTTGTAAAAATATTTTTCTTCATTCATAGACTTCGTCTTTCGACCGCGGAATTGATTTAAGTAGAAAATTGTGGCCAAAAAAATAATTAAAAACTTACTCGATTACTGGCGCCATCTGTACTCTTGTTGTCCAACTTTTGTTTTACGATTATTGGAAATTCGTAATAAAACTATTATTTATTTCGATCGTCAAAACGTCAACGATTATCATATCATAAAGCTGGAAGGTCAGAGTGAAAACCATGCCATTATAACTGCAATTAGAGCAGGAAGCTCGAAGTTATAAGCTATTACTAATAACCAACAGGACTGACCACTACTCCAAGAAAAATTATCCGAACGAGACTTCAATGAAGGAGTGTTGCGTCTCTTTCTTTCACAGTAGCATGGCAAATCCATAATATACTCGTAACCAGACCTAGAAAACTTTGACACTGATTCTGTAAAATGAAAAATATATACTCGTACTAGATGTACGAGTATCTTGTAAATCAGGCTTTTCCGGAGCAGTGCGCGTTCATGTTTAAAAGGGCTAATACAAACTCGTCCCCCATACAAACTCATACATTATGCTCACGCCTTGGTCCCAGAAGACAGGCAGAGACCGACATTCAACAGAATCGACTTGTCAATTTCCAAGATAAGAATTGAAAGGGAGATGAGTTTGTAATAGCCTTAAGCCCTAAGAGTGGCAATAAAGATGCGTTTAACCCCATAAGTCCTCCGTGCGGCCGAATTTGAACACCAACGAGCCGGCGAATATGAAAGCGTTCTGCAGAAACAGGCAGACGCCTGACCAGGTGTGTTTCATGGTATCTGTAGCAAAGAAATAAACAAACATTACATAATGCTCACGCCTTGGTCCCAGAGGGATAGGCAGAGACGATGTATCGCCGCTGTGCGCGATCCTGACAAACTTCATCGCCCCGTGGTACCACTTGGCGCACTTGGTACAACGATTAGCTGGGGAAATATGTGAACGAAAATATTGCGAGTCTGCACCGGCATCATAATAAACTTATACTCCTACTGTAAATACTTAGGCTGTTAGTTTTGCATGCATTTATATCGAAGACATTTATTTTGTGAAGAAAGTTGGGATTTCTTATTTAGTAGCCAATTGAGCCAATACAACTTTCTACACTGCAGCCTCAGCTAAAACATTCATCCGTTGTTGGACATAGGTCTATGTTCGTCAAGAACACCATCAACATTTCACTCCTGGACAAGGTACCTCCTAAAATAATGAAAGGTTATCTAATCACAATTTATCTGGGCCTCTTTTACACTTCAGATAGATATATATAGTTAGGACATCTCCAACTCCTCCATCTTTGTTCCCACTTTATTATTTTCCCCCCTCCCCTCCCCCCTCCATCCCTTCGTCAAAAATACAGACTATACAATAACCTACTACTTAAACTAGACTATGAATTCTGAACAAAATCTTCCTTAGGAAATGTTCAAAGCTGCATGTAGTCATATTCATGCACATTAATAATATATTTTGTGTGATTAATTTCTTAGTTCATTTAGAAGAATACTTTGACATGCACGTCCGGCAGTGGTGTCCCGACTGATCGCAAATGAGCTCACCTCTAAGTACTGCAACCTCATTAGCATAGCCGTTTTCTCACTGCAGATTAGAAACTAGTTACATCATTGAGATTACGCCAATGCTATTTTTTTAAAGCTACGTTGGTGTCCTTCTTTAAAAAAATGACAACTTGTCGAAGCAAATAATGAGTTTAACATTCTCACCAGTAGTGTTGACGTAGCTGGCGAAGAGAATCCAGCATGAGGCGATAAGGGACGCGAAACCAACCACGAACCCGAGGAACAGCCAAAGCCTCGACCCGCGCGGGCCCATGCAGCCACCCGTGTAAGTCTCGCCGCGCACCTGCAAATTATGTTATTTAATAAGAATGTTAAATATTCAAAACTCAAAAATATTAAATAAGCCTAAGAGGAATGAACCACAAAAATACACGTTGGGCACTTAATACGAGGGGCGTTCAAAATATTCTCGGTATTGATATCTTACAACCTCTTTTTGAATTTGTTTTGTTACTGGCTGCTAAGGTTCATTCGTTGACTAAAAAAAAAAGTATAATTCAAACCGAGATGTTCTTTTGTTTTTCTGCAATTTCTGAACAAACATGAACACTATGAGTGAATTAACAATGTTAACGAAATTAGAACATCGTTCCGTCATAAAATTCTTGACAAAACAGGGTAAAAATCAAAAAACCATAAAAGAGGAAATGGATTGTGTTTACCGTGAGTCTGCTCCTTCTTTATCTACCATTCAAAAGTGGTCAAGCGAATTCAAACGTGGCAGGGAGAGTATTAAAGATGACCCTAGACCTGGCCGGCCTGTAGTAGCTACTTCACAAGAAAATATTGATAAGGTGGAAAACCTTATATTGGAAGATGGTCGAGTGAAGATAAAATCAATAGCTCAAGTAACCAATCTTTCTATTGGTACCGTACATGATATTATCCATCCATCTTAATATGTCAAAAGTGAGTGCAAGATGGGTTCCGCGAATGCTGACTCGGCTTCAAAAAGATATGCGTGCAGCTTGTTGTTCCGATTTTATTGACCTGTGTGGCGAAAATCCTGATGAGGTGCTGCAAAAGATAGTTACTGGAGATGAAACCTGGGTTCATCATTATGACCCAGAGAGTAAACAGGAGTCCATGCAGTGGCACATTAAGGGTTCAGCTCATCCCAGGAAAGTTCAAGGTCGTCCCTTCCGCTGGCAAGGTTATGGCAACAATATTTTGGGATTGTGAAGGAGTATTGTTAATCGATTATAAAGAAAAAGTTGTAAATATCACAGGACAGTACTATGCAAACATTCTACGTCAATTAAGGGATGCAATCAAAGAAAAGAGGCGAGGAAAGTTAACCAAAGGTGTTCTGCTTCTGCATGACAACGCCCCTGTCCATACTGCTCATATTGCCAAGGCAGCTATTGCTGAATGTGGGTTTGGAACTATAACTCATCCACCGTATAGTCCGGACTTAGCCCCCAGCGACTTCTTTTTGTTCCCCAATCTCAAAAAGGATCTGCGTGGAAATCGATTTTCTGACGATGAAGCGTTGAAGGCGGCAGTGGACGAGCATTTTTACACCAAGGATAAAAAATATTATTATGAGGGATTAAAAAAAATAATTGATCGATCTTTTAAGTGTATTAACATAGGGGGGGAGTATATTGAAAAATAAAAATATCAAACTTTTCGTACTTGTTTGTCTTCATTCGAATACCGAGAATATTTTGAACGCCCCTCGTATATCATTGCAACTATAAACATTTATGATAACCACATCGCAAGGACGATGCAACTACAGCAGGACTGCTGTTTTGTGGTTACAATGTGTATTGTTATTCATCCTAACCACTGTCCGATCACTTTTTTGTGGTTGTCGTTTCTTCTTTCCTGCAATGTGTTGAATTTCCACCCCTGCACACAATCCTTTCACTAAAGATAAAATGTACTGTACATGGTGTAGACGCCTATTTCGTCACTCCCGGTACTAAAGAACTATTCACGGCGGTTCTTTGATACTAATTAGGAACACCATCAAATGCAAGGAACGCAAAGATGTGGTTGGGCTCTCGGTTGAGAGCCATATTGAGTTATCTTGTGTTGAGCTGGACAAGTACATTGTGGTATGCGCGTATTGCCCTGATAGGAGTAAGTTTGAAACAATAGAATTAGTATTGGAAGATGTCTTGAGAATAATTTCCAAACTTCAACATAGACATTTTAGTGAAAGATAAAACCAGTACAAGATTTCTAAATGTATTTAAATCTTTTAATCTAAATTGTGTTTTTCGAGCCTACCAGAGTAACGGCAATGACCACTACGTTACTGTAAACTGACAGTTAACATCAACATTATCCAATAAATCCATTCATCTATTAAGAGCAGTGATGCATCCCGCTACGACAATATCTAAAAACATTTTAGTGCCGCTATTGGAGTTTTAAAAATGTCACAATTTCTTTCAAAAACTCTATTTGTAGCTGCCATTTTAAAACCAGGAGACATATTCAGTATGATAAAGAAACTAGTTTACAAGAGGCTTGTCAAATATCTAGAATCAAAACATCCTAGCCCATAATCAACATGGATTCAGATCGGATTCCAATAAAATCACCTGCGCATTTGACACAGAGTTGACCATGACCAGTGATAATGTGGCCATCACTCCACACACATGGGCTGCAGGAGGCACATAGCCTACTGACGCTGCATCTATGATGAACCACCATCCCGCAAAGAACTGGAATAAAAAATATTTATAAATACATACAACTTTCTAATACAAAACTAGTATTTTCTCCTCTACTCTAAGCAGTGCTGGATTTATAAATTTCTTCAGTACAGGCCACCTGACTTTGATCCCTCCCTTATTATCTTATATCTTAGTCACTCTAAAATCTGCCACCCCTGAGATCTGCCTTACTAATATAAATAAATAAAACATTTAGCCAATATCTTGCAGCAGAGTAGCATTATTTCTTAACTTACCACTAGTGGCAGGTTATTCCTTTTTATTAAACAGCCACTGGTGGTAGTCTAGACATTTCCAATTATAAATGTGTGTCTTCTGAGTTGGGGCCAATAGCAGCTTCAAGCTTTATAATGACTCTGGAAGCTTGTTCCAGGAGTGGAAACGTCAGGAAGTGATATCTGGGGTTGCCAGACTGTCATAATAGTTTAACTGTTGCCACCTTTTCTAGTGAGTGAAAAACTGTTCCACTGGGTGTCTATTGGTGAAAAGGTTGTTAGAAATAAGAAATAAGAAATATAAATGTTAAGTTTCAATGTACAAAATAGTAGGTCAATGAAAAATACCAAGAAATTTGGTACAAATTACTTCTGATGATGGTCTATTCATATTCATATTTATTTAATTGTATTAATTATACAGCGTCAAGTTAATATTGAATTAAATTAATGTCAATGCAAATAAAACCATAAATAGGATTAGAATGTCAAAATGTAAAATAAACTACAGCAACCTAACAAGCTTGTCGCTTGGGTTCTCGCAACCTACAACCTTATTAACATTTTTTTCATAGTGCCCTCTTTCCTACACTCCAACCAGATAGGTACTTAAACAAGGGCTTCCCATTTGTTGCATTAACAAATAGAAATAATTATGAATCATCACAGGATAACACAAATACATACCAAAAGTCCAGAGAAGATTGAAGCCAATATATTTCGTTTCTCCCCGCTCTCGAACCAAACACAGCTAGGGAGTGACATATTTTCGAAGCAACTCATGTTTAAACACAATTAATTCACAAGGAACCTCAAAATTTTCTAATTTTCAACATACAAAATGTAAATAAAAGCAGTGAACCAACACAAATTAGATAGAGTATGTCCAATGAACCAATGACTTTTACTTTTTTTCGATGGTGTTGCTATGGCAGATATTTTTAATTCTACCATTGCACAATGGGGTGGTAGATTTTATAATCGATCAAAGAATACGGGCGGCGCAAAACTATCATATTACGCGCCACCACAATTTTAGGCGTAAGCTACCTTTTTTTATGTCATCAGTCCATCTGGCTTGGCAAAGGCATACCACAAGTAAAACAAAAAAACTAATTGATAGCCTATTAATTGTTGGACCACAGGACTACATACCCTTTTAACGACAGTGGCAATAGTCCACAACGCTAGCCAGGAGCTGGATGGACTTCACGTCTTAAATACCTTTTTTGACGTACGCAGGTTTTCTCATGTTTTCCTCCATCGAAAAGCCTGTGGTATAATAAGTGATATTGCCACGCTTCACTTTCAAAATTCCCAAACTTAAATCTTATAAAAATTTCAAACCAGAGGATAAATTATCAAGAACGACACAATAACGTCAATAAACTTTATTTAATGGGAACGCCTTTCTGAGTCAGCGTATTGTCTTCGTATGTTTCAAGAACATCGGCTAAATGTTCGTTGTCCCTTGGCTTCTTGAACTGGCGCCGCTTCTGCGATGCTTTCTTTCTCTTTGGCGCTATGGGCTTACGTAGACCGTGGTCCTGCATTGACTTAATGCCTTGTTTCTCTAGGTACTCTTCGATTTTGGCATCGTCCATGGCATCTACGGCTGTTGCTCGCCATAGCTTGACGAATTCTTCATCTATCTGCAAATATATTAAAAACTCTTTACACTTAAATTACTTGGTCACTGCTATAACCAATGAACCTATTATAACATCTGATTTCTATTCTATTACATGGACTTAGGGTATAAAATACTAGGTTGCCAATGAAACCATGGGCAAAGCAACTTGTCTAATCACAAACCTTTCCAGTACTTTGAGAATGGACTTTATACAAAGTTCTCTCTCCTAAATGGGAACCAAACCGACTATTTCAGGCATTCGAGGAAAGCATCAGAGCAACTAAGCTAACAACATACATCAAAAGTGGCAGTCTTGTCATTGTAGAACAATATTTTCTTCTTGTCGGTGGGTCTGGTTATGTAGAGTATTTCCTGCGCTAAGCTTTTGAGGGCCTTCTCGCAATGAGGGAGGGACTCCTGTACGTCTTCCAACAGGATTCCGCCTAGCCCTTTTAGGTCCTGTTGTTTTAATAATCTGTAAACAGAAAATCTTTATTGCAGCAGAAACTGTAGGCAAAAACATGCCATAACACAAATTCATAGTTTAAATTACATTATCACAAAACACAATAGAATTTCACATGCCCTTAATTGCTGGTGCTCGAGTCTGACAACCCATTATTTATTATTGTATTATTAATGAATTTATTATTATATTATTAGTGGACACTGATGGTGGGCCTGATCCACAGGTTCCAAGTCGCTCAGCGAGCTATGGAGAGGGCTATGCTCGGGGTTTCTTTGAAGGATATGATTCGTAACGAGATCCGAAAAGGAACGAAAGTCACCGACATAGCCGAAAGGATTAGCAAGCTGAAGTAGCAGTGGGCGGGCCACATATGCCGCAGAACCGACGGCCGTTGGAGCAGGCGAGTTCTGGAGTGGAGACCGCGGATCGGCACTCGCAGGGTGGAATGCCCCGCCGCCAGGCCAGGACGACCTAAAGGTGGTCGGAAGCGGCTGGACGCGGAGGGCGAATGACCGGGTGTGGTCGCGTTCATTGGAGAAGGCCTATGTCCAGCAGTGGACTCTAAAGGCTGACAGGATGATGAAGCCATTTTGACAGCGGAAAAGGTAAGAGAGGCAATTGTGCTACCACAAGTATAGATTGTATAGTTCACGACGGCACTTCTCTAAATCGCTTACATGTCATTGTATGCGTTATATTGTTACTGGTTTGTTCTATCGTTACGCACTAATCATCAATATGTGCATACGTACATTAATTCACTGACGTTCGGATTAACTCCCCGCGTCCCGCGCTCACTTGCGTACCAAAGTAACGAGGCGTGCCATCGTGAATAATTCTATTGCATTTAGAAGTTTGTATTAAAAAGTAACGAGTGATACCAACCTAAGTAATGATTTCTTATCTTTAATTTTATATACAGGCTTAAAAATATATTTTCCGTCGTGCGTACATTCTATTTTGGGATTATTTTGTAGCGCCTCTGTTTGGAGCCACTGAAAAAAAAAAAAAAAACACAAAATAACCAATAGTACAACTAAGAAAGCCTGTTCAATTTCCTACAAAATTCAATGCAAGCGAAACTGAATCCTATGCGCATGGAAGAAAGTCAATGTCACGCAGAACCGCAAAATCACGCAACATTGACAGTCGCAGTTGACGCGATTCGCCTAGGTATCCCGACATTCGGGGCCACTCCGCGTAGATATATTTTTATACCTAAAGTGCGGAGTAAGACAGGCCTGACAAAAGTTTCAAAAAGTATAAGTTTAAAAAAAGCAAAGATCTCATTTAGTCTTAAAATAATGTTATTCTTCTTTATGCATCGTCCAAACATCTTTCTTTCTGTTTCTCTGTCTTCCGGATAACTACAGGTCATGCCATAAAGCAAAATAATTTTCCACACCTCATAAGTCCTACAAATTATTATATTTTTTAGTTAGACAGGCTCACTGTTGACCTGAATCATACCTACTTGTTATATATTGGGAAACAAAGGGGTGTGCGCTGTAAAACAATCAAACTCGCAAGCTAGTCAGTAGCATACTACTTATATTACGAGGTACAGGGTGGGGTCGCAGCCACCACATCACGTGACTAATAACGTGGATACCCACATACATAACACTAAAGAGATCAAAGTTTATATCTGCGCGTTCATTATATCAGCCTATGACGTCCACTACTGGACATATTTTAATAAACGTCATACCCGGTCCTCCGCATCTAACTGTTTTCGGCCATCTTCTTTAGGCCATTGGTCCATGGATATCCTAGTTAATCATTCACGATCTAGACAACTCCATATAAGCCACACCTGCTTAACTTTGTTGCCGACGTCGAGTTGGTTAGTCTCGTCTAGCACCTCGTCGATGGTCAGTGGATGGTCATCGCCGTCCTGGTGCCGCGCCCGCATGTGCCGCACGATGCGCGCTAGGACACCGAAACGGTAAGACGAGCTGCCCGTCATCGTTTTATAGCTGGAAAGTAAGCAAGTGCGTGTGGAATATATATATTTTTTATTATTTAAAAGCAAGTGCCGGTAGATTAAATTCAGTTTGGTCAATGATATCTAACTCCCTGAATATCTAGTTGGTTCACTTGTTGCAATGCCCTGAACCTCCATTCCTTGAAAGTCTTCACTTCCATCCATGAACGTAATATTATTACTGAATTATAGACGAGCAGCATTAATGCCGATACATCTATATTTCTCAGTGGTACCTAGTCATTTCACTTGCACAAAAGTTTTTGATTCTTTATTGCAATGGACTTATCTCTTATATAAATCTCTTCCGGCCAACCTTTACTGTGAGAGATACTAAATATTATATACGGGAGACCGAAGGAAAATTAGCATAGACAAACATGTCATAAATAAAGAGATAAAACCTCAAAAATTTGCTTTCTTGCTTATAATAAACTTACTTGGAGGCATCAAGTTTGGGGGCGGTGCTGCCCGAACTTGATGATTTTGCTTTCTTCTTGCTGTCATCTTTGAACTGTGAATCATCTTTCTTTTTCTTCTCAATACTGAAAGTAATAAAAAAAACATTGCATTAAATAGTTTGAAAACATTTCTTGTCAATGGATTTAATGGTAGTTATTAATTAGAGATAGTCTTCCATTTCTGTGGACTTTACTATTAAAGATATTGAGTATATTTTTCAAATAAAAAGTCCTGATGAGGAGTGGCGAAGCTTGTTTTACTATAGTGATGAGAGGGCCCTGGTAAGGGTATCCACCCCGTCTCTAAGTGATTTGATATCTTATCTACATCATGCAGGATCATCCATCTTGCTGCAAGTATAAGGTTTGCCATATAGACATGTTCAATTAAACGACTCACAGGTGTTTAGACTGCGTGTATTCTTTACCCTGTGGTTTATGAAATAATTTTAATTGTCGGCTCCGTAGCCTAGTCGGTAGTACACCTGCCTGCGAAGCTCGGAGTCGCGGGTTCGAATCGAAGGCAAACATTCATGAGATGAGCACTTGTGTTTGCCTTGTGACTGGATGTTATTTATATATTATATTATGTATGTATATCAGCTGTCTGATACCCATATTACAGGCTTTGCCTAGTTTGGGATCAGATGGCCATATGTAAAATGTCCCCACATATTTATTTATTTTTTATTTTAATTGAACAATTACACAATTTTGGTATCAATAATAGTTATTTTTATATCGATTACAATTATTCATTTGTTTTGTGAAGGTGTAATATGCTGGTTCTTTTTGGGTCTTTCTCTTTTGGGTTGTTTAGTAATATCTTGTATTTATCTAAATCTCTGAGGTGTCTTATTTCAAAGTAGTAATTGAATTAAGTAATTTCAAGCATGCCTATAGTTTCAATAAATACAGACATACAGATATATCCAAAAGTTAGTAAGGCCTTCATCTTTTTAAGTAGGACTCAATCGTTTTTACTGAGAATAAATTAAACATATATTTAGTTTACTTTCATCTAATTTATTCTCAGTAAAAACATGTACTCAGCACTCAGCTAACGCAAAAATAGCGGGAGAAAGCAGGGCAATTTCATGACTGCTTCAATAAACGACTACTTTAAACTGAGCCCTCAATTACCGCTCCTACCACATCTTCCTTCAAAAAATATGCACGACAAGTGGGGGGTGTTTATTGCGGGGGGAAGTCAGGGCTCAAGTTATATTTGCCGTAGTTGTTGTAAGTTAGTAGAGCTAGTATGCGTACCTCGGAGTCGCTAGTGCCTTTTTCTTGAAAGCCTCCCGTTCCCGAAGCAAAGCTGGATCCATTTTCACAAGGAAATAGTCACTGAAGAACCTACAAAACGTAAGCGATAAATATTATCCTTGTAATTAATATTTATACATTATTTCCCATTGTATTCTACAAATTGCTTGCGTAAAACTTGGTTTTGTTTTGGATTGTAGAAACGTCAAAATGACGTTTTGTCGCGTTTAATTTGGATACCCAATACGCTGACAGCTATAAGTCACTTACTCCACTAACGCTTCAGTCTAGTTTTCTTTCCCCGGTATACTTTACAAGGTGGTGGTGTACCACTATATAGCTATCACACTAGTTTACTACTGTGAATAAAAAACACAATTCGTTTTGACAACAGCAGCAAGTGTTGCTACCTAATAAAACTATAACAGTTTCGAAATTAGTAGGTTTGTGGCGGCGACCGAACGCGACGATATATCAGATCGCAAACTCGTTTCCCATACTAACTTACTATTCAAATATCTTTAAAAAGAAAAGGCCGATTCTAATAGCTGTTCAATGCCTTCGCCAAGAAACAAAATATCAATTTGATGCATCCAAGCTTTAGATTTTCTCAAGGATAGGAAATTTATTATCAGCGTATCTAAAATTATCAACACATTAAAATGTATGCTTTACGAACTCATAAACTCATAACATAATAAATGCTGAGATTTGCTTTGTGTGCAAATACTGGGGGGCGTGCACGAATGGCAACGTTCAAGTATCTTTCATTCATAGCTTAAAACGAGTGTTTTTGCCTTAGACAAATGAATTTTGCCTAAGGTTTGCCTTCAGTAAAGTGATGTCACCGATTGTAACTTTAACCAATAAGTTTTTAAGAAAGAGTGTTTAAACATAGCACAGGCTTTTCTTTGAAGAACAACATCGTGAGGAAATCTAAATACAATTAGCAACGAATAGATTCTCCACAGCGCTCAAATCAAAACTTTTTCAGTACAAACTAATTTGACAGTTCGTAGCAGAGAAATATAATAATAATAATAAATATATATGGGGACATTTCACACACGGCCTGTAATATGGGTATCAGACAGCTGATATACATACATAGATACATAATATAATATATAAATAACATCCAGTCACAAGCCAAACACAAGTGCTCATCACACGAATGTTTGCCCTGGGCGGGATATAAAAGTGAAGTTTGCGAAAAAGTTACACTTGTCATAACTCAAGCTGCACGCACCATTCTCATCTCTGCATTCTCAGTTTCCAAATATCTATTGCCGCTTGAGGCGTCGCGTAGTCTTGCGTCACCAATAATAGCCAATAATACATACCATAGATAAATTCTATGGTTTTATGAAATTACAATCGGTACTTCTACAACTATGGTCAACACGTACACCTTGTTAGCAGTCCACAGCTGGACGAAGATAATGATAGATATCCCAAAATAATGATAGATTCATGCTTGGTGGTCAATGATCATAGCAAACGAATTCCCGTCATTCAACACATATGCCGCAGAACCGACGGCCGTTGGGGCAGACCCGCTGAGACTGAACAGAGCTACCCGTTCCGCCACGGAGGTCGTCATCTATCTCTCTAATCTGTATTCTAACACACTTCCACGGCCATTCTCAATTTTGTGATCCGATTCGCTCATTGATTCAATTCGCCTCGGTCTACCCGAGCCCTAATCGTACTGTAATATCCATATTGTAGGTACTCACACCCGCATCTCAACTCTCCCGTACAATTTTCACTAGCAATAAAAATTTAAGAAAGTTTCTAAAAGCGATAAGGCCGCCACAAATTAATTATCATGTTACAGGTTTCGTATACCTTACGAATTCACTATTTCCAACAGCCTTTCAACGTCCACTGTTGGACATAAATCTTCTCCAATGAAAGCTAAGCTACCACATCCGGTCCTCCACATCTACTAATTCAACAATCTTCTTCAGGTCGTCGGTCCACCTCCCGGCGGTGTGACCGTCCCACCCTGCGCGTGCCTATCGGCGGTGGAGACCCGTCGGTTTTTCGACAGATGTGGCCCTCCACTGCCACTTCAGCTTATTAATAACCTTTCGGCTATGTCGGTGACCTTCGTTCTTTGTCGGATCATCTCATTACGAATCATAGCTTTCAAACAAGACCCAAGCATATTCTCTATAGTTCGCTGAGCGACTTGAAACTTGTGGATCAGGCCCACAGTGTCCAAAGCTGCGCCGTAGGTCATGACAGGCAGGACTGATTAGTATTTTGTTATAGTAGCCTCCCGTAACCCGGGGATTCTTAGCACCCCCCGCACTACCTTTACCTAGACCGCTACCACAGAAATCCTATCACGATAGAAACGTCCCATTAATCTTGTTCGCTTGAATGTATAGTACGAGTATGTCGGGGTGTCCTCGTATCATTTAGCTTTGGTTGCATTATATTTATTGCACCCACGCGCCCACGCAATGTAATGAATTTTAATCTTCCATTTGCATATCCTTATGTCTGGCGCAAACACATGGAAGACCCTCACCCATCGCAAATCTAGGACCAAATTCTTTTTCAATTCCTTCACTGTCCGAGCTGCGCAGATATGGAATAAACTTCCGACGGTCATTCGAGACAGTACGTCGGTGACATCCTTTAAAACATCCCTGACATCCCTGTCTCACTCAGTATAATATGGTATGTATGTATTTATGTAAGTATGTTTATTGTAGTTATTATTATTAATTATATATATATATAGTTCAGGTATTTAGTTATTATGTAGTATATTATGCACTTATTTTGCCCCCCCCCCCTCGCTCTTACTGCCTTGTCTCACACCCTGTAAGGTTGGCTGGAAGAGATCTCTTTTAGAGATAAGCTCACCTTTGTACACACCATTTATTACTGTACTTAGTACCAAGATGTGCAATAAAGAATATACATGGAAAGAGCTTCCTAAATAGAGTAAAAAATTAGGGTTGTTAACTTGTCACATCACTCACCTCTACCGTAACCAGGAATAGTAGGGCTGCCGGGAACTGGGGGGGCTGTGGTTTATGTTTACTGTTCATCGGGGAGTTTTGCCCAAAATAGCCACGCTGGGTAGACGTATTAGCCATCGCAGCACTACGCCCCGCACAGGTGACGCTGTTGCCCGCCATCGACCCGTGGTATTTATAGCCTAGTGAGAGGTTGGATAAAAAACAAAAACATAGCCCAAAAAGTTAGTACGCTAAAATGGCAGTGGGCTGGTCACATCTGTCGGAGAACCGATTACCGCTGGGGTAAACGAGTTCTCGAGTGGAGACCGTAACTGAGCAAGCGTAGTGTGGGACGCCCCCTGGCTAGATGGAGCGACGATCTGCGTAAGGCGGCTGGCAGTAACTGGATGACAAGAACCGAGGATCGGGTTCAGTGGCGCGCCTTGGGATAGGCCTATGTCCAACAGTGGACTCGTTCGGGCTGATGATGATGAGAGGTTGGATGGTTATACCGCCATTTGTCGGTCGCCAGAGCCTCGTTGGTCAACCAGTAGGGTGCACCACGAGCAGGTGAGGTTGGTATTTGGAGCGCCGGATGTTTTTGTGCTCCCTTACACCCCTGCGCCTTACGTGCCACCACCCTGCAGGTGTGGATCCGCAGTCTCCACTCCAGCACTCGTCAGCTCTGCGACAGACGTGGCCCGCCCACTGCCACTTTAATTTTCTAAACTGCTGTTATGTCAGTGATCTAAGTTCTTCGTTGGGTCAACTGATTGCTGATTGAGAACTCCTTCATAGTGGGGTGTATATATTATAGACTGTGGATCCTAAACATCCTTTTAAAATGTTAAACTTAATTATTTTTTTTATATGTCGTCTTGATGTCGATAATAACCATTGATATAAGTTATATTGTTGCCAGCATCATCGACCGCAGAACGAGTTTTAGTGTCACATACTTTTTGTGTCAAACCATAGTATATGTAGACGGTAGGTTAAGCACTGTATATTTACTCATGTCACTTATAATTTATATGTTTACAGTTACTGTTGTGTACTTTTCCAACTTTGTTCCCAGTATCTTATCTTATCTTCTTAGGGACTTAGGGGGGCAGGAAGACCCCAAACCACCAAACCCCTGACCACCAACGGAGCCCCAAGCCGATTTGGTAGACTTCACATACGCCTCAGAATTTCTTCTTTGGCATATGCAGGTTTCCTTACGATGTTTTCCTTCACCGAAAAGCCTGTGGTATTATAAATAAACCGTACCTAAGTTTCGTAAAACGCATTGGTACGGGCGGGGTTTGAACCCACGACCTCATGAACGTGAGGCAAGTGCACAACCAACCGGCTACCACGGCTCCTTTGTTCCCAGTAGATTCAACTGTTTTAAAAAGTTAAAAGAAATTGTAATCAAAAAGTATTAATTTACCAAACATTCAAAACTCATTGTTATTCGCAGTGCATGTCGCTGTCTCACTCACACGAATGTTTCAGCCCCACACACTGCCTTTGCATGTCTATCGGTGACTATACTATAGTAATATATTTAAGAAATAAAAACCAAACAAATACCCAACAGTACTTTAATGTGACAGCGGGTAGTCCACAAAACTTTATACACATAAACGATGCGTACCTAATTTTTTTAGAATATTTATTTACACAATCGTGGTACTACTAGCAGTCGATAAAAAAAATGACGTGTATAAATGTAACAAGTGTACTCATTTGCAATAAATGATTTTGACTTTGACTATGTGTCTTAACACGGAGGCGGCGATGTTGTTCGCCACACATCACGCCAAGTGGTATCACGGGGCGAAAAGCGGACGAAGGAAAGTCGCTTTGCGACGTTTGTCAGGATCGCCCAAAGTGGTGATACATCGTCTCTGCCTTCCCATCTGGGACCAAGGTATAAGCATTATATATGTATGTATTGACGCAACTGTCGCGCAACATATCAAAGCCGTAGTCTCCCGCCCCAACGGCAGTTTCCATTTTACCCGATATCTCCAAAACTGCGCGTGCGTCACAATACTTTGCCGTAAAACTTTACCATATTACATACCGTACAATATATTGTCAACTCTCAGTGTTCAGCCTTCACGACTAGGAGCGGACGTATCGAATAAGGTACGTGAATTGTTTATAAGACCACGATATCAATAAGTTACAATAGTAAATAAAAAATAACAACTCTTTGTACTCATAGATTGTCTTTTACTTTCAATATAGGTTCAGTTAGAATGCCGCCTGCAATGCAAACTGATATTTATATATATATATATCACTTAGTTTTAAAACAATATATATTTTTTTTATAACATTGTCGTTATTTTATTAGATACTTAACCATAATTTTTCTATATTATACACAATGTAGCAGTGACCTGTTTGTTACACTTGACACTGAAACTAAACAACTCTTTGTATGGCGAATTTGGAAATTGTTTTTTTTTGTATTTAAATTGAACCACCCTCGACTCGCACGTTATATACGACGAAATCCTAGTTCGAAGACCACAGGTTATAATTATAAATCAAGTTTTCATCCCATCTATTTGAAAAGGACGACTTGGTTCGCCTTTAAGTGCACCCAAAGGTGGTGTTTTCTTTAAGAAACGTTTAGCGGGCAGTAATTAGTTTTTAATCCTCTTTATAATTGCGGCGCAATTACCTTTGCCGCGCACTTTTTGAATTTGGAACATCTTAGTGTTCAGCGCCAAAGAAATCGAACGCAAATATTGTTTGAATAAAGACTGGCTGATACGACGGCCCATAGACGCGCCGCCGGCTGAATAAAAAAAACACGCGAACTTAAATCCCTCGTTTTAGTCACGTTTCACGGATTGTTAGAAATTTATTATCTCATAGAAGGTGATGAAAAGTAGAGTGTATCACTCGGTCGCAAAATATTTTATTGGTTCGGGCGACGTACTTTGAATCCCTCGCTACGTTCAGGATTCTACTCTAGAATCCCTCATTCGCTCTAAATTAAAAAAAGCGCCCTCGCCGTAATAATATTATTTTGCTCCCTTATGATACAATCTAGTACTATATAAATACCAGTCGGTATATAATGTATATTTGTTTTATTTATTATTAGTTTATTACATTTATTATGTGCATGTTGTTCTGTTTGAAAATAAATTACCAATTCGCTACTATAATTCTCGGCAACTCATTTTGTATGAGATATTGTTTTTTTTTTACAATTTAATACTGAATATATCTTTAATGGGTTAGTACAGATATTAACTAATAATAATAATACAGGTATTTTGTTACGCCCTGTATACAGTGGCGCTAGACGGTAAAGTGGTTTTGTTCATCGGAATTTAGACTTTATAGCTATTTTAGTAAGGTACATACGCTGGTGGATGGATAAGTGGATACCTATCTCTACGCGACCGCATAGGTAGCTTTCGCCTAAGGGAACGTACCCAAACTACGTGACACATTTTTTACAATTTCTTACCCCCCTCCCCCCCTCGGTGACCACCCGTAGTATATGCCAAGAAGTTTAAATATGGATTTAAACCAATTTTTGCAAACAGAAAGATAAAAGAAAAAGAAATTGCTCATATTTGTCTTTATTAATACGGAGCTTGCCGCGTGACGCCAAGATTGCGTGCATACCTATAATTTAATTTATATATTATGTTCTGTTTATTTCTCATGTATGTGTGTGTCGTAACTATGAATAAATGACCTATTCTGTTCTATAATTACAAGTAAAAAAATATTATCAAGAAAAAAAACTGACAGTTTCAATCAACTGACATCCATGAGACTGACAACTGGCAGGCTTGGATTCGGGCAGATAAAAAAATATTGTACGTTTCGGTCAAAAATATAGTATTCGTCTTAAAAAGATCGTACGACTTAAGGCGTTGTTTATGGTTCAACAACCAGATTTTTATCAGAAACGGATCCTACCTAAGAAATATAAATTATTTAAGTATAAATAAAGGATAAGAAAATAATATACTCAATTTAAACATCAACAGTAATTATACAGCTTTAAGCTTACTTGAATTTTAATTATGGACCATTAACATCGATTTCGGTAACTTGTTCAATAAATTGCATCCTGTCATTATTTTTGTCATTGGCTCTTCTTAAAATATCTTCAGTGGGTTCAAAATCGGTGCAGTTGCAACTTTTGCTACATTTTATTGCATCCCATGACAGTAAGATAGCATCTACACTTCGTGTTACAAGTCTGTTCCGAGTTTTTGACTTGGTGAGGTTGTTCTTGCTTTTATAGCTTGGCTACATAGAAATTATCGTATTTTTGTGTACGATCCTTGAATTAGAATAGTATATCGTACTGGATGCCAAATAGTCGTAGAAATACGATAATTATCGTACGAAATCCAACACTGCGTCCACGTCACAACTCACACACTGTGATGTTGCCACCTGTGCGTTTAAAAAGCGCTAAAAATGCGCGCCATATTTGAATATAGCTCGTTAAAGTGCGTGATCTCCCTAGAGGATATTAACTACGTGACAAAAACCTAACCCCAGTGACGAAGAGAGGTATTTTGAAGACCCCTCTACCCCCTGAATGGGTAGAACGTAGTATGGGTACGTTCCCTAACGCTGAAATTCGCGATAAATGTTATTAATATTTCTTAGTAACAAATATCCTAAAATAATCATAATTAAATAAATAAATAAATAAACAAATAAATAAATAAATAAATATATGGGGACATTTCACACAGGGCTACCTGATCCCAAACTAGGCAGAGCCTGTAATATGGGTATCAGACAGCTGATATACATACATAAATACATAATATAATATATAAATAACATCCAGTCACAAGGCAAACACAAGTGTTCATCACACGAATGTTTGCCCTGGGCGGGGTTCGAACCCGCGACCCCGAGCTTCGCAGACAGGTGTACTACCAACTAGGCTACGGGGCCGACAATTATTACATAGTTGTGACGTAAATATGATACCTATATTTACGAGAAAAAAAGAGTTTAAGGAAACTCCTAGATATGGCGACTCCGTTAATAAAATACTAACAAAACAACACCTCTTCACTTTAGTTGCTATCGGTGTAGATATTAGATAAAAGTAACTGAAATAGTTCTTCAGATTATCGAAAGTATGTAATATTTAATGTTTATCGGGATATGGGTGTCTTTTATCAGAAGAAAACAAGCGATTTTCTACACTACACTTGTTAAAAATAACTCTATTACCGTTATATAAATTGAATTAATGGCCGTGTGGTTCCCGACTTAGAACAGGGCCACCCCCAATCTTTCCGTGGGTGTCGTCAACGGGCAGCAGCGTTCTCCTGTGTATATCAAGATCATTCCTGCGGTCAGCAATCCGCCGGCCAAGCGTGGTGATTATGCAAATCCCCCAATGGACAGCCCACCAAAAGTTTCATTTAATAGAAGACTTATGTTCAGCAGTAGACGTATTTCAGCTGTAATAAATGATAATGGAAATGATTGACAACCTCCACATCAGCTAGCTGCCATGTGGGTTTGTGTATTGGTTTGCAAAGACCGTGGATTCAATTCCCACCGGGAGCAGCTTACGTTATTTTGTGTGACGTGTTGTCTTGCCCTTGCCAGGCCAAGAATTTTAAAATGATATTTGACACATATAAATCTCTAATTTTGACAACTTCAAAATGACTAGTATCCTCATAGTAGTCAGCTATTATGCTCGATTCTGAAGACACAACGTTAAAATTTGACAGCACTAAAAGCTGTTGCTATCCTTTTTACACAGTATTATGAAGATAAAGATGAAACCAATTTTAGCGCTGTCAAATTTTAAATGTGTTCCTTCAGAATCAGGCCCATTATTTCTGCCGGAAACTCTTAAACTTACCCATTGTCTTTATTGCGTGAATGTCTATTCTAGAAGATATGTCGTCTGCACATCCTTATAGCACTTCCACTGATTAATTACTTTGTTTCAAGTGCTCTTCTTTAATCCCTAGGAACATTAATGCGACGACAAAAACAAGACCTACCATCAGAAAAACTTGAGGATAGACTAACGCACCATCGGTCGTTGGTCTCTTGGTGTCTCGAATTCGAATTTCAGTAATCTGAATCAAGCAGGATTTAGTACTCAATATGTACTATTTTGTACTCAAATTTCAAATTTTGTACTTAAATAGATGAAGAGATACAAAGGGGTATAGAAGGGGTGTAGTTATTGATGTTTTTATGTTTAATCGTGTTTAATTGTGCCTTTATAATTTGATTTTATTTAACTTGTGTATAATTTTTATTTGACCTGTAACGGAAGTTATCAATAAAGTATGTCTATGTCTTTGTCTATGAAGTTCGAGCTGGGGTGACGTCATGTAACATTATGATAGTTCATTATTATTAGTTCATTATATTAGTAGGCACGTACTTAATTTCTGATCATATCATTCTTAGTATTGGAATATGTACTATTTGGTACTCAAACTTCAGATTTTGTAAAAAAGATACATGGTATTGATCAGACCTGATGGGTCGTGCAACAGTCCGAAGTCTACACGTGTTTTGCTTCATCATCATCAGCCTGAAAGAGTTCACTGTTGGATATAGGCCTCTCCCAAGGTGCGCCACTGAACCCGATCTTCGGTTCTTCTCATCCAGTCACTGCCAGCCGCTTTACGCAGATCGTCGCTCCATCTAGTTGGACGCCCGTCCCACACTACGCTTGTCCAGTCGCGGTCTCCACTCGAGAACTCGTTTACCCCAGCGGTAACCGCGGTAACAGCGGTAGAGATGTTGGGTGTTGCTTACAGTTTATAATTGTTGCAGGTCACAATGTGGCTCCAGCAGAGGTTCTACATGTTCTGCATTGTATTCTTTACGATATTATCGCTATGGCATTGGTAAGTGGTTAACTGTTCATTTTACTCAAGATTTTAGCTTTATTTAGCTTCAATCATCAGTCTATTAAGTCGATAGCTGAAACAGGCTCATTCAAAATAATTGGCGGTATATTAACTGCTTTTGATAGAATGCTTCTTTGTTCGGCAGTGTGACGACAGCAGAGGAAGATCAAACGGTCGTATGGCGGTGGGGGTGTGAGTCGAGGCAGTGCGTCAAACAGCGCAACGACCCTAAGAGCGAGGAGCCCGCGCTCAGCTTGGAAGCCTGCAAAATGTTCTGCAATGAATACGGTATGTATCTGACGTAGGGAGAACAAAAGAATATCGACGCAAAACAGCCTAAACGCTGTAAGCCACATCGTTGTATGGCTAATAAGAATAGATACTGGACCCAAACCATTCGACGTAGTTTTGTTTTTTGCATTTTACATCGATGTGCATGGGTTAAAGAGTTTATGCTTTATTCAGTCTCTTTCTATTAGCAGTACATCATCTCCTTCAAAGAAACTCCAATTAGGTACAGTGAAACCTGGATTCAAGGGACCTAGAATTATTTATCACTTATAGAGGTTTTTCATTTACCCAGTTTCCCAAATAGGCAGGTTAACATGACAATTGTCTTGGAGAGGGTTCCACTATGAGAGGTCGAAATTTATATGGGAGAAATTAGACTGTTTGTAAACAAACATGTCATAACTTATCTAAACCAGATAAATTGTCTCACTTATACGGGTTATTGAGCTATGAAGTCCCAATTACAGAGGTAAACATCGATGAATCTAATCTCAGTTAACAAGGTCTCAAAATTCCCTGTAACAGAGGTATTTCAATGCAGAAGTGTCGGGACCTTATTGTAATTATCAATAATAGAGGTTTCTCACATATCCAGGGCCCAGTTAAACAGGCTTCACTGTACTTTGAGTTTCTTTGAAGGATATGATCAGATATGAGTGGTCTTCGGCATAGCTGATAAAATTATTAAGCTGACAGTGGGCAGAACCGAGGGCCGTTGGGGCAGCGTGGACCTCTATCAGACGAGCCGATAACCCAGACCAGGGTTATCGTTTACCTATTCCGTAAGCATTTCGGCTATATCCGGCGAACCTTAAATCCATGTTTACTCTCTATTTTACTCGCGTTTGGCATCAAGCTACGATACGTCAAACGGCTTATCAGAATATGTCAAATGATCTGTTAGAGGATACAAAATAGCTTTTTATGTTCGACGAATTTATCCGATATACGGAATAGGCATTTCAGATATTGTGATGGTTGGATGCGAAGGACGAAGAACCAGATGTAGGGATGCTTAGAAAGGCATATGTCGCTATAAAAATCGCTAAGTACCTATCCACGTTTTATGAAATGATTAGGCACTTTATCATATAGATGATTTAGTTATTATTTAAGTGAAAGAAGAGTGATAAATGAAATTTACAGTGCGAATGTGGAAGGAAATACAGCTAGAGGTCGTCCTAGAAGGACGTTCAAGGATCAAATTAGTAACGTCCTCAAAAAGGCTGGGGTCCGCAGTGAGACGGATAAAAGGAGGTGCATGAAAAGGTTGACGACTGTGAGTGAGGTATGTCAGGATCGCGCAAAGTGGCGATCCATCGTCTCTGCCGACCCCTCTGGGACCAAGGCGTGAGCATTTTGTATGTATGATTTAGTTTCCTACGACAACAGAACGTATCCACAATCTACTTTCCAATCGGCTTTCTATTGCTTGTCAGTCTGTCTACTTGACAAGCGCCATAATCTGTGATCTATTTGACAAGCTCCTCCCTATAGCAGGAGAGCCGACAGCAGTTTACCCACCTGATCTGATACCTAGACGAGAGGAGCAAATTACCCATAAGTATGGGTACATATTTTTTAAACTTTTAAATTGTAATCTCTATGTACAGCACACATAGAGGTTAAATGAAATAGGTACTTAGGTATTTATCACGACTATATATAAGTTAGCCACGTAAGTTGGTTTATCAAAAAATTAATTTTAAAGAAGACTATTTACTTCCAAATACTAATTTACGTTTCATTAGAATTAAGTATATGATTATTTATATCATTTGTGTTATATATTTAGGTCATTATATTTATTTCAGTTAATTACATATGGTTATAGATGCTTATGTATGCTTAGTATCATTTAACCTGTTAATGACACTGGTTTCTATCAGAAGTCTACGATTTTTCATATGTAGGCCTTGATTTTTATGTGCAGTAAAATATTATTGACGTAGTATTTACAACCGTTAATAAATACCTAACCACGTCTTTGGTAGAACTAATTGTGGAACGAAATGAAACAGGTCTGATTTGGCGAAACAATTAAAATCATATTATTTATTATTAGCGGTTGCCCGCGTATTCATCCGTTTACCAATAATGGCAAATTGTTTGCAGGTCTTCTTTGGCCCAGACCAACAGGCGAGACTGATCTAGGAAATTTCCTATCTAAAATCAATATTAACAACATAGATGTTAAAATAATGAAGAATGGAAAGACTGATGACTTGATTGCAGCTGCCAGTCAGGTAAGAAACAGTTGTTAATTTTTAGAACAGACTGGCAAATCCCCCAATTGACAATCCACCAAAACTGGCATTCTGTTGGGGAGGCTTTTGTTAAAAACAGTGGACGTGAACAGTGGACGGCTGATGATGATACACATAGACAGAAGCCAAATTTTAATTGTGCATTTTTTGTTTCAGAGATTTAAGAACCTAGTATCTTTGGTAGTTCCCAAAGGATTGACGCCTAAAGCAAGTGGGAAGTCGATTCATATATACGTGATCAATGAAAATCCTGACTTAAGAGGTAAGTTCTTTTGGTCGAGTTGTTTTACCACATAAACATTATCTAAAGCAGGGATTTCCAAACTATTTTGGGTAAGAGGCCCCTTTTCCAAAATGAACTGATACCTAAGAAAAATGAAAACATCGAGAAAATTATAAACGGTGTCCTAAAAAAAGATTTCAGCGTAGTAGAGTCTATAAGACGGCTTGCTAGTTACAAATAAAGTACTTAATTATTAAATTTTGTTTGACTGTACTATTTCTGCCGTAACACGATTCTGCCTAATCCAGTTTCTGCCAAATTAAGTTTCTGTCCAAAAAGGAATCTGCCGAACAACGCGCAACTCCCTCAGACCCCCATAGACAATTTACTTTAAAAATGTAATATCTAGTTTTTTTTAAAGTAGGTACAACAGATATATTTCCTACTACAATATTAGTCATTCTTATAACAAGTTGGTACACATAACACAACTTACTCATATACAGTATCTTGAAAGTTTCAAATAAGAACTTGTATTAATTAATAGGGGTCGATTTTTAGACCTCGTCGACCCCAATATCAGTTTTCGTTTATGTCGACCCCTGGGAAATCTTTTTCGACCCCAATGGGTCGGTATCGACCACTTTGGGAATTCCTGTTCTAAAGCAATCTTATAAAACTTTGCTTCGTTGCTTACAAAGTCAAAAATATTTGTTCTCTCTAAATTGAGGTTTTTTTCTCACCTCCAAGTTTTCAATTTTGAATTACGTGGTGTTGGAACTTCAACGACGATAAGTTAGTTACTTTTAAGAATCCTAAATATAAATATGTCAGACATTCACACCAATTATCCAGTCCCAAACTAGGCAGAGCCTGTGGTATGGTTACTAGATAACGGATACACATACTTAAATATATATATAAACATCCAAGACTTGGGTACAAACATTCATATTCATCATACGAACATTTGCCCCTAGCGGGATTCGAACCCGCAACCTCCAGCGTGGCAGTCCGAGAGCTACCCGTTCCGCCACGGAGGTCGTCAATTTTTGAAATGTCATAGAATTTAAAATTTGAATCGACGGTGACTTCATTGTATCGGTGATGGTCATCTACTGGTTTATGGGGCACTTAAGGATAACGTATAAGGATAACGAGATATAATCGGTACGAACTTGCTATAGTAGGTATCATTTACCTATAGCTACTCATTTCCTTAGAGTACTCATCCTACTAATATTATAAATGCGAAAGTTTGGATATTTGTATATTTGGATGTTTGTTACTCAATTACGCTTTAACCACTGGACGGATCGTGATGAAACTTGGCACACATATAGGTTAGATCTTGGAATAGGACATAGGATAGTTTATTCCCCAAAAAACATCCTATTCCTACGGGAAATACATAATCATTTGTAAAGTTGTCCATGCGGACTTTAACGAACTTAAATAAAATTGCAGATCTGGCAAAGAGATTAAATTGATAATAAAACTAATTGGAACTCTATAGTAAAAAGTTACAATATCATGATTTCGAAAAAATCGTTTATTTCGTAAAAGAAAGACAGAATTGAGCGAAAATCCAAAAGTTACTTACAGAATTATTTATTCTGTGTCCATTGTGAATCAGCTGAAAGTCTGGAATGTCTTACAGAGTTCTCCCTAAACATGGACGAGAGCTACGGCCTCAAGGTGTCTGCGGACTCCAACGACAAGGTGAACGCGACAATCACTGCCAACACCTTCTTCGGGGTCCGACACGGCCTCGAGACCCTCTCGCAGTTGATCGTTTACGATGATATTAGAGATCACTTATTGGTAAGTAAAATTGGGCACCTATACCGCTAGAGAAGCTTCTTGTGTTTCTGTCCGCCTGGTAACTCTAATACTATGGCTAGTACTAATATACTCTATAATGGTGGACGTTTTTGTATGGAACTGGTTCCACCCACTCATAGCAACTAATTACAATAGAACAATAGTTATTATGGCGACTAATCTCAGTTAGGTGTATTTTCAGCATTATGGGCCTTTTACTACCGACCCACAATGTCTATAAAACATGTGCGGATACACCGTAAAATTGGTCCTTCGAGCCGGATATGATTTGATCCTTTTCAGCATACTGTGATTAGTCAAAATTAGGTAGGCATAGGGATAAGGCAGCATGATCGTACACCGTCTAAGAACTTTAAACATGCCGTATTTCATAATTCGCCGGTAACATACATATCGTTATTATCTATCTATCTATATCTATAAAAGAAGAAACTGACTGACTGACATATCAACGCACAGCCCAAACCGCTGAGTCTAGAGACTTGAAATTGTACACAATGGTTGCTTATAATAGCATAGGCAAGCACCCAAGTAGCAATCGAATGTCTTAAAAGGGTATTGTAGATATCTTGAAGGCAAGTAGACGTATTCTAGCTCTTGTCTTGGCTAAACCTATTACGTCCCTCAAGATATCCCTGAAGATATCCCTCAAGATACAGTTAAGTACAAATGGGCACAGCATTTAGGACAAATTTAAGACAGAGTTAAGACTACTGTTTAGACAAACTTTAACCCTACTTAAGAGAGTGGTTGTGCAGAGCCCTATAAAATGGATTTCAAGATATCTTGTAGGTTGACTTTAGACCAAGAAATAGACTTGAAGATATCTACAATACCTAGTTAAGACTATCAATACTGAATTGCACAGATTCCATCATAACTTAATGAAGTAAAATTTAAAACTATTTTTACTCTAAGTAATAATATTTTAGAAAATATGGTGAACTTTTATACTTAATACAAAAACAGTATGAAGGCTTATGATAATGGCGGTTAAACAACTAATTTTAATGTCTAGAAAATGCTGTATTATGTCGTTGTATGCATTGGAAATTTAAAACGCATGATTGTTTCTCGTGTAAAATCGATAGATAGTGCTATAAAACAGACGGGCCTTTAAAATAGTGGAAAAAGAACAATAAAATTTTGAATAATTATATTGCAAATGAAAAATTTTGCGGCATAAAGTGCAGAATATTACATTTTATATAAATAAATGAGTTATTAATGAAGTTAGAATTACTTTAATATCAATGTGTTCTAGTTTTTCATGATGTGGTATCGGAAAATTTATAATTTTTTTTTTCATTTAAAGTGCAAAATGGCGTTAAATCTAATTTTTCCTAACGAAGTAAGAGTTTAGACAATACTGACTTGTAAGGCTAGTTTAGCAAAAATAAAGACAAGTTACATTTGAAATAGTGCAAGTTAAGAGATATTATACTTAACTTATACTAAAAAACCGTATTGGTGAATTACTACTTAATACTTTTTAGTATTAAGTTAATCTTTAGTTTATCATTTCATTGTTCTTGTTTATTTTGTGCTGGAAAAGAGTTTATGCAACTAAAAACTATTAATTTATAAATAATATTTTTTTTATTTGATAAATAAATATATTATGCAACTAAATGTATACTACTAAATAAAAATTGTACTGAGAAATTCCGTATGTAGGTAGGTATAAGAAAAACGTTATGACAGCTCTCGCTCGAGAATCCCACTAATATTATAAATGCGAAAGTTTGGATGTTTGTTACTCAATCACGCTTCAACCAATGGACGGATCGGGATAAAACTTGGCATACAGGTTAGGTCCTGGAATAGGACATAACATAGTTTTTTATCCCGAAAAACATGTCATTCCTACGGAAACGAAATAAATCGTTAAAAGTAGTATGTAAATATTGAAACCTACGTGGACGAAGTCTCGGGCAAAAGCTAGTTTTCTGTATTTTACAACTTGCCGATGAAAAGCACCAGACCTTTTTTAATTTTTCAGTTAGGTACTTGGGTCTATTTTGATGAAAACGTCCCGTTAAATGTATTTTTACTCTAAACTTATTAATTTGAGTAATAAAGGAATAACATATTCTTCAGAAAGACAGTTTCCAGAACTTGGTGTCACAATTATCTTTAGTTTATCTACAAAATCAAATTTTACTTTGCAATACTAAACCAATTCCCCAATTAATTAATTTTGTTTTAAGTGAGCCTTCAAATAATCTGAGTACAGTAAAAAAAAGATTTTAAGATTTAACTGTAGGCATATTTAATACAAAATAGTTTTGAGAATACTTAACTTGGTTTTGGGTATTCTGAACTTGCTAAAGTAGCGGTTGTATAAAACTATTTAGTCTTAAAGAATAAAATGACTTAACGAAAACCATTTTGATTTAGCAAAATCCAATTTTAGATAAAGTATAGACATGTAAGATTTAATCACTATTCTTGATTGCTACTTGGGCACTAAGGAAGGGTTTTCAAAATTCATCCCCTAAGGGGCTAAAATTGGGGTTTAAAGTTTGTATGGAGAACGTCTATTAGATATACCTATTATTTTGAAACTTTGTAGGAATACTCTAAAACCTTAATGAATAAACACGTGTTAGTGCTACACTAGAAACTTCAAATTTAGCACAAAGGTTCCTTATGTATCTCCGGTATGCACTATCGGAGGCTTTTTCAAAATTCAACCCCTAAGGCTCGTGGGAAAAGTTTGTCTGCATCAATTTGTTTTAGTTTTTCAGGGAGGTGATTGAATATTTTTATTGCCATGAAATACTTATGTACTATCTGTTTGTAGTTTTGGTCGAGACACTGGCTAACATATTTCTATTTCGTATGTTGATATGTATGTTAGAATTTGTATAGAGAACTAGCTGGTGCCCGCGACTTCGTCTGCGCACGATTAGTATTTCGAGTAGCTTTTTTGTAGAACTATTTGAGATAAACATTTCCATCATACATTACATATGTGTAACACAGGTCACAGGTCGAAGAACGCCGCCCGCATCCGGATAGCACGCACGTGGGCTGCGCGCGCGCAGCTAAGGGAACGTGAACTACGTGACCCATTTTTTACAATTTTTACCCCCCTCCGCCCCTCGGTGACCACCCTAGTATATGCCAAGACCCCCTTCTTCTGCGCACGATTTTACTACCATATGTGCATTTGAAATAAGTTATAAATTTTTATTGTAGTTATGGTTCACTATTTTGGCTATAATGGCTTACACATAAGATATACATATATACTGTGGGGGGGCTTATTTGTAGGACTATTTAAGATAAACATTTCCAGCATACATTACATATGGGTAACTCTAGCGGTTTTGGCAGCGCACGCCAGAATAGCTCGCAGATGGTAGATTTTTTCTTACTTACTTGATATTTTCGACAATTCACACAATATCTTTATAAATTGTAGCCTATGTGTTATTCTGATGTATAAGCTATATTATTGTAAAGTTTCATTAAAATCCATTCAGTAGTTTTTACGTGAAAGAGTAACAAACATCCATCCATACTTACAAACTTTCGCGTTTATAATATTAGTAGGATAGTAGGATAGGATGTTGTAATATTTTCTAACAAATATACCTATGTATCTATTGTGCAAGATTATGACAAAATAAGTTCACCAACCGGTTGGGGTTCACTGATCTTTGCTGAGCTGGTTGTCACTTTGTGTACACTCGATTAGCATAAACGCCTTCGATCTCATAATGTTTGATCTTTATCGTGTTTGCAGCTTGATTTTATTTGAACTGGTTTATTTTGGGATGTTAAGTATATTAAGATTTTTGAAATATTGATTCGTTTTTAGAGTGCCGTACCAAAATGGTAAAATAATAAATAAATATTTCATAATATACATAGGTGTTTGCCACATTGCCGTGTGGTTTCCGGTAGAGTAGAATAGGATCACTCCAACTCTTCCCGTGGATGTCGTACAAGGCGACTAAGGGAATACATTATAAAATATCAATCAGGCCTCCCCAACCCGTCTGGCCAGCGCGGGAAGTGTAGGCCAAATCCTCCATCTGTCTCCGGCAGATGAGAGAGGGTTGTGCTCCTGCAGTGCAGATAAAAATAACCTGATGATGAGCGCGGGACGCGGGGAGTTACTCCGAAATCCGAACGTCAGTAATTTAGTGTGCGTGAGCGCACATTGAATTTCATGCAAGTAGGGTTCAATTTGACTTGCATTGGATTTTGTGAAGTGCCTTATGCACTTGTAATATTACTTATTCTATGTCTACGTGCCAAATTATTACATCACATATTATAAATGACGAGGAATTCAACCATTTTGTGCTTTAATTTTGTAGAAAAAAAAAAAATACCAAGCGTCGGCTTGGTATTTGGCAAAGTCGGGTGGGTCATCTGCGTTCGCCTCTCGGACTATAATTTAGGTATATAAGCTTTCGTTCGATTTGACCCAGGTAATAAAATAAAAGTCTGTTGAATTGACACTTCGTGAAACAACACTTTGTATATTTCATTCCAGATTAATAGTCCTATGAAAACCAACGCTATTTACGTCTCGGTAACATATACATGAAAGGGTCACCAGCAGCAAAAATAGGTTTGTATTACCAAGTAAACTTTGCGGTCCACTTAGGAACACCATCTATTGTGTATTTTGTTTTCGAGACGCAAATGCGTTTGTTTTCATAGGACTATTAATCTGGAATGAAATATACATTTAAGTATTTAAACTTGATTAATGAAGTTAAAAATAAGTTGACTGACAGTGATATTTTCCCCATTTTAGATGGTGAGAGACGTGACCATCAGCGATAAGCCCGTGTACCCCTACAGAGGGCTCCTGCTCGACACCGCCAGGAATTACTACACCGTTGAATCCATCAAGTCTACTATTGGTAACTGTTTCTCTTCTTTTTATGGTTCCGTATCAAAATGGTAAAACTGCTGCACCCTTATTGTGCTTCGTTCTCCGTACTTTGAAAGTGTGGTTACTAGGCAACGATCTCTATGTACTACTAGATGGAGCGTTCCAAACAATCGCTCTGTTCCACGCAAGTAGCCACAACTCTTTCACATTCACTTTGAAACTTGTGCAGTTACTGAACATTTAATTATTTACTAAATATTGACATTATTTAACCGTAGCGTCAATATTTTGTAATAATTAAATGTTCTGCGTAGTAACTGCACACGTTTCATTGTGAATGTGAAAAAGTTGTGGCTACTTGCGTGGAACAGAGCGATTGTTTGGAACGCTCCATCTAGTAGTACATAGAGATCGTTGTTACTAGGTCTTGGGAAATAGCCCGTCCAATGCCGTAACTAGATCGGTGCCAGAGGTGCCCAGGCACAGGGCGCAAACCTTGGAGGGGCGCAAACAAGATCTTGGTGGGCATTTTTCAAGGCCGCAGTTACAGAAGCTCACACCGGGCGAATAAAAGACTAGTTACGCCCTGGGCCCGTCTATAAGTGACCAATATCTGGCCACGAAGTATGAAAGCTCTCATACTTATTGCTATATAATTTCGCGAAGTCAAACGCCATGTTGAATAGTTTTTGTTTGTCGTTTGTTGGCTTCGTAGCCTAGTCGGTAGTACACCTGCCTGCGAAGCTCGGAGTCGCGGGTTCGAATCGAAGGCAAACATTCATGAGATGAGCACTTGTGTTTGCCTTGTGACTGGATGTTATTTATATATTATATTATGTATGTATATCAGCTGTCTGATACCCATATTACAGGCTCTGCCTAGTTTGGTATCAGGTGGCCGTGTGTGAAATGTCCCCACATATTTATATTTATTTTATTTTATTAACTTTCAGACGCAATGGCTGCCGTTAAACTGAACACGTTCCACTGGCACATCACCGACAGTCAGAGCTTCCCGTTCGTCTCGGAGAGGAGGCCCAACTTGTCCAAATTGGGAGCGTTTACTCCCAGAAAGGTAACACATCATCATTATATGAGCCTTTAGACGTCCACTGCTAGACATAGGCCTTCACCACCCTACCCCCACACACTACAAATACACATATACTCACCACTCATACACACACGCCCTCACCCCCCCCCCCTCACCCCCCCCCCCCCCCACACACATAAGAACACGTATTTCAATTTTAACTGGCGATATAACTTTGTTCTGTCCATGGGGTGGAGACCTGGCGTCCTGGAATACAGGGTTTCCCTAAGTCCAAGCGTCAGTCTCCATAACAATCTTCCTCCCAAATGACGCCTAATTAACTTAATTTAAGCCTTTTAATACATTTGTAAAGGTTGCTTGGAGAAATAAATAAATATGTTGGGACATTTCACACACGGCCACCTGATCCGAAACTAGGCAGAGCCTGTAATATGGTATCAGACTGCTGATATACATACATAAATACATAATGTAAGTACTTATATAAATAACATCCAGTCACAAGGTAAACACAAGTGCTCATGACACGAATGTTTGCCCTGGGCGGGATTCGAACCCGCGAATTAATTATCACCATCTCACCCGGTCCTCCGCACCCAACGGCTTGCGGCCACCTTCCTCAGGTCGTCGGTCCACCTGGCGACGGACGGGGCGTCCCACCCTATGTATCTACTCCAGAACGCGTCTACCCTAACATCCTAACATTTAGTTTTTGTTTCATCGCACCGGCTTACTCGACAAAAATTTACGAGAATTTTTAAATTTCTAAAATTCCCATTATTATTGGCAGAAATTAATGAGTCGGGACTACCCACATTTGGAGCGTGAGTAAGAAGGAAAGAGCGGAGGGGGAATGGAAGAGTATAGGAAAGGGGATGGGAATTAATAATTCTGAAGTCCACGCGAGCGGAGCCGGGGGCACAGCTAGTACATAATTATATTAATAGGCTTTCCTTTGCCCGTTTTTCGCCCCGTGATACCCTTTGCTGTGTTGTGTTGTGTTGCGAACAACATCGCCGTCTTGTTGAGGTACCACGATTAGCTAGGGAAATAATTGTCCTTCTCCAGAGCCCAGAGCCCCGCATGATTCGCCTCTGTCTACCCCTCTGGGACCAAGGCGTGAGCATTATGTATGTATGTGTTATGTCCTTAAGGTGTACACGAAGCAAACGATCCGCGAGATCGTCCAGTTTGGACTGGAGAGGGGAGTGCGCGTGCTGCCGGAGTTCGATGCGCCCGCGCACGTCGGCGAGGGCTGGCAGGACACCGACCTCACGGTCTGCTTTAAGGTACCCTGCTCTAGTTACCACGGAGCTAGCTACAACTGGCATTCTGTTTCCTTCGTAAATTTATATTATTTTGCGTAGAAAATTATAAAATTAATGTGTTATTAATTTATTATTATAAATCTAATATTTATATATAAATATATATTTAAAAGTGCGTGCATCTGTATGTACGAGTATGTCCAGCCTTTTCCCTACTGCCACCCACTCATGGTTGCCGCGGTAGATAGCCCTTGGTCTGCACTCGCAAGTAAGGGAGTTTGGTTACGGTGGGTGGATATGGGTGATAAAAATGTGTGATGGGATACTTCTATCCTTTTCTAACACATTGTACGGCTCATATATTATCGAGATTGTGCTGAATGGCGTTAAATGCATTTGTGAGTAACCATATTGAGAACTTATCTAGAATATTCCAGATTTTTCCAGAATGTTCTAGATCTATTTTTTTTAAATGAACTATGAAAATGTGTGATTGTAATTGGTCCAGAATGTTCGAGATTGTTCTCAAAATTTCAAGAATGATCTGGGAAGTTCTGTTTATAATATCAGAAAAGCGACAATTTGTGAAAGCTGTAAAGGAGAATGACCAAAAGTGGGCCTAAGATGCGTCTTTACCATTCATGTACCAAAAACATTGGTCTGAATTATTAATCCCCTCAATTTTTTTTTTAAATCTAATTAAATAGGGAGTTTAAAACAAACATATAATAAAAACGTTGATGATTTCCGCCGGCCGACCGGCATCTTTTCAACTAGAGTAATGAAAGCAGAATTAAAGTCGATATATATTTATAATCGATATTTGTCAACCATAGTTGATACTGCCTTTCAGTTACTGGCGCGATAATCCACCCATCACGTTTTTCATTTACTGACTGGAAATACGGTATTTATACTGATTTAAAGTAATACACACGTTCTTAAAAGATATTTATGAAAATATTGTTACGTAACCGAAATATCGATTTTTCAATTTGTTAAATCGATTTAGTAGAACCTCACTATTGATATGCACTATGGTTTCGTACTGTGACGTCATATCCGATATGATGTCAACACCTGTTTTGTCTCCGTTTGTTTACATTATGTATTTGGGTGAAAAAATCTATTTTAACGAGTCTAATGTAGTGTCGAACGCAATATACCGTCGCCGACTAATAACCAAACTATGCCATCAAGATCGGGAACGGTTAATCGTGGCCATATACGCACGGTGTTGTAAAAACTGTGCGCCAACGAAGATTTCATTCCAAGTAAGATTATTAAATTTTCCCACTAAATAGTTAAACGATTTTCTTTTTATAATAATCCTTAGTATTTTGCCTGTACTTTGACGACAATTTGATCCAGACGCAAGGTTTAAAGTTCAAGGGCAAACTCCCATACAATATTGGGCATTCTCCTTTGTGAAAGAATCGTTTTATTACAAAACAAGCTGTTGCCCGCGACATCGTTCGCGTGGATAAGTTACGTGTGGTGCGAATTTTAAGGACCCGCAGATAGCCGACATGACAGACTATCTGCGGGTCCTTAAAATTCGCACCACACGTAACTTATCCACGCGAACGAAGTCGCGGGCAGCAGCTTGTTTTGTAATAAAACGATTCTTTGAAGACATCTTTATGAACTTGTCTAGGTAGTTTAAATAGAGATTTTAATTTTTAACTCTACGTCCAGGCTGAACCATGGCAATCGTACTGCGTAGAACCGCCTTGTGGACAACTGAACCCAGCCAAAGATGAGCTCTACGACTATTTGGAAGACATCTATACCGATATGGCAGGTACGGATCCCGTCCCACATTTCACACACACCCACACACATACACTCACTACTCACATCCTTACACATACTAACTCATACATTACACACTACTTCAAAGTTTAAAAATCCTTATTTTATATTTAACTAGCTGTGTCCGCTCGCGTGGACTACATGATCCGCTCCCTATCCCACTTAGACTCCCAATCCCACTCCCACGCCCACTACAGCTCCAAATGTAGCCCTAATACATCTCAATCTGAATTTCACCGAACAATTAATATACTTCTTTGTTGTCTATTAATGTATGTGAAAACTAAAAATTACCATAACTTTTGTTGACTGTCCCGATTGCAATGAAATAAAGCCTATATGTTACACCGAATTAAGTACTATGTTTCTGTGAAAAGTCCATCAAGATCGGTTCAGTAGTTTTTAAGTTATGCGTGCACGAACAAACAGAACAAAATTCCAAAAATGATGGATATTACTTATCCTTAGACCGCCCAATTTTTTTTTTGCAAATATCTTCAATGTATAGACACGCCAAGTTTATGTTTTTATTTATTAGACTAGCTGTGCCCGCGGCTCCGCTCGCGTGGACTACAGAATCCGCTCCCCTTCCCACTTCCGCTCCTTATCCCACTACCACTCACACTTTAAATCCAGGTCCAGGTCCAGGTGAGCCCCTTCCCACTTCCGCTCCAAACTCCAAAAACCAAAACCAAAAATACGTCTCTTTTTTGTTAAGGATAATCTTAGAACGAATCAAACCGGAAACGGACACCACAGGTAATTCCCTTGTAAGTAGGATTTAATTACAGAAATCTAATATTACCATAATCTTCGCAGAAGTGTTCCAGCCCGATGTATTCCACATGGGCGGCGATGAGGTGCACGAGGGCTGCTGGAACTCCTCAGAGGAGATCCAGCACTTCATGGCGCAGAACATGTGGCACTTGGACAAGGCGAGCTTCCTCAACCTCTGGAACTACTTCCAGAAAAAAGCTCAGGAGAAAGCCTATAAGGTAAATTAATAAAATCCTACTAATATTATAAACGCGAAAGTTTGTAAGTATGGATGGATGTTTGTTACTCTTTCATGTAAAAACTACTGAATGGATTTTAATGAAACTTCACAATAATATAGCTTATACATCAGAATAACACATAGGCTACAATTTATAAAGATATTGTGTGAATTGTCTAAAATATCAAGTAAGTAGGAAAAAATCTACCATCTGCGAGCTATTCTGGCGTGCGCTGCCGAAACCGCTAGAGTTACACATATGTAATGTATGATGGAAATGTTTATCTTAAATAGTCCTACAAAAAAGCCCGTCACAGTATATATCTATATCTTATGTGTAAGCCATTATAGCCAAAATAGTGAACCATAACTACAATAAAAATTTATAACTTATTTCAAATGCACATATGGTAGTAAAATCGTGCGCAGAAGAAGGGGGGTCTTGGCATATACTACACACCGAGGGGCGGAGGGGGGTAAAAATTGTAAAAAATGGGTCACGTAGTTCACGTTCCCTTATCTGCGCGCGCGCAGCCCGCGTGCGTGCTATCCGGATGCGGGCGGCGTTCTTCGGCCTGTGTTATTTTTACTGTGACGCGGGTCGCACGCATGGTCATATATAATCGCGAACAAAAATGAAAATTGATACAGTTATAGTTATTTTTGAAGTGCCGTTTCGCCCTTTATTGTGGGACAAGCAGAACGAACTTTACAAAAACCGGGAGGCAAGGGCAGCTGCTTGGCCGGAAATTTGCAAAGAAATAATTCAAGATACGGATCTACTCTTCATCAAATCAGTATAACTATGTTCGGTATAATTCAGTTTGCGATTGGTTTGGACTACTTTTGGAGCTGGAGTGAGAGTCTAGAGTGGGATAGGGAGCGAGAGTGGGAACAGGAGGGGATTCTGTAGTCCACGCGAGCGAAGCCGCAGGCACAGCTAGTGATAATATAAATACTTGATAATTATTTCCAACATGCAGGCATTCGGGAAAAAGCTGCCTCTCATTCTGTGGACAAGCACATTGACGGACTATACTCATGTCCAGGACTATTTACCCAAGGATGAATACATTATTCAAGTAAGTAAAACAACCGATTGCTATGTAGTGACAGTGGGCGGGCCACATCTGTTGCAGAACCGACATCTGGTCGACGACCGGTGGCCGGAGGCGGCTGGATGCGGAGTGCAGAGGACCGGGTCTGGTGGCGTTCATTCATCATCAGGTTATTTTTGTCTCCACTGCAGGAGCACAACCCTCTCTCATCTGCCGGAGACAGACGGAGGATTCAGCCTACACTCCCAGCGCTGGCCAGACGGGTTGGGGAGGCCTGATTGATATTTTATAATGTATTCCCTTAGTCGCCTTGTACGACATCCACGGGAAGAGTTGGAGTGGTCCTATTCTACTCTACCGGAAACCACACGGCAATTTATTAGGCGTGGCGTTCATTAGGGAAGGCCTATGTCCAGCAGTGGACATCTAAGGGCTGACATGATGATGACTGTTCTGAAATTATAACTCCATCATTGTCGGGTCGATATGATGATGATGATGAAATATTTCATTTCAATTTCTTTTCAAGGTGTGGACAACGGCCGTCAGTCCACAAATCAAAGGGTTATTGGAGAAAGGCTATCGACTGATCTTATCCAACTACGATGCTCTCTATCTTGACTGCGGTTTTGGGGCTTGGGTTGGCACTGGTAAGATATCCTCAAACTATTTTAGCTCACAACTTTTTCTGCCTCAACTACTTTGCAATAATAGAACTCGCAACCGGTTTTGAAGAAGCCGGTGAATCAATCAATAATATTTTACCGGTTTAATGAACAATATTACCCAACATTGTTCATTAAACCGGTAAAATATTATTAATTGATATACCGGTTAATGCAACCTTACCCAATTCATCTTGGTTTAATTAAATGGAGAGCGGTATTTTGAAACTGTCTGAAACCTCAATAAACCTCCCATTGAATCCTCCCGCGTCCCATTCTCTCGCGAGTTCAACCGTGAGTTGAAAGATCTATACAGTTAACGCCACCTATCGATGTATTTAGAACTATTTCTTTTTTATTGTTTATTTAACATGCATAAAAAAATATACATGTCTTACGTAACTCACACATAAATTATACGTGACATAATAAAACTCTCGGGTTTGTCCTATGTGCGGTGAGGCCATTCGGTCGCAGCAGGTCATGCTAGAGCTTGTTGTTATAAAGAAAGTTAATGTTTACAGAAATTAATTACAAAAATTGTGGTAAGTTGTGGTGGCAATGTACTTTGTTATTTTGTTTGCAGGCAATAACTGGTGCTCGCCGTATATTGGATGGCAGAAAGTGTACGACAACAGTCCAGCTGCAATCGCTTTCCAGTATAGGGATCAGATTTTAGGTAAATACGATTTGTAATGCATAAGTGGTAGGTATCACGGGGAGAAAAGCGGGCGAAGGAAAGACGCTTTGTGACTTACCCCTCTGGGTCCAATGTATGTGTGTGAGTGTGTGTGTGTGTGTGTGTGTGTGTGTGTGTGTATAAATGAATGAATGTAAATGAAATCTAGTACAGGGGTCGCAATCAGCGGCTCGCGAGCCACATGCGGCTCTTTGGATGTGAAGCTGCGGCTCTTTAGTTCCATTGGTCTCGGTCTGGATGTTATATTTGTGAATTGTAAAATCCTTCTTTAATTTTTTACTTAAATAATAAGTGATTATCTAATAATACCATATATATATTA
This sequence comes from Esperia sulphurella, assembly GCA_947086405.1. Lineage (NCBI taxonomy): Eukaryota > Metazoa > Arthropoda > Insecta > Lepidoptera > Oecophoridae > Esperia > Esperia sulphurella. The sequence continues at coordinate 14,310,653 of OX352265.1, forward strand.
TATAATTTGTTGTGAAACTACTTATGTTATGACACTACTTATATATGAATAAATAGATTAGTTTTTTTATCAAAAAAACTTTATGCAAGTACTATTTATTGTTGATAAGAAAAAAAAATGTGTCTCTTTAAAAATCATTGAAATTTTGTAAATTGTAATTTTTGACTCTTCCGACTCAAAAGGTTGCCGACCACTGGTCTAGTCTGTTCTTAAACATGTTTACTGATGTTGCAGACTCTTGCAAATTGTTTTATCTTGATACAACCCTGTTACTAAAACATTTTCTTGACCAATAAAGAGTGTCCCGAAATGTACATGCGAGAACTAACCCCATTCTCCAGCTCAAGTCATGTGCCGCAAACTGTATGATATTTCTGTAAATGCCAGGCGGTGAAGCAGCGCTGTGGTCAGAACAATCTGACACGACAACGCTGGACGGCCGCCTGTGGCCGCGCGCGGCCGCGCTCGCCGAACGCCTGTGGGCGGAGCCGGCCACCACATGGTTCGACGCACAGTTCAGGATGTCGAATGTCAGGTCAGTGACTAACAGAGGGACGGAGGAATTTGAAAGGGCAAGGAGGAAAGGGGAAAAGTATACATTTGGGAAAATTCTTAATTGGCATATGAAAGGCAACGGACATGCTAAAAGGAGGGGGAAAAAACAACGATCTCTATGTACTACTAGATGGAGCGTACCCAACAATCGCTCTGTTCCACGCAAGTAGCCACAACTCTTTCACATTCACAATGAAACTTGTGCAGTTACTACGCAGAACATTTAATTATTACTAAATATTGACGCTACGGTTAAATAATGTCAATATTTAGTAAATAATTAAATGTTCTGAGTAGTAACTGCACAAGTTTCAAAGTGAATATGAAAGAGTTGTGGCTACTTGCGTGGAACAGAGCGATTGTTTGGAACGCTCCATCTAGTAGTACATAGAGATCGTTGGAAAATAACGATAAATATAATAATAAAGAAAAAAAAAGATTCTTGGAAAAATGTATGTTTGCTTGATGAAATAATTTATTTTACAATAAAGAGTTTTTACAAGGTCCTTGAAATATAAATATCGAGCGTCCTTACAGAAAAAAAGTAAAAAAAAGAGAGGGACGAATTTTTTAGCTTCACAATACTGCGGGACAGGGATAGCAACAATTAAGTGGTGTCAAATTTTCACGTTATGCATCAGAATCAAGCCCAGTTATATAGAAATCTATAATATCATTCAACATCCAGTAGGCCTTTCATCGCCCTCCGCCCTCCACAGCGTTTCATCTGCCTCAACGGCTGACAGTTCACCATAGGAGACAGAACAACACCTCACAGGCATACAAGAACTGATCATCAGAAATGGAAGTGAACTTGGATGAGGAAAAGTGGAGCAAGTTAGTGACTCTCTGGTACCCATGAGATGGTACCAGAAACAGAAGACGTCCTCAAACCGACCCTGGGACCGTACTGGGCGAGAATGACACAAGACAGAGCACAATACTAGAGAGAATTATAGAAGGCCTATTATAGCAGAAGGCACTCTGATATAAGAGACATTTTATAAATAATCCTTAGTAATTAAGAGTAATAATTTGGGAAATAAAGGCTATTTTTATTTTATTTCTTACTTTTATATATATTTCAGAGAGCGTCTGGTCCGCATGGGGATCCAAGCCGAGCCACTGCAGCCTGAATGGTGTTACCAGAACGAAGGCTATTGCAACATTTGACTGTCCAATGTGATTGAATAGTAGACTAGAAGTCAATTCGTATTATTATTTTATATTCTGTTAAATAAATAAATAAATAATCCATAATAAATTATATTATTTCCAAATATTCAAATTGATGTTATTGCCGATAACAATTAATTTTATTGTTTTTTTTTTTATAATGAGAGGTTTTCGAGTAGCTCTTTAAAGAGATGGAATAGTTTTAGACCCATAGAACCCTATTAATAGGCAGATAGCAATGCAAATTACCTTAGATTATCAAAATAATATAAGGCAATGACTGTATCATCAAATGTCGTATGCGTAAAAGTTTACCAAAGCCCGTGCAGCCAGGCCATAAAATGGTTTTAAAAATATCCACAGACCTGCTAAAAAAATTCTTTGAGTAACCATTCCAGTAACCAAACTAAAAACCAAACAGATGAGTTCAATGTACCGCCATCTATTTGCTACCCACTTAATAATGTACCTACTGGAAAATCGCTCAATCAGTAAAAAATATATTATTACGTACCTATAAATCTTTTTATTGTCCATATGTATTGAAATGTAATCGATAGTTTTATAAATGTAATTAAATTATATGTAATGTGAGATTTAATACGTGATATTTTATAATTAGGTTCTTATACCTTTTTGAATTCATTGTGTACCTACGTTTGTTTGTTTGTTAAATAAACGTAACCACGTTTAGCATTTCATTTTGATTAACAAGTACCTACATATTATACCTACATACCTTATTAAGTGTTCCTGATTGCCGCCGCTTCGATCGTCACCATTGGTGGGCAATGAGGAATATTTTTTATTGATTGCCACTGGGCACTGGTGGCAGACGGGAAATATATTTCACTATGCCACTGGCGGTGGCTGACTTGAAAAATATTCCCCAGTGTCAATGGTGACGATGCAGGTGGTGGCTTATTGCCACACACTTGGAACACAGAATAATAATTCGTTCTCTTTTGCAATACCAACAATTAGCTTAGTAGCAACCATCTCTATGTACTATTAGATGGAGCGTTTCAAACAATCGCTCTGTTCCACGCAAGTAGCCACATCTCTTTCACATTCACAATGAAACTCGTGCAGTCAACCAGTCTACTTAGTTTATTTCATAGCCCTCTTAGCCCTACATTAAATTACATTTTCGCTATCATTCGTTAAAACTTCGTCATCACCTGGTAAATCTCATTACTTTCCATATGCACTCATTACCATCCTATCATTTTTTATTATCATCCACACCGTCATTACTTTCCTTTTATTTTCTGCTGAAACATAAGCACTGCGGAAGTGCCTTTCTCTTTATATTATTCCTCATGGTTATATCAACAATTTCAAAGAGTGAAATGATTTGAAAATGACAATATTTCCAATTTCAAAAAAAAATTGCAAATTTGAACGACTCGCTAAATCAATCAATGGTGGGTATATTTGAATTCACAGTTTTGTCATTCTGAGCACTGACCTCTATATTAATATACCTAACAATTAATTTATCGCGCCGCTTTAAAGCGCCACCGCGTGTGTACCAGGAACTAAATTAGAATTAAAGTAGCGCCAAAATATGGTGTCACGTTCATACTCTACACTGCTTATATTCGTTTTTCTGAGATCTACACTGCTCTACACTCTTTATATAGCATTAGTGGCATTAGTCTGTGTTTTGAGAGTTCAATAAAAACACAACGTCAATTGTTTGCAGCGTTGCCATATATACAGATTTCTCCGTATTTATACAGATTTTCGATGTAAGATACAGATTAGCACTGGATATAGATTTTTATACAGAACTTTCTCATTCTGATTAAATTACCAAATAATCTGCTTATAACGTAACGTAGTAAAAGTAAAATAAATGACACAGTAAAATGGTAAAATGCCACGTTGTCTGTTTCTATTCTTTGTGGTAATTTTTTTTTAAACGACGTTTTGTTTTTAGTATGGCCACATTACAAGTTTCGATTATTTGTCAAATGGGGAACCCCGCAACAAAGCATTTAATTTTGCATGCTCTTAAGATACTGCGCTCTCATGATGCATTTGTAACTTTGTAATTATTCGTGCGTTCGTTGCGAGTGTTTAAGCTTTGATTAAATTATAAGTTAAGGAAGAGTGGATCCTCCTGGTACAGGCAATTTTTATGCTTAAAAGGAGGATCCCACAAATATCATTAACATGTAAACATATAAAGCCAATAAATTATTTTGTATTTTTGTATTTGATTTGATGTGTTTAAGATTTGTTGTTTTAATTATGTTTTCAATTTTAATAAGTATACATAGGTACTTATTTTTTTTTATTTAATGTACGATATGCAAATCCCTTGTTTTTAAAAAGAAGCAGAACTAAGCAACTTGGCTACATAAGGTAAGTAGGTATAGTATCCTGTTTTGGTTCCATACAGATTTCAAGTTAAAATAACATACAGATTTTATACACATTTAACAGTTTCTACTACAGATAAAAGGTTCAATGCATCTGGCAACACTGACTGAGTGTTTGGCCTGGCTTGGCAGAAAACGATTGATTTTGTTGATGTTGTTTTATTAATTTAATTCATATTCGTGTTCCAATAATGACACAGTTTACTGTTTCGTGGGACGCATATAAACAAAACATCTGCAACGGCCTGAGCGCGCTCCAACAGGTTTGTTTTTCGTTCATTTCTGTTTCTGTTATTTTTTCACCTCTACTTCTAATAGGAAGCCATCGGACTAATACATTGATTTGCTTACTAGACTAATATATATTAGAACTATCTATCTAGTAACTGTTTTTAAAAACTCCACACAAAAAGTAACCCCAAGAAAAACTAAAAGATTTCGCGCGAAAATAGTTAAGTCGCCAACCTTAGATTAAAGCATATGAGGAAGATCATTGACCGCTTACCTGCGCATGGGCCTTCAACAGCCAAGCACACTGCTCAGTCCAGCTCATTAGTTTCTGTGAAAAATACTGAAGGACTTTTATTGTCCACAACTCATTAAAGAACCTCATCATATCAGCCCTTAGACGGCCACTGTTGCCTTCACATAGGCCTTATATAACATAGGCCTTCCCTAATGAACGCCACCACACCCGGTCCTCCGCCCTCCGCATCCAGCCGCTTCCGGCCACCTTCAGGTCATCTGTCCATCTGGTGGCGGGAGGTCCCACCCTGCTTGTGCCGATCCGCGGTCTCCACTCCAGAACTCGTCTGCCACTCCAGAACCGGCCGTCGGTTCTGCAACAGATGTGTCCCACCCACACAGAACAGCCCATGTTTCGATGGACTCGAAGGCTTTCTCGTAGTCCACAAATGCAAGAGACAAGGGCTGGGAAGAAGCTCCTTCGGTTTTCTGTATTACCAAAGTATTACTTCCCGCAATGTGTGGATGTGGTCTACGGTGCTGTAGCCTTTTCGAAACCCAGCCTGTTCCGGAGGCTGAAAATCGTCTTCAGAATCGTCTAAAGAATAATACCACTATACTCCTCCATGCCTTTGGCGTTGTTCCGTTCTGAATGACGGTATTGAAGAGCTCCTTTAGTCGCGTCAGGACTGGAGTCCCTCCGGCCTTCAGTAGCTCAGCTGTAATACCGTCATTACCTGGCGCTTTGTTGTTCTTGAGCTGTTCGTGGGCTATTCTATGATGTCTTCAGTGTAGTGGCGGATCAGGGGTGCGCGACTATCACCCGTGTGTTGAGTTCAGTTGTCCATAGAACTCTTCCATTTCAGCAAGGGAATCGAACCCACAACCTCTGGTGCTCATGGCCAATGACCAAGTCACTAGGCCGACGCGGTCTATAAAATACACATATTAAAATAATAATTTTTTTAGAATGGTGAGTTTGTGGACATGACCCTGGCAGCAGACGGGCATCATGTGAAGGTGCACCAGATGGTGATGTCTCTGGTCAGCCCGTACATCAAGGAGCTCATCACCTCGGCGCAGTGCTCTCACCCTGTTATATTTTTAAATGTAAGCTTAATTTACATTTTATATTATTTATGGATCATACAGTTCACGATGGCACTCTTTCTCTAAAATTTGATAAAAACAAAATTCACCAAAATTTAAAGTTGAGAGTAGATGGTTTCATCAAGATGTTTTAGTATACAAGATTTTAATTTAGCGATATGTATTTTAGTTTCAATTGGATAAAAATGGATGCAGAAATATATTTTCAACGAAGCATGTTGTCTGTTTGCTTTCAGAAAATATCATATGCAACACTATGTGCTATACTAGAATACATTTACACTGGAGAAGTACTTATTGGTAAAGACAACCTACCTGAGCTTGTGGAGGCAGCGAAGGAACTCCATATAAAGGGATTGGAAGAAATGGTATGTTTAACAGATGCTGAAATCAATTACGAAACAGAGATCACAAAATGAAGGCATGAATGCAAGTGTTCTATTTTCGTTTTATTTGACAAAGAAGACATCCTTCTTCTCCCTCCTCCCCCCACCCCAGGCTGGAGTGGGGAGGAGGGGGCTCGTCTTAAAAACATCACCTGTTTACAAGAAGCGTTAACTCATTACTACCTACCCCGAATATCGAAATCCTGTATTACCATTCCACTATCGATTTGTATTTGTATGACTGCCGCATTGGCCTAGTATCTTGATCATTAGACATGATCACCAGAGCTCGTGGATTCGAATCCCACTAAGGACAGACCACATTGCACAATTGTGACAAGTTGGTCCTTATCTGAACCTTAAGAAATCTAAAGTGTTTCTTTATCTGAAGTTTGGGTTTATCTCTTTTCATCGTTATCTTCTTATATTGATATTGGCTTAGCAGGTTGCCTCGAACACCATAGATAGTAGGTTCGATTCCCACTAGAGATAGACAGAAGTGCGAGTAGTTTTACCCTTGAAAATTACCTAGTATGGGTTCAAGTTCATAGAACAGGGAATCCTAGTTTGGGAGCCAGGCTACTGCTTGTAATAATATATCTACATAGATATGTCTAGTATAAGGACCCTACTGTTCTTGAACCAATAAAGTTATTTGTATTTGAAGCTAACCAAACGTGGCATTCTATTGGGGAGGCTTATGTTCAGCAGTGGATGTATTTTGGCTGATGATGATACATTATGTTGACGTTCCCTCCCACTTCATTCCCCGATACCCTTTAACTTGGCGCCCCACAGTACTAATGATTATCATTTGTTTCCAGAAACTGGAACTATCGACTCCGGATATGATATCCCAGGCGACACTCGCAAAAAATAATCAGGGGCAACCCCTATCTAAAACGGGATACTTCAAAGGGGCAGACAGTCCAGAGGGTGATGCTTCACACGATATATCGAAGCAGTCGAAGAATAGAAAAGAAAAACATGAGTATGTATATACAGTAGTACCAATAGATTAATAAAAATAAAAAATTGCCATGGTTTTATGGGTTACTCAGGTCACTCTCCATACAACTACAACAGACGCACTAGACGTCTGTACATTTGCGTGTGTGCGTCTAAATTATTGTAAGGCGAGCTGCTGCACTGCGCGATCTAGAGAGGGACAACGTTATACGTTAACAATATAAGTGCTCCTCTCTCTAAATTCAAATTAAAAAATAATTCAGACAGTTCATATTTTTATTTATTTATTTAACTCTTTATTGCACACACACAGATAAAACAAAAATAATACATTAATAAGAAACACAAGTACAAAGGGTTTTATTTTTGGTAGTAGTATCTTATAAAACTATATTAATTAATTTTGTAACGACCCACCGAGCCGGCCCATTGCTGCATCGAGCGCCAGCCTCACAACTCGAGCCGGCCCTGGCAAGTTATCCCCACTGCGCGCCGCGCGCAGCGAGTCGCCGCCAGAGGATAAAAGGCGGCCCCGGACCGAGATCGTCAGCACTCATCGGGGAGCTCACTAGCCGGACAGCAGAGTGTGGCGGTGCGGGGTAGACCGCGACGTCCTCTGACTGATAGCGAAACGAGCTCCAAGGCGAGTTGCTCAACAGGTCACGTATGTGTGGCGGTGCGGGGTCCCCGCGAAGTCCGTACGGTACCTTCGGCTGAGGAGACGTATAGCGCGGTGCGGGGGGAGGGCCGCGTCGTGCTTACGTCCCTGACCTCGTATGTGTGGCGGTGCGGGGGGGTCCGCGCAGTCCGTACGAGGTTACCCTCAGACCCATAGGGACCCGGCCGGTCTTGGAGGACCGACCGGGAAGGAGGGAGTAGAACGGATATCGAACGGCCATAAAGGCCCGTCATAGTCGAGTAGAATAAATCACCTTATGTATAGTGTAGCAACTAAGTTAATTTAAATAAAGGCACGACGGTGCCATCTCAACTATTACAATGATGTTTCCTTTGTCTAAGTCCCAGTAGGTTATAAATCCCAAACAGCCCTCAGTACTCAGACGTACAAGGGAATATATTTATTAAACTTTTTAGTTTATTTACTAAATTTTTAGTGCAACAAGAAGCACCCCCGCTAGCCCGGTCTAGGGGTGCTCCGTTACAATTTTATAATGACATTAAAAATAAATAAAGAATCATAAAAGCAGGATAAATGCGGTTGAGATGCGGTCTTTAAGAAAAATATGTGGAGTGAAGTTATGTGGTTAAGGTTAAGTAATGAAGTTATTGGCACATCCTTTTGATTTGTAACAATTGTTATCAATAAAATTTTCATTTTCATTTGTGACAGAGTGAGGAATTCAGTGATATGTGATAAGTGTGGTTTAAAAGAAGATGTAGTAACGAAGGTAGAGAAGGGTATGTTGCGTTGGTTTGGACATTTAGAGCGTATGAGTGAAAGAAGAGTGACAAAAGAGATTTACAGCGCGAGTGTGCAAGGAACTACAGCTAAAGGTCATCCTAGTAGGACGTTCAAGGATCAAATTGGTGACGACCTCAGAAAGGCTGGGGTCCGCAGTGAGAAGAATAAAAGGAGGTGCATGAAAAGGTTGATGAATGTGAGTGAGGCTAGTGAAGTATGTCAGGCACGCGCAAAGTGGCGATCCATTGTCTCTGCCTACCCCTCTGGGACCAAGGCGTGTACATTATGTATGTAATGTAAAAATAAAGTAAAAATTATTAAAAGTGTCACACAATTTAAAGCACCGGTGAGCGGCGGCATTTTAGTAATGCGTTCTCGTTATGTAGTAATATTTAGTATTAGTTAAACCGGTAACAAGGTTTTATCCACATAAAGTGACATGTAATTAAAACCGGGAATACCCTATTTCTATCGGTAATCAGAATACCGGTTGCAGTTCCGTGGTTTAAAACTGTATCTGTCGGTCCAAGATAACGCCGAGGTAACCTAGTTGGTTTGTGCACTCGCTTCACGTTCATGAGGTCGTGGGTGGTTCAAACTCCGCCGTACCAATGAGTTTTCTGGAAATTTAATTACGGTTTATTCATAATGCCACAGACCTATCGGTGAAGGAAAACATCGTAAGGAAACCTGCATATGCCAAAAAGAAATTCTAAGAGGTATGTGAAGGCCACGAAATTGGCTTGGGGCTCCGTTGGTGGACAGGGGTTTGGCACAAAGGATCCTGAAGGGTCGAAGTGTCGCCAGGTCTTCCTGGCCCCCTAAGAAGAAAAGATCCGTAGTTGTAGTAATGTTTATGTGCCATTATTAAGATGAAAACCAATGTTATTTAACTGTATCGTGACTGACTGGACTCCAAGAAAACATAAAGTTAGATATTATTTCCAAGTCTTCTACATTATATAAAAGTGATATTGTAGTAATAGTCGATATAGATGGAATCGTCGCCGTTTCGTATCGCTGCGCTCGCGACGGCCGGCGATGCCCGTCTGCGCCCGCGCAGACCCCTTTCTCTTCCTAATGTTAACTTAAATATGAAGCCAATGCCTTAACAAAAATATATGAAGCTTGTGTCTATGTCTAACATAACTGATATAATATTTTCAGTGTGTTTATCGGCAATGAATCCCACGGCGAAGACGACCATACATTCACGGACGCAATGGACACGGACCACGATGAATCGGATATAAAAGCATATGTTCCAACGACAGCTGAAACTACTAAATTACCAGGTAAATAATTGTAATATATATTTTATTTAAAATTATAAAACAAAGATTATATAGTACTGATCAATGTATATATATCGTGTGGTTCCCGGCTTAGAATACGGCCACCCCCAATCTTCCCGTGGGTTTCACCAAGGTTGCTATAATAATAATAAATAAATAAATATCTCAGACATTCACACCAATTATCCAGTCCCAAACTAGGCAGAGCCTGTGGTATGGTTACTAGATAACGGATACACATACTTAAATAAATATATAAACGTCCAAGACTGGGGTACAAACACTCAATCATATTCATCATACGAACATTTGCCCCTAGCGGGATTCCAACCCGCAACCTCCGGCGTGGCAGGCCGAGAGCTACCCGCCGCCACTATGGTTCTATGGAATTGCTCCAGGTACAGGCAGAAGCGTTCTCCTGTGTATATTAAGATCGTTACTGCGATCACCAGTCCGCCTGCGAAGCGTGGTCATTATGGCAAATCCCCCAATGGACAGCATAGCAAAATTGGCATTATATTGGGGAGGCTTATATTCAGTATTTCGCCTGATGATAATGTATATAATATATATTAAAGACTAGCTGTGCCCGCGGCTCCGCTCGCGTGGACTACAGAATTAAATAAAGTAGAAAATTATTATGTGTTAATTCCCTTCCCCCTTCCCTCTCCAGCTAGCGCTCCCGGATCTACTCGCCGTAGCCCTGCCATCAACTCTGCTCTCAACCTTGTCCTCAACACCCCCTCAAACCTCTTTCTTTCTTTCCTCTCGTCGCTCCAAATGTAGTCCTAACTAATCCATCGCAATCCAAATTCCGCATAGCATTACTTTGTTACATACCAATGGATGTATGCAAGTTTTTAAAACTGTAAATTCTCATAGTTAGCCGATTGCGATTTTGCGATGAAATAAACCCTATGTTTTTCTGAAAACAACATCAGAATTGGTCGAGTAGTTTTTACGTGATGCGTGCACAAAGAAACAGACAAAATTTTCAAAAATGATCTTAATGTGTTCTATTACTTATTAACAACAACAACAACCCCCCTCCCCCACACACACACACACACACACACACCATTCTTTCGCATTTTACAGTGTACAGACACGCGAAGTTTACGCTTTTCATTTATTATATACTAGCTGCGCCCGCGACTCCGCTCGCGTGGACTGCAGGTTCCGCTTCCATTCCCACTCTCGCTCACTATCCTACTTCCACCCAGACTCTCAATCCCGCTCCCCTTTTCCCACGCCCACTCCCATTCCCACTACCAGCTCCAAATGTAGTCCAAACTCATCTAGCAATCTGAATAGTACGGAAATACTATTATTTGCAATATATTGCATACTAACCTTACCTACTAATGTATTTGAAAACTAAAAATGTCCATAACTCTTGATTGAGTAAACCGATTGCGATGAAATAATGACTAAATGTTAAATTAGGATAAGCCCTGTTTCTGTGAAAAGTCTGTCAAAATCCGTTCAGTAGTTTTTAAGTGACGCAGACAAACAGATAAACAGACAAAAATCTCAATAATGATCGAAATGTGTTCTGTTGCTTATCTTTAGACGCCCAATTTTTTTTTTTGCAAATATTTTCAATGTTTAACTTTGTTACAGACACCCGCATCCAGTACACGATATCCAACCAGGGCGCGCTGCAAATGATACTCAACCGATGCATGTACTATCTCCGATACACGAGCCGCAGGGGGCCCAAGGGCGGCCACCGGCAGTGGAAGTGCATCGACTACGTGCGCCACGGGGTCAAGTGTCCAGCGACAGTTATTACTAAAGACGATGTTGTCATCAAACGGTGAGTTTCCACAGCCTAGTAAATGAGGGAAAGATATTACACTAGCGTGTCTGTACATTATAAAACATCAATCAGGCCTCCCCAACCCGTCTGGCCAGCGCGGGGAGTGTAGGCCAAATCCTCCGTCTGTCTCCGGCAGATGAGAGAGGGTTGTGCTCCTGCAGTGGAGACAAAAATAACCTGATGATGATTATACTAGCTGTGCCCGCGGCTCCGCTCGCGTGGAGTACAGAATCCGCTCCCGTTCCCACTTCCGCTCCAACTCCCACTACAGCTTCAAACGTAATCCAAACTCATCGCATTAAAATTATACTTCCTTGTTATATTGCATACTAACCTTATCTACTAATGTATTTAAAAAATTAAAATGTCCATAAGTTTTGATTGAGTAAACCGATTGCGATGAAGTAAAGCCTATATGTTACTCCAAGTTAAGCTCTATGTTTCTGTGAAAAGTCCATCAAAATCGGTTCAGTAGTTTTTAAGTGATGCGTGCACAAACTCACAGACTAACAGACAAAAATTCCAAAAATGATTTAAACTACTTATCCTTAGACCCCCCAATTTTTTTGTTGCAAATATCTTCAATGTACAGACACGCGATGTTAACGATTTTATTTATTAGATTATAGACGAGCAGTAAATATGCTGATTGTCTAAATAGACAATCAGCATATATTGTCAAATGACAGTGCTGAATTTCACCCTTTAAACTGTATTAGTTGTAAGCCTGTGGCGATTCTTAAAAGAGATTAGTAATGTTTTCTTTTTCTTCTCTCCAGGTTCTCGGCACACAATCACTCGTTCCACGACAAACAGATAATGAAGAAAGTGCGAGACAACGCTGTCTACTCGGCCATACACGACGCAGAGGCCCTTGGAGAGAGCAGGAAACAAGAGAGAACAATGAGACCACCGGCCGCCAAGAATGACACAAAAGCTAAAGAAACGGACACTGAATAAAAGCATAGACATATAGAATTAGTGTTGTTTTATTTGTTTTAGTTACTGTAGCAAGAGTTCAAGAGGGTAAGATGAGAGAAAAAATGCGGAAAATATTAACTGAAGGTATAAATATATGGAGGACTGGGTATGGTGATGTTCAGTGGTAAAGACCTATATTCATCAGTGGACGTCATGTATAAATAGAATGGTTTCAATTTTTAATACAAGAAAAATTTATATAAAAGATATAAGTGGAACACAGGTCAGGGATGGTTTTAAGCGCTATTTTTGAACGACACCGTTTTTACTTCACTTTCCTACCTACATTTATCCCAATCATCTGTCGACGCCCTTCTACTGAATACGGTGTGTTGGCCTGGTCCACAGACTACATAGACACATTCGGTAAAAGAGATTTCACGTTCTAAAATGTTCGTGAGGAAGTTATCATTTTGGGAAAAGGACCTAGGGAGAGCGGAGATCTAGGCTGGTCATAATGAGAGTCTAGGCCTATAGACAACGATATGGTTTTCCGTATATTCATAGTAAGTACTCTTTGGATAGGGGATTATGAAATTTCGACAAACATATGAAGAACTGCAAAAACTGTGGCTACGCGACTGTCTAAAATATTTGAGACACTCGTCAGATTCCGCCTTCGTCACAGAAATTATTTTACGAGAGCTAAAGAAATCAAAAAAGAGAGAAATGTTTTGTTGTTTAATTTTCTGTCTTTTCTTTTCTTTTTATCTAAATATAGTGTCTCTTTTTAAGTTTATTACATTCATTGTAATTCGTATTTGTAATGAAACAAAACAAAACTAGCAAATGCAGGCTTTTCTTAGAAGAATTAGCCATTTAGTTCAAAATAAAATTACTGATTTCAGTATAAATAATCTGGTAACACATGGATGTTTGTAGCGATTTTCAAAGCCGTAAAACATATTAAAAAAATTGCGACTTTGCGTTCGTTCGTTCACTCGCCTGCTTGCTAGACAATCTTTTCTGTTCTGGTGTTATTTAACAGAACTAATTGATTTCTATGAAAATGATAGTTTTTCGCACAGTGTTGTTTGGAAGTGGCGCCATCATCACCGTAACAGATAATATTGTCAGACTTTTTTGATCAAACGGAGTGTTTTTAAGCGTTGTTCCCTGTATTGTTTTCAGTTATATCCTCTTTGTTGTTTTCAGTGGATGTTTTCACTTTCTTCTAGTTGATGTCATTTGAGATTGTAATAAAAACGAGCATTGGATTACATATTGCAGCCTCTTCGAAGTTAAACATGGCTACGGCACAATTTTCTTTATCATGGGATGCCCACAAGCGAAACATATGCAATGGCTTAAGTTATTTGCAGCAGGCAAGTGTAATTTTTAAATATTTTTATTGTAATACAAATAGTCAAACTGTACATCTCACGTACTTGCATAAATTCTGAATAAATAACTACTTACGAGCGTCACAGACTGATATTTGTCTAAGCCATAAGCCATCTATTTATAAGACACTGGTTACATGCTGTTTCCTTAGAAGAATATAGTCCGTAACGACTAAGGGTATTGTGCAGACCACTTCAGTCGCAGAACCGAGGGCCGTTGAGGCAGATTAGTGCTGAAGTGAAAACAGTGGACCGGTACTCGCAGCTTGGGACGCCCCGCCGACTGGTGAACCGACGACCTGAAGAATGTGTCTGGATGGGGATATAGCGTTCATTGGGGAACCTACGTCGGTTGGAGTGTACAAAAGGGGGCGCTATGGAAAATGGCGCTATGGCGCGCCCTTTTGTACACCCTAACCCCTACGTCCAGCAGTGGACCGCGATAGGCCGATGATGTGACTATTTTTGTAATTTTTCAGAATGGTGAGTTTGTGGACATGACCTTAGCTGCAGACGGGCATCATGTAAAGGTGCACCAAGTGATCATAGCTGTGGCCAGTCCTTATATTAAGGAGCTCATTGCTTCTGCACAATGTCCACATCCTGTCATATTCTTGAATGTGAGTTTATGATATTTGTTAGACTTTAAAACTCATGTTATCTTTGCATTATCAAATAATGTCTGAAAATCATCACAGAAGACGATAAAAACATTTTGGATTATGAAGCAAACATGTTTTTTTTTATTTTACCTGATGGGGTAAAACAGGTTTTTAATAACATTTTATAGTTAGACATAGCATAACAAAAGGATAATCAAAATAGAGGAACGGACGAAGTTCTGTGGACTGACAGTTGGTGGTATAACCATGAACAAAAGTATGGTCAGGTCTAAATGCAGCAGGCCGGTGACGGTACCACACTTCTGATAAATGCCATACAATCAATAAATAATGCAATCAAATGGTTGCAGATATTCATGGGCTACAGTATCATCTGTCATTGTCAAAGATGCATCAACTTAAGTAATGCAGTAAACAGGCACAGCTCTGCCCCCCTGCTATTCTATTCTATTCTATTCTAATTATTTTAATATGAAAATCGGAACTTGTATATCATTCTGAAGTAAAATCTATGAATGAAGCTTTTATTTGCCTTTAATTAATTACTACAGACCATTTAAAAACATTAATGTTACCTTTCATCCTCAATTTCAGAAAATATCATACACAACATTATCAGCAATATTGGAGTACATCTACACTGGTGAGGTTCTGGTGTCCATCGAAAATCTAAATGAACTCATAGTGGCTGCTAAGGAGCTGCATATAAAGGGTTTGGAAGATATGGTATGTTATAAACATCAGTTGAGAGTTTTGTTTAAAGACCTCTGTTTGTCTTCTACAATGTTCAGACTGATGATCATATTGTCTTTTGGACGTAACCTAAGCTAAATAATGAGTGATATATGCATATAACAATTAATATGCTAAAGAACAATGATTAAAAAACAATAATTTCCACTTTTTTCAGGCTCAATATTAGGTAGTCTATTTTTTATTTTATAATTAATGTATTTTTTTTTTACATTAAATTAAATCATGGAAAATTGTATATGTTTATACTTAATTCCAAAATTGCATCCTTATTTAAAATACCTATTGTAGAACTGTTAGCCTTTGCACTTTGATCCATATTAAAATAATGGAGATCTTGCGATACTCCATTTCGTCATTATTCCCTGTACTGTAACCCTTCATATCATTGGTGCAGAAGGATAGGAGATCTTTTCTTCTTAAAAAAAAAACTAGTTGACCATGATATGCATTTCTTATTTCCAGAAAATACACAAAGCTGTTTCATCTTCTCTAAATGTAGAGGAAGATTACTTGGACGACAAGGAATGTTACTTTGAAATAACGAGGCCTGGTGACAATGAGACAACAACTTTATACCCTCCAAATAGTATTAAGTGAGTTATATATATTTCAGGTCAGTCGGACCACGTTCGTTCGCCCCATCATTATCAACCTATTGACGTCCAATACTGGACGTCCTGACGGCGTCTCACCCTGAGCGTGCCGGTCTCCACTCCAGAACTCATTTGCCGCAACAGTCGTCTGCGACACATGTGGCCCGTCCACTGCCACTTTCAGTCATTGTGGTTGATATCCTTTAAAGAAATCCCGAGCATAGCATCTCTATCGCTCGCTTCGCCCCTCTCATGCATTATTAATACTGTAAATAAGTGTTTTTAGAGTTGTTTCAGCCCACCATCATCATCATATCAGCCCTTAGACATCCACTGTTAGACATAGACCTTCCCCAATAACCGCAACCACACCCGGTCCTCTGTCCTCCGCATCCAGCCACTTCCGGCCACATTCTTCAGGTCGTCGGTCCATCTGGCGGCGGGGCATCCCACCCTACGCGTTCAGCCCACCATTTAATTTGAATCCTATCCCTCGCCTAATCGTATTCTCCACTTAGGAATTCATCTCCCTCTCGTTTTAATGAGTTCTTGCTTTAGAGTCACCAATTTTAAGTGGATATGTGACCCGCCTATTGCCACTTACTGACTCTAAAAGACCGCCTAAGATTCAGGTTTAGGATTAGGTTTGTGTTTATTACAAATGAATATATTTCAGAGTCGGAAACTTACGATGCATAGGGGAGATGGGAGAAGAAAACATGTTAGAAGAAACATTGGAGGAGGAAAATATATCCCAAGAGGAAGACGCTTACGAGCAAGGCAAAGTGGTGGATAAGAAAACTGGTGTCAAGACCGAAATTGAGATATCTGATCAAAGTAAGTTTTATCCTTCAACATTTACATAGGTTTTAGGTATGCACCTGACTCATCGATCTGTGCACATATAGACCATCTGCGGCAGAATCCTTTAATCCTGTTAGCTCTCAGCAAAAAGTCGGTGCTCTGCTCTCACATGCAAAGCAATTTGGAGTTGGGGGCTGTTGGCTGCCGCAACACACATACTGTGTTCTTTAAAATGTGTTTACGGCTCTGCAAGCTAAGTCCTTTTGAGCCAGTCTTTGATAGTTTTTCACTTCATTCAAAATGTTTCCTTACTGAAGTTGATAGTAAGCTTTAGTAAGGTGTGAGGTTAGGAAGTTCTCTAATTTAAGAAGATCAGCTTAGTCACGTTTATTTATCTTTCCTTCATAGTGTACACACACAGACATTTGTTGCATAATATACTATGACTACTGTTTACCAGAGCCTAAAGTATACATTATTTTATAATAACAAATACACAACACACTGTTCTCCAAAAAACACGGAAAGTACCATTCTCCACATACTGTGTTTTTTTTTTATAAATGTGAGACGGCTCTGGAAGCTGAGCCACATAATGTGTCTACTACGTTGTCCCCGGCTCTACACATCGTCCGCACGCGTCGGTTCTATTCGTAGGTTAAGTCTTATGAATAATTTGTGAATCCTATTGTTGCTTGAAATAAATGATTGCCACATGATGTTGATCAGTTTCAGAAATGAGCGTGATGCAGTACACCGTGTCCAACCAGGGCTCCCTGCAGATGATACTGAACCGCTTCCTGTACTACCTGAAGCACACCAACAAGGACGGCACGCGCCAGTGGCGCTGCGTCGACTACCTCAACACCTACAAATGTCCCGCGCACGTCGTCACCAGGGACGACGTCGTCTTACAGAGGTCAGTTTGATTACACCCTTAGGGCGTTTTCGCACTTATCCGTATCCGATTCGTATACGTTTCTGATCCGTTTTGGCCATCTTAGTAATTCTATAGACGTTTGCGCACTCCTACGTAAACGGTACGTATTCGATACGTAAATTCTCAGTTCGGATCGTTTACGGATCAAAACCGAGCCAAAGTGGCCGCCATATAAATTGTACGTCCGCTTGCCCACTACACTCGATTAAAACGGATCAGTGCGCAGACGCTATACAAAATAAAAAAAATACAAAAATGTTTATTACAGAAACTTAGGGGGTTACAGAGGATAGTTGGGGCCCTCTTTTAGACATAAAAATGTCTGTGCCAGAGGAAATACGTGAATTTTTCTGCATAATTGTATCTCCTCACTAGAAACGTGACCGCGAGGCATGAATAGTGCGCGGGAGGGGTTCGCTGTATCCGAAAATCGGCACGCGCGGAACTGAAGTAAACAAATGTCTTAACCGTTTTATCTTGATAGGATTTCTGTGATCAGATGTCACACAAGTCGATCCCGGACAGAGATACAAGAGCTCAGAATGACCTCCATCATACCAGCCCTTAGACGTCCACTGCTGGACATAGGCCTTCCCCAATGAAAACCACCACACCCGGTCCTCCGCCCTCCGCGGATGAATCGGATACGGATAAGTGCGAAAACGCACTTAGCCTTCGCCTTACTGCTAAGGGGTTCTGGGCACTTTGTGTACTATCTGAAGAATACCAACATGGACGGCACAGTGCTATCACAGGGCGTCGACTACCTCAACACCTACAAGTGCCCCGCGCACGTCGTCACTACGGATAACGTCGCCTTTTTTTATTACGCATAAATAAATAAAAAAATATATATATATCAGAGACATTCACACCAATTATCCAGTCCCAAACTAGGCAGAGCCTGTGGTATGGTTACTAGATAACGGATAGACATACTTAAATAAATATATAAACATCCAAGACTTGGGTACAAACATTCATATTCATCATACGAACATTTGCCCCTAGCGGGATTCGTACCCGCAACATCCGGCGTGGCAGGCATAGAGCTACCCGTTCCGCCACGGAGGTCGTATTTGATGCGACGGCAATCGATTTGGGCCCCATTAAGTTTTAGTCGTATGATACTATTTACATAGGTGATCATTTGTGCATTTAAACCCATGTACTACGGACCACCATAGCTGGAAGTAAACCTACCCCAATGCGTGCCACCACACTCCTCTGCCCTCCCAGGTCGTCAGTCTATCTAGCAGGGCGTTCCACGCTACGTTTACCATTGCGCCGTCTATCTGCCCTAATGACCAGATATGACAGTCTAAGGTTGACTGGAAGAGATCCCTAAGTGGGATAAGTCCGCCTTTGTACACAGTTTAATTCCTATTTTATTATTGTTGTAGTTGTTATTTTTGGTACAATAAAGCGTTTACATACATACATGACATCATCATATCAGCCTTTCTTTGTCCACTGCTGGACATAGGCCTTCCTTAATGTATGCTATCACACTCTGTCCTCCGCCCTCCGCATCCAGCCACTTTCGGCCATACCCAGGAGTAGGGCTGCTAGGAACTGGGGTCTGTGGTTGTAACTCATACGGGAGTTTTGCTCATTATGATCACGCCGTACCAGGTAGTGCACCGGTCTATTAGGGATAGATGGCCGTGTGGTTTCCGGTAGAGTAGAATAGGACCGCTCCAACTCTTCCCGTGGATGTCGTACAAGGCGACTAAAGGAATACATTATAAAACATCAATCAGGCCTCCCCAACCCGTCTGGCCAGCGCGGGGAGTGTAGGCCAAATCCTCCGCCTGTCTTCGGCAGATGAGAGAGGGTTTTGCTCCTGCAGTGGAGACAAAAATAACCTGATGATGATGATTTATGTATTTGGACGAAATCTATATTTATCTTAAAATTTGTTTATCATTTGTTTGTAATTCATTTATTTAATAAACTCATGCAGTAATGTAAATATGGACACTCCTCATCGCTTATTTAATAACTATAATTCTTCTTCCGCCTCCTGCTCATCAGTCAAATGAAACACAAATAATGTGATATTTTTTTCTTAATTGGATAATATACTGCTAGGAGTCCCCGGATTTTTATTACAACAGCTAATAAAAACGCTACACACTCATACCCCCACACTAGGATTCCCTGTGTTGCGGGTGGCATAGACACATACAAACACAATCACAAACATCCAAGACCAGAGAACAACTCGGGCATTTATCAGTCAGATAAATGCTAGCCTCAGCCAGGATTCGAACCCGGGACTCCGAGCACAGCTGGCAGGTTCACTACCAACTGGGCTATGGAGCCGACTAAAATAAATCTGTGTCATATTTTCGTCTCAAGTACATACCTTATTCCGATTCGTGGTTGGTGGTTATCTTAGCCTGCCCACTGGCATTCAGTTACTTCAATTCACTCTAAATACATAAATGATTTTCAGGGTTCACTCGCACACGCATCCATTCCACGACAAGAGGATAATGAAGAAAGTCGAGGCCGGGGCCATTTTTACGGCGATAACGGAGGCGGAGCTGGAGGGGCACAGCAAGAGGATCGTCCACGAGGCGCAGAAGGAGGACAAGAGTGTCGGCCTCAGGCAGGACAAGAATGGGGGGGAGAAGGATAACGAGATGGATTATACTGTTTGATGCTATTACGGTGTTTTATTTATACTTGTACCTTCGAACCACATGTCGAGAAAGTTGAGCGATATCGTAAAGATCCGAGACTCTGATAGAAACCTTACATTACAGCACTCAGCATTATAAATAAATAAATATCTTA
Source organism: Esperia sulphurella (assembly GCA_947086405.1). Classification (NCBI taxonomy): domain Eukaryota; kingdom Metazoa; phylum Arthropoda; class Insecta; order Lepidoptera; family Oecophoridae; genus Esperia; species Esperia sulphurella. The sequence goes on from OX352265.1 coordinate 14,331,089, forward strand.
GACATTCACACCAATTATCCAGTCCCAAACTAGGCAGAGCCTGTGCTATGGTTACTAGATCACGGATAGACATACTTAAATAAATATATAAACATCCAAGACTTGGGTACAAACATTCATATTCATCATACGAACATTTGCCCCTAGCGGGATTCGAACCCGCAACCTCCGGCGTGGCAGTCCGAGAGCTACCCGTTCCGCCACGGAGGTCGTCAAAATAATAATATTGGAATGAACGGCGATCATTTTAATTGAATTTAACTGAGGGGTTCAAAGTTGTACTGAGTGCCATTGTAGCCGGTCTCTTAAAGGTATTTTTTACATACAAACATAATGCTCACGCCTTGGTCCCAGCCACTACGCGATCATGACAAACACTCGTTCACCCGCTTTTTACTCCGTGATACCACTTGGCGTGATATGTGGCGAACAACATCGCCGCCTCAGTGTTGATACACATTATGGTACCACTATTAGCTAGGGAAATAATTGTCCACCTCGTCCGAGCCCCGCATGACTCGTAAGGCTAATAGCACAGGGCGGACACTTGTGCCAAAATGTATGCGATGGCGGGAAATCGACTACCTATTCTTACACAAATACAATAATCGTGTCCGCACACGGCAGCGCACGCACACATGCCTAAGGCAATCGTTAGGGGTGTCAGACCGCGCGGACCGGCCGTGGGCACCAGCAACTTTGTGATGGCGGCGTAAAGTGTGCATAAAAATAAAAATAGTTTATATAGGTGGTTGATTAATTGAGATTTAAGTCGTAGGTATACAATCTTTTTCCAACTTTCGATATTTACGTGCAAAATCTCTATGCAACCATCCAAAACTGTACGAATTCGTGATAGACTAGTTGGTACTGCGCTCGCCTCACGTTTATGAGGTTGAGGGTTCGAATCCGGGCACAGGCCAAAAAACGAAATAAGAACGTTTTTAGTGAAGAAAAATACCTTAAGAAACCAGCCAAAGAAGTAATAATTCTAAGGCGTATGTGAAGTCCACAAACCCGCATTGGGCCAGCGTCGTGGACTATTGTTATGGAATAATTCCTACTCGCGTGTAATTTTTTCTTTTTTCATTATAATTTAAATATATCACTAAACATGGCGCATGTGCTAAAATAAAATATTTTTCGACATACAGGGAAAAAATACGACACTCATCATTGTGCACATTATAATTTTTTTAAATCTATACATATATTAAAACAGTAAAAAGGCGTTTCTGTACATTAAAGTAAAAAAAATTCAGACCTTAAGACGAGTGGAGTCCAAAAATATAATTTAAAAAATCGTGTCTATGTATGTATGTACGGGCTAATCTTGGAAACTGCTGAACAGAATTTAACGGCGTTTTCACTGTTTAATAGCTTGTAGTTCGGGAACTGGAGAGAAGGGGTATACTTAACAAAGGATATTTTCGAAATTTCCACATTTGTTTGAGTAAATTTTGTGTTATCACAGGAGTTTTCTGACTGTGGCAACATCAAAGTTGGTAGGTACTGCGTTTCTTTTTAATTTCTTTGCAAGACGATCCGAAGCACAGAAATGAAGATCGCAAACGCGGTAATTCTTTAAACTTTTATTGTTTAAGTCGGATCGTCCAATCACTTGAATCCAGTATATATATCTGAGAAACAATTTTTTTTTGTATATACATCTGAAAAACAAAAAGATTTTATACCCAAACAAAAGGAACTGCGGAAACGTTCCTACAATGTTACGTTGTAAGCTCACGTCACACCCCACTGTATGACACATGTCATTATTTCTTTTTATTATGCTGCAATTACACATCCGCGCAAGTCGGTAGACAATCGCTCATTGAATTTCGATTACATCAAAAAGGTCAAAATTCAAACGTGACGTCTGTTCCGTTATTTTTTATTAACCGTTATTAAATATATATTTTATGTATTATAAATTACATTTGTCTAAACCCAAACTTGATTTTATTCACTTCAGATCAGAACGTCTCATTCTCCTGTACCATTGAAATTAGATAAGGACCAATTCACTAATATAGTACCCAGACTAAGACGAACTCTAAATATGTCTATACATAAAAGGAATCGAACTCACGTATTCTGGTACTTGAATCCAATAAGCAAGCCACTAAGCCAACGACGTGTTCAATAATCATGATATCTTCAACAGAGGGAGTCCAAACATTTATTTTTATCTTCGTGTATGCATGACTGCCATAAATTAAAACTTACATAACCGAATTTTTTACTAGCATGAACACTTGGCTATTATGCGAATGTATATACGGTGGACCACACGCTAAAGTGTACAAAATATAAAATTTGCAACTAGGTGTTTTTCCAACTTTACCTACAAATTTTTAGAATTCAGGTATCTTCTTACACGCTACAATTAAACCCCACGTTGGGCGCTAGAATGTAATAAGTTCCTGATGATCTGCAGGTTCCTGAATAATTAATGGATATGATGAACGTGGGGTTTATTTGAAGGCGTGACTAATACTACTTAAATTCTTTAAGATTTAATATGTTTTGTCACAAAACATATTTAATTTCGCGTGACTAGTTACCTAATTCAAGAAGACCCACATCGATGCGAGCGTCTCGCGACTTAACGCAAATGTGTAAATGTCGTACAACAAACAAATAAATATACAATTGATTAAAATTGTATCAATGTCTATCCCAAATAACATTTTATTTACATTATCAAACAGAATAAAATAAACCAAAACGTATAAAATTATATTTGTATTACTTATAATACCAAAATTCAATCCTTCAAATTGTTGGAATAAATAGGCAAAATGTGTTACTTACTATTCGATTCTTCTGGAGGAAAAGAATGAAATCGTCTCTTTTTGTCAATACTGTTAATCAAACAACCACCTACCGCACAATACTTCACCATTATTCTTTTAATTGTCTTTCAAGCAATACATACAGCCCTGACGGCTAGTGCCCTAAACGCTACCCAAAACTGCGGCGCGGGGTGAGGAAGCTGTGATTGGCGGGGGGAAGGGAGTGTCCATTCTATACGTAGTATTATTAGGTATTCTATGCTAATAGTATAAATTATTTACATCCTATCCTACTAATATTATAAATGCAAAAGTTTGGATATTTGAACGTTTGTTACTCAATCACATAGTTAGGTCCTGGAATAGGACATAGGGTAGATTTTATTCTGAAAAAACATCATATACCTACGTGAAATATTTTATAATTTGTAATATTAAGTTGTCCACAGTACTATATCAATAGATACTAGGATTTTAACATCTAATAAAAAATGCATACTCTTATTTCGCGTGTATGTATTGGTGTGCGTCACTCCAGCTCCAATTAGCCATTTTTTTTGAAATGAAATATCTTTATTGTGGATCATAGGTATATAAAGGATTACATGTCATAGAGCTCAGCTATGTCCCGCCACGTGGGCATATAACATTGTGTCGCAGTAAAGCATGCATTTAAAAACAGTAAAAAAAAAAATTTAAGAGTTAATTAGATACAAATTGAAACCTTAAATTGAACCTTTTTGAATTGAAATTAATAATCGAGAAAGATATATCTTTTAAAGTATATAAGTACAACACTTGTTTGAGTACAAAGCAGTCCCTACATATTTCAAGGTGAAGCGTGGTGTGATCAGAATTTAAGTACGCGCCTTAGTTCAAAATGTCTGCCTCAACGTCAATGTCTCTCTTGTATTCTCTTTGGTCAATGTCAACGTATCCGAGCTGGGTGACGTCATTCCAACTCGGAGTTCAATACCCCCTTGTAACTTTTGATCTGTTTAAGTACAAAATCTGAAATTTGAGTACAAAATAGTACGTTTTGAGTACTAAACCTGCCAGGGTCTTACTGAAATTCGACTTTGTCGGAGCTGGAGTGCGTCACTCTGTAAAAAAAAATATGTGCAAAATAAATACGTTATATTTGGAAATGAAACATTTTAGGTATCTTTGTCTGCTTGTGCACGCATCACATAAAAGCTACTGAACCAATTCTTCATTTTTATCGGTCGGGTCACTAAATCAACTTATGCGAATTTATAGTTTTATTCTCATCAGTATACAACAAATCAGTATAATGCTTGGAGAAATTCAAACGGAGTTACGGATTACTTGGAGAGGGTGCCGTGTTGTTCCCGGCTTAGAATAGGACCACCCCCAATCTTTCTGTGGGTGTCTTCAAGGCTACTAAGATATTGCACTGGGACGGGCAGCAGCGTTCTCCTGTGTATATTAAGATCATTACTGCGATCACCAATCCGCCTGCCAATCGTGGTGATTATGGCAAATCCCCCAATGGACAGCCCACCAATTGGTTTCTAATGGGGAGGCTTGTGTTCAGCAGTGGACGTATTTCAGCTGATGGACATGGAAGTATGGAGCCGCGTGTACAGTTTGATAATAAAAAAACGAACTAGGATGTGGTATTGTGGCCTACAATATGTGGTTTACAAAAAAAAACTGATTATAATAAAAATAATTTATTGTTCCCGATTTAACATTGATAAAAAATAGCATACAAAAACTTGTACAAAATATGTATTTCGATTCGTCTCTATCACATCTTATATAAAATGAGCAAACGTTTAAGGCACTATAATATTATCCAGTTAATATATTGAATACAATAATTTGCAACAGAAAGGTGTATAAGTTATATTTGCCTTCTGGCACAGTAACATAAACATTACATTACACTTGTCTAATCCCAAACTAGGACTTTCTCCTGTGCTATGGAAATTAAACAAGGATAGGACAATTCACTAATATAATATCCACATTGGGACCAAATTGTCTGTCCCCAGTAGGAACCGAACCCACGACCTCAGGCGAGTCCAATGCCCAAACAATCGAGACATACTCGTACATCACTTCCTCGTAATACGAAAATATCTACTCTTTTTTTATCACCTACAACTTCCCACTGTCACACGCAAAAATGAGTCTAAGGCGCTAGACTTACCGTCGTTATTACTCTGTACAGACGGGGCGATAGCCACGACGGGGCGTACAGAAAATGTAGGTACTTATCGCGGTAGGTACGTTCGAGTGACGGAAAGTGCTTCTGGTCATGGACGCCCGCTGCGGCATTCGAAACTGATTTACACTACCACTTTCGGATAATGACATTTAACAGCAGCCTTGTGGTATAACGCAGAAACTAGTATTTCCAAAAGACTCGTTAAGGCCAGTCATGTGTAAAATGATATACAAAACAATGTCGACTTAGGCTCAACTCACACCGAATTTAAAGCGATTTAAAGTGATACATTATTTATGAAGCCCTGAATCCCAAACTAGGTTTTCCTAGGTTCCCAAACATTGACATAGTGTCGCTTGAGAAACTTGAAAAGTCGCGCGGTCGCTGAGCACTATTAGCATTACTAGCATGTATTATAATAATAAATATAAAGTTTAAAATCATATGACAATGCAACTGCCCGCTGCCATTTCGGTGTGAGTTGAGCCTTAGCCTAGAGTTCTCAATGTCCCAAAAAGCTGAAATAAATTACTATATCGTAGAACATTGGGCGCGCCAGTATTGTCGCATTTTACATTCGATTATCGTCGAATCTATGTATGCTAGCTATGGTTTTTATATATATTTTTTTCATATCCATTCTACATAGTAAATTGAAATTTATGAAATTATACTTCTTAGTTAAAACCAATGTGAAAAAGAAATTACCAATGATAATTTATCATAAAAAAATACATAATAAACGTCTGATTCGTTTTGTGCCCCTGTTTGATATTTATACACCTTTTGTCACACACTTTACTTAAACTAAAAAAATTATAAATAATTCATTACATTTTAAAATAAATTATTTTTTTAAAATACCTTCGTTCGTACTTAGGAATGCATTATTGGAATGTTAAAAGTAAAAATATAACATTTATAGAAACCCGAGTATTATTTATATAATAATTATAATAAAAAAAAATATAGTCAATATTTAATAACACTTACACTCTACAGTGGAGTAACATGACCACTGGACTCATTGTACGGTCAGCAGCAGAAATGAGAATTTTTTACATTATTAAATACCTTTTTCAAGAATATACATTCAAATATATCGCTTAACTCTAATAAAGAAAAAACGCTGAAAGTTTTATTAAAATAATTATTTCCTCTATCCCAAGATTTTCTGGAGGAAATCGCTTATAAGGCCCTCTAGTTTGTATATAGATTACTCTTAACTTTGTATATTTCTTTTCATGTACTGAACCCAGTCAGGGCTTGAAAATACCAGTAAATATATAATACACCGAAGTTGAAAGTACTTAAAATATTGATGAAAGCAAATTTTACTCAAAGGAGACTTTATTTTTATCATTCAAATATTAATAATTTTTTTACACAAATCTATAAATGCAAATTCTTATTGAAAAAAGCTTATATAGAAATAATATATGCTTTCCAATATGTTGTCATAAAAATTACAACAAAAATACAAATATTTTTATTTGCATTTGTGTAAAATTTCAAAAATCTATGTATTTTTTAATTAAAAAGTCTCTGAAAGCTTATCTTCAATATTTAAAGTACTTTCATTCAGGTAGCGTAGGTTTTTTACATCCTGTATCCATGTGGATCTCACGGCTCAGATACCATGCAGATAATATAAGGAATATATTTTTTTACAATACAATACAATACACTTTATTGCACAAACAAATACAGTTACACGTTATAGAAGTTACAAATAATACAATTTATTTTTTTACCTTAGAAGATCAGTGGCATTTATAGATCAATATATAAAAATATTTATAATTATTATGCCTACAAAAATTTTAGTCTCATGGCTCAGAAAAATGCACGTTTAAGTACAGACAAAGCATTACAAGATCTTAAGCCAACTGATATTTGACGAAAGTCGGTAAAACGAACGCTGCTTTATGAATATCGCTGTTATAGTACCTCAAATTCATTGCCTTCTCGTCCTCTCGAGAGAAGACCAACTGTGGGGTGTCGAACTTGATATCTTTGTCTAAAGAACCGATGACGAAACCTATCTGGCCAGATGGATACGTAGGCACAGATGTCCAAGCGTAAGCAGCAGATGGGAATTGGTTCCTACAGAACTGCAGCGTACTGGTCACTAATTCTATATCGTTCCAAATCGTACCAGCCTGAGAGCACACGATACCATTTGGTTTCAAAGCGCTTTTCATTAACGAGAAATAGTTTTCCTGGAAGAGGTTTACCGCTGGTCCGACAGGGTCGCTGCTGTCAGTTATGATGACGTCGAACTCCTGGCTGTGGTTCTTCATGAACTCGAAGCCGTCGCCCACGTGGAGAGTCAGCTTTTCACTGTCAAATCCAACGGCCATGAATGGTAGGTACTTTTTTGATACTTCGATTACTTTTGCGTCGATTTCCACCTGAAATTGTTTTCAAAATATTCAAGATTTTCTGAAAATATCAAAGTGCATTTAGATTGCATCTACACAGAGGGCGCAGGTTCGTTTCCCTCTGGGAAGTTGGAACAGTCAGTTTTGTAGAATTGGTCTGGGTGTTGGATTTGTAAATTATGCTGTCCTAGTCTTAATATCATTCGTACAAGGATTCTAGTATAGAATTAAACATATTGTGTGTTTTTAACTAATCCTATCGAAAAATACTACCTACTTAAAAATTCGGTAGTTTTAACAGTAAAAACTGTTATAAAAGTATACCCTGATTGACTCATCTATGAACACAAACTGCTACGTTGAGCAACTAAAAACTTTCTATGGAGGTTTCCCAAACGTCGTAGTCAACCACAAAGAAAGGATTAAAAAAAAATCCAAACGGGGTTGAAATTCCAAGCCAAAAAACAACAGCTAGTAAATACATTAAATACTCTGCCCAATCTTCTCTTTAATATTGTGTACATTAAGACAAACAAAGATAAAGAATTATTAATTTATTGACCTTCTGTCAAAACTGAAGAGCATGATTATACTCGCTTATCATTCTCCCGTGCTATATCTAAAAGTTTCCTAATTACGAGTTCATGTCCAGTGTCACAAAATGGATATAATGACTTATAAATAACTAATGACTGAGTAAAGACACTAATCATTAGTTATCAAAGTCACACAGTATTATTATAATTGTTTGAACATTGTCAAATAAAATTAAAATTCGGTTATCTTACTAAATGTTACTATGCTATGAAATAAATATGTTTTTGTTAAAAATAAGTCTTTCTACCACTTAATATAATCCATCTAATTGATAAGAAATGGATAGTAACAAACAACAGGACAACAAATTATTCTTATCTGCTTGCTCTTACCATTTATAAACTTATAACTTTTACTTGGCAGCTTAAATTATCTTTCATGTTCCTATGTTAAAACACAGACGCTGGCAAAGAATTTTATCTCTTAGCAGTCGGCAACAAAGTGTGTAATTAATGATTGATAAATCAAAACGCTTCGTGCAAATAAATTAGCTCTATTCAAAGCGGCAGCAGACACGCCACTCAATGATTTTTTTACATCAACAGCAGTGAAAACGCTTGCGAGCGCGGCAGCACTCGAAATAATAAAGGTTTAAATACTCTTTAAATAGCTTGCCGCCATAGGTGGTCTGCAGCTCAGAGTGTTTGTACTGCCGTTAAGAGCGAAGTTATCTGATCAAAGGGCATACTAGGTGCATCTTAGGCATCGGATTCACGGCAGAATCCGATCTATTTAAAGCAGAACAGGTCACGCCGCTCATTCACATCAATAGCGGTAAAACAATTCACGAGCGCGGCAACACACTCAAAGTAATAAGGCCAAAATAATTTGCCGCCGGTAAGGATCCGCAGCTAAGAGTGTTGCGTCCACTGTTCGCCGTGATTACACGTTTCCGGCGTACGGCCCGCTGTTCCATGTTAGTTTTTCGATACATACAAAGCTATAGTAATTGAAACAGAGCAGTCAATTTACCGCAGAACGACAGCTAGATGTGCACAGAGCTTAACTATTTGGTGCCAATTACATAATGGATGCTTTTCCGCAATATGTAGGTAATTAAAAACATATAGTTACCTGAACAATTTCTTTGACTTTAGGATGCTTGGCTACTTCTCTGGCGACGCCGCCATCGCCGCCTCCAACAATAAGCACCTTCTCAGGGTTCTTGTGACAGCAGAGAGGTAAAAACGATATCATTTCCTAGAAACAACAATTTAATATTTGATTCTAATTTACAAAAATACACACTTTATTGGTTCAATAACATTTGCATCCTTATACTAGATATATCTATGTAGATATATTATTACAACCAATAGCCTGGCTCCCCAACTAGGATTCCCTGTTTTATGGGTAGCTAGTCTTTCATTAAAAATGTGAACAAATGTTGCAATAAATTTTAGTTTAACTCTGTAGTAGTACAAAAACAATCTAAAGACAACACATTTGGAGAAAGACTAAAATAAAATAATACAATAAATAAAAGACTAAAATAAATAAAATTAAATGAAAAATTTGATTGCAAGAAGTAACCACCAAAGTCTCATCTCATATCAGAGCCAAATAAATTTGATCTAGTCTTATGATGCTTAGTAAAAATTTGAACACATCCCCTTTTCTGCACCTCTATCTTCTTATAGGCCAGGAAGACTGGATGAAATTTCGACCCTTCGGTAACTTCTCCCAAGCCGATTTGATAAACTTCACATAAAAAGACTGGAATATGCAGGTTCCTTATGATGTTATCCTTTTATGAAAAGCCTTGTGGTATTATAAATAAACCATACTTAAATTTGGAGAAAATCATTATGATATCATCAGTATGGGCAGGGTTTTAACCCACAACCTGAAGGTCCTGAAATGTGAGGCAATTTCACAACCAACTAGCCTACCACAGCATCTGCACCATTACTTCTACGTTTTTGTTAATTATAAAAATAACCCTTAGCATCCGCTCTTGTACACCCGAACCGGAACTTAATTAAATAACAGTTACCTGATAAGAGAATTCATCTTTCTGAGTGCACTGAATAATACCATCCAAAACCAACACTCTCCCAAGGCTGGTGGTGTCGTACACTTGGATGTCTTGGTACTGCGACTTTTCCGAGTGGAGCACCTCCTTCACCTCAAAGGAGAACGTGCTCCCAGGCCACATTTCACAGGATTCGCTGAACCAATTGTTGTTCAAGGTAGCCATTTTACAAGAGCTGTGAGAAACAAAGAATTATTCGTGACAATAGTGGCTGCAAATTATTTACTAAAATGTTAATCCTAATTGAACATCTGCGCCAACGATCTCTATGTACTACTAGATGGAGCGTTCCAAACAATTGCTCTGGTCCACGCAAGTAGCCACAATTCTTTCACATTCACAATGAAACTTGTGAATGTGAGTACTACTCAAAACATTTAATTATTTACTAAATATTGACATTATTTAACCGTAGCGTCAATATTTAGCAATACTTAATTAAATGTTCTGCGTAGTAACTGCACAGGTTTCAAAGTGAATGAGAAAGAGTTGTGGCTACTTGCGTGGAACAGAGCGATTGTTTGGAACGCTCCATCTAGTAGTACATAGAGATCGTTGGTCTGCGCAGTCTTTTTCTACGTTACAGTTTAAACTTGGGTTGGGTAATAATTTCTGTGTAACATTACCCCGAGCCAGAAGCAAATAGGCAGCGATGACGATTAAAAGTATCAATATAAAAATAAATAATAATGGTAACATATGGAAAAAATATTTACCAAAAAAAAATACAGCAGAAAATTCTCGAAAATAAACACGACACGCACATACACAAACAGCAACTCAACAAAATTACAAAACAAAATAGGTATCACTGTCAGTGTCAAATGTCAATAAAAGAACGAATGAATGAAAACTGATAACAAAAGTGTATTACACATAATACACATCCAACGCATCGAGTTTTATAAAAATATATATAGGTTAGAATAAGTTAAGTACCAAAAGCATAACAAAAAAATCTGGCTATTTTAGTATAGGTTATAGATATGATACGACAACGATTTAAATAATATATAGGTATTACAAGTCAGACAATACTTAGCTGAGAAATATTTGCTTGTACATTATCTAGTCGTGCAATACTAAACCCGGTATCCGGTCCCAACATACATAACCTAAATACATGTGTTTAATTTCTGGGAATACGTAATGGCCAACCAAGTAAATGCCACCTGCGTATTGCGCAACCCGGAAAGCCCAGCCCGTAAAAGCATTCCACAGCCGAGACGCGATTTACTGGGGTGGGAATTACGCCCTGGACATTGATGGCTCGACCCGTAATTGAAGTCTTTGTGTTTCTTTTACAGGCTGGGTATTGCGAGTCGGCTATTACAGTCCGGCAATTGCAGGCCCGACCCAAGAATGGCCATGCCGGAATGTCCATCCCGTAAATGGATACGAGCCAATCACGAGCGAGCCGACTGATGGTGGCGATGTTTCAAGAAATGGGTGTGTTCAAAAATTTTTATTAAAAATTAGTAAGGCGTCCATAAACGTTCCATCTGTCCGGATTTGTTAAAGATGCGGCTCAGCTAGCAACCATCATATATATTTGAATTGCTTTGAATGAATTTCACTTAATTTCAATTCAAGACTATGACAACAAGTTTATTTATTTAGTGTTTGTTTATATTAAAGAATTTCGCATTATTATTAGGACGCCTCCTTTTTGTAGCGCGAAGGGCATGTTTGCTGACGCGGGGGTTCCTAACTTCGCCATTCCGAGAGCGTGGACATGCTCCTGCTGGGCGCGACTGCGCAGCAGCAGCAGTGCTAAATGGAATTTTTAGATATCACTAGTACTACTAAGGTTATTTTACCTTATTAAGCTTTTACGGCTATCACAATGATACCTGCTCGGCCGGTAAAATTACTTACCGAGAAGCTTGTGTCTTTTATTTTTCAGGTGGAATTGGCGACAAACAAACCTCATTTGCAAGCAGTGCTTCAAAAACTGAAGGATTTAGAAAAAAACTGTTAACACTGAACAACAGGATGTGAAAAAAATCTGTGATATCACAGATTTTTTTTACAAACAAACCTCATTTGCAAGCAGTGCTTCAAAAACTGAAGGATATAGAAAAAAACTGTTAACACTGAACAACAGGATGTGAAAAAAATCTGTGATATCACAGATTTTCCAGACATCTGGTAAGCATTTCTTACATGTTTATGTAATTTCCTTTCATACCTACCAACCCAACCAAGATTATTTTATTTTTGACAAATTATTACAATATCATAATATATCACAGTGATACTATGTAACATCATCAGCCTACCTACTTAAAATACTCCTCATGGTGTGTTTACATAACACAAAACTAACTTAATTTGTTTTACAGGAGTAAGTAAATGGACTCTTTGGATGATTAAAAAAGAGGGTCAGTCCAATCAAGGCATTCGGAGAACTGCTAGCAAGAAACGATCATCCTAAGCCACAAAGGTCAATATTGATAACTTCGACGAAATAAATAAATATTATAAATAAATTATTTTTAAAGTGGATCAATGAAAAGTTGCTGCCCAATCTGGAATTACATAGTGTGATAATATTAGTAATGCAAGCTGCCACAGCATTTAAGTAAATAAGGCACTAAATTCCAGCTTCCGCAAGCAGGTTATCAGAGACTGGTTAACAGAGAATATTGCATGGTCAAATGAGTCAACCAAAGCTTAACTACTATGTCTAATAAAAGGACATAAACTTGACCCAATTTATTGCACAGACGAGTTGTTGAAAGGACATGGTCATGAGGTGCTTAGATTACCACCTTACTATTGCCATCTGAATCCCATCAAGAGAGTTTAGATTCAAGCAAAGATAAAATTGCCGAGACAAATGTATAGAAAATACTGAAAAAAAACCTTTTTAACAGTGAGTGCTGAACACTGGAAGAAATATGTGAACCACATAAAAAAACTGAAACCGAAGCACTATAGATAGGTTATTGGATGATGATACAATTCCTTTTATTATAAATGTTCAGGATTGAGACTGCGATGAGGATGAAAGCAGCGATGAATGTTCAAAGACATTCACAATCACCGAAGTCCGAAGTTAAGCAACGTTGGGCGCGGTCAGTTTTAGGATAGGTGACCATAAGCTCCTGTTCACGAAATGACCCCCAGTATAAACGAAAACTAAAAACTTATCCACTTATAAATTAAACTTGAATTTAATTTAATTCTAACTTAATTTATATAAACGCATTTTAGTGAAAGTTTTTATTCCAGATCGGAGCACAACGGTTCACCGTATTCGGCAGTCCGTACAAAACCACCAACGGTTGCGAGAGTTTCCACGAAAAACTCCGCAAGCAGTTGGGACCAAGTCCCAATATCTGGCGGTTCCGGTATCCCAAATCACGTTCGCATCAAGATCATCATTTAAGATAACGTAAGACACGATTTTAAAGCATTTACCTACTTACTTTATTTTTAGCGATCTTCAAACAAATCATGGCGGACTGCCACGCACGATTTTTGACCCAAATCGAAGGTGGCCGGCTGAGGCGCAGGAACAAAGAGAGGCAGTATGTAAGAGCCCGAATCGTTTCAGAGCAGTTGCATGCTCTGGAGCAGGGGCAAATAACTCTGAGAGGAAAACAATCCATATAGGTACCAAAATGACTAATTTTTTTTCGAAGGTAAATTGCGAGTATTTTGTAGTCATGTACTGGTAACATTTGATACATTCAACCTTTGTTGGAGGATTACCTTACCTTATCTTTCTTAAATATGATATCGAAGATATCGAAGATACGGTGTCTCTGTCAATCCGACTAAATGCCAGGCAATCCTGGTCGGAAGCTCCTGGCTGCTGTCTAGGATGGACCTTGGCGCGGTGTCACCCGTAATGTTTGATGGAACAGTAATACCTTTCTGTGCTAGTGTGAGGGATCTCGGGCTGCATATTGATGAAACCTTGAGCTGGAGAGTCCAGGTAGCGGAAGTCAGTCGTAGATTCACGTACACTCTCCGTACTCTCTACAGGCTGAAATTCTTTCTCCCGCTCAAGACAAAGATTATGTTGGTACAAACACTTGTTCTGCCCATTATTGACTATGCTGATGTGTGTTATCTGGACCTCACTGAAGTTCTTCGCAATAAACTTGAACGCCTTCTTTACAACTGCATCCGTTTTGTCTTCGGTCTTCGTAAATATGACCATGTCTCCAAATGCCGTTCGCAACTTAAATGGCTCGCCATCCGACAACGAAGGAACTCTCGTATTATATGTTTCTTGTATTCGATTCTCAACGAACCTCTCACTCCATCCTATCTCAGAAATAATTTCCACTATTTGTGTTCGGCCCACGACAACAGAGTCCCTTGTTCCTCCCAAAATCTTCGACTTCACATACCAAGGCACCGTACCGACTTCTTTTCTTATTCCTTCACAGTACACGCAGCGCGCTTGTGGAATGAACTCCCGGAAAACATCAGGACGGCTCCCAATAGGTTCGTGTTTAAACGATTGGTGCGCGAGCACTTACTTGGATCACCATAGGAGTAAATTGGTCATCGTCTATGAATCACGTTTATGTATATATTTGTTATTTATATAACATATGTATTTATTTATCTTAGTAATAAGTATTCATATATTACATATGTAGTATATATCTTATATGTGTAGGTATATGTATAATTTATAGATTACATTAGTATATTTCAGTTTGTATTTATTATGTAAGTATAGTATAGTATATAGGTAACCAATTTTCTTATATAATTTTTTTGCGCCTACCACTCATTATCTGCATGACCTAAAGGTCAACTGGAAGAGAATGCCATATTGGCATTATGTTCGCCTTTTGTACTTATGTGCAATAAAGTTTTTAAATAAATAAAATAAATAAATATACCTTACTATATCTAGCCTCCAAAAAACCCCTGATTTATAACTCCATAGCTGATTTTATTAACAAAAAATAACATAAAGCTATAACCAAATCCGTACTAATACTACTGGTTTATGTATTGTATTTGATGTGGTGTCTTTTCAAGTGTGTTCGTCGTTCCCAACAATGGTACATAAAAATAAAATTTATATCAAAAGACACCGCACGCGAAGTATAGAAAAAAACGTCAAAGTAATTAAAAAAATATGTATAATTTATTTAGCTTGGTTTGTATGAGAAAATACCCATAGATCATAAACATTCTATGTATAGTTTTCGGACTTATCTATGGATTTAGTAAGTAAATGTTTAGTTGAGATCTTAGAATAGATAGTAAACGAAAGTCTTTGACATAGCTCAAAAACTTTGTACGTTGAAGTGGCAATGGGCTGGTCACATCTTTTGGAGCATCGATTTCTGTTGAACCCGATCCTCGGTTCTCCTCATCCAGTGGCTGCCAACCGCCACGGGGCGTCCTACACCATACTACGACTTACCAGGCGTGGTCTCCAGGCTAGTATATTGATTTTTTTAGGTGTAAGAATGAAATGATAATGTAATGAATTACTCGGTAGTTTACTGTTACATGTATGTTAAAAGATTCAGATTTATCGGTCCAGTAGTATTGAAGATATCCGGATATCTTCAATACTACTGCAGATTGAAAAACTATCTTTATGGAGACCGGGGACACGGGTTTGCATTGACAAATCCTTAGAAAGTGTAACAACCCGACTACTGCTCAACTACTACTAACTTATATTCAATAAGTATATAATACTCATATAAGTACTTATAATATGACAATAAAAATTCTAGGAAAACATTTTTGTATTTTTTTTTGTAGAAAATAATATATTATTAACTTGGTTTAATTTCAAAATATAACCTTTTATAAATAGTAGTATCTATAACGAAAAAAGATTTATGACCCACTATTAAACAAAATAGCTCAAATGACAGTTGGTATTTTGCTCCGAATTGTAAAGCTTACTATAACCCCCGCACATACGTATCAAGATTGTCCGTCGGATCAGCACAGAACATCCAAATAGCCAATTTGGAACGCACCCATCTGAACGCTAAGTACTCGCGGTGGGCGGGAATTCCTCGGATTACGGGTCGGACATTGTTGGTTCGGGCCGTAAAACAATCCCTGAGATCAAACCACCTTCGCTTTGGAATCGAATTGTCAGCCCGGACAATACGGGTCGAGCAAAACGGTTTGGGAATTACTAGTCCGAGCAACTAATACGCGACCTGTCTTGCACGGTCTGTAGTTGGCGCACCAAGTAATGTTTTCATTTACGGGCTGGCCATTACGAGCTGGGCAATCCGAATCGCGCATTTCAGACCGTGCATTGGAGGGGCCCTAATTTCTAACCTTGATTTGACATTGGTTAACTTTTATAAAACTTTGGACGGATAAGATAAAATTGTAGTGTGTAATTAAAGTACAAAGTGACCGCTACCTTACTTACCGGCTCCCTCAACCGCGTGTTCACTAGTTTTATACATCAAAATGAAGGGCGAAAAAAACGTCGACGTTCAGGCACTGAAAGACATCGCCAACAAGCTTAGGATTGACAGCATCGTCGCCACAAATGCTTCAAAATCCGGTCACCCAACATCATGTGCATCGATGGCAGAAATCATGTCCGTCCTGTTTTTCAACACGATGCGATACAAGATATCGGCACCCAGGGACCCTTCTGCGGACAGGTTTATACTATCAAAAGGTCACGCGGCCCCTATCCTATACGCGGCGTGGGCCGAGGCCGGCTTATTTCCAGTGGAAGATCTAAAGAATCTGCGCAAGCTTGAGTCTGACTTGGAAGGCCACCCAACTCCTCGGCTTAACTTCGTCGACGTAGGAACCGGTTCGCTGGGCCAGGGCCTCGCCGTGGCCGCAGGAATGGCCTATGTTGGTAAATACTTTGATCAAGCACCATACCGAGTATACTGCTTAGTGGGTGACGGTGAGGCAGCCGAAGGCAGCATCTGGGAGTCATTACATTTTGCAAGCCACTACAAACTAGACAACCTCGTCGTTATCTTCGATGTCAACCGCCTCGGTCAGTCTGAGCCTACCTCTCTTCAACATCATTTGGAAATCTATGATGCCCGTCTTAAGTCCTTTGGTCTGCATTCCCTTGTCGTCGACGGTCACGACGTTTCCGAACTCGCTAAAGCCTTTGATGAAGCAGCGTCTGTCTCTGGCAAGCCTACAGCTATTGTGGCTAAGACCTTTAAAGGAAAAGGCTTCCCTGGGATTGAGGATCTGGAGAACTGGCATGGCAAAGCCTTGGGCGCCGATGGAGACAAGATTATTAAGCACCTGCAATCTCAGATAAAGAACAATACTATTACACTGAAACCAAAGCCTCCAACAGCAGAAGCACCAAAGGTACACATTGGGGATGTTACTCTGTCCTCGCCGCCAGCGTACAAGTCAGACGAGCTAGTCGCTACGCGGCTCGCCTATGGAACCGCACTCAAGAAGATAGCTGATACCAACTTAAGAGTAATTGCTCTTGATGGTGACACCAAGAATTCCACATTCAGTGACAAACTGCGTAACGCGTACCCAGACAGGTATATCGAATGCTTCATTGCTGAACAGAACCTAGTCGGTGTCGCAACTGGCGCTGCATGCCGCGATCGCGCCGTCGTATTTGTGTCCACATTCGCTGCCTTCTTCACTAGAACTTTTGACCAGATCCGCATGGGCGCCATTAGCCAGTCGAATATCAATCTTGTTGGATCCCACTGTGGTGTCAGCATTGGTGAAGATGGACCTTCACAGATGGGCTTGGAAGACCTTGCCTTGTTCCGCTCTGTGCCCACTGCTACTGTCTTCTATCCTTCAGATGCAGTATCCACAGAACGTGCAGTGGAGTTGGCAGCTAATACAAAGGGCATCTGTTACATTCGCACTTCCCGCCCTAACACAGCCATTCTATACTCTAATGATGAAGTATTCAAAGTTGGTCAAGCAAAGATAGTTCGCGAATCGCCCAAGGATCGCGTGCTCCTCATTGGCGCTGGAATCACGCTACATGAATCATTGGCTGCTGCTGACAAACTTAAAGAGGAAGGTGTGGATGCTCGTGTCTTGGATCCTTTCACCATCAAGCCTTTAGATGAAGCTGCAGTTGTGAAGCATGCTCGTGCCGTCCAAGGGAGAGTTGTTGTGGTCGAAGATCACTACCAAGCTGGTGGGATTGGCGAGGCAGTGCTGTCTGCTGTGGCTCTGGAACGAGAAGTGGTTGTGAAACATGTCTATGTTCGTGAGGTGCCACGCTCCGGCCCGCCCGCAGCTCTGCTTGACAAGTACGGCTTATCCGCGTCGCACATTGTAGCGGCCGCAAAGGCCGTACTCAAGGCTTAAGGTTGTGGTTAATTCATGTGGATTTGTTTATTTACATTTTAAGAGCACAAATAACAATGTTTCTATCACTAGATTATTCACTGGTTTGGTATATGTATCTATCTATGTTATCTATCACATGCAAGCAATTTCTTGTGGGTCTGCGATAATCTTCAGACCTTAAAGTAACAAATTCACTGATTTCATAGAGAAACATTCCTTGTTGTAAACATTCCGAACAATCTCTATGGTTCTGTTATAGTTGGTCCATATGAAACTAATCTATGTGGTAAGAGGGTAGATTAGATTTACCTAACTACTTATTTTCTAGATTTTAAGGAGATCAAAGTAAGAATATTTGAAAAATATATACTATATTTTTATGTATATCACAATTATTGATCTAAGCTTAAAAGATCTAAGTGCCTTTATACCTTTATACCATATATATATATAAGAAAAATGTCTTAAGATGATGTTGCTTTTCGAAAGATTTTTGAAGGATTTAGTATATAAGAAAAAACTTAACTTTAATGTTTCACTTTTATGTTTCCTACTTACCCTAAGGGCTTCCTATTATTGTTTGTTAATCGATTATATACACTTGATTAGGTTAAATGTTGGAGCTGATGATTGGGTGGATAACATTCCTGTTCATTGCATTTTTGTTTTTCAAAAGATTTTCTGAAATAAAGAAATAAAACTATATGTCTTTTGTTAATGTTACCAATACATAATTTTTGCCCGCCTGTAGACGGCTTAGTAGCTTGGTAGTTGGACTCCAGCGCCGGAGATCGAGTGGTTTGATTCCCACTGGGGTAAGACAAACTTTGCTGTTACATTTGTAAATTAAATAGATAAATAATTATATACACGAGAGACGCGTAAGGATCGCGCTAAGTGGTAATGCGTCGTCTGTGCCTACCCCTCTGGAACCAAGGCGTGAGCATTATGTAAGTACACACATCTGTTCCCAATCTAGATTTTCTCGATGATTGTTTTAACCCGAGTACAAGTTCACAAATATAACATCCAGGCTGGCCAACTTATAAGTACAAAGTTATTTATCCCCGGTGGGCATCAAACCCACGACTTGGCGCTCGAGCCTATCTATACAGTATATATTATCTTTGTCTATACCAAGCCACTAGACAGCAATTAGGTACCTACCATTTTTTGGCTTAATTCCTATCGTACAGGAGAAAATTATAGTTAGGAAATTAGACAAAATGTAGTTCGTTAGAGCTAGCACGCACTGCGATTTTTCCGCATACGCGGCGCGGCGCTGTGAAATCTGCAGCAAACAATGATCTCTATGTACTACGTCAATGGCCTATTTAGATGGCAACAAAACACAGATTCGTCCGGAAGTGCGTGCAACTTCATACAACTTCCACATGTCACAGAATTCTGCGGAAAAAATCGCGGCGAATAAATTCGCAGTGCGTGTTAGGCCTTAAGGTACTTATCTACATATACCCTACAATTTTGCAAAGTCCAAACTAGAATTTTCTCCCTAGAAAAATAATATTTCATTTAGTTATGAAAAGTTATGGACATCACTCGTAAACACGTGGTATCAGCGGTATTGAATATGGATTGGGGTATTTGTTGGGCTGTATATATTCGTTCACCGGCTGCCTGCACAGTCATGCGTGCTAAGTTACCTGCCTGTTTGTTGAAGGTTTGTTATTTTGCATGTGGTCGCTAACAAATTGAGTATATATGTAGATAACGCCAATAGCAATAGTCAATTATCTTTATTTTTCCAGAAACTGTATAATAATTTTCGAAAAAAAAACAGGTCCTCTAGACTAGCAGACGTAGACGACCATACAAAGTATCTAATCATGTGGAAATGTTCAGTTAATGGCTGAACCAAAGAGAATACAAGGGCTGAACTTTAAATTTTCTGAATGAAACTACTGGCTAACTTTTTTATTTTCTCGCTGTAGAGGTGAAAAGTTGTATGTTTCACACGAGAGCAAATTTTCTTATGTCTCGTGCATCAGTAGTCTATACTTCGCTAGTTCGTAATTTAAAGTCAGCTATCACAGCAAAAAATAAGAACTTTGCTCACTTGTTGAACAAATAACTATTATGTTACTAAAATAACAAAATGTGATTTCAGGATCATACCATGAAGCAAAATAACTTTTCGCACCAAACAAGTCTCATATGCAGTGCGAAAAATTATTTTGCTTCATGGTATTATAATGTTAATCATTACAGTATGATTGCAGTTTGCACTTTAAAAAAGGGAAAGTTGAAATGTTACCATGTTTAGCAGTTTCCGGCTTCTTTCGTTGAGTCGCAGTCTCGGTAAACATTTACATGTTGAAGTCAATTTTAGCCCCAAACAACAGTTACGAAAAGGTGGTCTCAGTCAAATCGAATGATTTTAGTATAACAATATTCGTAGATTTCGGTTTCTTGATCAAAATTCATGTCCGATTTAGTGAGATTAATAGTTTCAGAGATAAGTTAATTACGTACACATATATACTGTTTAAACTAACAATCGCTCACACGACTCTTTGTCACAATTTTGTCTACTTATACATTTACTGACATTTCTCCTACATAATTTCTATAATTTGTGTGCAATAAAGTATATTCATTTATTCATTTCTCCTAGGCGTCCAAGATGAGTACTTAAGGGAGGCATCCAAAACTAAAACTTCTGACGGACCTTCGCGTCGACATCCGCCGTAAATATGATGAGAGATAGGTAGAAATTAGAATGTAAATGTGCAAACAAAAAATGTTCAGAACCTTCGGAGATTTGATGACACAATTGTTTTTTATTTACAAAATGCCTATACAAAAAACTCTTCGAAAAAAATTCAATAAATCATTTTTTGGAGGTTTTCTTTCAACGACCTCTATGTACCATTTCTATGTTTGTTTATTATGTACCTATGTTTTCTTTTTCGTGTTTTTAGCCGAATCGTGATTGTAGAGATGGTCATACTAGGCAGTTCTCGAATGGTTCTCGATGATATGTCTATGCAGTCAATAAAAGAAGAATTGAAATATACCTTGTGACCACGTAGTAAAGTATAATTTAATTTTTCATGTACGTCTTCGCCATCCAACCAACCTATACATCAGTCTAATAAAAATCGTTTTTTTTATTATAATTTTTACGGCCTTGGGAACGAGCCCTTTGTAGCTTGTCATCGTCCGTCTGACAGACAGTCTTTAGTGGAAGGGGATTTGATTTTTGTAAACAAATAAAGCAAAAAACAGACGGGTATAAACAAAGAGAATTGTGTATAAAAACCCTCGGAGTGCAGGGTAGGCAAACCTCAGAGGCCCAGACAGAGTTAATAAAGTGGTAACGCTGTAAACTGCTAATTCTGCAGCTGAGAAACATTACAAGATATCGCCATGGATTTAGGAAAAATATCACCTGAAGAGTTTTTAGAAGCGGTCCGTGAGTTTGTGAAAATATCAAATAAAATCTGCGATGGGTGGACACTGCACGAAGATAAGATCGATGTTCAAAAATCTTACATCAGGAAGGACTCGTTTATTAATCAAAATCAAGAGGGTATTTCAGTATTACTCAAAATAGATTACGTTATATTTTATAACCTTAGCTACGGAGTACCCTCATTAAGTTTCAACGTTTGGAATTCTTCAGGCGAACTGTTGACTCTAGAGGATATAAGGAACATGGCTTTCATCAAGTAAGTAATCAGTTTTCTTATAGAATTCAGCATTTGAAAACTGGAAAAAGAACTCCTCTACTCTTAGAATCTTTCAGTCCAGTGTGGGGTTGGGGTAAAAATTAGAGGGGTGTCCTTCTACTCAAGAAAGACACCCCTCAACAATAAAAGCCTCCACCCCTAGCAGTGGAATAAGGCAACGGATTAGTGTAATGTCGAGGAGTGGGGAGGATTAGATTTATGTCAATTAGAATAATGATGATATGTATGATATCAAATTCACTCTTATATATGCTGCT
The DNA here is from genome assembly GCA_947086405.1 of Esperia sulphurella. Classification (NCBI taxonomy): domain Eukaryota; kingdom Metazoa; phylum Arthropoda; class Insecta; order Lepidoptera; family Oecophoridae; genus Esperia; species Esperia sulphurella. The sequence continues at coordinate 14,353,350 of OX352265.1, forward strand.
CCCCATGGCTCATTAGCAAACTTTAGTCTGACCACTCTTATGAGGAAGGTATTGAATATTAGTGTTGTCTGTTCTTTATTTTTCATTTTTCAATTACAGAATCAACAAAGCAGACTTCTATTCAGTAATTACACAGCAGGAACATCCTGTATTGTTCCGGCCATACTTCGTTATGCATCCTTGTCACACATCAACTCTGCTGTCTATATTCAAGAATACATCGAGAAATATTATTGTCACATTCCTGAGCCTTATAACCCCTTTGATTCCACTCAAGTTACCATTAGAATATGGTTTATAGTATAGAATTAATGAAGAACAAAGAGGTAACTCTGCGCAAATAGTTTTTGAAAATGCCATTGACAAAAGTTTGACAATTGTATTGAATTGACAAAAGTTTGGATGGCTGTACTAAGTACAATGTAAGTATTCTAATTTTGTATTTTGGTAGGTACCTAATGAACCATGATTTCTTCTTTCCAAGCATTTACTGTAATTGGAGTTAAATTTTTTTTTACCTCATGTTTAAGAAATATAATTGACTTTGAACTATCATTAACTATTCTTCTCTCCTGTTTTCCGTTTACATTAGATTTTGTACCTTAATAAATACTGTTCATTTTACTATTGTTATTGCTTAAACATTAGATCCAGATTCCACACTGGTACTTTGAACCGGATATGAAAAAGTGAAATTTTTTTTATTATACACAAATACAAGACAGTCCATTTAAACCTATGATGTAGATAGGCGCACTTAACTCTGTAAGAATTTCTTCCAGTATACCTTGGGGTGGAAAAGACTAGTCAAAGCATAGACAAACAGCAGTGCACATTAGTTCAAAAGAGAAACAAAAACATTTATAGCAAATAAACAAAATATTTATCTATTTATTTATTTAGACTAAGTATTGTAGATGTATTTATACAAAATATGTAAAAAATATATTTTTACGAGATCATAATTAGTGTCTTAATCAAGTAGTAATTTAGTGTAATATTTTGTATTTTATTAGTATCATCAGCAGCCTGAAAGAGTCCACTGATGGACATAAGCCTCTCCCAAGGTGCGCCACTGAACCCGATCTTCGGTTCTTCCCATCCAGTCACTGCCAGCTACCTTATGCATCTAGCCAGCTAGCCGCTCCATCTAGCCAGGAGGCGTCCCACACTAGGCTTGCCCAGTCGCGGTCTCCACTCGAGAACACGTTTACCCCAGCGGTAATCGGTTCTCCGACAGATGTGACCAGCCCACTGCCACTTCAGCGTATTACCCTTTTAGCTATTTTATTAGTATAGATGTAAATAATTATTTATACTAATAAATAAGTTATTAAAAGTTGTATTATATTTTTTTATATGTATAACTAGCAAGAATGAACAGAAGCTTGAAATGTACGGTTTTCGCTGATGTATTCAACGACAATCTTCATCTGATACGCTAACAACGCAATTAATGGTACACCCTTATTTATGGGACACCCTAATTAATTATACATTGTCTTTGGCGTGGTATCACGGGGCGAAACGCGGGCGAAGGAAAGTCGCTTTGCGACGTTTGTCAGTATCGCGCATAGTGGCGATACATCGTCTCTGCCTACCCCTCTAGGACCATGGCGTGAGCATTATGTACCTATATACTATTACAGGCGCACCAATCTGTCCATACACGTTTGTGTGCACGCGTAAACTATCGAGAGAGGGACAACGGTATACGTCAACACATAAGTGCTTCTCTTTCTAACTTGCGTACATCACCGTGCTTTATTTTGCGGCGACGGTAAACTTCCGGGAGAAGTGTCGCTTCATCACGTAGTCATACGAGGGCTGTTTGATAAGTCGTTTTAAAAAGTAAAAAAAATATATATTTTTTAAACAATTTAGATTTATTTTTCAACATAGTCTCCTTTGAGGGCCATCACTTGTTCCAGCGAGTAGCCAATTTTTTTTTTGTTTATCCCCTCCAAAAAATACATTTTGTCGAGGTCTTCAAAATAGCCGTTTACACTTGCGATGCAGTCCTCATTTGTCAAAAATGTTTGCCCTCCAAGTCATCTTTTCAGATTTGGGAATAGGTAATAATCGCACGGAGCTAGGTCCGGCAAATACGGAGCATGCGGAACCAGCTCGAAGCCCAACTCGTGGATTTTGGCCATTGCAATAGCTGACGTGTGCACTGGGGCATTGTCTTGATGAAAGAGGACTTTCTTGGGGGACAATTTTGGTCGTTTTTCCGCTATTTCATGTTATGCCTGTGTTCTCAGCTATGTCACGCACCTCACCTCACGCACTCGGCGGTCGTCGAGTACAATATTATGGACTTCTTCAACAACATCCTCAGTAGTGACTTCGATTGGGCGACCAGAGCGTGGAGCATCAGATGTGCTTGACAGACCACGTTTAAAATCATATAAACAGTCTGCAACGTTGGTGCGTTAGTGCCATGAACAGAATCAAGTTCAGTTTTTATTGTGGCAGCACTGCAACCCTTCATAAAAAAATGTTTTATAACGGCACGAAATTCAGATTTGTCTATAGTTGTTGAAAATTTACGAGGGATCACAGTTAAACATTGGTTAAACTGACAAAAACTTGTTTCTTTTTGCTGAATTTTTGACAGTCTTTATTTGAAAGATTGTGCCTTTCAGTGTTATTGCCATTTACCAGATAAAAGGTTTTATAAATAGTTTTTAAAAAGACTTACCAAACAGCCCTCGTATTTAGTACTAGCTGTGTCCGAGGTTCCGCTCGCGTGGACTGCTCCCTCTCAATTCGACTACGCCTCCGACTCAGACACCCACGCCCGCTCCCATTCCCACGCCCACTCCCACTACAGTTCTAGCTCTAAATGTAGTCCTAACTCGTCGCAGTCTGAATGGCACCGAACATTATAGTTACACTTCTTTGTTATATTGCATACCTACAAATAATAATTATTGAGTTAATTTAAGGGTATACGAGGGGCGTTCAAAATATTCTCGGTATTCGAATGAAGACAAACAAGTACGAAAAGTTTAATATTTTTATTTTTCAATATACTCCCCCCTATGTTAATACACTTAAAAGATCGATCAATTTTTTTTTAATCCCTCATAATAATATTTTTTATCCTTGGTGTAAAAATGCTCGTCCACTGCCGCCTTCAACGCTTCATCGTCAGAAAATCGATTTCCACGCAGATCCTTTTTGAGATTGGCGAACAAAAAGAAGTCGCTGGGGACTAAGTCAGGACTATATGGTGGATGAGTTATAGTTCCAAACCCACATTCAGCAATAGCTGCCTTGGCAATATGAGCAGTATGGACAGGGGCGTTGTCATGCAGAAGCAGAACACCTTTGGTTAACTTTCCTCGCCTCTTTTCTTTGATTGCATCCCTTAATTGACGTAGAATGTTTGCGTAGTACTGTCCTGTGATATTTACACCTTTTTCTTTATAATCGATTAACAATACTCCTTCACAATCCCAAAATATTGTTGCCATAACCTTGCCAGCGGAAGGGACGACCTTGAACTTCTTGGGATGAGCTGAACCCTTAATGTGCCACTGCATGGACTCCTGTTTACTCTTTGGGTCATAATGATGAACCCAGGTTTCATCTCCAGTAACTATCTTTTGCAGCACCTCATCAGGATTTTCGCCACACAGGTCAATAAAATCGGAACAACAAGCTGCACGCATATCTTTTTGAAGCCGAGTCAGCATTCGCGGAACCCATCTTGCACTCACTTTTGACATATTAAGATGGTCATGGATAATATCATGTACGGTACCAATAGAAAGATTGGTTACTTGAGCTATTGATTTTATCTTCACTCGACCATCTTCCAATATAAGGTTTTCCACCTGATTAATATTTTCTTGTGAAGTAGCTACTACGGGCCGGCCAGGTCTAGGGTTATCTTTAATACTCTCCCTGCCACGTTTGAATTCGCTTGACCACTTTTGAATGGTAGATAAAGAAGGAGCAGACTCACGGTAAACACAATCCATTTCCTCTTTTATGGTTTTTTGATTTTTACCCTGTTTTGTCAAGAATTTTATGACGGAACGATGTTCTAATTTCGTTAACATTGTTAATTCACTCATAGTGTTCATGTTTGTTCAGAAATTGCAGAAAAACAAAAGAACATCTCGGTTTGAATTATACTTTTTTTTTTAGTCAACGAATGAACCTTAGCAGCCAGTAACAAAACAAATTCAAAAAGAGGTGGTAAGATATCAATACCGAGAATATTTTGAACGCCCCTCGTAGAACAGTAGAACAGAACACTCCGTGAAAATGTTTGGGAATTCCCATATCACGCTATTATTTTTTTAATATTGTTATTTATTTATTTATTTAATAGTTTATTGTACACACAAATATACAAAGAACAACACAAAGAAAAGAAAATTATACAAAAGGATAAGCATATTTCTAAAGAAATTTCTTCCAGCTAACCTGCGGTGAAGACGATGGATTATGGAGAGGCAGTAGTCATGTAGGTACAGGTACAAGTACCTACATAGGTACCAACTATTTCGTAAGTTTATAGGCATCGTGTAAAACCAGGTGGCGCAAAGTGGCGGTCCATCGTCTCTGCCTGCCGCCAAGGCGTGAGCATTATGTGTGTGTGTGTGTGTGTGTGTGCGCGTGCGTGCGTGCGTGCGTGCGTGCGTGCGTGCGTGCGTGCGTGTGTGTGTGTGTAAAACATTGATTTGAACTCCATACGAGCATACGAGTGAACCAAGATCTTGTTCCCTTGAACTAACTCTTGTCCCCTTGCACCGACTCTACTTGTTAAGTTCAAATCATCATAAAAATGACTACTTTAGCCAGAGAATACTAAATATTACTACGTAGATTAGCGATACTCACCTCCCCCCGCCAGTTTAACGTCGCCCGCGAAAAAGAGCACGACTGGCGATCGACTATATTCGGGCGCTGGGTGCAGTAACCCTTCAATAATTTACGCACATCAACAAACGTGTACCGACAGTTTTGGACAACGATCTCTATGTACTACTAGATGGAGCGTTCCAAACAATCGCTCTGTTCCACGCAAGTAGACAACTCTTTCCCATTCACAATGAAACTTGTGCAGTTACTACGCAGAACATTTAATTATTACTGAATATTGACGCTACGGTTATTGAAAGAGTTGTGGCTACTTGCGTGGAACAGAGCGATTGTTTGGAATGCTCCATCTAGTAGTACATAGAGATCGTTGGTTTTGGACATATATTTATTTTTCATTAGTCGTGCAAATCTTTTTTTTGAGTGAATTTGTAAAATTGACATAGACATAAGAAGGTCTAGGTTGGCGTGGACACGTCAATATCATATATATATTGAACGGCTGATAGCGTGCGGTGATAAGATTAGCTCCACTATCATTGGACAGGGATTCTCGTATTTGTACACAAACTCACACAGGGTCACACGTTTCGGGTTGCAAACTTTTTCCTTCTAAAAATGTGCATGTGTTTTGTAAAATGAGAGACTGTGGTGTGCTTATATTCAATTGCACGAAGCGCCTTGGTGATTTTTTTAGTGCATTATGCCTCCTAATATTTTGCTGTTGCACTGTAAGTTCTGTTCTTTTTTTTAATCCAAATTAGCTTAAGAGTCTTTATGATAATTATTTACCTACGTCACTCTGGCTTGACAAGACTACGTAAAATATCTTTAGACTCGGAAGGCGTCAACACCATTTTAAAGAAAATGATATTTTAATGCTGTCTTGTCTAGTTTTTTATCCTCTAAGTATAGTTGAAGTACTAGCTTTTGCCCACGACTTTGTCCGCGTAGATTTCGATATTTACACAACTTGAATTTCAAAATAGATATTATTTCTAGATAGATAAATGTCCTTACAAAGTGGCGCCACTCTGTGAGCAATTTCACTGCTGTTAACGATTAATTTGGTTTCCCATAGGAATGAGATGTTTTTTCGGGTTTAAACTATCCTATATCATATTCCAGGTCTTAACCTATATGTGTGCCAAGTTTCATCCCGATCCGTCCAGTGGTGGAAGCGTGATTGAGTAACAAACATCCAAACTTTCGCATTTCTCTCCTCTCATCCAACAAAAATGTAAAATTGAGTTTATTACACCAAAGGGGCGAGCGACTAAAGACAGAAATACATTTACTGTCATAAGCCTTTGACCGCGTGGACCATGTAATTCTGTTGCAAAAACTGCAAGAACTAGGTATATGTGGGAATTTATTACGGTGGTTTGAGTCTTACTTAAGAAATAGAAGTCAAGCTGTTGTTGTTGGCGGATTTCGTTCCGATTTTATCAATATTACTTCTGGTGTCCCCCAAGGTTCAATCCTGGGCCCTTTGCTGTACATAACGTATTTGTTTGATATAGAGAAGTGTCTTCACCATGCACATTTTTTGATGTATGCTGATGATACTGAAATATATATTAACATCAATAGTGTATCAGATTGTGAAAGGTCGCAAGAGGATTTACATCGTCTTAATTCATATTACATTAGGAATCGTATTGGTGTCAACGCTGATAAATGTATGACACTTACGTTTACGCGCAAAAGAAATAAAATCAACTACGAGTATAAGTTGAACAACATCATAATCAAACAATCAGAATCAGTGAGGGATCTTGGAGTTACAGTAGATTCACAGTTGATTTTCTCGGAACACATCTCGACGATTGCCACTAAAGCATATAAAAGCCTCGGGCTGTTATACGCGTAGGACGTCCCTTTACTGATTTATTTTGTATTAAAACACTGTACTGCGCATATGTTAGAAGTACACTGGAATATTGCAGTAATATTTGGAACCCTCATTACATCTGCTATAAGCAGGATATTGAATCAGTACAGGCAAAATTCATTAAACATCTTAACTACCGTACACACCGCTCATACACAGCTAATACTTACACTGATTCTTGTAACTATCATCATCTACTGTCACTACAGAATAGACGCTCCCTTCTTGATATGATGTTCATTTACAGTATTTGTAATGAATGGTACTACAGACTGTCCGGAACTCACATCCCTAGTTATGCGTTTCTGTGCCCCAGTTCGGCGCACCAGACATACCACATTGTTCTATGTCCCTGCCACCCGCACTAATTATGCACAAAACTCAATTATTTGTCGCATGCAATCCGCTTACAATAAGACATTTTCAACTGTGGATTTGTTTAACTGTAGTAAATTAACTTTCAGGAAACAAGTACTGCAATTGCTAAGCTGAGAGAAAGAAAACAAACTTATTATTATGTATCTATCTGTTTATCTTTTTACATATATATATAAATATAGAACAATAAATAAACAATTAATACATTGATTTCCAGATCATACAATATATATACAAATACACACACACCCACACCCACACACACGCACACAAACACACACACACACACAATCACAATCACTAGACTGTAATATAAATATATTGTAAATCCGTTATTGGCAGTAAGAACTATAAATTAGAATAATACTTCTATACTAAGTGCTGTGGATTTTGTGAAAATAAATAAAATAAAAAAATTGTTACACACAATTAGAATAAACGGAAAAGAGAGAGACAAAAAATAATAATAAATGAAGTAGTTAAATAAAATACAAATTTTAAAAAAATAGGCGAGTGCCGCTGCAGTATAAGGGCAAGTGGACTAAAGGATTGATCCAGATGATGAGCAGGTCAATTTATCTCTGTTGCCGTTGCCGTGTGGTTCACGGCTTAGAATAGGGCCACCCCCAGTCTTCTAGTGGGTGTCGTCAAGGCGACTAAGGGATTGGACCAGTACATGCCGCATTGTTCTCCTGTATACTGCGCTAAGTCCTGGGATAAGTCCGCCTTTGTACACAGTTTAATTCCTATTTTATTATTGTTATTTTTGGTACAATAAAGCGTTTACATACATACATACATACATACATACATACATACATACATACATACATACATACATACATACATACATACATACATACATACATACATACATACATACATACATACATACATACATACATACATACATACATACATACATACATACATACATACATACATACATACATACATACATACATACATACATACATACATACATACATACATACATACATACATACATACATACATACATACATACATACATACATACATACATACATACTGCGATCAGTCCGCCCGGCAAGCGTGGTGATTATGACCAATCCCCCAATGGACAGCCCACCAAAGGTTGCATTCTATTGGGGAGGCTTATGTTCAGCAGTGGAGATATATAGGCTGATGATGAACCCTTTGTAGAAAAACGTCGTATCCTGCATTCTAGTTTTTGCGTTAGGGCTACGAAATTTTAGTAACGTGAAATATTGAATTATGTCAAGTGAAAGTGATTCCAAAAGATCCTTTGGACCGAATGATATCTTGCCAGTCTTTAGTATTTAAACCCATTACTTATATATTTAGTTTTTGAACACACTGAATTAAATTTTCACATTGAATAGAGATAACACCGATTAGTTGGTCGCTGTGTCGAATATAATATCGTACGATAAAGTAAGTGTTGCTGTCATTCTTAAACAAAGAAGTGCACAATAGATTTACCAGTAGAATGAAGTGGGCATTGTAATAATGTAAGCATAACAAAAACTACAGCTAGAGGTCGTCCTAGGAGGACGTTCAAGGATCAAATTAGTAACTATCTCAAAAAGGCTGCGGTCCGCAGTGAGAAGAATAAAATGAGGTGCATGAACAGGTTGATGAATGTCAGTGAGGCTAGTGTGTCAGGATCGCGCAAAGTGGCGATCCATCGTCTCTGCCTACCCCTCTGGGACCAAGGTGCATGTATGAATTTAAAGTAAAAAAAAATTGCGACTTTTTACATTCATTTCAAACCTTTGATATCAGGTAGTTTTGTTGAAATTAGTTGGAATCTTGAAACGGTTACTTATAATTAAAAAATGGCTAGGAATTTTTACACAAAACCTTTTTTTGAAATCCTTTAGTTATATCCAATTTATATTATATCACATTATGTACACCCCGTAGCTTGTAGCTTGGCTTATTCCAATAATCCCCTGCCAAGATCCCCTGCAAAGGGGATTTTTGGACTTTTTGCCGGTGCTCAAATGACACGAAAAAGTGATTTCTGGAAAACAGTCCAGAAATCCGCTTAGCGACTTTATTGAATAAAAGGGTCAACCGTCACATCAACTAAAACTCCAATATCCAACAATGAATGCAAGCAAGGACTTTGTATGCAAGCTATCACAGTACAAATATTACTCGCCCAAGTTAACGTCACAGTAAGCCAACAATAGCGTAACACAGTCTGATTAAGTAATACTAAATTAGCAGTATACCAATTAAATTCTACGTAAAGATATGCCCTAATCGTGTATTATCGTCCACGTTCAGTCTAATCTGTTAGACGTGTTATACGTTTATTTACACAAATTATCAAACTAGGTAACTGACATTCGCAGTAAATTCACCAATGCATCAATTAAGTTAAATGTTCTTTACTTCGGAGTCCTTTGATCGGAAAAGATAGATAGATAGATAGATAATTCATTTATTCTTAGACACAGCACAAATACAATGTTACATATAGGTCACTTAATGATACAGAAGTACAGCAAGTAAACATAACAGAGTAACAGTAACAGTGTAGCCTATGCTGTGCTGCGGAAAGGGCCCTGACTCAGCATAATGTCGCAGCCCAGTGGCGCGACGCTGATATTCTGCCAGGACCGTTACTTTAGAAGGACGTGATGCGTTATGAAGGTCAAAGTACACTGTTGTTTTTACTATTACATGTGCAAACCGGTCCAATTTATGTTAAATAACTGTTAGTGTTTATATCAATAATACATAGTAATAAATATGATTTTATTTTATTTGCATACATACATATACACATACATACATATGTAAATGTGGTTTTTCCTGAATTTTCCTGTCATTACAATTTAGTTTATAAACATCTTCATCGATCCAGTAATTTTCGATTATTTCTAATGTCAACCCGTAGATTATACTCTATTCTCTAAAATACAGTTCTTTTGTCCAAATCCGTAGTAATTGCGATCACAACTCACTTTGTGCGGCACCAATTTTATGTGCTCACTCTCATTGGCGCGGCCTATGACGTCATCGAGGGAGGTGGAGCCCGCATTTTGAGCGAGCATTTTATTTTTTTGGTAGTCGCCGAATCTATCTTTACGATGGTATCACTATTATATTTCTAACGTTTAAACTTAAAGTACACAATTTTTCGTAACGCAACCTTTGTTGGATGACCCCCTTACATTTATAAGACGTAAATCGAATTCACGACTTAAGGCATTTAGTCCTTTAAATAAAATGTCTAAATGACCTATGAAACTGGAAATTCAAGAAAGACATTATTAATGTGCGTGAGGATGATTACTTAGGAACTTCTATATTTACACATGCAACTTGGACATTTTCTAAGAATTGTCATTGTTAGTAGATCTATTGAGGTACAAGATTATATAGAACTTAAGACATTTTGATAACTCCAATTGATCTTATCTATACAGATTGATATATTTTTACCTTCACGACGTCTCAAAAGGCCTTCTGCTAACTTTATCACAATCAACCTGTTATCGAATTCCGAGATACACCTACATACATCGATCATACATATCTGGAGCATAAATTACCAAACTGTACAACTGTCTTGTCTCAGTTACAGTGAAGGAAATATAGTTGGGGTCCTTTAAGGTGTGGTTTCCGGTAGAGTAGAATAGTCCACTCCAACTCTTCCCGTGGATGTCGTATAAGGCGACTGAGGGAATACATTATAAAACATCAACCAGGCCTCCCCAACCCGTCTGGCCAGCGCGGGGAGTGTAGGCCAAATCCTCCGTCTGTCTCCGGCAGATGAGAGATGGTTGTGCTCCTGCAGTGGAGACAAAAATAACCTGATGATGATGAAGGTGGGGGTAGGGGATTTGAAGGACTAAATAATGATTGTAATAAAAATTGTGGTAAAGGCAATTGGATTTGTCAAAGAAATAACTTTTTGTATCTACTAGCTGTTGCCCGCTACTGAGCCCGCGTGGACAACTAAACATCACAAATTATTATGTATTTCCCGTAGGAATGGGATGTTTTTCGGGATAAAAACTATCATATGTCCTATTCCAGGAACTCACCTATATGTGTGCCAAGTTTTAGAACGATCCGTTCGGTGCTTGAAGCGTGATTGAGTATCAAACATCCAAACATCCAAATATCCAAACTTTCGCATTTATCATATTAAGTAGTAGGATTCTACATAAAACTAATGGTTTAAAAAACTGGTGTGCGAGCACCTACTGGCCTCTTTTGAGGAATAATATGCATGAGTTCTCCAAACAGACAAGTATCCTCTGTCTACTTGTCCTTTTATCTACTAGCTGTGCCCGCGGATGCGCTCGCGTGGACTACAAGATCCGCTCCCGTTCTCCCTCCCGCTCCCTATCCCACTCAGACTTCCAATCCCAATCCCAAATATAGTCTATGTTACTCAGGGATAATGTAGCATTCCAATGGTGAAAGAATTTTTAAAATCGGTCCAATAGTTTTGAGTTTATTCATTACAAACATACAAATCTTTCCTCTCTATAATATTAGTGTAGATTAGTATTGTATTATACTACTCTGTCTAGAAAGTACCGGGAAAAGATCAATAATACACAAAATGTTAATTATTCATTCAACTTTATTTTAGCACCTTCAAAGTATGCTCCTTCAGAAGCGACACACTTACGCCAACGAATAATCCAATCATCCAAACATTTTTGAAACGCTTTTTCCGGAATTGAGTACAGTTCTTCTATCAAATGGAAACGGGTGCCACGAAGTGGTAATTTGAGTTTAGGAAAAAGCAAAAAGTCACATGGAGCCATATCTGGTGTGAATAAGGTGGTTGCTCAATGACATAAATCGTTGTAGCATGTCCTCGGCGACTCGTAAACGATTGAGTTTTGGAGAAAATTCAGGTCTTTTGGGACTAGCCGAGCGGCAACATGTGTCATACCCAAGTGATTATTTAAAATGGTACGGATCGATTCGTGAGATATAGAAAGTTCATCGGCTATCTCTCTAGATAAGTTGAAGGAGGATTTTCAGTTAATATTTCCTTCACCTTTGCGATGTTAACTTCAGTTGCAGACATTGATGGCCTACAGAGCGAGGCAAGTCTTCCATCACATCTCGACCGCTTTTGAACGTTTTGTACCACTCGTAAGCACGTGTTTTTGATATAGTCGACTCACCGTAAGCCTTCTGTAACATTTTCAGTGACTCCGAACACGAAATTCCACTACTTACACTAGATATAGGGCCCGATTCTTAAGGCATACATTTAAAATTTGACAGTGCTAAAATTGGTTTCGTCTTTATCTTCATAATACTGTGTGACAAGGATAGCAACAGTTTTAGTGCTGTCAAATTTTAACATTGTTCCTTCAGAATCGAACCCATAATATAACTAAAAACAACACTGTATTAAATATAAATAACAGATGCAACTTAATATGCGCGCCAAAATGGAAAAAAGTTGTGCCAATCCAAAAACAACAAAAAACAAAAATATTGAATTTGGAACCATAAACAAATCATCCATTCCCGATACTTTTTTGACTGAATTTATATGTTTAAATATGTATTCATCGTATTTATATTGTTAGGTATGTGTATAGTCCCTAAATAAATATATAAGTGTTTGTTTATGTAACTAATATGTACTTCTCTATTTTAATTTCTGTATTAGAATAAATATAGTCTTATACATACATACATACATAAAGCTTACACCTTGGTCCCAGAGGGGTAGGCAGAGACGATGTATCGCCACTTTGCGCAATCTAATGTCACAAAACGACTTTCCCTCGCCCGATTTTCAGTATTCGAGTATTACGAATACCAAGAGCGCACTATTTAAGTTATTCGAAGTATTCGAGTTTTTCTAATATTTAACCGTAGCGTCAATATTTAGTAATAATTAAATGTTCTGCGTAGTAACTGCACAATTTTCATTGTGAATGTGAAAGAGTTGTGGCTACATGCGTGAAACAGAGTGATTGTTTGGAACGCTCCATCTAGTAGTAGGTACATAGAGATCGTTGGGCGCCATTTAATTTGTACGCCTAGGGCCTCGGATTTGCTCGGGCCGGCGCTGCGTCTCCCTAATAGAATGAATAACTTTATGCTGAACCCTAAAAGCAAAAACCTTTCAAATATATTTACATAATTTGTACATAAACGAAATGTCTAAATAAACGATAGAGTTAATTGGTGAATGTTTAGTCGGTATTGTATATTTGATAACATTTATACAAATTGCAAACATTCGTAAACGAAATCACCAGATTATCCAAAGGCAAATACGTGTTATCTGTCTATATTTTGAGTGCAAACATTTGGCTGTACCGATTGTAGTTGACTTTTGGCATTTGATGAAATTACGGTTGGACAGTCACCATTATATGCGTAATATGGAAATGAAATGAAATATCTTTATTGTGGATCATAGGTATATAAAGGATTACATGTCATAGTTAGAGCTCAGCTATGTCCCGCCACGTGGGCACACAACATTGTGTCGCAGTAAAGCATGCATTTAAAAACTAAGTTACAAAAAAAAAATTAAGAGTTAATTAAATACAAATTGAAACCGTAAACTGAACCGTTACCAAGAAATTCTCAAAATCTGTGGAAAGGGGGGGGGGGGGGTAGTAGTTTATGTCGGATTCTTACTGACTATAACTCCACGGTGGCCATTGTCGATGCATATTGAGGAACTCCGGGAGATCGCCGTGGGAGTAGTCGTAGTGGTAGTGGTCCCACTCGCGCCAGCCTCGAGGCAGGCCCTCCACCTCCCGTGGACTTTCGACATCTAGGTCATCTAGGCCGAATCACGGGGGAGTTGCCCGGTGCTCTTTCCCGGACGATCTGCTTGATCCCCCTACAAATAATAGTAGATTAGTAGCCAAGGGCTGTAAGACATCAATTGCAGCCCGACTATAGTTCGAGGGTGCAATTGATGCTTACACCCGAGCTAACTACTCTGTTTTACATCTCGATTGTTAGGTAAGTAGAAAAACAACCGGCATTACAAGAATAAAATATTTTATTAGTTATTTAAAGTAAAAGATTTCTATTCCCGCCTTTTTTCATATTTTTTTTTAATTTTTTTTTTAAGAACGAAATTGAGCTTCGCCGTTCGATATTTAAAATTGATGACTATTATACTCATACGAAGACAAGGCTGAATAGCGAAGCGACCTCTTTTGTCATTGGGCTGAATGCATGATGTCTATTGCCAGTATGATGGTTAGATGTATGCGAACTTTTTGAAAGAGTGAAGAGTTTTTTTTTAATTACTTACCGCCCTAGGGCTTTTCTAGCTACATTATTACCCTAGAGCGTTAATTTGTCACCTACAAGCCCCATTTGGGGGTAATAAGGACCTACTTACCGAATATGAGAGATGTAAAATAATTCTATTCTTTCTGTATAGCTTCTTCTTTTCTGTACTCTCCCTATTCAAGGGCGCGACACCACGCTTACGGCTTCGTCAACGGGCTGTTCAGTCAGTGTTAGTTAAGTTATGTAAAGTACAAATTTAAATTTAAATTTGACGACCTTCGTGGAGGAACGCCACGCCGGAGGTTGCGGGTTCGAATCCCGCTAGGGGCAAATGTTCGTATGATGAATATGAATGTTTGTACCCAAGTCTTAAATGTTTATATATTTAAGTATGTGTATCCGTTATCTAGTACCCATAACACAGGCTCCGCCTAGTTTGTGACTGGATAATTGGTGTGAATATCTGACATATTATTATTAAATAAATATCACCTTGCTCCACTCCAGCCGCGGGGCAGAGAATCCTAAATATTACTACTACGTAAAGAAGCGACACTCATCTCCCTCGACGCACGCACTACTGGGATAATTACTGCGATCACCAAACCGCCTGCCAAGCGTAGTGACTATGGCAAATCCTCCAATGGACAGCCCACCAAAAGTGGCATTCTATTGGGGAGGCTTACGTTCAGCAGTGGACGTATTTCGGCTGATGATGTGATGATATACTTCTATTGGTAAAAAAATCTAGAAAACCAATCTGGCACGTTTTTTTTTCTGCTTTACCAGCTGGACCCGCATAGCAGATGAGCCTCTGTCCAACACTGGGACGTTTAGTCTTATGATTTGATTATTTGGGAAATGGACCTATTTTTATAACGGACACGTCATGTACGCGTCATGCATGATACGCGTATCTGATAATACGTCAAAAGATATAACAGATAGATGATGAATCATAGAACTGCTTTAAGAGTTATAATAGGGTGTATTATAAACTTGATCAGCTGCGTAAATGACAGAATTAACTTAGTATGGTATAAAAAAAAATTACGTAAAAATTCTGTAAAGTTTTTGGATATTAAGTTTAAGTAATATAATTTAAATATTTATAAACACCTGTCGTGTCAAAGTAATAAATAATAAATAAATATCTCAGACATTCACACCAATTATCCAGTCCCAAACTAGGCAGAGCCTGTGGTATGGTTACTAGATAACGGATAGACATACTTAAATAAATATATAAACACCCAAGACTTGGGTACAAACATTCATATTCATCATAAGAACATTTGCCCCTAGCGGGATTCGAACCCGCAACCTACGGCGTGGCAGTCCGAGAGCTACCCGTTCCGCCACGGAGGTCGTCAAAGGTTTTAATGTTTGAAAGATTTGAAATGATTTATTGCTACAACTTACAGTTAATACAGTATTTAAATGTAAGGAACCCCTTTTAAGTAAATTTATACCTGTGTCAGGGGTTCACGCTGTTCCAAGGCTGAAAGTTGTACATGTGTGTACAAAATGTGTGATTTTTAAAATATAGGTATATTATTATTTTCCTTTGAATTATCCTGATTTTGATATGGACCATATACAGTAACCTCCATAATCCTGCTGGTCTATTTATATGCACACCTGTAGATTCTAAATATTAGTAATAGCGAAAAATTATCATTCTCCTTGTCACCAATAGTTGTTAATAATTGGCATTTCCTCCATCTTGGTACTAGGCATTATATCGTTATCGTTGCTGCCAACACTGATCTAATGCATTTATGGAGGGGAGGAGTTCGTCAAAATACTTAGCAGGGTACATTCATACATTATGCTCACGCCTTGGTCCCAGAGGGGTAGGCAAAGACAATGTATCCCCACTTTGCACGATCCTGACACACCTCACTCACATTCATCAACATTTCATGCACCTCCTTTTATTCTTCTCCAAGTCATCACGAAGACGTCACCAATTTTTTCGCATGGTTTCAAGGCAAAACACGCTAGGCTACATGGGATGAGTAATCTAATGCTTTAAACTTTTACATAACTTGAAATCGAATCGGCTACGTAGTTTATGGAACCCCCTTTTACGGTAATTGTGTTGGGAGCCTGGACTTCATAGCGACAATCGTTTGGCCGATATGTGGGCTGTGTTCCAAAAGATAAGATTTAATTTACCCTGAATTGATTAATATGCCTTTATCGTATTTATCGGTCATTTGTTTCCTATGGCTAAATTATATTGATTAAAAGGGAACTGTATGTATATATGTATGTAAAGGCTTTATTGTACCAAAAATAACAACAACAACAATAATAAAATAGGAATTAAACTTATTACAAAGGCGGGCTTATCCCACTTAGGGATCTCATCCAGTCAACCTTAGAGTAAAAGGACAAGTATAATGCGTTTAGTACCAAATTTGATAAAGAAATGTACCTACTTATAATATGTACTTTGTCGTATATATACGGTTAGTTATCATACGATCGTATGATGTAGGGTCGGTGGTGTAACTCCCACGATCGTGGTGCAATCGGCCCTACGATTACACAGTGATTATCTCAAATGTTTGGGTTTCCTCGCTATTTGAAGGAAACACCGTTTAGAGTAGTAAAAAGGGGTCAGAGTTAAAAGACCGTAGGTAGGGTAGGAAAAAACCGATTTATCAGCGTCAGTCGAAATACGTCCACTGCTGAACATAAGCCTCCCCGATAGAATGACACTCGTGCTGGGCGGACTGTTGTGGGATTTGCCATAATCACCACACTTGGCAGGCGGATTGGTGATCGCAGTAATGATCTTAATATAATTTTGACGGCCTTTGTGGCGGAACGGGTAGTTCTCGGACTGCCACGCCGGAGGTTGCGGGTTCGAATCCCGCTAGGGGCAAATGTTCATTTGATGAATGAATGAATGTTTGTACCCAAGTCTTGGATGTTTATATATTTATTTAAGTATGTGTATCCGTTATCTAGTAACCATAGCACAGGCTCTGCCTAGTTTGGGACTGGATAATTGGTGTGTCTGACATAATATATTATATACAGAGGAGAACACTGCTGCCCGGCCTTGGTCCAACCCTTGACGACACCCACGGAAACATTGGGGATGGCTTGATTCTAAGTAGTTTAACTTATCGATACATGTTTGTGCTAAGCTAAGGTATAGTTTTACCAACGGGGTAAGATCGTAAGGTTGGTTGGAAGAGATCTCTTTCAGAGATAAGCTCGCCCTTGTACACAAAATTTTATAACTGTATTTCGTTTTTAAATGTGCGATAAAGAATACATTTTCATTATAACTAGACTGCGTGGCAACGCAGCCAGCGTCATGGGCACCTTTGAGCCGGGTACGAGTCTTTATTAGGTTTATAACACTCTATATAGAGGTTGTATTTCATTTTTATTTAATTATTAGTTTATTCAATTAATGTAATATATAAATTATACATATACCTATATTTCATTCCAGATTAATAGTCCTATGAAAACAAACGCATTTGCGTCTCGAAAACAAAATACACAATAGATGGTGTTCCTAAGTGGACTGCAAAGTTTACATGGTAATACAAACCTGTTTTTGCTGCTGGTGACCCTTTCATGTATATGTTACCGAGACGTAAATAGCGTTGGTTTTCATAGGACTATGAATCTGGAATGAAATATACACATTACTATGTAAAAGATATATACGACATATGTAATACTAGACTATCATGGATATCATTAATATAATGACCCACTCTATATCGACCGCTTTTATGGCTTAGAGGCTTGGCCCCTGGACTCTTAAGCGACCTCTGTTGGTTTCGGTTGATTCTGGTTTGTCTTGAGTCCTCTCATAAACTACTTTTCGACTAAACCCTGACCAACCATAATAATATAGGCGGGTTGTGCGAAGTTTAACACCTTCAAGGACAGTCACTTAAGCCCCATTCAATTGGCTTTTGCTACAGAATGCTGTATGCCATCACTGTCCTTCAACGTGTAATACACGGATAATGCTCGTGCTCATCACCGGAATTTATCCATTACTATACCTCATACCACGAAGCAAAATAATTTTTCAAGTCGCCTCAAAGTTTTTACCTTCATGATTGACACTAATTGGTTATTAAATTAGATAACAGATGCACATTTTAAAATCATCTGTTATCTTATTTAATAACCAACTAGTGTCAATCATGAAGGAATAACTTTGAGGTGACTTATGAGGTGCGAAAAATTATTTTGCTTCATGGTATGAGGTGTAGCCGT
This sequence comes from Esperia sulphurella, assembly GCA_947086405.1. Taxonomy (NCBI): domain Eukaryota; kingdom Metazoa; phylum Arthropoda; class Insecta; order Lepidoptera; family Oecophoridae; genus Esperia; species Esperia sulphurella. Next base: position 14,371,990 of record OX352265.1, read on the forward strand.
ACAGGAAGACCGACTAACCTGTCAAAGTTGTCAGTCCCGGATAGGAAGCGAACTGACGACGTCGAACGGTTTGCAAGGGCTTCCAACCCTCAACCCCGCCCTCCCGACGATCAATTTTATATGTTGTAAGGACACCTGACCATGAACTGCTCCATTATAAATGCGAGGCTAGTGATTATTTGCGAATGTCATGTCACATGCACTTCTTCTCACGCCGTGCATGGCCTGCGCCGACCGTCTGCCTCCACGTCGCCTATCGCCAATGGCAGAGCGACCGTCAACACTGGGCAGTGATGACCGCGAAAATGGTAGTTCTTGCTTCGAGTTTGTGGGACATCTTCTAATTGACATATGAGGGTAATGTTTTTGAAGTTGTTCGGCACTGTTAGTTTCATTGTTATTCTCACTCGTAGTAAAATGCTGACCGAACTCAGAATCTGGGTGTATTTAGTTCTGGTAGAAGAATTACCTAATAGAAAAAGCTTCACAACCTGATCCTGAAAGAAAACCCCCCTTTTGAAGTAGTTTGTTAAAAAATATCGTCGTTTTTCTGACTAAATATCGATTTTTATGAAAATTTGTAAATTTTACGGGTAACTTTATTTCGGTTTCGTGGTTAACACTTTCAACTTTCCGACTTGAATAAATCTGTATTTAAAAATGTACCTATTGGTATTCTATTACAGTATAATTTTAAAGCACTACTATCGGAAGTATCCTAACAGTAATATACAAAAATAACAATGTTTTGATTCTGGGGGCCTATTATTATACTATGTATACCCAAACTATGTATACATAGCATGATTAAAAACTGCATAATGCTCACACCTTGAACCCAATGTAGGCATAAACGTTATACTTATCGCCACTTTGCGCGATCCTGACACACCTCACTAGCCTCACTCACATTCATCAATCTTATCATGCACCTCCTTTTATTCATCTCACTGCGGACCCCAGCCTTTTTGAGGACGTCACCAATTTGATCCTTGAACGTCCTCCTAGGACGACCTCTAGCTGTGGTTCCTTCCACATTCGCGCTTGAAATTTCTTTTGACACTCTCACACTCCCTTAAATATTTTATGTCTATAAAATTAAAAAAATAGTAACCAAATAGTTTTATCGGCCCCGTAGCCTAGTAGTACACCTACCTGCGAAGCTCGGGGTCGCGGGTTCGAATCCCGAAACATTCTTGTGATGAGCACTTGTGTTTGCCTTGTGGCTGGATGTTATTTATATATTATATTATGTATTTTTGTATGCATATCAGCTGTCTGATACCCATATTACAGGCTCTGCCTAGTTTGGGATCAGGTGGCCGTGTGTGAAATGTCCCCACATATTTATTTATTTAAATATATGTTTCTACTTCCTACTACCTAATCTACTTCATATCAGTATACAAATATATTAATTACTAGCTGTTGCCCGCGACTTCGTCCGCGTGGACAACTTAACATTACACATTCTTATGTATTACGTGTTACTAAATCCTAAAAGAAATCTATTAATCTGGTTATGCATTAAAAATATTAATATACATAAAAAAAACATACTATCCAATTGAGAACCTCCTTTTTTGAAGTCGGTTAAAAATTAGCGTTCCGGCGGCGGTTTCGCCCGTTGGACCACAGTTTTTTAGGTTTCCGTAGCCAAATGGCAAAAAACGGAACCCTTATGGATTCGTCATGTCTGTCTGTCTGTCTGTCTGTCTGTCCGTCCGTATGTCACAGCCACTTTATTCCGAAACTATAAGAACTTACTATTGAAACTTGGTAAGTGGATGTATTCTGTGCACCGCATTAAGATTTTCACACAAAAATAGAAAAAAAAAACATTAAATTTTGAGGGTTCCCCATGCTTAGAACTGAAACTCAAAAATTTTTTTTTCATCAAACCCATACGTGTGGTTAGGTCTTCAAAAATGATATTGAAGTTTCTAATATCATTTTTTTCTAAACTGAATAGTTTGCGCGAGAGACACTTCCAAAGTGGTAAAATGTGCCCGTCCCCCCTTTTACTTCTAAAATAAGAGAATGATAAAACTAAAAAAAATAGCGATGTACATTGCCATGCAAACCTCCACCGAAAATTGGTTTGAAAGAGATCTAGTAAGTAGTTTTTTTTAATACGTCATAAATCGTAAACCACAATACTATTATTAAAACATCGATCAAAGTTACAACGAACTACAATAACTTTTATATTATGTTACTTGCTGCTACGGAACCCTTCATGGGCGAGTCCGACTCGCACTTGGCCGCGTTTTTTGAAATAAAGTTGACATTTACATTTATCATGAATTAAAAGATTATCATATAATCAATAATTTTTTTTATATTTTAATATTGTGCAAATTAGGTGATATTTCCTCCCCCCCCCCCTCCAATTTGTCCTTTCCATACCCTTTCTTTCTTTCCTTCTTCATCCCCTTCCCACAACGATGAAAACCCTTTCCCCCACCCCTTCCCTCTCCCTACTCCTACCTCTCCCCCTTCCCTTAACCCACCCCTTCCTACACCCTTTATTTACCACTGCCCCCTCATCTTTCCTCTCTTACCCTAATCCCTCTATTCTTTTCCATACGACTTCCTTCCCCTCCTATTCCCTTCCTATGTTGCATATCCAATTAACTGTACAACAAAATGTCTGTCAAACTGCTGGACATGCCTTCCCCAATGAATGCCACAACGCCCTACAGATCCAGCCGCTTCCGGCCACCATCTTCAGGTCGTCCATCCACCTGGCGGCAGGGCGTCCCACCCTGCGCGTGGGACGTCGCGTCCCACTCTAGAACCCGTCTGCCCCAACGGCCGTTCGGTACTACGACAGATGTGACCTGCCATTTCAGCTTACTAATTCTTTCGGCTATGTCGGTCACCTTCGTTATTCATAGGATCTCCTCATTACGAATCATATCCCTCATAGAGACCCCGAGCATTGCCCTCTCTATAGCTCGCAGAGCCACTTGAATCTTGTGGATCAGGCCCACCATCAGTGTCCACGTCTCCGCGCTGTAATCATGACAGGCAAGACGCACTGATCAAAGATTTTTGTCTTTAAACATTGTGGAATAGGTGCCGTAAAGACTTGACGCAGTTTTCCGAATACTGCCCACCCTAACTGGATTCTTCTGTCAGCTTTTGAAATTGATCCTACCCAACTATATTGTCTGTCCTAGGCAGACGTACTCCTGAACAGCTTCTATATTTACATTGTCGACGATCACCGGTCTAATATAGGGCCACTAATTATCGAATAGCAAACTTTTTGTATCGAAACTTGTGGAAATACCTGAAATACATCAGCTAAAATAAATCTATAAATGAGCTTTAAAACATCTCTGTCACTTTCTGTCAAGTTCTTGCAACGACCAGTAATGTTGAACTACACTTTCATACAAATGATATGAAATGAGAGGTCAACTTGTATATCAGCATCCTGACATTTTATTGAGATATGACTTATACCAGTATGAGGCCCGAAGTCAAAGCTATTAAACAGTGAAAACGCCGTCAAATTCTGTTCAGCAGTTTCCAAGATTAGCCCGTACATACATACATACATACAGACAGATAAGAAATTTTATAATTATATTTTTGGACTCTACTGGTCATAAGTAACGTCCGGGCAGTGAAATTTTTTTTTTAACTTCAATGTACAGATTCGCTTTTCTTTTGTTTTTTCTACTCTTTTATTATATGTATAGATCATATACGGGTTAATAACCCAGTGGTTTAAGTGCAATCTTTGATTGAGTAGAGTAGAATAGGACCACTCCAACTCTTCCCGTGGATGTCGTACAAGGCGACTGAGGAAAACATTATAAAACATCAATCAGGCCTCCCCAGCCCGTCTGGCCAGCGCGGGGAGTGTAGGCCAAATCCTCCGTCTGTCTCCGGCAGATGAGAGAGGGTTGTGCTCCTGCAGTGGAGACAAAAATAACCTGATGATGATATAAAATATAAAATTAATATCTAATTCAATAGTTCAGCAATTAAAGTTATTATCTAAGTGGAGGTCTCACGCCCAACTATTAACAACTTAGCTCAATTATGTACCTACTTTGTATTCTAAGCAGTGTTGAAAGTTCCAAGGAGTTAAATGGTTGTGATAGTGAAGTGGGGAAATATTGAACATTACGGAGTTATTTGTAAAATTTAATCTCTCACACTCTATTAAATGGTTTAATCTAATATTTATTGCTCAATAGAAAACATCCTAAAACATTAAAAAAAAACTCTAACATTAATAAAAAAAACCTGAACTTGTGGATCTGTCAATTAAATAAAGTTTATGATTAGGTTTCACTTAATATTCAGATAAAGTAAGAAATTGGCATACATTTTCCATCATTGCCAGGCTTTTTTATAAATATGTTTTACAGTGCAGTAGTTTTCGAGTTACCCGGCGAACAGACAGACAGACGGACAGAAAAGTTTCACTATAAGGGTATCCATTATGACGAAATCCTAAAAAATAATCTAACGGTAACACTGGTCATCATTGTTTAGTAATAGACTCTAGTATATATTATCTTTAGTAATAGCCATTGTTTTAGTGATCAGCAGAATTTGTGCAAACGTAACTAGCCGTGTGGTTCCCGGCTTAGAATAGGGCCACCCCCAATCTTCCCGTGGGTGTCGTCAAGGCGACTAAGGGATCGCACCAGGGACGGGTAGCAGTGTTATTCTGTGTATATTAAGAGCACTTTTTTATTTTTTATTTAAAATATATTATATTATATATGTTTTTTCTTAGATCATCCTACTGAAACCACTGGGTTTATTTGTAGGATGGTGGTCGCTACTTGTACAATCTTATTCTATTGATAACTTGAATGGAGACCATCTAGGTTGCATTGCTGCTCGCCAGATAGTACCCCTTCATAGCAACTTTTACTTTTCGCGCATTGCCCCCCAGCATGTCGTCCACCAAACTTTCTGGTAGTTCGTTTAGAATTTGCGGCAAGATGCATTCATTTGTTCGGCTTCCGTGCACATTGTTGTATCCCGGTTGTACATATCGGGGAAGGTATGAGATGTCTCTAAGGTGGCTAGGACGTTTTTAATTATTACTGCGTACTGCGTTATAAGATATTATTACTGCGTTTACCAATCCGCCTACCAAGCGTGGTGATTATGGTAAATCCCCCTACCAATTCTACTGGGGACGCTTGTGTGCAGCAGGGGACACATTTCGGCAGTATTTGAACCTGTGACCTACCACCGGAGAATTTTAACCGTTGACTTACTTGCTTTAACGAACTGAACTATCGCGCAACATACCAGTTTGTCCATATATTTTTTTGTTGTTTCTTAAAGCTGGTGCCAGGGTTTTGGTGATTCATACTTTTCAAGTTTCAAGACAAGATCACTAAGCAAGGTCAGCAAATCGTTCACGGGGCAATGTATACGCTTCTACAACAAACTACCAGAGGAAATCTTAAATATGACGGACAGAAAGTTTAAGATTCACATTAAAAAACAACTTTGTAAGAAAGCCTATTATAAAGTAAACGATTATTTGAATGACAAAGATGCCTGGTACTAATGTTAATCCAGCTTCGCAAAATCTTTATTAATTGTATGCAAACTTGATTTTTAAAAGATGCGTTGCGTGAAGTTTGTTCCGCCGTTTCTTTTCCACAGCGCTAACACCTAGGAAGCGGTAGTCGATAAAAAAATGACGTGTATAAATGTACCAAGTGTACTCATATGCAATAAATGATTTTGACTTTGACTTGACTTGACTTTGACTTTAAAGCATTCCTACTTCCTACTAATATTATAAATGTGAAAGTTTGGATGTTTATTACTCAATCACGCTTCAACCACTAGACGGATCTTTCTGAAACTTGGCACACATATAGGTTAGGTTCTGGAATAGGACATAGGATAGTTTTATCCCGAAAAAACATCATATTCCTATGGGAAATACATGTTGTCCACGCGGATGAAGTTGCGGGCAACAGCTAGTATACCATATTTCAGATATAATTCAACTATTGCATAATATTTTTCACGTTTCCTCCACATCGAGTAAAGCAGAACTATTCCTGCCGTCGATTTTATTTAATTCGTCGTCCACTTAAAGTATGAATCTATGAGAGCACCTAAAAACTTGACTAATTCTACCAAGTTTTTCTTGTTAAAATGAATATCTAGAGATTCCCTGATCCCAGCAGGTCTAAATAACTAGTTTAATTATTTATACCATTCATAGAATAGTCTTTAAATAACTTTAAGTAAGGAAGAATAAGTGAAGAAGTGTAAAAATAACATTTCAATTCAACACCATATGAACTGTAATACGTTTTGAGGATTTCATGTTAACTACAATCTACAGTGAAGATTTGCTATAATGCTTTATGGTATGAACTGGTTAACGATTTTATTATTAAACTAGCTGTGCCCGCGGCTCCGCTCGCGTGGTCTACAGAATCCGCTTCCGTCCCCTTTCCCACTTCCACTTCTACTGCCACTCAGACTCTCAACCTCCCAATCCCACTCCCACATGTAGTTAGTCCTAATGCCATCGTAATCTGAATGCCGAGCATGTTATACTTTGTTGTTTTGTGTATGTATACCTACTAATGTACACCTTCCCCCTGCCCTCACCACCTTTCTCACCACTCGCATAAATACTATAAATTCGCATAACTTTTTATTGACTGCACCGATTGCAATGAAATGAAGCCTATATGTTACACCGAATTAAGCACTATGTTTCTGTGAAAAGTCCATCAAGATCGGTTCAGTAGTTTTTAAGTGATGCGCGCACAAACATACAGATAAACAGACAAACAAACAAACAGATTTTCTTAATTTTACGGCTCAAGATCAGCTGGTCTTGTCTTTCGGTAGAGGGGAACGCCTGTTGAACAAATTTTGTCAGCACCGTACACGCCGCACGCAACGTACGCGTTTCCTTAGGATTTCATACAAAAAAACAAAAAATTCGACGCGTACGGAGCTGACAAATATTTTCAGCCAGTTCAGCCTTAACCACCGCAGTATCAGAAACTAAACACCTTTGGTAATTTGGTTAAAAAAAAATCTACTACTGGACAACGGTGGTGTTCATAATTTTTTTCTGTTCAGGTCGCGGAAGCGATTTCTTTGTTATTTTTCATATGAAAATCGAACCTCCAACTTCTGGCGCTCAAGTCTGAACGCCCAAAATCGCAGAGTGGCTTTTAGAGCGCAGTGTAGACCATCTTTAATCGACTTCAAAAAAGGAGGAGATGCTCAATTCGCAGTAAAAAGAAATTATATGTTTTTTTACGACTTACGAACGAGTAAAAAGTCATTTAATTTATACTATAAACTATAATAGAGGAGTGAAGTAGGCACTTAATTAACTTAATATTTAGTTCGCCTTTACCTTGTAAGTAACGTTTCACGAACTCATATCATCTTCAAAATACAGTATAACATAATACTTCCCTTATCAACCATGATTCTTTATTGTAGCTCTCGAACTGCCACGCCGGAGGTTGCGGGTTCGAATCCCGCTATGGGCAAATGTTCGTATGATGAATATGAATGATTGCACCCAAGTCTTGGATGTTTATATATTTATTTAAGTATGTGTATCCGTTATCTAGTAACCATAGCACAGGCTCTGCCTAGTTTGGGACTGGATAATTGGTATGAATGTCTGAGATATTTCTTTTATTATTTATTTATTATGTAAAGGCAAATATAACTGCAATTATAAAATAGGGGGCAAAAGCAATTTTTTATTTTATTATTGATGGGTTTGCGCTTGACCTCAATCTCACCTGATGGTAAGTGATGATGAGACCTAAGGTGGAGCGCGCTTACCCAGAAGATGCCTATTCACTCTTCCTTTAAAAAGATCCAAATTGTACTTGTCCGGATATACCCAAGCTGGCAGGGAGTTCCATTCCTTAGCAGTCAACTACAGGATCCTATAGTTGTATGGAGAGTGTGAAAACCAGATCGAAATCCATTTAGACATAAGACCCCGGGCAACTGTGTACCTATTGATTTAATATGTACAAATAATAAATTTCTACAAACACGTGTCATTTCACCTAGAACTTACTTATCGATTAACTTGTATGTAGAATTAAAAGGGAACCTTGAATTCATACGTTGTGTCCCGCAATGTCCCACGACGCCGCTACGACATAAATGTTTAAGTTGCACTCCAATATCGAGCGTGCAAAATTAATAAGTGGTAGTAATTTATTACTTTTTATCAACTTTTTATATATGTACTTATATTCCAAGTTTATGAAAGGGACACCAGCAGCGAAAACAACTTTGCATTGCACTTGGTATCACCGTCTATGATTTATTGACTCGATGATGCTAACGTTTTTTGTATACCATTTGTGTTTGAACTGATGGCATACACTAGCTTTAACCCGTGACATGTTCGCGTATTACATTCATAAAAAAAAACGATTTTAAAATAGATATAGGTATACTTCTGGTTATGTTTAAGAAAAAAATTAAGCATGTCAATGCAGGACATGGTTATGTATGTCTGGAGTGGAGATCGCGAATCGACATGCGCAGGGTTGGAGGGCGACAGATGGACCGACGACCTGAAGAAGGTGGCAGGAAGCGGCTGGATGCGGAGGGCGGAGGACCGGGTGTGGTGGCGTTTAGTGGGGAAGGCCTATGTCCAGCAGTGGACGTCAAGGGCTGATATGAATTAAAAAAAAACATGTTTAAGAAAAATATATATATATATATCTGGTCGTATCCATGAGATGGAACCAGCAGATGTATGACATTGCCAACTTACTGATTTTTGTGTTTTATTTCGTCAGGCATCTATTTTAGCTTGTTAGTGATTAACTCAATATCGTCCATCTGAACATATTCCGCGTACATTTATTATTAGAAGACAAATCAATCCCTACCAAACCCTTCAATTCCCAGGGCAACAAGGTATCATCAACATCGCAGACGCGGCAGATCGAGGTGGGCGTGGTGGACGATCACGACAAGAAGAAACACAACAAGATCAAGACCTCCAAGTACACAGTGCTTATGTTCCTGCCCAAGAACTTAGCAGAGCAGTTCAGGAGAGTTGTCAACTTCTACTTCCTCTTCGTCACTGTCATCGCTATTGTTATAGGTTAGTTGGTTTTCTATTAGTTCAAGTAGGCAGTCAGTTTCTCCCTCTATTTCTTGCAAGACAAATTGCTCAGCGGTACCTACTCTGCTAGTCATCGATCGAAGTAAGTGTGGTAGATCGTCTACAAGAACTTAGCTAAGCAGTTCAGGAGAGTGGTCAACTACTACTTGCTCTTAGTTAGTTGGTATTTCTAATAGGTCAAGTTGGTCCACTTGTTTTGCGAATGCAATCTTGAACTGCAAAGCGATTGAGTGTACTGGGTTAGCATACCCTCAACCCAGGGAATATATGCTACTATATTCTAAGCTGAATGCTTTTATGCATCGGACTCTGAGGAATAGAAGCATCATATAAAGAGAGGTATTGACACAAAAGGTCTCATAGGGTCGACGTGTCGCCGGGTATACCTGGCCCCCTATTGCAAGATAATTCGGTAGTCAGTATCTCTATATCTCGAGACGAATTGCTCCGCTCAGCGTCACGTCTGTCGCAGAACTGACGGCCGTTGGGGCAGACGAGTTTTGAAGTGGAGACCGAGGCCCGGTACGCACAACGGGGGAAGTCTTACCTACAGATGGTTCGACGACCTAAATAAAACGGCCGATAGGGTTGGATACGAAAGGCGGAGGGCCGGGAGTGATTGCGTTCATTGGGGTAGGCCTGTGTCTAGTAGTGGCCTAGGCCTACGTCGATAGGCTGATATGATCGATTCTGCAACCTGCCTAAGCTGTTACCTCGCAAAATTAAGTCAAATTATGCTTTTCACAGAAAGCCCAGTGTCGCCGCTCACGAGCATAGCTCCCCTCAGTTTTATGGTACTCGTGACGGCGGTGAAACAGGGCTACGAGGACTGGCTTCGGCACAAAGCTGACAACAGGGTCAACAACCAGATAGGTGAGTCTCACTCTTACAGGCACCTACATAACAGACCTTCCTCATCGACTTCCACTGCTGAGGCTCGCAAAGTTACTCGTATCCATGCATTGCAGTCGTTGGCCAACCGCACCGCTTCATATCAGAACCTGCCAGCCGCCTGTCTCACCAGGTCGATCACCTCGTCGCAGCTCGTCCTCTGGCAGGCTTGCCTTCTATACTTGGCTTGGGGTGCTGAGCTTTTCCAGATAGTGCTCAGGAGACCGCATAGTTGTGTCTAGCTACGCAATTTACGCACATTTCTCTTTATTTCCCCCCACGTACCAGGATTGTAACGTTTGGCGCTCCCCCACCTGGCTGGAGCCCCCCGTTCCCCCTTCCCCTCCATCTAAATTGCTTTACGTTATTTGCGTACGCCCTTTAAATTGCCTTAACATGGCGGATTGTGAAGATATTTTGAGCTCTCGAATATGGAGTTATTAGTTCTCATGGCTGTATATAAATGTAAATGCTCACTGCGCCATAAAGAAAAACATCTCACTACAAAACAATGTAGTGAGTAATGTTTCTGACTCATTTTCTTGAACTTACGTTAAAGATGGGTAGGGCCGGTAATGAAGATCGTAGGTAGAAGGGCGTAGCTTGCAAATACTACATGAACGTATGATGATGTCATAATACCTACCTACCTATTTACTTTTCTTTTTAGAGTTGCGTGAAAACAGTTACTAATAGAAGCTTTGTCGTTTGTTGACCGCTGGATAACTCTGAGAGAGATGAAATTTAAAAGAAAATATGTAAAATTGACAATTTCAAGACAAATTAGGAAAGTTATAGCAAGAAAAATCATATTTTCCGAAATAATTAATTTAAATTACGTACAAACATAATGCTCACGCCTTAGCATCTGCTTATCTGTCTCTCAGACCAATATCACCGAAATATTGAGTATCAAAAACAACGGAAAGACGAGTTATCGTTTCTTTAGTGGAGACCACGATAGGGCAGGCATAGTAGGACAGACTCTCCCCGGTTGTTCTGATTGGCAAGCGGTCACACGATCATGCGATGCGATTTAATCGTGCGACAACAATGCTGATCACGCTAGCTTGAATTATTACACTCAACAAAAAAAATACGTGTGGTCGCGCGTTCGTACAATCAATATGATGCGATCATCGCATGATCATGCGCCCACCTCTCAACTAGCATACTATCTACGTAACGAAACCAATGACGAAACGTTTAGTCGACGTCTGAAAAACCTTTTGTTGGAAAATGAATAATGCCTTAGTGCTTTGTCTCACACCCCGTAAGGTTGGCTGGAAGAGATCTTTTTTAGAGATAAGCTCGCCTTTGTACACAAAATTTGTAACTGTATTTACTTTTAAAATTTGTGCAATAAAGAATATCATATTATTCCATAAATAAATTTTCTAAAAAAATTAAATTGGTGGGTCCTCTGACGTTTAATTTAATTTGTGATAATTTAATACCAAGTGTATTTTGAAATTTTTTATTTTAAAATTATATAAGTACTGACATAGATAGTACTGTGACATTATTTTATTGTGGACATTGTAATTTATATTTACATTATTTTATTTTATTACGATCCCTTTTACCGTATTAGAATGACATGTAAAATTGAATTTTCAAGATGTAAAAGTGAAATAAATAAATCTAATCTAATCTAATCTATCGAAATGCAACCTATTTTATAAGTTAACAGAACATTGCGGGGATATACTCGTGTCGGTGTTAGGTGAACTAACTCATTAGGGACCTATTTTGTAGCTTAGGCTGCAATATTTCGCCCATGTGCTAGTTAAGGTGCCAATAGGACGACGCCTAAGAGGTTTGGCATTGATTGGATGCAGGGGAACGAAGATCGGGGTCAGTGGCTCGTCTATGGAGAACGAGAGAGACGTCCAGCAAGCTGATCATCATATCAGCCTTTCGTCGTCCACTCCTGGACATAGGTCTAAAGCGGCACTACACCAGATTATCCGTCCTTCGTATCCAGCCGCTTTCGGCCACCGGCCACCTTCTGTAGGTCGTCGGCCTGCGGCGGGGTGTCCGACGCTGCGCGTGCCGGCCCTCGGTCTCCACTACAGAACCTGTCTGCCCCAACAGCGACAGATTTCAGATGACATACTTCAGCATGCTAATCCTTTCCGCTGTCTTTTCGCTTCATCTGGACGAAGCGAGATATTTCTATCTCCTAGTTTTAATTTCTGATTCTGGTAGTACAGTATTAATATATTACTTATTATAATAAACGACAGTTAAAATCAAAAGTTATCTCGGGAAATCGTTGGAGATATGATATCAAATCTGTCTCGTAGATAGATAAACTTCTTGTATTGAAGGTTCCAATGATCAAAATTTTTATCTTTGTTCTTGCCCACCTGTGTCGAGAAAAATTTATGCGGGTTTTGTTATCTGTCGAATATACATATCTGTGGAATTTATATCTCAATGATCATTGAATGACTTTTTGTTTCGCCATCCTTTAGCAAAACTCTGAAGTATAGTTAGAAACAGAGTAAGATTTGAACCGGTGACGTACGTAACCGGGGTGTTGCGTTACCTAACCCTGTTTGTGTATCTAATAAATAAATACACAAATACCTTATACAAATGCCTTTGTACGCAGTTTAATTCCTGTTTTATTATTGTTGTTGTTGTGATGTTTGGTACAATAAAGCGTTTACATACATACATAAATATACTAAGAGCAGCGGTATTTGTGCGAAAGTTGACAAGTATAAGGTATTTGTGTATTTATATATTGGATACACAAACAGAATTAAAATTTTGAGTTACAAAACAAATTTGAAGTATGACTTAGTTACTAAATTATACTTAAATAGTATCAAGCTATCACTAAGTTCTAAACTACTAAAAAATATATCACAATAATAATGAAACTTATTGCCGTGTGGTTTCCGGTAGAGTAGAATAGGACCACTCCAACTCTTCCCGTGGATGTCGTACAAGGCGACTAAGGGAATACATTATAAAACATCAATCAGGCCTCCCCAACCCGTCTGGCCAGCGCGGGGAGTGCAGGCCAAATCCTCCGTCTGTCTCCGGCAGATGAGAGAGGGTTGTGCTCCTGCAGTGGAGACAATAATAACCTGATGATGAATGAAACATATACAATACTTTATTATTGTTTTTTTTTTTTATCGTGCAATAACAAGTAATTCAATTGAAGAATAAAAAGAATACAAAAATATGGAAGATATCTGAGACAATTTCTTAAGCTTGCTAAAATTAGAATTAAATTAGTGCTGTTATACTCTTTAACATATTATGGCTTTACTGCTGATCGAAAAGCAGGCGAAGAAAAGTCGCTTTACGACATTGGATTGCGCAAAGTCGCGATACATCGTGTCTGCCTACCCTTCTGGGACCAAGGCGTGAGCATTATATATGTATGTATGTACTGCTGATCGATGTAGGTACACGACAAACAAATTTTCTCAACGTTTTTTGTAAACGTGTCTTTGATAGTGTAGCAAGAATAGGTGTGTGTCGCCCGTGGCGATATATACTGTCGATAATTTCGATAGTTAGAAAGTCAATCATAGTATCAATATACCTATAGATACTATCGTGTGTATCGTAACATAAAAATAGAATTTTGTAAACGTAACAACCAGATTATTTGTCACCAAAAATCTATGATGTATGTAAACGCTTATTGTACCAAAATATTAAAAACAACAAAAATAAATAAAAGAAAAGTTGTGTACAAAGGCGGACTTATCCTTCTTAGGGATCTCTTTCAGTCAACCTTAGAGTAACTGATAGGACTGGTCTATCAAACTATCTATTCACTGATCTATTGAACTATCGACTATTCAAATTCAAATATCTTTATTGTGCACCAATACATATTAAATTTTGTCGGGCAGGCTTTGTAGGTGAAGAGAAAATCATAAATGTTGTAGAAAATATATATGTTAGGTCTCATATCGAATTCTGTTTATCCTAGTAATGTCAAGGAACGTAACTGCAAAATAGTGCTCCACAGTACCCCCTCACGAAAATCTTGGTTACCCAAGATACTTCCTGAAATAAACCTGACGACCCAGATCTCGTGTCGTAAGGTTTCTCACCGCTTTGGACGGGTATCACAGGCGAAGGAATACACAAGTATCCATATTTAAAATATTTGACCACGCCAATTGTTGGATATTCTATTAAATCCACAGTCAATATCCCACTACATCCCACTTTTGAGGCTTAAGCGTACCCTCGCAACGAGCACAACCTTGAAGGTATTGAAACCCAAAATTGAAAGTAATTTTTGTAGTTTTGTTTAACTTTACTTCCTCTCCCCAACAGTGGAGATAGTCCACAAAGGCGTAGTGAAGGAGGTCAAAAACTCCAGCATCGCGCCAGGAACACTGGTCCGCGTAAAGCGGGGCAAAGAGGTTCCAGCGGATCTGGTGCTCCTCTGCTCGGCTGGTGAGAAGGGCAAATGCTACATAACAACAGCCAACCTGGATGGAGAGACCAACCTGAAGACTTTGAGGGTACCTCCGCCGCTCATGGGGTATACGGCAGGTATGACATTTAAACTAGTTTTCTTATTACCAGCTCCTACAGTCGGCACGGTGAGCTTAGTTCTTGTCGGATCTCCTCATTGCACGTCATATTCTTCAAACAAGCCCCGAGCATAGCCTTCCACATGGCTCGCTGTGCGACTTGAAACTTGTGGATCAGGCCCACCGTCAGTGTCCACGTTTCTGAGCAGTAGGCTGGACGCATTGATTAAAGACTAATTTTCATTTTAATTAAAGACGATTTCTAGACCATGACTTGATGATATAGCGAGAAGTTATGTTTCTAAACAAACTATCCTGTCGTCCAGATATACTTCCACAAGGCATGCGGATAGAGGTACCCCACCCGGTGGCGGATCTGTACACGTTCTACGGCCGGCTGGAGATCTCTTCGCACGACACTCTGCCGCTCTCACCCGACAACCTCATGCTGAGGGGATCCAGGGTCAAGAACACGGAGTGGGCGATCGGCTGTGCTATTTACACTGGTAAGTGTGGCTTCTTCTTCAAGTTAGCACCGATTTCTGAAGACGGAGTGCGTAGTCGTACGTCCTTACCCTACCTTTTTGGTCCGCCAAAGTTTTTTTTCCCGAATATTTATTAAGCCATTGCTCTTCTGTAAGTAGATAACTAGATTTTTAATCTGCAGTGAAAGAACGCTATTAAGCTTGCAATTCTACAGGCGAGCTCATTTGAGATCAGTCTGGAGACCACTGTCAGGCGTGCGACGCCTTCAAAACGACAAAGTATTCTTCCAAATGACCAAGAAATTTAACAGACAAGACATTATTAAAATGCGTGAATTTTTTATTGTTTGGGTTTGATTACTTTTAATTTACATATGGAGAACTTTGGATTAGAGTTTAAGTAGTAGGTCAGTGATTAAAACTGACAACGACTTAGGTACAATATTTTTTTGTTACAGGTGAAGAAACAAAACTGGCTCTCAACTCAAAATACGTGGGAAACAAATTCTCCTCATGCGAGTTGGCCATAAATGCCTTCCTAGGATTCTTCATGGGCATACTGCTGCTCAAAATAATCGGCTCCCTGGTCGCCAAGATCATGATCGAGCGACGGAACCCTGGCCACCAGGTGTATCTGGGCGAAGGAACCCCGTTCCCGATGCCGGTTTTGACTGTATTTCAAGACTTGTTCTCGTTTTTGTTGCTGTATTACTACATTATACCGATGTCGCTGTATGTTACTATTGAGCTGTATAAGTTTATTGGTAAGTGCAAGCAATCAAATCGTCAATCCGCTCAGGTTTAAGATGTCTGCTTCCTAAATTGTCCTAATCTCATAATGTCCTCATTCCCATAACATTTGCTTTCCCATGATCTCTGCATTCCCACAATATCTACAATCCCACAATATCCTTGTTCCTATAACACCTGCTTTCCTATAATGTCTGCATTCCCATAATATCTTCATTCCCACAATATCCTCGTTCCTATAACACCTGCTTTCCTATAATGTCTGCATTCCCATAATATCTGCATTCCCACAATATCCTCGTTCCCATAACACCTGATTTCCCATAATTTCTGCATTCCCACAATATCCTCGTTCCTATAACACCTGCTTTCCTATAATGTCTGCTTTCCCATAATTTCTGCATTCCCACAATATCCTCGTTCCTATAACACCTGCTTTCCTATAACGTCTGCATTCCCATAATATCTGCATTTCCACAATATCCTCGTTCCCATAACACCTGCTTTCCCATAATGTCTGCATTTCCATAATGTCTACAATCACTTAATTCAAGTACTTAATTACGATTTTAGACATCGCCATGGATTCTTTACGAAGTAATATTTCATATTCTCTGGCCTGGGTATGACAACCGACTTCCTGCAATGTTGCTTTAAAAGTAATGTATTGCTTATACCTGTGTTTTTAAGTTCTGATGGTCTTCAGGTGCCCTTTTCATCGGCTGGGACGAAGAACTTCGCTGCGAAGAGACCGGCCGCCCAGCCGTGGCCAACACCTCAGACCTGAACGAGGAACTCGGACAGGTCGAGGTTTTGTTCTCCGACAAGACGGGCACCCTCACCAAAAACCTGATGGCGTTCAAGGCGTGCTCGATACGAGGCCAGGTGTACGAGGAAAAGGAGGGGGGGCTGTTTGAGGTGGGGGGTTTTGAGGAGCCAGTTACGGTGAACGATAGTCAGGTCAGTAGCTTTGTTTGTGGTATTATATAGATGTGGTCTTATCGTCTAAAAATCAAATTGCCTATTTAGCACAATGCCTGTTCTTTATTCCTGTATTTCATTACAAAATAAATCAGCTTCGGCATTTCATTTTATAAAATGTACTCAGTTACTAAATAATTACTATTTCATTTTAAAAAGCAAAAATATTTTATTAATAAATCAATTTCATTATAGGTCTTGTTCAATTTAACAATTTCATTATAAAATGAAAATAAATATGAAATGTCATTTATGTAAACGCTTTATTGTACCAAAATTAACAAAAACAAAAATAAATAACTAAATAAAGTTGTGTACAAAGGCGGACTTATCCCACTTAGGGACCTGTCAACCAAGTGTAGTTTTTGTTATTATCATTATTTACCATTATATTAAGATTCTCGACAGTTGGCAAATTAATTAAGAAATGTCACAAAATGGCACATTGACAATTAATTTTCAGAAGAAAAAAAAACACTAAAAAAGACGTCATAAAAATGTCTAATGCAAAGCATACATTCATATCGTGCAAAAAGAGGGCAAAACACTTGGGTGGGTCAGATATCAAATTTGTTGACGGTACAATGATTTTCCATACTAATGTCGTTGGCGATGTAGTATTATTTTGAGCCTGAAGCTACAGCTAATCAACTGTTATCTTTAAAGCTGGAATTTGCTTAAGTCGCAGAAAAGTGTTTTTTGATAACTTACCTACTCGATAAGGTAGCACCTGTAGCTTACGCTCAATAACTTCTGAAATAAAATGATTTATTGCTTTCATGTTGGTATATTAGGTGAGCCTGGAACGTGATACCTCTCTGGGCATTGCAATATGTGGGTAGGTTATTACTCTTACAGTAATATCAATATACAACGTCAAATTACTATATCAAATTACACTCTCAAATTACAATCAATGTAATAATATTAAAAATTATTTTATTTTTTCTCGCACATTGTACAAACATTTCAAAATCAACGAATCATATCCTTCAAACAAACCCCGAGCATAGCCCTCTCCATAGCTCGCTGAGCGACTTGAAACTTGTGGATCAGGCCCACCGTCAGTGTCCACGTTTCTGCACCGTAGGTCATGACATGACGCATACTTTTGTCTTTAAACATTGTGGAATAGGCGAAGAAGATTTGACGCAATTTTCCAAAGTATTACCATAAAAATTAGAAATTACAACACATTATTAATTACTTTTATATTTACACATTTTTCCGTGTGGTTTCCGGTAGAGTAGAATAGGACCACTCCAACTCTTCCCGTGGATGTCGTACAAGGCGACTAAGGGAATACATTATAAAACATCAATCAGGCCTCCCCAACCCGTCTGGCCACCGCGGGAAGTGTAGGCCAAATCCTCAGTCTGTCTCCGGCAGATGAGAGAGGGTTGTGCTCCTGCAGTGGAGACAAAATAACCTGATGATGATGATATTTACACATGCAGCACTTTGGACATTTCATAAGGAAGATTTTGCAGAATACATTGTCTAGTAAAAATAGTAGGTGCAGAGTAGGGCTAAGTCAGGGCCCTTTCTTCAGCACAGTACAAACGTACCGTACGTCATTGTTCTGTTTGTTTGTTCTTACTTTGTCCATATCCGAGTCCCATATGTAACATTATATATTTCACTCCAAATCAATATATGAAAACAAACGCAATTGCGTCTCTAAAACAAAATAAATAATAGAGTGTTCCGAAGTGGATAATACAAACCTGTTTTTCTGCTGGTGACTTTTTCGTGTAAATGTTACCGAGACGCAAATAGCGTTGGTTTTCGTGTGACTTAGCTTGGAATGAAATATATTTGTTCTGGGTTTGGGTATAAATGGATTATCTATGGACGACCTCCGTGGCGGAACGGGTAGCTCTCGAACTGCCATGCCGGAGGTTGCGGGTTCGAATCCCGCTAGGGGCAAATTTTCGTATGATGAATATGAATGTTTGTACCCAAGTCTTGGATGTTTATATATTTATTTAACTATGTCTATCCGTTATCTGGTAACCATAACACAGGTTCTGCCTAGTTTGGGACTGGATAATTGGTGTGAATGTCTGAGATATTTATTTATCTATTTATGGCTTATTCCAATAATCCCCTGCGAAGGGGATTTGTGGAATTTTTGTCCAGAAATCCCCTTCCAGTGCTCAAATTAAACGAAAGGTGATTTTTGGAAAAAAAACCATAAATCTCCTTATCTATTTATTTAATTTTTTTTCTTTACAAAACAAATAACTAATTAGATAATCACAGTCTTTTAGTTTTAAAAATCAAATCTCTCCACACCACTTTCTATTCCAGACAGACATCAAATTTTTCTTCACGATCCTCGCTCTGTGCCACTCCGTGCAAATATCCAACGAGGACATGAAGCGGCTCAGCGCCAGACTCTCCGTCGCCGGCAACGCCCAGCTCATCAGCTTTTTTAGAAGGAAAAAGTTGCAGAAACAAACCCCGAACGGAGTCATAGACAACGCTACGTGGAACAACATTTTGGAGGAGGGAAACGGCAGCAAAATGGACTACCAAGCGAGCAGTCCGGACGAAAAAGCGCTTGTGGAAGCGGCAGATAGGGCTGGAGTCACGTTTCTTGGGGAAGAGGGGAATAACTTGCTGTTGAAAGTGGGGGAGCATACCGAGATGTACGAGAGACTGCAGTTGATAGAGTTCACGTCGGAGAGGAAACGAATGTCTGTTATTGTGAGAGATAAGGATGGAAAGGTGAGTGATTCGCACAAAGTATTCAGATTAGGATACAGTAATGTTCCCTTTATCAATTTAAACCGTTTATCTTGCTAGCGACCGGTCGTTGATAGATAACCGGTCTACCTAGAAACATTAGTTTTTTTTCCTTAAATATACCAAGATACTTTGTTATGAGTAGTCATGGCAGGCGCCAGTAATTCTACTAATTCCTGTGCTATTCGTGCCTAGTTCCCGGCTCAGAACAGGGCCACCACCAATCTTTCCGTGGGTGTCGTCAATGTGACTAAGTAATGGGCAGCGGCGTTCTCCTGTGTTTATGTGCCAGTGGTCGTGGGTTCGATTCCCACAGGGGACAGTCCCTCCACCACCCATGGGCCTTCAAACCTCACGGTTATACGGACCTAATCGCGGAGGGGGGGGGGGGGGGGCTTCTGGCTCTTTGTATTCGTGCTCTCTCGGGCAGCTCCAGCAGTCTTCTCGGGGTTAATATGGAAATTGAAGTGAAAAGTGCCATAAAGTTTGCCCCGTCTTTTCTATCCACTCCAAGAAGAAAATCAGCGACTTTATTATTAACTTGATAGTTAGTTGGTTTTGACATTAATTTTGTTATGCACAATGTTGTAGATGAAAAATAAAGGTTTTTTGGAAATAATCCCGGAATATTCATATTAACATAAACATTTCGTCGCAAGTACATAAATGGCACTACCTAATTCCGATCCCTGTTTATCAGATATGGCTGTTCTGCAAAGGGGCGGAGAGCTCAGTGTTCCCCATCTGCAGGGACACGGCTCTGATAGCGGATACCGATAGAGACATCAACACCTTCGCCAACAAGGGTCTCCGGACCCTGGCCATCGCCTTCAGGGAGATCCCTGAAGAGGAATACTTGAGGATCGCTGAGTGTAAGTCGAAGAGTTGAGGTGCTAGGGGTCCGTTATATTCGGTTATATTCGCGCATAAAAAAAAACTAATTGTGACTTAAGTCGCTCAGCGAGCTATGGAGAGGGCTATGCTCGGGCATTGATTCGTAATAAGGAGATCCGACGAAGAACGAAGGTCACAGACGAAGGGATCAGCAAGGGCAAGTGGGAGAGAACCGACTGCCGTTGGGGCAGACGAGTTCTGGAGTGGAGACTCAGGTTGGGACGCCCCGCTGCCGACGACCTGAAGAAGGTAGCCGGAAGCCGCTGAATACGGAAGGCGGAAGATCGGGTGTGGTGGCGTTCATTAGGGAAGGCCTATGTCCAGCAGTGGACGTCTAAGGGCTGATATAATGATGATGATGAATTGTGACTCTATTTTATCAGAGCTACGATACAATGCTTCAATCTGGAACCCACGACATCTTCACTCAAGTTTGACGACCGATCCACTAGGCTATTAATATGTAAATTTTTTTTTCGAACAGTAATAAAAAAAATAGACGTGAAGAACGTCGAAGCTTTTCAACAAGTGACCCAACAGTATAGGGTGTTGGAACAACAGCTGACGTTAGTAGGCGCCACCGCCGTAGAGGACTGTCTACAGGATGATGTCGCGGACACACTGGCCTGCCTCAGGCGGGCCGGCGTGAAGACGTGGGTGCTCACTGGAGACAAAGTAAGTTTTAGACGACAGTAAGGTCCATATTAAAATAACGGAGATAATGCGATTGTATTTAAAGTCCTAAAGCTATGGAAAGAGCTATGCTCGGAGTTTCTCTAAGGGACAGGATCCGAAACGAGGTAATCCGCCAGAGAACTAAAGTTTTCGACATAGCTCAAAAAGTTAGTACGTTGGAGTGGCAGTGGGCTGGTCACATCTGTCGGAGAACCGATAACCGTTGGGGTAAACGAGTTCTCGAGTGGAGACCGCGACTCGGCAAGCGTAGTGTGGGACGCCCCCTGGCTAGATTGAATGACGATCTGCGTAGGGCGGCTGGCAGAGACTGGATGAGAAGAACCGAGGATCGGGTTCAGTGGCGCGCCTTGGGAGAGGCCTATGTCCAGCAGTGGGCTCTTACAGGCTGATGATGATTTAAAGTCAATTTATTACTCCATTTATTTTGGATTATATATTCTTTATTGCACATCTTAAAACTAAATACAGTAATAAATGGTGTGTTCAAAGGTGAGCTTATCTCTAAAAGAGATCTCTTCCAGCCAACCTTACAGAGTGTAAGGTTGATTATCTGACTAAGTAGGTGCCTATATAAAATAAACTTTCGAGTTGTTTTCGTTTTCATTTATTTATTACTAGCTGTTGCCCGCGACTTCGTCCGCGTGGACCACTTAACATCACCAATTATTATGTATTTCCCGTAGGAATGAGATGTTTTTCGGGATCAAAACTATTCTATGTCCTATTACTATGACCTAACCTATATGTGTGCCAAGTTTCATCACGATCCGTCCAGTGGTTGAAGCGTGATTGAGTAACAAACATCCAAACATCCAAACTTTCGCGTGGATGTCGTCAAGGCGACTAAGAAATTGCACCAGCGAATGGCAGCAGCTTTGTCCTGTGTATATTAAGATCGTTACTGCGATCACCAATCCGCCTGCCAAGCGGATATGACAAATCCCCCAATAGACAACCCACCAACAGAGTTAACCTACGACCTATGTTCAGCTGTGGACGTATTTCAGCTGATATCGATATAATAATAATAATATAATATAATATGTCAGACATTCACACCAATTATCCAGTCCCAAATTAGGCAGAGCCTGTGCAATGGTTACTAGATAACGGATAAACATACTTAAATATATAAACATCCAAGACTTGCGTACAAACATTCATATTCATCATACGAACATTTGCCCCTAGCGGGATTCGAACCCGCAACCTCCGGCGTGGCAGTCCAAGAACTACCCGTTCCGCCACGGAGGCCGTCAATATATGATATGGCATCGAGATTAACCAAAACAAAATTAATAGCCCCCTCTTTTAATTCATAATTGTTAATTCTCAGGTAGAAACAGCGATAAACGTCGCCCAATCCTGCGCCCACATATCCGAGAACGACCGACGCATCTACTTGCTCGGCATAGAGGACAACACGGCGTTGGAAGCCAACTTGGCGGAGTGCAAGCGCATAGTGCACGAGCCCAGCTACCGGGACCTGACGCTGGTGGTGGACGGGACCAGCATGAGCAGCGTCCTCGACACGGCGCACGCGCAGAGCTTCGTGGATATATCCATGCAGTGCAACGCCGTACTGTGCTGTAGACTCTCACCCATACAGAAGGCTAAAGTGAGTATCTAGTGTTCATCTAGATATGTATTAATTTATTGCACAAATTTTAAAAGTAAATACAGTTACAAATTTTGTATACAAAGGCGAGCTTATCTCTAAAAGAGATCTCTTCCAGCCAACCTTACAGGGTGTGAGAAAAGGCACTAAGAGCGAGGGGGCAAAAAGTGCATAATATACTACATAATAACTAAATACTGAAATTACTTTACACACATATATATATTACATATAGTAAATAAATATTTATAATAAATAATAATAAATAGAATAAACATACATAAATACATACATATTATACTGTATGACATAGCTCAAAAAGTTAGTACGCTGAAGTGGCAGTGGACTGGTCATATCTGTCAGAGAACCGATTACCGCTGGGGTAAACGAGTTCTCGAGTGGAGTCCGCGACAAGCGTAGTGTGGTACGCCCCCCGCTCTAAAATAAGATAAGAAACCTCTATTGAACTCACCCATCGATATGATTGTCCATTTATAAACTACACAATTTTAACAAGCTAAATGGGAACTTAATACTGTGGAGAATAAAACATTACGAAAATCAACCATACCGCGGAGATGGTGCACGAGTGCGTGCGGGGCATGAAGCGGGGCAAGTCGCCGGGGCACGACGGACTCAGCATCGAGCACGTGAGATGGGCCGGGCCGCAGATGTATGAAAAACTGGCATTAGCTATACAACGCATGTTTGTCACACGGTTATTTACCGAAAGACCTGATGGCTACTGTAGTAGTACCGTTAGTAAAGAACAGAACCGGCGACGTATCCAGCATGTCAAACTATCGACCTGAGTCGTGCATTTGACACAATAAATTATGACATGTTATGGACGAAGATGGAGGAGGCAGGGATACCTCGCGATATTATAACGCTGACGAGATACTGGTACAGAAACCAGACCAATGTAGTAAAATGGGGAGATGCAGTGTCCAGCGAGTACTCTCTAAAGTGTGGTGTAAGACAGGGAGGATTGACGTCGCCGATCCTGTTTAACCTATATGTAAACGGGCTGATGGAGGAGCTAGGCAGGACCGGTATTGGCTGTCATATGAACAACGAGTGCGCAAACAACCTTAGTTACGCGGACGACATGGTCCTGATGAGTCCTAGTGTCAGCGCGTTGAGACGGTTACTAGATATATGTGAAAGGTACGCAGTGAATCACGGTCTTACATATAACGTCGAAAAAACAGAGGTGATGGTATTCGGACATGCTGCGGCGCCCCAAAATGTACCACCGATATATTTACGTGGCTCGAAACTGAAACGGGTACAAAAGTTTAAATACCTCGGCCATATACTGACGGAAAATTTAAAAGATGACGAGGACATCGAGAGGCAGCGGCGGGCGCTTGCCGCCAAAAGAAATATGCTGGCGCGTCGGTTCGCGCGTTGCTCTAAGCAAGTTAGAATCACCCTGTTCAAGGCATACTGCCAGGCGTTCTACACGTGCCAGTTGTGGGCGCAGCACACGCAGCGTGCGTACAACACGCTGCGGGTGCAGTACAACAACGCATTCAGGTGCATGCTGGGCCTGCCGTGGCGGTGTAGCGCGTCGGGTATGTTTGCTGAGAATAGGGTGGATGATTTTTATGCCATCATGAGAAAGAGACAGGCTTCCTTCATGGACCGTGTTAGGAAATCCGACAATGGTATACTGAGGGCTGTTTATGACAGTTGTAAAGCTGTTATATGCAGTCTTTAGTATACCTGCTGAATGATTTTTTTTTTCTTTTAAGACATTGGCAATAATGCCATCAGTCTAATTACGATATCTTTTTGTTCTCTGTTTACTATCAGAATCAGAGTGCCTCAGACCAACGTTGGCCTGATATAGTCACAGACTTCCCTTACTAACGTTGATAGTAAGCGTTAGTAAGGTTTGAGGTTAGGAAGTTCACTGCTTTAAGAAGATAAGATTAGCCACGTTTATTTAAGTTTCCTTTATAGTGTACACACGCACAGACATTTGTTGCATAATATACTATCACTACTAAACACCAAAGCCCGAAGGAATACATTATTTTGGAAAAACAAATACGCAACAAACTGTTCTCCAAAAAACGCGGGAACAACCCTTCCCTGCTGAATGACTAATGAAATGACATACGTACTGACATAGAATAAATTGACATGATTAAATAAATGAAGAATATGAGTATGATTGTAAATATGAATATGAATTTGATGATGTTATTATGATTGATGCTATTTAATTTTCTAATTGTTTATTAAATTGTTTATTTTTTCAATATTTTTGTAATTTTGTAAAATTTTCTATGGGCTTAACTGGCCCGAAATAAATACTATTATTATAAAACCTTTGATTGTCGTTATTGTTTTATTAAAAGTGAGGTACTGGCTTTTTTCATTGTTCAATGATCAGCATAGCTCGAACAGTGGGCCTAGTGGGAATAGGCCGCCAGTCCGAGCTATGTTGATCAATCAGTGAAAAATCTATCGATCGAGCTATATTGAAAATTCTGTCCTGAATTTACACTGAGCTATGATTCCGGTTTCCAGATAGTGAGACTGATAAAGCACAGCCCCACGCGGCCGATCACGGCGGCCATTGGGGACGGAGCCAATGACATATCTATGATCCAGGAGGCGCACGTCGGCTTCGGGATATTTGGCAGGGAAGGCCATCAGGCAGCCAGGTAATTTACATCATCGGCCGAAATACGTCCACATGAGCCTCACCAATATCTGTTTGTCTACGTAAGATGTATTAGACCTGTCTGGTGTCTAGATTAAGGAGCACAAACACGTCTAATTGCCAGAGGGAGAAATGAATTAGTTTTAATGATGATACTTGACGAGAAATGCAAATTTATCTAATCTAATAAATAAAATCTTAAGCTTCGCGTGTCTGTACATTGAAAATATTTCCAAAAAATTAATTTGAGGTCTAAGGATAAGTAATAGAACACATTTCAATCATTTTTGGAATTTTAGTCTGTAGAGCAGGAGCGCGGGCGTCGAGGTCGTAGTCGGAGTCAAAGTCTCGAGTTGGATTGAAAGATATAAAATAATTGTGTAGCCCACGCGAGCGGAGTCGCAGGCACAGCTAGTTGATAAATAAAGGAGAATGACCAAAATTGTATGAGAGTTTGCCCTTGAACTTTTAACCTTGCGTCTGGATCAAATTGTCGTCACAATACAGGCAAAATACTCAGGATCATTATAAAAAGAAAATCGTTTAAATATTTAGTGGGAAAATTCAATAATCGTACTTGGAATAAAATCTTTGTTGGCATGCAGTTTTCACAAAACCGTGGGTATATAACCACGATTAACCGCTCCAGATATTGATGTCATAGTGTTGTTATTAGTCGACGACGGTATATTGCATTCGACACTACATTAGGCTCGTTAAAATAGATTTTGTCACCCAAATACACAATGTAAAGAAACGGACCAAAACAAGTGTTGAAATCATATCGGATATGACGTCACAGTACGAAACCATAGTGCATATCAATAGTGAGGTTCAACTACATCGATTTAACAAACTGAATAATCGATATTTCGGTTACGTAACAATACTTTCATAAATATCTTTTAAGAACGTGTGTATCACTTTAAATCAGTACAAATAGTGTATTTCCAGTTAGTAAATGAAAAATATGATGGGTGGATTATCGCGCTAGTAACTGAAAGGTAGTATCAAATATTGTTGACAAATATCGATTATAACTATATATCGATTTTAATTCTGCTTTCACTACTCTAGTGGAAAAGATGCCGGTCGGCCGGCGGAAATCAATCAACGTTTATATTATATGTTATTTTTAAACTCCCTATTCCATTGGCTTTAAAAAAAATTTGAAGGAATTCATAATTCAGACCAATATTTTTGGTACATGAATGGTGAAGACGCATCTTAGGCCCACTTTTGGGCATTCTCCTTTAGTTTTAAAATTGTTTATTGGAAATTAAGAAAAATTAACAAACGCAAAGAATTAGAACACAAAGAGTACTATTAGTTAATATTGTTCTACTTGCGTTGTTGCGCAAGAGCGCGAGGCCTCTGCAGAAGCGAGGCCCCGGGCGGTGGCCCTGCCCGCCACCCCCTAAGGGAACGAGGGAACGTACCCATACTACGTGACCCGTTTAGGGGTGGAGGGGGGGTCTTCAAAATACCATGCTTGGTCACAGGGTGAGTTAGGTTTTCGTCACGTAGTCAATATCCTCTAGGGAAATCTCGAGCTTTTTTGAGCTATATTAAAATATGGCGTTTAGCGCTTTTTAAACTCACAAGTGGCAACACGGACGTCAGCTGATTGACGTCGTGGTAATAAAGACAAATATGATCAATTCTTTTTCTTTTCTGTTTGCAAAAATTAGTTCAAAACCATATTATGCATTATTACGTGAAAACTAGAGGGGGGGGGTCTTGGCTTGTGTGCGTTCCCTAAAGCCCCCCCCCCCCCCTGATACATCACAATCCGTAATGCAGTTGTTACCAAATCCAAGTTGCTCACACCCAAGTCTATTTTACCTACTTCCAGATCTGCTGACTTCGCGTTCACAAAGTTCTCTATGGTAAAGAAGATACTGCTAGTGATGGGACACTGGTATTACCAGCGACTCGCGACCCTCATACATTACTTCTTCTACAAGAATCTGGTGCTTGGAAATATTATGGTGAGAGTTTACGATAATATGTAGTACATTGAAAAACAAATCCTACTAATATTATAAATGCGCAAGTTTTGATATTTGAATGTTTGGATGTTTGTTACATAATCACGCTTCAACTACTGGACGGATCGTGATGAAACTTGGCACACATATAGGTTAGGTCCTGAAATAGGACATAGGATAGTTTTTATCCCGAAAAAATCCCATTCCTACTGGAAATACATAATAATTTGTGATGTTGTCCACGCGGACGAAGTCGCGGGCAACAGCTAGTAATAAATATCTCAGACATTCACACCAATTATCCAGTCGCATACTAGCCAGAACCTGTGCTATGGTTACTAGATTAAATAAATATATAAATATCCAAGATTTGGATACAAACTTTCATATTCATCATACGAACATTTGCCCCTAGCGGGATTCAAACCCGCAACCTCCGACATTACGATACGACTGTGGAAAGTCGATTATAAGATATTTATACTCGAGCTGTAGACGAGGGATTGGGGGTGGGAGCGGGAGTGGGAGCGGAAGTGGGAAGGGGAGCGGATTCTGTAGTCCACGCGAACGGAGCCGCGAGCACAGCTAGTCAGGAATAAAAAAAAAGTGATAACATTTTATTTTTACTCTTTTTGACCTACCGCTTGTTTTAGCTTTTCCCACAGTGAAGGTTGGCTGGAAGAGATCTCTTATAGAGATAAGTCCACCTTTGTACACTTTTATGTTATGCCCTTTATTTTTAGTAAAATTTATGTGCAATAAAGAATATAATATAATTAACATTCATAAACAGCTTCTTTTGTCCGCAGCTTTTCTTTCAGATCAACAGCATGTTCTCGACGCAGTCCATATTAGATTCCATGTACCTGACTTTCTACAACCTGGCGTTCACGGCCGCGCCCTGTCTAGTGCTGTCCGTCACAGAGCAGCGCTGGCCGGCCAGCTTGCTGCTACAGTGAGTATTTGTGTTTATATTTGTACTAGCTGCTGCCCGCGACTTCGTTCGCGTGGAAAGTTACGTGTGGTGCGAATTTTAAGGACCCGCAGATAGCCGACATGACAATTGACAGATTTCACAAATCGTCGCTTTTCTGATATTATAAACAGAACTTCCCAGATCATTCTTGAAATTTTGAGAACAATCAAGAACATTCTGGACCAATTACAGTCACACATTTTCATAGTTCATTTAAAAATTTCTAGAACGTTCTGGAAAAATCTGAAATAGAAAAGTTCTCAATATTGTCACTCACAAACGCACTTAACGCCATTCAGCACAATCTCATTTTTATATGAGCCGTACAATGTGTTAGAAAAGGATAGAAGTATCCCATCACACATTTTTACAACCCACATCCACCCACTTCCACTCACCGTAACCAAACTCCCTTACTTGCATGTGCAGACCAAGGGTTATCTACCAGTACAACCATGAGTGGGTGGCAGTGGGTAGTTATGGAGAAAAGGCTGGACATACATACACACACACACACACACACTTTCCTTATATATATATATATTTATTTATTTTATTTTAAGAAAACTTACAGCTATTATAACTAAGTACATTAAACATATAGCAAAAAAGAGGCAATTAAAAGTGTCCACTTCTAGAAATAAATTAAATAATAATATATATATATATATTATACAATCGTATTTTTTTCAAGTTACATAAAAATACTCCTCGTAGAAAACGAGATATTAATTATTTTCCGAAAAAAACAAACAAAAAACTTTAAACCTCTCCCCTGTAAACTTGTCAAACTGGCGCTTTAGCGTTTTTACCTTTCCACTGACGATATATATATATATATTAGATAGATAGATTTATTAAGTTATACATTAGAACACTGTGTAAATGTTCATAAAACATTAACAGCGGGCACAGCTAGTTACAAAATAAAAGCTTTACTTTGATATTTTCCTCGATTCATCTTACTATTTCATTTGCAGGAATCCAACGCTGTACCGCGAGATAGCTAAGAACAAGTTGATGCGGTGGCGGGTGTTCGGCGCGTGGTGCCTGGCCGCCGTCTACCACTCGGTGGTGATCTTCGTGTTCGCCGAGCTGGTCATTCGGTACTCCGTCATCAACATGGACGGGAAGACCGTCGACCTGTGGTGAGTGCATACACCCATGTAGCATGTCTGAAAGGATGCTCATAGCGAGTTCAGTAGTATGCTAACCTGTATTCATTCAAGGCGTATACTTAAATGTATGAGTATACGCCTTGAATGAATATACTTCATATAATTTCCTCGCAGTCGATGTGAAAAGTAGTGTGTTTAACTCGAGACTAAAAGGCCATATCACACTCGAACTATACTGCCCTGCATATACATTATAATTCTTCAGTCGGCGAATTTAATTCACTCTAGTAATTTTCTTAAAACTATAGCAAACCAGTTTGATCCCGTTTTTGTACATTTCCAAAATTTTACCAAAACACTTTACGGTCTTCTTAGCTACCTACCTTCTTAGCAGTATAAGCCGCCCTTCTATGTGGCTCGTAGAACAATCTACTATTCTTTGCCTAACCTCATAGTTCTTCCACACTTAATAATATGCGATTGATTGGATATTATTGCACACAAATTAAATTACAGAAAATATGTTGGAGAAATATAAAGTTAATGTACACGTGGCGGCCTTATCGCTTTTAGCGATTTCTTCCAGGCAACCATATGTTAGTGAGAAAGAGTGAAAGATGCGAGTGTAAAGATATAACTTCAAGATACTTATACTAGGGCTATATACATACATCTATAATGCCTCCCCAACCCGTCTGGCCAGCGAGGGGAGTGTACGCCAAATCCTCCGTCTGTCTCCGGCAGTTGAGAGAGGGTTGTGCTCCTGCAGTGGAGACAAAAATAACCTGATGATGAATATACAATGTAGATAATAAATATGTTAAATAATATTGCAGACATTTATTTAACACGCATGTTACTAGGGAACCGAGAATACCACAACATGTGGTTAGTAACCGCATTCAGATTCGTAGTGGACACGCAGCAAGGTTTTGAAGATAGGCAGGGATTTTGCATGTCTGAGTGGGGCCGGTAGTGATGTGATGTGGGAAGACAGCAGCCCGTCTCATCGTAGGAGTTTTTACCGGCCTCCTCGACGCAAGGCACCTCCTGCATAAGATGGGACTGTCAGAGACTGTCAATTGTAGAGCCTGTGGAGAGGACAGCGAAACGGTGAGGCACCTGCTGTGTGAATGCAATGCACTAGCTGCAAGGCGAATGAGGTCCTGGGAGTGGCTTACCCTGAACACGAGGACTACAGGCTTCTGCCCCTTAGCTGTATAATAGACTTTATGCAGCGAACTGTGGGGGATCGACGCACCGTATAGACAAAGGGGCTGACACAAAAGATCTCACAGGGTCGACGTGTCGCCGGGTACACCTGGATAAGAGATAAGATGTTATGTGTTTGTCGCAGGTCGTTCGGCGCGATCCTGTTCCATCTGATGGTCGTCGTGGTGAACTTGAAGCTGTGGCTGCAGGCGCGCTACCACACCTCCTGGTTCGTGCTGTCCACCGTGCTCTCCATCCTCGCCTTCGTCGCCTTCAATACCATCTACTCCCTCTTCTACCTGTAAGTAGCAATGCTTCAAGTACTAGAGTAAAAGCTTGATTCGGACATATTCAGTCCTGAGTCAGTCTTTTAGTTAGGTTAAGGAATAATGCGTCATATTTCAAATGCATAAAGACTATCGATCGGTCGTGCGTTCGTATTCCTACAGTTATGCGTCAGTGGTCCTTCAGTGTAATGTCAGTTCAGTTCCTTAGAATTAATAAACTTCTTAAATATACCTATGCCATTTCATCAGGAACTAAATTAGCATGTGTTCATTTTTCATATTTTCCTTTGGCACATCTAAAAAACACTGAGACAGAACGAATCCGATAGTGTGACTGCACTGATGACTACGAATGAGCCTTAATACTTGATGGCTCCGGTAGTCGAAAAAATAGTTTATAATTTTCCCTGAATCAGCCGAAATACGTCCGCTGCTGAACATAATCCTTCTCAATATGCCAATAGAATGTCACTTTTCAAGCGCTGTA
The DNA here is from genome assembly GCA_947086405.1 of Esperia sulphurella. Lineage (NCBI taxonomy): Eukaryota > Metazoa > Arthropoda > Insecta > Lepidoptera > Oecophoridae > Esperia > Esperia sulphurella. Next base: position 14,403,475 of record OX352265.1, read on the forward strand.
ATTGCGCATGGCAGGTGGATTGCTGATCGCAGTAATGATCTTAATATACACAGGAGAAGTAGGGCGGAGGACCGGGTGTGGTGGCGGTCATTGGTTAAGGCCTATGTCCAGTAGTGGACGTCTAAGAGCTGAGATGATGATAATTTTTTCTTTATCTACTACTACTATATTTTTGTAACCGACTTTTTATTTCTGCTCGCTAGTTTTTTTTTTGTTGCCTTCTGACGATAACGGAATTAGTTGCAACTCGCACGATCCCAGTTCTTGCACTGGCAGACTGCGCTAGTGCGCTGCGGCTCGCTCGTCCTGCGATGCGTCAGATGTCGTCTCTACCTTTCTTGAGTGCGTTTTTAAACTACTTAGATTGGATGTACTTAGGGTATGTTTTTGGTGTACAAAGCAAACATTTCAATTTGTTTTATTCCCAGACCAATGGACGGCGACGTTCTCGGCACTTACATCCGTCTCCTCGCTTCTCCCGCGTTCTGGTTCCTCAACGTCCTTGCCGTAGTCTCCTGCCTCTTCGTGGACTTCTGCGTGCGAGTGACTTCCGACAAGTGGGGGCGGTTCAAGGACGCAACTGTCTCTCAGACTATCTTCACTACTCGTCTTTGATGGAAAACCAGTCCCAAGGAGAGTCCCAACGAGGCGGTCTTCCAGACGATCTTTGTCGTCTGCAGTACTGAATATTATTACTACGTGAAGAAGCGACACTCACCTACAGTTTGACTTCAATTGGAAAATAGAGCACGGCTGATAGTACGTACCGCGCCGCCCGCCGGTACAAAGTTACTACGCCAGCGCTCTATCTACTCGCTCCGAGAGATCGACGCTATAAGTTAGAAAGAGGAGCACTATTTACGCACACATACAAACGTGTGCGGACAGGCTGGTGCGTCTTTAGTGATAGTAGGTAATTAAATATGTTCGCTTGTATGTAGTTGTGCCTTAAGAGTCAGCTCTAAAGTTGACTCAGACTCTTTCTTCATTGTCTCAAAGAGGTATAGAGTAAACGAATTGGTACGACCTGTGTATGATGTGCACAAGTATATAATTTCGATAAGGGACCAATGTTTCGACTGTGACTTCTGGGCCAAACTTTGATATTCACAAACAGATTAACGGTTAAATAAATATAGACAAGAAAGTGATAAATTATATTTAGAAAATGTAAGACCGATATACATATTGCTTTAGAGGAATAATATAGGTAGGTAGAATTTTATTTATTTCCTAAAAATGTGATAAAATGCATTTAAGGTAAACGCACAGCATGATTTAAATAAATATTAATTATGGTTTTTGAACCATTTTAGGTAGGTATTTGAAACATTGAGGTAAATACTATGTATGTTAGAGTAATTTATCCTAGTCCCCGCTATCCTAATTACAAATATTCTAACCCCAACTATCCTAATCCCTACTTTCCTAATCTCAACTATCCTAATCCCAATTATCCTGATTCCCCTACTTTCCTATTCCCTACTATCCTAATGTCTACTTTCCTATTATAATACCTAATTTCATATTCCCTACTTTCCTATCCCCTACTATCCTAATGTCTACTTTCCTAATCCATATTATACTAATCCCAACTATCCTAATTGATATTTCCTAGCGAAAGTGAATTTGTTACGCTATCGCGACTTGACTATTAAGCAGATCTTCATGAGATTTTGCATAAACATAGCCCGTGTCATGGAAATGAGCATGGAAGACTTTAATCACTGGAAAATATGTTGCTGATGAAAAAAACCTTTACATGCGGGCGAAGCTGCAGCAACATATAGCTGGTTTATAGACATCACTTATTGTTGCCTTGCTTATAGTGATCGTACTCTCTTTTACTATTTCTGACACATTGACAGTAGGTACACTTTTTACTCCGGCCATTAGTTTTTAGTAAAAAAAAAATTAATGTCATTTTTATAAAGTGAAAACTAGTTATAATTATGGAAATTTAAAATTGTCATTTGAGCAGATATATATTGATTAACCCTGTATTAAATGGTTGTAAATATAGAATCTAAGCATGAATTTATTAAATTTAAAATAGAATATAATTTATTTTTATACATGTGTAAGATTAAAATATTTTAATTAAAAATATTTTTTTTATTTGACAAGTATTTCAACTAACTGCAGTGTTACGAATTTATTATGGCAATACTCATCGCAATATTTGCTAAACGTGAAAATGAAACTGACCAAATCGCGTATGGCTTATTCTGGCATGCCACCAACGCGGATTGCAATTCTGAATAGATAGAACAAATGTGGATATTTAGTCGAATTTAGTCGCAAAAAACTAGATTTAGTCGGTTCTCCGTTTAAAAGTTATAGAGGTTTGTTATGCCAGACTAAGGCTTATTACGGCATGGCCAGCTAATACCACCAGGAACCTTCGTTACCCGTGTTACTACCAGTCTTACTACCAGTAGTAACACGGGTATTTTTTTTTGCCCGTGTTACAACTAACTGCTCTAGTAGTAACACGGGACAATTATTATTTCCCATATTACTACTAGCCATTATCTATGTTGACTTCTTCCTTTTTCCAAAATCATTGACATTTATGACTTAATTAAAAAAGAAATATATTAGTGAGTGACGTTTATATTTTGCTTATTTTATGGTGATATTTGCATTTCAATGTTATTTGCACTGACAATCGAATGTCTTTTCATTATGATAACTCGTAGTTCCTATTTCATAGATAACTTGGTAGGACTGTAAAATAAGATAGGAGTGACTTTTAGAACTTTACTCTCTGTAATGTCAACATTGTCCTCCGACCTCTCTTTTGCCCATCCGGCCTGTTGGGCAAAAGTCGGGGAAATTACCAAGAGTATTTATTAGCTGTAACACGGGCAAAAAAAAATACCCGTGTTACTACTGGTAGTAAGACTGGTAGTAACATGGGTAACGAAGGAACCACACACAGTACATAGCGAACTACTGATTTAGTCGACTGTTTATGTCGAGTGAAATACGTATAATAAGTATTTCTAAAAAGTATAGTATAGTATTTAAATAGTCATTTAATCTCAAAACTTTTATTTTTCTTCTTAAAATTTAGGGACCATAATAATCGATTTGTGATAAAAGCAAAAGTTACCCAAATTTTCGTTGCCGTAGTAATCCTTGGAGGTATCGATTTATGTTAAAGTGTTTTATTTGGTCGCGTATGGGTTGGATGCATGGCCCACGCCCTTTGCCTTTCATAAAAAAAGATTAAACATTTTAATTTGTGAACTTTGAAAGTTTTGACATTGACAGATTGCAGCTGATTGCCGGGAGATGTAGAATTCGTTTAGTTTATTTTTCACAACATAAAGCTTTAATAATTACCACAAACTAAGTAGTGACACAACCTGACTGACGAAGGCTTTCTATCATGGCTCTAATGAAATCCAAAGAGGTGCCGAAAGATGCAGTGGCCTTAGACGAAACGGAAGCCACCCGATATGTTTGGGACGTGGTGACCAACTGGGAATCAATTTCAGACACGTAATATTATGTTTATTATTTAAGATCTGTGTACATCCAGTGGGAGATCAGCAGCTGAATTCTTTCTATACAAAGGCACGCTGCTCCACGATACAAATCAACCGGGTGCGCAGCAGTACAAAAATTATAAAATAGCTTGCTTGTGCTGACATTCCGCCGCTCACGTCCACTGTCCGCCCCTATCGCTCGTTTCGGTGGACGGCCCGCTGTTGCATGTGCATCGATACATCATCATCAGGTTATTTTTGTCTCCACTGCAGGAGCACAACCCTCTCTCATCTGCCGGAGACAGACAGAGGATTTGGCGTACACTCCCTGCGCTGGCCAGACGGGTTGCGGAGGCCTGATTGATGTTTTATTATGTATTCCCTTAGTCACCTTGTACGACATCCATGGGAAGAGTTGGAGTGGTCCTATTCTACTCTACTGGAAACCACATGGCACATACATACATCGATACATACAAAGCCATATTTCAGAGTTGACAATCCACTGATTGCTGGATATGCACAGAGCCTTAGAGAATTCACCTGTACCATGTGGTAGGCAGCAGAATTGGTGTGAATCATCTTGCAATTGTTTGGCGATGACCAGTCAGAGCTATGATAATTTATGTAGAACTAATACAAATATTTAATTTGAAACTAGGCCTGAGTCTGAAGGCATACATTTAAAATTGGCAGCACTAAAATGAGTTTCATCTTTATTTTCCTATTATTGTTTGACAGGGACAGCAACAATGTTAGTGCTGTAAAATTTTAATGTGACTTCAGAATCAGGGCCACTGTATCAGTTATTATAATTAATCTACAGATGGGCTCTACACTATGGGTCTGCTGTTCTGGGAGGTATTAATGCGGTGTCTGGAATCCTAATAAACAAGCACTACAGAGATAAGCTGAAACTCGGCACCTATGGGTACTTGTCATCTGTCATACCAATTACTCTCATGCCTGGCATACTGACTTCATTGTTTCATAGACATGTGAGTATAATTATTAATGTGGGAAGCTAAAAGAAATGTAGATGCATTAGTATAAGTTGTGGGTTGATTACAGTTTCTTCCCTCCACACATCATCTGTGGAGAAAACGAGGCAGTGATAGGTTACATATGTAGGACCAACCAGTATTAAAGTTACTCTTTATTACCATACTTGAATTATACTTCTTATAGAACCTTAAATGAAGGACCTGTAATTTTATAATTATCAAAACTAAATGACATATTATGTACTGTCCATTGAACACCCTTAATAAATGTGCAAGAAAGCATTGGTAATCCTCACGATTTAAATGATGCCCTCTATAAAAAGTAACCGACTAAGAGGAATGATTTAAAATTTCAACTGCTAGTCTATACATAGACTAGCCGTTATCGTAATTTAGGTGTGTTGTACAAATTTGGCAAAATTGGTTAAAGCTGTATATTTTTTTTATATGTGGAGCCGATAATGCAGATGTAAACACGGCCCAGTTACGAATGGTAGCTAGTGGTCAACAATAACTACTTGCGACTGTACTTTTACGTAAGATTGACTGACCTAATCTTTTATGGTATTTCAGGTAGTTTCAACAAACTTGTTATTGATGAAAAATGAAACCTGCCCTATTTGTTACGAGCTCAGATCTGCAGCGATACAGTGTGGGTTTGGCATCGCATATCCAATGCTGCTCGGACCCACATCTGCTTTGTTGGTAGGTAAAATTTTATAGAGAAGACCAGAAAGAAACTTATTTCTTTAAGGAAAATCCAGGCTGTAATGTGAAAATCGTTTTCGGTCATTTTCTTCCTGATGTAAATGGGCTTCTATTAAACAACATAGTTATAAAATATTAAGTGGCAGTGGGCGGGCCACATATGCCGCAGAACCGACGGCCGTTGGGGCAGACGAGTTCTGGAGTTGAGACCGCGGATCGGCACTCACAGGGTGGGACGCCCCGCCGCCAGAAAGACCGACGACCTAAAGACGGTGGCCGGCAGCGGCTGGATGCGGAGGGCGGAGGACCGGGTGTGGTGGCGTTCGTTGGGGAAGGCCTATGTCCAGCAGTGGACTTCTAGGGGCTGACATGATGATGATGAAAATCATCTAGTTAAATTTACATCAGTATCTTGTGGAATCTCAAAGGTATATTTGACAGTTGAACAATATTGCCCAGCAAATGTTGCAGAACAATATTGTACAACCCACAAAGTATTGTTACTCATTCTAAGGTAAACTATCGATACTTGCAAACTGCGAAGGTATACACGCAACAGTAACCGTTTGCAGGCCAATAATTTATTGTATTGTTTCAGTTCGCCAACAGATACAACACATTCAGAGTACCAAATATAGCGGAACCCAAAGCACTATTCCAGTTCATAAGGAAAATCTCCAAAGGGCTGAGCGGTACGCTCGTATTCCTCGGCGCCGTGCAGTTCATTGCGTCATCAGTCGTGACGTACTTCGAGATGAGAAATAATTTTACGATAAGAGGGAAGATAACAGAAATAGAAAACAAAATCTTGGCAGAGGAAGATGGTGCAGAATGATTATTGTATATATATATATATATATTAAACATAGATTTGTAAATAGATAATTTATTGTTTTATCAATATTACGTCTAATGCTGGACCGGGCCTATTCCGGGTTTAATGCACAGACAATCCTGCTGCCCATCATCTGGACTTATCCTTAGTTGCCTTGTTGTCGGACAGGAAGACTGGAAGTGGTCCTGGCCCATTAAATACAGGAAACCTCAGTCTTCATCATATCAGCCTTAATGGCCCAACTAATTGGTCGATGAGTTGGTCTGTAGGTCAGCAATGGGCTTGAGACGTCTGCTGTTAGACATAGGACTTCCCTGATTAACGCCAGGGTGGGATGCCCCACCGCCAGGTGGACTGCGACTTGAGGAAGGTGGTCAGAAGCGGCTGGATCAAAAGGGGCAAACGGACAAACATCTCGCCCGATGGTATGCGGTCACTGTCGTCCATATACCAGCAGCGCCCAAAGACCATCGCGACCCTGGTCTTACGTCAGAATGTCGCGTGTGCCTGTAGTTACACTGGCTCTACTACTACTCCTCCAAATTGCTGTTTGGCGACAGAAATATTTAAGAGTGGTAACCATCCATCCAGACCGGATTCTACACTTGAATCCTTCCATCGGGCGGTTGCAGCGGACTCTTGGAGACGAGCAGTATTTAACACAGGGGAATAACAAACGATCCCATAAAGTCGAACTTACCGGGTCTCCCTGGCCTTCTATATAAAAAAATTAAGCTAGATCACTTACTGGGCCCGGTTTTAAAGCACAAAGGTAAAATTGACTGCACTAAATTTGTTGCTATCGCTTCCACACGGTATTATAAAGATAAAGACGAAACTAATTTTAGTGCTGTCAAATTTTAAATGTGTGCTTCAGAATCGAACCTACTATTTCTGTATCCATTGTTCCTGTTCTCTATTAAAACAACCACATTATTTTTAATCCTATATTATTAGTTCATAGTTTACGAATTACAAAAAAACGGACAACAAACTATGCTCACAACTGTTATCAGAGAAAGTACACTTTCTAAGTTTGAACACATGCAACACTGTCGCTCACACCTATCCTATTCTCCATCTGACTTGACCATACAGAATATGATATATGGGGGAAATGACCAGAAATTTTATAACGGATAACTGCCCAAAAACGACATACTATAACAGGTAATGAGGATCATTTAAATAATAAGATTTTTATTTTTAAGTATGACGTATGCGATATAAATAGCAGATCATTATATATTTTTTTAAATCCATCAAGAAATGACGAAAATATTAAAGTCTATTTAAAACAACTTTTCAAAACGCACGCGTTTTATATGTCGACGTAACTTGTTGCAATCCGCGCGTAATGTTATCGCCCTCTTGCTTGGATTTCATACACCAGAGCGGTGTCGCCGCGCGTTTACGGCAGACTGCGCTTATGTGCTGCACACACTTCTTCCCGCGGCGCACCGTATGTCAATTCCGCTCACTTTCGTTTTTGGAACTATTGCATTGTGCTGTATCTTCGGCATTTTTGATCCGATTCAATAATTTTTTCATAGTATTTAATGAGAGATAGTATATAAATAGTATTTATAGCGCTAAATATCTGCATAAAACGGCTGGATGGAAGCGGCTGGTTAAGGAATGCGTTATGGTGACGCGCATCGGGGTAGGTTTGAGCCAACCCCGCACTGGAGCGAAGGCGACTAGTTAAGTATAGGCGAGGACCCCATACGCCTAGCACCGCCACCGTCCCAGTGTGGGTGGTTTAATGTTAACAGGCTGATGATCATGCTTAAGACAGATATTAGGATATACAGGTTGTACAAATGCCTGTAATGACCCGTTACAATAATATATTAAACAAGATTTTTATTCTATCTACAAAAATATTCCTCATTACCGTCTGTAGGTTTCAGGGTCAAGCTCCACACTGAGCCACGCACATTCGCATTATGGCGGTTGATGATTACACGCGCCACATCGCATCGACAAACAGACACGTAAAGCGGTAGATGAATCAATGCAATCGTCTCATACAAACGTATACCTTATTGCACACGGAAGCATCCGTCGCCGATTGTGCGACTGGTGCGGAAACAGCAGATCATCGTGGAGATCAACCCTTACTCCTGGTTATTAGAGACCAATTTCAAACACCCATATTCTGAATGATCAAAGACTACCCAGTCCTTACTGCTACAACATTTGTGAAACTATATTATTTACTTTGACGATTTGGACATTATTATTTCAGTTACTTATAGACCTTTACCAGATTTGGTATGACTAACTATAAAACTGATTCACAGTTCAAACCTGGATGACACCAATTTGTTCGGTCTCTGTTTATAATGCACTGTGGATGGACATAACATTTTTTAGGACCTAACTAACACCAATGTGCTATCGGTGACATAATATGCAGTCATTAGCTATGAAATAGGTCCATAGTGGGGGTATTACGGTATTAGTGTATCTAACACCGATATACTTCTGACTTCTGACCCGAGGGAGTCGTGTTTAGACGATACAACCTTAAAATCCCTGAAATAATGTGTGTACTTAATGTAAGATTATATAATGTATGTATTTCTAGGCTAAGGTATTTGTCTATGGGCCAAGTTTCCTGCAAATAAATTATTTTATTTATTATTTTATTAAACACCTACTATGGACCTATATATGAAACAGTAAAATAGGCTGCTTATTTCGCCAGACAAACTCAAAAATGTCCCAAGATAGTTTTGAGACCACATTACTCATCCCAATTCAAGTAAAGGCCCACACTAGGTATTGGACAAGCTTGTCAAATCTATTTACAACAACGGTAGATAAATAAAATTCTTTTATTATCTAATTAAATAAATTTAACTGCCAAACGTGAAGTATTGTCCTAACATCATATACAACCGAAACTTTAATTTCTTAATATTTAAGGGGTTATGTAAAGGTGCAAGAATCATGTGTCAGTTTAAAGATTATAGATGTTATAATCAGACAGACATTTTTCGCTTGTAATGATGGGCTACAGAGCCACTAAGTATCAAATAGATGCTGACTTAATAACTTTTACTACGGCTTATGTAAAATCTGAAATATAATGACAGACAAGCGTGTTAAGTAATTTTTTTTTATAAAAATTCTAAAATGTAGCTAAAAAAGAAGTTCCAGTTAATCGATAAGCGATTATTACAGATAGTTTCTTATAAGTACAACATAGATACCTATATAACAGTATCGCGTGCACTAAGTTAAAAAATGAAACTTGCACCCAGACTTGTTCCCTTAAAAACAAAATATTAAAATAAGAGTAAATTAATAACTAAAATCGTTTAGCCTGTATTTGCTCTAGAAAAATAACTTTGTAGTGCCGTTCCGCGTCAACACCAATCGAAACAGTATAGTCCTATCGCTGAAAGGAGTGTTTTTAAATCATAACACTTTAAAATTTTCTTTGCACAAACAAGTTTTTTTTAATACAGAATGTTTCAGTAAACTGCAAATATTATAAGCATATCGATTATGTAGAAAGGCAAGATGTAGAGTGGGCCACGCGACCTGGCATACTTATAAGGGTTAAGGGTATTGTATAACCAAAGGTATGGCCCACCGTATCTCGTACCATACATATTAAAACCCATCATTTTTTATACATCACCATCATCTTAATACTATTAATTTCTAAGATATTCCTCATGCGTCATTTACTGAAGTGTTATGATACAAAAAATCCTTCACCAGCTACCGGTCTAAGATCGAAACGAGTCTCATTTACAATTCGGTAGATAATCTACAAGATTAATACACCTTCTAGCTCTCTACAGACGCTTAAAGTAGCTCGCCTATACAACGAACAATCTACATAATTCTCAATCCTTTTTACAAAAAACAAAAAATAATAATCACGCTTTATAATATTTTTATGCGACTGCGAACGCCAAAAAGAGGGTTATTAGTAATTTAATTGAAGGGTGTTTTACAAAAACAACACTTATCAATTCCATAAGTGAATGCTATTCAGTAGATTTAAAATTCATCTACAATGGTTTCTATTTGATTATTTGGACATTATATGTGTACAATAATAAGTACAAATAGGTATTGAACAGTAAATATATATTACGATAACAGGTTTTTCTTTTATAAAAATAAATATTTTTGACAAGAACTGGTTTTTGTAAAACACCTCTACAATTCATTCTGGATAAATTGGTCGGAGTATATTGACCGCTCTGACCATGGTATCTCCAAAACTATCTCTCTCTCTCTGGTCATACAATTTAAGAACCGGCGTCCACCAAAACTAAACGGATATGTGTGTAATCGAACAGCATGTTTTCTTAACTTCCACTCAGCTGTCGTGGACGATGGCCCAGATGTATGCCAAACTCAGGTGTATACCGGTCCTATGGCCAGCGTAGGCGTTGTATTCCCACACTCGTCCTAGTACACTAAATCTGTCAAATGTACCTTTAGGCTAAGTTGATATGACGCGGTACCGCGCAACGACTCAGCGCGTGATACAAGAACACAGTGCGATATCGCGCGGTCAAGTAGACGATAACACTGTTTATGGACCGCGTCATGTGAACTTAGTCTTATATTCGTAAAATAAAACATGATTGCGACTAACAATAATAACCACAATTCTGACATGACAAAATTGCAATAAAGTCTTATTTCTACAGCAAATATTAAATGATTTTTTTTGTTTTCCTGTTTATATTACTTTTTTTGTAATTTTTTTACTTTACATTGGTACTAAGAAGTAAGAACCGATTCTGATGGATGACTGAAG